>OZ010786.1:330707159-333521159 GCA_963932465.1 Maratus speciosus
ATCATTTCACCATTTAAATTACGAATTCTTTTAGAAACAATTTTTTTTCGAGAGTATTTGCATTTTTAAAATAACCACCATGCTAAAGTAAATTATCTAGCTCCTTCAATGTTCCAAAAACAGTATGTTTAAAACTTTTTTCTTCAGCAACCTTGAAGGATACGTATCAGATGACACCCCCCCCCCCCCTCTCCACATCTGATATGTAGCCTTCAAGGGTTTATCCTTTTGATTGTGCTACTCCGTGTTCTGCCCGAATCCCACTGCCACTAATACATATTTACTAATACACATCTTGTATATTTTTTTAATGTTCGGCTGCTGTTTAAATATACCAACTGCCGACGAGACTGCAGCCTGTTTTTTCTATTGTTTTTGTTGAAACTTTTACTTTTTTAAACAGTTATACTTCTTATTTTCTTGTTTCGTGAGAAGGTGAACCAGTTTTTTTTACTGGATTATATATATATATACCACAAAAATATGAAAATTATAACGTATTAGAAATTATATATATGCATATATTCGAAGCTTCTTTTCAAGAAATTTTTTCAGAAAGATTAATAAATTTGGCATAAAAAAGCATTGTTTAATTTGTTTAGAAAAGCAGGGCTGTGGAGTCGGTGGAGAAAATGTACGACTCCGACACCGACTTTGACTCCGGGGATTTTAACAGAACCGACTCCATTCAAAAATGGGCCTGACTCCGACAACGCAGCCCTGATTGTAAAATGGACGACCCCGACTCCGACTCCGAATCTTTCGCTCAAAAAAAAGGCCCGACTCCAACTCCGACTCCACAGCCCTCTAGAAAAGAACACTTTTAAAAGCTTTTCATTTTAGAAATAACGTTGCCCCATAAAGAAACATTATTCAAGAAAGTAATAAAGTACGTTTTAAAATCTAGGTGTACTCAATCTTTATATTAAAAATAAAAGAATTTAAAATTAATAAATATTTCCTTTCACATTCTATTTAATTTAAAAACTATAAGACTCTCAAAACTTTGGGTATCGGCATTCGTGGGTTTGAATTTTAAGATATTCTGCAACAAAATTCATAAAGAGAGAGATATATAGCACTTATTTTATTTATTCTGTGCTCAGAATACTTTTAACTGCACATAAAAATGATTAATAACCATTGGATATTCTGTGATATGGAAACCTTTGAAGGAGGGAGAAATATTTTGTCCTGAGTGAACAATCATTTTGAAAGCTGTAAAAGTCATATTTTTACAGGAAATGTTTTCACTATACTTTTTAAATATCAAATACGGTACTTGAGTTGAATTCAGAATCAAATGCAGTTTTTATTACTTTACTTTACACATACACACACGAAAATTAATACAAAGTATATATCTTCAAGCAATAGCATTTATTCAGTATTATAAGCGATTACGTGATAAAAAACTTTCTCGTGCAACAAAATCCATAAACATTGAGATATACGTCGCATTGTTTCGTGCTCAGAATTTTTTTAACTGCACATAAAATTGATTAATAGCATTAGACTATCCAGGAATTTTATATGGAAAAATTTAACCGGATGTAAAATATATTTCTCACATTGAACGAATATATTCGAGGGTATAAATTTTATATTTTCACAGAAAATATATTCGAGTTTCTTATATCAAGTGTGAATATTAAATTAGACGATAAAATCAACGATACTGGTGTGGAATTTAAAAACATATTTCTTAAATAAAATCATAAAAGGAAATGCAATATTCCACCTTGATTCAAACTCAAAATGCACAATATAAACTTTAAAAATTTCGCTGTTTTACTTAAAAGGCGAGAACAATAATAATTATCATTATAATTATAATAATATTTTAAAAGGCGACAAAAAATAATAGTAATGATTAAAATTATAATGATTGTATTTAAAATGATTATATTAGGTTGAGCAAAAAGTTAATATTATTTAAATTTTTAATCTAATAGTCATATATAACCAGATCTATAATCAGATTTTGTATGGCATATAGGAGTGCTAATGGTATATCTATAGGAGTTTAGGACGTGACTCCATCCGATTATGGTGTCTTTCGATCAATGCAACACTTTTTCAATTATCAAGGGCCGTCGATTTGAAACCTTTAATGAAGTTGTAGAAGCATGTCAAGATATTTTCGATTCCACGGAGCCGCCATGGTACTTCCAACAAACCCGGAATCTGGTAGAACGACGGCAGAAAGTCGTGGAGTATGATGGTCTGTACTTTGAAGAATAGTCCTTGTTGCTTTTGTTATTAATTTGCGCATAACAACGCAACTTTCACAAATTCCCCAGAACTTTTTGCTCAACCTAGTAATTTAAATCCGTGTCAATAAAATAATTCTTGCAACGAATAAAATTTGGAATTTAATTATTATGATTACGTTACTGTAGAAACTTTAAGCTCACCGGTTCACGGGTTCAAAAGAAGACGCTCGTACTTGTATTTTCTAATAAAATGTATATTGTTTAACTTGTAACGTCTATATTATTATTATTTTCGCACCCTTTTGAGTAAAACAGTGAGCTTTTTAAAGTTCCTATTGTGTACATATTTCTTAGTATTTTACTTTTAAGTGTACAATTAATATAAAGTGTTATTCTCAGTAAAGAGAATTTTAAATTTAATTAACTCAACAGATTTTTACAAAATCACTTTGTGCAGCAAAATTCATAAATAATCTGGAATATCTCGCAAATTCATTTATTTCATACTCAGACAACAAACTTAACCTAACAAAAAAAGAAATATTTGTTTATATTTTACTATACACTTTTGTAATCAATATAAAATATTATTCTTTTTAAATAGAATTTAAAGTGTAATTGAACCACAATATTATGCAGAAGTTATAAATCCACTTCCTTTGTACAGAAAGATCCATAAGTAGTGAGAAATAGTGAGAAATTCTATTAATTCGGTACTCAATAAACAATCTTGGATCAGGAAACACAAACTTTCGTTAGGACTTTGCTTTACGTTTGATACTACTATTAAGTAATATTCTCATAGCATTTTAAGAATAATTGAAACCACAACATTAAGCAAACCTCCTTTGTGCAACAAAATCCTTATATAACGAGTACATATTTTATTGAATTCCTGCTTAGAATACAAATTCAAATAAACAAACAAAACAATTTGTAAGATTTTAATTTACACGTATAAAATTAATAAGAATAATTATTCTTAAAAAGAAGAAACAACAACACTATTTAGAAACTTAATATAATGCAAAAATTCTTTATGCAACAAAATCAATAAAAAATGAAACATATGTTATATATTTCATTTATTACCTGCTCAAATAAATTTGAACTGCGAATAATAAATAATTAACAACCTTAGAATATTTTGAACTGTGAATAATAAATAATTAACAACCCTAAAATATTTTGAACTGCGAATAATAAATAATTAAAAACCCTAGAATATCCATGATTGCTGATCTCAATGAGGTATTATTTTTAAATTTGTAAAAGTTATATGATTTCAAGGAAATCATTCAGAGTTTTCGATACTTCTTAAACTTCAATTGACATATGGCACTTCATTTCAAGTAACAAGCAAACTCAGACTCCATATTTTACTTTACATGTAAGAAATTACTACAAAGTACATATTCTCAGGAAATAACATTTGTGCCGTATTTAAAACGAAAACTTAATACAAACTTTTTTTCGTGCAACAAAATCCATAAACACTGAGAAATGTGTCGCATTATTTCGTGCCCAGAATTCTTTTAACTGTACATAAAATTGATTAATATCCTTAGAATATCCAGGATTTTTATATGGAAAACTTTAACGGAGAGAAAATATATTCCTCTCAGTGAACGAATATTTTCGAGGCTATAAATATTATATTTGCACAGAAAATGTATTCCAGTTTTCCATATACTTTATTATTAAATTAGATGATAAAATTATCATATTGAAGCGGAATTTTAACCATACTTATTAGTGTTTTACTTTTCGGTCTAAGATAAATATAAAATATTATTCTCAGTAAATAGCATTTTTAATTCAATTAAAACCGCAGCTTTTTGCCAAAGTTCTTTGATTAGTAAAATCCATAAATAATATTAAATATGTCTCAATTTCATTTATTTTGTAATCAGACTCAAACTTAATCTGACAAACAAAATTTATTTTTTTGTTTTACTTTAAACTTTTGTAATTATTATAAAATATTCTTATTAAGTAGAATATAAAATGTAATTGAACCACAACATTATGCAAATTTCCTATGTACAGAAAAATGCATAAATAAAGAGAAATATGTCAAATATTCTAGTTATTCGGTATTTTGTGTACAAACTTAAATCAACAAACGAAATAATTTGTTAGTACTTTACTTTACGCGTTTGGTATGACTGTTATATAATATTCTCAATAGGTACCATTTTAAATATAATTGAAACCGCAACATTGTGCAAACTTCTTTTCTGCGACCAAATACATACATAATGAGAGCCATGTCACATTATTTTATTAAACTTGTGCTCCGAATACGAACTGAAATAAATAAACAAAACCACTTGTAAGTAGTTTACTTTACACGCATGAAATTAATATGAAATAATTATTCTAAAACGGAAAAAAACTGAACATTATTTAAAACATAACATAATGCAAAGTTTTTTTTGTGCAACAAAATCCATAAAGAGTGAAAAATATGCTTATTTTTTTTACTTATTCCATACTCAATATACTTTGAACTGTGAATAATAAACAATATTAACAACAACGCTAGATTATCCATTAAAAATAACAACACTGTAATATAAATGATTGCGATTTGAAAAATTTCAAAGAACGGATAGCTCAATGAAATATCATTTCTAAAGTTGTAAAAGTTATATGATTTCCAAGAAAACTTTCTTAGTTTTCGATAATATTAATTGAGATATAATACTTCATTTCAAGTAACAAACAAACACATATTTCGGTATTTTACTTTGCATGTAAGAAATTAATACAAAGTATATATAATTAGCAAATAGCATTTGTGCCGCATTTAAAACGATAACATGAAACAAACTTTTTTCGAGCAACAAAATCCAATAACATTGAAAAATGTGTCGCATTATTTCGTGTCCAGAATTCTTTAAACTGTACATAAAATTGATTAATAACCGTAGAATATCCAGAATTTTTGTATGGAAACATTATCGGAGGAAAATATATTTCTCTCCGTGAACGAATATTTCCGAAGCTATAAAGGTTATATTTTTGCAGAAAATGTACTCGAGTTTTACGAATTATATTTGAATATTAAATTAGACAATAAAACATGTGATACTGAAGAGGGATTTTAAACAGACTTATTAGAGTTTTACTTTTCGGTCTAAGATTAATATAAAATATTATTTTCAGTAAATATAATTTTTTATTCAATTATAACCACAGGCTTATACAAAATGCAAAATTCCTTTTGTGCAACAAAATCCATAAATAATACTAAATATTTATAAAAACTTTTCAAAATAACAGACATTACATTACACTACAAGGTAAAAACACTAAAAACAATATAAAAGGACGTTTCGGATTCATTCTGAATCCATCATCAGCTAATTTCTAACGTAAAAGTCATACTAGATTTTAAAGTTCAACAAGTAGAAAAACATTACATCAAGTTGCCAAAAAATTATAGTTAAAATTATTATGTAATATTTTTCTACTTGTTGAACTTTAAAATCTAGTATGACTTTTACGTTAGAAATTAGCTGATGAGGGATTCAGAATGAATCCGAAACGTCCTTTTATATTGTTTTTAGTATTTTTATCTTGTAATGTAATGTAATGTCTGTTATTTTGAAAAGTTTTTATAAATATGAATGAATTCAGACGTAGTCCTTTTGTTTATATCAAATACTAAATCTCTCTCTTTTTTTTTTTTTTTTTTTTTTTTTTTTCGTACTAAGACTCAAACTTTATCTGAGAAACAAAATTTATTTTTCGCGTTGAACCTCAACATTATGCAAGCGCATACTATGTACAGAAAAATCCATAAATAAAGAGAAATATGTCGCATATTCTACTTATTCGGTACTTTGTGTACAAACTTGAATCAACAAACAAAATCATTCGTTAGTACTTTACGCGTTTGGTATTACTGTTAAATAATATACTCAATAGCTACCATTTTAAATATAATTGAAACCGCAACATTGTGCAATCTTCCTTTCTGCGACAAAATCTATGCATGATGAGAGGTATGTCACATATTTTATTAAACTCGTGCTTAGAATACGAACTCAAATAAATAAACGAAACCATTCATAAGTAATTTACTTTACACGCATGAAATTATTACGAAGTAATTATTCTCAAGCGGAAAAAATATAAACATTATTTAAAAACATAACATAATGCAAAGTTTCTTTGTGCAATAAAATCCACAAAGAGTGAAGAATATGTTTAATTTTTTTTATTTATTTTAACCGACTGAAAAGAAGGGTTATGTGCTTCACGCGTATCTGTGTATGTGGATTTCTTTATACCCTCGAAATATCGCATGGCTGGATGGATTTTAATGAATGAGTTCTGTATCGATTCATCTTAACAGCCGGATGGTTATAGGATAGGTTTTGTTTTAATAAATTCAAAATGGCGGCCGTAAAGTAGAAAATGGCGGTATAGACGAAAAAGAAATTACGCACCCTATTGAGTGGCGTGTCATTGGATAGGTCTTTCAAAATGAAGACGATGTTCCATTGACTATTTTACAGTCAGACGCTCAGTTTAAATATTATACAAGCTGGAAGTTGTGTAGGTAGGATCTCAAGCTTTACGACAACTCTAACCATCATAGACATCTATAGACCTCATCAAAACAGTGTTTATAGATAGGAACTAAAAATTAAACACAACTTAAAAGTCATCAATACAAGTAAAAAAAATAGGTAAGTAATATAAACAAGTAATATATATATATATATATATATATATATATATATATAAAACAATGGCACTCCGGGAGTGCCAATAGAAGTGAAAACTTCAACAATTACGTGTGTGTTTTTTTTAATCGTCAGGAAATGTTTTATGCGTTGAATTGTGTAGCAGCACTAATGAAAGCATCTGGGGACACGGCAGTGCCCCTGCCAAGTCTTGAAAGCACAGCCGTAAGCATCTTTTTCTGGAAGCAACTCAGGGTACTTTTGACCCCCAATATCTTTGTGTTGGTGATTCCCAGAAACTTGAAAATTCGTAAATCTAAAGTAATGTGGAAATGGAACTAAATGCTGAAATTTCACGTTTCTATCTTTTTTATTTCAGAAGATATATGAACTTAAACTTTCGCCTTTTCGACACTGATTCACCGATCATCAAAACTCAGAGATACGCCCTGTATCCCTAGAATCTTGAAATTTGGTATGAAGGTAGTGTTTGGGATACAATGAAAGGGAAAATTTAAAAAATCCGGAAAATTTGGATAAAAAGTCGAAAAATAAAAAAACCGAGAATTTGGCAGAGATGTGATCTACGAACCAGGTTTGGCGCGATTTTTTAACGTCAATTTGGCGAAAGCCCGTTTTCCAATACCAGTTACAATATATATTTTTAAATTATTTTCTATTGTTTTAAAAAGTAAACAACAATAAATAAACGATAATTTCATTAATAACTGTAGAACAAAACAATTGTACAATTAAAAAAATAAAATAAAAGTAAATGAACAATTTATTAATAAATAAACAACAGTAGCCGGGTTACCTTGTAAAATAAAGTAACGCTATTTTGCTGTCAATTAGGTACCCAAGTGCGTATCTGACATCTGTGCCCCGTATTTTATCTTCCGTAATCGAAATTCCCGCCAATACTGTTGGTCATTGACCAGGCCATCAACACGATAAAATACAACGTTATCGGTTTTTAGTTACACGAAATAGGTAGGTCACGAATACAGTATAATTCATTTTAACTGACGAAAAACAAAATAATAATTTGTTTTAGCAATACGCCGGGAGAAAAAGTGAGTTTTAGATTCCTTCATCTTTTGCGGATTGAGCTGAAGAGGGAAAAGTTCCTGTCATTCACCGCTTGGCGCGCTAGTGTCTATGTGCCAAAATGCTAGCATGTCGGTTACGTTACAGTGTCTCCAAATAAGTGGTTTTTCCCCATCTCAAAAAAAGCTCAACGCGCCTAAAGAAGTTTTCACTTCAAAAATATTTTAAGTAAATTCCTAATTAGGTCAATAAGAGATTTTTTTTCTCTCATTCTTCTTTCCTCTTGAGTGGCGCTTAAAATACCTTGATCAAGAAGAGGGCTCTCTCGATTATTGAAAATTAATTCATTTAATTTTATTAAGGAATTAATATTTGAAAATATCTGAATTAACATCAAGTGTCCTCCACTACAAGTTAAAAAAATTTATTTGAGCTTTATTGGATAAATAATAATTATTTTATTAACGATTGAAAATTTGAACAAGATATATATAGCGAGAGTGTGAGCTAATAGTAGGAATTGAAAAAAAAAATAGTTTCACATTGATGAGAAATAATTAATTAGTTCGCTTTTTACGCAGTCGGGTTTTTTGATTTTTTTTAATTTAATTGTTTATTCCCTGCCTAAAACACTTTGAACTGTGAATAAACAACATTAACACCTACGCTAGATTATCCATTACATTAACAACACAAGAATATCGATGATTGCGATTTGAAAACTTTGAAAGAATGGATCGCTCAATGAAATATCATTTCTGAAATTGTAAAAGTTATATGATTTCAAATAAAACTTTCTGTGTTTTCAATACTCTTTAAGTATTAATTGAGGTATGATACTTGATTTCAATTAATAAACAAACGCAGATTTCGGTATTTTACTTTACATGCAAGAAACTAATACAACGTATATATTCTCAGGAAATAGCATTTGTGGCGTATTTAAAACGAAAACTTAATACAAACTTTTCTCGTGCAACAAAATCCATAAACACTGAAAAATGTGTCGCATTATTTCGTGCCCAGAATTCTTTTAACTGTACATAAAATCGATTAATATCCTTAGAATATCCAGAATTTTTATATGGAAAACTTTAACGGAGAGAAAATATATTCCTCTCAGTTAACGAATATTTTCGAGGCTATAAATGTTATATTTTTACAGAAAATATATTCCAGTTTTCCATATACTTCATTATTAAATTAGATGATAAAATATATCATATTGAAGTGGAATTTTAACCATACTTATAAGTGTTTCACTTTTCGGCCTAAAATTAATATAAAATATTATTTTCAGTAAATAGCATTTTCAGTTCAATTAAAACCACAGCATTACGCAAAATTCTTTTGCGCATTAAAATATATAAATAATATTAAATATGTCGCAATTCTATTTATTTCGTACACAGACTGAAATTTGATCTGATAACAAAATTTATTTTTCGTGTTTTACACTGAAAAAAAAAAAAAGTAGAAGTAAAAGAAAAAGAAAAATCTGTAATATTACTAACATTTTACTTGGAAACTGGGATTTGTAGAACTTTTTATGTAATGGCAGCAACAAAAATTCATGTATCAGATACACTTTTGCACTGTAAATGAAAAAATCTGCAAGGTTACTAAGAATGTTTTAGGATACTGGGATGCCTGGAACTTTTTATGCAACTGGAACCCGGGTTACAGATAAAATTTTAATACAATTGCTGTAATTTTAGTAGATTCTTTTCAAAAGCTACATATGTCTGTAACTTTAGAAAAACAAGTTTAGTATATTTACATTGTTTTTCGTACGGTGTACAGATAAAATTTTAGTAATCATACAGATTTCTGTAATTTATCATCTGTAGAATTACAATTTTTTTACAATGTACTTTAAACTTTTGTAATCATTATAAAATATTCCTATTAAGTAGCATATAAAGTATAATTGAACTACAACATTATGCAAACTTTCTATGTACAGAAAAATCCACGCATAAAGAAAAATATGTCGCATATTTTATTTATTCGGTACTTTGCGTACAAACTTGAGTCAACAAACAAAATCATTTGTAAATACTTTACTTTACACGTTTGGTATTACTATTAATAAAATTCGCAATAGATAGCATTTTAAATATAATTGAAACGGCAACATCGAGCAATCTTCTTTTTTGCGGCAAAATCCATACATAATGAGTGATATGTCACATATTTTATAAAACTCGTGCTCAGAATACGAACTGAAATAAATAAACAGAACCATTCGTAAGCAGTTTACTTTACACGCATGAAATTAACACGAAGTAATTATTCTCTAACGGAAAAAAAAATTGAACGTTATTTAAAATTATAACATAATGCAAAAGTTCTTTGTGCAACAAAATCCATAAAAACTGAAAAATATTTTTCGTTCTTTAATTGTTCCCTGCTCAAAATACTTCGAACTGTGAATAATAAACAGCATAAACAACAGAACTAGATTACCCATTAATTTATCAACAGTAGAATATCCATGATTGCGATTTGAAAACTTTGAAAGAATGGATCGCTCAATGAAATATCATTTCTAAAGTTGTAAAAGTTATATGATTCCAAAGGAAACTTTCTTAGTTGTCGATACTATTTAAATATTGAGATATGATACTTGAATCCAATTAACAAACAAAAACAGATTTCGGTATTTTACTTTAGATGTAAGAAATTAATACAAAGCATATATTCTCAGAAAATAGCATTTCTGCAGTATTTAAAACGGAAAACGTGATACAAATTTTTTCGTGCAACAAAATCTATAAACATTGTGAAATATGTCACATTATTTCGTGCTTAAAATTCTTTTAACTGTACATAAAATTGATTAATAACATTATACTATCCAGGATTTTTATATGTAAAACTTTAACGGAGGGGAATATATTTCTCACAGTAAACGAATATTTTCCATGATATAAATGTTATATTTTTACAGAAAATTTATTGTGTCGCGAATTTGATTTATTTCGTGCTGAGACTGTAAACTTAATCTAAAAAACAATTTTTTTCTTTATATTTTATTTTACACTTTTGTAATTAATATAAAATATTATTCTTATTAAATACCATTTTAAATGCAATTGAAAAACAACATTATGCAAAATTTCTTAGTGCAGAAAAATCCATAAATAATGATAAATATGTCGCATATGCTATTTATTCGGTACTCAGTAAACAAACTAGAATCAACAAACAAAAACTGTCATCAATACTTTACTTTACATGTTAAATATTACTATCAAATAATATTAGGAATAAATAGCATTTAAAAAATAATTTAAATTACAACATTGTGCAAACTTCCTTTTGTGCAGCAAAATCTATACATAATGAGAGGGATGTCACATATTTGATTAAAGCCGTGCCCAGAATACAAATTTGAATAGACAAACACGTATGAAATTAAAACGAAGTAATTAATCTCAATTAGAAATAAAATTACATTATTTAAAAACATAGCATATTACAAAGTTTCTTTGTGCAACAAAAGCCATAAAATAATTAAAAGTATGTCATATATGTTATTTATTACCTGCTCGAAACACTTTCAACTGAAAATAATGCATAATTAATAAGCCTAGAATATGAATGATCGCGATTTGAAAACTCTATAGCATGGATCTCTCAATGAAATATCGTATCTAAAGTTGTAAAAGTTGTATGATTTCAAGGAACTCTATCTGAGCTTTTGATATCCTTTAAATATGGAGATATGGTACTTGATTTACATTAACGAACAAACACAGACTTAGGTATTTTACTTTACACATAAGAAATTACGAGGGTGAGTCGGAAAATAAGCTTCCCTTGGCAACTGTGGACAGAGGTGTGTATGAAAGACAAAAAATTTTATGAAACATTAAAGATAAGACGTAACTTTATTTTCCTACATAACTGCCAAGTGAGTTGAGACATTTGTCATACCCCTTTATAAGCTTCAAAAAGCGCCCCTTGAAAAAATCAGGGCTCTGCATCAATCTGTTCTCGGTAGATGTGGAGAGAAAGTGGTTGTGAATTCGTGCTCAAAGGAGGAAGTGAGAGCGGTTGTCCGCTATAAATGGGCACGTGGAGTACCGGGATCAGAAATCCATAACCGCCACGTGGGAATCTATGGGCCAGATGTGATGCCGAAACAAATGGTGCGGAGATGGTACCGCCAATCCAGTGAGGGGCGTCAGCAAGTGTTGGACAGACCGAGACCTGGACGGACGTGCACGGTCACTACAGGCGAAAGCAATGCTTGACTACTTGTTTGTAAGCAATGCTGAAGGCACACCAGCCGTTCAACGCTTCTTTTGTATGTAGAGCCCCGTTTTTTTTTTCCTGGAGAGCTTTATGAAACTTATAAAGGGTATGACAAATGTCTCAACTCACTTGGAACTTAAGCAGAAAAATAAAGTTACGTCTTAACTTTAATGTTTCATTAA
Organism: Maratus speciosus; assembly: GCA_963932465.1. Taxonomy (NCBI): domain Eukaryota; kingdom Metazoa; phylum Arthropoda; class Arachnida; order Araneae; family Salticidae; genus Maratus; species Maratus speciosus. Next base: position 330,719,571 of record OZ010786.1, read on the forward strand.
ATTTTTTGTCTTTCATACACGCATGTGTTCACAGTTGCCAGGGGAAACTTATTTTCCGACTCACCCTCGTAATATAAACCATATATTCTCAGGAAATAGTATTTGCGCAGTATTTGAAACGATAACGTGAAACAAAATTTTTTCGTGCAACAAAATCCATAAAGATTAAAGAATATGTCGCATTACTTGGTGCCCAGAATTCTTTTTACTGTATGTAAAATAGATTACCTTAGAATATCGAGGACTTTTGTATGGAAAACTTTAACGGAGGAAAAATACATTTCTCAAAGTGAATAAATATTTTCGAGGTTATAAATATTATATTGTTACAAAAAATTACTTCGAGTTTTCTATATCATGTTTGAATATTAGAACAGGAAAAAAATATCTGCGAGGCTGGAGTGTAATTTAAAACGTAATTCTTAGTACTTTAATTTTAGTTCTATAATTAATATAAAATATTATTCGCGGTAAACAGCATTTTAAATTCAATTAAAACTACAGCACTATGTAAATTTCCTTTGTGCAGAAAAATCCATAAATAATGATAAATATGTCGCAATTTTATTTATTTCGAACTCAGGCTACAATCTTAAATTATCAAACGGTTTTTTTCTTATTTTACTTTACACTTTTTTAATTGATATAAAATAATCTTTGAACAAAAAATTACGCAATCTTCCTTTGTTCAGAAAAAAAAAATCATAAGAAATGAGAAATAGTTGTAAACTCTATTTATTCGGTACTCAGTATACCTACTACTATTAAATAACATTCTCAATAAATAGCATTTAAAAAATAATCCAAACAACAAAATTGTGCAAACTTCCATTGTACAGCAAAATCCATATGTAATGAGAGATATTTTCACATATTTTATTAAGCTCATGCTGAGAATACAATCTCGAATAAACAAACGATCAAAAGAAAAAGAATTGATCAGTATTTTAAAACATAACATAATACAAAATTTCTTTGTGCAACGAAATCCACAAAAAATTAATATGATGTAATATAATTTATTTATACCCTGTTCAAAACACTTTGAACTCTGAATAATAAATAATTAACCACCTTAGAATATCCATGATTACGATTGGAAAACTCTTAAAGCATGGATCTCTCACTGTAAAATAATTATAAAGTTGTAAATGTTATATGATTAAAAGGAAATATTTTCTGAACGTTCGAAACTCTTTAACTATCAATTGAGAGAAGGTACTTGATTTCAATTAACAACAACAAAAAAAAAAAAAAAAAAAAAAAAAAAAAAAAAACGCAGACTTCAGAATTTTACTTTACACGTAAGAAATTAACACGAAGTAACAAGTGATAAAAAAAAGAATGAAAAATCGTGCGTCAGGCATTGCTTTTCGTTAAAATGCGCTGCAAACGACTTTTTCCCATTGACTGTAACGCAACAGAATTATTTTGCGAGTGCCTGTAAAGGATATAAATACTGTACACTTTATTATCAATAGAGAACATTCTGTAGAATAACCTCCTTAATGTATAAACATTACATGTCAATCCGAGTATGTTTGCGCAAGTTTGAGAACGATCGGACGACCGGAAGACACATAAACAGAATTTATAAACATGTTCCGATTATGCTGGAAAGTACTAAAAAAATAGTTAAGGTATTGTATTCTACTTTACCGCATTGATGTTTAGTTATTAGACACAAGCTTTCTAATTTAAGTGAAAGCGGATTGGCCCAATATAATGTTTAGTAGAGAAATTTTATTGCTATTCACATTTAGTTGAAATCCAATTGCTTCCCATATATTTCATTTAAAAGCGCAGTAGACGATGCTATATTAAAATATTTGTCGTGTTCTTAAAAAAAAAAAAAAAAAAAAAAAAAAAAAAAAAAAAAGGCTGTACAAAGAATGGCGACAAATTAAAAAACATATAGTAAACTGTAAAAAAATACGACCAGTTTTCCAGTAGGAATCGGAAAAATAGTTGCCCTTATCGTACCGGAAAAATTTCCGACACAGCTCGGAATAAAATCCGTAAAATACCGTTTTATTGATTATTTCCTTCTTTTTACGGATTTTATTCCGAGATGGGTCGGAAATTTATCCGGTGCGATAGGGGCAACTATTTTTCCGATTCCTACAGGAAAACTGGTCAGATTCTTTTCACTGTATACATTAACACCATATTCAAATTTCGTGACTTTGACAAATGTTAAGAGCATTTTTAAAAAAGTGGGTAAGTGTGATCACAGATCGCACAGAGGGTTTCGTTTAATATTTCTTTCAAAACACTATCCTTTTGCAAAATCTATTAGCTCCACAATTCGCAACTAGGGAGTGCACTCTATTCTAAACAAACGTCTGCCCGACAAAACTCCGTTTTAGAACCTATTCGCACTTATATTAGTCGAGGAAATTGGACCCATAAACTTAAAATAGGAAAGCCCTCCTGGCCAAGTGGAAATAAAATATGAAAGGCTATTGTGCATAAAATGAAAGAGTGGCCGAAGGGTCGTCAAATGATATATATCAGATGAGGAGTTTGGGGAAAAATTGACCTCCCCCCCTCCCGGAGCCTTCAAGTGAAACTAGCTTGCTGCAGCTTAATTAGTGGCTATGTTAGAAAAAATGTTTAAAAAACACAAGTTAGAGCCCAGAGGAATCAATAATATAAGACTTTTTGAAAAATTTATCATTTGTCGTGTGATCACAAGTGTTCAGCTGTGTTCAGCTATAAGTATGCAAAATTTCATATCCCCAGCTTAATTAGGGCTCAGTTAGAAATAATTGCTTATAATACAGACGTTGAAGCCCAAAGGGTTAATTATAAGACTTTTTCAAAAATTCATATTTTGTCTTATGATTTGACGCGTTCAGCTATAAGTATGCAAAACTTCATGTCTCCAATTTAATTAGGGGCTCAATTAGAAAGAATTGGTTAAAAAACACAAGCTGGAGTCCAAAGGGTTAAACATAAAACTTTTTCGAAAAAAAAAATATTTGTCGTGTGGTCTCAGGTGTTCTGCTATAAGTGTGCAAAATTTCATGTCTCCAACTTAATTATGGGTCTCATTTAGAACGAATTGCTTAAAATTTATATGTGGGAGCTCAAAGGGTTAAATGTAAGACTTTTTCAAGATTTTATGATCTGTCGCCTGGCGTCAGGGATTCTGCTATAAGTATGCAAAATTTCAAATCTCCAATTTAATTATGGACTCAGTTAGAAAGAATTGCTTAAAATACACAAACTGGAGTCCAAAGAGCTAAATATGAAACTTTTTTTGAAATTTATTATCTGTCGTGTGATCTGAAGTTTTCACTTTGTGTATACAAAATTTCCAGTCTCCAATACAATTAGGGTCTCTGTTAAAAAGAATTGATTAAAACACACAAGCTGGAGTCCAAAGGATTAAATATAAAACTTTTTTCGAAATTTATTATTTGGCGTGTGATCTGAGGCGTTCAGCTATAAGTATGCAAAATTTCAAGTCCCCAGTTCACTTAGGGACTCTGTTAAAATGAATTGCTTAAAATACACAAGCGGCACTCCAAAGGGTTAAACATAAAACTTTTTCGAAATTTATTATTTGTCGTGTGATCTGAGGTGTTTAGCTATCAGAATACAAAATTGCATGCGTCCAATTTGATTAGGAATTCTGCTATAAAGGATTGCTGAAAATACACACATTGGAGCCCAAAGGGTTAAATATAACACTTTTTTAAAGTTTTATGATTTGTTGTGTAGGCTCATGTGTTTAATTATAATAATTCAAAATTCCATGTCTCTAACTTAATTAGGGGCTCAGTTAGAAAAAATTGCTTAAAATACACAAGTTGGAGCCCAAAGGGCTAAATATAAAACTTTTTTCAAAATTTTATGATTTGTCTTGTTGTCTCAGGTATTCGGCTATAAGTATGCGGAATTTCATGGCTCCAACCTTATTAGGGGCTGACTTAGAAAGAATTGTTTGAAATACACATGTGGGAGCCCAAAGGGTTAAATTTAAGACTTTTTCAAAATTTTAGGATTTGTCATTTCATGTGAGGTGTTCAGCTATAAGTACTCAAAATTTTAAGTCTCCAACATGTATAGTTTCAGAGAACGGGCTCTGTGACGGACAGACAGACAGACAGACAGACAGACAAAGGAGTGAGACGAATAGGGTTTCGTCAGATGAACGAAACCCTAAAAAATGAACAACGAAACACACAGAAAGATAAACGTACCATTTTTGTGCTCCAATGAAATTTATACGGGACAACTACGAAAGTAAGTCATTTCTTACAAAAGAATGAGAAAAACAAAAACAGGCTTATAGATAAATGTCATATGTAGCAACAATACCATAGTAGAAATACCTTGAAATCACAACGTCTAGAATATAAAGTGTGGAAATCGGTTATCCCAGTAGTACCTAAAAAATGTGCTAATGTATCCCTTATATGTCCAACTACACTGTAAAATAAAACTGCCAGTTTTCCGGTAGGAATCCGAAAAATAGTTGCCCTTATCGTACCGGGATAATTTCCGACCCAGCTAGGAATAAAATCCGTAAAAATAAGGAAATAGCCAGTAAAACGGTATTTTACTGATTTTATTCCGAGCTGGGTTAGAAATTATTCCGGTACGATAAGGGCAATTATTTTTCCGATTCCTACCGAAAAACTGGTAATTATTTTTTTACAGCGTATGCTGAAATCCAAAGAGTCAATCGTAACGACATCTGCAGGATATTGTCTAAAACTCCAAGACGATTTGGTCTAGACGCAGTTATAATACAATGCTTACATTGAAATTTGAAAATATAATGCAGATGTCGCTGCGATCGGTTCATTAATTTCAGCATCATTGCACATTTAAGGGATAGAATTTTTTAGCGCTGTTTGGGTAGCAGATTTCCACACTATTTATTCTAGGCGCTATACTTGAAATTGAAAGAGAACTTTTGAAAGAATATTAAACCGAATTTTGTATTCGATCCAAGCATAATCTAGAGTATCATCTCCAGTTCTAAGTTTAAGCAAATCAGCAACTTCGATACTGAGCAACTCATGTATTTTCCAAGCAAGCTGGATTACGCTTTTAACACAGTTACCACATCATGCAAGAATGTGAATGCACTATGACTGAAATTCAAATCCCATTTTAATTAATAATTAATACAAACTAATTATTTTCAGAAAAAAAAAACATATCGGCAGTATTTAAAACAACAGCACGATACACGTTTCTCTTTTACACAAATTAAATAATACTGTGAAATTTATGTTGAATTCTGGGCTTGTAAAGCGTGTTTTCGTTTAGAGGTATGCAAATTTAAAACAAAATAAAGCACATAACTAGAAAACAGGAATTCTGCTTTTTCAGAATTTAGTGTCGCCCCCGATGAAAAAAAAAATATATTTATATATAAAAAGTACAAAACATATTTCAATTTTAAGGCTTACAACACACGCTTTTATTCTATGTAAAATGACGTCATTCGCATCCGCTTAAGGATTCCACATTTACGATCCACTCTTAAACATCTACAGTAAAGTAGGCATAGGACGTCACTATCGCGAAATAATATACAAATGCAGCAAAAAAGATGCCGTCATTAAAGAAACTCGACCGAAAAGGAAAACGGCTCTGAAATGATTCATAGGCCTTCATTTGTTTGTAACATTAATATAAGTTCTTAAAATTAAATATAGTTTATAATAGCTCCATGTTTTAACATAAATCATTCGTTTAAATATTTTCAAAATAGCACGTATTTTAATTACATTTTCTTTCGGTTGCTCTGAAAAAATGGCAACAAAAAAATATATAATTAATATTTTACAGCTATTTTTCCTTTACTTTCTACAGAAACGGAGTACTTCCGTTGCCAAATGGCTCTAAAAACTACAAAAAAATTAATAATTCAAAAATAAATGGAGATGCAGTTTTCAAACAAATTGCATTTAAAATTACTTTTTTTCCGAATACGACGATATAAAAATTTAAAATAAGCGATGCTTAGAAGTTTTAAAAATTGCTATAGATTATTTAATCGCACTGCTTTCTTTTACGGCTGGCTTCTGTAATGTAACGTTATTTTTTGGAGACGGCACAAAATAAGCTGGGAGAAAGAAATAGCATACCGTACTGGGGGCTAAAAATAATGTTAATGGACATGATATTGGTTATATTAAATAAATATTTTTAAAAGTGATTTCGGGCATATGGGCGCCATGGCTGGCTCGAATGAAGCGGAATCTGGAATTCCAATTTTAGACAACCTTATCGAGCAGCTGGGGCGATATAACAGCAATAACGCGGCGAATGTTGATTTCCAAGTGGTCCAGTGTCTGTGGTTCATCGGCGTAGACCAGCGACTTCACATTCACACATCCCCACATATAATAATCCATTGGTGTGAGATCATATGACCGTAGAGGATAATTCCCAGGTTCATTATTAAAATTATGCGGTGATCGAATGTCTTTCACAATAAACGGATGGTGTTTTGCATAATTTGCAAACGTTGTTCTGGCGTAACTCTGTTCATGGTGAAATGGCAAAATGTACTGGGCATAAATCATCTGTCAACAGTCAAATTGACTGTGACTAGAAACAGTATTGGTAATTTACAAAAACACATCTCTAAGAAAAACACTCTATATATTAAAAAAATTCCATCTGTAGCAACACTGCCATACTAGGAGTGTCTTAAAGCTTGGACGAAAAACAAACTTTTGTAGATTTATTGAGCCGAATTTTGTATTCAGTCTCAGGAAAACATAGAGTCTCAGGGACAGCTCCACGTTTAAGCAAACCTCCGAATTTCGGCACTGAAAAATTAATGTCTTCAGAGAATGCTATATAGAGAGAGTTATCTGCATTTTTATAAAAATGCTTTTAAATATAAAATCTTAATTTAAATTTTCTTTCCTTGTTTTTATCTAAAATGAACTTCGTGCCTCTTTATTTGATATACGTCTTGAAATTCAGTTATGTTTAAAATATTTTTCTCTACCACAGATTTGAGTTGTTTTGGGGAAACGAAAAAATACAGGCAAATCTCTCAGAGGGTTAATACTCCTACTTACTAAATAATTGTATGACCAAAATATGGGTAAGGTATTAATACATGAAGATCAAAATGAAAATCTTATGAGACTATACTAATCATTTGAAGATACTCGCAAGCTAAAGTTGAATCTATGGGAGCGTTCTTTTTTAAGTTTCTGGTTTAAATTTCAATAATTTTAAAAGATTTTTTTTATTACGATAGCTAAAGGAGATTTTTTACGCTTTCAGTTTTTGTTGTAAAATTTTTAGGATTTATTATTATTTTTTTTTTATGAAAGTTCTTTCTCTTATAAAACCAATAACTTCATTAAAAAAAAATATATATCCGTAAAGGTTAATCGAAAAAGTGAAAAAGAGCCTGGTCATATAACGACCTCGGCTATCCTGTCCAAAAATAAATAAATAAATAAATTGAAAGACAAGCAAGACATTCGAAAAGAATGCTATCATAGGTTTAACTATATAGGTTTAACTTACGAGCATCGTTGCCTGACTATGCATTATGAAAGACGAGTCGTATTGAAGTAACGGTTACCATGATATTGCATATTTTGACGATTTTAAAAGGTCTAAAAAAATCTGTGATGTGAACAGTAATTTATCAGTAATAAAATCTAGAAAGTATAAACCCTTTTATATTAATGACAAATATCTATAACGATAATAAGAAATGTAACATATATTACAATCCTTATAATTTTTATGACGATATAATTCTTAATGCGATTACAATTTACCAGTTAATCACAATAAACACTTTTATCTTTTTTAAACGTCTATATAATACAAGCACCTTTTTAAGCTTTTGACATAATACACATGCTTTATTATATTATGCATTAGTAATTTTTCTCAAATACACTTAATGCATACTAAATAAAGAACGACATTTTAAAATTTCGAAATATCAGCATGTAGATGTTATCGAGTTAAAAGCTAATTGCTAATGAAACTTTTAACGCTAAAATCCATTAAGATATCATGCATTTCAGTATTATCACTAACGATATAACTGCTCCTATAGCTATTAATTAAAAGCTATCATCTAAAAGTGGATGACACATTAAAATTTATTGTTAAAGTGTATGTATAATTAATTAGGTAGGTGCTCTGAATATGCAGCTTCAAGCTTTTTGAGATAATAAAGATGTTGCATGTTATGTTATTTTCCCATTCAGTATTAGGATATGTACAAGACATTTAAATACTTAAATTGCTAATAAAATAGAATTTTTTATCAGTATTTCAAATTTATGAAAATTACATTGTTTTAATATAAAAATTTTGTCTATTTTAAATTTATTTAATAAATAATTTAGTTTTTCGCAATTTTTAATTTTCAATATCAGGATCTTGTTAGTGTAAAAAAATACTTTTCATTTTTTTTTTTCAAATTTTAAAACAGAGATTTTGCTCCGAATTGTTTATCAACAAAACTACAAATTAAGCATATTGTTATATATTTTAATTGACTGTTTCTTTAAAAGGCAGTTCAGAGAATTTTCTTCACTTTCTTTTCATTATTCGTGTAACGTATCCCTGTTCCGGTATTGTTAGATCCTATATACCAAAGTAACACTGAATTTTTTGAGATCTGTCTAAATGGCACACGAAAAAATCGGAATAATCAAAAATGAAGCTAATATCCTCAAACTGTATACACTGAGGCATATGTCTATAAAGTCTATAAGAAGGACCTTACAACATAAGAACATATCGATTAAAATTTCTACTATTATTCTGTCATTTACAACAACAAAATAGAACCAATACCTTCAAACTCTATAAAGTTTGAGTTATTTACGTTCTTTAAAAATTTTATGTGTATATGTATATGTGGATATATCATCAATTTATTCTTTAATCCAAAATCATTATTAATCTTAAAATTAAATTATACTCCATCTTACATATTTACCGAAAAACTACACATACAAAACTTTTTTAACAGAGTATGACCGAACTTGAACCGTATTTCACGTTTAATTATTACATAAATTTTCAAGTAATTACAGTTTACTCCAGAAAAACTCTGCCGATCAATGAAACCAGTTGAAAAAATGTTTTTCAATACTTTTTTGAGCGTGAAATTTTTTCCAATAACAAGGAAATGATGTGGTTTCGAAGTTTCTGGAGAATCATTAATCACCGACAAAATAATGGCTTTCATTTTTCATGCCGCCTGATATAATAATGGAAGAATAAAATAAATAATTTTACTTTGATGTCTCCTATACCAATAATGGGAAAATCAAGAAAACTGTTTTGTTGATATTTTTTCGTGCATAATGTAGTTTTTGTTTTTAAATTAAATTTGAATTTTTTGCTGTTTAACTCTTCATAATTCACTTTTAGCTTATTTTTAAGAGCGATTATTTTGCAATCAGTGTGGATATCTTACTTACTGTTATCAATGATGTAACATTCGAAATTTGATATAAAATGAAATTAGGAAAGACAGTGTTTTATTGGTAGGTTTTATTCATTTGTAAGCGTGTTAAAATTGACAAATATGTTTAATTTTCAATTACTATTAGATTTATACACCGCAGTTAATACACTATCTCCATGCTTATACACATCTTTTTCTTATTTATAACTTTCAGAGACCCACCTTCAATCCATTTTTCATACGTACCTCCATTCTATATACTTACATATTTGCAAACATATACATATTATATACCTACGGACCTACATGCTTACATGCATTTTATATACCTAAATATTTGCAGACTTATATAAATATTATATACTTATATACATACTTACATATAATTAATTAATTACCTATACATAATTACTTATTATATAATTACTTATATTGCATACTTTAATTTATATAATTTATATATTTAGATGCTTTCATACTTATATACATTTAATTTACATACATACATTTTGTATATTTGCATACAAATTTTATATATCTACATGCATTTTATATACCTACATACTTGCATACTTACATAAATACTACATACTTAGATATTTGCTTACTTACATACATTTTATATACTTACATAAATAAATACTTACATACATTTTATATACTTACATACATTCTGTATACTTATATACATATTATATACTTAGATACCTATTATATGCTTACATACTTGCAAACATTGTATATGCTTACGTAATTGAATATTGACATACTTGCATACTTACATAAATATTATAAACTTACATGCATAATTACAGGCATTTTATGTATATCTACATGTTTGCATACTTAAATTTATATATTAGCATACTTACACACATTTCATATAGTTATATACTTGAATACTTACACACATTTTATATGCATACATACTTCAATACTTCCATACATAGTATATTCCTACAAACTTGCATACTTATATATATAGTATAAATTTATATACGTGCATACTTGCTTGGATACATACGTATATTTGCATACATACATATATACTTACATAATTGCATATATACTTACTTACTTGTAGACTTACATAGTTACATACCTTTTTTATTCTTGCATACTTACATACATTTTATATACTTACGCCCTTGCATATTTACATATTTACAGAAATCTTATATACATACAAATTTGCTTCCTTACATACATCTTATATATTTAGTTATCTTACATTCTTGCATATTTGCATACAAAAATGTACATATAACAAACTATTTTCAAATGAAGTAAAAAATAGTCTATAATGTGAATTCTATAATAATCTTAAACCACAACAAAGAATCTCTTTTTTTTTCATGACCATGGTGTTTTAAAGTAAATTACACATAGTGTTTCCTGCGATTAAAAACGACAGAAAACAGTATAGATTAATAACACAATTTATACTTTCAAATTTCACAATGGGAAAACATACACTGTAAAAAAACCACTGTAAATTTGCCAGAACAAACACGATCACAGTGAAGGTGCTGTATTTTTCTTTTGTTTCCTGACTATATTAACATGGAAAATACAGTAGTTGCGTAAAATTAACAGCACAATGTGCTGACAATTTAGACGTATTTTTTTACAGCACGAACTACTGGCGTCCAAATTGCCAGCACATTGTACTGTTAATTTTACGCAACTACTGTATTTTCCATGTTAATATAGTCAGAAAACCAAAGAAAAATACAGCACCTTCACTGTGATCATGTTTGTTCTGGCAAATTTACAGTGGTTTTTTTACAGTGTATGTTTTCCCATTGTGAAATTTGAAAGTATAAATTGTGTTATTAATCTATACAGTTTTCTGTCGTTTTTAATCGCAGGAAACAGTATGTGTAATTTACTTTAAAACACCATGGTCATGAAAAAAAAAAGAGATTCTTTGTTGTGGTTTACGATTATTATAGAATTCACATTATAGACTATTTTTTACTTCTTTTGAAAATAGTTTGTTATATGTACATTTTTGTATGCAAATATGCAAGAATGTAAGATAACTAAATATATAAGATGTATGTAAGGAAGCAAATTTGTATGTATATAAGATTTCTGTAAATATGTAAATATGCAAGGGCGTAAGTATATAAAATGTATGTAAGTATGCAAGAATATGAAATGTATGTAACTATGTAAGTCTACAAGTAAGTAAGTATATATGCAATTATGTAAGTATATATGTATGTATGCAAATATACGTATGTATCCAAGCAAGTATGCACGTATATAAATTTATACTATATATATATAAGTATGCAAGTTTGTAGGAATATACTATGTATGGAAGTATTGAAGTATGTATGTATATAAAATGTGTGTAAGTATTCAAGTATATAACTATGTGAAATGTGTGTAAGTATGCTAATATATAAAATTTAAGTATGCAAACATGTAGGTATACATAAAATGCCTGTAATTATGCATAAGTTTATAATATTTATGTAAGTATGCAAATATGTCAATATTCAATTACGTAAGCTTGCAAGTATGTAAGTATATAATAGGTATCTAAGTATATAATATGTATATAAGTATACAGAATCTATGTAAGTATATAAAATATATGTAAGTATTTATTTATGTAAGTATATAAAATGTATGTAAGTAAGCAAATATCTAAGTATGTAGTATTTATGTAAGTATGCAAGTATGTAGGTATATAAAATGCATGTAAATATATAAAATTTATATGCAAATATACAAAATGTATGTATGTAAATTAAATGTATATAAGTATGAAAGCATCTAAATATATAAATTATATAAATTAAAGTATGCAATATAAGTAATTATATAATAAGTAATTATATATAGGTAATTAATAAATTATATGTAAGTATGTATATAAGTATATAATATTTATATAAGTCTGCAAATATTTAGGTATATAAAATGCATGTAAGCATGTAGGTCCGTAGGTATATAATATGGATATGTTTGCAAATATGTAGGTATATAGAATGGAGGTACGTATGAAAAATGGATTGAAGATGGGTCTCTGAAAACTTATAAATAAGAAAAAGATGTGTATAAGACGGAGATAGTGTATTAACTGCGGTGTATAAATCTAATAGTAATTGAAAATTAAACATATTTGTCAATTTTAACACGCTTACAAATGAATAAAACTTACCAATAAAACACTGTCTTTCCTATCGAGTTTGTGCTCGAGATGAACAGAACGTTGTACTGTAAAAAATGTCGTTTTTTTTTTTTTTTTTTTTTTTTTTTTTTTTTTTTTTTTTTTTTTTTTAATACAGTGTATCATATATTATAAACTATAACAAAGAATATAAATCTTATCCATGCAATAAAACAAAAGCATTACCGTCTAGTAACACGGACGTTATACTGACGATGACCTGACAAATAAATTTTGCTTTTGCTAAAATTATTTTAACTCATAACCGTCGAGTAATTTCAATTTTTATTCAGTCAAATATGAAATAAAAATTCTTTCAAATGCAATTGGTTTGATAACTGCATCTCAATTTAACTTTTTTTCTTTAAGAACTTTCAAACACGAATATTTTTTTAAATCTGCGTGAAATCCATTTATTATAGATTCAATCATTTACATTATTTTAATATAAATAATTCGCAATAATATCTTTACGCGTAATATTCCATAGCTAAATTGCCAAACGAAATTAAAACTTTGAAAATAAATAATATAAAATGCATAAAATATGAAAATTATCACATATGCAATAGAGGTATGCGATTAAAGGCAAAGAAAATCAGAATCACAAAGGTTGCTATAATTACAGAAACTTTCCGCGAATAGAAATTTGCATGCTGTTAGGATTAAAATTGTTTTTGGTGTATTAAAAATTATTTTTTTGATGTACACTGTAAAAAAGATCTGTAGTTCTACAGATGTAAAGTTACATGCTTACTAAACTTTCATCTGTAACTGTACAAAAAAATCTGCAAATCTACAAAACTAGTTTTTGTAAAGCTACAGAAATCTGTAACTGTACAAATGAATCTGCTAAAATTACAGTAATCTTACTAAAATTTGATCTGTAACCTGGGTTGCAGTTACATGAAAAGTTCTAGGCATCCCAGTTTCCTAAAAAATTTCTAGTAACCTTACAGATTTTTTGATTGTCGGCGCAAAAGTGCGTCTGTTACAGGAATTTTTGTTGTTGCCGTTACATAAAAAGTTTTAGGAATCCCAGTTTCCTTGAAAAACTTTAGTAACTTTACAGATTTTTTTTTTACAGTGTAATTAGAGGGCAGTCTAAGAATATATATATAACGTAAAACATCTATTAGAGTTTTCAGCTAGAAATGTTTTTTTTTAAATCTATGCTGTACAGTGAGTAGTATATGAAACTTCTTTAAGTTTAACTCAATATGAAGTGAACTTTTTTTTTTTTTTTTTTTTTTTTTTTTTTTTTTACTAATATATGTCAGTTAAAAGTGGTTTTACTTCCAGATTTAAAAATATTACGTAAAGAATTTCTATTTATATATATGACTCCACTTTGTTAGTTATGTGTATATTACGTGTATAAAAAAATCAAGTGAATATTTTGGTAGTTTCTTTATACTAGAGAAAATTTTTGCTTTTTATTATCATCATCCACGGGGCCTGTTGAACTAAGCGAGTACGGATTCTAATTTTGATTCCACATATATAAATATATATATATATAAATGCTTTAATTAAAAAAGTTTAATTGGCATGCAGATAATTTCCTTTCTCGGCAACAATTATTCGCATAAATTTAAGTTTCGTGCCTTTGGTATATATTTTATAAATTAAAATTTTATTACGTATTTTGCATTTATCATTTAAAGGTATCACTAGCAATTGCCTGATAAAATCTTTGTGTTAGATTTTTTTTCTATATGCGTAATTAATTTTTACTGTTTTAACAGAAAACTTGTATTTTAAGGTTTTATACTTCAGTTACTTTCCGTCAAAAGATATTTATATCTGTCATTGACATCTAAAGAATGCCTAAAATAGCAGTAAATAATAAATATTTATATTACACAAAAGTTTAAGAATTTTATAACATATCTAACATAGACAGGAAGAAAATGTTTCTTCTTTTGTACATTAAAGCAGCATAGTTTATAATTTAATTTAAGCCTTTTCCATTACATCGTATTTTATATTTGAATGCAGATGTCAGAAAATTTTAAATTGCACTAAAGTAGTTGAAATTGATAATGCTAACAGAGAAGCATGCTCAGGTTCAATAAAGCAATATAGATTAGATTAATACCTAAAAAACTTTCGAACTGCTGATGAATCAAATCGTGACTTGCACATTATTTCTTGTGATCGAATCAGTTCACGGAACATTGAGGTAACGTAAATAAATGAACAGTAATCCACAGTAATACAATGTAAATCGTTTATGGTGTACTAAGAAAATTTCTTAAATAGATTAAAATGTCATATTTTTGTATATTTTACTATTCATACAAAAAAAATAGTCACTTAAATATATTTTTGGACAGAACAGTTTGAGAATGAATATAAGGTAAACAAATATTCTATTTCTGTTTGTGTCTGTAGTATGATGAGAATTTAAATGATTAATTCGTTAATTATTTTTATACTTATCATAGATTCAAAGATTATCGGGTATATATATATAATGATTATAGTATCCTACTTCATAAGAATAAATTTAATCTATTTATTTGATACCAATTTCCGAACATTTATATCTCTAAGCAGTGATTTTGAAAAAATTTGGCATTCGGAGCCTTTTTACCCATATTTTATATTGAAGTACATTAGGACTACCAAACGTATTTATAATGTATTTCTTATTTGTTATTAAAATAACAGCACAATTTAAATGAGGTTGCCGCTGTACATATACTTTATTTGCAAAACAAAAACAAGAACGTAACACACTGTGAAAAAAAAAAAAATCTGTAAAGTTACTAAAGTTTTTCTAGGAAACTGGGATTCCTAGAACTTTTTATGTAACGGCAACAAGAAAAATTCCTGTAACCGACGCTGTTACAGGAATTCTTGTTGTTGCCGTTACATAAAAAGTTCTAGGAATCCCAGTTTCCTAGAAAAACTTTAGTAACTTTACAGTTTTTTTTTTTTTACAGTGCATAATCAAAACACACTAATGAGAAATGATCACAACTACAGGAAAAGTAGATATTTTAAATAGATGGCGTAAGAATACTTATCGGTAAATTTTGATACTGATATCTGAAAATTTTAAACCTAAACAAAACGCTACAGTTTATTTTAAACGTTAATGGTGTTTCGGAGTAATATTACATAGCGGTAAAAAAAATGTGATATATTAAAAAAATTTAAGGTAATGCCACAGACTAAATAACTATTCAGTATGCATGAAATGGAATTGTACTTTAAAATATTTTAATTTACAACAATAATAAATTTCCTCTCGACATATTCTCAAATAACATTTTCTAAACTACGGGCAGGAGAATTCAGGTGTAATAAAAGGAGACAGTTCCACTTTTGTGCGAATTTAATTTAATAATGGAAAATAGTGCCAAAAACAACCTCTATCGATTTATGCAAGAATGAAGCATCCCTATGGTTTTAATTGATGGTATACGAGATATATTTATATCCTCTTTATCAATTTGGTGCAAGAAAGAAGCAGCCTCATGCTCTACCCGGTGCTGGGAAACTACTCTGGTCTTTATCGCTCAAGTACCCTTATTAAATGCATGCATATATATATATATATATATATATATATATATATAAGGTAGACCTTGGCAAAATGACTATTTTAACAATTTTTGCTTTTTATTAATTTATTTTAAGTATAGTAAAATTAATTTTACATGAACTGTTGGAGTATTGCTTTGTAGTATTAAATATATTACAATTTAATTTTTCAAATAAAAAATATAAAGCATAATTTTATTTTTCCATAACATTAACAAATCCTTTGACTTTGGGGCAAGATGACAACACTGAAAAAGGTTGAACATGCTTTATCTTTTGAATATGTTACATGGTTTAACAAATGATAACTGTGTTTTTACATCTTACAAAGTATCAAACTAAGCATAATGCATTGTAACGTAATGTTGAAGTGTTTAGTTGTGCAGCTAACAATAGTCAAAAATAAAAATGCCATTTTCATAATTGGGACATTCTTCATGCCACCACTCTTGGCATTTACAGCACTGGATCCATTCTTCTGTTGGTGGGTCAAATATTCCTCGTCACAAGCAGGACATCTGAAAACACCATCCTTTGAAGTTGATGCAACTGGATTGTTTGGCCTGGATTTAATAGACTTAGCCCTACAGGAACTTAGTTTCAGTTTTTTACTCCATTTTTAGCTTCACAAGCTTCTTTTCTCTGTTTTTCTTTAAACGTTCCTGTTCTTCCTTGTGCTTTCTCCTTTGTTATAACATTTCTTTGATCGGTGTGCTTGTAAGAATGCTTGAGCTCAGTGTTTTTATTTTTATTTTTTTCACAGATTGTGTTGCTTTAGGCAATGGTTTGAAATCAAAAACACAAACAGGATACTTTGGTTCATCGGAATCAGCATATGCCATAAGTTCTGCTTTTTCTGGAGGGTTTATACGTTGGTTTCCTACTACCATTTTCCGAGGATGACGAGCTCGTCATCTTACCCCGGACTGCCTGTTTAAAAATATTCGTTTTCATTTCTATGAAGGAAGGCGATTAATTGACATTTATTCATAGTAATAGGTAGTATTTAAACTAAGTCACTCATAGATATTAAAGAGAAACGATATTTCTTACCTGTATCTGTAGCAGAGCTTATTTACACATGCATAAAAGCTATAACGTGGCAGCGGTAAACAATCAAAGCTTCACAACTAACACAAAAATGGTGATTTCAGCGTCTCTATACTATTGTTTAACGAACGGCCGATAGGAGAGCCAGTAGTGTCCGGTTAATGCTGTCACCTAGTGGAAAACGGAAAAATTAAGTCATTCGTCATCTTGCCCCGGCCTCCCCTATATATATATATTTATTTATATTAATATATATGTATATTATATGTACATATATATATATATATATCAACAAAATAACTATACTCAGATTGTATGTATTTTATAAGGTGCTTAAGTATTAGGGAGAAGAACAGCCTAGCCAGTTTGAAGACAGCTTCGCATGTGTCGAAGATTAATTATTACTACAAGTATGATTTATTGAATAACCATTTTCTAAATAGAAATTTTCAAAAAATATTGCCATCGTAATCCATGGAGCCTTTGTTGGTGTTGAGACATTTCAGACTACTTCTAAATGCAAAAAGGAAGCACGTCTCCAATTTTTTAATTGCTTATGAATTTATTTTAAAATGGGGCAATAAAGAATATGGAAATTAAATACAGTATGCATTTATTATTAAACTATAAAACAATTTTTAAAGAAAAACAAAAAAATACAATGTTATTTAAGCTAAATAGTTTTTATTGTCTAGTGCATTTTTTTTTTTTTTAATGTGTTCACTTTTACATAGCGTTCACCTTTTTGCGCCTGTCTCTTTGCTTATTAAAAAATTATCTGCTAGAAGAAAGACGGCGTTAGATTTGAGAAATTTCCCTTCAGAATTTAATTTCCAGTTTACTTATTTTAATTCGACCTTTTGCTTCCCAATCATTAATTTCATTCAATTTTTATCTTTTGATTTTTTTTTTCTAGCAGCCTCGAACCTTTTTTTGGAATTCACTTGGAGCTCTCGGGAATCAGCATTTGTTGTGAATCACTGATGTATACTATTCCCCAATATTAATAAATAATATCAAATAATGACATTTTCATAAAGTGAAATTTGTAAAAAGTAAATTTTTCTAATATATATGCTTAATAAATATTTTTCCACATTATGCATTATTTACTATATGCAAATAATAATGTTTAGTTAACCCTCCCTCTACGTATTGTTAATTTATTTTTATCAAATTTTTATCAATTAAAAAATTCGCATTTGTTTTATAACACTTTTCAAATCTACATATATTTTAGAGTTAAATTATGTATTTTTTTGTGAAAGAGTTCTCTTTTAATATAGAATTAGATCAGAAAAAAAAGATTGCGGAAATCGTGAATTGCACAAATTTTGCTACTTTTACGTTGCCCATGGAAATCTCGGAGGGTTAATGCGTTTCTGAAAGATACTTCGATATAAAAAGTGAAACTGGTGCTAAATCCATGTTATATTAGTATTTGAATAATATATGCCAAAGTGTTATAATTAACTGAAATTTTCTTAATCAGTACAAGGTAATTGTACCTATTCTGATTTCCAATGTGTCCAACTTTTTCTTATAGTGGTAAGTGTATTGCCACCATGTTAGAACTTGCAGGATTGAAATACGTATTCACTATAACATGTTCTTACTGATTTAGATTACTTTTAGATTAGCATATTTAGCCACGTCTCATCGATAATAGTAGAAACATAAAATTGCCAATTACTCATTTTGAAAATCTATCTCAAAAAATATATTCTTTTTTCTTACTACCAAATGATATTCAGGTGTTTAAAACGCAACTCTTAGGATTTGAAACGCTAAAATATATCACTTTATATTCCTTCATGAAATACAGAATATTTTCTAATTAAGTAGTCCAAATTTATATTTTAAATATGAAAGCTAGTCCAAAAATAGAGAGAAAAATACTTTAAAAAATGCAGGCGATATAATGAAGTAATACTACGTTTAGAAAATAGTTAAGATTTCGTTTGCGCGTGGAATAATATCTAATTAAATCTGGCAGTGCGCTTTTCTAAAATAAAACACAAGTAAGAGGTACTTTTAGTCTACAATAAAGAATGGATATACACACTCATATCTGAATGATAATTAACAATTACAGTCGAACTTCACGATCAGTTTTCTATTTAAAGAAATTTTCTGCTGAACTTTGACATTGAATATTATTAACATGTAAATTGATCTCCATATTACGAAAAATACATTTTATATAACGAAGTTTATTCCACTTTCGTGCATGTACAACATTCAAACGAGAGGCTGCTGTTGCGATAGATATATGATTATGAATATATTTCAGCTGATTGTATGAAAATGAAATTATATATTTATTTAATCGCATCCATTCAAAAGAAGAAATTTTAAAAGCATTCGATACAACAAGAAAGGGATTCCAATTTCCCGAAAATGTTACAGATGAATTGTTCGGATACTTACAAAAGTGCGAAAATTTTTATTAACAGTGTATTTTTTATAAGAAACTTGTATAAAGAAATGTTAAATACTTTTTACAATTTAAGGGTTTGGAATAATGAGAAAAACTACGCTACACTTCTTCAGTTTTTGTCTACCTTTTCTTTATTATGTGACTTACTTAGACATTATTCTAATTAAATTTTTCTCATACGTCTATATTCCATTAAAAAAAATAATGTCCGAACTAAAATACATTTTTACAATATTTCCATTTAATCTGCATTTTTCATTTTATTGTACAAATTTCATGAATTTGAGTTGATTTATATTTAATGAATTTTCTTCATGTTTTCTTCATGTTTAATTGCAACGATGATACTTCGATAAATGAAAGTTTCACTGTATTTGACTAGCAGGAAATTGGCATTACAACCATATAACTAAAATCTAGCTGTATGAAACTATTTTTTTTTATTGTCTCAGACATGAAAAGCTACTTTCGTTTATCTGTACATCCATTTAAAATGAAAAGGTGGCCTTAAATTCGATTCTTAAAAAGGTTTAAAAGCTTGTTCCAGTAAATACAGTCACGTACAAGCAAGTTTATATTTCCTCTAAATGTTTTATTTTGAATCTGAGATATTTTAGTAAACGAAATTAATGCATTTTTCCTTAAAAAGTAATCGCTTAAAAAACAAACAAACAAAAAAAAAAAACATGTGTTGTACGTAATTGTATAAAATAGTTTTAATTATATAATTAGTGTTGTTAGATTTAATTTCGTAAGTTAATTTTCTATACCTGAGAAAAGGCTCTATCTTACATATTTCGCACATTAGAAACCCATTCTTGTTTTTTGTTCACTAGACTTCAAAATCTCAGACATGAAAAGCTGCTTTCGTTTATCTGTACATCCATTTAGAATAGAAAGGTAGGCTTAAATTAGATTTTTAAAAAGTTTAAAAGCTTGTTCCAGTAAATACAGTCACGTACAAGCACGATTATATTTCTTCTAAACGTTTTCTCTTGAATCTATGATATTTTACTAAACGAAGCTAATGCATTTTTCCTCAAAAAGTAATCTCTTTAAAAACCAAAAAAAAAACCAAAAAAAAAAAAAACCAAAAAAAAAAAAATGTGTTGTACGTAATTGTATAATAGTTTTATTATGTAATTAGTGTTGTTAGATTTATTTTCGTATGTTAATTGTCTATACCTGAAAAAAGGCTCGCTCTTACGTATTTCGTAAATAATAAAGCATTCTTATTTTTTGTTCACTAGACTTAAAAATTTTATTCGTATAATATGAAAACATACAATAAAACACAGAGTAATATAACTTTTTTTTTCGTTTGAGTTACTGAAATTTATAACGAGACTATATCCATAACAAAAAAGCTCAATTTGAAATTTAACATCATGAAATGCTTTTAATAAATTAATGTATAATAAAGAAATCGCATTAATGATCAATTTTATGTACCTTAATAAACCATACAATTTCCGAAAGAAAACATTATAAACATTCAATTAAAGAAAAGAGATTAATGGAAATCTTAAGTGATATTCATTGCACTTTTATGGGGTTTTGAAAGCTCCCCATCTCTCTTCAAATGAATAATTATATTTTAACGGATTTTTATAATAAATGCATTATGGTTTATATTAGATGCATTTGGCTAACTTAGAAAGAATCTAAATGATTAAACTTCAAAAAAAGTTTCCATTAAGCATCCATTTATCATTTTTATGAAACATTGCTGAATTCTGAATATAAATGTATTATATTCATTAAATGGTTCTTCAATTTAAAAGAGAATTATTTTTCTTAGTTTGTCTTTATGAGAATAAACGACAACTTTAAACTGAATCGTGATGCTCACTTAGACATTTAATTTTTTAAATGATTTTTTCATAAAGGACGTATAAATCTATGACTAATGGCATTTAATTTCTTTCCATTTGAATAAATTTCATTTTTAACGCATTGACTGCCATGAGATATGAAAACGCGTGCATAAATATTTCACTGACGACAATTTATTTCAAGAAAAAACAAACGTAATTAATGATTTATAGCTGTATATTAAAAAAAAAACGTGCCCCTCCCCCATAAAGTATGTTTAGTGATTTCAGTTTGGGGTCCAATATGTAATATGTATATGTTGTGTTCACATATAGACATTATAACTTTTTAATTTTATGCAGTTCCGCTAGATGGCAGCATTAAATAATTATTTATAATGTTGCCATACTTTATTATATTATATCTCTTAATTATTACCTGTTTAATTTTAAACATATATTTCTTTATGTATCTTTTAGTAATAATTTATTTTAGGATCATTAAAATAGCATATAATAATTTTTATTATATAGACTATATATGTTAATTATAATTATTATATTTGTAAGAATGTGAATGTTATCTGCAAGCTGAAATGATTTGCAACCGTAAGGTTCCGCTTTTCACTGTACCAATTAATTAGGCGGGATTTTTGCTGTGCTAAAATCGGATACATGCTTGAGTTGTAATATGGTCACAGCAATTCTTTTGCTGGGTATGTCTTAAATTTAAATGTTACAATTCATTCATATTGTTCATTATTACGGATCTTGCTTTGACTAATAATTTTTTTAATTCAATTTATATGACATGGTAAATTTATGCTTTTTGGTGTGTGGTCGATCGGGTACATATGGAATTCATTTTTTAGCTTCTTGCTGGATTTTATTACAGAAATCGACTATGCTTTTGCTTATATTTGTATTTCATTTACCCTTGAAAAAGTGAAATGCTATATAAGCTTCCGGCTACTTCCATCTACTTGATCTATTATTTGTTTACGATACGTCTTTTAATGGTTCAGCAATATTTCACTGGTTATTAGTATCTTTTGTCTTTAATAGGTTATCTTATCAAAATTTGGTGTTTTTTCATATGTTTTATATGGATTAATCGTTCGCAATGTGCTAGTGAATTAGTGGTATTGTGCTTGATTTTGTATTACTAGTTAAAGGTTCCATCTTCATTTTGTATAATGTCAGAGTTATGAATAGAAGCTAAATTTATTAATTTATTAATTTAATTTTAGTAATTCGAAATAGATGATGATATGTAATTATATAATGGTTATACATACATACATATATATATATATATATATATATATATAAATGGATATTTCGGAATTTAAAATCTATAAAATTAACACTTGGTATAAAATTGAAGAACATTCCTGCGTTTGAAAATTATGAATTAACATGATAAGCATTAAAAACTGCATATTCAATGTCTACCAAGAAAAGTCACTTTATCAGAGTCTAAGTCGGCTAAGAAATTATTTTTGTTTCTCGTTACTTTAGCACAGTTTGTTCATTTTTATAAAAATCTTTTCTATTATTTCACGCATATTGAATGCATGATATAGAAATAAATATTAACAGTTGGGCCTGATATTTTAAACTTTGTTGAAACGGCTTCGGAAAGGACCAGGCAATTCAATTTATTTAATTTCTAAAATCCGCCAGAATAAAGACATTTTATAAGATCTTACTTTCTTCTGTTTGAGTAAATTTTACTTTAAGAATCTCGTTTAGATTTTCGTTTAGATTGAGCGCCGATTTCTGGGGCCCTCCCTCCCATTTTCCTTCCGAGGTTAGTTTTCTAAATTTTTCGGACACCATTCATGCTCCCCGAGTGGGGGAATTTAAGTCGAGGGGCTCGGGGGGGGGGGGCATAACAAGTATAAGTGGTCGCAGGCCTTTCCAATAATATGTCACATGTGGGAGTCAGAAAAAGTTAGAAAAATGCACCTCTTTGGGTCTACTTTCGCGCCTCCTGGAATACAACCCCTCCTCCTTTTGAAATATCTTTTGCAGAAATGTGTTACTGTGCACGGTGACTATATAGAAAAGGACGAATATAATCTAGCAATTTGAAAAATTTTACTGAATTATTTCTATGTTAGGGCAAAAACTTATTGATACACACTCGTACAATAGTCAGTCTTGAACACTAATCAGAATGTTAAGAATCAATTTTAGATATTCGAAATTTTACAATAAAGTTTATTTTTTTACAATTTTTATGAAGATTTTTTTAAGCATGATATAGTAATAATGAAATGTATCCGTAAATTGCCAAACAATGAAATGTACCTTAAATTTGTTTTATTTGACCGACGAGGGGGCTACTTGAGGTAAATGAAAAGTGCTTTTAATTAGTCTTGTGTGTAATCTGTGGATAGTTAGTGCTGTTATTGGTACAGTATTAATGAACTATCTCAAAATTTCCGATAGAGTAAATTCAAGACATATTTGAAACACTTCTTTTATTTTAGGTGCACTCAACCCCAATTTACGGTTAAAAGGTATAAAAATTATTCAAGAGCGTTCAAACTAAGCTTATACACATAAAAAATACACTTAAAAGGCATAAAAATACATTTATTCAGATCGACATATATTTTATCGCTCAGACGGCGATATTCTCCAAATGTTTGTTGATACAAATATTTTCGCAATAATTTTTACAAACAAAAATTGTGCAAGTAAATTCACTAGACAACATGTATAATGAAAAACAAGTACTAACATAAAATAAAATAAAATAAAAATTGATATTAGTCGACGTGAATTACTTTCTTCTATTCTTTCTTATTTGGAAGAGCCTCTTTTTCCATATTTTAGGTATCTTATTTTAGGAAACAACTAGGAATTTTAAGAAAGAGATGCTCTGCTGAATAAGAAACGGTAGTAGAAATCAAATCACGTTCACAGATATCCATTTTTATTTTATTGTATGTTTGCACTTGTTTTTCGTTATACATGTGGTCTCATGATTTTACTTACAAAATTTTCGATTTTAAAATTTCTTGCGAAATTATTTGTATGAACGAACATCTTGAGAATGTTGCCGTCTGAGCGATCAAACATACGAGGTGTGGCTTTTAAATAACGAGGCTAATGCTGTAAAATATTTTATTTTAAATTTATACATATTTAGTTACTATTTCCTTCAATATTCACCTTTCTTTTATTCATACATCGCTTCATGCGAATTTTCCATTGTTTGAAACAGTGCTGGAAGTCTTCTTCTGTGAGCTCATTCATAACGCATGGCGCTTTTTCTTTCACAGCTTCAACGGTGTGAAATCTCGTTCCTTTTAATGTATATTTGACCTTGCGGAAAAGATAAAAGTCACATAGTGCCAGGTCAGGCGAATAAGGTGGATGGTCCAACACTGGGATGTTATACCAAAGAATATAGAGGAAAAGAAGATAAGGCTTTGTGAACAGAAACAGTGCAAACAGCTCTGCTGGGAAACACATTCAAAGGGGAGATCCAATCATAGGCATTATTCATTGCATCTATCAATTCGCCAAATTTTTTGTAGTAAACCTAAGTTTGTAGTAAACCAACGCCCTGCGAGAATTCAAAACGACATTTCTTTGTCAGTTTGACTAGTGATTTAACAGCAATTGTGGCAGAATTTTTAATATGATCTGTTTATGTTCTGTTGTTGTGATACATTTTTTGTATTGCAAGTAGATAGCCGATGAATACGTACAATGGAAAAATCTTCAGTGATGTAGCACTCTGTAAAATAATAAATTTCACGTACAGGGCCCGACTAGCAAGTTTCTGTGCCCAGGGCACTTTCAATTTTTTGTGCCCCTTAGACTGATTGATTTACAAACACTAGTTGTTTTACATATTACACATTTATTCAAAAAGTGATAACTTAAAAATATTGAGTTTTCTGGAAAATTGAAAAATGGTTCTAGGTATAAAAAAAATAATTTTTTTTGTCTATTATTTATTGAAATATGCTTTTAATCATATATTGAGATATATTTTTGTCATTTCATGAGATTTATATATCAAATATCACATTTTTCACAATTATGATTTTTTTAATGGAAATTTAGATGGAATTCTGAAAAATTTTGTGCCCCTCAGAAATTTCGTGCCCAGGGCATGGGCCCCGGGTGCCCTTGCGATAGTCAGGGCATGTTCACGTATCAAAAGTTACACTTTCACTCGAAATCTAATATAACAACTAACAGATTCATCTAACGTATTGTACCATCTTTGACCTAACTCCCACTAATGGGGTTTCTCCCTCGGAGAGAAGCCCCATCCACAAAAAGAGGGGGGAGGGGAGCGCACTGCTGTCGCGGTGACAGCGGCGAGTACAGCGTTACTCCTCATTTTGATACTGATCACTACTGGTGATCACAAAAGCGCGCCAAGTAAACCCCGTTTTATCGTTCATCCCTTTATGCGACTTCTACCGCTTAGCTGTTTGAACTGTTTGTCTGACGGCCGGGGATTTATTACTTACCGTTTATGGAAGTTTCCCTTCTTCACGCTTCAATTTCTTTGGTTATACTTGACTAGAAATGTCTTGACTGGCAATGCAGTGTGAGCTGGTGCGTTGTCCTGATGAAACACCCATGATTTTTTCTTCCACAATTCGGGTCTTTTTTTAGGGAGTTGAGCAAGGACCTCATGGTAGTTCTGTTAATTTATAGTTCGACCTCCATGAATCCACTAAAGGTACACAAACCGACGAATATCGGAAAATTATCCGTTGTTGACGTGGAAGGGTGACCCTAGCGAAAATCGTATTAATTGCCTCCTCGGCCATCTTGGAAGCGCTTAAACCACTTAAAAACCAGAGAACGTGATAAACATTCATTGCCGTATACGTCTCTTAAAAAATAAGATGAGTTTCAGTAGCGGATTTTCTAAGTTTAAAAAGATATTTCACATTAATTCGTTGATCTTGTAAAACAATAAAAAAATTTCCGGCAAAACACTAAAACAGGGTCCAGAACAAATGATGGTCACGGCCATTCTCATTAGAATACAGCCAATTTAGAGGCAGTCATAGATGCAGGAGTACTCACAACTATTGGTTGTACCAATTTGACGTATGCACAGTTCTTCTGTTGAAGCATTTGCCTTGTTATTAAATAGCCACATCTTGTATGCCGATGTGTATAAACACTCTCAGAAATAAAACTCTCACTTTTGACGATCCAGCAATCCTTGAGTTATATTTCGTCATTTTTGACAATCATTTCGTATCAATATCACGTGACTTTTAACGAAATGTAATCCCTCAAATATTTGAGAAAAGTGTTTCCTTACTCACGGCCTGATTCAGTGCATTTTAAGGAAACAGTTGCGGTAGATGTTTGAAGAGGGACGTGCTACTGTACCTCCTCCAATGCGGCGATTTTATCAAGCAGATATTTGCTTATGTTATTCCTGTCATAATTTGTTTAAAAAAAAAAAACACTTTTTAGCGTTTTTCAAAAAATACTGAAATATAAGTAGTTATTGTTTCTGCATTAGTTATTTTTTAGCTGTTAAAGTTTTTAAGAATAATAATATTAATTATTATTATTATTTTCTATGTTCGTTATGGTTTAATTCGGTTTAATTTTCCTGTGTTTTATAAATCGTTCAAAAACAAAATTCGATCAATAAATTTTCAAAATTAAAGGATATCTTTTTCATTTAAGAAATATATTCATATAACAATAAAATTAAAAATATGCATAATTGATCTCTCTCCCTTCTATAAACAGTAAAATGTTAAAATCTGAACCACCTACTCAAATTGACAAAATCTCCTTCAATATACACTTCAAAATTCGTTATTTCTGAGCATCAAATGAAACAGACCATATTTTAATCATTCATTCAGCAAAGAAAATGTCTCTAATTAATTATATTAATAAAGCCATATTCTAATTATTCATAAAGCATAAGAAAACCATAATAATAAATTAGCCTTATTAATTAAAACTTGAAGGAATTATAACAACATCGATAAAATTACAATCCACCTTATAAAAATATAAGCACACAGTAGAATCCACTACATACATTTAAAATCACATCAATGCAAGGACTCAATAGCATGATAGCTAGAGTAACGGACTTCACACCGGCGGTCGTGAGTTCGAACCACCCCGAATAAGTGATATTATTTTTCCCCTGTCAATAAATACAGATGCTTCTAAACCGTTCAATAGATGTCACCACCAGACCTTTGATTGCAATTTTGACGAAACTGCTGACGAAACTTGTATCCCCAAACAAGTGAAGAAAGTTATTTGCTCAATTTGATGAAATATTTGCTCTGAGTACTTCCCAGGAAACAGTTTCGTAAGAAACGAAGGAAATTTCGTGAAATTTGAGTATCCGTTTCTGAGTGTGAATGTATTTATATGCCTTTTAAGTGTATTTTTCATCACTTGTAGCTATTTTTAGCTTAGTTTGGATGATTTTAAGTGATTTTCATGCATAATTATGTATCAAGAACGTTGCCAAGAATTTATTTTTCTTTATAAATCTGTGTAAATTTCATTTTTAAGAAATTATTTTAGATTCTCGATATTTTACCGCAAAGTTTGATGCTTCACTTTGCTACACTTTTATCGATCCTGAAATAAAATATTTTATTCCACGTTTCCATCATTCACAATTTTAGAAACAGAATCTTGACAATAGATACGTGATTTCTGGACATTTGACGATGCAATATCAGAGTTCCATATTATTTAATAAAGGAAAACAGCAAACGTCGAAGTGAATCACGTCCTATCAAGATGACTTGAATACAATAAAAGTATGACAGTATATTTTTTAAAGCTATATGAAAATTTCCGCTTTTATCGAGAAAATTCTTTCGATCTGAAGATAATAATGGAGTCTCTTTAGACAGTTTTAGGGTTATAAATATAACTTAGTAGAATAATAGATATTTATATGAAAGAAGATATTCACAAATACTTACGCTTTCAGAATTTAAAGCAATTCAATGGACCTACGCAGGTCTATATTTTCAAAAGACTTTAAATGCTCACAAAAATGTTTTAAAACTCTTAAGGAACACGATATTTATAACGCCTATCGAATGTTTTTCAAATATTCATGAATTTGTTGTAAGAGATGGAAGAATAAAGCATATGAATAGAGTTTTATTAAAAATGTGGATACAAAATAATTTTATTGTCATGCTGCCTAAGTGTTTTGTAGAAAGGGCATGAACGTATTCCAAAGTTCTTCTCCGTTATGATGTAATATTTATAAATTATTTTAACATTAAGCATTGTATTTATCGATCAAAATAATCGGTTTAAACATTTTCTTACGAAATGTTTTCTTAAATTCAATCCATATAACATTATAAACAATTTTACTTTTATAGGTATTATATAGGTAAACACTCTTTATTTAACAAAACTATAGTACAGTAGAACCTCGATTAACCGAGCTTCGATTAATCGCGTTTTCTGTTAACCGAGACGATAAGGAAGTCTGTTTATTTTTCTTTTCTTTTTTGAGCCTTGAAAAGGCCACACTTTTTACTGCACTAACTGCCCTGAAATATTTGGAACAAAAAAGTGATGTTACATTGCTATATCTTCTGTTGCTCAAAATTGACGTGATCGGGCAGCCACTGGACTTTTTAAATCTCTTTAACTCATGAAAGCCGAACTTTTTTAATGAAAGGTAACAGACTTAAAAAAAAAAAAATGTAAATTTAACAAATTTATGTAATTAAATTAAAAAAATGTTTTTTTTCAATTTATGTAATTAAATTCAAAAAAAAAAAAAATATTTTTTTCTAGATATTTGTTTAATTTTTGAAAATGCATCTTTCGATATTTAACTTAGTATAATTAACAAATTTCAATTTGTTTTTTTTAAATTTACTACTAATAGTTGATTTCCTTTAATCTGTTGAGCTGTGAAACATAACTGTATATATGTTTATTTTTATGATAAAAAAAAAGGCTCTATTGTTTTTTATTCTAAGAGATGTTAAATTCGCAAGCACGTCGGATTTATTATTGACAATTTCTATTAATCGAGATTTCCGATATCAGAGGTATTAGAGGTCCCAATTAGCTCGGATAATGGAGGTTGCACTGTACTTAAAAATACTTAATTACATCGTTTATATCATACACTATAAGGTGTGATTAAAATAAATGAGTGGGACTTTGTGGCAATATATTTTAATACAAATTAAAAACATTGTTTAATTTTAAAATTTCGGCAGCAGACAACTGTTTCAGAATTTCTAAAACTCCATCTTCAGTGCAAGGTGAAAAAAAAATAGATTAAAAACAAATGCATAAGAATATGAACAGGGAGCAAACAATGTAGCTTTCGGCCAAAAACGAAATTTCCCAGAGTGAGAAAACAGGGAACCTAAAATCAGCTTCACAGTTTTATTTCCTGATAGACGTATTATTCTATTTGCGGTATTTTTGTTCTAGTCAGGCGGATTATTCTTGTGGTAACACAACATTTTTCATCTTTTATGGCCTTACTGCTTTACAAAGAATTTGCCGGGCATCCAGCAGGGGAAAAAAGTCTGCGTGAAGTTCAATCAAATCTTATCGCTTTTGCATTGTTGTATCTCCTTTCCTTATGTTAAAAACCACAAGTGTGTTTGTAAACTAAAGGGCAGGTGAAATGTTTATAAAAATCGACCTAAAAAGGTTTTGAAGACCGTAAACGAAACAGAAACCGAATTTCAGCAATCTTCCTATTTTTGACCGAAAACTAAAATGGCCAAAAAGAAAAGTTTAAGTAATTAATACATACATAAATATACATAATTCTTGATGAATTATACGTGTTTATTAAACATGCATAATTATTAATCAATTATACGTGTGGCCCAAGATGGCTCCTTGTGCCTCTGATAAAAAGCTTTAATTATCATATAAACTAAAATGTAATTAATTTACCAGCGACACGGAATAATTTTCTAATTACGAATTTCATCTAATAAAAATTTTTTTTAGGTGTATATGTTGGAATACAACGTCCATTTACCTTACCCTTTTCTTTCAGAGCATGAAAAGACGTTTCTTCAAATCCGCTCTAAAAACATGTCTTTTATCTTCGTCTTAGTATTAATAAATGTTTATGTCATGCTATTCTTCTAACTCTCTGTGCCCCAACTAGAAAAGAAAAAGGTAAGATAAATGAACGTTGTATTCCAACAGTATATGTCTCGATTTGCCTTTTATAATGATTTTTGTAAATGATCATCTGTTATAGTAGCATTTTCCCAAAGAGTATTTGAAACACTTCTGGGGTTTCAAACTGATAATTTTCTATTACTGCTAAGTCTGCAACTTTTAATGAGTGCGTGAAAAGCGTCCTCAAAGTTTTGTCCTACCTGGATTGCTTGCTTTATAATTTGCACTCTCGTCTTGAGTCAGTCATGTCTGATAATTATAAACATCGAAATTCATAGCAATAAATAAACAGTGTCTCATTTGAATCGTTACAGATGAAATCAATGAGTAATGTTGATAATTTCCGAAAGTGGAAACGAGATTTTTAGAATGCAGATTGTTTCGGGCGACTTTCGGTCCAACCGAATTTTCGACAGCATTTTCGCTGAAAACGAATTTTCGGCGAAATTCTGATTTTGGGCCGAAAACGAATTTTCGGTCGATCTCTACATTTTTATTGCTTTAACATGAGAGGGAATATTTTTCCTTTCTGAGGTACTCGCTCTTCGTCCTTTCACCTTTGTCTGAAAGCTACATTGCTTGCTTCTGCCTTTATATATTTTTTAATTTACTTTTAATGTTTTAATGTCTTTTAATCTTGCAATGGAGATGAAAAAACTTCAAAACAGCTCTGTGCTGTGTATATTTTAAATTAATTTGCGCTTTTTATCAAGTAGTTTATCTGTAATTTAATGATGATTAAATATGAGAAAAAATACACGAGATCGAAAATTTCCTTTTCGTGAAATATCGTTTGTGAAATGTGTAGAATTAAAAAATATTTACTTAACAATTTTGCATTCAATAAAGTATTTATACAATAAGTAAATTTAAATATAAATGTAAAAAAAAAAAAAAAAAAAAAAAAGATGAAAAGCATGTTTTTATTAAAATTCACAAACATGTAGAAAATATAGACTTTTTTTTAGTAGAAAAGTCTTGGGGAAAAAAGTTAAATGTACGGAACTTAAATTAATACGGGATGAGCCCGATTATGACAGGTTAATAGATTTAAATGGGAATTTTGCCAAATTAGCCAGCTATTGCCAAATTGGCTTCATATACGGTAACTTATTTTTGTCGCCAAATTTGGCGATATTTCGACAAGTTGGCTCCAATTTGGCGCT
Organism: Maratus speciosus; assembly: GCA_963932465.1. Lineage (NCBI taxonomy): Eukaryota > Metazoa > Arthropoda > Arachnida > Araneae > Salticidae > Maratus > Maratus speciosus. The sequence goes on from OZ010786.1 coordinate 330,751,399, forward strand.
ATAGTGGTAACCCTGTCATTAGTACTTTTCAACAAATACTCATTGCTCAAGCTGATGCTGATTTCTCCATGAAATCAAACGTAAAAATTAAGTAAAATTGCAAAGAAACACTTACAAGTGAAGGTGTTTCTCTTTCGTGTTGAAACAAAAAGCATGCAAATAGATGTTCGTCTGACATTAGTCTAGGGATCGAATTTTAAACAATCAACGTCCAATTCATGTATTGCTTTCAGAAATACATATATATTCCAAATTTTAAAGCTCTTTGTCAACAGGAAGTGGGTGAAAAATGAGTCACAAGAGTTGACTTCCACACACAAACATAATTGTAACTTAAAAGAAAGCATGTAAAAAGGAGAAAAATTAAGAAATATAGTTTCAGAATTTTTATTCTTTTCTTTTCTTTCTTTTTTTTTATCTATCTTAGAAATCAGCAAAATATTAAGATACAAAGTTACAAAACTTAGTTTTTAATTTTCTTTCAAGTTATACAAAAAAAAAAAAAAAAAGAAAAGAAGAAGAAGAAAAGAAAGAAAGAAAGAAAGGAAAGAAAAAAAAAATCACACAATGACGATCGTGTGCTGCCGAGTTAAATAACTAAATTATTCCTTAAACTATAAATAACATTGACAAAAGAAGCATATTGCAGCTAATAACTAGTTTCTTTCTCTAGAAAATACGGTAATTTTCAAACTTACAAAGAGTTAAAAAAAAAAAAAAAAAAAAAAAAAAAAGACAGAAAATTCTCAATATCAGCTTTGTGTCCGAATACAATTAAATGAAGTGCTATTTCAGCATTATCTCAAAAGAAAATTCTCTCTACCTATCCGACCTAGTTTAATAACAGTTTGAAGAAAAGAAGTTGTAGATGTTGATACGTTCATCCATTATTCAAGAAGGATGAAATAAAAAAAAGGTATTTTGTGAGAAAATCCAAAATTGATTGGAACAGCGCCCATCAAAATATTTTTCAGATGACATACTTTTTTCAGGATAATCTTCGAAGATATTTTTGTGAAATGTATTGTAATAAGTATTTTGCTATCTATTTGTTTCTTACTTTGTCTTTGAAAAGAAATTTTTATGTAAGAAAGAATATCAAATAAGAATGTATTATCACGTTTAGTAACTGTAATAAAAAGTTTCTGTATGTCTAACACAATTTTTCAAATGTGTAAAAAAAATATATCTTATGAAAATACTCAAGAAATTTTTATTGTTGTAATTGAGTACATGAAGTATTCTCAATAAAATAAGAAGTAATAAAACTAATTGCAGTTCATTTTAAACTTATTTCTATTTTTCTGAAAATCTAACTATTTTGTTTATTATTTTGCAGGTAAGGATGCGTTTGCATTATTTTTCTGAAGTGCTCATCGATGTGAGACTTGCATTCGTAAGAGATTTTTTATATTTATATTTTCAGAAACTTAGATATAGTAAGTCTTTCTGTTTCCTTCATTTTGTTAAGAAATTAATTTTAACTATGCAACAATAACAAATCACCTAATAAATCACCTAATAAATTATTAAAAAGTATTAAATAGGATCAAAAATGCAGTAACCAAAATAAATATCTATTTACTAAAAATGTGCTTAAAATTTATTTACTACTAGCCGTTCTTGGCGACCAGTTTGGTCTCCCTTAAAATTTATGTTTATGAAAGCATGCTAAGTATTGTATCGGGTTACTTTGATCCATAATTTAATTTTCTTGGACTCTCTTAAATATAATTAATATAATCCCTTGAGCTAATATTAGTTTTTGTTGCATTAAAATATCTCAATTTGTTCATTTTCTGTAAGCAAGTAAACCATATTAGTTTACAGTGGAAGCCTATTGGAATTTGGCAAAATATTAGAGATATCGCAAAGTTGGTATCACTTTTGGTGGCTAATTTTAGTTGCCAAATTTGGCGATATATCGCCAAATTTGCGACAAAGTTGGCGGCATTTGGAGACAGAACTTTGCCCCCCCCCCCCCCGCCATGGTAATCCCCCTTATAGGTATGGAAATGCATTAAATGCTATTCAATAACCAATGAGATGCGTTTCATTCGAGCGTTGATATTAAACAATTGACAAATAATCGCGATTTCTGTGCTACGTACGATAGCGTAATATATATATATATATATAAATTCCATTACAAATGAACTGGACTTAAAAACTTAAAACCATTGATATTAAAAACATATGTAAAAAAAGGAAGATATTATATTAATTCTAAGATCTTTCGATCACAAAGGCGATCATTTACAAGGAATAGTTTTACCAGAATTGTCGCTTTCACTGTACTATTTATATACCAGTTTGGGAAAAAGGGTCAGTCTATTATTCGTTTTGGGTGTATATGAAATTGGTACGTTCGATACTGAGGTGTTTGATATTTTCAAAATATTGAACCAAATCGGATCGTATGTCATAGGATAAAACACATTTTGGAAATATTAAAATCTTCAGCATCGGAACGAAACACTGACACTTTTTCCTAAACTGGTATATAAATAGCACGGTGAAAGCGACATTTTAGTAAAACTATTCTTGAAAATGATCGCGTTTGTGATCGGAAGATCTCGGAATTAATGTAACATCTTTCTTTTCTCTACATATGTTTTTAATATCAATAGTTTTGATTTTTTAAGACCAGTTCATTTTTAAAGGAATGGTAAATAAATCTTAAGCACCTTTTTAGTAAATATATATTTATTTTGGTTATTTTAACGCAATGTGAATGTGTCACTCCGCTCTGAATTCGTTTCGAGTTTTTGAGATTTTCTATTAATAATACAGTTTTAGATAATCTAAATGCAATGTACAATAAAATGGACTAAGCGTTACCTAATGTAATCTAATCTAATCGCCCACCCTGGGAACCTGCTTGTGGCTGATGGTTGGGTCAAGTCCCTAGTCCAGGGCGGGATGTTCCTTGAAGAGGAAAAAGAATTAGTTAATTATGCAAAATAAAATTTCTACTAGATAAGTTTCTTAATTATTAATACTTAAAAGATAAGATAAAGTTATACAGCATAAGTAAACTTGAGTTGAGTAACCATTATGAGTATATATTTTTGAGATGAAGGAGCAGCACTGAATGGGGGAGCAAGACTACCATTTAAAACTAGTGGTCATTTAGATTTGTTCATCACATAAGTTTTCACAGTACTCCACAGAATAAGATTAGTTGAGTAATAATGTTATACACAATTTGGCAACACAACACAAAATGTAGCAAATTAATTTCTGGTAATTTAAGTAAGGTTTCGTTATTTAAAATAATGTAATATGATTAAGATACTATTGGTAAAATAATTTATAAGTAATTTGTTAAAATTTGGCGAGGGTTTATTAATAACGCACAACATATAGATGAAAATTTACAGTTATTTATATACACAGTTGACAGAACCCGTGTCATATCAACCAGATCCCATGGAATAGGGGCTAAGCGTTACCAAAATTCAAATAAAAAATAAACTATTACAGCTTTTGAAGTTATTACAGGATTGTAAAGAGTAAAGTCAAGTATTATTTCGCCACGCTTTCTTTTTTAGTAACAAATATCACCGATAGATTTCGGTACATTGTAGCAAACTGTAATATGGATGAAAATAACATTGCAATTACAAAATGAAAACTTTTTCCTGGTGTTTCAACTGCTAAACAGAATGAAAGTGATGCGTAAAATTTTATCTATATTTATTCGTTATTTACAACGTTCTGACGTTTGTTATAAAGCGTCAGCAAGGAAAAATTGAATAAGTTGTCACAGTTTACTTACTTCTGAATTTTTTAAATGCCAGTATTAGGATACTCTGTATATTGTATAAATGTACTGAAAAGTTCTTATAAATAATTCATAATAAAAAGTGGCAAATGGCGAAAACGGATTTTTTAAATTAATTATTCTTTTTCCATGCGTTAATATTTGCTAAAGAAGAAATATAAATATTTTTGAAATTTGACTTTATCATTATTTTTATTCATTGTTTAGAAAACATAAAACAGATAAATTGAAGTATGGATGAAAATAACATTGCAATTACAAAATGAAAATTTTTCCTGGTGTTTCAACTGCTAAACAGAATGAAAGTGATGCGTAAAATTTTATCTATATTTATACGTTATTTACAACTTTCTAACATTTCTGTAAAGAGTCAGCAAGAAAAGGTTGAATAAGTTGTTACAGTTTACTTACTTCTGAATTTTTTAAATGTCAGTTTTAGGATATCCTGTATATTGTATAAAGGTTCTGAAAAGTTCTTATAAATAATTCCTATTAAAAAGTGGCAAATGACGAAAACGGATTTTTTAAATAAATTATTCTTTTTCCATGCGTTAAATTTTACTAAAGAAGAAATATAAATATTTTTGAAATTTGACTTTATCATTATTTTTATTCATTGTTTAGAAAACATAAAACAGATAAATTGAAGTATGGATGAAAATAACAATGCAATTACAAAATGAAAACTTTTTCCTGGTGTTTCAACTGCTAAACAGAATGAAAGTGATGCGTAAAATTTTAGCTATATTTATATGTTATTCACAACGTTCTAACATTTCTTATAAAGCGTCAGCAAGAAAAAATTGAATAAGTTGTCACAGTTAACTTACTTCTGAATTTTTTAAATATCAGTTTTAGGATACCCTGTATATTGTATAAAGATACTGAAAAGTTTTTATAAATAATTCCTAATAAATAGTGACAAATGGCAAAAACGGATTTTTTAAATAAATTATTCTTTTTCCATGCGTTAAATTTTACTAAAGAAGAAATATAAATATTTTTGAAATTTGACTTTATCATTATTTTTATTCATTGTTTAGAAAACATAAAACAGATAAATTGAAGTATGGATGAAAATAACAATGCAATTACAAAATGAAAATTTTTCCTGGTGTTTCAACTGCTAAACAGAATGAAAGTGATGTGTAAAATTTTATCTATATTTATACGTTATTTACAACGTTCCAACATTTCTTATAAAGCGTCAGCAAGAAAAAATTGAATAAGTTGTCACAGTTAACTTACTTCTGAATTTTTTAAATATCAGTTTTAGGATACCCTGTATATTGTATAAAGGTACTGAAAAGTTTTTATAAATAATTCCTAATAAAAAGTGACAAATGGCGAAAACGGATTTTTAAAATTAATTATTCTTTTTCCATTAGTTAAAATTTACTAAAGAATAAATATAAATATTTTCTTAAATTTGACTTTATCATTATTTTTATTCATTGTTTAGAAAACATAAAACAGATAAATTGAAGAAAAATATATTTATGATATTTTCTCTTATAAAAACTGATAGCTGAGCATTTATCAGCCTTTATTGATCAAAATTATATTTTTTCAAACTAAAACTAATAAATCTCTATAATTATACTTTAGCTGTTGCTTGCAGAGACTTATTTTTAATATTTGATTTCCGCTTGTTTACATTGAAAAAAAAAAAAAAAAAAAAAAAAAAATGTTCTGGTGCTTATATCGGTTCTTTTTATTTCATTCATTTAAAAAATAAAATCCACAAATAATAATAAAAAAAGGTTTTATTTAAATTATTTTTATATAAACGAAAAAATAAATGTATAAGCATTTATTACAGTATTTCTTCTCGTGTACGCCATGCTCCCATGTAATAAGCGCATCGTGATTTTTATACCTCATTTGAGGGAAAAAAAAAAAAAAAAAAAAAAAAAAAAAAACGTAGAAAAATATTTGAAAGACTTTAAATGCTATCTTCTTCTAATAGTCAGTACTTAAATCACACATTATTCTCAATGTATTCGTTTGTGATTTCGTAAATTTAATTATAAAATAACCCCATAAAACTTTTATAAATTAACCTGTAGCCCTATATACAAAGGCTAGTCAAATACCAAATATTCGCATATCGCGTGCATTTCTATTTTTCAAGTAAACTTCGAACGTAAAACCGCGAGGAACACTAAAAAATACGGCAATTGACAATTAAAAAAAAATAATAATAATAAAATAAAACAGATAAATCTTCATAATTATACTTTAACTATTTCTAAAAAATATGAGCTAAAATACTCGGAATTTTTCAAAGCACGTGTTTGAATACAGATATCCAAACATGAGTAAAAATATTTTTATTTCTATTTCACTTTCCCTTTATTCAAACTCATTCATGGCCTACTCTTTACAACTCGACTACAATAGTTCAAAAAGCTCTCAGTTGGAAAACTCATTCAAAAGTTAATCCACACACTTCCGCTGAGTTCAGTTTTCAATAGACTTCATCACAACAGACATATCCCGTCCCATATTACTCGCTCCAACCGCAAAAGGGCACTGCGTAATAATCACCGAATATAATATTCACCCACAGGACCAGATCTCTTCCCTTCAGGATTAGGACTCACTTTTACGTCTGAAAAGTCAGAAAGAATTATTCCTTTGGGTTTTAGGTTGAGGTTCTTTCGTTTTTAGGGTCATCGTGGCTCTCTCTCTCTCTCCCCTGATTTAATGGATCGTGACATATGACTCTTATGTGGTGAGTCAGCAAATATAACAAGAGTATGTCGCGTGGTGTACCGTAGAAAAGGTGAAGAGTATTATGAAAATGCATAGTAATAAAGAACGGTGCTATTTATATGGGCTGACGAAGTTTATTTATATTGCAAAACGTGCAATGTGTTTAAAAAGTGATTTGAAGATAACGACTGAATATGAGAAGAGTGTCTAAATTAAAATACAATATTAAAATTCATAAAATTATTAATTTAATTTTTTTCTCAAAATTTTTAGATTTTGACGTCAATATGGGAAAAAAAAGTACATGGTTCAACTGTAAAAAAATGTTAATAAAATTTTATTTTTATTACTGTGATATAGATATCATTAGATTGTTTACATATAACCGTTGAAACAATGTTGGATATACTAAGTTTATGACGAGATTTAGGACCCACCTTGATGGCAGAAAGAGGGATTCTTTTGTATTTTAGGTTGAGTTTCTTTCGTTTTTATTATCATCGTGGCCCTCTCTCCCCTGATTTAATGGATTGGGACATATGACTCTTATGTGGTGAGTCAGAAAATGTAACAAGAGTTTGTGGCGTGGTTTACCGTATAAAAGGTAAATACTATTATGAAAATGCACAGTAATAAAGAACGGTGGTATTTACATGGGTTGACGAAGTTTGATTACATTGCAAGAAGTACAATATGTTTGAAAAGTTATTTGATGATTAGGACAGAGTTTGAGAAGAGTGTTAAATTAAAATTTATAAAATTAATATCTTGATTTTTTCCTTAGATTTATTGTTTTTTAAAAGAGTAGGGTACAACTTTATACAATTTTTATTATAATTTGATTTTAAATCACTGTATGGTATAGCTATCATTAGATTGTTTAGCTATAAATATTGATTCAATATACGTAATTTGATACAAGTTTATGAAGGAATTTAGGACCCACCTTTTTGTCAGAAAGAGTGATTCTTTTGGATTTTAGTTTGAGGTTCTTTGTGCCCTCTCCCCCAATAGATCGTGACATATGACTGTATGCGGTGAGTCAGCAAATACAATAAGATTATACCTTGTGGTGTACCTTATAAAAGGTAATGTGTATTACGAAAATGCATAGACATAATAAACAGTGTAGGTTGATGAAGTTTAATTATATTGCAAAAAGTAAAATATGTTTGAAAATAAGTTATTTGAAGATTACGACAGAATTTGAGAAGAGTGTCTAATTAAAACTCAAAATAAAAATTCTAAAATTAATATTGAAAAATAGTGTTATTTTTCATGCCTGTTTAAAATTGAAATAATGAAGGTTTGGTTATGAAAGTTTTATTTTAAATTACCGTGGTATTGGGGAAAATCTTTAGATTGTTATCTTTTATATATTGAATCGATATTGGATATAAGTTTATGATACAGAGTGTCTAATTAAAACTCAATAATAATAATAATAATAATAAAAATAATTTTATTTTTATTTTTTATTTATTTTTTATTTATAAATTTTGACGTTAATAAGGGAAAATACCGTTATCTTTTCTGTACAGTTTAACTGGAAGCAATTGTTACAAAAATTTGATTTTAAATTTTTATGGCAATGTACATCATTAGATTGTTTACATATAAATAGTGAATCAATATTAAATGTAAGTTTATAATATAGGATTTAAAGCCACATTAATGTCATAAAGAGTGAGGCCTTTGACTTTTAGCTTGGAGTTCATTCGTTTTCAAGGTCACCAAGGATTTCCCCCTGATTTAATGGATGGTGACATATAATCGTGATTATGTCGTGAATCAGCGAATGTAACAGGAGAATTCCGTATGTTGTACCATATAAAGTTTGAAACACATCAACGCGACGGACTGCGACGCCTTTTTTTGATTTGTTTAATGTGGTCATTCTTTCGTCGTAAGACAAGAGATATATCATATTTGTGCATTTCCCAGTTCTATAAAGTACCGTGTTTACTCGCGTAATAGTCGCCCTGGCGTAATAGTCGCACCTCCCCCCCCCCTCTCCCCGTTTTGAAGCAGAAAAAATCGTCAGTAATAGTCGAAGAGATTTATTATGAGAATTTTTTGTCAAAATTTACACAAAGATTATATGTAAATTTTATGTCTATAAAAATATTACCATAAAAAGAAAACTGGTATTTAATAAGTAGCATATAATTTGGAAACATTAAAACTGTTAAGTTACTAATTTTATTATTTGTTTTTTTATATGTACCAGTAATGTTTTAGCATTAGAGTGTTCAATATTGTGTAGTACATTTGTGTAGTATGCATAATAGTTGCACCTAGACTTTCACAATGAAAACTTGGCAAAAAAAAGTGCGACTATTACGCGAGTAAACACGGTACTTAAAAGAATATTTCAAATACAAGATTTGATTGAAATTATAAATATTGCATCAAATTCCTATAAATACAAATTTAATTAATTTTAATTGGCAAATTTCTTCTAAAATTTGTTTAATGATTGTCTAAAGCTGATAATGTAGTTTCAAAATTCACAAAAATGCTTTAGAAGATGAAATTTTCATGAATTGATAATTTGGGACATAGAGGGTTAAATAAGGCTTCTATTGCAGTGAAATCTTCAACTAAGTAAAGTTATATATTAGACTTTTATAACCTGATATAAAAAAGGTAATTACGTAAATGATCATAATCCTCGAGGGTATTAAATATTACTCAATATTTTAAGACGGTATTTTATCTGCAGATTGATAGAGTCAGGAGGAGTAATTATGATCACTTTGTACATTTTCAACATTGTTATTATTATTATTATTATTATTATTATTATTATTATTATTATTTTTACTTTTTTCTATTTGGAAAAGTGGTGTTTTTAGTACATAGGAAGTAATTTTGATCATTTAAGAACACCTTATAAAAGTTTTAATTGTCATAGCTGGGTTCTTTTTTCTTTAGTTAAAAGTGTGGTTATAATTACTTCATCAAAAACTCACAATCAGAAAAGTTTGAGGTAATTAAGACCACTAGTGGGGAAATTATGACCACTATATTTTCTCTTTATACTTGCCTATAGACATTTGTTTGGGATAATTGAGACAGACCACTTTGAATTCCAAAGTGCCAAATCCGTTTATCAAAATTTTGATAGACTTAGTTTCAAATTGCTATTAGGCTTCAAACTATTGATAAAGAATATCTAACGTGAAATATACATTATGAGATTAATATCTAGGCTTGAAACAAAATTTTACCATACACTGTTTTCTCCAATATGGTGGCGGTCATAATTACCCCTCTTGACCCTGCTCTTTTAAATAATGCTTATATAGCAGCGAAATCAACAACTCAGTAAACGGATATATCAGTTCTCGGCGCTGAGATAGTTTCGATCTCATTTATCATAAAAATGTGGGATACTCCGCTCTGTTTCTCAATGTCTCATATGTGCTTCGGCATTGAACATATGTTAAGATAATTTGATTAAAAATTATTATTATATTATAAGGTATTAAACTGTTTACTTACGAGAATTGAATGAAAATAGAGAAAAATGTAGTGATATTTAATTTGTTACCAGTTCGATAATTTTATATTGCTTTTAAAAAATATATTAGACTGAAATAATGTCATTTATATCAATTAGTATACATTTAGAATAGTAAAAAGAACTATTTTAAGCAATACAGTTCTTCATACCTGCATTTTACCATGTTAAAAAATACATAATTTATAATTTAACCCATCAGTTTTTAACATTATTAAAGAATTGTAAAATAATTTACGATAATTTTTTTATTGATAATTCTAATTTATATTTATAAATTTTAACGTAAATATTGAACAAGAATGATATGCCACAATATTTCAAATATTTATAATCATAGAATTTATATATAAATTCTCCAGAATATGGTATGGATGTCTATATTTTAAACTAAATTTTAAACAACAACATCTTAATTTGTAAAATATATTAGTATTTGTTATTTAATTTGAACTTATCGTTTAAAAGTTACTTATAGAGATTAACGAACCTAAGGCTATTTCCATTGAAACACACATTCAATTTATAAGATTTATATTCTTAATTACAATCACGGTTTCTTCTTTTAATAACATTTTACTAATTAAAAGCAATGATAATGCAAACTTTTAGGGGTTTAAGTTTTAAAAATGCATTTCACTGAATTATCTTTGTATAAATGTAAATAAATCTTTAAATTAAAAAAGTTTTCGTAATTATGCCCGAAGGCGGATAAATTTTAAATTTTTAGAAAGCATTATAAAAGTGATTTGGAATTATTTTTCAAATCGTATACTGTATCTAATTGTAAATCTGAAGAGAAAAAAAAAGTTTTATTCAGCATATAGAGCTAAATTAGAACAAATAACCCATAAATGCGTTTAATAATCTCTCACTGACACCTTATTTTTTCAGTTAATGCGGCTTTTGTTTAATATTGTAAAAGTGTAATAAGATATTTGTGCTGTGCATTATCATTAAAATTTTCTGAAAAATGTGACACGTAATATTTTCCGTTGTGTAAATCCCTATGAGATTTTGTTCTCATTAAAAAGCATTTACAGGTTAAATACTTTTTAAACTTTTATTTAAAATGTAAATATATTAAGTAATCCTATTAAAAAAATGGAGTTTGAGTATCAAATTACTTTTAGCGAATAATTTTTAGAATTACATGTCTTTTAAAGACAAATGGATAAGATTCTTGAAGTGCCAAGCATATTCTAAGATAGTGTTAAAAATTACATATACAAAAATAATTAAACTTCTCTTGCTCGCTTTTTTAACTCCAAAGACATTTCAATAAAAACATATCATCATTATCACAAGTATACATTGGTTATACAATGCAAGGTGTTTAAAATAACGTACTTAATATGGATTGATTTTTCGACAAATGCGGTGATATTAGAAAACATACTGGATCACTGAAAAAAATTAAGTACACAAAAATGATTAAATCGATGTACTTATATCGAATTGTGCATGTTTGGATCAAAAATGAACTTATGCTTTCTCAATTTTGAAGCATCACATGTTATCAAACCCCGACGAAACGATAATTGTGTACCCTATAATGGTTTATTTCAATTATGGCGGCATAAAATATGCTTGTTAATGTAAATATTAAATTATGCACAGTATTTTAAAATAATTGAAAAGTGCTTGCAAATAATGCTCATTTGTCGTAAAAATATTCGATTTGGGTATCTTGCTAATAATAAATTGATATATTTTTTAATAAATAATCAATTAAAAGTTTCTTGTTAATAATTATGAACGGGAAATAAATGTCAGTTCACTTTTACTTTCATTCGTAGGTTCTGGGAGCCAGTACATAAATATCCATATTTGAACAAGCCCCACCAGTGACCAAGAGGTTGTGCTCTGGAAGCTGATAAACGGGAAGTGCTGGGTTCGAACCCAATCGCACCCGTCGGCTTAATCGTTTGGAGTTTTCGTGGTTTTCTTCGAGCCATGGATTTCCATGCGTAAATACGGATTAGGTTCCCTTAGAAAGACCACCACGAAGGGCACTCTCCCCCGGGCCTATATCCCTCGAGCAGATAACTGGCCGTCAAAAATCAACCAACCATATTTGAACACAACCATGGAATAAAAAATGAGACCATGTGTTTGTCAATTTTGCGTACATTTGGATAGGAGCTATTTTGAGTACGTGATGTATTTAAAATTGAGTACTTTTTACTCAATTTTGAATTTCCATTTTTTTCATTGAAGTCCACAGAAAGTTGGTCATTGACAGTAATGGGAAATGTTAGCTTTATCTAAGTTTTTTAAACTGTAATCGTCTCGAATCTGAATAGGAATTACAGATTTTCAAAAATGAAACTATGTGGCTTAAACAATTTAATGAATGGAAATAAGATATTTTATGACAAATTCTGTAACACAGATTTCCTTGTTAGTAGCGAAAAAGTTCAATTTATTTCACTACGCGCGATTTTGTCGTCATCTGCAATATATAAGCCATTTTTGGAGACTTTCGAAAAGAAAATGAGGCAATTTATATTTGTCATACATCACATCTAAATATTCCACGATTGCAATTTTTACATAATCAAATAAATACAAAAATTACTGCAATTTATTTGAAAATTTTAACTGAATTTAATGACTTTTAAAATAATTTTTAAGAATGATTCTTAAATTCTATCTCATAAAGAAACGCCGATTTCCTGTACAAGTATAAATCAACTAGTGACAGAGTAGCCACACTTGACACTTGATTGTTCAGAGAAACTAAAAAGAAAAAATAATAAGCATAAGATAGAGAACTTGAGCTGTACAATAAATTCTGTCAACGAAAAGATATGTCAAACATAAATTTAGTATCATGCTAAATTGTTTAGAACATACATTATATGGCCAGTGATGGCTGGTCACTTGCGAATTTAGATGTTTTGTATCCAAATATAGTAGTACGCGCAATATTGTGTACGCTATCTTGGAACTAATCAACAGATATTTCTATACAGCACCTCATCCTTTTGCTTACTTTTGGGAACAAGGGATTTCGAGCTTATTCTATCGACGATAATTTTCAGAATTTTCAAGCTATGTTTTTGAGACTTTCACAAAAGTTTCTCTATACACTTAGCTAATACATTATGCATATTATATTTTGATTCCTTTCGCGCATGCGCAGTAAAGCACTTTTTAGTAAACCAGCTAATTTTTCATCCAATTTTTATTATTTTTTAAATTCTAATTACAGTGTATTGGGTAGAATGTTGTTTGTCATATTTTATGAAAAGAAAACTTCGTCATATTAAGAACTCTACAAATTATAAGCAAAAAACTTGGCAAAATTTGGGACTGTTTTTATAAAAACCTTAATTTCTGTACTAGTATGCATGCTATCCTCATAAAAATGGACACAGTTTATTACAATAAGCCTCTTAACCATGTTCTATAGTTTGAACGCTTTTGCTATATTAGTTTTTACAAGGTTATCCAAAAGATATTCGTTGTTTTTCAATTTGTTGCTTGTCCCCTGTGGGGTTTCGAGAAAAATCTTCGCGGAAATATATGGCCTATACTATTCTGTTTATACATCTGGAGTGTCAATATAATTCCTCGTGTAATTTTCTAGATATTTAACAAAACGTCTAAAATCGATAGTGACCAATCACATTGGCCATATAGTGTATGTTCCATGAGAATATGCTTGAAATTGTAATTTAATTTTTACTTTTGATTTCTTAAATTCTAACTGTATGACGATCGTCTTGCGACCTGTTAAAGAATGAAGTTACAGACTGAATTTTAATATGTTAAATATCATGCATTTGGCCTCCGATTTTAGGTTTGTTTCATGGGGATTTGGTATTTAACAAAATGGCCAAAACATATAATTGAGATCCTTATGATTATACTGATGTTTTAAAATTTGCTTACTTATAAAATATTCCATACATATTCTAATGTGACTCAGTGTAATAAATCAACAAAAAGTAATATTAGTGGACATGAAATCTATACAATATCATAAAAAAAAATTTCTTCTGCTTGTACGGGGGTGATCTCTGGCACTACCGCACCGATTAAAAAAAAAAAAAAAACATTCTCCGCGTCAGTCTCTGCTCTAAAATGGGCTATATTTTATATCGCTCCCATTACTTCCAAAGGGGGAGCGGACAATTTTCGCGATTTTTGTGATAATGAAAGGACTAGAAACTTGAAATTTTGCATAGCATTTACTTTTATGGTTGAAATGCAAGCTAAGAAATGCTTGTAAAAACCACCGAAATTTAAAAGGATGAAATGCGCAAAAAGCGTTCTAACAGCGTTCTTCTATGGGGCCGTCCACAAATGATGTCACGCTGGGGTTGGAGGGGGGAGGGGGGTTCGTGAAATTGTGACAGTTTGCGACAAGCGGGTGGGAGGGGGTAAGAAGAAATGTGACATCACACATTTTGGTTAAAATAAAAGCATTAAAAATAGGAAGATTAAATTTTGAAGTTATTTTAAAATTAAAGTATTTTGTATTCTTAAAGTAAGGACAAGATTTAAAGACAAATATATTAAATTCCGTTTCAAATTCCAAAATACTGCTGTTTTCAATTGCTCTTTCATATTAATATTTTATTATTAGTGTATATTAATTATGCTTTTTGTCGTAAACCTTAATCTTATTTCATACAAAATAAGTACACGAATCATTTTTATAGTTATGCTCACAAATGTCATTAAAACACATAATTAAAGTTTAAAAATAAAATTTTAAATATGATCTATAACGGAGTGCCTTGTTTCTGAAATGCAAGTAGTATATGTTTTTGTGTAATATAGCGCGACATGTAACAAGAGAGGAAGGGAGGTCGTCAAAAATATTGAAAAAATGTGTGACATCATTTATGGATCGCCCCTATGGCATTATGAAGGATAGAAATTTGAAGTTTGACATGGCTATCAATTTTAAGACTCAAATGGTCGCACAGAACACTTAAGAAAATAAATTTAAAAAGAGAAAATACACGAAAAACGTTCTAAATTACGATTTTTGTGATATAGTGAAGTATATAAATTGGAAATATGACATGCCTGCTACTTTTAAGACGTAAATGCAGACAGAGGACAACAGTTTTTTTTAAAGATTCGGTAAAAAGAAAGTTCCATCTTTATGATAATGAAAGAACTACAGACTTGAAATTTGGCATGACTTACTTTTAATACATAAATGATATCTGAGAGTTCTTTATAAAAAAAAAAAAAATTAATTTAAAATGTTGAAATGTGCAGGAAATGTTCTAAAGTACGATTTCTATGAAATTTTGCGTTATCATTTCTAATTAATTAATTCCACATTCGTTCAAATTTAGCTGACATATTTGCAATTCTGCCTGAAAATCTCTAGCAGTACCATCAACGTGTTATTTCAATAATAATTTTTTCACTATTGAAAAGTTGGTTTGTATATTAAAATCTTATTAAACTAAAATGTCTTTAAAAAGCACTTAAACTTGTGTGAACTTATAACTAAAATAGTACTTCTCTGTTTAAAAGCCAGTTTTGAAAAAAAAAAAAAAAAAGAAAAAAAAAAAAAAAGAAAAAAAAGACGAATTTTGGGCGAAAAAGCCGGTTAAAATCAATAAAATCTACCAACGTGGCTTTATTTATTATTATTTAAGCCAGGTTTTTTGCAACCCAAAAATATAGTAAATGTTGTCCTCTGCTATTTATTATTATTTTGTGATTTTTTTTATTTCATTTTTTTATCCCAGGTTCAGAGTACGTTGGGCGGGTCAACTAGTGTTTTATAAATGTATCCATACATATGTTTTCACTATGTTTTCTGTTAAAAGTGTAACATCTTGTTATTGATATATTTTTAATTAGATAAAACTAATTATATATTTTTGAAAAACTAACCAATCGTTCCATGACTTGCAAAAGCATCATCATCGACTCCTAGTTTGGTAATCACTAAAATAATCAATTATTAAAACATATCCGATTTAGAACTCATGTTTCAAATTCTGTGATTGAGAAATTCGGCAGAATTATTCTCATTCGTATACTCAAAGAGACTAACTTTGTGACGTTGGGTGAAATTTCACTAAACAAGTTTGATGGATTGCCAAGCAGATAAGACTCGTCATGTGCGTTTCGGAAGCAGGGTATTAAGTATACGTAAAGATATCTATTTAAGTTATAATTATACTGTGTTTTGGTACCATTTGAATAGTTAAAATACAGAGCGTTCAATAGGTGTTATTCACATTTAAAAAAATCACAAAAAAATAACAAATTGCTATGTCCGAGGGCGGTTTGTACTGTATCACTTGTCAAAGTGTCTGCTTTTTGTAATAAAAAAATAGTTAAAATTTTCATTGTACTAATCCTTACTCAAAATTTTATGATTGAAACTGAAATAGGTACGGATAGGTAGGGACAGGGATATAGTGGAGGGTATACGGTGGTATACGCCGTATACCTTCTGTATTTTTTAAAGGAACACCGTATACCTCTTGTTTCTCAAAAAAGCTATAGTATATACACTGTAGGGTATACCCTCTGCTTAGAGCGTATGCCCTCTGCTTTTTTTTTACGACTACGCCACTTGGTAGTGATATAGGGGGACGTATTTATGGAGCATTATAAACTATTTTTTAGGTTGCCAAAAAAGCCGACTTTTGACATGAATTATGGTGCAAATCGTACTCTGATGCTACGATTTCTCATTATTATTAATTCATTGTATTATTTTACAAGAGAATAGATGTATACGACAACTTGTATATTTCTTTTCAGAAAAAGAATCACTATAACAATTACTGGTTCATAACGTAAAACTCGTATTGTATAATTACTGGTCTGCATAAATACGAATAAATTGAAGAACTTGGAGTAATAAGAGACAAGTTTATAAGAAAAGGTTTTGGAAACATGCTCCAAAACTCGTTATTCCCAGGATGTTTTTTTTCTCTCTCTTTTTTTTCTTTTCTTTCTTTCTTTCTTTTTTTTTTTTTTTTTTTTTTTTGTAAATAATCTATAACTGTAATATTTTTCGCCGTAGTCTTACGAAAAATTGAAGAAAAAAATAATAAATGGAAATAATAATTACATTTTTAGAATTGTAAGAAGTTATTTTTTTCTGCAAAATTTCAGGTTTTGGACATAACGAGTTTTGGAAATGGATGACTTCAGTTATGTTAAAAAAATATGAATAGGGAATTTGTAGCAAACTATGAAACTTTCAACACAAACCACTTAATTTTGAGATTATATTTGGGTTTTTTCTGTAAATATTATTTTATGATACCAGACACAAAGTCAATCGATCAAGTGGTTTACAATTTTTGAATATTTAAAGTTTGGAACTCTTAATGATAAATTCAGTTGCAATCGTTGCAAAACAGATAGCAATGTTTGGAGATTTTTAAACATATCTTAAAAATTACTAAGCAAAATAAGCTCTTATTTTTTATTCTGAAATTTGAAGATTATAGAAATCGATGTTTGTTTCAAACCAAATTAAACATTACAATTCATAACTTTTTTCAAAAATTGTTTGAAAAAAATATATTTGAAATAAATTTTTGAATTAAATACGAATTTGTAACCTATGCATTTTTTAAACTGAAATAAATGTGCAGAAACGTCAAATATGCCGATCCAAAACTACAGCTGATTCTGCTTGGTAGTTCTTCAGTTATGATTAGGCATCTATCTGCATTGGGAGTTTTTGTTTTTGCAAATATTACAAATTAATTTAGCACCAGGAGTTTTAACTTTAAACCTACAAAATTACTAAACTTCTTGACCTAAGTATTTCTCGTTTGGCACCCCAGGGTAAAATGTACCAAAGAGGCTAACTATGATAAAAAAAATTAGTTTTTCGTATTGAAAATTTTAAACATTGGTGCAATTTCAGATTGAAGAGTTAAAATTTTTTTGCATATTAAATGACATAATTATACAGTCGAATCCTGTTAATACTTGAATTAAGGGACCGATCAAAATTCGCGTATTAAACGGGTTCGCATATTAAGCAAAGGTCGCGAATTTTCGTCCAGTGGTCCATCTAATAAAAACCTATACGGATAAAGTACATCTTTTTGACAACTTTTAGGATTTATTAAACATAAAATGACATTTTATTTGTTTTAATCATTATGTGCTTATTAAGCAGGAACGTTTGAAAGCTGGAAATGTAAATTCAAACAAATAACTAAGAATTTCCTCGGAATTTTGTATTTATGATATAACGAATTTAACAATTAATTTTATTTGTTTACAATTCCTTTGTCGCCACTTTACTAAAAAAATATCATAATATATATTTTTTGAATGCGTAAGTATCGTAATGATTTCCCATAATAAGAATATAATGGGTATTTGAATTTTTAACTCTGAAAAATCCTTTTATAATTGAATGTAAATAATTGAATTTTCGCAAATTTTAATTCATGAAAAATATGCTAGAATTTTCTCAAAACGTTATTTTAAAAATTTCATAAAAGAAATCGTGAAACTATTTAATTAGTCATGATTCTAATAATTACTAACTCCATGATTTATTTTTTCTTCTGAAAATATATGTGTTTCATTCTTTATTTGCAAAAATGCGTCCGTAATTGAAAAACATGCAAAATGAATTAATTAAAATAATACAATTTTTAAGGTTATTGTGTTAGAAAAAAAAAAAAAAAAAAAATATTGTGCAAATCTGCAGATCATAATTTACTTTTATGTTTAATTTCAAGTCAAGATACTGAATAGAAATACTGTAAAGTGTATGACAAAATGTAATTTGTGTAGCCTAGTAGAGGATTCACTTCGCTCATCCTAACAATAACTTTATCATACAGCACGGTCGTGCTGTATAGTAGAGCTCAGCCGCATCTTTTACGTTTTGAAACATGATGAAAATACAACAACTCAATTACAATCCAAACCAGAAAACATTCAGTGATGAATAATGGCTTTTTGGAAAGGTCTTAATTTAGCGATGTGCCTTTCGAAGGTCGGGTCAAAAAATATCCAATATTAAGAGAATGGCACCCATTTAAACTTTTCATAGCGTTCCATAATTTAACAATATAGAAATATCTCCTTCAATCTTTCTTTCCTGTTGCCAAATCCTAGAAAGCGGCACAATAATTTAAAAAATGTGATAACATGCGTATTTTGTTTTAAATAAAAATCAGGTTTCCTCGCTATATTTTTGCATTTTTCAAATCGACGTCATTCAAATCAGAAAATGAAAATGTTTCCTATATATATGTAAATTAAAATGACGCAGTATCTTCATTTGAATGATTTTAATGTTTAAAAATCTATTTTAATACAGGAGTTTTAATTAAAAAAAAACAATTTGGGAAAAGATAATAATAAAAAAAATCGTTTGCTAGGTATGACGTCAATTTCTGTTTAACTGACATAACTTTGTAATGATGTTTTATTCTGAAAAGAGACTCCTGATATTCTGACATTGATCCTTATTATTATCTTACATAAAATGAAAGATTTATTTTTAAGTCATACGAAAGAAATTTTCGGTAAATGCTAGTTCATTTGGTTGTATTTATTGCATTTTCCTGCGTATTGTCAAGGAAATCGTATACTCCTATTGCACACGCCAAAGAAAACATGCATTTTAATTTTAAAAGCCGAAACACTTTAGTATAATTACGTCATTATAACGACCAATTAAATTCAGTTTCGCGAGTTAAAAAAATTAACATTGTTGGACCGAAAGTAATAATCTAAGACAGGGACGGCAAACCTATGGCACGCGTGCCATAAGTGGCACGCTGCAGATTATTTTTGGCACGGCATAGATTTAAGTTTTACATCAAAATACAGCAGAATTTCACAAAATACATTAATTAATATAGATGTTGTCTGTGTCACTTAAATCCGATTAGTTCGGTTGGTTGTGATTGTCACACAGATAAAAGAAATTGAAATATAACTTAATTTATCCGAATCTAGCTCAATATTGGCTCATAAAATTTTGAGAATTTGAAGATTATCGCTAAACAAAAATTAAAAGTGTAATAAGCAAAAATGCTGATTTTAAAATTATAACAACTTGGAATTAAATTCCAGACGCTAAAAGCTGTAGTTTCTGGCGCTTGCTATATTGACAATTTTTTCTGCAAGACATTCTTTTCGAAAAAAAAAAAAAAATGAAAAATTCAACTAAAAACGTCTTATCAAGTGAGCGCAATTAAACTTGCATTCTATCGAAAATAACTAAGTACAAAGCTGATATAAATTATTTGACATTTAAGATGAGACAACAGAAATAATATTTTTTAAATAAATTTCTACAGTATAACATCAAATATCACCTGTATTTTTTTAATGCTAAAAACAAAATTTTAAGTAGTTTTGATTCATTATCATTTGATCCATTAAATTTTTTTATTGTTGGCACGTCATGATCAATTAAAGTATATTTTTGGGAAAATTTGGTACATGGACGTGAAAAGGTTCGCCATCCCTGGTATAAGAGCTAGCAAAGTTTTCGTAACTTGATTTTAGCAAGGCTCATTTTTCTATATGCTCTTCCGTTTTATGGTGTAATATGTATGCGAACGGTCTGGCTGACGGCAGACGTTACCTGCGGGAGAAGGGGTTTTGCAGATGAAAAAAATTCAAAATTACGTCATTTTAGCAAGGCTCATGTTTCTACATGCTCTTCCGTTTTATAGTGTAGTGCTAAAAGTAATACACCATAGAACTATGGTGTAGTACTTATGGTGTAGTACTGGTGTAGTACGTATGCAGACGGTCTGGCTTTCGGGAGACGTTGCGTTTACCTGCGGGAGAAAGGGCTATGCAGGTGAAAAAACTTAAAAAATTCGTCATTTTAGCAAAGCTAATTTTTCTATATGCTCTTCCATTTTATGGTGTAGTATGTATGCGGACAGTCCGGCTGGCGGGAGATGTTGCGTTTACCTACGGGAGAAGGGGTTATGCAGGTGAAAAAACTTCAAAATTACGTCAGGAAACACTTCTGACATTCCTTTTACCTTTCAAGGCCAATGTTGAGAAAGGTTGTATGAAGGAATGCCTTTAGTTTGTTGGCTAGAAAAGTAGAAATATGGCTTTTGGGGTTAAATAATCCCGTGCGTGCACAAACGTTACATTTCGATATGTTCATTCGTTACGGGATAACACACACTAAAATAATTTTGCTGAAAGAGTGAAATAAAAGCTGCCTTCACATGTTGCTGAAAGTGTATTAAATGTAATTACTGTAAATTTTATAAAATAATCATGTTTTAAGAGGTAAAACAAATCGCTGCATATTTTCTAAGGAAAAAAAACCGCCATTTTTACAGAAACTGTTATAAAAGCGGAAAATAAATATGAAACGCTTGATTTTTTCCTAAAAAGAAGTAGTACTGATGCATTTTACAATATAGAGTAGTAGAATTTTTATAGCGCATTTAGTCAAAAATATAATGGGAGACAAAATGAGGTGAGATTTACCCCACGCGTGCGTTAACGTTACGAAAATAGGTGTCTGCGCTTACGGTTAAGTTAATTATGCCCTAAACGACGCCCGGTAATATGCGCCAAATGTTTGTAGGCTCAATTATGTAATTTATCCGTACCAAATACATTAATTGTCAATAGACTCGTTTACGTAATTTATCTCCTTAATTAATGCATACTTTACAAAGGACACCTACTTTCCAATTTTCCTGATTTTTTGATCAATGGTTACAGTTAGATGTAAATATGTTACTCATTATTGCGATATTTTAGTTTGAACTCCGAAATATCATTATAAATATCCAATATTAGTAATATTTCTGATATTATTTACCGGTGTATTGTATAATATTTTCAATCACTTTTGATCATTTTTCTGCATTCAGCCGTTTTCACACTTTTTTTAATTTTAAGTTCCCATTAAGTTCCAAAGACAGAAATTTCCCCTTTTTATAGTTTTTTCGCAGTTTTAATTCATTTTTTATGTCTGTTTCTTACCCTAGCTTTTTGTGTGTTTGAGGCGTTGGCCTAGGATACTCCATAGTTCCTTAAACCAGAGGAGCGTAGGTACATAGCAGAAAAATTCAAGAGATCACACTATGTATAAAACGTAGTCTAAGGACTAGTCTGGCGGTCAGTCCTGAGTAAAGTATGGGTCAATATCCCAATATGGGGTTTAGCAATAAGTATGGGGTCATCAAAGCTCTTGAAATACACTGGTGAACCAATGTTTTTGTTAGTTTTTGATTGGGACAATTGGTTGGGTCGGTTAATTGGGATCATTGGTTGGTTAATTGGGGCGACTGTTTGGTTAGTTGAAGTTGATTGATTAAGTTCCTGAAAGGATCTGAAAAAGATATGAAATGATATAAAAAACTGGTGGAACCAGACAGAAAAGTAAAGCTCGATCTAAAAAAGTTACAGTAAAAAATTGTCAAATAGCTTCAGTTTAAAAAAGTAAGTAGTGTGTAGAAAAGTAGTGGAATCAAATTATCTGTAAAGCTCATGAAATTACCCAAATTTTTGTTGATAGCTGAAAATGTGGACTGAGCTTTACTGGTGCCTTATATTCAAAATCATATTATCCACTCAAAATGAGCACTGGAATTTGGTCTATACTTTGTACTGAACGATCTCTCATGTTCTCGATACCTCTCATGTTCTCGCTCATTTCCAAATCAACCTTTAACCTATTCTTATGAGCCCAAATTTTTAAACTGGTTATGAATGATTGGAATTCAGAATGAGTTAAAAATGCCATTACTTCCCTGATTGATTTTAACATAGTAAACAGAATGTGTAGTTATGTGGAAAAAAAAAAAATTCTGTCATGCCCAGAATTGTGAACATGATTGCATCAAGTCAAGCTAAACTCCACAAAGATGAAAGAATGTAAACCATGAAGTAATATTTTAAGTATAACATTAATATAATCAAGTTGTTGAGGAATTGTTGTTATTAACATCTCTGACATAACACATATTGCGTAATCATTTTTATTTCATGTAATTACTGTGAAAAGGGAGCCTTATGTCAATGGACTTAAGCCAGACAAGTAGTTAGCATATGGTTGAATCGTACATGCCTAGGGTTTTGGGATTATTTTGGACTTTGATCTTCCAGGCTTATCAGTGACCCCTGGGATGGAATTTAGTCTATACATCGTACTGAACGATCTCTCATGTTCTCGCTCATTTCCAAATCAACCTCTAACCTATTCTTATGAGCCCAAATTTTTAAACTGGTTATGAATGATTGGAATTCAGAATGAGTTAAAAATGCCATTACTTCCCTGATTGATTTTAAGGCTCAGTCCACTCAGCCAGTAAAGCTCCAGTAAAGCTCAGTTCACATTTTCAGCTATCAACAAAAATTTGGGTAATTTCATGAGCTTTACAGATAATTTGATTCCACTACTTTTCTACGCACTACTTACTTTTTTAAACTGAAGCTATTTGACAATTTTTTACTGTAACTTTTTTAGATCGAACTTTACTTTTCTGTCTGGTTCCACCAGTTTTTTATATCATTAGATATGCACTAAATCACATTTTGAGTTATATTCAAAAGCATTATAGTCCCTGAGAATGCTTTCTTAGAAGTATTTCCTTTATTTTCATGCTTAGTGTATATCAATTTATTTTGCATAATGCTTGTATCTAACTATTTAAATGTATCAAGCAATTAAGTTGCAACAAAAAAGATTTTTTATAATATGATAGGTTAGCGTTGCCTTTTTCTTTTCCAGAATACTTATCGATTTTTCCCTTAATGCTTATCGTAGTTTTTAAATTTAAATACATCATCACTCTATGACACATCAACACACATCTCAATGTCATTCTTTCCGCAAAAAGAACTTCGATATAAATTATATTTTTCTATAAAAACATCTTTTACACTTTGAAAAAGATTCACCCCGAAACTTCACTAAAACATCTAGCATATCTCAATTATTTACGATAGTCTTTAACGTCTAATATACTTTACTGAAAAATTATCTTAGCAATTCTCATTAACATGAAAATCTCCTATTAACTACTTAACAGAATTGCAAAAGACTGAATATTTAGATGTATTTTCTCTAATTGCAAAAATAATTATTAAATCACTTTATCATTTAACGAAATTAGAAATAACGGATAAACTTAGCGCGTATTTTCCTTGAATTGACATTATAAGAACTATTTCTTACACTAAAACATTAGTATAAAATCACTTCTAACTTTTATCTGATTATCCAGTTAAAACTCTTTATTTAGAAATTAACCTTTTGGTATTCTCTTGTCTAATAAATATGAGTCACAATAATGCTTTATAGTATCTCTAGGGGATGCATTCATAAATAACATTTACAATACAAATTGTATTTCCTTACACAAAGAAAGATTAAACGTGTTACGCTACGTTCTTCGGTAGCAATGTTTATAGCTAGCTTCGGGAAAGAATTAAGTTGTATGCAGCAAGATTTAAGGCTACTATTTGTCAAGCTCAAAATATTGAACTGAGTAAGCTACTCCTTGGAGATCAGATAAATTATTCCGAAACAAGATGTAAATAGGGATAGAAATTAACCCTGAGCTGAAGACTGATTTCAAAATGAAAATGTTCCTTAGTTATGTTCTTTTATTTCTATTTGTAAGATTAACTTCAAGGAGGTAAGATTTTGATAAATTGTTATAATAAAAGTAAGTGTATTTTTGAAATTTGGGTATGCATAACGGAAATAAACGTGCAAATTTAAATTACTATAAAGTACCTTATTCCTAAAACTTTTTACATGTATGATTTGAAAAAAAATGTATCAGTACTAAATTCATGCACTTTTCCCCGATCGGAATTTGGAACACTGTAAAGTATTCCCAATAGTACCATGTGGAGTTTTCCCAAAAGGATGGTGTTGAGTTTTTCCAACACGACATCGTGGAGTCTTCCCAACAGGAGATTGTGGAGTTTTTCAATAGGATTTTAGAAAGTCTTCGCAATCGGATATTGTGGAGTCTTCCGAATAGAACATTGTAGAATCTTCAAATTGGATATTACGGAGTCTTCCCAATCGGTCATTGTGGAGTCTTTCCAATCGGTTATTGTGGAGTCTTCGCAATAGGATATTGTGGAAACTCGTGGGTTTAGGGGGAAATAATATAGACCAAGTATTAGAACCCTTTTACGTGCGTGTCCCAAAAACTGGTAAACAGAATCTATAAAAATTGTACTCTCTTTTGAAGGTAGTTTAGGGCCAAATGCATTTTTCGAGTTTTGTGTGTGAGTATGTTGTTCTGATTTTAAATATCCTACGCGAACAAGCCACTTAACATCCAATATTTTTTACTTTTGGAAAGTGAGGAATCGTTGTATTTTGCCCCTTGTGGAATGGATTTTGAAGACAAATTTCGAATTTTTATCAAGCTGCGCCATTTTGAATGTGTTTGGAAAAAAGATTCCTTAGCGAGATAACGAGAGAATATAAAACAGGTGCGTGTTGCAGTCAAAAACGGACTCTGAATTTTTATAGAGGACCAACATTTTTTTAACTATCGATTTTTGTGCTACGGCTTTTACGTCATCTGACGTGAAATTTCATTTTCTTTCAGAATATGTCTTTATTTTTTAATTTCGACAACGGAAGCGAAGATGATTAATTTGTTGGCAATTTATTCCAGAATTGCATTTTTTTGCACAGCAGGCCACGTGAAATGGAAAAAAAAGAGATAATTTTTTATACCAGTGTTTGATAATCACAGTATACAATTTTTTAACTATTGATTTTACAAATTTGATTCTTTCGCATCCAGATGGTATTTCGTACGTTAATTCATAAAATCAAAAAAAAAAAAAAATCAGACCACAACTTTCCGATTTATGAGAAAATCGATTTTTAAACTTATAAAAGATATGCTTTTTAAATAACATTTGACGGACAGTTGACGGAAATTTATTAAAATTAGGAAAGCTAAAGAACCGATCGCTTTTAAAGCATTGTTCAGAACGGTGTCACATTTTTAAAAATACAGCATAAGTTTTACTTATTCAATATAAACATTTCATAAGTGTTGATAGCACTATTTTCGAATAGTAATTTCAGCAAATATCTTAATTTCTTGCTTAAGACCATTTTTAGACTGTAGCGCTTTCTACCGTTTAGCGTGTGGTTTTTTGACAGCGTGATGTGATAAATATTACTTATTCAATATAAAAAAATTCATAAGTGTTGATACCACTATTTTAGAATAGTAATTTTAGCAAATATCGTAAATTAGTGTTTAAGACCCCCTCTCAATCAACTAATATGTATCTACGGATAAGTTGTAGAGAGGAGTTTCGTCCAGATACACTAACCATGTAGTCTAATGTAGTCCATGTAGAACTTATTTAAATTAGGAAATCTAACAAGGCGATCTGCTTGAAACTTTAAGATAGTTTCTAACACATAATGCAAAGTTTTAAAAATATTGGCGCAGAAATTTCTGGGGGTGGCGGGCGTTAATTTTTATATATTTTTCCCTTACCGTTTTATATGAGGTTTTTTGACGGAGTCCTAAGATAAATGCTACTTATTCAATATGAAAATTTCATAAGTGTTGATACCACTGTTTACGGATAGTAATTTACGCAAATATCTTAAATTGTTGTTTAAGACTGTCACCCTCTCGACTAATGTATTTACAGATAGATTTTTTTAACGAAGTTTCGTTCAGATACAGTTTTGTTAAGAATGGGGTGCTTTCGCTGGCGGTGGAATGTGGAACTAAAAGAACGCGATTTTATTTATAACACATAATAAAATGTTTAAAAAAGAATAGCGCGAGAAATTTCGGAAAGGGGGTGAGAGGGGTGCTAACATTTTCTTTTTAAACCTTAGCGTTTTTAACCGCTTTATGTGCGGTTTTTAAGGATTCAATAATTATAAATTATCAATTTAGCTTTATTAATTAAAGACTAAAGTGTTCTGAAAGGAATAGTAAACGAAACCCTCTGTGTGATCTGTTTTCACACTTACCCACTTGTTTGTTAATCATCCTTGCAGTTCTCATTTAAGTCTTCAAATATGAGTAATGGAGGACGATTATTATACCCTCAATAGCAAAAAATATTGAGCTCTTATTGTTTGTATTACTGATATCTTGGCAATATATTGTACAGTATTTTCAATATTTACATAAAAAATTGACCTGATCTTTGGTTGTGTACAATTTGCGTATATTGCAAAAATATTAGAAAGAAAAATATTGTTATTTAATTGAAAATACTTCCATTTTAGCGATCTCATCTCACATGATCAGTAAAAAGCGAGTTACTAACTTAGCGTAACTGACTTGGCCTTTTGCTCGACGCTCGTTCTCGCCTCATGATTATGAAGATCCCTGGTTCAAATCCCATCGGCGCCAATTCAACACACACTCCTCATTGGTGATCCAGACAAACACGCAACAACAACCTTCAGCAACAAACGTCTTCTTTCATAACCAAAAGATGGCAGCACCAAAAAAATCATCTCCAGCAAGCAAAGCCCGTGAAACGCTCACAGAACATAAGCCTGTCCTACTGCGCATCACACATGCGTAAGACAGCATCACTCATGAGTGCATATCGCTCGTCAGACATCAGCAATATGTCTTTCTCACTGGGGATGGAGTGTGTAGCGATCTCATCTCAAATGATCAGTATAAAGCAAGTTGCTAGGTTTGAGTAACTGGCTTGGCCTTTTGTTCAATGCTAACGTTCTCGCCTCCTAATCATGAGATCTCTAGTTTAAATCCCATCGGCGCTAATCCACCACGCTCTCTTCACCGTATATCGGCCTATATACAGTCAGTATTTAATTGTTATAGATTTCTCATTGGTAGTTTTACTATAAAGTATAACATTGGTCAATTTTTGCTCCTGTTTTAAACCACAGTAGTCTGATTTACTAAATTATTTGGCAACTTTTATTTAAAATTATTCAGAAACAACCATGAAATATTTTATTCGTAAAACTAACTGACATCTTCTTTTTGTCTTGTAACATAGAATTTTTAATACTTTTATGATATTCTAAATTATATAAAAAAGAAAATAAGAGTATAAATATTTTACGTTTATACTGCATAAAACTGAACTTTATTTAATAAATTCTGTATAACCGATATAAAATCTTCAGCTGCTGTGTATTAAAATCCCATAAATCAAACTTTTAATCTCTTAAAACTACCACTGATAACAGGGGTTTAATAGAAAACACTACTAAAACATCACCATCATTCCATTGTTTAAGAAATAAATCTTCACAGCTGTTTCAACAAAAGTTTTCACTTAAGTTTAATATAAAATAATTTTTTTTATCATAATGCTAGTTTAATATAAATTCATCTTTAAAGGAGACACTTTTGTAAACAAATGCACCTGAATGCAATATCGAACAACTGGGGAAGATGCAGTCGATTCATCATTTACGCCCCGGCTGGCCATCCATCATTATGAAATAGTTAACTTAAACATTACTTCCTTCCTTCTATAATCCAGGAAATGGTTATTATAAAGGACACTACATCCTCAGAATTTCTCGGAGGGAATCTTTGATGGATTGCCCATGAAAAGGTATTGGTTATATCTATTCACTAGAATGACCAAGAAATATTGAGAGATTAAATTTACACAAAAGGCCTGTGTAAGCAATTTTGGTAACAAATCATCTTAACTTACTGTTAAAATTGGAATAATTTGTTTAAAGTTACGGAATATGTTACATAAAATATATTTTCAGGTAATATGTACTTCAATTGCTTATTAACTGGTAAAATTGTATTAAATATTACATTAGAGTCTAAAATAATATGTAAGGTCTAATATGTTTTTAATAATGTTTAAGCTAATTCAGCTTATTTTTTAACGACTAAAAGAGACATTTTGTCTCTCTGTTCATGCTTTAACTCGCTTAAATATATTAGGATTTCCTTGGAAATTTTATTAAGTTTTTGTTATTGAGGTTTTACTGTGCAGCGTTTATAGTTCATTTACACAGGACACAGAAAGTAAGTCCGTTACATTGTGGTCATTAAGAAAAACTCGTTTTAGCTGCATTTTATTGTCATTATGATATTTAACAAATAATGAGATTGATAGTCACATTACATCCTTAGAACTTCAATCTTTGATGGATTACACATAAAGGTTGGTTATATCTATTCATTAAAATGACCAAGAAATATTCAGAGATTAAATTTACTGAAAAAGCCGGTGTAAGCAATTTTGCTATTTAACATAAATATTAATGTATTCATAAGAAGGAACTTATAAGAATATTATTTAATAAAATTATTTATAGAATTATAATTATAATAATAAAAAATTGCTTAGAAAAAACAATTTAATTTCGAATTATCTTTAGTCATTCGCTCCTCCCCCCTCTCTCTCTACACACATACACAAACGGTAAAAAATATATGTGTTGTTTTATTTAAAAAATTTAAGCCTACCCAGTATTTTTGAAAAATTGGCGCTCCTAGTTATATCTATTCACTAAAATGACCAAGAAATATTCAGAGATTAAATTTACGCAAAAAGCCGGTGTAAGTAATTTTGCTATTTATCATAAATATTAATGTATATATAAGGAGGAACTTATAAGAATATTATTTAATAAAATTATTTATAGAATTATAATTATAATAATAAAAAAATTTGCTTAGAAAAACAATTTAATTTCGAATTATCTTTAGTCATTTGCTTCTCCCCTCTCTCTCTCCACACACATATACAAAGGGAAAAAATATATTTGTTATTTTATTGAAAAAAATTAAGCCCACCCAATATTTTTGAAAAGATGGCGCTCCTGGTTATATCTATTCACTAAAATGACCATTCAGAGATTAAATTTACTCAAAAAATCGGTGTAAGCAATTTTGGTAACAAATCATCGCAACTTACTGTTAAAATCAGAATAATTCATTTAAAGGTAGGGAATATGTTAAGATAAGTATATTTTCAGGTATTATGTATTTCAATTACTTATTAACTGTTAAAAATCTATTGAATATTTTATTACTGTCTCAAATAATACAGAGGGTGTACCAAGATTCGACCGACAAATTCAGGGGGGGTTGGGGGTGGGGAGGATAGTAGGCATCAAGAGGATGAAAACTTACCATACAATATGGGGTCGCAAACCACGTGTTTAATCAAAAAATACTGAGTGTTTCATCCAAACTATATTGGGATTACGGCAATAACTTTCAGAAAACTGAAGTACATTATAATAAATCATTTAACACTAGAATTACCAAGGCGGGTCATCTGTGACACAAGACCCGATTTTTCGCTCCTATCACTGTTGTTTTTCAAAATAAAACTTTGAAACATTTTGACTTTTTCTAAATACTGAATATAATGCCTTAAAACGAATTTAGTTGAAATCCAACAAAAACTTTTTTATTTGCAGGTATGTATACCTAGAATTACTGTGCTGGGTCATCCATGACCCAAACAAAACCATGGCTTTTTCTTTTATTCAACTGGGTTTTCAACTATATGTTTTGTAATAGCAGAATAATACAGTAAGGAGGTGTATCGCATTGACTTTTTGCAAAGGGGGGGGGGGCGGTGGTCATGCATCTGCAAAGCAAATGTGTTAGATTTTATCTGATTTGAAGCTATTGTTGAAATGTTGCATAATGATTGTATCTCTGTTATACCTTAGAAACTAAGAAAAATAATATTTTGTCTGTTGCAAACCCCGCTGGTGCAAAAAAAAAGTATGTTAGTGGTATGTGGATTTCGCATATTTATAGTGATGGCTTCGCGTGAGCCTCTTGATGACTTCGTGATGGCTAGTGATGGCTTCGCGTGATGGTCTTTCGAATGAGAAAATTTTAAAAATGCGAAGCCAAATTTCATAAAAGTATTTTAGCGACGAAATTATATCTGATGAGGATGATAATTTTGACATAATGACAAAACAAATTTTGATGAAAATGCCCATAAAATCTCATCGTCCGAGTATAGTTCAAGTGACAGTGAGCTGAATGAAAATATCCACGTAAATACCACGGAGGAAATGACGCAACACCGTTAAATCACAAGTGTCTTGGAGAAAGTATAAAATAGAGGAGATTAAAAAAAAAAGGAGAGAAAGATACGAAATAAATTACCTCTTCAAAGTAATTTGGAAGAAACGAAAGATAGAACTATATGGAAGACAGAACACCAGTGTTCAATATCTTCTGGTCGATGATCTACACAAAATCTAGCA
Organism: Maratus speciosus; assembly: GCA_963932465.1. NCBI lineage: Eukaryota > Metazoa > Arthropoda > Arachnida > Araneae > Salticidae > Maratus > Maratus speciosus. Next base: position 330,782,617 of record OZ010786.1, read on the forward strand.
GTTCAAGATCTAGCGGTTTAATTTATTGTGTATTAATATCTTATTAATCTACAAGAAAATCATTACAGAATTTAAATTGATAATTATTATACATATTTTATTTCAAAGCGTAGTCCAAATGTCAATGTAACTTTTCTGAAATTGGAAATCAAAATTCTCTTTGGTGGTTACTATTCACCAAATTTCTTATTGTTTAACAGTCTAGAAGCTACACTGTATAAATAATTATTCAAAAATATTGTATTAATCATCAATCCTTATTGCCTGTCTGTATCTCCCATACAAAACAAGTATAACATCAATAAAGGCCATGGGTTAGCTATGACCCACACCGTTTGTTCTATGTATACAAGAAATATGGTAATTCTAGTGTTAAAAGTCATTATCACCTTTGTATATTCTCACCGTATCATATCAGTTGTGTGACAAATTTTAGTCACATCAGTTAAAGGTTAAATTACACTGCTTAAAAAAATTAGGGGATCACATGGTTTTAACAAAATTACGCAAATATTTAAACCGATAAGTAACGTAAAACAAAATATCCACAATTTAAAGCATAGTAGAAAACATATAAAGATAACTTGACATGCAAATTAAAGTTTATGACGTCAAAAATTAGAAAAAGGAGATAAATGCAGAAGTGGGGATTTTGAAGAAAAATGTGTTTCACTGTCTTAGTTGTAAAATTCAATTGTTCAGCTTGTGTTTTCAGAAAAGGTGATTCTAAAAAGTCACAACAATATCATTTACCGAAATTCATGGCTTGGCGTGTTATCGGGACAGTTGAATCTGGGGAAATAAAACGAAGCAGAGCGGACGCTGTTGGAGTTGCAAGAAGTGGTAATGCAATCCTGTGGAATCGATTCCAAGACAAATGGAATGGTAGACATTGACAAGGGTAAGGTCGGTCATTTGCTACCGCAGAACCTGATGACAGATATATCGTATTAAGAGCTTACACTAGTCATTCAAAAAGACCCGGACGATAATGTTAATCCTATGGGGAAGTTATTTTCAAATTTCTCTCTTGAATTTTGATATTTTCGAATGATTTCTTTTCAATGGTATAGCTGAGCACGATCTACAACTGGGCTAGATTTTACTTTTTCGATTTTGGTTATAGTTTTTTTTATATTAGGATAGTTTCGATTTCAGAACCGGTTCAAACCGGTTCCGAAAATAAAAGTAAAATTTTTTTTAAATATGAAACCAAAATCAAAAAAAGTAAAAACTAGCCCGGTTGTAGATCGTCCTCAACTATCCTATGCAAAAAAAATCATTCGAAAATATCAAAACTCAAGCGAGATATTTGAAAATAACTTCCCCATAGGATTAACATTATCTTCCAGGTCTTTTTGCGTGACTAGTGTAGGCTCTTAACAGCTCGTCGGGACGTAACGGACAATGCTACTCAGATGCAAACACAGTGGTTCTTGGTCCCAACACGATTAGTGTCGAGCCAAAAATTCCGAAATAGGCTTCATCAGGGTGGCCGCACGTAAGCCAACGGTCTGTATTCCGTTGACCTCAGGTAACTGTGCGGCCCAAAGAAGGTGGGCAGCTAAACATAGAGTTTGGAGGCAACGTTGTTGGAGTCAAATTCTGTTTACAGAAGAGTCCCGATTCAGACTAGATATGACATCCGATGTATTTTTGCATGGAGATAAATGGGCGCTAAAAATATTCCCACATTCGTCCGTGAAAGATCACATTACAGACGAGGTGGGTTGATGCTATGGGCTGGAATCAGCATAGGTGAATGTACGGGCCTGTATATCATTCGGAATGCCATTTTGACGGTTCGAAGTTATGCAAACGAGATACTGAGACCTCATGTCGTATTTTATGTTGCAGCAATTGGTGATTTCTTTTTTTCCATGCATGATAATGCCAGACCGCATACAGAGCGTCTTACAGTGTACATTCTTAAAGTTGAAACAATACAGCATATGGAATAGCCAACATGATCTCCTGATCTGAATCCAATCCGGAATTTGGGGACTGCAATTCTCGAGTAGTGAACTGTACTCCCCGAAATTTTGTGAAATTTGCAGCATTTTTTAATCATATTTCTGCCATTAACTACCTCTAACTTTTATAATTATATTTAGTTTCAAAAAACGATGAACAGTTCTTTGATATATATAATGACAAACAGTTATAAAAATATTCTGGACTATAATTGATATGGAATGCCTCGTCAGCTATTGAGCGGCTATAATTCTAAAAGCCATAACTTCATTTCTAACGGGATTTTCCAGGAAAAAAAAATATCAAAATTGTCAAAAGGTGGGAGTTTAGCATCTAAAAAAATTAAAATTTCGAAAATTTTGAAGCTTTAAAAGTCCTGACACCCCATAAACAACAACAGCAAAAAATAATCTGGTTATTTCCATTTAGCCTTGATCTTGCTCCTAAAGGGGCAGCGTGTACATCCGAAACTAGATGAAATTTTATGTGGTACTTTATTAAAACGTCTTTCAGTTATACAAGATTATTTATGGGACAATTTTAAATTTATACATAAAACAAAGTATGACATTCTTTAGATATAATTTAATTATTAAGAATCATCTTGTATAAGTTTAAATTATTCACTATATTACATTCTATTTCTACGCTGATTTTATATATATATATATATCCATAGTCAAATTCTTTTTATTCCGAAACATCCATCATAGATTCTTTTCCAAATTCTTTTCACTTTTAAGCATACATTAAAAATTTCATTATTCTCAACACACAGGACCATTATCGAAGAAAATATACTTTACTTCTGAACACCTTTTTTTGTAATTTTACTTAGAAAAGGAATTTAAATTTTCTTCATGTTTACTTTCAAATTCTTTAGCGGTAGCTTCCAGAACCAGTTCAAAGAAACTCTGAAACAGAAAAAAATGCATTTTCATTTACTCAAACATCAAACGAATTCAAATATAAATCTTTTAAATTTTGCTTTGAAGTATTTTTGTAAAATGTTCGTAAGTGTTATTGCATTTTATTTCGTAAGTATATTTTGAGGAGAAACGGGGTCTTTTTTTTTTTTTTTTTGTTAAGTAAGACGTTTTTTAACGTATATACTTTTTGTGTCTGTTTTAATTAAACTTTCAAATCATATTCATGTCTGGAGTGACACAGTTCAGGTTTATTTCAACAGAGCGAAAAATGTCCAGATCAGCGATCGAACCCAGATACCTTGGCTTACAGTGACAGTGTTTTACCTATGTAGCTATCCGAACAGTACGTGGCTGACATAATCCACTCTTATTTGTTGGACATGAATGCGAACTACAGCAGTAGTTTAATTCATTTGAGTTATAACCATAGCATTTACACGATGAAAGTTGTGATAACACGGAAACTCCTCTATACCATGTAATTAGGTCATCCAAATAGCTTAATAAATAAAGCATTTGCACGGCGATCCAAGGTATCCACGTTCAATCCCTGGTCTGGACATTTTTCGCACTGTTGGAATAAACCTCAATGTGCACTGTCAGAAAAACGCGTCAATATACACTAAATTATTCTTCATTTTTTACCCGACTACCAAGAAGAGTTATATGTTTCACGCGTATCTGTGTATGTCGATCTTTGAAACATCCCAACAGTTGGATGGATTTTAACGAATGAGGTCTCTATCGATTCGCCTTAACCGTCCGATGCTTATATGCTAGGTTTTTTTTTATACATTCAAAATGGCGACCGTAAAATACAAAATGGCGGTAGAGACGAAAGACAATTTTTACGCACCCTATTGAGTGGCATATATTTGGATAGGTCTTTCAAAATGAAGACGATGATTCATTGACTATTTTACAGTTAGAAGCTCCGTTTAAATATTACACAACCTGGAAGTTGTCTAGGTAGGATCTCTAGCTTTACTGCAACTCTAACCATGATAGACATCTATAGACCTCATCAAAACAGTGTTTATAGATAGGAACTAACAATTAAACACAACTTAAAAGTCATCAATATAAGTAAATAAAAAAAATAGGTAAGTAATGAAAAATAGTTTCACACTGAGGAGAAATAATTAATTAGTTCGCTTTTTACGCAGTCGAGTTTTTTATTTGTTTAAAATTTAATTTATACTTGTTAACAAATAATTTCAGTCCTCCTAAAAACCCTGTTTTATCTGTGAATCCTTCCATAAAGTCTGAAATACAGCGAGAAATTCCGTTCAATGCTACCACACATGCGCTCTATTAATACTAAAATAAGAATTTATTTTAAAAGGAAAAACCAAAAATTATATAAATTAAAATTTATAATTTAATTAAAAAGAGAAATTTTTTTCGCATTTAAAAATAAATAACAATTACTTTTCTCATGCATTCAAATGTACTCACAATTTATTTTTCTTAAGTCGAATAAGCTGAAAAGAGTTTTAAAAAATTAATTTATACAGTTTCTTATAAAAAGATATTCGCATTTAAAATATTTTTTAAATGAACAAACACATTTAATTTAAATATTAAATGGGAAAAAATCGATTTTACTCAAAAAAATTTTTTATTGAAAAAAGTATAATATTCATATTTTACATTTAGCAATCTACTTAAAAATATTTATAATTTATATTTTTATCCTATTTTAATTCTAAAGTATTGAAGCCCCGGCCACAATCTCACTAAAGGCGAAATATTCCAAAAATTAACTTCAAAATTCAAAGCTTTTTTTGTTTTTATCCCCACCAGTGGCTGAGAGGTTCTGCTCTCGAAGCTGGTAGACGGGAGGTGCTGGGTTCGAACCCAATCGTGCCCGTCGGCCTAATCGTTCGGAGTTTTCGTGGTTTTCTTCGAGCCATGGATTTCCATGAGTAAATAGGGTTAGGTTCCCTTAGAAAGACCCCACGAAGGGCACTCCCCCTCGGGCCTATATCCCTAGTGTAGATAAACGGCCGTCAAAAATCAACCAACCAACCAAAGCTTTAAAAAAAATAATCAAACCATGCGCATTTGAAGCAAACATATTCACTTCAAAGCTTTTCACTTCTGTCCGGCTCTAGCGTGGTCGTTAATGTACACGTCTGGTAACGCTGCGATGGTTGGTTCGATTCCAACGATAGCAAATCTATTTTTTCCAGACTTTCTTCAATTGACGGATATTTTACTCCTGTAACGGAGAAAAAATTAACGGATATTCGTCAATTGACGGGAAAAAAAATGGCAGAAGTGCTGCCAGTATAATGTCTGTGAATTGAACAAAATGTTTCTGAGAGTGTGTTACTCCAGTCATGAATATGATTCATTCAATTGAAAAAATTTTTCATTACGACTTAATAACATGGTATACAGGAGTTTCCATGTTATCAAACACTTTCATCAAGTAAATGCTATAGTTATAAATAAAATTTATGAAACTAGCGCTGCAGTTCGCAGCTATGTCCAACAAATACGAGGGTGTATCAATACGTTTTTGCTCTCACATAGAAATAAATGAAATTAATGAGATTGTTACACTGAATTAGTCCTCTTCTATATAGTCACCGTGCACAGTAACACATTTCTGCCTTCGGTATCTGAAAGAGAGCGGGGGAGGATGTATTCCAAGAGGCTCGATAGTAGACACAAAAGCGGGCATTTTTCTAACTTTTGCCGACCCCCAATTGTGACGTATTGTTGAAAAGGCCTGTAACCACTTATTCATATTATGCACACCCGAGCCCCTCCCCACAAATTTGTCTCCGGGGGTGGGGGCATGAATGATATCCGCAAAACTTATAAAAGTGTTCCCGGAGGGCAAATTTGGGGGGAGGGGCTCGGGAGGGGCATAGAATGAATTAAGTGGTCACAGGCCTTTCCAACAATATGTCAGATGTGGGGGTAGGTAAAAGTTAGAAAAATGCCCCCCTTTGAATCTACTATCGCGCCTCCTAGAATACATCCCCCCTCTCTTTGAAATATTGGTTACACAAATTTGTTACTGTGCACACTGCGTGTATAGAAAATGACTCATAAAATGTAGCAATTTCAAAAATTTCACTCAGTCACTTCTATGCGAGAGTAAAAACTACCCGTGTAGATACTCCGTAGTAAGAGTGAATTGTGTCAGCAAAATATCGTTAATAGATAAAGCATTGGCAAGGCAAGATATGGTATCCATGTTCGATCCCTGGTCCGGACATTTTTCGCTACGTTCGAATAAACCTCAAATGTGCTACTTCAAACATGAATATGTAAAAATTTGTTTTAGAAATGCTCCCTTAAAATCGCATATATATAGGTTTCTGAAAATAAAGGAACACATTTCGGAATTGTTGTTAAATCTAGGGGGGTGTTATTACAGTTTCATAAATCTTAAAATGATTAATTCGGTTACTAAGTAAAAAAAAAAAAAAATAGTTTACTCAACTGAACCTACTTATTTATCGTGCATATTTATATATTTTTTCTTTTACCTAACTTAAAAAAAAAATCCGGTTATTTTATTTCATCTTTGCTCTTCCTTTCGAAGTGGTAGTGTGTATTTTTGTTGCTGGCGAAGAAAGACAAATTTCTTCCGAAAAGAGATGTATTATTTTGTTGGGTTTTATATAAATTTCTTTCAATTATACATGATTATTTACAACATAATTTAAAATTTATATGCATAAAAAAGTATTCTGACATTCTTTCCACATAAGGTTTATTATTGTTAATCATCCTGCATATGCATACATTTTAAATTATTCACTGATTTCCCATTCCATTTCCTCACTACTTTTTTTTTTTTAACCATAGTCAATTTCTTTTATTCTAAAACCTCTACCTTAGCTTCTTTTCCATATTCCTTAAGGAAAAATATCTCTTTTACTTTTAAGCATATATTGAAAACGTCATTATTCTCAACACACAATACAATTATCGAAGAAAATTTACTTTATATCTGAATACTTTTTTGTATTTTTACATAGAAAATTATTTTAAATTTCCTTCGTGTTTGCTTTCAAATTCTTTAGCGGTACCTTCCACAGACAGTTCAAAGAAACTCTGAAACATAAAAAAAATACATTTTCATTTGCTCAAACATCAAAAGAATTCAAATATAAATCTTTTAAATTTTACTTTGAAGTATTTTTGTAAAATGTTCGTAAGTGTTATTGCATTTTATTTCGTAAGTATATTTTGAGGAGAAAAGGGGTATTTTTTTCGTTAAATAAGATTTTTTTTTTAACATATAAACTTTTTGCATCTGCTTTAATTAAAATTTATTTTAATTAAAATCACATGTGGATATTTTAAGTTCATTAGTACACTCGAAAATTTTCAGATTTTTCTAGTAATACGGAAATGGAGAATTTCGGTTTTAGAAAGAACAAACGTATTTATGTTTCTGAATTTCCTGGGAGAATTTACAAAAAACTTAGGAAAATGTAAAGAATGTAAAACTTTTGCTTTAGAAATGCTTTTTTTTTTTTTTTAATTGAAAATCTATAGGTTTCTGAAAAATATCGAAATCTTTTTTGAATAGTTGGTAACACTATAGAGGTTTTATTACAGTTTCATGAACCTTAAAACAATGAATTTGGTACAAAGAAAAAAAAGTTTACTCGACTGAACATACATATTTATTCGTCGTTCCTGTTTACATTTTAATCTTTGACAAATAATGATAATAATAATAATAATAATAATAATAATAAAATCTGGTTATTTCATGTCAGCTTTGCTCTTACTCCCAAAGTGGTCGTAAGTATTTTTCTACCTGGCGAAGAAAAACAAATTTCTTCCAAAACGAGACGTACTTTTTTGTAGTGTTTTATAAAAACAAAATCAGTTATAGAAGCTTATTTGTAGCATAATTTTAAAATTATATATAAAACAAAGCATTCTGACATTCCTTCCACATAAATTTGAATATTGTGAATCCCTGCATAAAGTATACTTTTAAAATTATTCACTGATATCCCATTCTGTTTCCCCGCTACTTTTTTTTTTAAAAACACAGTCAAATTCTTTTTATTCTAAAACCTCCACCTTATCTTCTTTTCCATATTCCTTAAGCAAAAATATTTCTTTTACTATTAAACATATATTAAAAACGTCATTATTCTCAACACACAGTACCATTATCGAAGAAAATTTACTTTATATTAGAATACTTTTTTGTAATTTTACATGGAAAAGGAATTTAAATTTCCTTCATGTTTGCTTTCAAATTTTTTAACGGTACCTTCCACAGACAGTTCAAAGAAAGTCTCAAACATAAAAAATACATTTTCATTTGCTCAAACATAAAAAGAATTCAAATATAAATCTTTTAAATTGTAGTTTGAAGTATTTTTGTAAAATGTTCGTAAGTGTTATTGCATTTTATTTCGTAAGTATATTTTGAGGAGAGAAAGGGTAATTTTTTCGTTAAATAAGATTTTTTTAAACTTATAAACGTTTTGCATCTGCTTTAATTAAAATTTATTTTAATAAAAGTCATATGTGAATATTTTAAGTTTATTACTATACTCGAAAAAATGTCTGCGATTTTTCAAGTAATGTGACAATGGAGAATTTCGGTTTTAGAAAGAACAAACGTATTTATGTTTCTGAATTTCCTGGGAGAATTTACAAAAAATTAGGAAAATGGAAAGAATGTAAAACTTTTGCTTTAGAAATGCTTTTTTAAAATTGAAAATTTATAGGTTTCGGAAAATATCGAGCTTTTTTTTTTTAATAGTTGGTAACTCTATAGAGGTTTTATTACAGTTTCATGAACCTTAAAATGATGAATTTGGTTACAAAGAAAAAAAAGTTTTCTCGACTGAACATACATATTTATTCGTCGTTCATATTTACATTTTTATCTTTGACCAAAAAAATAAATATATAAATAAAAAATAAAAGAAAGGTAAAAAAAAATTCTGTACTTCCTTTCGGCCATGCTCTTACTACCAAAGGGGTTGTAAGTATTCTTGTACCTGGCGAAGAAAAACAAATTTCTTCCAAAACGAGACGTACTGTTTTGTGGTATTTTATATATAAAAAAATTCAGTTATAGAAGCTTATCCTGTAGCATAATTTTAAATTTATATATAAAACAAAATATTCTTACATTCCTTTCGCATAAATTTCAATATTGTGAATCCCTGCATATGAACACATTTAAAATTATTCACTACATCACATTATATTTCCACGCTACTTTTTTATCCATAGTCAATTTCTCTTTATTTCTAAACCTCAATCTTAAATTCTTTTCCAAATTCTAAAAAAAAAAAAAAAAAAAAAAAAAAAAAAAAAAAAATCTTTTACATTTAAGCATATATTAAAAACTTCATTATTCTCAACACACAATACCATTACCGAAGAAAATTTATTTTCTTCTGAATAATTTTTTTATAATTTTACAAGGAAAATGATTTTAAATTTCCTTCATGTTTTCTTTCAATTTGCTTTAGCGGTACCTTCCACAGCCAGTTCAAAGAAACTCTAAAACAGAAAGAATGCATTTAATTTATTCAAACATTAAAAGAATATAAATCTTTTAAATTTTACTTTGAAGTATTTTTGTAATATGTTTGTAAGTGTTATTGCATTTTATTTCGTAAATATATGAAGGGTTAAGGGTAATTTTTTCTTTAAATAATATTTTTTATAACGGATAAACGTCTTATGTCTGCTTTAATTAAAATTTATTTAATTAATCATTATGGGAATATTTTAAGTTTATTAGCACTGTGGGAATTTCTGAGATTTTTCTTTTAATACGAAGATCGAGAAATTCGCTTTTAAGAAGGACAAACGTATTAAGGGAACGGTGGAGTTTAAAATCCTTAAAAATATTTTTTTTTTATTTTTGTAAATTTCAACTTAAATATTATTCAAGGGTACATTATATATATTATAGCATGCATTTATCCCAAAAAAATTTTAAAAAAATATTATTTTTGAGAAAAAAATGGAATTTTATGCGTCGTGTTAGAAATCTTCGAAATGCCCATGCGTCTTCCATATCAATGAAAATCCCCAATATTTTTTATAAAAGTTTGGTTTATATATAGAAATAAAATAGAGCATCGAATTTTACATATTTGAATTTAAAGATTAAAAAAAAAGTTGAAAAAAATTGAAAAATTTTCAAAATTTCAAATGTTTTCAATTTTTTTTTTATTTTTTGTAAATTTCATCTTAAATATTATTCAAGGGTACATTATATGCATTATGACATGCATTTATCACAAAAAAAGATAAAAAAAAAAAATTTATTTTTGACAAAAAAAAGTGAATTTTACGCGTCGTCTTAGAAATCTTCGAAGTGCCCCCTGCGCGTTCCATATCAATGAAAATCCCCAATATTTTTTATAAAAGTTTGATTTATATATAGAAATAAAATAGAGCATCGAATTTTATATATTTGAATTTAAAGGTTAAATTTTTTTTTTTTTTTTTGAAAAATTTTGAAATTTTTTCGAAAAATTTTTGAAATTTTGATTTTTTTTTTTTTTTTTTTTTTTTTTTTTTTTTTTTTACCTTTGAATTCAAATACATAAAATTCGATGCTTGATTTTATTTATATATATAAACCAAACTTCTATATAAAATATTGGGGATTTTCATTGATATTGAAGACGCATGGGGCATTTCGAAGATTTCTAAGACGACGCGTAAAATTCCATTTTTTTTGTCAAAAATAAATTTTTTTTTAATTTTTTTTGTGATAAATGCTTGCCATAATGTATATAATGTACCCTTGAATAATATTTAAGTTGAAATTTACAAAAATAAAAAAAAATATTTTTAAGGATTTTAAGCTCCACCGTCCCCTTAATGTTTGTGAATTTCCTGGGAGAATATACAAAACTAAGATTTTATAATTGTCTAACAAAAATGAAAAGAATGCAGAACATTTGTTTTAGAAAGGGTTCTTTAAAATTGGATACTTACAGGTTTCTGAAAAGAAAGGAAAATTTTTCGAAATCGTTGTTAACTCGATAGAGATTTTATTACAGTTTTATAAAACTTAAAATGATGAATTCAGTTACAAAATGTAAAAAAAATGTTTATTCGATTGAATATACTTATTTATTCTTCGTTCATATTTTTATTTTTATCTTTGACAAAAATCTAAAAAAAAAAAAAAAAAAAAAAAAAAAAAAAAAAAAAAAAAAAAATCTGGTTATTTTCTTTTTTTCTTTCTCATACACCCAAAGTGGTAGTGTGTATTTTTGTACCTGGCGAAGAAAGACAAATTTTTTCCAAAACGATTCGTGCTTTTTTGTGGTGTTTTATAAAAAAATTATTTACGTTATTGAAGATTATTTTCAGCATAATTTTAATTTCATATATAAACAAAGTATACTGACATTCGTTCCACATACATTTGATTATTGTGAATCACCCTGCCTATGCATACTTTTTAAATTATTCACTGGTATCACATTCTATTTCCAGGTATTTTTTTAATCTTATAGTCAATTCCATTTTCTTCTAAAAAATCCAACTTAGCTTCATTTCCAAATTCTTTTTTTTTTTCAATTCCTTTTACTTTTAAGCATATATTAAAACTTCGTTATTTTCAACACACAGTACCATTATCGAAGAAAATTTCCTTTAATTCTGAGAACTTTTTTTGTAATTTTACATAGAAAAGGAATTTAAATTTCCTTCATGTTTACTTTCAAATTCTTTAGCTGTACCTTCCACACCCAGTTCAAAGAAAATCTGAAACAGAGCAAATGCGTTCTCATTTGCTCAAACATAAAAAAAAAAAAAAATCAAATACAAATACAAATCTTTTAAATTTTACTTTGAAGTATTATGTGAAATGTTCGCAAGTGTTATTGCATTTTATTTCGTAAGTATATTTTGAGAAGAAAAAGGGTAATTTTTTTGTTAAATAAGATATTTTTAACGTATAAATATCTTGCATCTACTCTAATTAAAATTTATTAAAAAAATTACTCATGTGAATATTTTAAGTTTATTAGTACAGTAGGAAATTCTGAGATTTTTCTAATAATATGAAAATGGAGAATTTCTGTTATAAGAAGATCAAACGTATTTATGTTTGTGTAGCTACAAAAATAAAATAGAGTAATTGTCTAACAAAATTTGAATGAATGAAAAACTTTTTTTTTAAGTGCTTCTTTAAATTTTCATAGTTATAGGTTTTGGAAAAGGAAAAATCTGTTTTTGGAGTCATTGGTAAAGCGATAGAGGTTTTATTAGGGTTTCGTAAATCTTAAAATGATGAATTCAGCTACAAAGAAAAAAAATACTCGACTGAACATACTGATTACTTTTTCATTAAAATTAATATTTTTATCTTTGACACAAAGAATAAAAAATTGGATTGTTTTATTTCCGCTTTGCTCTGGTAGTGTGTAGATTTGTGCCTGACAAAGAAAAACAATCTTTTTATGAAACGAGATGAACATTTTTGCGAAGTTTTATAAAAAATTCTTTTACTTATACAAGATTACTTATAGCATAATTTTTAAATTATACGTAAAACAAAGTATTCTGATATTCTTTCTACTTAAATTTCAATATTGTGAATTCCTGCATATCCTTGCTGTTTAAATTATTCTCTATATCACATTCTATTCCCGTGATACTCTTTTATCCATAGTCAATTTATTTTTATTCCTAATCCTCCATCTTAGCTTCTTTTCCAATTTTTTTAAATCTTTTACTTTTAAGAATATATTTTCAACTTCATTATTTTTAACACACAGTACCATTATCTTAGAAAATTTACTTTATTTCTGAATACTTTTTAGTTATTTTACATGGAAAAGGAATTTAAATTTCCTTCATGTTTGCTTTCAAATTCTTTAGCGGTACCTTCCGCAGCTAGTTCAAAGAAACTCTGAAATAGAAAAAAAAATTACTTTGAAGTATTTTTGTAACATGTTCGTAAGTGTTATTGCATTTTATTTCGTAAGTATATGAAGAGTAAAAGAGTAATGCTTTCGTTAAATAAGATTTTTTTAAACATATAAACGTCCGATACCTGCTTTAATTAAAACTTATTTAAAAAATCATTATGTGACTATTTTAAGTTTATTAGTTCAGTGGGAAATTCTGAGATTTTTCTAATAATACGAAAATGGAGAAATTCGCTTTTTAGAAGCACAAACGTATTTATGTTTGTGAATTTCCTTGGAGAATTTACAAAACTAAGATTTTATAATTTTCTAACAAAAATAGAAAGGATGCAAAACATTTGCTTTAGAAAGACTTCTTTTAAAATTGAAAATTTATAGATTTTTGAAAACAAAGAAACCCTTTTCGAAATCTTTGGTAACTCGATAGAGATTTTATTACAGTTTCATAAATTTTAAAATGATATATTCTGTTACAAAGTGTTAAAAAAAGGTTTATTCGATTAAATATATTGATTTATTCTTCGTTCATATTTATATTTTTATCTTTGACAAAAATCTAAAAAAAAAAAAAAAAAAAAAAAAAAATCTGGAGATTTTCTTTTTTTCTTGCTTATAAATCAAAAGTGGTAGTGTGTATTTTTCTATCTGGCGAAGAAAAACAAATTTTTCTTCAATCGATACGTGCTATTTGGTGGTGTTTTGTAAAAAATTCTTGAAGATATAGAAGATTATTTTTAGCAAAATTTTAAATTTATATGTAAACAAAGCCTTCTGACATTCGTTCCACATACATTTGATTATTGTGAATCACCCTACCTATACATACTTTTAAAATTATTCACTGATATTACATTCAATTTCCTGGTAACTTTTTTTTTTTATCTATAGTCAATTCACTTTTCTTCTAAAACCTTCAACCAAGCTTCATTTCCGAATTCTTTTTTTTTTTTTTTTTTTTTTTTAATCCTTTTGCTTTTAAGCATATATTAAAAAGTTATTTTCAACATACAGTACCATTATTTTAGAAAATTTAATTCTGAATACTTTTTTGTAATTTTAAATGGAAAAAGAATTTAAATTTCATTCATGATTGCTTTCAAATTCTTTAGCAGTGCCTTCCACAGCCAGTTCAAAGAAACTCTGAAACAGAAAAAATACATTCTCATTTGCTCAACCATCAAAAGAATTCAAATACAAATCCTTAAAATTTTACTTTGAAGTATTTTTGTAAAATGTTCGCAAGTGTTATTGCATTTTATTTCGTAAATATATTTTGAGAAGAAAAAGGATAGTTTTTTTTGTTAATTAAGATTTTTTAATGTCTGTTTTAATTACAATATATTAAAAAAAATAATTCTGTAAATATTTTATGTTTATTAATACAGTGGGAAATTCTTAGTTTTGTCTAATAATATTAAAATGGATAATTTCGATTTTAGAAAGAACAAACGTATTTATGTTGGTGAATTTCCTGGGAGATTTGAGAAAAAGTAATATAAGCTCTAATGTTCTAACAAAAATGGAAAGAATGTAAAAGTTTTGTTTTAGAAATGCTTCTTTAAAATTTGAAATATAATGGTTTCTGAAAATAAATTGACTCTTTCCGGAGTCGTTGGCAACTCGATAGAGGTTTTATTACAGTTCCATAAATCTGAAAATCATGAATTCGGTTTCAAAGTAATTATATATATATATACTCGACTGAGCATACTAATTTATTATTAAAAAAATCTGATTATTTCCTTTGAGCCTTGATCTTATTCCCAAAGTGGTAATGTGTATTTTTGTGATTTGCGATGCAAGACATATTTCTCCCGAAACGAGATGTAAATTTTTGGTGGTATTTTATAAAAAAATTCTTTCAGCTATGCATTATTATTTATAGCATTATTTTAAATTTGTATATAAAACAAAGAATTCTGACATTCTTTCCGCATAAAATTGATTATTGTGAATCCCTTGCATATGCATACTTTTAAAATTATTCACGATATCATATTTTATTTCCACACTACTTTTTTATCCATAGTCAATTCCTTTTTATTCCAAAACCTCCATCTCAGCTTCTTTCACAATTTTTTCAATTCTTTTACTTTTAAGCATATATAAAAAACTTCATTATTTTCAACACACAGTACCATTATTAAAGAAAATTTACTTTATTTCTGAACTTTTTTTTTATGTAACTTTACATAGAAAAGGAATTTAAATTTCCTTCATGTGTGCTTTCAAATTCTTTAGCTATACCTTCCACAGCCAGTTCAAAGAAACTCTGAAACAGAAAAAAATCCATTTTCATTTACTCAAACATCAAAAGAATTCAAATATAAATCTTTTAAATTTTACTTTGAAGTATTTTTGTAAAATGGTCGTAAGTGTTATTGCATTTTATTTCGTAAGTATATTTTGAGAAGAAAAATGGTAATTTTTTCGTTAACACTAGAAGCGCCAAGAGCAGTCAATTTGATTGCTACCATATATATGTAATTTGATTTTAACCAGAAATTTCTTTAAAAAGGTGATAAATATACGTATCACACAAAAATGAGTTAACTAGTTTAGTTAAAAAGCTTAAAAAAAGAATTTAGTTGTACATTTTATTTTTATAAAACTTAAGTGAAATTTCTGGCACTTCTAGTGTTAAGGATCTTCTCACATCTAAAGGGGCAACTTAATGAAACAAGTTTTAATTCATTTTTATTCTGAAACGTATGGAGTTGGCAGGTGTTGCTATTGAAAAGCTATGTAATCGATAATCCTTTTTTTTTTTTTTTTATATAGAGTTAAAATATCTTTCCGAAAATGGCGTCAAAGTTGGCGTTTTGAATGAAAATTCAGGACGAGAGGAGGAAAACGAGGAAGAGAGAGAGAGAGGGGGGGGGGGGTCAGGTTGTCACGTGATTATATTTGCTTGTAGCTCAATATGTGATATATTTTTGAAAAATCGAATCTCATTTCGATTCCAAATTGCTGCAATAGTCAGTCCTAAGAATTTTGTGCCTTTATGTTTAAAAACGATTTAATAAATGTGTCAGAAAATTTTGCATTTGTTGAGCAATGCATTTGAGAACCAACTTAAATAATATATTAACATATAAACATCGTATGCTTCTTTAATGAATTTTTTTTTAAAATCATTTATGTGAACATTTTAAGTTTATTACTACAATGGGAAATTCTGATATATTTCTAACAATACGAAAATGGAGAGTTTCGCTTTTAAGCAGAACAAATGTAATTATGTTTGTGGATTTCCAAAAAGAATTTACAAAAACTTAGTGTAAATGTGTAACAAAAATGGAAAGAATGTAAGTAGAAGCAACATGAACGAAAAAATTGAAAAAAATAAAAATGAAAAATATGTGTAAAAATTCTATTACCTTCAGCTTACTGTAAACGAATTTAACACAGAAAATTTTAAATTAATAGTATTACATTATATTCAAGGCTGGAGTAGCACAGTTGAAGTTTATTCCAACAGAGCGAAAAATGTCCAGACCAGGGATCGAACCTGGATACTTGGCGTGCCGTGCCAATGCCTTACCTGTTAGGCTATCCGGACCGATACCTGGCTGACATAATTCACTCTTATTAGTTGGACTTGGCTGCGAACTGCAGCGATAGTTTCATTCATCCGAGCTATAACTATAGCATTTACATGATGAAACTAATATTAAACTACTATAGTATTACTTTAATATTTATGGTGCATAAGGTATTTGATTCATTGCATATGCTAATGTTGCGTATGCGGATTTCTATTGACTGGATTATTATGAATAGACGATAAAATATCTATCGATAGATTATATTTTACTATTTTAAAAATTAATTTGTAAAGTTCTATGTTGTGCAGTCTGCCAAAATCTTTTGTTTTAGTTTTCGTATTGTATTTGATATTTGCTACACGTTCTTACATCCTCCTTTTAAAATTTCTCTCCATTATTCCTATATAATACAACAATCTTCCATAGGCTTTGGCAAAAGGGGTTGGATATACACCTGATAGATCACTAGACTATATTGAATTTATCTTCCTACAAAAAGGCTTTTTAAATTTTACGGAGGGTTTTGCGATAAGGCTAGGTATTGAATTCGTTAAGTTTATATTTCAATCTTTAAAAGAACCTATGAAAATATTGTGAAAAATATATTTTCAAATTTTGCTCACTGGAGTTTTTTTAATTATTATTATATAGGCTCTTAATTAATCTATTTAATTTATAGTGCTGTTTTAATATCTATTATTTCGTGCCATATAATATGTTTCATTTTCGTTGTTTAATCGCTCAGTGTTACGGACAGTGAAAGTTCATATAATAAAATGTCTAAATACAGAAACTTTGTAGGAAAAGGGAGCTTGTGCATTATGCGGGATAGTGGATCGATAGGCTGTAGGCTTTCTATAGACAGTACTCTTCATACAATGGTAAGTTTTGATTAATTGCACATCCAAATAAGAGAATGTCTAATTCAGCTAAACTTTCCAAATAAACTTTATTTTGGAATCATGTTATTCATTTGAGCTAAGAAGTTATTAAATAAGGTATCATTATGTTATCATATGATGATTAAATTGTTTACGTGTCTGGTGCATCTATGGAGATATAATCAAATTTATTATAAATATTGAAAAATTTAAATATGAACTTATTAAATTCAATATATGTCTTCTTGAAAAAGGTATAAAAAAATTATATATATATAATTTATACGATAATGGATCAAATCTAACTTGATCAACTATTTGGTATATTGAGGACGTGAGTTTCAAATCTCGCCTTAACCAGAAAATCAAAATTTGGGAAATCACGAAAAGTCTCAAGCTGCGTCCATTGGTTTTCCTTGTAAACCAATATTTTACAATACCTAAAATACACAAGAAAACTTTTTTTTCCGGATTTTAGGGGTTTTTCGTAGCAGGATCATAAATAGAATAGATTGATAGATTAAACTCTTTTTTGGGGGGTGAGGGGAGATAAACCGAGTTTTGGAACATATGTCTTTACATGAAATTCCGTTCACCAAGCCGATGAAATTACCTTATACATATATACTTTATTACACAGGAATGACGAATACGAAGTGTAAAACTAGAACTTTAAAGACTTTTATAGTTAAATAACGCTTTTCAGAACCATCGACAACTCGGAAACAGTTACTGTATATTTTCAATTGTAGATATATTAAATTTTCTTTCATTAAGAAAAAAAAAATATATATATTTTTTTTTTTCACTGTGTGCAGAACCGTTAAAATGACATTAAAAAATATATATACATAGTTAAAACTGAAAGAAAGAACTCCCCAACATTCCCTCCCATTTGACTCAATATGAATATTTTTCAACATGCTTTTAATTAATAATTTTGGGAAGGAAAAAACAATTCGTTTATTGTTATTCTTTTAGTGTGCGAATTATTCTGTGTATGACGTTTCCACTTCCGTATGATTCAGATAACCCTTCTTAATCTTGAAATAGTGTTAAAAGATTTGTTGTTTTAAATCAGATTAAAAGGTAAAGAAACGTTACAAATATGTATTATGATTCCACCTTTGACAATATGCTAAACGGATGACAAACGGTTTAGTTAGCGTCATTTTTCCTGAGTGAAGTTATAAAGTCTGCAGGAATAAATTATGAAAGACAGTAAACAGGAGGAAAGACTCTAAAAGCATCAATCAACAGCCTTCGTCGTAAACTCTTTTGAAATATTCTCTATATCATGTGGCGCTTTGCAAATTACTGATATTGTATGGAAAATTAATGTAAATCACAAAGATTAACGAAGGCAAATGCATATTTTAAATCACAAATTTCTGTTAGTTTCAAGTATTTTGCAGTTAATTTGTGATAAATGATTAATGATACACTCAATTATCAAAGGCATACGAATACCATTCATAAATCATGGTAAATAATTAATAATTTTGACATGCGTTTCTTAGTTTTAGGAATAAATATCGATTTCTATTAGGGAATTAATGAATCTGAATGATAGATCAATATTTCAATTCATTATACGTCGAAAATCTATGATAAACAAATAAGTGACTTTTCTTCTTCTATATTATTGTAATTCGTTTACTTTAGTAAATACCATGCTGATATCATCTTATTCGTAGTTAAAAAATGAGTACTTTTATGCTAGCCGTGAGCAAATTCGCCAATATCATTTTTTCCCGCTAGTAGCAGCTTTAATTTATCCCGTATAAAAAATAGATGAAATGCTTTTACGTTGAAATAAAATGTATTTGCTTATGGTATCATATTTTATTATTTTCTTTCTTTTTTTTCTCTTTTTTTCTTTCTTTTTTTCTCTTTTTCCTTTCTTTTTTTTTCTCTTTTGCCTTTCTATCTCCCTCTCTTTTAATTCTTTCTTTTTTTCCCTTTTTTCTTTCTATATTTCTCTCTTTCTCTTCCTCGCTCTTTTTTTTCCTTAAATGAAATAAGTGAAATGCATGTATTTTCAATGTCTATGTTTTAAGTTGAAGTTTTAAAATCGAAATATTTGAATACTTTATATTTTAAATGAAATGAATGCAATACAAATGATCACGACGGAAAAATTTTATCATCTGCTCCTGGCCAACATAAATGTAGCAAAATATCCCACTAACCTAATAATAGGCTACTTCGAGTTCTCGACTGCTTCTCGAAAAAACAATAGTTTCAGATGAAGTGAAAAAATACCACATTATATCTGGTGTCCGATTGGTATTTTAATGCAAAATTTTAAGTTTATTTTTTATTAAGTTTATCCATTTTTGCTTTAGAACACAAACCTAGAGCTTCCTCTAGGTTTGTGTTTTAAAATTGACTGTGTAAAATTACTGTGTGTCGAATCAACATGTGCTAAAGAAATTTCTATAAAAGACTACACATTACAAAGGATTAAATTCTTTAACAACGAATTTTGCGAAAAGGTAGATGCTATTTTTGTTTTTTGGTCCAGGGCTGTTTTTTCTTAATTATCATGCCTCAAATTCTTCTCTTTAAAAGTAATGTATGATGTTAACGACGTTTTATGTTCCAGAAAGCTAAATCTTTTTAATATAACTTTTTCTATTTGATAAAGATATTTCATAGTTTTTATGAATATTAGCAGCATTATAAATAACTGCTATAAAAGTTTCTGTATTTTATGTTTCTTTTATTTATTTATTTATTTATTTTTATTTATTTATTTATTTATTTATTTATTTTTTTTTTGGGGGGGGGGGGTTGTTTTGTTTTTTAATCTTTTGATTATTAAGACAAATTGTGTCTTTTTTTCCTACATAACATTGGTTATAGCAGGGACAAATGTTCAAAGATTTATAATAAAAGATATATATTAGTCTTTTTTCGTTTATTGTCTTTGTCTATTTGTTATTAAATTCGGAAATACAAAGATCAATGTTTTAAAAAAGCACAGTTCATCAGCGCTTCATGGTACGCGTTTATTACAAATATGAAAAGGGCTTGATAAGTGCGGTTGCCAGTTCGGTACTGGCCATCAAGTTTTTTTTATGTAGCAACCGAGTTATTTAATCTGAAAATTAGTTTTTTTTTCTTTTTTTAGGCATAAGAAATAAACACAAACTGAATTTTCTATCTCCCTACAATATTCTGAAATAAACTTATAAAATATATTCAAAAAATAATATCTTAAACCTTTCTTTATAAAAAATATATTCATCAAGAGCAAATTTAAAACAATATATAGCTCTCACAGAAATTCTGGAAAACATAGTACAACAGCACCAATTGTAAAGCAATGTACACCCAAACGGAATCAGGACCACAAACTTATGTCAAAGTATAACTGAACATAAAGTTGCTGAAATTTCATCCCTTGTATTCTTGGATATAGCTATATCTGAAATCTTGAATTACGCAGCATGGTTGCGCCAAACGCATGCAATTATATGCCAAAACATTATCAGTAACTATATATGCTAATGTCTAACTGAAAATGAGTTTTGGGGAAATTTCATTCTACAGATGCCAAGATGTGCCATTCTACAAGAATGCCATTCTACAGATGCCTATCGGGGAAATCGTTAAATATATCATCTAGGATCACCACTTCCTGAAGCGATGTGAACCTAACCAACACCTATTCATGTCAAGATCTAACATAATATGAAATTAAATGAAATAACGTGCATTATTTCATGAGAGAGATCAGCCACAAGATTTGTGTTACACACAGACATACTAACTGCATACAAGTAGTTATTTCTTAAAATTAGTCAAATCGCGTTCAGGAAATACCAAAACGAATAAAGAGGTGAAAAAATAAAAACTGAAAATTTTCATGATTTCAGTTCTTTCTTCTTATTACATAAGAGTAATAATATAAAATAAGGTAATCGAAAGTACATTGATAACCTGAGCGAAAAGGTTGAATTTCATAAAACGTAGAAAGATCTGGAAAACACGAGACCTGCCCAAAGCGGGATGAAATATTTTGAACCATAATTTTTTTTTACTTAATATCTTTTTGACATTACATTTTTCACCTACAGTTTCCAGTTTCATTTTTTGCTTTCATCAAATTAAGTTTTTAACATTAGGGGTCAGCTACTGTGTGTGAAAAATTTTTGACTGTGTGAAAAATTTTAATATTTTTTTAGTAGTTTATTATTAAATTTGATTCTTTAGGGACGCATTCAAAGAAATTACGTACAAAAAGTCACTTTAGTAGCGGAATTATGTGCAATAGAGCTTCAGATTTTTTTATTTGATTAATAAATTTGATATTTAAATTTAATCTAGAAAATGGGGATATTGGTCATTTCCGCGCATGATTTCTAAGAAATGCCTGGGTAGAATTTCATGAAATTTTGACTGAAAGTGTAGTCCAGGGATGGCGAACCTATGGCACGCGTGCCGAACTTGGCACATAAGAAAACTTCTCCGGTACGCGAAAAAGGTTATAGTTTGTATTCAGTTTATGGAGAACAATCCATTTTATTTATTTATTTTATTTATTTTTTATTTTTACAAAAAGTATAGTTTTGCGTGACAGGTATATAACTTTTCGTTGTTTTTGAATGATCTAAGATAGCCCTGTAGCATCTTTTTCCCGCCAAACATTTCAACATATAGAGTTTTACAAATCACTTTGCTTCTTTATTAAATTTCAAAGGTTTTATTTTTGAAAATTGAATATTAAGAGATAGTTTGCATATTAATATACCTAATTGACACGCTTTCTACTTTAGATTAGGTTTTATTTTAGTTAGTTTTAGGGTTTTAAGTTATTTTAGGCTTTATTATAATTTGGTTTAAATTTTGAAAACTGAATTTTAATTGCCAGTGTAAATACCATAATTATGTATCTATTGAACCTGCTTCTATCTGACAAACTAAAAATGATTTGATTTGGAAGTATACAATAAAAGAAAATCTCATTTATAGATTATTAATAGGAAATTCGATACGACATGGCTGTATTTTTGAGTAAATACAGCATAATAAATAAGTTAGGAATAGAATTTAGTATAAGTTAAAAAATATTTAAGTAAAAATTCTATAAATATTAATTATTGATTTTATCTTTGTGAAAAGGTTTCTGGCACGTTCGAATGCTGGCGCATAATAATTTTGAAATATTTGGCACGCATACTCAAAAAGATTCGCCATACCATGCTCTACTTGAAGAATGTTGGCGGCTAAACGTTTAATAAGGAAATTGTACTAAATAAGTATTTTACAAAGCATAATGCAATGCATAGTAAAAAGAATATATCAATAACTGCTGGCTAACAGTACATATAACGAGTTATAATTAACTCAGAATGTAGGTGTCTGATTCTGTCAATAAAATTGACATTAGTATAATTTCTTTTTCAATTTCAATATTAATCGTTATTGCACAGAAGTTTTCTATGTAAGTTATAATACCTTTGAGTATCAAAAGTAGAGAAGTTAATAGCGATAAATAACAAATCCATGAAAAGATCATTCCTAAGTTTGCCAAAAGATGTAAAGTCACAGGACACCGGTAGGAATTTTAACGAAAATTTGCACACTTCGATAATCTGAGAAGCAAAAATTTGAAACAGTTGTAGAAATATGAAATTTTAAGGCTTACTATGTAATTAGTTTTATTTAAAAACATTCCAACGGTCAACACTCCACAATATTTGCCTTCAGAACAGTGAATTTGAGAAGCAGAAGAATTGAGAAGCTATTGGAAGCAGAAAATAATCAACTATTAAGTAATCAAATAACAAATTGAAAATTTTTGTTTTAAAAAAATTCCAAATTCTATAATTTTTTTTCTCAAGAAATAGTCATTATATTATTTACATTGTAGCTCAGTTTAAACATTTATTACATCTCTACATTATAAAAACAATTAGGCTCTCTGCGACAATCCAATTACGAGAAATATTGAGCTCAAGGCATATAAGGTGTTTCCATTTCTTAAAAAAAAAAAAAAAAAAAAAAAAAAAAAAAAACAATAAATTTAAAATTAAAGTACTTTATATTCATCTAGACTCTTTTTTTCTGATTTTTAAATGTTCGCATATATTTTTTTAATGTTTAAAGTTTCATGTCCACAAGTTAATCATATGTGAGTTATTCCAAAGTATTTAAGGGTCGCATTTACACGTATTTTCTCAATTTCAAAGGTACCTAACCTCTTACTTTAAGAAATTGGTCTTCCGATGTCCACTTATTAATTCTGCTTGACAATTTCAAAAATAATTTTGATTAGTTGCTGTGTTCAAATATGCGATCAACAAGAAAATAACTTCTGAAACTCGATATGCTAATAAATAAATAAAACTGCTCTTGCTTTATATTTTTAACACAATAACATATAGGTTTCAATTAAATCAAAACTACAGACAAAGTAATAATCTTCGTATATATTCTTAAGGAGTCTCGGGACTCTTAAAGCTTCAAAATTTTTGAACTTTTAATTTTTTTTTTATATTAAACTCCGAAACTTTGAAGTCACTTTTCTCCAAAAGACTTTTTTCGGCATAACTCGCACGAAAACTCAAAAACGGCGGAATATATTTTCATGAAATTTGAAAAGCGTATGTTTCATGTTAGTCTGTATAAACGGAACCTAAAATTTCCTTTTTTTTCTTGTTCAAAAAAATATTTTTTTAGGTGATTGTAGTGTTGAAATTTTCTAAATTTTGCATTAGCTGAAAACAATTTTGCATTAAAAATATAAAAATGGTTTAAATACAAAATTATTTAGGTTCAGGGTAATTACTATAATCTGAAGTATAAGTAGGCACCAACATTTTTATTCTAGTTGTAAATTTTAATTTGTAATGCTGAGCGTAATCTTTTATGCCGATTTTCTGCTCGTCAAATGTGTAACAATTTGGAGGCCCCTGTAAATATTAATTCTGCATCTTGCAATTTTTTAAATACACGAAATGAAAGAACTTACTTATATGTTTCATCACAATTAAAATTGTTTCTTAAAATTAAACATATTTTAAGATATTAAATGTTAAAAATAATTTTTTTTCCATTTTTAATAAATCTGAGACCCCTTAATGTGCTTCTGTTAAAATATCAAGCTTTCCAGAGACATGACTAACTGAAAGAAAAATAGCAAGAAGGTTTTTATGAGAAATCCTATTTTTTTAATTTAAGATGACGAGACTTATTGTATTATTAGTCAGTTCTGAAATGTCTTGAAAATTTAGTACTAAATACATCTAATTTTCAATGTATATCTTTTATAGTCCAAGTAACAAGATAAGGTGAAAATTATTGAGATGCGACTAAGAATTTCCCCGTTTATCTGAAACCTTTAAAATCAGGCATGATCATTTGAACGCGACAAAAATATGCAAATAAACCGTTAGTAAATTATGCTAAAATAATATTTAAAAAAATGTTTTATTTAAAACAAAATCCTATTTAACATTTTTATATCATTTGACCAAATTTAATAAATTATAAAATGGCATTAATTATTAGTTGAATTACATTTAATGATTTGCCTCTATCGGAGTTAATTGCTTACATTTTTTTAGGACTAACAACGAAATATTATTCACTTTTGCGTTATGAAGGATAATGAATAACATCCTAACCCAGCGAAAAACTTAAAAAAAAAATAAGCAAGACACATGAAAATCAATATTAAAATGATTAATGGAATAATCCTCTTCGTTGAAAGAGTATAAGCAAGATGCATTTTATTACATTGTTGAAAGGAACTCAAACAATGTATAATTTATGATATTCTAAACTTTCTAAATACCAAGAAAAATAAGATCTTTAATGATAATTAGTAACTAAAAAGTAACTAGTAAAATAATCTCTTTTGTTTTAAGGCGATAAATTTCATCATTTTGTTCATGGGAAATCGATAAAATGTCCTGAAAATGGCTTAAAGATACATAGATAAAACTTATTAACAGTTCAAAAGATATTAACTGTGAAAATAATAGTTCAAAACCATTTCATATTGTATTTTATTGTTTACATATATTATAATATTATTGAACCATATTTTTAATTTGAAAGAATATAGGGTATTCTAAAAAAAAGTAACACTTTTCAATTTTAATAGTATCAACTATAAGCGTTGTAGAAGGTTGATTCAATGCCACAAATAAAGAGCAATTGAAACAGTTTTAGATATGAGCATGTGCGAGTACTTCTTTGTTATTTACGCTATTACAGTTCAATATATGCAAAATGGCGACTCCTGAGCGTAAATGTTACTGCTGGGCTGAAGATTTAAAAGCAATTAGACCCATGCGATTTTTTACTGTGGGTCTTTATAAAATATCGTGTCTACGCTCCGCCGCTAGTTAATGAATTCCAAGAGTTGAGACATATAATTCAAGAGGCTATTACTTCCTTTAGCTCGGTCTTGTTAACCGAAGTGTGTTGGAAGAATTGGACTATACACTGTTAAAAATTTGCAGCATTCTGGCAGCTCATTTGACCGTTTTTTCCGTAAACGGTCACACAACCGTAATTTTAACACTATTCTGACCATATTTTTGTCCATTTTATGGTCAGAATATAGTTAAATTATGGTTATAAACCTGTTTTTTCAAAAAAACGGTCGAATGAACTGCCAGAATGCTGCAAAATGTTTAACAGTGTAAGTTCGATGTGTGCCGTATAACTAAAGATGCAAATATTAAACATTTGTAAGAGAAACTAGGTTAATTTACCTCCAATTTAATGCATTATTTAGTCTAAACTGTTATAATATACCAAGGAAAATGGGACATTCTTTTATGGGCAACCTGTATATACGTTCAACAGGGAATAAATTGAAAAAAATATACTCAATTATTTACCATTTGGAGTGTGTACGCAATGTAAGTTTCAAAAGTACAGGGTGTCTATAAAAGAAAGTCATTATTTCAATGGTATACTATAACAGAGTTTAATTGTCTGAGCGAAGCAAAGGAAAATACTTAGCGAAATATTA
The DNA here is from genome assembly GCA_963932465.1 of Maratus speciosus. Lineage (NCBI taxonomy): Eukaryota > Metazoa > Arthropoda > Arachnida > Araneae > Salticidae > Maratus > Maratus speciosus. Next base: position 330,808,861 of record OZ010786.1, read on the forward strand.
CTGTCCGGACACATTACAGCTACGATGGATATTAACGCCATGTCCTACTTTAAAAAAGCCTAATAAAAACCTTTCGTCAAGCATAACTCAAAAAATATTTGTCGGATTTCTTTTCTGATTGCACCAGAAGGTACCTATGAGGGCCACCTACTGAATGCACCTACTATGAAAAATAAGTTCCAAACCGTTTAAAAATTATATTAAAAAACTGATAAAAAAGCACAATTTATCTGCATACGTCACAGTTATTTGGTGTGCGTCACTTTCACCGGTGGATGTTTTCGTAGACAACTGGTTGGAACACATGGAGCAAATAAAAAAAAAAAATACGCTCGCAGTATTGAATAGATCAGTTTCAACCACGTGATCACAGACCTTGCAACAACCCGTGGCAACCAGTTTTGGTGGGCAAACAAATAATAATACAGTACTCCGTACCACGGTGACCGCTTTTAGCCTGTTGTATAAAATCTGGAATGTTGTATGACATACAACATATGACATATTATTATGCAGTAAAACCTCCATAACGGACACACCGATTAGCGGATACCTCTATTTAGCGGACATTTTTTTCGATTACCAACACTTAAATAACTGTACATGTTTTACAGTAGTGGACATCTCCAAATAGAGGACAAATTCTGCATTCCCGAAGTGTCCGCTATTCAGAGGTTTTACTGTATATATATAGTATTGATAGTTATTTTACAGGTATGCACAAAAGAATAAGAATATATGAAACGAATATAAACTAAATTCGGGATTGGTAGATCGCTGATGGTAATGTAATTTTAGGATGTTGTTACAGTCATCCGCAGCATCTTTTCAAAGTTTCGTTCATCTAACGAAACACTACCTGTCTCACTCCTTTGTCTGTCTGTCACAGAGACCGTTCTCAGAAACTATATATGTCGGAGACTTGAAAATTTGCATACTTATAGCTGAACACCACACATCAAACGGCAAATAATAAAATTTTGAAAAAGTCTAATATTTAACCCTCTGGGCTCTAACTTGTGTATTTTAAGCAATTTTTCTAACTCAGTCCCTAATTAAGTAGGAGACATGAAATTTTGCATAGCTGAACACCTCGCATCAAACGACAAATAATAAAATTTTGAAAAAAGTCTAATATTTAACCCTCTTGGCTCTAACATGTGTATTTTAAGCAATTTTTCTAACTCAGCCCCTAATTAAATTGGAGACATGGAATTTTGCATACTTATAGCTGAACACCTGACATCAAACGACAAATAATAAAATTTTGAAAAAGTCTAATATTTAACCCTCTGGGCTCTAACTTGTGTATTTTAAACAATTTTTCTAACTCAGCTCCTAATTAAGTTCGAGACATGAAATTTTGCATACTTATAGCTGAACACCTAACATCAAACGACAAATAATAAAATTTTGAAAAAGGTCTAATATTTAACCCTCTGGGATCTAACTTGTGTATTCTAAGCTTTTTTCTAGCTCAGTCCCTAAATAAGTTGGAGACATGAAAGTTTGCATACTTATAGCTGAACACTTGCGATAACACGATAAATCATAAATTTTGAAAAAGTCATATTTAACCCTCCGGTCTCTAACTTCTGTATTTTAAGCAATTTTTCTAACTCAGCACCTAATTAAGTTGGAGACATAAAATTTTGCATACTTATAGCTGAACACCTTACATCAAACGACAAATAATAAAATTTTGAAAAAGTCTAATATTTAACCCTCTGGTCTCTAACTTGTGTTTTTTAAACAATTTTTCTAACTCAGCCCCTAATTAAGTTTGAGGCATGAAATTTTGCATACTTATAGCTGAACACCTCACACCTCACATCAAACGACAAATAATAAATTTTTGAAAAAGTCTAATATTTAACCCTCTGGGATCTAACTTGTGTATTTTAAACAATTTTTCTAACTCAGCCCCTAATTAAGTTGGAGACATGAAATTTTGCATACTTATAGCTGAACACCTCACATCAAACGACAAATAATAAATTTTGAAAAAGGTCTAATATTTAACCCTTTGGGCTCTAACTTGTGTATCTCAAACAATTTTTCTAACTCAGCCCCTAATTAAGTTGCAGACATGAAATTTTGCATACTTATAGCTGAACACCTTACATCAAACGACAAATAATAAAATTTTGAAAAAGTCTAATATTTAACCCTCTGGGCTCTAACTTGTGTTTTTTAAACAATTTTTCTAACTCAGCCTCTAATTAAGTTTGAGGCATGAAATTTTGCATACTTATAGCTGAACACCTCACACCTCACATCAAACGACAAATAATAAATTTTTGAAAAAGTCTAATATTTAACCATCTGGGCTCTAACTTGTGTATTTTAAACAATTTTTCTAACTCAGCCCCTAATTAAGTTGGAGACATGAAATTTTGCATACTTATAGCTGAACACCTCACATCAAACGACAAATAATAAATTTTGAAAAATGTATAATATTTAACCCTCTGGGCTCTAACTTGTGTATCTTAAACAATTTTTCTAACTCAGCCCCTAATTAAGTTGCAGACATGAAATTTTCCATACTTATAGCTAAACACCTCACATCAAACAACAAATAATAAAATTTTGAAAAAGTCTAATATTTAACCTCTAATATTATGTCTCGCGCAATTTTTAAATTTAAACTGTTTTGGAATATCATTTTTTGTTCATTTTGCATAATAAATGTAATGTGACGTAATTTCTTCTATTTAAGACTTCTAACGCATGTTAAAGAATTAATTTTACAATATACTTTCTGTTTTAAAATTAGCATGTAAATATATTTTTTATGGCGTAATTTGCAATAAGTGCCTGCTTTTTATACCTAATTATTTCATTCTAATTTGAAGGTTTTTTTCTGTTTATAATAGTAACGTGTAAATATTTTTTTTTATTTGAAGCAAACATTATTGTTTGCGCTGTTTATACAGTTGCCAACAGGTTAAATTAATACCATTTTCTAAAATATGTAAAAAATATATGTCGAAATGCTGAATATTTGAATTTAAAATAGAAACAAAACCTCAAAAAATGAGTCAAATTTAAAAAAAAAAATAAATTAATGGAATCTGCATACCGGGATCTTCTGTTGAATAAAATGATATAAAAATGATTAAATTCCCATGTATAGTTTTTGCTTCTATAAAACTTTTTTAATGGAACGATTTTGTCCAACTTTAGCATTAAATATCTCTTAAATAATTCTTCTATTTGAAAACTGTATGCATTAGCATGTTGATCAAACATTTCTCTATAATACCACCGATTTTCATAATTTTGTATGCAATAGTTTTCTTAATATTAACGAAGAAAGACCTCCGGTCACAAAAAATTCAAAACCGGCGGTGGCGGTGACAGCATTAGTTACTTTTTTAAGAATAGAGAGATACATAAAAATGAAAACTTGTCTATCTGTCTGTTTGTAATTCTATAAAAATCCACAATTTGGAAGCCAAAATTGTGAAAAGATACGTACATGTGTATTAAAACATAGCCGAGGCAACTAAAGTAATCCGGAATCGAAATAATTTAGTTAATTTTTAATTAATAAAAAACCACCAATTTAACAGCAATTTCTTATCAAATTTAAACATTTTTCGTTATAGCAGTTGCCAACAATTAAAATACACAATTAAAATTATTACTACAACAATTAATTTTCTACTGCAAGATTTCCACGTGAAAAATGAAAATGAAATAAATAGTTTGCCGAATTTTAAAAAAAGTGAATATTACATCATAACTTTTCTATTGCAAGATATTCACGTGAAAAATGAAAATGACATAAATAGTTGGACGAATTTAAATGAAAGTTAATATATCTTCATAACTTTTCTATTTCAAGGTTTCCACGTGAAAGAGAAAAATATTGCGTCATATTTGAAATATAAAGGACGTGGTGGATATAGTATAACGTCATATGAGTGTGAAAAATGTATTGAAGCATGATAAAAACCCGATTAGGGAAATATTGGCGTATTTTAACATTTTTGCTCCAATTGTAAATTGAAATAAGTTCATTTATAGCTGTATTCCTTTGCGGCTGTTATATACATTTATATATTTTTATGTAGCGTTTTCATATGATTCATTCATACAACATTTCGACTGCTTTTTTTAATGTTTGTTTTGTGTTGTATGTTAAATTTTGAAATTGATTTTTCAGAACAAACATCCTTCAAATTCTGGGCAACGCCGGGCACTTTAGTTTGTAACAGACAAATGATTTTTATATCTGTACATCTAATACTAATATTATAAAGCGTTATAATATTATAAAGTGTGTAATATTATTAATGCTTGTACGTTTGCGAAGTATTATCTCTGAAACTACATAGCCAACTTAAAAAAATGTTAGTGGCCATCTCTGCTCCGAAAGAAAAGAATGTATTTTATGTCAGTGCAAGAACCTACATCGCTTCAGGAGCAAAAAAGTTCTAAAATTGCGATTTCTGCGATATTGATTGGGTTAGAAACTTTAAATTTGGTGTGGTAGTTACTTTTAAGATGTAAATACTCGTAATGAACGCTTTCTAAAAGGTTCAATTTGACAGATAAACGTAAAAATTTCTAGAAAGGTTCTAAACTATGATTTATTTGGAATACTGAAATTTTTGGGATACTGTTTGGGTTAGAAACTAGAACTTTGGCATGGTAGTAATTTATAAAATGTAAATGCTCGTTGTAGAACGAATTCTAAAAAATCGAAAGACTATACAAAGCGGAAAAAGATCTAAAGATGATCTAAGTCACGAAGTACATGGAATTGTTAGGAATATAAACATGAAAATTGACATGGCTGTATTTATCATGACGTAAATTCTCGCAATAGAACAATTTCTAAAAATGTCGCTATATAAAACAGTGCAGAAACAAAAAACTTTAGGAAATTTTCTATTTCTGTGTTACTGCGGAGCCCAAAATCTTGAAATTTTGCTTCGGGTTAGTTTTTAAATATACAATTGTCCCTATGAATGGATTCTAAAAAATTTAAAATTTAAAAAGATTAAATTTACGGAAAGCGATCTCAATTACCATTAGTTTTGAATTATTAGGTATAGCAACTTTAAATATTTCATAATGCTGCATTTCCTCCTCAAAACATGCAATTTAAATGCAACAAAACTGATAGATACCCACCTAGCATTAAATGAATTGTGTAAATATTGAATAAAGACATGTATGAAACAGTGAGTAGATTGCCCGAAAGTACTTGTTAAAGTGTTCCTTCTCTAGGCTTTTCTCTCTCTCGCCAAGGCCACTAACAGAGGGAAGTGCCGTTTTAAATGTGATATGAATTTTTTATCTGATTCATTTTTCTAGACATTTTATCATAAGGTCATATTCTCAATTATCATTAGTAGATTTTTTATATATTAACTTATTCTGGTGAAATTTCATAATCGGATTCATATTGGCGTATGTTAGCTTGCATGATTTGCTGAATAAATATGTATGGATTTGTAAATTACTCCAAATGACACTTTGACAGCTCAAAAGTTATGCAGACGATATATTCAGATCTTGTGTCATACTTTATGTTGCAATCATTGCCGATTTCTTTTATTTAATACATGCTAAATAGAGCTCAACTTGTGCAGAATATGTTTGAAAACAAAACAATACAGCGTATGTAGTAGCCAGCATATACTAATCATTTAAATCCGATCTAGCATATCTAAAACACACTCTAACTAAGCATTGCATGCCACTGTTGATGTATTCACTACTTTGATACTATATCAGATTGTGAGGAGAGAATTCCTTAACTGTTATCAACAACCTCATTGCATCAGTGGAAAACAGATATTGTACAATATTAACTTTTCCGGGGGAGCACACACCGTATAAAGTATAGTCCATTCTTTATAAACATCATATACTTGTCATTTAAAGTTACTCAAATTGTTGCGGAGCGTCTGATTATGCTCTTGACATCATTTTATACAGTTAAATTTCCGATATAAGATAATTTAGTGTTTCATTTTCTATTTTACTTTTAATACATTGCGTACTTTCAATTTTATATCCATGCATGGCTGTCTTGCATGGTTTGATTTCCCATTTTTTTAAACAGTGTATACGAATTTATATATAAAATTTTGTAATTCTACGATTCGTTTATTTTTATCATTTCAATTTATCGCAGTATATGGACAATTAAAGATAACATGTCATTTTCTTTGCTTCCACATGTTATTATTAAATCTATGTTCTCAGCAATATCGCTCAGACTAATCCCTCTGAGGGAAGCCCTAGTTTATAATATTTACAACAAATCATACGTCAAACTGAAGGTAAACTAACACACTTTTTCTTACAAATGTTCAATAAGTGCACCCTTAGTTATATTGCACACATCCAACCTAATACTTCCCACACTTTGGTTAACAAGTCTGGAGTAATGGAAGCTATAGCCTCTTCAATTCTGTGTCTCAAATCATTAAGTAGCGGCGGAACATGGACACGATCTTTTATAAAGTCTCAAAAGAAATAATTGCATCACTTTTAAATCCTCAGCTCAGCAATAACATTTTGAAAGCAGGGGTCGTCATTTTGCGTATGTGGCACTGCAAGCAAAAAAACACCAGAGCATTACTCGCACATGCGCTTGTTTAAAAGTGTTTGAAATTTTATATCTGGGACATTCTTTTATGGACACTCTGTATATACGTTCAACAGGGAATAAATTGAAAAAATATACTCAATTATTTACCATTTGGAGATATGTACGCAATGTAAGTTTCAAAAGTACAGGGTGTCTATAAAATAATGTCATAATTTCAATGGTATACTATAACAGAGTTTAATTTATAATATTTACAAAAATCATACATCAAACTGAGGGTAAACTAACATAGTTTTTCTTACAAATGTACAATAAGTGCACCTTTAGTTATACGGCACACATCCAACCTAATACTTCCCACACTTTGGTTAACAAGTCTGGAGTAATGGAAGCTATAGCCTCTTCAATTCTGTGTCTCAAATCATTAGGTAGCGGCGGAACATGGACACGATCTTTTATGGAGCCCCAAAAGAAAAAATTGCATCACTTTTAAATCTTCAGCCCAGCAATAACACTTTTAGAGCAGGGGTCGACATTTTGTGCATGTGGCACTGCAAGCGAGAAAATAACAGAGCAGTACTCGCGCATGCGCTTGTTTAAAACTGTTTGAAATTTTATATGCGGGATATTCTTTATGGACACTCTGTATTTAGAATAAGATATTGGTTAAGATTATACCGACACTGTTAAAAATTTGCAGCATTCTGTCCAGTCATTTGACCGGTTTTGTCGAAAACGGTTACGCAACCGTAATTTAACACTATTCTGATCATATTATTGGCCATTTTATGGTCAGAATACAGTTAAATTACGGTTATGAAACCGTTTTTTCTAATAAACTGTCGAATGACTGGACAGAATGCTGTAAATTTTTAACAGTGGATGAAATAGTTCTGTCATTATATTCTAAAAGATTACAATTTTTATTTCTATATGATGACATAAGTTATATTTAGATTTAAGTCAGCTCCAAGAAGAAAAACAGTAAAAAATCCATTCTTTTACGAACAATGTCTATCGAATCGCGATACTTCAAATTTTATGATATTTTGAAGAGTACCTCCTGGTGCAGTCTTTTTGCTTCCTCCAAGATGCAAGGATGCTCTGAATATGATAAGCATTGGATAAAAAAATTCTTCAGAGATGTACTGTAGAGAAAAATATGCTGCTAAATTTAGACAAATTTTAGAACAAAAAATTTCGTAGTAAATTTAGTTAGTGGATATGCAAACTTATAAAAAGATATTTAAATTCTGATAGAATTTTGATAATGACGTTAGCAATTATATAAAAACTTTTAAAAAATTATTCTTCGATGCATATTTCGCTTATATGTTGACATTTTTCTTTATTAAATACCTTTCGTATACCGCTTTCTAAACTTTAAGCAGTCACCATCATTTTTATATACAGTTTTATTATTTGTTTAGAAAATATAACCACTTGAATAAGCCTGATTATGTTACCACAAAACTAAAAACTAAATTTATAAAAGCATATCATTTGGCTATTTTAACAAAAGTATTTTTAATAAAAGCCATTTTATTCGATAACTTACAAGAAATAAGTTAAAAACAGCCAATAATAAAAGCAAATTGAAAGAAATTTCTTGTTTAATTTCTGACAATTAACTTAGAGATTTATTTATAAAATGTTGCCGCAAGGCACAAATAATAGTAAACAAAACTGGATTCCTATGTGTGTCATGGCAATCTTATAAATAGTCCAAGTATAACTTATTATGAGTCATCTGCTGTAAAATATGTCTTCAAAGGAAGTATTATAATACATAACCAAATATGACGTATTTCAGCAATATTATGCAGTATAGATAGTAACATAAGTTATTTTTTCCATAACTTATATTTATGTTCTTACAGTTGGTATTTATTTTATACTTCATTAAGGCTGTTCTGAAATCTAAAGAAGTTACTTTCTGACGCATTTCTGAATTAATTGTTGTTCTGAAATGCATGGAAGTGATAGGCGTTCTTATTCAGAAACTGTGTAACCGAATAACGTTTTCTATTTCTTTCTAAGTGCGCTTTTTAACCGAATTCCAAACACGGCAGCTTGACCTAGTGAAAGATTTCTTTTCACCTGCAATCGCTTATAAACCAAAAATAAACTCATTTATCAACAAATTTAAATGCTATTCGATTCTAAATCGCTTCAATAGTCAGTGCTGCACATTTTATGACTTTACGTTTAAAAAAAGTCAGAAAACGTCTCGGATGTTTCACATTGTTCAGCTGGGAGTTTGAAAACCCCTTAATTACAAAAAAATCTTAAATTAATAACATAAAAATACTATAAAATATTTTGTAGATAATCTGTCTACCTGCATGTATGTATCTCTGGTGGGTGGCAAAGACCCATCGCTCTCGGATTTCAATCATCCATACATTAGCTTCAAAATATCGAAATTTTTTTGATGAAAAGCATATGGGTTTCATGTTTAAACAAAACAAAATGGATAAAAAAATTATTTAATTGATTTTTATATATTTATTAAATGATTATGAATTTAAATGATTTTTCCTTGTAAAACTTTTATAAATCTGCAAGCAAAATAAACATTTTTTGATAAAATAATGTAAAGAAACTAATGAGAAAGTGCAGATTTTCTACAAGTGTCATTAAACTGACCAAGCTAGATGAATGGAATTAAAAAAAAAAAGAAAAAAAGTATACTTCCAAGATCTTTTATTTGCATTCATTAAACACGACTAATTAATTGTCCATACTAGGATTCACTTCCAAATCTTGCAATCATGAGTACAATGGCTTTTTATAGAAATGTGAACAGCATTAAGCCGCTTAATAAATTTTCTTGTGCGAAAATAGGCTGAAATATACCTTTTGGTTATGGACCTGGTTACAGAATATTAACAATACGATACTGTTTTTTAACCCATTAATTTTCACTCTCGTCAATATCACGGGCTGAGGTGTCGTTCGTTATTTCTTGCTCCCGTCATATTTCCGGGATGGAGATTTATTGCTGGAAAAAACTTCTGAAATCAGAAAAATTTAACTGGTATTTCGGTGTGAAGTCTTTGAATATCTTCGTTTGGGTTTGGCTTTTGCGCTGGCTGTAATGTTGTGCTTTATATTGCATGTTTCGAAATATGTAACACTCAAAAAATTATTAATAATCAAAATTTAATGTATATATATTATTTCAAGTATTATTTGTAAAAATGTGTGTGATGATGATAAATAAAGATCTAAGATGTGAAAGATAAAGGTTTTATTCGCATTAATTTGTGCGGTGTAAAACAAACATTAAGACACAGAATTCTCGCATGATGACTTTTCTGCAAATATGAATTTGTTCTATAACATCTTTTTTTTTCGCCTTAAAAAAACTGATTGCATATTTTAATTAGAAACCTTTTAATTATTCAATTTCTGTAACAAAATAAATAGGTACTTTTTTGATGGTTTTTCCAAATACTAAGCGACCGTGAAGGGGTTAATGCATTGGTACCACATGTACTTCAAAATGTATTGAAACAGTTGATCCAAACAAAAATCTGTAACTGAGAATACATATTTTCCTTTTAAATTGAACCCTAAACAAATATCATATATCAAGTTACACTGTTACAAATTTTATCATAAACTGAACGAACTTTTGCTGCTACAGTAGCTACAACTATCATATTTTTTGCATCTTTATACAGAAATAAGAAGTGAAATCTAGTTCTAATATTTGGATCTCGAAATCTTGGAATAAGATTTCGTCATCTAATGGCATACTTGCCAACAATCCGATTTTTTTAACACCAGTATTTTTCTGTAGAAATACTTATTTTATAAAATCGCCCAAGTTCTGTAATTAAATAAAGCTAACATTTTTGTAAGAGTTTACTGGTATTCACAAAATTGGAAGGTTGGCAACTATGTTATAGTTTCAGTTACTGCAGCACCAAAAGCTAGTCAAGATTTTTAAAAGATATTTAAGTTACATTCTGTAATTTATATGTATAAATTCGCTAGTGCATGAATATTTTTTTTACGTTAACTGCAATTGTGAAAATAAAATCGCCGTATTTAGGATTTAGGATTTCACTATATTATTTTAATAATCTTCATTGCATTTTTAATCGCATTTTTATTAAAAAATAAAACTGAATATTATTAGCCTATAAAATAACATAAAACTGTCTTTTTAATACCATTTTCTGACGTGAAATACGAAATAAAAGCACTCCGATTCTTTTCTTGAAATGCATCAAACTTGCCATTTTATCGTTTGAAGATCAACATATGTGTAACGATTCTTCAACAATTGTAAAAACAATTGTGTAAAATGCAGACTGTGAGTGAATATATTTAATGGCAAGCTCTTTTTCTGATACAACTTTGTTTTCTTTCTATTAGAAATAGAAGAAAATGATCGTGTTAAAGAAAGGGGCGAAAACTTTAATTTCTGCCCAATATCAGATAAGTGAAAAACTACAAAACACTCTACAAAACACAAAGAATATTTCTCTTTTATTCATTACAACTTTCTACATTTCCTGTCAGTTTATCTCGAGAAGATTTAACCACTTTTCCACGCGAATTTCAAAAATCTTTCTTTATACTTTATCGGCATCATGTACTTACTAATATTTTAGTAACTTTTTTATAATAACGTGTTGATACTGCGTGAATAAAAGATATACATCCCAAACATTAAAAATGTCTCATATTTAACAACGGTTTTAGTACACTGCATTTCTTGATTTAATTACTACTTTGACTCTATGTGTACTTAGCCTAAATAGGAAAAATAATAAATTTATGATTTAGATCAGATGTGTTTTTATTTCTTTATCGTTACTTAGAAGAATTACTCACAGTGCAGTTACTTTAAACAATCGAAATAAAAATAAATAAGACAAAAATTATGTAAATATGTTTAAGTGTAACTTATTTTAGTAATAAATGAATTATTATTATTATTATTAAAATTGAATTAAAAATTAAAATAATCTATTATTTTTAAAACGGATTATTTCACAGTTATTTTAGATATTATGAACCGTACATTTAATTTTATTAAAATAACAAATGATTCATATTATTAATTTCGTCTAGTGAGAAATTTCTACGAATTTACATTTTCCCCTTAATTTTAAAAATAACCTAAAATGGATTTAATCCAAATTATTTTTAAATATTTAAATATTGTTATTACAAGATAACTCATTCATAGTGCTTTTTATACAATAACAACTGAATAAAATAGCATACAAATAATAATAAAAAAATTCATTAAAGTGAGAGAAAAAGCAATGCATGAAACAAGTTCTTATTTCTACGTCAGAATACCTTTTCTTAGCTTCAGGAAAACTCTTTAATTTATTCTCTGGGTTTCATTTCAAACTCAAAATACCTAATTAAATTTTAACACCAAAAAACGAAATTACAAATAAATTTGTTCTGTCTTTAAAGTGCGTAAAGAGAAAATCTGTAGAAAAAGAGAGAGAGAAAAAAAAGAAAAACGTAATCCTACGTCGGAATACGCTAAGTTAATCTCAGTAAAAGTTCTCTTAATTTATTCATTAGGTTTCATTTTAAATCCAAAATACGTCCATAATACTTAACATAATAAAACAAGATACAAATAAAATAAAACACACATACACACATAAATAACGCCTGCACTCAACAGTTAAAGGTATATATAAATATTATACAGACATACATACAATAAATACAATAAACCCAACTGGAGGGAAAAATCTAACAATTTTTGTATGCCTTTAACTGTTTGTATACCTGCGTTTGTATGCCTCTGTAAACTAAATAATTTCGTGACAAAAAAATTCTTTCAAACTATTTACTTTTTCTATTACCTATATCTGCGCTAATGCAAAGATAAATTACGACAGTTGAACATGATTAGATTTATGTTAAAGGTATATATAAATATTATACAGACATACATACAATAAATACAATAAACCCAACTGGAGTGAAAAAGTAGCTCAGTGGTTAGAGCAGTAATCTTGTATACTGAGGTCCCGGGTTCGACACCTGACTTTGGCTAATTTTTCACTCCAGTTGGGTTTATTTTATTTATTGTATGTATGTCTGTATAATATTTATAGATACCTTTAAGATAGAAATAAATTTATTTATTCTTTAATGTGCGCAAACAGACAATGCATAGCAAAAATTCTTAGTCCTACTTCCAAATACTTGACCACTATCTCATTGAAGTTTCTCTGAAATTATTCATTACGTTTAATTTCGGCAAGTTTTAATCCAAAATACTTAAATAATATTTAAATAACTGTTAAATAATATTAATATAATATAATAATTTAAATAACATTTAAAACAGCAGAATAGGGTACAAATGTATTTGTTTATATCACACCTTACCTTAGTCTCAGGGAGAATTTCTCTGAATATATTCCTTCGGTTTCACTTCAAACCCAAAATACGTCTATAAATCTTAACACGGTAGAATAATATACAAATTTTGTAATATATTCTATAAAGAGTTGCAAGAGTCATTGTATAGTAAAATTTCTCAATCCAAGGTGAGAATACTCTATCTTAATATCAGTGAAATTACACTGAATTTATTCACAAAATTTCATTTCAAAGCCAAAATACTTTCATAAATACTTAACAGAATAAAATAAGTTACAAATCCAAAATACATCAATAATATTTAAAGTAATAGAATAAGATACAAATTTATTTATTTATTCTATAAAGAGCGGGAAAAGACAATGCATAGTAAATGTTCCTAATACGAAATCATAATACCTTACCCTCTGTGCAACTCTCAATTTATTCCTTGGGTTTCATTTCAAACCCAAAATACGTCAATAATACACAACGCTATAGAATAATGTACAAATTTCGTAATATACTCTACAAAGTGCTGGAAGAAGGGATGCATAGCAAACGTTCTTAATCCTAGGTAAGATTACTTTACCTCAATCTCAGTGAAATTTCGCTGAATTTATTCACAGGGTTTTATTTCAAATCCAACATACTATAATAATACTTAACAGAAGAAAATAAGTTACAAATAAATTTATTTATTCTATAAAGTGCTGGAAGAGACAATGCATAGTAAAAATTCTTAACCCTACTACGGAATACCTTTCCACTGTCTCATTGAAGTTTCTCTGAAATTATTCATGAAGTTTAATTTTAAATCCAAAATAAATCAATAATATTTAAAGTAATAGAATAAGATACAAATTTATTTATTTATTCTATAAAATGCGGGAAAAGACAATGCATAGTAATTGTTCTTAATACGAAATCATAATACCTTACCCTCTCTGCAACTCTCAATTTATTCCTTGGGTTTCATTTCAAACCCAAAATACGTCAATAATACACAACACTATAGAATAATATACAAATTTCGTAATATACTCTACAAAGTGCTGGAAGAGGGGATGCATAGCAAAAGTTCTTAATCCTAGGCTAGAATACTTTACCTTAATCTCACTGAAATTTCGCTGATTTATTCACAGGGTTTTATTTCAAATCCAATATACTTTAATAATACTTAACAGAAGAAAATAAGTTACAAATAAATTTATTTATTCTATAAAGTGCTGGAAGAGACAATGCATAGTAAAAAATCTTAACCCTACTTCGGAATACCTTTCCACTGTCTCATTGAAGTTTCTCTGAAATTATGCATTAAGTTTAATTTTGAATCCAAAATACATCAATAATATTTAAAGTAATAGAATAAGATACAAATTTATTTATTTATTCTGTAAAGTGCGCGAAAAGACAATGCATAGTAATTGTTCCTAATACGAAATCATAATACCTTACCCTCTCTGCAACTCTCAATTTATTCCTTGGGTTTCATTTCAAACCCAAAATACGTCAATAATACACAACACTATAGAATAATATACAAATTTCGTAATATACTCTACAAAGTGCTGGAAGAGGGGATGCATAGCAAAAGTTCTTAATCCTAGGTAAGAATACTTTACCTTAATCTCAGTTAAATTTCGCTGATTTATTCACAGGGTTTTATTTCAAATCCAATATACTTTAATAATACTTAACAGAAGAAAATAAGTTACAAATAAATGTATTTATTCTATAAAGTGCTGGAAGAGACAATGCATAGTAATCCTGGGTAAGAATACCTTACTTTAGTCTCACTGAAATTTAGTTGGATTATTCACAAGGTTTCATTTTAAACCCAAAATACGTTACTAATACTTAACAGAATAAAATAAGTTACAAATAAATTTGTTTATTCTATAAAATTCTGGAAGAATCAATGCATAGTAAAAGTCCTTAATCCTACCTTAATCTTAGTGAAATTTCGTTGAATTTATTCACAAGATTTCATTTCAAACCCAAAATATTTTAGTAATGCTTAACAGAATAAAATAAGTTAGAAATAAACTTATTTATTCTATAAAGTGCTGGAAGAGACAATGCAGAGTAAAATTTCTTTATCCTAGATAAGAATACCTTACCTTAATCACAGTGAAATTTCACTGAATTTATTAACAAGGTTTTATTACCCAAAATTCAGCATTTGTTTCCGACTTATATTCTATAACGGAATTAAAACTTTACCAACGAATAACTAAAATACAAAATATAAATAAAGCACAAATTTAACTCATGTAATCCAACCCAACGCTTAAACCACTGAAATTATCAGAATAAAAAAGGCTGTTGTAAATAGCAATCTTTGGCAATTTCTTTTTCTTTGTCTGTTAAGTTCTAGAACGATGCAAATACGACAGTATCGTTTTTCATAAAGTTCAAAACTTTTTTTAACCCTTTCACTCCCAGTGAGTCCAAATGGCATCATGATGTTAGTGGATTTTTTAATTCGGATATTCCAAGTTCATACCAGAAAATTAAAATAGCAATATTTGGTTTATTTAATAACAGACCATTTCCGTATTTGAATAATGCGGAATTTAACAGTGAAATTTTCTGGTGTAAATTCGGATTCTTTGAACTACATAATTTCTAGAACGTATTCTACTATGGGAATGAAAGGGTTAAATGCATGTTATTTTTCATATAGAAATAACTTTTTGTAATATTAGTTGGAATTCTAATAAAACATATTAAATTAGAAAAATCTATTGGCATTTTCAATTAAAAAATAGTAGTTTTTACCTATATTCTGTAACTCAGGTATCCCGTGTACCTTTTGTAAACTATAATTATGAAATTGACCATTCTCTATGTTCAAAATTAAGGAGTTTAATATATTATTTAACTACCCTGTATTATAGTTTGTTTCTAATTATATTAAAAATTATAATAATTTTCAATATATTCAAAATAATAATAATTTTCTTTTATTAACCTGAAAAAGAGTATAACATTTCCCATTTAATAATATTTTTTAATACCAATTACGAAATAAAAGTTCCCCCTATTCTTTTCATTAAATACATTGAACTTAAATTTTTATCCGTTCATGATAAATATATGCTTAATTATCCTTCTATGATTCCAAAAACAATGCAGAATAATGCGGGATATGCGTGAATTTATGTAAAGTTACAAAGAAGAGTAATTTTCTTTCTTTATTTTAAGCAAAAATAAAACGAAATTCTTTTTACTTATCCCAATAGTTTCCGGAAGATTTAACTCATCTTCTGAAACAAAAAGAAAAAAAAACTACACATTTTTATCCTTTTTTTCTATACACTTTAAAAATTTTTAATAACTTTCTCGTCACAAAATAAGAAAATAATAATGTATGAATATTGAATGAAAAAAAAGATATATTTTTCAAAGTATAAAAAAAGGTCTTCCTTTGCGTCAGGCTTAGTAAAATATGTTTTGTGTTTTATTAACTACGTTATGTGTTCGTATATATTACTGAGATGAGAAAACGTAATATATTACTGTGGCAGATGTGTCTTCATTTCTTAATGTTTATTTATGAGGACTATTTACAGTATAATGATTTCTTAGTTTTTAAGATTAAATAAAATGAATATAATGAAAATGTGAAATCATTAAACTTATTTTAGGTTTCTTTTCAAATCCCAAACATCCATTCATATAAATTATAATTATGAAAATGATCATTCTCTATGTTCAAAATTTCAGATTTAAATATATTATTTAACTAATATACATTAAAGTTTTCTCCACAATATATTAAAATAATAATTATAATTTGCTTTGATTAACTTAAAGGAAAGTGTAAAATTTCGCCTAATAATAATTTTTTTTAATTTGAAATACGAAATAAAGTTTACCCCGATTATTTTCATTAAATGCATTGGACTTAAATTTTTATAAACTTGGGCTAATTATTCTTCTGTGATTCCGAAATCAATGTAGAATAATGCGAGATATGCGTGAATTTATTTAATGAAAAATAACAAAAAAGAGTAATTTTGCGTGAATTTATTTAATGAAAAATAACAAAAAAGAGTAATTTTTCTCTCTTTATTTTAAGTAAAAAAGAAAAAAAAAATTATTTTTCCCCAATTGTTTCCAGAAGATTGAACACGTCTTCTGAAAAGAGAAAACCCCTACATATTCTTATCCTTTTTATCTATACTCTTTTAAAAATTTTAATAACTTTCTCGTCACGAAAAATGAAAATAATAATGCGTGAATATTGAATGAATAAAATATATATATTTCAAAGATTAAAAAAAGGTCTTCCTTTGCGACAGGCTTCGTAAAATATGTTTTGCGTTTTATTAACTACTTTATGTGTTCGTATATTTACTGAGAGGAGAAGAAAACGTAATATATTACTGTGACAGATGTGTTTTCATTTCTTTATGTTTATTTATGAGAAATATTTACAGTATAGTGATTTCTTAGTTTTCAAGATTAAATAAAACGAATATAATGAAAATGTGAAATCATTAAACTTATTTTAGGTTTCCTTTCAAATCCCAAAAACTTCAATACACTTCCACTCATATAAATTATAATTATGGAAATGCTCATTCTCTATGTTCAAAATCTAGGATTTAAATATATTATTTAACTAATATACATTAAAGTTTTCCCCACAATATATTAAAATAACAATAATAATTTGCTTTGATTAACTTAAAGGAAAGTATAAAATTTCCCCTAATAATAATTTTTTAAAATTTGAAATACGAAATAAAGTTTACTCGGATTATTTTCATTAAATGCATCGCACTTAAATTTTTATAAACTTGTGCTAATTATTATTTTGTGATTCCGAAAACAATGTAGAATACTGCGAGATATGCGTGAATTTATTTTATAAAAAATAACAAAGAAGAGTAATCTTCTTTCTTTATTTTAAGTAAAAAAGAAAAAAAATCCTTTTTATTTTTCCCCAATTGTTTCCAGAAGATTTAACTCGTCTTCTGAAAAAAAAAAAAAAAAAAAACTACATATTTTTATCTTTTTTATCTATACTCTCTTAAAAATTTTAATAAATTTCTCGTCACGCAAAATGAAAATAATAATGCGTGAATATTGAATGAATAAAAGATATATATTTCAAGAATTAAAAAAAAGGTCTTATTTTGCGACAGGCTTAGTAAAATATCTTTTGTGTTTCATTAACTACTTTATGTGTTCGTATATTTACTCAGATGAGAAAACGTAATATATTACTGTGTCAGATGTGTTTTCATTTCTTTATGTTTATTTGTGAAAATTAGTTACATAAGAATGTTTTCTTAGTTTTTAATTTTAAATAAAACCATTATAATGGAAATGCGAAATAATTAAACATATTCGGGATTAACGAAGTTATAGCCATATTTTACATAATTTGATTGTTAAAAATGTCTTTTATCAAAGTTATAAACCATACATTTAAATTGATTCGATTGATGAACGCTAATATTTTTATTAACATATATATAGGACAATTGCACCATAAAATATAATAAATAAGACTTATACGTTAAAACACATAAACTGGCTCAATGGTGCACATAAAAAAGAACTTTTATAAGAAATTGTACAAATAAAATTATTGATAAGGCATAATATCGAAGTTTAGAACTGCTACTGCTATATGATAGATGAAGACTCAAAAGGAAGCTTTCCTCTCTAGACTTTTAAACATTTCAGCATCACATTTATCCTGAATGTGACTGCAGAAGCAGTTCGAAACGTCGATATTATTTTTTATCGTTAATTTTATTTGTACAAGTTTTTATAAAAGTTTTTTTTCACGTTTTTCATTGAGAAAGTTTATGTGTTTTACGTATAACTTTTTTATTTGCAAATAATTTTATCTAGTATGAAATCTTTACGAGTTCGTATTAAATTTTGTTTCGTTTCTGATTATTTAAAAAAAAAAAAAAAAAAAAAAAAAATATATATATTTATCTGTAAATTTCATAAATATTTTAACATTATTCTGTCCACACTGTGTTATAGATAATTATACATCGATAAAATAAAATAAAATAAATTCATTTATTTTTTTAAATTAGGGAATAGATAATACTCGATTTAAGTTCTACGTTCATGACTAAGTTAAAATTTCATACCTTAATAATCTATTTCTCTGTGGATTTGGATTTTTTCCAGCTGATTTTTTATATTCATTAGGAAGTTTTTTCAAATTAAAAATCCTTCAATTCACCCCTTCATTACAAAATCTGTACGAGTTTGCATTAAATTTCGTTACGTTTTGATTATTTTCAATAAAGCACATAAAAATATATAGCTGTAAATTTCAAAAGTAGTTTAATATTATTCTGTCAACACTGTGTTATAAATAATTAAGGTAAAGCCATGAGAGATCGCGCGGTAGGAGAGATCGCGCACATAGAGATTCGATCGGAAGGAGTAAAGTGTGCGCGCAGTGACTCCAGGTAGTTGTACAGCAGCATTAGTGCGGTGTCAACATTAATGTGCACATTGATTGTTCCAAGCGTCTTGGATAAAGCATTGCTTTTTTGTTTTGTTTTTCCAAATTAAGGGCTTAAATTTTCATAACTGTTCGTCAGAGATTTTATAGAATGTCAGTAGTACGAAATATTTTGAACTTACATGATTCCATATAAACTATTAATCTAGACTAAAAATACGAAAATCTAGAATAATAATAACAACAATTCATTTTAGAACTGGCCATGCTTAAATAAAAGGGCGCGCAATCTCTCCTACCAAACAGGAGAGTTTGCACATCTGCTACTTAGGAGAGATGGCGCATTTCCCCATGAGTTTCAGTGCTAGGAGAGATTACGCAACTTATTGGTAAATTAGCATGAATTGCAAATTACGTGAAAAACATATGAATGAATGAATTTTGAAATAATTCCGGAAAAACACATATTTTTCAAAACTAAATTTAGCAATAAATTAATTTACGATAAAAAAAAAAAAAAAAAAAAAAAAAAAAGGCAATTCATCAAATTACAACGACCATTTGGAAAACGATTTTTTTGAAGATTAAAATTGAAGACTAAAAAATCGCACGGAGTTGATCATACATTACGTACGCCATGAATTAAACATTAATAATGTTATTACACGTAAAAATTGCAAGCCAAAAATATCGCATGCGATCCGTCTGATTTCATGAAACTTAAGTATTATCCACCTGAAACTTACGTAAATATCCAAGCATTTCATTGGCTGTTCGGGAAAAGGCTTTTCTATCGTCAGATTTCCAAGAAATCTGACGGCCAATTTTAAATGAAATTTCATTCTTAAACTTCTAAACATCCGACAATATTACTTTTTAATTCGTCGGATAGAGAAAAAAAATGTAATTTTAAATGCAATTTGTTTGAAAGCTGTATCTCAATTTGATTCTGAGTTATTTTATTTTATTTATTTTTTTTTTTTCGTAGTTTTTATTACTCTTTTGTCATAGTGGCAACAGAAAGTATCCATCGTTGTTGAAATTAAAGGGAAATACAGATTACTGTGTAGACCAATCAGAAAACGAATAAATTGCGGATTAAACCAATGAAAACCTTCAGAAATGCTTTTCGTTTCCCATCCTGACGAGAACAATAACCATTTTTCCAAATGGTTAAAAACTTTTGTAGATACAAATTTTATTAATAAATTAATAATATATTTGTTAATAAATTAATAATATATTTGTTAATAAATTAATAATATATTTGTTAATAAATTAATAATATATTTGTTAATAAATCAATAATATATTTGTTAATAAATCAATAATATGTTTGTTAATAAATTAATTAAATATTTTTATATACTTTTTTAATTTATGAGCAATTAATTTACTAATAAATTAATTTTGTTAACTAAAATAAATTTTCTACACCTACAATGTTTTGGATGCGCTTTACCCCATTCCAAGTAGTTTAATGCCATCGAAATTAAAAGGAAACAGAGTGCAACTAATGTTACTGATCCACAAGATATACATGATAAAAGACTTACGAAGGATGCCACTACAAATAAATAAATAAATAAATAAAATCAGCTAAAGATAAGATGCTTGCTTCCAAAAAAGTGGGATTAAAAAAAACTGACGGGAAAAAACGAAGTTCAATGTGGATGAGTGCACTGAATGTTCGGAACTGTACCAGGAGACAGCTTCGACCACTGACTGGATTCAATGTATTTCTTGTGGCAGGTGATTGTACGAAAGCTGCATGATTTACAACAATAAGTGCATTGATTGGGGGCAACGACAACTTCAGTTAGCAAAAAAAAAAAAAAAAAAAAAAAAAAAGACATCGAAACTGTAGAAATGAAAATGATGTAATTTTCAACTTAAACATGTTATCATGTAGATTAATGTTATTTTGTAATCTTATTAGGGCTTGCTTTTACTGATATTTCAGTCTTCTTCTTAAATTAAAATTCTTTCTTTTATTATTATTCAAACATTAGGTTGAAATATTCACTCCTAATACAACAATATTTACTCACAAACACCTTAAAACAATGTCATTTAAATGTAAGTATTATTGATAACAACTGAATTGTAGTTATTATTAATAACAATCTCTTCTACCTATGTGCGCATTCTCTCCTACCCATGTGCGCATTCTCTCCTACCCATGTGCGCAATCTTACCAACCCTGTAAGGAGAGATTGCACAAAATAGTTTTCTTGGTTTTATTACCGCTCTTCAATTAAATTACAGCATAACAACAAAGTAACGATGGAAATGCATAAAAAACAAATGAAGTCAAAATTATTCGTGGATAATTTAGCAAAAAATTAATATTTAGATTTTTTATTATTATTCTTTTGAAATGTGCGCAGATTCTCCTAGCTTTACCTTATACATCAATAAAATAAAATAAAAATTATTTATTGTTTAAATCAGGGAAAAGATAGTCCTAGAATTAATTCTAAGTTCATTGCTAAGTTAAAA
The DNA here is from genome assembly GCA_963932465.1 of Maratus speciosus. Classification (NCBI taxonomy): domain Eukaryota; kingdom Metazoa; phylum Arthropoda; class Arachnida; order Araneae; family Salticidae; genus Maratus; species Maratus speciosus. The sequence continues at coordinate 330,830,751 of OZ010786.1, forward strand.
TACCATACCTTAATACTCGATTTTCCAGTGGATTGGGTTTTTTTCAGCGGATTTTTTGTATTCATTAGCAGGTCTGCCACAGGTGACTATTTTTTTTTTTAAATTATATCTCCCATCACTTTTTTTAAAACAAAAAATATCCACGTATACTTTGACAACATCTGCAAGATAAATATACTATAAAATGTATTTTCTTAATAGTGTTGCAAGTAGAATATAAAAATAGTCGCCTGTGGCAGCCCTGCATTAGGACATTTTACAAATTCAAAATCCTCCAGTTTATCCGTTCATTGCAAAATCTTTACGAGTTTCTGCATTAAATTTTATTTCGTTTTGATTATTTTGAATAAAGCACATAAAAATATTTAGCTCTAAATTTTATAAGTAGTTTAATATTATTCACACTGTGTAATACTGTGTCCACACTGTGTAATTGATAATTATACCTCAATAAAATAAAATAACATTAAACATCATTTATTGTTTTAAATCAGGGTAAAGATAATGCTCGATTTAAGATCTAAGGTTATTCCTAAATTAAAATAACATATCTTTATTCTGGATTTTCTAGAGGATTGAGGATTTGTTTACTGAATTTCCCAGTTCGTTTTATTTGAACTTTATTTCAAATTTAAATCCATTCAATTCATGCTTTATTTAATATTAATAGTATTTGTGAAAATATCAGTCCCATGTTAATTACTATAATTCTATTATACCTTTTCATTTGTCCACATTAAATTTTAATCCTCAATTTCTTAAAAACAATAATAAAATAATGCTAAATTTGTGCTAAATTCACATTAGTAAATAATTAAAATTCGTATAAATCGCAAACAAAAAGTACTAAAACTGCATTTAGGTGCATACATATAATATAAAATTATTTAAAATACATTAAAATTCCTTCAAATAATTTAGAAATGAAATTAAAATCTTAAAACGTTTTCGGCCAAATTCACAGGGCCAACATCAGTGATTATTTTTCGTGCTAACCAGTAATAAAATAACCACTCTAAAATAACCACCGAGGATGGTCGTGTGAATTTGGCCGGAAAAGTTTTGGGATTTTCATTTTATTTTTAATGTATTTAATATAATTTTCTATTATATATATGTGCCTAAAAGCAATATTAGTACGTTTTACTTTTGATTTATACGAATTTAAAAAACAAACAATAATTTGCTTTTTCTTTGTCTACAGAAGAATATAAAAAATGTATTTTTAATAATATTAATTTTCTTTAGAATACCAAATGAACAATTGTCTAATTCTTTTCTCCTTAATGCTTTATATGCAATTCTGAAAATATATATATATATATATATACTTCAAAGTATACTTTCAAAGTATAAGTTTCATCTGAAGTATGAAGTATGTTTTATTGCATTTCATATGTGCTGCTATAGCGCCATTCATGCGGTAATTTTTCATTAATTTTTGAAATAATATATATATAAATACAGACTATTCGTGAATATATTTTATATTAAGATTTTTCTTTTTACTTTTCCTTTCTTTATTTTCTGTTAAAAGGAAAAGAAAATACTTCTGGTTAAATAACAATAATAATTTGCTTTTACTTAGCCTACAGAAGAACACAAAAATAGCATTTTAATAATATTGATTTTCTTTAAAATATTAAATGCAGAATTGCCTAATTCTTTTCTTGAAATGCATATACATGAAAAACATTTTTTTTATATTTTTATTTACTGGAGATAAGCATTTGCCTTATTCTCTATTTGAGATTCTTAAAACAATAGAGAAAAATGCAGACTGTTCGTCAATGTATTTTATGCAATTTTTTTCTTTATTTTCTGTTAAAAAGAAAATGAAATGCGCCAGATTAAAAAGGAGGAGAATACTTTAATTTCTGCCTAATACCAGATAATCGCACAACTAGTAATCTTCTTTTTCACCCATGATCAAAACATACAGAATATTTTTTTATTCATTAAGGTTCTTTTAATTTTTTCGCAGTAAATTTTAAAGGATTTAACTCATCTTCTGCGAGAATTTTCATTTTCTTTACTCCTTTTTTAACATCATACTTTTATTAATATTTTAAGAAATTTTTCATCCCTCAAAAAATTTTAATAATAATGCGTGAGTATTGTATGAATAACACTATATTTTTTAAAGTTTAAAGAGGTCTTAATTCAAGGTTTAGTGAAATATATTTTGTATTTTATTAACAATTTTAAATTGTAGTTTTATTTGCTATTTTGGGTACGTAGTAAATTTATATTTCTCACAAATGTTACTCATTATCCTTCAATTTATTAAGAATTTCAGAATATAATAACTTTTGTCCTTAAAATTATGAATACATAAGATAAAGATAAGGGAAATAAAAAAAACTACGTTTACTTTTACAATAAATAAAATATAGTATTATTTTACATATCATATTCACCAAAATAGTCTATTCGTTCAAAATTAAGAATATACTTAATTTGATTCAAAGAAAAAGTACTTCATAATTGTACTTTTATGTAGTATAATATAGACTAGTTTTAATTAATTCAATTAATTCAATTAATTAATTCAATTAAAAAAAAAAAAAAAAAAAAAAAAAAAGGCAATTCATCAAATTACAACGACCATTTGGAAAACGATTTTTTTGAAGATTAAAATTGAAGACTAAAAAATCGCACGGAGTTGATCATACATTACGTACGCCATGAATTAAACATTAATAATGTTATTACACGTAAAAATTGCAAGCCAAAAATATCGCATGCGATCCGTCTGATTTCATGAAACTTAAGTATTATCCACCTGAAACTTACGTAAATATCCAAGCATTTCATTGGCTGTTCGGGAAAAGGCTTTTCTATCGTCAGATTTCCAAGAAATCTGACGGCCAATTTTAAATGAAATTTCATTCTTAAACTTCTAAACATCCGACAATATTACTTTTTAATTCGTCGGATAGAGAAAAAAAATGTAATTTTAAATGCAATTTGTTTGAAAGCTGTATCTCAATTTGATTCTGAGTTATTTTATTTTGTTTATTTTTTTTTTTTCGTAGTTTTTATTACTCTTTTGTCATAGTGGCAACAGAAAGTATCCATCGTTGTTGAAATTAAAGGGAAATACAGATTACTGTGTAGACCAATCAGAAAACGAATAAATTGCGGATTAAACCAATGAAAACCTTCAGATATGCTTTTCATTTCCCATCCTGACGAGAACAATAACCATTTTTCCAAATGGTTAAAAACTTTTGTAGATACAAATTTTATTAATAAATTAATAATATATTTGTTAATAAATTAATAATATATTTGTTAATAAATTAATAATATATTTGTTAATAAATCAATAATATATTTGTTAATAAATCAATAATATGTTTGTTAATAAATTAATTAAATATTTTTATATACTTTTTTAATTTATGAGCAATTAATTTACTAATAAATTAATTTTGTTAACTAAAATAAATTTTCTACACCTACAATGTTTTGGATGCGCTTTACCCCATTCCAAGTAGTTTAATGCCATCGAAATTAAAAGGAAACAGAGTGCAACTAATGTTACTGATCCACAAGATATACATGATAAAAGACTTACGAAGGATGCCACTACAAATAAATAAATAAATAAATAAAATCAGCTAAAGATAAGATGCTTGCTTCCAAAAAAGTGGGATTAAAAAAAACTGACGGGAAAAAACGAAGTTCAATGTGGATGAGTGCACTGAATGTTCGGAACTGTACCAGGAGACAGCTTCGACCACTGACTGGATTCAATGTATTTCTTGTGGCAGGTGATTGTACGAAAGCTGCATGATTTACAACAATAAGTGCATTGATTGGGGGCAACGACAACTTCAGTTAGCAAAAAAAAAAAAAAAAAAAAAAAAAAAAAAAGACATCGAAACTGTAGAAATGAAAATGATGTAATTTTCAACTTAAACATGTTATCATGTAGATTAATGTTATTTTGTAATCTTATTAGGGCTTGCTTTTACTGATATTTCAGTCTTCTTCTTTAATTAAAATTCTTTCTTTTATTATTATTCAAACATTAGGTTGAAATATTCACTCCTAATACAACAATATTTACTCACAAACACCTTAAAACAATGTCATTTAAATGTAAGTATTATTGATAACAACTGAATTGTAGTTATTATTAATAACAATCTCTTCTACCTATGTGCGCATTCTCTCCTACCCATGTGCGCATTCTCTCCTACCCATGTGCGCAATCTTACCAACCCTGTAAGGAGAGATTGCACAAAATAGTTTTCTTGGTTTTATTACCGCTCTTCAATTAAATTACAGCATAACAACAAAGTAACGATGGAAATGCATAAAAAACAAATGAAGTCAAAATTATTCGTGGATAATTTAGCAAAAAATTAATATTTAGATTTTTTATTATTATTCTTTTGAAATGTGCGCAGATTCTCCTAGCTTTACCTTATACATCAATAAAATAAAATAAAAATTATTTATTGTTTAAATCAGGGAAAAGATAGTCCTAGAATTAATTCTAAGTTCATTGCTAAGTTAAAATACCATACCTTAATACTCGATTTTCCAGTGGATTGGGTTTTTTTCAGCGGATTTTTTGTATTCATTAGCAGGTCTGCCACAGGTGACTATTTTTTTTTTAAATTATATCTCCCATCACTTTTTTTAAAACAAAAAATATCCACGTATACTTTGACAACATCTGCAAGATAAATATACTATAAAATGTATTTTCTTAATAGTGTTGCAAGTAGAATATAAAAATAGTCGCCTGTGGCAGCCCTGCATTAGGACATTTTACAAATTCAAAATCCTCCAGTTTATCCGTTCATTGCAAAATCTTTACGAGTTTCTGCATTAAATTTTATTTCGTTTTGATTATTTTGAATAAAGCACATAAAAATATTTAGCTCTAAATTTTATAAGTAGTTTAATATTATTCACACTGTGTAATACTGTGTCCACACTGTGTAATTGATAATTATACCTCAATAAAATAAAATAACATTAAACATCATTTATTGTTTTAAATCAGGGTAAAGATAATGCTCGATTTAAGATCTAAGGTTATTCCTAAATTAAAATAACATATCTTTATTCTGGATTTTCTAGAGGATTGAGGATTTGTTTACTGAATTTCCCAGTTCGTTTTATTTGAACTTTATTTCAAATTTAAATCCATTCAATTCATGCTTTATTTAATATTAATAGTATTTGTGAAAATATCAGTCCCATGTTAATTACTATAATTCTATTATACCTTTTCATTTGTCCACATTAAATTTTAATCCTCAATTTCTTAAAAACAATAATAAAATAATGCTAAATTTGTGCTAAATTCACATTAGTAAATAATTAAAATTCGTATAAATCGCAAACAAAAAGTACTAAAACTGCATTTAGGTGCATACATATAATATAAAATTATTTAAAATACATTAAAATTCCTTCAAATAATTTAGAAATGAAATTAAAATCTTAAAACGTTTTCGGCCAAATTCACAGGGCCAACATCAGTGATTATTTTTCGTGCTAACCAGTAATAAAATAACCACTCTAAAATAACCACCGAGGATGGTCGTGTGAATTTGGCCGGAAAAGTTTTGGGATTTTCATTTTATTTTTAATGTATTTAATATAATTTTCTATTATATATATGTGCCTAAAAGCAATATTAGTACGTTTTACTTTTGATTTATACGAATTTAAAAAACAAACAATAATTTGCTTTTTCTTTGTCTACAGAAGAATATAAAAAATGTATTTTTAATAATATTAATTTTCTTTAGAATACCAAATGAACAATTGTCTAATTCTTTTCTCCTTAATGCTTTATATGCAATTCTGAAAATATATATATATATATATATACTTCAAAGTATACTTTCAAAGTATAAGTTTCATCTGAAGTATGAAGTATGTTTTATTGCATTTCATATGTGCTGCTATAGCGCCATTCATGCGGTAATTTTTCATTAATTTTTGAAATAATATATATATAAATACAGACTATTCGTGAATATATTTTATATTAAGATTTTTCTTTTTACTTTTCCTTTCTTTATTTTCTGTTAAAAGGAAAAGAAAATACTTCTGGTTAAATAACAATAATAATTTGCTTTTACTTAGCCTACAGAAGAACACAAAAATAGCATTTTAATAATATTGATTTTCTTTAAAATATTAAATGCAGAATTGCCTAATTCTTTTCTTGAAATGCATATACATGAAAAACATTTTTTTTATATTTTTATTTACTGGAGATAAGCATTTGCCTTATTCTCTATTTGAGATTCTTAAAACAATAGAGAAAAATGCAGACTGTTCGTCAATGTATTTTATGCAATTTTTTTCTTTATTTTCTGTTAAAAAGAAAATGAAATGCGCCAGATTAAAAAGGAGGAGAATACTTTAATTTCTGCCTAATACCAGATAATCGCACAACTAGTAATCTTCTTTTTCACCCATGATCAAAACATACAGAATATTTTTTTATTCATTAAGGTTCTTTTAATTTTTTCGCAGTAAATTTTAAAGGATTTAACTCATCTTCTGCGAGAATTTTCATTTTCTTTACTCCTTTTTTAACATCATACTTTTATTAATATTTTAAGAAATTTTTCATCCCTCAAAAAATTTTAATAATAATGCGTGAGTATTGTATGAATAACACTATATTTTTTAAAGTTTAAAGAGGTCTTAATTCAAGGTTTAGTGAAATATATTTTGTATTTTATTAACAATTTTAAATTGTAGTTTTATTTGCTATTTTGGGTACGTAGTAAATTTATATTTCTCACAAATGTTACTCATTATCCTTCAATTTATTAAGAATTTCAGAATATAATAACTTTTGTCCTTAAAATTATGAATACATAAGATAAAGATAAGGGAAATAAAAAAAACTACGTTTACTTTTACAATAAATAAAATATAGTATTATTTTACATATCATATTCACCAAAATAGTCTATTCGTTCAAAATTAAGAATATACTTAATTTGATTCAAAGAAAAAGTACTTCATAATTGTACTTTTATGTAGTATAATATAGACTAGTTTTAATTAATTCAATTAATTCAATTAATTAATTCAATTAAAAAAAAAAAAAAAAAAAAAAAAAAAAAGGCAATTCATCAAATTACAACGACCATTTGGAAAACGATTTTTTTGAAGATTAAAATTGAAGACTAAAAAATCGCACGGAGTTGATCATACATTACGTACGCCATGAATTAAACATTAATAATGTTATTACACGTAAAAATTGCAAGCCAAAAATATCGCATGCGATCCGTCTGATTTCATGAAACTTAAGTATTATCCACCTGAAACTTACGTAAATATCCAAGCATTTCATTGGCTGTTCGGGAAAAGGCTTTTCTATCGTCAGATTTCCAAGAAATCTGACGGCCAATTTTAAATGAAATTTCATTCTTAAACTTCTAAACATCCGACAATATTACTTTTTAATTCGTCGGATAGAGAAAAAAAATGTAATTTTAAATGCAATTTGTTTGAAAGCTGTATCTCAATTTGATTCTGAGTTATTTTATTTTGTTTATTTTTTTTTTTTCGTAGTTTTTATTACTCTTTTGTCATAGTGGCAACAGAAAGTATCCATCGTTGTTGAAATTAAAGGGAAATACAGATTACTGTGTAGACCAATCAGAAAACGAATAAATTGCGGATTAAACCAATGAAAACCTTCAGATATGCTTTTCATTTCCCATCCTGACGAGAACAATAACCATTTTTCCAAATGGTTAAAAACTTTTGTAGATACAAATTTTATTAATAAATTAATAATATATTTGTTAATAAATTAATAATATATTTGTTAATAAATTAATAATATATTTGTTAATAAATCAATAATATATTTGTTAATAAATCAATAATATGTTTGTTAATAAATTAATTAAATATTTTTATATACTTTTTTAATTTATGAGCAATTAATTTACTAATAAATTAATTTTGTTAACTAAAATAAATTTTCTACACCTACAATGTTTTGGATGCGCTTTACCCCATTCCAAGTAGTTTAATGCCATCGAAATTAAAAGGAAACAGAGTGCAACTAATGTTACTGATCCACAAGATATACATGATAAAAGACTTACGAAGGATGCCACTACAAATAAATAAATAAATAAATAAAATCAGCTAAAGATAAGATGCTTGCTTCCAAAAAAGTGGGATTAAAAAAAACTGACGGGAAAAAACGAAGTTCAATGTGGATGAGTGCACTGAATGTTCGGAACTGTACCAGGAGACAGCTTCGACCACTGACTGGATTCAATGTATTTCTTGTGGCAGGTGATTGTACGAAAGCTGCATGATTTACAACAATAAGTGCATTGATTGGGGGCAACGACAACTTCAGTTAGCAAAAAAAAAAAAAAAAAAAAAAAAAAAAAAAGACATCGAAACTGTAGAAATGAAAATGATGTAATTTTCAACTTAAACATGTTATCATGTAGATTAATGTTATTTTGTAATCTTATTAGGGCTTGCTTTTACTGATATTTCAGTCTTCTTCTTTAATTAAAATTCTTTCTTTTATTATTATTCAAACATTAGGTTGAAATATTCACTCCTAATACAACAATATTTACTCACAAACACCTTAAAACAATGTCATTTAAATGTAAGTATTATTGATAACAACTGAATTGTAGTTATTATTAATAACAATCTCTTCTACCTATGTGCGCATTCTCTCCTACCCATGTGCGCATTCTCTCCTACCCATGTGCGCATTCTCTCCTACCCATGTGCGCAATCTTACCAACCCTGTAAGGAGAGATTGCACAAAATAGTTTTCTTGGTTTTATTACCGCTCTTCAATTAAATTACAGCATAACAGCAAAGTAATGATGGAAATGCATAAAAAACAAATGAAGTCAAAATTATTCGTGGATAATTTAGCAAAAAATTAATATTTAGATTTTTTATTATTATTCTTTTGAAATGTGCGCAGATTCTCCTAGCTTTACCTTATACATCAATAATATAAAATAAAAATTATTTATTGTTTAAATCAGGGAAAAGATAGTCCTAGAATTAATTCTAAGTCCATTGCTAAGTTAAAATACCATACCTTAATACTCGATTTTCCAGTGGATTGGGTTTTTTTCAGCGGATTTTTTGTATTCATTAGCAGGTCTGCCACAGGTGACTATTTTTTTTTTAAATTATATCTCCCATCACTTTTTTTAAAACAAAAAATATCCACGTATACTTTGACAACATCTGCAAGATAAATATACTATAAAATGTATTTTCTTAATAGTGTTGCAAGTAGAATATAAAAATAGTCGCCTGTGGCAGCCCTGCATTAGGACATTTTACAAATTCAAAATCCTCCAGTTTATCCGTTCATTGCAAAATCTTTACGAGTTTCTGCATTAAATTTTTTTTCGTTTTGATTATTTTGAATAAAGCACATAAAAATATTTAGCTCTAAATTTTATAAGTAGTTTAATATTATTCACACTGTGTAATACTGTGTCCACACTGTGTAATAGATAATTATACCTCAATAAAATAAAATAACATTAAACATCATTTATTGTTTTAAATCAGGGTAAAGATAATGCTCGATTTAAGATCTAAGGTTATTCCTAAATTAAAATAACATATCTTTATTCTGGATTTTCTAGAGGATTGAGGATTTGTTTACTGAATTTCCCAGTTCGTTTTATTTGAACTTTATTTCAGATTTAAATCCATTCAATTCATGCTTTATTTAATATTAATAGTATTTGTGAAAATATCAGTCCCATGTTAATTACTATAATTCTATTATACCTTTTCATTTGTCCACATTAAATTTTAATCCTCAATTTCTTAAAAACAATAATAAAATAATGCTAAATTTGTGCTAAATTCACATTAGTAAATAATTAAAATTCGTATAAATCGCAAACAAAAAGTACTAAAACTGCATTTAGGTGCATACATATAATATAAAATTATTTAAAATACATTAAAATTCCTTCAAATAATTTAGAAATGAAATTAAAATCTTAAAACGTTTTCGGCCAAATTCACAGGGCCAACATTAGTGATTATTTTTCGTGCTAACCAGTAATAAAATAACCACTCTAAAATAACCACCGAGGATGGTCGTGTGAATTTGGCCGGAAAGGTTTTGGGATTTTCATTTTATTTTTAATGTATTTAATATAATTTTCTATTATATATATGTGCCTAAAAGCAATATTAGTACGTTTTACTTTTGATTTATACGAATTTAAAAAACAAACAATAATTTGCTTTTTCTTTGTCTACAGAAGAATATAAAAAATGTATTTTTAATAATATTAATTTTCTTTAGAATACCAAATGAACAATTGTCTAATTCTTTTCTCCTTAATGCTTTATATGCAATTCTGAAAAAAAAAAAAAAAAAAAAAAAAAATATATATATATATATATATATATATACTTCAAAGTATACTTTCATAGTATAAGTTTCATCTGAAGTATGAAGTATGTTTTATTGCATTTCATATGTGCTGCTATAGCGCCATTCATGCGGTAATTTTTCATTAATTTTTGAAATAATATATATATAAATACAGACTATTCGTGAATATATTTTATATTAAGATTTTTCTTTTACTTTTCCTTTCTTTATTTTCTGTTAAAAGGAAAAGAAAATACTTCTGGTTAAATAACATAAATAATTTGCTTTTACTTAGCCTACAGAAGAACACAAAAATAGCATTTTAATAATATTGATTTTCTTTAAAATATTAAATGCAGAATTGTCTAATTCTTTTCTTGAAATGCATATACATGAAAAACATTTTTTTTATATTTTTATTTACTGGAGATAAGCATTTGCCTTATTCTCTATTTGAGATTCTTAAAACAATAGAGAAAAATGCAGACTGTTCGTCAATGTATTTTATGCAATTTTTTTCTTTATTTTCTGTTAAAAAGAAAATGAAATGCGCCAGATTAAAAAGGAGGAGAATACTTTAATTTCTGCCGAATACCAGATAATCGCACAACTAGTAATCTTCTTTTTCACCCATGATCAAAACACACAGAATATTTTTTTATTCATTAAGGTTCTTTTAATTTTCTCGCAGTAAATTTTAAAGGATTTAACTCGTCTTCTGCGAGAATTTTCATTTTCTTTACTCCTTTTTTAACATCATACTTTTATTAATATTTTAAGAAATTTTTCATCCCTCAAAAAATTTTAATAATAATGCGTGAGTATTGTATGAATAACACTATATTTTTTAAAGTTTAAAGAGGTCTTAATTCAAGGTTTAGTGAAATATATTTTGTATTTTATTAACAATTTTAAATTGTAGTTTTATTTGCTATTTTAATATATTTTGTATTTTATTAACAATTTTAAATTGTAGTTTTATTTGCTATTTTGGGTACATAGTAAATTTATATTTCTCACAAATGTTACTCAATATCCTTCAATTTATTAAGAATTTCAGAATATAATAACTTTTGTCCTTAAAATTATGAATACATAAGATAAAGATAAGGGAAATAAAAAAAACTACGTTTACTTTTACAATAAATAAAATATAGTATTATTTTACATATCATATTCACCAAAATAGTCTATTCGTTCAAAATTAAGAATATATTTAATTTGATTCAAAGAAAAAGTACTTCATAATTGTACTTTTATGTAGTATAATATAGACTAGTTTTCATTAATTCCAAATAGAAAAATTAATAAATTGAGATTTCTCTGCAATTTTTGTACAACCTACATTAAAGTTTCTTCTCACATTTAGCTGTAAAATTTCTAAATAGTTTAATATTTTTCTGTACACACTGTGTAATAGAGAACTATACCTCAATAAAATAAAACAAAAATAAATGTATTTATTGTTTAAATCATGGAAAAGATAATGCTCGATTAAAATGCTGTCTATACCTAAGTTAAAATATCAAATCTCAATAGTGGAATTTCCATTTCGTTTTATATGAAATTTATTTCCAATTCAAAACCCTTTAATTCATGCTTTATTTCATATTATTAGTACTTGTGAAAATATAAGGTCTATTGTCATTAATTATAATTCTATTATACTTTTCATTTCTCCACAATTTGTGTAAAAAAAAAAAAAAAAAAAAGTCAATTTATTTTTCTTATAATATTGATTTTCACTAAATGAACAATGTCCATTGTTTTCCTCCAAATGCGCCATACATATTTTTTTTAGTTACTCAATATAAGCATTTTCCCAATTCTTTATTTGCTATTCGGAAAACAATACAGATAAATATAGACCATTCGTGAATACACTTTTCGTTAAGATTTTTCTTTTAATTTTCTTTATTTTCCGTTAAAAGGAAAAGAAAATTATTCAGATTAAATTACAATAATAATTCGCTTTTACTTAGCCTACAGAGGAACATAAAAATGTCTTTTTAATAATATTAATTTTATTTAGAATATTAAATGAACAATTGTCTAATTCTTTTTTTCAAATACGTCATACATAATTTTTTTATTTACTAAAGATAAGCATTTGAGATTCTGAAAAGAATAGAGAGAAATACAGACTGTTCGTCAAAGTATATTATGTTAAGTTTTTTCTTTAATTTTCTCTTCTTTATTTTCTGTTAAAAAGAAAAAGAAATACGCCAGATTAAAAATGAGAAGGATAGTTTAATTTCTACCTAATACCAGATAAACGCAAAACTAGCAATTTTCTTTTTCACCCACTATCAAAACGCAAAGAATATTTTTTTTTTTATTGATTAAGGTTATTTTAATTTTCTCCTTGTATTTAAAAAAAAAAAAAAAAAAAAAAAAAAAAAAAAAAACTTATCTTTTGCGAGAATTTTCATTTTCTTTATTCCCTTTTTAACGTCATTCATAACGTCATCATTAACGTTAAAAAAAAAAAAAAAATCATCCCGCAAAAAAATTTTAATAACAATGCGTGGATATTGTATGAATAACACGGTATTTTTTAAAGGTTAAAGAGGTCTTAAATCAAGGCAGGTTTAGTGAAATATATTTTGTACTTTATTAACTAATTTAAATTTTAGTTTCATTTGCTGTTGTTGGCACATAGTAAATTTATTTTTCTAACAGATCTGACTCAATATATTTAAATTTATTGGGAATTTCAGAATATAATAACGTTTAGGCCTTAGAATTAAGAATACATAAGACAAAAATAAGAAAAATATTAAATTATTATGCTTACTTTTAAATAAAATAATTATAGTGTTATTTTACTTAAGAGGATGGGAGTTTCAAATCTCGCCTTATCCAAAATTTAAAAAATAGAATTTCCCCTATTAATCTATTCTATAGATGAACCTGCATCGAAAAAAAAAATACTACAATCTGCAAAAAATCTAGTTTTATTGTGTATTTCTGTCATTGTAAAATCTTGGTTTACAATGAAAACCAATGGACGTAGTCAGAGGTTTTTCGTGATTTCCAAAAATTTTCTGGATAAAACAAATTTTGAAACTCACGCCCTCATATAATATTCATCAAAATAGTCTATTCGTTGAAAAATAAGCACGGCGTATTTAATTTGGTGCGAAAAACAAATATACTTCATACTAGTAGTTTTATGTAGTGTAACATAGACTTGCTTTCTGTAATTTTAAATGTGAAAATTATATTTATTTGTGTTTATAAATTAAGATTTCATTGCAATTTTTTAACAAACTACATTTCAGTTTTTTTTTTCATATATATTTTTTAATTTATTATGAAAATTTATTTACATTTTAATTTATTTTTAATAACATAGTTTTATTTGAAGTACAAAATAAAATCTTCGGTTCCTTTTCTTTAATGCGTTTGTTCTATTGTTTTATCATCTAAAGATATACATTTACTTAATTCTTCTTCTGCGATTATTATTTCTTCTTTCTCTGTCTGAAAACAATATAGAAACGTGGAGATTATGCGTCAATTCATTTATGCCAGCTGAGTTATTTATTTCGGCTTTTTATCCGTTATAAAAGAAGAAAATCCTTCAGTTAAAAAAATTCTAGATCACAGCCATTTCCGCCTAGTATCAGATAAATGCGAACTAGCAATCTTCTTTTTCTCAAAAATCAAAATACAAAGAATATATTTCTTTTATGCATTACAGTTCTTTTCATTTTTTCGTAGTTTTATTCAAGAGGATTTAAATCATTTTCTATGTGAATTTTCTTAACTTTTTTCTCATTTTTTATTAACATTTTAAAAACGTTTTCTTTAAAAAGAAATTATGAATAATAATGCGTGAATATAAGATATACATTTCGAAGATTAAAAAAAAAGTTTAAAAGATTTAAAAATACGGCAATTTTCTAAATTACATTCCATACTTTTTTAACTATTCTAAATCTTGGTGCATTTACTCTGATTTTGAAGTGTTATAAATTTGTATTCGTTCCAGATGTGCTTTGATATTTTAAATAGTAGTATTATATGGAAGATTTACTCATTGTATGTGAATTTTGATAACTGAATTCAGAGTAAATATAACAAATTTACAAGAAATATATGAAATAAAAATGCAGATTCTATAATAAAGAAGTCATGAGAATTATATTGTACAGGAATGAACATTATGTCTTTTTTTTTTTCAAAATTATCGCTAGGGCATTTAATTGATAACGAATATGAAATGTTTTATGTTATCAGTTTCATATAATTTGCCTTTTTCACGTACTTATTAACCATTTGGAAAAATGGTTATTGTTCTCTGTCAGGGTAGGAAATCAAAAACATATCTGAGTCGTTTTATTGGTTGAATCCGCATTTTACTCGGTTTCTGATTGGTCTATACAGTAATCTGTATTTCCCTTTACTTTCAACAGAGATGGATATTTCAGTTGCCACTATGACAAAAAATAATAAAAACTACAAAAAAAATAATAACTCAGAAACAAATTGAGATAAAGCTTTCAAACAAATTGCATTTAAAAGTACATTTTTGTCTCTATACGACGGTATAAAAAGTAATATTGTGGGATGTTTAGAAGTTTAAGAATTAAATTTCATTTAAAATGGGTCGTCAGATTTCTTCGAAATCTGAGGATGGAAAAGCTTTTTCCCGAACAGCCAATGGATAATGCTTGGATAATGCGTAAGTTTCAGGTGGATAATACGTAAGTTTCAGGAAATCTGACGAGTCGCAGGCGATTTTTGTCGCTTGCAATTTTTACGTGTAATAACACTATTAATGCTTAATTCATGGCGTACGCAATGTACAATCAACTCCGTGCGATTTTTTATGTCTTAAATTTTAGTCTTTGTAAAAATCCTTTTCCAAATGGTCGTTGTAATTTGTTAAATTTCTTTTTTGAACTTTTGTCGTGTTTTAATGATTTTAAATAATAAATATTAAAGGTAACTTCTACTAACAAGTTTAAATTATTTTTAAATTCCCTAATGTTATTCTGTCTTATAACTCAATCCACGTTGTTTGTAAAAATTCACAACTCAATAAAACAAATTAACAATGAATTTATATAATCTTAAAAGATGAAAACTCACTGCATGATTTCAGTTCTGATTTTATCCCTATTTTAAGCTAATATTTAGAGAATTTTCTCCAAATTTATTATCATATTTTATTTATAAATCCACAACCCTTCCTATATATTTGTTTCATATTTTTTTTATATAAATATGAATATATCTATATTATATGGCCATTAATTTATATTATATTATACAATTTCATTACAATACATTCTAAATTTCATCGCAATTTGTCACCGTTTTGCATTTGCTTTTCCCCAGAAAGGATATGTAATTGTTATTTTAATAATATAATTTTTAATTTCATGTGCATAATAAAAGTAGCCATTTTTCTTTAAATACCTCAAGATAAATATTTTTCTTAATTCTCCATCTACGAATCTGAATCTGAGCTAAAATGAGAAAACATTTTAATTTCCGTTTAATGTTAGATAATTTCAAAATTAGAAGTCATCTATATATATGTATTACATACATATAGTCAAATTCTTCATAATTATATACCGTTTAAAAAAATGAAAAATTGACCATAAAAATGAAATGATTTATCATACCGAAAAACTGATATTCCAAAATACTTTATATTAAGGTGAAATAATTGAAAATGTATTAGGAAAAATAAAAAAAAGGAATGTAAGAAACATGAATAAAAATTAAAATTTATATCGTAAAACTCTCGTCAGGGACATTACTTCAAAATAAAAGTAAAACACAGTTTATTTCTGATTGAGCTTTCAAGGCCAATTCTCAAAATGCCCTATCAACTGTATACATAAGGTTAAGACTAAAACAAAACTATAACACAAAAATCAAATAAACCATCAAAGTGAATAACTTAAAAAAAAATAAATAGAAAAAATGAGATTGATATTACCAAATACAGCTTATAAAATCTCGAGTTGCATAACAATCTCCAGCAAATCTTTCACAATAAATGTTATGTTCACGTGGAAATTTAATACAGTTACGGTTATCGGTTAAAATTTATTATTTTAATATTGACACACACACACACACACACACACGCACACACACACACATATATATATATATATATATTTTATTGTATATATGTATTTTATTGTATGTATTGTCATATATATGTATTCATTTCATTTTTTCCAGTTTATTTCAAAAATAATTATTAACTTATTGTTCCGCAAATTTTTGTCTTCATTAATTTTTTTTTTTTTTTTTTTTTTTTTTTTTTGCGCCATACTTCTATTAATAGTTTAATAACTTTCTCTTTCAAAAGAAACTGCGAATAATAATACGTGAATAATGTACGTATAAAGGATAAATATTTCTAATATTAAAAAGACCTTACTTCAAGATATGTTCAGTGCAATATCTTTCCAGATTTCTTAATTACTTTAAATCTCCGTGTATTTATTCAGATGAGAAAACATAAAAAATTTATAGATGTGCCAGATGTGTTTTTCTTATGCATTATATATATATATATATATATACATTTTCTCTAGTTTGTTTCGGTAATATTTATCTTATTGTTCTGCGATTTTTTTTTCTTGATTCCTTTTTTAAGTCATACTCTTATAAATATTTTAATAACTTTCTTTTTCAAAAATAACTGCGAATAATAATACATGAATATTGTACGTATAAAAGATAAATATTTGAAAGATTAGAAAGACCTTACTTCGAGGTATGTTCAGTACAATATCTTTCCAAATATATTAATTACTTTAAATCTTCGTGTATTTACTCAGATGAGGAAACATAATAAATTTATAGCTGTGGCAGATGTCTTTTCATTACTTTAGAGTTACTTGAAATAATTTTTCACAGTAGAATGTTTTCTGACCGTAAATTTAAGGCAAAGCAAAAAGGAAAAACTATGCATGAAATAAAGGATCTTGTTTTTGTAATAAATAAATTATGGTATTATATTAATAAATTATTATAGAAAGAAAGAATGCATGTTTAAAGTGTCTATAAACCGTGTAAAGATATCGTATCCAGCTAATGATTTACATTAGGCTTTAGAAACTGATAAATCAATGACATAAAATACAACTAAATTATTTATTATTTAAAATGCGAGAAGAGACAGAGCATAGTTAAAATTCTTATTTATACGTTGAAATAACCTCATCATAATCTAAGTTCAATGAATTGTTTCCAATTTTTTATATTAAGATTTTATTTGAAATCCAAAAACTTCAGTGAATGTTTTGTTTCACGCAAATTTTAGCCGCACAAAATAAATTTTGTTCTATGCTTTTTAATTATGGTATAATATTCTTCTCGGTATATTTAAGGGCGAAAAATTCATTCTACCGAACATAAAAAATATAGACATAATTTTCTTCAAAAACATCAGACTTAAATTTACACCATCTTCTTATTTTCCTTTTAAGATTCTGAAAACAAATTTTATCTTTATTACTGCTCTATTTTTCATTGTTTTCTTATTATAGATCTCTTTATTTTCCGTTAAAAGGAAATAAATTCATTTCTAATTTTTTATATTAAGATTTTATTTGAAATCCAAAAAACTTCAGTGAATGTTTTGTTTCACGCAAATTTTAGCCGCACAAAATAAATTTTGTTCTATGCTTTTTAATTATGGTATAATATTCTCCGCGGTATATTTAAGGACGAAAAATTCATTCTACCGAACATAAAAAATATAGACAATTTTCTTCAAAAACATCAGACTTAAATTTGCACCATCTTATTCTCCTTTTAAAATTCTGAAAACAAATTTTATCTTTATTACTGTTCTATTTTTCACTGTTTTCTTATTATAGATCTCTTTATTTTCCGTTAAAAGGAAATAAATTCATTACATATGAAAATGGGAGAGTACTTTAACTTTCGCCTAATATCAGCGAAATGCAATATTAGCAATCATCTTTACCTCCAAAATCAACTCACGGAGACTATTTTTCTTTTATTCATAATAATTCTCTGCCTTTTTTTTTTTTTTTTTTTAAGAATAAATAACTCATCTTATGCACAAATTTTAATTTTTCCTATTCTCTTTTTTTTTCTGTCGTAATGTTATTAATATTTTAATAAAGTTTTCATATAAAGGAAAATATAAATAATAATGTAATAATGCGTGAATATTAATAAATAAAGAAATGCATTTAAATTTTTTTAAAAGATCGTATTTCACACAATGCTTAGCAAAATACCTTTTTCTGCTATATTAACAACTTTATTTACAGAGATTTAAAAAAAAAAATACAAACTTACTAAACATTTATTTATTTAGATAAGAAAATATAATAAATTTATGCTTGTGCCATATGTGTTTTATATTTCTTTTATACTTATTGAGAAAAAAAATATTTAAAGTATAATGACTTAAAACCGTATATTAAAGAATAATAAAGACAAAATGATAAAATTCTGAAATATTTAAACTTATCTTTGTAATAAGAAAATTATGGCATCATTTTACGAACGTTGAAAGGGATAAAGATGTATAGTCGTGGAAAAAAAAAAAGTAAAACCCCCTTACTAACTCTGCAAAAAATTATCGTAGAAGAAAGCTACTGGTACCACACGATTGGTAATAAAGTCTACTTTGAAATCATGTATGTAAAATTTGCTTAGAGGCCATCTACATTTTAAAACGAACCATAACTTTTTTTTTTCCAATAGCAATACACAATTCTGACAACATAAATGAACTCTACATCCTTCAATTAGCCTAAAAACAAATTTTTATGCAAGTTATACTATAAGTTTCCGAGAAATTAATTATTTTAAAACGATCGTGTTTTAGGGGCTGTATCCAAATTGAAGTTCGGTACTCGATTGTTGACCGAGAGAGTCCCCTTCTTGATCAAGGCATCTTAAGCAGTCATTGAAGACTGCTAGATTACAAGATAGCAGAAGAAATTTCGAAATATCTAGTCACATATATCATAGACGGCCCCTTAAACCATCATTTTGCCGTTTTATAAGCATAATTTGAAAACTACCTGGAAGAAAAATGAGAAATTTTGGATTTCCATAAAGCAGTACTTAATAAATCTAAATCCATAAAAAAATTGTAGGTTGCAATTTATATAGTTTTCGAATATTAATTTCATAATTCATATCATAAAATTATAAAAATTGCAATTTCAGCATATTTATGTTTCAGTATTTTAGTAATATTGCTACACAAAAAAATAGCACATTTAGAGTATAATTACAGGAGATATTAATGAAAATATGAACATGTAATTTAACATTAGAAGCACTCAATTTTGAATGTTGATAATTCGAAAACTTATCATTCAAAGGATGTGAAATTTGGTTTCTAGGCATATTTTGAACCGAAGATTCGAAATATCTTGTTAAAATTGGGCATTGCCATTGAAACAAATGAAGTTATGGTTCGTTTTAATATGTAGATGGCCCACTAAGCAAATTTTATATACATCATTTAAAAGTAGACTTTATTTCCAATCGTTCGGTACCAGTAACTTTCTTCTACGCTCATTTGTTTAGAAGTAAGTAGGGGTGTTTAATTTTTTTTTTCCACGACTGTATAAGAAATATAATTATATTATGTATCCAAAATTTGTGGTTTGAACATTAAATTTGACGGCAAAACAAAAATTTAAATTAAATCACTTCATTCCACTACTTTTATCTATTTAACCCACGATATGCTATTTCTTTAGGCCAGCAATTAAAATGGCATCTCTAAAAAATAACGTTCCATAACAGAAGCCAGCCGTAAAACAAAGCAGATGTATTATTGTATACTAATAATCTCTACTGCAATTTTTTTTTAACTTCTAAGCTTCGCACATTTTCAATTTTCATATCCTTATATAGGGGGGAAAAGTACTTTTAGCTGAAATTTGTTTCAAAACTGCTTCTCAATTTATTTCTGAGATATTCATTTTTTGGTAGTTTTTAAAGAATATTTTTTAACCCTCTAAGTGTTTGGTGCGTAATATTCCGTTCACTAAGCTCCAGGTTTCACAGCAATACAAGCAATATTTAAGATAATATAATTCTATAGATTTAATGAATTTTAAATACATTGACGAATGATTAATACTCTCAAGGATTACATTCATATTTGTAATGGAGTTTTTTTTTTTATATAATCTTGAAAGAATCATATTTTCTTAGCAATTAAAAAAAAAATGCAAAGAAAACAACATTACAATTTTGCCTTTTTGCAAGACGCTCGGAGAGTTAATGTTGGTAATTGAAGTAATCCATTTCTGTAGAAAGTAAAGTAAAATAGTAGACTATCATATCTTTTTGTTGCCATTTTCTCATAATAACTAAAAAAAAAATGCAATTAAAATACGCACTATTTTGAAAAAATATAAATGAATTATTTCTGATAAAAAATGGAACTATTGTAAACTATAATTAATTTTAAGTATCTATATTAATGTCACAAACAAATGAAGGCATATGAATCCTTAGATAGCCGATTTTCTGGTCAGGTTTCTTGAATCACGTCATCGTTTTTTGCATAAATTGTGTATTATTCTGTGATAGTGACATCATATGCATACATTTCTTTAGATGTTGCTGAAGACTGGATTGTAAATGTGGAATTCTTCAGCAAATGCGAATGACATCATTTTATATAAAATAAAAGTGCGTGTTTTAAGTCTTAAAACTGAAATATATTTTGTACTATCCATATTTCTGTACCTTGCAACAAAAAGGGCTAATGTCCAAAATTGAGAAATTTGAGTTAAATGCACGAATGAATACAGAATGCGATATAAAGTAATTGTTAAAAAGGTCAAAGTCCTCCCAATATTAGATCATTGAAAACAAAATATTTTGTCGAGGCCAATGTTACTTACTGTTAATGTAATGTGTCAAACTTAAATTGGGTTTCCTGCCATTTGAGAAAAATGGACACTGGCCCTTTTTGATCTAAGGTACAGATTTATATACATTTTTTTTCCCATCGTGGGCGGCAATAAATTCTAAAAAAGCAGAATTCCTGCTTTTGAGTTTGGATTATTTATGAGAGTACTTCGTTTATTTTTTTATATTTCAATTATTTAGGTTAATAAATATAAAATCCTTTAACTGCAATTTTTTATGAATCTCTCAATATTATTCTGTCCAGGCAATCCCTCCGTATTGTGTTATAGACAATGGCATGTTAATAAAATTAATGCAGCTAAGTTTATTTGCTTCTTAAAGCTACAAAAGAATCGGCGAATGGGTTGATATTCTCATTTCTTCTGTAGAGTAACTTGCATCTATGTTTAGTGAATACTGTATAACCTCAAAAATCCGACATCGTCGGGATCAAGACTGAGCCGGGTTTTTGAAAATACCAAATTTCTGAAGGATTATCAAAAGTACTTCGGATATTCCTAATGGTACATTTATTGATAGTTTAACCCTAAAATACCAGATTTTTCAAAAATCATTGTAATAATGTTTTTCGGCTTTCATTTTTTAAATAAATCATGGAAAAGATACTTAAAAAAATTATATTTTATTTTAAGTATGGTTTACGGCTAAAAAACAGTTTGTTACTAATCGGCTTTAATTGAAAAAATAATTTTCTTTGATAAAATTCTATAATATTAAACACACAAGAATTTTAGGAACTATTTTAGGAACTATTTATGAATTTTAAGAAATAAATTTTACTTGCTCAATGCAGAGCAAAATAGGGTATTTCGCAAGCTTCCAAACAAAACAAAATGAACAAGTAGCAACAATTGAAAAAATAAATCTATCTTTATTCTTAAATAGCACAGGTGTTGCCATCTACATGTTGAAAATTAATTTAATAATATTTTCAGAATGTATTTTATTAGCAACATTAGGCATTATAGCTTCAATATTATTCTAATAGTATTTTAGAGCTTAAAAGTAATTATTATGTGAAAAATAAAAGAAAAAAGTCTTACTTTAATTGCTATTTTCTATGTTAAAAAAAAACTAATAAACAGTAAAGTTATTTCCTTCTCGTGTAATCGTTAATGCTGTTTCTTTTGATTTTTTTGCCCGTTCTTTAACAAGTTTTTCTTTGTATTTTATACAAGTAAATAATACCTATTTTGGAAATACAGTCTTCTTTATATAAAGGGGGTTTAATTCTCCTATCAAATTTATCATTTTTCCAGTGATACCTTTTCTGCTCTCGGTTCCTCGATCTCGTTCCCCGAGTTACTACCATAGCGTTATTGACGGTTTTATTACTGCAATATATTCCCAGCTCCGAGTTTTCTTGGACTTTCTGTTGTTCAAGGAACTAATTGGGTCACACATATGAACGAAATACGCATTCTTCTTAGATTTTATTTTTCGCACTTGTACTTTTGAACTTGAAGTTTTTAATTCTAGGAGGTAACTCCTTCACACCGTGGAAAACTTTCCCAGAGATCGGTTGCTTGTTTGAAATAATTCTACAGTGTACCATGATAATTTTGGTGTCTATATGAAAAGAATCCTTTCTTTCAAATATGACATCATTTCCACCATCAGAACCATTCATTCCTTTAGAGATTAGAGCGTCGTTTAAGCAATTCTTTTAAAATTCCTGCGTTTCATTAAATGTCCATTTTAATTAACTGGAAAGTATGTAATTTTCAGAAATATTTTATTTTGTGTATACCAAGAATCTTTAAGTAAATTGCAAGAGGCCAGACTATCTATATTATAAAGGACAAACAGATATGTGCGTAACGCATACGTCATTCTGCGAATGGCAACACTTTGAAATTTGAAATGAAATTTCGGTTTTGCAATTTCCGCTACTGAAAAATTTTAAACTCCTACATTTTAAATGTTTACACCGCCGCATACAGAAAAAAATGTACTTATAAATGCAATTTGTTTGAAAGCTGTATCTCAATTGATTTTTGAGATATTAATTTTTTTGTAGTTTTTTATATCAATTTTTTAATCGTGGCAACTGAGGCACTTCATTTCTATTAAAAGTGGTTTAGTTATCTTTATTGATTATATTCTTACTGATGCCATTTTCTCATTACAATTAAAAATATCTTTTTTTTTTTTTTAATTTGTACAGAAAATGACGTTACGCTTTAAAAAAGACACAATTTCCCTGATGATGCTGTTATATTTCACAATTTTTTCATTTCGCTGATATTGGGTTAGAGGCAATAGGCTAAATATTTCAGCGACTGAAAATGACGTCTTATTTAAAAGAAAACGATAATTTTATTTGATAAAACAAGATATTTCCCCTTGAATACGTCTAAAAGTTATAAATTTTTGGAATTTTTACGCGCAGGTACAGAGATTATACTAAGGCCTCAAATGACGAGTGGGAATTTTAACATGGAAAATTGTAATAGTTGACAAACGTGACTTCATGCTTGAAAATATATTTATTAATAACCTATTGTGCGTTAAAATATTTTTAAATGGTTAATATGGATGTAAAACGTGGAAAATGACTTGATTCGGTTTAGATTTAAGGGGGGGGGGGGGGGGAGGGAGTCTATGATTATGTCTAGGTGAAATCATTTTTGCTGATTTTCCATTCCATAATACCAAGCATCAATTGATAACTTAATCAAAATTATATATTACTGATTACGTATATGAATAAAGTTTAATTTTTCAATAATTTTAACAGTTGAAGTTTATGAAAAAAGTATTTTGGTAATCTCAGGTTAAAATATGTCTTTGGAGAGTTAAACTAACAAGTGTAAGATGGATTTTTTATTGTAATTGTTGTTGTGGATGTACTATAAATTTGATACTACAGTTCCTTTGTAAACATTTTCTTTCGTCGAAATTCGACGGGTTCCACCTTGTTTACGTCCAGGAATAAGGATCACGAATATGACATCATCACTCATAGAGTTATTGCAAAATATTTCATTCATGAATGAAATGCATCTTGTATTTTCCCAATGACGTCATTATCTTCATCGGAAGTATTTCGTAATAATATTTTTCAGTAAATGATCTGTTTTCTTCTATTACGTGATTAGTGCATAAATAAACGGAATCGTTTTAATACCGTCACGTTTATGAAAACAATTGAATTTTTTCTTTTAAATATGACGCAAGCTTCAGTGGTGAAATCATGCTTCTGATTGGTGTAATGTAAAAAGGCAAATTAAATGTGTTACTGCGGTTGCTGCCAAACGTCAAGCAACAAATTAAGCTATATTTTAGCGCCACGTAAGAGAAATATATATATAGATTTTAAATGTGAAAATATTCGTTCTCTATGTCTATAAATTGTATAGTTCTGGCCAAATTATTATGGTAACAGGAAAATTTACACTTACGTCAGCCTAGAAGTTAGTTCATTACTAGCAGGGATGACCGAGCTAAGCTCGGTCAAAATTAGCTTCGATTAGCTATTTGTGTTAACTTCGGTATTTTATACTTATTGTATCATTATTGATGTTTAGATACAATTGGCATGATCCTGATACATAGTGACACAAAATGACCCACTAACCGAATGTTTTCGAATATGCGACCTAAGCAATGCTCTTCTCGAACCCGAAAATGATACAATACAAAATTTAGTGAAAATCGTTAAAGTCGTTTTATAGATAAAATTATCTTGACGCACGGTAACCCAAAAGTGACCCACTAATCTAAATTTATCGAACATTTGACCTATCCCTATGGTCTTCTCACGGTGGGAAACGATGTAATAAAACATTTTGTAAAAATCGTTTGAGCCGTTTTTTAGATACATGTAGCTTGACACACAGTGACCCAAAAATGACCCACTAATCGTATTTTCTCGAACATGTGACTTAGGCCAATTGTCTTCTCAGGCTCAGAAACGATATAATACAAAATTTTGTCAAAAATTTTTGAGCCAATTTTTTTAGACACAATTAGCTGGACTCACAGTGACACAAAAAAGACACACTAATCGAATTTTCTCGAACATGCGGGCTAGCCCAATGGTCTTCTCATTCCCAGAAACGGTATAATACAAAATTTTATCAAAATCGTGTGAGTCGTTTTTTAGATACGATTATCTTGGCCCACAGTGACCCAAAAATAACCCACTAATCGAATTTTCTTGAACATGTAACTTAACCCAATGGTCTTCTTATGCTCAGAAACGATATAATACAAAATTTTATCAAAAATTTTTGAGCCGTTTTTTAGATACAATTAGCTTGAACCACAGTGACCCAAAAATGACCCAGTAATCGAATTTTCTCGAACATGTGACTTAGACCACACGTCTTCTCATGCCCAGAAACAGTATAATACAAAATTTTGTCAAAATTGTTTGAGTCGTATTTTAGATACAATTATCTTGACCCACAGCGACCCAAAAATGACCCACAAATCAACTTTTCTCAAACATGTGACTTAGCCCAATGGTCATCTCATGCCCGGAAGCGGTATATTACAAAATGTTGTCAAAATGTTTTGAGCCTTTTTTTATATTCAATTAGCTTGACACCTGACCCATTGTGACCCAAAATGACCCACTAATCGAATTTTCTCAAACATGCGACCTAGCCCAATGGCATTCTAGTGCCCGAAAACGATAGAAAGCAAAATTTCGTCAAAATCGTTAGAGCCGTTTTCTAGATAAACTTAACTTGACTTGAAGTGACCCAGAAATGATCCACTAATCGAAATTTCTTGAACATGTGACTTAGCCCAATAGTTTTCTCGTGCCCAAAAGTAGTTGGATATAAAATTGAGTCGAAATCGATTAAGCCGTTTTTTAGATGTAATTAACCTGACACTGATCCTTTATGACCCAAAATGACCCACTAATCGAATTTTCTGTAACACATAACCTAGCCCAATGGTCTTCTCGGGGCCGAAAATTGTAAAATTCAAACTTTGGTCAAAATCGTTAAAGCCGTTTTTAAGATAAAATTTACATACACACACACACAATTATTGCTCGTATTATAATATAAGATATTACATTTAATATTGGGTGAATGTATATCACTTATTCACAATAAAAATAAGTATAGATGTCTACTCATGGCTTTTAGTGCTTCGTATGTCATCCTTTATCACCATATGACTCCTTTTATACATCTTGGCATCCTTTATCTTAACCAGTCATCTCATTTCATCAGTATGATGCTATAAACGAATTAATCGCTCAATTAGTTGAACCTTGTTTATTGCTCGAAGATCAGAGTCAACAAAATTGCAGCAACAAACAAGGTTCAACTAATTGAGCAATTAATTCGTGCATGATATCATACACTGTTAAAAATTTGCAGCATTCTGTCCAGTCATTCGATCGTTTTTTGAAAAAAAGCGGTTTCTTAACCGTAATTTATCGATATTCTGATCATAAAATGGCCAATAATATGGTCAGAATAGTGTTAAATTACGGTTGTGTAACCATTTTCGGAAAAAACGGTCAAATGTCTGGACAGAATGCTGCAAATTTTTAGTGATGAAATGGGACGACTGATTCAGAAGTACATCCAAGGGATGCCAAGACGTTTTAAGGCAGTCATAATTGCTAAAGATGGACATTCGAAGTATTAAAAGCCATAAGTGGACATCTATAAATATGGTCATTGTAAGTTAAGCATATATATTGAACCAATATTAAGTGTAATACAATAAACTAACTTCTAGTCTGATTTACGTAAAATTTTTCCTGCTAACATAATAATTTGGCCAGTACGATAGATATCACCATGCTGTTTTGCTACCCTCCATTACAATATTATGTTCATACAAAATAACTTGCTTATCTACAAAAACAAAACAAAAATGTATCTTTAATGAATATATATTTTTTTTAATTCAAAATAAAATGCACAGGAATTATTTCTTTAAATGCATCGTTGCTTATTTTTTTATTGTCTGAAGATAAACATCTGCTTAATCCACCGTTTCCCGAAAACAATGGAGAGAAATGCCGAATATGCGTGAATTTGTTTTATTTCAAATTTTGCCTTCAGTTCATTTTTCTTTATTTTTGGTTAAATGGGGGAAAGAACAGCGTGCGAAAAAAACATGGGGAGAATACATTAATTTCCGCCTAATATCAGATAAATGCAAAACAAGCAATTTATTTTACTACTGCGATCAAAAGCATATTTTACTTTTATTCATCACTTTTTTCACCATTATTTCCATCGTTAATTCAAGAAGATTTAACTCATTTTCTGCATGAAATTTTAGTTTCTTTATTTCGCTTTTTTAATTACACTTATTAATATTATAATAACTTTTCCCTCTTAAAGTAAATGTGAATAACATTCCGTGAACATATCTACAAAAAATATATATACCAAAGAATAAAGGAGTTTTTTGTTTCACGAAATTTCTTTGTAAAATACTTTTTGTGCTTTACTGGTTTACATATTCGGGTTCTATAATCAGGAGTTATAATTAGTTTATAGTTATACTGGATGTGTTTTTATATATTCATGTTTATTTAAAAAAGTTATTCACAGTATCTGACTTTTGTTCATAAAATTAGGAGTAAGTAAAATATTGCAAATACGTTAAAATTGCATGTAGTTTATAATAAAAAATATTTGATATTATTTTACGTATTTCTACAATAAACGTAATACATTCTTCTAAATTATAAACTTTACATTTAATTTATTGAAATTATAACACAGTCCATTTACTTTAAGATTTAACTTAATTGAAATTTTCATTAGCTACCTTTAATTTCTTCTTATTCCTTGAATAGTTTTCAATAATATTAATAAACGCGACACATTACTTAATAATTCCATACACGATATTTTTTTTGTTAATAACAACTGTGAAAATACCCGTTCGCTATATTCATTATTCATAATTCCCTTATATTGTTTTACTACCCTCACTATACTTTTTATCACATTTTCAAAAAGATATTGCTTTTCATAATCCTACAAAGGGATGTAGAAAATAACCTTACTACTTTTATTTGAAATACAAAAATAAACATATGTTGTACTTTAAATGCATCATACATAACTCTTTTTTATGATCGCAAGATAAATAAATGGCTTAAGAGGATACGCTACGCTTTGGTTTTTTTTTAGTATTTTATAATACCCAGTTGATGTATCATTATATGTTTTTACGAAGAAAAGTGATATTTTTCAAACTAAAACTTCATTTCTTTGCAGCAAAAATTGAAATATTCATATAAAAAAAAGTAAAATTTTAAAAGACATTCCTCCAATATTTTTGAATATTTTGTGCACATCTTTTGTAGCGTACTTATTTAGAAGTAGGGAGAGGAAGGATATTATGACCAGTGAGGGCAAAGCGGCCATTTGAGTTTTTTCTGCTGTATAGTGCACCCGCCACGCAGGAACTGGGTGAAAAAGTCGTCACAATACTGGTAGTAATATCTGTAATTTTGAAGCGGAAGGCTACATTTTTCTAGTTCTGAACTCATTTTATTGATGTTTTTTATTTGCATTTTTAATTTTAGGATTAAGTGGTAAAATTTCTTGATTATAACTAAATAATATGTAGTGTTATACTTATTTGCTCTTATTCTGTTTTATCAGTGTGAAGTAATATTTTAAATGATTTGTGTTTGAAAACGCTGTAGCTTATTTATTTTTCGTAGTCTCGACTGCAGTTTTTATAATGGTGTTATCCCGGGCAAAGAGGTCACAAAGAGATCGGGCAAAATGGCCAGACGACTACTTTGCTTGGAAACTGGAAACAATGTTATATTCGTTGTTCAAAACAATATTCTACCCAAACGTATTTTATTTAAAAGAAAGAAGACAGGTCTAAGCAATAACATTTGCAGAGAAAGGATTACTCTCGACATTTGTAGCTTTCATGTCAGCTGGAGGAACTTTCATCCCTCCATTCGTCATACTGATACTCATTACTGATTATTTAATCTTGTAATGATTTAATACTTAAAATATTACAAAACACAATACTTGTTCTCAATGTGGTTTACTTTAATTTTTTTTAATTAAAAAATACACATCCTGAATCAATGTGATTTACTCATTTACTTATGCTGCCCAGTTTACTTAACCTATGGAGGTAAAGTAGCCTCTTTATTATTTTTTCTTTTAAATCAATATGTACATTTAATTTATTATTTTAAAGTAAAATAGCAAGTGCAAGTAAAGTTATTATATGTACTATTGGTTCTTGTTTCTAGAACTTTCCTGATTAAAAGGTATTATAAAAATTCATCAAACCTTAGAGTGACCATTTAGGTCTTCCTTCCCCTATGCTCTATAACGCTGAAGATCAGATTTCCAAAAAGTTAAATATTTTAAGAAAAAAATAAATAAAATAACAGTCATGACACGTGTAAAAATTACAATAAATATTACTACATATTTAACTTTTATATATTTTTAAACCTAATTATTCGCATTACCGAAAATCTTATCTTTCGATTTCTTAAACGCATCTCTAGGATCGCCTCAAAATATCGCCTAAATAGCGAATGAATTGATAAATATTTAATGAAGCTTTATGGTATAGAACAGCAATTTCCAACCTATGGTTCGCGAACCACTGGTGGGTTCGCGGCGGGTGTTTTGGTGGATCGCTGATCGAGATTTGTTACAAAAATATATCTTTTATTTCATCTGTTTAAAAAAATCTACCAATTTCAACAGCAAATAATATTTCAAGTAATAATCTTTAATTTCCTTCTGGATGAATATACGAGCAGAATATCCAGAAATATCTAAATCAGCCGTAAATTCCTTGATGGGGTTCAAACACGAGATATTTGTGTGAACATGCTTGTTCTACTTTGCTGTTTTTGAAAAACTAGTACAGAAACAAGCTGCGTGTAGAAAGTGGTTTAAGGTTAAAAATAACTAGTTTTAACCCTGATATAGATGCCCTCATCGGTAAACACCATTGCCAGAAATCTCACTGATTATAAAATTGTGTTTTGTTTTGATAATAATTAAACGTATTTTAAATTAGCTTTGTAGTTTGTGTGTTATTCTAATTATTATTCCACTTACACACATTGCATTACCATTTCTTGTTCTTGTTGATAGTGTACGCTTCGTACGAAAATTTTCCTTTTCGCAGGATAAGATAGCCGACAGCTTATAGAGGTCATACAATAATTTCCATACACGCTTATATTAGATAGGTCGCGAAACATTTTTTATACTTGAAGTTGTGTCACGTACCAATAAAAGTGGGGAACCGCTGGTATAGAACATACAGATATTTGATTATTAGACATTTAAAAACCAAAAAAAAAAAAAAAAAACAGAAATATGAATTTAAGGATTGCAATTTTGAATCATTTAAATACAATGGATGCAACGAAAAATCTTTTTCGCATATAATGAACCATATTACCTTTAAAGTCTTTTACGTTAGAATACATTACGTATGTGTAAATTAATTGTAAGCAGAAAGTGAGAAAATTGACATTTAAAATATTGTTTCGCAAAACGGAAGATACCGAGTTTAATTGGAATCTTCTATGATTTTGAAAACGATGAAATAAAATGCGGAATGCTAATGAATTTTTTTATGTCGAGTACATTATTTATATTTACCTTGTTTTCCATACAAAAGACGAAAAAATGCATGAGTTAAAAAATGAGGAGAACGTTTTAATTTCCGCCTAATATCAGACAACTGGAGAACTAGCAATTCTTCTTTTTTTTATTGTGATAAAAACTTTAAAGATTATTTTTATTTTAATAATTACGGTTCTTTTCTCTTATTTTTACCAGTTCATTTCAAGATATTTAGCTTTTTCCCCCGACATTTCATATTCTTTAACCCCATCGATACGCTCTATTTTTATTAACGTTATAATGTCTTACTCAACCTAAACAAAATATGAATGCATGAACATTGTATGAATAAAAGATGTATATCTCAAAACTTAAATAAAGATTCAGACAGTTCTGTCACAACAAGTTCATTGAAATGCAACATTTTCCTTATTAACTGCTTTAAATCTTCCTTTATTTACTTCGTTTATTGTGAAAAAAATTACATCTGTACCACAGGTGTTTTCATAACTTCATGATCTCGTATGATGATTTAGAAGCATCATTCGTCGTATGTGACTTTTAATTGCAGAAATTAGGGCTAATATGAGAAATATAATAAGCATATGAAATAATTATGTGGATTTCTTCATAACAAATAAGGTGCTTTTCCCTGATTAAAGCAACAATCCCTTATTTTTATTGCTATATTTAACTTAACTTGTAATATTTGCAAAAATATTATCAAAATTTATATTGCTCTTTTAGTTGCATATATTTTTTTCTATTACGATATTAAAAGTTATATTCTTGCGTAACTGGATACTGCATTACTTCAATATTATTGAATTGGTGAGATTAAGCATTCGCTTTTTTTAAAAAATAGGATAAGTATATTAATTTAATTCACAGTATTATGCACATATACATATATATGGATATATATACATATATGTGTATATATATATATATATATATGAATATTCGACGTACCAAATAAAAATAAATTCCATTCTTTTCATCAACCGCATCGGATTTAATTTTTTTTTATCGTCTGAAGATAAACATCTGCTTCAGTCTCCCTCTTTACTATCGAAAACAATAGAAGAAAATGCAGAATAAGTGTTACTTTATTTAATGGTAAATCTTCTTTTTTTCCTTAAGAAAACAAGAAAAAACTTGAGTTATAATATCAGGAAAGCTCTTTAATTTTCGCCTAATATCACATAGAGGTAAAACTTGCCTTTTATACTAAATTCAAACTACAAAGAATAATTTTCTTTTATTCATTATGGTTCTTTTCATGTTTTTGAAATTTAGCTAAGAAGATTTAAGTCCACTTCTGTGTTATTTTTTATTTGTTTAATTATTTTTCTTACGTCATACAGATTAACATTATGTCTATTTTTTTCATTGTGAGGAAAAACCATGTGGATATATAATACATAAAAAATACATATTTCAAACATTAAAAAAATGCGTTTATTTCACATCAGACTCTGCAAAATATCTTTTCGCCTTTACTAATTACACAAGCCTGCAAAATTTGGGTTGTGACGCATTGCTTAGCTTTTGATAATTGATTCTTACGTATTTTGTAGCACTGAATCCGGAAATGACCTTCATTTTTTACCATCACGTCAGGATTTGTTGCGAAATTTTTACGTTTTAACTTTCAAATTTACAATTTGCGAAAAATACTGACGTGATGGTTAAAAATGAAGGTTATTTTTAGATTTATTGCTAAAAAGTACATAAAAATCAATTATCAAAAATTTAAAAACACAAACATCACATCTATTCTATAGTATCAGAATTTTACTATTTTTTGACTTTGAAATTTACGATTTGCAAAAAATTCTGACTTGATGGAAAAAATGAAAACATTTTCGAACTTAGCGCTAAAAATATATATAAAAACCAGTTATAAGAAATTAAGAAACTCAACCTTTCCTGTATCTTTCAGTACCAGATGTTCTCTATTTTTTGACTTTTTGCCATTGGGATTTACAATTTTCAAAAAGTCCTGACGTGATGGTTAAAAATGAACGTCATATTCGGATTCAGCGCTAAAAAATATACAGAAATCAATTATCAGAAGTTAAACAACACAATCATCGCAGGCTTGTGTTATTTTAAATATTGCTGTATTTACTCAGACGAGGAAATATAATAAATTTCTACTTGTGCCAGTTACTTTTTATGGCTACTTAGAGAAATTATCCACGGTATGTGAGTTCAAATTTTAGAATTATGAGCGAATAAAGCGACAGTAGGAGTGTGGATTTTCAGAAGGAAACAATATTGGCATTTTGATAGATTCTATGATAATTAAACTGATCAATTTTCTAATTGCAAAACATATAATTAATTTGAAGCGTATAACAACGTAATGAGTATTGTCTGATTAATTAATTTGCAAAATATTATGAGATTAGTTTATCATTTATCTTATTTTAATGACTTTGAGGATTTATAAAAATACGTTTATAATCTTCAATATCTTTTAAAAAGAAATGGATAGAAACCCTGGATTTACTCATCGTTTTCTGCAATGGTGCTAAAATGGATGTATTTAAATTCAACCGAGTGTATATCCTGACATGTATACATCCATACAAGATATTGTACTGGAGGGTGTATATTACATTTGACTGTAGTCACATTACGTTCCTAGTTGTTTGGTGCTCTCCACAATTGCAATATCGTATGTTTAACTGTACTTCAAATAATGACAGCAATATTTTAGATTCCTTCGTGCTATTCATAAATATGGTTAATAAAATAGTTTTTATTTAAATGTTACGAAATATTTTTAAGTTAGAAATAAAACCGTTTTTAAGTGATTATTCTTTAAATTGTTACACTGATAGAACCTATGAAAGCCAGTTGGCGTAATTGAATTGGTAACAGGATGAATTGGTAAATGAGAGTGTTTCTTGCCTCAGCCCTTTATTCTTGGCATGAGTAATAATACATTGATTATTGATCATATTGGCTGCAATCAGTTGTAAAATCTGTTAGATTTGTCTATTCTATATATGTACATGACGCGATGACTGTTTTAGCAGCCTAGTATTGCTTTTTACAGCATATTAAAAATTTTATTAGGAAACAAATTTTTTATGAATGTTAGTGTTTGAAAAGTTGATAAAAAAAAAGATAAACATATCGTCTTTGATATCATCATATTAAACACATAAAAAATAGATACATGACCGCTACAGAAACAGCTCTTCCCCCATCCCTCATAAGAAAAGAATGATCAAAATGGGAACATTCGTTGAATGATTACATATGCGTCGATATACTACATAGTAAAATCGAATGAATTGTAGGGGAAGGTGGTCTAAAATGATCCTCTTAAGGGGAAAACTTGTGTAAAATAAAATAACTGTTTAAATGAATCTTTGGCTCTATGCTAATATGTTTTACACTATATTTTGCATTATAAACATATTTTAATAATACGTTAAACCCAAATTGAGTAATGAAAAAAATAGATTTTTAAAAGTGTCCAAAGGGTAATTTTACCCTCACCCAAGGGCAAAA
Source organism: Maratus speciosus (assembly GCA_963932465.1). Taxonomy (NCBI): domain Eukaryota; kingdom Metazoa; phylum Arthropoda; class Arachnida; order Araneae; family Salticidae; genus Maratus; species Maratus speciosus. The sequence continues at coordinate 330,865,182 of OZ010786.1, forward strand.
TGATCCTTCATTTAAAAATAATTGTAAATTGTTTGTTTGTTTTTATCGGCAAAATAAAGGATATAAAATTGACTGTTAAGTTATGACAATACATAATGAAATAAAATAAGTTTTGCTATCAAATAGCATATATAATTTATTTTATGTAAGTTTTAAAATAAAAAGTGTCACAATAACAATTTTGAAAAAACAATAAAATGGAATGTTTGAAAATTATGATCGGTAGGGTAACGCGTAGACACAAAGAGAAAGGTTTGAGGCAGTCGCACATTTGGCTCTCATGATGGCTAGGACGCGGTACCGGATTTTCTACAGCCAATGAAATGGTAATAAAACGATCCACGTAATAGACCATTTTACCCGGCAACGTGGCTGTCTATTTTAGGTCATATAACTGGATGACACCGAGAAACATAAAAAACTTAGCAAGTGTAATTCACATCTAAAAATATTCTCTATTAAGTAAACCAAGACACATTTCTGTACATCAAAGATTGTATATATTTTATACATTTGAAAGTTAGTGCCTATCTTAAAACAGATGTTATAAAGACCACTTTTTCAAAGAATTTTTTTCAGACACGTAATACTGCGATCGCTTGAATACCGCCATTGCTTCTTCTCCACTTGGCACAATTAGTTTATGTCTTACCCTGTAGATAACGTAACCTGTCTGGAAGAAAACCTATGTGGATCGTTTTGTCCGCTAAGATCATTTTAGGCCATCTTCCCCTATAAAATAATTTGTTGGAAGTCGGTTAGAAACATGTGTATAATGGTTAAAATTACCTTATACTGTAAGTGAACATACAAATTAATTTTGGTAATTTTCTCCAAAAATATCATTATTCTAACTATCTCGCTAATGTTATTTTTAATAAATCTGCAGAATTATTTTCCATGATTTAATGATATTCCTTTTGAAAAATTCCATTAGTTTAAACAAATGCATCTTGAAACTTTTCTTGAATTTAATCAGAGAAGATTTGTTAAATTATCGAAATTATTTCTAAATTTTAAAACTTCAATATTGCAAGTTTTAACTTTGTTTCAAATAAAGACGAAAATATTTTGTTTACCTTCATTCATTTAATAAATATAAACAGTAAAATTGGTTTATTGAATAACTAACATTCAAATATAACGGTGATTATTACTTTGGTTTTGTTTCCTTTTAATATATAAACTCTTGAAATTTATGCTAGAAATCTTGAGTCCTTTTATATATTTTATTGATACTTTTTGAAATTTTCTTGTTTAAAAAATATTTATTTTAAACATTTTATTGTATTTCTTTATATACAAAAGAACAAAATTGAACTAAACAATAATACAATTTGTTTAAAATTGCTCATTGCAATAACCTACGTTTAACTTTGTTTCCAAAAAGGATTAAAATATTTTGTTTCTCTTCATTCCATTAATAAGTATGAACAATAAAATATTTTTAGCTTTTTAATCTGTAAATTCTTCACATCAAAACTAGAAATCGATAAGTGCTTTTATCAACAAAATTTTCTTGTTTAAAAAGCATCTGTTTTAAATGTTTTATTGTATTTTTTTTTCACTATGAAAACAATTCGAATTAAGCACTGCTACAATATGTTCCTAATACTTGATCCTTGCAATATCGGATGTTTAATTTTATTTCAAATAATGACGAAAGTATTTGGCTTACTTTCATTCCTTTCATAAATAAAAACTAAAATAGTTTTACTGAAAAACAAAAATTGACTTTACCCAAGCGGGTATATATGTATATATATATATATATATATATTAACCAATAAACGTGAAAAATATTCCAAGTCTATTTCAATGTCGTTTTAAAAAATATATATATAGAAGGGTATATAACCCACAGAGGTGTGACTGTTGCCGCTCCTAGATAATATCCATTGGTATAGAACGATAAATATTGTTTCTTTTTGCCTTTTTGGAATACAAGTTCTTGAGATTTAGATTAAAAATCAGTAAGTTCATTTTTTTATAATATTTTTTTCATTAAAAGTATTTAAAACATTTTATAGCATGCTTTTCATCCACAGTAAAAGGATTCAAATGAGGCGCTGATGCAATATCCGTGGATTCGAAATTGTATTACAGTAACTGCTTTTTATTTTGGAAATCATATTTTCAAAATCATCGCTCATAGCTAACATCCTGGAGACAATTCAAAGAACATGTTACTTGAAAAACTGTGGAAATTGTCATAGCTAAATCTTTAATAGAAAACTTACTAAGATAAATACTAAGATAAATACACTGCTGGCCATTAAAATTGCAACACCATGAAAGATTGAAAATACAAAAAAAAAAAAAAAATATTGTACGTAAACAGTATGGTATGCAAACAAAATGATCAAATTTGTAAACAGTTTGGGGTTTACAGGGGTGCGAAATTAGTAGAAACAGCTGCTCCCCCTGGCAGCTAAAATGACTCTTATCCGCTTAGGCATGGAGTGGAGCTGGGCTTGGAGGACAGAAACGGGCAACTCATTCTATGCTGCTTCAAGTCTATGCCATTCTTCATCAACCGTATTAGCTGAAGAAGTGTGGCGGACCAGTCTCTAAGCAATTCATGACCAGATGTTTTCAATGGGTGACAGATCTGGAGGCCGTGCAGGTCAGGACAACAATCGAATACCCTGTGTATTGAAGAAGGTCAGAACACGACGTTCAACATGTGGTTTTGTGTTATCTTGCTGGAAGATGGCGGTTTGTAGGCCTCGAAGACAGGGCACAACCACTGGACGTAAGATTTTTAAAATGTATCGATCTGCGTTCAAATTGCCCTCGATCCGAACTAGAGATGTGTATGTCGTGTACCCAATGGTTTCCCAAACCATCACACCAGTTGCAGGTCCCCTATACCGATATCGAATGCAAGCAAGGGACAGGAGTTCTCCTCCGATCCTCCAGACACGTATACGGCCATCAGAATACTGCACGCAGAACCGGAACTCGTCTGAAAAGACGACATTGTGCCAGTCCTGTATCCAGCATTGTCGTTCGGCACACCAGAGCCGCCGACTCTCCCTATGCTGCATTGTCAAAAGAAGCCGCAGTACTGGCGGCCGTGCTGACAGTCCACACAGCTGCAAACAACGTCGCACCGTTCGAGCGGATATTGGGCGCGCTGCAAACATGTCCATTTCCTGACTAATAGTCCGTAATGTGGTTATTCGGTTTTGCAGGGCCTACCTGACAATATGTCTGTCCTCTCGGGCGTTAGTCATGGGAGGGCGTCGAGATCCTGCATGCCGTTCAGTATGACCCTCAGCAATTCATTGATTCCATATTTGCATGACAGTGGTTGTATTTCGACCAGTGCATGTTTCCGAATGAGAAATCCACTACGCAACTTTTCTTTTATGCAGTGCTTCAGATGTCGTTTCTCCCGCCTGCCTCGTCTAAATGCGCTGAAATACAAATCATTTGCATATTCCAAGCTCTTCTTTCTTTCATGTGATTTTGACGTTCGTCAGATCATTCCTTCCTGGTGTTGCAATTTTAAGGACCAGCAGTGTACTTTCTAAGATAAATACTTACTAAGGTAAGTACTTACTGAGACAAATACTTATTAAGACATATACTTAATAAGACACATACTGATGAATACTGATAATAAATACTAAAAATAAATACTGATAATAAATACTGATAATAAATGCTGATAAATACAGATAAGTACTGATACTTACTAAGACATACTACTGAGATATACATTTACTACTACTTACTGAGATAATACTGAATAAATCGCGAGATAAAAAAAAAAAAAATGCTGAGTAAAATACTGAGATAAAGAAAAAACTTTAATTCTAAAAGTGTGCTGTTACCTTACCAGAACAAGTTTTAAAAGGATTATACATGTTGTATTTATATAAGATTAGAGTAATGCTATTTTACAAATCTGGAGCCTCTTTTTAAGCCAAGAATGTAAAATAGAAATATATATTTTTGTAACTTTTGTGTCCCGGGCTACCTTAATGCTTTTATCAAATATAGTTAAATAAATGGATCATTAACCTCTTTACTGGGAATTTGATTTATGTATAACTATCCCTCTGATATTCATTTTAATAAATTTACAGATTTGCTTTCTATGATTTATTGACATTTCTTTCAAAAGTTTCCATTACTTTCAACAAAGGCTTCTTGAAACTTTTATTTAATTTAATCAGAGAAAACCATTTAAAATAACGATTTTCAACTACACGAAAACATTTCTATATGTTAAAACCTTGATTACTCCAATAGCGTATGTTTAACTTTGGTTCAAATAATGACAACAATATTTTATTTCTCTTTATTAGTTTCATAAATGTGATTAGTAAAACAGTTTTATTGATTAACTAAAGTTTGTATATCTTGGTGAACGTTTCCTCCTTTTATGTCTCTTTGATCTGCAATATCTTGAACTTTTGACTAGAACTCGATACGTTCATTTATTAACAACATTTTCTTGTTTTAAAAGTATTGAATTTTAAACGTTTTGTTGTATACTTCGTTATTTGCTAAAAGGTGTTAGATAAAATAGTAAATAAAACGGTAAAATAGTCTTATATACAAATCGTTTACTCAAATTCCTCTTCATAGAAAACATCTGGAAGAAAAATGAGAATTTTCTACAAATGCACAATGCGATGCAATGATGTTAAACGTTTTATTGCATTTTTTTCCTGTTCTACAGTGGAAGTATTCGTATTATGCACTGATACAATGCACATAATATAATGTAATGCATTAAATACAATGAATATACTGAATAACATAAATTACAGAAAGTCCTATATCGGACTGTTTGTTTGTTTGTTTGTTTTATTGGACACATACATCAGACTTGTGTGCTTGACAACAAGGCCCGGTTATAAGTCATCGTCGATATGCAGGGACGAGATAGCACAATGAAATCTACAGCACAGAGAATTTTTACATCCGGGAGCTCCACAAAAAGTGTGCAATGGAGCCAGCGGGAGTCGAACCCGACAAGCCTCCTACGCTCTAAAGCGATTAGCAGCGTGGTGTCTTAACCACTCGCCGCGAAGGCCCCATATCGGACTGAAAGTAATTAAATTTATATTACAAATAAACGGTGGCAAATCATGGACTTATTTTTAGAAAAGATGACTATATGAATTCAGTAATATCTTTACTACACTTTCTTGTTTTATTTTGAAATAGTATCGACAGATGCCACTGCACTATCTCTAAAAGTCTCAAACTGTTAAAACGCTTAAAGTAAAGTATATAACAGCGTATCAAAGCCGATCAAACTTTGTAAAGCTTTGTAACCTTGTAATCTTGTGATAACTGGATCAAGCTTTGTAATCTTCATACTGTATAGGTATTGAAAAAAAAAAAAAATGCAGCTTAAAATTGTAGAAATATTTTAAACAGTGTTACTGTTTGAGACTCTGCACTATCATCTATTGTTGATATTTGAAATTAAAGTATAGCGTATTAAAGAAATTTCTGACATCACATATTACTATTATGGTTGAATAAGTTCAGTAACCGTCACTGCCTTGTTATTATTAAAATCTTAAAACGTTCAGTGCTTTTTAAGACACCTTGGAGTAATAAAGTAACCATAAATTTAAATTTAAAATTTATTGACAAGATAAATTTCAGCTTCATACATAATTTTAACAAGTTTAAGAATTTTATATTAGTAGTAAAGATATATACTTGCAGAAATTCTGTGCAATTAATTTTCTTTTTAAAATAATTTTGCTTAATGAAATTATCTGATTTGTACACATAGTTTCAGCTGAAAAACAGCTTAAAATTTAACTAGGTACGCATAACATCTTTTTTAGGAATAGATGAAAATTTCTGAAATCTCTCAAATAAAATATTTTGAGCACATAAATGAAGAAAACACACACATATATATATATAACCATTAATTAAACATAACCTACCACCGTCAATTATTATGAATTAAAGCTGTAAGTATAAAAAAAAAAAAAAAAAAAAAAAAAATATTATAAGAATTATTATGGAAGAAAAAGAAAAAAGTGGACACCGACAAAAATTGAAAAGCTTATACATTGAATTACGTTATCAAGGGCACAGAATTCAATGATATAAGCAAAATGGTTGTTTTCTGTGGGAAAAATAAGCTAAAGCTAAAAATTATTTTCCCCTGTGCCCAAACAACCATTAAAATCAAGTGAATTGATTAAAAATGAAAGCAGAATAGAAACAAATAATATGAAATGGAAGAATCAATAAAACGTATTTAAATATTTATAGGACATAAAATATAAATAATAAACACCATACCGATTAATATTTCAGTATTTTACAAAAATCCACGCGCACATGGCTACCAGAATATCATAAAGATTAAGGTGAATAAAACAGTTAAGAAATCACAGTAAATGATACCAAAGGATGCAGTTAATACATTTTGAAATAAAATTTGAAATACCTTGTTAAACACATTTAATCTAATATAAAATAAATAGATAGTAATTACATTATTTAAAAGGCACTATTAAATTAATTAATAACTGTTTAACAATATCGTCAAAATTTAGCTAAAAATACCCCCTGGTGTATTAAATTATAACTGAAATGGAGCTAGAAAAATTAAAATTTAGAGCTATCTTAAAGAGACAAATTTGGTGCTGCCATCTAGTATTACTATTATTAAACAACTGTCGCAAGATAAATATTTGTAAGCATTTGAATGTAAATAACTGTTTAAACAGCAAAACCAATCATATCCTTATATATAGCGAATTATAAACCTAATATAAACCACACAATGTATTTAAAAACTATTGTTAATAAAATTTAAAAGCATACAGTATATTCTATTAGCTAACTTATTTAAACTAAATTAAGAATTTAAATAATTCTAGAACTTTGATAATAGATAGCATACAGCTATATGCTATAAAACAAAATAAATTCAGTAATAATTAATATAAATAATTATTAAAAATAATATAAAAATTATTTTTTAATCAATTATATATAAGATATTTATAAAATGAACAGGAAATAAAAACATGTGGAAGTATATAGAAGGTTAAATGATACTTAAATTCCCATTACTTAAAAAGCACAAATATAGAGTGTGGATTATTTTCAGACATCCATAAAAATCCAAAAAGTATGAATGTGGGACATTCAAAAACATTAAACCGATAATAAATATTAAAAAGAATAGGGGAATAATAATAAAAATAATTACCCAATTTTAATGCATACAGTATAACTATATTTATATTAAACATACTTATATGTATATTATTCACTATAAGAATGGCATACTATTAGTAATTAATATGATATTGTCCTTAGTAAATTAAAATTTAATAACAAATAATTGTAAATTAGATTAATCAATAATTAAGCTAATTATAATATTAATGAAATTCTCCAATTACATATAAAATATCAAATCAACATCCATATAAAATACGTAACAAAAATATAGTAATAATACAAAAGCCCCCTTTTTTTATAATTAACCATTGCGTATTATCCAGACAACACCACCCTCCTCCGTACTCTAACATCTACCCACCCAACCAACCTGTAATAATTTTTTTATATTATTTTACAATTTTTAATTTTTTATAGATTTTTTTTATTTTATAATTTTTTTGTAATTTTGTTTACACATGTGTTAATTTGTTTTAATAGATCATGTAAGAAAAGTACTAATTGTATATTAATGAATATATGAATTTTTTTGGAAAACCATGATTTAATGCATCATAAATTAGTTTTTTAATATTATTGTTAATTAGAGGAGAAGAACATAAACATTTTATTCTATATAAATGATTAAGTATTATATTCCGAAATACAGAATGATGTAGACAAGATTTAAAATTTGTAAATGTATTAACTGTGAATTTAAATTCTTTACGTTTGTCATATAAATCTGTGATTGTTTTATTGTCTTTTATTGTAATTTTAAGATCTAAGAAGTTAATTGTATTGTTAGATAAAAGGTTTTCCGTTAATTCCAAATTAGTGGGATAATCAACTGGAAATCGAGTAATTGCAGATTGATCAGTATCAATTAAAATGATGTCATCAATATAACGATATAAATGTAGATTATTATTAGTAAAATTACGTTCATAATGATATAAGTATAAGTCTGAGAGTAGACTGGAAGTACAACCGCCTTGTGGTATACCGACATGCTGTAAATATAAAGTATTATCTTGCAATATATAATTATTATAGATAATGAAGTTAGTTAAAGATTAAACATATGCAATATCTATATTAGATGGTAATTCCAGTTTTTTATAATACTTTTTAAATAATGCATTTATAATTTTATGTAAATCTAATAGGTCTATATTATTAAAAAGATCTTTGAAGTCATATGTCGTAATATATATATATATATATATATATATATATATATACATATATATATATATATGTGTGTGTGTGGTTTAATTTTACAAAAAAATTATATATATATATATATATATATATATATATATATATATATATATAATATGCATATACAGGGTGTCCGGTCTCAACGGTGTCCAATGGCTAATTCCTAAACCGTTAATCATAGACATATAGTTCCAATTAGAAAAATCTTTTAAATGAGGTAAAGAAGTATTTTTAAAGCGATTTAGATCAAGAAAAACATTTATTTAAAAATTACGAAATTTAAATTTTTATACGGTCCCCCGCTCCTATAAGTGATATTTAGTAAACTTTTCCTATTTCTCTAACAAGTACGGCAAAAAAAAAAAGTCCCATTCAACTAACACCAAGATTGACCGAGTTATGACATTTTCAATTTTATGACTTAAACCACTTTTCTGTAACCGAAAACAGATGAGTTGGACAGAGATTTCAGAGGTCGTACACGAAGTGCTTAAAGTATTATAAAGGGTGTCCACTCCAAACGATGTTCAATGGCTAATTCCTAAACCGTTAGTCAAAGACATATAGTTCCAATTACAAAAAGGTTTTAATTAATGTAAAGAAGTATTTTTAAAGCGATTTAACTGAATGTGCTGCCCCCTATAAATATTACTGTAGTGTTAATTTTTAATAATTAACTTTCAGATTGGTTAAAATAATTGAAGAAGTGAGTTTCAAAACTCGCCTTATCGAGAAAATCAAATTTTGGGAAATCGCATAAAACCTTTAAATGTGCCTATTGGTATTCATTGAAAATTTGGAGATTGTAGTGTTTGATTGGTACAGTTATACCAATAGAATATATTGATAGAGAAACACGATTTTTTAAATTTCGGATAAGGCGAGTTTCGAAACTGATGTCCTCAATTAAAATTTGACATTTTTTTTTGGTAAGGAAATGAGTGTGTTTCTTTTGATGATTTTATTTTAAAAAGTTGTATTACTTTTATAAGCTTTTAACTTACGACGTTCGTATGTATGTCTTCCTAATTCAAAATTTGTATTCTAATTTTAACTCACTTCCAAATATCCGATCAAGATTAAATTTTGCATAATTATGTAAATCCAATGACAATGTAATATTAATATGATTTTAGGTACGTACCATTTATATTTATTTTACAGGACCACTCCAAAAATTTTGTATACATTATTGCCTACAAACAAAAATTTTAAAATCAAAATCAGTAACATTTATGTAAGGCATAGAGGTTCACAATGTAATATTTCCAAATAAAAGTGCGTTGCGTTTATATTTTTTATACAGTGCCACACAAAAGAAGTCAGATACATTACGATGTATGAGCAGGGACTGTTTTTTATACATTTTGATGATATTATGCTTTTTTCAAATTCAACTTTTTAGTTCTCTATAAAAACTTGTTTGAAAAAAATATTTTAGAGACCAAAATCAAACCAGTACTTTTGGAAATAATATTATCGGATATGGAGGTCGTATAACGTGGCCTCCCAGGTTGCCAGATTTGAATCTTTTAGATTTTTTTCCTTTGGGGTTTTCTGAAAAATAAGGTATATGAAAGAGAATCCACTAGTCGAGCAGATTTGTGGAATCGTATTGCTATGGCGTGCAGATCTGTAACACCTGAAATGTTGAAAAAAGTAAAAGAAGAATTTATTTCACGTGTACATTTTTGCATTGTAGCCGAAGGGACGTCACTTCGAGCACGTTTTAAGATAACCTTAATTTTTATTAATTAAGTTTTAGATTAGGTAATCTAACTATGTATCATTTTCTAAAGAGTTGTGACTGTTGCTCTTATAATCATTTAACAAAATTTCTGTTATTTATTTTTTTTTTTACTTATATTTTTAGTACAAGTTGTATATTTTGTTTTAATATGTCAGAATGAACAAAAATCTCAAAATATATTTGTATTGTTAATTTACTCTCAATGTTTAATGTTAAATTTATATCTGACGATTATTTTTAATTCTAGTAAATTTGTGACTGACCCCTATTTTGCAGCAAAAAAGATACTTCAACTTTAAACATTTATCACTCGGTCAGTTTTAATCGCAGAGGAATGGGACTTTTTTTGTCTTACTTGTCAGTGCAATAGGATACTTTTACTAAATATCACTTATAGGACCTGGGGTCCGTATAAAAATTTAAATTTCGTAATTTTTTAATAAATGTTTTTCTTGACCGAAATCGCTTTAAAAATACTTCTTTACCTCATTTAAAACATTTTTGCAATTGGAACTATATGTCTATGACTAACGGTTTAGGAATTAGCCATTGGACACCGTTGAGACCGGACACCCTGTACATGTAATGATAAAATTTTTCACCCTTTTATCTTAGTTAAGCTATTCCAAATTCTTATAATATCTACCTTTTTACCTATCTTTAATAATATATTAAATAACTTTTGTATTTTATTACATGCTTTTAAACCAGCGTATTCTTTTATTTATTATTCTAAAAACCTTAATCCGATCGTAACTATACTTCTTATAAAACCCACTAAATTACTTTATTTCTTTCATTTTATTCTGAGACTAAATCATTTTTTCTTTCGTATGTGTATTTTAAATTTCATTTGTTCTATTATTTTTTCATATTCCATAATGCCTTGAAGTTGCCGCCAGCATCATGATTACGCTATAAAGCTACCGCCGATAGTAATAAATTCGGTCATATACGTCACGCGTACTCCCGCCCCCCACTCCTGAGCTTATCCTATCGTTAGCCAGTTCTGCTGTACCGTTCCTCCGCCTCTTTCCACGGAGTTGGTTCATTGCTATGTAGTGTAATCGTTCGCAATCCCCCCTTTATTTAGTATTTATATCGTTACATTGGCTGGGAGCCCAAATTTCATACGTTTTTCGTTTGTTTACCAACAACTCGTCACTTGATGGTATGACTTTTAATTTGTGTAATTCTAATCCCTTTTTATCATCATAGAGTTTAATATGAAGTGGTACAGCTAATATTCGAGAGCCGGTTTATTATCTACTGGAATTTTTTTTTAGATTTATTTTCATATAAACGTCGTTAAGACTATGATGCCTCTGTTATTTATTTGAACTGGAAATTCATACCAATGATTTTTGAGTTCTGCCTTCTACTTACCACCACGACTGCACTCTTGTCGTTCCCATGAATGACGGAGGGTTGATAAAGTTTATAGCATGGATTCTTATACTACTTTTACGTAGATATGCAGGAATGTCAGCAGAATTTCACATATATATATATATACATATAAAACCATTATAAACCATTACAAATTATCATCAACAAATGTGAATACAAAAATTATAAATGAACTTATTCAAATTAAAAATTATATATAAACCATTATAAAATTCTTTAATACCCCTTTATACAGACAGAGCCTAGTAACAATTGCGACAAGGAATTGAAAGTACAGTAACTGAAATTTTTGAAATAAGGGCTACCGCAAACAATAAAAAATAAAGCCAGAATTAACATTAGATAATAAAAAACAGAATGGATTAAAATGGATTAAAAAAGATGCATATTACCAACTGAAGATCCATCCAAGGCATAGATGATACAGCTGAAAACATATAAGAAATGATTTGCACTTGTTGCCATATACATACCGTATATTTTCGTGTATAAGTCGAGAAATTTTGGGCTTTTATCGGCTCCATAGTGAGGGGGTCGTCTTATACACGAGTGTAAGAAAATTTTCAAATTTTATATTCTAAAATAAAAAAGATGGTAAAAACACAAAAAAATTCTAAAAATACTTTAATACTCCATTTTTTACAATGAAAAATTCATCAATCATCATTTACTATCCAAGTTATTATCAGAATTTTCAAGCAACTCCCTAAAATTGCTTTCATTGGTACATCAGGATAAATATCGCCAGTATCTAGTGATCGCCATCATCATCATTGTCATCTTCTTGAAAAATGGCATCCTCCTCAGTTCCATCCATTGCCATAATGAAACATTTTTTAAAAGGACTTACGATCATTTCTTATGGTAATTAAAGACAAGCTTCGTTCTCCATTGAGAAATAGCAGTGATGTCAACTTTCTTTTTTTTTTAATTGCCGCCAATTGTCACAAATGCATGCGCAGATAACACCCAATCAGTCCATTTCGACCACAGATTGTCTTTAAATGATTCATTTAGAAAAACACCCGATTGTTGAAAAACAGAAGTAATGCGACCGGGGATCTACCGAAGACCTCTAGGAGAAATCAATAATTTCGAAGGGCGCATTTTTTTCTATTAGTTATGCAAAAAAAAAAAAAAAAAAGAATAAATAAATAAAAAAATAAAGTCGTAAGTTTTCGTTCCCTGAATTTTTTATCACAATTGTACATCGGTTTATATACGGGTTTCAGATTTTGGACGATTTTTCACTGAAAAGTCGTATACTCGGCTTATACAGAGATCGGCTTCTACACGGAAATGTACGGTATATATCTAACATGACATGCATTATCTTAATGAGTTTTTTATTTTTTTTTCGTTACCCAAATAATAAAAATTCTTTGTGTTTTTTTTAAGGCAGCAAAGTAACAAGTAATCTAAAATATCTTATTTAAAAGTTTTGTAAAATACAGTTTTAAAAAAAAATACAGCCTCCTTTTCTTTTCTTTTTCTTTTTTTTCTTTTTTTACATTCTTATAAAAATTATTTATTAAACTGTTTGTAAGATGTTGTTTTAGTATTCAAAAGATTACGTAAGTTACATAGCAATTATAGTTAAAAATCACTAATGTTCCATTTACTATCCAATTAAAACGCTCCATTTAATTTAATTAATTTATAATAGACATGATTTCTTGTCTGTTATCGAAAAGTTGGGAAACACTGAAAAGGGAACTAATTTGGGCCTAAGTCCATATTAGAACGCACTATACTAATATTACAGAATGTCAGTAGATATTCAACACCTTAAGTTTAGTGGAACAAACTGAATTCTTCGCAATCCTGTCTTGTAACGTTTTCGTTGCCTCTTATACATTTACCTGCTTACTGCATCTGATGTAGTGCATTCACATTTTTTCTAAATAAGAAAACGTCACAATGAGTTATTCAATTCCTACTATTAGCTCACACTCTCCCTATATTTCTTTATATATTTATCTTATTCAAATATTCAATCGTTAATAAAATACTCATTATTCATCCTATCAAGTTGAAATAAATTTTTTAAAACTTGTACTGGATTACAATTGGTGTTAATACAGTTTTTTCAAATATTAATTAATTAATTAAATTTTAAATAATTGATTTTAGTTTTGCATGGGAAACAAAATGGCGGCCATTGGTTATTGAAGATCAATGAAAGTATTTTCAATAAGGGGTTACCATAGGGGGGACCCTGTTCTGTTTCCAAATACCGCCAAGTTTGTCGCCAGCTTGGAGATATATCGCCAAATTTGACGGCCAAAATGAGTCGCCAAAAGTGACGCCAACTTGGCGATATCTCTAATATTTCGCCAAATTACAATAGAGTTCCATTGTAAACCTACTTGCTTATATAAAATCAGCAAATTGAGATATTTTAATGCAACAAAAACTAATATTAGCTTAAGGGATTATATTAAATTTCTCTTTGATGGCGTAAGTCGGAATTGACTTTAAAAACAAAATTTTTATATTACTTGTTTTTTTTAATTAATACAAAAGGACCATTTTTTTAAGGTTGCACTGTTTAAAGCAAAGAGAACAAACACTGAAATAAAAACTGCAATCATCCTGGTTTTATATTAATTTAATTAAATGAAACATACATCAGAGACTTTCAATTAGATTTATTTTGAAAATGAATTTTTCCATGATAGTGTGGAAAGAGGAAAATATATGTTTAAGTAAACAAATGCACGCTAATAATTAGCAGTTTCCATGCAAACGCAAGCTATTACAATAATTATTGCAAGCTATTGCAAACAGATCATTTTAAGCAGTTATGAGAGTTTTCCTGCTCTAAAAAATTTCCTTTATTTTTTTCAATTTCTGAATTTCTAGCATTTCATAAATGTTTTTTCGAAGTACATAAAAAGTAATTTCGAGTTTTTATGGAAGATCAACCATACTCACTTTTTAAGAATAGTTATTGAAGATGCAGCTTTTGATTTTGCTTTTCCTCTGTGTTGCACGGTGCTTTGGGATACGTGGTAACCATCCCTCAACCATTACCTCACTTGGCAATTTGAAAAACTTCAAACAGCAGTAGATTTGAAAATAATGTTTTTAAAATCGATATTGACCATATATCCGCAATTCACGCTTTTCTTTATTTTTTTAAAAAAGAATGAAAGTTTAAATATATTTTTTATTCCTTCACCGATGATTTTTTAGAATTTCTAATTTGCCACCTTTTATAAAGAAAAAAATAAATAAGGCATTTTTGTTGAACACTAGTATACATTACACTTGATAGTTTGCCATTTTGTTAAACTGCTGAACTTCAAGTACATGTCGGTTAAGGACCAGACAGTTATATATATATAAATATACATTAATCAGCCCTAGATTTTGTTGGTTTCAAATAAAACAGCCTGAAAAAATCTTGGTTACCACGTATCCCAAAGCACCGTGCAACACAGAGGAAAAGCAAAATCAAAAGGTGCATCTTCAATAAATATTCTTAAAAAGTTAGTTTTTGAATGCACCTTATTATACAAAATCATACATGTTTCTACCTCATTCCCAGATCTTAAAACTGCTTTATAAAATATTTTTTTTTGTTTTGTTTTATTATGTTATGTTTTTCGATTCGAAAAGGCTTATAATCCCTTAACCCTTTATCGACTGAATTATGAATTCATGAAAATGCTATCTTCTAAAGCATTTTTCTTGAACTGTTTAAACTACATTAGAAGATTTACATAATCATTTAATAAATTTTAGAAGGATTGAAGGATTTAGAAGGATTAATTAAATTTGAATTTATAGGGATTTTGTGCAATATTTATAATCCTACTCAAATCTTTTATTTTAAATATTTTTCTTAGTATTTTTTAGAATTAGGAAATGTACAAATATAATGTTCTTACAATAGAAATTTAGAAATATTTCCGAACTGGAAAATCCCCCCCCCCCCACAACGCCAAGAAAGATGAAAAGATGCAAAGGCAAAAGAAATCATCCTTTTAAAAATATTTTTGAACCGTGTAACCACTAATGTTTTTGGAACAAGATAAAGTGATGTATATATAACTCATTCTAAACTGTATTAGAGTTATTTTAATGGTACTTATAAGTACCGTCAGTAGATAAAGGGTTAAATCTCGAATGGTGATTTTTGAAACAAGTAAAATTCTACACCATATTTAATCTTGAAATCTATACGTAATAATCTACAAATTTCGTTTTTAAAAAGTTAAAATGTGTACTATATAAAGCAAAAACTTAACGTATATTTCTACGTAATTTATAGATATCAAAACTATTTAATAAAATATTCTTATTTTTCAAAACGAAAAAATCTCATAACACATTAAATCAACAACGCTTAATTTTGAAACACGAAAAAATCTACATTACACGCAATCTACACACACATAATCTACAAATCTAGGCGTAATAATTACAATTTTTTTTTCAAGTTCAATGTATGTGTTTAATTATGCAAAAAATTACATATTTCTTTCTTGTACCTAAATCTAAAAAATGTTCCATAAATTAGAATAATTTATGGAATAAATTATTCTAATTTTTAAGACGATAAACCATAACTCATTAAATCAACAAAGCCCATTTTTTGAGTACGTAAAAATCTTCAAATAAATCCTAGTTTGGAATATGTCTGTGTACGAGTGGATGTGTTGCATTTATCAGGGATGAAAGCTGTCCGATACAAATAACTGCTTGTTACCACTAAATTTTAATAGTATTTCTCGCCTGATTAAATGACAATTTCTGAGATTTAATAAAGCAAAGAATGCTATTAAAATTTAGTAGTGAAAATCAAACATTTGGGTTGTAGCGCTTTCATCACTGATTTATACGTTAATTGTGTATAATATACGTATAATCTGATTCGTTCTATTTTGCTTAGAGAATAACCGAGTTAATTTGTGGGAGATTTATGCTTCTTTTTATTCTGTGTTACTTACCCATTTTATTTTAAAATATCATTTACTATTACTCTCTCAATTACAGCATGTCAGTTCAATTTTTATAAAAGTATTTCATATGCACCTTTCTTTAAAAAATAATTTCATTTTATAATGCTTTTGTAATTGTATTCTACTTCTTTCTTTTCTGTGTTTCTAAATACTAAGAATCTCCTATTTTCTCATAACTAGATACTCTCACCAGCATCTATCCTTTTTCTTTAATTTATTTCCTCATTTTAGTTTTCAACTAAGACTATTTACCTTATAAAATATTCTCTTTAAAATTATTAGAAATATCATAACCTTTTAACTTTTTATCCATTATTAATTTAAAACACTTCTGAGCCAATGAAAAAAATATATACTGAATTGGAAAAGATATTTCTAAGATAAATGTTTTTCTTTTCCATTAATATATTCATCACTTAAATCTGTCAATATGATTTACATAAAAATTTACTAAACCTGTGATGAAGTGTAAGGTTCACTCTATATAATAGTAATTATTAAAACAAAAGTAATTAATATAAGTTATTGACATCAGAATTATTTTTCACACTAATTGGCAGAAAGTCGTTTAAAAAATTAAACAGTATTTAATACAAACATAAATTAATAATACGTTTAAAATAATAGTTTAAAATATTCACTTTAATTAAAATTTAAATAAAACTTACATATTTTATTTTTCGTTTTGGCAGAACCCCCTCAGGCGCTGGTGGGAGTAGCTGGTTCATCCTTGGACTTACCTTGCAACATCACAGCCCCATCTCCAGATGATTCAGTTGCACTTGTACTTTGGTATAAAGATGATTCAACCACCCCTTTATACAGTTTGGATTCAAGAAGGGGTCGGCTGGAACAAGCAAGGCACGCAGCTAGTGATCAGCTGGAAGGAAGGGCATATCTGAGTATAACACATAAGCCATCCACATTAAGGCTAAAGCCATTGTTAGAGGAAGATGAGGGACAATATAGATGTAGGGTTGATTTCAAAAAAGCAAGAACGAGAAATTTTGATGTGTTACTGACCGTAATTGGTACGTTGATATCTAGTTTATTTATTTATTTTTTATTTAATCTTTTATATTGATTAAGTTTTATTATTTAGTCAGGAAGTACTTTAAAAAGTGTATTATAACTCAATTACAGCGTGTTAAAAAAAAAAAAAAATGGAATAGAATTTGAAATTATTTGGCATCGGCGTTTTAAGAGGGATAAAAACGAAAGAGTACATGCTATAATTAAGATGGTATACGCAATAATAAAACTAGAGATACACTAGCTTTAATTGGCAAGCAGAGGGTTTACGGAGTATACAAACGTATACCAACCACTGCAAATCGTCTTAGCATTACTTGGTATATATTTCAAAACTAATATTCTAATCTTCGAGAAATTAAACTGAAGGGCGATTTATGATTTTTTGGGGATGTTTGAAAATTATTCAATATCCCTTTTATATAGTTTGCATGCAAGTAGGGGTCGTTTAAATGAAAAAGACATGCAGCTAGTAATCCATTGGATAGAAGAACTTATCTGAGTATAACACATAACCCATCTACTTTAAGGTTAAAGCCATTATTGAAGGAAGATTGGGGACAATATAGATGTCGGGTTGATTTTAAAGTAGAAAGAACGGGAACGTTTTATATGTTACTGCCCGTAATTGGTACGTTGATATTTGATTTATTTTATTTTATTTATTGTTTTATAGGGTGTGAATAATTAAACCAACTTATTTTAACGTGGTCTAAAAACGAAACTTTTGTTCAGAATATTGTGACATTTTGTGAAGGACATAATGAAGGTATGGGTATTTATTTGAGTAAAAAATAGTTCAAAATGTCGTCACTAAAGGGCGTTGTTTCTTGAATTAAACATTTAGCAAACAATTACGATAGTTTAGAAATTTAATTTCATCAAAACATGTTCCAAATGACAGCCATAATTTTCAGGTACCATCTCTAATCGTAAGATAGCAGTTGTTTCACAGTTGGCAGTAGTGTATTCTGCGAAAGGCTATCCTTAAAGTTAATAAGCAAAATATGCAATCTAACGTAAATGTATGCTAAATGTGTAATTCATTAAAACATGCTCTCTGGTGGCGAAATTTTGAAATATTTTTTTCGCTTAGACAAATCCCCATCCCTTCGTTATGTCTTCCACAAAATTTCTCAACATGATTTTTTTTGCGATGTTTGGAAATTATTCAACATCCACTTTATATAGTTTGGACCCAAGAAACCATCGATTCGAAGAAGTAAGGAATGTAGCTAGTGATAAATTTGATGGGAGGTCTGAACTGAGTATAACACATAAGCCAACCAAATTGAGATTAAAGCTACTGGAGAAAGTTGAAGAACATTTGGTGGTTGGTTAAAAAAAAGCAATAATACTTAATCTAATTTTTAAAAAAGCAAAGATGAAAAAGTTTTATATGATAATAACTGTAATCGGTGCGTTAATAAATGACATATTTATTTTCTTTTATTTAGTGATTTGTTTTTATTTATTCACTGAAGACTTAAAAAAAATTTAAATACAGCACATTTTTATAACTAGGATTGTAATACAATTTACGTTTTTTGTAGCATTACTTAAAGAATAATTTCAAAATCTAAATTTCAAAACCTTTAAGAATATTTTTTTTTCATTCTGAGGGGCGCTTTATATGGTTATTTTGAAAGGGTTGGAGATGATCCAACCACCCTTTTGTACAGTTTGAATGCAAGAAGAGGGTCGGCTCGAACAAGCAAAGTATTTAATTTACTGGATGAGCTTATTGGAAGGATCTATCAGAATATAAGACATAAGTCATCCATCCTGAAATTAAAGTTTTTATTCGAGGAAGACGAAATACAATATAGATATAGAAGTAGGGTTTATTTCAAAAATCAAAGGACAGGAAATTTTCATTTGTTACTCACTTAATTGATGCGTCACTATGTTACCTGATTTATGCATTTTTATTTATTATTTTATTCTCATTTGTTTTATTTATTCATCGAAAGACTTTCCATTATTACTGAGCAACGGTATTATTGAAAAAGTGAATTAAAATCGCAATTAGCAGACACAATCGATTATTTTTGTAATATTGCTTGTCGTAATATTTCAAATGCATTCCTTAAGTTCCTCATAAAGTAAATTATTTACATTTGGAGTGTTACTTCGTAAATTTGTTTAGAAATGGCTGAAAATAATTCAAATAAAGAAGTAGATATTCTCAATGAATGTAAATTCCTTTCATACATGAAGTTTCTTAGTTCAACGAATATGCAATCTATCAGGTGAAAAATAACTTTTTATACGAAAATATAACTGTTTTACCATCTCCTCGATAGTCAAATGATGAATCATATTTTTATGTATAGCGTTCTTTTTAAATATATTTAACGATACATCCCAATGTAATTGATTTTTTATTTATGTTTTTAAAAGAATTTCAATGAGATACCGAAACAAAAACAAAAATAGTGCATTATATTTCTTCTAAAGTAAAAAAAAAAAAAATTAGAAAAGCAATTGAATATCAAATTCTTTATCAATGAAAGTGAGAAAAAGTTGGGATTTTTTTCATTTTAAAATGTGTAAAAAACTAGATTAAATGCTTAATTAAAATCAATACCACGAATGCATTAACAGAAATTTAAAAAAATACATAGTCATAAAATATAAAATTAGAGAACAATAGCTTCTTTAGTGCTTTGACTGGTCTTTCATCCAATGGATCATTATCTTGAATTGTGTTCGTGCTATTTTTTTCTTGATTGCTCTATTTAATTTTTCAATTTACATTGTTGTAAACAAGCCTCTTTCTCATTATTTTGATGAGTGGATAAATTTGAAGGAAAAAAATAGTACTCAATATCTTTTCCTAAGTACCTATGAGTCATACAACAATCAGTAAATAATTAATATTTTAAAATCTTCTTTTTTTTTTTTTTTTCAAAATTTCAAGAAACTTCTAAAATATCGTAGTTCATGGTATATGTTCTGTGAAATAAATATACATGTAGTGTTTCTCACATTTTTCTTAATACATAAAGTCGAAAATGTAAATAAAACACATCAATAAAATAAATCAATAAAGTAAAATAAGTTAGATTTAATAAAACTTCTGGTTTTAGACATATTCCTTTAAACGGAAAATTATACTCTAAAACAAGCAGTACATTTTTTTAGAATACGCCACAATTTTAATGCTTCTATTTTATAAAGTACCCTAATTTTGTCGTAACATCTGTAATATAAAATCCGTCTATAAACATTACATTAAAAATGTTTTCATTGGTGGAAATAGATCTTAATTTTTAAACATAAAAAACGTTTTTACTTAATGCCTAGCATTTTATTTGTGCATAATAATTCAAGAATTAAAACTATAAAGTGATATTCTTTGTACAACCTCTGTTAAATTGTTAATTTTTCAAGAAATTCCAGCACTTTATATTATTCTCATCATTTATTAAAAAAGAAATATCTAACAATGCTACCATTACTTCCCCACTTACTAGAATAAATAAGCTTGGAATTCAAATTTTTAATAATGAACTTTACAATAAAAATGTTCTTTTTATTTTTAAAAAAATCTAATAAAACCCTTTTTTTTTGTTTAAAGTATTCATAAAGGATTTACAAAAGTTATGAAGTGAAAAAAAAAATCTTAATGAGCAAAACCAAATGTACTCTTCAAAGATCGATATTCATTTAAATACTTCCTTAAAAACAATTTCGAATGTCCTCGAGAGATGAAATTCGGATTTATTGTAGTTACTGTTTACATTTATGATATGATATGATGACTATAATGTATTGCCTCGGGTTTTCTTATCGAAATTATTATTATTAATATAAAGAAGACGAACTAAAACTCAAATTTATTTTTATGACTGTAATTAGGAACTATATCTGTCAAGATACTTGTCATTATCTTTTTTTTTTTTTTTTTACTTTAATGCTACTTTATGTGATTTATAGAAGCTTAAAGAATAAGTAAGTGAAAAGTGGAATGAAATGTTATTTAGATTTTCATTCTTTTATTATTTCGCTTTGGGATTCATTTCTTATCATTTTAAATCGCCAAGTCAATAAGTAATAATTTATTTATCTTTTACATTTTTTGGTTTGTAATAAAGTAAACAATATTTAATTAACTGTTTTATGCTTGATAAATGCAATATTTTTCAAAATATTAAAAGCGCATTTTAAGATTATTTAAGTTTTATGTTTATAACGATGAATAGTTTCAAAATAAATTGAAGTAGTAAAGGAAATTTTAAAATAACATATTTATATTTTTAAATATAATTTAAATAAATCCGTATTTTCAATTAAATCTCATTTCACAAAACTTGAGTTTAATTTCTTTAGATGTGATATAAGTTGAAATTTTTTCATCGAAGTTGCATTTTCGTAAATGAAAAGTATACTACATTGTAATGAACAAAAGCGCTGAAATAGCAACAAAAATGTCATTTAAAAGTAAATATATTATTTCAATCGAGTAAAAATTTAAAGAAGATTTTATTATTCGGTTTATGGTTATTAAAAATATTACATTTTACTATTTGTATTTGCTAGATGCTATAAGTATTTACAATTGTGGAGGAAACAGCACCAAAAAATTGGCGATAAATCAAAATTAGAAAAATAAAACTTTGTTAAAATCACCATAAAATACAAAATAATCCATACGACGCCTTTCGGTATGGAAATTTTAACATCACAAAAGTTCATTTGTGACCCGAAACGCGTTCTGTGTTTTATTTTTATTTTATGTGATTTTTAAAAAGCTTTATGTTTCTAATTATTTACAATTGTGTTTGTCGAAATATATCCCTGTTTAAATATATATATATATATATATATATATATATATATATATATATATATACATACAGGGTGTCCGGTCTCAACAGTGTCCAATGGCTAATTCCTAAATCGTTAGTCATGGACATATAGCTCCAATTAAAAAAAATGTTTTAAATCAGGTAAAGAAATATTTTAAAAACGATTTGGGTCAATAAAGACATTTCTTAAAAAAATACGAAATTTAAATTTTTATACGGACCCCCGGTCCTATAAGTTATATTTAGTAAAATTTTCCTTTTACACTGACAAGTAATACACAAAAAGTCCCGTTATTCTACGATTAAAATTGACCGAGTAATAGCTGTTTAAAGATGGAGCATATTTTGTGCTGCAAATTGGGGGTCATTCACAAATTTAGTCGAAATATAATTTCGTCAGATATATTAAAAAATGGTTGAGAGTAAAATTAACATTGCAATATAAATTTGAAATCTTTAATCATTCTGACATATTAATGCAAAATATACAATTTGTGATAAACATTTAAGAAGAAAGAAAAAACAGAATTTTTGTTAAATAAAATGATGCTAAATTAACAGCCTCAATTCTTTACAAAATGATACGTATTTTTAAATATTACTAGATTACACTAACCTGCAAAAGTTGGGTTATGTCATGTTTTTTAGCTTTTGATAATTGATTCTTATGTATTCTGTACCGCTGAATCTGAAATTGACCTTCATTTTTAACCATCACATCAGGATATTCCGCAAATTTCAAAGTTAAAAAGTTCAAAGTTAAAATTTAATCTCCTCCCCCATCTCATCGGACCACTCAGCTATATAGCTGAAAGAATCCCAGGATAAGCAAAAATATCGAATAAATTATTGAATAAAATAAAATAAAACAAAACAAAAAAAGTTTTACATATGTTTCATAGTATGAGATTTTCGCTATATTTTAACTTACACATTTACGATTTGCAAAAAAATTCTAACGTGATGGTTAAAAATTAAGGTCATTTTCACATTCAGTGCTAAAATGTACGTAAAAAGCAATTATCAAAAGTTAAAAAACACAACCATCTCCTCTACTTTATAGTATCCAATTTTTGTTATTCTTTAAATTTGACAATTTATGACTTGCGAAATATACTGACATGATGGTTAAAAATTAATGTAATTTTCGGATTCAGTGCTAAAAAATACATAAAAGCTAAAAAACGAACAATCGCAGTCTTCTATTATCTAATCTAAAACTTTTTCTTAAACTTCATGGCGGTAATCTAAGTAAAATAAGTATAAATGGTAACCACCGAAAATCATAATAATATTAGATTGTTATTGGATTTGCACCAGTATGTAAAATGTAATCTCGATCTGATATTTAAAAGTGAGTTAAAGTTCGTGTACAAATTTTGAACTGGAAAAACATACATACGATCGTTGAAGTAACATAAAAACTTATAAAAATAACATAATTTTTGTTAAAAGAATTCATAAATGAAACAGTCTCAAATCCTGACAAAATAAAACATATGTTATTTTAGCAAATCTGAAAATTAATAAATGTTAACTTAATCGTAATACTTGTACGATTTTTTTCAAAGCGCAGATACACATGAAATAAGATCTTCGAATACTTTAAGCACTTGGTATGTGACCCCTCAAAGCCAAGCCGAACTCATTTGTTTTCAGAGCAGAAAAGTGGCATAAGTCATGCATTTTTAAAGTTTCATAACTCGCTCAATTTTAGTGTTATGTGAATGGGCTTTTTTGTCTTACCTGTCAGTGTAATAGGAAAATTTTACTAAATATAACTTATAGGACCGGGGGACCGTATAAAAATTTAAATTTCGTATTTTTTTAAGAAATGTTTTTATTGACCCAAATCGCTTTTAAAATATTTCTTTACCTGATTTAAAACATTTTTGTAATTGGAACTATATGTATATGACTAACGGTTTAGGAATTAGCCATTGGACACCGTTGAGACCGGACACCATGGGCGTGCCGAAGGCTGTTTTAGTGGGGGGTGTGAACTGAATTTTGCGGACTGCAAGTTTGCGATACCCGCCCCCCCCCCTCCCCCCCCTCAGCGACGGAGTCAACTGTTCTACAATACTGTGAATTTATAAAAATCACTACAAGTCTTAAGTGCTCACCTGCATTCTCCTTAACCACAGTCGAAATTAATTAAATGCTGTTATTCAGTGTGTGTATTTTTTTTTATTATTTTACTATGTAAGTAGAGTTGAGAATCCTGTTATTAATTATGATTCTGCTTACGATTTAAAAGGAAATGTGTACGGATGTACCGTACATTAACCAGTTCTCAAAAGGAACAATTTAAGAATGTTGAAGTACTTCGGAATTTATGTTTCTATAAATAAAACCGCATGCTGTTGTGTAATGTAAGCGTATAAATTTTAAAATAGATAAAAAAGACAAATCTTGCTTGCTAAAAATAAGATATATGTTAGTATAAGAGACTAAAAATTACCCTTCTACATTTTTAGCACTTCCCAACAAAGTTGAAAAGTGTTTATGCATTCGGTTTGTCTGGCCGTCTGGCCACGCTCTAACTCCCGTAAATATACTCGGAATTTCATGAAATTGATAAGGATTATTTAGAGTCACCAAAAACATGTTTGGTATTGTATATGAAGTATGTAGGAATAATCGTTCATTTACAGGGGCACTCAAAAGTATTCCATTACATTATGGTATATGGGGAATAACTCCCGTAAAAATACTCGGAATTTTATTAAATTGATATAGGTTATTTAGGGTCACCAAAGCATGTTTGGTATTGTATATGAAGTATGTTGAATTAATCGTTCATTTACAGGGGCACTCAAAAGTATTCCATTACTTTATGGTATATGGGGTATAACTCCCGTAAATATACTCGGATTTTCATGAAATTGATAAAGGTTATTTAGAATCACCAAAGCATATTTGGCATTGTATATGAAGTATGTAGGATTAATCGTTCATTTACAGGGGCACTCAAAAGTATTCCATTACATTATGGTATATGGGGGAAAAATCGTTTGCAGAGTATTTTAATGACATTATGCTATTTCAAATGTATTGAAACTGATATAAATAACTGAATTTCACTACTTTCACGTTAGAACAGGACATTCATAGCATTTTTTATTCATTTACAGGGACGCACAAAAGAAATCGTTTACAGTACAGCACTGTCTTTGAGTAATAATTGCTGGAGTGCAAGGTTTAAAATTCGGTATGCGCTTTTAAATTTAATTAATTTTTTGCATCTTACTCGTTACATATAAATTCCATACCTGAAATTCCTACACAAAAGTATTTACGTACCGTTCTCCTTATTAGAGGAAATTGCTGAAGGTAAATTTTCAACTGAAGTATATGTAGCTCTTAAGTGAACTAAATTTTGGCTTGCAGGTAGCTAATAGATTCAAATCTATAAATCATATACAGGACTGCTGAAAAAATTCGCATAATTTTCCGATTGTGGATGGGAACAGCTGAAACTGGGCTTTGAAATGTATTATGCGTTTCCATATGGTTGAATTAGACGTAAAATTTTAATTTTTTAAACGGTGCAGTTTTGTTATATGATACTGAATGCGTTGGAAAGTGTTTCATAATCTATGCTTGACGCATGATTTTTTTCACTTGTTAAATTATCACCCGCCTATCCTTCAGAATAGCCCATTTTCCAGCTACACTGTCTAAATCCAACATGCCAGTGATGTCTGTTTCACAGGTTAATAGCATTAGTTCGTCCAGTCACTCTTCGGACATGGTGGTACGCGAGTATTTTTTTACTAACTTTAACCTGCTGAAACTTTTTTTTCATTACTTGCCACAGTTACTGGAATAATTAAGGCCAACCTGTAGGCCAAAGAAAGGTTAGGATACAAATGAGCCTTCCCCACAAGTTTTTGCGCTGCTGCGCCAATTGTATCCGATTCAGAACTAGCTATTTCTGAGGACATGATATCAATTTCACATTCCAAGTTATCTACATCTTTGAGATCATCAGGGAATAATTGACATAGTTTAGAAATGTCCTCGGTAGAGCTGTACTTGATCCTAGATGGAAGGAGACAGGCCAGTGGTTTAACTTTCTCAAATACCAACTTATAAATGTCTCCAAATGCAGTTGTAAGCCGATCTACCACCTTCAAAATTTCTGCTTTAAAATAATTCTCTCGCGTAAATAGAACTGCAGTTTCAGGATTTTCGTCGATCTTCGATGGAGGCCTCCGTCGCCTGTGCCGCGAATTGAACTCATAATCTTGATTTATTCCGTGTGTCTCGCAGATGTTGTCAGCTTCCTTAATGATGTTCATTATTGTCGCCGCGTCATCATTCCGGAGTTTCTGAATCCTTTCGTAAGTTTTCTGCATTATGTCGGTTCCTTCTAAAATGTTCAGGTCTTCAAGTTGCAATTGCTCTGTTGCTAACTTGGTCTTAAACGTAATTGTTTTCATTGCAAGTAAAGAAACAGTGGAATCGTATGACATCATTTTGCTTCTTAACCCTGCCACCTTAACTTGAGCATCCTTGTCAACCTTCATGTCTTCAGAAATAATTTGCAAAGTATGGATGAGGGCATCATAGGACGATAAAATAGCTTTGACTGAATCCACTCGCATAGTCCACCTTGTCTTCGACAAAGATTTCAAGGTAAGACTCTTCTGAAGAACTTCCATTTTCTCTCTCAGTATGCCGAATCGCTTTGTACTCAGTGAAAAGAAGTTATAGATACTGAATACTGTCGTAGAACAATTTTATTATATTACTTTCTTCGCACGCATGTTCAACACATAAATTCACTTTATGCGCGAGGCAGGATATGTATAAAATAGATCTACCAGCTATTTCTGAAAGTTTTGATTTACAGCCTAAAATGCGGCCGGACATAGATGACGTGGTGTCGTAAGACTGTGCACGAGCTTGGGAAAGCGATATTCAACTGACTGTAGAACTTCAGAAATAAGCTTAGCCATTCCTTCGAAAATTTTGGACACAGTTAGAACCAACCTGAAGAGTGATGATGCTTAAATGCTCTGATTTTGGAATTTTCAACGAAATTCATGTGCCTATGACAATTTGAAGTATAAAACTGTTTTTTTTTGGGGGGGGGAGGGGAGAGGGGCTATACAGGAGCCTTTTCAAAAGATAATTTTACATCTGGATGATCTGTTTGAATATTACTATGCAGGCCTCTAATAGAAATGCAGAAATATGATTGAATCCGTTTTCCTTTCTGGAGGTCGATGTTTTCATTCGGATGAAATTTTCTTATATGGCGATATAAATTTATTTTTTTCTGTGAAATGTGTGTGTACGCGATCACAGTGTGTGCATAAAATTTTCACTGAATTATCCGCCATTATGCGACAAAAACAAACTTTTGCAAATCGCTCTTCTTCTGTGTCCGCGACTTCACCTTTTAAATGCAGCAACCTCAAATAACTAGCGCCAAATCCAGAGCCAAGAGGTCACCAAATTCTCAGAATCAGTCCATAGCAGAAGGGAGCAATTAAAGATGCTACATGGGAAAACTTACAATAGAGATTGCAGCAACCCCCCCTCCACCTTCCTTTCACGAAAATCTCAAATTCTCAGAAACGCGATTCTCTCTCTCTATCACCTCAGCTCTCTGACAACCCCTCCCTCCCACACAGAATCATACACAATCTTCCCTGAGAAGTTCTTTCTTTTCCCCTTTTAAGACGGACAACAGAGAATTGAAATGATACTGACGACGGGAGAGGGGACTTTTTGCAGGGTGTGTTCTTAACTTTCCGACTGTTCTAAATTTTACCAACTCTTCCAAATAAGTGTGTGTGTGGGGGGGAGGGGTGTTACACCCCAAACACCCCCCACCCCGCTAGGCACGCCCCAGCCGGACACCCTGTATATATATATACATGGAAATGTTAATTACTAGAGTTATAATATCCATTTTCATTACAACTATATAATTATATAAATGGACAGTTAAGTGATTAATAATTATATAATTGGCTAAAGATTGTTAAAAATAGTATGGCGCGAAACGGAATGAAATGGAAGTGGGAAAGGAAGAAAGCAATGGTTTATATATTCAATTAATAATAATGAAGAAAAAATTGAAAGTATTTTATCTTTTTTTATTTTCTTTTAACCATCTGATATTGTAAAAGAAATACATAGCTTATGTAATAAGATCAAGCATACTAGATGCATATTAGATGGCAGCACCAAAAATTTAATTTGTTTTCTGTGTATGGCTTTAGTTAGTGAAATATTCTTTAATTTTTCTTTCAACACCAGGTGGCACTAATGCTAGTTAAAGGCGATGATGTAGATTAATAGTTTTGAGAATTTTTTACTTTAGTTAAGTAAATTTAAAAAATGTTTATAGGTATTTTAAATGCTAATATAATAACGATCTTCTTTTTATATTAATTAATTGCATTTATCAAAGTATTCCAAAATGGTTTAACTGCAACCATTAGGTATTTTTATCTGTGTTAACTTAACTGCAAAAATAACCTTAAAGTTATAGTGGTAATGGATAACATGTGCAGTTGTGTATCTGGATTAAATAAAAATGGGGTTGTATTGGTAAGCTGTGTATTTTTACTATATTTCATTGATATAAATTAATTATTTAAAAGGTTGGTTTTACATTTCATGGCATTTAATATGATTCTGTTTTCATTTTGCATCTATTCTTTTGGTCATGTAGTCGTTAGGGTACAGGAGATAAAAATTTTCAGCTTTGAGCTGTTTTTCTCACAGAAAACGACTATTTTTCTTATATATTTGAATTCTGTACTCTTGATAACGTAATTCAATGTATAAGCTTTTCAATTTTTGGCGGTATCCATATTTTTCTTTTTTTCTTCCATATTAATACTCGTAAGATAGTACAAGGGACTTTACTTTGTACTTTATAGCTGATATGTAATATGTTTTTGGAATCCATTTTATGTATGTTGGGGGGGGGGGTGTATTTGTTATTGTCATTTCATTCATAATATCACAGTTTTTGTTGGTGTTCGGTAGTGTTTATTTAATGGTTTTAAATAGGTTGGCTGGGAGGGTAGATGTTAAATTATGGAGCATGGCGGAATTGTCTGGATAATTTATACGCAAATGTTGATTTAATATATATAAATTAAAGAAAAGGAATGGTACGTATAACAAAAATAGGGGGGATGGTTCGTTAATTTCGTAGTTTATATATTTGTGGTGGTCCTCATGAGGTTTGTTGTCCTTGGCACTGTATTGAAATATTTATATTATATTGATATAAAATTAAGTCACTTTTATTGATTTACTTCAGTATGTATCGATTTATAATGAGGACGTTATTATTGTTTGTTATTTGTAATTACTAGTATGAAGAAATGTTGTAATTTGTTTATATATACCCCCCCCCCTCCCCATTTTGTAAAGTACATTAAAAATTTAAAACATTAAATTAATAAAACATACTTTTATATAATAATTGTAACTTTATTGAAATTATTATTAATTTACTTCTATTTAATAAAATAATTAACAATAATTATAAACATCATAATATATATTTTAAGTGATTATTATCGATATTTAGATGTGCTTTTTCAGTATGATATTTTTGTGTTTTAAGATGATTTAATCGATTCTAACATTAGGAATAGTTTAAATATATAATTGTTCTATAGTTATTTCTGTATTTACATTTTTTACAACAGATGGCACCACTATAAATTATTTTATTTCAAGTTGATTGTGTTCTTTTAATTTTACGAAGTTCCGCAAGATGGCAGCATTAAATAATTATTTATTTAGCTCTAAATAATATTGATGCCATATATATATATATATATATATATATATATATATATATATATATTATTTATCTGTGTTATTAGCCGTTTAATTTTAAATAATTTAATTTTTCATACTTTTAGTAATAATTTATTCCGTGATCTTTTAATGCATCTAATAATTTTTATTATAAATACTATATATTTTAACTATAATTATTATATTTATAAGTTGTTGTGTATTTACTGCACAATGTGTTGTTTTGCAACCGTATGGATTCAATTTTAACTGTATCATTAAACTGGCGGAACTTTTGCTGTGCTAATATTGATACTTGTTCAAGCTGTAATAAGGTCAATGCAATTCTCTTGCTGGGTATGTCTTTAAATTTAAATGTTTCTATATAATTATATTGTTCATTTTTACGGATCTTTTATTGATTAATTTTTTTATCTATTTTTTTTTTTAATTCAATTTATTTGTCATGGTATATGCTTTTTTGGTGTGTGGTCGATCGGTTACATAAATAATCTAATTTTTAGCTTAATGCTGGATTCCATTACAGAAATCTACCATGCTTTTGCTTACATTGGTATTTCATGTACCCTTTTTAATGGTTCAACATTATTTTGATGGTTTTTTTGTTTCATATGTCTTTAATAGATAATTTTTTCAAAATTTGTTGGTTTTTCATATGTTAATATGGACTAATCATATGTAATGTGCTAGTCAATTAGTGGACTTTGCTTAATTTGTATTGGTTGTATAGGGTTCCATCTTTATTTTGTATAATGTTACAGTTATAATTAGATGCTAAATTTATTAATTTATTGAATTAATTATAGTAATTGGAAATAGATGATGATTTGATATTATGGTTATATATATATATATATATATATATATATATATATATATTGTGTGTGGACTCTGTATTTTTATATTTAGCTATATATAATAATTAAAGACATAGTTACTATCAAAAGTGTCTCAATTCAGATTAATTTTTTAAATTTTAACTTTATCATTTCCAAATGATAATCACTGGTTTGGTTTCCTATAGAGCAGTTCACATCACGTGATGTTTACTGGAGAACAATGAAAAAAGCTGTAGGACACTCACACAGAAAAAGCATTGATAAAGCTAGCGATAGCTGTCCTACAGCAACAGCAAAATCCTGTTCGTGACGTCACCTGGCACAGCTCTATACGTACGGTGTTGTAGCCATAATTTAATATGCAGGATTAGCCTAAATGATTCATTGGGTTTCTAAACACTATATATGGAGAGGTATACGACCTACACTGTAAAAAAAAGCTGTAATTCTACGAACGTAAAGTTAGAGAAATCTGTATGCTTAGAAAAAATTTATCTGTACATTTTACAGAAAAAGATGTAAATCTACAAAACTAGTTTTTGTAAAGCTACATAAATGTGTAGCTTTAGAAAAGAACCTACTAACAATACAGAAAGCTTACTAAAATTATATCTGTAATCCGGGTTGCAGTTACATAAAAAGTTCTAGATATCACAGTTTCCTAAAAAATTCTTAGTAACCTTACATATACATATTTTTTTTATTTACAGTGCAAATCGGTATCTGTTACATGAATTTTTGGTGTTGCCGTTACATAAAATGTTCTAAGCATCCCAGTTACCTAGTACAGTTTACAAGTATGCAGCATACAAAGACGGGTAATACACGACAAGATACTTACATTTACCAAGTACAAAAGCCCGCCTCGTGGCTTGCATGCAGGAACGCATCCTTGCTGCATTGGCAGAAACGTGCTATTTAACGTATGGACGGAACTCAATTACCGTTGGGATGTGTTCCGTATGACTTATAAGTGTGCACACATTGAACAATTTTTAGTATGTACCATAAACTTGGTGAGTGCATATCTTTTCATGTATCACCCGTCTTTGCATATCGCATACTTGTAAATAAACAATCTTTTAAAACCCAATGAATTACTTAGGCTAACTCTGTATTTGAAAAGTAAAAGAGGGGTGGATTTAAGTTAAAAGTCGATAAAAACTCTCACAGGTGTAGTAACCCGTTCGTCTTTTAAATTTTTACCAGAACAATAGAATTTACCGCACTGCGATACTACACTTACACAGATATATACCGGGTGCCCCAAAAATGTTAGGTTTATATCGAAAAGGAACTTTTTAAAAAAATGGCAAGAGATAGAAATGCATCGTTTTCTGCTATGTACTTGATAAAACAGTAATTTTTGATAAACAGAATAATGTTTAAACAATATGAATTTAATGTAAGAATAACAGAAATAAAATAACGTAAATTTTCAAATAAATCCGTCATTTTTGGGACACATGGTATACATACACATTTTATATATGCAGAGTGTGAAAAAAACATTGAGCTCGGCTTTTATTCCTTAAATATTGATCATAGACATATATTACAAATTACAAAGTTACGCAAAAAAAGGTACAGAATTTATGAAATCGAGGTACTAAATTTAAAGAAATAAAAAATTTAAATTTATAAATAAAATTAAAAACAGTTTATAAGCTGGATTTGCCATCTGGCATTGATGATAAGTACGTTTTGCTGTAAGCCTTATTTCGATGTTTCTCTAGCATAATGATATATTTTTATTTATTTCAATTGCTAAAAAGAAAAATCTGTAAGTATGAAATTTCTATTTTATTTTATGCTTTTCGAGTTTTATTTTTGACCATTTTTATCTGACATTGGTAGATTTTTATGATGCAAAATGCAATATTATATAATAGAAATAAAATAGATATTAATTGCTTTTTGTGAGGCAGAATGAATTATTTTAGAGTATCATTAAAATAAATTCTTATTATGTTTTGCTCTTCTAGGAAAACTTTTTTTCATTTATTAAGGATAACTCATTTTTTTAAATCATGTTATTGATAATTGTTTTATCTTATGAAGCGATCATCTGTGAGCTTATTGATTGTTGTGCATGCTTAACTAGTTGGATGGCCAATCCCAAAACATTCTTCTATCTCATACATCTTAATATTTCTTATAATTATAATCTTAAGTAGTTAGAAGTGTTAATACTTCAATATTATTAGTTCAATAATATACTAACTTTTATTTTCCTCTTAAATTTCTGCTTCAGTCAATTAATCGGAGTGAAAATGAGTTAATCTCGATAATGACATTCATTAAATCAATAGTTACTCATTTTTTTGTTGTACATCAGCTGTTTGCGAATATCCGGTTTAGAAGGATGCGAAGTTCCCATCGCTGTACGAGTCGCAGATGTTCAATAGAACATAGATTATTTGAGAAAATTATACAAAAATCATTATTACAGCGCCCCCTTCCGGTGGAAAATTTCGAAATTCAAGGAGTACTTGCTAGACATAGCCTAAAACATAAATATGCAATTTGGTTCAGTTCTATGCATAACTTCATACACTTTGCGATTGTAGAATAATGAAAATGGCACAAAAATTGCTATTACAGCAACCCGTTTCGGCAGAATATTACCAAATACAAGGAGGACCTGCTTGCCATAGCCAAAACTATACACACAAAATTTGGTTCAATTCTATGCATAGCTTTATACTCTCTTCGATTGTATAATAATGAAAATGTCACAAAAATCGCTCTTATAGCGCCTACTTACGGCGGAATGTTTCAAAATTCAAGGAAGACATGCTTGCAATAGCCAAAAACATATACAAAAAGACTGGTTTAATTCTATGTGTAATTTCATACACTTTTCGATGATACTATGGGGACAAACAGACACACACACGGACAGACAGACGTGTTTTTTGGAGATGTCTGATCGCTAAGACGTGTAAATCTATCGGAAAGAATTTCTA
The DNA here is from genome assembly GCA_963932465.1 of Maratus speciosus. Taxonomy (NCBI): domain Eukaryota; kingdom Metazoa; phylum Arthropoda; class Arachnida; order Araneae; family Salticidae; genus Maratus; species Maratus speciosus. The sequence continues at coordinate 330,899,163 of OZ010786.1, forward strand.
TTACAATAATTTCTTCTATTGAAGACTGAAGAAAATAAAAATCTATCTGTAACAGCTTATTTGCTATTCTAAAAATATTAAGTTAGAAACAAACGTAAAACTTTAATTACATAATTTATACATTTTTCATGCTGCAACTAAAAAATATATATTTCAATCATTAAATACACAATTTAATGAATTAATATCAAGCGTTTATCCTAAACAGATAAATGTAAATCCTGAGATAGCAATTCTAACATATTTGTTTAAAACCAACTTTGAAATTTTAAATTTCACTTCATCTGACACAAAGTAAACTAAGACTATTTCTCTTCAAAGTTAATTAGAATTGTAAGCCGACCTAGAAAATTGGAATCTTCGTAAATTTATAGCTCCAGTTAATTACTCATTTTCAAATTGTTTTTCTTTTATAGAAGTATCTTGCGAAGATGTTGAGTAAAGCTATTGCTACGTTAGGTAGTTATTGCTACATTTTTCAAAGTTATAATGAGATGTCAGCTATATCTGTTAGATACAAAGTAAAATTAACAAAAAATGTGTACTGAAGTTAACTTTGTAACTTTTATTCTACGATTGCGACATAGCAGAAAATTATGTTTTACACTTAAAATTTTGACATTTAAATAAGTATATTGGGGTGTTTAGTTGACTTTTGGAGAAAAATATCATTTTAATTGCTTTTCACAAATTTGGATTTGATACTAAATATCTAAGCGACATATTTAATCTTGGCAAATACCGATTTCGAACATTTTTTAATTGTTAATTTTTATTTTGTTGCACCATTTTATATTTATCTATTACAGTATTTAATTTGTCAAAAATTAAAGTTATGTCCAAGGTTAAAATAGAAATTAGATTGTTTATAGCAAATTCTTAATAAAATACTGATTGTTATTATTGGTAAAAATATTTTGTATCTAACTTTAGACCTCTTATAAAGTTATGTGTATACCAGTTTACATTTGGGTTATTGTAATCCATATGACAAATTCCTGTCTTTTAGACAAATTCTTGAGGTACAACTTGCCTGTATGAATCTGTCTTTTTATAATTTATCACAGGCAAATTGTGATCTCTTTCTGTACTGTCAAATGTGGAAAGAGATAGCATTTAGAATTGCATAAAAATCCATAAGCTCATAACCTAATAAGCACAGCTGCCTGCATCTCTGTATCCTGTCTGAGTCTAACCTAATGCAAGTTTAAACCTTCTTTTAACCAGACATTTTTTTTTAAAGTAAAACCTAATAAAGCACCATATAGAAATAATGCGCATTTTATTTTCTTGTTCAGAACATTTTCATCTTGGGTCAGATTCAGAAAGAGTGCCAATATTAGCATATATACTTATGGTACCTAAATGCACCAAATTGATAACATGTTTACCCGAACGAAACCCGAATTGAAACGTCATGGATATACCTTTTTAGTTTATTAATTAATTTTTAATTTATTTGTTTGGATCACCACATTCCCTAGGGCCAGCTGACGTCATATTGAATATTTTGCAGGTAGAAGAAATTACTGTCAACAACATATAAACATTGCTTTAAATAAACCGGTTAAGTTCGTGTATTACTCGCTCAATAAGGTTCTGTAGAATAAATATATGAATTAGTAACTGGGTATTGCATTATATAAATTTATCATCAAAAGTTGTTATCTATGCTTTAAAAATTGATTGCGCGTAGAATACGCAGCACGTGCCTTTATGTATATCGAAACCATCCGTGTCTTTACACGTTAATATCTCGACTAATTACCGAATATGTTTTTCTAATATCATTATTAATAATCATTTTATACTTCTGCAACGATAGGTACTTCCAGCGCTTCTTAACGTATTTGTTGAACGCCCGAAAGTCGAAATTTGCGTTTTATGATAAAATTCTACTTTCTAAAAAACTATTGACGTAGGGTAATCGCTATAGTTTTCCAGCAAGGTTTAAATTAGCTTCTAGTACCCCTAGTTTTTTCATAATTTTAATTTCAGTAGATTCGGAAACAGGAACAGCAACATATTTTTGCATTACAATTTCGATGATATCTCTCAAAATATAATACCTTAAATTAAAAGAAATGTATTTTTGAGTTTGGCGTTACAAGAGCTTTCACACGATACCCCACGAGATATACAAAAAAATATTGTTTTTTTAAGTAACTTAATTATTTCCTCTACATTTTTCCTAAATATATTTGTAAATGGTTAATAATCTATAAATATGTTGGTCAATAGCCTTTATTACCTCAGCCAATTTGAACTTTCCAGCTCACATAGTTTACTAATAAAATGACTGTGATAGACGGACAGACAGATACAGAAGTGATCCTATAATGGTTCCGTTTTTACTTTTTAACTACAGAACCCTAAAAATTGTAAAAGAACACGATTTACTATCCATATTTTCTGAATTTCCTGAGTACATAGCTGTTTGTTTCATATGGTTTGCGATACTGTGCAATGCAACGAATAAAACAAACTTTATTGCCATATATACTGTTCTCACAATTTGTTTAATTGTTTTTTTATCTAAGAATTGTCTAAATGAGAATGTACATTACACGCTACGCTCACTGTGGGAAATGGCGGAAAGATTGACTCTTTTCATGGATACGATAAAAAGAAAGTCGGAAACTTTACAGGGTTGTAGCAATATTATGCTGATATTTTAACGAGCCACTACCGTTTTACAAAGTAACCTTTCATTCTTTCTTTTTCGTAAATAGGAGTATCCGCATGTCAATTGAATTACCAAGCTGCATATAGTATATTCGTTCGATGCTTCAAGTTTCCTTCAATAAATAAATAAAATCTATGCATAAAAATCTAAAATATGTTATATCCGAATATATATATATATATCGAAAATATATATAGATATATATATATATTTTCGGATATAACATATTTCAGATTTTTATGCATAGATTTTATTTATTTATTGAAGGAAACTTCCGAAACTTTTTCAATTACTTTACTTTTTTTCAGCTTTTTGTTGTTGTTAAAGTTGTTGGTGTCATTTGAAGAAACTGTGTACTCGCATTGTTATCATAGAAATAGAAATATATTTTTGAGCTAATTTTAAAAATTACTTTTACGAACCTTGTTATTTATTCATTACATCCTGTGGAAGATGGTGCAAATTATAGTTTTTCAGATGTCTTCAGGACATAAACATTTCTCTTATTAGGGGAGCAATTTTGGTGCGGGTCGCACCTAGCATCTAGACCTGGTGCATTTTGTAGCCCTATACATAAAAGCTAGAGAACAGATAAAATTTCTCTATTAAAATCATACTTTATATATTTTTTAAACTTTTATTTTTATTATTAGATTTTCATTTGTTTATTTCACGCCAAAAGTGAATATATGCCGTGTTATTCGTCGCCAAATATGGCGCTATAACTTTTTTGCCCGCTTTATACCTTTGGTATATGAACGGGTACGGAACAAGTTAGAATTAAATCAGACCGCGATTTGTTTGATAATTGACGGCATAAGAAACAAGAATTAGTTTTTTTTTTTTTTTTTTTTTTTTTTTTTTTTTTTTTTTTTTAAATGTGCAGACGATAAATGTGTAAATAGTAAATATATTTCTATTAAAAGCTTTTTTAAGAAATACTATATATGTGAACTATTTTCTTTTTAAGTCGGATGGAATAAAGTTTTGAATGTTTCAAATGAAATGCTGTTGCAGTAAATGTTGTATCTAAAAGTAATTATATATTTTTATATGATATAAAATATTGACTGTGCCTAATTAGGTCGTACAATACAATTTCTAATGACGCCCAAACTTTTTCTCACACACGAGAAGCAGCTATGGCATTCGATTATTGTTGCCAGAAAACTTTAGTATTGAAAAAAATGCCAATTTTTTATTTCCACCAAAAATGTGAATATAATGTTCTAATTTTTAAAAATCAAATTCTTATGTTCTGGAAAGAACTTTTAACCTTTTTACGTTATTTTATACTTACTATTAACTAATTTGCATTTTTAAATGCTTTTTTCAAAAAACGTGTATGTTAATAGTCCGATAAGTGGTTTCGAAAATTTCACTTACAGAAAGTTATGCCGCTGTAAAAAAAAAAAAAAAAAAAAAATAATAATAATAATAATAATAGAATTTTTTTATTGATTATCAAACTTCGTAATATAAGGCTTTAAAATGTATCAGATCTCAAGGCTAGGTACGAGCCGCACCAAATGTGGCTACAATGTGGTTCTTTTCCACATGCATTTATTCCAGTAAATATTTGTCGACAATTTTCAAAGAAACATCTTACGGTTATATATGTGCTCCCATATCAAATTTTCAGTTATAAATTTATGGTACTGAAGTATAAATCTTCATCAAACGCCATGATGACCTGCAATATAATATGACAAAGAAAATAATAATAACAAAACAAAAATCAGAAAAGTGTTATTTTATGCAATACACGTTTTCACGTAAATAGTTTTACGTAACAATCCACAAGCACCAACGAAAAATCACCTTATTATTTTTAAAGGTATACATAAATATTATACAGACATACATACAATAAATACAATAAACCCAACTGGAGTGAAAAAATAGCCAGATCCAGGAATCGTACCCGAGACATCAGTATACAAGACTGCTGCTCTAACCACTGAGCTACTCCGGTCGTTACCTGGGTCTGCAATTTCTCACTAATAAACCATGTTGGGGAAGTCACTAGCCATTTATACCACAGCCTTGGATGACCGGAAAACGATAAATAGACTTAACTATTACATCGATCTACTTATAATAAAGCACACATACACACATAATTAACGCCTGCATTCAATAGTTAAAGGTATATATAAATATTATACAGACATAAATACAATAAACCCAACTGGAGTGAAAATTAGCCAGAGCCAGTAATCGAACCCTGGACCACAGTATACAAGACTGTTGCTCTAACCACTGAGCTACTCCGGCCTATACCTGGGTCTGCAATTTCTCACTAAAAAAACATGTTGGTGAAGTCCCCTGCCTTCTATACGACAGTCTTGAATAATCGGACAACGATGAATAGATTTAACTATTACATCGATCTGCGCTATACATAATAAAACACACATACTACAATATACCGGACGCCTAAAAAGGACTGACTGATTTTAAAATTCAATAACTTGCAAACGGTGACAGATATTAAAAAAAAAATTCTTGCAGGAGTGTTATGCATAAGGTCAAACATTTTTTTTACAGTGATTTTCGATTTTAGTTCGAAATTCAAACAATAGATGGCGCTGTAAGCAATAGGCGCTAAATACAGGCTCGATTTTGGAATTTTTAGCCTTTCTCTTCTTCCATGCGGAAAAAGGAGGTGAAAATGTATTGAGTGTGTCCCGAAGTACCAAAAATCTAGCCCGAATTGTCCATTGATCGCAGCGCCATCTATTGTTTCTAATTCGAACTAAAATCGAAAATCCCTGTAAAAAAACTTTTGATCTTAATCATAACTCTCCTGCAAGAATTTTTTAAATATCTGTCACCGTTTGCAACTTATGGAATTTTAAAATCAGCCAGTCCTTTTTAGGACACCCGGTATATTAAAATACACATACACACATAAATAACGCCTGCATTGAACAGTTAAAGGTATATATAAATATTATATATACATACAATAAATACAATAAACCCAACTGGAGTGAAAAATTATCTAGAGCCAGGAATCGAACCCGGGACCGCAGTATACAAGACTGCTGCTCTAACCACTGAGTTACTCCGGCCGATACCTGTGTCTGCAATTCGTATCGGTATAGGCCGGAATAGCTCAGGGGTTAGAGCAGCAGTCCCGTATACTGTGGTCCCGGGTTCGATTCCTGGCTCTGGCTAATTTTTCACTCAAGTTGGGTTTATTGTATTTATTGTATGTATGTCTGTATAATATTTATATATATATTTAACTGTTGAATGCAGGTTTTATTTATGTGTGTATGTGTGTTTTAATATATATTGTAGTATGTGTGTTTTATTATACCTTATTATTTTCTTTAATATTTTTCTGCTTTAACTATTACTTGCAGTGCTGCAATTCTGAATACGGATCTATAAATTAGAAATGAATATATCGATTATTTCTATTATTAATTAATTTTGTTCGACTAAAATCCATTTTAACCGTAAAAGATATATATATTAAACGTTTGACCTTTCCGGCAAATTTTAATGGACAAGACTCATTTTTCAAGTGGTATAAATATATACTAATGACATTTTCTCTTTTTCTAATAGAATTTGTTTTACAAATTTTCTTGAAATACCCCGTTTTAAAAATGTAATAAAACTGATAAAAATAAAAGAATTTGATGCTTTAATATGACAGGATTTAAAAGAAAGTTTTTATAAAAATATAAGACCAAAAGTGTAGCTGCAGATAAAAATGAAAAATGTCAAATTGAAACTTATTATGTATTGTGTGTATGTATGTATAATGTATTAAATAAAAAAGATCATTTTGAAAAAGCCTAGAGAAAAATCAGAACGTTTTGAATGCATTAATGATGAATCCGATTTTTTTAAACTTTGTTTTAGTGTTGTAATACTTTTATTCGTGGATTACATAATTTTATGGGTCAAATGAAAGGTTCTATATTATTTTGTTATATATTTCTGTCCTTTGTGAAATTATATTAAATGCTGCGAGAAATAAAAAACATTTATCAGTTAGATATATTGTTAAGACTATATGATATATAAATTAATTTGTGTCGTTCTTGAAAGGATAATTGATTTATTAGCAAATTGCAAATTGTATTGGTAAATTGCTTAAAATTATATGACATTTTACATATTTTTCTTGATTTTCATTGTCCGTTAATGTGTTCTATCGGTTCATATGCTGTTTCTATTCATTAATAAATTAACTCTTAAATGCGCGATTTTTCATTTTGTTTCAAAAAAATTATATATGATTCTCTGAAAGGTTTATTACACTGGAAAAATAGAGAAAAAAAAATCCGAGATACATTTTTCATATAATGCGTCTTCTGTTCTTTTCTTTTCTGTTCTTTTCTTCTGTTGCACATCTGCAATGAAAGTAAAAACTACTCTCGTGTCGCTGTTTTACGCTAAAATATTGCAAATTAGTAAATATTTTAATAAGTATGTCTCCAAATACCTTATTTTATATAATTGTTTATTTTATAAAACTTATCCCTTTAATTCCCATGATAGAATACGTTCTAGAAATTACGTAGTTCAGAGTTTCTGACATTACACCAGAAAGTTGCAATGGTTAATTTCACTTTATTTAAATACGGAATGTCTGTTATTAATTAAAACAAATATTGCTATTTTAATTTTCTGATGTGAATTTGCTATATACGAATAAAAAAATCTGTTAAATTCAAAACACTGTTGTTTGCATATTGCGCACTAAAGGGTAAATGTATTCTTTTAAAATGCCATTTTTTCGAGTGTATAAGTTGTTTCTATCTATAAGGCGCATTTAAAAATGTAACTTTTTTTTAAAACGAGAATACGTGGAAATAGTACATAACTACCTACTTACTAAAACAATGATGAAAGCTTCTATTCCCTAAAATTAAGTATTATTCTTCATATATAAATTACGTTAGCGAATTTTCGATAAAATTTTTAATTTTAACCTATGAATTTTTAACAATATATATAGGTCATTCTCACAGAAAAGGCCACATTTTCTACATAACCATGCGACTATATATTACAGACCCATATTATTAATGTTTTAAATGCTAGCAAGAAAAGAAAAACTCTAAAATCTTTTTTTATTGTTTTTTTAAGAAAAAAAAACATTATATAATAAGTGTGTTTCATTTTAAAATTTTCATACAGGTTTTCTATGCATTAAATGCGACCTATATGTATCTTTATACTGACGAATCCATACATTTTCTATTTATACAATCTTTAAATATTTTTTAGAAATGAATAGTAAAATAAATTAAAAAAATTACAACGACCATTTGGAAAATGATTTTTTCAAAGACTAAAATTTAAGACATAAAAAATAGCACGGAGTTGATCATACATTACGTACGCCATGAATTAAACATTAATAGTGTTATTACACGTAAAAATTGCAAGCGACAGAAATCGCCTGCGACTCGTATGTATTATCTACCTGAAACTTACGTATTATCCTAGCATTTCATTGGCTGCTCGGTAAAAGGCTTTTCCATCGTAGAAATCTGGCGACCAATTTCAAAATGAAATTTATTTCTTAAACTTCTAAACATCCCACAATATTACTTTTTATATCGTCGTATAGAAAAAAAAATGTACTTTTAAATGCAATTTGTTTGAAATCTGTATCTCAATTTGTTTCTGAGTTATTAATTTTTTTTGTAGTTTTTATTACTTTTTTGTCATAGTGGCAACAATCTGTTGAAAGTAAAGGGAAATACAGATTACTGTATAGACCCATCAGAAAACGAATAAAATGATGATTAAACCAATAAAAACCTTCAGATATGCTTTTGATTTTCTACGCTGACGAGGACAATAACCATTTTTCCAAATGGTTAATAATACACTGTAAAAAAAAAAAAACGGACTAAAAAACGGAAATGCTACTGGCAATCTAGACGCCAGTACTATTTCTGTTTTTTTACGGGAATTTTTGCCCATAAATTACAGAAAAATTTCCGTTTTTAATCAGGAAAACTGAAATTTTTGTGTAATTTATGGGTAAAAATTCCCGTAAAAAAACGGAACTAGTACTGACGTCTAGATTGCCAGTAGTTTTTCCGTTTTGTAGTCCGTTTTTTTTTTTTTTTTTTTTTTACAGTGTAATGCTAATCTTATTCTTCAGACACTGTAATCATCATAAAGCAAGACTGAAACAATTTCTCATAGAAGGGTCACATAAAATGGGCAAACTAACATAACCAATATTAATTTTCAATGGTAGTAGCAAGTATATAATCAGTATGTTAAATATTATTCTTATCGTCTGGCGATGCCGTTGTCGTATGCCAAAGCTATGTGCCAGTAATTTTTTAAGCAAATTAAATTTCTGTAAATGGCAGCGTTCTGTTTTGTTTACATGTTTTATTCGATTCTAAAAAGTATTGATAACTACGAGGGTTTAATTAACGTGTGATAAAGTTCACTTTTTTCGTTAATATGAGTTTTGAGTTATTAGGAGTCTGTTATTTATTTCAAATACAACGAACGTCATCAGAGTTAAAACGCAAAACGTAATTTTGCTTCATACCATCTAATAAATTCCAAGGATGTCATTTATTATTGAAAAGAACAATTTGAATGATTTAATACAAATTTAGAACAATTGTAAGTGAAAATTGGTTTGAAGTCTAGAACATAAATATATTATGTTTCGTAATATAACGCGATATCCGGTTTCACTCTATTTTAGGTCTGTAAAAGTTAGTTACACTATAGAATACATTTTAGTAAGTTTTTATAATTAAAATTAATCTCAAAATGCTCGAGATAGTCAAGCAAGTTTACAATTTTCATTATAACTGCTTTTATATGCTCACTTCTCCTTTTCAAATAGTTATTGATTTTATAATTTTCCTCATGTTGCGTGATCTTTTCAAGAGAAATCACTTGAGTCTTGCTTTCTACTAATGCAAATGACTGCAGCATAAATTAATAAGTATTTACGTAATTCATTTTTGAAAGTCGTGATGTAGCTCTATAATAGAAAACTGGATTTATTCATAAGAATATAAATCAGCATAATTTGAAAACGTACAAAGCTTTTTTGTAGATTCATTCCAAACTGAAATTTTTACATCTGAAAGTACATTAAATATTTAAATGTTAAAAATAAATGTTTTATTTGAGGTTCCTCAACTTGATAAATTAAGTAATCAAACATTACACCTTTTTGCCCAAACAAAATTCAACTGTTATTCAATTATTGCAAAGGCAAATATATTGTTTTAATTCAATAGCTGTATTTTAAGTAATTCCAAAAGTAATTTTCTCACATTCAAAAATTTTTTGGCTACACTAGTTTGCGCATATTACGTGATCTTTTTGAGAGAAATCAATTGATTTTTGCATTATGATAACACAGTGTCTGGAGCATACCGCAAAATAGTCATTCCTAAAAATATTTTAAATTGTAAGTTGTTTTAATGACGCAAACATCATCGTTATTCGCTGTAAAAAATACATTGTTGGGTTCATACAGTATTATACTGGCAGCTGGGGTGCCAATATAATACTGTAAAATCAACAATTGTACCATTAAATAACAATAATAAACCGTAAAATAAACAGTATTATACCGCTACCGATAAGTAATGTGCGGTATATTTGTGCATTTTCATTTATAAAACATAATATTACTGTTTATTTACGTTTTATTACTATTAATTTTACTTTATAATACACTGTATAAAAAAGGACCAGATTTCCTGTAGGAATCGGAAAAATAGTTGCCCTTATCGTACCGGAAAAATTTCCGACCCAGCTCGGAATAAAATCAGTAAAATCGGAATAAAATCCGTAAAATTGGAATAAAATCCATAAAGTACTGTTTTAATGAATGTTTCCTTTTTTTTACGGATTTTATTCCGAGCTGGGTCGGAAAATGTTCCGGTACGAAAAGGGCAACTATTTTTCCGATTCCTACAGGAATACTGTTCGGATTTTTTATGGTGTACTGGCACCCCATATGTCAATATTATACTGTAAAATCAACAATTATTTTTGCAGTTTTTGTTTAAAACAATGAACACAATTTATTGTCAATGGGTTTTTCTTTGGATCTAAAAATGCATTTTAGGTTAATACTTTAGAAACTAGAAATCAAATATTTACTTACAACAATTAATTGCCCATATCAGTTTCAAATGGAGAATTTTAAGCGCGGAGCATTTTAGCGTAGATAGAGTTTTGCGAGAAAGCAAGACAATCAAATGATTTTACTTGAAAAGTTACCTAAGGATTCAGTTTACAAATTAAAATTCAAGGTTAGAAATATGTTACTTTTATAAGTTAATCAATAAATGCGTAAATGACTATATATTTTTTCTAATTTTAGAACTCAATAAAGAATTTAAAAATCAATATTTAAGCCATAAAGGCGTACCAGTCGCTTCTAATCTGCTCCAGAGACTGCGTTAAAAGAAAGAAAGATTCAAATGGTTGATCTTGAAAAGATCGCGTAACATACACAAACTAATGTAATCAGTAAAAATTTTAATGGAACACTGTAAAAAAAAAAAAATGGTAACGTTCCATGTAAAATCCAGGAACGTTTCACCTTTTCTCAGGTTTTCAGAATAATTTAGCTCTTTCCTGTGAAATTCTGGTTTTCTTATCTGAAACGTTCCTGAACAAAAGTTGGAAACAGCAAAACGCTGCGGCCGCCATTTATTATTTTTTTTTTTTTTTGCTATAATCCGTTGCTCGCGCGCGAGTGTCGAAAATGAACTCCTTAAATGAATGTAAAAAAATCAATATGGAATGCAAATAAATAAATAGACGACATAATCCTTTTCGTCTCTATTGTCAACCATTCAGATGAAAATACAGTACCTCTGTGACATCGCTAAGAGATTATCTCTCGTACTTGTCTGTGGACGACGAACGAGCAAACCGTGTAAAAAAAATACACCTATTATTTGGATCTCCATTAACCAGGGGACCATCAAACATGATTCTCACCGATTTTGATTAATTTAAAGTATGTTTTAGAGTTCTTATCTCTAATTATTCTTGTGAAAGGATTTCTTCAAATGGGCCTTAGATTTTCAGAAATTAGATGCCGAGGTTTAGCATACGTTTCAAATACCCATTATTTTGCAGCTCTCAATGTGTCTTTCGTGGTGTGGACGCAGAAGGCTCGCACGCCACCCGTACGGCTCGGGTTCGATGCTACCTCTTGACTTTTTTTTCTTTTTTAATTAATTTTATATTTTAACACTTTACAATTCGATTTAAATTTGATATATATTTGACACTTTGAATTGCTGCAAATTTGATTTTTTTTTTTTTTTTTCGGAAAAAATATACAATTACGTTTAGGATTTTTTTTTTCATGAAAATTTAAATGTATTTTATCTAACTTGTAAACTAACATAATTACTGACGAAAATCCAAAATATTTTATGTCTAGATTTTTTTTCTAATTATTATTTACATTTATATATTTTTATATTTTAAGCAAAGATCAGAAACAATATATCATATATATATATTTACTTTATTGAATTTTAACTGAAAATTTATTTTTTCGTGTAAATTATAAATAATAATTTTGATGTCAATTTCAAAATATTTTTTCATTCCAACAAATAATGATAATAAAGCGAAAATTGTCAACTGGAAATGTAAAAATCGTCTGTGGATCCCGCATGCTGTGAAATGTCAGTAATGTTTTGCTGTCAACCGAAATATTCCTGGTATTTCGCAGGAAACTTACTGGCATTTCTCTAGAATTTTTTTAACATATACAGTAAAGTTCCAGTCATTTTCAAGAAATGTTTCTTGGAAATAATGGGCAACTCAGCTGCCCATTTTTTCCCAGGAACGTTGCGGAATTTTTTTTACAGTGAAGCATTGCACCAGCCATTTCATGAAAAACTGGCAAAATGTCATGCACGTGACACGTACATAAATACATATATCTATTAACTTATAAGTTGTTAAAATATAAAATATACGTTAAAAATAACAAAAACTCTTAATTTTTATATTAGCATAGTTGTTTTAATTTGAGAATATAATAGCATTGTTAAAAAAGCAGTAATATGTAGAAAAGCTGTTCCACACATGATATGGAACGGCCTTTTAGGGGTGTATTCAAATTCAAACTGCTTATTTTCCAATTCATTTTTAAATCATGTTTGTTCTGAAACGCATCAAACTGGCAGATTCTCTTATAGAAACTATATAATGTGCCAAGCTTTTCTATTTTTTGATAAGGCAGAATATATTGCAAAAAATGTTGTCAAATTTGGCCTTTTGAACCGAATTTTCTGAAACGAGAGAGCTGGGAACGAAAAAAAAAAAATGGTCATACTGAGAAAAGAATTGTTTAAAAATCAAGCTGTGAAATAGCATCGCGTCACGAAGTGGCGTCTTCGCATGTGCGCAGTCACGTCAAGGCCAACGCAATCACCACTAACAAAACTCCTTCAGATGTTCTACAATTTCACTTTGGTTTTGTACCGATTGATTGCATATTTCTCTTGAAACTTATTTTTTAAATGAGGGGCACCTTTTTCGATGACCCTGTATATTGGTCCCTGATGTTTCTAAAGTTAACTCTTAACTTGCCTTTCAGCAACATACCCAATTTAGGCTTATAAATACTATTAGAATAATATTGAAGCTATAATGCCTAATGTTGCCAATAAAATACATTCTGAAAATATTATTAAATCTATTTTCAACATTTAGAGGACAACACTTGTGCTGTTTATGAATAAAGATAGATTTATTTTTTCAATTGTTGATACATGTTCTTTTTGTTTTGTTTGGAAGCTTGCGAAATACCCTATTTTGTTCTACAGTAAGCAAGTAAAATTTACTTCTTATCATAGTTCTCAAAATTCTTGTGTGTTTAATATTATGGAATTTTATCAAGGAAAATTATTTTTTCAATTAAACACCAGTATTGCCGATTAGTAACAAGTATAATTTAAGCAGTAAACCATTCTTAAAACGATATGATTTTTTAAAGTATTTTTCTCATGATTTATTTAAAAAATGAAAGCCGAAAAACATTATTACAATGATTTTTGAATGAGAAAAATACTGATCAAAGCCAAAAACATTTTTAAAATAATTTTTGTAAACTCAGGCATTTAAGGGTTAAAGATCGCTTTATGGTATCATGAGTAACTCGGAAGTGATTGTTGTATATCTTCGTTCGTCGTTGCATTATGATTCCATTGATTAAGAATTTTTTTTTACTTTTTTACAGTGTATTGCCCGTCTCGTATTCAATTTACATAATATTCCAATCTTATTTTCCAATCCTGCGTTGTCGAACATTTTCATTTAGTATTCTTATATTATTTCAAAAATATTTCGTTTCATTCTTCATATTCCCTATTTATTTGTCCGTATTTTTCTAGAAAATGTAAAAAAACACATAGTGTGAGGGCTTTAAATATTATTTTCAAGCGAAAAATATAGAACTAAATCAAAATTTGAGATTAATAATCAAATGATAATACATAAATCTTCAACACGATATGTTTCAAACTGCGTTCGCAGAAAGCAAGAATCAAATGATTACTCTTTAAGAGATCACGCAACGTGCGCAAACTACCGTAATCAATAACAATTTGAATAGAAGCAGTGAGCATATAATCAGTCAACATGCAGAATGTAGTCTTGTTTCAACCCATCTAATAAATTATGACTGTAATTTCGACGGAAATCATTTATCATTGAAAAGAACAGTGAGAATGACTTCATACAAATTTAGAACAATTGTAATTGAGAAGTAGTTTAAAGTCTAGAACATAAATTTATTCTGTTTTATAATAAAAGGGAATATCCGTTTTCAGCATAATTCTATTATGCAAATGTTTTCTAAAAGCTGTGAATATAGGTTATAATGATTTTGCATGTTTTATTTTATGTATCTTTAAGAAAGGAATAAAAATTCGGTTTTGTTTTCGGTCCAAAAATTAAGGTTTCGCCGGAAAATCGTTTTCGGTGAAAATGCGGCTGGACCGAAACTCGACCGAAAGTATCTGCATTCCAAAAATCTCGTTTCTTCCTTCGGTAATCTTTAGCATTACTCATTCAATTGAGATGCATCGGCTCAAATGAGGCACTCTTTATATATTGCTATGAACTTCACTGTTTATAATTAGCAGACCTGACTGACACAAGACGTGACTTCAAATTATAAAGCAATAAATGCATATATACATCTAAACTTTGAAGATGCATTGCACGTGCTCATTAAAAACTGCAAATTTAACAGTAATAGAATTTTTTAGCTTGAAAGCGTAAAAATGTTTAGCATACTCTTTGAGAAAATTGTAGTATAACAGATGGTCATTTACAAAAATCATTATAGAAGATAAATCAATGTATGTATACTTAAAACATTTTTTTAAGTAAATAAAATTCGTATAATTAGAAAATCATTTTATGTCATTGATGAATTAATTATATTTTATTTTGTATGGAAATAAACCAATTTGGGGCACACGTATAATTACTTAATAATTATGTATAATTAAGTATGTACGTATTAACTATTATTACTTTTTTTTTTGTGTGTGTGGGGGGGGGGGGGGGGGGAGGGTCAAAGTGAAAAAAAAATTATTTTCGTTTTTGGTCGAAATTAAGTAGATTACCGAAATTCGGACTTATTAATAATACATAAACATTATGTGTAATAAACATTATGTATAACATTAAAGAGGTACTAAAAGGTTAATGAAAAAATTCTTCTCTTATGCATTACTTTTTTAAAATATCACCAAATTCACATGCATAATTTTAAAAGCAAAAGCATTTGATTTGATGATTCAATGTGCTAATGCAATACTTGTGTGAATATATCTTTATGTATTGTGATGGTATACAGAATTCTTGATCGATACATAATTTAAATACACCTTGTTTCTAATTTACCGTTTTTTAATGGTTTTTGACAAATTAATCATTTTCATTTTTTTTTCAAAGAAATGAAGATTTCATTAGCAAGCTATGTAATGATTGTTTGAAATTTCATTCCTTTCATTCGCTTCTTCTATTCTTTATCTTAGGACATTCGCTTTGAAGTGGAAAAGTGAGTGTGACATAATTCCGCTCGACGTTTAATTATCTCCTTCTTGTCAACTACTTTTCAAGTTCTTCAACGGAAGAAAAAAAATCTACGTAGAGATTTGTTACTCTTGTCACCAAATTACTGCTAATTGTACGCATAGCTTCTTACACCTTTACTTCTATTAACTGTACTAGAAGAAGAAATGTAAAGTGTTACGAGGATCTGAAATTTAAAATTATGGAGATTGCTACGTTTAAAATGTAATAATTATATAATGATAATTAAAGTAAAAAATAAATGAACCATTAAAGGCAGTAAACTTATCGGCAAATTTAATTTGTTTCCGAGACGACTTACGATAAGTAAATGCTTTCTAAAGGTACAATTTGTATTTTTTACTTTACAATTTGTATTTTCTGTATATAAGTCACATTTTTAATTTATAACTTAAAAGCAAATTTATATATATAAGGACACGAGTTTAAAAACTCGTCTTATTCAAAATTTTTAAAATCGTGTTTTCTCTATCAATCTATTCTGTTGGTAAACCTGCACCGAAAAAACCCTACAATCTCAAAAAGAGAGAGAGAGAGAGAAAAAAAAAAAAAAAAAAAAAAAAAAAAAAAACTAGTTTTATCGTGTGAAATCTTGGTTTACAATGAAAACCAATGGACTCAGTTACAGGTTTTTCGCGATTTCCTAAAATTTGATTTTCTGGATTAAGGGAGTTTTGAAACTCACGCCCTCATATATAAGGTTATTGTGCCTAAATAAGACTCTATTCTCCATGGTACTGCCGCATTTAGGGTACATTTGGCACATTATACTAAATAAATAAATATTTCATTACACAGAAAATTATTGAATAATGTGGCTGTAGTTCGAAACTAACTTGCTTTGTGGAAATGGAATCAATATCTTTAGTATAATCCCACAATATACGATTGTCACATTTACGACAGTTAAAACTTAAATGAGACACCCATTGCCCTAAGTGTGACAATTTGTTTTATACATGCCAATTTATCTGAAAATATTCATTTAACCCTTAACTGCTTTGACAGAAATTGTCGAATAGCTACAGTGAAAGGTCTCCAAGCCGTTTAAAGAAAGATAATTAAAAAGCTTCATTAACTCATAGGATACAGTTTCTGTACTAAACTTTATCTGCAGGACTATTATAATTTAAATTAACTGATTCAGAAGTCTCTAGCATTAGTACTAGGGCTCCAAACGGCAGAAAATTTCCAGTCTCACTGATGATTCTGGCGGGTCCTGAGAAGCAAAGACGATCTGATACCCCCACATTTCTTTCTCCAAGATGCCAGAGTCAACGCCGTTGCTTACACCGAGGTGTTAGAGGACTAAATTACTTCTGCAACAAGTGGGAGACTGTTCGTTTTTTAACAAGACTCTGCACTATCCCATACGGCCTATACAAACCAAAAATAGATGGCCAAAGAATTCATGACAATGTCATCCTCAACTTATTGGCCCTCCAGCTACTCAGATATTACTCGAATGGCCTATTACGTATGTGGCGTAGTTGAGAGGGTCTCTAATAGTCTTATTACACGCAAAAATTGCAAGCGGCAAAAATTGCCTGCGACTCGTCAGATTTCCTGACACTTACATATTATCCAAGCATTTCATTGGCTGTTCGGGAAAAGGCTTTTCCATCGTCAAATTTCCAAGCATTTGATTGGCTATTACTGGCGACTCGCTTCGCTTCAGGAGTCAAAGACGCTCGGACAGAAATAAGTTGCTTGCTTTCAAAGGGACTCCCCTGGAGCCATAGGATAACATGGAGACGCCTGGAATTTGAAGAGACTTTGATCCCTCGTGTAATAGCACTTTAATAGTCATCCACACAATGTCGCGGCACTTAAGGCAGTCGTTGAGTATGCAGTGCCAAATGTTCCCAACACTCATCTAACCATTACCTACAGCCAGCTTTGATGAGCTCTAGAGCCGGTTATTGCGGATGGCAATGATTTCAATGAATGATGTCACTCAGTATCTATGTACTTGCCTGTACAGAACATTAAAAATGCTCTATCTCTTATGTATATTCTTGTTTGTAAGCAGACCTTGATTTGTTGCCAAACACCATTACTATTTAGTTGGATTTTTATTTTTATTTGTACGACATTCTATAAGAAATTGTTTTACTATACATGTAAACATATGCACATGGACGGTGCACACATCGTTAAGTTAAATAACTCCATGTATTATATGCAGCTCGCTTATTATTTTATTTGGCATTAATATTATTAAGGAAGCATTCAGTGTGACTTCAGCCGTGATGTATTGATTGGAAACCGACTCCAAACAAACTCTTGCTATGTTTAATTTCTTATTAAATAGAAATCATAGAAAATTTTATAACTGCATATAACGTATTAAAACACGTAGCTGTGAGATATAGTTATATGATATAGTTACAATATATAAACAAAATAGATAATACACCATAGCAACAGATTTTTTGGACTCAATTTTCAAACAAAGCGTGCTGACTGATAAAAGCATCTATTATAGAAAATGCTTTGTTTTTCTTTATAAATTCTCGTGAGTTGTAACTTATGTTTAAATCGCTTCAATATCATGCGCGTATAATGCATAGAAAGTCTAAACAATATAGAACATTTTAGTTCGCCTTTTTAAAACATAAACACCTTCAGACACCTTTTTAATTTTGGTATGTCTTAAATTATTTTAAAAATTGCAAATAAATTAAAAATTTGTCTTTGTTACAGAAACTATCGAATCCGCCAAGAACCGTGAAAATCTGCCTTACCCTTAAAAAAACTGCATCTAAAAGTCAGAGCATAATCATAGACATGTCACAAAATTTCAAATAAATTTAATGATAAATTTTCAAAGCGATAATATAGTGATGATTTTAATTACTTTAATTAACCCATTTTAATATCACAGATTTGAATTTTCCCATCGTAAACTTTGCATAAAATCTTAAGGTACTTAATATAAATCTTTAACAATATTATATTAGCTTTGATAATGATAACATTTTGGTTAAATTGGTTTATAATTTTTATTGAAGGAATAATATATCTTGAAGAGAATAAACATTATCTTCGTAATTTCTTTACCTTATCCTATGTAGTTCCTTGTAGTTTTTAGTATTATAAATTTATCTACATCTAAATTTTTGTGTATAATTAAATCACACACTTAATGCTATAAATTTTTAACTTATGAAAATTGTTCGACATTAATAGCTAGAAATTTTAAGTATTGCTATTAATTTCATAAAGTAATTGCAGTAATAATAAGTAATTTGATTATTTACATTTGTACAGTACTTCATATTTTGTCGTAATTCTATTGGCATAAAACTGATAGAACAAACCCATGTGTTTTGCTCCAAGATTTTTCATAAATAATTGTTTTTGAATAAAAGTATTTTAATAATATTCCACTTATTCTCATACATATTATTAGCTCAAAACAAAATATACCCATTAATTCAGTAATTTGCTTTTTAACAAAGCATTTATGCTAATATTTCAAATTTTCTCATGCATACAATTAGCCTAAAAGTAAACGTATCCATTTAATTTGCAATTTCTCATCAGATAATTATTTTTGAACAAAATATAATTTATTTATTTTTATTTTTTAAAATGTGTTAAGAAAAAGAAATGAAAAGTTACGCTACACGAAAATTTTGAAACACTTTCAAACAACAATACTGTAATGAAGCATCATTATTTAATAATATAAAAAATATTTATAAATAAAGCGTAGAAAACATGTAAAACAGTTCAAATTTCAGTCTCAGTAGTAAGCTACCATAGTCAATAAGATATAAGAATCCTTTTCGTAAGCCTGTATATAGTCCATAGATTTCTATACATACTACATAAAATTAATTTCAGCTTTAGAACACGTAATACATTTGAAAATGTATAGAAGACAACTTTTTTTTGTTGTTGTTGCTGTTCAGCCCTGTATAAGATCTACCTTTTTTTAATTCACACCACATATTAAGATAGAATTTAATTTAGCTTTAAAATGTATGACACTGGTTATAAATCAGGTATAGTTGCACCCCTTAACCCCCCCCCCCCTCCTATTTTTTTATAGTAATGATTTTTCTATTGAACATTTAACCTATCTACTCTACATTTTTTATATAACTTCATAAAAAATATTACTGTAATATAATTACCATATAAAATGGAATTTTTATTAAAGAACTCAATCAATGATTTCTGCAATGTATCCCGGACCTCGGCGTTAGACACCCCGCTTTATTAGAATAGATGCTCCAGCCAGTAGCTCGGGAAATCTGAAGAAATAAGTCTGCAGCCTCTAAACTAACTCATTAATCGATACCTATTTCAAAAACATTTGCTAGATATTTCATGAAAAATCTCTAATAAATACATTATATTACATCTGCAAACTATCTCTATCTTATGAGAACGTACAACAAAAGCCAAAATTACCTCTTTTGATGAATATAACTGTTATTTGAAGAAATAAATTGCTGTAACTCCGTCTACTACTATTTTTTTTATATATATATTGCGAGTAGAAGAACGTCACTAGCTCCATCACATGTTCAACAGTTGAAATACAGTGACTGGGCAACTAAACACGATGTGCCATCTAACCCGGAATTATTCTAAATCCTTTTTATAAATAGACCTGTATGTGAATTAATTTATATTCTACAAAAATCTCTTAGCCTTTTTAAGATGAGAAATGTATACAAAAATTAAAAAACACCTCTGAGCAATTCCCGCTCCTAAACAGTAATGATTACGAATTTTTTTGCGTATCCCTGTATATGAGATATAGAATTTATACACCTCATGTAATGTAAGACGTGACTATGCACGTGCACCGGCCACTACTGACCCCAACACGGTGCCCCCCAAAAGGACCGCCACGGCACCCACTGCAAGGGGTCCCCACAAGACCGGGCTAGTCATTCTGACCTGCACCGATGTGTTTCATAAGTAGGGCATCCCAAGCAGGATTGTCCCGCTTTAGTCTCCTCTGGGGCATTGCACAATACGGGGAACCACGGACCCACACTCACTGAGTCAATGACGGTCCCCCGACTTATCCACTACCAACGTCCGAACGCCGACGGAGCAACCCGGCTCAATATAACTCTAAAGAGGGGTCGGAACAGGTTCGACCCGATGCAGAGCCACCGTCACATCATCGAAACCTAATCACGGGACACTTCATAAGAAGAGCCCATGCTCGGAAACTAATGAGGGGACTCCTCACCGGCTTCCTTTACCGCGTGCCGAAACTGAGAAACTCCTATAGAGGTTATCTCTGCGATTTCAGCCCCAGTGTTTAACATTTTTGCATGAACATACAATTAATTTTGTTAGATAACAGGATATGAGGAAAAATCAATCACAATGAATTTTAAATAATTAACATAATTTGAAACTTAATGAAATTAACATGGATTTCTTGGGAGGACTAAAAGATGCTTACTGGAGAATATGGAGTACCATATTTGTTTATTTACGAGGACAGAAAACATATTTCGGTTATAATACTGTCTATGACCGATAATTGCTGGGAGTGCACTTCAAGACGCGGTATGCATTTTTAAGCTAAACAATTTTTTTTTTTTACATAAAAAAAATGTAATGTAAAAAACAAAATTGCTTAGCTTAAAAATGCATACCGCGTCTTGAAGTGCACTGCCAGCAATTATCGGTCATAGACAGTATTATAACCGAAATATGTTTTCTGTCCCCGTAAATAAACAAATATGGTACTCCATATTCTCCAGTAAGCATCTTTTAGTGCTCCCAAGTAATCCATGTCAATTTCATTAAGTTTCAAATTATGTTAATTATTTAAAATTCATTGTCATTGATTTTTCCTCATATCCTGTTATCTAACAAAATTATTTTGTATGTTCATGTAAAAATGTTAAACGCTGGCTCTCCATTATTTCACAGGAAGGATGTTGTATTTGTCCTCAAAAATAAATATTTATTTCTATGTGTTTCAAATAGGTTAACTCTATAAAATGCACTGAAAACGATTTTTCTGGATGTATGATAATTTAATTGAGATATTTGTGTCTCCTTATGAACAAACTTGCCGCAAACTCCACTTTTCATAGCGGATGCCCGATGGTAAACTTCAATAACATATACCAAGCTCAATAAACCCATGTATATATACGTGAGATAGGGCACTGATAACAAAAGGCCAGAAAGGGAGTCTACTAGAAAACCAATGTCATAAACTCTTTACAGCTACGTTGGAAAGCGTTAAAAAGAAGTAAATATGAAATATACATGTGAATTAATTTAGCGTTTACTTTTAAGTACTATTAAAATAACTTGTTATAAAATTCATTTAGGTAAAACATAGATTAGTTGTAATACAGTTTAGAATGAGTTACAGATACATTACTTTATCTTGTTCCAAAAGTTTATTTTGGTTACACAAAACAAAAATATTTTTAAAAGGATGATTTATTTTGCTTTTGCATCTTTTCAGCTTTCTTCACATTGGGGGAGGGGTGATTTTTCAATTCGGATATATTTCTATTGTAAGAACATTATAAGAAACATATTTAAAATAAAAAAATTGAGTGTGGTTATAAATATTGCGCAAAATCCTATAAATTCAAATTTAATTCATCCTTTTAAATTCTTCAATCTTTCTAAAATCTTTCAAAAATTTATTAAATGACTATGTAAATCTTCTAATGTAGTTTAAACAATTCACGAAAAATGCTTTAGAAAATAAAATTTTCATGAATTCATAATTCAGTATATAAAGGGTTAACTGAAATCACAAATTCTATGTATTAAATGTTATAAAGAAGTAAATATGTAATATACATGCGAATGTAGCGTTTAGCTGAAATAAAAAATTCTATATATTAAATGAAAGAAACGTTAAATTGCTTTCTGAAATTATATGGCTGTTAGGTAATTTTTTTTATATTATGCTGTGAGACATTTCTCGCTTTATTGCTACACTGATATGAGAAAAAACATATAGTATAGCAAATAAATGCGCACTTTACATTTTAAGACAGTTTTCTAAATTAAACTTTGCTAGACAAAAAATTAAATATATATATATATATATATATATATATATATATATATATATATAGGAAAGTGCTTCAAGTCAAATTTACTTACAGTTTGAAAAGTAAGATTGCAGCTAAAAAAAAAATTAAAATTAAATAAAGCATCTACAAATGTAAAATATTGTAATTTTCTTTTACTTCTAAAGGAACCATTTTAAAATTTTCTTGAAACTTCTCGGTTAAAAATAAATAAATTATTTCACACACTAAATCGACAAAGTTTATCTAATATTTTTATGAAAATTTTTATGGGACAAAATTGCCTGAGGCGACAAATGATAAATGTAAAATCGGAATGCAATTGTTTTAAGATAAAAGTTTATTTTGAGATGCCTCGAAGAATATTTAAACTATTTTTAAATGTATTCATAATGAATGAAACTGAAAATTTAACAAAAATATATTTATATACATTTTTTTTTGTACTATGTCTCAATAAGAAATGAAATGATATGCTGCTTTTCTAAAAGCCGACTAATTATTTAGCTATAGTTCTACGTTCAGGTAAAAAATGATTAAATATAATACACATATATATACATATATATAGAATGATTTTTGAAAATCAAAGTAGTTCGTTTGTATTAGTTTAGATCAACGTAGTCTGATATTTAACACCAGAACTACCGGAAATCTGAGTCAAGATTTATGAAAATATTTCACACGAGAATTTTGATTTAAAACAGTTTAACTGCATTATTTATCGTTTTTCTTCTTTGTTTACTTTAAACTTATTTCATAATCAAATTTCTGGTTTGAACCGAAACATATTCATATGGTAGCCGTCAAAATGATGGCTCACGGTTGTTTTAGTGTAAATATGTATAGATAGTGTAAATACACACTATCTTAAGGCGGCGCTAAAAATATTTCCCAACTCGACGACACGTGACTTTCTGATACATTAACTGATGTATTAATAAACAACAATGCATAATACTTGCAGATATGCTTATTGTAATAGCTGTTTCGTAACAAAACAGTTTTTTTTCATTTTCCGATAAATAAATTACACCTTGTGTTATAAGCGACTGTTGTCTCGGGGTGACTTCTTTTTTTCTTTCCTGGCTAACGCGTTTAGAGATTCAGTCCAAAATTACAACTTTGACAACATTTTCTGAAAAATCGTCTGTCTTTTCCAAAAGCAACAACAACAAAACCATCTTATTACATTATTTTTTAATATGATTACCTTACAACTTGATATATTTTCGAACAAAAGTAGTTAACGTTATATGTTTAGCAATTAATTTAAAGCTTTCGTAGCACTTCCTTTACAATAGATACAGGAATTGCATAACATTTGCTTTCATCTAAATAAATTGTGATTTTTCAACTGATTAAGAACAAAATACTTTTCGTCAGACGATTTTGATTCTTATTATATTAACATAAGTAATTTTAATTATATGTATTGGAATTTTGTCTTAACGTTTGAATCGCCAACAATACGTTACTTCATTATGTTACTACAGAGTATGTAATTCAAATATATATATATATATATATACAGTGAAACCTCTCTGTAAGGGCCACCTGCCGTTCTATTGAAAATTGACCCTAATGAGGGGTGGCCCTTGAATAGTTGTGACCAATTTTTTCATTTCTCTTTCTTTTTATCCCGCGATTTTTAAAACTGCATATTCTTTCAGGGAGTTCTCTTTGTTTTTAACAATATTGTTTATTTGATTCTTGCTGCAATTAAACTGTGAAGCCAATTTTCTTGCAGATCTTCCTTGATCATGACAATTAAGAACTTTGATTTTGTCATTCAAATCCAAATGTACTCTTTGGCTTGATTTAGGTGCCATAATTTAAAATTTTACATAAGCCTGAGCATAAAATTTCTAATGTAAAAATTGTGCTTCAATATGCATTCACAGTTTTAGTAAATGTAGAATTAGTTTTTCTGGATAACCTGTTATCCGTGTACCCACAACAAAGGATCACCCCCCAACCCCTACAGGTTGAAAGGTCAAACAAAGTGTGAGAAACACCTGTTTGTTTCACTTGTGGAAAAGCTTGTGGTCCTTTATTGTGTTACTAAATCCTCCCCATCTTCTACTGCCTCCTTTGTTGCAAGTGCAGTTGTTTGCTGAACTCTTGTAGGTTTTGGTTCAGGAATTCAATACACCTGTTTAGGATTTAAGACACGTGTGAAAAAATGGCCTTTATGAAGGATAGGTGCGGCCCCTAATAGGAGTAAATTTAACTTTATGTCTATGGGAGAATTTTTCGTTCCTAAAAGTATTGGCCCTTAGTAGAGGTGACCCTTGAATAGGGGTGGCCTTTAAAAGAAGTTTCACTGTGTATATATATATATATATATATATATATATATATATATATATATACGTAATTTCTAAAATAAAATTTCATATGCGTTTTATTTAATATCAAAGAACTGACGAAAATCACTAATTGTCTAACATTTTCAATCAGGTGCGACTGCGAAAACATTTGTAATAAAGAAAAAGCTGGGTAATTAGGATGGTTACAGTTTTACCCGCATGTGCGTTTTATTTAATATGGAAGAACTGACGGAAATCACTAATTGTCTAAAATTTTCAATCAGGAGCGATTGCACAAACATTCGTAATAAAGAAAAAACTGAGTAATTAGGATGGTTACAGTTTTAACTTCTTAAACATTAAAAAAGTTCTGCATTAATGATATTTTGTACTAAAAAAAACCCATTGGTGGGGATACAACACTTATAAGAATTTGTTTCTTTTTTTTTTTTATCTTTAGTACTTGTAAGACAAAAAAAAGTGAACTCGTTTTTATGCTCATATAAAATAAAACTTGTTTAAGAATTTTTTAAATGCAACTACATTTTAAAAATATCAATTTTAAAAAGAGGACATACAAAATTTTAATGATGGATAGAAAAAAATGTAAAGAAAAAAAAAAAACAAAAAAAAACGGCTCAATAATTTGTAACAGTACGAACCTACGTAAATATTTATAAGCCGTGTCTAATTAAAAAGTCTGCTTGTAAATCAAAGGAAATCAATATTGTTATGTAAGAACCCTAAATGCAAACAAATGAATAGGGAAAAAATGGTTTTTCAGCAGGGGACCTCATTACCGTTTCGGGTTTGCAACATGGGACTCGTTACCTTTTTTTGAAGTTACTTATCAATAACTTTGGTAAATACCTAAAACTACAATTTTTTTGTTTTTCTTGTAGATTCTTCAAAAATGTATTCGTAAAATATTCATATTTAAATATAATTAGGAAATTTTCGATGCGTATATGGGACATACAAACGCTAATGACTTTGATCAAGCGAATATTTGGTTATTCTTTTTACTGTATGAAATCCCCGAGGTTTTAAGTTATAAATTTTTCTCCGTGTACAAGTCTAACAAGCACTTTTTAATGATTTATCTTTGGTATATACACTTGTGTATTTTTAATTTTGTTGTGATGCATTCATACCAATAAAAATAAATTATGTTAATGCACAAGTTTAAAAAAAAATGTTTTGTGTTGTTATTATATCAAGAAAATTATAAAACGCACAAACTTGCTAAGATTGTAAGAAAAATAAAGAATAAATAAATAACTGTTTTGAGTGGCTTTCATATTTTTAAACGTAAATTAATTATATGAAATAGTATTGTTCACAACATGTACAATTTTTTTTTTCAAAATATAGGAATGATCAGAAATTGTGTAAGTAAAATATGCAAAACTGTCTTTAAAAATAAAAGATAAACAAAAAGAATAAAAGAATACTTTAAGTTAGGTATGTGGGTAAAGGAACTTCAAAAAGATTTGAGTGGGAAGGGTTTGTTCTTTTTTTTTTGGGGGGGGGTGGGGGGTGGTGGAGGGTGCGGTTTTCAAATGCAGACTGCCGTTCATACAGTATTTTTTATAGTCTGAAATAAAACATTTTTGTACAACACAAGCAACTAGAATGTCTGTTAAAATGCATAGCCTCTCGTAATCAGTGTAATTACCTTATAATCTATGTATAATAAAAATTGGATTTCAGACACGTTATGTTGTTATTTTTATGAAAAATAGAACATTTTACTGAAAATTTAAATAAGAATTTCTACTAGCTATAGAAATATTTTACACAAGTGAAGATTATGAATTGTTTGGAATGTTTCAAGCTAAAATTTTCAGTCTGTAAGATCAGTATTTTGTGGACATTTTGTTGGAGTTGGTTGAGATGTGAAAAACGCAATATAAAAATTCTCAAAATTGAGGTTTCATGTTGATCATGACGTAACTATGCGCTAGAGCTGATTCTGATTTAACCGCTACTGTTCCATTCTCATAATGTACTTTTATTAAAAAAATACCATACTGATATAGTTATATTTTTATATTTACTTTATCCTTTGGAAGTTAGCACAAAATAGAAGGTACAGTCGTGGAAAAAAAAACACCCCCTACTAACTCCTCAACAAATTATCGTACAAGAAATTTACTGGTACCGAACGATTGGAAATAAAGTCTACTTTTAAATGGTGCATATAAAATTTGCTTAGGGATCAATATACATATTAAAACGAACCATAACTTTGTTTTTTCCAATAGGAGTACATAATTCTGACACCATAAATGAACTGTACACCCTTCAATTAGCCTAAAAACAAATTTTTATGCAATTCGTACCATAAGTTTCTGAGAAATTAATTATTTTAAAACTAGCGTATTTTAAGGGCTGTATCCAAATTGAAGTTCGGTACTCGATTGTTAACCAAGAGAGCTCCCTTCTTGATCAAGGCAGCTTAAGAAGTCAATGAAGCCTGCTAGATTACAGGGCAGCAGAGGAAATTTCAAAATATCTAGTCACTTCTGTTATAGACGTTCTGTTAAACTCCACCATATGGCAGTCGGAAATCGATATTGTCACCACCACGATGGTAACGAATGCTGTAGCTTTCTACATCTCTGGATTCCTTAAATCGACTGGATTCCAGAGAATCCCCGAATTTTACATCCACTTATGTATTAATATAATGTCTCGGGATTCCTCGAAATTAACCACTTATCTTATAGGAAAAAGAAAAAAAAAGTATTTAAACGTTAGACGCCCAGTGGCGTGGTCGGTAGTGATAGCTGCTGCCACGGCGGGTACTCGGGTTCAAATACTCGGTTAAGAGATGGATGTATTTGTGAAAGTCCGTTTGTAGCTATATAAATATGTAATGGAAACAGGAAAAAAATTGTTGTGATTTGTTGTTGTTTCTGTGTATAATATGAATCATTCGAGGCAAAAAGCAATAGTTGCTATTGGCCCCAAACCAATCTCCACTACGGTGGCATTCAGTGTCAATATCAATTAAAAATTAAGACCCCGCACATTTAGTAAAACTGTTATTTATATTTTACGTTTTTTAAACAAATAGTCCTTATCTGTACAGTACCATTCGTATAAATTGCTTTTATTAACTACGAGTTGGAACCCGTCGAAATTCGACGAACTAAAATGTTAGAAAGGAACTTCAGATCGAATTTATAATAAACCTACAAAAATAATTACAATAAAAAATTCCTCTAACATTGATTGTCTCACTCTTAAAACAAATAATATTTTCAAAATATTATTTCCACAAACTTCAGCTGCTTAATTTATTGAAAAATTAGCCTCTATTAGAATACGTAATCAAGATGAATAATTATGATGAATTTATCGATTGAGGCTCTTATGTTTGTTTTTACGGGATGAAAAATCAGTAAAAAGTATTTCGCTTTGTCACATCATAAAATTTCCCCCCATAAAATCTAAACTGTACGTTATTTTCACATTCTCATAATTTACATACGCACCACTCAAATTCACAATTTGAAAGTATTTTAACGCGCAATAGATTATTAATGAATGTATTTCCAAACTTAAAGTCACGTTTGTCCGATAAAACTTTCCATGTGAACTTTAAGTTCTAATCTCAATAACCGCGAAAAAAAAAAAAAAAACATTCAGAAATTTGCCTTTAGTTGTCATATTGGCCATTTAGCATCGGTCAAATATTTAGTTTTATCAAAATAAATGATCGTATTGTTTTAAATACGACATAATTTTTACACACTGAATCATTTTTCCTAGCGTCTCAAACTCAGTATCAGCATAATGTAAAAATATTGAAATGTAACTGATTTATGAAGAAAAATGCGTGTTCTTTTTTAATGTCTGACATCATTTTCTGTTCAAAAATTATTAAAAAGTTACTTTTATTTGTAATGTGAAAATGGCATCAATAAGGATATAATCAATAAAAATAATAAACCATGACTATTTTCCCTTTACCTTGAATATAAATGGAGTACTTCAGTTGCCACGATTACAAAATTTGTATTAAAAACTACAAAAAAATTAATATCTTAAAAATAAATTGAGATACAGCTTTCAAGCAAAATGCATTTAAAAGAGCATTTTTTTCCTAATACAAAGTGTTAAAATTTAAAATGTGCGATGTTTAGAAGTTTAAAAATTTGCCGTAGATATAATTGCAAAACCGAAATTTTATTTCAAATTTCAAAGTGTTGCCATTCACAAAATGACGTATGCGTTACGCACAGATATGTTTTTCCTTTATAATATAGATAGATCATACAAATTTAGTTACAATTGATCTGTTGAGACAGTTAGCTCAGGATAGAACGTATGTAACATACAGCTGGAAAAATTGGAAATGAGACAGGGCTACAATACGGCAGTAAAGAACCTTTACATAAGCTTTAAAAATAGATTAACAATATTCGAATATCAGAAGAGCAAAATTGTTGAATTTGCATGCTGCCTTCGATATGTATATCCTCGAGCTTTATTAAGAATCATTCATCATATGAGTAAAATAACTGCTTTTTTTAATATATGGTGCATGTTTAAAACTGAATTAATTTTGCCACCAGCATGAAGTGTAACCTATGCCTAATACTGTTAAAAATCTGCAACTTTTGCTGCATAGTTACTCCATCGCTTTTATAGAATATCTGTATTCTGACCAATGATAATGATCCATACAATCATAAAGTATTAGTATTCTATAAAAACGGTGGAGTGTCTATGCAGCAAAAGGTACAGATTTTCAATAGTGTAGCTATAGCTTCTAGAAAAAATAATTTCTTAAATGTTGAACGATGCTGAACGATAAATGACGATTGCAGCGACAGCTGCAGTCTCTTCACCAGCCGAAACTCTTTCTCTATTGAATATGTACTTATACACTGTTTACGTTTGAAGTATCAGATGTCGATGCGTTCGCTATTTATAGTTCAACATCTTTCAATATTTATGGGATCCTATCTTTTAGCACTTTTTGTTGGTCGATTGCCACACTATACATTCTGCGCACTATACTTTAGCTTTCTACATCATGTGCTCCCTCAAAATTGACAATCATCGATTTAGGATAGTTTTCAAAAATAATTAAAAATAAAGATCACAAATATTTGGCAAAAGAAACTTTTAGTTATATTTTATCTTTTCTAATAAATTAGCTCTCTGTTCTACATGGCATGCAATTCTACATTTTATAAAAGGTTATTTTATTTAACTTTCATTAAGTAAAACTAGGCGAACAACACTTTATTTTCCTTGAATGAATTTTACATAATTTTGCATTTTTCCTTTTACTTTCAACATTTTATTTACTTCATTATCTGCTATATTTTATAGCGTAAAATTTTAACGGATTATACAATAACGCTCGAGAATATCGGACTATGCAAAATTTGTTCAAAGTTCAAGATTTCATTTTAGGTATTTGTGAATGCAATAGTTCAATAGTTTTAAGTTTGAAATTTGAACGTTCGTAGGGCATTCAAAATGAAGTATAATTACGTAGTTTTAAAATGAAATGGCGTTTGGGGAATACATAAGCTTTAAAAATAGATTAACAATATTCGAATATCAGAAGAGCAAAATTGTTGAATTTGCATGCTGCCTTCGATATGTATATCCTCGAGCTTTATTAAGAATCATTCATCATATGAGTAAAATAACTGCTTCTTTTAATATATGGTGCATGTTTAAGAATTAATTTTGCTCTGGTTTAAAATTTAAAGAAACAGAGAGTCAAAAACATCACACATTTCATGAAAATATCGTTTGATTTAAATACCTCTATACAAATAATGAAAGTTTAGTACTGTCTCTGTATGTGTGTGTGCGCAACCGTACAAGGCTGAAAATTTTGATGATGGTATTCCAAGGCAAACTGAATACTCCTGAGACTCAGAATTTTAAATTTTTTATAATTAGTCGAGATATTAATTAACAATTCAGCAAACAACTCAATTAAAAAAGCATTTTTAGCGTGTTTTTGTGTGCGTTTGCTCAGATTTTTTCACATCAGTAATGGGAATCCGGTTTTAATAATTTATCCCGATATAGTTAATCTTGTCTCTTTTCGATAGTTCATTCGGAAATCTTACTGTGATTGTTGAAATTTCTCGGTTTTTTATTCGATTTTTAGAGTATTTTGGCATTTTGCGGATATTTTTTGACATTCTAAAAATCAAATCGGTTTCAACCTTAACTCCAATATTAGTAAATTTTATTAGCGGACAATTTTGAGTTATTTACTATTTCTTATGTGATTTTTCGTAGGTCTCTTTTTTGGGAGGTTTAGCGGTGATTGTTCCAAATTAGTAAAATGAATATGATTTTAATTTTTTTCTCCCAATATAGTTAATATTGTCCTCTTTTAAGTATAATGTATTCTGAAATCATTCAGCAATTTTTGAATTTTCTCGGATTTCTTATGCGATATTTAGAGTTTTTCGCCTTCTGTGGCGACATTTTTTTGACATTCTACAAAGGAATTTAGTTTTAACCTTTTAGCCTAATATGGTATATTTTACTCTCCACGATGTTTGATTTTTTAGCGACTTTTAATGCAATTTTTGCATTTTTCGCGTTTCGTGGGGATAATTTAACATTCGTAAAAGGATTTCGGTGTCCAACTTCCAGCTTAATATGGTATGATTTGTCCTCTGCCATTTTTTTTAATTTTACCAATTTTTTAGACGATTTTTATCATTTATTAGCATTATACGGCGATTTTTTGGAATTTGGAAAGAATACCGTTAGCAATGATTTAGTCCAATATAAGGAATTTTATTCTTTGCGATTATTGAATTTTTGCAATTTTTAATGTGTATTTTCGCAGGTCAGAAATTTGGTTTAAAACTTTTAGCCTTAGTAAATTTTGAATGCGTTTAATGTTGATAAGCTTGTGTGACACGATAAGATCTAAAAGAATTTTTTAAAAACACCATACAATTACACAAATGTGTATGACCTTTCAAAAGAACTTTTTTTTTTTTTTTCATAAAGCTCAAAGACCACGTGCTTTTACTAGCGTGCTATGCAGGAGAGCTAAGCAGAGAGGAAAAAGGTAAGATATAGGGATAATTTGAAAGAACAGCCAATAAAAAATCAGAAGGCATCAGCCAATCAAACAAGGGAATTGCCAAATAGAAGGAGAATTATGAGGCCAACTGAATAAAAATAAAGTCAAAAATACGGATATACACTGTGATCCCAAAACTCCGGCGTCAAAGTCATCTCACCAGCGTTCTTTTTTTACACTTCCAACTTATGTCAGTAAGAAAATAGAAATTGTTTACGTATTAAAAACAATAAACATTTAGCGTACTGCGAGATTGCTGACGCTGTGCTAAATTGAACCCCAGATAACGCTAATCGCAAATCAGAGGATGAGGACGAGAAGGAACCGGGCGAAGAAAATGTGTCATTTGAAAAATACATAAATTTGACTAAAGAATTAATATCTGCTTTAGAGGAATAAGACTATCGTTCAGAAATAGATCTTAATAATCAATAATAATAGAACAATAATAGATAAATCACTTGCGTAAAATACAAGAAAAACTTTAAAAAAAAACTACCAAAAAATGAAGCAAATTAAATTGACATCGACGTTTTGGAAATTACATGATGAGAAATGTCTTCACTGTTTATCAGATTTTTTTTGTAACATAGAAAATACCAATTATAGTCAGTTTTTTTAATTTTTAATTTTGTCTAGTTATCATATTTTATCACAATTATGACTTGGTTGTGAATTAAATTATGACTAAAGATGATATTATGAATATCTGAAATACTTTTGATATTCTTTGAGAAATCCGGAATTTTCAAAAATGCGGCTTTGTTTCGGCCCCGACATTGCCAGATTTTCAAGCTTATAATGTATAAAATATGTAAGTAAAAAAATAAAAATAATAAACTATATAAACTAAAAATAAAAAATAATAATAAACGGAAAATGAAGCTTGGAAAAAGACGTTTTTCCAATCTGCAGAGAGCATGGCAGAATCATATTTTTCATTAAAAGAAACAAGACTATCGTTCAGAAATAGATCTTAATAAACAATAATAATAGAATAATAATAGACAAATCACTTGCGTAAAATACAAGAAAAACTTTTTTTAAACTTACCAAAAAAAAAAAAAAAAAAAAAAAAAAAAAAAAAAATGAAGCAAATTAAATGATGAGAAATGTCTTCACTGTTTATTAGTTTTTTTTTTTTTTTTTTTTTCGTAACATATAAAATACCAATTAAAGTCGGGTTTTTTTTTTAATTTTTAATTTTGTCTAGTTATCATATTTTATCATAATTATCACTTGATTGTGAATTAAATTATGAATAAAGATGCTATTAAGAATATCGGAAGTACTTTTGATATTCTTTCAGAAATTCGGATTTTTCAAAAATGCGGCTTTGTTTCGGCCCCGACATTGCCAGATTTTCAAGGTTATACTGTATAAAATATGTAAGTGAAAAAATAAAAATAATAAACTATATAAACTAAAAATAAAAAATAATAATAAACGGAAAATGAAGCTTGGAAAAAGGCGTTTTTCCAATCTGCAGAGAGCATGGAAGAATCATATTTTTCATTAAGAGAAACAAGACTATCGTTCAGAAATAGATCTTAATAAACAATAATAATAGAATAATAATAGATAAATCACTTGCGTAAAATACAAGAAAAACTTTTTGAAAACTTACCAAAAAAAAAAAAAAAAAAAAAAGCAAATTAAATTGACATCGATGTTTTGGAAATTACATGATGAGAAATGTCTTCCCTGTTTAATAGATTTATTTTGTAGCATTGAAAATACCAATTAAAGTCAGTTTTTTTAATTTTTAATTTTGTCTAGTTATCATATTTTATCATAATTATCACTTGAATGTGAATTAAATTATGAATAAAGATGCTATTAAGAATATCGGAAGTACTTTTGATATTCTTTCAGAAATCCAGAATTTTCAAAAATCTGGCTTTCTCTCGGCCCCGACAATGCCAGATTTTCGAGGTTGTACAGAATAAGATGACTAAGCGAAAAAAAAAAAAAAGCAATTTAACAAATTACAACGACCATTTGGAAAATGATTTTTTCGAAGACTAAAATTTAAGACAAAAAATCGCACGGAGTTGATCATACATTACGTACGTCATGGATTAAACATTAATAGTGTTATTACACGTAAAAATTGCAAGCGACAAAAATTGCCTGCGACCCGTCAGATTTCTTAAAACTTACGTATTATCCACCTGAAACTTACGTATTTTCCAAGCATTTCATTGGCTGTTCGGGAAAAGGCTTTTCCATCGTCAGATTTCCAAGAAATCTGACGACCCATTTTAAATGAAATTTCATTCTTAAACTCATAAACATCCCACAATATTGCTTTATACATCTTCGTATAGAGAAAAAAATGTACTTTTAAATGCAATTTGTTTGAAAGCTGTATCTCAATTTGTTTCTGAGTTATTAATTTTATTTTGTATTTTTTATTACTTTTTTGTCATAGTGGCGACAGACGTATCCAACTCTGTTGAAAGTAAAGGAAAATACAGATTACTGTATAGACCAATCAGAAAACGAATAAAATACTGATTATACCAATAAAAAGCTTCAGATATGCTTTTGATTTCCTACCCTGACGGACAATAACAATTTTTCCAAATGGTTAATAAACTATATAAACTACAAATTAAAAATAATAATAAACGGAAAATGAAGTTTGGAAAACGACGTTTTTTCAATCTGCAGAGAGCATGGCAGAATCCTATTTTTCATTAACAGCAGTTTCACGATTAAGGTAACTGCCTAAATTTTCAAGAAGGTTCAATTTTGAGATGCTATTGTCAATAATGACAATTTTTGCATTTTGTTAATAAAGACCATGGAAATCCAAATAATGCTTGGCAATGGAAGATCTAGAAATTTCTTTGTTATTTACATAACGAGAGTATTCTTTTAAGGGGAATTGGAGATTTCTTTTAGTCTAACCAATGTAAGAAAAATGAGAACGATTACGAGGAGCATTATAGATTCTCCATTTACGAAGACGAGGAACCAG
Source organism: Maratus speciosus (assembly GCA_963932465.1). Taxonomy (NCBI): domain Eukaryota; kingdom Metazoa; phylum Arthropoda; class Arachnida; order Araneae; family Salticidae; genus Maratus; species Maratus speciosus. The sequence goes on from OZ010786.1 coordinate 330,934,399, forward strand.
TGACTTATCGGAGAGGAATTGCAATTTATTGACAGGTTTAAAGATTCCTTTCAATTTGAGAAGTTTTTAAACTTTAGCTAATTTGAAACATAAAGGAAGATAAAAAGGTAGAACAATCAAATTATAAGGTTTGGTTTTCACAGATTTAGAAAGAGTAGATATGCTAGAAGGTCTATTAAATTTCTTCGCCCCATTATTGATAACAGAAGGGTTTAAACCTCTATTGAGTCCAACCAGTTTTAAATAAATAAGTTCAACATTAAGGAATGCAGAATCTCAATAAATTTTAAAGGCATGAAAAAAAAAACTATATAAACTAACAATTAAAAATTAAAAATAACAATAAACGGAAAATGAAGCTTGGAAGAACACGTTTTTCCAATCTGCTGAGAGCATGGCAGAATCATATTTTTCATTAACAGCGGTTTCACGATTAAGATAACTAGCTATATTTTCAAGAAAGTTCAATTCTGAGGTGCTATTGCCAATAACGACAATTTTTGCATTTTGAAAATAAAAACCAATTCGTACCATAAGTTTCCGAGAAATTAATAATTATAAAACGAGCGTATTTTAAGGGCTGTATCCAAATTGAAGTTCGGTACTCGATTGTTCACCCAGAGAGCCCCATTCTCGATCAAGGCACCTTAAGCGTCACTCAAGCTGCCCATGTAGTCTGCTAGATTACAAAACAGCGTAAGAAATTTCAAAATATCTAGTCACTTCTATAATAGACGGCCCCTTAAACTATCATTTTGTTGTTTTTTAAGCATAATTTGAAAACTACTTGGAAGAAAAATGTGAAATTTTAGATTTCCATAAAGCAGGACTTAATAAATCTCAATCCATCAAAAAAATTGTAGGTTGCAATTCATAATTTTTTCGAATATTAATTTCATAATTCATATCATAAAATTATAAAAACTGCAAATTCAACGTATTTATGTTTGGGTATATTATTATTATTGCTACACAAAAAATTAGAACATTAGGAGCATAATTTCAGGAGATATAAATAAATATATGAAAATGTAATTTAACATTAGAAGCACTCAATTTTGAATGTTTATAATTCAAAAGCTTATTATTCAAATGACTTGAAATTTGGTGTCTAGGCATAGTTTGAACCGAAGATTTGAAATATCTCGTTAAAATTGGGTATTGCCATTGAAAAAAAAATGCAGTTTGGATTCGTTTTATTATGTAGATAACCCCTAAGCAAATTTTATATACATCGTTTAAAAGTGCACTTTATTTCCAATCGTTATGTACCAGTAACTTTCATCTACGATAATTTGTTGAGGAGTTAGTAGGGGTGTTTACTTTTTTTTCTCCACGACTGTAGACTATTTTTTGGTGTATGTTAAACTACGATATCTTAGTGTGTTTTAATGTCTGTAAATAAATTGGTAGAACGGATGAAGATTAAGATTAGGATAAATACTGTTTTAAGTCATATGAAGTTATTCTAAGCGATGTTCGGTTGATTCTGTCACAGGTCGGTAACGAGGAAAATATTGAATCAACTTTGATTTTTCAAATACTAACGTTCTAATCTGACATCATATTTTAGTTCCTTCGATCAAAGCACTTATAAAAAATGCATAGTTTATATGCTTTAAATTTAAACTTTAGTTTAAATTTGCTTTTAGTTTAAAAATGCTTTAAATTTAAACTTTTAGAGTTAGTATAGTCCATAGTTCAACATTGCTAATGGTAAAGCTACGTAAAAAAATATTAATTTCTAACTTCGCAAAAGTATCTAATTGAAATTATTTGTTTAACGAGACAAAATGAATAGATACAAACACATTCCAGGCATGTTTTGATTAAAAAACAAAGCATTCTTAATAATCAAAAATATTAAAAAATATCATATAAAAAATATTATAAATTATGACATTTTTATTTTTACATAAAACAAATCACAATTGTAAAAAAAAAAAAAAAAAAAAAAAAAAAATGCTATGTAAGTTTACAGCTTACTCCAATCGTCATTTTTTGAGATAACAGAGAAAGTTTGCTTTCTGTCGATCTAAAGCTATCGTCTGTAAAAGAAAACGATAATAGACAACGGTAAAAAATGATGTAGAGATCGGTGATCTAAAGAGATTACTGACGATCTAAAGCTTCCTATTTTCAAAGCATTCACAGAAAAGAACATTTTAATCGGTGGTTGGAACTATCATAGTATTTCTTTTTATAAAGATTGATTTTATTTCCTATTTAAAAAAAACTGTATGATTTGTCTGGTTACTAATTATTGCTCTCGGTACTTTTCATTTTAAAATCTTAATTTTATTTTTAGACAATCATCAAAAACTTCCTAACACAATTTCTTCTATAACTCAATAAATTTTTAATAACACCTAAACCATGCCTGTTTTGGTCTGATGAGATCGAAAGTATTCAAATATGGTATCAAAAATGAGTGTTAACTTTTAAAAATGAAAGGTTGAGCAAAATGAAAACAGGTGTCACTCTATGATAAAATAATCGGCAAACGATTGTGGAGAATTTAATACCAATTAAAAATGCATTATATATATACATTTACATGCGCGTGTATGTATGCGTGTATTTCAATACATCCATTCATCTCGTAAGGAACTTGCGTTCTAAATATATCAAATATATTTGCTTAAGGAAATAAGGTCTATTTTAATTAAACTTTGATCTTTAAAATACAAAAGACATTTCCAATTTAGTTTACGAACAGATTTGGAATTTTGGTTTACCTTTTATAATAATATTTTGACTATTAATACTGTGCGACAGACACCATTTATTGTCAACAGATTAATTATCTCTAAAAGATTAATCGCTTATTCAGTGCTAGTTTATTTAAAGACAGAGTAAATTAATTTTAAGCTAAGAGTTGGTTTATGTCGTATTTTATTGAAATGCAAAGGTTTAGAAATAGTGTTTATCTGATAAAATGACACAAATAAATCGAAACTCATGCCTCGGATGCTATCAATTCTCACTTAAACATTTTCAGCTGCTTAACTAAAGTTGTACATCCAAGGGCTAGAAAACAATATTAATTTTAATCTTAACGCTCTTGATGTTTATTTATCATGTTTGTCTGTAAAGCATGTTTGCTGAACATGAAAATTTTCCTTGAGAATAGGTAGCAGTCAGTTGTTGAAATTATAATGGTATTTTCTTTTCATATAAATTGATTTTATTTCCTACTTAAAAAATCTGTAAGATTTATCTGGTGACTAATTTGTGTTCTCGGTACTTTCCATTTTAAAATCTTAATTTTATTTTTCGATAATTATCGAAAACACATTTTCTTTTAGAACTCAGTAAAGTTTTAAGAAATAATATATAAACTATACATTTTTGGGCTGGTTAGATCTAACGAACTCAAATATGGTATCAAAAGTGGGTGTTACCTTTGAAAAATGATAGTTGAGGGGAAATTAAAGATTGTTGAAAAATGAAAACAGATGACTCCATATAATAAAATAATGCACATACGCTTATGGAGAATTTAATAGCATATTATAATTACATATTTACATAATTATATAATTACATATATCAAAAGTATATTACTTACATATACATGTGCATGTAGTAAGTGAGTTTAAATGTAGGAATATCTAAAGTTCGGGAAATTTCCAGTGCACCGCACGTTCCCAAATAACTCTTTGGCTCTTCCTGCTATACTATAGCAGCATCCTCCACTGACATCAAAGCAATCGATTTCCTCCCTCTACCACATTTCAGTTAAACTGAGCCCATCTCTTTGAATTTATCAATCATCTACTTCAGACAGAATGCAGTCATCAGGTCAGAGCCACTTCTTAAACTCTTTGATACCCGGAATTTCTTCAGTGCAATTGCCGCACAGTAATCTTTCTCGTAAAAAAGCTTCACAAGAGCCCAATCCTTCAATGATAGAGTCATAACTACTTTCTAAGCCGCAGAAAAATAGGAACTGCATGTTCACCGCCTTTTAATCACAAGTGTAATGGGCGGTGCTCATGTCACGTCTTTTTATTAACATCATATGATGAGTACAGCGCCATCCATCGGCCAAAATTTGAACTTATATTTTTCTTTTGCAAAACGAATTACCATTGCTCTACGTCTACTCAGATGAAATATCAGGTCAATCTAACCAGTGGTTGTGTTTTTACAGTCTTATGAAAGTACAGCTTTAATTAGAATTACCCTGTACATCCATTCTTCTTGTAAGGATCCATTCTTCTTGCGTCCTAAATACATCAAAGATGTTTGCTTAAGGCAGTAAGCTGTATTTTAATTACACTTTGATCGTTAAAATACAAAAGACTCTTTCAATCTAGTTTACGAACAGTTTTGGAATTTTGGTTACCTTTTGTAATAATAGTTTGATCATAAATACTGTGCGACAGACACAATTTACTATCAGCGGATTAATTTTCTCTAAAAGATTAATCATTTGTTCAAATGCTAGTTTATTTAAAGATGGTGGAAATTGATTTTAAGATAAGAGTTGGTTTATATCGTATTGTATTGAAATGCAAATGTTTAGAATTAGTGTTTAAATGATAAAAGGACGCAAATAAATGGAAAAGCATGCATCGGGTGCTATCAATTCTCGCTTAAACATTTCCAGCTGCTTAATTAAACTTGTACATCCAAGAGCAACAAAATAATATAAATTTTAATCTTAATGTTCTTGATAAGCAAGAAAACTTTTACTTGAGAATGGATCTCAGTCAGTGGATGGAATTATGATGGTATTCATTTTCATATAAATTAATTTTATTTCCTTCTTAAAAATTTGGTATGATTCTAGTAACTAATTATGATTTATGTGTACTCTTCCTTTTAAGATCTTAATTTTATTTTCCTATAATTATAGAAAACTTCCTAACACATTTTCTTTTATAACTCAAGAAAATTTTCAGTAATAGTACCTAAACTATACCTTTTTCAGGCAGATTAGGTACAAAAAATTCAGGTATAGTATCAAAAGTGTGTGTTACCTTTGTAAAATAAAAGTTGGTGGAAAATGAAATGTTGGAGTAAAATGAAAATACTTTAACTACAATTTTCACCTTAACAGCCTTGTTCAGTGTTTTCTGTAAGTTAAATTTTAACAACTTTTTAAATTAAGATTTTGCTGATGAGGGATTATATGGAATCCAAAACCTTTTTATTGTTTTTAGCATTATTAACATTTAATGTAATTGTAGTGTATTGTCTGCAATCTTGATGATATTTTGTAATTATGAAATAAAAATAGATAACTCCCTAAGATAAAATAATGCACATACGATTATGGAGAATTTATTACCAATAAAATATGTATCATCTACATTTAAATATGCGTGCATGTGCGTGTGTTTAAATACATTCATTCTTATGGTAATGAACTTGCATCCTATATATATCGAAGATGTTTGCTTAAGGCAGTAAGCTATATTTTAATTATACTTTGATCTTTAAAATACAAAAGACATTTCCAATCTAGTTTACGAACACTTTTGAAATCTTGGTTACTTTTATGATAATAGTTTGGGCATTAATACTGTGCGACAGACACCATTTATTGTCAGCAGATTAATTATCTCTAAAAGATTAATCATTTATTCAATGCTAGTTTATTTAAAGATAAATGAAATAGATTTTAAGCTAAGAGTTGGTTTAAATCGTATTGTATTCAAATGCAAAGGTTTAGAAATAGTGTTTAACTGATAACAGGACGTGAATAAATTGAAAAGCATCCCTCGGATGCTATCAATTCTCATTCAAACATCTTCAGCTGCGTAATTAAACTTGTAAATCCAAGAGTCACAAAATAATATTATTTTTAATTGTACTTTTATAGCCATTCGCCAGTGTTATATACACATACACACACACACACACATATATAAATATATATATATATGTTTATGTATGTATGTATAGATATATGTGGATATATATTTATGATAACACTGGCGCCTGCCTAACAGAAAAGTACCTTTATGATCTTAATGTCCATGATGTTTATTTATCATGTTTGTCTGTATAGCATGTTTGTTGAACAAGAAAAATTTTACTTAAGTACTGATAGCACCCGAAAAACATATATTCTTGCTTAGGAATATTAATTAGTAGGGGAAGTCAGGGTAACATGACAAAGTTAAGATTCTACAAATTTTCCTAGCCACTGTGAATAGATTTATGCACTGATATTTGCATGAGATCTTCGTCCATATCTTGCCCGATACAATGAATATTTTCAAATGCCTCTTTTAACTTTAAAGAGGCAAACCACGGGGTTATTCGAAAAGGTAATTTTCGTTATCTGTCCCCTTCTGGGGAAAGATAACTGGGTAAGATGACGAGATTACCCTTAGAATGGTAATTCCTTTCATTGTGATGGCCAAACGTTTTAGAAAGCACACTGAAAACGAGCTAATGCACGTAACTTCCCTCAAATTGGGAATATCCATGTTTATCCTACTAATGCGCATGTCCCGGCCCTAGGGATACTTTTGGACGTGCTGGTGTCTGTGATTAAATGTGATAAATACTGAATTCGTCATCTTTCCCAAATCGTCATCATAACAAACCTCTCCCTACAACGAAAAAACTACTCGGAAACGCTTCCGAAATTTCAGAGGCATCAAAAGAAATTATGTTTTTATATTTTTTTTTATTAAAACTTGAAGTATAGTGATTTATGAATTTTCTAAAGTTAAAGTACGCTTTTCGGAATCATGGGTTACTTGAAAGAGGTTATCGTATATTTTAATACTGGGTATTATTATATTTTACTAGATTCAGATAATTTAATTTCATTTTTTGAATTCTTGTCAGTTTTATGTTAAATTCTAAATCTTTGATTTCAACGTGGTATAAATGTAAATATGCTTCATGTACATCACTAGGATAAACCTGGCCATTTTCACTTTGATAGAAGTTAAGTGCGTTTCGTTTTCAGTGGGTTTTCCTAAATTTCGCCAATTTAGGTTACGTTTAATATATGCAAAAAATTAAAAATAAAATTTTATTATGCTTATTTATTCCTATATATATATATATATATATGTGTGTGTATATTAATGCGTATTGTTTTGAAAAAAATTAGGAAAAAAAAACATATTTACAGTTATTCGTCTGTTTGCATTGAAACCAAAGATTTCCCACTTAAAATAAAACTGACAAGAATGCAAAAAATCTTACAAAAAGACTCCAACTTACATTTCTATTGATTTATTTACCATTACAAAGCTCAAATTTCATGAAGTTGCTGAGACATGCAAGAGAATACGGAAAAAAGAAGCCATTAATTTCCATTTGAAACGTATTATCATTTCAAATGAAGCAATTACAAATTCTTGAACAAAAGATTTTGTATTCGTGTTAAAAGTATAATTACTCTTTCCAAAGTATGTAATTACTAGTTTTTATTCTTTCGTGTTATTGATAAAAATTTTAAATTAGCAATCAGTCATAACCATTTTCTCAAATTACATGCGCATTTAGGTTTTTCTGACCTTATTCGAAAGAGTAAAGATTCTATTTAAATTTCCTTGAGAATCTAAAATGTTTATTTTTTCATTTGTTGAAATAATCCTTTTTCTTTTAAAATTGTTTCGTATATTTTATTAAAAGTGAAAGGTTCTTGAACAATAATACATCTTTTAAATATGTGTTTAACATATGTTGAATATATTTGCTAAAAAATGTTTTAAAGTTACATTTAAAACATTAAATAACATTTTGGATGTTTAATATAATGGAGACATGGTTTACCGAGCACCGAGTTTGAATTCTTAGATCAAGTAATGCTTATACATTACTAATCCTGTAAAATAAATCCCGTCATTAAAAAGATTCTATAAAGTTCACTCTTGGTTATTCATTATATAATACATATAAATAGCATTGCCACATAAATATACATATAAATAGCATTTATAAACTATAAAAATACATTTTCTTTTATATAGATAATAAAAAAGTATAAACTAAACATGAACAGAAAGGCTATTTTTGAAATTCAAGTCAACAATATTACTACTAGATCCCATTATAATTTCAAGGATGAGTACATAATTTTTTACATAAATGTAATATCTAATCAGCGTGACAATAACAAATAGAAATTAGTTGAAGTTACGTTTTTATTAAGCACACAGCTCGCACTAACAAATTCAAATTTTCGAGATATTCAAGATTCATATTTTCTAACGAAAACTATAAGCAAAATTAATGTGATTGTTTACTCTGAAACAGCTATTTTAAAGAACTGGACTTTCAATTAACTTATATCCAACACTTTTTTGTGATAGATTTTATTTCATTGCACTTATTTGTAAATAGTCTTCGTTGCTAAAATTCTTATGAAATATTTATCTTAATAATTATGGATTACATTAAGTAAATAATAAACATTGTATATTTAAATTGTTGTCAGTGTACAGTTAAATAATTTTTCATGAATATCAGTAATTTTTTTAAATGTTAGTTATTATTTTTTACAGCCGATTTCTTCAAACAATGCACACATGTCTTCACCATGTGTGCATGGGCGTATTTATAAAGTAGGGGCCCGTCTCACTGGAACTTATTGGGACCCTCCATCTTGAAAAATTGGGTATATTAAGAATTTTAAAATAATAAATAGCCAAAACGTATTTACAATAGCTACTTAAAAAAATTATTAAAATGTTTTCGAACAGTTAAGGATTAATTATGCAAAATTCACTATATATGCAAATTACATCAAATTATTTTCCATCAATTTTGATAATCAGATGAATATTGCAGATATATATGAGATGCCGTTGCTCTCCCGCATCAAAGGAGACACATCTCGACAAAAGTAAATTTCACAGGACAGGTAAAAGAAGATTCGCATGTTTTTACCGTAAAATGGAATTATAGCAAATAGCTCTGCATGCAACAGTAAAAAGTGAGTGAAAGCATAAAACTCTTAAGAAAGAACACGTAGATGTAGTGCTGTAGTTGAAAAAAATATTTGTGGGAACTCAACATTTCATAGAGTAGATGTTGATTCTGCAATATTTTTGAAAAGCCAATTTAAAGCATTCCGCTGAAAGCCAACTTTTTTCTCAATCAACTGTTATAATTATCATATTTTAGTTTTTATGGTATTGTATTTGTATAGCATTTATCTAAAAGCAATATTAAATCAATCTCATAGTAACATTTTCCAATATGAATAAAAATTTAATTGAAACAACAGAAATAAATCCATATATTACTTACTGGCTCATCTATTCTAGAAGTTTCCAGAAAGAACGTTAATGACAGGTTCTTTGCTCTCTAATTTACGACAAGCTGTCTTGTTCGCTAACCTTCTTCCTGGTCGCAATAAAGGTTTCACATGTGATTCAGGATAAGATTACTTTAAGGGAGTCCTAAATGGCTTATGAATATAAGTGAACTGGCTGTTTCTATAAGGAATGAATTTCTCGCATAGGTCATGATGTTATTCATACAGCTGAATTCTCTTTCGCATTCAAACGTTGAAATAGGTATAGTTTTCAGAGACTGGAGAAGAGTATTTAGCTCTCAAAGCCTATTTCCAGGCTAGGTTCATATCGCGTTAAAAAATAAAGTTTGAGCTCCTACGAGATATATATAGATATATATACATATATATCTACATAGATATATATACATATATACATATATACATGTATATAAATTTTACAGTAACAAACCAAATATTTCTGGGAGCGGCGTTCCCACGTGTTACCACCCAACTACAGCACTGCGTAGATGAGGTTTGGAGGGTTCAGTAATTTTACCTTCCTCACAATTACGATATATATATATATATAGCATGATCACGAATATATATGTATAGCTTTATAAAGTGATATTTCGGATAATTACACATGAACCTTTTCCTGTAGAAAGACAAATATATGACAGACATAATAATGGAATAAAACACAAAATGAAATTTATAAGTTATGTCACGTTTCTGGCGAGTGAGCGCTATATGCTACTAAAATGTGTATTTTATTTTATTTTCCATTTTTTAACATAAAATGTTAATTCTAACCGATGTAAGTCAGAAATTAAGGATACAATAATTTTAGTACCTGTTCAGCTATTAGTCAAAATTTCTTTTCACTACTTTTTAGCTTTCGGCTCATTCACGACATGAAGTAAGATGTAAAGGTATGCATGAAAGCATAAAACCCTTAAGAATGAAGATGTAGATGACCTTTAGAGAGTTGAGTAATTTTATCTATCCACACAATTTGTGATCACGAATAGACATATAGCGTAATAAAGCGATTTTCCGGATAACTTCATATAGGAAACGTTTCCTGTAGCAAGACATGATGTCCATGTTCCTATGACATGACAGACCTATGAGTGGAATAAAACGAAAAATGAATTTTTGCGAGTTATTGTGTCACTTTTCTTGAATTAGCAATATATGCTTCGAAAATTATGAATTTTCTTTTATTTTTCATCATTTTAAAACATAAAAAGGTAATTCAAACCGATGTAAATCGAAACTAAGGAGACAATAATTTAATATCTGCTCAGCTACGACTCTGAACCACTTTTCACTGCTGCTTTTTGTTTTTAACTCATTTGCGATATGAAATAAGACATAAATGTATGAGGTTTTAATGCATGGGAACGTCAGCGGACTCCAAAAGCGCTGTTACCTAATTTTCAATTTTTATTTTATGTTTAACATAACAATTTCAGAAATAAAATAAATTCATAATTATTGAGAAAATAAATTATATTTTTCTCCTTTTCGTTATACAATCGGATTCATTGAATAACAAATGCTTTATGCATATAAAAACTATTCAAATATCCCCCAGTGTTTTTTATAATTATCTGTTCTGCATTTTCATGTATTTTTTAAATTTTTAATTACCATTTATTTGTCAAGGGAGGGTGGGGAAGGCAAAAGTTTGATAAAAGAAAATACTATCTATAGATTCTTTTATCTTGCTATGCGGGATTAATTATGTTTAAGGAGATTTGCTTATATATGTAAAATCTTAGCTTTCACAAAGAGTGGTATTTAGGGGGAGAGTGGGGGAGCAACAAATAAAAAAAAAATCTTTACATAAAGAAATTTTAAATGGGGTGAAATAGAGATAAACAAATAAGAAAAAAAAAAATGGTTTCACTATTCATGTATGATCTGGGCCTACAGTGACCATCTCTGTTTACTTAATCATTCGCCCAGAAGTTCTATAAAGGGTATGTCTCGGTCAGATGGTCAGATGGACAACCTAACGCGAGACCGCCAGAGTTTAGTTCCAAAGCAAGATTAGTAGTCATTTTATAGACCCGGAAGGGGTATGTAGCGTACAATGATGAATGAGGTGCCATTGGATATGATTTTTCGACCACATCTGACATTAGATATTAAATTTTCGTTATACTTTTTATTAAGTATCATCATTAGTATTATTTATGATGTCAGCATCTTCTTTTCTATCCACTTAAAAAACACACAGTGATGAGTAGGTTATTATATGAATGGTTTTTGGAAATATTTTTTGACATAGTAAATTCATATTTCGTTAAAACAAGATTTTTAGTTCGCCCTCCTTCTACCTGACGGCTCCAATGGACCCGACCTTTTTATATGAAAAGTATAGAAAGAGTCACATATTTACATAATTTTCTGTCTTTTATTTCATGAGAAAAATTGACTTTGAATGTGCCTGTCGGGTCTATTAGACACGTCAGGTAGGTCGAGGGCTAAAAAAATTTATTATAATTAGCTCAAAAATCAAGTAAAACTGAGATTTATAATTTCCCCACAAAGTCACACAAAAGGTAACTTTTACATGCAACATACCCAAGAACTTAAGTAATTTATTTTTGTCCTTAATGCATACGTGATAAAGTAAAAAAAACGAAGAATTAAAAAAGGAATATGGAAGGGTACGGCAAATACATAAACATAAAAAAAATTAACAGACTTTTTAAAAATTATAATGCTTGTAAAAATAAATTAAGAAATTTAAACATTTTTTTCATTTTTATAATGTCAATAAATGAAAAGATTTTGCCTAAAATTATATTATATCAAAAATATACGTGACAAGTCAACTAATCAATAGAGTACATGAAAATTTAAACGTTTGAAATATCTTTAGATTTAATAATATAACAAAGATATATGCATGAACTAACCTTTCATTGTATGTATTAAGTACCGACCTCGAAAGCACAAGAAAGTAAGATTAAATTAATGCAAATATAAATCAATCCTTGTGTATGTAATTGTATATTTATTTTTCAGATGTAAACACGGGAGGCAAAATATAGTTATAATTTTTTTATTTACAATATTACTCAAATACCTTTCAAACAGAAATCCTACAAAAAAAAATAATAATAAAAAAAAAATAAATAAATAAATAAGTAAATAAATAAAAAGAAATTGGAAACAGTTAATGCTTCCATAAACATACCTTTAACTAAATATAGTTTATTCATATAATATGAATTGTAAAAGTATGGGCATAATTTTAGACTATTAGACTTTTAAAATTTTATTTAATGATTTGAAAGTTTTTACATTTTGTGTGTAGTATACGTCTTTTAGTAAATCTTTTTATTTTATATGTGATGTTAGTTTCAAGACGTAATAGTTCTTTAATGTATTTAAAGTACGGGTATTTATGTAATACTTGAATATAAAACGCAGAAAACAAAAAACTTCATTACCCAAAAGAGAAAAGTAAAAGCCCGAGAAATGAGTAAATCTGAGTTTAAATATTACTTTGTGTTGCAGCTTATAAATATCCGCATGTGTGTGGGAAAAGTGTGTAACATCTGCGTAAAAAGTTTTTTTCTGTTTGTTTTAATTAAAAAATATTTTCTCTCGTTTTTAAACTGAAATTCATTGGAACTAAGCTTTTTGTTAAACATACAAGATGCTAGTAAAATCACTTTATCTCAAACTAACTTGGAAATGAAGTAAGTTAAAACTGTGTAAGTGTTTTCATATTAAAATGGCTGTGTCAGATTTATTATAGAGGTAAAAATGCTCTTGAAAATGATATATGACAGGCAATAAAAATTGAAAATTAAATGATTTTCAACAAAGTTTTAGATAAATAGAAATTAGAGAGCATCAAAAGATTTATGCAAAATGATATTTAGAGCATATAGTTAAGATACATTATCATCCGGAAGTTTTTAAATGTCAGAAATCGATGCATAAAATATGTGTCAATGTCCTTATAGAAAAACAAAGGCCATTTTCAAATAAAAATAGTTTATTGTAGAAATATGTCTTTTTATTAAGCTTTGTTGACATTGACGAAGACAATCTGGACGCGATTATCTTCGTTTGTTGTCTAGTTGTATGACCAATCACCAGTGATCAATCAAGTTAACGTCAACCAAGTGTAAAAATTTCGCTACTGTTTTCATATATTTTTACTTTTTAATGTACTCTGTGAAGGACTTCAGCATGGAAAATGTGATACAGCGGATATATATGAACACGTGGAAGTATATCCAGAAGATTTACTAAATGGAGAAATGCAAGTATTAGAAATAATCGTACAAAGATATCAGATAATTGTGATGCACAGGCGGCGTATTATCTTATTCATAATAACAAAATCTCGTTTTTTATTCATGTAATGATGTGGTTACACTGTATAGTTGATGATAATTTTATTTCCAATTTTTTTAATAGACATTTGAATCTTGCACATTTCACTATTACGAGCGCTGATGGGAGTTGCTTCAGATGGCATCTAGCCATATTACTGCATCTTTATCCATAGTTGTTATTTCTCCTGATTTCTGACTACAATTTTTTCGTATAGAAATGAATCATTTATTTTAGAAATGGCAGACGTAACATTTTTCAAATTTTACACCAGACATAAAAAAATATTTATATGGCAGAATTTTTTTATTTCTGCAATTCTTTTCATTGCACTTTATGAATAATAATAAAATACATTTGTCGCACAGTTTTCAGATTATTTAAAAGAAAATGGTGATTTCTGTGATGTTTTTTAGGTTTTGGACATATGCCCATTCTAAATTAAAAACAGGGAAACTGACATCAAAAACTGTATATATGGCAAGATTTTTTGTTTTTTGCAATTATTTAGATTGCATGTTAGGAAGGATAATAAAATACATATTGCATATGCTTTTTACATTATATGAATGAAGAGGGTGATTTCTAAGATTTTTTATAGTCTTGGATATGTGCCCTTTTTAAATTAAACACAGAGAAACTGAGAGTTCAAACATTGAACATATGAAAAATCAAGGTTTTAATAAACAGTAAGTGCACAAAATAGTGGAAAACATTGAAATATGCCTCTTTTGTTACTTTTGCCATTAAAAATTTACTCTGTACAGTCTGGTGCTGTAGTCGGACAATTTGCAATGACGTCGTAGAAGAACTTTCCCTCTTCACTTAAATATTTCAGAGCTTTTTTAATACTTTCAAGGGTTTTTTTCGTTAATAGCTTTTTTGTCTTCAAAGTCTAGTTTATAGGGAAAAGTGATACGTATATTACATTAGGTTTCTTAAGAAGAAACTTACTTTGAATCAGCCGATTTATATGTGGATTTCCTATAACATTTCCTTTGTTTATTTCAGAGTAATATAGCTCATACATTTTATTTAAAAACCTTTCTATCTTTCATATTTTTGACTGTCATTGCTTGAGTTGAAGTTACGTATTTCTGAAATACCGCGGCCACCACATCAAAATTCAATATGATGCTACTGTATTGTAATAACACTGTTTCAATCTTACTTACTGAAGCCTCTTATATGTGTGTTTCATAATTTCTGGGGTGTACACTCTGCCTTTCGTTTTAGTGTTCTGTGCGACTTTTCACCTCACGCAGTTTAGTTTAGGGCACATATCCAGATTATGTGCCTTTTCTTAAATAAAGGTCTTTTTTTCCAATGTCTATAACAACAAATCGAGTCGAGTTAGAAATTTGTCCTTTTAAAACATATTGCGGTTACCCGGTAGTTTGTATTTTTATCAAAACATCGATTTCCAGAAAAAATGTGACTTGTGTCTTTTCTAAAACAAGCGATTCAAATGTTATTTTTACATATTTTCACATAATTACTAATTTCTGCGATTAAAAAAAGCGAATATTTTTATTATGAATTAGTGATGATAAAAAATCAGGATATATGGCAACTATGCTTTATACCAGTTGTACGTGTGTAATTTCATCCTCTTGAAAGTTAATGTTAGGTAAATAATATTTTTATACATTCGGAATGTGACGATATTACTGATATAACCAATCAGAAGTTTTTATTTAAAAAAGAGAAGATCCTGTAGAGGAACTTTATTTTTATTCAATGTACGATATTTGTGTAACGCTTTCAATTTAAAAAAACTTGATGAAAACGCTAATTAATTTAAACGTTAAAGTTAAATTAGTTCTTTTCCTAATACTTTTTGCACAAAAAAATTAATTAATTGTATTTTTCGTTTCTTCTGCCTAAGTGTAAAACGAAATCTTGTTATCTTTTAACAAAACATAATTCCAATGTTCCTTTTTTTGACAATCCGTAAAAAAAGAAAAATATATACCTTTATTTAACGCATATTTTAAAAAAAGGATGATTCCTTCTTTCTTTTCTTGGTCAAAGAATAAAAACTTTATCGTCGTAAACTGTAATTTACTTTATTTTCCAGTCCAGAAAATATAGCAACAATCGAACTGATGCTTACTTGTGATGCAAGTTTCATTATTAAAACATATTTAATAGCAGACAAAAATACTGACTACTCCAAATATGACTACTGTATTGGTGTCAAAGCTAAGAATAAAATAATTATTTCAAAATCAGTGCATATAACTAAATTCTTTTCTGACAATACCTTTAGTATTTTTAAATTGATATTAAAGTTTATCTTTTTTTAAATTTCTTCTAAAAAACACAAAAATAATAGTAATATAATAACTTTATCCTATGTTTATCTGAGTTCCATGTCTGTAATTGTCTCATTTTCAGGCTAATTCAGAATATTAAAATTTTTTATGCACACTGTATATTTAAAGAGATAATTAAACGACTTGTAATTAACTAGGAAAGAAAAGACGAGAAAGTGGAGTTTAAATTTTAAAAATCTGAATTTTGTACGTCTCAGATTTAATTTACGCGTTCAATTAAAAAAAAAAAAATCTTAATGAAAATGTAAAAACTAGTATTGTTCATTATTTGCGCAACAAAAAAGAAGATTTTTTTTTTTCATTTATAGTTCTTATTACGTTAGTGATAAATGAAATTCCTTTATTTTTATAAAAAAAAGTAATTCCAATGAATTCATAGACAGATTTGAGAAAACAAAGAAATATACCTTCTATTCAACATACATTTCAAGAAGAGGAATCCAGTTACATCTTTCATTTCTTTATAAAACTTGATCTTGGAAAAACTTAATCTTAGTAATCTGTAATTAACTGTATTTTGCCAGTCTAAAAAATAAAACATCCATGAAACTGATTATTACATTGATGTAAATTTATTTATTGTAAATATGTTTACATAAGAAGAAAATCTTGATTTTGTCAACAGATATAATATACAGAGTAATTAAAAGCTTTGTTAAAAACCATTATTTTGTAGTGGAAGGTGTAGACGTAACAGAATACTTTATAAATTGTTACTTATGTACTTTAATGTTTTAATCGGTGCTTTAAATAAGCAATACTTGCTTTTCTAATTTTCCTGCAAAGAAACACTTAAAATAATGAGAATATAGTTTATTTAGCATACATTTATATTAGTTCTATGCCTGTAACTTTATACGTTTGCAAGCTATTTCAGTATAACACATTTTCCATGCACATTGCATGTCAAAATATTAAAGAAACGCAGAACAACCAGTGTTTAACTTATAAAAAAGTGTCTAGGAAATAGATTATTGTCTTCAATAGCTGTTTTTTAATGACCCATGCTTTATTTACATGTTCATTTAAAGATTGCTAATGGAATATAAGAAAACTTACCGGAAAAAGAAAAAAAATACTTTCTTTCAACATATATTTCACAAAAAGAAAGGTTCTGTATGTATGTACGTATGTATGTACGTAATGCGATAACTCTAGATAGAAATATTCGGTTTGCTTAAAATTTTTCTAGGTTCATTCTGTTAATGCGCTTCCCTGATTAGTTTTGGGGGGGTCTTTGGTTAAGTATAAAGGGGAGGGAAAAGGTGGATAATCCTCCCTCAATTTAGGTAAATGGTTATTTCATATAGAGTAATCCGATTTGCTTCAAATCAGGCATACAGGTTTATTTTGATAAGGCGCTTTCCTGATTAGATTTAGAGATTCATTGGTTAAGTAGAAAGGTGAGAAACGGGGAGGGCTAATCCCCTCCTTAATTTATCTAAACGGATATTTCATGCAAAATTATCCGATTTGCTTCAAATTTTGTATACAGGTTTATTCTGATAAGGCGCTTCCCTGATTAGTTTTGGAGGTTTTTTTACTCATTTGAACTATATTGTTTTGTATTATAACAAAAAAAACCCGCTGTTTTTATGATTTTTATTTTTCACCGTTTTGTTCAAAAAGAGCGAGTTCTATTTTATGAAAAATACACGTAAATAAGAGTATAATATGCAATTAGTGTGAATAGCCTGTGAGCTCAATGCAATCAGTTTAACTGGGTACTTTTCTTTTTATTTAAGTATTTTGTTTTCATTATAGTTTTAACTAAAAAAAACTTTAATATTTTAATTTGTAATTTACTTTATAGTAGAGAGCGCCCTTTAAAATGATTATTACTTGTAAGTTTTTTATTTAAAATATATTTACATCAAAAGAAATTTTAGAATTAAAAAAAGGCATCGATGTAAGTTATAATTAAAGGTTTTTGTTTAAAATAACTAAGAAAGAAAAGACAAATCATTGAATTGTCTTCTTATTATCATTATTCAATCTCCCAAATTTAATTTAAAACTTCAATTGTAGAATCTTAATGTAAACATAAGAAAACTTAAACTTTCAGGTTAAATTAACTGTTTTAATAATAGACTTCGTTCAATAAAAGAAAAATTTACTTTATTCTTAATTTCTACTATCTAAGCGAAAACTTTATCGTCGTACTTTGTAATTTACTTTATTTTTCTAGCTTAGAAAAAAGTGCCCATCAAGCTGATTACTACATGTGATGCAAGTTTCTTTTTAAAAAGAAATTCTCATTGAAACAAAAGCTTGAATTAGATAAAGGTATCAATGTAAAGTATAATTAAAGGTTTTTTTTTAATTAATTAAAAGGAAAGAACAAATTGTTGAATTGTATCTTTATTTTTATTATTCAATGTCTCAAATTTAATACAAAAATTTAATTTAAGGACCTCAATGAAAAGACAATGAAAAGAAAACTTTCCAGCTAAAATAGCATTTTTGATAATACTCTTTTGTATAATAAAAATATAATTTATTTCATTCTTCTTTTCAACTATCTAAGTGATAAATAAGAAAATATCTTAGAAAAAGAAAATGTCAATGGATTTGTAGACAGACAGGGGAAAAAAAGAAAAAAGAAAGAATATAATATAAATATTTATTTAAGAATCTTAAAGAATAGACAAGGAAAATAAAGCTTTTAGGATGAATTAATATTTTTGATAATATATTCTTGTATAATAAAAATATAATTTATTGCACTCTTCTTTTCTACTATTTAAGTGACGAATAAAAATAGATCTTAGAAAAAGAAAATGCCATTGTTTTTGTAGACTGAAAGGAAGAAAAAAAGGAACTATATATATATATATATATATTATAAATATTTAATTTAAGCATATTAAAGAAAAGATAAGGAAAATAAAACTTTCAAGATAAATAAGCAGGTTTGATAATACATTTTTGCATAAAAAAAGCGAATTTATTTTATTCTTCTTTTCTACTATCTTAGTGATACATAAGAAAAGATCTCAAGAAATGGAAATGAAAATGGATTTATAGACAGAAGGAAAAAAAGAATATAATATAAATATTTAATTTAAGAATCTTAAAGAAAATGCAAGGAAGAGAAAACTTTCAGGATAAATTAGTACGTTTGATAACATATTTTGATACATAATAAAATTATAATTTACTTCATTCTTCTTTTCAACTATCTATGTGATAAATAAGAAAAGATATTAGGTAAAGAAACTGCCAATGGATTTGTAGACAGACAGGACAAAAAACAATGAAATAAAAGAATATAATATAAATATTTAATTTAAGAATATTAAAGAAAAGACAAAGAGAAGAAAACTTTCAGGATAAATTGGCTGGTTTGATAATATATTTTTTACAATAAAAAAACAATTAATTTCATTCTTCTTTTTAGTATCTAAGTGATAAATAAGAAAATATCTTAAGAAAAAAATATGACAATGGATTTGTAGACAGACAGAGAAAAAAAAACTAAGAAGAAAAGAATGTAATATAAATATTTAAGAATCTTCTAGAAAAGACAAGGAAAATAAAACTTTCAGGTTAAATTAGCAGGTTTGATAATACATTTTTGTATAAAAAAAAAGAGAATTTATTTATTATTCTTTTCCACTATCTAAGTGATAAATAAGAAAACATCTTAGGAAAAGAAAACACATGGATTTGTAGACAGACTGGAAAAAATGAAAAAATACTTCTTCTCAATAGAAATCCCCCCAAAAAATGAAGACCGCGTGCATGTTTATTTTCTTTGTAGCGAATAAAATCTTTATCATAAAAATAGCAAATAAAGCCTTTGTGGAGCTATATTAAAAAGCAGCAAATAAACACTTAAAAATTCACAAATAATACATGAAAAGCAGCAAACAGCTGTTTCGAATAGATTTCTATTAGATTTGAAACAACTGTTTGCTGCTTTTCATGTATTATTTGTGCATTTTTAAACGTTGGTTTGCTGCTTTTTAAAAGCTTTATCGTCGTACTTTGTACAGGGAGGCTTTTTACAAATGCAGTCCTCAACAAGGAATTACACAATTTATGATACTTTACATACATAATTCGAATAATCACAAAATATATTGGAAATGTCCCCAAGCACGAACTTTAGTCACTTTATCCAGAGTTAATTTCCGTTTCCTTCGCTACTCTCGATGGCTTCCATACGTCGCTATGCACATGAAAACGATCGACAGTTCTTTAAAAGTGATCTTATTCGGTGCCACAGAAAAATGGTTTTGCACGTTTCTGTCCAAAGAAAATGTAACTTAGTGTTCAGTAACAAAGGCATCAGTGTAAAGCATAACAATAGGTATTTTATCTAAAATAATAAATAAAGAAGAAATTTTCACATCGTTTCACTATAAAGAGAAATTAAAAATCTTTGATTTAATTGAAATATAATATATAAATATTTGTGGATTTATTAGAAAGCTTTATAAATGTAACATATTAAAGCTGTTTATTGGTACCTAACTTGTCAAAGAAAATCAATAAAACACACCCTTTATTTCAAATCTAACATCATGTATTTTTTAACAGCAACAGGATTTGTCTCGTTCATTGTACTTGACAGCTTAGTGATGAGTAAAATAATTTTATTTTTTACAGAACTAATACCAATGAATTTGCGGACAGATAGGAAATAAGAAAAAGAATGTACCCTATTTTGAAACAGCTTTCAATAGAAGGCAGTTTCCAATTTTGTTGTCTTTATAACGAAACTTATCACCATGATCTATAATTTATTTTTTCCAAATTTAGAAAGTAGAGCATCTATAAAACTTATTACTTCGTGTTATACAAGTTTCTTTATTAAAATGATATTTACTTCAAAAAACAGTCTTTAATTAGACAAAAGTATCATGGTAAAGTGAAATTAAAGTTTTTTCTTTAAAATAAATTAAGAAATAAAAGACAAATCATTGAATTATAGCTTTATTTTTATTATTCGATGTCCCAAATTTAATTTAAGATTCTTCATGAAAGAGAATAAGCAGGCTTTCAGGTTAAATTAGTAGCTTTGATAAAACATTTTTGTGTAACAAAAGAATATACGTCAATCTTACTTTCGACTAGCTAAGCGATGAATAAAAATGCCTTTCAATTTTTTTTTTTCGGAATGATAATTCCAATGAATTCGTAGAGAGGCAGGAAAAAAAACAAGATTTATTTCTTCTCAGGACATATTTTACTAAAGAGGGAGAAAGATTTCTTTTTTTTTCTTTTTTTTACTTTATTTCGAATAAAAACTTTATCATCCTAATCTGTGAGTTACTTTACTTTTCTAGTCTAGAAAATAGAGTGTCCATCAAACTGATTATTACGTGTGATATAAGTTTCATTTTAAAAAATATATTTCTGTCATAATAAAATCTTAAATCAGTCTGTGGTATTAATTTAAAGGGTAGAAGAAAGTACTAAGACAAAAAGACATACTTTATTATTAGTAGCCTCTTGAAGTAAGAATTTCCAATATAATTTAATGAAACTGTTAACTGCGTAAATATTCTGCACTTCACCTTTTACAATAATATCAATTTAAATATAGGATTTTTTTAATAACATTTCTATTTATAAATGCTTTTCTGGGAAAAATGAAGTCATCTGGATTTACTCCGGCAGCGGGTAACACTGCATGAGTATATTAATGTATAAATTAGTAGGCTATGATAACAATTTAGCGCAAAACGTTGCAGTAACAGTTTAAATAATGGAACATATATTCATTTTTGAACGAACGCATTCTATGTGTATCTTCTACGTTAGTAAGTAAATTTATGTTTTTCAATTCAAATTACAGATCAAGGTTTTTTTTTGTTGTTGTTGTTTTTTTTTGTTGTTTGTTTGAGACTGTGAAAAATCTTAGGAAAAAAATTACACGAGTTAATTTGGTATTTTTTGTTTACTTCCCATTCTCTTTATTAAATTTATATTATATTTTACTCTCCTATTGGTTATTTTTGTTTATAATTATTCACTTTTTTCTTTTTTTCTTTACAGTACCACCAAAGAAACCTGTTATAATGGATCAAAATGGAGAATTATTTCATAGTTTAATAGGACCTTACAATGAAGGAGACAGATTATTTTTAGTTTGTGAAACTGAAGGAGGTATGTTACTCTTTTGATACATTGTATGTGTATTTGTTTACTGACTTAAAAAAAATAATAACTTATTATTTATTTTCTTTTTTATAATACAAAAGAATTATAAAATTATTTTTTTCTCAAATCTGAAATATACATTACAAAGCAAAAACATGTCCGTTAATAACGCTGGAGTCATGGTGACTGTGGCAACGGATGACCAATATTTCTTTTTCTTTCATTACAAATTTATTTTAACTTCTAAACATTACAAAGCAAAAACATGTCCGTTAATAACGCTGGCGTCATGGTGACTGTGGCAACGGATGACCAATATTTTTTTTTCTTTCATTACAAATTTATTTTAACTTCTAAACATTACAAAGCAAAAACATGTCCGTTAATAATGCTGGCGTCATGGTGACTGTGGCAACGGATGACCAATATTTTTTTTTTTCTTTCATTACAAATTTATTTTAACTTCTAAACATTACAAAGCAAAAACATGTCCGTTAATAACGCTGGCGTCATGGTGACCGTGGCAACGGATGACCAATATTTTTTTTTTCTTTCATTACAAATTTATTTTAACTTCTAAACATCGCGCAATTTTTACATCATCGAATAAAAAAACAAATGTTTCTTCAAATACCTTCAAATACAATTTTTTTGAAAATTGCATCTCAGTTTACTGATTTTAAAAAATAATTTTTAAGCATATATTTTTAAAATCTATCTCTGTCGCATGCAGCACGATTGCGAAAGATTAACCCTCGTTTAAAGTTTGCATTTAAAATAATATAAATATTTCAATATTTGTTTCCCGCTAATATCCCATAAGTAAGTTAATACTTCCTTAATAAATAACATAATAAGATATATAAAACACAAAATTAGCAGACCTGTAATCGAAACGCTCACTTAAATCACTGAAATTATCAGAATAAAAAGAGTGCTGTAAGTATCTGATTCTACAGTGGTTTCTAAAGCTATTAACTCTTGACATGCAGCTAATGTGAAAGTATTGTTTTTAATGAATTTCAAAAAATTATTACGCATATTTATAATTTCATATAAAAATATGTTTTGGTGTTGTTAGTGTAAAGTCTAATAAATATATCTAGTGTAAAAAAGTATTAAATTTTACATAAAATATATATATATGTCTTCACCTATATTCTTCGACCCGGGAAACTCGGACTGGATGCCCAAGTTACCTCAAGAATTATGTTCACATAGTGAATCGACAAGTTTGTTTATATTAACAAAGTATACTTTTTCAATAACTAGTGTAAGAAAAAATGTATCTACAATTATTCTTTAACGGAAGTCGGTACCCTTGCAAATTGTTTTTTAACATACATGTTTTCTTGTAGATCTTTTACATATCATAAAATCAAATTGTTAATTAACCTTATTTTCACGATAGTATATATACAGGGTGAACCAAAAGTATTGCTCTGATTATAATAATCATTTCAAATTAACAGTTTGTATAATAATATAACATGATGTATCATTGAATAAGTTAGTTTCAGTAGTTTTTTGTGTGCCATAGATGGAGCGATTGTTCCTCCAAGAGTGACTCAGGGAACGAGGACTTTATAAGGAAGACATTTTCAGCCGAAATGGCGTCGATTCAAGAGAAAGCTCAATGTGTGTCTTGGTTTCACGAAACGCAATCGTCCATTAATGTTCAGCAAATATTTCTATGTTTTTATGAATGCAAACCTCCTGATGCAAAATCAATAAACCGATGGTATGACAGATTTAAACAAATAGATAGCGTTGCTTCACTTACACTAGGCCTGCCACTTCTTTGCAGATCAGCAATGCTACCTGTTTCTTTAAATCTGTCATACCATCGGTTTATTGATTTTGCATCAGGAGGTTTGCATCCATAATAACATAGAAATACTCGCTGAACATTAGTGGGCTATTGCGTTTCGTGAAATCAAGACACACATTGAGCTTTCTCTTGAATCGACGTCATTTTGGCTGAAAATGTCTTCCTTATAAAGTCCTCGTTCCCTGAGCAGCTCTTACAGGAGCAATCGTGCCATCTATGGCACACATAAAACTACTGAAACTAACCTATCCAATGATACATCAAGTTACATTATTATACAAATAGTTAATTTGTAATGGATTATTGTAATCCGGGCAAGACTTTTGGTTACCCCTGTATATCATTGACGTATATTGAATTTTTTTATTATTATTATGCCAATTTAAAAACGTTGAAACTTCTACAATTTTTAATATTTTGGGAAATTTATTAATTAAATGTACAAGCTTCTCCTTCATAACATTAGGTATTGATTTTTCTATAAACCCATTAAGTTTCTTAGAAAAAAAAAGAAACTTACATATATGTGCTAAAATTGAGTAGAAAACCCCAATTTTTTCGTATTCACAATTTTATAAAGTTATGTATTCATTCTATTGCAAAATCCACCCCTTTTTCTATCGAATGTACTTTTTTGAAAATGTATAAAAACCTATGTGTCATTTCTTGATATCTGGTGAAGTTTAAGCAATTTGATAGTACTAAAATGTAAAGAAAAAAAAGCGAATTGAGAAAAATGAATATAAAGTTCGGAATTCTGATGCATTTAAAGGAAAATGGATGCAAGAAAAAGCTTTTGTTACAGATTTATCATCGTTATGTATCTTCGCACGGATCTTCAGGTAACTTTTCTTGAATATAGTGCGGTTGTCTACATGAGTCATTTTCAAAATATGTCCATGTTTTGGAATAACAAAATCAAATTTTTAGAAATAATCAGAAAATTTTATTTTTTTGTAAATAATTACCTTACCTCATAAATATTAATATATAAGCATCAGCCGAGACCAAATTACTAATTTAACATTCTAAAACTAATTTTTAAATTTTAATGAACTTTGTAATGAAGCTATGGTAATGTTGCTTCTGTTAATGTAAAAACATAAATAAAAGGAAGTATCACATCTTATTTCAGATAAACCATTCAAAAAAAAAAAAAAAATTACGCAAGCTAAGTAAATGTGATTCGATTAGAATTAACTTTACTGGATGCATTCTGCTTTCCAGTTACCGTGTTCAAAATTTTGTTTATTCAATTGTAATAATCAAAATATTTTTATCGTTTCACTTTATATATAAAATTTATATTAAAATGAATGTATTAGAAAACTTGAACATGTTAGAACATATGAACATACATATGAACAACATATGATAGAATAAAATGAACATATTAGAAAACATGATATAACATCTTATAAACTTTATTGGGAAATTTTATTTATTTATCAGCCAGCTAAAGCACCGTCACATACTTGTATAAATTACAATTATGTTCTACTGCAATAGGAACAATTATGCTTTTCATTACAATGCACATTTACTTATTCAAAACCATAACATTTCTTAATTGTTATGGACTATTGTCAATTGTTAAGAATTAACGTTTTTCCGGGATGTTTTTAACATACCGAAGACTTATTTTGGGGATGTTGTTCTCATTATTACTCATATAGCATGTTTAAATTACCTGGATATCTTTAGATACCATTTGTTTGACATAACGCATGCCATCTTAACTGAATGATGGATTTTGTTTCTAGATTTTTTTCAGAAGAGTGCATTCAGACAATCATCATTTCCGTTGTACAGCAAACTGGTAAAATACAAACATGATTTCCTTTCATTTTTTAAACTTTTCGAAAAAACCTGAAATTTAGATACCATTGAAAATCCATGAACTCATTTAATACAAATTATGTACAGAATTTTTTTTTAATACAACAAGATCAAAAGCCTGAGAAAATCTTTTGGAAGAACGGAAATCCCTTTTTTTTCAGATACCTGTTTCCGGATGTTATGGTCAAATTTACAATATTGTGTATATTTTAACTAATACTAATGTACAGTCCTTGTTGAATAAAATAAACACCTACAGAGGATGTTGGAACATTTTGTAGAAGATTTTCATAGTACTTACACAAGTTTGTTACACAAAGTATTTGAGTTTTGAATGTTTAATTTCTTAACCCTTATTCTGAATTAACTTTGTACACTATATTTCTGAAGACAATAACCCATTTTGCAATTTCGGAATTTGCCCATTCATGTTGAACATATTTCCAAATTCCATGAAACGTTGTAGGTAGATGTTTGGATAATGCGCTTTTTAAAAATCCAAAAGCACAAAAATACATGGATCCTCCTAAATGCATCAGAATATTTAGGAGGTATATCGTTGAAGGGTATAGTCCTGATATCCGTTTCTCGTTCTATTTTTTCCATGAAATTAACAGTGGATTGTGATGTGTATCTGCTTACATCCTCTCAATGCAGTTCAACAGATTGGTGGCAATGCGGGTAATGAGATTTTATATCAGAATTGAAGATTGAAAATAAAATGTGTTAGTATGTGGAGTTGATATTAGCATTTTTTCTACACTCTTTTTATTTTTAATTTACCATAATATGCAAAGCCGTCAATAATCAAAATCCTTTGCTAAAACTTTTATTATTTACATTGAAAGGTGTTTTTTCTGCTCTTTGATGATAATAAATTAGTATATTTTTATTACAATCGTTTAAATAGACCGAAGTTTCTTCTATTGTAAGAATATTTTCTCCGGATATATACTTCTCATAAAAGATTCTGCATAGTGTTTGCCGATATTTCGTGGAGAAAGACGATTCTCATTGTGTTTTTTACTGTTTAAAATTAAAGTCACTGTTATTGATTTTGTTAGCAATTGACACTAAGCAAACAATTTAGCAACTAACAACTTAGCAAAGCTCCTTTAACTTGAGGGATTTTCTTTTACCATAAAAATCTTATCTTTGCAATATTTAAAGAATTCCTTCTAGATATTGGTTAAATATTTGGAGAAAAAATTTCCTTGAAGACAGACAGTCACGTTTTTCCTTGTTCTATTGAGAATATTATATACAACGTCTTATGTGCAGTGTCTATAGGTGTAGAAAACTCATTCCTTTCACAGTGCTTTTTAAGAACCGAATACGAATAACTATGTCTCTTAAAGTGCAGAAATATAGCCTTTCATCCATCGGTTCTTCAAAAGGCCCATTTTGAATGTAAACTAAAAATTCATTTATCAGGCAATAACTTATACTTTCAAAAAAATATTTCTGTGAAAAATTATTCAGACTATTTTTTTACAGCAAAGAAAACACGACTAAAAATGTATGAACTGCTTCTGTAAATTAATTCCGTCGCAAATTATCGAGAAAAATGTAACTGGTGCAATCGATTAATAATAATGGCGGCTAATTAAGGCTACATTAATTTTTTTTTACTGTATCGTCTAGATATACAAGTTGTATCAAACTTGAAAATTTCCAGCACTAACAAATAACTTGTCAATATATTTAGATTCTTTGGTACATTTTACGGACAGATATCAAACGAGAATTTATTCGTTGCAGTAGTTTTGTGAATATGCAGGCTTAAATTTTGAAACTCTCAATGTTCAGTTTCTTTTTAAACTTTATAAAACAGATTGCGATTAGAGAAGTGTTTGAAGTGATAACTCAAAATGTCTTTCTAGATATGCAATTTTATTTTTGCGTATTTCAGTAGTCAATAATTTTTTTCTGTTCAAAAATTCATAGGTTAAAAATCATATATTTTTCGAAAATTAATTTAAGAAAAAATATATTTTAGAAATTAATTTTCGAGAAAAATTTAATTGTATAAATTTTTTAACATAAATACATTTTTTAGAGACTAGGGAAAGGAGTTAAAAAATCGAAACTGCAGATTGAATTATTTCTTATACTTATTAATTCCCGATCTGACACATTTCTTGTACAGTTTTCAATATAAATGGTCATATTGAAAACTGGCTAATGTAAGCAGTTCCTTTATTAATATTGGATTATATATTATAACTTATATTAGGATAATAAAGCATTGTGCAAAATAGTTATTTAAACATTTTTAATGAACTATTCTTTAAACACATAATAATTCTCGACTAATGATGGCTAATTTTACTAATGTCTTTGACTGAATTTCAAGTATTCAATTTCTTTTGTATTAATATTAGATAGTAGTTTTTTTTTTAATTATTGGTTTGGTTTTTTTTTAATTATTGGTTAAATTATTGATTTGGGAAACATGTACAGGAATATGTTCTTCAGCAATTTCCAAAAATATATAAATATTTCAAAAGTTAGAAGGAGTTATTGAGTTATCTCAATTATGTATCGCATTATGTTGCAAGATTTATTTTTTATTTATCGTGCAAGATTTAATTCTAGTGAAAGTTCCATCCAGAAAAAATTGAACTAGCATGCCTGTTTAGTCCGTTTCATCGTAGCGATATCGAGCTTAACCTTCCGTCTACCAGACGGGTCCATTGGACCCGACAGCAATATTTAATGTAAATTTTTCTCATGAAAAATAGCATTCAAAGTTTCGCGATTACATGACTTTTCCTGCAATTGTCTCCTCTATGTATATGCAATTGCGATTAAAATTTTGTTCGAAATTTTTTACCTATTTTTAATTTGTTTCATTGTTTACCACGCGGGTCCATTGGACCCAACATTAAAACAAACGTAATATACTGTTGCTTTCTTTTTCTAGGGTTGCCATAAATCATGAGGAGGAACAGGGTTACCATAATTGGCTGTTTATCGCCCATTTGGCGATGGATTTTTAGCGCCAATCTCGCCAAATTTGGCGACTTTATAATGAAGTTTTGAGAACATTCTAGACTGATCTAGTAAACTTCGTGCTCTATATATAAAAGGTTACTTCTGGTTCAGAGAGTCATTTATCAACAGACACAGTTAGTGAGCGAATGGTGTCTATTGATGTTTTTGAGTCTTTTCATTGAAAATAGGACTTGATATTTGAAGACAAGTAATAAGTGTAGTTTGTACGTGCTTTGTTATTTTACAAATATTCATCATTTTCTTATTTCCTAACTTATTTTTTGTTAAAAACTGAATTGAAGATGAACAGAAAAAAAGTATTGACTCAAGAGGAAATTCAAAAAATTATGGAAAATCCGGACGATATAGAATTCGACACCGATGATGAAAATCTGTCGTCTGATGAAGGTGAAGTAGATTATGTTGAAATACATAATGAAATTTCTGATTCCTACTCAGAATCTGATAATGATTCCAATGAAGTAAATGTAGCAACCACAAGTACTTCAAATTCTACTTTTGTTTCCAAAAATAATTCACAGATCTGGTATAAGAATGAAGTTGCCAGACCACAAGGAAGACGTACTGAAATCAATATTTTACGTGAAAAATCTGGACCTTCAAGATTTGCAAATCGTGAAGTGGATTCCATATCATCCTCATTTCTTATCTATTTCCGAAAAAGACTTTTGGAAATTATAGTAAAATGGACAAACGCGGAAGGCAATAGAGTATTCGATAAAGAGTGGAAACCTATAGATATTATAGAACTTAAAAAATTCATCGGACTTTTATTACTTATTGGAGTATATAAATCGAAAAATGAAACAGTAAGCGAACTTTGGAGCATAAAAAATGGAAGACAAATATTTCGGGACATTATGAGTCGCAATAGATTCACAAGTATATTACGTGTCATAAGATTTGATGATGCTGCTGAGAGGCGTAAAAGAAGATCAACTGATAAATTAGAGCCAATAAGAGAATGCTTTGAATTGTGGAATAGCTATTTACAAGACCCTTATATTCCTAATTGGTCTATGACTGTCGATGAGCAATTAGTTTCTTTTCGTGGAAAATGTCCTTTCCGTCAGTATATGCCATCTAAACCTGGAAAGTATAATTGAAGTTCTGGGTTATTTGTGACAGCGTAACATCGTATGCTTGGAAACTGGAACTATATACAGGCAAAAATGAAGTAAGAGAATCTCATCAGGGAGAAAATGTAGTTAAAAGATTGACGAAGGAAATTGAAAATTCTGGTCGTAATATTACATGTGATAACTTTTTTACGTCATATGCATTAGCAACACATCTTACTTCAAAAAAATTATCTCTTATTGGAACAATTCGAAAAAATAAACCTGAATTACCCGCTGTGTTCACAAATCTAAAACATCGTTCTGTATATTCTACTTTATTTGGGTTTCAAGAGAAGGCGACCATCATCTCTTACTGTCCCAGAAAAGGTAGAATTGTTACTTTGCTAAGCACAATGCATAACACTTATGATATTGACAACAGCTTAGAAAAAAAGCTACAAATAATCCTAGATTATAATAAAACCAAAGGCGGAGTAGATACGATGGACAAAATGGTAAGAGCATATAGTGTGAAACGCATGACACGTCGGTGGCCTTTGATTGTATTTTATAATATGATCGATATAAGTGCGATGAATGCATACATAATATGGTTGTCACTGAATGCTGAATGTGATCTGAAAATGAAAAAAAGGCGGAATTTCATTATTCAACTTGCAGAAGAATTAGTAGGTGAAGGAGGTATCGCCGTCTCAACATCTACTTCAGAACAACTTTACGCAAATAGTTTTGAACCGCCACGAAAAAAATCAAGATGTCATATTTGTCCCTCTAAAAAAGATCGAAAAACACGAACATTATGCAAGAAGTGTACGAAAAATGTTTGCGGAGAACATTCCGTCGTTATTTGTACTTCATGTACAGAATAATTTTATTATGATGAAAAACGTTTTGTAGTCATTATAATATACTATATATATTACTTTCTTACTGTATGTGTTACTTTCTTACTCTATTACTATATATATCACTTTTATATATTGTATAAGGTGCATTAATAACAAATATATTCATTGTAGATAAATGGGTGTTTTGTATATTTTGAAATCCTATATATTTTACATATGGGTCCAATGGACCCGAATGGTAGTTCTTGCATATACTTTTTTTTGGTAGTCTGAAGGTTAAAGAACCGATTAAGCTATTGTTATAAAACTTTATTGATATAACAATCTTCTTCAGAAATAATAATTAAATTTTAGAACAACCTTGTGTTTTCATATTAAAAATGATTTATCATTCATTTTTTGAAATTTTTATGTAGATTAATTCCCATCTTTTATTCTTAAACTCCATATACCATCAATATATAAAACGATGTCTGAAAGAGTTTTTTTTAAATGGTAATGCCCAATATTAAAAAGCAGAAAAACCAACGTTTAAAATGCACAAATAATATATGAAAAGCAGCAAACAGCTGTTTCGAATCTACTAGCGAGATTCTTCTTCAGTGCAAAAGGAACAGCGTGCTAGAAAAAGCAAGGCTGAGCCAATATTATTGTATCTAATACTTTCACATAACCACACATTCAATTAAACTTTGGATTTGTTATATGCCGTAACATATTTCTTAGATGTGTTTTAACTGCTTGTGGATCACAAAAAAGACAATTTACAATTTGTGCCCAAGAATTTCCCTTGAAGTTTTGTATCGCTCGCCCTTGCTTTGGCCAATCACCTAATTATCTGAATGACTTCAACACTTCAACATTTTAATCATAATGTATAGCTCCATCTATATTAAACTGTATTCTGCTTTTAGTGTTAAAATTAACTATTTAAAGTTTGGTACAAATTAAGGTTTTTCAATCCTTCAGTAATCAAGCAAACTTTACTGAAATTCAATATTTAATTTATTAATTCAATCCTTTCGAAATATTTTAAATCTAAATTTGATCACTTGATTTCAAGTTCCATACACCATGTTCTAAAACGGTTAAAAATTGTAAAACTTTTCGGAAATTCAATAGATAATTTATCAATTCTTCTCCTCCTAAATCCTTTCAGCCTAAATCTGATAATTTGATTGTACTTCCTGTATACCATGTTCTTAAATTCTTTTCTATGTTCCTAAATGGTTCTAGTTTTGAAAAGTTCCAAAACTAATTTAATATTTAAATCTGTTCCCAATCTTCATATTCTTAGTTTAAAGTTTCTACCAGTTCGGCGCAAATGTTTAAATGTTCTCTGAAATGATTTTACTTTGGCCGATATAAGTCAGAGTGAAATGAATCTACAAACTCAATTAAACATTTGCAAAAGACATTTATAATCTAGAAATTTCATAATCATTTATCGCCAAAATTTTAAAATTATGGCTATTATTACCATTAATTTTTTTTCTGTGTGTGTGTGTATGTGCGAAATAGCTTTTATTGAATGTCTCTTTCTAAATCATAGTTTTTTTTTTCTAAATTTAGTAATTTAACTTAATATTTATCATAAAATGAATAATAAAAAGAAAAGTGCCCAGTTAAACTGATGGCATTGCGCTCACAGGCTTTTCACACTAATTGTATATTATACTCTTATTTCAAAGAATAATGCTCCTCGAAAAATAAATTAAGGGGTATTAGCCTCCCACCGTGTCCCCCGCTTTACATTTAACCAATGAACCTCCAAATCTAATCAGAGAAGCGCCTTATCAGAATAAATCTGTATACTAAATTTGCAGCAAATCAGATAATTCTGCATGAAAAACCCGTTTTGCAAAATTAAGAGAAGGGATTAGCTCCCATATCCCTCCCTCTGTTATACTTAACCAATGAACCTCCAAATCTAATCAGGGAAGCGCCTTATCAGAATTAACCAAATCAGATTATCCTGCATGAAAGCCCATTTATATAAATTAAGACGTGAATTAGCCCCCCGCACCCTCCCTCTTTACACTTAACTAAGGAACGTCCAAATCTAATCAGTAAGGTGCCTTATCAGAATAAACTGGTGTACCAAATGTGAAGCAAATCCGATAATTCTTCACGAAAAATTCATTTACCAAAATTAAGAGGGGGGGGGGATTAGACACCATTTATACTTAACCAATGAACCATTACAACTAATCAGGATAGCGCCTTATCAGAAAGAACCTATATACAAAATTTGACGAAAACTGTTTATTTCTATCAAGAGTTATCGCGTTACATACATACATACGTACATACATACATACATACATGCATACATATGTACAGTCGTGGAAAAAAAAAAGTAAACACCCCCTACTAACTCCTCAACAAATTATCGTAGAAGAAAGTTACTAGTACCGAACGATTGGAAATAAAGTCTACTTTTAAATGATGTATATGAAATTTGCTTAGGGGGCCACCTACATATTAAAACGAACCATAACTTTGTTTTCAATAGCAGTACCCAATTCTGACAGCATAAATGAACTCTACACCCTTCAATTAGCCTAAAAACGAATTTTTATGCAATTCGTACCATAAGTTTCCGAGAAATTAATTATTTTAAAACGAGCGTATTTTAAGGGCTGTATTCAAATTGAAGTTCCGTACTGGATTGTTAACCGAGAGAGCCGCTTCCTTGATCAAGGCACCTTAAGCGCCACTCAAGGAGTCAACGAAGCGTGTTAGATTACACTACGGCAGAATAAATTTCAAAATGTCTACTCACTTCCATCATAGACGGCCCCTTAAACCATCATTTTGCCGTTTTTAAGCATAATTTGAAAACTACTTGGAAGAAAAATGTGAAATTTTTGAATTTCCATAAAGCAGGACTTAATAAATCTAAATCCATTAAAAAAATTGTAGGTTTCAATTCATAATTTTTTCGAATATTAATTTCATAATTCATATCATAAAATTATAAAAACTGCAAATTCAACGTATTTATGTTTGGGTATATTATTATTATTGCTACACAAAAAAATTAGAACATTAGGAGCATAATTTCAGGAGATATAAATAAATGTATGAAAATGTAATTTAACATTAGAAGCACTCAATTTTGAATGTTTATAATTCAAAAGCTTATTATTCAAATGACTTGGAATTTGGTGTCTAGGTATAGTTTGAACCGAAGATTTGACTTGAGGTGTTTACTTATTTTTTTCCACGAATGTACGTACATACAGAACCTGCGGGCACATTAGTTCTCAGGCTTTGATAGCCTGTGAGCTAAAAAGTAATGATTCTATTTACCTTTCAGAAGCATGAAAGCTTATTTCAGTTTACAAATAATTTATTTTAATTCAGTTACGTCTTTTTATTTCTTTCCAGTCTTTTTTGCGATCATTTAATTTTAGTAATTTATTATGCAAAATGTGCACAAAATCATTTATTTATTTTTTTTTGTTGGTATTGTTATATTTCCGTATACATTTTAGATAAAAAAATGTTTTTAATTAAATTTCTAGGTAAACCTACACCTTCACTAACATGGTGGAGAGAAAGCGTTCTTCTAGATGACAGTTATGAAGTTAGCAACGAAGGTGTAGTTAGGAATGAAATAGAAATAACATCTTTGCAACGTCATGATTTGATGGCTGTGTTTACCTGCCAAGCATCCAACAATAACATGACCGTTCCTCTATCGAAATACGTAACAGTGGACATGAATTGTAAGTTTCCGGTCATTAAATATTTTAATTTATACATGTATGTTAATAGCTTTATAGAATGCTATGTATATTTCGTTAAAGAAAAAAAAAACACAACTAGTTTCTTTCGCATATCGTTTACAATTAAATCACTAGAAAAGAGACATTTTGACTCGGATTAAATTCTTCTTTCAAGATACGACTTAAACTGTTCAAATATGTGTCGTCTACACATTAATAACTGAATAATCTTTTGTTTGCCAAAAAGCAGCACCCAGTTTTGTTATGATTTTTGAACTATTTAAATCTAATCAATCAGAAGAAATAGATAAATTCTTCAATTTTAAAAATCTATATAGAATCGCAAAAAACAGGGATGAAAGTGTTCCGACATAAATGATCGATTACTACCACTAAATTTTAATAGTATTTCTCGCCGCATTTAATGACAGAAGTTCCGAGATTTATTAAAGCAAAGGATACTATTAAATTTTAGTGGTGAGAATCAACCATGGGAAGAATGGGCACATTTGACCAAGCGGTACCGTTGATCAGTCTAAATTTTTCAAACTTCTATAATTCAAGATGAAATATCCTTTACTTTTCAAGATGAAATATCCTTTACTTTTCAAGATGAAATATCCTTTACTAACTATGAACCACACGCGTGACAAGCTGTTTATTTTGTTTATATCTCTTCAAATGAAAAAGGTAAGTCTGTTTCTGCTCTTGATTTGTAATTCTTTTTATTTTCTGCTGTAAGGTTCTTATATAAAAAGGGTATAAGGTAAAATTTTGATAATATACCAGAGCAATAAAGCAACGAAAACTATTTTTCAATGTGTTTCAACTATTGAAACAAAAAATCCAACATGGACATACAGGGCACTTTTGATCATTGTAAATGGGGCACCATTAATAATGCTATGAAAAATATCCCATGCTTTTTCTTGCTTTATCTTTATAATTTTTATTCTTATTTTATTTTTTGTTTTGAAGCTTGGGGCTCTTTGTAAATTTTTTGATGGCCCAGGTGTTAATCTTCAATTAATTAAGATTCGAATCGTTATCTTAAACATCAACATGACTTATGAGTGTAAATGTGAGCGACATGGAGTATATTGGCATTTAAAATAAATATAATAAAGTCACTTAAAAAGCAGTTATTACAGTTCAGTTGGATTTCTTTCTTTCTAAAAGCAGAAATCTAATATTATTGGCAGAGAGGGACCCGATCGGAATGGGATGTTACAATCCCGACGGTCAGAGACTGAAAGTCAAGTTGATACATATATCTGAAAGTGCGTCGAGTCAAAATGTTGGAACCCTGGACTATTATAACCCCAAACAATACATCACTTAATGGAAAATTTGAATTACAGTCAAGCCAAGCAACCGTTAATTGATGAATCAAAATGTTAGCATACATATACATTGCCAAGGCTGTGGAATGGGAAAGTCAAATTAGAAACAACAGCAAAGGCATTAATTAATGTCTGACGTCTTCTTTAGTATAAACAGTGTAAATCTTTGAGACGGAAATAATCATTTGTGTTGACTATCAATATGAGCATTAATAATAAGTGTTTACTGCTGCAAAAGAGCATGTGGTGAAAGAATATCTTTTATTTATTCATTAACAGAGGAACCTTATTGGAGATTTTAGGATAATAAAGTAGATTTATTTTTTTATTTAATTTATTAACGAGTGGAGTGAACTTGGGTACGTTAATGTGAATGTTACATATTAAGCTCAAAAGAGAAGAAAAAAATAGATACATAATAAGTGTTAGTAAAATCTACAGTTGAGAAAGGAGAACTTTAAATTTAAAAAGGGGAATAAATAATGATATATGATGATTTCATTATTTTACCCTCATACCACCAGAAGTGGTAAATATATATATATATATATATATATATATCAGCTTTTCAAATTATCTCTTCTTGCCCTTCCAAAACGTGGACAATCAACTTTTTTATTTGGGGACTCATGAGATCTTTATTTCAGATTCCAAAACGAAGTATTTTCTAAAGTTTTGTGAATGCACACCGGTTTTTGTCTAAATTTGACCTTCAATATATGTTTATACTTCTTACATAAAAATTAATATATGTCTTACTTCCATACCTGACATCCTTCCGGCTTTGTTTAGGTCAGATATGCATTTTGAATCAGAATTTTTTCTTAATTAACGCATAGAAACAAATCTTATTATAGAAAATATATTTAATAACTTTTGTGGTACCATGTGCTATTTGACAGCTATATGTCGACATTTATGGTATGGAACTGTGCAAAAGCGTTTAAGGTGCTCATTATGAAAAATCATTCTGATTGAATTTTATTTTTGACTTCTTAACGGAAAGCACCCTAATTTTCAGAGTAAAAGCCACGGCACAAATAAATCTGTTTTAAATCCGCAATTATATATATTTTTTAAAAAGTAACTTGAAACTATGGAATAATGTAGGTTTTTTTATGGACTTCCCTGTTTCGGT
The DNA here is from genome assembly GCA_963932465.1 of Maratus speciosus. Taxonomy (NCBI): domain Eukaryota; kingdom Metazoa; phylum Arthropoda; class Arachnida; order Araneae; family Salticidae; genus Maratus; species Maratus speciosus. The sequence goes on from OZ010786.1 coordinate 330,971,273, forward strand.
GCAACTTTACATATAGGCGACATGTAAGCGATTAGCAGAGACATAAGGGAACCATTGGAAAATTAAATTTAATTATAGTATAGAACTGCATGAAAATGAATAACTTTTAAAAATATTTAAAAATTATTACATGAAAAATAAAGAAGAAATTAATGAATTTTAAGCTTGAAGCCGCAATGGTCGCTTACTTTGACTTAAAACATCCGGAAGATTGGTACTTTGTAATTCATATATTTTATTCAATATAACTTTAAATCAAACTTTCATAATTAAAAATATATTTATGAATAAAGAATGTCTGGATTATTTTTCTGGCCATCATTGCATTAGAGTCTGAAATCACTATGACAATGTCTTGTGTTCTAGAGAAGAACAGCTTACAGAATTTTCGAATTATTATGAACACTCAAATTTCATCAAGGATTTAAACTTCTCGAACTATTAATAACTAGTACTCCAATTCGTTGGAGAAATTAAAGGAAACGGCAAAAATTTGTCAATGTCATAGCAAAATATGATTTCATGCTGATTTCACCCTTACTTAATACAGGATTATAAAATATTAATCTCTATTCAATTTGGTGAATGATATTTCTTGATATATATATATTTGTGAAGTTGTCTTTTATATTAAAAAAATAATAAATACAAAATATTTATTATATAAATGGAAGAACTTCTAATTTACTTTCGAATATAAAGAGCCATTTTCATATTGTTATCCTTTAAGGGGATGGTAAACGTTAACATTTTTTTTTTCATCATAGAGATGTGATATTTTGCGGAAATATACATTTCACCATAAGTATATAGAAGAGAGTAATTATACATTAAGTATAATACATTAAGAGAAATTTTCAATCTTATTATAATTTAAAGATTTTTTTTAAAAACTAAAATTTTTTAATCAAAATTTTAAAATGCTCCATTTGTCATAATTTTTTAGATATTTTCTCGATTTTGCATTTTAATCATTTAAAACTCTATTACGAAAAAATTAAATTAAGTATAAAAGTAAGTATTAAATATATAAGTATATAAAGTAAGTATTAAAAATAAGTATACAATAAGAATACATTAAGAGAAATTTTCAATCTTATTATAATTTTAAGATTTTTTTTTTAAACTAAAATTTTTTAATCAAAATTTTAAAATGCTCCATTTGTCACAATTTTTTAGATATTTCCTCGATTTTGTATTTTAACCACTTAAAACTCTATTACGAAAACATTTGTGCATTGAGTTTTTAATCCTTTGAATAGATACATTTTTATAGATTTTTTTCTGAATTCGATATCGATTTTCATCAAAATTTTGTTTTTTAAGGGGACGGTGGACGTTTAAAAAAAATTCTTTTAATTTTATAACAGAGATTTGATATCTTGTGCAAATGTACATTTCACCATTAGTATATAGAACAAATTAAATGAAATTTCCAATCTTATTGTAATTTATGATCTTTAAAAAAATTAAAATTTTAAAACGAAATTTTAAAATGCTCCTTGCATCTTAATTTTGTAGACATTTCCTCGATTTTGGAGTTTAATCACGCAAAACTCCATTAAGAACAAATCTATGTATCGATTTTTTAAACCCTTAAACAGTTAACTTTTTAGAGATATTTTTTCCGAATTCCATATCGATTTTAATCAAAATTCTGCCGTATAATAAGTTAAAAATCAAATTTAACTTTTTTTAATGAAACCGAATTTTAAAATGCACACACAGTTTCTTTTTTAAGCAATATCAGGATTCTTTCTTATCAATTTCAATTGATAATCGTTGATTTATCAATCAATGAATTTTGATCAAAAATTAAGTAGCAAGGAGCATTTCCAAAATGTAAAAAAAGCTGAACCATCAGTATTGAGAAAAACAGATTTAAAGTATATTAAAAGGCCAAAAAATTGTTTGAGAACAAAATTAAAACAGTTGTAACTTTGCGTAAAATAATCTCATCTGCATGCGTTTTTCCACGAATGACGTTGTACAAATTGGAAAATAAAGACAGACACAAAAAGAATGGTCGATTTTGGGGTCGATTTTTGTTCAAATAAAGGTCCACGTTCCCCTTAACATGCTAAAAATCAAATTTAACTATCTTAACTCAATCGAATTTTAAAATGCATGCACAGATTCTTTGTAAGCAATATCAGGATTCTTCCTTATCAATTTCATGAATTTTGATAAAAAATTATGACGCAAGGCGCATTTCAAAAATCTAAAAACGTTGAAAAATTAATTTTGAGAAAAACAGATTTAAAATATATTAAAGATCAGAAAAAAATGTTTGTGTACAAAATTCAACGCTAGTAACTTTGCAAAAAATTATCGCATTTCCATGCGGTTTTGACAAATGGTTCTCAAGAAACTGGAGAATAATAATATTTTCAAAAAAAAAAAAAAATCTATTTTTTGTTGGATTTCTATTAAAATAAAGACCCACGGTCCCCTTAAAATAACTGAATTGGATTAGATACAATCTAAGAGGTGTTTTTGGAGAGCTTGCCGTAATCTCGGCTTATTTAAAAGAAGAATCGTAATATAGTTTTTATTATCACATCTTTCATAATGACAGTAATTACGAACACTTGAGTGCACTAGAAATCTACTGGTGCTATGTAGTTTGATCTGCACATATAAGCTTTTTTATCACAGTGTCTAATAATAAAGATTTTAATTATTCCTATAATTTATTTCATTTGATGAAATAGAATCTTATCTCATGAACCAGTGTTGCCAGATAGTCAAAAGTCAATTTCCCCAAAATTTCTGAAATTTTCCCCAAATCAATGTTTTTTTTTTTTTTTTTTTTTTTTTTTTGCAAAAATCCCCAACTTAGTTTTTACTCAAAAAAGGAATTTTTAAATTTTCAGTTTACCACTATAAAAAATATTTAAGCAATTTAAGCTCAAACATTTTCCCGAAATCAAGCCTTTTTTTGAAAAAAATCCCCATTTGCAAAAAACAAACTTTTAAACTGGGCTGAATGATATTCTGTAGCTACATTAACAGAATCAGAGATATATTTTGCAGTGACAAGTTATTTTACGTTTGTTTTTAAAAGTATTGTCTAAAAATGTTGGACTTCTGTTACATTAGCTCCATAGCTTTAGACAATCTTTTATCAGTTGCGATTTGAATGAATCCGAGATGGTATGCTGTTTTAATTTTATTGTCATCCCTATACTGAAGTACAAAATCATAATGCAAAGTATTTCCGATGTATCAATCGATTTGCTTTTGTATTTCATAAGAGAAAAATATCTGTTTTCCACATATTTAAATTACATTTTTTTTAAGTACGGCGAAGGAATTTTTCGTTAAAGTCCAGCAGATTTAGTCACGAGCAGATTTAAGCTGCTTAAGACTTTAGAGTCTCATGCATCTGTAATATGTGTAAACTGTAATGTATAAACAATGAACACGACCACATCCAAACGAATAATGATTGATATTTCCGATTTCTGGATTGTATTTTCGTTTTTCAAATCAAAATTTAGTTCGAGACAGATCCAGTTTTTCTACAGGACTAAAAGAAATCTTTACGGAAAATAGTAAAAAAAAAAAAAAATCCCCAAGTTTTTCCCAAAAATTTTTGTAGACCCCAAAAATTTCCCCACGTACTACTTGTCCCCCAAAAAATTCCCCTAAAGGTTCAAAATTCCCCAAAATGGGGTCAACATCCCCAATCTGGCAACACTGTCATGAACATTCTTCAAATAAAAAAATTATATTATAATTAGTTTTAATTTCTTTTTACGGTGTCTATTTAATTTATAATAGAACAAGATTATTTTCTCTCTCAATGTAATTTTTTCTGGACAATCGGACTATCAGAGAAGCATTAATGCTAAAGAAACTTTGAGACTAAATGAATCAATCATATCAGATTTTTCTTTTGCAATAAAAGTCATCCTTTTATTTCAGTTCGTCCTTTAGAAGTTTCAATAGAAGGAAACAGACATCCTTTATCTGCGAATAATGCCGTAGAGCTAGTATGCCGTGCTACAGGATCACGACCACCAGCAACAATAACTTGGTGGAAAGGGAACACAAAAATGAAAAGGACGAAAGAAAGGATCTCGATAGATGGATACGTGACAACTAGTATTCTCATTTTTACTCCAACGAGTGAAGACAGTGGGAAATACTTATCGTGCCGAGCAGAAAATCCATTGATTCCAGGGAGTGCAATTGAAGATGGATGGAAGTTAGATATTAATTGTAAGTATATACTTTTTTTCATTCTGAAATGAGAAACTGTATATATAAATACTTTTCTTTCAGTAATTTTTATAAAAGCCAAGCATAATATTTTCATACTTATTGTTGAGATACACTGATATGATTCGACATTGATAATTATCGTTATATATATTTATTTATTTAATGAAAGCTATTCATTAGTAAATGTGCCCGCACGACCTATTTTAAGGAATATTCCCATTTTTATATTTTGAATTTAATTTTAAAAGCTTTTTTATGATACTTCAAAACGTTGGCAATCGGATTAATTTGCTTTTTTGAAGCGAAATTAAAATAATGCTGTTTATTAATCTATATTCATTATATCCCTATTGGTGCCCTTTTCAAATTGGAATTAAAAATAACCTTTAAAATTTTTGAACAGAAGATGGTGTTTCATTTTAAATATCACACATTTTCCCTCATAAAAGTGTTACATTGCAATGTTTTTCACTCTGCTGTTGCAGGGTTTGAGACTCTAAACGAAACCCTCAGTAAGTAAAAATTACGTCATATTTAAAAGAAAACGATCATTTTATTTTATAAAACTAAGTATTTTATCTTTTCACATGCAAAGTTTTAGTTGACAAAGGTGAATTAAAGTTTGAAAATATATTTATTAAGAATATGATGGATGTCGGTGAAAATGACCTTATGCTTAAAATTCATCCGAAAAAAGATTCTATGATTGTGTCAAAGTGAAATCATTTCTGTTGATTTTTCGTGCCGTAATAACAAGTATAAGAACCTCAATTGTTTTAATTTTTCAATAATTTGAACAGTTGAAGTTTATGGAAAAAAGTATTTCGATAGCTTTAGCTTAAAATAATATTTCTTTTAACACATATAGTGCCACGGTGACTGACACTGAAGCTGAAAAATTTGCAATGTTTTAAGTAATTTTTAAGAAAGTATAATCCTGTAATAAATAAAAGGTAGGTAAATTTTAAATAAATTTAATTTCTTAAAACAATATATATATATTTAGTTTTATATCACATTTTAGACCGTTAGTCATCGGTGAATGACCGGTACTAAATAGAAAGTTCAGTGTCAGTCTGACTGACATGGCGCTCAACGTGTTAAGAGTTAGACTAACCAATGTAAGATGAAATTTTTATTATAATTAATTTTGTAGGTTTATTACGAATCAGTGTAACATTTCTTTTTAAGACATTTTCTTTCGTCGAGATTCGATGGGTTCCATTTATAATTTTGTTGTAATTTTATTGTGGTTGAAAAAGACATAGCAAAAGAACTTGTAAGATTTATAAACGAAAGCAAATAAATTTATAATATTGAATTTTTATAAGAAAAAGAAAATACCATAAGCAGATAAAACAACGTTTCTAGCAGTAGACCATTTAAACAGAACAGGACCACCATTTAAAGTGGAAATTGATCCACTACACACATCTATGCCTAATTGGGTTTTGAACACCGCACCTGTTGTCTAGTAGCCAACGCCATAACCTCTTGTCTTACAAGATCCTGTATGAGAACTGAACACTTAAATAAAGGTAAATATGAATATTTCTATATAAATAAATCAAAATAATTTGCATGATAGGGTGTATTGGTTCGGTTATAGCGGCTGTCCGGTTAATAACCTGGTTGTAATTTTTTCGTTTTGTTTTCTGCTCCATACTACCTGTTCAGTCTGATGACGTCGTTTCATTAAATAATCTTTGGAATTGAGTAGATGAGCCGTATTATACAGGGTGTTTCAGCATAGCAATAATAAAGTTTCGGAGAGATAGAATACACTTAGACAATGGGAAATAACATAGCAATGCATGGTCGGAAATACTTTCCTAACGCGGTAGTGACGGCACAAACACAAGAAAGGAAGGACATGAGCAGGACAAGAAAACATGTTTATTATTCTTAGTACAGCAAAAATGTTGGACAGTGCTGAAGAACATATCGCACGCATCGTGGCAGCTACTGGGGAAGTCCGGGACAAACCTGGTATTTTCTAGAATATTAGATATTCCATGCACCATAAATGTGAGGACTGCATCACGGCCCGGGGTCGTAATTTTGAACACCATCTTTGATGACGATCGTTGTCTCTCTTTTTGTTCTTATTTCTTAGTTTTTTTCCTGTACTAAGAATAATAAACATGTTTTCCCACCCTGTTCGTGTCCCTCTTTTCGTGTGTTTTGTGTTGTTACTACCGCGACAGGAAAGCGTTTCCGACTATTCATTGCTGTGAGCTTTCACATCGTCTAAGTGTACTTTATCTCTCTTGAAACTTTATAACCGTTGTGCTGAAACACCCTGTATATGTGTATGAATAAATAAAAGAAGTCTGTACTTTTTATTTGCTTATAAGAATTTGTTTTATAAAAAAAAACATTATTTTTCAAATTAGAATTTCTGATTTTAAATATAATCTCATCAATCTTTATATGAATTTTTTGGGTAAATAAATAGTTTCCAGAAATGAATGGTCGAATGCTAATTTAACATACTGAGTAAAAATTTGGTCACATCATTAAATTTCTTATACTAAGCCGAACACATTTCAATTTTCTTTGAGCATTCTTTCTTCTTTTGTTGCAAGTATTTACTTATATGAAGCAACAAAGAAATTGTAGGTCTATAATTTACTATTTTCGGCAAGAGATCATCTTATATTTTCACTTACTGCTTTTTATCTGCTGACCGTATATAATTGGAAATAACCGAACAATTGATCCTGAATGACCGCATAAGATCTAACTAAGGATAACATACATTTTCTTGGATATTCGCCAGATAAGCCCATTTTAGTATTACTTATACTGAAAAAAATATCAACTTAAGCAACTTTGAAAAGTTATGGTGAAAAAATATTTGGTTGGCTTTCTGAAGATATTTTTACTTTCTTCTATCTTCAATAGAAGAAAGAATTGTAATCGAAAATTTTTTCGACTTCCGGTATTCGTCGAATTTACTCGTTTTAGGGGTCAGAGATCACAAAAAGCACGTTTATACAAAATGTCTGTCTGTCCGTGTGTCCGTATGTCCGTGTGTCGTCATTGTACCATCAAAAATTGTATGATGTTATGCACAGAATTGAATCAATTTTTTTTTAAGTTTTTGGCCATAGCAATCACGTCCTCCATTAATTTGGAAAAAATTCGCCGGTAGGGGGCGCTGTAATCGCAAGTTTAGTGCAATTTTTGTGCATTTTGAATAATGTACCATCGAAAAGTGTATGAAGTTATGCATAGAATTGAACCAAATTTTTTGTGTATGTTTTTGGCTATGGCAAGAAGGTCCTCCCTGAATTTGGAAAATTCCGCCGGAAGGGGGTATTATAATAGCAATTTTTCTGCAATTTTCAATATTGTGCCATCGAAAAGTGTATGAAGTTATGATTAATTCTAATAAAAATACTAATAAAACTAATTATAATAAAATATTTACAGGAGATAGAAAAAAGTTTTGGGATTGGCACATCCAACTAGTTTAGCTAAGAAAATACTAGCAATATATATATATATATACATACATACATACATACAGGATGTTCCAGAAACGTTGACCCTGGCTTTTATTCCTTAAATACTGGTGACCATAGACATATATTATAAATTAAAATGCTACGTTAAAAAAGGTACAGTATTCTATGAAATCAACTAAAATTTTCAGGCGATTAAATTTGAAGAAACAGAAAATTTAACTTTTTTACGGCCCCCCGTACAAAAAAATTCCCAATCTGAAAAATGTGCCTAAAGTCTAAAAAATATATGTTCATGTAAACGGTTTCAGCATTTTATCATAAAAACGTTGCAGAGATATGAAAATGCATAAATACTGACTTAAACCACTTTTCGATATCTGGAAATAAGTTCGCAACGCGGAAAAATCATGTCGGTTGACTGCATTTCAGGTGTTGTACACAAATTAGTAAAAAACAAAAACAATGAGTTCAACTCTATCTTTAAACATTTACATCTTAATTTATTATTAATCCGTCACCAACTTTGTTTAAACATATTTCGGCTTTCGGCGGCTTTTTAGTGCAAAACGATGAAATTTTGTAGATGACCTTATTAATTTATGGGCATATTTTCCTAATTTTTAATTTTTTGTATGGAGATCGTAAAAAAAAAAAATTAAGTTTTGTATTTTTTCAAACTGAATCATCTGAAACATTTAGTCGATTTCATTAAATCCTGTACCCTTTTTTACGTAACATTGTAATTAACATTGTAATATATATCTTTGATCAATGTTTGAGGAATTAATGCCAAGGTCAATGTTTTCGCTGCCCATAATTCAAGTACACGTGTTTGAAAGCTGAAACTGCGCAAACTGTTAAAGAAACAATTAATTAAGGTTCTAGAGATAAAAATGTAATCGCAAAAAATGTGGATAGAACTTTATCTATGCCATTGGTGGATACGCACAAAATCTTGCGTTTCATTTTAAAACTTTACCCATACAAAAGTAGTATGTCATAGCAATTATAACCTCAGGTTCCACATCAACAGATTAATTTGAATAATTTCATTCTTTGGAATATTGATGATGACGAATCGTGGATACGCAAGATTTTGTTTCTGATGGATATAGAGAATATGGTTTTTTTTTTTTTTTTTTTGTATTTTCTAATAAAAATATTTTATAAAAATAAAATTTGGATTTAAAATGAGTTTTGTTAACATTATCTTAAAAAATATACATATCTACAATTAAACGTCACCTATCGGTAAAAAAGTTAACTATTATTTTATTCATAACTTTTTTACGCATACTTTAAATAGTATAAATACAACAGCTTTTTAAAATGTGTTAGTGAGGTTTCTTTTTAAATTTAAAAAACAGTTCAATATGAATTCCAGGTAAAAATTAGTCCAAATAAAATTTAGCTCTGCTAATGACTATCGACTTTACCCCTGGTCCTCTTTTTATAAAAACTTTACAGGCCGCAATCATACATAATTTTTGAAAAATGTAGAATGTTATTAATACATAATTGAAAATTAATATGCATGAACAAATTTGGCATCCACTAAAAATAAACATTGATGTGTCTTTTGTATTAAAAATTAATATACGTCACCTATCATACGTTTTTTATCATATATATTTTACATTACTAGTCAATAACTAGTTAACCAAGATAAGGTCTGTAAAGTATATGTATTAAATTTAAAGTAATGATTATAAAATACAATTTTTACAATAAAAGTTTGGGCGATAAAGAGAAAAGAAGGTGGAAAAATATGACTGCAATGCTACCACTTTGGGGAGTTTTAGCATTAAAAAGAGTCTAACAAAAAATACTGTAAATATAAAAGCAATCAAAATTTTTTAAGCATTAATTAACAAAAGTTACATTATCATAGATTCTAAAAGATACATTCTCATCTCTGAAACAACACAATCAGTTTGCTCTATTCTTCTTTTGTACAGATATTTCTATTTTTATTTCTTCTGTATAGCTATTTTCTATTTATTTTGCTGTCAATTTCTATGACTACAAATTAGATTATCATAATTTTATATCTAAAAAGAGATATTTTATTACAGATGTTCCTCAACTCACGCTTAGACTTGGAAGCAAGTTACGGCATGCCCACATTCAAGAGAACAACGATGTTTATTTCGAGTGCAATATTAGAGCATCTCCTTGGGTCTCTGAAATCGGTTGGAAATTTGAAGATAGAGAGCTTCATACAAACACAACAAATGGAATCATTGTATCCAATCAGAGCTTAGTACTTCAAAAAGTGCAGAGATCGAGCCGGGGAAAATATACTTGTTTCGCAACGAACAGTGAAGGAACAGGAGAAAGTAATGACGTCTTCCTAAGAGTGCAGTGTAAGACAACTACATATATATATATATTTATTTTATATGCTGCAAAAATTTATATTTTCAATATGTATGCAATTTATTAATTTATTCTCTTTAATAAAAAGCTACGCGCTGCTGGCGAATGGCTTTCTCACTAATCGTTGCCACAGATTAATCTCGATTGGTTGGTTGGTTGTATTTATGACGGCCAATTATCTGCACGGGGGATATGGGCCCAGGGGGGGAGTGCCCTTCGTGGGGGTCTTTCTTAGGGAACCTAACCCGTATTAACGCTTGGAAAACCAAGGTTCGAAGAAAACCACGAAAACTCCGAACGATTAGGCCGACGGGCGCGATTGGGATCGAACCCAGCACCTCCCGCCTACCAGCTTCGAGAGCAGAACCTCTTGGACACTGGTGGGGCCAGATTAATCTCGGAAAATGAAACATTTGAAATTACTGAAAAAAATAATATCTCAAATAGTGTTTGTCAGAAAATTGTTAGACAAACTGCGTTAGAAGGGTAAAAAATTTAATTACATATATATATATATATATAAATTTTAAATCTAATGGTTATGCCGCTTTTGAAATATTGAATTTCAAAAATTATCAAATTTCACAATGGAGTATCATAGCGAAAACCTTCACGCTTAAAAAGATAACGATAACGGCAATTTGTCTTGACGTGTATACGGGCTATAACACGAGTTCGAAATTATAGTAGCCTTATTATTCTGTTAAAATATGAAAGTGAATTATGATTTCACGTGTGAATGATTTTCATTTAATTCTCGACAAACACTATATACGCTATCTTCTTAGTTGTGAATAATATACGTTAATTCACGTATGACTTCATATTTAAAACGAATATATGGTTAATGCATGACTTTTACAAGAGAAAGTGATATCAGGAAGGGCTTTTCATGAATTTTCATTTATTCTTAATTTTTTTTTTCAAGAAACAAGACTATGTTTATTTAGTCTTAGGAAACATTTTAAATACTGGTATAAAATCAAAATTTCTCAAGGCTTTCAATATATTAATAAAAAATAGAGCATATTTGCGCGAGATTCATAGTCCGTACGGTGTTTATTTTAAAATGGATTTTTCTAATCAAACACTTTTAAAGCCCCAAGCAACGCAAGGTATTTCAGTTAGTGATTAAATATTGGGTGATTGCATAAGTTCGTGTCCTATTTCACAGATGGCAGAATCTTTCAATTTCGAATTTGCTGATGTTTGTTTTATAACCATATTATTAATTGACAGTTACCCACATGTGACGTGAGTGAACATAACCTTAAAAAAAGTTTTACAAATTGATTTGTGTGCAAGGTTAATATTCAAAATAGAAAACAAATAGTAACATTTTCGTCATGTTATGTTATATGAGATTAAAAAAATGATGAGTGTTAGGAGTACTACAAAAAATATTCAAGACGTTTATTTGGACCATTGCCTCCACTCTTAGTGCAGTTAAAATGTAATTCTGTTTATATTGAAATGGTGATTTACATCTAAACGATAAAATTCGTTCTGAAAACCTTCTGGCATTGATAATGACATAATGCGTGATTTAGTGAATAATAAACCACGGAGTACTACTGAAGAGATTGCTTGAGAGACTAAATGTTGACCATTCGATTGCATTTCGCCATTTAAAACAGCTTGAGTATACTTCGAAACTCGATGCATCGGAAATTGGACACGAAATTTTAGAATCACCGAATATAGATAATTCTGAAAATATACAGATGGGTGACAAAATAATACGAACACCTATATATCCAATGGCTTACGAAAGGCAACTCTTCCTTAAATGTTCGAAGCATGAAGTTCCCTTTGGATAGTTCTTGCTGAAAATGGTACTCTGGAGATGGCTATTTATCTCTGACGTTATCTGGGATAAAGATTGCCTGCGCTTTCGGACCGCTAGGCAGGTCAACTCTCTTTTATCCCTCTCCGAAAGCTTTCTTTTCCGTAAACAGTTATACTTCGCAAATGAAACTTTACCGCATTTCGTGTACGCTGTCATAACAGCTGACACAGTACTCCTTGCAACAATGAAATAATGGGATGTTTCCGTCACGGAGCAACTAGCGCACCGCATTCCAACAATCATTCCTTTTTCTAACTCTGACAGGTCAGTCACTATTAAGTTTTCCATAGCATATGGTAAACGCATGCAAAACCTATGACTGATGTTGAACGACTGATACCTTACCTTTCATAACCATTATGTGGCAGAATTGAGCGCAAAGTGACAAGCGTGCTCTGCTTTTTTTAAATGGACGATGTCTTTTTCATGGGTGTTCGTATTATTTTGTCACCCATCTGTAGGTAGGCTACGAAAAACTGTACCATTTTAACCCGTTCCCGACAACCGACTATCAAATTTCTTTTACTTGTAAGCACCTTTTTTTCCGGAAAAAAGTTTTTTTACTAATTAATCGCACAAAATATAAAGATTTAAGGATTTTGCTCAACTATACATCACTTATATGTACCGATCGTCACGCAGTGGTGAAATATTCTATATTCTAAATCATTTAATTTATGTAAAGTGGCGAAATTTTTATAACGGTTTTATAAAGAAAAATTCGAAAAGCTTTCATTACTTTAAAATTTTTATCTTCATATAATGTCATCATCATGTAATTAATGTCACAAATTTTCAAATGTTTTCTGCCATGAATTTGTCTCATACTTAAAATGTAATAAGTGTTTTAAATCAATAATTGCGGGAATGATAAACTACAGTCCCCATATTTGAGATATTTCTGGATTATAGGGGACATTTAGTCACCTTAAATATATGTCGTCACGCAGTGGTGAAATATTGTATATTCTAAATCATTTAATTTATGTAAAGTGGCGAAATTTTTATAACAGTTTTATATAGAAAAATTCGAAAAGCTTTCATTACTTTAAAATTTTTATCTTCATATAATGTCATCATCATGTAATTAATGTCACAAATTTTCAAATGTTTTCTGCCATGAATTTGTCTCATACTTAAAATGTAATAAGTGTTTTAAATCAATAATTGAGGGAATGATAAACTACAGTTTCCATATTTGAGATATTTCTGGATTATAGGGGACATTTAGTCACCTTAAATATATGTAGAATATTTTATGTTTCAAAATGTATTTTATCTCTATGTACTGTAATTTGAATGTCTATTATTTATTGAAATTCATTTTTGCTCTATTGTACGCCTAAAAATATAGAACACGTGCAAATATTTATAATAATTCAAGTTTCGCTCTGTGTGTGTACCTGATAGCGTGGCTATAAATATGTACCAGCTGCAGAAACTTGAACATTTTTATGAGGATAGTCCGTGGCAGCCCCTAATGCACCTTTAATATTTTTTTATGATTAGCCGATATATTATTAAAAACATACCAAAAAGAGCTATATATTTTTTGTAATCGGCTGAGACTCGCGACCGCATGCTCACTCCCTGTTTTCCGGAGCGCGTTAGATGGCAAGGAACAAATGCTGTTTTTTCTTGGCATTTTGTCTTGAGGACCTCAGTCAAACCGTTCGGGATACAAAAATTCTTAAATTTCGTAATTTTTTTTGTCTTAAACAATGCAATCAGCCTGAAAAAATATTGTTGTTAACCCTCTGAAAAAGAAATAATAAAGGTCGTTTTCGTGGTTGACTTCTTCTCCATTTCGCCAATGCTCCCTTAAGGCTCGACGAAGAGGAATTGATTCACAAAAACACCTATTTAAAGGTGAGACATTCTTCTCTTCGACTGTTTAATCGGGTTTTCAAAATACGAAATTTAACCCTTTCGAAAAAATTCGCGACTACAGGTTACTTAGCGCCTCCCGGAGATGATTTGTCTTTCTATACTAAAAGGAACTAAACGTAGGCATTTCGCCACAGTCTTTATAAAGCATCTCGTCATAGCGTATTTAAATCCCCTATAAAAACTTCGAAACGTTTGGAAGTGTAGAAGTTTTTTAAAATAAATAAAATCTGAGAACCTTTTGATAAAAACACTAAAACGTTTGCAGTTTCGACGCAGCTTTGCTCGTCATTCGCTCGTGCCTTCACTACTAAATATGCATTTTTTTCCCCCACAAAATTTTAAAGAGGAGTTCGATACAATTATAACCCAATAAAATTTCAGAATATTCGGACGATAAGAACTATACCTTTTTATGTTAAAGTCCCGACACGAAAAAAAAATAGTACCTTCATTTTTGCATCTGCATAGTTTAAATAATATTTTATAAATGATTCAAATAGCAACTCATGAGTATTTCTGTGATCATTTTAAAATTCAATGAATTTCATGATTTAATGAATTTCTATTAATGAAGGGGTGTTTGATATAGATTTTTCTTCAAAACCATAAAAGTCTAATGTTCAAGAGACTTATGTTTAATTTCATATAATATAGAAGCTTTCACTACATTAATGGATGTTTAAATATATGTTCTTGAAATCCACAAATTTATAAAGATTTGAAGCTTTGTGTAGAAATCTATATGAGTTAAAAGAATCCGTTAAAATATCATGTTGCGGTATATTTTCTTGAAATTCACTATAGTATTTAATATATAAATTCATATAGCATCAAGGAGTTTATAAAGGATGAGGTTACAATATTCCAACTTGTAATATTGTATATACGATATATGTAAAACTTCATATAATGTCAGAAATTTCATTATACTATGATGATGTAACATTTCCTCAAACCCGTAATTTTACATTCGTTAGGAAATTTAAATATAAATTCATATAATATGGATGTAATATGATATTGCAACATATTTTATTTAATTCTCTATTTGATGTAGGTTATAAGATTTCTGTATAAATTAATATAATACTAAAAAGTATGTTACAATATAATATTACAATACGATTACTTCATATTCATATCGAAACTTTTGCATCGTTGGGAGATTAATGCATAAATTTATCCACTTATGAAGAAGTTTTACAATAAAATATTTATTTAAGTAAAATATTTTTTTACATGCTTTATTTTAACTTAGAAACCTGTTTGTATGTGGCGGTCAAATCCTATTACCCTTTTTTCACGCACTTCCAGTTGACATACAGCTTTGAAATTTGAAATATACATGAATTCTGAGGACAATAAAAGAATTGGACATTGATTTTTTAAAAATATGATCCCTAAGGTGGGCAACCAGTGAAACAGCGATTGATTTCCTTTGGCGATACCAACTTCAACAATGAGTATTTGTTGAATAGTATTACCACAGAGTGTTATCACAATAGCAACATATTTTGACAAACTTGACAAAATATCGGCAAATTTGACGAAATTCCCATTTAAATTCATTTTTATACTTTTTGTGCATTTAAGTAATTTTTTTTCTACATTTTTGTGAATTTTAATGAAAGCATGCATTTTTTTTCTTAAAAAAAAAAAGGTTTTTTGATTTTTTTTCCTTTCAGATGCACCGCTTTGCAAACCAGGACAGAAAATTATTTATGGAGCGGCACGTCACGAAGCTGTGCGAGTTTTCTGTGAAGTTGAATCAGATCCCAGAGAAGTTTCTTTTCATTGGCAGTTTAACAATACTGCTGAGAGCTTAGAAGTTGTGACTTTTGTAAATGAAGGAACAACGTCCACTGCCACGTACATTCCTAGAACTGAGTACGACTACGGCACCTTGCTCTGCTGGGGCACTAACATCGTTGGTTCACAGATAGAACCGTGTATATACACTATCGTTCCGGCCGGTAAGTCCTGATTTCCTTATTTCTTGTAATTACTTTTTTTTTATTAAATCTCCAGATTTTCAACCTGAACTTTGAAATTATTTAACACATTTAAAAATGGTATTTTTCCGTGAGAAGGGCACTTGTTGAAATTTGGCACCAAAACCACTTATAATTTATTTTTTCTTTCAAGATTTTCGCTTTTGAAACAACCAGATATATAATAAAAGTGTTTCAAATAATTTAACTGTTAAAATTGAAGATAATCGATGCAATATATATCAACCAATAAAAAAATTACATTACAAAAATATATCCAATGTTCCTAAACGCTCAGTTTTTTTTGGTTTGTTTTTTGTTTTGTTTTTTTAAGAAAGGGTAAAAAAATTCGCAAATAAGTAAGGTAAACAAATTACAATGAATATTTCAGAAGCATAAAACATCTAAATGTCCAAATGTTTGATTAAACAGTAAGCGTCACCGAAAGCAAGTGAGAAAAAAGCAGTAATTGACTGTAATGACAAAAATATTTGAAAGTAAATACACAACTAAACGCAGACGTAAATGCGATATACACAATTATATGCAGTGTGGTTAGAAAAAAACTTCCCCGATATATGAACCCCTAGCGGCTTAACCGCTCAACCAATCGAAATGAAATGTTAGATATAATTATTTGAAGGTATGCGCTCGAGATCGTGATAATTTAAAACAATGGAGCTCTCACGGTTACGGTTACAGTGACAAAATGTCGAAATTTTCGAATAGCAACACGCATTTTTTTCATGCGCAAATTCATCAGCCCATTGAAAAACCATAAATTGCGGTGGAATAATACACGTACGATGAAAATTGCGGCCGTAAAACACTTGCAAAAAAGACCATTGCGAGGAACAAAGAAGTGGCTACAAGACATGTTTTTCAGTAGCCGAATATTTTTTTTTTTCTTGTGAACTGAGTAATGTTTTAAGATTTGTTTTAAAATGTGTCTTTAAGTTGTCTTTTGTGTACACGTAGTGAAAGTAAAAATGTAATCATTTGTTTTAGAGCGCTGAATGTTACGTTACATAGGCAATGATTAGGATTGGTTGCCACGATATTACACCGGCAATTTTAGTCATACGTGCATCGTTCCAGAGGCATTTATGGTTGTACAATGCACTGATGAATTTGCCCATGAAAAGAAATGTGTTGCGATTAGAAAATTTTGAATTTTTTTCACTGCAACCGTAACCGTGAGTTGTTTTAAGTCATCACCATCTCGAGCACATACCTTCAAATAACTAAATCTGAAGTTTCCTTTCGACTGGTTGAGGGGTTAGGTTGCTAAGGGTACATATATCGGGGAATTTTTTTATCACCACCCTCTATATATAAATATGGCTTACATAATTTGGCGTTTGCCAAATGGTGAACGATTTGTGATTACATACTTTCAAAGCAGAGACATTTGTACTTCAAATTGTAGAATTGGATTATAAAATTATTGGATAAAATTATGTATTTTTAATTTCAGAACTCAAACTTTTGCTGGGAACAAAGAGCGAAAATATAAATACCGAAACCTGATGACACAATTACCGAATTCAATTGCTATTCTGTTTATTTAATTCTGGCATAGGTCCACAGATTTTTATAAATATTTTGTGAGTCATATATAATGGAAATGACTGAGAGCTAGTGATATAAAAAAAATCACATATTTAAAAAAAAAAAAAAAAATAGCAATTTATCAAATTACAACGACCATTTGGAAAACGATTTTTTTTTAAGACTAAAATTTAAGACATAAAAAATCGCACGGAGTTGATTACATTAATAGTGTTATTACACGTAAAAATTGCAAGCCAAAAATATCGCCTGCGACCCGTCAGATTTCATGAAACTTAAGTATTATCCACCTGAAACTTACGTAAATATCCAAGCATTTCATTGGCTGTTCGGGAAAAGGCTTTTCCATCGTCCGATTTCCAAGAAATCTGACGGCCAATTTTAAATGAAATTTCATTCTTAAACTTCTAACCATCCGACAATATTACATTTTACACCGTCGGATAGAGAAAGAAATGTACTTTTAAATGCAATTTGTTTGAAAGCTGTATCTCAATTTGTTTCTGAGTTATTTTTTTTTTTGTAGTTTTTATTACTTTTTTGTCATAGTGGCAACAGAAGGTATCCATCGTTGTTGAAATTAAAGGAAAATACAGATTACTGTATAGACCAATCATAAAACGAATAAAATGCAGATTAAACCAATGAAAATCTTCAGTTATGCTTTTAATTTCCCATCCTGATGAGAACAATAACCATTTTTCCAAATGGTTAATAAATAATCAACTTTAGACCGGTTGTGCAATGAAATATTAATTTATTTTATTGTCTGTACATTTCTGCTATTATTTCTATTTATAAAAGTTTATACATGGTGTTAAACTATACATTCGTCATAAATAAAGACATTCATGTCTTCTATTTAAGTTCCCCTACGCATATACTTTGCAAATGTTGTTTGTGAAAAGCGTAGTTTTTAGTTTCCACATCAACATATGTACTATCTGTGCAAAGCGGTGTCCGATTAACGATAAAGTACCAAGATAAATTTTAATTTTCAATCGAAAGAGAAAACTCTGTTACCACTCCATGTTTCTTTAAGTATAAGAAACATGGAGTGGCCTTGTTAAAACAAGATAGTATACTTAATTTAATTATGGCAATAAATTCTTTTGCATAAAATCAAAGTTACTCTTTGCGTATTAATTCAGTACATTATTTTTCTTGTTTCGCAGATTATGTTTGAGTAATTTTTAATACTTAAATGTATGCATGAATTTTCAATGGAATTTATAAAATGTGAAATTTACTGAAAACACATTCCTGCCAAATTACGGGATGGAACTTTACATTATAAACTGCATGTATCAGTTCTAGTATAAGCATTTTATTTAAAACTACATATACATGCCCAAAAAATTTAATAAATTTAATCTATTATCACTTATGAATGTAATACAAGTGTAAAAAATAACAACGTTAAAAGCACCAAAAATTTTAAATTTTAAGCATACCGATTTCGGTAGCATATAGCATACCTACCCCAGTCGTAAGGATGGCGGAACTGCTCACATATATAGGATAGATGGGGATTCAAGTTAAAAGTTAATTGACCAATAGGAAAACATAGGATTGCAGGTAACAGACAATAAGAAAGTAGATAACAGTATTTTAGTTATCCTATTAGCTTTTACCTGCAATCCCTTGTTTTCCTATTGGTCAATAAACCTTTATCTTGAATCCCCATTTCTCCTATATATGTAAGAAATTTTCCGCCATCCTTAGCACTGAGGAATGTGTGCTATATGTACCGCAACCGGTATGCTTAAAATTTAAAATTTTTAGTGCTTTTGACGTTGTTATTTTTTACACTACTATTATATTGCACCAAGCTCTTTTATGATAATCACTTGTGAATTTGTCTCTTTTTTTTTCAAATTTCATTAACATTACACATAAGATAAAAATTGTTCATTTGTCAAATTATTTTAACTTTTACTCATGTCTACATAGTGGTTGTGGCAGTTATGAGCGTTTACTCACACATTTTACAGCGTTTGTACGTTGCATTAAAGTAAAACGAAATAAACATTTTTTGCTTATGTGAAAAAGATACAACCTATTATAGCTACAAATTATGAATTATAGATTTTTAAAAGTTGTATTCTATTTAAAAAAGTAGCCAAAATTGTGGAAATATATTTAAATTTTTGAAGCTCGATGGCTCATAGCATAAGAAATTTCGTTAACATCATAAAAGTATATAACAGTGAATAATACAATGCAATACAATTCCTTCAGTTATTGTTTTATCAAATGTTATAGCCAAATAAACTAAAAAACGAAGTTCAACTTAGTTATATCCATGTGAAGTGGCTTTCTTTCGTTTGCAAGTAGCCAATAGTAACGAGCGTGTATTAATTGTATAACGTGTTATCTTATTTTGCAATGAGATTATTAAGTCTAGTGTAATATTTCAGCTATTGATTTCATATATTAGATCATATAGGAAAATTCTGTCAGTATTTTGTGTAAGTGTTATCACGTTGGTAAGTGTTTTTGTACTTTGCATGTCTTTTCAGTTAGTAAGTTTGAAAGACATAATACAATTAAAGAAATGACCCAAAAAGTTTATTAGTAACACAGAAATATTGTAAAATGAAATTGTTAATACTTTGTTAATCCATCGTGATTATACTCGTGTTTATAAAAGCCAAGCATTAAATTAAAAGCATGCCTGAATCCTTGGTTTCACCGACGCAATTGTTTTGTATAAAATGTTGACAAACTTTTATCAGAATTAAAAAGATTATTTTTATGAAATAGTTGGTCATGTTTTGTTAGGTTATAAGGGATTTTAAGTGAAGTCCATGCAATATAAAGTATTTACAAATGAATAAAAGAAAAAAAAAGAAAAAGCTATCCATATTATCAACTTTCCAAAGACTTCCAGAAAAATTCGATGATTCTTTTGTATTAAAATAAAGATCTTGTAAGAAATTGGAGGTTAAAAAGTGGTAGAAGAAAAGGACTACAATTATAAAGAAAATTATGAAGAATTTTGATAAAGAATGTTAATAAAGGATTAAGTTCATAAAAGTGCTATTAAAGAAGTGTAAAGAGACACAATCAATACAAGTCATGGCAGGGAAAGGAAGAAAATCGTGCACGATATCAAATGATGATATAAGAATAGAGATACAAATAAATAATCTCAAAGTATGGAAAATAAAATGGTACCATGAATGGCAAATTAAGTGCCAAGGATCTTTTGAAGAACTGAAGTATTTTGATATATGTAACATAATTCAATGTTAAAAAGCCACTTTTGTAGTAAAAACAAAGATTAAAATATACTAAAATGTAAATTGGACGGCTGAAGAAGAAGAGTGGTGCGGTGTTATTTGGAGCCGGCGAGGAGAAAATTTACAAGAATAGTTTTTTGTTGCATTATAGAAGCCGTTAAACACATATTGTATACAATTTTAAAGCATCAAAATGTGTGTCCAAATGTTTCAAGGTTAAGAGGGATATTAAATCCCCAACAATCATAAAAGATTTACTTGAGATGAAACAGACACTTTCTGTATGTAATCTTTTCAAAGATAATGAATTACATCTATTTTAATAGGTGTCTACTTCTGGAATGGCCTGAGAACAAACAACCTACCCAATTTAAAATTTATAGAACAGACTAGCTAAACTCGTTATTCAGATGGAGCCAGGAAATAAAACCTAATCAATATGATCAAAAATTTAAAGCGGAATTCATAAATAACAGATGCAAAATAAACTGAAAACTTTGATTAATTCTAACCAGGAGGAGATTTAATAAAGTAATTGACAGAAAAGTTTTCATAACTAAGTATTAATTAAGTTGTGACAATTTTAATATAGTTACTTTTATCATTATGTTAATTATTCTTAATTACAACTATCATTTTAATAAGTAAACATTTCCTTATGTATTGCATTATATCCTTAATTTAAATATGTTTCCATAGATACTTACTTTTAATTAATTACACTAAAATATTTATTGTTATGATCCATCAAACTTCAAAATTATTTGTTTTATTTAATGATTTCCACATTTTCGGCCACAAGTGTACTATGTGGTTAAAAATCTGTGCTGTAGCTGAAAACAATTATTTTCAAATCATATTCTGGATAATTTCCATTAAAATCATAGAAGAAATGTGCTAAAGGAAGCGGGTAAAATTTGTGTAAACTTATGAATGTACTTCATTAGGTCCCCCAGACTCAGTGGAAAATTGCAGTGTCTCCAATCAGACTGAAGATTCGATAATGGTCGAGTGTAGTCCTGGATATGACGGAGGACTGCAGCAACTGTTCATTCTAGAAGTCCACGACACTGGCTTGCACAGAATACAAGCCAATCTATCTTCGGCTTCTATGCCAGTCTTTCACGTTCGAGGCCTTAGTTCGGGCACAACATTCGTCATCGTTGTTTACGCTGCTAATGCCAAGGGGAGGAGTCAGGCAACCGTGCTAAGGACCAACACATTGATGGGACCTGAAAGTCAAACAAGAAGAGGTAATTTAGGCAAAAAATATTAAGTATATTTTAGATAGATTTCAAATTTACATACATCGCAGCTTCTATAGCATATAGCTTAGGTAGTCCACTCGATATATGTTTTAAATTACAGAAAATATCTTTACATATTTTTCGAGTTTATTATACTGACAAACTTCCTCGATATTGTGAAATGTTGGATAAACGAATTTTTTTTATTTTGGCCTTATATGCCCCGTTTCATAGTTATTTTTAATTCTTCTGGTAGAATATTCAGCCTAAAAATCCATCTCAATATTTTGTACTATTATATGCTGAAAATTCTTGAAAGTCTTTATTTTGTATTTCAATACTAGTACATTCTAGTCTATTCGGATAATTGCCAACCACAATTGTTTTCTTCTTTATTAATATCGGTGAAAAAGTTAAGCAGATTGCTAAAAAATTTTTGCGACATAACTGCCAATTGTTATAGATATTGCCCATCAGTACTTTCAAAAAGAAAACTTCGACTTACTTAATCGCAGAAATCTACGATTGAATAAGGCGATGCATATTTTTCCAATGTATTTGTGGGTAAAAATATTAGCACTTGGCAGCTATCTCTAATGCTCTCAACTGAATTCTTATTGCGTTTTATAAAGTATTTGAACATTGAGGGAAATTTCGACACCTTATAGAAAAAAATAAGCGACATAAACTCTGTTATGGTCTGCTATTTTTCCCTTTTTAAAGCTCGATAGTGTTATTGAACAATAACATTTGAGGAAGTGAAGTAATGTCTATTTGGAACTGTAAGTAAAAAGTATATTATTACTATATTTTTTTATTCCAAGTTTAAGTATCAGCCACATGTGACAAATCCGGCTTTATCTGCTTAGATTTCATGTCTTTTTATCGATATTCTTCTAACTACAACAGGCATTCAATAAAATTTTAAAATATCCGAGGAATATGTTGTTTCATTTGATATTAGAATATAAAATTTTTAGTGCAAGCGACAGTTCGAAAACTTAAATATAACAATGTCTTCTACAGACATTGTCTTATAGATTTCCAGCATATAATAGTTTTTAATATTGAGAGCGCCTTATATTTTTAATTTCCAAAAGTATTATTCTTATGGAAATCATCATCGCTGGCGATATCCACAATCTAATGTGCATTATGCAATAGTTCCTAATGTGTTATCATTGCAAGTTATTTTACAATGCTTGTCAGTAACTTGTGATCATGCATTATGTGAAAAAACTTAATTAAATTTGAAACACAAAACTATATAATAACATGATGTTATATGCGTTTGAGTATGTTATCTTAACAGGGCGTAGTTCGCAGTTCACTTTAATTATTTTGGCAGCTAAATATTAAAAATGAAAACAATTGAACCCCATTGTTGTTTAATATTACTTTCTAAATTCGTTTCTAAATGTAGAATTTGGAAATTTAATATTTTTCTAGCTGTTAACACATTTTTTTTTGAATGATTTATTTAAAATTGTTTCTTAAAATTCCGTATAAAATTATTAAAAAAATATTAAATAATATTATATTTCTATGCATTTAGAATTTTTTTTTTTTATTCTGTATTTTAGAATGCTTTAATAATGTTAATTTTTTCGCAATGTTTTAACTCTTACTAACATTTCCTCTTATGCTTGTTAATTTTGGTGACAGTAGATATTTCTGATTAACACTTAGCATGCCTTTTACCTGACTCCTCTTCTTTAAAAATTTCATTTCTTTGTTCTCTTCGTGTGTCTATTTGTAGTCTTTTGAAGTGTGAATATTGTTCATTTTCGTTATTTTGTTTTCTTCTGTACAATTCTTAGATTGCTTTAAGAGTATGAATGCATTTTCATGTTGTTTATTGCACGAAATATCTGTGTTTTATTGTTTCAGATGACCAGAAGAACTTTTAAAACTATACAAGTTAAACAATATGAAACTATTTTTACAAAACAACGGGTATGCATTTAGTGATGTTGACCGATTGAATGTTCATAATTATGGAAAATATTGTACTCACAAGAAAATTCGCTTTCATATTTTAATTCAATAAGAAAAATGCTTCTGTTTTTATGGTTAGTAAGGAAAGCAAACAGTGTATTATAGAAGAATAGCTTGCTTCATTGATTTAGGTATGGTTATATGAATCCTAGTTAGATAAAATATAGGCAAAAGTCTTATAAAAATAATTTTTTTTTTTTTGACATTTAAATACATTTTCATTCTTGTGACGTAAGTATCTATACATCATGGATTGGTAATGTGTACATACAGCTGATCAACCAAATGATAAATATTATAGCTTATATAATTTGCATTCCCTTCCATCAAATTATGTATCAATGCCTGCTGACGTTTCTTAGAATTTAGAATGCAACGGAGGTTTTCCTATACAATAAAAACAGGACGAATAACTTTCAATTTTTCAATACATTAGTTAATTTAAAAGAATTCTTTTAAGAATATTTTGTATGAAAAATATATTAATTCTTCGCTTTTAACTTCAGTTTTGAAAAGGATTTTTGTATGCATTGACATTGTTCTATTTTATCTATAAAATTATTAAGCCAGTTCATAAATTGCTATTGATAAGATAAAAACAATTAAGGAAAATAATTCTAATGTAGAATGTTTATGAGAAAACTATTATTTTCAAAAAAAAAAAGATTGGCCCTATCTTTTATAAAAGATATAAATTGATTTCATCGTATGAACGTATTTGTGCATGCGATCATCTCTACTTTTTTTCAGCTGCGTAAAACATATCGCGTATGATTAATATCAGTGGGCATATTAAGCATATATTTTATTCAATTCAGATCAGGTTGTTCATTTTTAATACATAGCTGGTATATATAAGGTAAGTTATTATTTAAATATAAAAAAAGAAAGTATCACTGCATGTGAAATTCCATGTATGTAGTCGCATGTATCAATTGCATGAATCAGTACTGATAAAATGCATCATTCGAAAATTTCTATAATGCGTAAGTCTATCATAAATATGACTATTTAAAAATAAAATTATTGGAGAATTAAGATATCTCTAAAGAAGATTAAAAGTGAAGAAGAAGCTTGTTTAAAATGTATTTCTAGTTTCAAATACAGTTATATTTTAATATTTTAGTACTAACAAATAATTAGCAGTATCATGAAAAATTACTTGTAGAAAGTTAGCAACAACAATTAATTTTGAAAATAATTTCTATATCCTTCAATGATAATAATAATAATAATTCCATAAAAGACTCGTTTTAGCTAAACATGACTCTTTTGATAAATAAAAATTACTCAGGAAAAGTGTAAAATATTCGATAATATAACTGTAATTAGTCTGACAGATGCCAACATTTTATTTGCCTCCAAAGTAATATATTTTTGCAAAAAATAAAGATACTAATAGACAAAAAGTGATTGTTGAGCTACTAGGCAAATAGTATCTTTTTTTTATTATTCATGTCATCTACATTAGAAAGTTTGAACTATATTAGTTCTTTTCCTATTAAATTATATTTATTTCCGCAGTACAACAAGAATATAGTATATATATAAGTTTGTATAACTATTGTATAAATGGTTTCACGCAGTCTTTGCGGTTGATAGAATGCCAAATTTTCACATTGTATCTATTTGGTCTGAAAATTACTCCAACAGTCTAACGGCTTTGATTTTTTTTCTCGTAAATAATTTAAAAAAATTCTACATAATTTGTTCACATTAGCGTATGCTATCTTAGTCAATTATCCTATTCTAACATAAAATTAGTTGAAAATCTCCACAAAGATAATTTGAGAAGCACTGATTTGCAATGGGGTTGTCTCATATTATTATGGATTGCCAAACTCTATGAAAAATTCTTTTCAAAATCCCAAATCAGATTATAATTTAATACAGAGATAAAGTGTATAGTTAAATTTACATTAACTATCACAGGAATAGTTTATTATGCTATATATCACGCACTTAAAAAAATGCAGCTCGTGTAAAATTGCAAACTTATGAAAGAGACAAAAAAAAAGAAAAAGTTGAGTGTAGTTGTCATAATACAAATGAGTCATTTTTGCCAATTCTCTAAATCAAATATTTTTCATGACAATAAGTAAGAGTACAGAATCTACTTTTCAAGATTTAATGCAAAAATGTTACTGTATATTAGTCAAAATGAGACAAAAATTGTCTTTATGATAATTCATGAAATCTGTTTTAATAATACTGAACTGATTTAATCAAATATTGAATATATGATTCCACTACGCAAATCACACTTTTAATGCGATTATATATGGAAAGTTGAAAGAAAAAATTAAGTAGTAATTTAAAAAAAACATACAGATTTGGATTTTTTTATTACATTGAGATATGTTGTAACTGTTTTTTCACAATGTAACCATGATTGAATAAATGTCAAATTTTAACAAAATGCTAGTGACATAATGCCATCGTAGATAGGTAATGTGCAATCATAATCAAAATACAGATTATATAATTTAATATACCAAACTATTCAATCTAGTTTGAAAACCGGATCGTAAAGTATCAATGTTTTATTAAAAACTTATTGATTAGAAAATATCATAATCAAAATAGAGATTATAAAAGATGATTTATCAAATTTTTTATAGTTGTTTGAAAACCTGATCTTAGAGTGATAAATTTTTACTAAATAGTAGCAGTGATGGAACAGTGGCGCAGCAGTTGAGCGATTGTCACTGTGACAGAATTCTGTCAGATATCACGTTTTCTTCAATATTAATGTTTTTCTTTTGCTTTTGAAACGTGTTTTTCTCCCCCCTCGTTGAACCAAAATTTGTAATTTAATTCTATGCTTAAAATCCATATGGAATTTCGTCTGTTCGTTTTTAGGTGCGTTCGTAATTATATAAATACGTAGCACCTATAGTCGTCGTTCAGTCCGTCTGGCCGTCTGTCCGCCCGCATATAACAGAGCAAAAACTACCCAACAGAATGGTCTGAAATTTCAAATGTATGATTGGTGTAAAATTTTGTCGAGCCATTTCAAATTTTATAAAAATCGGATGTATAGTTTAATTACAGGGACAGTCAAAAGTTTTTCTTTACATTACGGCCAATGGGAAAAATTATTGCATGTGCATTTTAATGTTGTTACAGCCTTCCGAATCATCTGAAATTTTAAAGATATAATTGTTGCAAAATTTTGTCGAGCTATTTCCAATTTTATGAAAATCGGATGTATAGTTTAATTACAGGGACAGTGAAAAGTTCTCCGTTACATTATGGCCAATAGGAAAAAAATATTGCAAGTTCATTTTAATGGTGTTACAGCCTTCCGAATCGTCTGAGATTTTAAATATATAATTGTTGCAAAATTTTGTCGAGCTATTTCCATTTTTATGAAAATCGGATGTATAGTTTAATTACAGGGACAGTCAAAGTTTTTCCGTTACATTACGGCCAATGGGAAAAAATTATTGCAAGTTCATTTCAATGATGTTACAGAATACGAATGGTCTGAAATTTTAAATATATAATTGTTGTAAAATTTTGCCTAGCCATTTCAAATTTTATGAAAATCGGATGTATAGTTTAATGACAGGGACAGTCAAAAGTTTTCCGTTACATTACGGGGAATGGGAAAAAAAAATGCAAGTGCATTTTAATGATGTTACAGACTATGCACTTATGAAGTGCAAAAAAATATACATTCAGTACAATATGGGGTGCAAAAAATAATTATAAAACTAGTTATAGTACGAACGCACCTCATTTGCCACGTTTGACGAGCAATTTCCAACTTGTTTTTCTTTCCCTTTCACTAATCTCTTTAATTGAATGCAGTAATTTTCAGTTTATGATTTGTAGCCTTTTCAATTTATTTTTCAATAACATTTGAGCAGTTAAATAAAACAGAAGAGATAAATGCACCTGCCTTTAATGTTAGAATGAATTTTTTTTTTCCATTTGCGTCGCCCATACGGGAAAAAATTCAGTCTCATTCGCTGCTTAATTTTTGAGCCGTTGCAATAAAAAAATCAAAAAAGTAAAAGATAGTTATTCGGATGCGGTCTTTAGATCACTTTTATGTGTGTTAAATTTATTTATCGATTGTATAAAAAATTAATGCCTTTCTCGGCATTGCGCAATTATAAGTAGCAATAATTTAACGTAATCATTTGTTTTAGATAAACATTGCCAGATTTTCTGGCGTCGCTAATACGTAGAGATGAACAACCGTTTTTCTGGCAACCGTTTCGTATCACGCGTTTTCATCGGGTTGCTAGATTATGTGGGGTAATCATTTGACTCGCAAATAGAACCTTTGTCTGCTCTTCTTTCACGGTGCTAATTTTTGAAATTGGCGATGAATTGTAATGCCAAGTGTTATAAGCTTCTTGTGAAATGACTCACTTTTCTCTCTGCTTGCTAAGATGTAAGAGCAAGTATTTTTGAGTTGCGGCTCCGCGCTCCTTTTCACGCAGGGGTTCTCTCTCTCTCACTTTAAGTAACTAATAGTATATTTCCTCTTTTTGTAACTTGTTTAAATGTTTAAATAAAATTGTTGGTTCCTGTAATTAAAGGTTGGGGTTTTATGCATTTTAAACACCCTATTCACTCAACTACAGCACAGTCACCACCAAATTTTTATAGTATTCTTCGCCTTTAAAAGTCTCAGAAGTAATACGAAGAATACTATTAAAATTCAGCGATGTCAATCAATTCTTTGGTGCTACACTGTTCCATCACTGTAGTTGCGACAGAAAGCTATCGCAAATGACACGAAAAATCATAATCAAAATAGAAATAAGAAAAGATAATATACCAAATTATTAAGTAGTTTCACGTTCTGGTCATAGAGTGCACATTTTTTATTAAATATTTGCGAAATAATGCCATCGTAAATGAAAGGAAAAATCCTTATTCAAACTGAGATTGTAAAGGCTATTCAAAGTAGATTTATTTCTATGTCTAAGTATTTTCTATGTAATGCAATACAGAACAGCATAACGATCCATGAAGTCGGAAAGTAATTTTTTTAAGTTTGTGCCTTTGAAATTAAGACAGTTGTTCATCACTTCTAATACGATTTACATATTTCAATTGTCGACATATATGTACAGTCGTGGAAAAAAAAAGTAAACACCCCTACTAACTCCTCAACAAATTATCGTAGAAGAAAATTACTGGTACCAAACGATTTGAAATAAAGTCTACTTTTAAATGATATATATAAAGTTTGCTTAGGGGGACATCTACATAATAAAACGAACCATAACTTTGTTTTTTTCAATAGCAGCACACAATTCTGACAGCATAAATGAACTCTACACCCTTCAATTAGCCTAAAAACAAATTTTTATGCAATTCGTACGATAAGTTTCCGATAAATTAACTATTTTAAAATGAGCCTATTTTAGGGGCTGTATCCCAATTGAAGTTCGGTACTCGATTGTTGGCCGAGAGAGCCGTCTTCTTGATAATAACCTTAAACAAAACTGAAATTTGTATGATTTTATATCATTTGAAATTCTTTTAAATGAATCTAATTTCGGAGGCCAGCATTGACCTCCGCAGCGTCTACAATGTTCCCAACAAACTTCTTTCCGAATGAACCTATAACCTAGGTCTCCGTTACCTAGGGCAACATGTACAGTCGTGGAAAAAAAAGTAAACACCCCCTACTAACCCCTCAACAAATTATCGTAGAATAAAGTTACTGGCACCGAACGATTGGAAATAAAGCCTACTTTTAAATGATGTATATAAAATTTGCTTAGGGGGCCATCTACGTATTAAAACGAATCCAAAATTCATTTTTTTTTCAATGACAATACCCAATTTTAACGAGATATTTCAAATCTTCGGTACAAACTATGACTAGACACCGAATTTCAAGTCATTTGAATGATAAGTTTTTGAATTATAAACATTCAAAATTTAGTGCTTCTAATGTTAAATTACAATTTCATAATTTTATTTATATCTCCAGAAATTATACTCCTAATGTGCTATTTTTTTGTGTAGCAATAATACTAATATACCCAAACATAAATACGCTGAAATTGCAATTTTTATAACATTATGATATGAATTATGATTTATGAAATTAATATTCGAAAAAATTATGGATTGCAACCTACAAATTTTTTGATGGAATTAAATTTATTAAGTCCTGCTTTATGAAAATTCAAAATTTCACATTTTTCTTCCAAGTAGTTTTCAAATTATGCTTAAAAAACGGCAAAATGATGGTTTAACGGGCCGTCTATAATAGGAGTGACTAGATATTTTGAAATTTTTTTTGCTGTCGTGTAATCTAGCAGGCTTCATTGACTTCTTAAGGTGCCTTGATCAAGATGAGGGCTCTCTCGGTTAACAATCGAGTTCCGAACTTCAATTTGGATACAGTCCTTAAAATACGCTCCTTTTAAAATAATTAATTTTTCAGAAACTTATGGTACTAATTGCATAAAAATTCGTTTTTAGGCTAATTGAAGGGTGTAGAGTTCATTTATGCTGTCAGAATTGTGTATTGCTATTGAAAAAAAACAAAGTTATGGTTCGTTTTAATATGTAGATGGCCCCCATTCTAATTTTATCTATATCCTTTAAAAGTAGACTTTATTTCCAATCGTTCGGTACCAGTAAATTTCTTGTACGATAATTTGTTGAGGATTTAGTAGGGGTGTTTACTTTTTTTTTTCCACGACTGTACATTGCACAGAAGTACGAATTTCATAAAACTTGAATTCCAAAAGTAAGAGAAAAGGGTATTTCGAAATAGAATTGAGTAAAAGTCCAAAATATTCATGGACAATTTTTTTTTCTGTAAATTTAAAAACCTATTTTTCAATATAAAGATTTAATATCTAGGTTCGAGGTCCAAAGTAGCTTTAAATTGTGCAATGTAAAACATATCTGAGCAAGTAAATATTCTTTAAATATTGTTATTATATTATTCTCAAACTAGATCGGAACCTTTTGACTGCGTTGGTTGACTTAACTTTTGTTATATAGAAATTTAAACAAAACAACAACACACGAAAATAAGTATTCTGCAAGCTTCTTATATTAAAAAGCATACAGTATGCAGACCTCGACCAAATGAATGTATTTCGGTTCGAACCAGAAATTTCTTTATAAAACTAGTTTAAAAGATACAAAGGTAAAAAAAATAACTAATTAAACAAATAACTTAGTAATTTAAAATAAAAATTCTGGTGTGAAATATTTTTGTAAAATTTGAGTAAATTTCCCCATCTTTCTAGTGTTAAGTAATAAATAACTATAAGTATCTTTAAAAAGAGTAATGTTAAAGTCAGATGTAGGAATATTTGAAATTATTCTTTGACAAGAATAAGTGGTAAGAATAGTGCTTCTCAGCAAAAGAAACTTTCGTTAAAATCTAACACGATATTTTAAGGACAAATTAATGTAACTTCATTAAATATTAATGGGAATCAAAGTTATTTAGGTGCGATGATAAATATTTTCTATCGAAGCTATTTATTGAAAATGGGGTGAAAAAAATATAAAGATAAGTGTTTTGACATATTTTTAACGTGAAATAATATGACACCTTAACAGCAGGAATCACATCAGAAAAGGCATATATGCATGACAGATACATTAAGGTATATGACGTGTTTCATTTAACACTATTTTTAGCAGAAAGACACCTGTCAAAATATTTATTTTCATTTAACTCAGGGTATAGTTATGGTTTTGGAGTTCTGTATCTTTATTATTAAGTATGGTTCATGTATAATATATATATATATATATATAATTTCAATTTATATTTAATTTTCTTGTTAGTTTGAAACGTTATATTTTAAAAGATTGTTTACTGGTTATTAATTTTAATAAAATTTATTTAAAGAATTCCTCTTTACTAAATAATTTAACAAAAATATTGATAATTTTGCATATTGAAATAACAAATGTATATGTATGTAAGATATTTTTATTCAACGTTAAAAGCAAATTATTGAAAAGTTTTTGTAAAGTTTAAAAATTTATAGAATAGTCAGTCCTCGTCTTAAAGTAATAAATTTCACATTTCTAGAAACTCCTTTAGTTGGATGATTATTTTATTCCCAAATATTTCTTTAAAAGTTCAATTTTATAATAAACCCGTAACTTGCAGTTTTCATTACACAATACTTTAATATCTTGATATATTCACTACATATGAAACCTTATAACTTTAATTAGAAATAAATATCCCATTAGTTAATAAATTTGATAATATTTTGAATTTCGTTTAAATAAGCAGAAAATACTCAGATTAGTAAGAATTGTATTATTTTACTAGTGTAAGCGTTTCTAAATCATTAAATTCGCCAACAATATTAGCTTGCCAACCGAATAAAACTTAATTAAGAGGCTTTCGGGAGGTTATGTTTTAACATAAAGAAAAAATTATATTGAACGGAGAAAGTATCGAATCATTAAATGCACCAACAATATCAACTTACAGATTGAATAAAATTTAATTAGGATATGGTTGGAAGGAAATGTTTTAATGTAAATAAGTAATTTTATTGAACTGAGAAAGTATCGCATCATCAAAGTTTTAACATGTAAAACGCGTCGTAACAAATATATCTGTCTATAGGAAATTTTAGATATCGAAGGTTGGAATATCCAAAAATGTAATGAAGCTGATGAATTTGTTGCTGTACGAAAATATCTAATGGACGTTTTCTAATTACCTTACCATCTTTCTTTTATTTTCAGACAATGTATGGCAGGTGACCCTAAGTCCAGTTCTCATCGTTCTTGTATCAGTAATATGTGGATTAGTATTTGTTGCTCTTGTAGTTGTATTAGCGATGAAATGTAGAACAAGACGTGGCAGAGGTAATATATTCCTTATTACATATATATTACATTTTGTGGAACTTAAATTAGATACCCTGATTTTATAAAATACAAATAATATATTAATAGTAAAAAAGTAATTCTTTTTTTTTTTCTTTTTTTACTTTTTTACATTTGTTATTATACATAATTGAAATAATGTTTTTTATTGTAAATAGAATGTCCGTAAACTGTTTTTAGAAATAAAGGAGAAAAAAACTTTTTAGTAACGCAATAAAAATAAGAAGAGCGAAAAAGTCATCTTGCTCCTATGAAAAGTGGTAGCGCGACTTCTTTGTGCCTGACGAAGAAAGACAATAACGTTATTTCATAAGACTTTGCGCATAGCTTATTTTTATGATGTTATTAAAAAGTGCTTCCTTTTTATTTGTGCTCCTCACATCAGTATTTTTTTACATTTTTATGTGTTTTTGTAAAATTAAAAATGCTGAAATACCTATCATAAGTAAGCATTTTTTATAGGAAACCAAAGTTAAAAAAAAAAAAAAAAAAAAAAAAAAAAAAAAAAAAAAAAAACGTGCAGTCTCACTCCTTTTTCAAAAAACTAATTTTGTTTTCGTGTAATGTGATTTCATTACGTGAAGTGTAATAAATCACAAAAATTTGCGTTTAAACAACACTGAACTAGATGCTTCATTATTCGGAATATAGCAATAATACATACAGTGACAGCAGTTTTACCACTCTCATGCTGTGCTGCCATTACTTTTCACAATAAGTAATCTTATAGAACTATATGAAAAATCACTTGAATACATCAAACTAAATTATTATTTACTTAAACTGATAAAATACATTCAACAAGGCAAAAAAATACCTTTATTTAATCACGTTAGACATGTTTCATTGCTTTGATGGCAACATTTTCAATAATAAATAAGATACAAATAGTTATTCACCAAAGAAGATGGAACACTGCAATTTTATATAGGAATGATAAACAGAAAGCTTAAAAGTAGGATCGAAGAACGCATAGCAGGCATCAAATAGAACAAGAAAACAACAACTTTAGCCACACTGTTAAAAATATCATGAAAAATTACGTCAGTTTTTAATGGCTATCTGTTTTCTGTCCAATGGGAACACTTCATATGTGGTTACGTAGCGTTCTCATTGGTCAGAAAATAGATAGCCTTTAAACACAGGGGTAATTTTTCACGATATTTTTAACAGTGCATAATAAACAGCCTTTACAGATTAATTTTAAAAATAGTAGTATAATTTATCCATCAAGATTTTACTTGCCATCCATTATCCGAGAATCAATAGAAATATTCTTACGCAGTGAGAATATATGCAAAGATTCAGCCTCCATAGAACTTCCTAAAATTTCGAAAGAGATGATCTACAGAAAAATGAAGCAATAGCATTAAATAATTCACGTTCACAAAAATCCATTTTTAATATTGCAGTTAATTCCATTGTGCTTGAATTCGCGTGATTTTTGTTTACCAGTTTTCAATTTAAAATATTTGTGAAAATATTTGCATCATATTTATTAGTTAGAATGTTGCCGTCGGACCAATGAAAAGTGTCTAAAGTGAATAAATAAAGGTATTATTTGCCTTGTTAAAAGCATTTTATCACTTTAAGTAAATATAAATTTAGTTAAAAATTAATCTTTTTAAAATTTCACTGAAGTTTGTACATTTCTGTTGAATTTCTATATGAAAATCTGTTTTCATCTTGGAGTGAGATTTTGTTTTTTTACTGAATAACTAAATTCCAACCACAGTTTCCTGAACAAATAAAATATAAATTCAACAACATATGCTCATCTTGTGAATCAGTTTACGGACACAATGTATGTTTAGCTTCATCTTTGTACATTCTAAATATTGATAAATTATGAGAAATTTTAGATTTTCACCTGTCTAATAACTCTTAAATAATTTTCAGGACAAAAGCTTGCAAGAAAAGCTTACAAGTAAGTTGATTTAAAATGACTTATATCATTATATTTACGATCTGTAAAATAGATTTTCAAATAGTTTCTTTAGTTAGATTTAGTTAGATTTTCTTTAATGCAGTATACGTTTAAATATGAATCAATCGTCATAAAAAGCTATTGCATCAAAAGTACTAATTTTATTTATTCATACAATTAATCTGATACTATTAATTTTTACGCTAATTGTCAGATACACACACAAAGAAAAAAAACTTTTATTCAGTCATTATAATCGTATAAAAAAAGAAAAGAAAAAAAAAACTACGCCATGAAAAAAAATAAAGAAAATGACTTTACCCTAACGAAATGCGTTGACCATTACATTCTTTAGTATTCAGAAAAACATAAGTTGTTAAATGATAGAATTAAAATGTTTACTTTTTATCTCTTTAAATCT
The DNA here is from genome assembly GCA_963932465.1 of Maratus speciosus. Classification (NCBI taxonomy): domain Eukaryota; kingdom Metazoa; phylum Arthropoda; class Arachnida; order Araneae; family Salticidae; genus Maratus; species Maratus speciosus. The sequence continues at coordinate 331,006,357 of OZ010786.1, forward strand.
TCTAATTATGAATTTGCATGTATTAGTTTAAACCAGAGTCTTATTTACATTAAATATAACGTAATAATGAGCTAAACCCCCCCTTTTCGATTGCGATATACGTAAATTAATAATTTTGCAGAACTGTTTTATCATTTTACGGACTATTTTATCTTTATCATGATGATGAGAACAGATAATTGCTCTCGGAACTATTGTCATGATATGCAACATTATATGGATAAAAAAGATGTCTTTTCTCATTTGTTCATTTTTCATTCAAATTCAATCAAATTTGTGTATATACCAGGGCAGTTTCATAACTCCGTGACTTTAAAAAAAGTGGCGGTTTGATCGCACTCTTATTATTATGTTTTCAATTTATTATTATCTGCAGGCAACATTCGTGCAATTTGCAAAAGATATTTTATATACATTGTGTTCTATTGAATTCAAAAGCAAACGATTGGCGTATTTGTTCTGATTATGGAGAATAAAGAATTTCGTGTTTTGATAAAACACTATTTTTTGCACGGAAAAACAATTACCGTAACTGAAGAAAAGTTGAAAAAATATTATAGGAACTCTGCTCCATCACATGGTATGGTTCACATGTGGATTACGAAATTTCGTTCTGGTCATATGAACACAACAGATGCAGAATGCTCTGGACGTCCAATTGAGATCACAACTGAAAGAATGGTCAAATCCATGATATCGTGTTAAAAGACCGTCGTGTGAAAGTGCGCGAGATAGATAAGAAGGTAAACATTTCAAATGAACGTGTATTCAATATATTGCATTAACATTTGGGCATGAAAAAGTTTTCAGCAAGATGGGTGCCGCGATTGCTGACAGTGGATCAAAAGCGTACTCGTGTAACCTTTTCAATGCGATGTTTGAACAAGTTCGAGCGCAATTCAAGTGAATTTTTGCTGCGCTATGTTACAGCTAATGAAACATGGGTACATTACTACACACCAGAAATGAAAGAACAGTCTAAACACTGGACTTCTAATGAACGTGCGCCAAAAAAGGCAAAAACAGTTCCATCGCCGAGGATTATGGCCATAGTTTTCTGGGACTCAAAGGGCGTAATCCTCATTGACTATCTGGAAAAATGAAAAACGATCACCGGACAATATTATGCTGATTTATTAGACCGTTTTAATGCAAAATTGAAAGAAAAGTGGCCCTATTAGCCCAAGAAAAAAGTGCTTTTTCAGCACTACAATGCGCCAGCGCACTTGTCTGCAATCGCAACCGCTAAATTGATTTAATTACGAAACGGATTGTTCCCTCATTTATCCTACTCTTTTGACTTGGCCCCCCAGTGACTTTTTTTTCTTTTTCTAAACTTTAAAAAATTGCTTGGTGGAAAGAGATTTTAGTACAATTTTGATATCATTAATGCCACAAATGCCTATTTTGAGGAGTTTGAGTAATCTTATTTTTTCGAAGGATTAAAAAAGTTAGAACATCTTTGGAAAAAATGTATCATTATGAAAGGAGAGTATTTTGAAAAATAAAATGAATTTTGGTATGTATATTGCTTTTTTTTCATTTGTATGTCACGGATTTTTCAAACTCCCCTCGTACTAGGGAGCTTTACACCCTACTGCGGGGAAGGCGAACCTTTTAACAAAGACGGGACATTTTTTCCCAAAAACATATTTTACTTGACCATGACATGCCAAAAGTGAAAAAAATTAATGTATAAAATAATAATGAATCAAAACTACTTACAATTTTGTTTTTGACATTAAAAAATATCGGTAATATTTGATGTTATACTTTTGAAATTTATTAAAAAAATATTATTTCTGTTGCCTCATCTTAAATGTTAGCTAATTTATATTAGCTTCGTACTATTTATTTTTAAGATAATGCAAGTTGAATTCGACTCATTTGACAAGATGTTTTTACTTGAATTTTTCATATTATTTATTTTCAAAAAGATTGCCTCGGAGAAAAAATTGTCAAAATAGCAAGCGAAAAGAATCTACAACTTTTAGTGTCTGGAATTGAATTCCAAGTTGTTATAATTTTACCATCGGCATTTTTTCTTATAATTAATTTCAATATTTCTTTTGGGATAATCTTCTAATTATATCTTGTTTATAAAAATTATGTGAGCCAAGTTATATTTTAATTTCTTCAATCTGTATCAATCTGTATCACGAACCGTAGTAATCAAATTCAAATAAGAAGAGACACCATCTTTATTAATTAATACATTTTGTGAAATTCTACTATATTTCAATGTACAACCTGAATCTATGCTGTGCCAAAAATAATCTGCAGCGTGCTACTTATGGCACGCGTACCATAGGTTCGCCGTCCCTGGCCTACTGTATAAATCTGTCCAACTCGCATAAACATGCATTTAACATTAATGTAAAATCTTGTAAAATGCTGTACGTCACAGAAAACTTGATTACATTAGTTGTTTCTATTCAAAGAATTTCTTTAAACACTTCACTATTAATTTTAACATTTTTTACTTATTTACTAAGTATTTTTACCAAATATGTTTTAATAAATGACAAAGGAATTAGTCTTTTTTCATGCAGAAGTAACATTTAGTAATGATGACATCATATTAATACAATCATAGAATAATATATTATTTTATGGATGAAAATACATTTTTTCTTTTGAAAATGACTTCATTTCCACCAACCTAACTATTCCGAGATTAATACATAATTTCTGGAAATCAATTCAAATTTATTTGAATTTTAACGAAGTTTTAAGATAATGTGTGAAATTACGTAATATTTGGACACGTTTTACTCCCAGTTTAACAAAGACATATTTTTAATGTAGGGATTTGCGTGCAGAAATAAAGTTCACCGATTATGACGCCATATTTTTACAATTATAATAAAGTATTTTATCGTTATTCCTGGAAACGATTTTTAATTTTCAAATTGATAGCATTTTTGCAATTGGAATCATTTTGTCAATTTGACATTTAGCGATCATTTAAAAAATATATATATCATTTTACAATAAATGAATTTTGTGAATGTCAATAGATATTTTTTACAAATAGCATACGTTAATGATAAAATAAATAGAAGAACACGTAAAAGAATAGAAAAGTTATCTTTTTCCAGAAAACTGTTGAATTTTGTTAAATGCACACTATTATTTAAAAATACAATTTACCAATCATAGAAAAAGTTTTTAAAATATGAACAAGTCTAGGTAATATAAACTATAAATTACTGGAATTTATTTCCAGTTTTATAAATACACTCGTGTCCAAAATTAAGTTCACAAACATAAAATTTGTGAAAACTGATGAACTATTCATTGTGTTGCCACGAAATTTGGCAGAGAGGTACATTACAATGGGAGAAAGAATATATAGCAACATAACAATATGGAAAAGTATTAATTGTGAATTAAGAAACAGGATATATCAAAAAGTGATAAATCATGAATCAGAGATAAAGCATTTATCTCGGGAAAAGTCTGTCTAATATGTAATGTGATCACTGTGCGCTGCTACACAATCCTCACACGAGCTCTCACGTTGTTTATGAGGATGTCAATAAATGTTTGAGGCAATAATGTCCATCCTTCCAACATCGCACCATTTAACTTCTTGCAGGTCCTGGGAGGGACGTTACGCTGTGCAATGGCTCCTCCTAGACCATCCCAAACTTGTCCAATAGGAGAGAGGTCCGGAGACCTCGAGGGCCAATGCATTCAGCAAATATCCTAATTTTCAAGTAAGCCCTCAACGATGTGAGCTCCGTACTTCGCATTATCGTGTATAAACATGAAATCCGGGCTTACAGCACCCCGAAAACACATCACATACACTCCAAGGACCTCATCCCTAACACCAGTCGTCCAATCGTGTGAGTCCCTTTCACTGCATCTAGCAGGAGAACCCGGTTGTTGTGGAGCCGAATACATCAGTCTTGGACACAGCAAGAATGGAAGCGTTTTCTTTTCAGCGATGAGCCGAGATTCACCACGCAGAGTGATTCTCGTCGAATCTTCACCTGGAGAGAACGTGGAACTCGCTATCATCCATCCTACGTAAAAGAAAGCGACAGATTTAGTGGCAAAATAATCCTTGTCTAGGGTGGCATAATGTTGGGCAGTTGTACACCACTGCACATCTTCGATGCGGGTACTGTCAATGTACAACGCTATAGGGATGAGGTCCTTGAAGCCTATGTGAGGTTCTTCAGGGGTGTTGTAGGTCCGGACTTCATGTTTATGGACGATGATGAGAAGCCACACAGAACTCATATTGTTGATTATTTTCTTGAAGAAGAGGATATTCGCCGTTAGACATTGGCCCTCGAGGTCTCCGTACCTCAATCCTATTGCACATGTTTGAGATGGTCTAGGAAGAGCCATTGCACAGTGTAAACCATTTCCCAGGACCCGTCAAGAGTTAAAAGCCGCGCTTTTGGAGGAATGAGCTTTGTTGCCACAAACATTTATTGACACCCACATAAACAGTATAAAAGCTCGTTGTGAGGCTTGTACAGCAGTGCACGGTGGTCATACTCCATGTTAGATAGATTTTTTCCGAGATAAAGGCTTTATATCTGATTCATGATTTAACACCTTTTGCTATACCCTGTTTCTTAATTCAATCTTTTCCATATTTTTATGTTGCTATGTTCCTTCTCCCATTATAATGTACCTCTGTGCCAAATTTCGTGGCAACACAGCGAATAGTTCATCAGTTTTCCCAAATTTTATGTTTGTGACCTTAATTTTGGACATCAGTGTAGTAATTGTTCACTAGGGATCTACGACAATATTCAATGATATAAACAATTGCGAAATAATTGATTTAGCAAAGAAATGCTTCCTTCAATGTTTAATTTCTGGAAAACCCTCTTCCGTTATAAACCATCTGTAGGAAAATACGGATGGATGGTAGTAATGGCGAGAAAATGCGTACTTTCCAGTTTAATTCATATAGTATTTCACTCTTTTTCGCTTCATTCTGCGGTGCAAACTTTCGTTCTCTCTGCAACTATGACATGTTTCCAAATATCTATCTATTTATATATACAAGTATATATTTAATAGTTTCTCCAGAGTAGAATATTAATTTATGCAACATTTTTACTAAAATTATTTTATAATTATTTTTTTAATTTTCTATTAAAAAAAATAGTAGTATCTAAAGACTTTTTATTTTCTTTATCAAGCTAATATTTTTTTCTATCATGTTTAATTACTCAATATATGTGTATCGTACCCACACGCTGAAATATAAACCTAAACATAATTAGAAACCTAAATTAGAAACCTAAATATTATTTGATATGATTTAAATCACAAAATATATTCACTATTTGCCATGGCAGTGTAAAATGTATGAGTACTGAAATTTTATTAATACATGTATTTAATTTATTTATAATTATTTTTTAGATTACAACCAGGGCTTTCGAAAGACGATGTTAATAACGAAGCCAGTAAAAGTCCTGGAGAAGAAAAAGGGCCAGATATAATTCCAGGTAATTAGAATTCTATAAATATTATACGTTTTATTAAACTATTATCAGTTCATTGAAATTGCTTTATTTTTACTGTTGTATTCGCCAAAGCCTTTGGTAGTTACCGTAACCAATGATTACATATCTTGTTTTTCAAACATTATTTCGAAAACAAAACAAAAAAAACGTTTTTGTTTAAATTAGCACTAAAGAACTTAAGGAATAAGAAATGTACGCCGTTTGTTCAAATTTTTGGAAAGAAGTTCTAATTTTATTAATGCGAGGAAAAGTTTGTACGTAGATCAAAAACCGATATGAGATGTTAGAAATTAGTAGTAAATTGTTTCCAAATAAGCCAATAGGTGACAGCATAATATAACATGTTAATTTTGACGTGTTATATAACGTGTTAATTTTTCATTTATTAGGCAGCATTTGTACAAGATGAGCAGGGTCGTTCAAAAGTTGTTGACGAAGATCGAAGGGGTCGTCCAGTTGAGATTGCGACAGAAGAAGTAGTGCGGAAGGTTGAGTAAATGGTTGCTATGCTGTCTATTTTTGTTCGCATGTCAGCTCTAACCATTTCTTCAACCGCACTTTCTTCTGTCGCAGTCTCAACTGGACGACCACTTCGCTCTTCGTCAACAACTTTTGAACGACCCTGCTCATCTTGTACAAATGCTGCCTAATAAATTCAAAATTAACATCTTATAGTCGGATTATGCTGTCACCTATTGGCAGATTTAGAAACAAATTAATATTAATTTCCGACCTCTCTTACCAGTTTGTGACCTACTTACTGACTTTCCCTCATATTATTAGTATTATTTCTTAATCTAAACAATTTAAAAGTATCAGTAATGGTTTGTGTACATTTAACTTTAATCCATACAATGTGTGAAATTATTAATTGTAAATGAACAGTAATTTTACATTTTAAACTATTTATGTGATGTTGAAATAGATACAAAATAGAAGAAAATTGACATTCCTAGCTCGGATATATTTTGCTTGGATGTGCGAGTATTTTACTTAATGTGTCGAGAAAAAACTTTTAATGAGTAAAATTGAATCGAAATTCATTTTTCATTATATTATATCTTTGTAAATGTAACATAAGCAATATTATATTTTAAAAGCCTTATAATGAATTGGTATTAATAATCACTGTATCTAAAAAGATCAGTGTTTCCGAGTTAGAGAAATGATTTATTTAAAATATGTGCACTATTTGAGAAAAGTACTATTCGATTCAGTTAGATTCATGTATACGTGTTTCAATCCTTATCCTAAGTAGAATATAATTCTTACCAATATTCTGCATACATGTTAAACCGCACTTTTTTAGCTCAATTATCATGTAAAGCAATAACTAAGATAAACGTTACTATAGTGGGTCACGTACCAGCAGTGGTCTACCAATTTTTAAAGTTTAAAAACAAGCACAAAATACGTTTCTTGATGACGACTGAAAGAAATCAGATTGACTAACATCCTTAAATGTTAACTTTCTATAAACTGTCTGGAATAATATTTTTTTTTTTTCTGCTGGTACATTTGTATCTTTTCTATGTTGTCTTCAAACACAGATTTTTTTGGCAAATTCATAGAGATGTTATTAAAAGATAAATTTTTATTTAAAACATTGTTTCTTTAATATTATGTTTTATTTTAAATTGAACTATTGTTGATACACTCTATTACATTCTAATTTTTTTGGACAAGCCAAAAATTTAAATATTCATGCATAATAAATTTATTAAGCCTACTACTGTAGCATATAGGAAGTAACATTTATTTTTCATTTTTTCCGATGTATATACAGTAGAACCTCGAGTATGCGAAGTAATTGGGACCAACAATCATTCGGAAAATCGAAACTTTCAGATAATCGAGAATGTTTCAACTTTAAGATTAAGGAGAAAAATATGCAATATTTCATATTATGGTAACAAGTGTTTAATAAAAATAAAGCAATAGCAAAATAGAAACAAGAATAAATTACCTGAATTTTAATTTTGAAATTAAGTACCTTTTACACATATCACAAGGGTTTGAACAAATGATTTGTTTGTCGCAGTTTCGATTGCCTTTGCTTTCAAGCTCTATCACGGAGTTTTTAAAAATTATTAATCCACCAGTATCACAGTCATTTTCTTGCTCAAGCCATGCCAAAGCTTTTGCAAAACATTCAAAAGCTTCAGAATTGATAATTTGTTCGATTTCGTCATTCCACTCCGCAGCTTACGGAAGCTCAAGTTAAATTCAAATGAGCTCTAAGGAAGGGCGTCGAAAATATTTTTATGTACTCGTAGTTCAGAAAGGTTCAGAAAATGTGATAGCAAAAAGCTTTAAAAATGGATTTTGGTTAACCGAGAGTTTTTGTTAAAAGAGGTTCTACTGTACTTTGAAACTTTGAACGTTTATTCTGAAGTATGACGCTAAGGACTGGGCAAAATATATATACAACTTTTGAAATTTACTAACACTTTAATAATAATTAGATAAATGTTCTTAAGTGTACCATTACTGGTGTATTTACTTTGTATTCTTCTAAACATTTTCGATGAAAAATATGGCTTAGGTTAAAAAAAAAAATCTTAGTTCAAAAAATTTTTAGTTTATATTTAAAAAAAATTATAATAATATGATTTCTATATTTAAAAATAAACTTACTTAGTTAGAAATACAGTTATATTAAAATATTTACATTAAAATCACACACAATACATTAAACAATTAAAATTATTACATAAAAACACTAAAAACATATTAAAATTGGGACGTTTCGATCCCTCCTCAGCCAATTATAAACGTTAAGTCAATACTATCAACAGTTACAACAAAAACACAACAGAAAGTCATCAATTTCAGGTTACAGTTAAAATAAAATAGAATACTCTGCCGGCACAGATGCAGCTTCGTTAATCGCTAAATCCTTGGTTTTAGTATGCCAGGCCTCTAAAAACACTCTCCCTGCGTAATTGTTGCAGCCGGATCGGATCACAAAAGCTTTATTAAAATCTGGAAAATGGTCGGTTGCAATAGTATGCTGAACGGTCTTTGAATTCAAATTTCTGCATCTAAATGCCTGTTTATGCTCTTTAAGCCGTATTTCAAGTGTCCAGCTAGATTCACCAATATAAACCGCTTCACACTGCTCACACGGAATTCCGTAAACGATGTCTTTAAACTGCAGGATGGAATATCTATGTTTAAAATTACATAACAGATTCTTAAGAGGATTTTGGGGAATGAAAGATGTATGGATACCAACTGATTTCAAATAATGCGAATAAATAATCCGGTGGATTTTAGAGGCCTGGCATACTAAAACCAAGGATTTAGCGATTAACGAAGCTGCATCGGTGCCGGTCGAGTATTCTATTTTATTTTAACTGTAACCTGAAATTGATGACTTTCTGTTGTGTTTTTCTTGTAACTGTTGATAGTATTGACTTAACGTTCATAATTGGCTGAGGGGGGATCGTGATATGATCCGAAACGTCCCAATTTTAATATGTTTTTAGTGTTTTTATGAAATAATTTTAATTGTTTAATGTATTGTCTGTGATTTTAATGTAAATATTTTAAAGATGGAATTCAGACGTAATATTTTTGCTTATACAGTTTTATATTGTTTAATCAATTTTTGCATAACTACAGAACATCATAATGATGGAAATTGAAAAGTCACTAAACGTGGAAGATAGTAAAGTTTCCTTAATATATTATAGTGTATTTCATTCACTCCGGTGTTTTAAGATGAGCATGAAAAACACAACTTTCACGTAAGATTTCGTCTCGTTTACACTTTAAAGAAGATGCATCTACGTGTCAGTTTGAGTGGCTAATTTGATCACGCCACGATGAATCTTTGAAAGTGATAAAACCAGTTACATATATTCAAATTAATATTATGCTGAATATAGAAGATACACAAGCTTTTAAAATTTAACTCTAACTAAAGTTTTAATAGAACAACAAATAGTCTTCATTAAGTAGATGAAAGATGTTAAAGAAAACTAAATTAACGTTAAAAAATGTTTTGACAAACTGTTTGCATCAGAACGATTAAAATTTATTTAATTTATATTTATATAATAAATTTATAAGTATACTCAAGTTGTGTACACTCTTTATAATTTTCATTTAACTCTAACTGAAGTTTTAATAGAACAACTAAATATTCTTCATTAAGTTGCTAAAAGGTGTTAAAGAAAACTAAAGAAACAGTTAAGAAACATTTTAATAGGCTGTTTACATCAGAGCATTTAAAATTTCTTTATATGATAAAATTATAAGTATGTTCAATGTGTGCACGCTTATTTTAATTTTCATTTCACTTTAACTAAGTTTTGATGGCAAAACAAAATATTTTTAATTTAGTTGCTAAAAGATGTTAAAGAAAACTATAGAAACGGTAAAAAATGTTTTAATACACCATTTACATCAGAGCGACTCAACTTTATTTAGAGTAAAGTGCCCATATTTCGTACCCCAGTCACTTTTATGTCCTAAATGCTGTAATTGTCAATGAAAACCTACCAAATTTGAATTTTACATAGACTAACTACCCACGCACATAGAAACATAGGCAAATATCGTACAAAAAAATTTTAACAATGTGAAAAATTGTTTTTTCAAAAGTATCTAAAAAATGCAAAAGAAAAAAAGTGGTCCCAATTTCGTCCCCCCAAAAAATCCAATACGTCGAGGTTTAACTTATAACAAAATCAAAATTTATTTCTAAGTGAGTAAGTAATTTAATTTATATTAAAGTAAGGCACAAAGAAATGTACTAATTATCAGTGGAAGAATAACTTAACGAAACAGTAGCTATCCAAACATGAGGAAAAAAATTTCATGAAAAAGCATTCCTAATTTCGTCCCCGGGACGAAAATAAGAACTGCAAGGGAAACGAAATTGGGGCCACGCTACTTCCCAATATGCGGAGCTTCAGTTCCGGTAAGATGAACTGAACGTCTTAAAACTCACTGTATGCAACTGTCAGCATCTCACCTTCGTGAAATACATGCAATGAATAAGAAATTAATATTTACAGTAAAATAAATAACGTTCTACAAACGACGTAATAAGAACTCTGGTCTTCTAAATATATGAAATTCGGCGTCTTTAATTTACGTATGCGTCTTGACGAACTGAATTTTCAATACTGACCCCTTTTACCTTCTGTCCGCTGTGCCTTGCGTCATAAGTGGCGCCACTTTCGCAGAAGCGGATAAGTTAAGGGGGACGAAATCAGGAAAGGGGACGAAAAATGGGCACTTTACCCTATATAATACAATTATAAATATACGCAAGGAGTGTATAATCCTTATAATTTTCAAGGACTCTGACAGCATAACAGAATTTGCATTCGCCTTATTTAATATCGGAATTTGTGATATTTTCCTGAGATTCAATAAAGCGAAAAATGTGGTAGAAAAATTGTGGTAGCACTGTATGTACCTTGCATACATAATGTTACTTTTCATAAATATGCAAAAGATTATGCTTTTACAGAATCATTTCCTAATATTTCAGATGTAAGTATCCCGTCAGAACAAAGCACAGAAGAAGGTCTCGATAAACAATTTTTAACTGACCCTACGAGTTTACAACTAATGGGACTCAATGGAATGGGACAAACCATTACAACTATTAGTAGGCCGCCAAGGCAGGTTAGTAATTTTTCTCTATATATTCACCTATTATAAATCACGATAAGTCACAAAATTCTGGATAGTTGAGATTGATTATAAATTTTTTTATTGTTCCAAATTTATTATTGTTATTTATAGGGATGCACCGAATAGTAATTTTGGCCGAATACTGAATGCCGAATATTCGGTCTGCAGGTTTGAAGAATAATATCTCTTATGCCAAATACCGAATATTCGGCCAGCCGAAACCGAATATTCATCTGGCCAAATATTATTATATCTCAGAGTTTAACGGGATCAAAAAGTTAAATTTCAAACAATTTTACATACTATTTATCACAGATACTTCCATTTTGATAAACAAGACTTTTTTTATAAGAAAACTTTGCACTAAAGAAATCTATGTTTTAAGTTGATTAACCCTCTCGCTGCGTAAGTAATTCTTCGCGATGAGCGTCTATCGTTTATCACCGGCTCTTTAAAGCAGAAATTTTTGACTATCGTATTCGGGGAAATTGTCCTGATTAAATCATACAAAGTTTTCTCTAAAAAATAACTGATGGGAATAACCAAATAGTATAAATTTGATGTTAAAATGCATGCCCGAGCATATCTCGGGCTGCGCAGCGAGAGGGTTATGAAGTGGATTGTTTAAAGCTTTTTTAATTTACAAAATTTAAACTCCATGCCTTCTGTGAATTCAAATAAATGAATGGAATTTTATTATACTGAACAAGAAACTGTATATCATTCCACTTATTCCGTCATAAACGCAAAATGTGTCACTATAAGCCGTAACTGAATTTTCGTTCACAACTTTAGCAAAAATGAGGGTATTTTAGCGCAATCCGCATCATGTTAATTTTGTTTTTATAAAACGTGATGATATCATTGGAAGTGATTGAATGATTCTGTCTAATTATTCTGAATATCTTTATTAGTTGACAGTTAAAAGTAGAAGTTGTGAAAAGTTTTTAAAAATATTTTAAAGAGATATTTTAAGTATTCGATTTTGCCCGAATATTCGGTAGGCCGAATAGTTTGATATTAGCTCTAACCGAATATTCTGTTATATACCTTACAGTTAGCAGAATAGTTACCTAATAGTTAGCCTTCGGTTAGCAGAATGCCTAATAGACACCGAATATTCGATGCAACACTAATTCTTTATCTTTTATCTGCACAATATTTCTGTTCAAAAATCGTTCAATAAATTTCTAATAAACCTAGTTTTTTTTATTGTTAATATTTTTTTAACAATATTAATTTGGAACAAAAATTTCATATCATTGTAAAATACCCGTGTGTAATGCATGTTTATTACTCATGTTTGATTAAAAAGTTTACATCAGGACAAAGTGTAAGTATTTCTACGATAAACAGTTAATTCACATGTTTTTACTTGTGTTTCCTAAATAATATTGTATTATTAGCATAAGAAAAATAGTTCGATAAAAGTTCACATATTTTAAGTATGATTCATTCATTTTTCAGTAAAATTTTAGATAATATTACTCAATTTTCAATAAAATGAAAAAATTTATTATATATAGATATTTTTGAGTATATTTTAAAAAAGGTCGTAAAAAACTTCTATGATAATAATTTTGACAAACACTATATCATCCTATTATATTTTAATGACATTTCTAAAATTTGTCATTACTGAATATGGTTACAGCTAAAAAATTAAGTATAAACTGACAAAATAATTAATATAAGTGAATAATCGATACATTTCAATTCGTCTACATTTATGTATTTTAAAAAATATGTAACATTCATAAAAATTGTCATGTGTTTAACAAATTGTGTAATGCGAAGTTCAGTAAGTGACTATTTTCTTGATTTACTTATTTATTATTATTAAATTTGTTTAATTGTCTTAAAATTAGATCTGATGAAAACCTGAATATATTCTAATAAAAAAATTTAGTTATTCAAGTCATTCATCACCATATCGTTGAGGGATTTTGATATTATCAAAGCGTATTTTAGTTTCTAATTAAATAAAAAAAATTCCATAGTCAAAAGATTCTTTTCAATATTGGCTCAAGCATCTCAGTTTTTTTTTTCTTGCAAGTAAACGAGTTCATTCAATGTATGTGATATAAATATTTATGACTGTGGAAAATAGTAATAAATATATATTGGAAGCTGAAGATTACTTTTTCCACTTTTAAAATAAACAAAATGTTCAAAAAATGCAATTTTATTTTAAAGCCACGATCTCTTTCGATACATTTAATTTTGCCATAATACGAATAGATTTCCTTAAAAATGTGATAACAACATATAAAAAACAACTAGTGAAATTAATGGAATAAAATTTATGAATAATTTCCTTAAACATTTATTTAAAATTACTAGATTAATTTTAACACAATTATTCTAATTGTTAAATAAATCATATTAGATGTAAATTTCCAACTGGGTGAAAAATGTCCGGACCAGGATTCGAACCAGGGATCTCCTGTCTGAAGCCGCCAGTTGCTCTACCATCTGATCTATCCCGGACGAATCTGGTGGAACTTTTTCACCCAGCTAACGTTAATGATTACAGCATCTGGTCTGAAACATGGTGGTTCAGCTCAACAGAATAAATCTCAGGTAATGGAACTCCAGAAATCTCTGGATACGTAATTACATTAGATTAATTTTAACAAAATTATTCTAATTGGTAAATAAATCATATTAGATGTAAATTTCCAACAGGGCGAAAAATGTCCGGTCCAGGATTCGAACCAGGGATCTCCTGGTTCAAGGCGTCAGTGCTCTACTATCTGATCGTCCGGGATAACTCAGATGGTAGAGCACTGGCAGCTTCAGGCCCCACCAGTGGCCGAGAGGTTCTGCTCTCGAAGCTGGTAGACGGGAGGTGCTGGGTTCGATCCCAATCGCGCCCGTCGGCCTAATCGTTCGGAGTTTTCGTGGTTTTCTTCGATCCTTGGTTCTCCAAGCGTTAATACGGGTTAGGTTCCCTTAGAAAGACCTCCACGGAAGGCACTCCCCCCTACTTAAGGCCTATATTCCACGTGCTGATAATTGGCCGACATAAATACAACCAACCTGGCGGCTTCAGCCAAGAGACCCCTGGTTCGAAAGTGGTACGGAAAATTTTCACCCAGTTGGAAATTTACATCTAATATGATTTATTTACCAATTAGAATAATTGTGTTAAAATTAATCCAGTGTAATTACGTATCCGGCGATTTCTGGAGTTCCATTACCTGAGATTTATTTTGTTGAGCTGAACCAGGTTTCAGACCAGATACTGTAATCATTAACGTTAGCTGGGTGAAAAAGTTCCACCAGATTCGCCCGGGATAGATCAGATAGTAGAGCGCTGGCGGCTTCAGCCAGTAGATCCCTGGTTCGAATCCTGGTCCGGGTATTTTTTGCCCAGTTGGAAATTTACATCTAATATGAATTATTTAAAGACTTATAAAAATTTAACTTGATGTATATATTGGCACATCTTGACGTATATATTCTATTGGCATATAAGAATTGATTTTTCTTTGATTCAGTTTCATCAAAACTTCGTTTAGTAGAAGAAAAACACTCTACCCCAAGTTGCTATATTTTTCAGTCCCATCTCCACACAAATCATTTTTTTTGGGTGGGGGTAGCACCCCTTCCCGATGCATTTATGTTTTAATCTCGTTATTTATAAATATAAAAACGAAAATTGGACTTGAATAATTCTACAGATTTTGCGTATTTAATATCCATTATGATACAAGGTACATACAAAATTGTCAAATAAACATCGAATTTAACATCTAATAAATGATTTTTATAAATTCACGGACCAGGATTAGTAAATTAAGATGCAAATTCTTGAATAATTCTACAGATTTCGCGTATTTAACACCCATTATGATACAAGCTGCACAGAAAATTGTCAATTAAATGCTACAACATATGTTAATGTATAAATCAGCCATGCATCTCTAAGTTCGAAATTCTGAATGGCATTACAAACACTTTTCCAGGATTCGATAAATACTATTAATAAGATATAATTATAATTTTATTATTTAAACATCTGATAAGGAATTTTTATAAAATCACGAACCATGATGAATAAATTAACCTAAAACTTCTTGAATAATTCTATAGATTTCGTGGTTTTAATATCCACTTTGATATAGATTACATACGAAATTGTCTGTTGAACATCACCAGTTACGTTGATGCATAAATCCACCATACATCTCTTACTTCAAAATTCGGAATTGCATTATAAACCCGGCCCCACCAGTGGCCGAGAGGTTTTGCTCTTGAAGTTGGTAGTGGCCGAGAGGTTCTGCTCTCGAAGCTGGTAGACGGGAGGTGCTGGGTTCGAACCCAATCACGCCCGTCGGCCTAATCGTTCGGAGTTTTCGTGGTTTTCTTCTAGCCGTGGATTTTCCATGCGTAAATACGGATTAGGTTCCCTTAGAAAGACCCCCCGGGCCTATATCCCTCGTGCAGATAATTGGCCGTCAAAATTCAACCCAACCCAACTCTTGAAGCTGGTAGACGGGAGGTGTTGGGTTCGATCCCGATCGCGCCCTTCGGCTTAATCGTTCGGAGTTTTCGTGGTTTTCTTTGAACCTTGGATTTCAAAGCGTAAATACGGGTTAGGTTCCCTAAGAAAGACCCCCCACGAAGGGCACTGCTCCCCTTGGGCTATATCCCTCGAGCAGATATTTGGACGTCAACAAACAAACAAACAACCAGCATTACAAAACCATTTCTAGGATCAAATAAATACTATTAAGAAATCAGATGTAATTATAATTTTATTATTTAAACATCTTATAAGGAATCTTTATAAAATCAGGAATAAGAATTAGTGAATGAACCTAAAAATTATTTTTTTTCCTCAGATGCAGTTGAAAATTGTCACTTTATATTTTCTAAATAAGCTATTTTGACATTTAGTAGTTTGGAAAAATTTTATCAAAGACTAACTTGAAAATTGTATCCAAAAAAATGTTAATAGAATATGCAACTATATATGAGGGGTTCACAACCATAGTAGACCAAGTGCATTTAAAAAAAAAAAAAATGAGATTGTCTATTTAGAACATGCATAAAATCTGTTTTATACACTCCCACAGAGAACCAAGTCTGTTTACACATACCTTCTCATATAAGACATCTGTTTGCAGACTTGATTTACTGTGGGAGCGGATAAAACAGATTTTACGCACCTTCTAAAAGGACTATCTCATTTTTTTTCTTCAAAATGGACTTGGTCTACTATGGTTGTGAGCCCCTCATACGATGTTAGAGACAAAGACATTTTATACTAAGTTAATGAGACTTAAAGCATAACTATGAGCATAATTATTTCTTTACATTATTGTATTAACGAATGATGATAATGTAAATATTTTTTCCATATAATCTCTTGTTAATTTATGTCTTCAGGAAATGGGATTCCAAAATCCATCTTAACAGTTAACGTGGTTGAAAATAGTTCGATGACGACATTTTAAAAACTCTTACTTAATGTTAATAAGTACAGAGTTTACAGCAGAACATTATTTTGTATATAAACTCATGAATGATGTATTCTTGATAAAGTAATATTATTATTGTATCAAATTTAAACGGAAAATGTTGTTGATGCAAGTAAATTTTCATTGTATCACAATGGCAAAATAGAAATATTGTTGATACAACAAAATCATTTTGAAAGCTAATATTGTCTTTTTAGATATGGTTTAGAAGTAATATGTCTGGATCAAGAAAAATTTTGTATGTGTTTAAAAATAAACTCAATATTTAGAGAAACGAAACGTTTCTTCTGAGAGATGTAGTGTCACATATTACAAGCAATTAAAAATACTCCACAATTTTGACTGAGGTCATATTCAACAAATATGATAGTATTGACGTTTTAACTAACAATAAGGTATAAAGAAATTCTCTTGGCCTAGCGCATTTTTTTATTTTTATGATGGTTTTAAGAATTTTTTTGACACTATTATATCACACTAGCTTTTTCTATATTTTAACGGAGTTGTAACTAACTTTATTGGAACTGCAGTTACATTTAACAAAAGCATTTACTGCAAAAACATTTTAAAAGGTCTACTCATAGCTAAAGTGTATAAAAATTCTCTAAGCATATGCATTTTTATTTAGATAACAGATAACTTTTGGTATATGCTGACATATAAAATTTACGGTAATCAAAATCTCAATATTAAGTTATTTATTAACCATTTGGAAAAATGGTTATTGTCCTCGGTCAAGGTAGGAAATCAAAAACATATCTGAAGCTTTTATTAGTTGAATCCGCATTTTATTCGCTTTCTGATTGGTCTTTACAGTAATCTGTATTTTCCCATTACTTTCAACAGAGATTGATACTTCTGTTGCCACTATGACAAAAAGGTAATAAAAACTACAAAAAAAAATAATAACTCAGAAACAAATTGAGAGACAGCTTTCAAACAAATTGCAATTAAAAGTGCATTTTTTTCTCTATACGACGGTATAAAAAATAATATTTTGGGATGTTTAGAAGTTTAAGAATGAAATTTCATTTAAAATTGGTAGTCAGATTTCTTGGAAATCTGACGATGGAAATGCCTTTCCCCGAACAGCCAATGAAATGCTTGGATAATACGTAAGTTTCAGGTCGATAATAACTAATGAAAATGAAAGAAAATGAATAACAATTTTTGCCAAAGAGTTAATTTTAATTTGTAAGATTTTCACGAGCAAAAGAAAATGGAATAAGATAATTAAAAATTAAAGAAAGGTAAATAGGACAAGAATGAATACATATAAATATTTCACACCAAATACGAGTCGTAGGCGATTTTTGTCG
Source organism: Maratus speciosus (assembly GCA_963932465.1). Taxonomy (NCBI): domain Eukaryota; kingdom Metazoa; phylum Arthropoda; class Arachnida; order Araneae; family Salticidae; genus Maratus; species Maratus speciosus. The sequence goes on from OZ010786.1 coordinate 331,024,324, forward strand.
CTTGGAATTTTTACGTGTAATAACACTATTATTCTTTAATTCATGGTGTACGTAATGTAGGATCAACTCCGTGCGATTTTTTATGTTTTAAATTTTATTCTTTGAAAAAATCTTTTTCTAAATGGTCGTTGTAATTTGTTAAATTGCTTTTTTTTTCTTTTATTTATTTTTTCTTTTATTTTAGATGGAGCTAGAAGCTGAAGCAGCTCTCAGAGACTACTCGCATATCACTCCACAAAAGAGAGTCAAAGTGCTGCCTTTAGAAGAAACAGCGACACTTCATAGGCCATATGTAAAAAATATACAAACAGATGTGTAAATATTAAATATGGAATTAATTGTTACATTTTTTATCAAAGAAACCAATGAAGAAGTATGCATTTGCATTCCAGCCTCCAGTCAAAATACGAGATGATGTAGCAGGAAAATTGCCACCTGAAAAGCAGGTTATGTGATTTAACATTGCAAAACACTCGTCCCAGGCATATGACAGATGACATTAAACAGCCCATCGACATTTTTTGACCACGGACATGTTCCGTAAAAACACTGAAGGATTCTTTATCTATCAAATGCAAGACTGAATGTTCCATTTTTGTATATATCTGATGTAAATAGTGTTGTTTGTGAATATTGACCGTCGTATAAGAAGGGTCAAACTGCACTTCCGTTGTATAAAGTGTTTTCGCGCGAATGGGAAACTATCCCTAGTCCCATAAGTTATTTTTATAAGAGTAATATTATCTATGATGGAGAATTTTTTAATAAAGTTTCTCAGGGAAACAAAAAACTCTGAATCATTTTAAATTGTCTGATGTATTTCTTTCAACTTATCATTTTCCCTAAAGTTTATAATTATATGTGACGATTTAACCAATTTACATCAATCGTTAGCTGATACATGCGCAGAATCACCAAAATATACATATACAGGTCTACCACATGCGACGATTTTATTAATTTTACCTCATACCGCTTTCTCAAAGCAAAAATTATTGACATCCTGTTCGAGAATATTGGCAAGAAAAATATACTACAAAATCTGTTTTCTTTTAAAAAGTGGTGAGCATAGAATAGAAAAATATTCGCCTGTGTCAGCACGCCATATACGGGCATAATGTTTTTGTAAGCTTCTAATCAGAAATCACGTCTAGCCAGGACATGTCTCACACTTTTAAACAAAAATTACAAATCTTTCTTTTCTAGGACAAATCTTTTATATTAAGTGTTTTATGTTTACCCAATGTTTATCTATCTTAATACCGCAGCATAGATGTTCTGAACTTCATTCTGAGAATTTTCTTGTATAGCAACAGAAAAGCATTTTTTTTTCTTTTTTACGAAAATGATAAATTAAAAAACCGATGCTGCTTCATTACGATATGTCATGATAGATAAACATAAAAGCATTTCATTTAAGTTTGTGCTTTAATCAATTTAAGTACAAAGATAATTTATACGTAACGGTGTTAGGCATATGTAAGAAGTTTAATGAGCTAATAAACATACAAAGTTTTTGTTTACATCATTTGGATTTTAGTTTTTTATGCCTTTTCAACTATTTCTCATCTGATACAATACAGATTTTATTTGGTGATATGGACCAATTTTCTACTGGGTTATTAACTGTGATCAGCAATGTTTACAATCTGCAGAAAGCTGTTAATGGTAATATATATCTAAAATGGTAATCTATATCTTTTCTGACCAATGAAAATGCCTCATAATATGGTTAAATAATCGTTATCTATAGAAACGGTTGAATGGTTCAACATTTTGCTGTAGATTTTCAGCAGTGTATGACTTATGTGCGTTTTAGCCATATAAGACTTTTCAATATATCGAGATCTTGTTCTCCAGTAAAATTAACACTTTGTTCTCCAGAAGTGTGTCTCATTCACCAGTAGAGTTGCGAGGTGTCTCCCGTAAATCAGGGCTCCATATGCTCTGGACGCCACTAATTTTTTACAGTTTATTTCACCATCTTTAATCGCAGCTTTCTTTAATCTGCAGAAAGCTGTTAATGGTAATATATATCTAAAATGGTAATCTATATCTTTTCTGACCAATGAAAATGTCTCATAATATGGTTAAATAATCGTTATCTATAGAAACGGTTGAATGGTTCAACATTTTGCTGTAGATTTTCAGCAGTGTATGACTTATATGCGTTTTAGCGATATAAGACTTTTCAATATATCGAGATCTTGTTCAGAAGTAAAATTAACACTTTGTTCTCGAGAAGTGTGTCTCATTCGCCAGTAGAGTTGCGAGGTGTCTCCCTTAAATCAGGGCTCCATATGCTCTGGACGCCACTAATTTTTTACAGTTTATTTCACCATCTTTAATCGCAGCTTTCTTTAATCTCCAGAAAGCTGTTATTGGTAATATATATCTAAAATGTTAATCTATATCTTTTCTGACCAATGAAAATGCCTCATAATATGGTTAAATAATCGTTATCTATAGAAACGGTTGAATGGTTCAACATTTTTCTGTAGATTTTCAGCAGTGTATGACTTATGTGCGTTTTGGCCATATAAGACTTTTCAATATATCGAGATCTTGTTCTCCAGTAAAATTAACACTTTGTTCTCCAGATGTGTGTCTCATTCACCAGTAGAATTGCGAGGTGTCTCCCTTAAATCAGGGCTCCATATGCTCTGGACGCCACTAATTTTTTACAGTTTATTTCACCATCTTTAATCGCAGGTAATTCTGCCATTAGATAAGGCAAAAAAAATGACTTTAAAATACTGGTGTCCAGAGCATTTGGAGCAATGATTTACTAGGGGTACCTGGTAACACTAGTGGTGCGTGAGACTCATCTCTCGACTGGAAAGAGTTAATCTTCCCGATTTTTCGATAATGAGCACTCTCAGAAATAGTTTCTTCAATTCACGGGCATTGTTCGGACAGTAGCGAAATACGGTATATTTCCGTTATTTGAAGAATCTCCGTTTTAGGAGAAAAAAATATCCGTCAATTGAAGAATAGTGAAGGCAATAGAGACCGCATAAGGGCTCTACCTAGCAAATTTCATGGTAGTTCTGGAAGAAGGCTTACTATATGTTTTTTGGGTCACTGAATCCGAATTTGTAACTTTCCACAAAAATTTCCCCCGGCAACTCCCCCACATTTTGGTAAAGAGCCCCCCCCTCACCCCCCGCCAAAAAAAAAAAAGGTTTTTATCAACCCATATGTGCCTGAATTTTTTTTCAACTCAGTATTGTGCTTAATTATAGTAAAAGGTGTAAGATGAACGTAAAAAATAATAAAAAAATTTTCTTTGAAAAAATATTTATTTAACATATAAAAATCTAAATGTCCCAATTTTGGGACACTAGGCACGAAAGGGTAGGGGTTTTCTCCGTTACTGTCTAAGCATTACAGCTATGTTTTATACCCATTTAATTTGTTTCAAAAAGGTTATATATCATTCGGGTAATTATTTGACTATAAAAATTTTTTTATTATTACTATAAGGGGGGGGGGGGGCTGGGCTCGGCTCAAGAACAAGACATCCTTCCTCCTCACCATTAGTTATTGGCATAGTAAAAATGTATAATAATCAATAATTACTAATAGAGTATATATACCGTATATACGCCGACCCACTAACTTTTGAATGCGAATTCTGCAAAAAAATAAAAAACTCACGTATGGCGACCCCTAACTTTTTACTTCAATTTCGCACAAAATCAAACCAAAGATTTCACTTACTAATGCGAAAAATTAGTAAGTAAACAAAAACAAATCACTGAAATATTTTTAGTAATAAATTATTATTATTTGTATATTTTATATATTATTTTATTATTTATACACATAAAAATTCAGATATTTGCAGTATTCAAAGGTTTTTTTTTTTGCAGTATTCAAAGGCTTTTGTAATTGACTTGCATAAAGGTCTATCCCCCAATTTACTTTCAGGAAACTGTCAAAAATTCTTAGTTTTACACACGAGTATATATGGTACAGTAGAACATCGATTATCCGACCCTCGTTTAACCGGAACTCTCCGTAAACCAATATCGATATCGAAATTTTTCCTTTTTTTTTTTTTCTTTTACATTCCTTATGTATGCAATCGTTCCTTTCCAAACCACGAGTAGAGATAAGCATTTTGGTTCCCCTTAGAATCCTCGGTTTTTCTTCGAATTCCATTGAAATTAGCTTGAGCTACAGCAAGATCCGATCCCGGTGTACTTGTACTCCCCCCCCCTCCCCCCTGTGTGCACGTCCCTGTTCTAAACAAATAAAATTATTTTCATGTATAATTTAAATTTAGATATTTTTTAAGCAGTTTAAATAATCCTAATAGCAGTTCGATGACGATGTTGCATATTAAACTAGATAATTGTTGATAAATTCTCGTTTATCCGGAAATTTGGACTACCCGCTGTCGGTTCGGTCCCAATTATGTCGAATAATCGAGGTTCTACTGTATATATGTTAGTAACCTCAGGATGTCAAATATTAAACTAATACAAAACATAACTGTATGATATAAAGTTTGACTAAGCCAACAACTAAAAGCGGGGAGAGGTGGGTGTCTTGTTCTTGAACCGAGACCAGCTCCTACCCCACCCCCTATAGCAATAACAAAGAACAGCCAGACAATAATCCGAATAATAATTTTATAGCTAAATAATAATACGAATGGTATGTAATCATTTTGTAACAAAATAAATGGCATAAAACATACATTTAACGCAAAGACAGTAACGGAGAAAACCCCTACCCATTCGTGCCTAGCGTCCCAAAATTGGGAGGATATTTAAAAGTCGAACAAAAAAATAATTCGAACAAAAAAATAGAAATCTGAAAAAATGCAAAAATACGTATTCTAAAATAATGTATCGTCTTATAAATAATACTACTTATAAAATGCTTGATAAAAAAATAAAAGAAATATCTTACATTTTCTTACGCGCCATTTTATTTCAAGAAAATCCAACTTTGCGCTACAACAAACGTTTATTTCACTTTTTTATTCTTAAAAATGCGCTGCCAGTTATGGATAAATATTGAAAACAAATACTAAGGATATATTTTACAAAGTTTTGAAAGGATATCATAATTCCATTTGTAATGGGAATTTTTTTAAGAAAGCGTCCCAAAATTAGGACGCCAGACGCAAATGGCAGCCCCCCCCCCCTCTCCCCATTTATCCTACGTCATAATGTCATATATCCTATTTGTTGCAAATTTCGTCTACTTTCTGAATTTCTACATACTTTTCCCCTTAAACAATAAAAATTTTAATTTAAAAACAACTATATCGGGCGGGGGGGGGGGAATTTTAGGGGGAAGTTAAAAATTCGGATTCAGCCACCCAAAAAAACTTAAAGTAAACCTTACAGGGAAAGTTCGGAGGGGAGATGGGAGGGCGAATGTAAACTATGTGAGTGGTTAAGTGTAATTGCGCAACTTACACCACGCAGCACCTCGACGCATGTTACGAGGCAGATCCCCCCCCCCACCCCCATTCATCCCAAGTCATAATGTCATATATCTAATTTGTTGCAAATTTTGTCTACTTTCTGAATTTATAGATACTTTTTCCCTAAAACAATTTTTTAATAAAAACCTTTTTTGAGGGGCATTTTACCAAAATTTGGGGGAGTCGCCAGGAGAAATTTTGGTGGGAAGTTACAAATTTGGATTCAGCGACCCAAAAAACATAAAGTAGCCGATTTTCAGAACTATCATTAATTTTGCCAGGTAAAATCCACTATTGCCTGGCCTTGGACTTCCAAGCGTTAATACGGGTTAGGTTCCCTTAGAAAGACCCCCACGAAGGGCACTCCCCCCATAGGGCCCATATCCCTCGTGTTGATAATTGGCCGACATAAACACAACCAACCAACCAACCACTATTGCCTGGACTAAAAGTGGAGATAAAAAAAGGAGCTAACCTTGAAGTCGAAGCAGGTACATTACTGCTATGAGCCGTGTATCTTTAACCTTTCGGCTACATTTCTTCAGGAGTGGAATAGTTTGAAGTAAATACAGTCGAACCCGGTTAAGACGCTCACGGTTAATACGCGATCCCGCTTAATACGCGGATTTTGTCCGATCCCTTGAACATCGCCCATACGGATAATGTAAAAAGATCGGGTCATTCCATTCAAAATGAGCAAATCAGCTGTGGCACACATGTCACATATTTTAATCAAAATCAGTCTATAAGTAGATCATATCTATTTATGAGTAAATGTAAAATAATAGATTTCTGGATTGTTAATTTAAGTATTAAAATTTATATTAAAAGTGAATGTAAAATCGAGGTATTGTCTATGTGCTTAAAATTTCAATTTCGATTATTAGCCTTAGGAATGGAAAGAATATATTAAAAATTATTTATAATTAGGAGTGAATGATAATTAACAGACTGGCACAAGTTAGTAATTGTATTTTTATTTCGTATCGTGAAAAAAATTATTTTTGAAAATTTTTGAGGGAAAAAAGCAATATTTCTATTAATCCTTTACACACGAAGGACAGCCTTGACAAGCTGCAAATTGCTACACCTTATAGCTAAAAGTATACGTTTGAAATATCGAAAGTTTCATTCATGCCTTTTTTATTCCTTAATGAGAAAAAAAAATAAATAGTAAAAAATGTTGAGGGTAAAATGCAATATGTCAATCACTTTTTTTTTAAGTCAAGGAAAGCTTTATTAAACTTTTAAAATATTTGATATTACAAATAAATGTATATACTTTAAATACAGAAACTTTTATTCTTGCTTTCAGTTTATTTTTGCCTCAAGAGAATTTTAAATTAGAGTAGAAAGAACTGGCTAAGCTAAACGAAAAACTATATATCAATTCTAAATTCAAATAAAACAACTAGATGGCAGCACTAAATATGTTTTCCCATGAAATCGTGCAATATTTTAAGATACGCGGGCGAATTCAAAGAGGTATAGCGAATGGAATCTAGAAAACATTACTATTTTGAACCCCTTTTTCTTATGTTAGGAATCAAAAGGCAATCTTGAATTTTTTTTAACGTATTATGGAGTTATTAATCTTTATGTCTGTGCAATATTGTTACTGTCGAGCCTGTCCCTTTTTTATTTTTGACTTATACAGAAGAGGAAAAATCATGATTTTGTAATTTTTTTTAAAGTTTCTAACTTTTTTTGAAGATGAAGGAAATAAATGGCCACTTTAAAACTTGGGGAATTCGATCTACATATGACATACTACATCAGGCATAAATTTCACAGAGGTTTTTTAATTCCTTTGATTTTTATAACGATTCTAATTTTCTCAAAATTCACAAATTTTCAATTTTTGCAACCAATTTATAAATAATCATGGTGTTACTAGATTATTATTACTCTGTAAATAAGAAGATAATTTTTCAGAGTTTACAAAATTACAAAAAAAATTCCTTTCTGTTAAACAGCTTTCAAGATACAGAACTTCAAACTTGCAACTTTGGACGATTCCCGCACATGTCATTCTATATCACAAGTTTTTTAAATGTCCAAAACTGCTAAAAAAATTTATTTTTTGTCAAGATATTTTGTAGAGCATTACTTTGAATATGAATTGAACCTGTGCATCGAATTTTATTAAAATTGGTTAGTATGTGGCCACGACTTTTTTTTAATTTTTGCTCATTTTACGTGGAATGACCCGATCACGTTTAATACGCGAACGGTTATGACGCGATCCCGCTTAATACGTAATAAATTTTCTCTTCTTCGAGGGAAAAAAATCACACTTAAGACGCGAATTCATTGATCAAGATGCGAATTCCTTCTTTCTTCTCGAGTGTTACCAATGTAGCGGATTTTTATTATTCAGATAAAAAAAAAAAAAAAAAAAAAAAAAAAAAAAAAAAAAAACACTGTTTTCGAATAGTAATTAATGTATTTAACAACAGATTACTTAAGGCGAAAATTACTAAACGGAAATAGTGGTAGACATTTGAATTAAAAAAATCCCTCTAAATTAGCAAAACTGCAATTCTTCTTCGATCCCACCTCCTAGCATTCTTCGTCTCTCGCTTCGTGTATGTCTTTTCTATAGTAGAGAGAAATAGACGAATTCAGGTCACTCAGATGCGTCATAAAAATTGTTGCGATTAGAGATGTTCATACCTATTGTTAGAGATATTTTAAATGTACTTTATATAGCTACTTTTATAATGCATATTATAGACAGCAAAAAAAGAATCTCGTAAAGATTAAATACGACTCCGATTGGATAATTCTTTTATGTATACTTTACTTTTAGCAATAAAAATATTTTATAAGGATAGTTTTTCTTATTATATTAATAATGAAGAACATATTATAATGGTACTCATTATTACAAGTACCAAATATGAATTTAAAAACTGGGTTGTGCTTCAGAGATTTAAATTTTAACTTTCTGTTAAAAAAATGAGAGTAGTAGGAAAATTATTTTTGGTTGCAACGTATTAATCGGCAATAAAGTCATATTGGAATCCATATTTATTTTCCGTTATTATTCCAGTTTGTCCTATAAAAAGAAACAATGAGTTAAAGTGGAATACAATTAAATTTCAATCGGAAGATATGTAAAAGACACAATTTTCGACCGTAAACGTATAAATGAAAGCTCTCAAGTTCATTTAGACGATTATCTGTGTAAATAAGCCCATTTCCTGGAACATTATACAAATCACGTTTAATACGCGATCCCGCTTAATGCGCGACTTTTGACCACTCCCTTGAAACGCGTCTTAACCGGGTTCCACTGTATGTAATGTTTCCTTCAGATGAATATGGTTTGATTTCTTTCTTTAGAAATCTGGTAATTTTGAAATTAATTTCAAAAAGATTTCTTCGTTAATGAGACTGTGGCTAGGGTTTTAACATTTTAGTATTTATGTAGTATAAAAATATGAATTATAAATTTTTTTAAGCAGATTGTTACATGCAAAATAGGAATATTATATTTTGTATTCGAGAAGATTTTTTCCCATTTAATATTTAATTTTAATTAATATACCTATTTTAATTGTATTCATTTGGAATATCATTCAAATGCGAATACTTGATTTATAATTTTGATAAATAAATTATGAGTACTTTTAAATGAATGAGAAAATTAATTGTTATTTATTTTTAAATTCGAAAACCTTTTTTGGTTGGTTGGTTGTTCTTTTTAAAGTAAATTTCAAATTTTAGCTTGTAGAACTTTTGGTTTTTCATTTAAGAAATAAATTCGAATTTTAGTATTATTCGAGCCAATACGCATGCGTGCTGGTAATGAAAGGAATTTTCCCCTTTTTTCAGGTCTGCAGAAATAATTCATAGATAAAACATGTTTTCTAGGAGAACGAAAATTATTTGTTTAAAAATCAAGAATAATTTAGTGTATAGAGACTTCTCAGTCTCGTGTCGGGAAAAGATAACAATTTATAATTTCAATAATTAATTACATGCTGGCATTCCTCTAACCGTATTCGAAAACTTTATCTTATATGATTTTTTTTAAATTTATTTTTCAATAAATAATTCAATGCAAAGATTTGTATAAATTTAGAAGAAAAAAAACTAAAAACTTGTGCTGATGTACAGTTGTGGAAAAAAAAAAAAAGTAAACACACACTACTAACTCCTCAACAAATTATCGTACAAGAAAGTTATCGGTACCGAACGATTGGAAATAAAGTCTACTTTTAAATAACATAGATAAAATTTGCTTAGGAGACCATCTACATATTAAAACAAACCATAACTTTGTGTTTTTCAATAGCAGTGCACAATTTTGACAGCATAAATGAACTCTACACCCTTCAATTAGCCTAAAACAAATTTTTATGCAATTCGTACCATAAGTTTCTGAGAAATTAATTATTTTAAAATGAGCATATTTTAAGGGCTGTATCCAAATTGAAGTTCGGAAATCGATTGTTAACCGAGAGAGCCGCCATTTTGATCAAGGCACCTTAAGAAGTCAATGAAGCCTGCTAGATTACAGAACAGCAGAAGAAATTTCAAAATATATACTCACTTCTATTATAGAGCGCCCTTAAACCATAATTTTTCCGTTTTTTAAGCATAATTTGAAAACTACTTGCAAGAAAAATGTGAAATTTTGGATTTACATAAAGCAGGACTTATTAAATCTAAACCCATAAAAAAAATCGTAGGTTTCAATTCATAATTTTTTCGAATATTAATTTCATAATTCATAATTCATATCATAAAATTATAAAAATTGCAAATTCCGCGTATTTATGTTTGGGTATATTAGTATTATTGCTAAAAAAATTTAGCACATTAGGAGCATAATTTCTGAAAATATAAATAAAAATATGAAAATGTAATTTAACATTAGAAGCACTAAATTTTGAATGTTTATAATTCAAAAACTTATCATTCAAATGACTTGAAATTCGGTGTCTACGCATAATTTGAACCGAAGATTTGAAATATCTTGTTAAAATTGGGTATTGTCTTAAAAAAAATGAAGTTTGGATTCGTTTTAATATGTAGATGGCCCCTAAGCAAATTTTATACACATCATTTAAAAGTAGACTTTATTTCCTGTCGTTCGGTACCAGTAACTTTTTTCTACGGTAATTTGTTGTGGAGTTAGTAGGGGGTGTTTACTTTTTTTTTTTTTCCACGACTGTACCATGACGCTTCTAAAAAATTAAAATACACCAGTTTTCTTGTGACTGACGCACAAATAAATAAATGAATATAAAACAAGAAATTTCGAAGAAATTTATCTGCATAATTATTCAATTAATTTTACATGCTTCCGATATGTTGCACGATTAACATGTAAATAATTAGATATTTTTAAATTTGCTGATGTTTGGAGAAAAAGAATGAATGGAGCATTTTCTAAGAAATGTTTAATTAATTGAACTTTAATACAGAATATAATTGTACAGTCGTGGAAAAGAACATAAACATCCACTACTAATTCAGCAACTGTTTGTAATAGAAGAAAGTTACAAGTACCAATCGATTAGAAATACATTCTACTTTTAAATGATAAATATGAAATTCGCTTAGGGGGCCACCTACAAATCAAAGCAAACCTTGTTTGTTTATGGTAACACCCAGTTTTAACAATATATTTTAAATCTTCTGTTCAAACTATGCCTAGAAACGAAATTTCTAGTCATTTGAATGATAAGTTTTTGATTTATAATCAAAGTTTACAGCTTCTAATGTTAAATTACATTTTCATACTTTTATTAATATCGCCTGAAATCATAATCCTAACGTGATAATTTTGTGTGTGGTTATGATGCTTTAAAAAAAAAAAAAACATAAATACACTGAATTTGTGTTTTTAAAATATTTATAATATGAGTTATGAATTATTATTCGAAAAAAATATGAATATCAAACTACATTTTTTGTAGATTTATATTTATTATGTCCTCATTTATGCGGATCCTCAATTTCGAATTTTTCTTTCAAGTAATTTTCGAATCATCATTAAAAATCGTCAAAATGATGGATTAAGTCTATGATGTGCAGAAAAGCATAATTAAAAAAAAAAATATTTTTTGCTTATGTTATTGAAATATTTGGGCTGTCAATAGTCAAAACGCGAGTGAAAAGCGAGTATTAAGCGAGTGAAATGGTCATATTGGAAGAAATAATACATTAACAGAAGTGACAAAGTCATTCTGTAGCATTTCAACAATCTAGTACTGAACTTCAATTTGGATACAACCCCTATTATATGCTGATTTTAAAATAATTAATTTTTGTGAAACTAATCGTGCGAATTTCAAGAAAATTTGGATTTAGGCTAATTGGAGGATGTAGAATTTATTTATGGTGTCAAACGGGTATTTCTATCGAAAAAAAAAAAAAAACAATGTTAGGTTCATTTTGACATGTAGATGAATTTATGAGACTTAAAAATGCTGCTGTAAGTAGCAAAATTTATGGTAATTTATCTGGTATAAACTGATGGAATGCGTTTAATACCAAGTATCGCTTTGAATAAATCTCAAAGCTTAATTTAAATGCAGAATTGATGTTTTTCACATAAAAATGATTTTTGTTGTTAGTGGACAATATACAAATATGTACTTAAAGTTAAGAATCTTTTTCAGTTTTTAATAAAAGAATTTTTTTCATATGTATTCTGCAATGCAGAAGGCCAGGAACGTATCCCTAGTCTATTTTATAGCGTAACGCTGACATTATTTTGACGGTAATGATTAAATATAAATTTTAAATATAAATTTCTAAACACCGCGTATTTTTAATTTTTGCACCATCGGAAAGAGAAAAAAAATGTATTTTTAAATCAAATTTCTTTAAAAAACTGTAACGCAATTTGCTTGAAAAATGTATCGCTATTTACGTAACATTTATTGTTGTTTAAATAATTATCAGTCATGATTTTTTTTTTAAATCTATGTCTTTCGCGTGCAGACAGTTACGTAAAATAAATCAGTTTGCACTTAAATTAACATAAATAGCTCAGCATTTGTTTCTAACTTATATGACATAACGAAATTAAAACTTCCATCAATCAATAAATAAAACAATAAAATATAAATAAAATACAAATTTATTACGTGTGATGAAACTAATCACTAATCACCCACTCGAGGACAGCCAACCTTTCGGTATAGGAGCTGATTAGTCCACGAGTGAAAAACACATATCTACTACCGCGTAGACTCCAGTACTCGCGAACGAGTCCAGAAGCCCCAGCAGGCTGGAAGACCCTGCTTAATGAAAATTACATGATTATTACAGGCAATTCACAATGGGTTGCACTGTTGGGCAAACCCGAGAAATTTTACAGTTATAGTTGATGATGAGTAGTTAAAATTATGTTATAAAATAAAGTTAATGTAGGTACGTAATTACATCTCAATATTTAATAATTTAACATTAAAAATGTGAGCATTTACACTTAAAATTTAAGATAGGAGAATTATTTAAGGTAAACAATAAATAGTAGGATAATATGACACAGCTTGATTAAAATGACAAAAGAAACAAAATGAATATTAAACAATATGACAAAATGTAATGAAATAAAGTAAAATATTTAAACTAAGTAACCTGAAGTAAAAAGTTCATCAAACAGATTAGTGTTAAAAGCCTTTTTTTATAAATGAAAAATGTTTGATTTAAATATTACAGTTGACTCTTAAATTGGCATAATTTGTTGGATCAAATAGGGTCTTTTTAAGGTTGAAACGTACAGTTTTGTTTCTTTTAAAGTCAAAGGTATGTGTCATTAATGATTATTTTGAGAAAAGTTAATGGATTGGGTCTTCTATCCCCTTGCCACATGAGCAGTATGGAGAGCTCGTTTCTGTATTTATGACAGAGCTTTATTAAGATGACAAAACAAACAAAATGAATATGAAACAATATGACAAAATGAATATGAAACAATATGACAAAATGAATATGAAACAATATGACAAAATGAATATGAAACAATATGACAAAATGTAATGAAATAAAGTAAAATATTTAAACTAAGTGACTTGAAGTAAAAAGCTCATCGTACAGATGAATGTTAAAAGTCTTTTTTTTTACAAATGAAAAATGTTTGTTTAAAATATTACAATTGGCTCTTAACTTGGCATAATTTGTTGGATCATATAGGGTCTTTTTAAGGTTGAAACATACAGTTTTGTTTCTTTTAAAGTCAAAGGTATGTGTCATTAATGAACATTTTGAGAAAAGTTAATGGATTGGGTCTTCTATCCCCTTGCCACATGAGCAGGATGGAGAGTCTCGTTTCCATATTTATGACAGAGCTTGATTAAAATAAAACATTTTGAGAAAAGTTAATGGATTGGGTCTTCTATCCCCTTGCCACATGAGCAGGATGGAGAGTCTCGTTTCCATATTTATGACAGAGCTTGATTAAAATAAAACATTTTGAGAAAAGTTAATGGATTGGGTCTTCTATCCCATTGCCACATGAGCAGGATGGAGAGTCTCGTTTCCATATTTATGACAGAGCTTGATTAAAATAAAACATTTTGAGAAAAGTTAATGGATTGGGTCTCCTATCCCCTTGCCCCAAGTGCAGGATGGAGAGCTCGTTTCTGTATTTATGACAGAGCTTGATTAAAATAAAACATTTTGAGAAAAGTTAATGGATTGGGTCTTCTATCCCCTTGCCACATGAGCAGGATGGAGAGCTCGTTTCTGTATTTATGACAGAGCTTTATTAAGATGACAAAACAAACAAAATGAATATGAAACAATATGACAAAATGAATATGAAACAATATGACAAAATGAATATGAAACAATATGACAAAATGAATATGAAACAATATGACAAAATGTAATGAAATAAAGTAAAATATTTAAACTAAGTGACTTGAAGTAAAAAGTTCATCGTACAGATGAATGTTAAAAGTCTTTTTTTTTTACAAATGAAAAATGTTTGTTTAAAATATTACAATTGGCTCTTAACTTGGCATAATTTGTTGGATCATATAGGGTCTTTTTAAGGTTGAAACATACAGTTTTGTTTCTTTTAAAGTCAAAGGTATGTGTCATTAATGAACATTTTGAGAAAAGTTAATGGATTGGGTCTTCTATCCCCTTGCCACATGAGCAGGATGGAGAGTCTCGTTTCCATATTTATGACAGAGCTTGATTAAAATAAAACATTTTGAGAAAAGTTAATGGATTGGGTCTTCTATCCCCTTGCCACATGAGCAGGATGGAGAGTCTCGTTTCCATATTTATGACAGAGCTTGATTAAAATAAAACATTTTGAGAAAAGTTAATGGATTGGGTCTTCTATCCCCTTGCCACATGAGCAGGATGGAGAGTCTCGTTTCCATATTTATGACAGAGCTTGATTAAAATAAAACATTTTGAGAAAAGTTAATGGATTGGGTCTCCTATCCCCTTTCCACATGAGCAGGATGGAGAGCTCGTTTCTGTATTTATGACAGAGCTTTATTAAGATGACAAAACAAACAAAATGAATATGAAACAATATGGCAAAATGAATATGAAACAATATGACAAAATGAATATGAAAAATATGACAAAATGTAATGAAATAAAGTAAAATATTTAAACTAAGTGACTTGAAGTAAAAAGTTCATCGTACAGATGAATGTTAAAAGTCTTTTTTTTTTACAAATGAAAAATGTTTGTTTAAAATATTACAATTGGCTCTTAACTTGGCATAATTTGTTGGATCATATAGGGTCTTTTTAAGGTTGAAACATACAGTTTTGTTTCTTTTAAAGTCAAAGGTATGTGTCATTAATGAACATTTTGAGAAAAGTTAATGGATTGGGTCTTCTATCCCCTTGCCACATGAGCAGGATGGAGAGTCTCGTTTCCATATTTATGACAGAGCTTGATTAAAATAAAACATTTTGAGAAAAGTTAATGGATTGGGTCTCCTATCCCCTTTCCACATGAGCAGGATGGAGAGTCTCGTTTCTGTATTTATGACAGAGCTTGATTAAAATGACAAAACAAACAAAATGAATATGAAACAATATGAAAAATGTAATGAAATAAAGTAAAATATTTAAACTAAGTGACTTGAAGTAAAAAGTTCATCGTACAGATGAGTGTTAAAAGTCATTTTTTATAAATGAAAAATGTTTGTTTAAAATATTATAGTTGGCTCTTAACTTGGCATAATTTCTTGGATGGGGAGTCTCGTTTCCGTATTTTATTAACAAAGGCGGGAAAACTGCCGTGCCCACTAACATAATATGGAGTAATATGACTTTTGCAGATAAAATCAGAATCCGCTTTATTCAAGATTTTATAAGTAAATCGGCATTTTTCAGATGAAGTCAAGTCCAATATTGTTGCCAGTCTGACATCATTTTATCCTTGAGTGCTTTTTTGATCACAGAGATTGGAAAAACTAAACGGATGATTGGTGACGTATTGGATTTTGTTGTTGAATTTGCTAAGGCGTGGTCTTTTTCATTACCTCTGGTTCCGGCGTGTGCTTTGATCCATTTGATGTAGGCTGTTTTATGTGGATAATCTAGTAATTTAACATATATCTGATGAAACTATGTACTTAAACCAATAAAATGATCATAATTAAAAAAGGCTGATTTTAAATAGATATTTCTGATTTTAAATAGCGATTTCTTCGGCTGGTAACTTCTGGCGCGAGGCCAATACAACACTATCAGTTTTAATAAATTTCAAAACTTTAGTCAAACTATTTGCTATTTTTTCATATAAATGATTTTCGGTATTGTTAGTACGTATTTAAGAAAAATATATTAAATGTAAAAAATCTAATATAGTTATCAATTAAATAGATGGTTTTCATCTATATAATTTAACCCGAGATTTCCGGGTATATCCCCCTGTAATAATAATAACAATATTTATAGAAATAGAGCAGAGTTATAAAACGCTGTGTTTAAGGTCTTTGGTGTAACGTCAAGTATATAGCACATTGATGAAACAGTTTAAAATAAAAGTTCCATTTATGAATTCAGCTTGAATAATAAACTTAAATAATAAACACATATACATGTACCCACATCCTTTGCTTGGAACTTCGTTGTTATCACATAACTAACATATAAGTGCTGTAAAGAGTAAGCTTAACCCTTTAGCGGTCGGTGTCCAGAAAAACGGACAACTAAATTTAATTCCAAAACTGACAAGCGGCACAAAGAATATTTAATTAAAATTTTTCTTTTAGAAAGTACGGGGAAATAAGCAAGTTTTTATTTTCTAATAAATTCGTTTGTAAATTCTGGTGTCAGTCCATCATTTCATCATTTTACAAACAAACTTACCTCGCGCCGGAAAGGGTTAAACTCGTCAGTTCATTCCTCCTTCCATCACAATCCCTGGAGTTCTTTCACACCCAGCACATAAAACTGGAATAAAAGTATGCATACAATTACAGATAAAATAGAGTGCTTTACGACAGAAATGGATAACGAAAAACCGGTTCGGAACGATATCACTTCCGAACAAACCACACGACAAAATGAGGGAGACAAAACTTTGTCCAGATTTCCAACAAATATTTAAGCTTGACTTGGCGCAAATCCAAGAATCATATTTGTATAACCTTAGATGAAGAAGCATAACCGATTATTTAATTTAATATACGATCGAACCTCGTTATCCGACACTCTAATGTCCAGAGAAAATCGCCGTCATAAGCGAAGTGTCGCGGTAACCGAAGTTGGAGAAAATATGTTTATAAAAAGCTGTATTTTTATTAATTTAAGACAGTTTTAAATTCATAACTGTTCTTGCAGTTTTAAGCAATAAAATATTATTATTAAACAAAATAAACACAAAAACAAACTTGAAAAGAATACAAATCAGATTTATGATAACTGTTTTTTTTTTGTTGTTGTTAGATGAAATATTGATTAAAGTTTGATCCCTAGATGTGCTTCCTACAATTATTTTTTTCAATATTTTGCAATGAATTGTAATCAATATTCGTTGTTTCAGAAATAGATGTTTGATATTTTTTTATCATTTCAATACAATGCAATGCTTCGGTTTTAATCGGGTGAAAAACGGCGTATAGCCACAAGAAAGCGCCCCAGAATAAAAAGACAACGAGTAAACTGATACGCCTATCTGGAATTTAAGTGGGCCATTCATATTGTAACGGTTTATTTATTCAGATAAAGGATTAAAGTAAAATTTCTCATTTATCTGAATGAGTAATTTAGACACTTTTGTGAAAAGTTTTTCTAAGGCATTTATTCCTACTTAATTGCCGTACTTATAAGATGGATTATGAAAAATCGACAATTTTTCTAAACCGTCGGGATATCTGGAGTTGAAAATTATTCAACGACGTAATATCCGGAGTTTATTTACATTAAAATCATATAACAGAAAATCGGGCCATTCATATTGTAACGGTTTATTTATTCAGATAAAGGATTAAAGTAAAATTTCTCATTTATCTGAATGGGTAATTTAGACACTTTTGTGAAAAGTTTTTCTAAGGCATTTCTTCCTACTTAATTGCCGTACTTATAAGATGGATTATGAAAAATCGACAATTTTTCTAAACCGTCGGGATATCTGGAGTTGAAAATTATTCAACGACGTAATATCCGGAGTTTATTTACATTAAAATCATATAACAGAAAATCGGGACTTTGAAAAACTGACGTGATAGGCGGAGTGACGTGACAACCGGGTGTCGGGAAAACGAGGTACGAGTGTATATATAATTGAGTAATTGAGCTCTTGTAAAAGAAAATCATTAAAATGCTGTTATAGTAAATAAATAAATAAATAAATAAATGAGTACTAAAATATTATATCAAATTTCTAAGTTTTCCTTTTCAATGCACGTCTGGGTCACCTAACATTAATCATGAAATATTTCGATCGTAAATATACTGCAGTTCAAAAAGTTACTATTTAAGCTTGATTTGAAGCAAATTGTGATTAATGCTTTATCATATCCTGCAATCCTCCCCCTTCCACGTAACATTCGTTTAGAAAGTTGCTTGAGAAATGTCAACGTCTGCGTCGCGTCGCCTTTACATTAATGATAAATCATTTTGATCTTAGGTGCTGTCATTCAAAAAAGTACGATTTAATCTTAATTTGAAACGAATTGTGATTAATTTATGTATTAAGCAATCCCCGCACCCAACTCTTTTCTTTCCATCGAAATTCGAATTACAGAATCATTTGCGAAATATTTTATTTAGTTTTTGGTAAAAATACAAAATTATAAGGATATATTTAAAACATATTTTCATCTAAATAAATCCCTTTATTTCGTAAAATATTAAATTTAACCCTCTGAGCGGTTTGGGCGTATTTTTCTGTTTCCCCAAAATAAGTTAAAACTGTTGTAGAAAAAAAAAATATTTTAAACAGAGTTGTATTTTAAAATGTAATATCAAATACAGGGGTACGAAGTTTATTTGTTTATTTTAGAAACAAACAAGGAAAGAAAATTTACATTAAGATTATTTTTATAAGCATTTTTATGAAAATGCAGGAAAGCCTTCAAGATGCTTGGAGGGTTAAAGAAAAATGACCTAAAAAACAAACAAGTTTATAGGAAAATGAAAATTTATATGTATAAATGTAATCAGCAAGTGCAATTAGAAAATGTTTAAGTAAATTAGCTATTCCGACTAACACCAGATTTGTATGCAAAAGTTTAATTTTAATTTTAATTTATATATATATTTATTTTTTTACTTTTACTAGATAATATTTTTTGCTTTTTATTATTAGCAAAGAAAAACTCTACAGGTTGTGCTGAAAAACAGTATAATTAAATAATATATATATATTTAATAAATATCAAACAATGGTCAGAAGTGCGCTTTGCACTAAAAGCATTTTTAGAATGTGGATTTATTTTAACAAGAAAAAAAAGTTGTAACGATAGAGGATGCTAATAAGGGCTTAATTTCAAACTGAAAGTACCGGAGACCTAATATTCTGCAGCATTAAGAACTGTAGCGTGCCTCTCGCCAACACCCTCGTCCGCATTCCAATCCGCATATCTATATTTCATGCATTATTTGCAAAATTTAAAGTTTTTTTTCTTTTTTTCTAAATTTTTAATTAAATATATTTATCTGTGCAACCAACAGATTCTGAAGTAAGGGGAGTCTCCCTGGAATTTAAATACAATAAAAACAAATTATCATCTGTCGATGTAAAGTCAACTGAAAGAACTGTTTATAGAGAACTGTATTAGCAATTTTGGATCATTAGAGGTACAAAGCCGCCAAGTGAAGCAAAGCTAAAAATTCATAATCGAGCGTAGGCTCCGATAATCAATCAATCTATCTATCTATCTATCTGTGTATTTATTTAGCTATTAACTATTCCATTTTTTATTTATCAAGCTTGGCGTGGTCAGTAAGCGGAGGCTGCTGTCACCCCAAGGGCCCGGGTTCGAGTCCCTGGGTAAGGCATAGATGTAATTGTGAATGTCCCATTGTAGTTATATAATATATGTAATAGAGAATAGAATTTGTTGTTACTTGTTGTTGTTTCTGTATAATAAGGATCATTCGAGGCGACAGCCATTGTAGCTATAGGCCCCAAAGCATTCTCCACTTTGGTGGACTTCAAATGTCAAATATTTATCAAGCCTTCCAAATAGAAATCTTCGCATAATTTGAATGGTAATTAATCCCAGAATTCTGCGATTAATAAGGTAAGGATTCGGAAATAGTGTTAACACAAAAAGCAATAGTTCGCAACTATGCATACATATATATAACCATTATAGAATGTTACAAATCATGATATTTTCGAAATAATATAATTTATAAATTGAGTATCAGGAGATGATACAAACATTATACATTTTAAAATTGGGAGAATTATTATTAAATTAACTAATCACTAATGAATTTTTTAAAGACTAGATCCAAAAACTTATAAATGAAGTATTAAATAAGGTACATTATAATATTTAAATTTCGCAAAAGATCAATATTAATAGAAACCGAATGCATAAAATGAACAACTACACTGATGTCCAATATTAAGGACCAGTCACAAAATGCTAATTTTTAAGTAAGCGAATACTCAATAGGAAATAATATAGTTCAAATAATTACTATCCCTACAGCACAGCTAATCCATATAGCATCTCATTCACGTCACACATCGTCACAGATCGCACCACACACCAGGGGGTGAGGGGGCGCGGTACCCATTTTGAAAACAGCTTTGTTATAGACAAATGTTCACGAAAAATAAAGCCTGCACGTTCTTTTGATATGTTTATAGTGTCAGCTATATCTTTCAACTTCACTTTACGGTTTTATAAAACGATTTTATGGACTTTTTTAAGTTTTCCGGTATAACCACCTCTTTTGGGCGACCAGAGCGTTGCGCATCATCGATGTCTGTACGACCACGTTTAAATTCAGCAAACTAGTCAATTCAAAACTAGCATTTTTTCGCTCAGTTGGAAATATTCAATTCGTATGATAACTTTACCAATCAGTTTGATTGTGTTTAAATAATAGTTGATCTACGTATCCATCGTTTATATGGAGTTCCTTTACCTGCGGTTTATTCTGTTGAGCTGTCTACATGACAGACCAGATGTTACTACCAATAAGGTTATCTGAGCGAAATATGCTGGCTGGTTGTCGGCCCAGTTAGCTTAAACGGAAAAGCATTGGCCTTGTAAGCCAAGGATCTGGGTTCGATTCCCGGCCTGGGCATTTTTTCGCTCAGTTGGAAATATTCAATTCGTATGATAACTTTACCAATCAGTTTGATTGTGTTTAAATAATAGTTGATCTACGTATCCATCGTTTATATGGAGTTCCTTTACCTGCGGTTTATTCTGTTGAGCTGTCTACATGACAGACCAGATGTTACTACCAATAAGGTTATCTGAGCGAAATATGCTGGCTGGTTGTCGGCCCAGTTAGCTTAAACGGAAAAGCATTGGCCTTGTAAGCCAAGGATCTGGGTTCGATTCCCGGCCTGGGCATTTTTTCGCTCAGTTGGAAATATTCAATTCGTATGATAACTTTACCAATCAGTTTGATTGTGTTTAAATAATAGTTGATCTACGTATCCATCGTTTATATGGAGTTCCCTTACCTGCGGTTTATTCTGTTGAGCTGTCTACATGACAGACCAGATGTTACTACCAATAAGGTTATCTGAGCGAAATATGCTGGCTGGTTGTCGGCCCAGTTAGCTTAAACGGAAAAGCATTGGCCTTGTAAGCCAAGGATCTGGGTTCGATTCCCGGCCTGGGCATTTTTTCTCTCAGTTGGAAATATTCAATTCGTATGATAACTTTACCAATCAGTTTGATTGTGTTTAAATAATAGTTAGTCAATGATGGTCGATTTTCCTGGTGAAGAGTCCGGATAATATTTATCAAGCCAAGTTTTTGTTTCCATGGTGTTTTCCCATCAAACAGTTTTATCAAAACACGAAATTCTTTTTTTTTTTAATTGTTTTAAAAATACAAAAACCTGTTTCACTAAAACCACTGTAACTTTTGAAGTAACCGTCAGATGGTCATAAAATTTTTACAGCTACCTTTTTAAGATTAGTACTTACTAAACAGAATAATTACTGTGTATTTGTGGTGCCATCTGTGTGTCACACCGGGAACTTATCACCTGATGTGTTATATATATATATATATATATGCATAATGCTTTTAAAAAAGGGTGAGGGTGCAATTTCTATTTTTATTTGGTACCTGTTTTTTGACTCCTCCCACTTTCAGACGAGCAAGAAATTGTTTGTTTCTTGTTTCTTGCTATAAATGTTCATTGGTTTTATCGTTGCGTTTTGCAACCTCTTTTTTTTTCATAAATTTCATAATTCACATACTTTTGATAGAGGTATATATTAGGGTGGTCCTTAAAAAATAAACTTTTAAATTTTATATGGGACACGCTCATATTTTGATCTATTTATAAAATTAAGATTTTCACAAAAATTACAAAATTTTAAAATATATTTTAAAGGTTGCTA
Organism: Maratus speciosus; assembly: GCA_963932465.1. Taxonomy (NCBI): domain Eukaryota; kingdom Metazoa; phylum Arthropoda; class Arachnida; order Araneae; family Salticidae; genus Maratus; species Maratus speciosus. The sequence goes on from OZ010786.1 coordinate 331,046,774, forward strand.
CCAAGGTTTGAATGTTTAAAAAAAATTTAAAAATTGACATATTTTGTAATCTGATTTTAAATTATTAATACAAATCCATAGTCATTGCCAAAGTGAGTCAAGATATGATATTGGGCTCCAAAAACTGTTATTCGTTTTAAGTTTCAACATATTTATAGAGTCTATTGTCCAAACACAGACAGTATCATTTCATGTTTACACTCTACTTCACCTCAACTTGGCAGCATTGTGAAAGGTAGAGACAGTAACATTCCGCCTTGAAAAATAGTTCTCTGTTATTTTTTAATCTTAAAAGCTAAAATGCGTAGAAATCTATAAGATAACGTTTATAAATTATAGAATTTGATTTTTTTTTATAGTCGTAAAATGTCATACTAAATGGCAATGTTCGTATCCAAAGCCGAGCAAGCAGAGCCCAAAACTTTAAAAAAGAGTTTTCGGCAAGCGTTTCTTTGACTGTTCACTGAGATGGCAAAAGTTTAGAAGACATTTCAGGATCCGAAACTGTAAAGAGATTACCCATAGTTGTTTCAGTTTAAGGTATTGACCAGTTACTTGCTGTTCCAAAACTTCAATCAGGAACAGGTGAGGCAATCGTTTCTGCCGTTAACGAAAAATCGGAGTCGTGTGGACTACAGAACAAGTGAAATGTATGAGTTTTGATATAATCTTTGCTAATACCGGATTATTAAGTGAAGCTTGTGCTCTTCTAGAATAGAAAAGGAACAAAGAAATGCTTTGGTTTGCCATCATCACAGCCTTGAAATTATGCTGGAGGAAGTTCTTGTTAAGTCACTCGGGGTTTCAAGCAGACCAGAGATACTGTTATTCATAAGATTTAAAATTTCGTGGATATCTATCGATCATTGCATATTTCAGACTTCTATAATTGATAATTTAATCAAAGAAAATCATAACAGATAACACACCAGAAATCACAGAATTTGCTCAAAACCATCTTAATGACTTTTAACCCAGGGACGATTACAAGCAACTGATAGAGCTGGCCACCATTTTCCTATCAGGTGTACCCGAAAGAGGTGTTCATTTTAGAGCCCCAGGTGGATTGCATCGAGTCCCATAAGTGATGAAGGTAATATACTTGCTCAAGGTTTATTTATTTAGAGATCAGTTTAAATTCTCTAAGCAGGAAGAATCTGGAGTTCGCCAAGCTTGCTTGTTTATGGTGAAAATCTACATTCACAGCTGCTATCAGGCCCAATGATTTTTTGCTCCTGAAGAACTTGAAAAAGTACGAAAATGTAAATAAAATCATTTCTTTGTGTGCTATGAAGAAGTTCCTAGGACATTTCTGTATTTGACACTAGACCTAGTTCTTTTGCATTTTTCGATGATAGTGTCTTTTTTTACAGTAAAAGAAAAATGGTGCATGATTTGGAAAATAAAGAAAATTATGAAACCTTGAAAAGTACACGGGCTGTCCTGATGCCATTCTCCAAACGTAGGGGAGACTGGGGCTAGTTGGCTATAGGGGTAATTAGTCGCAGTCCTCATAAATCGCCTGTTTGTGGATAGATTGCGCAACCAGTCACAGAGTGCCTTTCTTCTTGCTTTTTACAATCCTCATTGTAGTTTTGCAGCGTTACCTACGTGCAGTGGACATTTATTACGATTGTTCTCTTTTTTGCTCTCAAAAGTAATTTTTTGTTGCTTCATTCTTTTTCTAATTTCTAATACTTATCTTAATAATTGAAATTTAACTTGTGCAGTTTTTCATAGTGTATGATTCTTTGTACCTAACCCATATGAGATTTACTTGGATTATTTATGTTTAGAAGGTTGCGTCTCCATTTTGTAAAGAAATTTATTTTGGGGCTAGTAGGCGCGTTGAACACAGGGTAAGTTGGCTCAGCGTCTGGTGTGTGCTGGTACAACAAACACAGTGAAAAGTGGTTGTAATGCAAGATTTTGGGCACATAGAGCTTGCCCAAACGGATACACTCGATTTTTTATTTGTGACGACTGTAACTCTGATGATGATATCGAGTAAGATAGAAGTTACTCAGTGTTAATGTTTTATTCATTATTTTTATGTCTGTATAATTTAGATTTTACATTGTACAGCGATAACGCCTTTGTTTAAACTTACTACTAATAAAGAAATTGATTTCTCTTAACTGCGTGCCTTATTTGAGTTTCATTTAAATTTTTATAAATCGTGTGCCAGCTTACCCGTGACGGGGTAGGTTGGCGCACAATTTTCCTTTTACTTTAGGCTTCCGCTAAACATAAACTACAAGAGCTAGAAACTCAAAACTTCGGGTATTTATAGCCAAATGTCTGTTCTTTAAAAATGCAGTTAAAGTTTGTTAAAAAACTTAAATAAAAAATTTATAAAAATCAAAAACTAGAAACTACGCCTACTAGCCCCGGTCTCCCATACTTGCAAGATTTTCTAACTAGTAGCACTCCGAGGTTTTTTTTTTTTTTTAATTACGGATTTAATTTCAGACTTTTTTGAAACAGATGTGACTAATTGGAATGAAAATGAATACTACAAGACATGCTGGGCACAAGCGACTTCAGTCAAAGTTGATAATGATGTAGCCAAAAGTGGGGTAACTTTCATTGAGGAATATAATAAACTTCATACAAAAGATGAAGAACAAAATCAGTATTTCAAGGATGAGATGATGGCAGGCCAAAGCATTTCCTTTTGCATATTCTGTTTCAGAAGAGCAAAAGCTTCTCTTGATAATCCCAGGGATGAGAGCGCTCCGACCCAAAAGACCAATTACTACCAATAAATTTTAATAGCATACTTCGCTTTCTTAAATCTCAAAATTTCGGTCATTAAATAATACGAGAAATACTATTAAAATTTAGTAGTAGTAATCATTCATTTGAGTCGGAGCGCTCTCATCCCTGTAATCCGGTATTAACAAAGGTTATATCAAAACTCACACATTTTATTTGTTCAGTAGTCCCCACTACTCCAATGTTTCGAAGTACAAAGTTTCGTGAGCAGAAGCTATTGCCTCACCTGTTCCTGATAGAAGTTTTGGAAAAAGAAGTAACTGGTCAATACCTTCACCTGAAACAATATTGGGTAATCTGTCTACAGTTTCAGATCTCGAAATATCTTTTGAAATTTTGCCATCCTAGTGAACAGTCAAATGAACGCTTGCCGAAAACTTTTATTTTATTTTTTTATTTTATTTATTTTTATTTATTTTTATTTTTTAATTTTGGGCTCTGCTTTTGATACGAATTTATAAACATTATCTTATAAATTTGTATACATTTTAGCTATTTAAGATTAAAAAATAAAGGATAATTTTTTTTAAGGTGAAATGTTACTGTCTCTACCTTTCACAATGCTGCCAAGTTGAGGTGAAAAGAGTTTAGACATGAAATACTCCTGTCTCTATTTGGGCAATAGACTATGTAAATGCGGTGAAACTTGAAACAAATGACTGTCCTTACAGCCTAATATCATATCATGACTCAATTTGGCAATGACTGTGGATTTGTATTAATAATTTATAATTAGATTACAAAATATGTCAATTTTTTTATTTTTTTTTATACATTCAACCCTTGGTAGCGATCCTTAAAACACGCTTTAAAATTTTGAAAGTTTTGTGGAAGTCTTTATTTTATACATGGAACAAAATATGAGGGTGCCCCATACAAAATTTAAAAGTTTATTTTTTAAGTACCACCCTGATATATACATATATATCAGCAAAGAAAGAAACGGTGGGCCATCAGCTGGAAAAAAGATGGCAGCCAGCACTGCCATCATCGGTAAAGGGCAATGATGCCATTACTTAAACCTGTAAAAAAGTCCGTGCGGAATGCAGCTGGCCCATCTGTGATGGCCAACAGCAGGCCAGCATTGGTATGCCATCACATTACTTCAATCCGGCACGTTTTCTGCATTGCTAGCACCTATCCCACTGCTATTCCTTTGCTGGCCCAGCACTTTCCCTTACAAAAAATTCTTATAGAATTCTATAAAAAAACGAAGTATTATGGCTCTTTTTTCTATAAGCTAGTTTCACCATGCTACGACCGCTGCTTTTTTTCAAGCTCTTATTACACTATTTCAAATTTGTTTCTTTTGTGATTTACGTTCCAAATCATTAAATTGGCATAGAAATTATTGTATTGTATAGAAATCCTATATATTTTATACTTTTTTTTATTATTATTGATTCTCAACTGTGTAAATTATGAAAACCGAAATCCTTTGTAATTTAGTTTTTACTAAATTTACCAGATTTAAGGAGAAAAAAAAAGTGCGTTGAAATAAAGAATTTATTTATTTATTCATTTACTTATTTATTTTGTTGGAGTCAGTGGTGTTATATTATTTACAGTAAAAAAAAAATAGCTTCACCGCTTAAATTGTGTTAAAATATTCATTTCAGATTTGTGTTCAAATACTCAATGTCTTCGATATTCGTAACGCCACCTAGCGTAAGGGTTCCCAGCAATAATACTGCAAAAGTTCGTGCACTTCTATGTAGTGTTGGGCCAGCGCATGAGATAAAACGGAAGCCCACCAGAATTTTATCTGATGATTTCCAACAGCAACGTTGACTGAAGCTGTCCAGCAGTGGTCATGCAGTGGTAGACCATTAGCCCGCACTTCTCCATCATTTCTGCTGGCCAGCATTTCCTCTTTGCTGATATATATATATATATATATATATATATATATACGTATATATATAAGCTGTTATAGATATGACATTATTAAAATTCTACTTTTTAAAAAAATAACCGAATACCAAAAATCAATTGAAATAACATTAAAATAGCAACTAGAAACTATTAAATTTTAAAAGAAAATCATTACATCAAAGAAGCAGGCAGAAAATTCATAAATTAACATCACAATTAAACATACATTATTTTTTTTTAAAAGGCTGTTAAATTATAAAATTAGTTAATATTGTACAAGAAACATGCATAAAATAAAGGTTTAATCTCAAACAATTATTCTTTAATGTGTCATGCCAAGAAAAATATTCCAGTACCTTATAATGTAAATCGGTTATTGTTTGAGTTATGTGTATAATCCTTTAAATTGGAATCGGTGCATTACAATTTACACAATGAATAGACTCATTGTGCTATCACAGTGCAGTTGGAGCGATTGTTCTATAATAGTATAGTGTTGAAATTTTGGACAGGAATAGTTTTAATAATAGAATGCGGATTAAGTGGGTACCCAATTCAGCTGTTTTGCATGTTATTTAAATGTACCATTTCTCCTAAACCACTTATCCGATCACCACAATTTTTTTAATAACTTTATTCAGTCTATATTTATCAAATGAATTGAGGTTTTTTTAATAGAATAAATGCTTATCCTTCATTGAGATTTTGAAAAAAAAAGCACTTTTGCACTGTTTTCCAGAAAGAAAAAAATATATAGAAAACAGGAATTCTGCTTTTCACAATTTAGTGTTACCCCCGATAAAATAAAAAATTATATATAGATAGTACAAAATATACTTCAGTTTTAGGACTTAAAATACACGATTATATTTATGTAAATTACGTCATATGCATCCGCTGAAGAATTCCACATTTACGATCCAGTCTTAAACAGAACCCTATAGGAAAGTATGCCTATGATGTCACTATCGCGAAATAATGCACAAACCCCAAAATAATCGATATCGTCATTCAAGAAACTCGACAAAAAATCTGGTATCTAATAATTCATATGCCTTCATTTGTTTGTAACATTAATATGGATGCTGAAAATTAAACGTAGTTTATAATAGCTCCATGTTTTATCTGAAATCATTCATTTATGTTATTTCAAAATTCGGAAAATATTATTACATACGGATGAATAAGATTGCATTATTTCTGTTTTTTGTTAGGAATCAAGTAAATGCGTAGAAAACAAGTCACAAAACATTCTTTAAATTGTATTTTTATAGCGGATTACATTCTTGGAAACACGCATATTAATTTTTTTCAGTTGTTATGAGAAAATGACAGCAAAAAAGATACAGTAATCAACTATTTTCCCTTTACTTTCTACAGAAATGAAGTACTTCAGTTATTATTATTACAAAAATGGCACTAAAATCTACAAAAAATTATGAAAAGAATTATATTAATGTATATAAATATGATAATACAAAACATATTTCAGTTTTAAGACTTAAAACATACGATTGTATTTTATATAAAATGATGTCATTCGCATCCTCTGAAGAATTCTCATTTATGATCCAGGTTTAAGTAACATCTACAGTTAAGTATTCATATCATGACACTATCGCTGAATAATACACAAATCCAAACAACATATGTCATCACTCAAGAAAGTCGACGAAAAAATGGCTATCTAATAATTTATATGCCTTCATTTGTTTGTAATATAGATAATTAATTTAAATATAGTTTATAATAGCCCCATGTTTTATCAGAAATCGTTCATTTAAATTTTTTCATAATAACACGTATTTTAATCACATTTTTTCTGTAATTATAGCAAAAGGGCAACCAAAAGGTATAATTAAAATTTTCCAATTATTTTTCCAACAGAATGCTACAGAAGTGGAGTATTTAAGTTGCCAAAATTAAAAAAATGGCGCTAAAAACCACAAAAAAAAAATTAATATCTCAAAAATAAATTGAGATTGCAGTTTTCAAACAAATTGCATTAAAAAGTACTTTTTTCTAAAACGACGGTATAAAAATTGAAAATGTGCAATGCTTAGAATTTTAAAAAATTGCAGTAGAGTATTTAACAGTACAATGGAACATCTGCTTTGTTTTACGACTGGGTTATACAACGGAGCATTATTTTTTGGAGGCAACCCTTTAATTGCTGGACGAAAGAAATAGCATATCTGTTTCTAATATATTTGTTTGAAATTCTCTCAATTCAATTGTTTCCCAATGAGAAAAAACGCTGAATTACGATGGCTTTTATGGTTTTAAAGGAAAACTACAAATCGCGATTAAAAAAAAAAAAATGCTAATTTAGGAGAAGCTAAAATCCATATGCACTGCTTTACAAATAAATTTAGGATACTTCCAGAGCACATATCGAGATGAATTTTTTTTATTTTGTGCAGTACATAGTGTAGAACAATATTATGTAAAAAAAAAAAAAAAAAAAAAAAAAAAAAAAGAGCTTTGAAGTTTTTTTTTCTTTTTTTGTGTACATTAACCCCATTAAATGTTTTAAGAACCAAATAATAGCATTTAAAACCAATTTATATATATATTTTTTATTAGTTAAATGGTTAAAATTAAAAGTACAATTGATTAAAATATGATTTCTAAATTACAATATGGGTCATTCTCCAAAAAGTGTACTATTCCAGTCACAAAAGCCTTTTACAGTATTTGACATGAACATTTTTGAATTAATTTATGTTTTCTATTGAAAGTGAAAGAGGACTAAAAGGTGTTGTGTGCATACATTTTTTATAATTACTTTATATTTTTTATTTCTTAGTACACAGTATGTGAAATGTCACACACCCAATGTTACTAAGGAAAATGATTGATTACTTATTTAATTGAAAATAAAATAGTTAAATAATTATTATTCTAGCAACTACTATCTCAAGAGCAAAGTAACTTAGCATAGTTAATTACTTTCGGTGTATTTTTGCTAGTTCTCTGAGTACAAAAAGTAGTGCCACACAATAAATTCTCCCCTCCATGAACCAAACATTAAGTTGCATTTCCACGTTAAAAATGGCAAAATTATCATCAGATTTTGTTTCCCATGATGCTAAAGTTAGCCAGTATGTTTGCTGTTGTTAAATCATAAATCAGAATTTTTTTTTAATACTCAGGTATTAGAATTCGTTATAAAAAAGCAATGATTGTTATTGAAGATTCTCACCTCCGTGAACCGTAACTCGAGATGACTAAATCAACACTATATTGCTTATGTAGTTTTATGAACAGATGTTAATTTAAAGAACAGAAAAAATTAAAAATTCTCAAAAAATAAATATGTATTACATACCTTTTATACATACCATATATTACATACCTTTACTTGCATTGATGACTTTTAAGCTGCGTTTAATTATTAGTTTCTATCAATAAACACTGTTTTGATGAGGCCTACAAGTGTCTATGATGGTTAGAGTTGCAGTAAACCTAAAGATCCTACCTACACAACTTCCAGGTTGTGTAATATTTAAACGGAGCTTCTGACTGTAAAATAGTCAATGAAACATCGTCTTCATTTTGAATGACCTATCCAATGATATGCAACTCAATAGGGTGCGTAATTTTTTTTGTCTCTACCGCCATTTTGAAATTATAAAAACAAAACCTAGCCTATAACTTTCGGACGATTAAGATGAATTGATAGGGACCGAATTCATTAAAATTCATCCAGCCGTTGGGATATTTTGACGGTATAAAGAAATCCACATATCCAGATACGCGTGAAACACATAGCCCTTCTTTTCAGTCGGGTAATAAAATATGAATGATGAAAACAAGCTCCAGATATAAGATGATTTTTTTTTTTTTTTTTTTTTTTTTTTTTTTTTTTTTTTTTTTTTTTTATCCATTCTAAATAAATTCATTATGCATTTTTATATACAGGGTGTCCGGTCTCAACGGTGTCCAATGGCTAATTCCCAAACCGTTAGTCATAGACATATAGTTCCAATTGCAAAAATGTTTTAAATGAGATAAAGAAGTATTTTTAAAGCGATTTGGGTCAAAGAAAGACATTTATTAAAAAATTACGAAATTTAAATTTTTATACGGTCCCCAGGTCCTATAAGTGATATTTAGGGAAAATATCCTATTGTACTGACAAGTAATACAAAAAAAGTCCCATTCCTCTGCGATTAAAACTGACCGAGTAATAGATGTTTAAAGTTGGAGTATCTTTTTTGCTGCAAAATAGGGTCAGTCACAAATTTACTAGAAATAAAAATAATCCTCAGATATAAAATTTAACATTAAACATTGAGAGTAAATTAACATTACAGTTATATTTTGAGATTTTTGTTCATTCTGACGTATTAAAACAAAATATACAACTTGTACTAAAAATATAAGTAAAAAAAAACAACAGAAATTTTGTTAAATGATTATAAAAGCAACAGTCCCAACTCTTTAGAAAATGATACATAGTAAGATTACCTAATCTAAAACTTTTTTTTTTATCCGTATATTTTTATACATAACTTTTGAATGGCTGCTCTGAATATGTTAAGGAAATTAAAATGTCCCTCTTTGAAAATGATCCTCATATCACTTTTATTTTCTTTTACATTATTTGAATTATATAATTCTACCTGTGCGATTACTTCGATGATTTAAATAAACATAACAAAATTGTTACAATATTTTAATATTTTGTTCTAATAGAGCACAGATTTATCCATTAAATGTCGGACATCATATAACCGCCCACATTCTCTCTTTTTAATTAACTTTACTTTTTTTAAGATCTTGTTCCATTTGTCATTGTATTGCAATGATAAAAAAAAATAATTATTATTATTATTTTTACATTAACCCTTCTGAAAATTCCACTGTCTCTCCCCTCAGCAAATATTCATTAGAGCAGTTATTATTTTTATTTTTTTTTAAATTAAAAATTAGGGGAAAATACTGTTAAATCAAAATATATGTTAAATTATTAAATTTTAACATTTAACAATGTATATATTTTTTCCTTTTTTTTTTTTTTTTTTTTTTTTTTTTTTTTTTTTTGCCGTACTTCTCGCTAAGCAAGTTTCAAAAGCATATAAATCACTTTTGCCATCAAACACTTGCCTCTGCACTTGCCAAGCACGAATACCGCCAAGATCAGTCACTTTGACGCCGAAACCTCTGGCCAATCAGATTACAAATTGGTAAAACATGGTTGGGAAAAAATATGCATTTTAAACCTTAGAAAGTATTTGAATGTACATGATTTGAGGCCGCAAGTGTTTTGGCACATCTGTTGTACAAATAAAGTTGTTTAACTCATTTTCCTTGTCCAATAGGAAAAATTTTCACTCCATTTAATATTTATTTTTTGTTTATCAAGTAGAAATTGCATTTTGATTTTGGTCTCTAAAATATTTTTTTCAAACAAGTTTTTATAAAAAACTAAAAAGCTGAATTTGAAAAAAGCATAATATCATCAAAATGTATAATAAGCAATCCCTGCTCATACATCGCAATGTATCTGACATCTTTTGTGCGGCATTGTATAAAAAATATAAACGCAACGCACTTTCATTTGGGAAAATTACATTGTGAATCTTAGTGCCTTACATAAATGTTACTGATTTTAATTTTAAAATTTCTGTTTGTAGGTAATAATGTATACGAAATTTTTGGAGTAGTCCTGTAAAATAAATATAAATGGTACGTACCTAAAATCATATTAATATTACATTGTCATTGGATTTACATAATTATGATAAATTTAATCTTGATCGGATATTTGGAAGTGAGTTAAAATTGGAATATAAATTTTGAATTAGGAAGACATACATACGAACGTCGAAGTTAAAAGCTTATAAAAATAATACAACTTTTTAAAATAAAATCATCAAAAGAAGCACACTCACTTCCTTACAAAAAAAAAAAAAGTCAAAATACAATTGAAGACGTCAGAAACTCGCCTTATCCGAAATTTAAGAAATGGTTTTTCTCTATCAATCTATTCTATTGGTATAAATGTACCAATCAAGCATACAATCTCCAAATTTTCAATAAATACCAATGGACGCATTTAAAGGTTTTACGCGATTTCCCAAAATTTGATTTTCTCGATAAGGCGAGTTTTGAAACTCACTTCTTCAATTATTTTAACCAATATGAAAGAAAATTACTAAAAATTAACACTACCGTAATATTTATACGGTGGCAGCACCTTCAGTTAAATCGCTTTAAAAATACTTCTTTACATTATTTAAAACCTTTTTGTAATTGGAACTATATGTCTTTGACTAACGGTTTAGGAATTAGCCATTGAACATCGTTTGGAGTGGACGCCCTTTATAATACTTTAAGCACTTCGTGTACGACCCCTGAAAGCTTGATCCAACTCATCTGTTTTCAGTTACAGAAAAGTGGTTTAAGTCATAAAATTGAAAATGTCATAACTCGGTCAATTTCAGTGCTAGATGAATGGGACTTTTTTTGCCGTACTTGTTAGAGAAATAGGAAAAGTTTACTAAATATCACTTATAGGACTGGGGGACCGTATAAAAATTTAAATTTCGTAATTTTTAAATAAATGTCTTTCTTGACCTAAATCGCTTTAAAAATAATTCTTTACCTCATTTAAAAGATTTTTGTAATTGGAAATATATGTCTATGACTAATGGTTAAGGAATTAGCCATTGGACACCGTTGAGACCGGACACCCTGTATAATTGCGCCTTAGTTATATATCTAATAGAATAAATAGTCTTTTATACTTTGTCGCACTACACGCAAATAATTGTAGCATACTGTTCATCTCCGTGAATGATGTTAACCCTTTATCTGGCAATGGTAATATATTTACCACTTAATTTTTAATGAAAACTTGTCGATTTGCACCGGACGTTTTAGTAAAATATTTTGTTTTTATAATCCCGCTGATAATAAAGCTGTCTTTTATTTTCAAACAAATCTGTATGTAGATTCTGATGGCAGTGAATCTTTTCAACATTTCAGCCACAGATAAATGGTTAATAAAAAAGATTGTGTTTCTGAAAAAAATAAATATAATGTAGCCGGACCATTGCTGGTTTTTACTTGCAGAAAGTAATAAGTTTCTAAAAATGATAACATTTGTCTTGAAAAACAGAATTTTTTTACGGGGAAATTACACTTTTTGGAGAATGACCCATATACAAGATTATTTCGAGCATTTACAAATAATATTCCTTTGGTATAATTAAACTAATGTTTAAAGCTTTCGAAAAAACCATCGTATTCTTCTGAATAAGAATTTAAAACACTAAAGGCAATATATAATTTATATAATTATATATAATTTAAAACACTAATTCAGAAATACTACGGATTTCTTTCTTTATTTATATATATATTTTTTATTTTTAAAGTTAAATTTTTACAACGTATAAAAATTGTTTTAATAGATAATACCACGAAAATTGAAACAGTTATGCAACGAAATAAATGCGTAAATACATACAGAATACTTTTCAAACGTATAATGTACTTTGTATATAAGATTCAGCGTAACATTCAATGCATAAAACAGATGTTAGAAGAAAAATACTTTTTTTTTTTTTTACAAAATTTTATAAGAGCCGTTAGTAATTAATTAAAAAAATACTTTTTTGAACTTTGGCCAAAACATTATTTTGTAAATTGGCACATACCTATAAAATGGTTCTTATTTCTTAGCATATTCCAGCATCTGCTAAAACATAAAAAAAAAAAAAAAAAAAAAAATAGAATAAGTCTCATATGCACGTAATTATCTAATCTTTATTTTGAAATTGAAAATAAAAAGTATCATTGCGAGAAAAAAAACTACTTTAAAAGTATGCTAGATCTTAAATCGGCTAATTCACATAGAAATCAAATTTTACTTCAAAAACTTATTTATTTATAAAAATCAGACATATTTTCTTAAAAAACTATCGCAGATTTATTTTTATTATACTTAATTAAAAAGCACATTTCCTCAAATACTAAATTCGTGTAATTGAAAATATTTATTTATTGAGGTTGATTAGAAATCAAGTAAATGTAACTATTTATTTATTATTTAAAAAATCCAACAACAAAACAGGAAGACATTATATGAATTACTTAAACTGAAGGTAATACAAAGGAAAAGAAAAGTACCAAGATTCCTCTTTTAAGTTCGAAGCAGACAGCATTCCGTGACAGGGGAAGCTGTTATGTGGTCAGGCGGTCCCTTTGATGTTTTATGGCTTTTATCAGATGTATAAAGGTCACCAGTTCACATCATTGACATGTACATCTTCTCCTTTTTCTTGTTGATATTCCCTTTCTTATGCTGATGACCACAAAAAACTTGGGAAAGAAAGACCACTTGACATCTTTGTGGTTTTCCGCCTGGTGAACGCTGGTTCTCACCTCCAGATGACAGGTCTTTGGAAGGATCTTCTAGGCTTAAAGATTTTAGGTGATTATGTATCGTAGCACTACTATTGGGATCTAGAATTGCTTTCCTAAGCATTAACAAATGTCCCTTTAATCTCAAATTTTCCATATGATACTATAAAATTGCAATAGTTTGTACCTTCTCCAAATAAGCAAGGGAATAAGTTTTTCTTATTTTTCAAAATACAAATGTCAAAAAAAGCAGCAAATCTGGTGTGTATGGGTTTTTTGGTCTGAATTTTAAAGAGAACCAAATGTCGAATTGATATTTGTAGGATTTCAAATGTGCTGTTTATTTTTTTGACGAGATTTTGAATTTGCGTGTCACTCATACCTGAAATGTATAGGTTTTGTAAAATTTGTTTTTCGTTACTCTTTGTTAGTCAAAAAAATACAATCTATGAATTTTAAAGTAAAGTTTTTAAGTTTATTTTTGGGCGTAGGAGTATAAAGATATAACACAATTATTTCAATATCTGGAGCCGTACAATTTCGCGTTGAAAGAATCCTAATTTTTTTTTTCATTCGTTATTTATTTATTTATTAATATTTTATAATGATTAGCGTTAAATAATTGCTAATTTTTCAAACTTGCAATTAAGAATGGAACAAGTAGTTACAAGCAGTTTTGAGATATTCGAATATGTCAGGAAACATATGTGATGGGATTATTGAGCCTTACGATATGCCTCCCCACTTAGTCTGAACATGTCAGAAAACATAGGCTACAAAACTATAGTAAATGACAACTGTACAGGAAAGAGAAATATTTTGGTATAATTTTTTTTTTTTAAATTTATCCAAGAGTTACAATTTACGCACAGAATAAAAATCTTCCATTGTTCACAGTCAAAAAAAACAAATCTTCTTTTCTACGACCAGTCGGGTAATAACAATAATAATAATAACACAGGAATGTCCTTTTTTTTTTCACTAACGAAATAAAAATATTTGTGAACTCAACTATAGTTTAAATATATTTCAACAGGTATAGATACCCACTAACAGAAAAATAATGTAAAGAAAAGAAATATGATTTGTACAAAAACTTTAGTAATTATAAAAATGTTTGCCTATTATACTCATAGCATGTTTACGCATTACAAAAGAGGACTTAATGAATGATGATCCTGATCAACATATTTATAACGATTCGTTGGCATAAGGCAATTTTCCCTGAGTAAATGACTCGTATTTAAAAGGCATGCCGGCTATCCCTTTTCTAGATCAGTAAAATCAATTATCTGCAAGTGCATTAGATAAGTCCGTAACCGCTGTTAGCGGTCTCACAGACCGCTGCATTTTTCAATTTTCACAAATTTTCAGTTTAACTATAGCTGATTAAATTTTGTTTTATTTGTAGTCCTTTTACTTTCACTGGAGACATTTCAATAGCTGAATTTTAAATATAATAGACCTGTATGTGAAGTTTAGTACAGAAATAGTATTTTGAGAGTCAGTGTAGCATTTTATTCATATTTATATTAAGCGGTCTGGCAGACCGCTCATGGCAGTTATGCGACAATATTTGTCACTGCGGTTACAGGTTAACCTATTCGACACAGGAAAAGAATTAAATCAGAAATCTGTAGAAAAGAAATATCTGAAAAAGTTTCAAGAAATTTAAGACGAACTATGAACGCAGTTATAGATTAAACATATTTAAACTTATGTATATGTATTAAGGAGAAAATATATACAGTAAAGAAATGTGAGCAAACAATGTATTGAATTATATAACGGATATATTTTATACAAATACGTTAACTAAATGTTATTCTAATATACTCAGTGCATGTTTATGTCGTCCAAGAGAGAGCTTAAATAATGGTAATCCCGATATACCTATTTAAAACGATTCGTGGCATAGGGCAATTTTCCCAGAGTAACCGACTTTTACTTAAACGGCTTGCTTTCATGGAAGGTCTCTGATGGGTATCTATTTTTTAGTTTAGTTCATATCAATTATCTGCAAGTGCACTGGAATAAAGTATTCGAAAACAGGAAAAGAATTAAATCAGCTTTTGATAAAAAAGAAAATATCTGAAATGTTTCATCAAATTTAAGATGAACTGTTAACGCAAATGTAATACTTCAAACGTATTTCATTTTATATATACCTAACTAACAGAAAAAACTTGTCCGATGTGGCAATCCCAAAACTTTCTTCTATCTCATACATGTTAATACTTCCTGAAAAATGCAGCATACCAGCGCCACCGGATAAGGAATTTACACCAAAATCTTATCAGCAACAACTCATGTCAACTTCTAACTGAATCTGAAGTTTGATGAAAATCC
Organism: Maratus speciosus; assembly: GCA_963932465.1. Lineage (NCBI taxonomy): Eukaryota > Metazoa > Arthropoda > Arachnida > Araneae > Salticidae > Maratus > Maratus speciosus. The sequence goes on from OZ010786.1 coordinate 331,062,152, forward strand.
GTGCATTAGTTTCTGCGTTAGAGCTATTGCGGAAATCTTAAAAAATTCTGCATAACAGCGCCACCTGTTGAGCGATGTACACCAAAAACTAATCAGGACCAATTTTTATCACGGACTAACTGAATCTGAAGTTTGATGAAAATCCATTCATTAGATATACAGCTATTGCGAAATCGCGGAAAATGCAGCATAGCAGTGCCATCTGTTGGGCGATTTACACCAAAAACTAAACATCACTAATCTATATCAGGAAGTAACTGAACCTGAAGTTTGATGAAAGTTCGTGCATTTAGTCTTGAGATAGTTCTTGATTAGTTCTTGAGATGCGATAATCATGAATAATGCAGCACAGCAGAGCTACATAATGAGCGATTTACACCTAAAAGTAATCAGCAACAAATTATATCAAGGACAAACTAAATCTGAAGTTGGATGAAAATCCGTGCATTAGTTCTTGAGATAGAGCTATTGTAAAAATCGTGAATAATGCAGCATAACAACGCCACCTGTTGGTCGATATACACCAAAAACTAATCAGCTCCAGTTTATATCAAGGTCTAACTGAATCTAAAGTTTTGTGATATTCCGTGCATTAGTTTTTGATATTGAGCGCCCAACAAAATTTTTGCCACATACAGACTCGCAGAAGGACAGAGTGACAGACAGACATTTTCTAAAAACCATGAAATCCTGTTCAGGACTTTCTAAAACATATAAATTCATCAAAAACCAGAAGTCGAACTTTTTCACGAATCCAATACTTTCTTCTTGCAAAGATAGAAGAAAAAAATAATATAAAATGAAGAAAGGTGAATAAACCTGTATTGATTATATAACAAATATAATTTATAAAAATACAATAGATAAGTGTTTATCACAGCATATTTACACTTACAGCATGTTTACGAATTCTAAGAGAGAGCTTAATGAATGATAATACTGATCTACATATTTATAATGATTCGTTGGCATAGAGTTACTGACACTTATTTAAGCGGAATGTTTTCATTGAATGTCTCTGATTGCTATGCATTTTCCAGGTCAGTTAAAATCAATTATCTACAAGTGGGCTGGAATAACGTATTCCAGGCAGGAGAAGAATTAAATCATGTTTCAAGAAATTTAAGATGAACTGTGGACGCAATTAGTATAATACTTTAAACATGTTTAACTTATATATAACTTCTAACAAATATATATATATATATATATAAAGTACAGAAATGTGAACAAACATGTATTGAATTATACAATAAACATAATTTATACAAATACATTAGATAAATATCTCGATATACTCAGTGCTTATTTACGTAATCCAAGAGGGGCTTAATGAATGTTAATCCCGATATACATGTTTATAAAGATTCGTGGCTTAGAGCAATTTTCCCTTAGTAGCTGACTTTTACATAAACGGCTTGATTTAATTGCATGTATCTTTTGACTGTCAATTTTCTAGGTCAATTAATATCAATTATCTGCAAGTGGACTGGAATACACTATTCAAGGCAAGAAAAAAATTAAACCAGATTTCGGAAAAAAAGAAAATGTCGGAAATGTTTTACAAAGTCTAAGATGAACTATGGACACAATTATAGTTTAAACATATTTCAAGTTGTATATACCTACTAACAGAAATAAATATAAAGTAAAGAAACATGATCAAACTTGTATTGAACTATACAACAAATATAATTTATACAAATACAATAGATAAATATTTGTCTGATACACTATACTCAGTGCATGTTTACGAATTCCAAGATAGGGCTTAATGAATGATAATCTCTATGTACAGTCGTGGGGAAAAAAAGTAAACACCCCCTACTAACTCCTCAACAAATTATCGTAGACGGAAGTTACTAGTACCGAACGATTGGAAATAAAGTCTACTTTTAAATGATGTATATAAAATTTGCTTAGGAGGCCATCTACATATTAAAACGAATCTAAACTTATTTTTTTCAATAGCAATACCCAATTTTAACGATATATTTCAAACCTATGGTTCAAACTATGCCTATGCACCAAATTTCAAATCACTAATGATAAGTTTTTGAATTATAAACATTCAAAATTTAGTGCTTCTAATGTTAAATTACATTTTCATATTTTTATTTAAAACTCCTGAAATTATGCTCCTAATGTGCTAATTTTTTGTGTAGCAATAATACTAATATACCCAAACATAAATACGTTGTATTTGCAATTTTTTATAATTTTATGACATGAATTATGAATTATGAAATTAATATTCGAAAAAATTATGAATTGCAACCTGCAATTTTTTTGATGGATTGAGATTTCTTAAGTCCTGCTTTATGGAAATCTAAAATATCACATTTTTCTTCCAAGTAGTTTTCAAATTATGCTTTAAAAACGACAAAATGATAGTTTAAGGGGCCGTCTATGATAGAAGTTACTAGATATTTTGACATTTTTTATGATGTCCTGTAATGTTGCAGGCTTCATTGACTGCTTGAGTGGTGCTTAAGGTGCCTTGATCAAGAAGGGAGCTCTCCCGGTTAACAATCGAGTACCGAACTTCAATTTGGATACAGCTCTAAAAATACGCTCGTTTTAAAATAATTTCTCCGAAACCTATAGTTCGAATTGCATACAAATTTATTTTTACAATAATTGAAGGGTGTAGAGTTCATTTATGCTGTCTGAATTGTGTAATGCTATTGAAAAAAATAAAGTTATGGTTAGTTTTAATATGTAGATGGCCTCCTAAGCAAATTATATATACATCATTTAAAAGTAGATTTTATTTCCAATCATTCAGTACCAGCAACTTTCTTTTACGATAATTTGTTCAGGAGTTAGTAAGGGGTGTTTACTTTTTTTTCCACGACTGTACATATTTATAACGATTCGTTGGCATAGGGTAATTCTCCCCTAGTAACTGACTCTTATTTAAACGGCATGATGTCATGCCATGTCTCTGTTGACTATATATTTTCTAGTTCAATTACACTCTAAATAAAAAGGAGTGACTATTCACTCCGGAGGAGTGAATAGTCACTCTATCGCAGAGTCAAAATATGCCCAACCTCTTTAGAGTGACTATTCACTCTGAGCAAAAGTGAAATTTTTGACTCTCTGAAAGAGTGAATAGTCACTCCTGGAAAGTGAATATTCACTCAAAACGGTGGTGGATAATCACTTTTTCGGAGGAGTGACTATTCACTCTTGCTAAAGGAGTGCGGTTTTTCACCCCTGGTAGGAGTGAATAGTCACTCTTTCATAAAAGTGAATGTTCATTTTTTATGTTCTCGTTTTTTTTTTTTTTTTTTTTTTTTTTTTTTTTTTTTTTTTTTTTCGCTTCTATGGTCATTTTAAAAGAATCACATCTTTTACAGCATGCAATGAAAATAGATACAAGCGTAGTAAAGATTGGAATAAAATACTTTATTAGCAATATTTATTTAATTCATAGTTCGTAACACTAATTGAACTTTTAGGGAAAAATTCAGTTAAAGTTACATACGAATTTAAATTAGAATACTAATAGTAATAAACTAAAATATTTTATTCCAATCTTATCCTTTGTGTTTGCTTTTATTGCATGCCCTATAAAGATATTACTTTTAAGGGTCAGGTAACCTTTGAACCAATAAAGTACATGGAAAAGTGACCTCTGTAAGAATTGCAGTCATTCTTTAACTAATTAACTTTGAATTATAAAATTGAAAACACATGTTAGGAACGATTTATTTTATCAATCGAAGTTGTTAGAAAAGGTATACACATATATAGATTTTTTTAATTTATTTTTAAAGATAATACAATTTTTACGAAAGAATTATTCTTGCATGCATTGCGCGCATGTTTTTCCCATTTCAATGGCTGAAACAAGCCAAGATTTTTTTAATGAGTACAGATATGAAGTGTTTTCAGAATGACCTACAATGAAAAAAATGAAACTTGTAGATCTCGAGAAAAAAATTTTTTTATAGAGAAATTCGAAATATCGAGATTTTTTTTATACAAAAGTAGCCGTGAATTCTAAACTTCTTACTTGAGAAACATAATAATAGGTCATTTTGTGCTTCTGTACGTTTAATACATCCACCAAAAATTTCGTGAAATTCTAGGCAACCCTTTTCAGAAATCGTGCGCGCAATGATCAAAATCGCTGTTTTGAGAAAATTGGCTTTAAAGATTGAAAAACCCGTAGATCATATAGCAAAAGGTCAAAGTGTTTTAGACATAGCTTCTCTTCTAATGCGAATTTTTGTATGGGGTTTGATTTTAATTGTTCCCAAAGAATCATATTTAATTATAAGCTATTTAAAAAAAATACGATTTTTGGACGCTTCAAAGGTTACCTGACTCCTTAAAGTTTTATTAATAACTTTTTAATCAGCGGATGTTATATGTTTAACAATGTTTGATTTGATTTTAATTTTTGTTTTAAATATAAAACCGTACCTTTTCTTTAAATTATTGCTATTTTTGCAAAGTCCTATTGTTCTAAAATATTTTTAATTTTTACATTTAAAAAAAAAATACTTATAAACTCACATCTTTTTTAAATAAGTTCTAAGCATGATTTAAATATTAAGAATGTATATATATATATATTATCCGCTGTCATTTGCTTTTGTTTTATTTAATATGAACATGGAGTCTAAAGTTAAACTTTTAAGTTCTCTGGAATATGTATATATATATTTTTTAAACATATTCCTTAACTTAATCATGATTTCTAATTTTCGTCCGTCATTGCTGAAAAATGAAATTAATACAATACTTATTAATGAAATGACGCGATAAGCCATGTTTAATTTAATTTTTTTATTCGCGTAGATATTGTATTTTGTGAATATGAGCAAAATAGATTTTGTATGTTTTATAGGAAAAGATTGACCTCGAAAATAGAAACTAGTTGGAAATCGCTCGTCAAACGTGGCAAATGAGGTGCGTTCGTACTATAACTAATTTTATAAATATTTTTTGCACCGCATATTGTGCTGAATGTATATTTTGGTGAACTTTATAAGTGCATATCAATTTCATTCTGTTCAAAAGACTGTAGCATCATTAAAATGCACTTGAAATATTTTTTTCCCATTGACCTTAAAGTTAACGGAAAGCTTTTGACTCTCTGTAATTAAACTGTACATCCGATTTTCATAAAATTTGAAACGACTCGATAAAATTTTGCAACAATTAAATAGGGTAGATGTGCCAGTAATGGACACTCTTAAGGAATTTCTTTTAAAATTATTTTTTTATTAATAGTTATAATTATTACATTCCAGTTTTTTCAATATTATATTAATCTATCAACAATATTTAACCATTCTTATAGTCTCATTTCCTAATGTGAATCGAAATTTAATTTTAAATAACAGAAATATACCAAAACACCCAAAAGCCCAGTAATGGACACCCAATAAAAAGTAATAAATATAATTGTTTTTATGACTGTATTTAGAACCAGAATTTAATGAAAACATACTAATGAAACAAAATGGTTATTTTCAAATAAATTTAACAATAAGGATACCAGTAATTAATAAAATATTTGTGATGATCATTTACTGTTTGCATCAATTATTGTAATTATCAGACGATCAATGTTTTAATTATTTTAGATGGATAGTTTAAAATACTAAATATCAGGCAATTACAGCTATTAAATTATTGAAACAGTGGGGGATTTAAAAGGTAATAATAATAATAAAAAGTTTTGGAATGTTAGTGATGTTTAGTTTTGTCTCGCTATTTTTAACAATTAATCTTCCAGAGACTATTTGATATATCATTTATAATAATTAATATTGCAAATATGAAAGAAATGATATTGTGAGTTGAATATTGTAAATGCTAAGTAAAATAATTTCAAAATAAAACTGTAGAACTGATGTTTGAGGCCACTGATCTGCAGATTTACCAGTTTAATGAATATTGCCTATAAATTAAGGAATATTACTTTTTTTTCCTTCTTTTTTTCAGATAAGAATAACCAAAGATTTAACACAGAAAATAGATTTTTAATAGCTTCTGTAACTTAATTGCTTTTATTTAAAAGGAGAGGTATTAAGCCCTGTGAGCCCGGCTGTGCTCTTAAACAATATTTTCTACTACCTAGCTGGTTTTATTGCCAGATTTTAAAATAGCAAAGTTTATATACATAAAAAAAGAAAATATTGAAATTTTATTAATCACATAAACTAACTTAAAGGCAGCTATATAAAAAGTTTTGGTGGAAAAAAACTAATTAACCATTCTAGTAATAGGCACCCTCTCAGCCTTAAAAATAAGTGAAATTTTGTAAATGACCGTTAGTATACAAAAGTCTAAGTTTTCTATTCCTACTCAAACAAAAGCATTCAAATTTTGCAAGAAAATAAATAATATATAAATTAATTAAACGAAGACAGCTCTTAGTCTCTTCATTAAGATTTCCACAGAAAAACAGCAAAACTTTGAAACATTATTTTCTAATTCCTAATTGGTTTGATTAAAAGTGTCAACAATAACCCAGTTTTATAAAACATGCAAGGGGAAATTATAAAAAAATTAATTAAAGTTAAATATTTATTAGTTATCTTTTTATGAACCAAAAACATCAAAGGGTGACCATTACTGTCACATCTGCCCTATTTAAAATTTCAGACCATTCGGAAGGCTGTAACAACATTAAAATGCACTTGCAATAATTTTTCCCATTGGCCGTAATGTAACAGAAAAAATTTACTGTCCCTGTAATTAAACTATACATCCGATTTTCATAAAATTTGAAATGACGCGACAGAATTATACAACAATTATATATTTTAAATTTCAAACGATTCGGTTGGGTAGTTTTTGCGCTGTTATATGCGGGCAGACGGACAGACAGACGGAGTGAACGACGACTATAGGTGCTACGTATTTATATAACTACGAAGCACCTAAAAAGCGATTTTTATTTTTTTTATATCATTAAATAGTTTAAACTTTTGTCTTTCCAACGATGTGTCACGCATGTTTATATATATATAAAATAAGTGTTGAAATTATTCATTCTTTCTAAGAGTACTTCACAGCTTAATGGCAATAAATCTTTAATCGACTTTTTCTCAAAACTTGGATTTTTCATGTTTATGTTCCTTTTTTAGGTGCGTTCGTAATTATATAAATACGTAGCCCCTATATTCGTCGTTTAGTCTGTCTGTCAGTGTTAATTTCAGGGGGTGGCCCGGGGGGGGGGGGCATTTCCCCTCCGGAAGATTTGAGATTTTGTGTTTTCAATGGTCAAAAAGTGAAATCCCCCCCGGAACTCTATAATGTCCCCCCCCCTCCGGAACCACAGAAATCCCTCCCGGAGATAAAGGTCTGAATTCAACACCCGCATATAACAGAGCAAAAACTACCCAACCGAATGGTCTGAAATTTTAAATATGTAATTGTTGCAAACTTTTGTCGAGTCATTTCAAATTTCATAAAAATCGGATGTATAGTTTAATTACAGGGACAGTCAAAAGTTTTCCGTTACATTACGGCCAATGGGAATAAATTATTGCAAGTACATTTTAATGATGTTACAGCCTTCCGAATGGTCTAAAATTTTAAATATATATTTGTTGCAAAATTTTGTAGACTCATTTCAAATTTCAGGAAAATCGGATGCATAGTTTAATTACAAGGACAGTCAAAAGTTTTTCGTTACATGACGGCCAATGGGAAAAAAATATTTTAAGTGCATTTTAATGATGTTACAGCCTTTCAGAACAGAATGAAATGGATATGCACTTATGTATTGCACTAAAATATACATTCAGTACAATATGCGGTGCAAAAAATATTTCTAAAACTAGTTATAGTACGAACGCACCTCATTTGCCACGTTTGGTGAGCAATTTACAACTTGTTTCAATATCTATTAAACATAAGAACTCAGATTTTTTTTAATACTTATACTATGTTATATTGTATACACAGGGATTTAATGATTTGTTGAGAATTATGTATTTTAGGTTTGAAATCTTACCAAAAAGTTCTAATTTAAAAATGACTTTCAATAAATAATTAATAATTAATTTTGAATTTTACTTAGAACGAAAATGATCTGTTAAAATACATAAAACATGTTATTCAAACTACTCTAAAAAATCTAGACCTCTATCTTTCACCATTTCTAAGAAAAATGTACATAAAGTTGGTGAATTTAACATGGCGGATATAAGGCTTTCCCGGTCCCCTTAAAACAATTACATTTCAGTCCGCTACATGAAGAAATCTCACAATCACTTTAGAACGAAAATGGTCAGTTAAAAAACGTAAAGCATGTTATTCAATCTACTCTAAAAAATCTAGACCTCTATCTTTAACCATTTCTGAGAAAAAGGTACATAAGGTTGGTGAATTTAACATGGCGGAGGTACGGTTTTCCCGGTCCCCTTAAAACAATTACATTTCAGATCGCGACATGAAGAAATCTCACAATCACTTATGAATACTCCACGATCAATCTTTTGCTATACAAACATACAACTATTTAGCTCATAATCTGGACATTCCACATACCTACACGGATAAATGCTTAAAATTAAACAAGACTTACCGTCATTTTATGTATTCCAAAGAATAATTTGAATGATATCCTAATCTTAAAATGGCAGACGAAAAAGTGATCATTTTTCTTATCTTTAAAGGGTGTCGTCGCCTTGCTGCTCTGATTGGTTAATAAACAATGCACACGTAAGTCACTCTACTTTCAGGAGTGAGACATCTCACTCCTTTCTAGAGAGTGGAAAACTCGACTCTTTAAGGAGTGTATTTTTTATAAAACTCACTCCAAAAAGAGTAAAAATGTCTGTGACTCTTTCAAAAAGTGAACTTTTCACTCCTCCCAATTTTAGAGTGTAGGGGAAAGTAGGGTAATGAAGCTCAAAAGGGCGATCTCGCTCACCCAATATCTCTAAACAGAATAGACTTGAAAACGTGCAATCGGTACAGGCACCTAGCGAACTTCATCCAAAGTTCCCAGTAAGGATATAGTGACCGTCGGAAGGAAAGTAAATTTGTGTCCTCACGTTATTAGTTTGTAGTTGTTTTATTATAGAATTCTACAACATCTAACTTGAAGGTAAGTGTACACTCTTATTTTCAAATATTAATTTACTCATTATGTCTAAAAAATATATACATTTATAATCATCATTTGTTCTACCAATTTAATTTTCAGACATTAAAAACACTAAGATTTCATAGTTTATCATACAGCCAAAAAATAGCGTACATGTCACAAGTTTTAAAACATATATATACTTTAACACAAATATTCAAGATAGTTTAAAAAATATTTTCACCTCTTTTTTCACCGACGCATCTTCAGTTTCAAGATAGTTTAAAAAATATTTTCACCTCTTTTTTCACCGAGGCATCTTCAGTTAAATAACTGAAGATGCCTCGGTGAAAAAAGAGGTGAAAATATTTTTTAAACTATCTTGAATATTTGTGTTAAAGTATATATATGTTTTAAAACTTGTGACATGTACGCTATTTTTTGGCTGTATGATAAACTATGAAATCTTAGTGTGTTTTTAATGTCTGAAAATAAAATTGGTAGAACAAATGATGATTATGAATGATATGACATTACAAAAGAATAGATTATAAAACTATATACATTTAGCTGTACTTTCATTATTTTATTTATTTTTGTAGTGCGTTGTTACGCCAATTATAATGCATTAAACCCAACATGCGATAACAGGTAATGGCGCTGGCGTGGAATTCCAGAAGAAGTGTTGTCGGTGGGCAACTTTTAAAATGCAAATTAATTGATTAACACCACTTATTTGAAATGGTAAAATTCCCCTGTTTTCGCCTTAATTAATATGTCATTAAACAAAGAGAATTTACGATTTCAAAAAAGTGCTGAAAATCAAAAAACCTAAATTTAAAAAAAGTAGCCCATTATATGTGTTACACAATATGTGTAAAGGGATCGCAAAAAGTCTGCAGTGGTGTGAACAGCCCACACAACTACATGTGTGACTTTTGTCTTACTTAAATGTTCTATTCAAACTCTGAGCGCAATTACCCTACCATGTCGGGCATTACCGCTCAATCGATGGTTATTTAAATAAAACGATAAAAAACAAATCCTTAAACTTTTATGCAAAGTAGCTGATTGCCAACTTTTTCTTATGCTTTGGAGTTATACTTCGTTAATAAAATACTGATTTTTTTGTTTTTTGTCTAAATTTGACTAGCTATTCATGTTTCACTTAAGTGAGCACCATTCCCCTACTTTCCCCTAATACAGTAAATTCTGTCTAAGGCGGACTCTGTGTAAGCCGGAAATCTGTCTAACGCGGAAATTTTTCAAAGTCCCGGCGAACCCAAAGAAAATAACATTAATCCATGCTGTTTAAGTCGGAATCTGCCTAACGCGGAAACGGAAAGGTTTTTAAGGTCCCACCGAACCGAAAATTTTGCATAAGGCGGAAAAAATGATATTTTAAAAATGCAATGCATTTGATTCATGAAACTTTAAAACTGATATGTATATACATGAAATTGCCTCGAACATTTTAATGAAATTTCGTAATAGATTTATAAAGTTAATTTAAAAGTAACATATTTAACATTATGGTTAAAAATGGTAATTTTTAAGCATAATAATCAGTAACACAATGTGACTCATAATGTGTTACTGAAGAATGCTTGTTAAATTGGAAGTAAAAACAAGCATCGATAAAATATTATTTTCCGTCTCGTCAGAAACTATGTTAAAGATTAGGTATACGATTGTATTTGTTAAAGTGAATATTTTTCATTATATTCCAGAACTAAAGCAATTTCTAATCAATACTCTTTATTTCAGCGTTCGAATAGTGTTTTCAATATTATTAAATACAATAAATTTAATAAAAAGTTTAATTTCATTAAAAATGGAATTTTAAAGAACAGTACTAAAGTTTACGAATGTAAAAAAAAAAATATATACAACTTGCGCATTTTTTTAATTTTTAAATGTTATTTATTTATTTATTTATTTATTTATTGGATGGTATTTTGCATAAGGCGGAATATTGTCTACGGCAGAAAATTTCATCGGTCCCAATCGATTCCGCCTAAGATAGAGTTTACTGTATCAATTATCTGCAAGTGCACTGCTATAACCTATTCGATGCAGGAAAATAATTAATCAGATTTGGGTTAAAAAGAAAATATCCGAAATGTTTTAAGAAATCTAAGATGAACTGTGAAATCAATTATATAATAGTTTAAACATCTTTCAACTTATATGTACTTACAAACAGAAAACATAAAGTAAAGAATTTTAACAAAAAATGCATTGAATTTTATATCAAATAGAATTTGAACAAATATATTATAAATAAGTCAAATGTTTGAATAATACTGTCAGTGTACGTTTGCCCATTCCAAGAGTGAGCTTAATAAATGATAATCTCGATCTACATATTTTTAACTATTCGTTGACGTACGGCAATTTTCCCTGAGTAGCTGACTCTTATTTAACCCTGGAGAACTCGCTAGTGAGAATTTCTCTCACGGTGCCCAATTGCTTTTCTTTTACTTTACATTCGCTTAATATCATTTTTTTTTCTTTTTGCTTGGCTTAGTACTTTTACTCACAAATAGGTAAAATAATTGAAATAACATTTTTAAATTTTAATTAAAAGGAAAAATGGTTTAAATAAGAGTCTTACAAAAAGTAGGACGGTGAGAGAAAATTTCAGGCAGCGAGTTCTCCCGGGTTAAACAGCACGTCTCTTTTGCCTATCCATTTTTTAGTTCAGTTAATGTCAATTATCTGCAAGTGGACTGGAATAACCTATTCGAAGCAGGAAAATAATTAAATAAGATTTCAGTAAAAAAGAAAATATTCGAAATGTTTCAAGAAATATAAGATGAAATATGAGCGCTGTTATAGTTTAAACATAATTCAACTTATATATACCTACTAACAGAAAAAATACTTAAAGTAAAGAAATGTGAACATACCATGGATTGAACTACATAACAAATTTAATTTATACTAATACATTGGATAAAAGTTCATCTGAAATGCTCAGTGTATGTTTACGTATTCTAAGAGAGAGCTTAATGAATTTCCGATTTTCATATTTATAACGATTCGTTAGCATAGTTCAAATTCCGATGAGTAACTGTCTCTCATTTTAACCACATGCTTTCACTGCATGCTTCTGATGACTATCCAATTTCTAAGTCAACTAATATCAATGATCTGCAAGTGGACTGGAATAAGCTATTGGAGGCAGGAATGGAATTGAATCAGATTTCCGTTAAAAAGAAAATATCCCAAATGTTTCAAGTAATCTAATATGAACTGTGAAAGCAATTAAAATTTACCCATAATTAAACTTATATATACCTACTATCAGAAACAAAAATATAGAGTAAAGTAATGTGAGCAAACAGGCATTGAATTATATAACAAAGAGATTTTATGCAAATACATTAGCTAAATTTTTGTCTAGTATAGTCAGTGCATATTTGCGTAGTCCAAGAGAGGGCTTAATGAAAGAAAATCCAGAGCTACAAATGTTTAACGATTCGTTGGCATAGGACAATTTTCCCTTAGAAACTGATTCTTATTTAAACGGCATGCTGTCATGGAATGCATCTGATGGCTGTCCATTTTCTAGGTCAGTCAATATCAATTATCTGCAAGTGGACTCGATTAACCTATTTCAAAAAGGAAAATAATTAATTTAGCTTCCGGTAAAAAAGAAATTATCCGAAATTTTTAAAGAAATCTAAGATGAACTGGGGGCGCAATTATAATAGTTTAAACATATTTCAGCTTATTAGTTCGCTTATTAGTTAGCTATTGGTTCTTTTTAGAAATATGAATATTTCACAGGTTATTTGTGTATGGGGAATTCTCACAATCTTTTGACTTTTGGGAAAAAAAAATCTGACAAAATTAAACTTGCTAAAATAACATTTTAATGCCTTAATGATTCAAAATAAAGAAAAAATGGTCAGCAGCGATTTTTTTTTTATTTAACTGAGGTTTAAGTTAAACTTGCGAGTTTAATTTTCCTTACCATTCTACCCCTATAACTTTTTATTTTCTTCTAAATTTTTACTTATAATGAAATTGCATAGTACCCACAGGGCATTCAAATAAGATATAATAACAATGTAGTACTTTTAATACAGAATTTTTGTATAACATTGTCTTAAAGGGTTGTTAAAGAAGGGACGGTAAGGTAAACAAGTTGGAAATTGCTCGTCAAACGTGGCAAATGAGGTGCGTTCGTACTATAACTAGTTTTATAATTATTTTTTGCACCCCATATTGTACTGAATGTATATTTTTTTGCGCTTCATAAGTGCATAGTCTGTAACATCATTAAAATGCACTTACAATAATTTTTTCCCCATTCCCCGTAATGTAACGGAAAACTTTTGACTGTCCCTGTAATTAAACTATACATTCGATTTTCATAAAATTTGAAATGGCTCGACAAAATTTTGCAGCAATTATATATTTAAAATTTCAGACCATTCGGAAGGCTGTAAAATCATTAAAATGCATTTGCAATAATTTTTTCCCATTGGCCATAATGTAACGGAAAACTTTTGGCTGTCCCTGTAATTAAACTATACATCCGATTTTCATAAAATTGGAAATGGCTCGACAAAATTTTGCAGCAATTATATATTAAAAATTTCAGACCATTCGGAAGTCTGTAACATCATTAAAATTCACTTGCAATAATTTTTCCCATTGGCCGTAATGTAAAGAAAAAGGTTTGACTGTCCCTGTAATTAAACTATACATCCGATTTTCATAAAATTGGAAATGGCTCGACAAAATTTTGCAGCAATTATATATTAAAAATTTCAGACCATTCGGAAGTCTGTAACATCATTAAAATTCACTTGCAATAATTTTTCCCATTGGCCGTAATGTAAAGAAAAACGTTTGACTGTCCCTGTAATTAAACTATACATCCGATTTTCATAAAATTGGAAATGGCTCGAAAAAATTTTGCAGCAATTATATATTAAAAATTTCAGATCATTCGGTCGGGTAGTTATTGCTCTGTTATATGCGGACGGACGGACGGACAGACGGACGGACAGACAGACGGACTGAACGACGACTATAGGTGCTACGTATTTATATAATTACGAACGCACCTAAAAAGGGGGATGGTATCGTAAAAAAGGGAAGAAATGGTAAAAAAAGGGACGAAATGGTAAAAAAGGGGACGGTAAGGATGGAACGGTAAGGAAAATTACCACCTATTTTTAGGAAAATCATGTTAAGACTAAGTGATAGCCGCAATGTTCATTGATTTTTAGAAACAGTTGTTAACATTAGATTAAATTAATTTTTTATTATTATTTACCTTGAAAAGTGCAGGAATAAACCTTGGGGACGGTGAGACTACCAATAAAGCCACGATGCTTGAAATTGATATTTGAATGCTGATTTAAATTCTACAGTAAGTTTCCTGCCAAAGAATTTTAGACATTATTTCTCTAGCATACTTCTGCATAAGAAAAAACTTGAAAAAAAAATCTGTGGCTGCATCTGAAATGATTTTCTGTATAATTTTAGAACAGGGATGATAAGTAACCTAAAACCCAAGGATAGAGTTTAAAAAATAATAACAACCCTAAAAATGTATGCAGGTTAATTTTTAGCTACATATTTGTATAAAACAATAGTTCCAGTTTCAGAAAAAAATTACATCGAATTATTTTTATTGAAACAATTTTATCCAGACAGCTCCAAACTTAAAAATCAGCATCAGGGACACGGGACGGTATAGGAGTTTTCCAGGTGTTTTGACCCCCAACATCGTCCAAAACTTATTTGCTTCGTTAATATTGTTGTGCAATCATGCAATGGGATATCCCCCGGTATATGAAATTTAAAAAAAACACAAAAAAGTGCATAAAAATAAAAATCAATATTCAGGGACATTAAAGTCAAAAGATTGTGAGAATGCCCCGTATAACAAATTTAATTTATACTATTTGATAAAAGTTTATCTGATATACTTAGTGTATGTTAACGTATGCTAAGAAGGGGTTAATGATATATAATCCAGATTTACATATTTATAATGGTTCGAGGACATACGGCAATTTTCCATGAGTAACTTACTCTGATTTAAACGGCATGATGTCATAGCATGTCTTTGATGACTATTCATTTTTCTAGTTCTTTTAATCTCAATTATCCGCAAGTCTACTGCAATAACATATTCAAGGCAGGAAAATAAATAAATCAGATTTCGGTAAAACAGAATACGATATATTTTAGAAATTCTAAGATAACTGTGAATGCAATTATAATAGTTTAAACATATTTCAGCTTATATATACCTACTAACAGAAAAAAAAATTAAGTAAATAAATGTGAACAAGCCATGTATTGAATTATATAACACATTTTATTATACTAATACTGCAATATATTAGATAAATGTTTATCTGATATATTCAGTAAATTTTTACATATTCCAAGAGGGGGGTTAATGAATGATAATCCCGATCTATACATTTATAACAGTTCGTTGACATAGAGCAATTTTCCCCGAGTCATTGCCTCTTATTTAAACTGCACGCTTTCATAAAATGCTCTGATGGCTATACATTTTCTAGGTCAGTTAAAATCATTTACCTGCAAGTGCACTGCAATAACATATTAAATCAGATTTCGGTAAAAACAAAATATCAGAAATGTTTCAAGAAATCTAATATGAACTGTAAACGCAATTATAGTTTAATTATGTAAAAAATATAATTTATACAAATACATTACATAAATGTTTATCTAATATACCCAGTGCTTATTTATGTTTTCTAAGAGGGAGCTTAATATATGATATTCCCGATCTACATATTTATAATGATTCGTGACAGAGGGAAATTTTCCTCGAGTTATTGACTCTTATTTAAACGGTACGCTGTCATGGAATGTCTCTGATGGCTATACAATTTCTAGGTCGGTTAAAATCAATTATCTGCAAGTGGACTGGAATAACCTGTGCCAGGCAGGAAATGAAATAAATCATATTTCGATAAAAAAGAAAGTATCGGAAATGCTTCACGAAGTCTAAGATTATTGTTTTTCAAATGAGATGAGTTTTCGTTTATTTTATTTACAGTGTTTAAAATACGATTTATGTTAAATTTATATGTACTGGGTGCTTATAATTAAAGTTACCCTGCTTTGACCTACGTAGAGTTCGTTCTGGTAAACATATATCCATGAAACTTGGGGAATACGTTATATGAACCATTGGAAAAAGAAATCTGTAATAACTAGAAAACAGGAATTCTGCTGTTTCAGAATTTAGTGTTGCCCCCGATGAAAAAAATATATGCATACATAAATGGTATAAAACATATTTCAAGACTTAAAGCTCACACTTTTATTTTATGTAAAATAACGTCATTCGCATCCGCTTAAGAATTCCACATTTACGATCCACTCTTAAACCTCTACAGTAAAGCCTCATAGGATGTCACTATCGCAAAATAATACACAAATGCAGCAAAAAGATGCCGTTATTAAAGCAACTCCACAAAAAAAGGCTATCTAATGATTCATAGGCCTTCATTTGTTTGTAAATATAGTTTATAACAGCTACATGTTTTAACAGAAATTATTCGTATATATTTTTCCCAAATAGCACGTAGTTTAATTATATTTTCTTTCGGTTATTATGAGGAAATGGCAACAAAAACATATAATTGCTATTTTTTGTGTTTTTCAACTATTACTTCCTACAGAAATGGAGTACTTGAGTTGCCAAAATTAAACAAATGGTGCTAAAAACTATAAAAAAAATAATATTTCAAAAATAAATGTAAATAAAGTTTTCAAACAAATTGCATTTAAAAGTACTTTTTTTTCCCAATACGACGGTATATATATTGAAAATGTGCAATGATTAGAAATTTAAAAAAATGCTATAGAGCATTTAATCGTACAACGAAACATCTGTTTTGTTTATAGATGGCTTCTGTAAGGTAACGTTATTTTTTGGAGACACAAAATAAGCTGCGAGAAAGAAATAGCATACCGAACCCGGGGCTAAAAAATAATAGTTCAAATTTCGACCGATAAATGGCGGTTTTCGACTGCGAGAATATGATGTTATGCAAATTTGGAGGTGTTTAAAAAGTCGGTAGTCGCTGGGTTCTGCAACATACCGTTAGAGAAAAAAGAACGAACGATACTGATGAATACTCAGAAAGGCAGTAATTTGTCATGCATGATGGTGCACTACCTCGCACAGCCGGAGCAGTGACAGTACTTCTTCGTGTCCACTTTGGAGATGATCGGGTAATTTCGAGAAGCTTTCCGAGAACATGGCCTTCTCGTTCTCTGGACTTGAATCCTGGTGATTTCAGGTTGTGAGGATTCCTGGAAGATCGTGTCTGTGGAAGAAGCATACGGACCCTACTAATTTCAATGCAATCATAATTCGATTGATCGAGAAACCTTTATCGTTACTGCTGAATAGGATACACTATAAAACGCTTTGAGCATGTACTACTTCACGGAAATGGAATGCACGTTGAACATATGCTGTGAATAAATAAGATTTTGCGTTTCTAGTTTGAGTTTTTTGTCTTCATGCGCCTCCTTCTCACCGGGTGGTCGAAATTTGAAGTACTATTTTTCATTGAAGATTTCTTTTCCCCATGCTCAATATAACGTATTATGTCTACCACAACGGACTCTATGTTAGGTCCAAACTGGTAACTTTAATTATAATTACCCTCTATTTTATTATAATATGTTAAATGGTATTTCTATTGAAATTTGATTAAGAAATACATTCAATACGTTATTAGCCCCCGGTACGGTTTGCTATTTCTTTCTCCCAGTGTTATTTTGTTTCGTCTCCAAAAAATAATGTTACCTTACAGAAGCCAGCAATAAACAAAGCAGATGTATCATTGTACGATTAAATGCTCCATAGAATTTTTTTTAATTTCTAAGCATCGCACATTTTTAATTTTTATCGTATTGGAAAAAAAAAATACTTTTAAATGCGATTAGTTAAAAACCTGTATCTCCATTTATTTTCGTAACATTAATTTTTCTGTAGTTTTTAGCCACATTTGTTTAATTTTGGCAACTTAAGTACTCCATTTATGTAGAAAGTAAAGGGAAAATTGTTGAAAAATAGCAATTATATCTTTTTGTTGTCATTTTCTGATAACAACCGAGAGAAAATGTAATTAAAATACGTGCTATTTTAGAAAATATAAACGAATAATTTCTGTTAAAATATGGAGCTATTATAAACTATATTTAATTTTAAGTATCTATATTAATGTTACAAACAAATGAAGGCATATGAATCATTAGATAGCCTTTTCTTGTCCAGTTTTTTTTTTTTTTTTTTTTTTTTTTATGACGGCATCTTTTTTCTGCATTTGTGTATTATTTTGCGATAGTGACGTCTATGCATACTTTACTGTAGATGTTTAAGAGTGGATCGTAAGTCTGGAATTCTTAAGCGGATGCGAATGACGTCACTTTACATAAAATAAAATTGTGAGCTTTAAGTCTTAAAATTGAAATATGTTTTGTTCTGTTTATATATACATTTTTTTTTCATCTGGCGTGACACTAAATTGTGAAAAAAGCAGAATTCCTGTTTCCTGGTAATTTTCTTTCATCTGTAGGGCTTTATTTAAATGTTATTTAAGTTGGTTAGATATGAAATAGAAAAAGAACGGCATTATGCGACTATAATAAATTATTAAAGACTTTCCAACACTAACAGAACATTATTAAGAAATTTTATTCATTAAAAAAAAAATGAAATGGAATATGGAAATATGCAATTTAAGAAATAATAATGATAACTCGCGAAAAATCCATTTTCAACGAATGCTGTCCATATCAGGTAATGTGATCGAATTCTTTTGTACAGTCCTGTACATGATCTGTAGAATTTATATATAGCACGTAAAATGCTAAAAATTAGATATATGTCTAAAAATGCAGCTTAAATTGCACTTCCAGCAGTTACAGATCATAGTCAGACATTTAACCGCCATCTTTTCTGTGTCTCAGAAAATGAATGATAAATGCTAAGCATTCTATAATTTATAGAAAACAGGTTGTAGTGTATCTCAATGTTCCATCCAATAATTAATAAAGTTTTTGTGATATGATAAGATACAAAGAGCATCTTAAAAACACCATAAAAATTTTAATAAATTCGCAGGGTCTTTCGAAAGAATTACTCTTTCTTCATCAGGCGCAGAAAACACTTCCTACTACTTTGAAATCTTGCTATTATTTTCAAAGTAGTAGGACGTGTTCTCTGCATCTGATGAAGAAAGTCTAGATCTTTCGAAATGCCTTGCGAATTTTTAAAAAAAGTATAATGTTTTTATGAAGTTCTTTTTATCAGTATCTTAATGATATATTTAATTTGTTTTTAATTTTCAGGTATAATAATATAATTAAAATTCAACGCAAACGAAATTCCCCCATACCTTGATTGCCAATTCAGCCTCTACTTTAAATTTAAAAACTTCGAATTCACATCATAAATTTTGAAAAAAGAATTTTTACTTTAAATAATCGCGAAACATCTGTCATTAAACAAAGAAAACAACACTATACAGAATTTCTGGTGTGAATGTAAAGTTCCAGAAATAAAAATAAGTCCAAATCTGGCAACCATGCCCCATAAATCATAATGTACTCGAATGCGTAAACAAACTGTAAATGTTACTCATCCCATACTCCTAAGAAAGTAGGTTGTAATCTGCCTCAGTGTTGCATATTAATCTCATTATTTATAAAATATCATAGCATCAATAAAATACACTGCAAATGATTCTTTCTCTTACAAGGAAGGCCTTCTTAAAGCACACACTCAGAAAATTTTGAAAAAAAAATGTTAATGAATCTACTTATGTATGTAATAAAGGACCACTCAAATTTAGCAACGGAATCCCAGTAGAAAATGTGTAAAATATAAAATACTTCCAAATATTTGGCGCAAAAAGACGAATGATTCTCTCGGTTTGGCGAGCAATATCTTTTTTCGCCAAAGACAAGCGATTTTAACGAATTTGAAAATTGCTAGTTAAATAAGTTTTTAAATGCGTAGTAATTAAACGATGAAACAATTTTTATATTTTTTCTATAATCTTATATAATATATACAATGTGCGTGTTTCTGAAGTAATTTAAATTTACACGGTGTCACTGGCTGGATACGTTTTAAGTGTATTTTAAAAGGTAACTGTCCGATTAAGAAAACTCTCTTTATCATAGAGTAAAGAGAAAGAATAGAGATGAAGTGTGGTGACTGGAGGTGACACCAGAAATGTAACCCTAAAATCTGCTACGTTCGGCCCAAACACAATCACGTGCTTTCGCAAAAAAAGAAGGAACCTTCTAGTGATACAGTTTTTAATACATAATAAATGAAATGCTACTTTAGATAGCTTAAATATAAGCAAATCATTTTTATTTAGAGAAAAAAACGCACGGGAGATGTCAAAGAATTTGGTCCCTGTTCCAAATGCTTGTTTTGTTTGGGCCGAATGAAGGCATTTAAATTTGAGCGGAAATGCGCATCATATTACAACCCGCTTTTTTGGTATGCTGCATCTCCATCAATCTATATTCTCCATGTCTCTTTATACAATTCGAATTTGAATATACGTCGTTTGTTTTCATGGCAACAATATTATATATTTGTTGTTTCCGACACTAACACTATCGGAATCAAACGAACAGAGCTCAGAATCGGAACATAATTTTGATTTCGAAATTTTTTTCTAAACCGTCGGTAAACGATCGTTAAATTTCATTACAGATACACATAAATGCTCCGCAGTGATAAAGGTGTATTTATTTAAGTAAAACTTACTTATAAACTAGCAATATATGAAGAGTAGAAAAAGTTTTTTCTTAAAGAGTGTATTCATTATAAAAGCATATTATACTTTTTTAATTTCATTGTGTCGCCAACCAGCGATAAATCTTCAAGAAATCTAAACTTTCATTTTTTACGGACACTATATCGAGGTTCCGTAGGAAGTTTTTTTAATAAACATACATATCCTCACAAGAAGAACAATCTGTATTTTTTTTCAAATGCGCCTGAGTATACGCTTACGGAGATCGTTTTTGTTAGACCATAATCTTATGGGAATATTTTGTGTGCCCCTATAAACGAAGATATTGTGAAACCTCTCTGTAAGGGCTACTTGCGGTTCCAATGAAAAATGGCCCTTATGAAGAGGGGGGGGGGGAGGAGGGCTTGAATAAGGGTCACAAAAAACTAAAATAAGGAAATCAAAACCTATATAGGTGAAAAAACTGTTTATTAACATTTGCAAGCTCTATACGTGATTGAAAAAATTTTCCATTGAAGTTTGTTTACTTTTCATAATTTTTTCGCAGACAATTTTGGTTTCTAATGATTCTTTTACTTTAGGGACAAATTACTTAAATTTTCATCATTTATTATTGCCTTAGAATGAGATATTAGTTTATTTATTTCTGTTAGCGTTTCCTGACCAGTGTAAAAATTGAGCTTCAATATGTATTCACAGTTTTAATAAATGTGGAATCAGTTTTTCTAGATCACCTGTTATCCTTTGTGTGCCCAAAACAAAGGACCAAGTTTCGCTTCCAACCCAACCGCTGCAGGTTGAAAGGTCAAACAAAGTATGAGGAACACATGTTGGTCTCACTTGTGGAAAAGTTTGTCATCCTTCATTGTACTACTCAATCCTCCTTATCTCTCCCTACCTTCTTTGTTGCACGCTCAGTTGTTTGCTGTGTTGCTGTTTGTTAGCAATATATTTTGGTTCAGAAATTCAATACACCTGTTTAGGATGTAAGGAACATGTGAAAAAAAACGACCTTAATGAGGCTTAGGTGCGGCCCCTAGTAGGAGTAAATTGAACATTATGTCAATAGGAAAATTTTTCGTTCCTAAAAATATTGCCCTTTAATAGAGGTGGTCCTTGAATAATAGTACCCTTTAAAAGTAGTTTCACTGTATACAAGTTGTATACGTCATTTTTAATACGGAATATCTTATTGTAAACACTAACATATAAAAATTATAAAAAAAAAAAAAAAAAAAAAAAAAATCAGAGTATATTTACGAGATCTAGGGCATGGTTAGACGGGGAGATGAGACAAACCACATTCATAAGTACGGGAGACGGGGATGAAAGGGACAAGGGATAAAAGGGACGCTCAAAATTTCAAGAAGAAAATAAAATGTGGATATTTTCAACTTTGGCCCAATCGATGGCGACACTTTTTCCTGTCTTAATAATCCTTATAGCAAACATCAGCAATTGTAGCGTTGTAGGTGGTGAAAGCAAAAACCGTTTTTGATATAAAAAAGTAAATTTTGATCTTGCTTTTCTTTTTTTCACTAAAAAATTAATATTGTGTTTAGCATTATAATATTTATGTTATTTAGCACTGTAGAGTATGCACTTTATGTGCATACTAGTATATTTTTTTAGCTAAAATACTGTCATGCATTCATACATTTTTTAGGTAGCTTTCTTTACAAAAAGCTACCTATTGCAGCCGTTCGGAGGAAAGCGATTTCAAAAAATTTTGCTATATTTTCATCGATCATGACCCCCAGACCACGAAACCACCCTCCGTTCAAAATTGATATATATATATATATATATATATATATATATATCAATATATATATATAGATATATATATATATATATCTGACGTGTGTCACACTGTAACTCTCGTATTTATGAACCGATTTGGATGTAATTCGGTGTGTACGTAGTACATACCAATGTCTCGACCGAGTTCGTTGGCCAGCTTCATCCGCCATTTTGTTTCAAAATGGCGGCCATTTAAAAAAATTTAAAATTTGAAATGTGGTACCAAAAAATTGAAAATGGAAAAATATTTTTTCTTATGTATTTGACCATTATACAAAGACTCCGTAGCAGTTTTTGTTTCGTCTATATCTTAAAAAATGGCTGAGTTATAGCATTTTGAATTTCTAGCGAAGCTGACATTTTGAAACGTCCTGAATTTTGTCACGCGATAAAAGGCGTATTTATGAATTGATTTGGATGTAACTTCGTTTATACATAGTACAGACCAATGTCTCGACCGAGTTCGTTGGCCAGCTTCATCCGCCATCTTGTTTAAAAATGGCGGCCATTTAAAATTTTAAGAAAAATTTTAATTTGAAATGTGGTACCAAAAAATTGAAAACTGAAAAAATATTTTTTTCTTATGTGTTTGACCTTGATAAAAAGATTCGGGAGCAGTTTTTGTTTCGTCTATATCTTAAAAAATGGGTGAGTTATAGCATTTTGAATTTCTAGCGTGGCTGATACTTTGAAACGTCCTGATTTTTGCCACGTGATAACAGACGTATTTATGAACCGATTTGGATGTACCTTGGTGTGTACATAGTACATACAAATAACTCAACCGAATTCATTGGCCAGCTTCATCCGCCATCTTGTTTCAAAATGGCGGCCATTTAAAAAAATTAAAAAAAATTAAAATTTAAAATGATATACTAAAAAATTGGAAAATGAAAAAGATTTTTTTTGTATGTGTTTGACCTTAATACAAAGATTCCGGAACAGGTTTTGTTTCGTCTATATCTAAAAAAATGGCTGAGTTATAACATTTTGAATTTCTATTGTGGCTGACATTTTAAAACGACCTGATTTTTGTCACGCGATAACAGGCGTATTTATGAACCGATTTGAATGTAACTTGGTCTGTACATAGTACATACCAATGTCTCGACCGAATTCGTTGGCCAGCTTCATTCGCCATCTTGTTTCAAAAGGGTTGCCATTTTAAAAAAATGTATTTTAAAATTTAAAATGAAGTATTAAAAAATTGGAAAATGAAAAAGATTTTTTTATGTGTTTGGCCTTGATACAAAGATTCTGGAGCAGTTTTTGTTTCTGAAAATTTGTTCTTTTGTTTATATCTTAAAAAGTGGTTGAATCATATCACTTTGAATTTCTATCATGGCTAACACTTTGAAACGATCTTGTATTTGTCACGCGATACCACACGTATTCGCCTATTTCGATGGAAAAAGGCATGTGGATTGTATACATCAATATCTCGACCAAGTTCGCTGGCCAGCTTCATCAGCCATCTTGTTTCAAAATGGCGGCCATTAAATAAAAAAATATATATTTAAAGTGAGATGCAAAAAAATTAGAAATTGAAAAAGGTTTCTTTCTTAAGTATTTGACCTTGATATAAGGATTCAGGAGCATTTTTTGTTTGTCTTTATCTTAAAAAATGGCTCAGATATAGCAGTTTCGATTTCTAACGTGGGTGACATTTTGAAAAATCTGATTTTTTGCCTGCGACAGCACTCGTATATATCAACCGATTCCGATGTGAGTGAGCATGTGCACAGCAATTACTAAGGTCTCGACCAAGTTCACTGGTTAGCCTCATCCACCATGTTGTCTTAAAATGGCAGGCACTTTAAGAAATCGCCGAATTTGGCAGCCAAATATAAGTTACTTTAAATAAAAGCAGCTTGGATACAGCTGACTAATTTCACGAAATTCTCATTCATAATGATTTAGTATTGATAAAAATTAGTATTGAATCTCCTACATTCGGTTTCCACTTAATTGAGCTTCGTGTGTTTGAATAATATAAGTTGGCTTTTTTAAAATAAGGAATATGAAAGCTACCTCTTCCTCCCGGCACTGGCCGGAAGGACTTTTATTTCACTAGGTAGGTATGGGTTTGAAAGGGACAGTAACTGAGAGGTTGAAAGGAACATGTCCCTTTCAACCCCTCGTTGTTTATAATTATTTCAAGAAAATATTATTTAATTTCGTAAAATTTAAATTATGGTTTTTAGTTTATTATGTAGAAATAATGAATGCATTCTTATGTGGAACAAAAATATGCAAATATTACAACAACATATACCTACAATTTAGGTATTTTTTCCTTTTCCAATAATCATCAGACAGTCAATATGCTTTGAAAATATAAAAGGAAAAGTGAGAAAAATCAAATTATTGAAGAAGAAATGATGAGTTCTATATCTGAAGTAGAGGAAAAAGAAGTGTCTGTATGATCAAAAGCTAAAGCCTACGGCACTGAAAAGTCCTATTTAGAAAAAATTGTTCTAAAATTTAACAATGCACAAGCATATGAATTTCAATGTGCCCATTTGGCAATAGAAAAGTTTTTAGTGAAGCTCAATAAAATAGTGAGCTTCATATTTGCTACAAGCATCTAATATGATCTATGGTTTGACAATTGTGCATATGAATATTCAATTCCTTTGAATTCTCCAAATATGTTTCTGTCTTGATAAACAAACAAGCAAGCTGGAATTGATAAGTTCCAAGATTTTAATCAACGAAATTCATTACTTTCTCTTCAGAAAACATATAGCCATTATAATAAAATCGTAAAAATATCAACGTTAAAAGCTCAATAATTTTAAATTTTAAGCATACCGGTTTCGGTAGTATTTAGCATACCGTTCTTAGTGCTAAGGATTACGGAATAGCCATTAGTTGAAGTACAAGTTTCAACAAATCTAATGTTGATATTTTTTTAACCTTTACTTAGTCGTGAATCGCTATAAATTCACACGGAATATAATGTATAACTGTGATGAAACAGGTTTAATGACAAAGCACAAGCCACCTTATATAGTAACAAAAACGTGGTGAAAGCAGTTTTCTCACATAACATCAGCTGAACGTGATAAACTTGTCACACTTTTGTTTCTGCATAAGGTAACTCTGCTCAACAGTATTCGTTTTCACAAGGAAGATTTACAAAGAGTTCATACCCGGAG
Organism: Maratus speciosus; assembly: GCA_963932465.1. Taxonomy (NCBI): domain Eukaryota; kingdom Metazoa; phylum Arthropoda; class Arachnida; order Araneae; family Salticidae; genus Maratus; species Maratus speciosus. Next base: position 331,087,987 of record OZ010786.1, read on the forward strand.
CTGCCCCATCCCAAAGGTTTGGACTTGCTCATCAAAATTGGTGGATGATCGCAGAATTTTTTTTAAAGCAATTGACGTGAGATTAATATTCTAGTTGTTCCAAAACTGATCCTACTCTTCCCCTATTTGATAATCATGAAAGCAATATAAATATTAAGACAATAAAATTTGCAAAAGATAATTGAATAATAAGAGTGACATTCCTGTCGTACTTTATACACAAACTACAGAAAAGCACAAGGAATAAATTCGAAGTACATTAAAAAAAAAAACAAAAAACAAAAAACAAAAAAAAAAAAAAGCCACTTTTTATTTACTGTTACTATTGACATGGATGTCGTGAATATTAATGATATTGTGATGAAGTTACCTAAATACGTAACTAGTAGTGAGACAAGTAGAGCTAAATCAGTCTTAAAATTTTTGATTTAAAGTTGTTTTATATCAAGTAGGTATAAACAAGTTATTTTTCTTGTTTTTGTTTTATTATATGTTGCAATATATTTTATTTTTATTTGTGCATTATTATCTTTCATTTCTGAATAATATAATCGCGAATAAAAAGAAGAAAATATTCATAAATTTGTTTTATTTATGTGTGTTCCTTTCTACACCGCACAGTGTCCCTTTCATCCCCTACAACAGGGTTAAAAGGGACATTTCTCCCAATTTATAAAAATGCGTACAGATTTTTAATTACTGTGCTTGAGGAAAAGAGGTTTTGCTAGTATTAAAGCAAAGGTTTTAGACGAGAATTAAGCGCAAACATGCGAATGATAGCTTTTAATTTCATTATTTTCTAAGCTTATAAAGACAAAATGTCCCTTTCATCCCCACTCTCCCCTACTTTTAAGATATATTGGAAAGTGGTAAAAATCGAAGATATATTTTCCCTTTGTTAAAGGGATGTAATTATGCGTTCAAGTACACTATTAATATATGGCCATTTATAAGTACTTACAAAAAAAAATATTTATTTAATTTATAAAAAATGAATTAACTGAATACACAACGAACATCGAAATGGATCGTATGAAGAAAATTAATTAAACTCAGCGCGTATCTATAAATTGCAAATGAAGGTGTAATGAACGTAAATGTCAATAAGAAAAATAAAGAAATACTAGCCGCCCTTGTCGACCTGTTTGGTCCCCCTTAAAATTTATGTTTGGGAATGCATGCTAAACAATGCATCATGCTACTTTTATTCATAATTTAATTTACTTGGACTACCTTAAATATATTTAATATAATCCCTTAAGCTAATATTAGTTTTTGTTGCATTAAAATATCTCAATTTGTTGATTTTCTGTAAGCAAGCAAACCGTATTGGTTTACAATGGAAGTTTATGAGAATTTGGTGAAATATTAGCGATATCGCCAAGTTGGCGTCACTATTGGCGACTCATTTTGGTCGCCAAATGTGGCGATATATCGTCAAGTTGGCAAAAAACTTGGCGGCATTTGGCGACAGAACAGGATCTACCCTATGATATCCCCCCCCCCCTTATAGGTATGGAGATGCATTAAATGCTTTTTAATAGCCAATGGGGTGCGTTTCATTCTGCGTTGTCATTAAGCAATTAACAAATAATCGCGATTTATGTGCCACATACGGTAGCGTAATGTATATATAGATTTTTAACTCTTTTCAAGGTAGTTGAAAGGTGAGTTTGAATTATGTTTATCTGCCTGTCTATTCGTCTAATCAGGCTCTAATTTGCGTAAATATACCTAGTTTGTTATGTAATTTATATACGTTATTAATGTTTATTATAACATGTACGGTATTGAAAATGAAGTGTGTAGCATTTATAGATAGTTTACAGGAGCACTCAAAAGAATGCCGTTACAAAATTGTCTATAAGGAAAAATCGTTTGCGGTGTAATTTAATGATTTTACACTATTTGAAACATATTGAAATTTTTTTAATTATTGAAATGTACAATAAGATGCTTACTGTTGAATATGGTATGTAGCACTTATATCTAGTTTATAGGGGTATAAAAAATTCCATTATATTATGATGTAGGGGAGAAAATTGTCTGCAGTTATTTTAGTTTATTTTAATACTGCCGTGTTTGTCTGTTTTTCTATACTCTAAATCGCGGTGATATAATTAGATTACCATGAGCTTGATAGATAATATTTAGAATTACCATCAGCATGGTATATATAATATAGAATTAACACAAACTTGGTATATTCTACTGAGGATTACCAAAGGATATTCCCTACAGAAATTAAAATGTGTAGAATTTATACAGTGTGACCGAAAATTCCTGGGAACACCTTAAAATCCAATATAAAATCAAGTACACTGGTGAAAACAATTAAAGAGACAAACGGTAAAAAAAAAAAAAAAAAAAAAAAAAAAAAAAAAACAGAATAAGTTATCCCTATACGAAAATAATGTATCAGATGATAGTTAAGCTCGTCGAGGACACACCTGCCACGCAGTGGTCCGTGTCGTCATAAGGCAGTGGCGCTGTGATCCCGTTTGTGCGGAGGTGCCTCATTTGACCGCCGAAGCTTGTAGCGTAAGGACGTTTTGAAACATCGTAGCATAACCCAATCCTTGTTTTTTGAATTTCTTTGTTTACACATCGTTAGTATGGCTAGTCGAAATATGTCTAGATGATGCCACAAGATGGCGGATTGGTGGAAGACTCGAGGCCGGCCAATCACAGGCTACCTGTTGTAAGGACCTCGGGGTTCCGTGAAATGTGGTATCCACTCTGTGGAAACAGTTTACAGAGACAGGAACAGTGGTCCCCCGACCTGGTCAAGGGCGTAAAAGAGCAACAACGCCGGCTAAAGACCGTTTTTTGACATTTCCAGCCAAAAGGGATAGGTCCGCGGCAGCGACACAACTGTTTCGTTATCTGTATAATGTTACAGGAGTATCCATTTCACAGATAACAGTCACCCAGAGACTTACAGCAGGTGGCCTGTATGCCAGGCGCCCTGTAGTCTTCGTCCCTTTGACTGTGAACCGCCAAAAGTTCCCTCTAGCATGGTGCCGAAACACCTGTCTTGGACAGAGGATAGTTTGGTGCGGTTCTCTACAGTGATGAGTCGTGATTCAGCCTGGACAGCGATTCGAGACATGTTTTCATCTGGAGTGAACCCGAGAGTCGATATCGGCCCTCTAACATTGTCGAAAATGATCATTATGCTGGAGGTGGTTTGATGGTCTGGCAAGCATCATGGCAGACGGGCGTGCCGACCTTCCAGTGTTTGATAGATGTACTCTGACAGCCAGTGGTATAGGGACGAGACCCTTGCACCCTATGTGAGACTTTTCCGCGGAGCATATGCACCAAATTTCGTCTTTATGGACGATAAAGCTCGTCCACATAAGGCTCAGTTGGTGGACGAATACCTCGAATCGTAGGATTTTCAACGAATGGAGTAGCCTGCGATGTCCCTTGACCTTAATTCCATCGAACACGTATTGGACGTCCTTAGGCGATCAATTGCAGCTCGAAGACCAGCTCTAACGACCATCGATGAGCTCAAGGGTGCCTTGGTGCAAGAGTGGGTGCAATTGCCACAAAGATTGATAAGGTCCCTGGTAAACACTATGAAACGCCGATGCGAGAGCTGTGTAGCTGTTAAAGACGATCATACACTCTATTAGACATGTTTTTCTCTGACTGACAGGGTGTCAGTTAGCTGCTGTGCTGGACACGTGACCAATTTCCTTATTTAGGGTGCAGGTTGTGCCCATTTTTGTTTTGCCATACACTAGTCTTACATCGAATGATATTTTGGCCAAGTTTGGTTTTATTTGCTTTGTTAGTTTTTTTTTTTAATTGCAAAAAAACCATTTGTCCCTTTAATTGTTTTCACCAGTGTACTTGTCATATAGGAGTGCGACTTGGAGTAAAATGCTTCTCTGGATGAAACATTTTCTTCAAACGAATGAAAATACTTAGTTCTCAATTTGATCATAGATGGCCTCACTTGGCCGTATGCATGTTTGCTTACAAACACGCGTTTTTTTTCTGATTTTCAGATTGTTTTTGACGCCATGACACAGATATGCCAACTTCCAGCGTAGGGAGATATCATTTCTGTTTCACAACGTCAGAATGAATCTGAAAATCAGAAAAAAACGCATATTTGAAAGCTAACATACATAAGGCCAAGTGACGCCATCTATGATCGAAATTTAAAACTAATTATTTTGATAAGCTTGAAAAAAACTTTTTATTCTGATAAGCATTTTAGTCCAACTCACTCTACTGTACAACAAGTACTTGATTTTATATTGGATTTTAAAATGTGTCCAGGAATTTTCTTACATCCTGTAATTCGATTATAGGGACATAAAAAACGGTATATTATGATCTGTGTTGAGAAATCTTTTGCAAGTATTTTAATGATGTTGCCCTATTATAAACATAATGTGATTGATAACATTTCTGAGATGCACTAAAACCTGCTTTCTGCAAAATACGGTTCTATAATAATTGCTGGAAGTGAGTTTCCAGTTATTGCATGCGTTCTTAAGTTTAGCTGAATGGTTGAATACTGCGTGGAGTGTATAAATTATGTATATCATATACCGGGATACAGAAAAGAATTCGTAGTCGTAACTGATTTTGAGCGTGAATTGCTTAGCACTAGAACCACCATAGCGGTCCTTTTGACCTGTACCAAATAAAAATACTTCGATTAGAACCAGAAATTTATTTCTAAAATAAATTTAACCTGTACCACGGAGAAATAAGTTAAATAAATAAGTTAGATAGTTTTTAATAAAAATTCTGGTGTAAAATATTTTTATAACACTTGAGTAAAATTTCCGGCGGTTCTAGTGTTAAAAGTGGTTTTTAGTTAAATTATGTGTATTCAAGCTGAACTATGCTTGATATACTAAGAGATGTTCGTAGCATATGATTAAAATCTTATACAGGCCTACGCAAAGACCTAGATACATGGCCGTCTATAGGGATGATATTTTTTGGAATTGTGATTTAAGTTGTTTAAGCATGTGTTTGACTGAATTAAATTTTACCTTAATATGTGCCGTGTACAAAAATTTGTTGATAATAAACAGGTTGTATGGAAGAAATAATTTATGTTTCCGTCTATTCGTAAAAATTGCTAAATGTGATTTTTTATTTGTTTTACGTGTTTTCTTACTAAACTAAATTTAACATACTATATAGATCTATAGATCATAAACAGGATGGTACAAAGAATTGGAGTACCTTTCCGAATATGTAGGCTAATTTTTGAAATATGTACTTCAAATGTGTTTATGTTTCAAAAAACGTATACTTCGGTATCTTCTTCACATTAGAAAAGAGCGAAATTTTGTTAAAATATACAGGAAGTTTGGAAAATCTCACATATTCTATGCTTGGCGCATACTTTTACTTTCTTCTTTATCATTATAAAAGAAATGTAACTATGAGCTCAACTATAGTTTAAAAATTGTGCCAAATTACATATTTACAATATGAAAAAAGATAAAAATAAAATTTTATGCTCTTACAGACTCTCTCTCTTTATATATAGTTGTATATAGTATGTTACTTTTGTAACAAACAACAAAAAAAAATTACGGCTTTTAAAAGTGCCTTTATGTTTGTTGGTATGGTATTTTGGTTGGTTGGTATGGAGTTAGGTCTGTCTGTCCACCCACTGAGGAAGAACAGGGCAGTCTATGCAGTTTAAATCTACCCATGCAGTTTAAATTTTGACAGTTTTGAGTTTTCATAGTTAAATGTTAGAAATATTATTGATATACACCTTCTTTCCAAATTTATAGTGTATTTGCATATTTTATTTATTGATGAAATACATTTTGTTGCATTCAATATGAGCTGCTTTTGGGCCAGTTATGCAATAATTTTCACTGATTATATTTGATATATATATATATACATATATATATATATATATATATATATATATATATATATATATATATATATATATATATATATATAATTAATAACAACTTACAAAAATAAATTATATAATTTTATTTATGATTCAGAGTGCTGATCCAGTACATAAAAAATAGAATTTTTAGAAATGCGTTAGATAAATTCCTTAGATTTGTCTTAAATTAATCTCAGCGCATATTTAAAAGTTACGAAAAAATGCCTAAAGAAAATTAATATTGTTCTATCAGGTCGTCAAGTACGAAACTTGTGACTACAAAAGGACCAGATTATCAACGGGACAATCTTCCACCAGTAAATTTTAATGGACATTTTCATCTCATATAAACGCCATACTCACGAAACATTACTGTCATGAATAACAAAAAAAATTCTCTATTCTTTTTTACTGGTGGAAGCTTTCCCCGTTAGTAATCTGGCACTAATCTAGTCACCAAGTTTCATACTTGACGACCTAATTTAACCTCTTAGCTACCTGGGTCCACATATGTGGATCATTATTCTTTTCCCCATAAAAACTAAACCTTTTGACTTTTTTACATTTTGACTTCATTTCTTAATAGCTGAATGTTTTTGCTTTAAAAACAAACCAATAAATGGCAAATTCTATGCTGATTTCCTCATAAAATAGATGTTATTTTCATCCGAGTTTCCAAAACGCCTTCAAGAGGGTGTGACCAAGAAATTGAGAAATTTTCATATATTTAACTTAAATCCTTTACAATAAAATGTTTTAACGGAATTTGTAATAAAAACATGTATAATGATCACTTATAAACGCATTAAGCAAAATAATGCTATAAAGGGATAAAATATCATTTATTAAGATTGACGATCGTTTCGTCGCACCAACGGCGACATTTTCAAAATCATTCACGATAGAAAATATTTTCACACTCCGCCGCGGCGAGCGGCCTCTTTTCGTCCTCAGCCCTTTATTCTTCTACTTATTCCGACTGTTTTGCGGAAGCAAGGTTCATACGTTACCAGCCACGTCCCGAGTAAAAGACACTCTAGCTAAAGCCAGTCGAAAAAAAATCCAAAAGGATTATGCAGCGAAGAACCTTTACGGATCGATTTTAAAAATAGCAAGTTAATTTACACTTCAAGATTTTATTTACCATCCATAATCCGAGAATCAATAGAGATATTTTTACGGAACAAGAATATTTGCAATAATTCAGTGTCCCTAGATTTAGCTGAAATTTGGAAAGACATGCTATGTAATTTTAGTAACAATAGTAAATATTAATCCACGCTCGAAAATAGCCAATATAATTTTAATTTTTGTTTTATGTTTTGCAATATTTTTCATTATGCATGTTGTCTCGTGACATTATTTACCATGTTATTTTTTTGTTAAATTATATGAAAATTAATCCACGCTCACAAATAACTAATTTAATTTTAATTTATTTTATGTTTGCAATGTTTTTCATTATGCATCATGTCTCGTGACATTGTTTACTATGTTTATTATTTTTAAATTATGTGAAAATATTTGCTATCGTGAATGATTTTGAAAATGTCGCCGTTGGTGCAACGACACGATCTTCAATCTTAAAAAATGGAATTTGTAATTTTCAATCCCTATTTGTTAACCTAAATTACTAGTCCCCTAAAGTATCAATTTCCGAAAAGTTCTTTATTCTGTCATCTATGATGTCATTTTGTTTTTTTTAAATCAATGAATGAGTATTTGTAGTATTGTTTTAGCTTTGGGAACGAAGAAGATAGTAGACAAAAAAGACACCTAGATTTTTTTTTCTTTCAGAAACGAAAAGTGGTGGTTATTCCAAACTTGAGAATATTTTAAATACAGTATGCGAAAACTATATTTATTACACGAGAAAAGAAAAAATAAATTGTATAAAGAAAATAACCTTGTACGAATATTTAATGAGCACATAATAAATAAAATTTAGACAGATGCATCAAGTAAATGTTTGTTTTAAATTGCACTGAACGATTGTTTGTATATTCAGAGAGTTAAATAAATTAGGATCCAGATCAACATATTTTTAACTGTTCGAAAAATTGCAGCAATTTTCACAGAGTAACTATTTCCCATTTAACCCCTTGGGGACGAGCGACACGCATGAAACGCTCAGAATCTTTGTTTTTCCTCACCAGTAAAATTTTACTGTAAAATTTGCCATTTTTAAAAAGCGCATTTTCTCGATTCAAGAAGACACAAATCTCTGTTTTTAAAAAACGGTGACAAAAGATTAAAAATTTCGTAAAAGGCTCCCGTCCTCAAGGGGTTAAACGGCTGGCTTTCCTGGCTTGTCTCTGATGGCTATTTGCCTTTTCGGTCAGTTAATATCAATCATCTACACGTGAACTTGAATAGCCTATTCAAGACAGAAAATGAATTAAATCAGATTTCGGTTAAAAAAAAAAAAAAAATCTATGAAGTAAATCTAAAAAATTTTTATGAAGTCGAATGTTTTGGAAACGAGATTAGGCGTGATAAATTTTCATTAAGCTTTTTCACTATAGCTTTTATAATAGTGTTAATATTAGAGTGGAGTGTTTGTTGAATATATAGCAAATAGAATTTTCTGAAATGCGTTAGATAAGTATTTGTCCTAAATTACACTAAGCACGTATTTACAAATTACAAAAGGAAGTGTAAGGAGAGTAAGTAAATTTTTATACGAAAAATATATCTATACAAATATTATAAAGAGTTATAAAGTTTTTTGTAGGAGGTAATCTCTGGAACTACCGAACCCATTTCGAAAGTAAAGATATCAAAATGATTGTGTTAGTCCACGTTCGAACATAGGCTGTACCTAAAGTATATGCTACTACCCTAAAAGGGGTGTAGGTGCAAAAAACTTTCTAAAAATGCGATTTTTGTGTTACTGAAGGGCTTAGAAACATGAAATTTGGAATGGTAGTTACTTATAAGATATAAACGACATCTAAGAACATTTCTTAAAAAAATCGAAATTTAAAAAGGATGAAAATGCGTAAAAAGCGTTCTAAAAAGCGTTCTAATGCGTAGCTTTTTAAAACGCTTGCATTAAAACGCTTCGTAGAAATCGGCAGAGATTGCGTAGAAATCGGCATAACCGATTTCTACGTAATCTCAGGAAGCAATCTTTCTCTCTCATCAAAACAATTTTAAATGTGATGGTTGGATATTGAGGGTGCTCTCGCTCCAACATAGGCTCTATTTCATGTTAGTTTCAATACCACCTTGGGGTTGCAGGAGCAAAAACCGTTCTATATTGTGATTTTGTGACACTGCAGGAACTAGAATATTTAAATTCGGAAAGTGGTAAGTACGTATAAGATGTAAATGCTCTCTAAGAACCATCGAAATAAAAAATAAAAGGATGAAGTGGGCGAAAAGGGTTTTAAAAATGTCCTAAATTACGGTTTTCTGCAATCTTATAAAATACCAAACAGATTTAACACGTTAAGCGCCACGTCAGTCACCAGTGACTGACACTGAACTTTCAGTTTAGAACGCGTCATTTAACGATGACTGACGCACTGACGGTCTAAATTATGATATAAAACTAAATATATATATATATTGCTTTAAATAATTACTGGAAATTTATTTAAAATTTACTTACCTTTTATTTATTATAGGATTATACTTTCTTAAAAATTACTTAAAGCATTGTAAATTTTTCAGCTTCAGTGTCAGTCACCGTGGCACTCACCGTGTTAAAAAATAATGGTTGCAAATTAGTGGTGATAGAACCTGCTCAAACATAAGCTATGTACGTGCCACTACCACCAGAGGGTTGTAGGAGCATAAAACTTACTAAATTGCGACTTCTCTGATACTGAAGAAGCTAGAAACTCTAAATATGGCATAACAGTTACTTATAAAATATACATGACCTCTAAGAACTGTCGAAAAAAAATTCGAAATTTTAAAGGGGTGAAGCGAAGGGAAGGAGCGAAAAGCATACTAGAAATGTCTTAAATTACGAATTATATGCAATCTCAGGAAATAATAAACCGATTACAAAAGTAATGGTTGCGAATCAATGGTTACAGTCTCTGATCCTACACATGCTTTATTTTATACGGATGTCACCACCACCTGAAGTTGGTAGGAACAACAAGCGTCGTAAACGAGCTTTTAAAAACTTTCCAAATTACGTTTTCTATGGAATATTAGGAAATATCACACTGATTTCAAAAATTAACGTCGGCAAATTAATGGTGATAGTCTCAGTTTCGATATAGGTATTTTATGTTTGTGCCACAATCAACAGAGAGGTGGTAGACCGTTAGACAAGAAGCTTGGAATTTGACACGATGGCTAATTTTACGTTGTAAATGCGTACTAAGAACGGTTTCTAAAAAATTCAAAACTTCAAATAAACACTGAAATGAGCGTACAAAATGAGCATAAAAGCTTCAAAATACTTTCTAAATTATCCTTTATTTAAAACTAGCTAACTTGCCCGGCATTGCCCGGGTACGTAAAAAAACAGCACGAATTGCGAAAAAGCTCTGAAAATCACAATAAGGTATCGCGAAAAAATTTTAAATCGCTGCACAAATTTTGAAAAGAAAAAAAAATTATATATTGTGTTCGGAGATTGAAAGTTGATTCAACTTCTATCAACGTCTTTTACTGATGTGGAAAAATGGTAGGAAATCGCTAAAATACACTAAAAATCACATACAAATTACCCGAAAATTTCGAAAATTGTTATACGAAATCCGAATAAACTTTATTGAAATGAAGGTAGAAATTACTTTAGTATTATAGGTCAAAAATGTCAAAAAATTGCAGCAGATCGCGAAGAAACGTAAAAATCGAATTAAAAATCACAAAAAGTTAAAAAATCACGAAAGTCAAAAACTATTATAATTGGATAAACGTTTCAAATCTAATTCCTTTGACCTGCTGGCTCTCTTAAAATTTATGATTGGAAAAGCATGCTAAGCATTGTATCATGTTACATTTATTCACAATTTAATTTACTTGGATTCCCTTAAATATAATTAATATAACCCCTTAAGTTAATATCAGTTTCTGTTGAATTAAAATATTTCAATTTGTTGATTTTCTGTAAGCAAGTAATCCATATTTGTTTACAATGGAAGTCTATGGGAATTTGGCGAAATATTAGAGATATCGCCAAGTTGGCGTCACTTTTGGCGGCTCATTTTGGTCGCCAAATTTGGCGATATACTGCCAAGTTGGCGACAAACTTGGTGGAATTTGGCGACAGAACTATGTCCCTCTACGGTAACCTCCTTATAGGTATGGAAATGCATTAAATGCTGTTCAATAATTGCATAAAAAATTCACTAAAAATTCAAAAATCGCTGCACGAATTCCAAATAAACTTTTTTGAAAATAGAACAAAATTTACTATATTGGGTTAAAAGAAAGAAACCATATTCTTTTCACTTATATGGAAAAATCGCCTCGAAACTTAAAAAAGTGCTAAAAATCGCATAAAAAAATAAATAAAAAAAAATCTAATTAAAAAAATCGAAAATCGGGATTCGAGGTGCAAAACTTCATATATAGACGTACCTTTTCCCCAAATTTTGTAGCTCTACGTGCAGTGGTCTCTCCAGAACACCGTTGACACACTCACTCACACACAAACTTCTTTCCTTATTATTATAGATTAGTTTTAGTTCGTCCTATTAATTTAAGTCACATTTCTGCCTAATGCAGTGCAATAATGGAGTTTAGTCAAACTGTGGCTTAATTAGTAATTTTTGAATTATTCCTAAAGTATAATTTCTTTTTATAAGCCGCGCGTTTTAATAGTGTGTATATATATATATATATATATATCCATTAATTAAACATCACCGACCATCATCAAAAACTGCAATATTGTGAATGATTGACTACACGCCATAAACCAACAATATAGAACTGCATGTGTAAAATAAAGTGCCGTATAACTAATTACAAGAATTAACATGGAAGAAAAAAAGAAGAATATGGATTCCGAAAAAATTGAAAAACTTATATATTGAATTACGTTTTCAAGAGTACAGAATTCAATGATATAAGCAAATCGGTTGTTTTCTGTGGGATAAAAGCTACAAGCTGAAAATATTTTTTCCCCTGTACTCAAACAACCAATATAATCAAAATAATAGTTTCAAGATGAATACAGAACATTATCAAATGTCATGAAATGGAAAAAAAAAAAAAAAAAAAAAAAAAAACTACAACCCATTAAATATCTAATTTATAGCAATAGAAATCCCACAAAACATACCGTATTAATTCCCAGTAGATTTTCAAAATATATTCCCGCACATGGAATCCAAAAAGCATGATAAGATCAAGGTGAATAAAACAGTTAAGTTAACACAGAAATTAAAAGCTATGGAGTCAGTTAATTCATGATGAAATATTGTGATAAATATAATTAATATAATATAAATAAAAAATAATTACATTATTTATAATACCTAAAAACAATTTTAAATTGTATAATAACAATTTTACAACATTGCCAATATACAACGTTAATTACCACCTAGTGTAAAAAATTAAAATTATGACTTTAAAGAGGCTATTTAAAAATACAAAATTTATGGTGCTGCCATCTATTATTATTTTATTCAAATGTCACAGTAAGTAGAACCTAATGCATGCTAATGAATTAAAATGTATCAACTGCATTCCGACACACATCCCAATATAAACAATACCATACTGTATTTCATTATTCAGAAATGTTTTTAAATAAATTAAATGTTAATACAATATATTCTATTACCATACCAATAAATCTACACTGAGAAATTAAAAAACTTTTTTAACTTGATAATATATAGAATATAGGCTATATTCTATAAAATAAAATAAAATAAATTATATATTATAAAAATATAATAGTCGTAATATTTAGCTTTACATATAGAAAATGAACAGGAAAGAAAAAAAATAAATTATTAAATTATAAAATAAATGAGTAAAAATGGATGTTTGTATAAGATTGTCAGATACTAAAATTCCAAATAGCCTAAAGATCAAATATATAGTGTGTGAATTATCCTTATATTAGTCATAAAAAAGCTAAAAAAAAAAATATGATTGTGCCAATCAAACATATAAACCGATAATTAATCATGGAATACAATAGAATACAATATTGAAAATAAAACACTATCAAATAGTATAGAGGAATAATAATAATAAAAACTATTTACCCAATTTTAATACATACAGTATAACATTAGTTAATCAAATAAACCAATATGCATAATAATCACTAAAAAGTTGGTATACTATTATTAATTTATATGACATTGTCCTGAGTAGACTAAATTAAAAATAAGTTAATATTGAATTTGATTAAATAAGTTAAATTTAATATGAAATTAAAAAAAAAAGAGGAATCACCAATTACATATAAAACATCAAATCAACATCCATATAAAATACGTATTAGAAATGTAGTTATAACCCCCAACCAAAAGCCCCATTTTATATATCATCATCATCATCATCAACCGTTTTCAATCCACTGCTGGATGTAAGTCTCCACCAGATTTTTCCAATGTTTCCTGTCTAGTGCTTTAGTCATCCAATTTACACCGGCTACTTTTCTGATTTCATCACTCCATCTTACTTGAGGTCGTCTTCTTGGCCGTTTTACATCTCTGGGATACCACTGTAGGGTATATATATATATATATATATATATATATATATATATAAATTAACCATTGCGTATTATCCAGACAACACCTATATATAACCATTAATTAAACATTACCGACCATTATCAAAAACCGCAACATTGTGAATGATGACAATAAAAATGGATACCACAAACCTATATATAGAACTGTATGTATAAAATAAAGTGCCTTACACTTAATTACAAGAATTAATATGGAAGAAAAAAAGAAGAATATGGATAACGAAAAAAATTGAAAACCTTAAATATTGAATTACGTTTTCAAGAGTACAGAATTCAATGATATAAGCAAATCTGTTGTTTTCTGTGAGAAAAAAAGCTAGAAGCTGAAAAAAAGTTTTCTCCTGTACTCAAACAACCAATATGACCAAGAGAATAGTTTCAAGGTGAAAACAGAACATTATCAAATGGCATGAAATGGAAAAAAAAAACAATACAACCCCTTAAATATTTAATTTATAGCTTAAAAAATAGAAATATTACACAACATACCGAATAAAATTTCAGTTGATTTTCAAAATATCCTCCCGCACATGGTATCCAAAAGCATGATAAGATTAAAGAGAATGAAACAGTTAAGTTAACACAGAAATTAAAACTTATGGATTCAGTTAATTCATTTGAAATACCGTGATAAATTCAATTAAAATAATATAAATAGAAAATAGTTAAATTTTTTTTATATATAAATACCTAAAAACACTTTTAAATTCTTTAATTTCTATTTTACAATATTGCCAATATTCAGCGTTCAATACCACCAGGTGTAAAAAATTAAAATTATTACTCAATAGAAGCATTAAAAATTTTGGTGCTATATATATATAACCATTAAATAAACATTACCGACCACCAACAAAATCTATGATATTACGAATGAAATGACAATAACAAATACAGTACCCCCTAACACTCATAACATGGATTCCAAAAACATAGTATATACCAGCTGTAAAGTACAAAGTAAAGTCCCTTGTACTATCTTACGAGTATTAATATAGAAGAAAAAAAGAAAAATACGGATACCGATAAAAATTGAAAACCCTATAGATCGAATTACGTTATCAAGAGCACAGAATTCAAATATATAAGAAAAATAGTAGTTTTCTGTGAGAAAAAAAGCTCAAAGCTGAAAAATTTTCCCCTGTACCCAAACGACTACATGACCAAAAGAATAGATAGAAAATCAAAACAGAATAATATTAAATGCCATGAAATGTAAAAAAAAAAAAAAAAAAAAAAAAAAAAAGAAAAAGAAAAAAAAGAAAAAAAAAAACCTTATTAAATAATTAATTTATATCAATCATAACTTTAAGGTTATTTTTGCAGTTAAGTTAACTCAGATAATATATATATATATAACCATTAAATAAACATTACCGACCACCAACAAAAACTGTGAAATTATAAATAAAATCACATTAACAAATACAGTACTCCCCCCCCCCCCAACACACTTAACATACATTCCAAAAACATAGTAAAAAATAATATATATATATGTAACTGAAAAAATCTGAACTAATTACGCAGACTATCTCGAAATAAATTTCTTTGGGGGTAAAGAGATAAATACTTTTCTTATTATGTGCTGTGTTCTAGAGGTCAACTACTAAATCTCTTTAAACTACTTAACCTCTTTAATATCTACGGAAATTTTAAAAAATATTGTACTCCCCTTTTCTTTCACAGATATTGAATCTAAGAATTCAAAGGCCGCTATGAAATAACAGTTTCACATCTTAATTCAGTCAACTACTATTGATTTTCAACTTTCAGCTCAGTTTACTCCAAATCTAAATTTTGCCACTTGTACCCCTTGGCTTCTGGGGCCCTTATATATATTTTTTTATCATTAACCAAAAATGGTGGTAGATTCGAAATGAAGTCAGATTAAAGTAACGCGTGATAGCTATATTTTTTTCCAGAGTGAATAAAAAAAATATTAAAAAAAAATAAACATGCACAAAAATTTCCTGAAAACTTTGTATTAAGGAAATGTTTGTTTCAAATTGAATTGAACAAATGTTTCTGTACTCTAAAAGAGGGATAAATAAATGTGAATCCAGATCCACATATTTGTAACAATTCGCTGGATTAGAGCAATTTTCCCTGAGTAACTGTCTCCTATTTAAACGGCTGGATTTCATGGCATGTCTCTGATGGCTATTTATCTTCTCCGTCAGTTAATATCAATTATCTGCAAGTGAACTGGAATAACCTGTTCGCGACAGAAAATGAATTAAGTAAGATTTCGACAAAAAAGAAATTATCCGAAATATTCTATGAAGTCTAAGCAGAATGTTTTCGAAATAAGATTAGATAAATTTTCAATTAAGCTACTTCACTATGGACATTATAGAAATGTTAACATTAAAATATCTTATTACACCATATTAAATATTGTTCAGAATCGGCGTCTATTATTAAATACAAAAATATTTCGTAGTTGATTCATTAATTCTTGTGAACTTCTAACAGAATGAAAGGAACCTAGTGAAATTAAGTTGCTGAATTCGTTCTAAACAAAGGCTTGAGATTTTTTTCTATGGAGTTATTTCTCAATCTTCCAGCATAAAATAATTTATTACTTCAAGGTGACAGATAAGAACCGATAAAGGAACTAGTACACAGTGCGGAGGCCCTGATCCCCATGGAAAAAAGCCATAGAAAAAATCTCAAGCCTTTGTTTAGAATGAATTCAGCAACTTAGTTTCACTAGGTTCATTTCATTGTGTTAGAAATTCACAAGAATTAATGAATCAATTGCGAAATATTTTTGTATTTAACAATGGAAGCCGATTCTGAACAACATCGAAAAGCCGAAGTCATGTGACTGCCATCAATAGTTCCGGGATGACCGCTTCAATTTTTATATGCCAAACGGACATTTCGGTACTTTTATATTTGTCGGGCGCAGGTGATAAATCGCCATATATTCTTTCATCTCCATCATTTCATTAAAAATATTAAAACCTATCACTCATTTCATTTAAAATAAATCTTTCATTTAAAATACACATATTTCATTTACCTCATTTAATATACAATAAATAAATAAATAAATAAATAAATGTTTTTCCAGCATAGGTTCTTGGCGAGAAAAAAAATTGGCATCTTATTTTCCTGCAATCTATATCCTATTTCATATACATAAGCAATTTTTTTCATATGTATACAATTTATTTAATCTAAAGAAGCCAATAATCTATTTTTATGTAGAAACAGAAGTAATTTCTATGTAAACAAATATTGTATAATATGTATAAATAAAATGTTTATATGCAAATAAATACATATAAATAAAAATAAAAGTTCACCAGGTTTGTTTTCTAAGCTATTTATATATTTTATCAACGTATTTCATGTTATGAAGCCCGAATTGCGCCAAGTTTAAAAAAAAAAAAAAAAAAAAAAAAAAACATAATGCCAAGCCCCTGTAATGGAAAAGTACGTAAATAAACAATTAATCGTAATAATAATAACACAAACTAAAATATTGCATTTCAACATCAAAATATTGTTTCTAATTTACATTCAAATAAATATATATTCCAAGATTATTTCAATTGAAATTAAGTTGACATTTTCTATTTCACTTCATAAAGTTTTATTAACAAGAGATTCATTCATCATAAACAGTAGAAAATATATTAGACCATAGTGGTAATCATTCGCAAAGCAGATTTTCCAACAATGAATAGACAATATTCTTATGACATCATAGTAGGTAAATTGGTGGCGCTAACGCTTGTTAACGGCTTGCATTCACGAGGGTTTTATTTTGCTATTTCTCTTAGTTACGTTACAATATTGCCATATTTATGAACTCAGAAATCAAATCCATAAAAGCAAAAGTATATATATTCCTTATTTAGTTATTAAGTAGTGAAAAAAAATTATAAATGCATGATTTGCAAAATTTTATTAAATTTATTAATACTAAAAAATAGCATATAGGTAACAGCATGTTTAAGTAAAGTTTAATTTAGATAATTTATGAACAAATCTCAGTTTAAACACTTGAAATTTCACTCATTTTTACAACTACGGAAATTAAATGGTATTTGTCAAAAAAGACGAAGTATGCATAACAACAAAAATGTATGAAAAGTTATCAAATTTGCAAAGAATTCTTGATTTCTCTATCAGAACCTTTGGACTAGGGGGAAGGATTGAGCATGTCAATTAGTTTGAGAATGAAAGTAACATGATGCAATGCTTAGCATACATTTAAGGGAGACCATACTGGTCGCCAGAGGCAGCTAGTTTAATATAATAATCTTCACAATATTTTACCATCTTAAATATTGTTCAGCCGGCTTCCATTATTAAATACAAAAATATTTCGTAATTGATTCATTAATTCTTGTGAATTTCTAACACAATGAAATGAACCTAGTGAAACTAAGTTACTAAATTCTTTCTAAACAAAGGCTTGATATTTTTTCTATGGAGTTATTTCTCAATCTGCCAGCATAAAATAATTTAATTTTTCAGTATAACAGATAAGACCAGATAAAGGAACTACAATGTAGAGGCCCTGACCGTTAAGTCACAAAAAATATCGTATAGGAATACGGTTTGCACTGTAATTATCTTTCCAAAGTTTCGGATTTTTCATTTCGCAAAAGGAAACGATAGTACTTTTTTTTAACAGCTTTTTGCCATAAAACTGCCGACTTTTGTTTTGCCTTATGGCGGAAATTGCAACCAGATGGCACATGATGTTTTTTATTTATGAATTTTCAAAATGTGATGGATTTATTGCACTCTATGAAAAAAAATTCGTTTACGATAAAAATTCTGCTTTTTTGATAAATACTATAGTCAAAACAATACACCAATAAGACACTTTATTAGTTTTTTAGGAAATTTTGAAATGTAAGCAAACTTATCTGACATCCTGTATAAATTTGAAACTCTGTAATTTATAAAAAACAAACATTCGCCAGAATTCTTTTATAATTATGTAAAAGAAAATACATTTTTTTAAACTGTACAAAATAATTAATTTTATGGATAGATTTTGCTAAAAATATCCAAATTTCACAATTATCAGTTATAAAAGTGATTCACACATAAAAATTATTTTACCTTGCTTACGCAGTACACGCATATCAAATCTGTGCAGATATAAAATCTGTGCACAGTCTGCTGAGTACGTATATCAAATCTGTGTGGAGAGCATCCAAAAATCATATCCAGGTTCGAAAAATACATATTTTTTGGTTTCATGTATTTTTTAAATGTAAAATTAACAAGAACGAAAAAGCCTGCTTCAGGCTTAGATTATGTGGCATTTTCCAACATTTCAAGGATACTGTAATCAACATTCTCTGTTTCTTATGGTATAAGAAGATAACTAAATAAACAATCAAGAAAACTTATAACATAGTTGAACATTCATTTTCAGCAATTAGCGACTACGGTCGATTAGATATTCGAATTATTTTAAGTGACTCTGTATATGGTACACAGATTTGTACTTATTCCATATGTAAAATTTATTTCTGCTATAAAACGGAAAACGAATTTGAAAATTTTATGTACTTACACCAAATAAGGCTATGTCCTTAATAAGGCCATTAGTTTACATCTTCTTTGGAAGATGCTATCATAAGCAATCATTTTTCCTTAATAATAAACTGTAAATATTACATGAATTCTTTCTCTTTTTTTTTTTTTTTTTTTTTTTAGAAAGATTGTATAAAAATTTAAGGAAGTCACTTTTTCTAAATATCAAATATTTCAATAATAATACACTAAAACAAATTTTCATATCAAAATATAACTTAATGTCATGTCATAAAGGTTTCTAAAGGTTCACGGTACCTGGAAAGAAAGCTGTTGTGTTTGGAAGACAGGAGGTGATAGAATAATATTGTAAAGTTATTTTGGATATTGAAATTCCAAATCATTTTTTTAGGATAGATCGTATAGTGTTATAACATTTTTGTTGCGGCCACAAAAGATCACTTTGGCATAACAGTCATTAATTGAAAAAAAAAAATCTGAATTTACTTATCATACATTTAGAAATTGAGAACAAAAAAAATAAAAAAAAATAAAATAAAATAAAAGGTAAAAGCATTACCTGCATTCACCTGAAAGAACAGAAACTGATGGGGACATTTGCAGAAAGGAAATAAATAGATGAGAAATCTTCCTTGAAAAATTTTTATTTATGAAGCAATTTTTTCTTGCAGAACTATAGCGCATTATCGTAAAGTACACCTCTTATTCTTTTAGATGTACTTTTTTTTATGATAGACACATACAATCTACGTACATTCTACGTTTTTACTAAATAAAATAAAATAATTTTTTTCCCTTGGGGAGTGTGGAGGCACATGCATTTAGATGATTTTTATAGCATCATAATTCTACTACTCGAAATAAAAGCAACACTTGAATAAAAAATAATAATAATGCCGTCAACAGAATTTTTATCCGCATTTTACTGAAGAATCAGAAGTAACTGATCAAAGAAAAGAAAAAAAAAAAAAAGACGAAACTATGCAGCCGAAATATTCTTGCACTTTTAATATTTCTTACTGTAGATACGAAATCCGTTTATTATTTTTTGTAGAAGGGGAAGAGGCATCCACCAATTTTCTGCGTTCGTTACAGAACACTCATGCAGGCGCGGACATAATATCTTCGCAGAACGGCAAAAGGCAGCCATTCTGCATTGAAGTCCCAACTCAACTGCACTGAATGCGCACGAGCTCTCCGGGAAGAGGAGTAAAGGGCGTTGCTATAATCCTTGAAACACGCCAACTTTGGCGGAACGAACATACAGGCGCCCTGCATTGGACTAAAATGCAATGCTATAGAATATAAAAAAACTGCTTTAAAAAAGGAAATTTGATAGATTTCACTGAGATAAGATGCCAAACAGTAGTAAAGAGTTACAAATTTTGAAATTACGAATTAAACTGATTTAAATATTATTGGCTAAGGGGTGGAGCTACAAAAGGATATGACTTCACAAATAGAAAGATATGGAACTTTCCAGATAATTCTTTTACTGAAGTACAGCTTTCAAAACGACGTTTAGGATTTTAAAATGAATGAAATGCTATGCCAGAAAGAAAAACTTACAGGGGAAAGTGGAAAAAAAGGGAATTAAAATAATTTTTGGAATGCGAATATTAAAATTACATGAATACAAGATTAATAAAAATATTTTCTAAATGAAATTAAATAAAAGAATGGCAGTGGTTCTAAGTAACCACAACACTACTCTCATCAGAGAAATACAAATGTTTCCCTGTCACACCGAGACTGTTAAGATGTGCGTCAAACTTGTAACAGAGACCTCGAATAAAGTATATGGACAGGAAGCTAGAGATGGCTATATCCGAACAACACTGAAGTCTAAATCGGTTATGCCTCATTTCTCCAAAAAATTAGACTTTAAATGTGTAGTAGATATAGAAAAGAAAACGTAAGAAACTCAGTAAGCCAAATAATGCTACTCTATGGAAAACCATTGTAAATAGTTGCAAATATAATTTAAATGTCACACCCAACAATTGGATTGTTAATTGGGTAAGGTGGAGGTGGAACTTTACGTGCATCTACCTTTCCGTGATGAGTTCTGGGTCGTTTTGTTCTAGCAAATCGAGCGAAGTTTTACGGTGAATATTGCGAAAATTGCTAAATTTATGGGTTTTTTTTTTTAAGATGTTGCGCGATGGTAAAAATTAGATTACTGATTAGAATTTAATTTATTTAGGTTATGTAAACAATAAAACAAGCATAAAAAGCTAAAGCGTGTTTATTTTTAAAGTTTTAATTAACATAAAAAAAATTAGAGAAAAGGCGCGATTTTTACAATTTTTCATCAACTTTAAGTACGATGCGTGACTGGAAGATGTTAATCGATTAAAAAAAAATTTATGCCGTTTTTCTTCTTATTACAATAGGCAAATTTTCCGCACTAAAGCGTTCCGAAAATAAAAATAAAAAAATCATTTTTTTGACCCACCCTAATGTGTAGAATTAACTAGAAATAACACATTTACCTTTTTTTCTTCTGCATTGAAATGTAAATAACAGGACTAACTAGAAATAATATAGTTACCTCTTTCTGCATTGAATTGTAAATAACTTCATTTCGATTTCTTCATAAAATAGTAATGATTTTGTTCTTACTTTTTGCACTTTCATATTTAATTTTCAACAGTTAAATTTTGCAATATAAAAGCACTCTATTTTGTTATATTTTGTTGAAATGCCTGTAAAATATCTGGTAATTAAAGATAAACCATTTTCTTAGGATATTATGGCCTTGTAGAAAACAATCCTAATGAGGCTACTTTAAAGTATATATATATTAACTTTTTTGCACAAAATTCAGTAGCAAGAAAAGTATGCAGAATTAAATATCATAAAAAATGTATATAAATATTGCCTCCAACAACGTTTAAAATATTAATGTTGATATAACGCATTTTATTTTGATCTCAGTCTTTAATGTGCTCGCCTCTCATTATATTGCCCCTCAAAATGCATATCAATTTCAGTATGTTTCAAATAGTGCAACCTTATTAAAATCTTCTGTTCGAAAGGCGGTAACATCATTAAAATGCACTTGAAGTCATTTTTTCCTATTGACCGTAATGTAACGGAAAATTTTGACTGTCCCTGTAGTTAAACTGTATATCCGATTTTCATAAAATTTAAAATCACTCGATAAAATTTTGCAGCAATTATATATTTAAAATTTCAGATCATTGGGTTGGGTAGATGTCGCTCTGTTACATGCGGATGGACAGACAGACAAGCGAACTGAACGACGGCTATAGGTGCTACGTATTTATATAATTACGAACGCATCTAAAAATAACAAGTTGGAAATTGCTCGTCAAAGGTGGCAAATGAGGTGCGTTCATACTATAACTAGTTTTATAATTATTTTTTGCACCCCATATTGTACTGAATGTGTATTTATTTGCAATTCATAAGTGCATAGTCTGTAACATCATTAAAATGCACTTGCAATAATTTTTTCCCATTCCCCTTAATGTAACGGAAAACTTTTGACTGTCCCTGTAATTAAGCTATACATCCGATTTTCATGAAATTTGAAATGGCTCGACAAAATTTTGCAGCAATTATATATTTAAAATTTCAGCCCATTCGGAAAGCTGTAACATCATTAAAATGCACTTGCAATAATTTTTCCCATTGGCTTTAATGTAAAGAAAAAGTTTTGACTGTCCCTGTAATTAAACTATGCATCCGATATTCATAAAATTTGAAATGGCTCGACAAAATGTCGCAATAATTATATGTTTAAAATTTGAGACCATTCGGAAAGCTTTAACATCATTAAAATGCACGTGCAATAATTTTTCCCATTGGCCGTAATGTAAAGAAAAACTTTTGACTGTCCCTGTAATTTAACTATACATCCGATTTTCATAAAATTTAAAATGGCTCGACAAAATTTTACAACAATCATATATTTAAAATTTCAGACCATTCGGTTGGGTAGTTTTTGCTCTATTATATGCGGACGGACGGACGGACGGACAGACGGACGGACAGACAGACGGACTGAACGACGACTATAGGTGCTACGTATTTATATAATTACGAACGCACCTAAAAAGCACTGGAAGTACCAAAAAAATTGAAAAAAAAATTTTTTACGAAAAAATATCTTAAATGCCAAGTTTAACAAGCAGGGGACCATTGAAGTGCGAACCCTAGTAGAAATAGTTCAAAAAAGAGCAAAAAAATGTCGCTCGTGAAGTGGATAACACTAAATACGCTACACAGCGGAGAACGCTGAATGTGCCACGTGGAGGACGCTAACAGTCCAGCGGTAAGATGCGCAACAACTGGTGGCCATTAGACAACTTGATCATGTTATTATTGTTCACATCAATGGGATATTTTTACGCAAGGTGAAAAATATTAAATATATAAATAAAAGAAATTTTTACAAATGATAATATCAGGTATTTAAGCACTAAACGAAAGACAGCTAGGTACCTACATTTTAAAGTATTGAAGTAAGAGTCCAAAAGGAGTGAAATGGGAAATGCTGTAAGTACTAGAAGTAAGAGTTTTTCTTTTTTTCGCTCTATAGAAAAATTTCCTCTATTGAATTTTCAGCAATTTCCATTTTTAGTCCTCAAATAAACTTTAAAAACTGTATATAAATAAGTATAAATTTATCGAAAACTTGAACACAATTCATTAAACTTTATTAATAAGCAGAATAACTATCATTAATTCAGTACGAATAATTACACAAAATTTAAATTCTTTAAAATTTCCATATTTTGTAATCTTAAAAGACTAATCACTTTCAAATGTTAACTGTCACTTTCATCTTTTTATGAGGATCACCCAATTAAGGTTCCCTCTAAGCTTCCAGTTTTATCCTTAACAGTAAATGGCATCGGACAGATAACAATTAGCTTTTATTGTCAGAGCAAATGATTTAGAAACAATTTAGACTGCGTAATTGTCATTCTTGATAATGCATTTATAAATGAATGCACGTAAATAGCGGTTACATTTTACTCATCTTTCCTTCCTGTTGCCATGCAGTAAATGAACATAACACATTTAGCGCGGAAACTCTTTTAGGTAATAAACGTCCAAAATCGCAGAGAACGTCTCTATTTATGTCGCGTTAATTCTACTGGTCATGTATTATGGTGAAGACAGTAAGGCACGAGATATTAAAATTTCCTTAATGGATAAAGCAATTGAATAATCGCAATCTTTTATGTTAACATTTCGCAAGTTAAGAAAACAAATATGGAGCACGTGAACATTTGTAATTCTTGTAATCTTAAATATCCATAGCTGTAAAAGCATATCTTCAGCTATGTAAAAGCATTTTAGACTAAGGAAAGAGAGACATCTTTATTAATGATATATTTTCGAGTAGATGTGTTTCGAAACATATATTATTAGAATTACGAAATAGATTCTTTTCCATGTTAAAATCGTGGTTAAATTTTTTTTTTTAAGTTAATAAATTCAGATTAATTTAGAAAAATCTAGTTGTTGGAATATAGAAAGGTGCCAATACTTTAAACTATGCAATGTTTAAAAAATTAAAGAGAAAAAAGGAAAAATTATTATATGTTGTACTTTTTTCTTTGTCAACTCGATAATTCCTTCAAAAGAAGAATAAATACTAACTGCTATTTTAAAGAGCATATAACTTTAATAATTACGTGCCAATGGTTAAAATAATATTTCTAACTTGTACTGTGTACAGCGATGCACTGATTGGCGTTGTTCAAAGTGTATCCGTGAGAGATGAAATACCTCTTTAAATAAACATTGAAAAGTATACATAAATAAGTACAAATTTATCGAAAACTTGAACACAATTCATTAAATTTTATTAATTATTAATAAGTAAAATAACTATCATTAATTCATTATAAATAACTAGACAATTTTTTTAATCTCCACATTTTGAAATCGTAAAAGACTAATTACTTTTAAATTTTAACTGTCATCTTCATCCTTTTATGTGGATCATACAATTAAGTTTCTCTCTAAGCTTACAGTTTCATCTGTAACTGTAAATGGCATCGGACAGAGAAGAATTAACTTTTATTGTCAGAACAAATGATTTTGAAACAATTTGGACTGCGTAATTGTCATTCTTGATAATGCATTTATAAATGAATGCACCTAAATAGCGGTTACATTTTACTCATCTTTCCTTCCTGTTGTCATGCAGTCAATGAACATAACACATTTAGCGCGGAAACTCTTTTGGATTATAAACGTCCAAAATTGCAGAGAACGTCTCCATTTATGTCGCTATAATTCTACTCGTCATGGATTATGTTGTACGTAGTAAGGCAAGAGATATTAAGATTTCCTTAATGGATAAAGCAATTGAATATCGCAAAGTTTTATGTCAACGTTTTTCAAGTTTACCCCACGAGAACAAATATGGAGTAAGTGAACATTTGCGTATTCCTTTAAAATAAATCTTCATAGCGGTAAAAGCATATCTTAAATTAAGACTAACGGATGAGAAACATCTTCATTAATGATATTTTTAGAAGAATAAGTGTTTCGAAGAATAAATTAAAGGAAAATCGAAAGAATTTCGTTCCGATGAAAAAATCAAGGTTAACAAAATTTTATAAATGAATAAATTTATATTAATTTAGAAAAATATGGTTATTGGTAAAATGAAAAGGTGACAATATTTTAGGGTACGCAGTGTATAAAAATTTTAAACAATCGAAACAAATAAATTTATATGTTGTATTTTTTTCTGTGGTAAATCGAGAATTACTACAACAGGATAATAAATGCTAATTGTTGTTTTAAAAAGCTTAAAATTTGAATAATTTAAGTGTATTTCCAGTGTCTCTTCTCAATGTTAATTTAACATAGAAAAGCCTATGGAGATCATAACTTTTTCATTTTTTCTTCCCACCTTTTTGTCCCTGATGCCACTCACTTTTTACTCTTTACTAATTCTAATGAGATTATAAATTTTAAGTGTAAAAACGTTTGCCTGACGTTAGGATCAAAACGAATGGTAAAATGCCTTTGAATATGGGTGAATTATAACCCAAAAAAAAACATGGGCCATTTTTTTTTTTTTTTTTTTTTTTTTTTTTTTTTACATTATTCAAATATTTTTCTTAATAATTCCAAATTTCGCTTTTTTCATTGAGAATCAACGGACATTTTTCATAGAAAATTTAACATTTTTTACTTAATTGTTGCAAAAATTTCAAAAGTCGTAATAATAATTTATTTATTTTTAGTTGAAAGATTTCAACGTAAAATATTAAATTGAACTAGTTTTTTTTTTTCTTTTTTTTTTTTTAAGATGGCGTCATAGTGGAAATAAAAAGGATATTTTTAGAATAAGTTTTTGCTTTGGTCAAGTTTATGTTTTAGTAAAAAAGTTTCAAATGAATAGCTATTTTTACGCAGGTAGCGAACTTAGTGAGGAATTACATAACTTAAATTTTAAAATGTATTTTTTTTCCGAGATGAGAATTATTTATACTCCAAGTTAAACTTGGGTAATAATTTTCTGATATGTTTACATCACCCCTTGAGAGAGAATAAGGTAACAAAATTTAAGTAAAACTTT
Organism: Maratus speciosus; assembly: GCA_963932465.1. Lineage (NCBI taxonomy): Eukaryota > Metazoa > Arthropoda > Arachnida > Araneae > Salticidae > Maratus > Maratus speciosus. Next base: position 331,114,696 of record OZ010786.1, read on the forward strand.
TATTTTTTATTGTTTACTGAATCACAGCTATAATATTGTTAAATGAGCAGCAAGGATTCAGCAGAATTTATTTTTGCATTCATAGCCTTCCTAAGTGGGAAATAGGGTATATGAATTTAAGTGAAGTTAATATTTTATGTTTTGATTATAGATTTTTTACGTTCAGATTGGAAGTTTTTGTCCAAAATACAGCAAACCTGCATTAGTACAGTGGTGAAATAATTTGAATTACACATTGGTAAACTGCATCACACATTGTGATGCAATATCACATACATCAAAGCCTGATTATGATATCCTCTATTAATTTGGAAGTGAGTTCGTCTGAATGCAGTAGTTATTAAAAAACTTGACATATTAAACAAAACATAATTTGAAGAACAAATAAAAAAAATAAAAAAAATTTATTTACTATATTGTTTAGCCCGAGAAGGGACAGATATTAAGATATCTCATTCAATGAGTTCTACATTTATTGTCAAATTTTTGTAATAAGTTAGTTAATCCAATTGAAGATTAAACAATAAAAATGAAATTCATACAATATGATACTTAAAACACCCTAAAAAATTAGATTCCGTTCAAATGAAATCGTAATAAATCTTAGACTTTTTTTTAAAGTTTTGTATTTTGCATGCATCTTATCATTTTATGTACAATTGTCATAAACATAATACAAAATCTGTAATATAAATATTTTCAAATAAAAATGGAAGAAGTCTAAGATTAATTTAGATTTCATTTGAACGGAATCTAATTTTTTAGGGTGTTTTAAGAATCGTATTGTATGAAATTTATTTTAATTTTTAATCTTCAATTGGCTTAACTAACTTGTTACAAAAATTTAGCATTAAATGTAGAACTAATTGAATGAAATATATATCTGTCCCTTCTCGGGCTTAAACAATATAGGATTTTTTTTTTGTTATTGTTGTTGTTGTTTTTTTTTTGTTGTTGTTCTTCAAATTATGTTTTTGTTTAATTTAATTTTAGTGACTAAGAGATGAGTAAAAATTAATAATTTATTTCAAGACCCTATTTGAAAAAAATGTTTTCCGATTTAAAAAATGTTTAACATTATACAATGAAAAGTTATTAATTTTAATGCAAATTGCTCATGAAGAATGTTTTATTAAGTATAGCTACTTTTGAAAAACATTCTTCTTTACGTTATAAATGGTTTTGGAAATTTTCCTTTCTTCCAGATGAAAAATATTCTTAATACAGAACAAATCCGGGTATTATTATTGCAATTCGAATTTTTTTAAACAAGTTAAAATGTCTTTAAAATATTAAAAAAGTAATTATTTATAATCTTAACTACATTGTTCATTATTTTATAATAATTCTCTATTTAAATATAAATTTTTAATGTCACAAAGCTTAAGGTTTTGCATATAAAACTAAAAGACATCTGACAAAATCTATTTAAGTACTAATGGAAAAACTACAGGTTTTAAAGCATTTTCTTAAATCTGTCACCGCTAATTTTTTTTAAGTAAAACCTGTCATTTTTTAATTATTAATTATTTAGTATTGTTTCTTAATTTTACTACAGATTTAAAATAACTATCCGAAAAGTTTTCAATAGAAGTATAAATGGACTACCCGCCAGAAAACGAGAAACATTTCGATTTTAGAACAAATGATTTTTAAACAAATTCAACTCTGCTAAAGCCATTATAACTAATGCATTTATGAATTCACTTTAAATAGGAGTTACATTTCACTCATCTTTTCTTCCTGTTGCCAGGTAATAATTGAACTTAACACATTTAGTACGGAAGCACTTTTAAATAATAAACGTCCAAATCACAGAAAACTTCTCCATTTATGTTGAGTTAACTTTACTTGTGAGATAATATGTTTAATAAAATTTGGAATGATATATTAAAATTTCTTTTATTGAATAAACTGAATTAATATCTCCTGAAATAATGTGTAAACATTTTACAGTCTTTAATTCACTAGGATAAATGTCGTGCGCGTAAGCAATTCAGAATCATCATAGCTATAAATGTTGATCTTAAATTTCGACTAAAGGGCGGTACATATATTTACTTAAAATAGCTCTCAAAATATAGGAACTTTGAATTTTATTTATGCACGGCAGAATTTTAAAGAAATTACGTACCGAAAAAGTAAATAAAAATGAAATTAAACAAACATTAAAATAAATGAGTTCAAAGTAGTTTTAAATCTTAAAACTTGTATATGCGCAAATCTACAAACGGCAGTTATTTAATGCTGTTGTTTTCAGCGTATCCACTAATTGATACATTCTGCATGGTTTTGTTTTATCGCGGAGAAGAAAGATCAAAATAAAGAAGAACAATTAAAAAGAGAAAAAAGAGTATTGTAAAAGCATAATACACTCTCCAATCTTTTTCCACTCCCCACACCTCCAAAAAAAAAAAACCAATTCATAAAAATAATAAACAGTTTCTTGTAAACTAAAACCTGTCATTTTTAAAGTAATTTGCGCGCTCTTGTAAAATTAAACCTCAATAGCTGTAAAATTATATCTTAAATTCAGACTGAAGAACGAGAAATAACTTTACTAATGATATTTTTTTTTTCTAATATATGTGTTTCGAAGCATAAATTATTAGAATTTCAAAAGAATAACGATCCGATGACAACATCAAAATTAACAAAATTTTAAAAATGATTAAATTTAGATTAATTTAGAAAAAACTGGTTGTTGGAAAATAAAAATATGCCAATATTTTAAAGTATACAATGTTTAAAATATTAAAAAACGGAAAAACTAATTTCAAATTTATATGTTGTATTTTTTTTTATTTCTCAACTCGATAATTTCTACAATAGAATAATAAATACAAACTGCTATTTTAGGGAGCATATAACTTTAATAATTTAATTTTAGCAATTAAGGGATGAGTATATACTAATAAAGTATTTCAAAATTCATTTATAATTGAGAAAAAAAAATGCAATTCGATTTTTAAAAACTTTAACAGTATACAATGAAAAGCTATTAATGTTAATATAAAATGCACATGGAAAAAGGTTAAATAAAATTTATTACGCACCTACCGCTTTTGGAAAATATGCGTGTTTCTTTCCTGAAAGATTTTGCATATGTCCCTTTCTCCTGAATCTTAGAATTATATGTAGAAAAAATCTTATTTAAGAATAAACGTATTATATTTCGAATATGAATCTTCCTACAACACATTAATAACGTTTATTTAATAACGTTAAAAAGGGCAATTATTTATAATTTTAACTAGATTTTCATTATTTTATAAGAATTTTTCAATTAAGCACAAATTCTAATGTCATAAAGCTCAATGTTTTGAATATAAAACGAAAAGACATCTGACAGAAAGCAATAAACGTAGCATGTAAGAACTAAATATTCAAAAGCATTTCTTCGGTATTCGGTTCTTCATTTTTTTCTGCCTTCAGTAAATTTTTGAAAGTAAAATATGTAATTTTTAAATTATTAATTATTTAATATTGTTTCTTAGTTTTATTACAGAATAAAAAAGAAAACTATTCGAAAAATTTCACTAGAATTATAATACTGACAGTAAATGGAGTACACGCCAGAAAGCAATAAACATTTCAATTTTAGAACAAATGATTTTGAAACAATGTCATCTGTGCTAACAGTCATTCTTAATAATGCATTTATGAATTCACGTTAAATAGGAGTTACATTTCACTCATCTTTTCTTCCTGTTGCCAGGCTGAAACTGAACTTAACACATTAACAGTAACTGTACTTAACACAGTACGGAAGCACATTTAAATAATAAACGTCCAAAATCACAGAAAGCTTCTCCATTTCTGCCGAGTTAACTTTACTTGTGAGATATTATAAATTAGGGACGAAATATTAAAATTTCTTTTAATGAACAAAGTTAATGAATATGTCCTTAATTAATGCGTAAATATTTTACAAGCTTAAATTCACTAGGATAAATGTCGTGCGTGTAAGCAATTCGGAGTCATCATAGCTGTAAATGTTGATCTTAAATTTTGACTAAAGGCTGGTTCATATTTTCACTTACAATAGCGATCAAAATATAGGCATTTTGTAATTTATATACACATGTCAGATATTTAAGGAAATTACACAGAGAAAAAGGCAATTTGTAAATAAAAATAAAAATTAATGAATTAAAATTAGATTTTAAAGCTAAAAAGATGTGCTAAAAGTATATGCGGAAATTTACAACATTTTAACCCCTTTGTTTCCACTGTAGTTACTAGTTGATTCATTCTCCTTAGTGCTCTTTTGTCGCACAACAAAAGGTTTAAAATAAAGAAAAAATATCACAAGGAGTAAAACGAACATTGTAAAAGGATAATCCATAGATTTTAAAGCTAAAAAGATGTACTAAAAGTATATGCGGAAATTTACAACATTTTAACACCTTTGTTTTCACTGTAGTTACTAGTTGATTCATTCTCCTCAGGGCTCTTTTGTCGCACAACATTAGATTTAAAACAAAGAAAAAATATCACAAGGAGTAAAACGAATATTGTAAAAGGATAATCCATATCACAATTCTTGTAAGCTAAAATCTGTCATTATAAAATAAATTATTATCCAATATTGTTGTTAAATTATTTTTTGAGTTAAAATTAACTATAGTACACTTAAAAATTTTACGGTAAATAACTTGAGAGTTCTATAGTAAAACAGTTTGATATTTCAATTGATTGTCTTTAATTAAATACGGAAAATTTAAGTATAGTTCTTATATAAATATTTTTCTTACTTTAGTTTTACTGTTTTTACGGAAAAAATCGTCTAGATTTTTAGTATACATATATTTCTTGATCATCTAATAAAAAAATCTCTCTGTTCTAAAACAAAAGGTCAAGTGCTATTATTATTCGCGTTCAGAGGGCCCCATACAATAAATATATGAATAATTAACTGCATTATTTAAAAAAATCGTTGCTAAAAAATAATAAGACTTTGTGAAAAACTATACAACCTAGGGTTGGGCAAAGCTGTATATACGAGAAATGTATGAAATATTATACTATAAAAATTCAAAGAGATATAACGCCTAAATAATATCAGATATTGCTATTCTGTATAACGCTTTTTTTTAAATTTTATCCTAATCTGTTTTTTTTTTTTTTTTTTTTTTTTTTTTTTTTTTTAATTCGGTACTAACAATAAAAGTAGTGCATGCCTAAACTTCTTTTAGCATTTCATAAAAGTAAATTCAGCTCAGTAATAATCTTTTCTTTTCGCAATGTAGCTAAAACAAAAACTTTGCTCAAAGTTAAACTTAGCTTGTGCTAAGCGCACTTCGAAAGGAGGTTGCAAAGCTGCAATGCCACCTTGGTCCGCACCATGTTTTTTCAGATAGGTTTTTAATTAACTTTTAAACACACGGAAGTCGTATTGAGAGACCCACTCAATGCAAACTAGTCGCGAATGCCATATTATTTATGTGATTAATTCTAAATAAATTAGTCCGCACTGTTTAAAATTTGCAGCATTCTGGCAGGTCATTTGACCGTTTTTTATGAAAACGGTTACACAACCGTATATTTAACACTTTTCTGACCATATTATGGGCCATTTTATGATCAGAATATAATTAAATTATGGTTATGAAACCGTTTTTTCAAAAAACAGTCGAATGACCTGCCAGAATGCTGCAAAATTTTTAACAGGGCGTTTTTAACAATTTGATATTTATTGTTTTTACACAGGTACTGGGTATTACACTACACAAATATATCAATAAAAGTTATCATCTAGGCTTTAAAAGCCGACATAGAGCATGCCGCCCCTGTCATTATGTATGTCCAAACCGTCCGTTACTTTAAGGGGGTCCGGGACACAGCAATCTTCAAATTTTGTAAAAACATTTTATTTCATTAAAAAAATTCTCTGTTTTTTTCTGCTTAAAACGACTTTTTAATTATGTTTCTATCTTAATTAGAACAAAAAATATCATTTTTTTTCGTTTTGGTTTGTTTCAGAACCTAGCTTTCAAGCGATGGCTATCATGGAAACGACTTCCTGTAAAAATGCGTTTTTCTTCATGATGGGTTTTTTCAACATTTCTCGTATTTAAATTCTTATAAGTCAAGAACCACTAAAGTAAATGTTTCAAACTTGGAACATGTCCTTTTCAATTGTTTTACTTTAATTTTGATTCAGCATATTTGAAAAAAATATTTACTTTTGAAAATATGATTTTTTTTTTAAAAGTTGCACCATATTTTTTTTTTTTTTTTTTTTTTTTTTTTTTGCGTTAAATATTTGTAATTTTTTTTTAATGCTGAATTCAAATTAAAAGTTATATATTTCTGTTTATTTAAATAAATTAAAAAAAAAATTCTATTAACAATATTTTGAGTTATAACGATTTTCAATTACCCCATTTTTTTATAAATTTAAATTAAAAAAAAACAATATATGAGAAGTTTTATCAGGTGATTTTGTTTACAAACGATATGGGTAACTATCACAAAAAAATTCAGAATTTTAGCTCGATAAATAAAAATTATTTGAAAATGCGTCCCGGACCCCCTTAAGGGTAAATATCTCGGCTAATTACAGACGATTTTTTTTTCGAAAATCATCAGCAACAATTCTTTTATGCTTCTGCTTCAAATTAGCACCTCTTACGCTCCTCAACACCTTTGCTGAATGCCCGCAAATCGAAATTTGTGTGTAACAGAAAAATGCGATTTTTTCAAAAAAATATGTGACCTAGGGTAATCGCTATAGTTTTCCTGCAAGGTTTAAATTGGCGTCTATTACCTCTAATTCCTTCATAATTTTAGTTTCAGTAGATTTGTAAATAGATGGGGTAGTGCGGGAAGCATATTTTTGCGCTACATTTTTGACAATATCTCTGAAAATATAATATTTAAAATGAAAAGAAAAGTATTTTTGAGTTCAGCGTAGCAAAAGCTTTCACACGATACCACACACAATATACAAAGAAACGATTTTTTTTCAAGCAACTTAATTAGCCCCTCTACGTTTTTCCTAAATATATTTGTGAATCTTTAATAATATGTAAATGTGTGGGTCTCTCCCCACCTGGGTCTTTCTTACTTTCCCCATGTGAACTTCCCACATTCCATAGTTTACGAGTAAAATGGCTGTGACAAACAGACAGACACACGAGTTATCTTATAATGGTTCCGTTTTTACTTTTTAAGTACGGAACCCCCAAAAAAGTAACTAATGCTGTCAGCGCTGCTGTAATTGAATTTTTTGTGACCGGGGATCTTTCTTTGTTAATACTAAGAAAACTACTGCATACAAAAATATGAAAATTAGCCGTCTTATAGAGAAATGTTTGATAAATTGCGCTGATGCAAACAGTTTTTAAATCGAATAATTATTGAGAAATATTTAACGTTAATGTTAGTCAAAATCATCCCATTAAAAAAGTTAGTGAGCAAAAATCTATACATAGGAATATAATAATTTTTTCTAGAAACCGTAGAAGCTCCCGGTGTGCAGACTGTATTTATTTTTTTTTATTTGATTATTTTTTTAATGTTTATTTCCATTTTAAATTCAAATTCTCAGCATTTCGAAAGATATTTTTTAAATATTTTTGAAGTGGTTATTATTTTAACTTGTTACCAATTCCAGAAAACAGCCCAAATAATAAAATTCCTTTAAATAAAACTTTTATTTTCACGTGACTACTACACCTAGAAAAAAGTTTGGTTGGCCCAAAAAAACTTTTCGTTTAAATATACGTCAATGGAAAATTTGTTTGAATCAACAAAAAAATATACTTTTTTTTGCAACCCCCCCCCCCCTCCCTCCCTCCTCCAACAAAATGTATAGTCAGCAAAAAAACATACAAAACTTTTTTGAATATTAATGATGTGAATTTTCACATTGCTACAAAGCGTAAACCAACTTAGTGAAAAATGTCCAAGTCGGGAATCGAACCCGGGTCCCTGGAATAGATCTCCAGTGCTCTACCACTAAACCACAAGGACGATGTCGAGCCTGGCATTTCTCACTTATATAAGTCGGTAAGGCTGCTACTGCAGCACAAGATGGAGAAGTCTTCATGAGCACACATTCAAGTGGCGTAACATGAGACGCAAATAAACCCAGCATCGGTGCTGGGTTTATTTGCGTCTCATGTTACGCCGCTTGAATGTGTGTCTTGTTTTGTCTTGTTTTGTTTTGTTGAACTTGTTTTGTTTATACTGCAAAAACTTTTCTTAAATAAACCAACCCAGAAATGGCAGAGCTATCGTAAGCAACCGGCCGACAGCCGCTTGCCACTACTGGCAGTACTGGCACGATACCAGCTTCCGTTACCGGCTCCGAAACTCATTTGATACGCCGCGCGTATGCGGCCCGAATCAAGAGGCACACAGCCGGCCTGATATCGACAGAACGTTATTCCGAAAGCATACGAATGTCGGTCGCAGCCCGACACCAGCACAAATTGAGAAGCAATATTTGAGTTTTGTTGCAGTCATCTATCAGTCGTTTTGGCATGTATCTATATTATAAAGGACAAACATATCTGTGCGTAACACATACGTAATTTTGCGAATGGCAACACTTTGAAATTTGAAATAAAATTTTGGTTTGCAATTTTCTCTACTGCAAATTTTTAAATTTCTAAACATAGCACATTTAAAATTTTTACACCGTCGTATAAAGAAAAAAATGCTCTTTTAAATGCAATTTGTATGAAAGCTGTATCTCAATTTATTTTTAAGATATTAATTTTTTTGTAGTTTTTAATACCATTTTTCTTATCGTGGCAACATAAGTACCTCATTTCTATTTATAGTCATTGAAAGAAAACTGAAAATAGTCAAAAATAGGAGATAATGTATCTTTTTGTTGCCATTTCCTCATAAAACCTGAAAAAAAGTTGAAATTAAAATATGGGCTATGTCAAGAATATTGTCTGTTATTCCGTGATAATGACGTCATATGTACACTTTTCTATAGACGCAGTTTAAGATGGGATTATAAAAGTGGATTGCTTTGGCGGATGCAAATGACGTCATTTTATAAAAAAGCGTGTATTTTAATTCTTAAACGTGAATTATGTTTTGTAGATGTGCATCATTTTCATAGTCCAGCTTCTTTGAAATTCTTCACAGGTGAAAATGCTTCACTTTAAAAATAATGTAATCGAAATCACATATTGATAAAACACAATGTTTTACAAAAATTTAGTGTCTTTATAAAAGAGAGGTGACATGCAAATAATAGCGATTTATATTACAGAAATTGATGATTTTCGCCTGGATGAATTTGCTTCGCCGAGTTAAACAAGCAAACGGTTTAAAATAATATCATATTTCTGAAGTTTTTGTCGAAAATTCTATCGAATAATAAAATTTTAATGCTATTCTTTAGGACATTCTGCTATAATTTTATCAAAATAACATAATTTGCTTAATTTAATTTTTCCTAACTTTATATAATCTATATATTTAAAACACAAATGTGTTTTTTAGTCATCTGACGTGATCTTTCTGCTGAACCAATTTTACTAATATATAAAATTTTTTTAAACTGAAAGCTCTTCCTTTGTAGATGTGATCGCAGTATCAGTTTTTTTTTTTTTTTTTTTTAAATATCCCCACTTTTATATTTTATTTTTAAAAGCATTTTATGAAATTTCTTCAAAAGGATGAAAGTTAGATAGCTTTCATTATTGCAGACAAGAGAGAAATAATGAGGTATTTTTAACTTTATTCATGCTATTTTCTGATAAAAATTCAAAATCGTTGATAAAAATTGTTGTATAGGGTTTAGTGGCGCAAAATACCATTAGGAGCAGAATATTATGTTAGGGGCATAATTACTGAAAATGACATACTGCTTTTGAAAACACGCATTTTTCCTCATAAATTTTCTATATTGTTTGTCCTTCTGCACGTGTACTCATACTAAGTTTCAGACACTAGGCGAAATGCTTATTTAAGTGAAAATGAAGTCATATTTAAAATAAAACGATCATTTTCTTAGATAAAACTAAACATTTTAACTCAAATGCATCTAAAAAATATAAATTACGGAAATATGTACTCTCCGGAATTGAGATTAGAATCTCGAGTAAAGAGTGCGTTTGTTCACGTAAAAGATGTTGCTGACAATCGTGACTTCAAGTTTTGAGTTAAAAGGATTTTTGAATGATCAAACAAAATACAATTTTTTTTTTTTTTTAAATGATGAATATGGATATGAAAAGTGCGCATGCAAATTTTGATATGGTGAAAATTGCTGTTTTCATTCCGGAAATACAAGCATAAGAGCCTCAATTGATAACCACACCCTAACAACTGATTTTTATTATATTTTACTGATTAAGTATCTATATTATAAGGAACAAACGTATCTGTGCGTAGCGCTGACGTCATTTTACGAATGGCAACACTTCACGATCAGATTTCGGTCTTGAAATTTTCGCTACTGCAATTTTTTAATCTTCTGACCATCGTACATTTTCAGTTTTCGTCGCATAGGGAAAAAAATTTACTTTGAAATGCAATTTGTTTAAAAACTGTATTCATTGACTGTATTATATTTTCTAAAATAATTTTTAATCGTGATTTTTTAAAGTTTATTCTTATCACGTGCCGGTTTCAATACATAATAGTAATAAACATTTTGCACATAAAGCAACATACATTTTTCAGCATTTGTTTCTGACTATTTTTGCATAACGAAATTAGTACTTCCTTTATAAACAAATAAAAGAATGATATTAAAAAAACCACCAATCTAACATATTTGTGAAAGACAAATTAACGAAATTAATACTTCTTTTATACACAAATAAAAAAATAATATTGAAAAAACACAAATCTAACATATTTGTAATCGTACAATTTAAATTTTTAGATCACCAAATAGGATTTTTTTTTCAAATGGAATTTATTTGCAAAGTTCATCTCAGTTTACTGATTGTCTATGGTTTAAAAAACAATTTTAAAGCATGAAATATTTTTTTATTTATCTATATCGCGCGGAGCTCTATTACGAAAAATTAATCCGTTTGCCCTTAAAACAAAATAAAGACGTCATCATTTTCTTATGGCTAATATCCATAAAAAAAATTGCCCTATGAATAAATAAATAAAATAATATAAATAAAACACAAATTTACCAAACATGTATAAGCTCTGAAATTATCAGAATATAAAAGGATGCCATAAGTAGCTAAATCTTGGCCAATAACTCTTAGCATGCGGCTAATAAGAAAATATCGCTTTTGATAAATTTCAAAAATTTATTTGATTGTACAATTCGTATTTTCCATATGAAAAATGCTTTTTTAATGTCAGTGGTCAATCTAAAAAATTATTGCATATAAAAATGTATTACTTTTCAATTAAAAAAAATGTTTTCACCTATATTCTTTAACCCGGGAAGCCCGGGTATGATCCCCTAGTATATATTAATCTTTCAAATGAACATATTTCGGCGCTGATACAGGCTGGGTTCGATCTGACGCCCCCAAGTAAAGAAGGTAAACGTTTCAACCACTTGGCCTATGAGCCTTGGTGACGAAAGTATTCTATGGGGTTTTAAGGGGAAGTCATTTCTATAGGTGATGGTTTGTCGTTGTAAGTAGTTCCTTTCCTTCAATTAGCAGTCGTAACGCTAGTAGGTCAGATCATGAGAAGTCATAACGGAAAAATTTTAAAGTTAAACTCAATTTTAAATGCATAGATAAAAAATTATCAGTCCGGATGGGCCGGGGCGTAGGTATTCATAAACCTGCGGAGGTGATTTTTTTAATTTGTTTAAATTTTCTCTTTGTATCAATTTTTTATGATGACATTAAGTTAAAACTTTGAAAAAATATGTCAATATTTAAGAAATTACACAGAAATATTTTTTAAAGTTAAAAATAGTGAAAATATGTGAAAAAATTGACATTTCTGCAAAGTATGATAACTCAAAAACAAACCAATGAATTGGCATTTTGTAAATTGCATCTATATAATAAAAGCGCAAATCATTTGTCTGCCATCAACAGTTCCGGGATAATTGCTTCACTTTTTACATGCCAAGCGGTCAATTCGGTACTTTTATGTTAACAGGGCGCAGGTGATAAATTGCCAAATATTGTTCCATCGCCATCATTTCATTTAAAATATAAACTTATCTCTCATTTCATTTAAAATACGTAACTTTAATTTAAAACACATACTATATCAAACTAATATAAAATAGACTTCTTTCATCTCTAATAATAGAAGCTTAACTCATGTGACTGTTATAAACTAAATACCGGCTGACAGCTTCGCTTTCCATATGGTAAGCACAAAAGTTAAATTTTTCGAAAAATCGGTCAAAAATAATTGATGTTTAAGCGACGAATTACATTTAAATATGGATATATTTTTTATCAAACTTCAGTTCATATTAGGTTGGCAACTCAATATTTCATTCCACCAGAGTAAACAAAGAATAGCCATTCGTTCATTTTGGCGATTAAAAATATTAAGCTATGAAGGTAATCATTCGTAAAGCGAGTTCTACAAAGAGGGATTTTAAATAATTAACCTGATTGTGATTTTTATAGCTGTCAAATCATGAGGTAGAATGCAGCTTTCTTGGTGACGTCATTCACCTATAAACCAAATAAATAAATTTTAGATTTAAAATTGAGCTCGTTATTAATTGAACGTGAATCATTTTTTATTAATATTATTATTTAATCGTATCAAACAACTTATTTGCTATATTTCGAAAATGTACTATTTGTTTACACTATAACTTACATTTTCCGTTGATTCTGAGATGGATATTACCATTTAGTACTTATTTAACGATGAAAGAGCTGCATCAAAATTGTAACATGGAATTATGCATAAATATTTTCTTTGAGATGCAGGCTACAAACATTTCTCAGAATATTTTTGCAATTTAAATGATAAATTGGCAGCATTTTTTTTTACCCTGACTCTGGATCCCTTTGGTGTCGTATTTTCTGAAAGGCGCCAATGGGCAGAGGACCCAATTACGGAAAATTACATAATATGTTAAAATCTCAGCATTAGTGAACGTATTACAATTGATCTTCAGACGGACATTAAACAAAATGGCTAAGTGCGTTAAGCGGTTTTGGAGAAGAAAGATGAAATACATAACATCAAAAAATATACGAAATGCTGCCATTATCTTAAAGAATTTTTCATTACTCGGTCAGAATCTTCCGTTTAAGCGAAAGATTAAGTAAATAAATTAAATTACAAATAAAAGTAACATGTTGCAATTCTTAGCATACATTTAAGGGCGACCAAACTGGTCGCCAGAGGCGGCTAGTAATATAAGAATAACTTTCTTTCAGACATAGATTATTCGCATTATAGTAGCATCTATATCTCAGATGCTGTGGTAGTTGAAATACTGATGTAATGAAAAATTCGTAAAATTCGTTGTAATTTTGCCACTAATACCACTGTAACTAATTAATATATTATCATAAGTTCAGTCTGTTCCCTAAATAAACCTTTTAAAACGAAGTACACAAAATTTCAAGGCATTTCATGAATAAATATATGTTATAGAATATTTTGTTTACGGTAAGAATTTGAAAAAATTCATTTTGAGAAAAAGCTATAAATAACTTTTAAACACAATTCAAAAACTGTAATAACTGTAAGTTTGAACGACTGTAAATCTGGTCTAATTAAGATGCAGACACAATTTAAGCATAATTGGACAGTTAAAAGATTCGATTTTAATATTATTGCAAAATGAGAAAAATCGATATTTTGATAGAAAATGACGTTTCATAGGTGTAAGGATACTTCAATAATTCGGACGACCCGCAGCCGCTTCGAACTCATTTACGGCACTCAAATATTTAAGAATGTACGTGCATAAGTGTATAAATATATAAATATAGAAGTATAGAAATAATCAGGTATATTAGGGCGACTACGGAAAATGCCGCGCATTGGAGGCTACTTTCTTTCGGTATTTTATTAATTCAGGCTTTTTTAATTGCCCTTTTCATCGATCTCCAAACTTTGAAATTAAATGTGAAGTTCCCTCTAATTTAACATTTTTATCTATAATACTAAATTCTCTCCAATAGAAAACATTTAAATTTCATTCTCATGACAAATTATTTAGAAATAACATCGAATGCGTAATTGTCACATTTTATTTACAATTTCATAAATGAAGCGACTTAAATACCAATTATGTTTCATAAATGTTTCCTTCATATTGAAACACATGTAAATGACCAAAACACATTTAATAAGTACACCCTTTTAACTAATAAACGTCCTAAACAGAAGAAACTTCTCCATTTATGTCGTATAATCTTCTCAAATATTATATGCAATACAGTGAGGGAGAAGATTTAAAATTTTCCTTAATGAATACAGCAAATGAATGGCGAAAATTATTGCGTGAACATTTTAAAGGCTTATCCCCCGACAATAGGTATTGATCGCGTAAACATTTTCGAATGCTTGTAGTCTTAAATCTCCATAGCGGTAAAATCAGATAAATTTTGACTGCAAAAATGAAATTGCGACTAATAATATCAAGCTCAATGTAGGTATTTCGATCACAAAAGTACTTATACTTACAAGATGCAGGCTTATATTACGTATTTAAAATTTTAAACAAAATATAAAAGTGCCCAGTTAAACTGAAAACATTCAGCTCACAGTCTATAAACACTAATTGTATATTATACACTTAATTAAAGAATAATGCCTTTCGAAAAATAAATTAAGGAAAGGATTAGCCCCCCCTCTTCCCATTTCACATCTTTATACTTAACAAATGGGCCTCTAGATCTCTCAGGGAAACGCCTTATCAAAATAAACCGGTATACCAAATTTGAAGCAAATCGGATAGAAAAATCTATTTATATAAATTAAGGCGGGGAGTATTAACCCAGTTTCCCTCTTTGTACTTAACCAATAAACTTCCAAATCTAATCAAGGCAGCGCCTTATCATAATAAACCGGTATAACAAATTTGAAGCAAATCGTAAGAAAACCCATTTATCTAAATTAAGGGGCTATAACCCCCAGATCCCCTTTATACTTAAACAATGAACCTCCAAATCTAATCAGGGAAGCGCCTTATCAGAATTAAGCGGTATAGCAAAATTGAAGCAAATTTGATAATTCTGCATGAAAAACTCATTTATCTAAGTTTAGGGAGGGGTTACCCCCCCCCGTACCCTCCCTTTTATACTTAACCAATGCACCCCTAAAACTAATCAGGGAAGCGCCTTATGAGAATGAACCTAGAAAAAAATTCTGAAGCTAATTGGATATTTCTATCAAGAGTTATCGCGTTAGGTACGTACGTACATACAGAACCTGCGGGCATATTAGCTCTTAGGCTTTAATAGCCTCTGTGAGCTAACAAAGAAAGACCTAAAGTTAATCTTAAAATTCAAATGTTTTATATAATTAGCAAATTACAGGCAAGTCTCTACTTTAATAGAGCACAAAAAACAAGAAGAATAACAAAATTATCCTATTCCATAAAAAAATATAATTATTTATATCAGTGTTTCGGAAATTCTGTAAGGTATAATTTATGAATTTTAAATTTATCATTATTCCATTTTATTGTTGGATTTATTTTACAGTAAAAAATATATAGAGTACTGAAATTAACTGCAAACATACCAAACTACGTTAATAATTGTTGAAAGTGATAAAAAATACACTTAAAAGGAATAGAAATACCTTTATTCAGATCGACATATGTTTCATCGTTCAGACGGAGACATTATCAAGACCTTCAATGATACAAGTATTTTCACAATTTTTTTTAACAAAAAATTGGTAAATAAAACCACGAGACTACATGTATAATGAAAAACAAGTGCAAATATAAAATAAAATAAAAATGGATATTTGTGAACGTGAATTAATTTCTACTATTGTTTCTTATTCTGTAGAGCATCTCTTTTCACATTTTAGGTAACGCAATGGAGACTGAATCCTTGCAAATATTCTCACTGCGTAATTTTTTTTTTCTATATATGTATGTTATGTATGTTAAAATGTGCTATTTAAAAAAAAAAAATGCGAAAATATTTGTATCAACAAATGTCTTGAAAATGTCGCCGTCAGAGCAATACAACATATGTCGATCTCAGTAAAGGTTTTTGTAGAGTTGGGCAAATTTGTAATCTCCAATCATGCGCAGTGTAATTACATGTTAATTGCATGTAATTGATTGTAGTTATACACATTCAAACTCAGAAATTTTGTCAAATAATGGGATGGGGGGCGTTTCCGGTTACAGTGCTGTAAGAATTTTTTCAGTCATGTAATTTTAACTATAATTAATTACATACAGTTAAGCTGTAATTACGTTGCAGATAATTGGAATTACAAATTTGTCCAACTCTGGGTATTTATATGCCTTTTAAGTGTATTTTTTATCACTTTTAGTGATCATTAGGTTAGTTTGTATGACTTTAAGTGATTTTCATACGTAATTTTATACAAATATACCAATAAATAGCATCTATTGGTAAAAGAGTTTTACTGTCAGAGCAAATGATTTAGAAACGATATAAAATTCTTATTTTTCATTCTTGATGATTCATACATAAATTTACTGAGCTAAATAACAGTTACTTTATCCCAGTTTCCCCCTTATGTTTCCATGTAGTAAATGAATATAATTTTCATAAAAACTCTTTTAAGTAACCATAGTCCAAGATCTTATTCAACTTCTCTATTTTATATTATTTTAATTGTATTTATCAAATAAAATAACGAGAAAGACATGTTTTTTTTTTTTTTTTTTTTTTTTTTTTTTACATTGACTGACATGGTAGACAAATATATGCGTCACCAATATTTCCCACGGTGCCATACCACACGAATATGTTTGTCATCAATATTTTCCTCGAAATCCCTTTATTGTTATGATACGAGGTTATTGATAATTCCGTACCATGTACTTTACAAAAGACCCGTGATTCCACAGTCAGGTTTAGTGATCGCTGTCTGGCGTTCAAAGTGTAAAAAACAACAATAACATTATACTTTTCAATTAAAACTGTATAAAATTAGCACTCTATATACTATTCAAGAACATTGCCGCAATTGGAAATTATGAAACGACTCATAAACACATTATAATGTTCGTAAATGTTTTTCAAAAAGTCTTCTTCACAGAACTTCAAGGATCTTCACGGATCATATAAACACAGATTACGTTTTTTTTTTTTACTGTTAACTATAGTTAAAACAGATGTCGTAAATTCTGTGTCAAACATGACAATTCAGGTACGTTTGTGCTATAAATAGTTTTATAAATATTCAGATCTTGGTGCAATAGCTGTTGGACAGGAAGAATGCATGGATTTTAATTTTTTTTTATTATATACATAAAATTTAGTAATACTGAAATAATATCACTCCATCTTAAATAGGACGTAATCACCATCGCAACATAGAATCATTACCTATCATGTGATATCATTGAATTAATTACGTATGATAGTATTTAATAAAATGAAGAAAAGCTTTAATACTAAACAAGTTTTGATCGATTTTCATTAAATTTGAGATAACTCGACAAAATTTTAACGTTTATATATATTAAATTTCAAACCATTCGGTTGTGTAGTTTTTGTGCTTTTATATGCGGACTTTTGTAATTTTACGTAGCAGTTAAATAATTTTCTCTGTAGGTACATACGTAATTACAGGTTACTTATCTGGAAAGTTTCATTATAAAAAGAGCGGGGATTGATACAGGCTGACAATATGTCTATTATTGTCACATGATAAGTCAAATACATTTGTTTCAAGGAATTGTCTCCCAGATATCGGAACTACTAATAATGTATAACTATTAGTGCAATTTCTTTTCATGTCCTTCAGTAGAATTTAAATTAGAAATTATATACCATTTTCCAAGTTCTGAGCTTAATACAGAAAATAGATAGTATATCAAACATTTTTTTCAACAAATAAGAGTAGCAGTCGAAACCTATTTATATAAAATCCCAGTCTCTGTGTGTCCCTCACGTTTCCGGTAGGACCGCCTCATTGTAATGAGTAACTGTTGAAAAATACTAATGCAGGATTACCACAGTAGCGCCAAATGTTGACCAACTTGGCGAAACATCGCCAAATTTGACTAATTATCGCCAAATTTGGCGACAAAATAAGTTGTTATATATGAAGCCAACTTGGCGATAGCTGGCTAATTTGGCGAAATTCCCATTTAAAAGCCTTAATCCTTCATAACTGAGGTCTTAATCTTTCACAATTGCATAATTTAATTTAAACTCCGCGCTTTTAAGAGGGGTTTTTTTTCAAAATCTATGGGTGATAATTTCAAGTGTTACATATGAAAATGTACGTCTTTACATCTTCATCCCGATACATTATATAAATAAACCTGAAAGTTCATTAATTTGTTTTCTTAGCTGTTTATATCATTTGGCAAAAAAATTCACTTCTGAAGCCCAAATTATAAGAAACTTTTAAAAATATGCTAACGCTAGAAAAGTACCGCGCTTTATATAGCCTGATACAAAAGTTAAATTATCGGTACTTTTCCACTTAAGCGGCCTTGGCGAAGAAAAAAATTTGGCAACATATTTTTGGGAGCATATTCACTGTTTCATTTTATATACACACCCATTTTTTTCAGTATTTGTACAATTTGTTAATAATAAAGAAGCCATTTATTTAATTTTACACAGAAACAGAAATGATTCGTACATAAAAAACATCAATAATAAATTGCATTTTTATGTATTCATTATACATAGTTTTTAATAAATAAACTTCGTTTGTGTTATTTTCATCTGTCACTGCGGAACAAGCGAGAAAATCTCATATTTTTGCACATGTGTTGTGTATAGTATATCTATATATCCCATTTTCTATCATTTTTGACGGGCTATCTTTCTAGTTAATGAATTTTTCTAATCCTTATATCAAGAAAAAAATACTGGTTAAATACTTCTTTGGGGAATATATCATTTCATATCAAGAAATAGGTACATAAGCACATATGAAAAATATTTTCCCAAACGATAGAAAATTATACAATATATCTATGATGAATTTGTTACTCTTATATGATTTTACTATGATCAAATGGCTTTCAATATAAATGACATAAAACTTGGGCATAGAATGAATCCAGCGAGCAACTCTTTCAATCTTTCTTTGAAAAACAAATTATATTAACACTGTTCAATGAAAAATGGTAATCTTTAGAATCTGTTTTTTATTAATATATAATAACTTTTTATTATCACTAAAGTAAAATATAAATTTTTATGTTAAAAATTATTACAAATCATATGCAATAGTTTAAATCAAACCGACTAATTTCGCACTCTCAAACAATGATATTATCAAGGTCTGAAAATTAAAATTAATTCTATATATGACTTCCTTCAAATTTGAACAAAATACAGATTACGGAGAATTATTTAAAAACCATCCTAGATATAATCTCCTTATTGATTCCAAAACAAGTTTTAATAAGAATGTATAACTTACATAGACCTCATCTACAATCGTAATGAAAATTTGAAAACACTAAAAACTGCTCTTAATGTTAACTTAAAAGTAACTGTGATAGTGAGAAGTTCCAGGCTGGGTACCGTTCCGTGTGGTTTAGTAGGTAGAATATCAGTGCGCTAAACTGATGGCCCGGGTTCGAGTCCTGGCATGGAATCTTTTCCTCTAGGTTGGCCTGTGCGCCTTTTAAGCAATTAATTTGAAATTTGATTTTCATTTTGAAATATTAAAAGTAACTACTTTACCGTTGACAATAAAATCCACATACAAAATAATGGTGTCCGATGGGTGCCTCTATATAGATATTATAAGCCGAATTTATTTTATGATCTGTATAAGCAGATATTTATAATAAATTTGATTGCACCCCCCTCCCTCCATCATGCATGGCTCAGATACGAGACAATAAGCTTCATCATATGGCAGTATAAAGATAACTTACGTAATAACTTCTTAGATCAGCTTTATAACCTAACATTAAATATACTTTGTAAGTCGAATAAAGACAAGCACTCCCCATTTGGGAAGAAACCCCAAAGGACACTTTTAATGAACTCCACACCCCACCCAGGGGCATAGGAGATGCTGTTTATAAAAAGCTTATAGCCATAGAATCTATTATTTCACAGAATACTCAAGCTCTTCTTTACTACAACATTTTTGTATTTAGATATTTTTTTAGAGACCCTTCTACCCCTGATCATTTAACCAGTGAATTAAAAATATTGCGTGATATTGCAAGAAATAACTGATATAAAGAAAGCATTACAAACAAGCAGAAAGAAAGAATTCTGCTTTTTCAGCATATAGTGTCGCACCAATGAGAAAAAAAAATTATTATTATTACGAGGTGGAACCCGTCGAATATCGACGAAAGAAAATTGTTTAAGAAGGAACTGTTTCATTAATTTATAATAAACTTACAAAATTAGTTAGAATATAAAATACATCTTATATTGTTTAGTCTAACTCTCAAATAAATATTATCTCTTCTCTTCTATAAAGACGATCTAAATTTTTGTAAAACTTTTCGTTTTATCAGAGTGCGATTTCAATTGCGTTATTTTCAAAAGTGAATCATTTCACCTGTGAAGAATTTCGTAGCCGCTGGAGGGAAAATGATGCACTTCTACAAAACATATTTCAGTTTTAAGACTTAAAATACGTACTTGTTATAATTAAAGCAGAGTTATAAATACGCAGGTTTTAAGGTCATTTGGTGTGGCGTTAAAGTATAAATTACAGTCGACGAAACAGTTCATTTCAAAATAACAGTTCATTTATTAAATTCAACTTGAATTTTAAAAACTTAAATAATAAAGATATATACATACACCTCCAGCTTTTGCTGGGAATCATATTGACATATTATAGCTATAGCAAGCTTAAACTCCATCTCCATGGTCCTTCCATTACATTACTTCCATCACTACACATCATACTCCATGGAGTTGTTTCACACTAAATATACTTACTGAGTACATCAAAACTGGAATAAAAATATGCATACAGTTACAGTTAAAAGAGAGTGCCTTTACGACCGAAATGGAAAAATAAAAACTGGTTCGGAACGATATAACTTCCGAACAAACCAAACGACACATTTTGGGGGACAAGACTTTGTCCAGATTTCCAACATGCGGCCCCATCGGTCGTAAATACCTCCTCTTTCTTTTTATAATCAAAATCAAAAATATTACAAATAGCTCTTTGAAACTTTACATACAGAAGAGGTTTTGTCAGAAAGTCTGCCTTATTATCTTTAGAACTTACATGTTTTAACTCAAAAACATTTTCATTAATTAACTGACGAATAAATTGACATCTTATGTCAATGTGTTTCGTTTTAAAATTCTCTTGGCTATTTTTAGAAAAATAAATGGCAGATTCATTATCACAGTACTGAATTGGTTTTATTCTATCGTATAAATTAAGTTCATTTAAAACTCTTGAATACCAAGTTAGTTCCTTTACGCTTTCAGTTAATGAGATAAACTCAGATTCCATAGAACTTAGTGCAATACATTTCTGCTTCGATGATTTCCAAGCAAACGGAACGTTACTGAAGTAAATTATGTAACCACTACTTGAATGTCTTTTAGTAAGTTGACATCTCCAATTAGCATCAGAATATGCACACAAACTTAGTGATTTTACATTAGACAGATTTATTTTAAAACTTTTAGTAGCAAAAACATAATTCATAATATCTACTACTATTAACCAGTGTTTATATGTATACCCATTAGAAAACTGTGACATTACATTTACAGAAAAACTAATATCGGGCCTTGATCTATTTGACAAAAATGACAGACACCCGATTAAAGATCGGTATGGAAATTTTTTCATTAATTCATTTTCGATAATTTCATTTTCGTTAACTTTATCTGGTAAAACAGAGCCAATTTTAAAAGGTAATTTAACATAACTTTTAGGTAAATCTTTATATTTTAATTCTAATCTTTCAATATAAGTTCTTTGATGAACGAATAATGAATCTTTAATCTGTTCAAAGTTAACACCTAGCAAATACTTTGTTAATCCTATTTCAGTAATTTCCAAGCTATTTTTTAACATATTAGTTACAGATTGCAATACATTTTCATCTTTAGCAAACAAAACTAAATCATCTACATAGACAACTAAAATTGCATTACTATTGAGTTTATACACACAGTTACACCATTTTAATTTACAAAATCCAAGATTATGTAATATATTATCTAATTCAGAATTCCATTCGCGGCCACTTTGACTTAATCCATAAATTGATTTATTTAACAAGCAAACTTTATTCTCAGCACCCTTCATTTCAAATCCCGGAGGTTGTTTCATAAACACAGTTTCTTTTAAAGAACCATATAAATATGCTGATTTTACATCCAATTGAATATGATACCAATTTAACATAGAAACTAATAAAATAAACATTAGTTTTATAATTGAAAAATTTACAACAGGTGAAAATATATCATTAAAATCAATACCTGGTTTCTGTTTAAAACCTTGAGCTACGAGACGTGCTTTGTACTTTTTACCATTTTTTCCCGTGCTTTTTATATTATAAACCCATTTACTTCCTACTATTGTGGAATTTTTCGGTGGATCAACCAACCGCCAAACTTTTCTCTTACTCATCATCTCAAGTTCTTCCCTCATCGCGGCATTCCATTTCCCCCTTTCTGGATTTATTTGTGCATCCTCAAATGATTTAGGGATTTCGGTATTGTAAAATTCATGTTGAAATAATTCAGTTAAATATGGATCGTCCGAATCACTAGTTGAGGGTTCACTTAAAGTTTCAGTATTAGGATGAGTAGTTTTAGGTTTAAAGTCAAACTTATCTGGCTCAAACTGGATTTTATTTTCCTTACAATATTTTTTAACATCATTTAAAGATCTCAGTCTCGTATTTGTTATTGGGGTATAATAATATACGTCAATTCTCTTACATTTCGTTCTCGGTCTTTCAATCCTTTTCCACTCTGAGATATTTATAGAACTTAAAATTACCTTACCCCCCTTTTTCTCTTCATCTTCGTTTAAGCTATCTCCTGGTAGTTCATGATTAAGATCTAAAGTTGCATTACTTAAACCGTTTGGTTTAATTTGAGATTCATTAAGATTCAATATCAAATCCTTATATTTGTTTTCTCCCCCAAATAATGTTTCTACACCCTTTTTGGATTCATCTATACGCACATGAATAGTCTCTACAATTCGCCTTTCTTTTGGAATGTAAATTCTATATCCTTTGGTTTTCATGGCATAACCAACTAAGATACCTAGTAAAGCTTTCGTTTGAAGTTTATTTCGCTTAACTTTAGGAACATGAACAAATGCTAAAGAACCAAAAATTCTTAAATGTCTTACCGAAGGTTTGAATCCCGTCCATAATTCTTGCGGTGTAAGACCTTGGGTTAAACTGTGTTCAGTCCTATTTTTTGTATGAACGAACGCCAAAAGAGCTTCCCCCCAGAATGACGGTTTTAACCCGCTATCGTGTAGCATTGCTCTAACTGCATTCATTGCTACTTTATTAAAATTTTCAGCAACACCCACCTGCTCTGGAGTATAAATGGAGGATCTTTCGATTCTTATACCTAAATCGGTTAACAATTTCTCAAATAATTTATGGGTAAATTCCAGCCCATTATCAGTTCGTACACATTTTAACTTTTTACCAGTTTGTCTCTCAGCTTTAACTAAGAACTTTTTAAAGCATTCAAACACTTCCGTTTTATCCTTAATTATATAAACCTCAGTCCTTCTAGAATAATCGTCAATTACTGACAAAAAGTATTTCCCCCCTCCTAACGAGTCAACAGGTCTAGGACCCCACAAATCCATATACACCCTATCGAGGATTTGATTAGAAATGCGTTTATACAAATAATTTCTTTTAAACGATTTTCTGTTAGATTTTGCAATTACACAAGTTTCACACATCTTATTTTTGTTTTTACAGTTAATATTTTCAATACCTTTAACACAATTATTTTTACTCATTTTTTCAAGTAAAGGTAAGTTTGTATGACAAAATCTACGATGCACAATCTCTGAATTTAAACTAGTAGAATAAGCAAAATTTTCACATTTTGAAGCATAACCTTTAACAATATACAATTTATCAACTCGAGGTACAGTAAAACAATATCTATTAAATTTATCATACACTATCATTTTATTATTTCCCCATTTAATTTGGTTTCCTGCAATGTCTATATTAGACCCACCAATTAAATTTCTTCTCATGTTAGGAGCATATAACACATTTTTTAAAGTTATTTCTACATTACCTGTTACATCTAGAATGGTAAAGTCAATATCACCAATACCCAGTATTTCCGACGAACCGTCCTTGTCTCCTATCAGCACTTGTTGAGGGGGGGGGGGGGTTCTATATGTTACAAATAGACTCCTGTCATTCGTAAAATGAGAAGTAGCCGCTGAGTCCAGAAGAAATTCTACGAACTTTCTACCATTTGAAGATATTAGGGCGAATTCAGATTGTTTTGTAGGTTCACTGTAGAAAACTTCCTTTTTCCCTCTAGAGTTCTTTTTGAAACACCTTGTATCTGTGTGACCAGGTCTCTTGCAGTAACTGCATATTAAACTCGGCCCCATACGATTAGCTGGTGAAGTATACGATCGTCTAGTGGTGTCCAGGTCGCTTCCACTACGCGAAACCCATGGCTTTTTACTGCTTCTAAAATTCTCCGCTGGAATGGTTGGTTTAACGGTAGGGTTTTTAAACTTAGTTGCATAAGCATCACCTACAGCGATAACCTCTTTACTTTCATCTTTTCGTTTTAAACAAATTCTGCCATATTCAGTTA
The DNA here is from genome assembly GCA_963932465.1 of Maratus speciosus. Classification (NCBI taxonomy): domain Eukaryota; kingdom Metazoa; phylum Arthropoda; class Arachnida; order Araneae; family Salticidae; genus Maratus; species Maratus speciosus. The sequence continues at coordinate 331,139,562 of OZ010786.1, forward strand.
TTAACTGCTTAGATACATTTTCTAATTTAAATTCTTTATCTTCTAATCTATATAACACTTGAACTAGACTATCATATTCCTCAGGTAATCGACGGATTAGTTGAAAACATACTAACAGTTCTGGCATCTCAAATCCAGCATCTATAATTTGAACTTTCTTTTCTTCAATTTTTTTACAAAATAAACCTATAGTTTCTTCTTGCGAGTTTAACTTCATCTCGAAAAATTCATCGACTAATCCCACTAAGCATGCTCGTGAAGTTGGTTCGAAGTTTAACTTTAAAATGTCCCAGGCATCTTTGCCGCTTTCTGTTTGAGCAATTAGTATCTGGAATTTTCGTTCGATGGATTGGTAAATTGTTGTATAAGCTCTTCGTTTACGCCATCCGATTTACATGCGATATCTGGATTTGTAATAAACTCCCAGCAATTTCGGTCAATCAATACACATTTAACGTCGAGCTTCCAGGAAGGATAGTTATAATCCGATAGTTTCGGGAAGGAATAAGTTAACTCTGGAACTTGTGCCATTACGCAGTATATATTTCATCTAAATCACACCATATTTTATCTATTTGACCTTTAAATAGCATGACATGGCCCCTTAACCATGTTATAATTAAAGCAGAGTTATAAATACGCAGGTTTTAAGGTCATTTGGTGTGGCGTTAAAGTATAAATTACAGTCGACGAAACAGTTCATTTCAAAATAACAGTTCATTTATTAAATTCAACTTGAATTTTAAAAACTTAAATAATAAAGATATATACATACACCTCCAGCTTTTGCTGGGAATCATATTGACATATTATAGCTATAGCAAGCTTAAACTCCATCTCCATGGTCCTTCCATTACATTACTTCCATCACTACACATCATACTCCATGGAGTTGTTTCACACTAAATATACTTACTGAGTACATCAAAACTGGAATAAAAATATGCATACAGTTACAGTTAAAAGAGAGTGCCTTTACGACCGAAATGGAAAAATAAAAACTGGTTCGGAACGATATAACTTCCGAACAAACCAAACGACACATTTTGGGGGACAAGACTTTGTCCAGATTTCCAACAGTACTTTTATTTTGTATAAAATGACGACATTTGCATCCGCTGAAGAATGCCACATTCACGATATGGTCTTAAACAACTTCTATAGAAAAGTATGCATATCACGTCACTTTCGTGGAGTAATACACAAGCCGAGCAAAATACGATGTCGTAAACTCGACATAAAAAATCGGCTGTCTGATAATTCATATGCCTTCATTTGTTTGTGCCATTAATATGGATACTTAAAATTAAATAAAGTTTATAATAGCTTCTTCTTTTATCAGAATTCATACATCTATATTTTACCAAAATAGCACGTATTTTAATTAATTTTTCTTTTCCATTTTTCCCAGAAAACGGCAACAAAAAGATATAGTAATCTGCTATTTCCATTATTTCCCTTTTCTTGCTAGAGAAATGGAGTACTTCTGTTGTCACCATTACAGAAATGACATAAAAAAAAAAATAATAATTATAATACCTCAAAAATAAATCAAGATAAAATTTTCAAACGAGTTGAAGTTAAAAGTTTTTTTCCTTGTGCGACGGTTAAAAATTGAACAAGTGCGATGCTTAGAAGTTAAAAAATAGCAGTAGAAATTGTAGGTATTTAATAATATATTGATACATTTGCTTCGTTTCACGGCTGACTTATGCAACGTAACGTTATTTTTTAGTGACGACGCTTTACTTGTTGCCTGAAAGAAATAGCACGTCGTGGGCTAAAAGATAGATTCTGAACATTGATAGTAAAAAGAACTGAAATTTAAAAGTAAAAAAATTCCAAGATATCTACATTGCAATAATTTCCTAATTTCATTGAAAAATTGATATATAAATGCATGTTATTCAATATCTGTCTTATCGCTAAACCCGCTTTAAAAGGTGACTCGATACCCTTTTGAGAGCTTTTTCTTTACCATGTCTTTTTTCACTTACCTCTTATGCATATTATTATTAGAATATTTATTAGATAAACTCATTATAGCTGGCATAAAAAATATTTAAAAATGTTTGTTATTAAAATTTAAAAAAATATTTTTTTAACAAAAATTCAGTGATTTTGAAAACATTCTTCAACTTTTTGTTACAATATTAAGCACTGATTCTTCAAAATTATGCTTTTAAATGTCGATTCAATAACTTTAAGTTTCGATTTTACTATTAGTTTATTAGTTTTTTGAGGAAAAAAAAATAAGTCGGAAATTCTACGTCAGATGTGGCAAATAATGTACAATAACTAGTTCTATAAATATTCCGATCTTGGTATAATAGCTATTGCACTCTTATTTAAAAAAATGCATGAATACAAAATTTATTACGATTATATATATTAAATTCAGTAATACGGAAATAATATGACTCCGTCTTATATAGGACGTAATCACCATTCCAACTAGAATTATTACCTATAATGGGATATCATTGAATTAATAACGTACGATAGGATTTAATAGGACGAAGAAAACTTTTATTAATATATTTTTAAGTTTCGATTCGATTTTCATGAAATTTGATATGACCGTACAAAATTCTGCAACGATTATATATTAAATTTCAAACCATTCAGTTCGGTAGTTTCTGCGCTGTTATATGCAGACGAAAAAACGGACCAAATGACGACTATAGGTGCTACGTATTTATATAATTACGAACGCACCTAAAAAGCATATATCTATAGAAAAATTCTAGGGAAAAAACGGATTCTGTTACACTTTTGTTTATTTTTTCTCGTTTTGTTGCAAAATCCATCCCATAGGAGGTAATATTGAATATACTAAAAAATTACAAAGACATTCCAGTAATAATTGTTGAAGTTATAGTATTTTAATTGCAGGAAGTTTTTAAGTAAGTTCAAATTAAAAAAAAAATTAATTTAAAGATTTTATGCTTTGAAAAAAAGATTAAAAACTATCTTATTTTTCTCAGTACCAACTGAATATCTTTACGCTCTATCTGTCTTTAAGATACAGATGTTAGAGTAGTATTGCTAAACCTTTTATTGTGTAACATGTATAACGGGCGTAGCATCTAAAGGACTTGTAGAATAAAACATCGTGTTTTTACTGCACTTATAATTGTCAGATTGATTGAAAACTTTGCTCATGTATACTGGAGGAAAAAAAGTTTATTTTTATCTTTAAAAAAAAAATTCAAATGAGGTGCGTTCGTACTATAACTAGTTTTATAAATATTCAAATCTTGATGCAGTAGCTGTTGCACACTTATGCAAAAATTCATGAATACAAAATTTATTACGATTAAATACATTAAATTCAGTAATACGGAAATAAAATGACTCCATCTTAAATATGACGTAATCGCCATGGAAACAAGGAATCATTACCTATCATAAGATATCAACGCATAGGATTTAAAAAGATAATCGAATGAGGAAGACTTTCATGGATATTTTTTAAAGTTTTGATTCGATTTTCCTAAAATTTGAAATGATTCGTTGAATTCTGCAACGATTATATTTATATTACATTTCAAACCATTCGGTTGGATAGTTTTTGCGCTGTTATAGGCGGACAGACGGACGGACGGACCAGACGATGACTATAGGTAATACGTATTTATATAATTACGACCGCATCTAAAAATCGGTAATTTCGTTATTTTTGACGACTCGAAAACTCCAAGTCACCATTAAAGAAAAAATAAATAAATAATAATAATAATAATAATAAAACTTGGACTATATGAATATTAACCTAATTAAACTTTATACAGTATTCGAAGTATATATGATTATGAAATTTCGTTCACCAAAACTGATGGAACAGTGCAATATTATATACAAACGATGAATAAAACGTTTAAAATGAGGAAGAAAGTACTGCCAAATAACTGCATCTTTTACAAAGCAAAACAACATAAAACATTTGCAGATTTACTTTAAAATAATTAAAATGAATCATTTGATAAAATTTTATTTCTCATAAATTATCCGCAAGTCGATAGAAATTTATATGTGTTATGAAATTATATGCAATGAATCAGCATCTCTTGACTAAACTGAAATATCGTGTGAGGTGCCACGTAAACTTAAAATGGATAGAATAAAATAAATCGTCTTAAAGAAAGATTATTATTATAAAACTATAAAGACAATATATAAAGCTCATTGCTATCTTATGATATCTGTTTATCATGTATGAAGTTCATATTGTAAGCGGAAAGGATTTATTTACTATTTGCTCACCTTAAAAAGTGTCACCGTTTGAGTGTACAGATTAGTCGGTTTGAATTTAAGGGTGTCCGGGACACATTTTAAAATAATTTTTATTTATTGAGTTAAAATTTTGAAATTTTTAGATGGTTAACTATATCATTTGTAAACAAAATCACATGATAAAACTTCACATAATTTTTTTTTAATTTAAAATTTAAAATTTGTTAAAAAAAAGGGGGGGGGGTAAATTAAAATCGTTACAACTCGAAATATTATTTGTAGAATTTCAATTTTTTATCCTTTAAATAAACAGAAATTTATAAATTTTAACTTAGATTCAGCATTTTAAAAAATATTAATTTAAAAAAAATTAAAAATTTTAAAATAAAAATTAAGAAAAAAATGATGTAACTTAAAAGAAAAAAAATCATATTTTCAAAAGTAAATTTTTTTTCCAAATTTATTGAATCAAAATTAAAGTAAACTAATTGTAAAAGACTTGTTCCAAGTTTAAACCATATATCTTTAACGGTTCTTGAGCTATAACAATTTAAATACGTGAAATGGTGAATAAACCCATCATGAAGAAAAACGCATTTTCACAAGAAGTTGTTTTCATGACGACCATTGCTTGAAAGCTAAATTTTGAAAACAAACCAAAACGAAAATATTAATATGTTCTGTTAAGGATAGAAACATGATTCAAGTGTCATTTTAAGATGAAAGAAGCGGAAAATTTTTTACTGTAATAAAATATTTTTTCAAAATTTGAAGATTTTTGTGTTCCGAATCCCTTAACTTATATATATATATACATACTTTAATCCTTTTTTTAGCATCTATATTAAAATTCAATTTTTGTTGCTGTTGCTGTTGGGATAGGGGGACGGCTGCGTATTTTGTAACGTGAAAATCATCAATTTAAAAAATTATTATTATTTTAAACTGTCACAGAATTCATGTTCGAATTATTTGCAATTTTTTTAATTTCCATTTTCATGTGTCAATTAAATATAAATATTTCTTCTAATTTTACACTTTCAACTGTAACAGTAAATGGCACCAGACAGAGAACAATTAGTACTTTATTGCCAGAACGAATGATTTAGAAATAATTTCGACTGCGTAATTGTCTTTCTTGATTATCCGTTCATAACTGATTCACGTAAATAGCCGCTACATTTTACTAATCTTTCCTTCTAGTTCCCATGCAGTAAATGAATATAACACATTTAGCGCGGAATTTTGCTTTGATAATAAAGTCAAAGTCTCCGAGAATTTCTCCATTTATGTCGTGTTAATTCTACTAGTCATACAATAAAAGATGAGATATTAAAAGATAATGGGAATGAATATCTTATAGTAATATGAAAATATTTCACAGGCTTTTCCTACGAAAATAAATGCCAAGCACACCCGTAAGCATTTTCGATTGCTTGCAATCTTAAATCTTCTTAACACATTTTCGTTTAGTAACTTTCTGAAAAATTAAGAAATGTCTAAACTAATAGTTGTAACATAGCATTAAATATCGCAAAATTAAAAAACTTGCAGAATAAATCCTGGATTTCTTTTACGAATGTTGAAAAATTGATGCGCAAGCCCGAAAAATCTACAAAAATCGCATAAAAAATTCAAAATCGCTGTACGAATTCCGAATAAACTTTATTAAAACGAGAATAAAATTTATTATATTTGACTAAAATTTAAAAACCGGATTAATTTTAATAATGTGGGAAAGCAAAAACCTACGTTAAATCGAATAAAAATCGCTAAACATGAAAAATCCATGTGAAAAAACTTACTACCGTGAGCTGAAACATAGTCACTGGAATTCTTATACGAATATAGAAAAAAATCATCGCAAAACGTAAAAAAAAAAAAAAAAAAAAAAAAAAAAAAAAAAAAAAAAAAGTAATGACAACTCGTGCAAATTTATTCCCCCAAACAACGATAAGCAGTCAAATCTGGCGATACAAGGATATATTTTTCAGTAGTAAAAAAGTTATATAAATTAAAGCCGGAAAAAGATTTTCTATACTCAAAAATCAGCGCTGCATCTCCCAGTATGGGAATCCTACAACGCCAAAGTGAGTAAACCGGCTGACTTAGTATAATGTCCATCCAAAGTTTAGCTTTTCAGATAAATTATCAATATTTTTGAGTTGCATTCACCTATGGAATGCACATAAAGTGACACAAATGCGTTTCACCATTTAAAAAGATTTTTTTTTTTTAACCTTTTACCCGCCGCACCAAGAACTTCTTGTCAAATTAATTTGAATTTTTTTTTCAGACGATTTAGATTAATTCGAAGGTTGCATGCCGAATTTTGGGACATTATGTAAAATAGAAGTGGAGTTACAGGTATGTTCCACTTGTGGAACGTTGGCGGTACGAATAACATTTGTACATTTTGGAGAATTTTTCTTTCGAAATAGTACTAGCACTGCACATAGAAAAAAACAAAGAAAATAAGGTAAAGTAAAAAATGTTTCTATTTTAGGAACATGTTAACTAGTCACTAACAGCAAAATGTTTATGAAAGGCCTGAAAACATTTTTCATGCATACGCTTTCCATAGTATTCACACCATTTCTTCATATTTTTCTGTCAATTTGAGAATCTTCTTGAGTAGTAGACGAAAAACAATAGCTACTGAATGAGGTGATAATGTCCATACTTACTGGGGCAGTAGGACTTTCTATTCCCTTTCTCAAACATCAAATCCAATTTTTATGGACACAATTACAATTTCACGCCGAAGCTACAAATGGCTTAGGGTTTCTTTTGAGCCTACGGCATGACAAGTAACAACAGTTCATTTGCAAACAGATTTCATCACCATTTTTATCATCGAAGTACTGGACTATATGTTCCAAGCAAATAATCCAAAAATTCTACGCTACCCATATTCTAATTATGCAATCTAATCAATCGAGGATATTTGATTGAAACTTCTCGCTTTAATTTTCGAGAATATCACGTTCCACTTTAATTTAGCGATGTGTTAACTTCATAATTTGATACAACAGTAACGACACTGTTGTCACTCCATCGTACACAAACAATTTTGCCATAGCTATAATAATCAAAATCTCCTCCTTCTTGTTTTTGTAATTTTTTTGTAGATTTTATTGGCATTTATTGGCTCAAAAATATTTCACAGACACTTTGGCAACAGGCGCAAGAGACATATATCATAAAATTTATTTTTTAATAATACTGGTACGAAAATAATAAAAAAAATAATCGTCCGAGCGGAGCCCAGTAAAAATGATCTAGATCCTGAAAAAAGTAACAATAAGATAATTTTGTACTCTGAACCGCCAACGTTCCACATGTGGAACATTGGCATTGAAATGATCGTAAAACAAAAACGAAGTAAGATAATACATTCATTTATGTATAAAATGTAATTAACAACAGTAAGCAATGCGATAATAATCATCACAGCACTCACATTTGAATTCTAAAGCTATAGATAGAGTAAAAAGCACAGCCTACAACATTTACGTTTTTTGTTACATTTTATCAAGCTCCAAAATAGAAACCACAAAAAATTATAAAAAAATAATTTTTAATCCATTAAAACACATCTTTAAAAAAGATATATTACAAATTTCAAACAGATTAAAGAAATATTTAAAAAGATACAGCACCACATAGTTAATGTTCCACTTGTGGAACGTTGGCGGATAAAAGGTTAATTGTAGACAAATCTCTAAGAAAAATATTTCATTAGAACTAGTATTTACTAATCCCAATCGATTGGTGCCTCGGTCTTTTTTTATAGGATTATTTGTGGAACAATTATATCCGGTGATTAATTTTTTTTTCTAAGATTGTACAGTCATTGAAAAAAAAGTAAACACCCCCTACTAACTCCCCAAGAAATTCTTGTAGACGAAAGTTACTGGTACTGAACGATTGGGAATAAAGTCTATTTTTAAATGACATATATAAAATTTGCTTAGAGGGTCATCTACATATTAAAACGAATCCAAACTTGATTTTTTTCAATGGCAATACCCAATTTTAACGAGATATTTCAAATCTTTGGTTCAAACTATCCATAGACAGCAATTTTCAAGTCATTTGAATGATAAGTTTTGAATTATAAACGTTAAAAATTTAGTGCTTCTAATGTTAAATTACATTTTCAATTTTTATTTATAACTTCTGAAATTATGATAGTAATGTTTTAATTTTTTGTTTAGCAAAAATACTAATGTACCCAAACATAAATACGTTGTATTTAAAATTTTTTATTTTATGATATGAATTATGAAATTCATATTCGAAAAAATCATGAATTGCAACATGCAATTTTTTTATGGTTTTAGATTTATTATGTCCTGCTTCATGGAAATCCAAAATTTCACATTTTTTCTTCCAAGTAGTTGTCAAATTATGCTTAAAAAACGGCAAAATGATGGTTGAAGGGGCCGTCTTTGATGGAAGTGACAAGATATTTTGAAATTTCTTATGCTATCCTGTAATTTAGCAATCTTCAATGATTGCTTGAGTGGCACATGAGAAAGGGGATCAAGAAAGGGGTTCTCTCGGTCAACAATCGAGTACCGAACTTCAATTTGATACAGCCCCTAAAATACGCTTGTTTTAAAATAATTAATTTCTCAGAAACTTATCGTACGAATTGCATAAATATTTGTTTTTAGGTTAACTGAAGGGTGTAGTGTTCATTTATACTGTCAGAATTGTATACTGCTACTGAAAAAAAAAAAAGTTATGGTTCGTTTTAATATGTAGATGGCCCCCTAAGAAAATTTTATATACATCATTTAAAAGTAGACTTTATTTCCAATCGTTCGATACCAGTAACATTCTTCTACGATAATTTGTGGAGGAGTTAGTACGGGGTGTTTACTCCCCCCCCCCCACGACTGTACATTTATATTAATCTAATTCCATTATTCTTTTTCTCCTGCATTTAATAATTAACTTAACTATTCGAACGATATATCTTTCCTTCGGTCTAAAGCAATTTTTATTTTCTAAGGTAAAATCTGCCATTTTAAAATTAATTGTTTTTCAACATAGTTGTTGAATTTCTTTTAGTACAAAATTAATTAAACCATAAGTTTTTTTTTCAAAAGAACAACATGGATTTTTTTATAAATAAAAGAAGTATTTTAATTATATAGATAAGGAATTTATTTTAAATTTATTTATAGATTTCGCTTAGATTAAATGTTGTAAATAAAGGTTTTAAACTTTATTTTTACATTATGCTAATAAGGTATTTGACATAAGTTTTATGTTTCAAATTATTTTAAAGTAAAATAATTAATATTGTAGATGCAAATAGTTACAGATTTTTTTGAAAAATAAAACTAACGCTTCATTGAAAATTGCTCAAACGTACACAATGATTTAATCATTTTATCTCCATACATGTATGTTTTTAATAACCTTTGAAAAAACACCTGCCTTTTGTATGTTTAAAAATCAGCATACCTCTTTTTTTTTTTTTTTTTTTTTTTTTTTTTTTTTCAAACAAAGGGGGTGAGTTTGCTTTTTTTTCCCCAAGAAGAACTACTTATTCCTTTTCATTTATTTTTTAATGCAATCATATAAACTACAGATTTTTAACAATGGCATGGAGGATTGGGAGCAGGAAAACACAATGATAAACCTACCAGTCCGCCGCTAAGATCGGGTTTTCAGGTGTTTTCCATTAAGATATGAGTTGGCAAACCAATTACGTTTTAATATGCGAAGCAAGATTTAGCTAATCCTACAATTTCATCCGTGAAATCGATGAGGTGATTGTCTGTGCTGACGGCTCCCAGTCTACTAGCATCCATTTCTGAAAAAACGAACATTGATTACAATTCATTGTATAATAATGAAAAAAAGAATTCTAGGAAGCACATCTAGGGAAAAGCAAACATTAATTCATCAATATTTCCTGTAACAATAAAAGAACAAGTCATGTTAATCTTATTTTTATTCTTTTCAATTTTGTTTTTGTTTTTATTTTGTTTAATAATAATGTTCTATTGCTTAAAACTGCAAGAACAGTTATGAATTTAAATTGTTTTAAATTAAATAAAAATACAGCTTTTTATAAACATATTTCTCTCCAACTCCGGTTACCGCGACACTCCGCTTATGACGACGCTTTTCACTGGTCATTAGAATGTCGGGATAACGAGGTTCGGTTGTATATATATAAATGCAAAAGGAAGTAAAATTATATTTCACTATAACATTTAAACTTTTGTTAATCTTTTTTGCAATTTAAATTTTTTTTCGATAAATATAAATAAATAAATGCAAAAAAGGAGTGATAGTCAAAATTAATTACAGGCGTACTAATCCACTATCAAACTTCATTCAATTTTAGTAATTTTAAACATTGCTGGTCACGTTAAACACTCTTCCGTGAATGTCCTATAATGGACAGAAAAAGAAGTGCAAGAAAATAGTGATTAGCCAAGTTTTCAGTGACAACTCTTGTAAAAAAGGGAGCTTAAGGGAGAAACAGTGACGAAAGGATTAAACGGGAGTGGACGTCTTTTAAGTGTAGATGCAACTTTATTTGGTAGAAGGGGAGTTCAAAACAAAAGGAGATGGAACACACATATTCATTAGATAAAAAATCCCTGCCGGCCCGGCCTACAGGCGGAGGTAGATTTCGAAGTTAAGTATACTAATTTCACCAACAAAAACTAAATCATGATTAGAGATTTATCCACTTTAGCAATTTTATCTGGCTGCTTTTGACGAGTTTTTATTTCATTTTTATATAATAGCTGGTTTTATCAGAATCATGTTAAGTAGGTATTCAAAAAAATACTTTTCCATGCTCAACAACTCGAAATTTTCTGGCACGTTTTTAGATTCATTTTTAATAGAAAAATATGAAACTTGCTGACGTAATTTTTTGAAGAGGTTTATAAGCGACCTGTGTTTTTATTTTTCGATCAATTAATTAAAACTTGATTTACGAACAATTATTTTCTCAGTAGGACAATATTTTTCGTTTCTAACACAATCGCTTCGGGAAATTCTGTTCAAAATGCCCATTTTGACATCATTTTTTGAAATATATTCTGCCTCTATCAAACAATCGATCATTATGGTACATTATATAGCTTCTGAATAAGAGAATCTACCAATTGGATGTGTTTAAGAGCAAAAGAGAATTTAAAAATGAGTAAGAAAATATGCAGTTTGGATTTGAATACACCCTTAATAAGATGATTTTTTTATTCAACCAATATGTACTTTTAATTTGTTTTTGCTGTAAGAATTGGTCCTATCAAAAGATTGTCTATATAAATGTTGTAGACAATCTTAAAAAGATATATGATAAATTCATGAGGATTTTATATCTTTTGAATTGACAGAGTTATGGATTTTTTCTTCTTCAACCCCTCCTTTTTGTTTTCGTTTTTAATGTTTTTTTTTTCTTTTTGCGGTACGAATTGGCCCTATCAAAAACTTTTGATTATAAAAGTTGTAGATAATATTAAGGAAATTTTTAATAAAATTAATTGGATTTGATATCTTTAGAATTGACGAAGTTATGATTTTTTTTCTCCCCAAAACCCTATTTTTGCGCCCTTTGAACCCATTTTTAATTTGATCAAAAATCTGTGATACATAAATTTTTGGACCTATTTTTAGAAGTAATAAAAACTTTAAACTGATTTGATCTGTACAAAAATTAAGAAGTTATGGGGTTTTTTTGGTTTTCACAAAACCCCTCCCTGTTTCCATCCCATTGGTCCGATTTTGCCCATTAACGAACTTGACCGAGATTTTATGTCCCTTTATTTTATGGATCAGTTTGGAAGAGATTTGTGCAGAATTGTGGAAGTTGTCGTGCCCAGAAGAAAGTGATATATATATATATAGAGAGAGAGAGAGATAGATAAAGTTTTTTACTGGGGATTGTTTTGGGTTCTAGGGGTCATGATCGGTGTAGATCTGCAAAATTTTTTCAGAAATTCCAACATAGGGGAGATTGTAATAGATAGTATTTCATACGAAATCTACCTAAAAAGAGAGGCGTGTATAGTACTTCGACAATTCTCCAAAACATAAGTCAGAATAATTAGTTACATTACTGAAGGAAATTCGGTACCTATTTGTTATAGCGGCTACCGACAATGAATTGCCAAGTGATCAAGATGTATTACTAAAATTCTAAGAAACTTTATATAAGAAACATTATAATCATATGTAATGTGTATGACCACGTTATAGTCATATATAACGCATATAAGACGTACTTATGTATGAGGATGTAAGTTTCAAAACTCACCTAATCCAAAATTTAAAAAATTCGTGTTTTCTCTATCAGTCTATTCTATTGGTAAACCTTCACCAAATAAACACTATAATCTCGAAAAAAACTAGTTTTGTTCTATATTTCTGCCATTGTAAAGTCTTGGTTAATCTCGGTTTTGAAAACTAATGGAAGCAGTCAGAGATTTTTCGCGATTTCCCTAAATTGGATAAGGCGAGCTTTGAAACTCACGTCCTCATATATATATATAGGACATGTGTATAAGATATATCATAATTAAGATGTATATATGACATATAAGACTCGTATATTACCTATATATCGACGCATATTGCGCATATATGCACTTTGGAGATTATACAGGGTGTATCTAAACTCTTGGGCAAAACTTTAAGGGGTGATAGTACACATCAAGACAAGCAATATTAAATAGGAAACTAAGGGTCCCAGATGTCTTCCGAAGGATATAGGTGCCATTAAAGTTTAGGGTCCAAAATTTCAAATGATTATAAAAAACGGAAAAATTGGTCAATTCGTTTGCGGCTTTCACTAAAACTATTCTTTATGTCAGCATTTTCTTGAAAATAAATTTGGAAGATAAAGTTTTAAAAATGCCGATAGAGGGCGCTTTAGACTTTGGAGTAACGAACAACTATTACCGTTATTTTTTGTATCTCATTAAATGCTTTTAAAAGCTTAGAATTTAAACTTAAATTTTGAGCTCAAAATGTGAATCATTGGGATTGGTTAAGTAGCATAAACTGAACTGTGTTCAGGAGGGGTGTTTCAAATTTCAATTCCTCAACACAGTTCAGTTTGCGCTACTTAACCACTCCTAACGATTCAGAGTTTGAGCTCAAAATTTAAGTTTAAGTCTAAGCTTTTGAAAGAATTTAATGAGATACGAAAAATAACGGTAAAAAATAGTTGTTCGTTACTCCAAAGTCTAAAGCGCCTTCTATCGGCATTTTTTAAACTTTATCTTTAAAATTTATTTTCAAGTAAATACTGACTTAAAGAATAGTATTAGTGAAAACCGCAAACGCATCGACCAATTTTTCCGTTTTTTTTTTTTTTTTTTTTTTTTTTTTTTTTTAAATAATCATTTGAAATTTTGGACCCTAAACATTAATGACGCCTATCTCCTTCGGAAGGCGTTTGGGACCTTTAGTTTCCCATCTAATATTGTTTGTCTTGATGTGTACTATCACCCCTTAAAGTTTTGCCCAAGAGTTTATATACACCCTGTATATCTATTTATATGATGCAAATATAAGCTTTGGGAAATTGTAACTGCAACCTTGGCATAATCGTAATTGTGCTGGTCAGTACAACGATGTACCTGAAATTCTGTTAGAATACTTAAAAAGAACTCTGATACAACAGTTATTTGTATTTAATACCCGTACTACACTATTATGTCAGTGCTTGGAGAATTCAGTATTACTCTTACATTTTTTATTAAGTTAATTTAACGTCACAGAGGTACAGCTAATAGCAACAAATTAAGAGGAAATTTATTTTAAATAACCTGAATAAGAGTGGTTTTGACTGTTATTGTTATAGAGAAGTTATACATTGTTATCATGAGATAGAAATTAAATGATTTGGAAAAATAATGCCAACACACAAAAAAGTGTATTGAAAAAAGACGTCTTTAAAGGAATTCCTAATATTTTCGGAATTTGAAAAGCTTTCCCCCTTCACCTAAAAAAGTTTGAAATAGAGAAATTCCAATGCCCCTTTTTCAACTATTTATTGAAGGAAATATTTTTAAAATAAAAAAGTTCCTTAATAATGGGGGAAATTTTCTTTTTTTATTTTTCTTCCCCTTTTTTAACGATACTGTCTGGAGCTAGTATTTTTTAAATGCGAAAAAAGTTTTTAATATAAAAATTATAAGACAAACATACTACGTAATTTCTAACAATTACGTAAAAACTAATTAAATCAGTAGAAATCCTTATAATTAATTTAATCAGGTTATCAGTCTTTTTGTTTTGGAATACTTGCGAATCCACGAATAATGAAATTTTGTTTCCGAAATAACGTCACAATTATTTCTACATTTTAATTAATATGTTTTTCAATCATGTTTCACTCTATAGAACAGAAAGCAACTCCGATCATGGAAAAAGAAAATAATACGATTTTTTTCTTTTGAAACATTCAGATATCTCTAGAACTGGGAGAAAAATGTCCGGACCAGGATTCGAACCAGGGTGCTCTTGGCTGAAGCCACCAATGCTCTACCATCTGAGCTATCCCGGACGAATCTGGCGGGACTTTTTCACCCAGTTAACCTTATTGATTCTAGAATCTGGTCTGAAATCTGGTTCAGCTCAACAGAATAAATCGCAGGCAACGAAACTCCAGAAATCGCTGGATACATAATTAAACTAGATTAATTTCAACACAATTATTCTAACTGGTAAATAAATCATATCAGATGTAAATTTCCAACTGGGATAAAGATTAATCTAGTGCAATTACGTATCCAGCATTTGCTGGTGTTACATTACCTGCAATTTATTCTGTTGAGCTGAACCAGATGTCATCTCAGATGCTAGAATCAATAAGGTTAACTGGGTGAAAAAGTTTCACCAGATTCGTCCGGGATAGCTCAGATGGTAGAGCATCGACAGCTTCAGTCAAGAGATCCCTGGTTCGAATCCTAGTCCGGACATTTTTCGCCTACTTGGAAATTTACATCTGATATTATTTATTTACCAATTAGAATAATTGTGTTAAAATTAATCTAGTGTAATTATGTATCCAGCGATTTCTGGAATTCCATTACCTGAGACTTATCCTGTTGAGCTGAACCAGATTTCAGGCCAGAGGCTATAATCAATTAGGTTAGCTGGATGAAAAAAGTTCCATCAGATTCTTCCGGGATAGCTCAGATGGTAGAGCACTGGCGGCTTCAGCCAATTGATCCCTGGTTCGAATCCTGGTCTGCACATTTTATGCCCAGTTGAAAATTTACATCTGAAATGACTTATTTGCAATTTAGAATAACTGTGTTAAAATTAATCTAGATTAAGATATCTGGCCGGGTCTGTAGACTTTATTAACGCACCAGTAAAAGAAACGAAGTATTTATGTTTTAAAATAAAAGCAGGAAATTATTTCTTGATATTTAGATATTTTGTAATAAAGTAAAAATATACGGCATTTTACTTTAATTTTTATGAATTCCAAATGAAGACCAAATTTCTAAGAGTAACTTTTTAACGTTACAGGTAGTTTCAAAACGGTATCCCGGAAGATTTTGGATAAAAAAAAAGTAGAGTAATAAATATTTCAATTGTGCTTGAAAGTTCAGGGGATATTTTCAACACCTCTTGAGACCCCTCAAATCACCTCATTTCATTAACATACAGCTATGATATACACTAGTTTCGGTTAGTTTTCTTATGTGCTTTCTTCTAAAACCAAAATTTTTAAGGGGTCTTATTTAGTGGGATACCTTGCATAATGAGTAATAATTAATATAATTTAAATCTGTAAACTTAATTAATTAATTTAAGTAAAAAAAACAGAATAGATTTTAATTAATTATTAATTTAAATAAATAAAGTGAATAGATTTAAAATAATTATTAATTTAATTGAACAGAGTGAATAGATTTAAATTAATTAATTATTTATTCATTCAAATTAATTAATTGATAATAATAAAATAATCGTTGACACACTATCATGCAAGGGACAGAAAAACACGCTAAATTTCGAGTAAATGTCGTAAATATCTATAATTAGAATTTTGTAAAAATTCTTGGATTGTTTCTGATTAACTAAATTTCATACGTTTAAATTTGATCATTTCAGCACAACATTATTCAGAAATAAATTAAATTTGGAAGCTATGTTTGTTTCCAATGATTTATTGCAAAAGATCGAGGAAATATACAAGTATTCTTTATATAGCATAGTCCTGTTTCACTTCGAGCTGCAAGTGCATATAACTTCCACCCCATTTGCAAGTGCAGCAAGCGACAATTTACGTCATATATAGAGAAACACCCTTCTATTAATTATTCATTTATTGCCAAGTTGAAACAGTATAGTAATCATTCAAAATTACGTTTAACAATGAAACAATCTACCAGTTCACTTTTTCGTGAACATGTGTAAACAATTTATAACGGAACATTTTTCATGAAATTTAATGTATCAGTTTTGAAACAATTGTGTGTAATAGCCTTTAGAAACAAATGCTGCTCGGAAACTGCTTGTCTCTGTGGAATTATTACAGACGCTCTCTAGGGGAATTCATTATTTCTTCACGCTAAAAAATTCTTTTCATTCTAAATTGCAACTGCATGCAAATTTAGAGTCGTTAGGTTCATCTACATAAAACCACAGAATAATTGTTTCAATAAAATAACACATAATTAATGTAAACGGTCTTCTACGCGTGCGAAGAGCAGAATATTAATAAATAATGCAGATAGATAAAAGTGATAAAACACAGAATAAACATATTCTGGAAATTTGAGCTAAATAAACAAGTTCAAGAAAAATGGCCAGTGTGGTTGGAAATGCATTTTCACAGAAATGAGCACGAGATTTTTAAAAATGCAAACAATAAAAGAAAGTAAAATAAATAATACCGTATAAGGAGTATGTATAAAAAAAATGATAATAAGATTCTTGTGCACAATCAAAATCTAGTAAAATTAATAGTTTAAATTTTTGTAATGGATATTAATAACTGTTTCCCTTTAAAAAAGGCCTGAAAAAAATCGAAAATTTTAATGTGGAAATAATGTGGAATATGAAATTTACTTTCTTTGAAATAATTTTTATTATATTATAATATTTGCTAAAATTCTTCGAAAAATTAAGGAGTATCAATAATTTCCGCTCTTATTCATAGAGGTGCCTGCGTTTAAACGTAATAAGGCATAAGCTAGAAGTGCTTTTATACGTTATAAAAACGAGGTGGAACCCGCCGAATTTCGACGAATGAAAATGTTTACAGAGGAACTGTTGCATCAAATTTATAATACATCAACAACAATAATTAGAATAAAAAATCCATCTTACATTTGTTAATTTAACTCTCCAAAGACATATTTTAACCTAAGATTAACAAAATACTTTTTTCATAAACTTCAACTGTTAAAATTATTGAAAAATTAAACTTAATTCCTATACGTCATCAGTAACATATAATCAACATAAGTAATTTTGATTAAGTTAGTAATTGATGCTTGGTATTACGGAATGAAAAATCCGCAAAAATGACCTTGACATAATCGTCTTGACATAATCATAGAATTTTTCTACCTTTACATCTAAACCAAATCAAGTCATTTTCCACGTTTCACATCCATATTAACCATTTAAAAACATTTTAATGCGCAATAGGTTATTAATAAATATATTTTCAAGCTTGAAGTCACGTTTGTCATCTATTACAACTTTTCATGTTAAAATTCCCACACGTGATTTGAGGTCTTAGTATAATCTCTGTACCTGCGCGTAGAAATTCCAGAAATTTATAACTTTTAGACGTATTCAAGGGGAAATATCTCGTTTTATCAAATAAAATTATCGTTTACTTTTAAATATGACGTCATTTTCAGTCGCTGAAATATTTTGCCTATTGACTCAAACTCAATATCAGCGAAATGAAAAAATAGTGAAATATAACAGCATCATCAGAAAAATTGTGTCTTTTTTTAAGCGTAACGTCATTTTTTGTTCAAATTTTTAAAAATATATTTTTAATTGTAATGAGAAAATGGCATCAGTAAGAATATAATCAATAAATAAACTAATCCACTTTTAATAGAAATGAAGTACTTCAGTTGCCACGATTAGAAAATTGGTATTAAAAACTATAAAAATATTAATATCTCAAAAATAAATTGAGATACAGCTTTCAAACAAATTGCATTTAAAAGTGCATTTTTTTCTGTATACGACGGTGTAAACATTTAAAATGTGGGATGTTTAGAAGTTTAAAAATTTGCAGTAGCGAAAATTGCAAAAGCGAAATTTCATTTCAAATTTCAAAGTGTTGCCATTCGCAGAATGACGTATGCGTTACGCAGAGATATGTTTGTCCTTTATAATATAGATAGGCTAGTTCCATGAGTTTTTGTAGTGCAAGTCACATAGCTGTTAACTGCTATGCTTGATGGCCACCGTTATTTTCGAAAAGTTTGCTTGGCCTTATTCAATTAATGAGATGTCACACATAAAATAAGTCCCATTTTCCGTTCTAAAATACTGTCAGTAAAAAATCGTAGTATGTGACTTACACTACAAATACTCATGGAAATAGCCAATAATAAAAGATTTTATTATTATTATTATTATTATAAACAAGAAATATAAAAATTTTGTTTTTAAAGCGAATTCCTACTTAGGTCATCAAAGAAAAATTTAATATAATCCCTTAAACTAATATTAGTTTTTGTTGCATTAAAATATTTCAATTTGTTGATTTTCTATAAGCCAGTAAAACCCATAGATGGGAATTTGGCGAAATATTAGAGATATCGCCAAGTTGGCGGCAAACTTGGCGGTATTTGGGGACAGAACAGGGTCCCCCCTATGGTAACCCCCTTATAGATATGAAGATGCATTAAATGCTGTTCAATATACAATGGCCGCCATTTTGTCTCCAAAATAAAACTAAAATTAATTAATTAAAATTTAACTAATGAATTAATATTTGAAAAAACTGTATTAACTTCAATTGTCATCCATTACAATTTTTAAAAAAATATTTCAACTTGATAGGATGAATAATAAGTATTTTATTAAGGATTGAAAATTGGAACAAGATATATATACTATATATATAGGGAGGGTGTGAAATAATAGTAGGAATTGAAAGAAACATTTGTTACTTAAAAAAAAAAAAAAACTTTTTGCCATATAAACTGTTTATCCAATCGAAAATCGCACAGAGCTTTAAAAAATAAACACACATTAATACCTCATTACACACTACACAAAGAATCGGTTGTTTATCATTAGATTTTAAAGATTTATCGTTTATTTGAATGCAACGAAGCTTATCAAATCTTCTCATGGTTATATTTTACGGTAACCTAAATATTCACATACCTATGGAAACATTTTCTTTGCCCAAATTGATTAATCAAATGAGGACACCGATCAGGTTATAACCATAGACTATTAAAGGGTATAGCACATTAATACTCATTCGTCTTTTCAACTACATGTTATACCACAGAATGCTAGAAAATAATTTAACTTTTCCTATAATTGACATTTTAATAGATTTAAACCCCAAATTAACATCATATGTATTAAAACGTAAAGGCAATTCTGTAAGATCAATAAGAAACAAATTGACACAATTGAGCATGCGTCCACCACTTTTTGAACCTCTTTAATTTAAAGGAAAGTTGAGGGAGTTCCTGCTAGTGCAGCGGTCAAAAGCAGAAGTTTAAAGCTCTGAATTTTTGTAGAGGAGGTGGGTTCGAGCCCCACACCCGGCAAATTGATTTCTGCAAAATTTTTTGTGATAATTTTCTTCAATAATTACATGTTTTATTAGCAGGAGAAATTATATGATTTTTATTTTGTTATTATTATTATTTGAATGCTTTATAATTAAATAAAATTTAATACACAACAATATTTTTAAAAAATAATATTTTCTTATTAAAATATTTTGCATGTAATTATCAATTAAATAAATTGAGCTGGTCTACAATGTTTGTTATATTTTCTGACCGTTATCAAGAATATATATATGTGTGTGGCAGAAAGAAAAGTTTGCTATTCTTTTCCGTAAAAAAGAAAACAGAAAGAAAGAAATAATATTCATATAAGAATTGTAAAAGAAATTACCTTGATATCCATGGTTTAATATTTAAAAAATAAATAAAAATGTAAAATAAAATTCAAGCAGTAGAAAATATATATTATAAATTGTTAGCTGCATAAAGTTTCAAATTTAGGTTTTAGAGAATGAGACTGATAAAAATAAAATTCATGGCAGCTTTTAATGTTTTATGCAGTTTAAAATAAATAAAAATAAATAATGTTATTTTTTCAAAGAAAAAAAAAAGGCGTAGTAAGTAAAAATAAATGTTTTACCCAGAATTTTTAGGTAAATTTCTGATAAAAAGCAATCGTAATTGGTTGTAAATTATAAACTTAAAGTTCTTTCACTTCATTGAATAGGTTAGACTGACTGTACCCTCCATCGCCTAAAAGAAATAGGAATCCCTTATGCAACATAGAAATTTGTCACGATTTCAATAATTAATTTAAAAGCAGCTAATTAAAAATTCAAGATTTTTTCTAATGAAACATTCAAGTTATTTACCGCCAAATCTTGACGGCACTATCTAGTTCATTTAATTCTCTATTAGATATAAAACAGATTTTTATGTGATTCTGATATCGATCCGAAAGAATGAAAAAGATTATTTTGAAAATCATACATTTACTCTTTTAGACAACTCAAATAAACACATTTTTATGACATTTGTTTAAAAAATTCCAATATTCTTTAGTTTAAAGTTAGAGTTAGTTCCATAACTCATATCTCCATAATTTTCTTTTCATGGACGATAACATAAATCATTCAAAATGCGAAACAACAAATTTTTCAATGCGGTAACCATGACATATTTCTTCAGTAAGAAAAGAAAAAATATGTATTAAAAAAGAATAATAATAAAATTTCTTTTGGGATAAAAATTGATTGCACTAGTGAAAATAATACAGAGATTTTAAAAGAAAAAAACATTTAATATTATAACTCTTTACACGCACACAAAATGAAACGATTATGTATCATTAACTTTTTCTATATTATCAATTCTTTCCATGGTTATATTTTACGAAAACGAAAGATTCAAATGACCATAAAAACAACGCATTTTGTAGCAAATCGATCAATGGAATTAGGACCTACATCTGTGTCTATGGCGTAAGATAATTTAGAAATCTGGCTCTTTGAAAAAAGTCGGAATGATTGAAGAACAATATGCCATTTTTTAATTAGCCATTTATTTACCAGCCTTGTTCAAAAAAGCCTATGCAGCTTCAGGTTAATAGCAAAACAAGTGCGTAAGGTTGATCGAAATTTGCACAAAGAGTTTCGTTTATCATTCCTTTCAAAACACACCATCCTTCAATTAATACATCCAAATCATTAGGTTATAATTATTAAATCTTTACACCGATGACGTCACCTTTAAATTTTCTTTTAAAATGATTACAAAAAGAGCTATTTTTTAAATGAAATTAAAAATATTCAATTCAAATTAATTAAATAAAATTCAAAATTCCAAAAAAAAAATCGGATTTTAAAATAAAATTATAATTTCTAAAAATAAAAAAAATTGTTCAAACGAAATTTAAAATGTTGAAATTTCTTAATAATTTAGTGGATGTGCAAGTAAAATTTAAAATTTAAAATTGTTCTCAAAGCAAAACAAATTGTTTAAACTTAATTTAAAATTTTGAAATTTCAAAAGTTTAGCGGAAGTTTAAACAAAATTTAAACTTTCAAAATTTCTCCAAAAAAAAAAAAAAAAAATGATTTTTTTGAACTAAAAAAATAATTGCCAAATTTTTTTCACCAACTTTTAACCTTAAAATGTCAAAAACAAATTACAAGAGTTCTGTAAAGTTGAATCTATTAGATAATAAAAATGGATTAGTAATGGAGTAGTGAAAATAATACAGAGATTTTAAAACAGAAAAACAGGTCATATTATAACTCATTACACACATACACACACGCACAAAAAAAAAAAAAAAAAAAAAAAAAAAAAGAAAGAAAGAAAGAAAGAAAAGATTGTATACCATTAACTTTTTCTATATTATCAGTTCTTTCCTTGGTTATGCTTTACGATAACGGAAGATTCAAAAGACAATAAAGAACAACGCATTTTTTAACAAATCGATCGATGCAATTAGGAGATACATCTGTGTCTATGTCGTAAGATAATTTGGAAATCTGGCTCTTTGCAACGAGTCAGGATAATTGAAGAACAATATGCCATTTTTCAATTAGCCTCGTATTTACTAGAATTGTTCAAAAGCGCCTATGAAGCTTTAGGCTAGAAAAACAAGTGGGTAAGCGTGATCGAAGATCGCATAATGAGTTTCGTTTATTATTCCTTTCAAAACACCCCATCCTTTAATTAATAAATCCAAATCATTAGATTATAAATATTAAATCTTTACAGAGATGGCAGCGCCTTTAAATTTTCTTTTAAAATGATTGCAAAAAAGAGCTATTTTTTAAATGAAATTAAAAATATTCAATTCAAATTAATTAAATAAAATTGAAAATTTCGAAATTAAAAAAAATAACAGAGTTTAAAATAAAATTTAAAATTTCTAAAAACAAAGAATTTGTTCAAACGAAATTTAAAATGCTGAAATTTCTCTAGAATATAGTGGATGTGCAAGTAAAATTTAAATTTTAAAATTTTCTCAAACCAAAGCAAATTGTTTAAACGTAAGTTAAAATTACAAAATTTAAAATTCCGAAATTTCAAAAGTTTAGCGGAAGTAAAAAAATAAGCATTATAAGATCACTCCTGCGTCTGTCTGTCTGTCTGTCTATCACAGCCATTTTATTGGTAAAATATAGAACGTGGAAAGTTCAAATTCGGGGAAGTAATAAAGACTATTGACACACATATTTACAGATTATTAAGGCTGTTCTTAACTGATCTGCTCAACAAGCGCAAAACGTTTTGACACATTTACACATTCATTTTTTAACGGAAAGGCATAAAATTGGAAAATCTGGCAATGGAAGCGATTTGGAATTGAACTGTTTTTTTCATTTTTTTTATCAATCAATTACCTGTTGAGTTATAAGCCATTTTGATCACGTGACAAACACGTTCTTCGCCCGCTCTTGAGTGCTCTGTCTTCCTTTGCGCGGAAATTCGGTTCACAACGCCCACTTTGACTCTATTTTCTGAAAGATGTATTGCGTTTGCAAAAAAATGGAAAAAACAGCTCAATTACATAGTTTCTGAATTATAACACCAACTAGTTTCATGCATTTTCGAAAAAAAATAAATTAAAACTTATGTCAAAAAGTTGCCCTTTTCGATTTGAGCACAGTCTTAAGGGAATAGTGGACATTACATATTAACTCCTTCAAATTTCGATGGACTCATTTGAAAATTGGAAGACTTGTTATTGGCAAGCTTTAGTTGTATTCTAAATTTTATGTTAAAATAATGAAAAGCTTTTGAATTATTGTTTTTTTTTTTTTTTTTAATAGCGAATATTTGTGAGATTTTAAAATACCCAGTGCGCATTTCTTTTGCATAAAATATGACAATATTTATTTATGAGATACATATTATATATCACAATGGAAGTTGGCATGAATTGTAAAAGTTCGCTCAATGTATAAGCGGAAAAAATAGATTTTTATAATTATGCTTTGTTTTTCTAAAAAAGTAACGATATATTTTCATATGTATATAAATTTCAATATCAAAATACTTCTGAAAGGCAACTTATTATGGTAATTTTTTTTTAGTATTGTGTAACGGATATAAATTTCAAAAGAATTGATAATTAGGAGTGCGCATGGAAGGTTTGAAAAGTTATAGACAGGGAGCCGGTAGAACAGACAATGGAGTTCACTGATGAAATTCTAGAATTACTTAAATCTTGATTAACATATTAGAGCGCAATCGGTCTACCAAGTCATATCTGTTGAGATGTGTAACCCTTTACAGAAAACTTAAAACCTTTTGTGGTTTCCTTTCAAGACATTAAACTTTCTCTTTCAAAGCTGCGAGAAGTGCTTTTACAAAGAACAGAATATATTGAATATTTGCGATTTAACCACTCCTAGTTTCTACTTCTACTGTGTATATGTAATCCTTATGTGGGCTTCATCTACGACTGAACTTTAACTTTTCTTTTACGTATTCTTTTAGAACTTTTATTGCTACATATGTATGATATTGTGCCTACCATGCTCCGAAAAGAATTTTCTTCTCTCGGTGCTTCTACTATTTAACATAATAATCTAGAATTTTTCATTAAACATATTAAGCGGATGTATATGTTATCATTCCAATTTAAATCACATCCACGACACGAAAATTATAACAATACAAATATAATAATATTTCTTTTATTATACACTTTAGATAAATGTTGTCAAATAGCAATGAAGAGAGCAATGGCTGATATATTACGGATCTACATAAAACGGGATTGGGACGTAAACAGAGCTACTGAACACAGGTAAGAAATAAATATCATTTTCCTGTTTTAATTTACTATTGTTGAAAATTTGAAAAGAAAGAAAAAGGCTGCACAATTGAATTTTTGAATAGAAATATTATCTCTAAAAGATTATGATCAACTGAATGTCGCTAAGTTGTTATTTGGATTATGCATTAGTATGTATAAATATTTTTGCTACACTTATATATTTTCTTATATAAACAAAATGAAAGTGTAAGCATCATTAAAGGTAAATAGAAAACATCATCAAACTATTTAACTGTTTTACTGAATTATTTGAATTACTCATTGAATTATTGAAATATCTATATTATACAGGACCGAAACTAAGGGGGGGGGGGGGCAGAGGGGCCATGTGCCTCGGGCGCCAGAAGAAAGGGGCGCCAAATGAAGGATTATACCTTTGGAAAGAATAATTTTCTTCTGATGGACTGATGGCTTCCGTCATTATGAAACAGCTATTATAAATGAAGTGTTAGGTGGAGATGAAAGAGCAGTCGTAAACAGTTAGAACTCTGATATTCTGGTCCAAATGGGAAAAAAAAATGGCCATAACTTTTTTTGCAAAAAAAATTATGGCCATTTTTTCCCCCCATTCGGACTAGAAAATCAGAGTTCTAACTTTTTACGGCTGCTCTTTCATCTTCACCTAACACTTCATTTATAATGGCTGTTTCATAATAACGGAAGCCATCAGTCCATCAGAAGAAAATAACTCGGTGAAAGCGGAAACTCGGTTAGGCGGAACTTGGATAATCGGGACTCTACTGAATATGTCATTTTAAAAATGATCTTTAGAATATTTTTGTTGACGTTCATAGGGACCTCCCCCTTCGATCCGCCACTGGAGATTACGTAGTTCAGTATTACATATTTTATGATTACATATTTTAAATTTTAAAATAAGTCGTCTATTATAAAATTAGTAAAATTCTCTTTGTAAATATACTTTGTGGAAGAGAAGGGGGGGGGGGACAAAATCTTTGTTTGCCCCGGGCTAGTTTCGGCCCTGATATTATATAAGATTTGGTTATCTATATAAATAAAATGAGTATTATAGTCGAATGTGAATATAGTCGAAAATTGCCTACTAAAAAAAGATCTTTACGATGTAATAATAAATGAACCCCCAAATCCCGTCAATACCAATTTTACTACTAAAAATTGTAAAGCCAAAGCAAACATAAATTTGCTAATTGACGACAATCTAATTATACATACTAGAAATCTAGAAACTGCACGAAAAGTATGGAATGCACTTAAGAACGTGCATGAGAGAACCAATTTAAGTAATGAGTTATATTTGCTAAGAAAATTATACTCTAGCAGGTTATCCAAACCGGCAACATGATAAAGCATGTAACTAATATTTATCAACTTCATGAAAAATTAACCGTCATTTGTGAAAATATAAATGATGAACACCTGGTGGCTCTACTGCTTTATTCATACCTGCTAGCTATGACACATTAATATGTGCTCTTGAAGCAAGGAATAATGACGAACTAACAAAACGAACGAAACCAAATTTCATTCGAGGAAAATTGATCGATGAATATAATAAACGACAAAATAATGTTGAAAATTCAGACAATTATTCTGCCTTAAAAAAGAAACATTCGCAACAGAAAATGAGTAAGTTCTGTAAATACTGAAAGAAAAATTCTCATACTATTGAAGAATGTTAGAAATTAAAGAATAAAAACAAAGAAAAATCTAAACCGAAAAATTTTTAAAGTAAACATTATAATACCCCTAACAGGACAGCTGTATGCTTTCAAGAAAAAGTAGGCGCGAATGTTTCTAAAACCAAAAGTATCGATAGGAAAAAACATGGGGATAAAAACTTAACGTTTTTTGTAGGTAACGGTTCGAAGGATCTCTGGGTTGTTGATTCAGGATCTTCAACCCACATTTGCAATGACAAATCTTGGTGTAAAACACCGGTAAACCTGATTTTAGCGGCTGACTCGTAGGTTTACCGTTGTGTTTTCCTGCACCAAAAGGTATAAAAACCTGGAGGACTAGGAGCATGAAAACATTGTGGTAAATTTACGAGTCAGCCGCTAAAATCGGGTTTTCAGGAGTTTTCCACCAAGATATGACTTGGCAGACCGATTGCGTTTTAATATGCGAATCAAGATTTAACTGATCATCCTAGAATAATCTTGGATTATTCTAGAATCCTAGAATTCTAGAATAATCCAAGAACTTGATCCGTAAAATCGATGAGGTGATTTTCTGTGTTGCCGGGTCCGGTCTATTAGAAATGTGCAAAATTTTTAATTTTAATAAAACCAGTATTTTAAATAAAGAAAAAAAAAACTGTATAATTGTATAATTATGTACAGTTTTTACGGATATAAAAAATTATATATCTTCAAAGACGCGTCGGAATTGAAAAATCTTTTTGAATCAGATAAATTTGAGCATCTATTTTTATAATTCTCAAAAAAAGAAAAAAAGATTTTTTAGTCAAATTTCATGATTTAAAACGTCCACTGTCACCTTGAACATTCAAAAATATATTTAGGAAAAATGTAGAGGGGTAAATTAGGTTACTTGAAAAAATTCTTTCTTTATATATCGTGTGAAAGCTTTCGTAACAATGAACTCAAAACTTATTTTCTTTTAATTTTAGGTATTATATTTTCAGAGGTATCATCGGAAATGTAGCATAAAAATTCCCCCCCTCCCTTTATTTCCGAACCTTCTGAAACTAAAATCATGAAAAAAATTAGAGGTAGTAGACGCAAATTTAAACCTTGCAGGAAAACTATAGCGATTACCCTTGGTCACATAGTTTTTGAGAAAAACGTATTTTTCCGTCACACAAAAATTTCGATTTGCGGGCATTCAGCAAAGGTGTTGAGAAGCGCTGGAGGTACCCATCGTAGCAGAAGAATAAAAGCATTGTTGATAATGATTTTCCAAAAAAAAAAATCGTCTGTAATTAGCCGAGATATTAATCCTTAAAGACGTTGCCGCCTTTGGCGGGTGAGCGTCGCCCCTTGCGCCTCTTGTGTATGTCCGTCTGCATACGGCCAGACAGGGCTGGACTCACTAACGAGCCCCAACGTGTCGGGGAACATACCAGGAGATATGTTAATCTCTAAAGGGCAGGCCTAGCCGGCCCTGAGCAGTCTCTCTTAGGCTGCCTAACGCTTAAAGACGGCGGCGTACTCTGTGCACCATTGGCTTTTAAAGCTTACATAACAACTTTTAATGACATATTTCTGTAATGTAATGTCCAGTAGCAGTATAAAAGCAATAAACGTCAAATTCTTAAAAACAGACTAATTTAATTGGAATTAATCAAATAAATACTGTGGGATTCGCGACTAGTTTGCATTGAGTGGGTTTCATCAGAATACATCTCCCGTAACTTTAAAAGTTAATAAAAACCTATCTGGAAAAATGCGGCACGGACCAAGGTGGCGTTACGACTTAGCGACCTCCTTTTAAATCGGGCTTAGCATAATGCCAAGTTTAAACTTTGAAGAAGGCTTTTGTTTTAGTTACACTTTAAAAAGGAAAAGATTATTACTACGCTGGTTTTAATTGATATGCTGAATGAAGTTTAAATATGCACTACTTTAATCGCCAGTACCGAATTAAGTTTATCAGAAACAGATTAGGATATGATTAAAAAAAGGTTATACAGAATAGCAATATTTGATATTATTTAGGCTTCATATCTCTTAGAACTTTTATGGTATACCCATTCATACTTTTCTAGTAAATACAACTCTATCCAACCCTACATATAGTTGTATAGTTTTTTTTTTTTTTTTTTACGAAGTCTTATTATTCTTTTAACAACGTTTTTTTTTTTTTTTTTTTTTTTTTTTTTTTTTTAAATAATACAGCTAATAGTTCATATATTTATTGTACAGAACCCTCTGAGTGCAAGTAATGCACGAACTTGACTGCACGGTTAAAAATTTGCAGCATTCTGGTAGGTCATTTGATCGTTTTTTTCCGAAAACGGTTACACAACCGTAATTTGAACACTATTCTGACCACACTGTTAAAAATTTTGCAGCATTCTGGCAGGTCATTCAACCGTTTTTTGAAAAAAAACCCGGTTTCATAACCATAATTTAACTATATTCTGACCATAAAATGGCCAATAATATGGTCAGAATAGTGTTAAAATTACGGTTGTGTAACCGTTTTCGGAAAAAACGGTCAAATGACCTGCCAGAATTCTGCAAATTTTTAACAATGCATATTATTGGCCATTTTATGGTCAGAGTATAGTTAAATTATGGTTATGAAACCGTTTTTTTTTTTTTTCAAAAAAACATTCGAATCATCTCCCAGAATCCTGCAAAATTTTTAACAGTGCGTTTATTCCTATTATTAACCCACGGGTATTTTTTCTTAAGTTGTGACTACCTTTTTGTGATATTCTGCACGTGAATAGTATCTGGTACGCAATTTATGCATACATACAATATGTATGAAGTACACTGTTAAACATTTGAAGCATTCTGTCCAGTCATTCGACCGTTTTTTTTTTTTTTTTTGAAAAAACGGTTTCATAACCGTAATTTAACTATATTCTGACCATAAAATGGCCAATAATATGGTCAGAATAGTGTTAAATTACAATTGTGTAACCGTTTTCGATAAAAACGGTCAAATGACTGAACAGAATGCCGCAAATTTTTAACAGTGTATAGTAATAGCCACATCCATATTATTTGTGAACAATTTCTGTGGATAAATAGAAGGAGGCCCTCCAGAATGATACTTGCCTCGGAACCCTACATAGACTAAGTAAGGCCGTGCAATTTGTTATGTTAGATATACTTTACAATATATATATATAAAGATTTTTCTTTACTGGGATTGAAAAATAACAGATGATTCTCTATTTAGCCCAGCTCATTTCAAAGAGACGGATTTCCCAATTAGACTATGTCATATATCCTGATATCCCACAGTCAGGTAAAAAATTAATAATAATAACGCATTTTTCCTGAAACAAAATTTTAATACATTTTAACACAAAAACATTCGTTTTAATTTTTCTAGCGGTAATAAAATGCATTTTTGTTTCGATATCTCTACATATAAGAATTATTTTTTAAATTTTATTTTGACTCCTTTCAATAGCTCAGAAACTTATATATATTTATTTTTCTATTTTAAATAATCTTATATTTTAACTTAGGTTTAAATATAAAACTCATTTCCTATTAAGATCGGAAACATAAATCATCTAAAACGTAGAAGCGTAATTTTTTTAATACCACAACAATGAAATATTTTCTTTTCAATAAACAGGAAATATTTCTAAAAAAAAAAAAAGCATCCCTCTGCTGTGGTATAAATTGTTTATTCTAGTGAAAATCCTACAGTGCTTTTAAAAGGGAAAACCTGTTAATATTATAACTCATTACACTCACAACAAAGATACAGTTGTTTATCGCCAGGTTTTATGCCTCAGTTTCTTTAGATCCAGCGAGGCTTATCAGTTCTTCCCGGAACTGGGTAACGTTCGCCCATACACACCGTTGGAAGATGAGAGAAAAAAGCATTTCGCGTGACTCCAACTGTCGCAAGTAAACCTTGCGTGCAAGAGTTCTATAACAAAGCGACTACCTATCATTTTTTATCCTTTGATGATGACAAAGACGGAAAGAATTTCGCGGTTGTCAGTCGGTATATATTTGAAAGGGAGGAACATGGTGTGCGGATATGTATACGTCAAGATTAAGTTTTGCAGAAAATATGTATTTGAAGCATATATATTAAGATAATATGAAATTATGTACCGTATAGCCTCCTGAGACCCAAGCAAAATGTAATGCATAATTTTTTTTTAAATATGAGTTTTTTTCAACAAATAGGCATCAAAAATGACGTTTGTAAAGAAATTAATAAATTTCGATTTTTTAATTTTGTTTTACAGCACATCCATCTAAATAAATGTTCAGGCCATAACTCGCTTTAAAGTAATTTAAAAAATGCGAAAAGTATGGGAAAGAATAGAATTTATTATAAAGAACAAAAGGCAAGTACAGTAGACTCCCTCAAATCCGCACAGCTTGGGACCAGAGAGGTTGTGCGAATTTTAGAATTTTGCAGATTTCTGGTCATTGATTTGTTTACATTTTTGAAACATTAATTTGATTGGTAGATGATGTCTTATAATGAATGCT
Organism: Maratus speciosus; assembly: GCA_963932465.1. Classification (NCBI taxonomy): domain Eukaryota; kingdom Metazoa; phylum Arthropoda; class Arachnida; order Araneae; family Salticidae; genus Maratus; species Maratus speciosus. The sequence goes on from OZ010786.1 coordinate 331,170,500, forward strand.
TACAATAAAGTGAAACATTAAAATAAGTAAAAGATTAAAATAATTTATTAGTTTAAACATAAGTAATTATTAAAAGAATTATATAACATAAAAATTTAGAAAAATATTAAATTATTACTGATGAAATCGATTCAATTCGATTCCAAAAGTGCTGTGTTGCCGTCTAGTGATAAAGAGATCATAAGATCGATACGTTATCATATAGATATTCTAATATATCAACATCAAAAGTAATGTAAATTTATTTAGTAATAAATCAGCTGTAATAACCAAAAGAGAATGATTAACAAAAAAATTAGTAAAAAAAGCATTGCGGTAGTCGCTGATTTCGGCGCCATCTTGAATTTTGTTCCTGCAACTAAACTGTAAATTTCATTGTTTACATCTGAAAAAATACGCGGATTTTAGACGTTCGCTGATTTTAGGGTCGCGGATTTAAGGGAGTTTACTGTATTGACATCTAATTTAAAACTGCAAAATAAAAATAGTTTACACAAATTAAAATAACATGAAAACGAAAATTATCCGCAGAACGTAGAATTCCAACTTGACTCATTTATTATGCCATTTTGTAAACAAAGTAGTTACCGTTGCCAAGATCCAAAAGCTGAATGTTGATTTTTGATTCATACATTACCAAAACCAACTGGTTTTAGATTGCTACAATGAAATTTAATGCAATAGAAGGAGAAAGCAAAACATCCATTTAAATCGATGCCAGGTCTCAAGAGGATATTCTGAGGTATAACACATACTTTTGAAACATGAAAATTCATCAAATTTTACAGCTGCGCTTTTATATGACGTGTTTAAGGGGTCTCAGGACTCTTAAAGCTTCAAAATTTTCGAAATTTTAATTTTTTTAGATGGTAAACTCCTATTTTTTCTGAACATTTTGACATAATTGTTTCTTTGAAATTACCAACAGAACAGAAGATGTGGCTTTTAAAATTTTTACCAACTCAATAGCGGAAGTGATGCTTCTGTAACTTTGAAGTCATTTTTCTACAAAAGACGTTTTTGGGCATAAAGCGCGGGATATCTCAAAAACTTCTAAATATTTTTTCATGAAATTTTCGAAACGTATGTTTCATGTTTGTCTGTATAAACTGAACCTAAAATTTCTTTTTTGTTGTAAAAAAAAAAAAAAAAAAAAAAAAAAAAAAAAAAAAAAAAAAGGTGATTATACTGTTGAAATTTTCAAAATATTGTATTAGTTAAATACAACTATAAAAATGCTTTAAATACATATTTATTGCCGAAACGTCAGTGAAGGCTTACTGTGGAGACACGAAACGTTTTGATTTCCGTTTGTCTGTCTGTCTGTCTGTCTGTCTGTCCGTCTGTTCCGCGATAACTGCCGCAAAAAGCATCCGATCGGCTTGAAATTAATGTGGCATGTTGATGAGGTACTCGGACTTAGCTGTATGGTTTTTGGTTAAATTTGGTTCATTCGTTCGGGAAATATAGAATATTTTATTTTGCTCTGTAATGCTTTTCAATGGCAAGTCAGACGATTTTCAAATTTTCATTTGTTGAAAGAAATGGCTCATATAAAAAATGGATTTAAATGGTAAATTTTTGATGCTGAAATTTTTAAATAAGAGTAGTAAATTATTCCTATTAGTTTGCAATTTTGTCAAAACATTTGTCAGAGCTTTTAAATTAGGTGTATAACTTATGGTGGAATTTTATACATGTGTTCGAATAATATAAAACATTTTATTTTATGAATTTACTTATATTTCATTTTTTTTCCTTTAACCGTTGCGTAGCAACTATATCTCATCTAAAAATATCATAAATGTGAAAGTATGTATGGTTTTTAAAGTCAAATCAAAGTTAAAAGGAATGAATTAATGAATGCCTTTGTATAGATATTTGCATATAAATTGATTTAAACGCAGAAATGAAAATAGTATTTATATACTATATAGAATAATATCTTTATTTATGTATTCAACTATTTTGATTATAAAGGAAAAAGTTCGTTATTTTCATACAGAATAAACTGACATTATTCTATTAAACTTTATAAACTTTATTGTTGCCAAAAAAAAAAAAAAAAAAAAAAAAAAGGGGGAATAACAATTTCTCCCAAAGAGTTCATTTTAATTTGTAAGATTTCCACGTGCAAAGGGAAAATGCAGCAAATTACAAATAATAAAAAAGATAAATAGGACAGGAATGAATACATATAAACATTTCACACCAAATACCACCTAAATTAATTTTTGTAGTGGTATTTTCCCACACTACGAAGAAAGATTCCTCGATTTACACGATTTTACTTGGCCTTCCTTTTCTCATTGGTTGCGATTTCATTTTCGCAATTGCGTATATTAATTGGCACAAAATTTTACATTTTTATGACTGAGGTATATGTAAGGCCATACAAATAAGAAATTCCGCATTGTTTCCTATAAAATGTGATAAAGTGTTGGTTAACTATATATGTTTCTATTAAGAGGAGCAGGGCTGCCAAGCCTCCGGCGTTCTGGATACCAGTATTTTAATACAAAATATGTTACTTTATTTAATTGAAACATTTGCGCGATTTAAAAGAACAACATTTTCTGTAAGGTAATAGTGTTGTGCAAAAAGCCTGAGACTTGCCATGTCTGGTGGTGAGTGAAATGTTTTATTTAATGCATTTATCTCTATTTTAATGCTACGTGAACAACGTCCCGTGTAACAGCTTGTAGAGTGTAAAATAAATTATTAAAATAATCCCTATTACGAAAAATGAAACAAAATGTCCGGCTAAGGGAAATAAAAGGTTAGTTAACCTTTCGTAATTTGACCTGAACACAGGTGTGCATCAAATTTCAACGGTGTTTGTAACATCACGATTTTAAATTAAATGTGGATACTATTAAAAGGCTATTACAAAAAATACTTAACGGCGCCATATCGCGTTTATCTATTTAGTCAATTGGAAGTGGACACGATGATGAATTATTAACCGTTAGGTTTAGAACTCCCCCTACTTTAGGGTGATTTTAGTAAGTTAATGCTATCGAGTACATTTTTAGATATTTAGATTAGATCTTAGATATAAATATTGCAGAATGGTAATCAAAATTATTATTAGATTTCTAAATTAGATGTCTCAGTTTACATTTCCAAAAGTTCTTTATCCATTAGATACAGATGTTTGTGGTTAGCAGGCAAGTAAATACTGCTGTATGGATATTAGGATAATGTAAAATGCTTGACAAAATTGTTGCTTATCCTTATAAATCGTAGTGTAAAAATGAATCTAAGATATAGGATAATCATTAACTCAATCAATAGAAAATTACAAATGCAAAATAAATTACACAACGGGGGGTTCAGGGGGGGCACCCCCCTGAAGAAATTTGCTTTATTATATAAAAATTACTAGAATAAGTAGCTCGTGAGAATTTCAGAATATCATTACATAACAACGTGTTTAATTTAACGCTTCTAATGTCTGAAACCATCGAAATATTTTTTTCTCCTTCTATAAATGTTTGTGTAATTTAAAAGTTTAAATTTTGTTTTTGTAGAAAGATTAATATTAAGCAAAATTTGCTAAAAACAATAAGTTGCAGAGATGACGTTGAGGCTCTTGATCTGCAGATTTACTAGTCAAGGTAGGTAATTTTGATTAAATTATCAATTGATGCTTGGTATTACGGAATGAAAAAATCAGCAAAAAGGATTTCCTCTTGACATAATCATAGGATCCCCCCCCCCCCGCCTTTAAATCTAAACAAATCAAGTCATTTTCAACGTTTCACATCAATATTAACCATTTAAAAACATTTTAACGCGCAATAGGTTATTGATAAATATATTTTCAAGCTTTAAGTCACGTTTGTCAACTATTACAACTTGCCATGTTAAAATTCCCACTCGTGATTTGAGGTCTTATAACAATCTCTGTACCTGCGCGTAAAAATTCCAGAAATTTATAACTTTTAGACGTATTCATAGGGAAATATCTCGTTTTATCAAGTAAAATTATCGGTTTCTTTTAAATATGACGTCATTTTCAGTCGCTGAAATATTTTGCCTATTGTCTCAAACTCAAAGTCAGCGAAATGAAAAAATAGTGAAATATAACAGCATCATCAGGGAAATTGTGTTTTTTTTTAAAGCGTAACGTCATTTTCTGTTCAAATTTTTAAAAAAATATATTTTTAATTGTAATGAGAAAATGGCATCAGTAAGAATATAATCAATAAAGATAACTAAACCACTTTTAATGGAAATGAAGTACTTCAGTTGCCACGATTAGAAAATTGGTATTAAAAACTATAAAAAAATTAATATCTCAAAAATAAATTGAGGTACAACTTTCAAACAAATTGCTTTTAAATGTGCATTTTTTTCTGCATACGCCGGTGTAAACATTTAAAACGTGGTATGTTCAGAAGTTTAAAATTTTGCAGTAGCGAAAATTGCAAAACCAAATTTTTATTTCAAATTTCAAAGTGTTGCCATTCGCAGAATGACGTATGCGTTACGCACAGATATGTTTGTCCTTTATTGCCGAAACGTCAGTGAAGGCTTACTGTGGAGACACGAAAAGTTTTGATTTCCGTTTGTCTGTCTGTTCCGCGATAACTGCCGCAAAAAGCACCCGATCAGCTTGAAATTAATTGGGCATATTCGTGAGATACCCGGACGTAGCTGTATAGTTTTTGGTTAAATTTGGTTCATTCGTTCGGAAAATATGGAAGATTTTATTTTTCTTTATAATGCTTTTCTACGGCAAGTCAGACGATTTTCAAATTTCGATTTGTTGAAAGAAAATGGCACGTTTGATTAATGGATTTAAATGTCAAATTATGGATACTAAAATTCCAAATAAGGGTTTTAAATTATTCCTATTATATTGAAGTTTTATCAATATATCTATCAGATTTTTTTATTTACGCGTATAATGTTTTGAGGACATTTATACATGTATTCCAATAATATAAAGAATTTTTAAATTAATTTTCTTGTTTTACATGATACATATTTCTTTTTTTTTCCTTTTCTTCGTTGCCTAGCGACTGTTATTCGTAGCCTATCATTGCGTCAAATATGAATGAAGTTAGTAAATTACGTTAATTTTGATGCAGGTACTATTAAAAGGCTATCACAAAAAATATTTTATCGCGCCAAATCGATGCAATTTATGCAATTAACAGTGGGCACGGTAATGAATTATTTTCCAGTAGATTTATAGATCTCCAGATATGCATATTTTGGGGGGCTTTAAATATGTTATTGCTATCGCATGGATTAGGATGTTTAAACTAATGTTTAACCATGCTATAAGTGAAAAAAAAGTACAGTTAAAGGCATGTAAATCCTTTTTAACACTTTCCAACATGGATGAAAAGTATTTATGACTTCAGTTTTTCTATCTGTCGCCTGCCGTGTTTCTCTACGTGCTCTAACTCGCGTAAATATAGTCGGGATTACATGTAATTGATATACGTTATTGAGGTTTGCCAAAGTATGTTTGGTATTAAAAATGAAGAGTGTAGCATTCATAGCTTAATTACAGGGGCACTCATAAATATTCCGTTACATTATAGTCTTTGGGAAAAATCGTCTGCGGTGTATTTAAATAATGTTACACAATTTTAAACGTAATGAAATTTATATACTTTATTAAGGTGCACTAGAACCTGGTTACTATAAAATATGTTATGTTTAGCACTTACAGCATGCGTACAGGGAACTCAAAAGTATTCATAATATTACAATCTTTGAAGAAAATCCTTTTGTGGCGTTTTTTAATGATGTTACTCTGTTACAAAATAATAAAATTGATATGTATTTTTGAAACATTTTTGTAGTATACGGGATACAAAGCATATGTTTTCTTCAGGGTCACACAAAAGGGGTCGATTAAAATGTGGTCTACGGGGGAAAAAAACTCTTCACAGCTTATTTTAACACATTAGCGACGGGAAACGAGAATTCTCGTTTTTATTCAGAATACATCATTGGCTAAGGGAGTGACTTCTACCTTACAGAAAAGACATTTATATTGTGTTGTCCATATTTTTTATAGATTGTAAGACATTATATATTACATCCGTACATTGAAAGATATTTACTGCTGCATAAACATGAAAAACATATCTCAGAAACCAATTTCCGAGACACTTTCAGAAGAGGGAGGAGCTTCTACTGTTTTTAAACCCAGATTTAATTAAATTGCCTGTCGTCAGTGTGTTAATTGTGTTGCACTAATTCAAACATTATGAAATTAAATTATATTACTGTGGTTGACTACAAGAAGCTTGAATATGATTTGTATCGTATTTATCGTTCATTTATAGGGTCACATAAAAAATTCGAAGGGGTTCAGGGGGGCAGAGCCCCCCTGAAGAAATCTACTTTATTATTTAAAAATTACCAGAATAAGTAGCTCATGAGATTTTCAGAATACCATTACATAACAAAGGGTTTAATTTAACGCTTCTAATGTCAGAAACCTTCGAAATATTTTTTCGTTTTATAAATGTTTATGTAATTTCAAAACTTTAAATTTCTTTTTTTGCAGAAAGATTAATATTACTCAAAGGGTGCTAAACACAATGAATTGTAGAGCTGACGTTGAGGCTCCTGATCTGCAGATTTACTAGTTTAGGTTCAGGGTGATTATTACAATGTGAAGTTTAATTAGGTACAAAAAAAATTCATCCTGACTGCAAAATACATTTTGTTATCTTCCGCGTAAGCTGTAATACCAATTTTCTGCTCGACAAATATCAGACAGTTTGGAGCCCCTATAAATACCAATTATGCAAGTTGAATTTTTTTAAACACATGAAATAACAGAACATACTTATATATTTCATCCCAATAAAAAATGTGTTTTACAATCATATACATTTTGAAAATGGTCTTTTTTTTTTTTTTTTTTCAAATTTTAAGAGTCTTGAGACCTTTTAAAATCAAAAGTTAGCATAAGGATTGAAATTTTTAAATTAAAAGCTTTGCCCTAAACGACATTTTTTTTATATTTTAGACGAACAACTAATTAAAAATTGGTCAAGTGCGAGTATTGCTCGCACACAGAGTGTACCGTCTAATAAGACCAGTGGCCGAGAGGTTGTGCTCTCGAAACTGGTAGACGGGAGGTGCTGGGTTCGAACCCAATCGTGCCCGTCGGCCTAATCGTTCGGAGTTTTTGTGGTTTCCTTTGGACCATGGATTTCCATGCGTAAATACGGGTTAGGCTCCCTTAGAAAAACCCCCACGAAGGGCACTCTCCCCCTGGATCTATATCCCTCGAGTAGATACTTGGTCGTCAAAAATCAACCCAACCCGTCTAATAAGTATAGTAATTAGTAACTGCAATATTACAAAAAAATCATTGCTAAAATAATAAAAAGCCTTTGTAAAAAACTGTAGAAAGCATGGTTGAGTACAGCTATATATACTAGCAAACATATAGATGGATGTACCGTGAAAGTTGAGAGAGATATGAAGCCTACATAATATCAAATATTGCTATTCTGTATAATAATAATAAAAAAAAAATCTTATCTGTTTATGATGACAAAAAAATGAATGAATGGCGCAAAACTGCACGGAGATGTTAGTATATACATTGTCAATAGCGCCACACCAGTGGCTGAGAGGGTCTGCTCTCGAAGCTGGTAGACGGCAGGTGCTGGGTTCGAACCCAATCGCGCCCGTCGGCCTAACCGTTTCGGAGTTTTTGTGGCCTTCAAAACCTTGGATTTCCATGCGTAAATACGGGTTAGGTTCCTTTAGAAAAACCCCCAAGGAGGGCACTCCCCCTAGGGCCTATATGACTCGAGTTGATAATCGGCCGTCAAAAATCAACACAACACATTGTCAATAACATTGTTTTCGCTGGTAGTATATTCTAGAATGAATGGATTAAGAGTTAAAAATATATTCCCACGGTTCATTTCTAGTATTGTTTCTGAAGTTGATATTAAAGTCGCCTGCAATAATTATCTAGGTTTTAAAAGCCGGTGTCACGGAGCTTTTTAATATTATTAGTTCACCACTATGTCTTTCTGCTGCTCCAGCCATGCCAAACCTTTAGCAAAACATTCAAAAGCTCCGGAATTGCTAATTTGCTCGTTTTCTTTTTTCCACTCCTCAGCTTACGGGAGCTCAAGTTAATTTCAAATGAACTCTAAGAAAGGGGATTGAAAATATTTGTGTGTACTCGTAGTTCGTAAAGGACCGCTTGCACACGAGTAATATGGTAATTTAAAAAAAAATTCAAAATGGATTTTGCACACAAGGAATGTGATAAGAAAAAAAAAAAGCTTTCAAAGTGGATTTCGGTTAACCGAGAGTTTCGGTTAAAAGTGTTTTGGATAAAATAGATGTCATATTCTACAGTAATTATCTTGTAGGGAAATTAAGTAATATACATCAATTTAAATTCATTTACAATAGCGCAATGTCTCTAAAATACACTGCAAACAATCACCCCCCCCCGCCCCACATTGACCATTATATAAAGGGGCACTTTTGTGTGCCACTGTAAATGAACTATTAATGCATCACATGTCTTCTTCAATCCGAATATGCCATGATAAACATCATTAACGTATATCAATTTCATGAAAATCCGAGAATATTTACGCGAGTTAGAGGGTGGACAAACAAACTGCGAGGCGGAAAGACAAACCAAATTCATACAAATTTCTCAAATACATTGGAAAGTATTAAGAGGTCAATATACCTTCAAACTTAATCTTTTATTTATTTTTTTTAATTTCATTTTAAATACTATTCAAAGGCTCACTATATGCATTGTGACATATATTTATCACACAAGAAATTAAAAAAAAAAAAAAAAAAGGATAAAAGTAAGGCATTTTCCTGAATATTTTAAACGTTATGAAGAACTTTTCAAAATGTCCCATTCGCATTCCATATCAATTAAAATCCCCAATATTTTTATGCAGGTTTGGTTTATATACACAAATAAAACGGTGCATAGTTTTTTTTTTAACTAAATATAATTGGAAAAGTTAAAAGTAGTTAATTGCAGAAATGTGATGCAAAAATGCTGAAAATTTCATAAAAATTAGAAAATATTTTTTTTTACCTTTATATTAAAATATATATAATTCTATGCACAGTTTTATTTGTATATATAAACCAAATTTGTATAAAAAATATCGGGGATTTTAATTTATATGGAAGGCGAAAAAAAAGTTTGAAAAGTTCTTCATAACGCTTAAAATCTGTATATATATTTCTCTTACGTAGCGCTAAAATAGGGCTGAATTTGTCGCTTGCCGTTTGGCAACAATCGCGGTAACACAATTAATTTGCCTTATTACATTCCACCAATCAGAAGAGTGACTTCATCACTTAAAATCGCGTTACAGCGCCTAGAATTACCTAGTATTCAAGAAAATGCCTTATTTTTATCCAATTTTTTTTTCTTAATTTCTTGCGGGGTAAATATATGCCAAAATACATATAGTGTGCTCTTGAATAATATTTAAGGGGAAAATAAAAGAAATAAACTAAAAAACAGGAATTCTGTTTTTTTAGAATCTAGTGTCGCACACGATGAAAAAAAATATATATACATGTTTATAAATATAGATAGTACAAAGGATATTTCAGTTTTAAGACTTAATACACAAGCTTTTATTTTATATAAAAGACCGCATCCGCTGACGAATTCTTCATTTACGATCTAGTCTTAAACAACCTCCACACTAAAGCATGCATAGGACGACACTATCGCTAAATAATACACAAATCCATAAAAAGAGATGTCTTCTTTCAAGAAACTCGCCAAAAACTGGCTATCTAATGATTTATATTCCTTCATTTGTTTGTTTTATTAATATAGATACTTAAAATTAAATTTGGTTTATAATAGCACCATGTTTTATCAGAAATCATTCATTTAATCTATTTTTTTCAATATAGTACGTATTTTAATTACATTTTCTCCCGTTGTTATGGGAAAATGCGAAATCGCAATCGCAACTTGAATGCGAAAATGCGAAATCGCAACTTGAGTTGCGAAAATAAAAAAAATGGCGCTAAAAACTGCAAAAAATCAATATTTCAAAAAAAAAAAAAAAAAAAAATGAGATGAATTTTTCAAACAAATTGCATTTAAAAGTATTTTTTTTCCAATACGATGGTATAAAAATTGAAAACGTGCGATGCGTAGAAGTTAAAAATTGTAGTAGAATATTTAACCTTACAATAATAAATCTGCTTTGTTTTACGGCTGCTTATACAACGGAACGTTATTTTTTAGAGACGATATTTTAATACCTGGGAGAAGGAAATAGAATACCGGGGATTAAAAAATGAGTTTGAAGGTCCGTTGTCCCCTTAAAAAGGCGGAAAAGGAAAGCTACTTTTTTTTTTGCGGTACAGTTCAAAATGACGTTTTATATTTCCAGTCTATCACAAAGTGAGGGAAAAATCAATTAAAAAATTCCATCTTTGCGTACAAAAAACAAGTTAGATTAAATAAAATTGAGTTAAATTAAATAAATTACGGTTTTACGAAGTATGAATAGGTAGTTCTTATTTTTAACATTTCCCAACATAGTTGAAAAGTGTTTACGAATTTGGTTTGTCTGTGTGTCTGTCTGTTTGTCTTTCTGTCCGTGCTCTTAGTCATATCGCACACTAAACAGACAAAGAAAAAAAAAGAAAAAAAAACAAAGATTGCAGTGCGAAAGCTTCGCACACTAAACAGACAAGCGACAAAAAAGAAAAAAAAAATCAAAGATTGCAGTGCGAAAGCTTCGCACGGGTCTATTAGTTCTATCTAATTTGCAATTTTTCAATAAATTTATATTTGTGGGAATTGCAATAAATGTATTTCCTATAGTTGGTTTTATTATGAAAATTGTAACGAGCGTAAAAATTTAAGTTTTAGAGACAAATATAAATTTAAAAAAATGCAATTTAACGAATTACAACGACCATTTGGAAAATGATTTTTTCAAAGACTAAAATTTAAGACATAAAAAATCGCACGGAGTTGATCATACATTACGTACGACATGGATTACATTTTTCGGTACTGTAAATTTTTAAACTGCTACGGAGCTGGTCATACATTACGTACGCCATGGATTAAACATTAATATTCCTGGACCAATTTTAAATAAAATTTCATTCTTAAACTTCGAAACATCCCACAATATTACTTTTTACACCGTCATATAGAGAAAAAATGTACTTTTAAATGCAATTTGTTTGAAAGCTGTATCTCAATCTCTTTCTGAGTTATTAATTTTTTTTGTAGTTTTTAATACTTTTTTGTCATAGTGGCAACAGAAGTATCCATCTCTGTTGAAAGTAAAGGGAAAATACAGATTACTGTATAGACCAATCTGAAAATGTATATAATGCGGATTCAACCAATAAAACACTTCAGATATGTTTTGATTTTCTACCCTGGCAGAGGACAATAACCATTTTTTCAAACGGTTAAAAAAAAAAAAAAATAAATAAATAAAACTTAAGTTAAGAGACATTTCACCTTGATAACAAATAAGAAACCGGTTTGAATGCTGCAATTTGTCTCATGTAGCACACTTTTGTCTGACTGTCTGCTCAGTGCCTTATTCGCGTAAATATAGCCCGATCGATAGTGAAGTGTGTAGCATTTTCGGTTCATTTACGGCGGCCGTTCAAAATAATTCCGTTACATTACTGTGTATGGGGAAAATCGTTTGCCGTGTATTTTAATGATATTACGGTATTTTAAACATATCAAATTGTTATACGTCACTGAAGTGTACTACAAAATTCTTACTATAGAATAGGGTGTGCATGGAACTTATCGTTCATTTACAGGGACACATAACAGGATTTTGCTATATAAGTAAATGAGCAATATCTGAACTATTGAAACCTAAGGACAACAATTCCTGGAAATGCGTTTTCAATTGTGGTATGCGTTTTAATATTTAACTTTTAAAAAATATTACTTGGTGTGTATAAATTTTATAGAAGATATACAGGGTCGCAAAAAGTTCTCAACAATGTTAGTTTATTGGCGGAAATTGCGGAGGTTACATTTTCAACTGTGCTATGCGTTCAATTGAACTAACTTTTAGCATACTATGTAGTATGCATACATATTTGTAGATAACTATACTGGGCTGCACAAAAAAAAAAAAAAAATCGTATATTTTAAAGACTATTCATGGTAATAGCAGGAATCGGGTTTTCAGATGCTTTATGCGTTTTCATAATAAAGCAATAAAACAAAAGTGGAAAAATGTAATTTTAAAAAGTGAAGGAACAATATTTAAAACATATACATGTATACAGGGTGTCCCAAAATGGGTGTTTTCACAATAAAAATTAAATAATTCATTAATAATAGTAAGTAGAACAATGAAATCATTTGAATGCTTAAAAGAAAGCTCATGAAGTTTGTTTATAGTATATATAAAATAGTAGTTTAAATTTTAGCAAGTGAGTGAAAGGCTCTGTCTCTATTTATAAATATGCTCAAATAAGCACTAAAAGTGTAAAAAGTAAATATTTTTTACGTGTTTCTAGATCTGAATTGAGTGCTTTTTTCTACACATAAGTTTCAGCATTCTTAGATTTTGAGACAACGCAGCGCGGCTGTTGACAAAAAATTGTAACAATTTTAAAGACTTTTGGATGCAAATCTATGAGCTACCAAATAACTATATTACTTATTTTATCTTTATACTTATTATCATTATTTAGTTATAGGGTAACTCTAGTATAGATGGCCATAGTTTTTAAAGATCGAAAAAGAAATTCTTAGAATGCAAATACAAAAAATATTTATGCATATTTAAAATTCTGATACATATACCCACCATATTTTGGGCAAAAATAAGTAAATATTGAGAACAAAAAGTGGGAAATAAAAGTGAAATTAAAATGGCAGATGGCTATCTCTCCTTCAAGCCGAGGAGAGATGGCCATAAAATGCAACAAAGAAAAAGTGAAGTTAAAATAGCAAAAAATAACACATTTGTAATAGTTAATCATGACAAACATATAGCAATTTGTAAAGATGCAATTATATCATGGAAAATGAGTTAATAAATTCGAATAACAAAATTTTAAGTATAATTTCATTTTAAGTATAATTTAATCATCTTTCGTAAATTTTTATTATATTTTTGGCAAATGTATTGATATTTTGTACACGTTTCATGGAACCAATTGAAATACCTTATGCAATGTATCAGGTCCACGTTTTTGGCTGTGGAATTACATTCTTCTCTTAAACCAACTCAGTGATCCTCATCAAATTATATTCCCTTGCAATCTGTAGAATCCTGATAATTTCAAATGTATTTCATCTTCTTCGCTGCTTGAAGTGTCGTGTGTTTGTTTTTTTCTCGCGTATATTTTTTAATTTTGTACGGAATTAAGTTTATTTATCAACTTTATCTGTTTCTGGGATGAAAGTTTTTGACGAATTTCCATAATTTCAATATTTTCAAAAAAAAAAAAAAATTACGCATCGTTTGGCCCTATTATATTATATTTAGTATAATATTTATATTACTTAAAATTTAAACAATCAATTAATATAATTATAAACATAAAAATTATATAATTATTTTAAATAAAATTATATTGAGTTAAACCCCTCACTCCATATAATTTTGAAATATTGATTAGAGGAGGTCATCTCTCCTCGATTTGATGTGGCCATCTATCCTGAAATTGAAGGACAGCAGGCAACTCAAATTAAAGCGACACTCCGCCATCATGCGTCTTTTTTTTTAGGCTTAGAAATAAAGAATGGATTATATTTGTGCCTTAAAAGTCCCTATAATAAAAAAAAATGTAACGAACGCATTGCAAAACATTCACATACCTAACTCAACAAAAATATTCAACCACTAAATTAAATAAACATTAAAATTTCACATACTTCTTATAATCGAAAAACACAGCATCACGTTGTACGCAATGAAAGAAGTAGTTGAACTTATTTCCTACGAACAAAGTTAATGCTGCAAGCCATGTATAATCAAGATTTGGAAATATTTAGGCTGGTCATCTCTCCTCTATGTTCATCTATGTTAGAGTTACCAAATTGGACCTTCTATTGACAGTATGCTAAGCTAATTGTAGCTTATAGCTTTTATTTTAAACAGTTAAAGAGGTATACTTGTTCTTTTAAGGAATTTGATTCAATTCAATGAATGTACAAATGAAAAAAAAAGTCACAGTTGATAACTTAAACGATTACTTTAAATATATCTTCATGAAAATCTGTCATTTTTTTTGTTTGCAATTTTTTATTTCTAAAAAGGTTAACATTTTAATACCGAAATATAAGTTTTTACTTTACTGTGAACGATTCTTAGTAAATTCCAAAACAAAAGATTTTGTAAATTATGGACTTAGAACAAGAATTTCTTTTTAGGAATATCTATTGTTTAGGAATAAACAGTTCTTTTTGAGCTTGGGAAGTTTTTAGAATGGGAAATTTTCGAGGTTGAAGCCCCTTGGCAATACTTTTTTTCCTACATTTTCTATCTGATAGCTTCAATTTAATCTGCTTTTTTAGAGATGAGAAACTAAAGCGGCAGATAGAAAACAATTTTATCTGGAGTTTCTTCAATTTTATTGAAGCTTGTTGTAGAATTTAAAACAAAGATGCACAAATAGTGACGCAGAATTTAAAACAAAGACAATCGACTTCTTGATCTCAGCTGGGAATAAATCTTAGGTTTATAGTCTGAATTTTTATCATTTCCAGTGAATGTTTTGTTAGCTCTTTATATTATAGGCATTATTATTGTATACCTAGTGCCAAATCAATATTGAATATATTGGTTTTATTCTGGTCGAATATTGCGCCAATATAGACTATGTCTATAATTTGAATTTTATTAATGCCACTAACTGTTATGTTAAATCTTTATAATGTATACATTGACACCATACAGAGTAAAAACAAAATATTTATTATATTTATACTAGTGTAGTACAATATTATTCCAATATCACTTGAATTTGAACTATATATTGTTAGAGTTTCCATGAATTGCTATGCTAACTTTTTGTATTAGAGACACTAATACTTTATTAATAGTATAAAGCAGTATTTAAGTATTGCGCGGCAGCGCAATACTTATTTATTTCCAGTGTCACTTCTCAATGTTAATTTAACATAGAAAAGTCTATGGAGATGATAACTTTTTCATTTTTTCTTCCCACCTTTTTGTCCCTGATGCCACTCATTTTTAATTCTTTGCTAATTCTAATAATATTATAAATTCAAAGTGTAAAAACATTTGCCTGACGTCAGGGTGAAAACGGATCATAAAATGCTTTTGCATATAGGTGGATTATAATCTAGAGAGTAACATGGGCTAATTTTTATTTACATTATTCAAATATTTTTCTTAATAATTCCAAATTTCGCTTTTTTCATTGAGAATCAACGGACATTTTCTAATAAAATTTAACTTTTTTCCCTTCATTGTTGTAAATAATTCAAAAGCCGTAATTGATACATTACGGCTGGGGGGTTCATATCAACGTCAACCATCAAAGTACGAATATTTTATACACACTCGGGGGAATAATTATTGAACCACACTCGTAAAACGTGTTAATCCCTCGAAAAACTGGATGATGGTTGACATTTACAATAACAACCGCCGCGGCGAGCGGCCCATCTTCGTCCGCAACCCTTTATTCTTCTACTCTACTCCGACTCTTTTGCGGAAGCGAGATTCCCAGGTGCCCAGCCACGTCCCGAATGAAAAACTCTCTAGCAATAGCCAGATTGAAAAAAAAAAATCAAAAATTGAAACCGGACAAATTTAAAAGGAAAATTACACAAATTAAAGACACCGAAAAGCGGGAAGGGTTGGGCTCGGGGCGATGAAGCTACCGAAAGACTCCTAGCCGCTCCTAGCTTATTATTATTAGCATTGAATAAGAATCAATTTGCCTATATTTAGTTGAATGATTTTCACGTGAAACATGAAACCAAAGAAACTGAAATAGTTTTTTTTTTTTTTTTTTTTTTAGAAATTAAAAAGATGATGAATATGGCGTCATAGTGGAAATAACAATAACATTTTCAAGCAGATTTTTTTCAATTCCTACTTTTAGCTCACACTCTCCCTATATTTATTTATTTATATATTTATCTTGTTCAAATTTTCAATCGTTAATAAAATACTCGTTATTCATCCTATCAAGTTGAAATAATTTTTTTTAAAACTTGTACTGGATGACAATTGATGTTAATACTGTTTTTTCAAATATTAATTAATTAATTAAATTTTAATTAATAAATTTTAGTTTTGCATGGGAAACAAAATGGCGGCCATGAGTTATTGAAGAGGAATGAAAGTATTTTCAATAAGGGGTTACCATAGGGAGGACCCTGTTCTGTCGCCAAATACCGCCAAGTTTGTCGCCAACTTGGCGATATATCGCCAAATTTGGAGGCCAAAATGAGTCGCCAAAAGTGACGCCAACTTGGCGATATCTGTAATATTTCGCCAAATTCCCATAGAGTTCCATTGTAAACCTACTTGCTTATAGAAAATCAACAAATTGAGATATTTTAATGCAACAAAAACTAATATTAGCTTAAGGGATTATATTAAATTTTTCTTTGATGGCCTAAGTAGGAATTGACTTTAAAAACAAAATTTTTATATTACTTGTTTAAGTTCAGATTGTAATTTTTTGACCAAACTACAGCAACCTGCATTACTGCACTGGTGAAACATTTTGAATTATACATAGGTAAATTGCATCACAAATTGTGATGCGATATCGCACAAATCAAAGCCTGATGATGATATACCCTCCATTAATTTTGAAATGTGTTCGTCTGAATTCAGTAGTTAGTAAAAAACTTGACATATTAAACAAAAACCTAATTTGCAGAACAAATTAAAAAAACAAAATTTATTTCCTAAATTGTTTAAACCCGAGAAGGGGCAAATATTAAGATATTTCATTCAATTCGTTCTACATTTAATGTTAAATTTTTGTAACAAATAAGAATCAATTGAACATTAAAAAATAAAAATGAAATTCATACAATATAATACTTTAAACACCTATATACTTAGATTCCGTTCAAATGAAATCGAAATAAATCTTAGACTTTTTCCATTTTTAAGTTGTAAATATGTGTACTGCAGATTTTGCATTATGTTTATGACGATTGTACATAATATAAGATACATGCAAAATACAAAACTTTAAAAAAGTCTAAGATTTATTTCGATTTCATTTGAACGGAATCTAAGTGTATAGGTGTTTAAAGTATTATATTGTATGAATTTCATTTTTATTTTTTAATGTTCAATTGATTTAACTTATTTGTTACAAAAATTTAACATTAAATGTAGAACGAATTGAATGAAATATCTTAATATCTGCCCCATCTCGGGTTTAAACAATTTAGGAAATAAATTTTGTTTTTTTAATTTGTTCTGCAAATTAGGTTTTTGTTTAATTGAATATAGTATTTGTTCTACTGTGATCCAATATTATTAAGATCTGTAGTTTGAATTTGAATTGCTGCTGTGAACTTTATGTAGGAGCTTTATTGTAGAGGCAGTAACACCGTATACAGCTTTAGTTATTGGCCGATTGGTTTTATTATATGCCGATTTTGGTTATTGTTTTTTACATTAAGATAGTTTCAATTTCCGGACCGGTTCAAATCGGTTCCGAAAGTAAAAGTAATTATTAAAAAAAACATGAAACCAGAATCAAAAATGTAAAAACTAGCCCCGTTGTAGATCGTCCTCAGCTATCCTATGAAAAAAAAAATCATTCGAAAATATCAAAATTCAAGCGAGATATTTGAAAATAACTTCCCCATTGGATTAACATTATCATCCGGGTCTTTGGAGTGACTAGTGAAGGCTCTTAAGTCTATAGACTGTATTTATGTTGTATCAATGAACTGTGATATTAGGGAATTATATTATAGACAAATATAATTTGTTCCTAATGTAAATTCAATTGTCTTATATGACTATTTAACAATTATAATAGCATGTTATTGTACAGACTTTAATACGATGTACATAGTATCAAACTAATTTTGGATATAATTGGGTTTATTGTTATCCAATACTGCACAAGTATTACCGAAGTCTAACGTTTGTATTTATATTATACCCGTTGATTGCGATATTAGATCCTTATATTATATACATTTATAATTTGTTTCTAATAGGAAATCATTAATGGCATTATTTTTTCTAATGTGATCCAATATTGTGCCAATGCTATTATCAGCAGAAAATATTCACGAATCACCAATATTTATTACATATTGGTTTTATATTGAAAATATTTTCAATATACCCAATGCGGACAGAATTGGAATAATATTATTAAACTACTAAATGCTATCCTATATAACATTTCACAAGTTTTTAGGCGCGGTTTGCTTTTTTTGGTTGAAAAATCGAACTTTTGTTTTTTGCATTTTTCTATTCTTGTCTGTAGGCTATATATCTATAATAACACATTTCCATTATCTATAATAGATAATAATATGCCTATCTATAATAGAAGAAAGTATAGTAACCGAAATTTATTTCGACTTCAGTTTTTCGAGGGATTAACACGTTTTACGAGTGTGGTTCAATAATTATTCCCCCGAGTGTGTATAAAATATTCGTACTTTGATGGTTGACGTTGAACATTAAAGGCTAATAGGTGCCTATATGCTCACTTTCTGATTTCGTTTTAGGTGTGAGACGTGGCAACTGGCTTGAAATGGGGGATTGGGGGAAAAGGTTGGTTTGGAGCTTATGGGGGCAGATCTGAAGCAGTCTTGTGATAGATTTGTGACAGTGGATGAGACGTGGCTTCATCACTATGATCCCGAGTCCAAACGATAGAGTATGGAATTGGCGGCACAGCAGTTTACAACCCCCCTCCCCCCGATAGTTCAAGGTGAAAGCATCAACACGCAAAGTTATGGCCTTGGGATACGAACGTGTGCTGCTTATTGACTACCTGGAAGCTGGACATAATATCATGGGAACCTATTATGCAGTCCTAATCTCTAAGTTATGCGAAAGGCAACAAAGGGAAAACGGCGCGAGATGTTGCAGCGAAAAGTGCTGTTCCACCAGAACAAGGCTCCGGTCTACAGAAGCCTGTTACTGGTGCCGTAATCCATACAGCTGGTTTCGATGTGTTGGAACATTCTTCCTACTATTCACAGAACTGCTTCAGGTCTAGCTCCATAAGCTCCAAACCAACATCCCCTTTCCCCTTTCAAGCTAGGTGCCACCTGTCACTCCTAAAACGAAAAATAGTATGTTAATATAGCAGCTACGGTTCTTAAATTTAGAACATAAGCATCTAAGACATTAGGCTTCAATATTAAACATCAACCATCGCAGTACAAATATTTTACACACACTCGAGACAATAATTATTGAAGTAGGTGTTGAATAAGCTTGTGTAATTATTGCAGTAGGTGATTGTCGTAGGTGTCTGAGGCCCCCAAAAACATGTTTATATAAAATGTCTGTCTGTCAGTCCTTGTGTCGCCATTGTACCATCGAAAAGTGTATAAAATTATAGATAGAATTTAACCGAATTCCATGTATATATTGTTGGCTATAGCAAGCAGGTCCTCCTTAAACTTGGAAGTATTCCGCTGGAAGAGGGCGCTGCAATAATGATTTTTGTGCCAGTTTCATTATTGTACCATCAAAAAATGTATGAATTTATGCATAGAATTAAACCAAATTTCACGTATACATTTATGGCTATGACAAGCAAGTCCTCCTTGAATTTAGAAATATTGCACTGGAAGGGGGCACTGCAATAGCGATATTTGTGCCGTTTTCATTATTGCACTATCGAAAAGTGTATAAAGTTATGCATAATAAAAAAAATCATATATCTATATTTGTCAATGACAAGCAGATCCTCCTTGAATTTGGAAATATTCCGTTAGAAGTGGGAGCTGTAATAGAGATTTTAATGTAATTTTCTCGAATTTTTTGTAGTTCTGTTGTACATCGGTTGCTCGTGCAGCGACTGGAACTTGGAACTGCTAAGCCAACTTTTTGCAAACAGCTGACGTACAACAGAATAGCAGAAAATATTGATTCTATTAAATATTATGCACGACATTAACTCAATTTAACTCTATTAAGGTGTCTCAGGATTCTTAAAATTAGAAAAAAAAAACAAAAAAAAAACATTTTCAACATTTAATATCTTAAAATGTGAATGATTTAAAAACACACTTTTTATTGGGATGAAATATAAGTATGTTCTTTCATTTTATTTATTTAAAAAAATGCAAGATGAAGAATCAGCATTTACTGAGGGCTCCAAGCTGTCAGACATTTGTGGAACAAAAAATTGGTATAACAGTTTACGCTCATGTTTACAAAATAAATATTGCAACTAGAATGAAAATTTTGGTGCCTACTTACACTTCAGGCTACAATAATGACCCTGAACCAAAATAAATTTGAATTTAAAACATTTTTATGTTTTTAAGACGAAGTTGTATTTAGCTAATACAAAATTTTGAAAATTTCAACAGTATAATCACCTAAAAGAATATATTTTTTAGCAATAAAATGGAAATTTTAGGCTTAGTTTATACATACTATTATAAAACATATGTTTTGAAAATTTCATGAAAAAATATTCAGTAGTGTTTGAAAAATCCTGTCTGTTATACTTCAAAACGTCATTTGGAGAAAAATTATTTCAAAATTTCGGAAACGAAGTTTCATCTATTCAGTTGGTATAATTCTTTAAGCCATACGTTTTGTTCAAATAGGAATTTCAAGAAAACAATTATACTAAATTGTTCAGAAAACATAAAAATTTAACATCTAAATAAAAATAAAAATTTCGAAAATTTTGCTGCTTTAAGAGTCCTGAGACCCCTTAATTGACTGAAGCAAAAATTTAAGATGAATGTCAATGTTGGTATAGTATTGAATTAATAATATTGAAGTATTAACATTTGCAACTAATTTTTGAAATATTAAAATGTATGAGATAGATGAAAGTTTTGGGATTGTCACATCCAACTAGTTTTACTTAAATAGGTATTTTATGTACACTCGTATATAAAAAATCGATTGCTACAAAACTCTTTAAAGACTAGATGGTACCCGTCAAGATTTGACAGTAAATAACTTGAATGTTTCATTAGAAAAATTCTTGAATTTTTAATGAATTGCTTTTAAATTGTTTATTGAAATTGTGATAAATTTCTATATTGCATAAATGATTCCTATTTCTTTAAAGTGATAGACTGTTCAGTCAGCCAGACCTATTCAATGAAGTCACAGAATTTTAACTTTATAATTTACAACCAATTATGCTTCTTTTTACCAGAAATTTAACTAAAAATAGTGGGTAGAGATCTTATTTTTATTTATTATGGTCTCATTTTTTCGAAAAAAATAACAGTATTTATTTTTATTTATTTATTATGATTTTTTAACTACATGACCATTAAAAGCTGCCATGAATTTTATTTTTATCAGTCTCATTCTCTAAAAGGCCAAATTTAAAACTTGGCACAGCATGTAATTTTTTTTACTTGGATTTTATTTTACATTTTTATACATTTTTTAAATATTAAACAATGGATATCAAGGTAAGTTTTTAATAGTTCTTATATGAATATCTTTCTATCTTTCCGTTTTCTTTTTTTAAGGAAAAGAAAGGCAAACTTTTCTTTCTGACACACACATATATTCTTGATAATGGTCAGAAGATATAACATAAATTGTAGTCAGCTCAATTTATTTAATTGATAATTACATTAAAAATATTTTAGTTTAATATTTTAACTATAAAATTATTATTATTATTATTTTAAATATTGTTCAGCGTCAAATTTTATTTAATTATAAAGCATTCAAATAATAATAACAATAAAATAAAATGCGTATAACTTCTCCTCCTAATAAAATGTGTCATTATTGAAATAACTTATCGCGAAAAATATTACAGAAATAATTTTGCCGGGCGTTGGGTTCGAACCTGCTATCCACTACAAAATATCGTCGCTTTAAACTGCTGCGTTAGACCGCTCAGCCACCGAGAACTCATTCCGAATCCCTCTAAATTGAACAAGGTTGATGCATGTGCAGATGTCCCTAAATGGGCCTACTTAAAATTTTACCTTTGCGTTTTAATATAATGATGATTTTATAGTTTTTGAAGGCTTTAAAATACTGAAGAAGGATATATGTTATACAACGTAGATTAAGTAAGGCAGTTGTTCGACTTATATACGGCATCGGAATGCTTAAGCCTAACATGGCCGAAATAAAATGGCTGCTTTTAACGAAAGATTATCAAACTCCGGATGAGTTCACTCCGGAAGCGTTATACACTTTGCGCAATTATATATACAATATAGTATTCGATTAAAATTGGACATTTAGAGTATTCTCATCATTTATCTGTTGCATTAGAAAGTAATGTTTTACTATAAATGCATAAACAAGTATTTAAAGCAAATACATACTCAAATTAAATTTTGTGCCATAACAAATATTTCACCTCTCAGAGTCAATTAATTTATTGTATCGTACAGCGTTTACGACTTTACTCGACTTTACATTGTTTAGACTGGGTGTAGTAAAATGACTTGATTGAAGGCGCCGACGCCCTTGTATTGTTAAGTGCTGTAATACCGTACGTCAAAATGACACTCACAATAAAACTCCACTCAAACCTTATCCTCTCGGCGAAAATAAAACATTTAAAAGGAAAAGAGTAAAGAATTCTGGTACATAAAGGATAATTTATGTGAAAGTAAAATTTGGAAAATCTCGATTCTGCATTTTTCAGAATAGATTTTAGCAGAAATTGATGTCATGCTAGTTTGTTAAATACATTGTTTACTTATATGGGTGAATTGATTATTATTTTTTTGCCAGATATTTTAAAAGCAAGTATTTTTATTTAGTTTATAATTGAAGCATTGGAAAACATTTAAATGGAAAACTCAACAATCTGAGGTCGTTTTAACTTGTCTCTAAAAGCTATGTTTGCCTATATTTTATTTTTTTCCGTTAAGACTGTCTATCAATCCGTGACAATTATTAAGTCTACAGGAATAATATAAACATTTTTAAAGGAAGGAAAATATCGACGAAGTTTGTAGAAGAGATTACAGAAGTTTCACTATGACCATTTAATAAAAAGAAACTCTTGACAGCTTTTGTGACATAGAAAAGATGCAAATTAATATAGTTGTATAAATATAATATAGTATATACAAAAATAGTAATTTATATAAGAAGCATAATTCTGGTTCATAGTAATTATCTTTACTTAAAAACTTTCTCTAAATAATTTTGCTTTACCATTGAAATAATTAGGCCAATTTTATCAGTTTTTTTAGCGCTTGCCAACATAGTTTAAAGTGTTTATGAATTCGGTTTGTCTGTCTGTCTACAAACCTTGCCATTTGGATGCCTGTTCGTGCTCTAACTTTTGTACATACAGTGGGGGCCAAAATTGAGGACATTTTTTTTTTCATGTTTTATAACTTTGTGTGCTTGAAGAACATAATAAATTTTCCTTAAATACAAATGTTTATATATGAAAGTCAAGGAAATGTAATGTAGTATTTAATAAAAAACATAATTAAAATATCTGCATTACAAAAGAAGTTACGGTTACATAAAATAAGATCTATCTTAAATTTCATTGTGTTTTAAAGTTACGCTTACACATTCAATATTTAAGAGGATAACCCTTGTTTTTTATTACAGTTTCACAGCGTCTTTTCATTGAGATAACTAGTGTCTGGAGTTCATCCTTTTTAATCGCACGATGCCAAGAATTAATTATCGCTACAATAAGATGCGTTTTATTTGATGAAGGCTTTTTTTGTACAAGGATTTTCAAAAGCTGCCACAAATCTTCTATAGGATTCAGATCAGGGCTGTTTCCTGGCCAGGGTAATAATTGTATGCTTTTATTTTTAAACCATTCTTTGCTTATATTTGCCGTATGGCACAGGGCTGAATCCTGCTGAAAGGTGCTAAAATGTACTTTACTGGGGAAGAGATCTCTGATGGAAGGTATCAATTTTGGTTCCAGGACAGTTTCGATGCATTTTTTTTTTTGCGTTCTTGAATGCGGCCCACACCATTTGCAGACATACAGGTACAAATCATGACATTTGTTGGATTCTTTGTAGTTCCTTCAATGCAATCAGGATGCAGCTCTTCCCCTACTCTACGTCTCACATATTTTCGCCCATCACTACCAAAGAGCAATATTTTACTCTCATCGCTCCAGAGCATTTGTTTCCACTGATTTCCTGACCAATTAATGTGTTCTTTTGCCCTCTGAACTCGTTTATTGAATTGCTGAACATTTAAAAGTGGTTTTTTCCTCGGAATTTAGTCTTTCAATCCGTGTCCTGCTAATATTCTCCTTATTGTTATTGAACTAACTGAAATACCCATTGTTATCATTTCACATCTAACAGCATCTGATGAAAATCTTCTATCTTTGAGGCATATCCTTTTGTTTTCTATCGTCAGAAGCACTTGTACATTTTTCTCGGCCTGATCTTGCCTTATTTATCACTGATTTAGTTTCTTTATAACGCAAGCACAACTTTCGTACGCCAGATAAAGTGGCTGATCCACCAACCAGTCTTGCAATTTTAGCTTAAGAGAGACCATTTTCTCTCAATATGGCAATCCTGTTTTTTTTTTTTTTTGTGTGTGTGTAGGTGTCCAATAAGTTCTTGTTGTTGATGGCATTGTTTTAAATTATTTTCATTAAGAAAAATATAGAAATATATAAAACAAAGACATTTTTTTATTTAGTTACACTAGTATTCACCCTTCTGAAAAATTCAATACTACAAAATACCGCTTTTACAAATCAAAATTTGTTAAGTTTAGTTATTGACATTTAACAGGTTCTAAGAACAGTCATTGTAATTGGCCAGGAATTTTTTATTGCAATACACTTCAGCATTAATGACTAATTGTGTTTGTATTTTAGACTGAAGTAAGTGTAACTTTTTTTGTAATGCAGATATTTTAATTCTGTTTTTTTAATTAAATTCTACATTAAATTTCTTTGCATTTAATATATAAGCATTTGTATTTAAGTGAAAATTAATATATTCTATAAGCATACAAAGTTATAAAACATGAAAATTTCAAAAAATGTCCACCATTTTGGCTACCACTATATATACTCGGATTGCCATTTAACTTTTATATGTTACTAGCTGTTAACCGTGACTTCGATCACGTAAGACTTAAAGAAGAATAAATGCATCAATTAAGCAAAAAATTTCGATAAAATAAAAGCATATGCAATTAACCATTTATCACATTTTATAGTAGAAAAACTTCTAATGGTCTCAATTTGCATATTTTTGTTTATCTATATAGGATCATTTGGATTTCTTTCGTGAGCTTGAAATTTCACACTCCTTTTCTAAGATTAAATGAGGAATAAATTTACATCTCTGTTATTCTATTTTATCATTTATATTTATTACATTTTACGAGTCGGAACCAGTCGAATTTGAAGAATAAAGATATTTAAAAGAACTGTTAGATTGAAGTTATAAAAAAACCTCCAAAAATATTGGAAATAAATAATCAATATTATGAGTTAGCTGGCCTAACGCATAAAACAAATGTTATTTATAACTATATGTAATCAGTAACCTTATATTCAGATAATAAATTATGAAGTTATCAATTGAGGCTTTGACCTTTGGTATTAAGAAATTAAAAATCGACGAAAATTGCGCCACTATGACACAAACATATTTTTTTCTTTGTACAACGAAATCTAAAAATAACGTCATTTTCACCGTCGCAGAATTTACATGTGTACTTTTCCTATTTATATTCACCATTTAATAAAACATTTTAACATGCAATAGATTATTAATAAATATATTTTCAAAAATTACAACACTTTTGTCTGTTACAATTTTGCATGTGGGCATTCGCAATCTTGACTTGATGTTCACTTAGTCCCAGTGAAACCAAGAAATTTATTCTTTTCGATGCCTTCGTAGTAAAATATTTAGTTTTATCAAAGAAAATATTCATTTCTTTTTTACTATGAGGTCATTTTACCTCATTGAAGCCCTTTGAGATTAACGTCTCAATCTCAGTATCATTGTAATATAAAAAATGTCGAAATCTAATAGCTTTATGAGTAAAAAGAGTTGTTGTTTTTAAACTTGAAGACTTTTTCTATTAAAAAAAACAGTTATTTTTAATTTCAATGAGAAAATGGCATCTGTAATGATATAGTAATTCCGATTGTTTCTTTTTACTCTGGAACGATGGAAGTAACCCAGTTGCAAACACTGTGAAGGAATTTCCTAAACGACTTTTTAAAATAAAATTAAAGTATAAAAAAAGAATTATTTTTAAAAATATCAAGTGCGGGCTCATATATAAATAAACTGCTTTCATTTAAAAAAATAATTTTCAAAATCGGTTCAGTAGAAAGCTCATGTCAGATGACTGAAAAAACAGTCTTGTCTTTTATAGCTATTAATTCCGTTCATGAATATGATTTAATTTATGTTTTCGTGACAAAGAATGTTATTTAAAGAGATATGTTAGTAAATATTTTTAAAGGAAAATGTTTATTAACAGGTCACTTCAGACATGAATTTGATTCGATTAGAATAATCAAAAAATCAACATACAACATTGTGTTTCTATTCCAAAAAATCACATATTGGGGAAAAAAAGATAAATGGTATTAAACAATATCACACGTGGTGAGCCATAAAAATTCAAAAATAGATAATAAAAGTATGAAAAAAACTTTAACTTTCAAATATTTATTACATTTTTATTTCACAGTGCCACACTTTTAACAGCTGTAAATCTATCAATAATTAGCAAAATGTTTATCATGCTCCAAAGACCCTCGAAGCCGAAATGCTAATTATTGAAGAAATAGAGTTGCTTATATCTTTCAATCGCAGGAAAATCTATTTATGGAAAAAGCACCTGAATTATGGATGCATTTGCATATTGATTATTGTGTTGCAATTTAGGATTATGGAAGCTTCGAAATTTGCAGGAGTATGCTCCAGCGATTATCTTTCAGATGTATTTTAACTGTACATTTAGATATTTTAAAATCGAAAGAAATTTTCAGAAAATAATAACTGATAATTACCGGGATTTTTTATTGTCATTTATCTTGTGCTATCGATAATCTAGGTGCCTTTAAAAATTAAATGTGGATATGAGGTGAAAGGTAAATTTATTGCTTAATTAGTGGTATCGGCACTTCTTTACACGAAACTACGTCACACGTAAAACCTAACGTCCAATTAAAATTGCTTGCTAAACTTTTTTACATAGACTTTCAAATACTATTTTTTTAAATCTTATTGAAAGCAGCATTATAGGAGATTGTACGGTAAAATAAAATTAAACTTATGCATTTGCGAATGATAAAGTCTGTGAAAATCATGCCATTTTGTATAATTGCTATAAAAAGCCAATATTTTCTGAAAGAAAACAGGTTAATGATTTAAAATATGACGACGATCTCACCAGGTTAGTTTTTCCTACAGAATAATACTTGTTGAGATGAAAAAACAATATTTCATTTCATGAAGCATGTGATGATATGTATTTTAATTTATTAAAAACATGAAATCGCTTAATGAAATCTGATATTATTGTACATTTAGATAAACCTTGAAACATTAATTTTATTAAATTCTAAGTTTCAAGTAAGAAATTGTATTTAAAATATAAGCTAAAAAAGTCCGTCCGGCCAGTGCCGGGAGGAAGAGGTAGCTTTCATATTCCTTATTTTAAAAAAGCCAACTTATATTATTCAAACACACGAAGCTCAATTTAGTGGAAACCGAATATAGGAGATTCAATACTAATTTTTATCAATACTAAATCATTATGAATGAGAATTTCGCGAAATTAGTCAGCTTTATCCAAGCTGCTTTTCTTTAAAGTAACTTATATTTGGCTGCCAAATTCGGCGGTTTCTTAAAGTGCCTGCCATTTTAAGACAACATGGTGGATGAGGCTAACCAGTGAACTTGGTCAAGACCTTAGTAATTGCTGTGCACATGCTCACTCCCATCTGAAACGATTGATATATACGAGTGCTTTCGCAGGCAAAAAATCAGATTTTTCAAAATTTTACCCACATTAGATATAGAAATTGCTATATCTGAACCATTTTTTAAGATAAAGACAAACAAAAAATGCTCCTGAATCCTTATATCAAGGTCAAATACTTAAGAAAGAAACCTTTTTCAATTTCTAATTTTTTTGCACCTCATTTAAATATGTTTTTTTTTAATTTAATGGCCGCCATTTTTAAACAAGATGGCGGATGAAGCTGGCCAGCGAACTTGGTCGAGATATTGATGTATACTATCCACATGCCTTCTTACATCGAAATAGGCGAATACGTGTGTTATCACGTGACAAATACAAGATCGTTTCAAAATGTTATCCATGCTAGAAATTCAAAGTGCTATAATTCAACCTTTTTTAAAAATATAAACAAAAGAACAAATTTTCAGAAACAAAAACTGCTCCGGAATCTTTGTATCAAGGCCAAACACATAAAAAAAATCTTTTTCAATTTCCAATTTTTTAATACCTCATTTTAAATTTTAAATTTAATTTTTTTTAATGGCAACTCTTTTGAAACAAGGTGACGAATGAAGCTGGCCAACGAGCTCGGTCGAGACATTGGTGTGTACTATGTACAGATCAAATTACATCCAAATCGGTTCATAAATACGCCTGATATCGCGTGACAAAAATCAGGTCGTTTTAAAATGTGTGCCACAATAGAAATTCAAAATGCTATAACTCAGCCATTTTTTTAGATATAGACGAAACAAAAACTGTTCCGGAATCTTTGTATTAAGGTCCAATACATGCAAAAAAAAATATTTTTCATTTTCCAAATTTTTGGTATCTTATTTTAAATTTTAAATTTTTTAAAAATTTTTAAATAGCCGCCATTTTGAAACAAGATGGAGGATGAAGCTGGACAATGAACTCGGTCGAGATATTTGTATGTACTATATACACACGAAGGTACATCCAAATCGGTTCATAAATACGCCCGTTATCACGTGACAAAAATCAGGACATTTCAAATTGTCAGCCACGCTAGAAATTCAAAATGCTATAACTCAGCCATTTTTTAAGATATAGACGAAACAAAAACTGCTCCCGAATTTTTTTATCAAGGTCCTTTTCTTATGTGTTAACACATAAGAAAAAAATATTTTTTCAATTTTCAATTTTTTGGTACCACATTTCAAATTTAAATTTTTCTTAAAAATTTAAATGGCCGCCATTTTTAAACAAGATGGCGGATGAAGCTGGCCAGCGAACTTGGTCGAGATATTGATGTATACTATCCACATGCCTTCTTACATCGAAATAGGCGAATACGTGTGTTATCACGTGACAAATACAAGATCGTTTCAAAATGTTATCCATGCTAGAAATTCAAAGTGCTATAATTCAACCTTTTTTAAAAATATAAACAAAAGAACAAATTTTCAGAAACAAAAACTGCTCCGGAATCTTTGTATCAAGGCCAAACACATAAAAAAAATCTATTTCATTTTCCAATTTTTTAATACCTCATTTTAAATTTTAAATTTAATTATTTTTAATGGCAACTCTTTTGAAACAAGGTGACGAATGAAGCTGGCCAACGAGCTCGGTCGAGACATTGGTGTGTACTATGTACAGACCAAATTACATCCAAATAGGTTCATAAATACGCCTGATATCGCGTGACAAAAATCAGGTCGTTTTAAAATGTGTGCCACAATAGAAATTCAAAATGCTATAACTCAGCCATTTTTTTAGATATAGACGAAACAAAAACTGTTCCGGAATCTTTGTATTAAGGTCCAATACATGCAAAAAAATCTTTTTCATTTTCCAAATTTTTGGTATCTTATTTTAAATTTTAAATTTTTTAAAAATTTTTAAATAGCCGCCATTTTGAAACAAGATGGAGGATGAAGCTGGACAATGAACTCGGTCGAGATATTTGTATGTACTATATACACACCAAGGTACATCCAAATCGGTTCATAAATACGCCCGTTATCACGTGACAAAAATCAGGACATTTCAAATTGTCAGCCACGCTAGAAATTCAAAATGCTATAACTCAGCCATTTTTTAAGATATAGACGAAACAAAAACTGCTCCCGAATCTTTTTATCAAGGTCCTTTTCTTATGTGTTAACACATAAGAAAAAAATATTTTTTCAATTTTCAATTTTTTGGTACCACATTTCAAATTTAAATTTTTCTTAAAAATTTAAATGGCCGCCATTTTTAAACAAGATGGCGGATGAAGCTGGCCAGCGAACTTGGTCGAGATATTGATGTATACTATCCACATGCCTTCTTACATCGAAATAGGCGAATACGTGTGTTATCACGTGACAAATACAAGATCGTTTCAAAATGTTAGCCATGCTAGAAATTCAAAGTGCTATAATTCAACCTTTTTTAAAAATATAAACAAAAGAACAAATTTTCAGAAACGAAAACTGCTCCGGAATCTTTGTATCAAGGCCAAACACATAAAAAAAATCTTTTTCATTTTCCAATTTTTTAATACCTCATTTTAAATTTTAAATTTATTTTTTTTTAATGGCAACTCTTTTGAAACAAGGTGACGAATGAAGCTGGACAACGAGCTCGGTCGAGACATTGGTGTGTACTATGTACAGACCAAATTACATCCAAATCGGTTCATAAATACGCCTGATATCGCGTGACAAAAATCAGGTCGTTTTAAAATGTGTGCCACAATAGAAATTCAAAATGCTATAACTCAGCCATTTTTTTAGATATAGACGAAACAAAAACTGTTCCGGAATCTTTGTATTAAGGTCCAATACATGCAAAAAAAATCTTTTTCATTTTCCAAATTTTTGGTATCTTATTTTAAATTTTAAATTTTTTAAAAAATTTTAAATAGCCGCCATTTTGAAACAAGATGGAGGATGAAGCTGGACAATGAACTCGGTCGAGATATTTGTATGTACTATATACACACCAAGGTACATCCAAATCGGTTCATAAATACGCCCGTTATCACGTGACAAAAATCAGGACATTTCAAATTGTCAGCCACGCTAGAAATTCAAAATGCTATAACTCAGCCATTTTTTAAGATATAGACGAAACAAAAACTGCTCCCGAATCTTTTTATCAAGGTCCTTTTCTTATGTGTTAACACATAAGAAAAAAATATTTTTTCAATTTTCAATTTTTTGGTACCACATTTCAAATTTAAATTTTTCTTAAAAATTTAAATGGCCGCCATTTTTAAACAAGATGGCGGATGAAGCTGGCCAGCGAACTTGGTCGAGATATTGATGTATACTATCCACATGCCTTCTTACATCGAAATAGGCGAATACGTGTGTTATCACGTGACAAATACAAGATCGTTTCAAAATGTTAGCCATGCTAGAAATTCAAAGTGCTATAATTCAACTTTTTTTTTAAAATATAAACAAAAGAACAAATTTTCAGAAACAAAAACTGCTCCGGAATCTTTGTATCAAGGCCAAACACATAAAAAAAAATCTTTTTCATTTTCCAATTTTTTAATACCTCATTTTAAATTTTAAATTTAATTTTTTTAATGGCAACTCTTTTGAAACAAGGTGACGAATGAAGCTGGCCAACGAGCTCGGTCGAGACATTGGTATGTACTATGTACAGACCAGCCTGATATCGCGTGACAAAAATCAGGTCGTTTTAAAATGTGTGCCACAATAGAAATTCAAAATGCTATAACTCAGCCTGATATCGCGTGACAAAAATCAGGTCGTTTTAAAATGTGTGCCACAATAGAAATTCAAAATGCTATAACTCAGCCATTTTTTTAGATATATACGAAACAAAAACTGTTCCGGAATCTTTGTATTAAGGTCAAATACATACAAAAAAAACTTTTTCATTTTCCAATTTTTTGGTAACTCACTTTAAATTTTAAATTTTTTAAAAATTTTTAAATAGCCGCTATTTTGAAACAAGATGGAGGATGAAGCTGGACAACGAACTCGGTCGAGACATTAGTATGTACTATGTATAAACGAAGTTACATCGAAATCGGCTCATAAATACGCCTTTTATCGCGTGACAAAATTCAGGATGTTTCAAATTATCAGCCACGCTAGAATTTCAAAATGATATAACTCAACCATTTTTTAAGATATAGACGAAACAAAAACTGCTCCGGAATCTCTGTATAAAGGTCGAATACATAAGAAAAAAATATTTTTCATTTTCAATTTTTTGGTACCACATTTCAAATTTTAAATTAAAAATTTTTTTTAAATGGCCGCCATTTTGAAACAAAACGGCGGATGAAGCTGGCCAACGAACTCGGTCGAGACATTGGTATGTACTATGTACACACCGAATTACATCCAAGTCGGTTCATAAATACGAAAGTTACATTGTGACAAAAAAGATATATATATATGTATATAAACAAAACAATCACAGATTTATGTGACAAACGTAAAGAATTTACATTCAAAGTTAATACATTTACAAATTTTAAATCTTCTCTACATCATTCTGTTTTTCGAAACATAATACTTAATCATTTATATAGAATAAATTGTTTACGTTCTTCTCCTCTAATTAACAATAATATTAAAAAACTAATTTATGATGCATTAAATCACGGTTTTCCAAAAAAATTCATATATTCATTAATATACAATTAGTACTTTACTTACATGATCTTTTAAAACAAATTAACACATGGGTAAACAAAATTACAAAAAAATATATAAAATTAAAAAAAAATATATAAAAAATTAAAAATTGTAAAATAATATAAAAAATTATTATAGGATGGATGGGTGGGTACATGTTAGAGTACGGAGGAGGGTGGTGTTGTCTGGATAATACGCAATGGTTAATTTAAAAAATGGGGCTTATGTATTATTACTATATTTTTTTATACGTATTTTATAAGGATGTTGATTTGATATTTTATATGTAATTGGTGACTTTCATTAATATTATATTTAGCTTAATTATTGTTTTATCTTATTTACAATCATCTGTTATTAAATTTTAATTTACTCAGGACAATATCATATTAATTATTAATTACTAATAGTTTGCCATTTTTATAGTGATTAATATACATATAAGTATATTTAATATAAATAAAGTTATACTGTATGTATTAAAATGGGGTAATTATTTTTATTATTATTCCTCTATTCTTTTTAATATTGATCAATTTTCACTTTGTGTTATAAAATTTATTATCGGTTTAATGTGTTTGAATGTCCCACACTCATACTTTTAGGATTTTTATGGCTGTATGAAAATAATCCACGCACTATATTTGAGATTTTTAGGTAATGGGAATTGATGTATCTGATAATCTTCTATATACCTCCATATGTTTATTTCCTGTTCATTTTATAATTATCTTATATAAAATACTTTTCATTAACGATTTTTATATTATTTTTAATATATTTTTATTAATTATTATTGAATTTATTTTGTTTTATAGCATATAGCTATATGCTATATATTCTCAATGTTATAGCATTATTTAAATTCTTTGTGTAGTTTAAATGAGTAAGATAATAGAATATTTTGTTTCCTTTTTTTTATAATTTTATTAGCAATAGTTTTTTTTTTTTTTAATTTATAGTGTGGTTTATATTAGGTTTATAATTATCTATACATAAGGATTTGTTTGGTTTTGCTGTTAAACAAAAATTTTTACATTCTTAGGATTTCAAATGTTTATCTTGTGACATATGAATTATAAAAATACTACTAGATGACAGCACCAAAATTTGTCTTTTGACAATAAGATATAACTTTTGTCTTTTGCAACTCTTTTTCAGTTATAAATTACTACACCAGGTGGATTATTAAGCTAAATTTTGACGATATTGTTATATAGTTATTAATTAATTTAATAGTGCATTTTAGTTATTTTAAATAATGTAATTACTTTCTATTTATTTTATTTTATATTATATTAATTTTATTTTTCATGATTTTTCAAAATGTATTAACTGCATCCTTTGGTTTCAATCACTGTGATTTCTTAACTGTTTTATTCACCTTAATCTTTACGATATTTTGGGAGCCATGTGCGTGTGGATATATTGAAAAATACTGAAATATTAATCGGTATGTTGTGTATTATTTCTATTTTATATCCTATAAATATTTAAACAGGTTTTATTGATTTTTCCATTTCATATTATTTGTTTTCATTCTGTTTTCATTTTTAATCTATTCACTTGATTATAATGGTTGTTTGGGCACAGGGAAAAATAATATCAACTTTAGCTTATTTTTCTCACAGAAAACAACCATATTGCTTATATCATTGAATTCTGTGCCCTTGATCACGTAATTCAATATATAAGCTTTTCCATTATTTGTCAGTGTCCACTTTCTTCTTTTTTCTTCCATAATAATTCTTATAATAAAATATTTGGCACTTTTTTTTTCATTTTTCAAGAAAAAGCCACAAAGAAAATGGACATGGCGTTGTGCAAATGGCTCAACAAGGGAAATCGACTACATCTTAACAAACAAAAAGCATCTTATTCAGGATTGCAGCGTTCTCAATAACTTCAATACAGGAAGTGATCACAGATTGGTTAGATGCAAACTGCTGTTAAATACTAAAGTGGAAAGAATGAAGCTTTTGCAACACTCAAAGAAATCAATCGATATAATAAATCTCCAGAAACATAAAGAAGAATTCCATTTAGAACTTAAAAACCGTTTCCAAGTACTTCAATCAGCTTTAGAAGAAGAGCAAGATGTTACAGTAGTGAACAAGAAACTAACCAGTACTCTACAAGATATTGCAAAGAAGATAGCCGGCGATGCACAAGTAAAGCAGACAAAGAAAATAACAGAAGAAACAAGAAGATTGATGAAGAAACGCAGAGAATTTAAAATGAAGAAAAACGATCCTAAATCAAGAGTTGAATATGCTGAATTATGTAAAACTGTAAGAAAATGTGTTACAGAAGATATCAGAAAATTTAACTCTGATCTTGTCAAGAAAATTCTAGAAGATAACAAAAGTTTAAAATCAGCTAGGCGAAAACTTTGTGTTGGAAGAAAAGGTATTTTTACACTAAAGAGGGCAGATGGAACAATCACCAAAATCAATTAAGAAAAAAAAAAAGAAATATATATATATATATATATATATATATATATATATATATATATATGGATGTACGTATATTTATATATATATATCAACTTTTGAACGGTGGGTGGTTTCGGGATCTGGGGGTCATGATCGATGAAAATATACCAAAATTTTTTGAAATCGCTTTCTAGTCCAGTCAAATTGTCAGAAAATTGAGCCGATAGATGCAAAAATTCTGCTAGAAGATTTTATGTTTTTAAAGTGTTTATGGGGATACTAATAACAGGAATTAATTGTTTCCCAACAAAATATCTCGAGGCTAAACTTTGTGGAGCCAAAAAACCACGAAATTTTCGGACTTTTTTCAGTTTTTTGCCTATAACTCGAAAATTATAAAATTTTTGTGTACCATACTTAATTACAAAAAGAAAGAAAAGTAAATTCTCTACAAATTTCATACTAAAAACGTTTGTCTAAACCCATTATTAAGCGCGCTACAATTTTTTGAAAATAGCACATCTTTTTCAACTTCATAGAAAGTGACCTATTTTTCGCCTCCCATCCCTAAAAAAAATTTCTTTTCATCACTAACTGTGGAAATGAAATGCACCTATTGATGAATAAGTAAGAAGGCAAATTTTCAAGAAGGTTAGGCAGAAGGTAGGGTTGCCAGATAGTACGTTTTTCTCGTACGTTATACGTTTTTAGTATTTTTTAGGTCTATAGCGCTTTTTAGGTATTAGGTGTACGTTTAAATGTGTCCGCACAACGTTTTCTTCCATTTTTCTACCCCATCCCACTTTTGATAGTTTAAAAATTATTCTTTTTCAGTTTACTTTAAAATTTCACCTTTTGCCAAAAATAAGTTATGGATATGCGCATCAAATGTAAAAACGGCTTGTTGTAATACAAAAATCTTGCGTGAGTTGTGTAATATTAAGTGCGCATTTGCTGTTGAAATAGATCAAGTGAACTCTACTTTATTATAGATAAATATCTACATTATAAAATTTTTTATTTTGTCTAACTGTATCATAAGTTTAGATATTTTGTTTGATTTATTATCACCTTTTATGCTTAACCATTAAACGTTGAGCCTGATACATTCACGTGCAGAATCTACTAACTTATGAACTTGCTCCCTATCCGATGTCTTTATTCTCCGACGAAGGGATGAGAAAGGGCACAAAATCTTCGTTTTACAGTGCTTTTATCCCATTAGACAATCTGGATCTTATTGGAAAAGATAAGTTTTTTGTTGTTGACGGAGGGTACCTTCTTCACAAAGTAACTTGGCCTCGAAATGTTTCTTTCAAATTTATTGTTAAAAGTTATATTTCTTACATTCAGAAAAATTTTGGATCACAGGTCGCAGTTGTGTTCGATGGATATCCATCTGAGGGAAAACAGAATGGAACGAAAAGTGCAGAAAGAGCACGTCGATCTAGAATGCACACTTCTACTGAAGTCATAGTTGCAGCAGAAATGTTAAGCACAGTGCCTCAAGAAAAATTTCTAGCCAATGACAGAAACAAGAACCTCTTCATTTCACTGCTTAAAACAGGCTTCAAAATAACAGAATTCAAGTTGACCAGGCAGAAGAAGACGCTGATGTCATGATTGTTACCTTAGCCATTTCAAGAGCCAAAACCTTTGAAAGTATCGTAATTGTCGGAGAGGATATTGATATTCTCGCGATCATGAGAAGCTTGGGATATCAACACAAAAATCTGTTTTTCCAAAAACCAGGAAGAGGAAGCATCGAAACAAAGTGGTTTTCAACCAATTCTTACAAATACAATCACAACAATGTTCTTTTCACTCGTGCAATCAGTGGGTGCGATACAACATCTGCTCTTTTTGGGCAAGGAAAGTCAAAGTTTTGTAACACTTTAAAAAAACATAAGCAGCTTGAGGAAGTATCATGTGTTTTTAATAAACCAGAGTCTACCTGTCAAGAAATCATCAAGGCTGGAGACAAATTCCTTATTGCACTATACAGTGGATGCGAAGATACCACGCAGACATTGAACAGTTTGAGGTTCCAGTTATTTGCTAAATCAGCCACAAAAAGCAAAGTTCATCTTGCAAGGCTGCCACCGACGCAAGAGGCTGCGCAGCATCATTTCCTAAGATGTTATCATCAGGTACAAGCTTGGCTAGGAAACAACATGCCACCTGAAGAATGGGGGTGGGTTCGCAGGTCTGACGGTCTTTTTCAGCCAGTTCAAATGTACCAAAACCCACCACCTGAATCCTTGCTGCATGTTGTCTCATGTAGCTGTAAAAAAGGGTGCACCAAGGCATGCTCTTGCCAAAAATCAGGACTCAAATGCTCGGCAATTTGCAAAAACTGTAACGGGGTCAATTGTGAAAATGTGGATGATATTATTTATGCAGAAGAAGAGGATTATGAAGCTGATACCTGGGAAACCATCGACCAAACCAGCAACGTCGATGACTTTCGCAGCCAGGATGATGATGTCGCAACAAGCTCAAAGCAGTTCAAAGCTGTTGAAGATCATGCAGCCTGCTCCTTTGCTTCTCAAGCTGAGGTTGACGAACCAAACTCATCAACCCGCAAGCGCTCCAGACGTTACTAAATCCATTAAAGATGTTACTGTAAGTATTTTTTTACTTACATTCATGCTACCTACATTCATAATACCTACTATTATTGTTCTCACCTTAAGTTGTAAATACAAAAAAAAATTACAATGTTGTCAATTTTTTACGGTTTTACCATTGTAATTAATCATTATTACTATCATGCAAATACCTGTAATATAAAAAGTTACATTAAAGAGGATAAAAGAAATAAAAATGGTGTCAAATGTTGGTATTTGCGATTTTTTCACAAAGTTAGAAAA
Source organism: Maratus speciosus (assembly GCA_963932465.1). Lineage (NCBI taxonomy): Eukaryota > Metazoa > Arthropoda > Arachnida > Araneae > Salticidae > Maratus > Maratus speciosus. The sequence goes on from OZ010786.1 coordinate 331,208,572, forward strand.
AAAGTATCATTTTCAGGAAGCTGTAGCGCGCTTAATAATGGATTTAGAAAAAGACTTTTATAATGAAATTTGTAGAGAATTTAATGCTCTTTCTTTTTGTATCTGAGTATGGTACACAAAAATTTTATAATTTTCGAGTTACAGGCAAAAAACTGAAAAAAGTCCGAAAATTTCGTGGTTTTTTGGCTCCACAAAGTTTAGCCTCGAGATATTTTGTTGGGAAACAATTAATTCCTGTTATTAGCATCCCCATAAACAGTTTAAAAACATAAAATCTTCTAGCAGAATTTTTGCATCTATTTTTGACAATTTGACTGGACTATTCCTCCGAACGGCTGCAATAGGTAGCTTTTTGTAATGAAAGCTACCTAAAATTGCATTTTGAAATTACGCACCTTTTGATGCGGCACGTTATTTCCTAAAAGTACATAGTTATTTTAAAATTTCGGAGCTAGTGAAATGAGAATGACATCACTTTAACGAAATTAAAATACATATATATTAACATTTTCTGATTAAAAGGAATGCTTTACATGAAAAAATATGACATCATTTTTATCCGATAAAACTTTTACTAAAAATGCCTTTGTGAAACGTTTAATCTGTCAACATTTAAAAATTATTAATTAAAATAGTATATACTTTAAGCAGTATTAGTAAAAAGTATTTCTCTTGTTTATTTTATTCATGCATTTTCATTATTAGTTACTAATATTCATACCCCTTGTATTTTTAACAGATACTTGAAAATGCCTGCTTTATTCCAAATATGACGTTATATTTTTCCAAACGAAATATTTTCTAAATAATATAAATCTTTTTCATTACTCTTCCTTCTAATTGTTACGCCATTTTTGACAGAAAACCTCTTACTAACGTAACAGATATTCATCAAGTATAATAAAAAATATTCCCCCTTTTTTTTTTTTTTTTAAATATGACGTGATATTTATTTTCTTTTGAATACTTTGTATTTAAATTTTTCGGGTGGAAATTGTTCAGAAAATTAATTGTGGAGGAGAAATTATTCCGGGTTTTTATTTTCTTGGCAACGTTAAAGAAATATGGTTAAATGTTACAGGAAAATTATCAATTCATTGTGTATGAAAAATAATGAAATTTTGGATTATTACGCAAAATATTTGAATAAAATAAATTAAATATAGCCTATGTTCATTTCCTGGTTGTAATCCATGTATATCCAAAAATACAAAAGCATTAATTCATCCGCTTAGACGCTGACTTCATTCAAACTTTCGGACACACGTTGACATTTATAATATTATTATAAGGATCATTGAGGTTTACCCCAGAATGTATCGTATTGCAAATGAAGCGTGTAGCCTATATAGTTCAATTTTAGGTAAACTGAAAAAAAAAATTGTTACATTATTGTTTATGGGGAATTTTTTTTTTTTTTTTTTGTGGTGCATTTTATTGACGTTGCGTTATTTCAAACATAATGAGATTGAAATGCCTTACTGCGGTGGACTACGACATGCGTTTGTTGAATTATAGAATAAATCCCAATTATAGGTCATCTACAAGGACACATAAAAGAGATCCATTATATATCCTTTACGGGGAAAAATATTCTATGGTGTATTTTAATAATACACTATGACGCAAAAGTTTAGACAATGAAGAAATTCTTACATACTTTGAAAAATATTTATTCAATTTTCAAATCACTGCTTGAAATTAATGTGCTGTACATATAAACAATATTTATAACAAAGAAAAGTGGAATTGTGCATATTGCAATAAATTAAATGGCAACAAAAATAAACTGCTGTCTCAAAAGTTTAGACACAAATTAAATAAAATCGAAATAAACAATTTTTAAAACCTGGTTGCGCATCCATGCTTATGTATTACGTCATATACACGAGATTGCATGGAAGAAACTAAATCTTGCATAGTTTGTGGATCGATATCGTACCATGCATTCTCAATAGATGTCTTAAGTTCCTTTTCAGAAGAGTATTGTCTAGCGTTGCTATAAACTTTGCGACACATGATGCTCCAAAGGTTTTCTATAGGGTTAAGATCTGGGCTACATGCTGGCCAGTCGAGAACTCTTATATTATGGGAATTAAACCAAGATTTTGAATGTTTTGCAGTGTGAATTGAAGCATTGTCTTGCTGAAATTCCCACTGAGGACCCCCTAGAAGCTCAGCAAATGGCAGTAGGTTTTCTTCTAATGTCTGTGTATAATGCTGTGAAGTTTGACGACCACTGGTGAAGGTCAGAGATACTTGTCCATTATAGCAAAAGGCTGCCCAAACCATCACCGAGCCCCCTCCTTGTCTGCGACTAAAAAAACGTCGAGGTTCCTTCCGCAAGTCATGCCAATACGATAAACAACCATCTGGACCATCCAGATTCCACTTTTTTTCATCGCTAAATATGACTGACTGCCATTTCTCTCCATATGACATATACTTTCGAGCCCACATAAGTCTTTGTAACTTATGATATGGTTTCAGAGCTGGTTTCTTCTGCATTTTGCTATAAACGATTGTTCCTTTTTCCAAAATTCGTCTACGAATCGTATCCTTTGATACAGAGAGTCCCGATGAGCTTTGAACTCCACGTACGCTCATTTGTTGAGTACTCGCTAGTCTTTGTATCAGGCGATCCTCTCGTACATTTGTCACACGTGGCCTCCCAGACCGACATTTTGCTTTATATTCGGAACCACTCGATAAAACTCGATAAATGGATTTTTTTGACCTATTAATAATAGCAGAAATTTCAGGAACGCTCTTCCCTTCACCTTTCAACTGCCAAATCCTTGAAACCTCATTCACTTGAATTTCTTTAGCTCTCGGCATGTCGACTATGAAGCGCAATCGTTTGCAGAACTTAAGTACTCCAAATTTGTGACATCATCGATTCTAAATTTGCATATGCCAGCGAATATTCAAAGAAATTTAGAATAGTGTCTAAACTTTTGCGACAAGCACATTTGAATTTTTATGAAAAAAATTAGTATTATAGCAAGTAAAACGACTGTCTTTTGTACGTAGCATTTTAAATCAGTTTTTGAATATATTTACAGGTTTTTGTAATTCTGACGTCATAATTCTACATTTTAAAGCTGAATGACGTCATTGTCTAAACTTTTGCGTCATAGTGTACTAGCCGCCTTTGGCGAAAAATTTGGTCTCCCTTAAAATTTATGTTTGGGAAAGCATGCTAAGCATTATATAATGTTACTTTTATTCATAATTTAATTTACTTGGACTCCCTTAAATATAATTAATTCAATTCCTTAAGCTAGTGTTAGTTTTTGTTGCATTAAAGTATCTCAATTTGTTGATTTTCTGTAAGCAAGTAAACCCTATTGGTTTATAATGGAAGTCTGTGGAAATTTGGCGAAATATTAGCAATGTCACCAAATTAGTGACAAACTTGGCAGCATATGGCGACAGAACAAGGTCACCCCTACGGTAACCCGCTTACAGGTATGGAGATGCATTACATGCTGTTTAGTAACCAATGAGATGCGTTTTATTCGAGCATTGCCATTAAACGATTTACAAATAATCGCGATTTCTGTGCCACGTACGAAAGCCTAATATATTTATATAGATTATGATACTTCAAACATAGTGAAATTTACAGAGAAGAATAAAAGAATTCCTTTACAGGATATACTATTATCGATAATATTACTAGAACTGCGTTTTACGCTGTGGCATGCATTTTCGTATTATCATGTGTTTATAAATTTCCTATTATATATCTTATTTTATTGTATGAAATAATGAGTTATCTTTATAATATTCTGTTACTGTTGCAAAGGGTTTCATTATTTATGCTTGATGCGAGATTTTTCATTCTTGTTTTATAATTAAATTTTGAAAATCTTTAGTTCTTTTAAAGCGACATGTTGAGAGACTTGGAAGATTAAGATTAAAATTTGATTTCTTAAAATAAATGCTACCAGTGTGTCAAAGTTTTCCTCTAACATAATTTTTAAATAACCGATGTATGTTTTTCTTGTTTTACATAAAATATACTGAAAATTAATCTTTTGCGAAAGATAATTTGTAGCATTTCGTTTGAAAAGTGATTTATTACACTTCTTCAGAATCGATTTTAGTACAAGTTGTAATAAATCATTCTCCATTTTAACAAACATTCTCTATGTTACAGAAAAAAGTATCTTCCTTTTTCATTTCTGTAAACATTTTGTTGCAGTTTTATAGATTTTTACATCAAAAATAAGTAATCTAGCCCAAAAAAGGTTTTATTAGTCATATTAGAACGTTTGGCCAAGTTGTTCAAAATCCTTACCTCTAACAGGGGAATAAAACACAAAAGTGCATGTTAAAAATGTAAGTTATTGGAATATTTAAAAATCAATGACACTATATACCATAAGAAAATGTCACTTCTTTTAATAAATTGATTTATTTATTGATTTTTATTAGTATGTTTCGAAATTTTTTAACAAATCTTCATACCCTTTTTTACATATCCTTAAGTAAAAGAATTCAGCAAAGATTTTATTCATTTGCTGGTTGAGTCATGGAAATGAATTATTCTTTTTAATGGAAATACTTTTACCATTTGGAGTTGAAATCAGCCATTCATGTTTAATTATGATAGATAAGAAAATAAGTATTTCACATTAACAAAAGTATTTAATGATTCCGTTCGTTACAAAACAACGGCGAGGTTCGTTCATATTGCTGTGAGAAGCATGCTGTCACACTGTAAAAAAAATCTATAAGGTTACTAAGAATATTCTAGGAAACTCCGATTGCCTACAACGTTTTATGCAACTGCAACAAAAAAATCATGTAATAGATTCATGTTTACACTAAAAAAAAAAAAAAAACAATATCTAAAGTTACTAAGAATTTTCCAGGAAACGGGGATGCCTGGCATTTTTTATATAACTGAAACAAAATAAATCATGTGATTATCACCCGTTACTGATAGAATTTTAGTAAGCATACAGATTTTTCTAGATTTACAAAAACTAGTTTTGTAGATTGACACGCTTTTTGTACAGTGTATAGATAAAATTTTAATAAGCATACAGATTTCTGCAGCTTTACAAAACATAGTTTCGTAGATGTACATCTTTTTTTTTATATATATAGTGCAGGGATGACTTTTGAAGGGAAAGAAACACAAATTATAGTTCTCGTGTAAGAAAAATTCTGAAAACCTTGCACGGCAATCCGCCTGACACTAGCTGATTTTGAATTCGGTAACATTGGCACAAGATCCTCATTTTGTGGCCAACATGGTTTAGTAGGCTCTTGAAAAGTCTTTAAAAATTGTTGAGATTGTCAGGATGAAGACAATTTGGACGAGAAAGGGCGTATTCAGGAGGATTAAGTGGACGGAGATCCTAGAATAAAAAGAGGGCAAATTTTGACACGAGTAGTACTCGTGTCATCGAACTCAGCTTCTCACTTCCAAAACAAATCCTGGCTATACACTACAGAAATAGTTCATCCTTAAAGAAACTCTCTACCAAATTAAATTAATTGATGTTTATTTTTAAAAGGGAATGTCTGATAAGATCACGTAAGGCCGCATTTAAATTATTGCAGCAGTTCTTCGCACACTTTATGCTAAAATTATTGGTAAGGTCAGTCTGCCTAAATGTGATAACCCCTAAATGCGACAATGTTCTTTTACATAAAATCTTAATGCAAGAATCGTAAAAAATGTTATATAATGAAGCAAACGAACTTCAGAAACAAAACCCGAAACATTTTTTTGCATGTAAAACGGTTTCTTTATAAGAAATTTCCAATCAAATACACATCGTTCATTTTACATCGCCCCCATGTTTCGTAAATGCGACGAAAATTCCCGAAATTGGCTCACGGTTTTTATTTTTTAACTTTGAAGATCAAATAACCATATAAACGCTAAGAGCTACGTTGTCCGTTTCAGTTACCTGACCAGTTAAGGGTGTATTCCGATCCAAACTGCTTATTTTCTGATTCATTTTAAAATTCATTTTTGCTCTCAAACGCATCAAACTGGGAAATTCTCTTATTTAAAAACTATATAATGTGCCGTGCTTCTTAATTTTTTGATAAATGCAGAAAATACTGTAAAAAACGCTGTCAAAGTTGGCGTTTTTAACCGAATTTTCCGAAGCGGGCGATCTGGGAATGTAAAAAATGGTCACACTGAGAAAATAACTGTTTAAAAATCAAATTCTAATTAATTGAGCTGAAAATGAAATCACACGGCATGTCAAACATGTCTTCAGAAATGACCCCAGCAAGTTTCATGTTTTTACTTTTAAAGATTAGTCTGAAAATGTATCAGAAAATTTCGAGCTGTTGAGGGTGGAAAAATATTTTTTCGAATACACCCTTAAACTAAAGAAAAGGCGACCAGTTTCCGGTTTAGAATTTGAAATGGAATACGCATTTAAGAGAGCTTGTTTTCAGCCTGTGCCTTATAGCGATATACATATTGGTGTAAATGGGGCGACACATTTAGGAGATTAACGAAGAAGTTTATATGAGATTTTTTATAGATTGTGTTAAAATAATATTTAAATCAAATTTTATGTTTAATTAAGCTGTGTTGAGCCAGCATAATCCTTCATTAATGTTTTTCTTTAACCAGGTGTTTAACCCGTAACTGGAGACGGGAGTCAGAATGACTCCGCGTTGTTCTTTGGCTCTGATTATGATGTGCTTTTTTGTCCTTGAATAAAATCATTCCCCAGTACCAACAAGTAGTTCTTTTAGCATTACATGATTTCCAGAATATATTGCGTTTCTAAAAAAAATTCCAATGCTGTTTACAAAAGACAAAAAAGGAAAATAACATTACATCCCTGAACGCGTAAGAAAATTCATCTCTCCAGTTACGGGTTAAATATGTGTCAAAAAAGAAAAATACGCTTCTTTAAAATTTTTAATAAAAAAAAAAAAAAAAACGGTGTAAGAAACGCAGTGTCTTTTCCAGTAACATAATACAGACATCCGATTAAGGAATTTGTAATAATTTTACATAATGGAAATTCTGGAAAATCTTGTGTAGATTGAAAACAATTTATGTTTATTTTAATGCGGTTAAGTAAGTTAATTTTACCAACATTATACCATTCGCTAGCTTAAATGCTGTCTCCGATTAAAACGTGGTGCAATTGAGTTATTCCCTGGTTTAGGAGTCATAATTTTTTGTTAGCACTTTTATAAAATCTGATATTTTAATTCTATTTTCATTTTTTATTCGTTATAATCGACAGTTTCAACTTTTAAATTAGTAAAAGATAAAAAATAAATAAAACCATGTTTGTCTAAATGAATATTTGTTTACCTATACGTATTTTTAAGTACAGAAAATGTTAATTTTTTTTGTGAAAGTGCAAGAAAAAGGAAGAAAGGGGGGGGGGGGGGTGCAACAGAATATCAGGCACAGAGCTTCTCTTTGGCTTAATGAGAATTATTAGAAATGTTGTACGATTTTATCTATTTCTAAGGCTGATATATTTATCATGTGACATTTTATAATAAACTGATATGTAATTAATAGTCTAGTTAACAATATTATAAATGTCTTTTAAATAATCTTTTAACCCGTAAGCTCCACACTGTGAATTCGCACCGACCGAAATTTCGCCGTCTTTAATTAATTCGCATTTTCATTCACAAAATAAGAATTTTGATAAAATCAAATATTTCATTTGGATTCCTTATTAAATTTCGTATATGGATCATGCAGTTATATTTCATTATCACCAGATTGTCAACAAAATTATGCGGAGTTGAAGTTACGGAAACCCAAATCGCACAACTGTATAAATTATGGGTTAATATTGACGCGCGAATTTCGCGAATTTTAAAAGATGTTTTCTGCGACAATCATTTAATTGTAGTTATGGCCATAGCTCTTTGGCAAAGAGGGATGGGAGTTTTTTTATATTAGGAACGCATTTATTTATTTGAGAGTTATTTATATTAGGCATTATACGCAGCATTCAAATAACTTTTGCATATTAGTAGTGTAAAATTGACAAACAGCACGGTGCTGCCCCGTGAATAATATTGAATTTCAAGAATAATATTGAAAACTTTAATTATAATAGCCCTGTACTTAAATTTTAGTACAGAAACAGCACCCTGTGAGTTAATAGAGACTTTCATTCATCTTCTAATCAAGCGGTCTCGGACACCGCTCACAGTAGTTATACAACAATCCCTGTCACAGCAGTTAAGGGATAATTAATTCAAAAAATAATTACAGTTAACAATTAACATTTGTTAGAGCTGCTGTTTTTTTTTAATTTTCACAGTTTTACTTATAATTTCCAGTTTAACTATCGATACAGCGAAATTTTACTTCATTTGGAGCCTAGTACTGTTGTTTGAAATGTTTGAAAAATCGAAATTTTATTAGAAATAGTACTGTGAAAACAGTTTAGTGCAAAAACAGTATTTTATGAGTTAATCGCGCATTTCATTCATCTTTCAATCGAATGATTTTGCAGACCGCTCACAGTTGTAATGTGGCAATTTTCTGTCACAGCAGTTAATCGTTAAATGAACTTTTTAAAATAATTGTCATGTATAAAAGGCATTATCGCATTTAGGACTATCAACGTCTCATTTAGGTTTTAGCTGCCGTAAATGCGACAAAAATGACCTAAATGCGACACTTCTATATTGTGGTTTTATACTACAGATAATTATTAAATTTCTACAAAACAAGTTAGTTTTGAACTAAAAGTACAGTATTCAGTAATTTGTTGCTTAATAAAATATACATTTATATAATAAAATCCCAAATATACCCTAAATGCGACAAAACTACGGGGAATCGTGTCTCATTTTGACCTTATTTTGAATTTCCGCATAGACAGTTTTTAAACATCATTTATTAGTGCATTACTTATTTTAAAGCCAGTTTAGATAATAAAATTTTATGCGTTACTTTAAAACATTCTCAAGTGGATGATTCACTGAAACTCCCGATCGCGATATCCCATATTAACCTATGGCAAAATTTATTATCGCAATTACTTATTATCTAAAATAATCATTAAAATACGGGTTTCCTCATCAGAAAGTACGCATCAGATTCCGTCAATGTGCGGTTTTCAAAATTATCACCGTAAATGTTACGTATTTAAAAAATCCCTACTAACATTTCAATATCCACTTTAAATAATAATAATTTAAAAGTAACTATTAATAATTTAAATAATAATATTTAATTTTTGAAAAATGATTAGCTTAAATTTTTTTTATAGCTTCGTCTGTTTAAAACTGTAACACTTCGAAAAAAAAACGAAAATTCTTGAAGAATAGATTTTTCGTGGGAATAAAACTTTTATGGATAACATTTCATGACTTTAAAGCACAATAAAATGTAAATATCTCACATTTGAAAGAAAACGCATTTTTAACGCTGAAATTGCTTTTTTTATTAATAAATGATGCATTTACACTAACATCATCATTTTTAGAGTAAAATATTCTTATAGTTAATATATAAAATAAAACTTAGTCATGCATATGCATATTCACATATCCTGTTATGTAGGGTTTCAACCTTTTGACCTGAAGTTCGTTCACCACAAGACATTCGGAAATATAAATTTTGCCCTATTTAATCGGAAATTTTCTGTTAAGGTGACAGGTACACTTTGAACTAACAAAATACATGAAAAAGTGACCTCTATAAAAATTGCTGTCAATCTATAACTAATTGACTTTTAATTATAAAACTGAAAACGCATATTATGAAGGATTTATTTTATCTATTAAAGTTGTTAAGAAAAAAAAAATCATGTATAAAGTTTTTAAATTTATTTTTATAGATGATACAATTTTTACGAAAAAAATATTATTGCATGCATTGCGCGCATGATTTTTCACATTTGAATGGATTTTTCTTAATGAGTAAGATATGATGTGTTTTCAAAATGACCTTCAATGGAAACAAGTAACAATTTTGGTTTTAAAGTCATTTCCTACTTAGGTAATCAAAGAAAAATTTAACATAATCCCTTAAGCTAATATTAGTTTTTGTTGCATTAAAATATCTCAACTTGTTGATTTTCTATAAGCAAGTAGGTTTACAATGGAAGTCTATGGGAATTTGGCGAAATATTAGAGATATCGCCAAGTTGGTGTCACTTTTGGTGACTCATTTTGGTCGCCAAGTTGGCGAAAAAATTGGCGGTGTTTAGCGACGGAACAGGGTCCCCAATATGGTAACCTCCCTTATAGATATGAAGATGCATTAAACGCTGTTCAATAACAAATGGCCGCCGTTTTGTCTCCCATATAAAACTAAAATTAATTTATTAAAATTTAACTAATGAATTAATATTTGAAAAAACTGTATTAACATCATTTGTCATCCAGCACAAGTTTAAAAAAATTATTTCAACTTGATAAGATGAATAATAAGTATTTTATTAACGAATGAAATTTTGAACAAGATATACAAATAAATATAGGGAGATTGTGAAGTAATAGTAAGAATTAAAAAATAAAACTTTTAGATCCCGAGAAAAAAATATATTTGTAAAGAAACTCGAAATATCGAGATTTTTTTAATACAAAAGAAATCGTGGATTCCAAACTTCTTACTTGAGAAACGTAATAATAGGTCATTTTGTACCTATGTATGTTTAATACTTTCGCCGAAAATTTTGTGAAATTCTAGGTAAACATTTTCAGAAATCGTGTGTGCAGTGATCAAAATCGCTGTTTTGAGAAAATTGATATTAAAGACTAAATCACCCCTTGATTATATAGAAAAAGTTCAATGCGCTTTAGACATAACTTCTCTTCTAATGCGAAATTTTGTATGGTTTTTTTTTTAAATGTTTCAAAAGAATTATATTTAATTATAAGCTATTTTTTAAATCGATTTTTGGACGCTTTAAAGGGTACCTGATCCGTTAAATAAAGCAATTTTTCCCTGTTGGGGAGATCCAGGTCCATTTACCGGAACCAACTTAACTACCCAAACATATCTTGAAAGTGGGGGAAAATAAGTATGGTAAATGGGGGAAGATTACCATAAAGAGTAAGAGAGGTTAACTACTCCCCAATTACTGAACCTGAAATACATGAATTATTATAGTGGGTATTTAAACATTACAATTTATAGACAAACATTTGTGATCGTAATTATATAATACTGGTCCTGGCTATTCCTGATAATTAAACTAACCTTAATTATCTTAAATTGAGGCGGGAGAAAACACATCTCCAAAACGCCCCAAGCTGCGTTGTGTAATTTTAGTGAAGAAATAGCGTATAGACCGCGCAGTTGTATCTAAATAAAACCTATCTAAACTACGCATAAATAGCATCATAAAGCAGACTGTCATCTGAAATAAAACTTACATTAAAGTAAAACAATGGACTCATGTTGTATTAAAAACATAGCCAAAAGTTAACAATAAACAAAGGGTTTATTTGCAGTTAATGTACATATTTACAAAATAATAAAATACATAAAATAGAATTGTGTCATAAGACACCAGCGTTCCAAAGAACGAAATTGAATTAGTAATTACATTAAATCTACCTTTTAAATTAATATTACAATTAATACTTAATTGCTTGAGTACCATAAATTGTACCTCCCTAATACAACATAAATTATTAAAACAATGGGAATACAAAAAAGTTAAAAGAGAACACACCTTCTGTAGAGAGGGATCGCTTGTGGTTAAGGTCACACTTGAATCCTTGGCACATTGAGTGATCTTTGTTTTACACTCTCGGTAACGTTCACTAATTTAAAACACTTAATGATGAAGCAATGTCCGAGGACAGTTTATCATAGGGCCATCCCTTAACGGGAAAACACGACCCGAATAAGTCGTCATCGTCGTAGAATTTCTTTTAAAACTCTTAGGACATTGAAGCTGAACTCAATCATTTAAAAACCATCCCGGGTGAGAGAGCTGGAACGCCTCTCTGGAAAACATCATAGTCTGGGAGCTCGCCTTCATCTCTGTTCAGACATCCTAGTTCAGGAACTCGCATCACTCTCTTTATTTCTAAGACTTCATATTTTAAGAACTGGAATCGGAATCTTTATTTTAAGTCATCATGGTTTAGGAACTCAAACTGAACTCACTGTCACTTCTTCCTTCAGTTACGACATCACCTCGTGATGACAATGTGGAGGAGGTTGCTCTGCCCCTTTCGTCGAATGGACGATCAGCCTTGCTGACCCCCTCTTTTCCCTTCAACCTGCAAACCTCTGATTCGGTATTGCACTTTTTTCGGGGTATACCATACTCGCCCCTTGAGCTTCAGCGATCTTGGTTTCTGGACTCCGGGTCTCGCCTGTGTGGTCAGTTTTATTAGGTATCATAAATAAAGTAGTATCCCGTCTTAAATACGACTTGGCATTTTATGTCAAGCTATTGTCAGGCTTGCAGACTCCGTGACTCGCTGAAAAGATCCCCTCTACAGATAGGACTCACTGTGTGGTCCTTCTCTTATTAAGACCTTATAGCATCAATACATATATGAGTATATTTATATTAAATAATAATAATAATAATCAAAATAACTACATGTAAGAACACACTCTAAATATATATAATTTTATAAAATAGTAATAATAATCAAAATATGTAAATAATAGTATTTTTATGACAATAAAATAAAATAATAACCTGCAGAAGTGGTATCAAGGGTATTTATGTAAGTTACATGATACACTTCCAGCATTCCCTTTTCTAAAATGGGGCTGGATTGCTGGACAGCAGGCACCTATGTTGAAATCACGACTTTGAGGCATGTATATAAAAAAGAATATTATTTTAACCTGCCAATGAATATTTTTATAATTATAACAAACATTAAATACATGTAAACGAAAAAAAATCTATGTTCATATGAGTGTTCGGAAGATAATATATTCAATGATTTTTATTTAATTTTTGTGACGTATTTTAAAATGTTTAACTGTCCATTACTTTTTTTAACGCAATTTTTTGTTAATGGAATTTCGTATCTTATTTAAACACGTTTTACACATTTTTCAACACTTTTCTTTAATTTTTAATACAATCTGTGTTTTTTTTTTCTTCTTCAGATGAAAAGGGAAATAAACTCAATTTGAGCTTCCACAGTCCCCTTAAAGCAAATCCTCTGAATCAAAAACACCAAATTTGAATATTTAATTCAACTTTTAACGGAAGTACAGTTTTTATGATTATGTGAAAACAGCGGTTACACTTTTTGTAAGATTAAAATTCTTGAAGCATAAATTCTTCATGAGTTTAAAACTCTTGTGAATAAAATATTTAAAAACACTGAATTTTTTAAAGCGTCAAACTAGAAACGATGCAAGTGTACTTGTTTGAAGAAAAAATATCAGTTTAAAATATGAAGTGGAATTATTGATGATAAATGATGCGTTTACACGTAAGGAAGAGAAAAAAAAATTCCGTATCCTCTTAATGTTAAAACTTATAATATATAGGGGGAAAAATTATTTATTATCTGATGCCCATTTTTTTCTTTATCCAACACAAAAAATTTTTGTTATGAAATTATCCATTATCTAACATAATTACGACCTTTATTTAACTAACATAAGCTAGTCTTGAATTTATTTTTAATCATTCGATATATGCTACACTGTAAACAAAAAAAAAAAAAAAAAAAAAAAAAAAAAAACACTATAGATTTGCCAGAACAAACTCGATCACAGTTAATGTGTTGTATCTTTCTTTGGTTTCCTGACTATATTAACATGGAAAATACAGTAGTTACGTAAAATTAACAGCACAATGTGTTGGCAATTTGGACGCAAAAACAGGGCAGCACAAATTGCTGGCGTCCAAATTGCCAGCACATCGTGCTGTTAAATTTATGTAACTACTGTGTTAATATAGTCAGGAAACAAAGAAAGATACAGCACATTCACTGTGATCGAGTTTGTGCACGAGATGAACAATACTTTGTACTGCAAAAATGTCGTTTTTTTTTTTTTTTTTTTTTTTTTTTTTTTTTTACAGTGTACAGCTATAAATCAATAGATAGACTAACAAACAGATCTAGTCAAGAAAAAATGGTCTAGATAAATACACAAACAGATAAATGAACACAGATACAGATGAAATATATACTTGAAAGTGTAAATTTACATAATGGAAATTTCCATCAGTACAACAAAAACATTGTCAGATTTCATAGTAATATAGACAGTTTTACAGTGATGACACCATGCATTTTCCAATTTCATATTTTATTATTAAAAACCTATAAAATATAAAAAATTAAATCTATGTAATCCAAAAGTCAAATTTCAAACCCGAAACAATGCAAAAATGCAAAATTTGAAGAAAAAAGTGCAATTTAAAGTATGAAATGTGTCGTTTTGTCAAAAACCGGAGTATTTTATAGCAGTTTTATTTACAGAAACAAGCAATGTTAAAACTATAAACAAATTTCTAAATTAAACATTACATGCATATTTTCAAAGAATCTTTCCAAACTAGATTTTTAGTTGGACTCAGATTGGTTGAATCATGTATCTGGGCTCCTATTGGGAATTTCTAGAAAATTCCTTCAGATTCTGAAAGCCATTTTTTTCGCCAAATGTCGCCAAAATGTCTCCAAATTTGGCTATTTTTTTTCCTTTGACTCATGTGTTTGCGCATTGATAATCTTGAGGTCGATTTTCGTGCCAAATCTGGTCAATGACGTCAATATTTCATCAAATATCGCCAAATTTGTCGACATGTTGCCAACTTTCCGACTTCGTTTACTGCAACTGTACAACAACTTAATAACTGCTTCACCCTTAGTTTCCTTTGAAATGCATAGTCTCGTAGTGACGCCTAAATGACGCTCTAATCGAATTTCCCTGAACATGTGACCTAGCCTAGAGCATAGAACGTTGTCTACTCATACCCCTAAACAGTTAGAAAAAAAAAATAATTAAAATCATTAGAACCATTTTTGAGATAAAAATTGCATGTGTACACACAGAGACACAAAATTTGCTCACATTATAATGAATGATGTATTTACATAATTTTCGATTATGAAAGCAGAAAACAATCCGAAATCCTGTTCAAGCTAAGAAATAATAAAATAATAATAATAAAAATAAAATGTATACTGTGGTGTTTTTATTCCATACCAAGCACATCATGACAATCACAGTAAAAACTCCAACAAACTTTCTAGTACATTTAACATTTTACTTAAACCTTTGGTTGGTTGTGGTTGGTTGGTTGTATTTATGTCGGCCAATTATCAGCACGTGGGATATAGGCCCTAAGGAGGGGGTGCCTTCCGTGGGGGTCTTTCTAAGGGAACCTAATCCGTATTAACGCTTGGAGAACCAAGGTTCGAAGAAAACCACGAAAACTCCAAACGATTGGGCCGACGGGTGCGATTGGGATCGAACCCAGCATTTCTCGTCTACCAGCTTCGAGAGCAGAACCTCTCGACCACTGGTGGGGCATTAAACCTTTGGAGAGGCCGTGAAAATACAAGGGAAGGGGAGAAGTGACAGAGTGCCCATAGGGCGAGAGCCGGAGGCGCTTCAGTTAACGTCTGCAGAGTTCGAAGGCAGGAAGCATAGTGACGTAAGGCTCAGTTACATTCACCCGCCGGTTGGCGATACTAGACGAGAACACATAAGACATTGGCGAGAATGCGAAGAAGTAGACAAAGTATTGGGGGTAAACATAAACTATTCCAGAGGTTAAGCTATACCCAACAGAGGACTTTTAGATTTTCAAGATAACGAATTCCTGTGGTCAGGCGGGGTAAATGAGAAAATAGCATTACACATACACATGCTTTTTACAGGTACGTTACAAGATTTTGGCCGAAGGTTTGCATTTCTCAGCGGGGCATATGGAAGTTATCTGTCATGAGAAACGGGTGAGATATTGTGCAATTACGATCATAAAACTATAAGGGAATTTACAGGCGTAGCTCTGTGCTAAAACCACAATATACATGTATCACATGTTGTCGGTTGAAATGAAAAAAGGGAGTTCAAATATATTCCATTTTTATATTAACGGAAATCATTGGCGGTTAAGATTTTTTTTTTTTTTTTTTTTTACATATTTCTGTGAGAAAGTGAAAAGGAAAAGGAAAAATTATGAAAGGAATGTCGCTCGCAGTGTAATTGATGAGAACTTTAAAAGTATTAATTTACAGTGCGTCCCATAAATATAAAGACACGGATGTTTTTGAAATTACATTTTATTAATCCAGTTAAAAAAAATTAAATTTTATACCTCATATTAAGAACACTGAAATGAATCTCTTATAGGGGTTTTAATTTAAATAAAATAATTTTGTCTCGAATAATGAAAAAAATAAAAAATTACGCTGTCTCATAAATATAAAGACAAACTTGAAACTGCTTCATATGTAATTTTTTTTTCGAATACGCGCGTACAGAACTAATGCGCATGCGCAAAGTACACTTTAAATTACCGAAACGAGCAAAGTTGATTGATTTGTTTCAATTGCAAAGATGCCGTGGAACATTGAAATTTCTAAAGATGAAATTTGTAAAATACGTGAATTATAGCTAATGGCTTAACAGTTTGTCAAATATGTAAAAAGACTGGGAGAATCAGAGCTGCAGTTTGTAAAATTTTATCAAAAACTTACAATTTATATTCGAGAAAACGATCTGGCAGACAGAGAAAAACTAGTGAAAGACAAGATCGCAAGATCATGCGACTTGTTTCGTCGCAAAAAATGTCACTCCGATAAGTTTCTCAACGAGTTTATGGTATGGTCTCGAAGGATACAGTACATCGTCGTATAAAACAAAGAAAAAAACATTGTACACTGTTAAAAATATCGTGAAAAATTACCTCTTTTTTTAAAGGCTATCTATTTTCTGACCAATGAGAGCGCTTCATAGGCATTTAAATAGCGTTCTCATTGGTCAGAAAATAGATAGTCTTTAAAATCAGAGGTAATCTTTCACGATATTTTTAACAATGTATGCCGACATACGTGCAGATTTTCTTTACTGAAAAAAGAACACAAACAACGGAGGTTAATCTGGGCTAAAGATCATATGCACTGGAAGGACGAATGGATGCAAGACATTTTTTCAGATGAAAAGAGATTTAACTTGGATGGCCCAGATGGTTGAAATTCCTACTCACACGATTTAAGACGTTAATCTCGAACCCTCTTCAGTAGGCAGAAAGGGGGAAGTTCTGTTATGGTGTGGGTGCCTTCTCTTTTAACGGAAGTATGGATATTGCTTTTCTGGAAGGTAAACAGACATCTAAAGAGCATATCGAACTGCTTGATAGTCAGTTGCTGCCAATTACTGAAACTCTTGGTGGTCGGAATTATTTGTACCATTAGGATAATGTATCGATTCACACATCAAGACTCACAAAGAAATGGTTTGCCGATAGCAATGTTCATGTCACGGTGTGGCTCGCATGTAACCCTGATTTAAATCCAGTTAAGAATCTTTTTGGCACTCTCGTTCGCAGTGTATATGCATCTGGAAGACAATTTTCAAACGTCCTTGAGTTGAAAAAAGAAATCGAACGAAGTTCGTTTGATATAACGCCAAAATAGTTATACAACTTAATAAAAAGCATGCCAGCTAGAATATTTTCTGTCATTAATAAGAATGGATTATTTATTGGATGGTAATTCAAAAGTATGTAAAATATCTTTATATTTATGAGACAGCAAATTTATTGCCATTTATCAATTTTCGAGTTGAAATTATTTAATTCTAATTTAATTTACTGTAAAATGTTTTCTTGGCACATACTTTTCGTTATATGTATAAATATAATTTTGAATACTGAATTATTAAAATATTATTTCGAAAATATCAGTGTCTTTATATTTATGAGACGCACTGTAACTTACACAAATGTGAGGGGGTGGAGGGATGAACAAGTACAGAGGTATAATATTACCTGTAAAATGTAAAATTAAATTAATTTAAAGATTTTATTTGAGGTGGGGAGATCATGAAAATTACGGAATTATAAAGAATTAAGTGTTGATTTTCTGAGGTGGAGGGAGGGGAGAGGGTTGTTACAACGATATAGAACAACGAAAAATGTTATATATTTCACCAAGCACACCGAGAAAAACTGTAATGCTTGCAGTAGAGTTTTACAGATATTGTACACTTTGTTTACCCCATACGCATATAATAAATACGCTACATAACGCTATATAAAAATATATAACACAACAATAAAGACATGCCTCTACACATATAGAAAGATTTATGTTTGCTTACAATTTAATATATTGTTTGCACAATGCAAAACTTTGTAGGTCATGACAATCTTGTCTTTTTTTTTTTTTTTTTTTTTTTTTTTTTTTTTTTTTTTTTTTTTTAATTTCTTGGTCATCAATAGTCTAAATAGTCCCCAAAAAGACAAATTAGCTGTTGTAATAGGATATCCTTTCTAAAAAAAATTTTATTTGTTGTTCTAGTCGCTGGTACCAGCTTTTTTTCATCACCAACGAGAGAAGTATTTTAAGTACAATGTAATCATTTATTCTCAAAACAAATAAACAAAAAAAATGATATAAATGCCTAGCAACAAGACACACTAACTTAACTTTAAAATGAAACTAATGATAAAAAGAAATATGTATGTCTGTATTTAAACGGTTAAATGAAGTACAATTAAAGGAGTGAATTTGAATATGGGCAGAAAAAACGTACAGTTTCGAGCATGAGGCACAGGACTACCAAAAAAAAAAAAAAAAAAACGGATGCATATAGCACGGTACGCCCATAAACGGGTGTAGTCCTTAATCTTGTTCTTTAACAAGTGTAATGATATTTGTTTAGGACATAAGCCTTAGGGGAGAAGTAGTTATGGGACCCATACAGCGACGAGATATATGGCTCCCTGCTCACCAAAGACCACATTGATCTTCAAAGGAGCACGTGTCGACAAATTGTAAAAAAAAAAAAAAAAGTATTTGATGAATTGGAAAACAATTCAAGTGGTTGTCTCTTAACGCAATGAAGCTTGGACCCTTATGGCGATAATTTTGAACGTAAGCAAAATTTCAGATCGAATAAATAACAAAAGTTAAAAAAGTTGGGATATATATATTATATATCAAACTAAAAGTTCAATCGGAGAGTGAGGCCGATAGACTGTTTGTCAAGATCAGGTAAGAAATATATAACAGTTTTTCCTGTTATATGTACAAGTAAATATTTTTTTTTTAATTTAACTTTAAACGTTTTCTATATACCACAAAAAGCTAATACGAAAGAATTTTCTTGCAAATATTCATTTAGTAGAATTCAATGTACGCAGTCGTACGAACTACAAAACGAAGTTTTGTAGTAGTAAAGTAATGAGTCTAAATAAGTGTAAGTATATTAATAAGTCTAAATCAACAACTCAAAACTGGTGAATGCGTGTGGTTTTGAGTATTGATATCGGGACTTTTTTTCTCGAGAAATTTCTTAACAATTAGCGCATTTTGCTTAATTTGAATATTTATTTTGACTTTTTAATTCTTAAATTATAAATTATTCATGACAACAATATTTATGAAACAAGTGGGTAAGTGTGATCACAGATCGCACAGAAGGTTTCGTTTAATATTCCTTTCAAAACACTTTATCTTTTTGCAAAATCTGTTAATTCCACTTTTCGAAACCAAGGGGCGCACTCTATTCTACACATACCTCTATTCGAACGAAACACCGTTTTACAAACTATCCGTAGATATATTATTTGAAGGGATCGGGTCTATAGCACCCGAGATAGTTAGGCGCCCCCTGGCGGTAAAAAGTGGAACTAAAATTTGTAAGTGTATGGTGCATAATATGAAAGAGTGTTCAAAGGGTGTCAGCAAAAACTTAAAAAGTGCCCCACTGGTGAAAACGGGGGAGGATAAAAAATTGCTTAAAATACACAAGTTAGAGCACAGAAGGGTAAACAGCGTAAGACTTTTTGAATTTTTTTTTTTTTTTATTTTCGTGATCGCACGTGTTCTGCTATAAGTATGCAAAATTTCAAGTCTCTAACGTAATTAGATTCTGAGTTAGAAAAATTGCTTAAAATACACAAGTTAGAGCCCGGAGTTGTAAATATTATATGACAAAATTTTATGATTTTTCATGTGATTGAAAGTGTTCTGCTATAAGTATGCAAAATTTCACGTATCCAACTTAATTAGGGCCTGAGTTAGAAAAATTACTTAAAATACACAAGTTAGAGACCGGAGGAGTAAATATAACACTTTATGAATTTTTTATGATTTGTCGTTTGATCGCAAGTTTTTAGCTATAATTATGCAAAATTTTAAGTCTTCAACATAATTAGGGGCTGAGTTAGAAAATAAAAAGCTTAAAATACACAAGTTAGAGCCCAGAGGGTTAAATATAATATTTTTTCGAAATTTTATGATTTGTCGTTTGATCGAAAGTGTTTAGCTATAATTATGAAAAATTTCAAGTCTTAAACTTAATTAGGGGCTGAGTTAGAAAAATAAGCTTAAAATACACAAGTTAGAGACCAGATGGTTAAATATAAGATTTTTTCGAAGTTTTAGGATTTGTCGTTTGATGTGAGGTGTTCAGCTATAAGTATGCAAAATTTCAAGTTTCTAACATATATAGTTTCTGAGAACGGGCTCTGTGACGGACAGACAGAGGAAGCGAGACGACTAGGGTTTCGTCAAATGAGCGAAACCCTAAAAAAAGGTCTCAAATTTTTTTCTAACCTACACCATTAATGATGCAAATGTCTTACATTTAAAGGAAGAAAATAATTTAAAGAGTGAATTAGTTTTGATTATAAATTATACATCTGCAGTAATTTCCTAGTATGACTAAGAAATCATTACCATATCAACTTATTGTTGAAAAATAATGAAAGCTCGAAAATTTACCGTTTACGTAATTCAATTTTTTTTTCTCTGTTCCACACAAATTTTTAATATGAAAATATTCTCATAATCTATTTGATTTAGCCGGAATAAAGCAGTATTACCTCTATTGTATTTTATGTCCGCTATATAATAGTGCTTTATCCCGGCTAAATCAAATTGAAAACATTAACATACATTTTAAAGAGAGTAAAATCATCTACAGGTCTAATTTTTATTTACAATTATTCATAAGAGAGTCCATTGAAATTTATTTAAGATGTTCAGGAGTTTGTAACGATACATTATCTTTTCGTATCTCGAATTTATGGGTTGAATGGTTGGATAAATTATGGCATTGCGACATAGAGGGAACACGAGCAATCGCGAAAATATAGGGCACGTTACATGATTACTTCTTTATTTTCAATGATTTTTTTCCATTTTTCATTATGCATTTGTAATTTTCTATTATACATACTGACGACGACTCAGAAAATGAGTTGAAACATGTAAATAAAGAGTTTTTAATTTACTTTTAATGTGTTTTTATAACGTCTTTTAAGCAAATAAATATTTTAATATTATGATATGATTAGAAATGGGCGTAATTTTGACTTACTACTCGCACTTATTTACAATTAAAAGGTTTTAAACATTAAAACCAATATTCAGATGTTAAAATTTCCCGAGCGCTTTGGACCAAGCCCTGGTCAACATCAATGAGATGAAGAAAAGAAAAGAAGACCTGCAGAATGCATACCGGTTTAAATAACGCAGGGCGATACCAAAACTGGAAAAAACTGGAAAAAAGAGAGGGGGAGGGAAGGTCTTTCCAAGCCAAATACTCCATTGACCCCAAGCAGACCAAACCAAATGCTCGGTATATGACATGATCATGCATCATTACAAGTGTTCCTACCTCTGGCTAAAATCTCCATAGATTCTCTCAAAATGCATATGTTAAATTGATTTGTTTGTGCGATGATCCTTGCTTTGCTAAAAAAGATGTCAATATCAGCTCCTAAATATAACCGAGCTAAAGCTGTAGATTGGTTCCCGTTTCTTATATCAGCCATATGTTCTTTCAGCCTTTCCTGTAGTCTTCTGGTTTCCAATGTACGTAAAAGTTCTATTTTTATTTTTATATCTGAATGGGATTATAGAAATTCCTGCTTTGTCATGTTCATTTACTGGATCAACTTTTCTGTGAACTTGGTTTTGTAGTTTAGCTGGAGGTTTAGCTATCAGTGCTATATCATATTTTTTAATGCATATCTAATTCTCTCATAAAGCTGAGGAACGTAATCAATATAAAAAAAATTTGAAAAGTGTTATCTCTTTTTATTATAATTCCTGTTTATAAACTCATTAATTACTTTATTAATAAATTTTCTCCGGTAACCGTTTTCCACTGCGATTGTTTTGATCTTATTTAATCCCTCCTCTATATAGGTTTCAGAACATACCTCGAATGCTCTTCTTATTTAAAATCTCTAGACTGTTTTTTAATAGTTAGCTGGAACTGTACTATTATAAGATATTGTGTTATTCGATCGACATAGTTTTCTATAAATCTTTCTATCTATATTATGTGTTATTTTATTCTTGATGAGTTCGACATCTAGTAAAGGTAAAGATTAATTTTTTTCTATTTCTAAAGTAAACTGTATTTTTCTGTCAATATTATTAGCGTGCTTTAAGAAAATCTCCAGGTTTGAAATAGGGTAACTGAGCCAATAGTTGATCAAATAAGGTCGGTGCTACGGGTTTTTTTTATTATATTTCCTTCTTTTTAAGTTTTAGGAGTAAACTAACATGATTTCTACAACCCTTAATGAACGTCCTATAATAGACAATAATTAAATTCTGCTGAAATTAAATAGCAACAGAATTATAACTAAATAGCTTTCTTAACTGCCATTTCCCCAGTAATTGATCAGGCGAATCCAGTTTTTGATCGATTTCATTCCAGTAGTTGATCACTGGCCATTTTGATCTTTTTTTCAATGTAAGTAGAAAAAAATTAAACAATTTGAGAATTGTAAATATTTTAATTAGACGAATCAATAACTTATAACATATAAGCAATATTGAAACTCTAATTCAGGGATAGAGAAAATATTTCTTGTTCTACTAATTTTTGTGTGTTCAATTTGGTCCAACTGTGGTCCAAAATGATCCAACCTATAAAAAAAGAACACTTTCGTACGCGCCCACATGCTGCCATGGAAGCCACTGTCGCTCCTTCTTTTTCCATTTCCAGTATTTTTCAAAATGACAACGTGGTCATCAATATACTTATGCACCGTCTGCCAAGTATGGACAGTTTTCCCACCTGAGGGTTCCATCCACACACTCTCACCGGACAAAACTTTGGCACAGGACTCAAAGGTGTGTCATTTGCTCAGTCGTTGCTTTTTCCACCTAAACGGAATTTTAGATAGTCAGGGATGAGAGCGTTTCGACCCAAATCGTTGATTTTCACCACTAAATTTCAATAGTATTCTTTGCTTTATACAATCTCAGAAATTCTGAAATTAAATACGGCGGCACAAAATTCTAATACAATTAAGTGGTAGGAATCAGTCAATTGGGTCGGAGCGCTTTCATCTCTGATAGTACTATATAGATCGCATAATTTGGAAGTGGGTCCGTCTGTCTTGAAGAATCTGTGTTGCATGATCATGATCAAATGTTGTTGGAGGATCACCAGATTGTAGTGGGCGTTAGGCGATCATCAACTGGCGATTCAGGTTCGCTCTCTGTTGTTGCAGTGTTCGTTTGAGTTTGATCAAGACATTTGTTCCGCATTTGCCTCCAGAAATGGAACAATTCAAGAGCCGCAACACGAATCTCCCATTCGTCCCCTTCCATGCTTCTGAACTTCTGGGTTCTGCCTTTTTTGAATAGGGATTCAATATAAAATAGCATCTGAACGTTGAAGTTTTCCGCTACTCCTACTCTAGACCAATTTTTACGTGGGTTTGTAAGTAGACAATTTCGTTGCTTACTGCTGGTGCAACTTTCGTAGTCTACAGCGCCTGCGTTAAACGGAAACAGACTGCATTTCCGGAAGCCATTTTTGATGACTTTCGGAGTTGCTGCTTCTCGAAATACACTTGCAATCAAAGATCCAAATAATACTTTTGTTACCACTTTGTTTCCAGATTTAGTTTTCCAATAGTAAACGGTTTCCCAGTCGCGCACTTTGAGAGGCCTGAAAGTAGCAACGTCAGCTGGTTGGAGTATGTATGTTGCATTCAGGTGAAGAGCGAAATGAAGGATTTGATTGGCTGAGCATAACGTTGCCACTTCAAGAGTTAGGTGGCTCTTGTGGCCATCCACCAAAAGTAATATGTGTAGTCTGATACTTTGCTTTCTCAACCAAGGTAGAAATACATTTGTAAGATATTTAAAGTAGGTGCTCCCACACATACAACCTTTCTTTTATTTACCTATTCCCCAGTCGTCTGGCACATTCTGTGCAATTTTAAGCGATATTTTCTGCAATGGGTAAGCGATCATACCAGGAATAACCTCTTCTGCTGCATTGAATGTAGCCATCACTGTTACAGCTTCTTTTTCATTACCTGTTTTTAATTCATATAAAATGTTGAATGAAATGGGTTCTAAAACTTTTCCCGTTTTGGACAAGTTTAAAAACTGCTTTTGTCAGCATTAAAAATTCTCCTGGAATCAAGAAGAATGTCAAGACAGCATTCAGTTTCAAGATATTTGTGATGTTCTTGAAACCACTAGCTGATGTTCGGCTCTGACACTTCTGCTCTTGCAGTTTTGATAGCATTTGCATATCTCTAAGCTATCTAACTGCTTCTTCGCATGATCCTTTAACCCCTTGAGGGGCAAGCAATTGCGTTTGTGTAATGCTGAATTCTCACCGGAAATTTAGAAAAGTTTTATTTCAAAATAAGGAAAAGCAATTTTACGACTTTTTTCCACCAAAGTTAGAAAAGTAAAATTTCATAATATTTTTCTGTTGCAAATCTCCATTAATCGTAGGTGGGATAAAATATATCCCACCGCCCCTCAAGGGGTTAAACCCTGTTTTCCCCGGAGTTGAGTTTGCAAAATGGTTTGGCCTTTTATCAGCTTCAAAGTTTTTTTTTTTTTTTTTTTTTTACTGTATCAAATAAATTCCTCCTCTTAATCGGGAATTCTTTTTTGGCATAAGCATTTATCCAATCAACAAGGAGCTGTTCCTCTTCTTTGCATTAAAACTTATGCATGTCCCTTCCGTCTCACCTTTGGCGTTTTCCCTTTAACCTAAAACAAAAAAGCTTTTTAAGGATACATAGGTGGAACATTTCAAAAAGGGCTATTGATTCGAAATTATGGAAACACCCTTTTTTCTAACGTCTTCAACGTCTACTCGCAGATCATTCTTTGAGTACTGGACGAATTTCTTTTTTGGCGGCATAATGAATTCTGAAAATAAGTAATAATGGCTTGGTAAGCAAAGAAATAAAAAAAAATGATCAATTAATGGCTACGCATGTTGTCAGCCAGTCGTTGATATACTGATCAATAACTATAGTCCTCAAAACAAATAATTGATCACAGTTGATCATTTTCTGGAATTTGATTATTTAATAAGACCAGAAGTTGATCAGTCAAATTTCAACCCCTAAAAGAAGTCCCTCAAAAATCTGAAAATTAATATTTAAAATATCATCCTTGGACTGTGATTAACAACAATTCTTATAAAAATATTAGTTGAAATAAGCAAGATAGAAGGGTATTATTTTAACTTACCTTTATTGTCTCCAACTAATCA
The DNA here is from genome assembly GCA_963932465.1 of Maratus speciosus. Taxonomy (NCBI): domain Eukaryota; kingdom Metazoa; phylum Arthropoda; class Arachnida; order Araneae; family Salticidae; genus Maratus; species Maratus speciosus. Next base: position 331,234,232 of record OZ010786.1, read on the forward strand.
AAAACTAAATTTTTACACTTTCTAAAAAAAATTTCATAATATGGCTTCTCTTACTGAAGATAGCTGAAAAGTATGTGACAACAGGTGCACTAACATTCGAACAAAAAATATTATGTCTAGTGCCACTTGTAAAACACATTTCCGCCGGAAATGGAGCAATATTTCAAAAATTTGATCAACTACTGGAGGGGTATCAACTACTGGAGAGGTCACCCTACCGTGATTCCTCACTAAAAGTATGTCACTGACATAACGAATCCATATTTCTAGTTTTAACTCGGGGGTGGATAAAATATGTTCCTCTAATGGCCTTAGTATCCGTTCAGTTAATAAACCGGGGATGGGAGATCGCATAGGGTCCCCATCCGTTCGTTTATAATAATTTCCCTGGAAACAAAGGTGTTGCTATTGATAATTAAATTCAGAGCTCATATAAGTGTGGTTTTAATATTGTCATCCTGAAATGGGTTGCTGTTCACGTGGTTTTCAATGACATTCCTAATTTCTTGTACATTTATTGAGGGGTATAATGATTTAATGTCGAAACTTTCAAGTATTGTATTATCTCCAATATTGATATCTGCGATCCTTTTGATTAAATCTGTAGTGGAATTGATGAGAGCATTTTGAGAGAATCAATCGAGATTTTAGCCAGAGGTAGGAACACTTGTAACGATGCATTATCATGTCATATACCGAACATTTGGTTTAGTCTGCTTGGGGTCAATGGAGTATATGGCTTGGAATGGCAATGTTGCTCCATGGACTCATCCACCTTTCTTCCCACCCCCTCCCCCCTCTTTTTCCGTTTTTTCAGTTTTGGGATCGCCTTACGTTATTTAAAACGTTATGCATTCTGCAGGTGTTCTTCTCATTTTTTTACCCCATTGATGATGACCAGCGCTTGGTCGAAAGCGCTCGGAAAATTTTAAAATCTGAATATTGGTTTTAATGCTTAAAACCTTTTAATTGTTTGTAACACCTATTTTAGTAATAAAAGCTGTGAATAATTTTAATGTATGCATGTTTTAATATTTTATATTTTGAGCAAAATAAGAACTTTTGGAATCCACATGTAGAACTTCTGGTATTACTGTGTAATGTGGTGTTTTTTTTTTTTTTTTTTTGTTTTTTTTTTTTTTTTTTAATTATGGTATTATTTTGTATTATATCAATAAAACTATTCCTATTATCATCATCATCATCATTATTATTATTATTATTATTATTATTATTATTATTATTATTATTATTATTATTATTATAATTCGACTGACAATATTTTTGTAAACGAAGGATTAATACTTCACATATGTCATGTAAATTTAACAAAACGACTATATTAAGTGACAAGCCGTGGTTGTTCAATAAAAATGAATTATATTTTTATCATATATTTTTATAAATATATTGTTTTGTTAGTTTTTACGTGTGGATAAATACCACACGAGATTTCTCCAAAAAATATGTTGACCTACGAAAATTTTTATGGTTTTAAAAATTTATTAGTTAAATTTTTCTAAATCATTTCTAATTTAATCTTCAAATTGGTAATATTTATTTAAAATCTCCACATCACTTCCCATCCTCAAACTATAAATAATCTATATGTGCGTCATGTTAAGAAAAAGAAAAATCAATATAAACCGTTAAATACGTTTGTTGGGGATAAATGAAGCATTTACATTAATATCATAACACGAATATTGAAAAGTTTCCACATCCTCTTATCACAAAGACATATAATGTACCCTTAAAATCTTTTTTTTTATTTTTTACAACGCCATTTTTTGTGTACCACACACGAAAAAAAAATAATATGAAAGAATATTCATAATCTAATATAACGCTTGTGATCACGTACGGAGCAAATGACAACGAATATTACCAAAAGGATACCGAATCTACTCCCCAAACTGCTTTTTCTTTATCGGAAATTTTCATGGATGATGGTTTATAAAATGTGTTTCAAAGCTTGATTATATTACGGTGCCATCTTCTCTAGTGGAAAACACTTAAAGCATCAATTCAGATATTTATTTTTTTTTTTTCCTTCAAAGGCAGGAAGCAGGATGTGTAATATACATTATGGAAACCATCCGTTGCAAATAAAAAATTTTCAAATTTAGGGAATATTTTATTTAATGCATAAGACATCATCTGTTAGTTATTACGTTATTGGGGAATTTATATGTTTGCTGAAATGAATAGAATTCTATTTGCAAATATTTATTTAAAATATTATTGTTAATCAATGCCTGTAAAATCTGCAGTTTCCAATATTATTTGCAAGCAACATTCAACATGAAATTAACTATTTTTAAACTAGTTTCAAAATCTGTTTTATCATATTATCTTAATTATTTCACGCCATTTACGTAATTTTTTTTTTATATTATAATGTTTTATTACATTTATATATACAGGTTATCAAAAAACATTGAAAACGGCTTTTATTCTTCTAAATTGGTCATAGAAGTATATTATAAATTACAAAGTTACGTAAAGAAGGGTACAAAATGTTATAAAATCGATTAAAAATTTCAAGGGATTAAATTTGAAAAACGCAAAATTTAAATTTAAACGCAAAATATTTCATAAAGAGTAAAATGTGCCCAAAGCACTATTAAGATTATGCACAAAATTTCAGCATTTTATCATAATAATTCGCAGAGATATGTTTAACCATTTCCGACGCGCAGTAATTCTGTTTGTAAAATGATGAAATGATGGACAGACACCAGAACTTAAAAAGGAATTTATTTGAAAATAAAAAATTGCTTATTTTCCATATTTTATAAAATGAAAATTTTTATTGAATATTCATGGTGCCGTTTGTCAGTTTTAGAGTTAAAATTAGGTGCCTTTTTTGTGGACACCGTTCGCTAAAGGGTTAATCAAATTTGGTGAGGTGTTAATCATAAATGAAAATTGAAATGTTTTGAATTTAATGTGATTATTTTCTTTCGTAATTTGTATATGACCCCTGAAACATAATCATCCTACATTATATTTTTTCTCTAAGAACTCACATCCAGGCATCGAAAAGTTGTGTCAATATTATATTAAGTTGTATTAAATAATATATTAGGTTAAGTATTATATTAAGTATATATTTTCATATCTCTGCGACTTTTGATGATAAAATGATGACATTTTATACATGATATTATTAATCTATGGAGCACATTTTACTCATTTGGAAATTTTTTGTACCGGAGTCGTAGGAAAATTTGAATTTTGCATTTCTTCACATTTTATCTCCTGAAAACTTTAATCGATTTCATAAAATTCTGTACCTTTTTTATCTATTTAACTTTGTAATTTATAATATATGTCTCTGATTAACATTTAAAGAATGAAATCCGAGGTCAAGGTTTTTTGGGATACTCTGAATAGTTAATATCTTCTTTAGATTATACAGACTTTAAATGTTTACAATGTATTTGAACTAACATGAAACATGGTTCATTTTTAAATTATTGCCTTATTATAACAGAAAGCTTATCGGAAACAAAAAATTGGTACACCTTTGAATGAATAAAAAAACGTTTTTTAATAAACATTAGATTTCTGGAAATATAAATTCTTCATGAGCATAAATATAAAGCTTGTAAAACTTTTAATTCTAAAAAATTCATCAAATCATTGAACCAGAAACAATGTCACATTAAAAGAAAATATGCAATTAATTTAAAGCGTGAAATATTTTTGTTGATAATAAATGAAACATATACATTAATTTCCTCATATTAATAAAAAAAAATCTTACATCACCTTATCGTATTCTTAAAATTAGTTTTGTATCACATGCCAGATATTTTCTGAAAAGAAAAGAATTTCAGTAACGAATTTTAATATAAAAAATATTCATGATCAAACTATAATGCGTGTGATCGCGAACGGAGCAAATGACAGCAAATATTACCCAAAAGTTATCGAAGTTATTTTTTTTAATGTAAACTTAGGGATGACGGTTTACAAAATATGTTTCAACGCTTGATTGTGTTACGGCAATGGAAACCACCGGGACCATAGTTTGCAATGGAAAACACTGAAAGCGTCAATCCAGATATTTTTTCTCCTTCAAAGACAGGAAGCAGAATATGTAATAGGCATTATTGAAAACAATGCATTGCAAATAAAAGAATTTGCGGGATAAAAGGTCTCAAATATAAGGAAGAATTTTTTTAATGCATAAGATAGCATCTGATAGTTATTGCGTTAATGAGGAATTATAATGTTTGCTGCAATGCATGGTTTTATATTTATAATTTCTATTAAGATTATTATAGTAAAGCAATGCCATATACTAAAATGTTTGCAATTTCCGATTTTATTTGTAAGCAATATTCAAGTTTAAATGAACTATTCTTAAAATATCTTCAGAATTCGTTTTATCGTATTATGTGTATGTGTTATGAAATATATTTCAAACCGTTTGCATAATGTATTTATGTAGTCTTATATTATAACATTTTATCATCTTAAATATATATTTAAAATATATTATTAGGAATATTTAGGATTTAAATGTTTAAGCTTTATTTGTAATAATATAAAATACGTTTCTTTTTTAAATTATTGCCTTATAATAACAGAAAGTGTATCTAAAGCAAAAATTTAGTAAATCATTGAATAAAACATATATTTTCATAAACATTTGATTTCTGGAAATATAAGTTCAGTGAGAAAAATTTTTAAGGCTAAAAATTCATGAGAGCATCGAACCAGAACTAATGCATTGTATCATATTAAAAGATGCAATCAATTTAAAGCGTGAAATATTTTTTGATGATAAATGACACATTTAAAATAAGTTCCTCGTATTAGACAAAAACAAAACCCTACATCACCTTATCGTATATTCATGATCAAATTATAATTCTTGTGATCGTGAACAGAGCAAATGACAGCGAATATTACCCAAAGGATATCGAAACTACTCTCGAAACTGTTTATTATTATTATTATTATTGGTAATTTTTATGGATTACGGTTTACAAAACATATTTCAAAGGTTGAATGTGTTACGGCGTCATCGTCTGGAAAATACTGTAAGCGACAATCCTGGTATTTTATTTTCAAAGGCATGAAGCAGAAATTGCAATAGGCATTACTAGAAACTATAAATTAATTTCCGAGATAAATGTTTTCAAATATTAGGGAATACCTTATTTACGTTATTGAGAAATTTATATGTTTGCCGATATCTAGAGATTTATATTCATAACTAATTATTAAGATTATTATAGTAAAGCAATGCCGTAGACCAGGGATGGCGAACCTATGGCACGCGTGCCACTTTTTGCACGCGAAAGAATAATTTTGGCACGGCCTTGCTTGTGGCTCTGAATCAAAATAAAGTGAGATTACACAAAATTGCGACTGACCTTTTCTAAATTTGATAAAATAGAAAATGGTAAAATTTTAATTGCGGTATATTATATTACAATCTAATTAATTATGGTCTCAAAATTTTCTCAAACAAAGATGATATTTGAAAAATATCGACAAGAATTAGTTATTAGACATTGCTAAATTCCGATGGTAAAGTTGTGTTTGCCATATTAACAGTTTTTCTGCCTATCTAATGCTTTCCAATCACTATTTTCATATATGAATAATATCAAAACTCAATCTGAAAGCACTTGTCAGATAAATCCGGTTCAGTTTGCATTAAAATTAATCCGATATTAAAATGTAACAACAGAAATCAAATTATATTGCATTATTATTTTTTATTATTAATTTCGAAAATATATTTGTTTCCATAATTATTATAGTGCAATACCTACATGTATGTTCCTCATATTTTAAAAATCTTAATAGAAAAATTTAAGTAAATTAAATATTGTTCCAAGTACTAAATTTATTTTTTAGTTGGCACGTCATGGTCACATAAAATATTTTTTGATCAAATTTGGCATATGGCAACAAAAAGGTTCGCCAACCCTGCCGTAGACTGTAATATCTGTATTTTCCGATTATTTTTAAAGCAATATTCAATTTGAAATAATCTATTTTTAAACTATATTCAAAATGAGTTTTATCTTATTATGTCTATGCGCTGTAAAATATATTTCAAACCATTTCCATAATCTGTTTATGTATTTTTTTATTACAACTTTTGATTACCTTTATATGTTTTTTAAATATATTATTTGGAATATTAAGCATTTAAATGTTTAAAATGTATTTGGAATATTATAAAACACGGTTCATTTTAAATTACTGCCTTATTATAACAGAAAGCTTATCGAAAACAAACATGATATACCTTAGAATAAACAAAAAATTATTTTTCAATAAACATTGGATTTCCGAAAATATAAATCCTTCAATCATATACTACGAGTAAAATTTGTCTGATGCAAAAATCCTCAATGCATCAAACCAAAATCAATACAAAATGTAACTTTAAACGTAAATATTCAAACAATTTTAAGCGTTAAATATTTTTGTTGGTGATAAATACACCATAATATTAATTTCCATAGTATTAAAAAAAAAATCCAATATCATCTTATAGTATTTTTAAATTATTTTTTCAACTAATGCCAAATTATTTCTGTGTACCTCGCACAAAAGAATTTTAATATAAAAATATTCATTATCAAATTATAATGTTTTCGATCGCGTACGGCGCAAATAACAGCATATATTCCCCAAAGGAAATTACTATCGAATCTGCTTTTCTTTCTTGGAAATTTTCATGGAAGATGGTTTATAAATATGTTTCAAAGCTTGATTGTGTTACGGTGCCATCGTGGTAATGAAAACACTGAAAGCGTTAATTCAGATATATATAGATATTTTTTTAAAGCAAGAAAGCCGAATCTGTAAAAGACATTACGGGAAACCATTCTTTGGAAATGCAATAATTTACGAGATAAAAGATTTCAAATATAAGGAATACTTTATTTAATACACAAGGCCGCATCTGACAGTTTCTACGTTAATGAAGAATTTATATAGTTTTTGAGATGCGTTGATATTATGCATGATTATGTATATAAATCTTTATTAGGAATACTATAGTAAAGCAATGTTGTAGGCTATAATATCTGAATAAAAACATACATTTATTTTACTTAAATAGGTGTCGCAAATAAAAATAAAAATAAATGTATGTTTTTATTTATATGATAAGAAAGGGTGAAGTAAAATTTGTTTGAGTTTTTACGAAAACTTACAACGGTTTTTGACATATAATATCTGAAGTTTCCGATTTTATTTGCATGCAATATTCAATTTTAAATGAAGTATTCATAAAATATTTCGAAAATGCGTTTAATCGTATTATGCCTATGCGTTGTGTAAAATAAATTTAAAGCCATTTACATAATCTAAAGCATTTTATTACCTTTATATATATATATTAAATATATTATTTGGAATATTTAAGATTTAAATGTTTAAAATGTATTTGATATAATATAAAACACGGTTGATTTTTAAATTATTGCCTTATTCTAACAGAAAGCTTAATTTTAAACAAAAGTTTTAAACAAAAACTTATTGCAACTGAGTGAATAAAAAAAAATTCAAAAACATTAGATCATCAAGTATCGAATTATTGATATTTAATGATACATTTAAATTACTTTCCTCGTATTAAACAAACATACGCAATATCACCTTATTGTGTTCATAAAATTACTTTTGTATATAATGCCAGATCTTTTCTGTGTACCTCACACAAACGAATTCCAATATAGAAAATATTCATGATAAAATTGTAATGCTTGTGATCGCGTACGGAGCAAATGACAGCGAATATTACCCAAAGGATGTGAAATTTTGCTTGAAACTGTATTTTCTTATTGGAAATTTTCATGGATGACGGTTTACAAAATATGTTTCAAAGCTTGAATGTATTAAAGCTCCACTGTCTGTAATGGAAAAACTAAAAACGTCAATCCTGATATTTTTTTTTTTCAAAGGCAGGAAGCAGAATGTGTAAAAATCCCTGCCGGCTCGGCCTACTGGCGGAGGTAGATTTCGAAGTTAAGTATACTAATTTCACCAACAAAAATTAAATCATGATTAGAGATAAACCCACTTTAACAATTTTATCTGGCCGCTTTTGACGAGTTTTTATTTCATTTTTACGTAATAGCTGGTTTCATCAGAATCATGTTAAAGGCGGTATTAAAAAAAAATACTTTTTCATGTTCAACAACTCGAAATTTTATGGGACATTTTCAGATTCATTTTTAAAAGAAAAAATATTAAACTTGCTGACGTGATTTTTGAAGGGATTTATAAGCGACCTGTGTTTTTCTTTTTCGTTCAATTAATTAAAACTTGATTTATAAACAGTTATTTTCTCAGTAGGACAATATTTTTCGTTTCTAACACAATCGCTTCGAGAAATTCTGTTCAAAATGCCCACATTGACATCATTTTTTGAAATATATTCTGCCTCTATCAAAAAATCGATCCTTACGGTACATTATATAGTTTCTGAATAAGAGAATCTACCAATTGGATGCGTTTGAGATCAAAAATGAATTTTAAAATGACTAAGAAAATAAGCCGTTTGGATTTGAATACACCCTTAATAAGATGATTTTTTTCTTCAACCGCTACGTATTTTTAATTTGTTTTTGCTGTAAGAATTGGTCTATCAAAAACTTGTCTATATAAATGTTTTAGACAATATTAAGAAGATATATGATAAATTCATGAGGATTTTATATCTTGTGGATTGACGGAGTTATGGATTTTTTTCTTCTTCAACACGCCTTTTTGTTTTAATTTTTTTTTTTTTTTTTTTTTTTCGGTACGAATTGGTTCTATCAAAAACTTGTGAATATAAAAGTTATAGATAATATTAAGGAGATTTATAATAAAATTAATTGGATTTGATATCTTCAGAATTGACGAAGTTATGAATTTTTTTCTCCCAAAAACCCTATTTTTTGCGCCCCTTGAGCCCATTTTTAATTTTATCAAAAATCTGTGATACATAATTTTTTGCACTATTTTTAGAAGTAATAAAAACTTTAAACTGATTTGCTATGTACAAAATTTAGGAAGTTATTGGTTTTTTTCGTTTTTCACAAAACCCCAAGCCTATTTCCATCCCCTTTTTCCGATTTTGTCCATTAACGAACTTGACCGAGATTTTATGCCCCTTGATTTTATGTATCAGTTTGGAAGAGATTTGTGCAGAATTGTGGAAGTTATCGTGTCCAGAAGAAAGTGATATATATATATATATATATATATATATACATATACATATAAAAAGATAGATAGATAGATAAAGTTTTTTACTGGGGGTGGTTTTGGGTTCTAGGGTTCATGATCGGTGTAGATCTGCAAAAAATTTTCAGAAATTCCAACATAGGGAAGAATGTAATAGGTAGTATTTCATACGAAATCTACCTAATAGGCATTATGGAAAACTATCCGTTGGAAATAAAATAATTTGCGAGATAAACTATTTCAAATATAAGGAATACTTTATTTAATGAGTAAGGCCGCATCTAATAGTCATCACGCTATTGAGGAATGTTTGCTAAAATGCATGGGTTTATATTTATAACTCTTTATTCAGAGTATTATAGTAAAGCAATGCGTAGATTATAATTTCTGCACTTTCCGATTTTACTTGAAAGCAATATTCACCTTTAAATGAAATATTCTTAAACTATTTTCAAAATGCGTTTTATCATATTAAGTATATGCGCTGTAAAGTATGTTTCAAACTATTTACATAATCTCGTTTTTATATTCTAACACTTTATTACCTTTGTATACTTTTTAAATGTATTCTTTGGGATATTAAGGCTTTAAATTTTTAAAATGTGTTTGAAATAAAATAAAACGTATTTTATTTATAAATAATTGCCTTATTGTAACAGAAAGCATATCCGAAGCAAAAATTTTGTGCCTTAGATTAAATAAAAAAAAAAATTTTCATAAACATTTTATTTCCGGAAATAAAATAATCTTCTTAATAATAATAAAAACCGTTATCTTCATGAGCATAAAAATATTGTGAGTAAATTTTTTATCATCCAAAATTCATGAAAGAGTCGTACCAGAAACAATGAAAATGTCTCATTAAAAGAAATACGTTGTAGATGATAAATGACACATTGACATTAATTTCCTCGTATGAAAAAAAAAAATCCTACTTAAACTAATCATATTCTTAAAAACATACTTCTGTATGTAATACCAAATATTTTCTCTGTTCCTCGCACAAAATAATATATTCATGATAAAATTATAATGCTTGCTATCGTGTACGGATCAAATGACATCGAATATTACCGAAAGAATGTCGAAACTACTCTCGAAACTGTTTTTTTCTTATTGGAAATTTTCATGGATGACGGTTTACGTTTCAAAGCTTGAATGTGTTTTGGCGCCATTTTCCGTAATAGAAAATACTGAAAGCGTCAATCCATATATTTTCTTTCAAAGGCAAAAAGCAGAATGTGTAATAGGAATTAAGGAAAACTATCCGTTGGAAATAAAATGTATTGCAAAGTAAAATGTTTCAAGTACAGGGTGATTCATAATGAATGGGACAAAAAGAAAACAAGATTGTGAACGTTGTGATAATTATATATTTAGAAAATTCAAATTTACCTCAAAACTACATTTATTCAAGTTTCGGCAGGTGTTCAATATGTGGCCCTCCGGTGACACGACAAATGTGTACACGGTAATCCAGCTCCTGCCACACTCGTGATAGCATATCCCCTGTGATGGAGTTCAACACTGCAGTTATCCGCTGCTTCAGATCCTCTAAGTCCGGAGGAAGTGGAGGCACAAACACCTTGTCTTTAACGAAACCGCAGAGAAAAAAAATCACAGGGCACGTCACTTTTCGTCCGGGGCCTTTGTTCTTGCATAAGCAGCCGGTATCCTGGAACTGTTTCACCCACCTGCTTAAGTTATGCCGATGCGGTGGTTGTTTACGAAATTTCGTGCGAAAATGACTTTGCTCAACAGTTACGAGGAGGTTTTGGCATATTTGAAAACGCAGTACGCTTTCTCCTGCATGAACGACATTTTGTTTAACAACGCCTCTAGCGGCAAGTTCGTCATTCGATGATTTTTCCCTGTTGCCAAATAAAATTTGTGTAATTGTAGTTGCAGAATAAATTTGTTTCGGCTGAATAACACCCGTATTCTCGCTTCGTCCGAATGCGAAAATTTGGCGGAACGCCCCCCTTCGCGACATCACTTTGACGTCATCGTGGCATACAAAAGGGAAAACTGTATTCTGAAGCACTTCTTTTCGTATTTGGCGAAAAGTTAGATGCGAAAATTTATTTCGGATGTTTACATTTTTTCGGCTGCTCTTTTCGCCATCTCAAAGTAGGTGAAAAGCATGTGAAAAGCCCATTTCGGATGCAACTTTTATGATTGTTTTCAAACGATAGGACATTTAAATAAGTAAGTTTCTAGTATTTTTCTGTGTTAGAGCTTCTTTATTGCATTTGTGAAGAATATTATAGTGTATTTGGTAAAAATTTTGCTAAAAAAATGAGTATTTATTCTGTTATTTTGATGTGTGGAGGATTTGTTGATATTTTACTTGCATTTATCGACGTTTGATATATATATATATATATATATATATATATATATATATATATTATTATTATTATTATTTAATTATTTTGAAATAAAATATTAACATTATAAAAAATACTTTTATTAAAAAAAACAGATGTTAGGAGACGATTTTAAAGTTGTAGAATTATTTTTAAATGGAGATAAATCATGGATTGAAATGCATACATAATTATAAAATAAAAAATGTGTCTGTGTTTATAGGCAATTGCTTGAAAATAATAAAGTTTTTTTTATACATTTAAGGGCGATAAATATGAATTGAAAGAGTTATATAGAAATATTCATTAAAATATAGAATATATCTTCATAGATTATTTTTAGCCAGGAAAAGATTACATGGATGTCATAAATCGGTCATGACCATTTGAAAATCTCATGTTACTTACAGTTTTATGATACATCAGATTAATTACTATCGAACGGTCGTTTTTTTCGCCACCTTCAATTTAATCTTGTGAGATAATAGTATAGAATACAGTTGAAATATACAGTTATTAATCTATTTGAAAATGCCTATTGGCAAAATAGTTTTTACTACTTGTTAAATAATATGAAGAATCTGAGAAATTCTGATGGCATTGGTACCGTCTTATCAAAATCCAAGAGAGGGGAGAATTTTCAGCAAATTGATGATAATTATTATAATAAATAAAAGCACTTTGCTTTCAATCATAACTGCTTTATCTATATTTAATTATTTTAAGTCAAATGGGTAAACTCTTTTTTTTTCCTTTTTATTTACTCATTGAAAAAAATAACTTTCAAAATTCAAGGGTTTGGAGTTGATGCTTTCCTACAAATGCAGTTATACAAAGAGTACAATAATTTAATTGTTATGTGTTACATAGTTTTAACTATGATACTATCTCAAGAAATACATGCTATTAATATTTGATTTTATTTATTTATTTTACATATAATCTTAGGTTTTGATGAATGCTTAGCTGAAAATGTTTTCTATAGTGCACCTCTTCCCATTGAAGTTGCCAAGAATATGAAATAATCTGTACTGAGGTGTACATTAAACTGGTTGAAATAATTTTTAATATTATTATAATTTTTCAAAATTGTTATATCTATGTTCTCTGTGTAAGAAAAATGCATACCATTACCTTCTTGTATTTTTGAAAAATGGTGAAGGATAAAATGTTTTTTTAACTTCATTTTATTTATTTATTATTGTATGTTACAATTCTTTTTTCATTAATTAATATGAAAATAAATAAAGTTCATGAAATTATCTTTTCAAATATAGTAGTAATTTTATTTAGCACTATTATTATTAAATTTGAATCGCTTTGTTACTAAATATTTATGCATTTCCAATAATATTAATATAACAAGGCAAAAACTGAATAATAAACACATGGTAGAATTTAATTATTGAAGTTCTTTTCTTTAATATTGCATATTATATAGTAATGATAATCTAAAAGTTAAAATACCAGTGAAAAGATACTCAAAAACTTAATTTAGATAATCTTTTTTAGTACCGTTACAAAATCAAATTTATACATGCAAGAATAAAATTTTCAGACAAAAAAAAAAAAAAACTATAAATGTTATATAAGCAGCTTTGATTACTTCTTTTTTGTGGTTTATATTCTTTGAAAACTGCTTTTATGAATTTTTTTTCTTCCCTTTTTGGGAGAAATTTTTAAAAATGTTTATATATTAGGAATGTGAAACTTTTATTCATGTGTTTTATACATTAATCACACATATAAATATACAAGAAAATATTTTGATTGCTGTAAAAGTAGAAAGTTTGAACTTAAAAAAAAATAATAGCAGTAATTTTTCTTGATTTTATAAAAATTGTTCAAGTAATATCTAAAGCAGACAAATGACTTACTTGCATGTACTTATCAACTGCATAGTAAATGTAATACAGACGAGTAAAGTTCAATAAGAGTTTTGTTTGCAGTTGAAAATGTATTTCTTACATTATATAATTTTTTATAAAAAAGAAGGTATTAAGCTTTTGAAAAAAATATGTTCCACTTTTTAAAATTTGCAATCACTATTTTAATAACATGCATGATAAATAAATATTAATTGATGTTCCTGTAAAAATAACAGAAAAAAGAAATGCAGGTTATGATGTGTTGCTATACTGAAATAGTGATTGAAAGTTTTAAAAATTAAATTTGCAGGCATTTTATTTCACGCAGATATGTTTTGGGAGATTTAGATTTTTCTTTACCCTTGATTTTTGAAAAATCCTTGAAAAATAGAAATTATAATTTTTATTTTCATCAGTGTTGAGAAAAAAAAACTTTATTATTATTTTCTTTTGCAAATAAATATTAAAAATAAAATACATTTCTTTATTAGATGCTTTTATTAATGTACTTAAAAAAAAAAAAAAAAAAAAAAAACAGAGAAAAACATGAACTGCTGCAAAATATTGTATTATGCATATGAAAGATAATATAAAAATTACATTACCAGTGAAAACAAATAATAACTTGAAAGCTTCTGCTAATTATCTCTGCATAAAGGATAAAGGTAAACAGCTCTGACACTTAATATAAAGTTAAATTTCTTGGAGGTTTTTAAAACCATTCTTTTATTTTTTTACAATTGGAAATATGCCCTTTTATTGGAGTTATATGTATATAAAGCTAAAAATAAGTTGCAGTAATGAGTCTTTTGACTTTCAGAACTATCAATCACTATTTTAATAAGATGAAAAGGAATGAAAATTTTCTTTTTTACATATGTAAAAAAGAACATCCTTACATATGTAAGTACAGTAGAAGATCTTTATAACGCAATTCTCTATATAACGCACAACTTCTCAGATGTAAACAATGAATTTTGCAGTTAAAAAGTACCTGCATTTTCACATTGTAAAAATATTGCTACTCTCTAGAGAACTAAATTTGATACATTAGTTCAACTTTATCTCCTAATTCAAGACTTTTTTAATGAAAAAATGCTATTAGTACAATAAACATTTTTGAAAATGTCTAATATAAGGAATAGTTGTGTCAGTTATATTTGGATCATGTTTATAAAGTAAATTTAACAATGTCTGATCTATATTATGCAAAAATTTACAATTTGAATAACTCTTGGTAACAAGGAATGCAGTATAAAGATATATTCTAATGTATTTTGATATGTTTCAGACATATTTGGCCATATTTACAAGGTAAATTTAATGATGTGATCCATATAACGCAAAATTCTGTATAACACACAACCTTGCGTTTTTAGGTTTGCGTTATAAAGATCTTCTACTGTATAATGTTAGGCTGGTAGGGAGGGTGTGAGTGTATGTGTGTATGCTGTAATATTGAAATAGTGATTGAAAGCTTTCTAGAAATCTAACTTGCAGTGTTAATGAAATATTTAAGACTCAGAATTGTATTCTGTGGTAAGGCATTCTACTCACCATGTAAATGTTTTGATTCTTTAAATATATTAATCATCCTGATAAATTTATTAAAAGAATTTAAAAAAAATGTTTCTTTTACTCTCTAAGCAGGATTTGTGATTTTTTTAAATAAAAATTGGTACTTTTCGGTTAGCCAGGCACCAGTGTTATATATACATACATACATATATATAAATATATGTATATATACATACATATATATGTATATCTATATACATATGTATGTATATATATGTATATGTATGTATACGTATGTATATATAACACTGGCGCCCGGCTAACCGAAAAGTACCTAAAAATTTAATTTAAAAAGTATAATTTTAAAGTAAAATACCCTTCACTAAATCATTAAAATTAAATTAATTTGAAAAGCTTATGGAAAAAAAAACTCATCACCTGGTTAACTGGAAATATTAAATATGTTTTATGAAAGCCTTAATTGATTAATCTTTTGTGTATTAAGTCTGCTAACACATTGGTAAGAAAACAATAAAAATTTGATCTGGGAGACCTCTCTAAAATTTATATTTTTTTAATAAAATTCTGAATTGATACTTAATAAGTAAAAATGTATTAAATAAAATAAAATTTCTTTTTAGTTATCATTTTATAAACTAATTGAATAGAATAACAGCTCTTCTTCGTTCATCTTCTTTTTATTTTATTTTTGTAGAATTTAACATGTCATGGTTTGATGACCATTTTTCAGCAGTAAAAATATCACAATGGGCTATGTTATTACTTTTATAACTATTTAATTTAACTTATTTTACAAAAAGCGTAAATTAATTATTTATTATTGATTATAAATTAGAATCTAAGAAATTTAAATGCAAAATTAAATTCTACAAATTAATTTTATACAACTAGTTAAAACAATTCTCGTATGTAATTAATATTTGATAGTAAATTACAAGAAATATTTTTCCATCAAATACATTACAAGGATGTAATTGTATTTTATTATTTTATCCATAGAGGGCAGCAGAAGAAATTATTTCGATTAATGATTGATTCCCATTGGTTATATCGTAATATCTGGGCGGAGCTATTTCCGCCTTTTCGAATGGCATCCTGCATCCATAATCACTTTCGAACGTACGGAAACCTGATCCCAGAATAGCACTTTTCGCCAGATGCGAAATGGCATAGGATACGAAAGAGTGTTTTCACCTGACGTCACAATTCGCCGCAAATTCGTTTCGCATGTTGCAAGAATACGGGTCTAAATCTATTACGGCAGTTACACTGCGCTATTCTTTTTGGCCCATTCATTATGAATCACCCTGTATAAGCAATGCTTTATTTAATGCGTAAGGCCGCATCTGATAGTCTTCACTTTATTGAGGAATTTATATGTTTGCTAAAATGCATGGGTTTATAGTTATCCCTTTTTTATTAAGTGTATTATAGTAAAGAAATGCGTAGACTGTAATGTCTGTACTTTCCGTTTTTACTTGAAAGCAATATTCAACTTTAAATGAACAGTTCTTAAACTATTTTTAAAATTAGTTTTATCATATTAAGTGTATGCGTTGTAAAATATATTTTAAATTTTTTACATAATCTACTCGTATTTATTTGTTTTCATATTTTAACACTTTATTACCTTTATATATTTTTCAAATATATTCTTTCGAATATTAAGGCTTTAAATTTTTAAAAAGTATTTGGAAAAAATAAAAAATAGTTGATTTATAAATTATTGCCTTATTATTGACATAAAGCATATCCGGAGCAAAAATTTTGTACTTTAGAGTGAAAAAAAAAAATTCTCATAAACATTTCATTTCCAGAAATATAAAATCTTCGTTAGCTTAAAAATATGGTGAGTAAATTTTTTATCACTCAAAATTCAGCAAAAAATTTTACCAGACACAACGCAAAATTTCTCATTATAAGAAAATATGCAACCAATTTAAAGAGGGAAATACTTTTGTAGATGATAAATGACACATTCCCATTAATTCCCTCGTATGAAAAATATCCTATATCATCTAGTCGTAGTCTTAAAAAAATTACTTCTGAATTTAATGTCAAATTTTTTCTCTGTACCTCGCACAAAAGAATTTGATATAAAAATATTCATGGTAAAATTATATTGATTATTATCGCGTATGGAGCAAACGACAGCGTATACTACCCAAAAGATATCGAAATTACTATAGAAAGTATTTTTTTTATTGGAAATTTCCATGGATGATGGTTTCTAAAATATGTACCAAAGCTTGATTTTGTGTTTCGGCGCCATCGTCTGTAATGGAAAACACTGAAAGTGTCATTCCAGATATTTTTTTTTTCAAAAGCAAGAAGCAGAAACTGTAAAATGTATTACGGGAAACCATCCATTCGAAATACAATAATTTATGAGATAAAAGTTTTCAAATAGGAATACTTTATTTAATGTGGAAAGTCGTATGTGATTATTATTACGTTATTAGGGAATTTATATAGTCGCTGAAATGCAAGGGATTATATATCTAACTATTTATTAGGAATATTATAGTAAAGCAATACACTAGACTCTAATATCTGCAGTTTCCGATTTTATTTGCAAGCAATATTCAACTTTAAGTGAACTATTCTCAAACTATTTTCAAAATGCCTTTTATCATATTATGTGTTTGCTTTGTAAAACATATTTTAAACAATTTTCATAATCTATTTATGCATTTTTATGTTACAGCATTTTATTAACTTTATATATATATATTAAACATATTCTTTTGGAATATTAAGGCTTTAAAAGTGTTTAAAATGCATTTCGTAAAGCTATAAAACACGGTTGATTTTAAAATTATCGCTTTATTAGAATAGAAAGCTTATCCTAAGCAAAAACGTAGCACCATACAGTGAATAAAAACTATTTAAAATTTAAAGATTACACTATGTGCCAAATACTTAAAAGATGACATTAAATATTTAAATAGATGTTAAATTACTTTAATTTTTCTTAGTACTTTCAGCTATAAACATAGCCTTCGTCAGAGAATTAAAAAAAAATACTGTTAGATATGTAATAACAGTGTTTTTTTTTGTTTTTTTGTGTGTGTTTTTGTATTCGCTGACGAAGGCTATGTTTATAGCTGAAAGTACTAAGAAGAATTAAAGCAATTTAACATCTATTTAAATATTTTTGTCATCTTTTAAGTATTTTTCTCATAGCGTAATTTTTAAGACTAACTTTTTAAGGATGAATTTAGCATTCTATTTACAGCAAAATACGATTAGCACGAAACTAAGGGGACCGAAATTTTTTTTAGTGTTGAAAGAATTTCGCGTTAAGAGATCCGTAAAAAAAGGACAAAAATATTTTCGACGTCGTCAAATTTTATTTCGATTTCGTGTGAATCTACAAGTCATTATTATAAAAAGCAAGTAAAAAAATATTGATTTTCGGGGAAAAAGTCAGATATCTTTTTTAAGTGTCTTTTCCAGCATTCTGAGATCTAGCTTTTTGAACCAAATAAGCAAAGTTGTCTCTAAATCGTCGTGCTTAGCAGTTCTCATACGTTTTCTCTCTGGCTTAAATATACTGTGGCCAAACTTTAACGTAATGGGATCCTTGTTTTTTATTATTGTGTATAAAGTAGAATTGGCAACTCTTTGCAGATTTCTGTTTTCGTCCTTCTTTTTCATCAACTGCATTAAGCAGCTTCATCTTCATTTGAAGCGAAATAGCAGTTTGTTTTCGCACCGATTTCTCAGCCATTGCGCTAATAAAACATAAGCTAATTTACAAAAAACACGAATTCACTGATTTTCACCCAAAATTCAATGGTTTTAACACAAGATTCCCCAATTTCAACTCAAACCAACTAGCTCGAAACTGAATTTTTTTCGCGTTAAACGATTTTTGTTTCGTGTTAAAGAAAAAAATGCATTAAATTGCATAGTATACTGTCCGGACCGCTGTATCATTTCGTGTTAACGGATTTTTCATGTTAAGCATTTTCGTGTTAAACGTATTTCACTGTATTTATTTGCTAAAAAATTTTTTAATAAACATTAGATTTTCCAAAAATATAAATTATTCATGTGTATAACAATACAGCGAGTAAAATATCAATGACTCAAAAATCAGCAAAGCATCGAAACAGAAGTAATGCAAAATCACACATTAAAAGAAAATGTGCAATCAATTTAAATTGTGAAATATTTTAGTTGATCATAAATTACTCATTTGAAACAAAATTCATTTGAAACTCGTCATTTGAAACAAAACCAAAAAAAAAAAATCTTATATCATCTATCTTGTTCTTAAAATTGCTTTTGTATCTAATGACAAACTTTTTTTCTGTGTATTTCATACAATATATATATATATATATAGGGTAAAGTTCTCATATTTCATCCCCTCTCTTAATTTCGTCCTCCTTAATTTCTCCGCTTCTGCGAAAGTGGCGCCACTTATGACTCAAGGCACAGGGGAGGGAAGGTAAAAGGGGTCAGTGTTGAAAGTTTCGTTCACCAAGACGCATACATAAATTAAAGACGGCGAATTTCCTATTTTAGAAGACCTGAGTTCTTATTACGTCATTTGCAGAACGTTATTTACTGTACTGTAAGTATTTAATCCTTATTCATTGCATGTATTTTACGTTGGCAAGATGCTGACAGTAGCATAAAGTGAGTTTTAGGACGCTCAGTTCATCTTACGGGAACTGAAGATCCGTAAGATTGGGAAGTAGCGCCGCCCCAATTTCGTCCCCCTTGCAGTTCTTATTTTCGTCCCGAGGACGAAATTAGGAATACTTTTTCATGACCATATTTCTCAAAGTTTTCCTCGTGTTTGGATGGCTAATGCATAGTTGCCAATCTTCCGATTTTTTGGATACCAGTAAAATCTTACAAAAATGTTTTCCTTATTTAATTTCGTTAAAACTGTGATTGTATAAAGCAAGTATTTCTGAATAAAAATATTGGTATGAAAAAAATCGTGGGGTTGGAAACTATGCTAATTCTTCGTTATGTTATTCTTCCACTGATAATTAGTACATTTCTTTGTGCCTTATGTTAATGTAAATTAAGTTTCTTACTCATTTAGAAATAAATTTTGATTTAGTTAGAAGTTACGCCTCGGTGTATTGGATTTTTTGGGGGGAACGGAATTGGGACCATTTTTCTTCTTTTGCATTTTTTAGATACTTTTAAAAAAACAATTTTTCGTATTGTTAATTTAATTTTTTTTTACGAAATTTGCCTATGTTTCTATGTGCGTGGGTAGTTAGTCTATGTAAAATCCAAATTTGGTAGATTTTCACTGAAAATTGCAACTTCCAAGGGCCTAAAATTGACTGGGGGACGATAATAGTGCACCTTACCTTATACACACACACACATATATATATATATATATATATTATTCATAATCAAATTAGAATGCTTAGGATCACCTACGGGGCACATAACAGTGAATATTACATCAAAAAGATATCGAAAAAATTTTCTTTATTTGAAGTTTCCCTGGATGACGGTTTATAAAATATGTTTCAAAGCTTGATTACGACGCCATAGTCTGTGTTCGAAAATACTGAAAGCGTCAATTCAGATTTTTTATTTATTTTTCCTTCAGAGGCAGGAAACAGTATATGTAATATACATTATGGGAAACCATCCGTTTCAAATAAAAGAATTTACCAGATAAAAGTTTCCAAATGTAAGGAGAATTTTATTTAATGCATAAGACCTTATCTGATAGTTATGACGTTATTGAGGAATTTATATATTTGCTGAAATGCATGGGTTCATATTTACACGGATTCATTTTTATTTAAAGTATTATAGTTAAGAAATGCGTATACTGTAATATCTGCAGTTTCCTATTTTATTTTCTAGCAATACTCAACTTGAAATGAACTATTCTTAAACAATTTTAAAAATACGTTTTATCATATTATCTTGAACATTTCAAACCCTTTACCTAACTATTTAAGTATTTTTATATTATAGTATTTTATTACATATAAACAAGGTGGCCATAATTAAACTATCAGTACTCAGAGTGTTCTGTGATCTAATTGAGAGAATGACGCCAAATTTTATAAGAAGATTAAACAAGACTGGGTACGAAGGAATCCGCGAAACAGAAATTATTTCTAAAAGTCACCACTAGCAGAATATGTGGTGTTGTGTGACATACTGTAAAAAAAAAAAAAAAAAAAAAAAAAAAAAAAAGAGTTCCAGGAATCCCAGTTTCCTAGAAAAACTTTAGTAACGTTACAGAATTTTTTTTACAGTGCAGAAAAGAGAGTTTAAAAAAATGCAGAATCAATACTAAAGTAAAACTACCTTTTATTTAGCACATTTAACAATTCTAATATTGATTCTGCATTTTTTAAAACTCTATTTTTTGTTACATAGCGCTACATATTCCCCTAGCGGTGACTTTTGGAGCTTTTTTTTTTTTTTTATGAATCCTTCGTCCCACGTCTTGTTCAATCTTCTTACAAAATTTGGCGTCATTCTCTCAATTAGATAGCTCACTCCGAGTATTATCAGTTTATTTATGGCCACCTTGTACAATGAGGGAGTCCCAAAAGTATTGGACTCGGCTTTAATTCCTTAAATATTAATCATAGAAGTATATTATAAATTAGAAAGTAAGGTAAAAAAATCCCCGCCTGCTCGGCCTACAGGTGGAGGTAGATTTCGAAATTAAGTACTAATTTCACCAACAAAAACTAAATCAAGATTACAGATAAACCCAGTTAAACAATTTTATCTGGCCATTTTTGACAAGTTTTTATTTATTTATTTATTTATTTTATTTCATTTTATTTTATTTTATTTTACTTTATTTTATTTTATTTCATTTTATTTATTTATTTATTTATTTATTTTTGTAAGAGCTGGTTTTATCAGAATCATGTTAATATGATCACTTTTTCTTCAATTCCATTTTTGTTTAATATGTTCTTGCTGTAAGAGTTGGTCCAATCAAAACATTGTCAATATAAAAGTTGTAGATAGTATTAAGAAGATTTATAATAAGTTTAAATAAATTTGATATCTTGAGAATTGACGAAGTTATGAATTTTTTTCTTCATAAAACCCCATTTTTTCGCTTCTTCAGCCCATTTTTAATTTTATCGAAAATCTATGATACATAAATTTTTGGCAAAATTTTTGTGAATTGATCAATGTGTTAAACAAATAACAATCCAAATATGCCAGATTCAAATAAAAATTTTAAACATGAAATACTTTTGTTGGTGATAAAGAAAACACATTTGCATTAATTTCTTCATATGAAAAGAAAAGAATTCCCTGTATCCTCTAATCGAATTCTCAAAAATTGTTTTTTTTTAATCATATATATATATATATATATATATATGTTATATAAAAATTTTACCTTTTACTATTCATTTAAATTATTCTAAATTGCTGGCATATTCATTATTTCCTTTTTTTTAATACGCTCTATTATTTATTTCTAGCTAAATTCCTCTATTTTTAAAACACGTATCTTAATAATAGATTTATTCCAAAACGTAATCTAAACTTTTAATCCCTTCAGTAATCTTTATCGTCTACCAAACTGTAAAGTTCTGAACGCAGGTACTTATTTTTCGAATGTTTATCGAAGCCATTTTTACTTTTTTATTCAATTTCATATCTTTTTCCAGCCAGCTGGGAGACAACCTTTTCACATCGAAATCATTCCATTAGCGGCTCTGGGATTCTTTCCTGTGACGTTTCTTGATCGTTCTCCATTGGCTGAGTGTCAGATCCCAGATTCACTTCGAGGCTCGTTCGTGATTTTCGTTGGTTTAGCTTGAAGTTTTCATTTCAATCGGAATTCCTCATAAATAGCGAGAGCATGAGCTCAGAACGAGAGATTTTTGTGCTGTGATTGTTTACATAACATCTTTGTAATTTAAAAAAACTATTCCCACAGTTTCGCGTTTAAGCAGTAAGTTATTGATTTGGTTTTTGACAGAATTGGAGAAAAATTTCAGACTACCGGGTAACACTATTGTAATCCGAGTTCATGCTTTTCCCCAATGAACTTGTGGGTCACGGAGCCACCAGTTCACCGGTTTTTAGGGAGGGGGATATTGTTATATAAAAATTTTACCTATTACTATTCATTTAAATTGTTCTAAATTGCCGGCATATTCATTATTTCCTTTTTTTTTTAATACGCTCTATTATTTATTTCTAGCTAAATTCCTCTATTTTTAAAACGCGTATCTTAATAATAGATTTATTCCAAAACGTAATCTAAACTTTTAATTCCTTCATTAATCTTTATCGTCTACCAAACTGTAAAGTTCTGAACGCAGTTACTTATTTTTTGAATGTTTATCAAAGCCATTTTTACTTTTTTATTCTATTTCATATCTTTTTCCCGACAGCTGGGAGACAACCTTTTCACATCGAAATCATTCCATTAGCGGCGCTTGGATTCTTTCCTGTGACGTTTCTTGATCGCTCTCCATTGGCTGAGTGTCGGATCCTAGCTTCACTTCGAGGCTCTTTCGTGATTTTCGTTGGTTTAGCTTGAAGTTTTCATTTCAATCGGAATTTCTCCGCGCATTCTCATAAATAGCGAGAGCATGAGCTCAGAGCGAGAGATTTTTGTGCTGTGATTGTTTGCATAACCTGTTACCTGGTGTCCTTAGCCATGTAGAATATTCATTTCGTAAATTAACATCTATTTAGCATGAGCAACTAGTTTATGCTCGAGTGGAATGCTCTGATTTCTCATCCGCGGGAATTGTTTAGTGTTGGTGTGTTCTGATGGAATAAACAGTTGTTCTATGACTACGTTTCCATGTGTTTAATTGGGAAAACCCCATATTTCTTCATACGCCTTTTTTCGCCACTCACGCTGCCTTGTTTTCATAATAAAATAATAAGTGTTTGATTGGTCTATACCAATATTATCATCGCTCAACAGCTGCTATATTTTCACAGAGTTGATACCTCCGCTAGCAATGCTTGTGCTAAGTGGTAGGATTGCTTACAACATCACCAACAGCTGATTAAAATGTGGTATGACTCCAGTAATACGTAATAAGCACGATGTGATATTTCAACTACACCCATTAAATTGTTTCGTAACATATATATATATATTTCTGCGTAAGTCAGACAAAGAAAAAAATTGCGTAAAGAAAATACATCATCTAATATAAGGTTTGAGTTCTTGTTTTGAGAATATGGCAACGAATAATAGCAAAAGTATACCGGAATTACTGCGCAAACTGTTTTTCTAATTGACGTTTCTGGGGCGAATGTGTATAAAATATGTTTCAAAATTTGATTGTGTTACAACGCCATCGTTTGTAAATACAAATACTGAAAATGTCAATTCAGATTTCTTTTTTCAAACAAGGAAAAAGAATGTGTAAAAGGCATTGTTGAAATCCACATGTGATAAATAAAATAACTTATGAAAAAAGAAAGGAATGTTTAAATTAATGGACAATACCGGTTTTGATAGTGATTACGTTGGAATTGAAATATATTGGCTTATTTTTATGTCTATAATTTATACTATATCGTATAGTATATAACATAACGAGTCATTTTTCTCATCTTATTAAAAATACATAAATGTTTATATGTAACTTGGAAATAAATTATTACCTAACTCTATTGCATAGCATTTTATAATATTATATGTTTTAAGTTATATACATTATATTATTACATACATTATATTATTATTATACATTATTATTATTATATATACAAACATTATATACATATATACATATATATATATATCCATTATTATTATTATACAAGTTACATACATTATATTATTATTTTATCTACAGGGTGGTCATAAAAAAAAAACTTTCCCGATGTATGAACTCCTAGCGGCTTAACCGCTCTACCAACTGAAAAGAAATTTTAGATATACTTATTTGAAGATATGCGCTCGAGATCGTGATGATTTAAAACAATAGAGCTCTCACGGTTACGATTACAGTAAAACATTTTTGACATTTTCGAATGGTAACACACATTTTTTTTTTCATGCGCAAATTCATATGCGCATCGAAAAACCATCAATGGCGTTGGAATGATACACCTACGATGAAAATTGCAGGCGTAAAACACTTAGAAAAAAGACAATTGCGAGGTACGAAGGAGTGGCTACAAGACATGTTTTTAAAGTAGTCGATTTTTTTTTTTCACTTGTGAACTTAGTAATACTGTAAGATTTGTTTTAAAATGTGTTTTTGAGTTGTGTTTGTGTACACATAGTGAAAATAAATGTGTAATCATTTGTTTTAGTGTGCTGAATATTACGCTACATAGGAACCGGTTAGGATTGAGTGCCACGATATTACACCGCAATTTTAGTTATACGTGTATCTTTCCAACGCCATTTATGGTTTATCAATGCGCTGATGAATTTTCGCAGGAAAAAAAGGGAGTTGTCATTCGAAGATTCCGAAATTTTTCCAATGTAACAGTAACCGTGAAAGCTCTATTATTATTAAATCATCATGATCTCGAGCGCATACCTTCAAATTACTAAATCTGAAATTTCCTTTCGATTGGTTGACCAGTTAGGTCACAAGGGGTACATATATATGGGGGGGGGGGGTATGAACACACTGTATATGTGTCAACCTTATATTATTTCATTCAGTCTATTTATATCACATATAAAACATATAAATACTAATGCTTTCAAGATATAAAAGGTTTTCATAAAAAGACCAAATGTTGTTGATTTTAATGGTATTCTATTATTTCCGTAGAATATTATATCAAGTACAAATATATTAATCCTTTCGACTCAAGCGTTTCTTACACAAATTTTATTCGGTTGACACCACTTTTTAAAAAGAAGTTTCCTCCAAGTACACAGTTTCAAAATTGCTCTGATTAAATAAAGCAAATTTTATTTTCTTTATTACTGATGCCAAAAACAAATTTTGCAAAGAAAGATGATGTCGTGTCAGACACGTAGAAGGAGTGCAAATGATTGATTTAGATTGAACAAACATTCATATTTTGAGAAAAATAACAACTCCTGAATAATAAATTTTTGATGAATTTCTAGACTTCAGCGAGTAAAATTCTTAGATTTCTTAATTATTCATTGCGCCAAATCCGAAAGGTACAGATATGCAACAATTTGTGGGGGGAAAAAATCTAATTTCAAATGCGAAATACTTTTGTTAATGATAAATAAGTAATTTACGTTAGTTTCCTCCCGCGAATGTTAAAATAAATTTCTATGCTCTCTTATCGCTAAGAATGTAATGTATCTAGCTAAATCATTTTTTTTTATGTAAAGCCATTTTATTTCCTGCGTACCGCAGACATAAAAATTTTAATATGAAAGAATATTCATAATCTAATCTAACACTTGCTGTCACGTACGGAGTAAATGACAACGAATATTGCCAAAAGGATATCGAACTACTCCCCAAACTGCTTTTTTTCTTTATTGGAGATTTTCATGGATGATGGTTTATAAAATATGTTTCAAAGCTTCATTATGGTACGGCGCCATCCTCAGTAATGGAAAACACTGAAAGCGACAGTTCACTTTTTTTTTTTCTTTCAAAGGCTAGAAGCAGGATTTGAAATAGGGATTAAGGGAAACAATCCGTTGCAAATAAAAGAATCTGCTGGATAAAAGTTCTCAAATATAAGTAATCCTATTTAATACATAAGGCCATATCTGATAGTTATTGCTTTATTGGGAAATTTCAATGTTTTTTTAAAATGTGATGTTTTATTTTTATGACTGTTTAATATGAGTAATAAGGGAAAGCATTGCCTTAAGCTGTAGTATGTTTCATTTTTTATTTTATTTAAAAAAAAAAAATTAAAAAAAATATATTTTTTAATTATTTACAAACTATATTTTAAAACATGTTGATAATTTTTGTATGTTATAAATATTATTTTACATCGATTTTTTAAGAATATATATATATATATATATATTTATATATATATATGATATCATTTTATTTTCTATAAGCATTATTTAAAACAGTTTAAATATTTAAAATTTATATCTAATAAAACTAAACATTATTCTTTTGAAGTTATTCGATTACTTAAAATAATATACATATAACCTCACCATTGCAGAAATCTAACATTTTTCTTTAAGAACATGGAAAAAACTTCTGTGCGTTTTTAAAGAATGAAAACCAAAAATATATCTTCTCCTTCGCATTCCTTATGATTCAGTACAATTATTTCTGTCACATGAAGAATGGGAGGCAATCACTAGACCATGATGTATCTTCTCCCCCCCCCCCTCATCTACTTACCCTACAGGATCACATTGAAAGTGTCTGTGATGGTTTTCTCTAGCCTAATGTCTATAGAACGATCTTGTAAAATTAAAGGGGCTGCAATTGAGACCTGAAATGACAACTAACTCAGAAAATAACAACAAAAAAATTTGATAAATAAAATTACAAATAAGTAAAATCGCTATTCTTGATTAGATAAAAGATTATAAGAGATCTGGGTTAAAAAAGAAAAAAAAAAAAAATATATATATATGTATGTATATATATATATATATATGTACAATTGCTACAGTGATAAAATTTTGTGCGGCAAATGTTAGTAAATTTGTTGAACAAGCATCGTAAATAAGAAGGCCTAGAGCTCCCTTAAAAATGAAGTTGAGCATCTACTGAGAATCTACCCCTGTTGAAAAACTTTTTGCCCGACTTTGCGCAAACCAATATTAAATATCCATTTTTTCCTCACTTATGTCCAACTGTTCCCTTTAAATAATTTTTATATAATATAACATCAAATTTCCATTTTTTTCCTCCTTCGTGCAGGACCTAACCAAATATAACATAACCAATGGAGTTATGAATAAAGAGGAGGAAACATATAGTGTAATGTCTACCAGTGACGACTGCAGTAACTGAGGAGGTTGTAAAAAGATGGCGGCTGCTTTTTAGGTAGCTTTCTTTTCAAAAAGCTACCTATTGCAGCCGTTCGGAGGAAAGAAATTTCAAAAAATTTTGGTATATTTTCATCGATCATGACCCCCCAGACCCCGAAACCACCCTCCGTTCAAAATTGATATATATATATATATATATATATATATCTGAACTATGTCACACTGTAACTCTCGTATTTATGAACCGATTTGGATGTAATTCGGTGTGTACATAGTACATACCAATGTCTCGACCGAGTTCGTTGGCCAGCTTCATCCGCCATTTTGTTTCAAAATGGCGGCCATTTAAAAATTTTAAAAAAATTTAAAATTTGAAATGTGGTACCAAAAAATTGAAAATGGAAAAATATTTTTTTCTTATGTATTTGACCTTTATACAAAGACTCCGTAGCAGTTTTTGTTTCGTCTATATCTTAAAAAATAGCTGAGTTATAGCATTTTGAATTTCTAGCGAAGCTGACATTTTGAAACGTCCTGAATTTTGTCACGCGATAAAACGCATATTTATGAACCGATTTGGATGTAACTTCGTTTATACATAGTACAGACTAATGTCTCGACCGAGTTCGTTGGCCAGCTTCATCCGTCATTTTGTTTAAAAATGGCGGCCATTTAAAATTTTAAGAAAAATTTAAATTTGAAATGTGGTACTAAAAAATTGAAAATTGAAAAAATAATTTTTTCTTATGTGTTTGACCTCGATAAAAAGATTCGGGAGCAGTATTTGTTTCGTCTATACCCTAAAAAATGGCTGAGTTATAGCTTTTTGAATTTCTAGTGTGGATGACATTTTGAAACGCCCTGATTTTTGCCACGTGATAACAGACGTATTTATGAACCGATTTGGATGTACCTTGGTGTGTACATAGTACATACAAATAATTCAACCGAGTTCGTCGGCCAGCTTCATCCGCCATCTTGTTTCAAAATGGCGGCCATTTAAAAAAAAATTAAATTTAAAATGAGATACCAAAAAAATTGGAAAATGAAAAAGAGTCTTTTTGTATGTATTTGACCTTGATACAAAGATTCCGGAACAGGTTTTGTTTCGTCTATATCTAAAAAAATGGCTGAGTTATAACATTTTGAATTTCTATTGTGGCTGACATTTTAAAACGACCTGATTTTTGTCACGCGATAACAGGCGTATTTATGAACCGATTTGAATGTAACTTGTTCTGTACATAGTAAATACCAATGTCTCGACCGTGTTCGTTGGCCAGCTTCATTCGCCATCTTGTTTCAAAAGGGTTGCCATTTAAAAAAAATGTAATTTAAAATTTAAAATGAGGTATTAAAAAATTGGAAAATGAAAAAGATTTTTTTTTATGTGTTTGGCCTTTATACAAAGATTCTGAAGCAGTTTTTGTTTCTGAAAATTTGTTCTTTTGTTTATATCTTAAAAAGTGGTTGAATTATAGCACTTTGAATTTCTATCATGGCTAACACTTTGAAACGATCTTGTATTTGTCTCGCGATACCACACGTATTCCCCTATTTCGATGGAAGAAGGCATGTGGATAGTATACATCAATATCTCGACCAAGTTCGCTGGCCAGCTTCATCAGCCATCTTGTTTCAAAATGGCGGCCGTTAAATTAAAAAAAATATGTATATTTAAAGTGAGGTGCAAAAAAATTAGAAATTGAAAAAGGTTTCTTTCTTAAGTATTTGACCTTGATATAAGGATTCAGGAGCATTTTTTGTTTGTCTTTATCTTAAAAAATGGCTCAGTTTCAATTTCTAACGTGGGTGACATTTTGAAAAATCTGATTTTTTGCCTGCGACAGCACTCGTATATATCAACCGATTCCGATGTGAGTGAGCATGTGCACAGCAATTACTAAGGTCTCGACCAAGTTCACTGGTTAGCCTCATCCACCATGTTGTCTTAAAATGGCAGGCACTTTAAGAAATCGCCGAATTTGGCAGCCAAATATAAGTTACTTTAAATAAAAGCAGCTTGGATAAAGCTGACTAATTTCGCGAAATTCTCATTCATAATGATTTAGTATTGATAAAAATTAGTATTGAATCTCCTACATTCGGTTTCCACTTAATTGAGCTTCGTGTGTTTGAATAATATAAGTTGGCTTTTTTAAAATAAGGAATATGAAAGCTACCTCTTCCTCCCGGCACTGGCCGGAAGGACTTTTTTAAATCGGATCTACAGTTTCTGATTACCGCCGTGGTAAACTTCCCACCAGTGAAACTGAATAGAAAATTTCGCCTTTTTTCAGCGCCTTATTCATGGAAATATTTTCTCACAAATATGGTAAAACTTTCCGTTTACTTTTAATGTTGTCAATTTGCCTTGTAAAACAGTGAGTTTGTTTCACTGATTGTCACAATATGGAGAAAACATAGAGACTAACTTCCGCTAATGTAATCTCCATCCAGTAAAAATAAAAATATGTTACTTCCATTACTTATGACTGAAAATTTGCAAATAAGGAGAAAATTTCTATATAAATGTACTGGTGGAAAATTTCACCGGCGGTAATAAACTCCTGCGAAAGTTGTTATAGTTGAAGCTGCACTAGTTTAAGGATATGTCAGTTCCTCTTTATTAATACTTCCATGATATAACCCATCCCCCTCTACGTCTCCCCCTCAATTTCGCTTTTAGACTGGAAACAAAAATTTCCTCTATAAACCTGCTTTTTTGCTTTGTAGAAATTATCCCGTGCCGCCTCAGCAACAAATCTGGATTAGCTTACATCCGTCAAGCTTGCTTTCTTTGTACAAATATCACCATATAACATTTATCATTAGAAGGCGGAGTCGAATCAAAAGGATTCTGAAATTACAGTGAAACAGCCCACAATATTGTTTCCTTAGCTTGAATTTGCTGTACATGACAGTTAGCTGCTTGTTTCATGGAAACTTGGTCCGTTTAGATGAAATGGTGACTGTCAAGCATTAAGATTTTTTTTTTATTTTGTCATGTTTACTTGTTTGCTTTGGGAAGAGAGGCCTACTAAAACGCAATATGGCCTTTGTTGTCTTTCATTCTTCTTCGTTAAATGCATCTCTCACTTATGAGACGGAGAAATTTTAAGTTTCCATTAAAATATCTTCCTATTCCACACGTGTCCTTTAAAAATTGCATCAACTTGTTAAAGGGAAGTTAACTGTTTGTCTTTTGCTTTTTTTCTGAAAAATAATTGGAAGCTGCATTCCTTGACTACACCCCTTCACACCTGCTAATTCTAGAGTAGGGGGAAGGGCATGAGGGGCTTTTTTTCAGAAATGAAGCAAATGAAATCTGTCTTAATAGACTGCGCATATTAAAAGTCTGTTTTGTTCTCAAATTTCTGTCCTCGCTCGGAACGCCGAAGCGTTTTTGTTTCATTATTGAAAATGAGTAAGCGAACAGAATTACCGATTTCTTTTAAAATGGAGGTGATTAAAGTGTCCGAAGAGATGCACCACGTTCCGAAAAAATCTGTAGCAGAACGATTCAAAATTCCTGCGACAACTTTAAAAGGCATTTTGAAAAACAAAGATGCATTTCAGGCAGCCAACAAAGAATACTTCGATTTTAAATTATAAAAAAAAAAAAAAAAAGATATGAAATTAAAATTTTGAGATGTAAATATTTTAGATTTGAATTAGTAAATCATTAACGCTCCAATTATTCTGAATATTATTTAAACATTTAAAGATTAATATTTTCTTAGCATTTACTTCAAATTTAAATTTAACTTGAATTTCATTTATGCGTTTCTCTCCTTTATGTGTCGTTGTGCATCAGTCACTTGCACCAACGTATAAGTGAGAGATTCCTATATTTGGCTTTAAATAAATTTTATCTGACATAAAATAAATAAGTTTTCATCTTAAAGTAAAAAATATCCTCAAGAAACGAAATAATATCAATCAATAATAAATCAAAGGATAAAAGGAAAATGTGACGATGTGATTTAATTAACTGTTCTTCGATTTTATAATGAAATATTTTCTCTTGCATAAAATATTATTTTTTAACATTCTTTCAAGGGTGTTACGAACAGATATCGATATAATATTATACAAGTAGGGTAAAAAATTTCATACTTTTGCCTAGACTTTAAAAATGCCTTATTACTAACGAACAGCATAACAAATTAAATCCACCATAAGCGCTATCTGCAGGGGGTTGGGAGTACAAGGGCAAAGAAATCCTCTAGAAATCAATCTAGAAAGTTTTATCCCCCTCCGTGAAAATACAAAATAGATAATAGAATAACGGAGAGTCTGTCCTTTCATCTCTTCGATTGTCTCGCATTCCTCTGAAAATTTAAAAAGTTGGCGCTTCTAAAATAAACTAATCATTATTTCAAATTTAAATAAAATAATACGTCAGGGTACTTACGATTTAAAAAATTTAAATGTGTGTTACTGGCACATTCATAAAGTCCTTTTTATTCTTAAATTCAAATGTTACGGGTGCTCTTATTAAGAAACAAAGAAATTGAATTGTCATCATCATCATCTTCTTCAGCATGGGTTAGGCTAAATCATAGATTAACATACAAGATGGGACATTTTCATACAGCCTAATTGTAGGAAAGAATTTCCAAACGCCTTTAATACCTTTCCCTGCGTGCCTCCTGGTTTAATAAGTATCTACCGCTTGCAGCGCCATCAACTTCTTACGTAACTACTGATCAAAGGACCTTTGCTCAGTTTTTTTCTTTCCTCATGAACTTACAGCCTGCATGCGTTCGAGGGACAGACTTCGGAATGGCAGACGCTCTTTGCGAGCAGGAGAAAAAGACGAACTGAACTGAGTGGAGTGTAATGACGGAGTAGAACGATGATGTATGTGCTATGAGAATGTGTTGTGATCGTTTCTCAGAATTGTGATGTAATTAAGATGACGATACTTTTCTATGTAAATAATGTGTACATAACTTAATCTGTTATTATAATGTAGTTTAAAATTTAAAGGTTTCAGGCTCCAGTTTCTAAAATGGTGTTCAGTGTCGTTTAATGTGTAATTACAAGCCCTCAGTTTCCACATAATGGTAATGCGATTGCGACCGTAGCGCCTTTAGAGACAATGGGGAAGAAACTCCCCATCCTTGTGAAATTTTTATTTTTGAGTATCTACCTTATTGTGATATTTCTTGAACATAGAATAGGTATTCTATTTTATATATCTAATATCTATTCTATGTTCATGCACGAATATATGCTTTTTTTTACATGATGAGTGAATGGTTTAAGTGCAACGAAATACAGGGTAAAAATTTCGTCTTGAATGCTATATATGAAGTAAATACGATATAATTAGATTTAGAGCTGCATAAAGTGATGGTACAATATTAAAATATACAAAGTATTGCACTCTACAAATCCCAGAAAATTTCATATATATTCGCATTCGGTAGGAAATTTTTTTTAGCCGATGTTTTATCAATTTATGAAGTTTAACTTATTAAACAATTGTTACAATAACCTTTTAAAATTTACGCATTTTCACTTTCTTACAGATAAAACAAATATATTGTTTTTAATGTAAGTAACGTACAATCAATTCAATAATATTTATAATATTAACATATAAGAAATAATAATAAAATTACAGATGGGGAAAAAACTCCTTTCGAATAATTTTTTTAGAATTATATAAATCTAATAGTTAAAAATAAATAGAGGTACTCACATTACACTCAATAAAGTTTTATTCGATATGAATAAATTATGCAATACCTGAATTTGATTTTTTTACAATTTAATCTCATAAACTTACATATTTATGTTATTGACAGAATTTTCTAGGGTTTTTCTTTTGTATTATTACTCTAATTCTCATTTTCTAACTTAAAAGTGAACAATACAAATACGGTAAAAAAAAAGCAGCTAAATAAATAAAGCAAGCATTAATAGGCTCCTCCTCGACCTTTCGTCGAAAAACTCCTTTCGACAATTTTTTAGAATTATATAAATCTAATAGTAAAAATAAATAGAGATTCTGACATTACACTCAATAAAGTTTTATTCGATATGAATAAATTACACAATTCCTGAATTTGATTTTTTACAATTTAATCTCATAAACTTAGATATTTACGTTATTAACAGAATTTTCTAGGGTTTTTCTTTTGTATTATCACTCTAATTATCATTTTGTAACTTAGAGGTGAACAGTATAAGTACGGTAAAAAAAAAAAAAGCAGCTAAATAAAGCAAGCAAGCATGAATAGAATAACTATCGTCTAACGCCTGCTTCGTTTTCGGAAAGATCAGATATTCAAAGCATAGAGCGTAAACATATTTCTTCAAAATAGGTAAATTTCGGAGGCTTGTTAATTCTTTCCCATTGTCGGTAGTGACGCTAGTACTTTTGCAATTACAGATTTTGTCGTAAATGTCCCATCTTGGTTTTTAATCTGTGGGCTAAAACAGCCTGCTCCGGCTCCATTGATCAATCCATTGGAGCATAGGTCTACAGCGGTCACGGTAACCCCTGGGTCTGTAATTCAGAAGCTTTTTTAGCAATCGGTCATTACTCATATGCTCTACGCGATTTTTCCATTTATTCTGATAATCTACTATTTTGTGGTTGATGTTGTATAATTTTAAGTCTGAGCGTATGGAATCATTAGTAAGCCTGTCCATTCTTGTGCATCCCATTGCAGATCTTAAAAACTTCATTTCTGAAGCCTGTATTCTGGATCGTTCTTTGGTATTAATAGTCCATATCTCCGAACCATACAGAAGTGCTGACGTACCCATTACTTTATAAATTTTAACTTATTTCTATACGTATTTTATTTTTTAGAATTCTGATCAATGATCCGCAAATATGTTGGAATTTATGCAATTCACTTTCCATGTGCCAGAGGAAAAGAAACACCCTGGTCCTCCTGGTTGGGGGTTTTGCATAATTTTCGTACCCTCACCATGTAAAAATCTTACTACTCGTACGCCCCAAATGAATAATCACCCGGTAGCTAAAAAAATGAATAGTATTTTATAATTTTCGTAAAAGCAAATTAGTTTTCAGAAGGTGTCATTCTAAGCCAATTTTTTTAGGACGTGAAAGAAAGATTCAGGTCATCCTGAAAAGAAATTGATTACGACTCAAAGTGTAATGCAATTATAGAAGAGTGAAAAGCGGTATTCGGTTACAAATCACCTCAGTAGTAATGTGTATAAAATTTATGTTTTATGTATAAATAAGATGGTGCGAATTTGTAAAAAGAAAAGAAAAAAAAAAAACATATTTTTGAGCCATAAAAACTGTAATATATATAGAGAAAAAACGTGTAAACGTTCCATGCTAATTTTGAGCGAATAAACGCTATTTATACAAGGTGTTTAACCCCGAAAAGTATGTGGAAATATAAAATAATGTTTAATGTACATTGTGTTTGGGAGATGTCGAAAACAGTTTCCCCACCTCTATACTTGAATTTTTCTAACTCCTTATTGATATTCTAAATAATCGAATAGCCTTTCATTTATCTCCCGTAATGAATTCTTGAGTTAAGTCGATTTCTTCTCGATGAGTACCTTATTGAAACATTTTTGCATCAAAAATCAGCTTTAAATATCTAAACTTTAATAGCATTTTCTAAAAGATGCATTATTTTGATAAGAAGAGAAAAAAAAAGTAGCTGTTTGATTTCTTGGAACCTCATGGAGGATATTTGAAATAATCACGTATGAATTTCACCTAAATGGTCACAACTTAAGAATAAACAATACGTATATCTCTTTTCTAAAAATATACGGTGATTAAACAAATAGTGATGCTGTATGGGAAATGGACACCGAAAAAAAATTAATTAAGAAATGCTTTCGACTTGCACAGACTCTTCGGCGCTAAACACTCTGTATAAAAGGTGTTTATTTATTCTAAATGTAGTATTTCCGTAATGTAGTATTTATTCTAAATGTGTATGTAGTACGGAACAAACAAAAAATGGCATTATTTTAATCTGAAACTGACACAGGACTGTGTTGTGATAATTAAGTCTTTAATAATCTATGTACAATACATTCAACATAAATGTGTTATTGTAGCAAGTGTTTATGCACTGTGGTTTATCATACAGTGTTAACAATATTATCATAAATTATTAATTTATGTTGTAATGTATTAATTTTAATATTCTTTCATAAAAATCCGTTTTAAAAGCTTATGAAAATACAGTGTTTTTATAATTAAAAAAATATTTTATTTTTTCTGCAATTTGCGAATTTTTTAGAACACAATACAGAATAACAGATGTAATAACACAAGTATGAGAATTTAAAAGACTTCAACCATTTTAATTACTAGAGCTTTCTGTGTACAACTTTGAATTTGCCGCCTCTTACAAGAATTCTTCTTTACTTATTCATTTTGTCGCATTTGTTGTTAAGATTGTGCGAGAACTTTAAACTAGCTTCAAGACTTCTAGTTCAAGAAATCGTTTGCCGCAAGGATCATCAAAGCAGCCGAATTGTTTAGCACACTTTAGTAATTAAGTATGCTATTCACTGGCTTACTTTCATTCACTGGACCACCTACCACCTGTTGGGTCAAATTCTGTTATTTTTTCTCTGAGATATTCTTTAAAATGTTTAAGGGATTTTCTAAATAATGAGGTAGTGTGAAATGTTCTCTAAAAGTTAGTTTATGACAATTTTACAATGGCATGATCTAGATTTAATTTGTCATCTCTGTGATTGTGCAAAGTGCGGGTCTGTGTTTGTGCAGAGCCATCCCGGAAGATTTTGTGGCCCGTTTAGCCATTTCAAGTAATAAATTTAGCAACTCCATAAACTCCGCTTGTGAAAGTAATGCACTATGCATTACAGATTTAGTTCAACCGCTCTGAATGTTAGATGCGAACAACTCTTTGGTGACAGTATAAAGAAATGGGTAATCGTTTTAAAAGTTATTTATTTGAGAAAAGTATGTGTGTGCGAACAGATTATTTTACCTGTGACGACAAGTTACTTTTAAAAATATGGATATCCGTTCATTTATATATAAGAAGCATCGACAAGAACATTAAATAAAGAGACTGCTCCTAAATCAGGAGTAAGATATCCTCGTTATTATTTTTAATATTTTTTAATCATATATTTATTGTGAGATGCACATATAAGGAACCGTCATTTAATAAACCGTCTTTAAAAAAAAAATAACGCCCCTCCCCCCCTTCCCGAAATTTTGCGCACCAGTATTTTTTAACTTTTTATTATGTGTTATAAACTATATTAAAGTTTGAAACATATCGCGTTGTTAGATTTCATAATTTAAATAAAATCATGGTCTGTTAGTTTCAGATTTCACCACCAGGGAGCGCTCTCTATTCTTAACAAAAGTGTTTTTGAACGAATCTCATTTCTACAAATTATCCGTAGATACATTATTCGAGGCGTTGGCGGTCTTAAACACAAATTTATGATATTTGCTAAATTACTATTCTAAAATAGTGGTATCAGCACTTATGAAATTTTTTATATTGAATAAGTAATAATTGTCTCATCACGCGGGGGAAAAGCGGTGGATGGATACCTCAGATGCATAATATCATTAAGCGGTCACAGACCTTTCCAACGATATATCACTTGACGCGTATCGCCAAAATTTAGAAAAGTGTCCCCTATTGGGGGAGCAAATGGGGGGGATAAATGCCGGAGATGCATAAAATAATTAAGCTGTTACAGACCTTTCCTACGGTATATCACATGACGGATAACTGCAAAATATAGAAAAGTGACCCCCTTGGGGGGGGGGGCAAAATGGGGGGATGGACATCCATCGGAAAATGGAGATTTCCATTCGATCGGCAGGGAAAAGATAGCTTCGCTGGAGACTTTTCAGTTATATTTCTACCCGCTGTGGTCAATTAGAGGCAAAGTTATGGCCCAAAGAAAAAATAGCACCAAATGTTGGGGGGCACCTGCGGGGTGGGGGTACCTCGTAACATCAGTTTTTTTTAAATATGTTAACAGGAAATTTATTTACCTTTAAATGAGGTGTATGTTGGGGGGCGGGGGGAGGTGCAAAGCAGTATTTCATACTTATCGAAAAATATTTAAATGGGGCCCTACCGGGACCCCTAATAGAGTTAGAGGAAATCGGAAGACGGCAAAATAATCGTTGGGAAAACTTTGCTTGGGCACAGTGGAGATAATTTTGGCACGAGATCTAAGCTCTACGACCAATAGCAACCGAGATATTTAAGGAAATGTGAAAAAAAATATACGATTTTTTTGCGGAAGAGAATAATAATTTTAAGTTTTAAAGCGCTAAGCCGGTCACAAAGGATTACATTGAAAACAGCCATGATAGCACAAGGCCTCTTAAGACCCAAGATCGTTGGAATTACTTTCAAATTTTCATATTTAAAAGAATTGGCTCCATCAAAAGTGTTTACAAATCAAGATTTCCCATAGTGCAACAGCAATCTCAAGAAGGTTTTTATAGGAATACTTGCAAACCCCGCGGCTTTGCTCGCGTAACAGTGGAAATATGCCAAGTGATATTCATATGTCTAACTTTTATTTTAAAAAATATACTTTTAGGAATAATTCAAAAATTACCATTTGAAACACAGTTTAACTAAACCTCATTATTATACTGCATTAGGCAGGAATGAAACTTAAATTAATAAAAAGAACTAAAACTAAAAAAAAAGTAATTTAACAAATTACAGCGACCATTTGGAAAATGATTTTTTCAAAGACTAAAATTTAAGACATAAAAAAAATTGCACGGAATTTATCATACATTACGTACGCCATGAATTAAGTGTTATTACACGTAAAAATTGCAAGCGACAAAAATCGACTGCGACTCGTCAGATTTCCTGAAACTTACGTATTATCCACCTCAAACTTA
Source organism: Maratus speciosus (assembly GCA_963932465.1). Taxonomy (NCBI): domain Eukaryota; kingdom Metazoa; phylum Arthropoda; class Arachnida; order Araneae; family Salticidae; genus Maratus; species Maratus speciosus. The sequence goes on from OZ010786.1 coordinate 331,273,004, forward strand.
CGTATTATCCAAGCATTTCATTGGCTGATCGGGAAAAGGCTTTTCCATCATCCAAGAAATCTGACGATCCATTTTAAATGAAATTTCATTCTTAAACTTCTAAACATAACACAATATTACTTTTTACACCGTCGTATAGAGAAAAAAATGTACTTTTAAATGCAATTTGTTTGAAAGCTGTATCTCAATTTGTTTCTGAGTTATTAAACTTTTTTTGTAGTTTTTATTACTTTTTTGGCATAATGACAACAGAAGTATCCATCTCTGTTGAAAATAAAGGGAATACAGATTACTGTATAGACCAATCAGAAGACGAATAAAATTCGGTTAAAACCAATAAAATGCTTCAGATATGTTTTTGATTTCCTACCGCGATAGAGAACAATAACCATTTTACCAAATGGTTAATAAATGATAATTTAGAAAATATTTTGAAGCTTTTATGCTCATTTCATACGCTCATTTCAGTATTCATTTGAAGTTTTGAAAGAAAAAAAAAACGTTCTTAGTACGCATTTACATCTAAAAGATAACCTTCATCTCATATTCGAAGCTTCTTGTCTATCGGCCAACTACCTGTCTAGTGGCAGTGGCAGAAACATAAAATGCCTGTATTGAAGCACAAACTGTCACCATTAATTTGGCAGCATTAATTTTGAAATTTGTTTGGTATTTCCTAATATTCCATAGAAATGGTAATTCTAAAAGTTTTTAAAAGCTTTTTTAAGAACATTTGTTGTTCCTCCTGCCAACCTTATGTGGTAGTGGCATTGGCATAAAATATAACCTCTGTAGAATCAGAGACTGTCATCATTGATTCGCAACCATTACCTTTTTAATCGGTTTACTATTTTTTAAGATTGCATAGAAAACGTAATTTAGGGCTTTTTTTAGTACGCTTTTAACATCTTCCCTACGCTTCACCTCTTTTAAATTTCGAATTTATTTTCTACAGTTCTTAGAGGGCATTTATATGTTATAAGTAACCACCGTGTCATATTTAAAGTTTCTAGTCTCTTCAGTATCGCAGAAATTGCAATGTAGAACATTTTTGCCCCTGCAAATTCCAGGTGGTAGTGACACCAACATACAGTAGAGCCTATGTTGAAGCAAAGGCTGTCATGAGCAATTTCCAACCACTACTTTTAAAATCGGATTGCTACTTTCTGAAGTTGTGTAAAAATCGCCATTTAGAACGTTTTTAGAACGTTTTTCGCGCATTATCACCAAACGTAAATTAACGATTATACGTGTCTTTTAACTACCATTCCAAATTTCATGTCTCTAGGACCTTCAGTAGCACAAAATTTGCATTTCTAGAACGTTTTTTCCTCGTTCACCGCATTTGGAGTAATGACACCGACATAAAATGCAGCCTATACTGGAGCAAGGGCTGTCACCATCATTTTAACACCATTATTTTTTAAATCGGTTCGTTACTTCCTGAGATTGTGTAGAAATGCCATTTACAACGTTTTAGGTAGATTTCGTATGAAATACTACCTATTGCGATCGTTTCTATGTTGGAATTTCTGAAAATGTTTTTGCAGATCTACACCGATCATCACCCCTTGAATCCAAAACCACCCTCAGTAAAAAACTTTATACATCTATTTATCTATCTATCTATCTATCTATCTATATATATATCACTTTCTTCTGGAAACGATAACTTTCGTAATTCTGCACCAATCTCTTCCAAACTGGTACATAAAATCAATGGGCATAAAATCTCGGTCAAGTTCGTTAATGGGCAAAATCGGACCAAGGGGATGGTAATAGGGAGGGGTTTTGTGAAAACAGAAAACCCCCATAACTTCTTAATTTTTGTACATATCAAATCAGTGTAAAGTTTTTATTACTTCTCAAATTACGGCCAACAATTTATGTATCACACATTTTTGATAAAGTTAAAAATGGGCTCAAGGGGCGCAAAAAATAGGGTTTTTGGGAGAAAAAAATTCATAACTTCGTCAATTCTCAAGATATCAAATCCAATTAATTTTATTATAAATCTCCTTAACATTATCTACAACTTTTATATTCACAAGTTTTTGATATTACCAATTTGTACCGCTAAAAAAATTAAAAACGAAAACAAAAAGGGGGTTTGAAGAAGAAAAAAATTCATAACTCCGTCATTTCAAAAGATATAAAATCCCCTTGAATTTATCATATAGCTTCTTAATGTTGTCTACAACATCTATATAGACAAGTTTTGGATAAGACTAATTCTTACAGCAAAAACAAATTAAAAATACATAGCGGTTGAGGGGAAAAAATCCCTGCCGGCCCGGCCTACAGGCGGAGGTAGATTTCGAAGTTAAGTATACTAATTTCACAAACAAAAACCAAATCATGATTAGAGATAAACCCAATTTAACAATTTTATCTGGCCGCTTTTGACGAGTTTTTATTTCATTTTTATATAATAACTGGTTTTATCAGAATCATGTTAGGGCGGTATTAAAAAAAAAAATACTTTTCCATGCTCAACAACTCGTAATTTTCTGGCATAACTCCAGATTCATTTTTAATAGGAAAAACATGAAACTTGTTGACGTGATTTTTGAAGAGATTTATAAGCGACCTGTGTTTTTAATTTTTGTTCAATTAATTAAAACTTGATATATAACAATTATTTTCTCAGTAAGACAATATTTTTCGTTTCTAACACAATCGCTTAGGGAAATTCCGTTCAAAATGCCCCATTTGATATCATTTTTTGAAATATATTCTGCCTCTGTCAAAACATTGATCATTACGGTACATTATATAGTTTCTGAATAAGTGAATCTACCAATTGGATGCGTTTGAGAGCAAAAATGAATTTAAAAATGAGTCAGAAAATAAGCAGTTTGGATTTGAATACTCCCTTAATACGATGATTTTTCCAACACAATCCGCTTCGGGAAATTCGGTTCAAAAGGCCCATTTTGACAGCATGTTTTAAAATTTATTCTGCCTCTATCAAAAAATCGACCATTACGGTATATTATATAGTTTCTGAGTAAGAAAACGTACCAATTGGAAGCCTTTGAGAGCAAAAATGAATTGTAAAATAAGTCAGAAAATACGCAGTTTGGATTTGAATACACTCTTACTAAGATGATTTTTTTCTTCCACCGCTATGTATTTTTAATTCGTTTTTGCTGTAAGAATTGGTCCTATCCAAAACTTGTCTATATAGATGTTGTAGGCAATATTAAGAAGATATATGATAAATTCATGGGGATTTTATAACTTTTGAATTGACGGAGTTATGGGTTTTTTTCTTCTTCAAACGCCCTTTTTGTTTTCGTTTTTAATTTTTTTTGCGGTACAAATTGGCCCTATCAAAAACTTGTGAATATAAAAGTTGTAGATAATGTTAAGGAGATTCAGGATAAAATTAATTGGATTTGATATCTTGAGAATTGACGAAGTTATGAATTTTTTTCTCCCAAAAACCTTATTTTTTGCGCCCCTTGAGCCCATTTTTAACTTTATCAAAAATCTGTGATACATACATTTTTGGCCCTATTTTTAGAAGTAAAAAAAACTTTAAACTGATTCGATATGTACAAAATTTAAGAAGTTATGGGTTTTTTTTCGGTTTTCACAAAACCCCTCCCTATTTCCATCCCCTTGGTCCGATTTTGCCCATTAACGAACTTGACTGAGATTTTATGCCCCTTGATATTATGTATCAAGTTTGGAATGGTATCAGTTTGGAAGAGATTGGTGCAGAATTGTGGAAGTTATCGTGTCCAGAAGAAAGTGATATATATAGATAGACACATAGATAGATAGATAGATAGATAGATAGATAGATAGATAGATAGATAGATAAAGTTTTTTACTGAGGGTGGTTTTGGGCTCTAGGGGTCATGATCGGTGTAGATCTGCAAAAAGTTTTCAGAAATTCCAATATAGGAACGACGCCAATAGGTAGTATTTCATACGAAATCTACATAAAATCATCTTAGTAAGGGTGTATTCAAATCCAAACTGCTTATTTTCTTACTCATTTTACAATTCATTTTTGCTCTCAAAGGCTTCCAATTGGTACGTTTTCTTACTCAGAAACTATATAATGTACCGTAATGGTCGATTTTTTGATAGAGGTAGAATATATTTTTTAAAATGCTGTTAAAAAGGGGATTTTGAACCGAATTTACCGAAGCGGATTGTGTCGGAATAATCATTGTATTAAGGATGCACTCAAATCCAAAGTGCTTATTTTCTGACTAATTTTTAAATGCATTTTTGCTCTCAAGCGCATTTAATTGGTAGATTCGCTTATTCAGAAACAAAAAATGTACCGTAATGATCGATTTTTTGATAGAGACAGAATATATTTCAAAAAATGATGTCAAAGTGGGCATTTTGAACGGGATTTCTCGAAGCGATTGTGTTAGAAACGAAAAATATTGTCCTTCTGAGAAAATAATTGTTTATATATCAAGTTTTAATTAATTGAACAAAAAATAAAAACACAGGTCGCTTATAAATCTCTTCAAAAATCACGTCAGCAAGTTTCATATATAGATTTTTTTTTATTAAAAATGAATCTGGAATTATGCCAGAAAACTTCGAGTTGGTAAGCATGGAAAGGCATTTTTTTTAATACCACCCTAACATGATTCTGATAAATCCAGCTATTATATAAAAATTAAATAAAAACTCGTCAAAAGCGTCCAGATAAAATTGTTAAAGTAGATTTATCTCTAATCATGATTTAGTTTTTTTTTTTTTTTTTTTTTTTTGTGAAATTAGTATACTTGACTTCGAAATCTACCTCTGCCTGTAGGCCGGGCCAATTTTTTTAGAACGCTTTTTGTGCATTTTCACCCCCTTTAAATTTCGAATGTTTTAAGAAATATTCTTAGAGATCATTTATATCTTATAAGTAACTACCATTCCAAATTTCATGTTTCTAGGCCCTTCAATAACACAAAAATTGCACTTTTAGAACGTTTTTTACTCCTGTAGCCCCTTTGGGTTAGTGGCACGGACATAAGATATAGCCTATGTTCCTTGTGGCACTAACACAATCATTTTGATAACAATACTTTTGAAATCCGTTGGGTAGCTCCAGAGATTATCCCGAAGAAACACACAAATAATTTTTACTTATTTATAATATTAGTATAGAAAACCAATTAGTTAAACTATAATTAATATCTCAGCTTGTAATTGAGATAGAAGATTGAAATTGACATTGATGAAAACAGCGAAAATTTTTACGTCCGGATGTAGAAAAATTTAATGAAAAAAGTTAATAATTTAAAAGTTTAAAATTCGTTTTAAAAAATCCTTGTACGAAAAACCATGTGATCTGCTTAAATTGGTCGGGTGCCAATACGTCTGCAGATAATGATGACACCTGTTTTTAATCTGTGGAGAGATCGTTTTTTCAATTTGATAAAAAAATCCATGCTTTTGTTGAATTATGCTTTTCCGATCTTGTAATTGGGAGTTTTTAATTAATAATGTTCGTTAATTACGACTTTTTCAAAATTTTATGATTTGTCGTTTGATTTGAAGCGTTCAGATATATAAGTATGCAAAATTTTAAGTCTCCAACATGTATAGTTTCTGAGAACGGGCTCTGTGACAAACAGACAGAGAATTGAGACGAATAGGGTTTCGTCAGATGAACGAAGCCCTAAAAATTAATATTTTCGTGTTTTTTTAGTTAATTTATCAACAATAAATAAAAATGTATGTTTTAAGAATTTTTGCAGTATTTTAGATGGATTAACAAGCTTTGTTTTCGAAAATTCATTTCTTTAGTCATATTTCAAATACCTGAATTTTTACTTATTCATTTATTAATTAATCAATGTAAATGTGAACGAAAAAGCTCTATTTAGCCATTTTCATTTCTTGTACTTTGTATGAAGAGATAATTAAGATACTTCAATAAATAGTACATACTTAATGTATTGCCCTTTTTATCTTTTTCATTGCCTATAAAGAGATTAATAATGGATTTCAACTAATAGCGTTTACTACAAAAACATGTAGTAAAAAAAGAAGAAGCAAGCATAGAAACGCGAGGGAGCTTTTTCATTACATATCAATTTGTCATGCTTTGCCATGAAAGCAAATACATCCTTGTAGAAAATGCATTAATTTTATAAAAACAATTTATCATAAGTCCTAAAAATATATTCTTCTCAGAAAACAGAGTATTATACGTTTGCTCTTTAAGTTAATCTTTAAATTTAACATTAATCTTCTTTTTTTAACATGTATTTTTTTTTTATATTTAAAACCTTGTTTGTTATAAGTAACTTTCAAAGTTGAAAAAATATGTAATTCTTAAGTAATTTTATTACTATATTATGCGTTTTGAATGTTTTTATCGATTTTGTGATTAAATTAAAAATGCTACCGAAAATTTATATAATTTATAATTAAATAAAAAAGAAAACTGCCCAGTTAAACTGATGGCATTGAGTTCAGAGGGTATTCACACTAAATGTATATTAGACTCTTTGATTCTTTTTTAGCTAAATTAAGGGGTATTATCTCACCCATTTACCCTTTTATGCTTAACCAAAAACATCCAAATCTAATCAGGGAAGCGCCTTATCAGAATAAACCAGTATACCAAATTTGGAGCTAATCGGATACTTCTGCATGAAAAACCAATTTATCTAAATTAAGTGGGGATCAAACCCCCGGTTCCCCAATCATGCTTAATCATTGAACCCCTCACACTAGTCAGGGAAGCGCCTTATCAGAATTAATCTATTTACAAAATTTGAAGCAAATCGGATAATTCTGCATGAAAAACACATTTATCTAAATTAAGGGGGGGAATTTGCCCCCCATTCCACCCTTTATACTTAACCAATGAACTCCTAAAACTAATTAGAAAAATACCTTATCAGAATGAATCTATTTACAAAATTTAAAGCAATTGGGATAATTCTGCATGAAAAACCCATTTATCTAAATTGTAGAGGACTTAACCCCCCTTTCCTCCCTTTATGTACCAATGTACCTCCAAAACGAATCAGGGAAGCGCCTATAAGAAATAACCTATTTACAAAGTTTGAAGCAAATCGGATATTTTTATCAAGAGTTATCGCTTTACGTATATACATACATATGTACATACGTGCATACAGAATTTGCGGGCACATTAGCTCTCAGCCTTTGAAAGCCTGTCAGCTAAAAAGGGAAGCAGCTTAAGGAAGTTACCGAAATTTCTTATTACATACATTTCAATTTTTTGAGAAAGTGATCATCTCCGTTTAGGCAAATCGTTTTTTACAGATGATTTATCATATGTTTTAAGCATATGTTCTTCCATCAATGTGAATTCTCGTATTAAATCGTCATACTCACTTGCATTAATCTGACAACTTCTTTTTGTATCCCTTTTTATGTATCGCATCATAAAGAATAATTTGTGAATTCACATCTCTAAAAATTTTTTAAGTAATAACATTAGAGAAATCTTTTAATTTTAAGAGCATGATTATTATCAGTAACTTGCACATTAACGTGCATAATTCCTTGGTAATTTTAGTACTCTATCACGAATTCTAAAAATCGTTTTAGATTGTCCGAGTAAAATAAATATTCTCTATTTGACGCAGAAAAGTTGTAATTAAAAATAAGAAGTACGAGTGAGCTATATGTTGAAGTATATTCAATAAATAATCCCCGAACGAAGATAAATGAGAGAAAGTTACTAAAACCCCCAAGATTCCATTCATTGAAGTAATAGGTGATTAAATCTGTCCAATGCCATTGCAATTTCACCAGTGACTTCCCACCCGTAATCCGGAACATTTATAAAACTCTTAATGACTTTACTCGTTTAAAAATGTTATTTTACTCACTGTGCTATGTAACTAATGGGACTGACTTCTGATGCTCCTTAAATATAAAAGTAAATGTAAACTTAATCAAGTTAAATAATTAGTATCCTGACATAATGTAATTAATGTTTCTCTTATTAACCAAACGTTAATATAAAATGTGCTATTTCTCTATAAGATAAGAGTTATGTCAGCACACAGGGATTGACAACTCAAAACCAATGGATACTCAACTCAATGGACAGTGCAGACCTTTGGGCTCGGCGGACTCAGGATCTGATGTTACAAACATTTTCAAGCTAGGCCTCAGAAAAAAGGCCAAACTCATCTCTGGTAGGAATATTACAGAAATTTCTCATGACATATGAATTTGCCATGCCATGTTAGGAAAGCGACTTCTTTCGTTTTTACAAACTGTTCAGTTATAGTTAATTTCCTAAATTAAATTATTTTCTTCTATTTATTAGTTACACTATAATGATAAATAATTTGTTAAATTCTACATTGGAGCCTTGCAGAAAATTCTCTTTAAATATCAATTTATTATGCCATGTCAGGAAAACGACTACTTCCGTTTTGGAAAAGAGTTTCATTTTAATTAATGCAATTTATCATAAGTTCTACAAAGATTTCGCGCTAACAATATGAGAGTATAAAGTATCACACTTTGATGTTCTGTACTAATCCAAAAACTTAAAATGGATGTTTTCCCCATATTTTAAGTGCAAGATAGCGCATGTTAATTTTTGAATTCGTATTTCAGAAATTTTTTCAAACAATAACGTTACACTAAAATCTTTAAATAAAAAAAATCCTTGTTGACAACAAGTCCTTACAAATTGTAATTTTATTCCTATTTCATGCTTTCTGGAGATGTGGTTTTAAGAAGAATATCCCAATTGAATTCTGAATAAGACTCCATTCTGGATAATAATATTTGCTTTATTTAATTACAGAAATTCTACGATTAAAAAAAGTCAAAGATTACTATATAATAGTGGTATTAAAAATCCATTGGTGGTGTTATCCCGGGATCCCTTTTGTAACTGATTCTTACCGATTGTTCGATTAAAGTATTTTTTTTTATTTCCTTAAAAAAATATAAATAAAAACCTCTGCCAGTCCGGCTTACAGTCTCAGGTTGATTTCGAAGTTAAATACTAATTTGACCAACAAAAACTAAATCAAGATTAGAGATAAACTTAAATAATTTCTGTCCCTTTTCTGAGAAGTAAATAACATCTTGAAACTACTCAATATGTTTCTTAAATAAGACATTATTGTGATTTTAATGTTTTTATAAATACCCTCACCCAAATGTTTTCCTGTAAGAGTTCATCCTATCAAAAACATCTTTATACGAAATTTATAGATAATATAAAGGAGATATATATACAGGGTGTCTCAAAAGGTCGTTTACAAACTTAACATGCTGGTCTGTCATGTCATAAGGTACACGATTTACATAGGAACTTGTTTTCGAAAATACAAACTGCGATCGCAAGAGGAGAATGAGCGCAGGTGTGGAGGGGAAGAAAGAAAGGATATGGAAAGAGGTATTGATATGACTTTTATTAAAGAACATGCTTTAATTTACAGAAGGTGTTCAAAATTCCTTCCATTCGTCGCACACCCTTCACAACGTCGATGCATGGATTCACGAACCCGTTCAAAATGAGCAGGTGTGTCACGGACATGTGCAGCCGCTTACACGATCCTAGAAACGAGATCCAAGTCCGATGTTGCGGACATCTCGTACACTATGGACTTCATGTGTCCCCATAGATAGAAATCCAGGGGAGTCAGATCGAGAGATCCCGGTGGCCATGTGACTGGTCCGCCTCTGGCAATCCAGCAATTAGGATATGTCCCATCGAAGTATTCTGACACAGTTTAGCTAAAATGATCAGGCGCTCCATCATGCTGAAACCAGATGTTTCGGCGTGTAGGGGCTGGAACCTCACTCATCAGATCCGACAACACTCTTTCTCAGAAAATGCGAGAGGTATTCCCGTCGAGGCGCTGAGGTAGTAGATAAGGGCCAATTAACATGCCATCGATAATAGGAGCCCAAACATTTACGGCGAAACGTTGTTGATGTGCATGGGAGCGTATAGACCTTGGGTTTTCATGCGCCCATATGTGCATGTTGTTTAGGTTCAGGACACCATCCTGTGTAAAACAGGATTCATCCGAAAACAAAATCCACGATGTAAAATCCGGCTGTGCGTCTCGTTGTTCCAAATACCAGCGTGCGAATGCAACGCGTTGGGACGCACAATGCCTGTACTCTTTGTAAGTGATAGGAGTGTTGCGTGTCCTCATGCAGTATGCACATAATTCTGAAACGATGTACACCACAGACGTGTTCGCTTGCTTGGAGACTTGCTTGCGGGTTCCTGTCAAATTCCGGTAGCACGGTTTCCTCTACGACAGTCGTGCTTGTAGTGCGTTCTCGACCGATGTGGCTACGTGCTTGGAAAGCTCCTGCTTCACGCAATCTGCGGTGTAATTGTCCAAAAAAAAAAAAAAAAAAAAAGACTTGGCTGACGTCTGCTTAGAAAGCGCTCAAGGTAAATCCATACTGCGGCTCGTGCATTTCCATCCGCGGCGCCATATATGCGATGCATATCGGCCAATTCGGCGTTACTAAACCGATTCATCCTTTTTCTGCAACGTCCTCGCTTGAAATGATTACGCTTCCCACTCTTCCGTAAGCCTGCGCTCATCTCCTTCTAGCAGTCGCTGTTTGCATTTTCGAACCCAAGTTCCTATGTAAATCTTCTTTATCATGATATGGCAGATCAGCATGTTAAGTTTGTAAACGACTTTTTGAGACACCCTGTATAATAAATTTAAACTGTGTGGTGATTATTTCATTAAATTAACTGCACACTATATTTTAAATTCTGACGTTCTTTTTTTGAGACACGTGCGCGTTTAATAATGCAACCCTATATACAGCATCTCTGAGGGTTTTTTAAATTTTTCATCATGCCAATGATAATTTTTTATTGCCTTAGTGGTGGATTAATAGAGATGTGATAATTTTTCTTCTACAACTCCTATTTTTTTTCTTTATTATTATTATTTTCTGTAACAGTTGGTCCTATCAAACACTTGTCAATATAAAAGTTGTGGATAATATTAAGAATATTTATAATAACTTTAAGCGGATTTGATTTCTTGTGTATTGTCGAAGTTATGAAATTTCTTTTTCTCAAACCTTTATTTTTTTCGTCCCTTAAGGACAGTTTTAATGATATGAAAAATCTGTCATGCATAAATTTTCTGTCCTTTCCCTAGAAGTAATAATGATTTTAAACTGTACATGTTGACTCTAAAACTTTCCATACTAGATGTGGGCATAAATTCCCAAATAACTGTAAAAAGACATTAACCAAAAATATCTTTATTATTTTACAGGAGTTGCGGGTGATCTGTAAACCCCCATTCATCTGTTCATATCTAGTTACCAAATATTATTTAATATCTCTAAATATCACTAAACTCAATTATTTTTACTTTTATTTAATACAAGTAATTTCTTTTAACTTTGACAAATTCTTTCTCCTTATTTATCTTTATTATTACTATATGTAACCAGCACTATTACAAAAAAATTTAAACTGCATAACAGTGATTGAAAACAATCAAGGACTTTTCCAAATGCCTCCACAGGAACTATTATATGATAATGATGATGAGCTATGGAACTAATCGATCAAACTTTTACTTTAAAACAGTTATAGAAATAGTTATTGATAGAGAGAAATTATGTGTTATACGTCTGTAAAGCACTTAGCTAGTCTAATTTACTATTGTTACCTATACTTATTTCATTATCTCAATTACTTTTTATTACCTACCATTATTTTATTACTCTATAATTGCTCTGTATTTTTTTTTAAATAAACATTGCTGGGAGGGGCTAGTTGAGCTCAAACCAATTGGTAGGCCTCTCCACCAGGCTGAATCTGAATCTGAATCTGTATCATAACTAGAAGTTTTTTATTTAACCTTTTACCCGCCGCACCATGAACTGCTTGTCAAATTAATTTGAAATTTTTTTTGAGATGATTTAGATTAATTCTAAGGTTGCGTGCCGAATTTTGGGATGTTATGTAAAATAGGAGTGGAGTTACAGGTATGTTCCACTTGTGGAACGTTGGCGGTACGAATAACATTTGTACATTTTGGCGAATTTTTCTTTCGAAACTATACCAGCACTGCACACATAACAAAACAAAGAAAATAAGGTAAAGTAAAAAATGTTTCTATTTTAGGAACATGTTAACTAGTCACTAACAGCAAAATGTTTATGGAAGGCCTGAAAACATTTTTCATGCATACACTTTCCATAATATTTATGCAGGTTTATCTGTCGATTTGAGAATCTTCTTGAGTAGTAGACGAAAAACAATAGCTACTGAATGAGGTGATAATGTTCATACTTACTGGAGCTGTAGGACTTTCTATTCCCTTTCTCAAACATCAAATCCAATTTTTATGGCAACAGTCGCATTCAAGACGAAGCTCCAAATGTGTTAGGGTTTCTTTTGAACCTACTGCATGACAAGTAACAACAGCCATATTTAGTTCATTTGCAAGCAGATTCCATCACCATTTTTATCATTGAAGTACTGGACGATATGTTCCAAGTAAATAAACCAAAAATTCTACATTACCCATATTCTAATTATACAATCTAATAAATCGAGGTTATTTGATTGAAACTTCTCGCTTCAATTTTCGAAAATATCATGTTCCTCTTTGAGTTAGCGATGTGTTAGCTTCCCAATTCGATATAAGAGTAATGACACTGTTGTCACTCCATCGTACACAAACAACTTTGCCATCACTATAATAAAAAAAATCTCCTTCTTCTTGTTTTTTCAATTCTTTTGTAGATTTTCTTGGCATTTTTTTGTTCAAAAATATTTCACAGACACTTTGGCAACAGGTGCAAGAGATATATATCATAAAATGCATTCTTTAATAATACTGGTACGAAAATAATAAAAAAATAATCGCCTAAGGGAGCCCAGTAACAATGATCAAGATCCTAAAAAAAGTAACAATAAGATAATTTTGTACTCTGAACTGCCAACATTCCACATGTGGAACATTGGCATTCAAATGATCATAAAACAAAAACGAAGTAAGATAAAACATTCTTTTGTGCATAAAACGTAATAAACAACACTAAGCAATATAATAATAATCATCACAGCACTCACATTTGAATTCTAAAGTTATAGATAGAGTAAAAAGCACAGTCTACTACATTTACGTTTTTTGATACATTTCAACAAGCTCCAAAATAGAAACCATAAAAAATTATAAAAAAAAAAACAATTTTTAATCCATTAAAACACGTCTTTTAAAAAGATATATTAAAAATTTCAAACAGATTAAACAAATACTTAAAAAGATACAGCACCACATATTTTATGTTCCACTTGTGGAACGTTGGCGGGTAAAAGGTTAAACAAAACTCTCCACATTTCCATCCCCGTTTTTGACCATTAACGAACTTGACCGAGATTTTCTGCCCCTGCATTTTATGTATTAGTTTGGAAGATATTTGTGTAGAATTGTGGAAGTTACCGTGTCCATAAAAAAGTGATTATATGTATATAGATATAAAGACAGATAGATAAAGTTTTGAAATGAGTGCGGTTTTGAGATCTAGGCATCATGATTGGCATAGATCTGCAAACGTTTTCAAAAATTCCAACATAGTGAAGAATGTAATAGGTAGCATTTCTTACGAAATCAACCTAATAAGGAGAAGCAACATAAGAACGTTACAGAAATTTCTCATTCCATACTCGTATGCAATGTCTTTACAGGTAAGCGACTACTTCCGTTGTCGCAAATCGTTTATTTTTATGAAGAACATTTATAACAATTTCTTAAAAGATTTTTTATAGCAATTTTAGAATGTAAATAACATACTTCATTTTTCTGTATTAATTAAATGAATACTACATACAACATAAGAACGTTACTAAAATTTCTCATTCCATAGTCGTATGTAATGCCTTTACATGTAAGTGACTACTTCTGTTGTCGCAAATCGTTTATTTTTATGAAGAAAATTTATAAAAATTTCTTAAAAGATTTTTGATAGCAGTTTTAGAATATTAATTAGATACTTCATTTTTACGTATTAATTAAAAAAAAATACTATACCTATGTCAATAAAGCATTTTAAACACATGATTTTAGTAAAATATTTTTAGTAATAACATCACACAATCTTTTATATTTTAAAAATCATGGTGAATATCAATGACTTGCAAACTAAAATGTTCTTCTCCTATGTAGTTTTATCACAATATCATGCGTAAAACTTGTATTCGTAAAAGAAAAATCATTAAAATAAAAAGATGCAACATAGTTACGATACCGAAATTTCCCATTACAAATGAATTTGTCATGCCTTGTCAGAAAAAGCAACTACTTCCATTTTGTGAAATCGTTTACTTTTATAAACTTTTTTAACATAAATTGAAAAAAAATATTTTTCAATCAGAACGCAAGTTCATAAATTATCTTACATTTACATTCTGCATTAATCTGAAAATCTTCCATTAATCTGTTTTTTTTTTCTCTAAAAACACGGTAACTCTTGTGCATTTGGTAAATTATATCTCTGAACAAAAATAACTATTAATAACTATACAGTAAAAACTTTAAAAAGTGTTATAATTTTTAACATCTGAGAAATTGAAATATGTAACTCTTATGAAATTTCAGCACTATATTTTTATAAAAATTATGTTATGTGGTTTTAAAGTATTTTATGCTCAGAATGCGAGAGTAATTACAATAATAATTAATGATTAAATGAATGCTTTTAAAAACACATTTCTGAAGACATTGTAATGTATATTAATACATCAAAATGGCACCGCCTTTCTCTGAATTTTTGTAAAATAACCATTAGTAAGTTCATTCGACAATTTGCAGAGTATAGTCAAATATAGCATTATTTTTTTTTTTTCGTCTGGTTATCTGTTTGCCCGGAACTTGCACGAAAAAGTTTGGATATCCAGCCCTAATCGTATCAGGGACCGATACAGAAAATTTTTGCATACAATACGCAGTTTGTCATACTTCAATATGTAAAATATTTTTCTAGAAAACATAGAAAAAACTATAGAAAACGAGAGAATCATTAATCCGCTAATCTTTCATTGATGAAAAACTCGAAATCTAATTGTTGAAGGCATTTTACTGCAATTGAAAGGTTTTATTAAAAATACAAGAATGAAAAATGGCTATAATTTCATTTTTCGCTGATGATTTATACATTTTAATGTAAAAGTTTGATTGGAAATTGTAAGGAGCAAACATTCTCTAAGGATAAGCATAGATTAAACTTTTTGCGAATTTTGATAAAAAGCTAAAATCTTTAACAACGATTTTACGCACAAATGACGTACAGAACGACCAAAAATTCCAATACGATCGTTTCGAGGATTTTTGGATTCCCTTCCTCAGTGAGAAAAAAATAGAGATAATTAAAATGGGTTTGAAGAACCCCTCGGTTACAGTAACGAATACTGGCTTATGGACTGATTGAATAGGCGAAAACAAGAGTTTATATATCTTAAAGAAATGGCATAATGGACCAGGACTTACTGAAAAAGAGTCACTGCGCAGGATCTAGAGAAAGAAAAGGGCTGCTGGTCATATCATTCTCTATGGAGGAAGTATGTTTCTGAATATAGTGAGCTTCTTAAAAGTCTAGATCAGAAACTGAATTACATTTTTGAATAATTTTAGCCTCTGGATAATTAAACTGGTGGTTGGAATTCCAACAATAGCGAAACATTTTTGGAATTTCAACCACCAATTTAATTATCCAAAGACTACAATTATTCAAAAATGTAACTCAGTTTTTGATCTAGACTTTTACGAAGCTCACTGTATTCATAAACATACTTCCTCCTTAGTGAATGATATGACCAGAACCTTTTTTTCTTTCTCCAGTGTGGAGGGATCCTGCGCAGTGACTCTTTTTCAGTTAGTTCTAGTCCATTACGTCATTTCTTTAAGATATATAAACTCTTGATTTCGCCTATTCAATCAGCCCATAAGCCAGTACTCGGGGCTATAACCGAGGGGTTCTTCGAACCCATTTTAATTATCTCTCTTTTTTTTTTTTTACCTCACTAAGGAAGGGGATACAGGAATCCTCGAAACGATCGTATGAGAATTATTTGTCGTTCTGCATGTTATTTGTGCGTAAAATCATTGTTAAAGATTTTAGCTTTTTTAATCTCTAAAGATCTTAAAAATACAAATACAACACAATGGAATGTTATGCATTTAAATTTATAAATAAAATTGTGTTAAAATTTATAACTTTATGGTAAAATATTAGTTTAAGTATCCACGAAATAAAAGTATATAACTTTATTTTATGGCTGTATCAATATAAAAAAATATTTGCCATGAGTTCCAGAAAAGAATATTTCGCTCAGAATATTAATGTCTAAACTATCATACATTTTGTCTGATAAACGTCTTTTTATCTTTCTATTTATTTTTGACTAAGCAGGCTATAAATTTTGATCATTTGTTACCTTACATTCTGAAGACATTTTAAACAATAATAACTTTACACTAGAAGCATTATAAGGTTTAGAATCTGGTAAATAATTTTTATAAGTTCTATAAAATTTTATTTGTATATCTTTATAAAATAAATTTATCATGATTTCTAAAATATTTTTTTGACAGAATGCGAGAGAATAAGTCATACTGCTATGTACTTCATCAATCGGAAATTTTCGTATTAGTGTTTTTTTTTCCTTTAAATGCAATTTAATTCTTTTTCTGATAATACTTTTCTGAAAACATTTAAAATACAATTGTGGCATTACAATAAAAAATTTAATCAAAATCGTGATAAGTTTTATAGTTTGGAAAATTTAAATATATATAACTCATATAAATTTCATCATCTACAATGGTGTCCAAAATTAAGGACCAGTCACAAAATGCTAATTTTATGTAAGCGAATACTCAAAAAGGAAATAATATAATTCAAATATTTACTATCCCTACAGTACAGCTAGTCCATATAGCATCTCATTCATGTCACACATGGTCACAAGTATCACAGTCGCTACGGCAAAACAAAAAATAGGAAATTCCACACGTCTCATTATGAGTGGCGGAGCTGCACGCAATAATTTCGGCAATTAATTGGGCCATTAACTCCCCTTATACAAAATTCCAAATATTAAGTGACAGTCAATCTACTATTAAAGCCTTAGACAATTTATTTCCAACTAACCCCTCAATTTATTACATCCATAATTTAATTAAACAAAATCAAAATAAAATTTTTTACATTACTTGGATAAAAGGCCACATTGGCATAGCGGGTAATGAACTGGCGGATGAGCTGGCGAATGATGCCGCCCAGTACTGCGACCTACCAGTGGATCGAGGAGTTAAATTGCCTCGGTCCTATCTTATAAAATGTATTCGAACCCAATTACTGGACAGGTGGCAGTACAACTGGGATCACTCAGGGGGTGGCAGATATACGCACGGCCTGGTACCAAAAGTTCAGAACCAAATAATTTCAAAAGATAAAGTATCTATTTACTTTTTAACAGGCCGCGGCAGCTTCCCGTCTTTCCTTTATAATATCGGCAAAAAAGATGACGACCTTTGTAAATGTGGTGGTCGAGAAGACCCGATGCATTACATTTTCGGCAACTGCAAATTCATGAAGTTTAAATTTCACAGAACAGAAACGACAATCCTTCAGGACATCCTAAAAATAATTAATGACCCAGCACAACTTAAAAAACTTTATGCTAACTACGATATTCTCAATAGCCATTATTCTTTTATTCAATATAAATACATTCAATAATTACCTCTTCTGATTACCTGTGGTGGACATGTCATGGGTCCACGTGGTGTATGGAAGGGTGTTTTTGAGATTGTTTTATTTTTAAGAACTTAAATACCACTAGAAATATTGTAAATATGTATAAATATTTTTGTTTAAAAGGGTGAAAAAAAAGGGAAAAAAATATTTCTTATCAAATGAAAAGATGAATGTAAATACTTAAAAGTTTTTCAAATAGTACGTAAATCCCAAAACATATAAATCATAATCGTAATATATTTCTAGGCTCGCCCTGAAACAATAGGGTAGCCAATTGTGATGCCTCTTGTGCTCTCTTCGGCGTGTCAGGCGGGTCGTTCTGAAGTCTTCTTTCCCGGAGACTGGGGTTCTGGGCTTGTTTCCGCAGGTAGTAAAACTTTTCCCTGCCCTGGGCTTGGGGGTTACACCTAACCATAAGCCAAAAGCGGGTTCCCAGGGTGGGTGCTTACTTACTTACGTCTCATTATGAGTATAAAATGATCACGATATGGGGCTCCATTGAGACGTCAATGTTACTGCTGCTTTGTGAAGCGTCACCAGGTGACTTTACAATGTAATTACATTGTGACTCTCATGTGACTGTCATTTTTAGACTCTATTTCAAAGTCATCATGAACGTTGCATTATGATAAGTCACCAAAAAATATCACATTATAGTCGCATGGTAACTTTTCACAAAGGAGCACAATGGTGACTTCACAGTAGTCTCTCTGTTACCTGAAAGTCATCATGTGAGTTTAATGTGACATTATTTGGTAACTTATCACAATGCAGCGTTCTCGATGACTTTGAAATTGAGTCTACAGATAACAGTCACATGAGAGTCACAATGTAACTACATTGTAAAGTCACATGGTGAATCGTCCCAAAGCAGCAGTCACAGTGACGTCTCATTGGAGTCGCATATAGTGACCATTTGAGACTCATAATGAGATGTATGGAATTTCCTATTTTTTTGCTTCACCGTAGTGATTGTGACACTTGTGACCATGTGTGACATGAATGAGATGTTATATAGACTAGCTGTGCTGTAGAGATAGGGATTATTCGAATTATATTTTTTTCCTTTTGAGTATTCGCGTACTTGAAAATTAGCATTTTGTAATTGGTCCTTAATTTTGGACACCAGTGTATATTTTTATAAAAATATTTCTCACAGAATACGAATCGCTACTCACAGAATCGCTACTTTTACTTTATGCATTAATCTGAAAAACTTCCATTATTTTACTTTTTCTCTAAGTACATAATAATTCTTGATTATTTCGTAAATTACATCTCTGAAAACATCTACCCTATATACATAAAATCGTAATGAAACGCATTTTATGAAACGGAAGTATGTAACGGAAGTATGAAACGCAAGTATGAATCGACTGATTAAACAACTGATTATATTTCAAGGCGATTTCTCCTAAAATATGGAATACTTTGCGATGAAATTAACACCAAAAATCAATATTGATCCACAGATTTCAAAACTGGTATTAGAATTTTTAAATTCGAATTAGTTTTCGAAATATTAATTTTTTCTAATTTTATATACATTTTTCTAATGATGGCAACTCAAATTTTAATCAAAACTGATATTTCTTTTCGTATTTCAGAAAGGGTTATTATTTTTAATTAATTTGTGACCAGTTTGGCCTCACTTAAATCTATGCTAAGAACAATGTTTTTTTTTTCTTTCATTATCATTTTATTTAATACAAAGCTTTCATTTCAAACTGAAAAATTTAAAATCAATGGCTGTAACTTCTTTCTTTTTTTAAAACGAAACGAAAAGAAAAATATGTCATATACGCACCGGATTACCTAAATAGAGCCAAAGGGCGTTGTTTTGCCTGACATGGTAACCCGGCTACTGTTGCTTATTTATTTACCTTTATTTTCTTTTTATTTAAAACAAAAAAAAGTTATAAATTGCTTTGTTCTATAGTTATTAATTAGTTTTATTTATTATTAGTTCATTTTAAAAATAATAGAAAATAATTAAAAAATACATATACATATGTAACTGGTATTCGAAAACGAGGTTTTCGCCAAATTGTCGTAAAAAAAAAAAAAACACGCCAAACCCGATTAAATATTGCAAGAAATCCTCACATTTAATTTCAAATTCAAAGCAATGTTTTAAATGTACTCTTAGTTATCCAGTCGACCAATTTCGCCAAATTATATAAATCGCCAAAGCACTCACCAAATTATACAAACTGACGTAATTTTTATTTTAAATAACGAAAGAACAAATAGAGGCACAGATGTCATATACGCCGCATATTGGCGCGGTTTTTTCTGACGCCAATGTCGTATACGCAAAGGTACTTAACCCTTAACCGGAATCGTGGTTCCATTTTGACCGGACAACGACAAAAAAAGACCGTTTAATTTTGAAACGCGCGCATCAACACTTAAAGAACTAAATTAAAAAAATATATATATAATTTCAAGATATATATGAATAAAAGTTGATTTATATAGTACATGAAACTTTTTTCAATGCGCTTATAACCCATCTAAGTAATAATTTCATATATATTAGAAAATAACTTGGATTTTAATTAAAGGGTCCTTTTGGACATAAGATTCCACTAATGTGGAACAATTTAGCGATTCCAGTTAAAGGTTAACTGACGCCAAAGTATAGTTATTTTGCTTGATATGGTAATCCGGATGTTGTTGTTTATGGTGCTGATGTTTTCGCTAAAATGGCGTCGGAAAAAAACCGCGCCAATATGGGGAGTATATGACATCTGTGCCGAAATAAATTAGTATAGCATTGGGCACAGATGTCATATACGCCCCATATTGGCGCGATTTTTTTCTGACGCCAATGTCATATATGCAACGGGTACTTAACTGGCGCCAAAGTGTCGTTATTTTGCTTGATATGGTAACCCGGACGTTGTTGTTTATGCTGTTGATGTTTTCGCCAAATTGCCGTCGGAAAAAAGTCGCGCCAATATGGGGCGTATATGACATCTGTGCCTAGCATTGATAAAAATAAAAATAAAACGTCGAAATAAAAATTCCTTGGTGGCGTAAACACGTGTAACGTCCTTACAGTCAAGTGAATGTGACATTTACGATCAACCATTATCGGCATTTAATTTTATAGCCTTGCGATAGATTTTTGGTCGATGGGATAACCAAGTAGTACCGTTTTAATTTACAACTCCAAAAATAAAAAAATGCTAAATGGCGAGTTAAAAAAAGCTATTGGCGAGATTTTCACCCGGCTAACATAAAAGTATCAAGAATTCTTTGTGATCATGGCATCTTTTATGTAGTTTTATTCGAAAAAATAACTTTGATTCTTTAATCAAAATGGAATTCTTACTTAGGAAAAGCGAAGTGTTGTAATTGTTTATGGCAGTTACATGACTTGGACTATTGTAATATAAGTGAAATCATGGCGATAGAATAATATTTGGTGACTTATCGCCTGTGTCTGGCTAACATTAAAGTACCAAAATGACCGCCTGGAATATAAAAAGCGAAGGAATCCGCCCAGAATTTTCGATAATAGTCACATGACTTAGGATATTATTATAGAGATTATTTTCAATTCTAAAAACAGCGCTAAGAGTAATATTTCCTAACGATTAAAAATTTATTTACACGTGACTATTAAAAACAGAAAGAAACCCCTTTAAAATTTCTATTAAATGAGTACGTGTTACAAGCAGGAAAATATTGAAAATTGTATTTATACGTGAATATTAAAAGAGAAAGGAAACTTTAAAATAATAAATACATTAATGTGCGCTTAACCCTTCCAGGGGGAAGGTACTTCTATTCGTAAAATGTTGAAATCAGTAAATGGCACCAGAATTTACAAACAAATTTCGAAATACGAAAATGCTTTTGTTCACTTAATAATAAAAGGAAAATTTTCATTCCAATATTCTGGTGCATTTAAGAATTAAAATTAAGTGGTCCAAAAATGAACTACCGCCCTTGGAGGGGTTAAAGCGGTAAATTGTAGTAATTGTAGTAAATTGTATTATGTCAATCGTTTTATAACGCTGTTAAAAAATACCGGGAGGCAAAGACTCTGTTTACTTAATTCATTTTATTTTAGCTTCCTTTCAAATGTTTAACTGGTCTTTTTTAATCAAACACGAAAACAACCGTTGGATGTCTTAATAGCAAATGATTCGGCCTTAAATTTTTGCAATCAAAGGGAATTGAATGGAAACCCGTTTACAGGGAGATCGCTATAGGTTTTTTTCAATTATAATTCAATCTTCTCTAATCTTTTTAAAACCGATCAAATTAGCGTGCTTTTAGATTCTGCGGTGACTGAATGGGGGTTGGCGAGCGTAGCTTGCAGGGGGCAGAGCCCCCTAGTATTAACTATAAAAATGTTACAACAAAAAATTTAATAACAATGTTAATTATTAGTATCTTACAAATTTAAATATATAACCTCTATGAAATTTAATAATTTTATCATCAATTATAACTTTTGTTGTAATTTATTTGACTGAAAAAAATGAGCTGATATTTATTATTTTAATTGAGTTAAGAACTTTTCTCAAGTCTGCACGTTACTTGTTGTTAATTAGTAACATATCAAAAATCTGAATCTGTTCATTATATTTTAAATTCATTCTGTTAGTGCACGTCATGTATGATAATTTATTAAACAACATTTCTGAATACATTTTGAGTAATGATATTACACTACATTTGTTAAATTTAATAAGCTTGATTATTATCAATGTGTTGCAAAACAAGTTGGTAAGTGTGATCACAGATCACATATATGGTTTCGTTTAATATTCCTTTCAAAACATTTTATCCTTTAATTAATAAATCCAAATTGTTAATTTATATTTACTAAGTCCTTACATATATCGTGTCGGGATGACACAGAGGGATGAAGGTGGAGGTAAGGGGTGGGGTATGAAAAATATCATTTTTGGCACGTGACTTTCCTTTAAGGCATTATACACGCAATATCGCAGATTAAATTTTAAGTTTGTGATTTTTTTTATGCCGCCGCCTGGCGACAGAAAGATAAAAATGGTGTGTAGTGGTACTAATTGTTAAAATTTGTTTTGTTTCTTAATTTTTCGAAAAAAATTTAGGTTTAGTAATGAACAAATTAAAACCTTAAAACGCCACCTTGTGGTGAGAAAATTAGCTAAGAGGAGGGGGAATGGGTTCTTAGTAATGTATAGGAAAAAAGCTTTAAAACAATATGTCACATTAAAAAATTGGTTTGCAGTCCCCAGCGTGGTGAATATCCCCTAATTGTCTGGGGTCGAAATAGACCCTACCAAGATATCGGTCTCCATGAGATACCACGTCGGCCAAGCATTCAAATGAAGTCGTATCTCGCGGTACTTAAGTATGGTCTGAGTTAGAAAATTTGCTTAAATACACAATTTAGAGCACGGGGGGGGGGGGGTAAAAAAGAAACGTAGAAATTATCTCTCCCCCCCCCCAGCCCCTCTTTTTAAAAAATTTTAAGTGTTTTAAAATATCCGAAATTATAAAATCGATGACTTATTTTTTTTAATTTATTAATTTATTATATATATATATATATATATATATAATTTTTTTTTTGCTGACATTAATATTTGGAAATAGTGGTAACTGCTACCACTCGTAAGTAAAAGGCACAATATTTTCATTTTATGTAGCTTATAATAAAAAATCCGATGAAAAATAATGATAATTAGTGGAGAAACGCTTAGACTTAAATAATGTGCCGTACTAAAGCATTCCTTTTTCTCTTTCAAAATTGTTTTTTTGATAAAATACAAAATCTGAATCGATTTTTACGAAATTTACATAATCTAAATCATTGTGAAAAAATAGGCATAGATACATTCGTTTAAAATATGTGAATGTAGTATTTGTAAAAAAATTATACTCCGCAAAAAAAAAAAAAAAAAAAAAAAACGCAGTCCAAAAAAATATCTGTAGTTTTACCAGGTGTTTGGCTTTAGAGGGATTAAAATTCAAAATAAATCCTTTTATTAGATAAGATTTTTAATTGGTAATTAGAGTTCTAATGGGAATACTTTAACGGAAATTACACATTTGAAATCAGCGAAAAAAATTACACATAGATGCATAAGTATTATATCTGTAAATGCATTTGTATTAAAAAAAAATTTATAGGTCTGGAATCTTTTCCACTACCATGATCGATAGTCGTCTGGCTTTGAAATACCTGCTTTCTACTCGTAATCTTTGAAATAAAATTAAATGCACTTATATAAATCGATTTTTAATGGATATTTACACTTTTAGATGTAATTTTTGAAATTCTAAATTTTTTTTTTTTTTTTTTTTTTTTTTTTTTTTTTTGCGTCTTTGTGCGCAATTTTCAAGTTTTTAGGTCATGTAGATTTTAAGATACGGGCGTCTTTCAAAACGCCCAGTAAATTTATCGCCATGGAACACCGTTTAAACTGTATTAAACCCTCCACTTTTTTGCGCTTCTGAAAGAAAATCTTTGAGCTTGATTAAAATCAATGCCTTAGTTGAATTATGAACATTGTCCATTCTTTTAATTGTGTGTGTGTTTTTTTTTTAAATTAATAACGTGTATTAAGAATTTTTCAAAATTTTATTTTATGATTATGTGAAAAATAACATTATTGGGCTCACGGACTTTCATTTAAGGTATTACATGACTTATCGTAGATTAAATTTGTGATTTTTTTTCCATAGCGCCCCCTTGGGACAGAATGATGAAAATGTGGGAGAAGGTACTAATTGTTGAGATTTGTTATGTAAATTTTTTTCTTAATTTTTGAAAGAATTTTTGGGATAGTAATAAACAAATTAAAACTTTAAAACGCGCCTAGTGTTTAAAAAATTAGTTAAGAGGATTAGGAGTTGGTGCTTTATGGTATTAAATTTATAAATGCAATATTTGTAAAAAAAAAAAATTACAGGCCTGGAATCTTCTGCCGTCGGCTTGGCTTTGAACTTCTGCTTTCTACTCGTAGTCTTTGAAATAAAATTAAATGGTGTTAAATAAATCGATTTATGAAGGATATTTCAACTACTAGATGGAATTTTTGGAAAAATTTTAGAAATTCTGAAATAGAAAATTTTTCTGTCTGGTTACGCAATTTTCAAGGTTTTAAGGCAAGTATATTTTAAGGTACGGGCGTCTTTGAAAATACCCAGTAAATTTATCGCCATGGAACTGCTTCTAAATTGTATTAAGGGGTCCCACTTTTTTTCTTTTTGAAAAAAAAAAAAAAAAAAAAAAAAAAAAAAAAAAAATCTGTGACGTTTGGTAAAAATCAAAGCTATAGTTGAATTGTCCATTCTTTTAATTGGGGTTTTTAATTAATAACTTACATTAATTAAGAATTTTTCAATATTTTATAATGTGTCGTTTAATCGCAGGTGTTCAGCTATAAGTATGCAAAATTTCGAGTCTTCAACTTATACAGTTTTTGAGAACAAGTTCTGCGACGGATGGACGGATGGGCGAACATACGGACAGACAGGGGAGTGATACGAATAAGGTTTTGTCAGGTGAATAAAACACAATAAAACAGGTAAATGCTATGCATGATTATCTATTAAACCACGTTTCTGAAAACGTTTTGAGTAATAACATTAAACTAAATTTGGGAACTTTAAAAAGCATGATATTATCAATATCTTATTTAAAAAAAACACGTAAAGGATGTGCATGATTATTTATTAAACAACATTTCTGAAAACATATTAAGTAATAATATTTAAGTAATTTTCAGAACTTAAAAAAATATTACTACTATCAATATCTTGACAAAATAATGTAAATGCTGTTCAATTTTATCGCTGTAAACCATATTATAAATTATAGGTGAACGTTTAATATTTAAATGTGCTTAAGAACTTCCTGCAAATATGAAAGTTATAGCTGTTTTTATTATGAAATATGTTGATAATCTGAAAAATTATCTTTATTATTATTTTTCTTTGTGCACAAATGTATTATAATTTTTTATGCTTCTCAAAACATTTGAAAGAGTAACCTTACACTAAATTTTTAACGTAAAAAAGCAGGATAAATAACACACTCCTGCTATTTCAAATATTTAATTTTTAAGTAAATTTATTTCTAAATCACCTTTCTTATGATGTAAATTGGCTGTAAACAAATATATATTGTCTGAGATGATTTGAAAAATTGTATATCAAGATGCTTGCGAATGTTAGGATAAGACAAAAAATAATTTAATCAAATAAATACAAAATATAGAAAACTGAGCTTAAACTTATCTATCTATACTAATATTATAAAGAGGTAAAAATTGTTTATTTGTAGGAGGTAAGCTCTGAAACTACCGAACCGATTCCAAAAGTAATGGTATCAAAATGATGGTGTTAGTCCAACTTAGAACATAGGCTATATCTTATGTCCGTAGCACTGGCAAAAATTGGGTGCAGGAGCTAAAAACGTTCTAAAAATGCAATTTTTGTGTTACTGAAGGGCCTAGAAACATGAAATTTGGAATGGTAGTTATTTATGAGATACTAATGAGCTCTAAGAACACTTCTTAAAAAAATCGAAATAAAAAAGGGGTGAAAATGCGCGAAAAGCGTTCTAAAAAACGTTCTAAATGGATTTTATTCAAGTTTATTAGGAAGTACTAAACCGATTTAAAAAATAATGGTGTCAAAATGATGGTTACAACCCTTGCTCCAACATAGGCTACATTTTATGTCTGTGCCACTACCACTAAAGGTGGTGCAGGGGCAAAAAACTTCGAAATTGCGATTTTTGTGTTACTGAAAGATCCAGATGCATGGAATTTGGCACGGTAGTTACTTATTAGATATAAATGATCTCTAAGAACATTTCTTAAAAAATTCGAAATTTAAAAGGGGTGAAAAGGCGCAAAAAGCGTTCTAAAAAACGTTCTAAATGCCGATTTTTATGCAATCTCAAGAAGTACCAAACCGATTTAAAAAATAATGGTGTCAAAATGATGGTGACAACCGTTGCTCCAATATAGGTACATTTTTGTCGGTGTCACTACCTCTAAAGGGAGTGCAGGAGCAAAAAAACGTTCGAAATTGCGATTTTTGTGTTACTGAAGGGCCCAGATACATGGAATTTGGAATGGTAGTTACTTATAAGATATAAATTATATCTAAGAGCATTTCTTTAAAAAATCGAAATTTAAAAGGGGTGAAAATGGCGAAAATAGTTCTAAAAAACTTTCTAAATGGCGATTTCTACGCAATCTCAGAATGTACCCAACCTATTTCAAAAGTAATGGTTGGAAATTGATGATGACAGCCCTTGCTACAACATAGGCTATATTTCATGTCGGTATCACTGCCACCTAGGGGTTGCAGAAGCAAAAAACGTTCTAAATTGCGATTTTTGTGTTACTGAAGGGCCTAGAATCCTGAAATTAGGTAAGGCAGTTATTTATAAGATACAAATGATCTCTAAGAACATTTCCTAAAAAATCGAAATTTAAAAGAGGTGAAAATGAGCAATAAGCGTTCTAAAAAACTTTCTAAATTGCGATTTCTACACAATCTGAGAAAGTACCTAACCGATTTCAAAAGTAATGGTTGGAAATTGATGATGGCAGCCCTTGATTCATTATAGGATCTATTTCATGACGGCATCACTACCACCTTGCTGTTGCATTATAAAAAACATTCTAAATTGTGAGGTTTGTGTTACTGAAGGGGCTAGCAACTTGAAATTTGGCATGATAATTACTTATGAGATGTAAATACACTCTGAGAAGAGTTCCTTAAAAATTTGAAATTTAAAAGGGGTGAAAATGAGCGAAAACCGTTCTGAAAACGTTCTAAATAGCGATTTCTACGCAATCTGGGGAAATATAAACCGATTTCAGAAGTAATGGTTTCAAATTGATGGTGACAGTCCCCGCTCCGACATATCTTATATTTTACATTGTTGTCACTACCAGCTGGGGGTTACAGGAGCAAAAAAGGTTCTAAATTGCGTTTTTGTGTTACTGAGGGGGTCGTAACATTTTAAATTTGGAATGGAAATTACTTCAAAGATGCAAATGCTTTCTAAGAATTATCGAAAGAAAATTCCAAATTTAAAAGGATGAAGTGAGCGAAAAGCGTTCTATAAATGTTCTAAATTACGATTTTAATGCAATCGTATGAAATACGAAACCGATTTCAAACATAATGGTTGCAAATTGATGGCGATAGAACATGCTCAAACATAAGATATATTTTATGTCGAGGGTTGCAGGAACAAAAAACTTCCTAAATTACGATTGCTGCGGCATTGAAGAGGCTAGAAACTTTAAATATAGCACGGTAGTTACTTATAAAATATAAATGTCCTCTAAAAACAGTCGAAAAAAAATCGAAATTAAAAAGGGGTGAAGCGAAGGGAAGGGGCGAAAAGACTCCTAAATTATGATATCTATGGAATCTCAGGAAATAATAAACCGATTGCAGAAGGTATTGGTTGCGAATCAAGAGTCATAGTCCCTGATCCTATACAGGGTATATTTTATGCCGGTGTCACTACCATCTGGTTGTCAGGAACAACAAGAAAGCCTTTAAAAACATCTAAATTCCGTTTTCTATAGAATATTAGGAAACACCAACCGATTTCAAGGTTAATGTTGGCAAATTAATGGTGACAGTCTCTGTTTCAACATTTTTCGAAACATTCTATTTCAACTCTGTTTCGGCATTTTATGTTGGTGCCACTAACACCAGAGAGGTGGTAGACTGTTAGCAAGAAGCTTGGAATTTGACATGATGGTTAATTTTAAGATTTAAATGTGTTAAGATGGTTTCTAAAAAATTCAAAACTTCAAATGAATACTAAAATGAGCGTATGAAATGAGGATAAAAGTCCCAAATACTTTCTAAATTACCATTTAATTGGAATTAGTTTTAGTTCTTCTTATTAATTAAAATCTCATTTCTGTCTATTGCACTTTTATAATGAAGTTTAGTCAAACTGTGGCTTAATTTGTAATTTTTGAATTATTTGAAAAAGTGTTCTTCTAATAAAAAATAGTCATGTAAATATCACTTGGCATATTTCATCTATTACGCGAGCAAAGCCGCGGGGATTGCTAGTTATTAATAGATATATTTATTAAAATATTCACTGAGAGAAGAAATAATGCTTTCTACGTTGTAAAATGCATATGTTCCTAAAACACCTTTTGCTAAAATTTATAAGCTATTGTTGCAGCATACTTAAAATACAAATAAAATGACTGTTTCAATGTTTGACGACTTTCAACTCCAATCTATAATGGGAGAGAAAATAAATTTGGGGGATATCAGGGTATAATCAAATATTTAATTTTATAGTTGTTTTTTGAAGTTAGATTTTCCATTGGAATATTATGAAAGTATGCATAAATTTTATCTGTGAATCCAAGTTCAGTAATATCATATAAATATATAATTAGTTTTTCTCAATTATTGCTAATAAAGGCCTTTTTCTGTAAAAAATCAAATAATTTACTTAAACACCGACGATGGAGTAAGACAGCAAGATTATGTTATGGGAAATGAATAAGCTTAGATTTTGTTCTAAAAAGTAAAAAACAAAATTACAATTTTAGCTAAGAAAGTTAGAATAAGGATTTAACCCCTTGTATCCGGCCTTACCTCAAGAGAATGAGAAGCGGAAATCCAGACATAAAATACCAGTTATAAATGCCAGCAATAGTTTTTCTGTGGGAAATAAATTCTTATTAAATGTATCGCTCGCAATAACAGAAGTAGTTTTGGTGACTTTAAATGTTTTCAAATATATATGTATTTCAAAAAATAAAAATATTGAAACAATAAAAGTTATAAATAAAACCAAAAAATATAAAATTAACACAAATGCTAGTTTAAAGATTTCAAAATGACTTCTTATTTATTTTATGCATTATGAAGAGTATTTTATGCATTATCCGTAGAGAGCTTCCCAATTCGGGTCAAAATTGCGGATCCGTTTTCACACCATTGTACGCCATTAAAAAATCTATAGTAAACTGTTCAGTCATTCATCCGTTTTTAGGTGCGTTCGTAATTATATAAATACGTATCACCTATATTCGACGTTCTGTGGGTCTGTCTGTATGTCCGTCCGTCCGCTAAACAACAAAGTAAAAACTACCTAACCGAATGGTTTGAAATTTTAATTTATAATTGTTGCAAAATTGTGTCGAGTCATTTCAAATTTACTTACATTTCAAATCTTAATTACAAGCTGAAATATTAATTATTATTTAACTAATCGGTTTATACTATCAAATGCGTCGATTAAAGTGGAGACACGTGCTTTTTTAACCACGAATTAATTTAAATTAGGGAATCTAATAATTTGCTTGCGGTTATTGAACAGCGCTATGAGATAAGTATAACTCATTCATCATCAGAAAGTTTACAACTATTCAAACCACTATTTTCGAATAGTAATTTCAGGAAATATCTTGAATTATCGGTTAAGACCGCCACGCGATCTGTTTGAATCTTCAAGATAGTTTATAACACATAAGGAAAAGGTGTAAAAAATAATGTAGTGTGATATTTCGAGGAGGGGGGGGGGGAGATGGAATTATTTTTAAAATCTTAGCGTTTGTTACCGCAGCAAATGTTTTAAATTCTTGTTTAAGACCGCCACCATCCCGACCCATGTATCTACGGAAAGATTGCGTAAAGGAGTTTCGTTCAGATATGCTTTTGTTAAGAACAGAGTGCATTCCCTGATGGTGGAATGTGGAACTAACATAACGCTTTT
This sequence comes from Maratus speciosus, assembly GCA_963932465.1. Classification (NCBI taxonomy): domain Eukaryota; kingdom Metazoa; phylum Arthropoda; class Arachnida; order Araneae; family Salticidae; genus Maratus; species Maratus speciosus. The sequence goes on from OZ010786.1 coordinate 331,303,494, forward strand.
TTTAAAAAAAATTAGGAAATCTAACAAGTTGATCTGTTTGAAACTTTAAAATATTTTATAACACATAAGATAAAGTGTAAAAAAGAATGACACGTGAAATTCAGAGGAGGGGGGGGGGGGGGGGGGGCGCTAGATTTCTATTTAAAAGATTAGCGTTTCTGACCGCTTTAGCTGCCTTTTTGGGGGGAGTTCTGAGATATATGCTACTTATTTAATATAAAATTGTCTAAAGTTTAGTTACCAATATTTCCGAATAGTAATTTCAGCGAATATCTTAATTTCTTATTAAGACCGCCACCATCTTGAGTAACATATCTACTTATATGTTGTTTAACGGAGTTTCCTACCGATACAGTTTTGTTAAGAATAGAGTGTGCTCCCTGGTGGTGGAATGTGGAACTAACATAACGCGATTTTGTTAAAATTAGGAAATATAACAAAGCGATCTGTTTGAAGCTTTAAGATAGTTTATAACACATAAGAAAAAGTTTATAAAAATGGCGTGTGAAATTATGGGCAGGGGAGGGGTCGCTAATTTCACTAATTGATTTATTTTTATTGTATACTTATTTTACAAGGCAGTCACGTGATGTTTCATTGCAGTATACTTCTGATCGGTGCCCGATTTTTAAAAATACAGCTTATGTTCATAATACAGTTACTTAATACATAATATACATACATAAATATATCATACACATATATAAATACATAATACTTAAATACAGTTACTTATGCCAGATAAAAATTTCAGAAGTATTGATACCACTATTTTCGAATAGTAATTTCAGCAAATATAATAAATTCTTGGTTAAGACCGCCACCCCTATCGACTAGCATATCTCCTGATAGGTTGTTTAACGGAGTTGCGTTCAGATACAGTTTTGTTAAGAATAGAGTGCGCTCCCTCGTGGTGGAATGTGGAACTAACAGACCGCGATTTCATTTAAAGTAGGAAATCTAGCAAGGCGATCTGTTTGAAACTTTAACATTGTTTATAACACATAAGAAAAAGTTTATAAAAAATGGCGCGTGAAATTTCGGGCAGGTGGGGAGAGGGGGAGTGGCAAAATATTTTTTTTTTTGTTTGTTTCATACCGTTTCAGGAACGATTTTTTGACGGAGTCCTCAGATGCATGCTAATTATTAAATATTAATATGTCAAAAGTTAAATTACCACTATTTCCGAATAGTAATTTCAACAATTATCTTAAATTCTTGCTGAAGACCGCCACCCCCTCGAGTAACATATCTACTAATAGGTTGTGTAAAGGACTTTCGTTCAGATACGCTTTTGTTAAGAATACAGTGCGCTCCCTGGTGGTGGAATGTGGAACTAACAGACTGCGATTTCATTTAAAGTAGGAAATCTAACAATGCGATCTGTTTTAAACTTTAAGATACTTCATAATAAATGTTAATGAAGTATAAAGAAGAATGGCGTGTCGCATTTCGAAGGGGGGGGGGTGAGGGAGGGGCGATACCAAAATTAGGAAATATAGATGGACGATCTGTTTGAAACTTTAATATAGCTTATAAAACATAACAAAAAATTTAAACATCAGGCCGCGTCAAAAATCATGCTGACCATTACCCCGCTTCACTCCTCCCCCAAAGGGGGCACTTTTCTAAATTTGGCAGATACCAGTCATGTGATATATCGTAGTATTTCGAGGGTGGGGATGGCACGAACAAAATTAGGAAATATAACAAGGCGAATCTGTTTGAAGCTTTTTACGATTGTTTAGAAAGGGTTTGCCAAAACTTAGTAGATGTTTCATGGCGATAAATGTACTGGATGTTTTGAAAGGAATATTAAACGAAACCCTTTGTGCGATCTATGATCACACTTACCCACTTGTTTAATGAAAGTATGATTCAATCGATCGTACTCAATAAATAACCTTCGCGGTTATCTATGACTTATTTATCACAATTCAGTTTAAAATAGTGATATCAACAGTCTGCCCAGGGTATTATTAAATTATTTTAAATATTTAAAATTAAACTGTGGAAATGAAAAACTGAGTTTATGTTTGGCATTGTTTAATTATATGTTCTCTATTTCGTATCCAAACAAGCATATCTAGCAAATTAAATCATACAAATTATATTAATTATTACTTTTCTTACTATTATAAAAAAGCAAATAAGTTATTTCTTTACTATATATATATATATATATACGACAAATAAATGTTTCAGATGATGATTGAAATAAATATCAATTGTCAGTTGTTACTCTTGCTAATTTACAGTATCTTCGTTTAAAAATGTTGCAGAACTGATAAGGAATATGAGAGCAAATCAGATTTAGTTTGTTTCAGAAATACCGGTAATGTAGTGTGCATTGTATCTGCCTCATGTAGGAGTGAGATAACAAACTCTCTAGTTATTTATAATTCTACAAAAAAAAAAAAATCTCCCTCTAATTAGTTTCCTTCCTCAAATAAACCGAGTTTCCCTGTGCCTTTTCGTTATTGTTGCGTACTTTGTGTATTCCCAAATGTATATGGATGAACTTTTGTCTCATAGCATAAAATGGAATAGTACAATTTTGGATTATCTGTTGGCGCAATAAATGATATATTGATGCTACAGAGTTTTTTCAGAATACTAAGGGCGTTTTTTTCTCAGATAACTTTGAAAAATATATTTTTGTTAGAAAATCATATATGAAAAATAGTTACATACATTTTGTGTTTAATGTATGTTAGAATATTTCGCAATGCGTGTGTATGTTTAAGAATGTGTGCAATGAATATTTCCGAATTATTAACACAGTAACTTTTAATGCACGAATTAACATAATAACACACTCTTAAAAAATTCATGAATTTATACGTTTTTTCGGTTTATTATATTGCGATACATTATTGTATTTTCTGAATTGTTTGCGTATTTTTACTCAAATAGATCACATTTTCAGAAAGAAATCATAATAATTTAAAGGAGTAATTCTTTGAAGTGTTACACATGTTAACTAAATGTATCTTTTCTCCTATTCCACTTATTCGATCACTACAAAACATTTTGTATAACGTTATTGAATCTGTATTCATCAAATGAATTATGTGTGATTTAAAAGAATAAATACTTTTACCTTACTGAGATTTTAAAAAGAGCAGTTTTGTACTGTTTTTGAGTATAAGTAAATGGAAAACAAATTCTTGAAATTCATTCAATTCTAATAATACCCAATGAGATAAAATAACAGATAAAGCAGTTACCAAGGTAGCTATGATGATTTTGGAGAAAAGGGACAAATTTTGATAAAAAAAAAATGCTATTTTTTATTTTTCAGGGATACAAAAAAAGAAAAGCAAATTTTACTCGTTTTTTTCTACATATTATTACTTTTGGTTTTATCAAGTGTTTTTTCATATATTTAGTTGTTAATATTTGTATGTATTTGGAATGCTAAAACTAGGGGTATATGAAGACACAGAAAATTTTAATGATGGCAATATGGTCATATGTAGAACAGTACTATCTCTTGAGATAAACACCAGGTGATTTAGAATTCTCTAAATGAAGCGTAATTACCAAATGAAGCATCTGAGACGGAATGCCAAAAAAAAGTTACGAGCTAAAGCAAAGATTAAGGACGAGTTTGAACATGTGGAATTTCGCAAACCCCTTCATCTCTCGAGCAATCAGCTAGACCTGCTTAGGCGCCAGTGATACCAGATCACGTGGCCTTCGAGAGAATTGATATTTAAAAACATTTTTCTTTCTTGTTCCTTGTTTTAGTTAGTTTTGTGAATGTGAATCTTGAACGCAGCAGAAAAATAAGCTGCGTATAGGTTTTTTTATCGTGGTCTTCTATTAGAAGAAATAGTTTCTGAAGTATTAATTGTTTTAAAAGCATTTCTCTTGTCTATAGTTCAAAAAATGTGAATCTCGAAAGTAGCATGCTGGCTGTGTATTTCTTGATCTTCCGAAAAGGGAGAAATGAATATTCTTGAATATATAAAAGAAATCTTTGAATTCCCAGTGTGGAATATTTACATGTTTTTAAAGAAATAGTATCCAAATGTTTTCATTGTACATACTGTAAATATTTAATAGTGTAAATATACAAAGTTTTTAGTTATCCTGTGCTTGACTTGGATTTATACTGAAAACACCAACGCTATTTTCTGTTGTGAAATATGTTTTATTATTTTAATATGATTTTACATGAATCGTGAAGTTTTAATCTAATAAGCTCTCCCAAATATGATTTAAAAATATCTTGAATCGTGAACTGTGATTTAATTGTGGAATAACTTGAAATTCTTCAAGTTTTTGGTGCCTCAACAACCGGGAAAAAAGGTAAGAAATACCTTTATTATTCTGCATGACTGTTGATTTTTTGAAAATATACATTTTTCATGATCATTTATTTTGAACATTGAATTTAAATTTAAACATGGATAAGCCTGATAAGTTAAAAAGTAAAAGAGCTACTGTTCGTGCAGCCATTACGAAATTAATCACAAAATGTGATACATTATTATCTGTTGATATTGATAAAACTGATTGCGACTCATTAATGGAATCATTAGAGCTCGTAAATGAAAAGGAAGCTCAACTAAAGGAATTAGATTCCGAAATGGATGAGCTAATTCAGGAAAAAACTGAATATGAAAAAGAACTAAAATCGGTAGAAGAATATTCTGAAAAAATATCCAGTTTGAAATTTAAAATTAAGATGAGGCTTAAAAAATGTAAAATCGAAACTGAACCAAAAGTTGTACTAGAATCAAGTAACGGTTCAAAAATCGGAAGTAAACCAGTTTCGGCAGTGAAGCTTCCTAAACTTAATATAGAAAAATTTTCTGGTGATGCAAGCCAGTTCTTAGAATTTTTTAATTTATTTACTAGTGCGATAGATTCAAACGAATCGTTATCAAAAATTGAAAAATTCCAATATCTCAAATCCTTGTTGTCTGGTCCTGCATATAATATTGTATCTGGTTTTGAACTGACAGATCAAAATTATTCTACTTGTTTAAAATTGTTAGAAGAGAGGTATGGTAAGCGGGAAAATATCATAAACTGTTACATGAATAAAATTCTAAATCTTGAACCAGTGAAATCCTCTAACAATGTTATTTCTTTAAGGAAGCTGTACGATAATATTGAAACTAGTATGAGAAATCTTGATGCGTTAGGAGTAACATCAGGCTCTTACGGCCATTTATTACTACCAATTTTATTAAGGTTATTACCAGAAAATTTGATACTAGATTTCCATCGAAAACGTGACCCCGATAAGGACTGTGAAGTCACCGATTTAATAAATTTTATTAAAACGGAATTAAGATGTCGTGAAGCTACTAATTTAGTAAACAATTCCCAAACCAAGACTTATGAAAATTCTAAAACTAAATATGAAAATCCTTCAAGTAAATATCAAAATTTTCCTCAAAAGAAAATTATACCTTCAGCTGCTGCTTTAAATACATCTACAAAACAGTTTTGCATATTTTGCAAATCTTCTGATCATGTAGGACTAAATTGTTCGAAATTCACTGACGAACAAAAACGATATAAATTAAAGAAAGAAGGTCGCTGTTACAAATGCTTTTTTAAGTCGCATTTATCAATTAACTGTAGAACAAAAATTAACCCTTGTTCCAAATGTGGTAACACTACACATAGTACTTTGTTTTGTTTTAAAGAAACAGCAAAAGAAAATCCTGGAAAAGAAATGAAAGGTGCAATTGTATCTATGATGTCGGAACAAAAATATAAACAAAATAAATCTACATTATTGCAGACTTGTACAGTTTCTGTGTCTGCTGGTAAGGAATGCTTGTTGGCTCGCGTTTTATGTGATAGTGGTTCAGAAAAATGTTTTGTGAAGAGATCTCTAGTACAAAAATTAAAATTGAAGCCATTGCGAAGAGAAAATTTATTAGTTTATCCTTTTGGGCGGAGACGCCCTTATGAATCTTGTTATGAAGTAGTTGCTCTAGAATTATCCAGTGTTGTGCAACCTATTAACTCGATAAATATCGAAGCTCTTGTGGTTGATAATATAACTGGGGCTTCTGTGAAAACACTAGAACCAGAACTTCTAGACATAATGAGAACAAAAGGCTTTAAGCCTGCTGATACAGGTCTTGAACAGGAAATAAATATTTTGCTAGGGTCTGACTTTTTGTGGAAAATATTAAAGGGAATCGAGGGAAAATTGACAAAAGAATTATACGTTGCAGAAACTATTTTCGGTCATACGGTGCAAGGGCAAATAGAGTCTAATAAAAAAGAAGTAGCTTGTTTGCGTGTTTCAGTTGAAAATATAAATACCCAACTGAAAGCATTTTGGGATCTTGAATCAATTGGCATTGCTGAAAGCAATGAAAAGAACATTACCGATCATGAGGTAATAAAAGAATTTAAAGAAAATCTAAAATTCGTAAATGGGCGTTATGAAGCAAAATTATTGTGGAAAGATTCTCGCGAATTACTTAGAAATAATCTTGAAGTAGCAAAGAAGCGGTTTTCTAGTTTAGAAAATAAATTCTTGAAAAACGATTCTCTATTTAAAGAATATAACTCCATTTTGCTAGAGCAGTTTAATGAGGGTGTAATAGAATTGTGCACCGAGAAAGATTCTAATAATTCCTATTACATGCCACACAGACCTGTTATCCGTGACGATAAAACTACAACAAAAATGCGTATAGTCTATGATCCTTCTTCTAAATATGGTGATTCTCTATCATTAAACGAATGTTTGTATCATGTCCCTAACTTGAATTCTAATGTTTTAGATGATGAAAACATTCTTGCTTCGAGTTTCGAACCCCCAAATACTTCCTTGAAAATTTTAGGATTGATCTGGAACAATACAGAAGATAATTTTGCACTAGAATTACGACCCTTGTTAGAAAATTTAAATAATGATTCTTCTAAATGCAATGTTTTGAAAATTGCAGCTACGTTCCTTGATTCAGCCGGATTTATTGCTCCTTTTGTTTCTGGTGAACTAGAAAATAATTGGCAAAATTGGCTTTCAGAAATCCCTGATCTCACACACTTGAAAATTCCCCGACACTATTTTAGCAACCTAATCATGGAAAAGGAGCATCTCCAATTGCATATTTTTCCTGATGCTAACCCTAATATGTATGTTCCTGAATTTCTTTCCTTGCCCGAAGATCAGTGCCCTAGCGTTAAAATTATCGCTACACAATTACCTGATGTTTCTAAAGAGAAGTCTCGAAAATCAGCAACCATTTCTTGTGTTGTTCAAACAAATAAAGCTGATGAAATTCCCATTTTTAATCTTGAAAAATATAGCTCCCTAAAGAAATTGTATCGAGTAACTGCATGGATATTTAGATTTATTTCTAATGTAAAATTAAAGGTAGAAAAAAGAAAATTTTCTGAATTATCAGCTGAGGAAATGTTACATGCTGAAAATTTTTGGTTAAAGCTGGTGCAGGAAAAAAGTTTCCCTGAAGTTACAAAATACTTGAAATGTAACAAAAGTATCCCTAGTGAATCGAATCTTCTACAGTTAAATCCTATGTTGTCAGATGATGTTTTGCTGTTGCTACGAGGACGGTTACAAAAGTCTGATTCCTCATTTTATGAAAAACATCCCGTAGTGATTCCTTCAAAACATAAATTGACTGAATTAATCGTGAAAGATGCACATGAAAAAGTTTTTCATTCAGGAGTGTCCAGTACATTGGTACAAACGCGTGAAAAGTTTTGGATTTTAAGATCAAGGCAGTGCATTAAATCAGTCCTGAACAAATGTACAATCTGTAAGAAATTTAACGTACGCCCTGGTCAACAAGTTATAGCCCCTCTTCCAGGTGACCGTATTAACGAAGCTCCACCGTTTTCAGTAACAGGTCTTGATTATGCGGGACCCCTATATGTGAAGGGGAATGAAAATAAATATTATATTTTATTATTTACATGTGCTATCACAAGAGCACTTCATTTAGAACTAGTAAAAGACATGTCAACAACAGAATTCCTGTTAGCATTTCGCAGGTTTATCTCACGAAGAGGACTCTGTGCTGTAATTTATTCAGACAACGCCAAAACTTTCAAAAGAGCTGATCTTGAACTAAAAGAAATGTGGAAAGTAATCCACCATCCTGATGTTAAAAATTTTTTCGCCAATCACAGCATATCCTGGAAGTATATTGTAGAGCGTGCAGCCTGGTGGGGTGGCTTCTATGAGCGAATGGTTCGCTCAGTGAAAACTACCTTGCGTAAAGTTATTGGAAGATCTTCCTTAACATTGAGTGAATTAGAAACGCTTCTAATTGAAGTAGAAGCTGTAATTAACTCTCGTCCGCTGACTTACACGTATTCCGAGTTAGAAGAACCATCTCCTCTTACTCCTGCACATTTTTTAATCGGAAAACGTATCTTGTGTCTACCTACCATAAAAGTGAACGATTTAATTTTACCAACAACGAAAGAATCTTTAGTGAAACGCTTTCGTTTACGTGAGACTCTTCTAAATCATTTTTGGAAGCGTTGGAAAAATGAGTATCTTCTCAATTTAAAATCTGCTCACTACACGGACCAGAATAAATCTTCAGACTTTAAAGTGAATGATGTGGTGCTTGTACATGATGAACACTTACCCCGAAGTTTGTGGAAGTTAGGAAAAGTTACTAAAACCTTTATGGGCAGAGACGGCAAGATAAGATCTTGTGAACTCAAAACAAATAATTCATTTATTAAGAGACCTATAAATCTATTGTATAATCTTGAACTCACAAACTAAAAAAAACTCTGAACTTTTTTATTAATAGAACTGAAAAAAAAAAAAAAAAAAAAAACTCTGATATTATTAGAGACTCAAGAACTCTCTTGTTTATTGACTTAAAAAAAAAAAATTATTTTTTTTCACTTAAAAAAAAAGTTTCTTGTTTGATAATATTTCTAATTTTTAGTTTAATTTTTTTTGTGATGAATATTCTAGAATTTGTATAGATTTAAATTGTTCTTTCTATTTTTAGTAGCAGAAACTTGTTCTCAAATCTTTTAAATTGTTTAATTATTTTATTGAAGTCCAGTATGTAAGTATATATTTTGATTTGTATTGTATTTATGTATAGTGTAACTGATAATTTTTTAGAATAATTTTATTTCTACTTTAATTATTTTGAATCCCCATTTTGATGAACCCTTGTTCATCGGGGGGGAGTTTGTGGAATTTCGCAAACCCCTTCATCTCTCGAGCAATCAGCTAGACCTGCTTAGGCGCCAGTGATACCAGATCACGTGGCCTTCGAGAGAATTGATATTTAAAAACATTTTTCTTTCTTGTTCCTTGTTTTAGTTAGTTTTGTGAATGTGAATCTTGAACGCAGCAGAAAAATAAGCTGCGTATAGGTTTTTTTATCGTGGTCTTCTATTAGAAGAAATAGTTTCTGAAGTATTAATTGTTTTAAAAGCATTTCTCTTGTCTATAGTTCAAAAAATGTGAATCTCGAAAGTAGCATGCTGGCTGTGTATTTCTTGATCTTCCGAAAAGGGAGAAATGAATATTCTTGAATATATAAAAGAAATCTTTGAATTCCCAGTGTGGAATATTTACATGTTTTTAAAGAAATAGTATCCAAATGTTTTCATTGTACATACTGTAAATATTTAATAGTGTAAATATACAAAGTTTTTAGTTATCCTGTGCTTGACTTGGATTTATACTGAAAACACCAACGCTATTTTCTGTTGTGAAATATGTTTTATTATTTTAATATGATTTTACATGAATCGTGAAGTTTTAATCTAATAAGCTCTCCCAAATATGATTTAAAAATATCTTGAATCGTGAACTGTGATTTAATTGTGGAATAACTTGAAATTCTTCAGAACAAGCAGGGGAAGAGGATGGGAATAATATATATATATATGTAGTTTTCAATACGTAAATTCAATATGAAGATATGTAAAAGTAAAACAGATGTTGTAGTTTTTTTTTAATTCCTTTTTTCACACTTGTGAGCGTGAAGCACACTAGTTTACAAAGAAATTTAGTGTACTTCTATAACACATATCGAGATGAAAATTTTTGCATTTTCTGCAGTAAATAACAAAAAGTAATATTATGCAAAAAATGAACGTGTTTTTTTTTTTTTCAGTTTTCGAGTCGGCTACTACCTTAACGTAAAAATTATCGGATTAGCAACTTAATTTACCACCCCCCACCCCCTACACACACACATACTTTAAGCTCCATCTTCGTCTTATCACAAGGGTGTACGTTTTGTTTAATATATTTTAATATATTTAATGATGTGTCTATTTAAAGATGTATGTATTTAAAGGATGTGTACAATAAATTATCAAAAGTTATTTAAAAACATATAGTGAAACATCACGAGCGGACGAAAAATATATTTTCACTGCATCTAATTACAGAAAATATATTAAAATTGAAGTAAAATCTGAATCCGTAATGAAATGTCACCAATTTAAATTAAAAATTGCTTGAAATCCTCTAATCTAAGCTATATTTCCATCATATCAAAGGGGTTACCGTTTACTAATGCATTTTACTATACTTAAGGACGTGTACAATTAAGGATGTGTACAAAAAATAGTCAGAAATTATTTAAAAACATATACAGTAAATAAAGCGAGTGAATGAAAAAAATATATTTCCGACTATCTTAATTAGAAAAAATACGCATTCATTTTAAACAAATCTTAAACCATGATGAAATATGACTAATTTAACATAAAAATTCTTCGAAATCCTATAATCTAAGCTACATCTATGTCATAGCAGAGGGGCGTACATAAATATGTTTGAATATGTGCGTACTGTGTAATAAATATAATTGCAAAATATATACTGCAATAAAAAGAGTAAATGACAAAATGTATTTTCAAAGTATCTAATTAGAGGAAATATATTTTCGTTGAAGTAAAATCAGAAGAGGAAAACTGTTATGTAAATAATCAAGGCTTATATTTTAATTGTTTAATTTGATTAATAATTTAAAATTAATCAAAACTATGAGTTTAAATTTTTAATCTATTATTTCATAAAGGAATGAAATTTTTGTATGTATTTTAGATTACTATACCATTATCAAAATTCGGATCCAAAATAATAAATTAAAAAACTATATTAATGTTCGATATTGTTTAAACAACTAAATTTCTGAGTTTTTTCCTTATTCACTAAGACATTTTTAAAGATACTTATTATTGATTCGCTTTTAACCATTTTATAGTAATGGACATTCCAGATGATTATTAAAATACACTTCTTTTGTTAGATTAAAATCTAAATGATTTACTGTGTTTTAGTTCAAATACATTACAGATCTGATAAGGAAACTAAGAACAAATGTTTTTCAGTTTGTTTCAGTTATATTCTGGTAAAGTGGTTTAATCTGATGTACTGCTTCTTGCTCATTAAGAGTGGGGTTAACAAACTCTAAACTATATTCTATTTATATATCTAGAAACTAAAACATGTTTCAACATTATTATTTTACTTCTTTACTTAAACGGAATTTCGCTTTTGTTATTGTTATGCACTTTCTCTATTCCCAAATGTACACGAATGAAAGTTGCCCAACAGACTAAAATTGGATAGTACAGTTTTAGATTATCGGGTTGACACAAAAGTGTCTATGTTATTGCTATATGGGAATGCTCAAATATATTTTTATTTCCGAAAATTACATGAACAATATTTGTATGCGAAAAATACTTATATAATAGTTTGTGTATGTGCTGTAATTTATTGTTCGGTGTGTATCTATTACTGAGTGCAATAAATATTCGAAAGTTATTTAAAAAGTGCGTAGAAATGTCACAAATGTATGTGAAAATATATTAAACAGCTTCTAATTAAGTTAAACATATGTATTAGAGTGAAATCGGAAACCATGAAAATAAAATAAGCTATAATGAGGGTGATATATTTCTACGATTTCTTCATCAAAAATGAGTGATTAAATTAATAATTTTTATTATAAAATAAGCTGTGGAAAATTTTCTTTTAACTATTCTCTCTCAGGAAATGAAATCTTAGTGTGCCTTTTAGTTTTGTAAATTACCATTAATTTTGAATTCCAAATTATTAAATTACATTATTTAAAAATTTCAAATGATTTTTTTCGTATTCTGTTACATTTTTTCTACTACCCAAAATAATAGCTTCCATTTAAATGTATATTTAATAGATTCTTAGGATGATAACAAATACTCCACTTATTATTTTTAATTTTACCTGCACTGTTGTTTCGCTGTTACATTTATCAAAACTTTCTCAAACCGAATTGTTTCCTGCCTTTTTTAATTATTATATAACAGCTGTTTTCCCAAGTGTATATATTATGAATTTTTATCAAATGGAGTACAAAAAGATAGTACAATTTGGATAATCTATTTGCACAAAAATGCATATATTGATGTAAGAGCAATTGGTCTAATGATAATTATACTTTTCCATGAGTTATTCTGTTCAATTATATTTTGCTAGAAGTTCTATATGAATAATACTTACGCGGACCACGTATATTTTTAATGTATTTTAGTATTCTGTGTGACATCTATATACAAATGAAACAAATAAATTTCCACACTTTGTAGAATAAAAGCAATCAAATGACATGAATGAATATGAAAATATATATTCACAGTTAGAAGTTAAAATAAAAACTTTTTATTTGCATTGGAATGTAATCTTTAACTGTAAAAAAAATAAAAAATAAAAAATAAAAAATAAATAAAAAAATAAACTTACATAATTACTAAGATTAGTGTATTTTTTATTTATTACTTCATTTTAAACTCGCAGGTATGACCGAACTAAGCTCGGTCAAAATTAGCTTTGTGTTTATCTCGATATATTATTCCCACTGAATCATTCTTGCTGTTTTAGATGCAATTAACTTGACTATGAGCCATAGTGACCCCAAAATGACCCCACTAACCGATTTTTTCGAACATGCCACCTAACACAATGCTCTTCTCGAGCCTGAAAACGATGGAATACAAAATTTAGTGAAAATCGTTAGTCGTTTTCTAGATAGAATAAGCTTGACCCATGTTGATTCAAAAATGACCCACTAACCGAAATTTATCGAACATGTGACCTATTCCAAAGCTCCTTTTGTACTGTGAAACGGTATAATAATAAAAAAAAAATTCTCAAAATCGTTTGAACCTTTTTGAGATACAGTTAGCTTGACCCCGACCCATTATCACCAAAATGACTCACTAATAGAATTTTCTTGAGCATGCGTTCCGGCCCAATGGTTTTATCTTATCCAGAAACGGTGTAATACAAAGTTTTGTCATAATCGTTTGAGCCGTTTTTAATATACGGTATACTTGATCCTGATCCATCAGGACTCAAAATGACCCACTGATTGAATTTTCTTGAACATGCGACCCTGCCCAATGTCCTTATCATGCCCGGAAATGGTATTATAAAAATTTTTGTCAAAATGTTTTGAACCGCTTTTTAAATACAATTAGCTTGACCCTGACCAATTGTGAACTAAAATGACCCACTAATCGAATTTCCTTGAACATGCGACCTAGCTCAATGGTCTTCTCGAGCCCGAAAACGATAGAATACAAAATTTAGTCAAAATCGTTTAAGCCTTTTTTTTTAGATACAATTAGCTCGATCCTGACCCATTGTGACCCATAATACCCACTAATCGAATTTTCTCGAACATGCGACTTCGCCGAATGGTCATCTCATGCCCAAAACCGGTATATTACAAAAAAATTGTGAAAATATCTTGGGCCTTTTTTAGATTCAATTAGCTTGACTCTGACCCACTGTCACCCATAATGATCCACTAATCGAACTTTCTCCAACACGTGACCCATCCCAATGGTCTTATCGTGCCCAAAAGCGATAGATTACAAAATTTCGTCAAAATCGCTCGAGCCGTTAACTAAATAAACTTAGCTTGACTCAAGGTGACCCAGAAATGACCCACAAATCGAATATTATCGAACATGTGACTTAGCCCGATGGTTTTCTCGTAATCCAAAACTGTAGAATATAGAGTTTAGTGAAAATCGTTAGAGCCGTTTTTTAGATAAAAATAGCTTGACCCACAGTGACCCAAAAATGACCCACAAATCGAAACTTCTCGAACATGTGACCTAGCCCAATAGTCTTCCCGTACCCGAAAATGGTTTGATACCAAATTTAGTCAAAATCGATTGAGCCGTTCTTTAGATATTGGGTGAGTGCAAAAGTTCTACCCGTTTTGAAGATATGTAAATTTTAAGTGGAGTTCGGACATTACAGTTGACGTTTCGAAGACAGGAAAGTGGCCAATAACGCGTTGAGCAGTAGAGTATATACAGGCACAGCGTTTGTAAGAAGAATTCATGCCTAAAGTTAAACAACATGGCAAGCAAGAAAGACCACGTCAGACATTGTTTACTGTACGATTGTTATAAAGCCGTTACAGCAACGGCAACTTACCACAGCATTTGTCAAGTGCATGGAGAGGATGCCGTGGATGATAGCACCTGCTACCGTTGGTTTAGAAAATTTCGGAACGGAGATATAAGCTGTAAAGTTCATGCCCGTCCTGGACGCCTATCAGTGGTTTCTGACTAGGATCTGGGCACATCAGTTAACTAATTCCCCACATCCAACAGTCGAAACATTATCGGAAACGTTCTCGGTACACAGAACAGCAGTCGATAGACGGATGCACGTGCTTGGCTTTATCACCATGCTCCATCAGTGAATATCACACCAGGTTACTGTAAGGCAACGAGAAGAGAGGATCAGCACTTGTGTTTCTTTGCTTTCCTGTAACAGTACAGAACCATGTTTGAACCGAATTGTGACGGGTGATGAGAAGTAGATACTGTACCGTAATGTAAAGCGTCACAGGATCATCTGCCGATGTTGCAGAGATTACTCAATCGACCTAAAGAGCAGGTTTCCATCCCAAAAATGTTTTGCTTAGTGTATGGCGGGGTGTCAACGGAATAACCAAATAGGGGGTCCTCGCACCAAACCAAACGATCAATGCACGTCTCTAACACCGACAATTGGACAGACTGTGAGCAAAACGTACGTCTAAGTGGCCAGCAATCATCAATTGTAGAGGGGTTCTCTTTCAAAGCCTGGCCTCATGTTGCTTAAGGATTCGGCAAAAAATACAGGACCTTGATTGGGAAGTTTTACATCACCCGTCATATAGTCCCACCTTGCACCTTCGATTTATACCCCTTTTGATCGTTATACAACACCTTCGCTCGCTGAATCTTCAATGATGTGGAGACTGTATAAACGGCATTAGAACAGTATTTTGATTTTTAAACAGAGGAGTGTTATCGGCATGGGATTCACTTACTTCCAGACAAATGGCAAAAGGTCATGCATAATGATGGTGCTTGCGTGAATTCGTGGTTGCTTAACTTTTTGTGTTCTTCGCCTTTTTGTTTTCACTAAAAACGGGTAGAACTTTTGCACTCACCCAGTATAATTAGCTTGACCCTGACCCATTATGACCCAAAATGACCCACTAATTGAATTTTCTGGAACATGTGATCTAGACCAATGGTTTTCTCGTGCCCGAAAACGGTAGGGTGCAAAAATTAATCAAAATCGTTAGAGCCGTTTTCAAGATAAAATTTACATACACACACACAATTTTTTCTCGCATTATAGTATAAGATAAATTAATTAAATTACTATTCTTGAATAAAATAATTTTTTTTTCTTTGCAATTGTCTCACGTAAAATTAAATATAAGAATGTATTTTATTTTAATTTCTATTCCATATCCAAATTTATCATTATTCGCGTAAAAATTAATGAATTTAAAAACTAAATTTGTGCCTGTAATTGTTTATAATTGTTAATATAAAAATTTTCAATAAATTATATCTTCTCATCCGTGTATTTTCCAATACAAAGAATACTGATTTACTTTTAAGGGGACTCAGGACACTTAAAATTGGAAAACGAAAAGACAATTTTACAGTTTAAAATCTTAAAATGTATATGAATTTAAAACACAATTTCTATTGAAATGAAATATATAAATATGTTCTTTCATTTCATGTATTTAAAAATTTACAAGATGGAGAATTAGTATTTATAGGGCGCACCAAACTGTCAGACTAATGACTGTAAAAAAAACACTGTAGATTTGCCAGAACAAACTCGATCACAGTGAATGTGCCGTATCTTTCTTTGGTTTCCTGACTATATTAACATGGAAAATACAGTAGTTGCGTAAAACTAACAGCACATTGTGCTGGCAATTTGGACGCATTTTTTTACAGCACAAACTACTGGCGTCCAAATTGCCAGTACATTGTGCTGTTAATTTTACGCAACTACTGTATTTCTCATGTTAATATGGTCAGGAAACCAAAGAAAGATACGGCACATTCACTGTGATTGAGTTTGTGCGAGAGATGAACAGTACTTTGTACTGTAAAAATGTCGTTTTTTTTACAGTACTGTCGAGCTGAAAATTGGTATAGAAGCTTACGCGCATGATTACAAAATAAATTTTGCAACTACAATGACATTTTTTATGCCAAATTATACTTCAGACTCTAGTAATTAGCCTGAACCTAAAAAATTTTTACTTAAAGCATTTTTATATTTTTAGTACAGAATTGTATTTAGCGAATACTAAATTTTGAAAATTTCAACAGTATAATCACCTAAAAAAATATTTTTTTGCACAATAAAAAGGAGTTTTTAGATTCCGTTTATACAGACAAACATGAAACATATGTTTTGAAATTTTTATGAAAAAATATTCGGAAGTTTTTGAGATATTGAGCGCGTTATGCCCGAAAACACCATTTGGAGAAAATGACTTCAAAGTTTCGGAAACGCTGCTTCAGCTATTGGCGGGAATAATTCAAAAAGCCATAAATTCTGTTCTAATGGGAATTTCTCAAGAAATATTATATCAAAATGTTCAGAAAAGATAGGACTTTAACATCTAAAAAAAAATAAAATTTCAAAAATTTTGAAGCTTTAAGGGTCTTGAGTCCCTTTAATTGTAAATTTAATAGATGCTTCCGACGATTACATTTTTTATCCATTATATTGTACATATATTGAATTAACTAAAACGTACAGCCTTTAGGTAATTTAGGAAATTATCATTGTTTTTTTTTTGTTTTTTTTTTTTCAAAAATAAATGTAAAACTTCCCATTTAAATTCTAATATAAATTCCCCATTTTTTAGGTAATATTTTTAAATGATATCATGTAGGGATTCATGGTGATTTATTACGGATGGATATAAAAATCTCTCCACGTAATTATTATTAATTCCGCATACAGACCATTGGTTAGGGGATTGAATTTGGAATTAATTAGGGGAAAGCTTGAAATTGTTTTCATCCCTTCAGTTTAGGTCTAGAATGAATATGCCATGTTTTCTCCTTGTACTAGGTGAGCGTTAGGAAATATGTATAGATTTATAGCCAAAAAACACTTTTTTTTTTTTTTTTTTTTTTTATATATATATATATATATAAATACCATAACAATATCGCAAAACAACTAACTCTATTAAAAAAATTGTCAATGCAAATATTGTTTATGAGCTTACAATTAAGAGTAAAATGAGTACCTAAACTTAATATTTTTGTTGAACATTAAGGTCACAATTCCAGTTTAAAATTTTAGACCCGTGGTCAGGGGGTTGAACTCAGATTTAATAAAAAGAAAACAGGAAATTGTTTTAATCCCTTCAGTTTAGGTCTAAAATGAACGTACTATGTTTTATTCTTCGTACGTGGATGAATGTTAGAAAATATGTACATATTTATTTTCGAAAAACACGTTTTTTCTTTTTTTTAAAAT
This sequence comes from Maratus speciosus, assembly GCA_963932465.1. Lineage (NCBI taxonomy): Eukaryota > Metazoa > Arthropoda > Arachnida > Araneae > Salticidae > Maratus > Maratus speciosus. The sequence continues at coordinate 331,321,312 of OZ010786.1, forward strand.
TACCTTAACAATATCTTAAAAGAGCTAACTCTATAAAAAATATTGTCAGTACAAATGTTGTAGAGCTTAAAATTTTGAATAAAATGAGCACCGTCATTAACATTTTTGTTCAACATTAAGGTCTCAATTCTACTTCAAAATTTTGCCATAATCGCTAATCAAGAGCTGTGAGCCAGGAGAGACCAAGTTAACTTAAAAATATCTCAAAACAGTTAACTCTGTCAAAAAAATTGTCAATAGAAAGGTTCTAGAGCCTAAAATTCTGAATAAAATAAGTACATGCATTAATATTTTTTGCTCAATATTAAGGCTGCTAGTTTTCCCCAAATTAGTTTCGCATTCGGCGTTTTTTTCATCCCCTGCCACTGGGCCCGTAATCAAGAGGTTAAACCGTAATTCTCAAAATATCCAAAATAATGAGCTAAAATAATTGCAAAAACATCGTAAATGCTTCAATAATAATAATAATAATAATAATAAAATACATGTATAGAAAAATTAGAAGCAGGGTGGACTGATAACCGGGTCTGTTCTAGCTACAAGAACTTGATTAACGACTTAGGCTAAACTTTGAAGTAGAATTGTGAGCTTAATGTTCAACAAAAATATTAAGTGTGGGTACTCATTTTATTCAGAATTTTAAGCTATACAATATGCACAATGTTTTTCATAGAGTTAGTTATTTTGCGATATTGTTATGGTATTTTTTTTTTTTTAAAACGTGTTTTTTGGCTATAAATCTATACATATTTCCTAATGCTCACCTAGTTCGAGGGGGGGGGGGATAGCATATTCATTCTAGACCTAAATTGAAGGGATGGAAACAAATTCAAGTTTTACCCTAATTAATTCCGAATTCGGCCTTTTTTGGTTCTCCTACAACAGTGTTAATAAAACTTCTTCTCCATTGTACTTTGTCTTACCTACATAAACCTAATTTTCTTCTACTTTTTGTTATTGTTATATAATAGATGTTTACCCAAAAGTATGCAGATAAAGATTTGCACGTTAGAATAAAAAAAAGATAGTACAGTTTTGACTAACTGTTGGGATAAAAATTGATTGGTTGATATTAGATGAATTATTGATATAAAGATGGATTGTTCTGTTACTAATTATACTTTCATCCGAGCTATTCTTTTTAAAAATATTTTTTAGAAGTTATAAGCAAATAATACAGTAATCTGAAACTTCTGAAAAGAGAGTTAACCGATAAAGTTAATGCATTTTTTTATCTATTACTTCATTTTAATATAATATGTTAAATTAATATTTTTTGAATAAATTTAACTATGTGTATAATTATTTTAGATATTCTTTGACAAAAAATGAGATTTTGGTATTACATTTGAGTTGTTTTCAAATCACTGTAAATTGTGAAACCCAAATACATTAATTCAGAAACTAAATTTTCATTTGTATTTTTTTATAAAGAAAATGTGAATTGAATTATTTATTTTTCTTATTCAGACATTCGTTGTTTGTTACACAAAATAAGGATTTGCTTTTAGTTATAATTTATGTATACTAACCTTCCCAAAAAATCCAAAAGATGACTATACCTCGAGTTCTATCGAATTAAAAATTAAATAAAAAGTACCCTTTTAAGGCTTCTCATAGCTTGAAAACTTTTCTAAAAATTGATTTTTTAGTATCTAGTTTGATTACTCAATTAATTCTGAACACAGTGTAACAAACCGCATAAAGATATATGCATTTTTAACGGAGTTATAAGCATTTATGTAACAATCACTTGCATAGCCGCACTCATTTAATTGAAATTTTAAGTCGCGTTTTATCAAAACTTGATTTTTGACGGCTCTCCGTAAGATTAAAAAAAAACTATTTGATGGAATGGCTTAAATTTTTTTTGCATGCATATAACATCATTATCTATAGAATGAATTAATATATTTTAGATAGCTTAATATTTTGAGTATTTTTAACGAAAAAAAATAATATTTTTTAGGGTTTTTTAAATTTTCAAATTTGAGAGGTTTTTTTTTATAATTTTTCCGTTGAGTGATAGTTATATCCTTAATTCACTCTATAGAGGGAAGTTTCCTGATCATTTTAAAGCAAAAATTAGGTTCTTATGTCAATTCAATGTTAAGATATCTTACGGATGGCGATATGACACCTAAATGTTTTTTCGAAAATTGTGTTATATAAATTTTGCTATATTTTTTATTTTGTTACATTGAAGTACTTCATTTTATTATTTTATAAGACTACAAACATACCTTAAAAATATCATAAAATTTAAAATAGTTACATTGAATACTTTTGTTTTTATATGGACTCGAAGCGAGAGCTCGGTTTACATATTTTTCGGTATCGATCAATCCCTGAGCCCCTTAATTTGTATAAAATTTACTGGAGAATTATTTTGTCACTTGAGGTCAACTACATATTACAAATTGCACAAACTTTGATTTGTGAAATGGTAAAAGAATTTTTTGACACAACATTTAAGATCTCTGAATCGAAACAACCCTAAAAAAGATATAATTTGTATATTTTTACTTGAATCATCATAGTTTTAGAAAAGGTCATTGTTTAAGAAAGGTTATGTTAAATACATGTGCAAAACCTTTACTTATTCTCCAAAAAATCATTCAATGAGATTTTTTATTTTAGTTTGATGCAATGACACAAACCTATTCCACGCCTTTATTAAAGGTAAAAGCAAATTTCTATTTATGAAGATTATTAATGAATTCAAATTAAACAAGTAATATAAAAGATTTGTTTTTAAAATCAATTCCTACTTAGGTCATCAAAGAAAAATTTAATAAAAATAACATAAAATGCAATTTAACAAATTACAACGACCATTTGGAAAATGATTTTCTCAAAGACTAAAATTGAAGACATACAAAAATCGCACGGAGTTGATCATACATTACGTACGCCATGGATTAAACATTAACATTCCTGGACCCATCATGAACAAATTTTAAAAGAAATTTCAGTTTTACAATTTTCGGTACTGTCAATTTTTAAACTTCTACGGAGCTGGCCATACATTACGTACGCCATGGATTAAACATTAATATTCCTGGACCAATTTTAAATGAAATTTCATTCTTAAACTTCTAATTATCCCACAATATTACTTTTTACACCGTCGTAAAGAAAAAAAAATGTACTTTCAAATGCAATTTGTTTGAAAGCTGTATCTTAAATTGTTTCTGAGTTATTAATTTTTTTTTCTTGTAGTTTTTATTACTTGTTTGTCATAGTGGCAACAGAAGTATCCATCTCTGTTAAAAGTAAAGGGAAAATACAGATTACTGTAGAGACCAATCATAAAACGAATAAAATGCGGGATTCAACTAATAAACGCTTCAGATAAGTTTTTGATTACCTACCCTGACCGAGGACAATAACCATTTTTCCAAATGGTTAATAATCCCTTAAACTAATATTAGTTTTTGTTGCATTAAAATTTCTCAATTTGTTGATTTTCTATAAGCAAGTAGGTTTACAATGGAAGTCTATGGGAATTTGGCGAAATATTAGAGATATCGCCAAGTTGGCGTAACTTTTGGCGACAAACTTGGCGGTATTTAGCGACAGAACAGAGTCCCCCCTATGGTAACCTCCCTTATAGATATGAAGATGCATTAAATGCTGTTCAGTAACCAATGGCCTCGATTTTGTCTCCCATATAAAACTAAAAATAATTAATTAAAATTTAATTAATGAATTAATATTTGAAAAATCTGTATTAACATCAATTGACATCCAGTACAAGTTTTAAAAAAATTATTTCAACTTGATAGGATGAATAATAACTATTTTATTAACGATTGAAAATTTGAACAAGATATATAGATAAATAAATATAGGGAGAGTGTGAACTAATAATAGGAATTGAAAAATCAACTACAATTATCAACTATATTAATTTCTTCATAAAACAAAACACAATAGTAAAAAAAAATGTTCGTGTAAGGACACAACTATTTCAAATTTTAATTTTTCCAGATGTAGAAAAGTATGATTTGTAATATATACGGGAAACTCAAATTACTTTGCCTTTGGTTATCTTTTAATAACTAACGCTCACATTCATAATTTTATGAATCTAAAATAAAAGATAATCTTGAGTAACAGTTTGGAGTTCAACATTTGAAACTTTTCGTGTGAAAAGATGTCAAACATATCTGCATAATAAACTAGACCTGTGTATCTTCTATTTAGAATTTAATTTTTGATTAACTATAATATACGCACGAATATAACTGACAATTTTAGCAAAATTTTTAAACACGGATCTGACATTCAAAATTTATTTTCGAGAAAAATTGCATAAATATATTTTCATTCTAAAGTGATATATATGAATAATATTTATATGCATTTTGTGTTTAATGTTTTTTAACGTGTTTCACAGTTTCTGTGTGTATTTGTAAATACGTGTTAAATGAATATTGCACAGTTATTTGAAAAATCTTCCTATTGACGCGAATGAACATAATTTTAGCACTCTTAAAAAATCCATGAAATCACTTGTATTTTTAATTGATTACCTTCCGTTAGTTTACTAAAATTTATTCTTTGATTTACACATTTTCATTCAAAAACACAGAAATTTCAACAATTTTATGTAGAAATTATCCGCAATCTATGAATCTATGCTGCAACTTCATTAATCACATATGTGTACTTTTTGTTCAATATATTTGCTATATTTAAGTCTGTGTGCGATGATCTGTCAGTAGTTATTTAAAACTTGTTATTGTATAACGTGAGTGAACGAAAAATTATATTTTAAAATTATCTAATTAGAGCAAATATATTTTTTATTAAAATGAAAATCTGAAATTGTTAAAAACTTTAATGTTTTTACAGGTTAATACCGGTGTTAATACAGGCTATAAGGTTAATACATTTTAAACGGTCAATTAATTTTTAATTACTTAATTTAATTATTGTTTTAAAATTAAAATAAATGTACATGCTCATTTTTTTTTAAATATTGTTCCGCATGGAATGACGTTTTAGTACGCATTTTAGTTTATTATATCATTTTCAATATTCAGACCCAATTTAATGACTTTAAAAACTAAATTTGTTTCATATCGATAAATTAAATAAATGTCTATGCTTTTATCTTTCCCAGTAATGCATTGCTATATATATTAATATACGATTTGCTTTAAATTGTTTTATACATATCCCTACATGAACATTTCAGATGATTATTAAAATATATATCTTTTGTTATCCAGAAACATTTATGTATTTTCGGTCAAAAATATTTCAGATCATGATAAGGAAACTACGAACAATTGTATTTCGCTTTGTTTCGGTGATAATTTGGTAAAGTAGTTTAGTATGATGTACTGCGTGTTGCTTATTAAGGGTGGAGATAAACTTTCCACTTATTATATTTATAATTTTAGTAACTAAAACGTATTTTAACTGTATTATTTTACTTCCTTAACTTTAGCGGAATTTCCCCTTTGTTATTGTTATATATTTCCTCTATTCCCAAATGTGTATGAATGGAATTTTCTCGACATAATAAATGGGATAGTACAGTTATGGTTTATTGGTTGGTTCAAAAGTTGCTACGTTAATTCTATAAGGGAATGAGATATATTGGGAACGATATAATGGGAATATTCAGATATTTTGTTTTACAAAAAAGATGTGTAATTATAAGCAGAACAGTGATATATGTATAAAATATATATGAATAGTTTATTACTGAACTTTAACATTTATTGTAGGCATTGTTGAGTGCAATAAATATAAAAAAGTTATATAAAAAGCGAAATTCAAATAACAAAAATGAATATAAAAAATATTTTCACAGATTCTAATTGAATAAATCATATATTTTATTGGAGAAAAATCTGAAACCATGAGTAACAGTACAGTATATATAATAAGGGAGAAATATTTTGTCGATAACCTTGTTTTAAATTAATTAATCTACTTGATTAATAATTTGATTAATATTTTTTAAATTAATTAATCTATTTAATTAATAAATTTATTAATGTTTTTTAAATAAACTCAAACTAAGCTGTAGTATCATTTTTTTTTTTAATATTGTCTCATATGAAATTAAATCTTAAAATGTACTTCAGATTTTTAAAATTATTATCAATAGTGAAAACTAATTTACTGAATTTAGAAACTAAATTCGTGCATGATAATGCTTCATATAGCAAATGTCTAATGAATTATTTTTTCTTATCTAGCTGTTCCTAATACGCACAAAAGAAATTGCATTTATTTTCAATATTAATAAATTATTTAGACTATTATTAAAATGCGTATACCTTGTCAGTATTTATTTTTATCATTTATATCGTATATATATTGAATATTTTAAAATGTATGTCCTTTATGTAATCTGGATAGTTTACCTTGTTTTCTTTCAAAGATATTGCAGAACGAATAAGAAGAATACAAATAACTGTTATTAGTTTTGTTTTTGTGATAATTTCGAAAAGTAGTTTAATCTGATGTACTGCTTCTTGCTCTTTGGGGATGAAGATAACAATCTCTCCACTTTTTTTTATTAACTCTACCTAAAATTTGCTTCGCCATTGTATTTTTCCTTACCTACTTAAACGAAATTCCCCCTTGCTTTCTATTATTGTTATATAACAGATGTATTCCCAAATGTATATGGATGAAATTTTATCCGATAGAATAAAGCGGAATGGTACAATTTTGGATTATCTATTGGCAAAAGAATGGATATATGTACATTTGAGACATTGCCCAAAACCTAATTATGCTTCTCCAAGTGACGTTCTGTATAAATATAATTTATTAGAACTGTTATGTGAATGACACTCATCTGAATAATGACCTTTTTAAATGTATTTAGCATTTTGTATAACGTAAGAATTGCTTTTATGTAAGATTGAAAGAAATAAAAGTTTATCAGTTATTAAAAAAGTGCATTCAAACGACACGGATAAATGTGAAAATATTTTTTAACAGTTTTTCCTTAAATGAAATATTTACTTAAAAGTTAAATTTTAATTAAATGTTATGTTTATTGCAGTGTAACCTTTTAGTTTAAAAATTTCAATGTATTTTTTATCTATTGTATAATTTAAATTAAATTAAATTAATTATTATTAGCTGTGAGTTAACATTTTATAAAAATTGCCCCACATGAAATGAAATGTTGTAATGTATTTCAGTTTTGTTAATTTATTATCAGTATACAAATTAATGAACATTCAAACCAAAATATCGAATTAAAAAAAATAAATGTATGCTTGATATAGCATAATATTTTAAAAATACAAATTTTGTTTTTCTTATCCAGTTATCCGTTTATTAATGCAAAATATAACGATTTCTTTTTAACTGAACATTTAATAGATACTTTGGACGATTATTAAAATGCGTATACTTTTTAACAATTTTTTTTATCCTTTGGATTGCATATATATTGAATAAAAAAAATGTATATCCTTTAGGAAATCTATATAATTTAAACTGTTTTCTTTATTAAATATTTCAGAACTGATAGGGACAATGCAATTAAATGTAATTCATTTTGTTTTAGTAATATTTTATAAAAGTTGTTTAATCTGATGTACTGCTTCTTGTCATTAAGGATGGAGATAGCAATATCTCTACTAATTATTATCAATTCTAAATAAAACTTGCTCCGTCATTGTATTTTTCCATACCCAATTAAACCGAATTGCCTTCTTGTATTTTGTTATTGTTATATACTAACTGTATTCCCAAATGTATAAGGATAAACTTTTGTTTCATAGAATGAAATGGATAGTATAGTTTTGGATTATGTATTCGCAGAAAATTGGATATGTGGATATTAGGTAAATTACCCAAATACTAATTATATTGTTCCCCGAACTATCTTGTTTAATTATATATTTTTTAGAATGATATATGAATAATACTCTTCTGAATAACGCGTTTTTTATGAGTTTTAATGTAATGTATTAAAAGTGTACTGTATTTTAAAGTAAAATGAATAAAAATTTCGCAGTTATTACAAAATAGCATTCAAACAGATGGATATATAAAAAAAAAATTCCCAGTTCTTATTTAATTAAACGCTTTTTTCTATCAGATTACAAACTGAAACTGCGAAAAAATTAGATTAATAAAAAAATAAATGTATTTTTTATCAGTTACTTCATTATTTATCTAATAAATTAAAGAAACTTTTTTAATAAAGTAAGCTGTGGTTATAATTGTATAAGATACTGTCTAGAATGAAATAAGATATTAGTTTGTATTTATGTTTTTCTAATCCTTATAAATTTTGAAACTCTGATATCTTAGTTTTAAAATTAAGTTTATGTTTGTATTTTTTAATCAATGAATTCTTATTCAGTTATTTTTTTTTTTTTTTTTTTTTTTTTTTTTTTTTAGATAAAATAAATTTTTTTAATTCTATTTTATATACAGTAAATCTCAAAAGTACGAATGATGACTATCTCTTTAAGATCTGAAGATTTTTGGTAGAAATTAAAAGATTTGGTGTTTTCCTCTAATTAAGAGGTTCATATTTGGTTGAAAAAATATTTCTAAAAATACCAAGAGGGAGGATCCACACAATTGTGTGAGTGCAGGCTTGGCTATAACTATTTTTACATAAAATAAAATTTTGCTTTTAATTCTATTTTATATACAGTCGATCTCAAAAGTACGAATGATGACTATCTCTTTAAGATCTGAAGATTTTTGGTAGAAATTAAAAGTTTTGGTGTTTTCCTCTAATTAAGAGGTTCATATTTGGTTGAAAAAATATTTCTACAAACACCAAGAGGGAGGATCCACACAATTGTGTGAGTGCAGGCTTGGCTATAACTATTTTTTACATAAAATATAATTTTGCTTTTAATTCTATTTTATATACAGTACATCTCAAAAGTACGAATGATGACTATCTCTTTAAGATCTGAAGATTTTTGGTAGAAATTAAAAGTTTTGGTGTTTTCCTCTAATTAAGAGGTTTATATTTGGTTGAAAAAATATTTCTAAAAATACCAAGAGGGAATATCCACACAATTGTGTGAGTGCAGGCTTGGCTATAAATCGCACAAAAAAGAAGGAAATTGTTTTTTCTTTTTTTTAGGATCAACTACCTAATCGTTTAGATTAGGTCTTGAAGGGCAATACGTCAATATTTAATTATTGCAAAAATAAATAATAATAAAATAAATAAAATACAAGAATGATGAAACATGCATCAAGCATAGATTATAAAACATTTGCCAACACTTCAAGAATACATAAAAAAAGTAATAAGGAATGTGGAAGATGATGTCTAAGTAAATAATTTGCAAAACGCATAACACATTTGAAAATCCAATTTCAGGAATTTCCGTCAATAGGTGAAAAAATTGTCGAATTCTTTTGTGCATCCCCGTATATGATTTTAAAACTTGTTTATATACTACAAAGTATGAGAAAATTTAGTTCATATAGGAATCGTTGTAAGTTCCAGTTCAGAAATTCTCGCCAATAAACGGAAATGTACTCAGTTTTTGCTGCTGCCCTGTATACCATATATAGAAATTATATACAGTCCAAGTAATGGGCAAAAAAAAAAAAAAAAAAAAAAAAAAAAAAAAAAAAAAAAAAACTAGAAAACAGGAATTCTGCTTTTCAGAATTGAGTGCCCCCCCCCCCCCCCCCGATGAAAAAAAATGGTATATATAAATAGTACAAAACATATTTGATTTTAATTTTAAAACTTAAAGCATACGCTTTTATTTTATGTAAAATGACGTCATTCACATCCGTTTAAGATTTCCACATTTACGATCCACTCTTAACATCTACAGTAAAGCATGCATAGGGCGTCACTATCGTAAAATAACACATAAATGCAGCAAAAATATGCCGTCATTCAAGAAACGCGACAAAAAAGGGCTATCTAATGATTAATAGGCCTTCATTTGTTTGTAACATTAATATAGATACTTAAAATTAAATAGAGTTTCTAATAGCTCCATGCTTTTACAGAAATCATTCGTTTATATACATATATATATATATATATATATATATATATTTCAAAATAGCCCGTATCTTAATTACATTTTCTCTCCATTGTTATGAGAAAATGGCAACAAAAATACATAATTACTGTTTTAGAGCAATTTTTCCTTTACTTTCTACAGGAATTGAGCACTTCCGTTGCCAATATTAAGCAAATGACTCTAAAAACTACAAAAAAAAAATATATATATATATATATATTTCAAAAGTAAATGGAGATACAGTTTTAAAAAAAACTGCATGTAAAAGCATATTTTTTTTCCCAATAGGACGGTAGAAAAATGGAAAATGTGCGATGCTTAGAAGTTTAAAAAATTGCTATAGAGTATTTAATCGTACAATGATACTTCTACTTTATTGTACGGCTAGCTTATATAACGTAACGTTATTTTTTGGAGACGATACAAAATAAGCTGGGAAAAAGAAATAGCATACCGGGGGCTAAAGATAAAATAAAATAAAAAATAACTAAAATGAACTGAATTGAAAAATGAACACCACAACTTAAAACGAAATTCCAGTAGTTATTGTTATTAGACAGTACTGTAACGGAATTCGTTTGTATGTCCCTCTTAACCCGAGTTTGCTCGCGCTGGGTATGTCACAACCAGTGCTGCTTTTTTTTTCAGTTTTTCTCCCTAACCTTTCTTCAGAAATGGATGAGCCTTTGTGTAACTGCCTCGAAGGTCATAATCTTAGTGGGGGAAAAGCGGTTAAATAATTCGAAATACAGATCCATCGTAATCGCCATATATGGGTATCTCACACCCAGCGCGAGTTTCTTCTGTAACAGATCTGAGTACAGATAGACGAAGGAAATTTGCAGAATAATTGTAAATAACATTTTTAATACATCTTTAAAACTATATTATCCCTTCCTTTTTCGTAGTGTTTTATGTTTTATGTAGATTTTAAGGTAAAAATATTGGAAGAAACCGCCTTGGGTATGACATACCCATCGCAATTAATCTCGTTCGTTTTTCTCGCGCGTGCATGCAATATAGATAGACGCAGCGAATGTACAAAATAAATGTAAGTAACATGTTTAATATCTGTTTAAAACTCCATTATCCTTTCTTTTTTCCGAGTGTTTTATGTTTTATACAGATTTTATGGTAAAAATTTGGAAGAAACCGCCATGGGTATGACATACCCAGCGCGAGTAATCCCGTTCGTTTTTCTCGCGCATGTAATGCCGGGTTAATGAACGATGAATGTTATGACAACATATTCTATAGTAAGCTGCTTGTAGGGCACCTTAGTGATGTATATCGATTTGATATCTTTGAAATAGTCTAACATAATAAAAATAAACCGATTTTTTTTTCTCCAATGATGATTTATTTTGAGTATCCCTGTAAATGAACTTTAAACGCTATATAATGTAGAACGGGGTAAAACGACCACGCTTATTAATCATTAAATTATGCTAAAGATGGGGACATTGTTCTGTATAGGATTTGTAGAAGGATGCATTTTATGCGTAATCGTTTCACGCGATCACGTGATATTTATTATTGGAAGGTTGCCTATATTTACCTTCAAGCAGTTAGAAAAAAAAATTACTTTAATTCAACTTTTTATTGTGGTCTCTTAAGTATGTATATTTTTATGGTTATTTTATAAAAACGTATTCAGTGGAAGTATTTTATTTTGGAGATAATATTAGAATCATGTTGAATGGTTGATTTAAATATAATGTGATTGTAACAAAATTGTAGGAAAGTATAAAACGCCATATAGAAAAAGGGTAAAAGCCCAAGAGTGCGTTTTACACTTATCTGGCCGTAAGCGTGTTTAAATGCACAGGTAACTTGCCATTTGACCAGAAATTTCTTTCTGACAAGGATTTTATACACTCAATTCAAAGGAATCACAATGCACCATCGGATACACAAGTTTCAGGCACAGAAGTTCCATATAGTCAGGTAATTGTACATTGGGAGTTCCTAGTTATTCTAAAGATTACACTGTGAAAAGTATGTTCCAAAATCGGAACATGAGCTTACCCAACAGTATCATGCATTTATTTCTCATTTCAGTAAGTTTTCAGTAGCCTTTGTTTACATTTAGTAGTTCTCTTCTCATGACTATAAAACACTCTTTTAATTTTATGCATGATAAATGTGAAGGGAATATTATTTTATGTAGTGAAAAAAAACCCAAAAATATGACATTTATAATAATCACAAAAAAATTAATTTTTAATATGTAATGAATTTTTTTTTCAAAATCTTAGGAACAAATGTGATAATTCGAAATTTATTTTCATTTGCAACATTTAGTTAAAATATCTGTTCCAATTTTGAATTACTTATTTTTTTTATTATTATTTCTTAGTCGCACTATATTGCTTGATAATTTGTTAAATTCTATTTCTCAAAACATTTTAAGCGATGAAATCACAACGAAATTTTTTACTTTAAAAATCACTATTAATATAAATATCTTCCAAACTGAAATATGCTAAGTCCTGTATAAATGTACATATTCTCATTAGCCGGGTATTTTTAGCATGCATTTTGAAATATATTACAGATTATTTGACTAAAATCAAAATTATCTACCTGTCACAAAGGGATATAATAAGAAAAAAGAAACATAGGAGTGTTGCATAAATTTCTCTTTAAATTTCAATTTATTATACCACGTCAGGAAAACGACTACCTCCGTTTTGAAAAGGGTTTCTTTTTTATTAAGGTAATTTATCATAAGCTCTAAAAAGATTTCTCGCTTACAATAGGAGAGTATAAATTGTCATACTTTTATATCCTGTATTAATCCGAAAAATTATAATTAATCTTTTTTCCCATGTTTTAAGCGCAAAATAGCGCATGATAATTTTTGAAATCATATTTCAGAAATCATTTTAAACAATAACATTACGCCAAAATTTTTAATTTAAAAAATGCTTTTTAACAGCAAATCCTCACAATTGTAATTTTATTTATATTACATGCATTCTGGAGATGTGGTTCACAGAAGAATATCTCAATTGAATTTTGAATACAACTTTATTTTGAATAATAATATTTGCTTTTCATAATTACAGAAATTCTGTGATTTAAAAAAGACAAACCATTAATATATAACAGTGGTATTAAAAGTGGTGTTATTCTGAAATACCTCTTATTACTGTTTGTTTGATCACAGTATTTTCTTTTATTTCCTATAAAAAATATAAATAGAAACTAGGGCAACATAAGAACGTTACTGAAATTTCGCATCCACATATTAGTTTGTCATGCCTTGGCCGGAAAGCGACTAGTTCCGTTGTGGTAAATCGTTTATTTTTATGAAAATAATTTATTAAGATTTCCTAAAAGATAGCAATTTTAGAGTGTAAATAAGATACGTTCTTTTTCTGCATTATCTATACCAATAAACTGTCTTTAACACAAGAGATCAGCAAAATCATATTAGTAATAACAGCCCACATTTTTTTAATTTTAAAAATCGTGAGGAATATCAATGTATTGCGAACTAAAATATATTTATCCTACGAAGTTTTATCAATATATCATGCGTAAAATACACATTCGTCACAAAAAAGGATTAAAAAAGTCCATTCGGCATGAGCCGTGAGGAACAGGTGGCTTTCATGTTCCTAGTTTTTTTTTTTTTTAATATAGCTTATTTTACACAATCACGTGAAGCTAAAATTAGTGAAACTTGATTAGAGGATTCAATTACTTATTTCATGGTTTTAAAGTCTTGCAAATCTTACTCAAATTTCAAGAAGCTAAAATGCGACCAACCTGATAAAAGTTTGGTTGGTTAGTTGTGTTTCTGACTGCCAATTATCAAAACGAGGGTTATGGGCCCTAAGGTCGGGGGGGGGGGGGGTAGTGCCCTTCGTGTGGGTCTTTCTAAGGGATCCTACCCCGTATTAACGCTTGGAAAAACAAGGTTCGAAGAAAACCACGAAAACTCCGAACGATTGGTTTCGAACCCAGCGCCTCCCGTCTACCGGCTTTGAGAGCAGAACCTCTCGGCCACTGGTGGGGCCCTGATAAAAGGATATTCGTCAATATTGAATTTGAATGAGAATTACACCAAATTTGAAAGCTAAAACCAAGTTGGCATCATCTATGGTTGCTTAGTTTTGGTTGCCAAATATAGCGATATTTTTCTAAGTGTCGCCAAGCTTGGCAAGAATTTGAAGCTAACGTTCAATAACACTCATAAATTAAACCCTGATTTTCTTTATTTTTTTCTTGTTTCAAAATGTAAAACACCCTAGAATTTCAAACTGCTATATCTCAACTATTTTCTATGTTAGAGACGAAAGAAAAAGTACTCCGGAATCCTTGTATCAAGGCCTAACAATTAAACATACATAAATTTGGATTTCTAAATTTTGTGTGTATTTTTTTTTTTGTTTTAGTTTTAAATATTTAAATGGCCGCCATTGAAACAAGATGGCGAATGAAGTTGGTCAACGAACTCGGTCGAGAAATTTGTATGTACTATACACACAATAAATCTCATCTAATTCGGTTTATAAATGCGAGAGTTATCGCATGACAAAAATCAGATACATATATATATATATGGATATATATTGTATATGTATATATATATGTCACATTTGAAAGGAGGGTGGTTTTAGGATCTGGGGGTCATGATCGGTGAAATCCTCCGGATGGCAGCTACAGGTAGCTTTTTATTTTTTATAATGAAAACTACCTAAAAGGAAGTTGCAACACTGTAACTTTACAGGAAGTTCCCATTACAAAGGGATTTGTCATGTTTTGTCAGAAAAAGCAACTACTTCCATTTTGAGAAATTGTTTACTTTTATAAAACAATTTATCATTAATTCAAAAAAGATTTTTCGATCCGAATGCGAGTTCATAAATTATATTGCTCTATTCTGCATTAATCTAAAAACTTTTCCTTAATCTGTTTTTTTTCTCTAAACACGCGATAACTCTTGGATATTTTATAAATTACTGGTATATATCCAAACAAAAGTGAATGCTGTAACACTACACTAAAATATTTAACTGTAAAAAGTTTTATCATTTTAGCATCTGCGAAATTGAAATATTTAACTCCTATGTTATTTTAGATATTTACACTTATTTATGGGTATACAGTGTGTCCACGTATAACCTGACCGACCTTTATTTCCGCAACCGTTGGTCCTAGATGCATACTTCCAATTACAAAAATGGTCAAAATTAGGTGCAGGGTTAAGATAAAAAAAAGTTTGAAGGGAAAAACAATTTAGAGAAGAATTGACTAATCTAAATTTTTATACGGTCCCCTGGTCCTATAAGTTATATTTAGTGAGATTTCCCTGTTACACTGGCAAGTAAGGCAAAAAAAATCCCGTTATTCTACGATTAAAATTGACCGAGTAATAGCTGTTTAAAAGAGGAGTTTATTTTTTGCTGCATATTAGGTGTCATTCACAAATTTAGTAGATATATTAAAGAAATGGTTGAGAGTAAAATTAGCATTGCAATATACATTTGAAATCTTTAATCATTCTGACATATTACTGCAAAATGTACAATTTGTACTGAACATTATAAGAAGATAAAAATAACAGATTTTTTGTTAAATAAAAGGATGAAAAACAACAGCCTCAATTCTATACAAAATGATACATATTTTTAAATGCTGTTAGATTACACTGTCTTTCGAACTTTGGATTGTGGCATTTTTTTTTAGTATTTGAAAATTGATTTTTGTGTATTTTTTAGCAATGAATCCGAAAACGACTTTCATTTTAGACCATCACGTCAGAAATTTTCTCAAATCGCAAATTTCAAAGTTAAAAAGCTAAACGTTAAAATCGATCCCCCCTCCCCTCCCAAACTCATCGGACCGCCGAGCTGTTTAGCTATAAGAAACCCAGTATAAGCCAAAAAATCTAATAAATTATTGAATTAAATAAAATTAAACTGAATAAAAAAGTCTTACATCTATTTTATAGTATCAGATTTTTCGCTATTTTTTAACCTTGTACGATTTGCGAAAAATCTTGAGATGATGGTTAAGAGTGAAGGTAATTTTTTGATTCAGCGTTGAAAAATACATAAAATGTAATTATAAAAGTTAAAAAACCCAACCATCGAAGGTTTATGTTATCTAATCAACTCTTTCTCAAACTTCTTGACGGTAATCTATCCGAATTTTTTTGTGTTATCCTCTAATATAAGTATGTATAAAATGGTGAGAGTCGAAAATCATAATAATATTGCATTGTCATCGGATTTAAGTCAATATGTAAAATTTAACTTCGATCGAACATTTGAAAGTTAAAGTTCGAGTACAAACTTTAAACTGGAAAGACGATCATTGCAAGTTAAATAAAACCTTATGAAAATAACAAAATTTTAGTTAAAAGAAATCATTGCCTCAAATCCTTACAAAATAAAACATATGTTAAAATACAATTATTTTAACTAATATGAAACTTAACTAATAAAAGTTAATCGTAATATTTGTACGATTTCTTTCAAAGCGCAGATACCTTGAAATAAGTTTAAATACTTTATACACGACCCCTGAAAGCATGGTCGAAATCATCTGTTTTGATATGCAATAAAGTGGTGTAAGTCGTGCATTTCAAAGTTTCATAACTCGGTCAATTTTAATGTTAGATGAATGGGACATTTTTTGTCTTACTTGTTAGTTTCACAGTAAACTTTTACTAAATATCACTTGTAGGACCGAGGGACCGTATAAAAATTTTAGTTTCGTAATTTTTCAAAAAATGTTTTTCTTGACCCAAATCGCTTTACAAATAATTCTTTACCTTAGTTAAACCATTTTTCTAATTGGAAGTACGCATCTAGGACCAACGCTTGCGAAAATAAAGGTCGGTCAGGTTATACGTGGACACACTGTATATGGGTATATGGGTATTATATATATACAACAATTCTACGAAAGATTTACACCGTTAAAAATCTGCAGTAAACTATCCCGTTAGTCGACAATTAGTTTACCACTGATGATATTACAACCATATTATTGAATAAATTATGTTCAGGATTGATTAACATAACTTTTAAATAATAGTTTTCCATTAAAAAAAAACCAATAGAATGAGTGAATAGTTTGCTGAATTTTTTTAAGAATGCATTGTCTAACCCTACCTACCCTAAAACATTTTCGACAGAATAACCAGTAACGGCAGACACGGAAAAAATAATCAATATATATATGTATATATACAGGATGTCTCAAAATGTCATTTACAAACTTGGTCTGTCATATCATGAGCAACAAGATTTACATTGGAACTTGTGTTCGAAAATGCAAACTGCGACCGCTAGAGAACGATGAGCGCAGGTGTGGAGGGGAAGAAAGAAAGGTTATCGAAAGAGGTATTAATGACTTTATATGAAAGAACATGTTTTAATTTACACGAGGTGTCCAAATTTCCTTCCATTCGCCGCAATGCATGCTTCACAACGTCGACGCATGGATTCACGGGCCCGTTCAAAATGTGCAGGTGTGTTACAGACATGTGCAGCCGCTTTCATGATTCATGTCATATGTTACGGCCATCTCGTACACCATGGACTTCATGTGTCCCTACAGATAGACATCCAGGGGAGTCAAGTCTCGGGATCGCGGTGGCCATGCGACTGGTCCGCTCCTACAAATCCAGCGATTAGGATATGTCCTATCGAGGTATTCTCGCACAGTGTAGCTAGTAAAATGATCAGGCACTCCATCATGCTGAAACCAAATGTTTCGACTGGAACGTCACCCGTCAGATCCGGCAAGACAGATCCAGCTCTTTCTAAGAAAATGCGATAGGTATTCCCATCAAGGCGCTGAGGTTGTAGGTAAGGGCCAGTTAACATGTCACCGATAATACCAGTCCAAACGTTTACGGCGAAACGTTGGTGACGTGCATGGGCACGTGTAGAATTTGGGGTTTCATGCGCCCGTATGTGCATGTTGTGCAGGTTCAGGACACCGTCCTGTGTAAAACAGGATTCATCCGAAAACAAAATCCACAATGGAAAACCCGGTTGTGCGACCCGTTGTTGCAAATACCAGCGCGCGAATGCAGCGCGTTGGGGATAATCGTCAACGCACAATGCCTGTAATCTTTGTAAGTGGTAGGGGTGTTGCGTGTCCTCATGCAGTATATGAATAATGCTGGAACGATGTACACCCGAGACGCATTCACTTGCTCGAAGACTTGTTTGCGGGTTCCTGTCAAATTCACGTAGCACGGTTTCCTCTACGACAGGCGTGTGTGTAGTGCATTCTCGACCGATGTAGCTACGTACTTGGAAAGCTCCTGCTTCACGCAATCTGCAGTGCAATTGTCCAAACAATACATGACTTGGCTGACGTCTGCTTGGGAAGCGCTCAACGTACATCCGTACACTGTTAAAAATTTGCAGCATTCTGGCAGGTCATTTGACCGTTTTTTTTTCCGAAAACCCTTACACAACCGTAATTTTAACACTATTCTGACCATATTATTGGCCATTTTAAGACCAGAATATAGTTAAATTATGGTTATAAAACCGTTTTTTCAAAAAACGGTCGAATGACCTGCCAGAATGCTGCAAAATTTTTAACAGTGTACTGCGGCTCGTACATTTCCACCGCGGCCCCATATACGTAATGCATATCGGCCAATTCTGCGTTACTAAACCGATTCATCCTTCTTCTGCAACGTCCTCGCCTGAAATGATTAATCTCACTACTCTCCCGTAAGCCTGCGCTCATCGATCTCTAGTGGTCGCAGTTTGCATTTTCGAACACAAGTTCCTATGTAAATCTTGTTTATCATGATTTGACAGACCAGCATGTTAAGTTTGTAAACGACCTTTTGAGACACCCTGTATTATATATTACTTTCTTCTATCATCGATAGAAGAAAGCAATTTATTCGTAATTTTTTTTGTCTTGCAGGTTTCGACGGAATCAGAGATCCCAAAAACATGTTTATACAAAATGTCTGCCTGTCCGTATGTCGCCATTGAACCATCGAAAAGTGTATGAAGTTATGCATAGAACTAAACAAAATTTTGCGTGTATATTTTTGGTTATGAGCAGCAAGTCCTTCTTCAATATTTTAAATATTCCACCGGAAGGGGCGCTATAATAACGAATTTTGCACCATTTATATGATTCTTCCATCGAAAAGTGTAGGAAATGCATAGAATTTTTTCTGTATTTTTTCTGCTATGGCCACCAGATACATCTTGAATTTAGAAATGTTCGCTGGATTAGGTCTCTGTAATAGCGATTTTTGTATCATTTTCTCATCATTCGTAGTTCTAGTTTCGGCTCGTAAAACGACGGGAATTTCGTATCCTGTTAAGCCGGCAATTTGGAAACAGCTGATGTTCAACAGAATAAGGAACAACTATTGATTTTAATAAATATAATGATCTATATTACCTCGTTTTTTCCCATTAATTAACTGAAGCAGAAATGTAAGATGAAAATCAAAGTTGGCATAGTATTTAATAATAATAATTAAGTATTAATATTTGTAACTACTTCTTGAAATATTAAATATATAATATGAACGTTTTGGGATTGGCACAAACAATTAATTTAATTACACCGTGGTTCATTGTATCATACTCTATAAACCTCCTTCGCTGTTTTCTAGGACCTAATTTTTACAATCAAATTTAAAATAATTATATCGACAGTGTACCCAGAGTGTCATTTAATCATTATAAAAATTTGAAATCAAACTATGTAAATTAAAACTAAGTTTATTATGTATTGTTTAATTATATAAATGAGTAGTTTTCTATTCCTTATCCAGATATACAATACATATCCTAACAAACTATATCATTATTATTTTTTAATTGTAACGAAATAGAAAATAATTTATTTCATTGCATAGAAAATAACTTATTTCAGATGATGATTAAAATTAGTATCTATTGCCAGCTCTTGATAATTTACACTATTTTCGTTTTAAAATGTTGCAGAATTGATAAGGAATATGCGAGCAAATCTGATTTAGTTTGTTTCAGAAATATCTGAAATGTAGTATAACCTTATTCACTGCATCTTCCTCATTATGAAGGGAGATAACAAACCTTGTAGCCATTTATAATTCTGCATGAAAAAAATCGCAATAATTAGTTTTCTTCCTCAGATAAACCGAGTTTACTCCTTCGTTTTCGTTATTGTTGCGTACTTTGTATTTTCCCAAATGTATAGGGATGAACTTTTGTGTGATAGCATGAAATGGGATAGTACACTTTTGGATTATCTGTTGGCGTAATAAAGGATATGTTAATGCTACGGAGAATTGGCCGAATACTAATGGCGCTTTTTTACGATATAACTTGCAGTATTCTATTTTTGTTAGAAAGTGATATATATATGAATAATAGTTACATGTATTTTGTGTTTAATATGTTTTAAGTTTCACGATGTGTGCGAATGTGTAAGAATGTGTGCAATGAATATTTCCCAATTATTAACGCAATACATTTTTAATGACAGGAAAGAAGATAATTTCACAATGTTATTAAAAAGAAATAATTCATGAATTTATATGTTTTTTCGGTTTATTATATTATGATAAATTATTATACTTTCCGTATAGTTTTTCATATTTTCCCTCAATCAGAATTACTTTTCACAGAGAAATGTCAATAATTTAAGGGTGTAACTTATTGAGATCTTTTACATGTTAATTAAACATACCTTTTCTGCTAAAACACTCATCCGATCTCTACACAATCTTTTATTGGACCTACAGGGTGCAATATGTTATCTATCGCCGACCTTTAATTTATCAACCATTGGTCGTAGACATATAGTTCCAATTACAAAAACGTTTCAAATGAAGTAAATATTCGTGTTGTGGAATTATTTAAAATAAAAAATCAATTTTATAAAAATTACGAAATCTAACTTTTTATACGGTCCCCCAGTCCCTATAGTTATATTTAGTAAAAGTTTACACATATCATAACAGATATAACACAAAAATTTTGACATCTGTACTACAAAAATTGACACAGTTATTAAATTTCAAAGTTTGGGAATTTTGCTCATGATTTTGTCTTTCATTGAGGGATCAGTTAAAAGATGAATTAAAGTAAGTCTAGATAAAAATTGCGGTGCAGTGTCCTTTTCACGGAAAAACCATCTATAGTCAGTATCGCCAAATCGCGGTATCACCGAAGAGGGTTATTTCATCAAAAATTTTAGCTGACTTATAGGGGTCGTATACTAAGCGAAGAATGAAAGATTGAAATTAAACAGAAAAATAAATATCAATTTAATGTAATATCAGACAATCGTTTACTATAAAAAACGAATACATCAAACGCCGGAATCTACTAGATATACTGCTAAAAGTGCTCTCCATTGGTGGAAATGCTGGATTGAACGCGTGTCAGTACCGAGTGCTGGACACGTTAGAGGGGGAACACGCAGGTGTGCAAACTGTACAGCAATCAAGGATTATGCGCTGCTGCAGATAAACCAGGGAATTGGTCTCAGTCACATAGACTATAGTAGATACCGGCGTTTTATGTATTTATCTTTTATACTACACCGTTTTCTGATATAATAAATTGATATTTATTTTTCTGTTTAATTTCAATGTTTCATTCTTCGCTTTGCATACGACCCCTAAAAGTCAGCTCGAATTTTTAGACAAAATAACTCTTCTTAGTGATACCCCGATTTGGCGATAGAGCCTAAAAGTGGTTTCGCCGTAAAAAAAGGTATTGCATACTGAATTTGATCTCGAATTACTTTAAATCTCTTTAAACTGATCCCTCAATGAAAGACAAAATCATGTTCAAAAATCTCAAACTTTGAAATTTAATAACTGAGTCAATTTTTGTAGTACAGATGTCAAACTTTTTGTGTTATATCTGTTATGATATGAGTAAACTTTTACTAAATATAACTATAGGGACTGAAGGACCGTATAAAAAGTTAGATTTCGTAATTTTTATAAAATTGATTTTTTAATTAAATAATTCCACAATATGAATATTTACCTCATTTGAAACGTTTTTGTAATTGGAACTATATGTGTACGACCAACGGTTGAGAAATTAATGGTAGGCAATAGATAACATATTGCCCTCTGAATATTTATAAAATGAATTAATGAGATTTTAAAAGAATACTAGGGGGCTCTGCCCCCTGCAAGCTGCGCTCGCCAACCCCTGTTCAGAGCCGCAGAATCTGAAAATCTAAAAATCTAATGGGTTTTAAAAATATTAGAAAAGATTAAATTATACTGAAAAAGCTGTGCAGATCTCCCTGTAAACGGGTTTCCATTCAATTCCCTTTGATTGC
Organism: Maratus speciosus; assembly: GCA_963932465.1. NCBI lineage: Eukaryota > Metazoa > Arthropoda > Arachnida > Araneae > Salticidae > Maratus > Maratus speciosus. The sequence goes on from OZ010786.1 coordinate 331,343,628, forward strand.
AAAAATTTAATGGAGAATCAGTTGCTGTTAAGACATCCAATGGTTGTTTTTGTTTTTGATTAAAGAGGATCAGTTAAACATTTGAGAAGAAGCTAAAATAAAATGAATTAAGCATTCAGTCTTTGTCAACCGATATTTTAAAACAATCTCTATAACAATAGCCCAAATCATGTGACTATCATCAACAGTTCCGGGCGGAACACTTTGCTTTTTATACTCTAGGTGCCATTTTGATACTTTAATGTTATCCAGGCACAGGTGATAAGTCGCCAAATATTATTCTATACCCATCATTTCATCTATATTATAATAGATCAAGTCATCAAATACCATAAACAAATACGATCTGATCCCTTCGCCTTCATATGAAAGTTTGGAACAAATGTCATATAATGCCCCATATTGGCGCGATTTTTTTCCAACGACAATTTGGGGAACGCATCAACAGCATAAACAACAACATCCAGCTTACCATATCAAGCAAAATAACGATACTTTGGCGCCAGTTAAGTACCCGTTGCGTATATGACATTGGCGTCCGAAAAAAATCGCGCCAATATGGGGCCGTATATGACATCTGTGCCGAAAGAAAAAAAAGCCGGGTGCAAATCTCGCCAGTATATTTTTTTCAACTCGCCAATTAGCATTTTTTTTATTGTTCGAGTGCTAAATTAAAACATTGATTTGAAGTTGAAATTAAATGTCATTACATAATTTGATATTTCGCCAGATGTCATATACGCACCGCATGTTTGGCACGATTTCTTTTTTTTTTTTTTTCTTTTTACGAAAATTTGGCGAAAGCCTCGTTTTCGAATACCAGTTACATATGTATTTTTGGTACTACTTAGTTATCCCGTCGACAAAATATCTATCGCGAACTATAAGATTAAATGTCAATAATGCTTGATCGTAAATGTCACATTTACTTGACTTTTAGCAAGTTACACGTGTTTACGTGATCAAGTGATTTTTATTTCGACATTTTATTTTTATATTTATTAATGTTATACAAATTTATTTGTTCTTTCGTTATTTAAAATAACAATTTTTTCAATCTGTACAATTTGGCGAGTGGTTTGGCGATTTATATAAATTGCGAAATTGGGTGACGGAATAACTACTACATTGTACCGTATTTTTTAATTATTTTCTATTATTTTCAAAAGGAAATAGCAAAAAAATAATTAATTACTATGGAACAAAATAATTTATATAAATTTAAAAAAGAAATAAAAGTAAATATACATTTATTATTAAATAAACAACAATAGCCGGGTTACCACGTCTATCAAAATAATGCCACTTGTGCGCCAATTAGGTACCCCGGTGCGTATATGACATCTGAGTCCAAAATTTTTCTTTTCTTTTTTTTTTTTTTTTTTTTTTTTTTTTTTTTTTTAAGAAGTGAACGCCATCAATTTAAATGTTTCATTTTTAAATGAGAGTTTTGTATTTAATAAAATGATAACGAAAAAAAAAAAAAAAAAAAAAGCATTATTCTTAGCATAGATTTAAAGGAGGTCCAACTGTCGCTAAATTAATTTAAAATAGTAACCTTTTCTGAATTATGAAAAAAAAAAATTTCTGTTATGATTAAAATTTGAGTTGCCATCATTAGAAAAATGTATATAAAATTAGAAAAAAAATAATATTTCGAAAACTAATTCGAATTTAAAAATTCTAATACCAGTTTATGAGATCTGTGGATCAACACGGATTTTTGGTGTTAATTTCATCGCAAAGTATTCCATATTTTAGGAGAAATCGCCGTGAAACTAAATCAGTTGTTTAATCAGTCGATTCAAAGAATCGATACATTTCAGGCGTTTCACATATTCGTTTCATAAATTCGTTTCATTAGGATTTTATATATATAGGGTAGAAATATATTTTATTGAGGTTATGAATAAAAAACCCTTTCGTACATTTTTTTAGTACTAGGGGGCTCAACCCCCTACGAACTACGCTCGTCAACCCCAGTTCAGACACCACAGACTCTAAAAGTACGCTAATTTGATCGGCTTTAAAAAGATTTCGGAAGATTGAATTATCTCTCTATTCAAAAAAAAGTAACTACCGCTGTCACCGCCGCCGCCGGTTTTGAATTTTTTGTGATGGGAGGTCTTTCTTCGTTAATATTAAGAAAAATAATGCATACAAAAATATGAAAATTAGTAGTATTATACAGAAATGTTTGATAAATACGCTGATGTAGATAGTTTTCAAATCGAAGAATTATTTTAAGAGATATTTAATGCTAAAGTTGGTCAAAATCGTTCCACTAAAAAAGTTTTATAGTAGCAAAAACTATACATCGGAATTTAATAATTTTTAGTTCATTTTATACGTTATAATTTCCCGGTGTGCAGAATTGATTTATTTTTTTAATTTGACTCATTTTTCGAGGTTTTATATCTATTTTAAATTCAAATTTTCAGCATTTCGAGACATATTTTTTATTTATTTTAGAAAATCGTACTAATTTAACCTGTTGCCAACTGTATAAACAACGGAAACAATAATGTTTGCTTCAAATTAAAAATTTATTTACACGTGACTATTATAAATTGTAAAGATACTTTCAAATTAAAATTAATTGCGTATAAAAAGCAGGTACTTATTGAAAATTACGTCATAAAAAGTATACACGTGAATTTTAAAAGAGAAAGAATAGCTTAATCAAAATTACGTCAGATCAAAAACGATTAATTTAAAATGTCTCATTTAAAAGAACTTTCTTTTCGCTTTGTTAAAAAATACCAGGAGACAAAGACTCTGTTTACTTAATTCCTTTTATATTAGCTTATTTTGAAATGTTGTTACATGTGTCTACGTCATCAAGTTATTTTGATTTCGACGTTTTATTTGTATTTTTATTAATGTTGTACTAATTTATTTGTTCTTACGTTATTTAAAATAAAAATTATGTCAATTTGTATAATTTCTCTTTGATTGGGGAATTTTAAGGCCAAATCCGCTGCGGTACTACTTGATTATCCCGTCGACCAATTTCGCCAAATTATATAAATCGCCAAAGCACTCGCCAAATTATACAATTTGACATAATTTTTATTTTAAATAACGAAAGAACAAATAAATTAGTGCAACATTAATAAAAATACAAATAAAACGTCGAAATAAAAATAACTTGATGACGTAGACAAGTTTAACTTGCTTAAAGTCAAGTTAATGTGACATTTACGATCAACCATTTTTGGCATTTAATCTTATAGTTTGGCGAATGATAGATTTTTGGTCGACGGGATAACTAAGTAGTACCAAAAATACATATGTCAATCGCTGTTGTTTCGTCTTTGATTAAGTAAAATAAGTTAAATATTTCAAAATAAGCTAATATAAAAGGAATTAAGTAAACAGAATCTTTGTATCCCGGTATTTTTTAACAAAGCGAAAAGAAAGTTCTTTTAAATAAGACATTTTAAATTAATCGTTTTTAATCTGGCGTAATTTTGACCAAACTATTCTTTCTCTTTTTAATATCCGTGAAAATACTTGTGTTAGAAATGAAATATTATTTGCGCTTTCCTAACAAAAATAGTTTAAAAGTATCCTCTCAAAATATCGAATAAATGTCTAGTGCAATTTCAAATTTAAACCGTTTTGCAATATTATTTTGTGTTAATTTTATGCAATAATAGTAATGTGACGTAAATATGACGTAATTTCTCCTATTTAAGACTTCTAACGCATGTTAATAAATTTATTATTTTACAAATTCCTTTCTCTCTTAAAATTCACGTGTAATTATAGTTTTTATGACGTAATTTTTAATAACTTTCCGCTTTTTGTACATAACTAGGGGGCTCGGCCCCCTACGAGCTACGCTCGCCAACCCCCGTCCAGACACCGTAGACTCTAAATGCACGCTAATTTGATCGGCTTTAAAAAGATTTCGAAAGATTGAATTATAATTTAAAAAACAGTGGCGATCTCTCTATAAACGGATTTCTATTCATTTCTCTTTGATTGGGGAATTTTAACGCCAAATCCGTTGCGGTACCACTTGATTATCCCGTCGACCAATTTCGCCAAATTATATAAATCGCCAAATTATACAAATTGACATAATTTTTATTTTAAATAACGAAAAAACAAATAAATTAGTCCAACATTAATAAAAATACAAATAAAACAACATTTCAAAATAAGCTAATATAAAAGGAATTAAGTAAACAGAGTCTTTGTCTCCTGGTATTTTTTAACAAAGTGAAAAGAAAGTTCTTTTAAATGAGACATTTTAAATTAATCGTTTTTAATCTGACGTAATTTTGACCAAACTATTCTTTCTCTTTTTAATATTCACGTGAAAATACTTGTGTTAGAAATTAAATATTATTTGCGCTTTCCTAACAAAAATAGTTGAAAAGTATCCTATTAAAATAGCAAATAAATGTCTAGCGCAATTTCTAAATTTAAACCGTTTTGCAATATTATTTTGTGTTCATTTTATGTAATAACTGCAATGTGACGTAAATATGACGTAATTTCTCCTATTTAAGACTTCTAACGCATGTTAATAAATTTATGGCTTTACAAATTCCTTTCTCTCTTAAAATTCACGTGTAATTATAGTTTTTATGGCATAATTTTTAATAAGTTCAGGCTTTTTGTACATAATTATTTAATTCTAATTCCAAATGTTTTTTTTCTGTTTATAATAGTCACGTGTAAATAAATTTTTAATTTATTTACACGTATAATTTTTTTTTTTTTTTTGAAGCAAACATTATTGCTTTCGCTATTTATACAGTTGGCAACAGTTTAAATTAATATCACTTTCTAAAATCTGTTAAAAATATCTCTAGAAATGCTGAAAACCTGAATTTAAAATAGAAATAAAACCTCAAAAAATTAGTCAAAATAAAAAAATTAATGCAATCTGCACTCCGGCAAATTCTAACGCATAAAATGATCTAAAAATGATTAAATTCCTATGAACAGTTTTTGCTCCTATAAAACTTTTTTAGTGGAACGATTTTGTCCAACTTTAGCATTAAATATCTCTTAAAATAATTCTTCGATCTGAAAACTGTCTGCATCAGCGTGTTTATCAAACATTTCTGTATAATACTACCGATTTTCATATTTTTGTATGCATTATTTTTCTTAATATTAACGAAGAAAGACCTCCGGGCACAAAAAATTCAAAACCGGCGGCGGCGGCGGCGGTGACAGAGGTAGTTACCTTTTTTTAGAATAGAGAGATTATTTAATTCTAATTCCAAATGTTTTTCTGTTTATAATAGTCACATGTAAATAAATTTTTAATTTATTTACACGTATAAATATTTTTTTGAAGAAATTATTATTGTTTCCGCTGTTTATACAGTTGGCAACAGTTTAAATTAATATCACTTTCTAAAATCTGTAAAAAATATCTCTAGAAATGCTGAAAATTTGAATTTAAAATAGAAATAAAACCTCAAAAAATTAGTCAAATTACAAAAAGAAATACAGTCTGCACACCGGGAACTTTAACGTATAAAATGATCTAAAAATGATTAAATTCCCATGAACAGTTTTTGCTCCTATAAAACTTTTTTAGTGGAACGATTTTGTCCAACTTTAGCATTAAATATCTCTTAAAATAATTCTTCTATTTGAAAACTGTCTGCATCAGCGTGTTTATCAAACATTTCTGTATAATACTACCGATTTTCATATTTTTGTATGCATTATGTTTCTTAATATTAACGAAAAAAGACCTCTGGTCACAAAAAATTCAAAACCGGCGGCGGCGGTGACAGCGGTAGTTGCTTTTTAGGGTTTCGTTCATCTGACGAAACCCTATTCGTCTCGCTCCTCTGTCTGTCTGTCTGTCTGTCTGTCCGTCTGTCTGTCCGTCACAGAGCCCGTTCTCAGAAACTATACATGTTAGAGACATGAAATTTTGGCTACTTATAGCTGAACACCGCACATCATACGACAAATCATAAAATTTTGAAAAAGTCGTATATTTAACCCTTTGGGCTCCCGCATGTGTATTTTAAACAATTCTTTCTAAGTGAGCTCTTAATTAATTTGGAGGCGTGAAATTTTGCATACTTATAGCTGAACACCTCACATCAAATGACAAATCATAAAATTTCGAAAATGTCGTAAGTTTAACCCTTTGGGGTCCCACATGTGCATTTTAAACAATTCTTTCTAAGTGAGCCCCTAATTATGTTGGAGACATGAACTTTTGGCTACTTATAGCTGAACACCTCACATCAAACGACTAATCATAAAATTTTGAAAAAGTCGTACATTTAACCCTTTGGGCTTCCGCATGTGTATTTTAAACAATTCTTTCTAAGTGAGCTCCTAATTAGTTTGGAGGCGTGAAATTTTGCATACCTATAGCTGAACATCTCACATCATACGACAAATCATAAAATTTTGAAAAAGTCGTACATTTAACCCTTTGGGCTCCCACATGTGTATTTTAAAAAATTCTTTCTAAGTGAGCCCCTAATTAGGTTGGAGGCGTGAAATTTTGCATACTTATAGCTGAACACCCCACATCCAACGACAAATCATAAAATTTTGAAAAAGTCGTGCATTTAATCCTTTGGAGTCCCACATGTGCATTTTAAACAATTCTTTCTAAGTGAGCCCCTAATTATATTGGAGACATGAAATTTTGGATACTTATAGCTGAACACCTCACATCATACGACAAATGATAAAATTTTGAAAAAGTTGTACATTTAACCCTTTGGGCTCCCGCATGTGTATTTTAAACAATTATTTCTAAGTGAGCCCCTAATTAGGTTGGAGGCGTGAAATTTTGCATACTTATAGCTGAACACCTCACATCCAACGACAAATCATCAAATTTTGAAAAAGGTCGTGCATTTAACCCTTTGGGGTCCCACATGTGCAATTTAAACAATTCTTTCTAAGTGAGCCCCTAATTATGTTGGAGACATGAAATTTTGGGTACATATAGCTGAACACCTCACATCATACGATAAATGATAAAATTTTGAAAAAGTCGTACATTTAACCCTTTGGGCTCCCGCATGTGTATTTTAAACAATTATTTCTAAGTGAGCTCCTAATTAGTTTGGAGACTTGAAATTTTCCATACTTATAGCTGAACACCTCACATCAAATAACAAATCATAAAATTTTGAAATTATAGCTGAACATCTCAGATCTCACGTCAAATAATAAATTTTGAAAAAGTTTTATGTTTAACCCTTTCAACTCCAGCTTGTGTATTTTAAGCCATTCTTTCTAACTGAGCCCCTAATTAAATTGGAGATTTGAAATTTTGCATACTTATTGCAGAACAGCTGAGGCCTGGCGACAAATCATAAAATCTTACGTTTAACCCTTTGAGCTACCACATATGTATTTGAACAATTCTTTCTAAGAGAGCCCCTAATTAAGTTGGTGACATGAAATTTTGCATACGTATTGCTGAATGCCTCAGACCACACGACAAATCATAAAATTTCCAAAAAGTCTTTTATTATTTACCCCTCTGGGCTCTAACTTGTGTATTTTAAGCAATTTTTCTAACCTCCGCTCTTTTAACCCGGGGAGAAATTTCCCAACTTTTGCCGACACCCCTTTGACTATTCTTTCATATTATGCACCATAACCTTACATATTTTAGTTCCATTTTTTTCCGCCAGGTGCGCCTACTTATCTCGGGTGCTATGGGCCCAATCCCCTCGACTAATATATCTACGGATAGTATGTAAAAAGGAATTTCGTTCGGATACAGGTTTGTTTAGAATCAAGTGCGCCCCTGGTTGTGAAATGTGGAACTAACAGATTTTTCAAAAGGATAAAGTGTTTTGATAGGAATATTAAACGAAACCCTCTGTGCGATCTGTGATCACACTTACCCACTTGTTTTTAGAATAGAGAGATAAAAAACGAAATAAAAATATATTTATTTTAAATTCCTTGAATTCAAATGATGCCCAATGGGACAAAATAACAGATACATGAAAAATACCAAACTGGCTATCATGGTTTTAGAGGAAAGCACAAATTGAGATAAAAAATGGTATACTTTTCAGGAGAAGCAAAAATAAAAAAGTACTATTTTACACAGTCTTTTATACATATTTTTACTTTATGTTGAAAGTGTTGCAGAACTCATAAAGAATATGCGAACAAATCTGATTTAGTTTGTTTCAGAAATAGTGTTGATGTAGTCCTTATGTCCTGTATTTTTCTCATTAAAGATAGAAATAACAATCGCTCCAGTTACTTATAATAGATTCTATGCAAAAAATAATCGCCCTAATTAGTTTCTTTGCTCGCATAAACCGAGTTTCCATCTGCCTTTTCGTTATTGTTTGGTACTTGTTGTATTCACAAATGTATAGGGATTAACTTTTGTTTGACAGCATAGCATGGAATACTACAATTTTGGATTATCTGTTGGCGTAAAAAGGATATGTTAATGCTACGGAGATTTGCCCGAATACTAATGGCGCTTTTTTACGATATAACTTGCAGAATTCTTTTTTTGTCAGAAAGTGATATATATATGAATAATAGTTTCATTCATTTTGTTTTAATATGTTTTAAGTTTCAAAATGTGTGTGAATGTGTAAGAATGTGTGCAATGAATATTTCACAATTATTAACACAATGCATTTTTAATGACAGAATAAAGATAATTACACAATCTTATTAAAAAAATAAATCATAAATTCATGTTTTTATTTTTTCACTTTATTATACTACGATAAATTAATATATTTTCTGTATGGTTTTTCATATTTTCCCTCAATCAGAATTAATTTTCACAGAGAAATCTCAATAATTTAAGGGTGTAACTTATTCAGATGTTTCACATGTTAATTAAACAGACCTTTTCTGCTAAAAAACTCATCCGATCTCTACACAATTTTTTATTGAATCTATAGTTATAAAATGAATTAATGAGTTTTTTAAAAGAATAAATATATTTTATTGAGGTTATGAATAAAAAACCCTTTCGTACTTTTTTGAGTATAAAAAACGAAAAAAAAAAAACATTTATTTTAAATTCCTTGAATTCGAATGATTCTCAATGTGGCAAAATAACAGATACAAAAAAAAAAAAAAAAAAAAAAAAAAAAAAAACCAAAATGGAAGGAGGAAAGGCACAACTTGAGATAAATGCTACTTTTCAGGAGAAGCAAAAGTCCAAAAAGTACTCTTTTACACAGTCTTTTATACATATTTTTTTCCTTTTTGTTGAAAGTGTTGCAGAACTCATAATGAATATACGAACAAATCTGATTTAGTTTGTTTCAGAAATATTGTTGATGTAGTGTAACCATGGCGTGTATTTTCCTCATTAAAGATTGAAATAACAAATGCTCTAGTTATTTATAGTAGGTTCTACGCAAAAAAATAGCCCTAATTAGTTTCCTTACTTACATAAACCGAGTTTCCCTCTGCTTTTTCGTTATTGTTTTGTACTTGGTGTATTCCCAAATGTATGAGGATGAATTTTTGTCTGATAGCATGGAATGGGATAGTACAATTTTGGTTTATCTGTTGGCACAGTTAAGGATATGTTGATGCTAGGGAGATTTGCCCGAATACTAATGGTGCTTTTTTTCGAGATAACTTGCACAACTCTATTTTTGTTAGAAAGTGATACATATATGAATAAATTTTGCATTTAATACATATTAACTTATTTCAAAATGTGTGTGCTTGTGCAAGAATGTGCGAAATGAATATTTCATAATTATTAACATAAAGCATTATCTATATATATATATTACACTATCGCATGTGGCACAGAAATCGAGATTATTTGTTAATAGTGTAATGGCAACGCCCGAATGAAACGCATCTCATTGGTTATTGAACAGCATTTAATGCATCTCCATACCTATAATGAAGGTTACCATAGGGGGATCCTGTTCTGTCGCCAAATAACGCCAAGTTTGACGCTAACTTTGCGATATATCGCCAAATTTGGCGACCAAAATTAGTCAAGAAATGTGACACCAACTTGGCGATATCTCTAATATTTAGTCAAATTCACATAGACTTTCATTGTAAACCAATAAAGTTTACTTGCTTACAGAAAATCAACAAATTGAGATATTTTAATGCAACAAAAACTAATATTAGCTTAAGGGATTACATTAATTATATTTACGGGAGTCGAAGTAAATTAAATTATGAATAAAAGCAAGATGATACAATGCTTGTCATGGCTTCCCAAACATACATTTTAAGGGCGATCAAACTGGTCGCCAAGGGCGGCTAGTAATGATACAAATTAATATAATTAAAAACTGTTAAAAATCATAAATTTTCATTTTTGTTTAGGTTTTTTTATATTACGATAAATTATTATTCAAATTGTTTTGCGATCACCACAAAAATGTTTGCATAACATTATTAAATCTGCATTTATCGAATGAAATAAGGATTTTTTCAAATAATGAGTACTTATATTTTATTGAGGTTTTGAAAAAAAGCACTTTTGTACTGTTTTCTAGGAAAAATAACAAAAAGATAAAACGTTTGCTTCAAATTCCCTTAATTCAAATTATGCCTAATGAAATAAACTAACAGATAAAAATGATATCAAGATGGCTATTATGGTTTTGGAGGAAGGGTGTGGTAAAAAATGCTACTTTTCAGGAGAATAACCGCCCCCCCCCCCCCAAAAAAAAAAAAAGAACCATTTTACTTGTTTTTCCCCTAGATATTTAAACTGTTTGTTTCATTTTTTAGCTTTTATGTTGATTGTTTTAAGTTGTTAATTTAGTTATTTAATGTTTGTATGTCTTGAAACGCTACAACTAGGGGTATATGGAGCCATAGTAAATTTTAATATCGGCAATTTTGTCATATGTAGGACAGTACAATCTCTTGGGATAACACCAGCTGCTTTTCCATTACCAAATGAAACGCAATGTCCAAATGAGGGTAAAAAAATCACAAAAATTAATTTGTGATTTTTGAGCTTTGTGATTGACGGCATCTATGACGGAAAACCAAAAAATGTCACTAGATAGAATAAGCCTGAGGACGAATCTGAGCAAGCAGAGGAAAAGGACGGGCCCTCTTACGGTTATGATCTATATTGCTATATCTCAATAATACCTAAGTAGTTTTCAATATGTAAATTCAATACCAAGATGTGTAAAAAAAAGCAAATGTTATAGGTATTTATTTTTCATTTTTAACCACTTCTGAGAGTTAAGCGGCCTAGTTTACAAACGAATTTTGGATACTTTCAGAGCACATATCGAGACTGAAATTTTTGCATTTAGTGCAGTACATAATGTAAAATAATATTATAGATAAAAAGAAAAGGGATTATTTTTCTTTTTTTTTTCGAGTAGGTTTCCACTGTACCACTTCAACGTAAAATTTACCTGGGTACTCCCGGGAATATTATGCAGCACCCTAAGCTATATATTTGTCATATCAAAAGAGTGTTCTCTTTCTTTAATATATTTTAATATATTTAAAGATTTCTGTATTTGAGGATGTGTCTATTTAAAGGGCGTATAAAGCAAATTCCCGAAAGTTATTTAAAAATGTAGACTGAATCATTCCGGTGAACGAAAAATATTTTTTCTCAGTATCTAATTAGATAAAATATATTTTAATTGAAGTACAATATAGAACTGTGCTGAAATGTCTCTAATGCAACGTAAAAACTACTTGAAATCCTGTAATATAATCTGTATCTTCGTCACATCAAAGAGGCAACATATTTTTTCAAAAATATTTTAGTATATGTAAGGATGTGTATATTTAAGGATATGTAATAAAACAAAAACAAATGATAGTTAGAAATTAGTTAGAAAGTTATTCTGAAAATAACAGGAGTGAATGAAAAACTTTATTTTCACAGTATCTAATTAGAGATAATAAATATTCATTTTAAGTTAAATTTCAAACTTTAGTGAAATATGATTAATTTAACGCAAAAATATTCCTTGAAATCCTGCAATCTAAGCTACACCGTCGTCATAGCACAGAGTCATACTTTTAGATTAATACATTTATATTTCAAGATGTGTGTAAAAAATAGTATTTCAAAATATATACTGCAATAAGGAGAGTGAATGACAAAATGTATTTACACAGTATCTAATTGGAGGAAGTAAAATCTGAAGTGAAAATGTTTATAATGTAAATAATCAGGATAAAATATTTAAAACAGTGAAATAAATTATAATGATATAATTTTATTAATATTTTAAAATTAAAAAAAAAAGCTATCTGTTTAAATCTTTAATATATTATTTGATAAAAGAAGGAAATTTTTTATGTATTTTAGATTATTATATTATTATCAATATTCGCATCCGATTTAATGAATTTCAAAACTAAATACGTTTTTTATATTGTTTAAGTTATTATATATCTGAGTTAATTTTCTATCCACTAATATAAAAATATATTTATTAATAATTTGTTTTTAGCTATTTTATACAAATGCATAATGGATATTTCAGATGATTAATAAAACACTTCTTTTTGCTAGATTATAATCTAAACGATTTACTCTGTTTTAGTTCAGAAACATTGTAGATCTGATAAGGGAAATGCAGTTTGTTTAAGCGATATTCTGGTAAAGGGGTTTAATCTGATATACATCCTCTTGCTTATTAAGTGTGGAGATAAAATACTCTAAACTATATTCTATTTATAAGTCTAGAAACTAAAACTTGTTTTACCATTGTTATTTTACATCTTTACTTAAACGGAATTTCCTTTTTGTTATTTTGTTATTTTGTTATATATTTGCTGTATTCCCACAAGTATATGAATAAAAATTGCCCGACAGTCTAAAATGGGATAGTACAGTTTTAGATTATTGGTTGGCACAAAAGTGGCTATGTTACTGCTTTAAGGGAATCTCAAATATACACGTATACATCTCCCTATATATATAAAATCCTAATGAAACTAATTTATGAAACGGATTCCATGAAACGACTGAAATATAAAAAAATTATGAAACGATTCTATGAAACGACTGATTAAACAACTGATTATGTTTCACGGCGATTTCTCCTAAAGTATGGAGTACTTTGCGATGAAATTAACACCAAAAATCCGTATTGATCCGAAGATTTCAAAACTGGAATTAGAATTTTTAAATTCGAATTAGTTTTTGAAATATTATTTTTTTAAATTTTAAATACTTTTCTCTAATGATGGCAACTCAAATTTTAATCATATCAGATATTTTTTTAATATTTTAGAAAAGGTTATTATTTTAAAATTATTTGGCAACCAGTTTGGTCTCCCTTAAATGTATGCTAGGAAATGTATCAAGTTACTTTTATTCATAATTCAATTTGTATTTCATTATCATTTTATTTAATACATATTTTCATTTAAAACTGAAACATTTAAAATAAATGGCTGTCACTTCTTTCTTTTTTATTAAACGAAACGAAAAGAAAAATATTAGACACAGATGTCATATAAGCAACGCTGCACCTAATTGGTGCCAAAATGGCGTTATTTTCTCTGACATGGTAACCCGGCTATTGTTGCTTATTTATTAATAAACATTTATTTGAAATTATTTTCTTTTTATTTACAAAAAAATTTATAAATTTTTTTGTTCCATACTTATTAATTAAACTTTTTTTTTTATTTATTGTTATTTCATAAAAAAAAAAAAAAAAAAAAAAAAATTAAAAATACATATGTAACTGGTATTCGAAAACGAGGCTTTCGCCAAATTGTCGTAAAAAATGCACGCCAAAGCCGGTGCGTATATGACAATACAACAAATCATGTTCAGCTTCAAAACAATGTTTTAATGCTACTACTTCTCCCGTCGACCAATTTCGCCAAATTATATAAATCGCCAAACCACTCGCCAAATTATACAAATTGACATAATTTTTTATTTTAAATAACGAAAGAACAAATAAATTAGTATAACATTAATAAAAATACAAGTAAAACGTCGAAATAAAAATCACTCGTTGGCGTAAACACGTGTAACTTATATGAATAATTTGTCTGTATACTTCAATGTATAATATACTTGTATGAATAACTTGCTTTTATTTATTGCTGGGTGTGTGTTTATTACAGAGTGCAATAAATGTTCGAAAGTTATTTAAAAAATGCATTAAAATGGAACAAATGAATGTAAAACTATATTTCACAGTTTTTAATTAAATCAAACATATTTATTTGAGTGAAATTTGAAAGAGAAATAATAAGGTATATAATCAGGGTGAGATATATTTACGATTTCTTCATTTAAAGATAACTAATTAAATTAATATTTTTTAGTTAAAATAAGCTGTAAAATTATTTTTTAGATATTGTTTCACATGAAATAAAATCTTAGTATGTATTTCAGTTTTATAAATCATCATTTATATTCGATTCCACACTAATGAATTTAAAAATTCATTTCTGCTTGAAATTACTTTATTTTAAAATGTCTAATGAATTTTTTTTCTTATTCAGTTATGTGTTTTCTAATACAGTAAGTAACAACTTTTAAATGTAGATTTAATGGATGTTTTTTCAGGTGATTGTTAAAATATATATATTCTGTAAGCCTTTTTTTTATCCTTTAGATTGTATATATATAGAAGACGTTCAAGAGGATATTCTTTAAGTAATCCACATAATTTGCATTTTTTTTGCATGCCCAAAGTTGTCAAAGCTTTGTGTTTGTATAAACACCTCTAAAAACCCTTGGTTTAAGTTTAATCGCGAGGCCTCCTTGGAAATTAAAGAAGATTTTAAGCACAAAAATTGATCCGCTTGATAAGTATGACAATTCAGGAGTATATATTAACCATGTATTTGGGAAGGGTAATAGGAATTATTATGTGGGCATGACACAAAGAAAATTCATAGTTAGATGCAAGGAACATGTTGCAGGTAAAATATAATAGGGTAAATACAGCCTTATCAAGACTTTAAAAAAAAGACTATATCAACATCACATTCAATGAAACTAAATGAGTTATAGATCTGATTTTTATTTGCAAGTATTTGTAAGGGTATCGATTGAAATACATATAAGAAAAAAAAGTATGAAATGATACGTTGTCATTTCATATTTCGAATGTTTGGGTAGAATGGTTGAACAACTTTGGTAGCGGGTTATAGATGGAGCAACTGACAATGTTGAAAATGTAAGACGGCATTGTATCTTCACTTTATAATACAAACTGATCTCATATTCCAGTGTTTAGTGTATATTGCATTTGAGTTTCTTATATCTCTGGTGTTGATTTAGAGAATCTATCGAAACATGTCAATATTTTAATGTTTTTATTGATATTTGACCTCTCTTAAGCAATTAAAGTGTTACATTTATATATTACTATATATTTACTATATATTTTTAAGTTTTTGGAATATATATTTTATGGTGTTACTATTAATGGACGTAAATTTAGGCTTTTTGCTTTATATTTTAAATAATATTAGAAGAAATACATTTTAATTGAATTGAAATATGAAACTGTTTAAAACTTCTTTATCTATTTTGCCAAAAATTGTTGGCTTCATAAATAATTGATGATTAATTTTTTCGACAGATTCTATTATAGTACAGAATAAATAATCTGCCCCTAGCAATATCTGAACAAGTTTCGAATGAATAAAAGTGTCAGCCAATTCTTGTTTATCTAAACGTAATTTATCTATTAACTGATAATCAACAGAAGTCATTATCCTAGTACCGCTAATAATTTCAGAAACCAGATCTTTTGCAGTTATTTTTTCATAAGGATGATGACCACTAATAATAGTTAAAATTACACCATTAAATTCCTTTTCTATGGCGTCTCGATTCGCAAAAGTATAAACCAAAAGTGTTTCCTTAGCAACAGGTTTTAATTTTTACACTGAGGCTAAACTTTTTGTAATAAATGTTCTAGAGGATGCAGAATCATATAAAATTCTCATGTTTAATTTATTTCATGTTCCCTGCACTTGTACACAGGCAGTTTGTAACAATGTTGCATACTTTTCGGGTGAATTATTTGTTTTTATTACACATGAAAACACGGCTTGACTTTTGTCATTTTTAGACGTTTCGGCTTTCACTGAGTTATCATCGGGACGCTTTTTTGCCGATTTTTTAGTAGGACAAAATAAATAATTATGCTGATAACTTTTACACAATTCACAGGGAGGTATTTTTACCTTGCACAAAGATATTAAGAGCGATTTCAAGAAGCAACGATAACATCTTCCATCCTTTTTCAACTTATACCTCTTCTGTTCATCGGTAATCTCGTTACATTTTAAGCTTAAATGGTTCGAGTTACAAAAAATGCAAACATTTTTTACAATAGTGTTAAGCGTGACTAAAGTGGGAACATTAGGTTTTATCCTAGGGGCCCATTTTTCCCATCGTGTTACTTCCGGATTTTTTAAGGAAACCCATGACACTGTATTAGCTGCTTCGCGCGACTCTATTTCAAACTCTATGAAATTCACCAATTCATTCACGTCACCAGCTTTTTCAGCATTCTTTTTCCTCTGAAATTCTATAATTAAATTATGTGGTAACTGTTTTAAGATTATTGGTATCAATAAATACCCAAAATTATCTGACGCCACCCCAATAGCTTTTCAATTACGAATGCTGACCTCGCATTCGTTGTATAAATCCCGTAACAATTTTATGTTCGCGGTGAATTTTACCGGTTCTAGTTCTAACAACTTGTTTATAAACCCGCTTATCAAAATTTCTGGTCTACCGTACCGATTCTGCAGTAATTGTAATGACTGTTGATAATTAGTTTCGTTTAGGGCCAAATCGGAAATTGATCTAAGCGCTTCACCTGACAAAAATGATTTTAAGTAGTTGAATTTGTCAATTTTAGTTAAATTCTCGTTCGAATCGATTGTACTTTTAAAACTATTCATGAATTGTAAAAAGTATTTGGATCCCCCTTAAAGACTGGTATAGTTATTTTTGGCAAATTTATTGTTGCAGATTTACACTAACATAAGGAATTGTACTCGCATTAAATACAGAACTAGTATCAGGTTGATCAGAATCAATTTTAAATTTCTTCAAATTCAATTTAATTTTAAATTTGGTTTCGTTTATAATATCATCGTAATCGATGCTCGTGTGTATATCATATTCGAAAACTGTTCCATCATCAATTAAATCTTGAATCTGATTATTCAGTAGCTTTAATTCAGATTGCTTATCATTAATATTAGTTAAATATTTACTCAACTGTTCAAAATTACTTTTTTCTTCAAAGTATAGATTTTCTAAGAAATTATCAATTTTAGTAATAAACTTGCTTATGGAAGTCTTCATGACTTTCCGTTTACCTTTCAATTTGTCGAGATCCATTATTTTCAATTATTTTCATGCATAGAATATAATGGCTGCAGTACATTTTTTTATCCGCGACGAGAAGACAGATGAGCTGTGGACGTGTAATCCAATATTTTGAAGACAATGATAATCTTATAATCCTATGGAGCACTCACTAATTTAATCCTGACAAATTTCTAAACTCCTTTGGGTATTCGGCACCATGAAACATATTCACTTTCACATCTATCGAGAAATATCATTCGAAGTAATAAAAATTATTTCGAGAAAAATTAAACATATTTTGTTGATTCCAATTCTTAAAAAACAATAAACCTTGAAAGTCTTTTAATATTTTATTTTTGACAGCACAGCACGACGACATTTAGAAGAATTAATATTTAACAGTTAAAGATCACTAATTCCAAGAATGCCATATAAATATGCATCTCAGCCAAGTAATAAAGATATTCTAATCTTCTAGTTACATAAATTCAAGCATCACTTCACTACCATAAATCACACTTGTTCATATAAATATTTACAATTCCGAGAAAACATTTTTTCCCAACCAAACACAATTCGAAGTTTTTACGTACTAAAAGAATTCTAGCATCAGTCAGTTTATTCGCGTTCTTTCGCAAACACACGTACCGAGCCACATGATCTCGGCTATTTTTAGATTTCTCCCCACGCAGGCAGGAGCCATTTCGTAACAATCTATACAATCAGGTTAATATACACTCATGTTTGTGAAAATTGCAACATCATGAAGGAATGATGCGATTGAGCTGAAAATTTTAGAAAATGCAAAGTATAGTGCGTTATGCGAATGATTCCAATTTCAGAGTCACCACGTATGCCTGGAATGAGCAGCGACTTCTGGAGTGCTGCTGAAATCCTGCAAATAGAGGGTTGTAGCGGACGTTGAAATTTGTCTTTGTTTTAACTGCTAGTGAGTTAGGTGAGACGTTAGGTGAGACATAACTAAGCCTCTTCGACGAAAGAGTGCGAAATTTCAACAACTGACAGAGTTTGAACGAGGAAGAACCATCGAATTTCGTGAAGAAGGATTTTCTTATCGTGCAATAGCAACTGGTGTGCAGTATAACGGCAGATGATTCATCCGAATTTGGAAGCAGTGGACCTACGAGGTTAGGACAACTCGGAAATATGGCAGTAGACCCCGAACGGTGACGTCAACGCCCGATAATAGAAAGATCGTTTGAAGCTGATGAACTGTGCAGCTTCCTCTAGGCTGATGGTAGCACACTGCTACAGATGTATCACTGTCTGCATCATTAATTCATCGATGTCTGATGCACGAATGAATGCGTGCAAGAACTCCTTTACAGAGGATTCCCCTGACGAAAAACCATCATGGACGATAGCAGCTGCTACGAATTTTGGGCATTCTGAACAGCAACAGATACATCAGTTAACTGCTGGAGCCCGAAGAAGGTCCTTTCCTTCAAGGCATTCCTGGAGCTATCTTAAACAGGATAATGCTCGCCCACATGTTGCAAGGAATGTTCAAGACTTCTTGTCAGCAGAACACATACAGCTTCTTCCGTGGCCTGCGTATTCGACGGCCTATTGAACATGTGTAGGTTTTCGTTGATCGGCGTCTCGCTAGTGACCATCATCCTACAGCTTCTACGCTGAACTTTGGGTACTCATACAAATGTTATGGAATGCTCTTTCCCGGGCTGACATTTAAAATATGCTTGACTTCATGCCACGTCGCAGAGCAGCTCTTATTACAGAACTTGGCTGCTACACAAAACACTGATTTTTGTCACTTGTTATTGATTTTTGCTTTGAAAATATAATCACTTGTTTGTACCAATACCAGTCGTCTGTGTATTAAATTTCATTTATTTCTGATGATTCCTTCATGGTGTCGCAGTCTTTACAAGGATGAGTGTATTTTAAAGAGTCACTTAATTTTTAATTATGTAATTTTATTACTGATTTAAAATCAAAATATGTATGTGTTCATTTTTTTAAAAATGCTGTTTCACATGGAATGAGGTTTTAGTATGCATTTCATTTTAATGTATAATTTTCAGTATTCAGATCCGATTTAGTGAGTTTAAAAACTAAATTTATGTTTCATATAGTCAAAGTAAATAAATGTGTGAACTTTTATCTTTTCCAATATTACGTTGTTAAAAATATTATTATATTATTTGCTTTGAATTCTTTAATATATATCGCTACATGAACATTTCAGGATATTATTAAAATAGTATATATCTTTTGTTATCCAGATACTTTAGTGTATTTTCGTTCAAAAATATTATAAATCATGATAAGGAAACTACAAACAAATGTATTTCAGTTTGTTTCAGTGATAATTTGGTTAAGTAATTTAATCTGATGTACTGCGTCATGCTTATCAAGATTGGAACTTTCCACTTATTATATTTATAATTCTAGTAAATAATACATGTTTCAACAGTATTATTTTAATTCCTTACTTAAACGGAATTTCCATTTTGTTACTGTTATATACTGCTTCCATTCCCAAATGTATACGAATGAAATTTGCTCCGCAGAATAAATCGGATAGTGTACATTTAGATCATTGGTTAGTTCAAAAGTTGCTACGTAAGTGCAATAAGTAAATAAGGGTGTGTGTATGTACTGCTGAGTGCAATAAATATTCGAAAGTTATTTAAAAAGTGTAATTAAAAAAAATGAATGTAAAAAATAGTTTCACATCATCAAATTGAATGAACCATATATTTTATTTGAGTAAAATCTGAAACCCCCGGAAACAGTAAGGTATATGATCAGTGAAAAATATTTTTTTAGATTAATTCCTTTTAAATGAATTAATTAATCGATCTGTTTAATAAATCTATTAATATTTTTTAAATAAAAAAGTTCTAATATGATTTTTCTTTTTGTCTCATGAAATTAAATCTAAAATCATACTTCAGATTTTTTTAAATTGTTATCAACATTAAAATCCAATTTAATGAATTTAAAAATAAACTTTTTTTTCATATTTCTTCATATAGCAATACCAGTCTGCACATACACATACACAAAAAAATTACTTTGCTTTTATTTGCACAATTAATAAATTTTTTAGAAGATTATTAAAATATACACACCTTGTCATCATTTATTTTTATCCTTTAGATTTTATATATATTGAATAGATTAAAGTATATATCCTTTATATAATCTACATATTTTACCTTGTTTCCTTTCAAAGATATTGCAGAACGGATAAGAACAATACAAATAACTGCAATTATTTTTGATTTTGCGATATTTTCGAAAAGTAGTTTAATCTGATGTACTGCTTTTTACTCAATTTGTTTGGAGATAACAGTCGCTCCTCTTATTATTATTAATTCTACCTAAAACTTTTTCGTCATTGTGTTTTTCCTTACCTACTTAAACGGAATTTTCTCGTGATATCTATAATTATTATATAATAGATGTATTCCAAATGTATACGGATGAAATTTTATCAAATAGAATAAAATATAATAGTACAGTTTTGTATTACCTGTTCAAGAAAAAAAAATCGATGTATGGAAATTTGAAGAGATTGCCCAAAAATTAAATATATTTTTCTCCGTGATCTGCTGTTTATATATATTTTATGAGGTATGCTATGTGAATGATACTCATCTGAATAATGGACTCTTATAATGTATTTAGCATACTGTGTTATATGAATATATAAGAATGAAATAAATAAAAATTTCTTAGTTATGAGAAAAGTGCATTGAAGCTGCTCGAATATATGTGAAAATATATTCACAGCTTTTAGTTAAAAGTTAAGCTTTACTCAAAAGTGATTTCTTTTGGAGTGTAATCTTTAAATATGAAAAAAAGTTAATGTATTTATTTTATTTATTACATAATTTTAATTTAATTAATTAAATAAGTGGTGAGTCAATTTTTATTATGCGGGGCAATTTTTATAAAATTTGCTCCACATAAAATGTAATTTTACAATTTATTTCAGATTTTATTTATTATCAGGTTCTAAATTAATGAATATTCAAATCGAAATTAACGAATTAAAAAAATAAATGTATAGTTTAATAAAAATAAAGGGGGATTTTTTTTTCTTCTACAGTCATTCGTTTTTTAATGCGCAAAATAACGACTTGTTTTTAATTGTACATTTAACAGATAATTTTGACGATAACAAAGATTATATACTATTTAATATTTTTTATCCCATCGATTGTATAAATATTGAATATAAGAAAGTATATCCTTCAGACAATTTATCAAAATTTCTTTTTTTAAATTTTGCTGAAGTGTTAGAGAAAATACCGTTAAATGTAACTCATTTTGCTTCAGTTATATTTTTTGAAAGTAATTCAATCTGACGTACTGCTTCTTGCTCGTTAAGGATGGAGATAACAACATCTCTACTAATTATTATCAATTCTAACTAAAACTTGCATGGTCATTGTATTTTTCCATACGTATTTAAACCGAATTCCCTCCAACCTTTTATTGTTGTTTTATACTTGTATTCCTAAAGGTATACGGAGAAAATTTTCCTTTAGAGAAAAAAATGATAATACAGTTTTCGTAACCTATTCGCAAAAAATAGATATTTGGATATTAGATGAATTACGCAAATACTAATTATACTTTTCCCCAGATTATCTTGTTTAATTATATATTTTTTGGACTTGATATATGAATAATACTCTACGAAATAATGTGTTTTTTGTGTTTTAATGTATTGTGTTACATGTGAAGTGTATGTTAATGACATAGATGAATATGAAAATATATTTTTAAAGTTTTTTTTATAATTAAACATTTTTTTTCTATTGGAGTGTAATCTGAAACTGCTAAAAATTTAATCATATAATAAAAAAATGTATTTTTTATCTGTTACTTCATTATTTATCTAATAAATTAAATTAATATTTATTTTAAAGTAAGCTGCGGTTATAATTATTTAAGTTATTGTTGACACGAAATAAGATATTGGTTTGTATTTACGTATTTCTAATCATTATAAATTACGAAACACTACTTAATTTTAAACCTAAATTTGTTTGTGTTTTTTAATTAATGAAATGTATAAGGCATTTTTTCTTATCCGGCTACACGTTTTTATAACACACTAGGGGGCTCTGCCCCCTACGAGCTACACTCGTCAACCCCCGTTCAGAAACCGCAAACTCTAAAAGTACGCTAATTTGATCGGCTTTAAAAAGATTTCGGAAGATTGAATTATAATTTAAAAAACAATGGCGATCTCCCAATAAACGGATTTCTATTCATTTCTCTTTGACTGGGGAATTTTTAGGCCAAATCCGCTGCGGTACTACTTGATTAACCTGTCCACCAATTTTGCCAAATTATATAAATCGCCAAAGCACTCGCCAAATTATACAAATTGACATCATTTTTATTTTAAATAACGAAAGAACAAATAAATTAGTGCAACATTAATAAAAATACAAATAAAACGTCGAAATAAAAATAACTTGATGACGTAGACACGTGTAACTTGCTTAAAGTCAAGTTAATGTGACATTTACGATCAACCATTATTGGTATTTAATCTCATAATTTGGCGAATGATAGATTTTTGGTCGAAGGGATAACTAAGTAGTACCAAAAATACATATGCCAATCGCTGTTTTCGTCTTTGATTAAGTAAAATAAGATAAACATTTCAGAATAAGCTAATATAAAAGGAATTAAGTAAACAGAATCTTTGTCTCCCGATATTTTTTAACAAAGCGAAAAGAAAGTCCTTTTAAATAAGACATTTTAAATTAATCGTTTTTAATCTGGCGTAATTTTGACCAAACTATTTTTTCTCTTTTTAATATTCCCGTGAAAATACTTGTGTTAGAAATGTAATATTATTTGCGCTTTCCTAACAAAAATAGTTGAAATGTGTCCTCTCAAAATATCAAATAAATGTCTAGCGCAATTTCTAAATTTAAACCGTTTTGCAATATTATTTTGTGTTCATTTTATGTAATAACTGTAATGTGACGTAAATATGACGTAATTTCTCCTATTTAAGACTTCTAACGCATGTTAATAAATTTTTTATTTTACAAATTCCTTTCTCTCTTAAAATTCCCGTGTAATTATAGTTTTTATGACGTAATTTTTAATAAGTTCCTGCTTTTTGTACATAATTATTTAATTCCAATTCCAAATGTTTTTTTTTCTATTTATAATAGTCACGTGTAAATAAATTTTTAATTTATTACACGTATAAATATATATATATTTTTTAAGCAAACATTATTGTTTCCGCTGTTTATACAGTTGGCAACAGTTTAAATTAATATCACATCCTAAATTCTGTAAAATTATCTCTAGAAATGCTGAAAATTTGAATTTAAAATAGAAATAAAACCTCAAAAAATTAGCCAAATTAAAAAAAGAAATACTATGTGCACACCGGTAACTTGAAACGTATAAAATGATCTAAAACTGATTAAATTCCCATCAATAGTTTTTGCTCCTATAAAACTTTTTTAGTGGAACGATTTTGCCCAACTTTAGCATTAAATATCTCTTAAAATGATTCTTCGATTAGAAAACTTTCTACATCAGCGTGTTTATCAAACATTTCTGTATAATACTACCGATTTTCACATTTTTGTATGCATTATTTTTCTTAAAATTAACGAAGAAAGACTTCCGGTCACAAAAAATTCAAAACCGGCGGCGGCGGTGACAGCGGTAGTTACTTTTTTTTAGAATAGAGAGAAAATAATGTTTTGCTTTTAATTCTATTTTATGTACAGCACTTCTCAAAAATACGAATGATGAATATAACTCAAGATTTAATTATTGAAAACCATAAGAAATAATAAAATAAATAAATAAAACCCAAGAACTATAAATCATGAATAAAGTATAGATTATGAAATACTTTCCAACATTTCTAGAATACTTTATAAAATTAATAAAGATGAAGAGGATGTCAAATAGGACAATTTAGAAAACACGTGACACATTTGAATATCCAATTTCAGAAATTGTCGTCAATAGTTGAAAAAATAACTGAATTACTGATCAGAAGGCCTAGTGAAGACTGATGAAGGCCGAGTAAGTGTCGGTTGAAAACGTTTTGGTTTTTAAATGACTTTAATGTGTTTTTAAGGGATTTTATTATACTTGACACTCTTTTAAGCAATGTATTTACATTTATTTGTATCTTATGTATGTTAATTATTAATCAAGATGAATTTTCCACTGAAATTTTAATTTTATTGAAATCACACACTTCAAGTAATAGGCAAAAAAGTAATTTAATTGAAAATTGACTACCATAGCTTTTAACGAAATTCCAGCAATGTTATCAGACAGTGCTGTAACCGAATTCGTTTGTGTGTCTCTGTGAATGAACGATGAGTATTATGAACACCATATTCCAGGTCCTCACTGATATATGTCAACTTAAATGTGTTTGAAATTGTTTAATATCATTAAAATGAACTGCAAAAGATTTTTCCAAGAATATCCAATTTCAGAAATTGCCGTCAATAGTTGAAAAAATAAGTGAATTACTGATCAGAAGACCGAGTGAAGACTGATGAAGGCCGAGTAAGTGTCGGTTGAAAACGTTTTGGTTTTTAAATGACTTTAATGTGTTTTTAAAGGGTTTTATTATATTTGACACTCTTTTAAGCAATGTATTTACATTTATTTGTATCTTATGTATGTTAATTATTAATCAAGGTGAATTTTGCACTGAAATTTTATTTTTATTGAATTCACACACTTCAAGTAATAGGCAAAAAAGTATTTTAATTGAAAATTGACTACCATAGCTTTTAATGAAATTCCAGTAATGTTATCAGACAGTGCTGTAACCGAATTCGTTTGTGTGTCTCTGTGAATGAACGATGAGTATTATGAACACCATATTCCAGCTCCTCACTGATATATGTCAACTTAAATGTGTTTGAAATAGTTTAATATCATTAAAATCAACTGCAAAAGATTTTTCCAAGAATATCCAATTTCAGAAATTGCCGTCAATAGTTGAAGAAATAACTGAATTACTGATCAGAAGACCGAGTGAAGACTGATGAAGGCCGAGTAAGTGTCGGTTGAAAACGTTTTGGTTTTTAAATGACTTTAATGTGTTTTTAAAGGGTTTTATTATACTTGACACTCTTTTAAGCAACGTATTTACATTTATTTGTATCTTATGTATGTTAATTATTAATCAAGGTGAATTTTGCACTGAAATTTTAATTTTATTGAATTCACACACATCAAGTAATAGGCAAAAAAGTAATTTAATTGAAAATTGACTACCATAGCTTTTAACGATATTCCAGTAATGTTATCAGACAGTGCTGTAACCGAATTCGTTTGTGTGTCTCTGTGAATGAACGATGAGTATTATAAACACCATATTCCAGCTCCTCACTGATATATGTCAACTTAAATGTGTTTGAAATAGTTTAATATCATTAAAATGAACTGCAAAAGATTTTTCCAAGAATATCCAATTTCAGAAATTGCCGTCAATAGTTGAAAAAATAAGCGAATTACTGATCAGAAGACCGAGTGAAGACTGATGAAGGCCGAGTAAGTGTCGGTTGAAAACGTTTTGGTTTTTAAATGACTTTAATGTGTTTTTAAAGGGTTTTATTATACTTGACACTCTTTTAAGCAATGTATTTACATTTATTTGTATCTTATGTATGTTAATTATTAATCAAGGTGAATTTTGCACTGAAATTTTAATTTTATTGAATTCACACACATCAAGTAATAGGCAAAAAATTAACTTAATTGAAAATTGACTACCATAGCTTTTAACGAAATTCCAGTAATGTTATCAGACAGTGCTGTAACCGAATTCGTTTGTGTGTCTCTGTGAATGAACGATGAGTATTATGAACACCATATTCCAGCTCCTCACTGATATATGTCAACTTAAATGTGTTTGAAATAGTTTAATATCATTAAAATGAACAGCAAAAGATTTTTCCAAGAATATCCAATTTCAGAAATTGCCGTCAATAGTTGAAAAAATAACTGAATTACTGATCAGAAGACCGAGTGAAGACTGATGAAGGCCGAGTAAGTGTCGGTTGAAAACGTTTTGGTTTTTAAATGACTTTAATGTGTTTTTAAAGGATTTTATTATACTTGACACTCTTTTAAGCAAGGTATTTACATTTATTTGTATCTTATGTATGTTAATTATTAATCAAGATGAATTTTCCACTGAAATTTTAATTTTATTGAATTCACACACTTCAAGCAATAGGCAAAAAAGTAATTTAATTGAAAATTGACTACCATAGCTTTTAACGAAATTCCAGCAATGTTATCAGACAGTGCTGTAACCGAATTCGTTTGTGTGTCTCTGTGAATGAACGATGAGTATTATGAACACCATATTCCAGCTCCTCACTGATATATGTCAACTTAAATGTGTTTGAAATAGTTTAATATCATTAAAATGAACTGCAAAAGATTTTTCCAAGAATATCCAATTTCAGAAATTACCGTCAATAGTTGAAAAAATAACTGAATTACTGATCAGAAGACCGAGTGAAGACTGATGAAGGCCGAGTAAGTGTCTGCTGAAAACGTTTTGGTTTTTAAATGGCTTTAAAGTGTTTTTAAAGGATTTTATTATACTTGACACTCTTTTAAGCAATGTATTTACATTTATTTGTATCTTATGTATGTTAATTATTAATCAAGGTGAATTTTGCACTGAAATTTTAATTTTATTGAATTCACACACTTCAAGTAATAGGCAAAAAAGTAATTTAATTGAAAATTGACTAACATAGCTTTTAACGAAATTCCAGTAATGTTATCAGACGGTGCTGTAACCGAATTCGTTTGTGTGTCTCTGTGAATGAACGATGAGTATTATGAACACCATATTCCAGCTCCTCACTGATATATGTCAACGTAAATGTGTTTGAAATAGTTTAATATCGTTAAAATGAACAGTAAAAGATTTTTCCAAGAATATCCAATTTCAGAAATTGCCGTCAATAGTTGAAAAAATAACTGAATTACTGATCAGAAGACCGAGTGAAGACTGACGAAGGCCGAGTAAGTGTCGGTTGAAAACGTTTTGGTTTTTAAATCACTTTAATGTGTTTTTAAAGGATTTTATTATACTTGACACTCTTTTAAGCAATATATTTACATTTATTTGTATCTTATGTATGTTAATTATTAATCAAGATGAATTTTCCACTGAAATTTTAATTTTATTGAATTCACACACTTCAAGTAATAGGCAAAAAAGTAATTTAATTGAAAATTGACTACCATAGCTTTTAACGAAATTCCAGCAATGTTATCAGACAGTGCTGTAACCGAATTCGTTTGTGTGTCTCTGTGAATGAACGATGAGTATTATGAACACCATATTCCAGCTCCTCACTGATATATGTCAACTTAAATGTGTTTGAAATAGTTTAATATCATTAAAATGAACTGCAAAAGATTTTTCCAAGAATATCCAATTTCAGAAATTACCGTCAATAGTTGAAAAAATAACTGAATTACTGATCAGAAGACCGAGTGAAGACTGATGAAGGCCGAGTAAGTGTCTGTTGAAAACGTTTTGGTTTTTAAATGGCTTTAATGTGTTTTTAAAGGATATTATTATACTTGACACTCTTTTAAGCAATGTATTTACATTTATTTGTATCTTATGTATGTTAATTATTAATCAAGGTGAATTTTGCACTGAAATTTTATTTTTATTGAATTCACACACTTCAAGTAATAGGCAAAAAAGTATTTTAATTGAAAATTGACTACCATAGCTTTTAATGAAATTCCAGTAATGTTATCAGACAGTGCTGTAACCGAATTCGTTTGTGTGTCTCTGTGAATGAACGATGAGTATTATGAACACCATATTCCAGCTCCTCACTGATATATGTCAACATAAATGTGTTTGAAATAGTTTAATATCATTAAAATGAACTGCAAAAGATTTTTCCAAGAATATCCAATTTCAGAAATTGCCGTCAATAGTTGAAGAAATAACTGAATTACTGATCAGAAGACCGAGTGAAGACTGATGAAGGCCGAGTAAGTGTCGGTTGAAAACGTTTTGGTTTTTAAATGACTTTAATGTGTATTTAAAGGGTTTTATTATACTTGACACTCTTTTAAGCAACGTATTTACATTTATTTGTATCTTATGTATGTTAATTATTAATCAAGGTGAATTTTGCACTGAAATTTTAATTTTATTGAATTCACACACATCAAGTAATAGGCAAAAAAGTAATTTAATTGAAAATTGACTACCATAGCTTTTAACGAAATTCCAGTAATGTTATCAGACAGTGCTGTAACCGAATTCGTTTGTGTGTCTCTGTGAATGAACGATGAGTATTATAAACACCATATTCCAGTTCCTCACTGATATATGTCAACTTAAATGTGTTTGAAATAGTTTAATATCATTAAAATGAACTGCAAAAGATTTTTCCAAGAATATCCAATTTCAGAAATTGCCGTCAATAGTTGAAAAAATAAGTGAATTACTGATCAGAAGACCGAGTGAAGACTGATGAAGGCCGAGTAAGTGTCGGTTGAAAACGTTTTGGTTTTTAAATGACTTTAATGTGTTTTTAAAGGATTTTATTATACTTGACACTCTTTTAAGCAATGTATTTACATTTATTTGTAACTTATGTATGTTAATTATTAATCAAAGTGAATTTTGCACTGAAATTTTAATTTTATTGAATTCACACACTTCAAGTAATAGGCAAAAAAGTAATTTAATTGAAAATTGACTACCATAGCTTTTAACGAAATTCCAGTAATGTTATCAGACGGTGCTGTAACCGAATTCGTTTGTGTGTCTCTGTGAATGAACGATGAGTATTATGAACACCATATTCCAGCTCCTCACTGATATATGTCAACTTAAATGTGTTTGAAATAGTTTAATATCATTAAAATGAACTGCAAAAGATTTTTCCAAGAATATCCAATTTCAGAAATTGCCGTCAATGGTTGAAAAAATAACTGAATTACTGATCAGAAGACCGAGTGAAGACTGACGAAGGCCGAGTAAGTGTCGGTTGAAAACGTTTTGGTTTTTAAATGACTTTAATGTGTTTTTAAAGGATTTTATTATACTTGACACTCTTTTAAGCAATGTATTTACATTTATTTGTATCTTATGTATGTTAATTGTTAATCAAGGTGAATTTTGCACTGAAATTTTAATTTTATTGAATTCACACACTTCAAGTAATAGGCCAAAAAGTAATTTAACTGAAAATTGACGACCATAGCTTTTAACGAAATTCCAGTAATGTTATAAGACAGTGCTGTAACCGAATTCGTTTGTGTGTCTCTGTGAATGACCGATGAGTATTATGAACACCATACTCCAGCTCCTCACTGATATATGTCAACTTAAATGTGTTTGAAATAGTTTAATATCATTAAATTGAACTGCAAATGATATTTCCAAGAATATCCAATTTCAGAAATTGCCGTCAATAGTTGAAAAAATAACTGAATTACTGATCAGAAGACCGAGTGAAGACTGATGAAGGCCGAGTAAGTGTCGGTTGAAAACGTTTTGGTTTTTAAATGGCTTTAATGTGTTTTTAAAGGGTTTTATTATACTTGACACTCTTTTAAGCAATGTATTTACATTTATTTGTATCTTATATATGTTAATTATTAATCAAGGTGAATTTTGTACTGAAATTTTAATTTTATTGAATTCACACACATCAAGTAATAGGCAAAAAAGTAATTTAATTGAAAATTGACTACAATAGCTTTTAACAAAATTCCAGTAATGTTATCAGACAGTGCTGTAACCGAATTCGTTTGTGTGTCTCTGTGAATGAACGATGAATATTATGAACACCATATTCCAGCTCCTCACTGATATATGTCAACTTAAATGTGTTTGAAATAGTTTAATATCATTAAAATGAACAGCAAAAGATTTTTCCAAGAATATCCAATTTCAGAAATTGCCGTCAATAGTTGAAAAAATAACTGAATTACTGATCAGAAGACCGAGTGAAGACGGATGAAGGCCGAGTAAGTGTCGGTTGAAAACGTTTTGGTTTTTAAATGACTTTAATGTGTTTTTAAAGGATTTTATTATACTTGACACTCTTTTAAGCAATGTATTTACATTTATTTGTAACTTATGTATGTTAATTATTAATCAAGGTGAATTTTGCACTGAAATTTTAATTTTATTGAATTCACACACTTCAAGTAATAGGCAAAAAAGTAATTTAATTGAAAATTGACTACCATAGCTTTTAACGAAATTCCAGTAATGTTATCAGACGGTGCTGTAACCGAATTCGTTTGTGTGTCTCTGTGAATGAACGATGAGTATTATGAACACCATATTCCAGCTCCTCACTGATATATGTCAACGTAAATGTGTTTGAAATAGTTTAATATCATTAAAATGAACTGCAAAAGATTTTTCCAAGAATATCCAATTTCAGAAATTGCCGTCAATAGTTGAAAAAATAACTGAATTACTGATCAGAAGACCGAGTGGAGACTGACGAAGGCAGAGTAAGTGTCGGTTGAAAACGTTTTGGTTTTTAAATCACTTTAATGTGTTTTTAAAGGATTTTATTATACTTGACACTCTTTTAAGCAATGTATTTACATTTATTTCTATCTTATGTATGTTAATTATTAATCAAGGTGAATTTTGCACTGAAATTTTAATTTTATTGAATTCACACACTTCAAGTAATAGGCAAAAAAGTAATTTAATTGAAAATTGACTACCATAGCTTTTAACGAAATTCCAGCAATGTTATCAGACAGTGCTGTAACCGAATTCGTTTGTGTGTCTCCGTGAATCAACGATGAGTATTATGAACACCATATTCCAGCTCCTCACTGATATATGTCAACTTAAATGTGTTTGAAATAGTTTAATATCGTTAAAATGAACAGCAAAAGATTTTTCCAAGAATATCCAATTTCAGAAATTGCCGTCAATAGTTGAAAAAATAACTGAATTACTGATCAGAAGACCGAGTGAAGACGGATGAAGGCCGAGTAAGTGTCGGTTGAAAACGTTTTGGTTTTTAAATGACTTTAATGTGTTTTTAAAGGATTTTATTATACTTGACACTCTTTTAAGCAATGTATTTACATTTATTTGTAACTTATGTATGTTAATTATTAATCAAGGTGAATTTTGCACTGAAATTTTAATTTTATTGATTTCACACACTTCAAGTAATAGGCAAAAAAGTAATTTAATTGAAAATTGACTACCATAGCTTTTAACGAAATTCCAGTAATGTTATCAGACGGTGCTGTAACCGAATTCGTTTGTGTGTCTCTGTGAATGAACGATGAGTATTATGAACACCATATTCCAGCTCCTCACTGATATATGTCAACGTAAATGTGTTTGAAATAGTTTAATATCATTAAAATGAACTGCAAAAGATTTTTCCAAGAATATCCAATTTCAGAAATTGCCGTCAATAGTTGAAAAAATAACTGAATTACTGATCAGAAGACCGAGTGAAGACTGACGAAGGCAGAGTAAGTGTCGGTTGAAAACGTTTTGGTTTTTAAATCACTTTAAAGTGTTTTTAAAGGATTTTATTATACTTGACACTCTTTTAAGCAATGTATTTACATTTATTTCTATCTTATGTATGTTAATTATTAATCAAGGTGAATTTTGCACTGAAATTTTAATTTTATTGAATTCACACACTTCAAGTAATAGGCAAAAAATAATTTAATTGAAAATTGACTACCATAGCCTTTAACGAAATTCCAGTAATGTTATCAGACGGTGCTGTAACCGAATTTGTTTGTGTGTCTCTGTGAATGAACGATGAGTATTATAAACACCATATTCCAGCTCCTCACTGATATATGTCAACTTAAATGTGTTTGAAATAGTTTAATATCGTTAAAATGAACAGTAAAAGATTTTTCCAAGAATATCCAATTTCAGAAATTGCCGTCAATAGTTGAAAAAATAACTGAATTACTGATCAGAAGACCGAGTGAAGACTGACGAAGGCCGAGTAAGTGTCGGTTGAAAACGTTTTGGTTTTTAAATCACTTTAATGTGTTTTTAAAGGATTTTATTATACTTGACACTCTTTTAAGCAATGTATTTACATTTATTTGTATCTTATGTATGTTAATTATTAATCAAGATGAATTTTCCACTGAAATTTTAATTTTATTGAATTCACACAGTTCAAGTAATAGGCAAAAAAGTAATTTAATTGAAAATTGACTACCATAGCTTTTAACGAAATTCCAGCAATGTTATCAGACAGTGCTGTAACCGAATTCGTTTGTGTGTCTCTGTGAATGAACGATGAGTATTATGAACACCATATTCCAGCTCCTCACTGATATATGTCAACGTAAATGTGTTTGAAATAGTTTAATATCATTAAAATGAACTGCAAAAGATTTTCCAAGAATATCCAATTTCAGAAATTGCCGTCAATAGTTGAAAAAATAACTGAATTACTGATCAGAAGACCGAGTGAAGACTGACGAAGGCCGAGTAAGTGTCGGTTGAAAACGTTTTGGTTTTTAAATCACTTTAATGTGTTTTTAAAGGATTTTATTATACTTGACACTCTTTTAAGCAATGTATTTACATTTATTTGTATCTTATGTATGTTAATTATTAATCAAGATGAATTTTCCACTGAAATTTTAATTTTATTGAATTCACACACTTCAAGTAATAGGCAAAAAAGTAATTTAATTGAAAATTGACTACCATAGCTTTTAACGAAATTCCAGCAATGTTATCAGACAGTGCTGTAACCGAATTCGTTTGTGTGTCTCTGTGAATGAACGATGAGTATTATGAACACCATATTCCAGCTCCTCACTGATATATGTCAACTTAAATGTGTTTGAAATAGTTTAATATCATTAAAATGAACTGCAAAAGATTTTTCCAAGAATATCCAATTTCAGAAATTACCGTCAATAGTTGAAAAAATAACTGAATTACTGATCAGAAGACCGAGTGAAGACTGATGAAGGCCGAGTAAGTGTCTGTTGAAAACGTTTTGGTTTTTAAATGGCTTTAATGTGTTTTTAAAGGATTTTATTATACTTGACACTCTTTTAAGCAATGTATTTACATTTATTTGTATCTTATGTATGTTAATTATTAATCAAGGTGAATTTTGCACTGAAATTTTAATTTTATTGAATTCACACACATCAAGTAATAGGCAAAAAAGTAATTTAATTGAAAATTGACTACCATAGCTTTTAATGAAATTCCAGTAATGTTATCAGACAGTGCTGTAACCGAATTCGTTTGTGTGTCTCTGTGAATGAACGATGAGTATTATGAACACCATATTCCAGCTCCTCACTGATATATGTCAACGTAAATGTGTTTGAAATAGTTTAATATCATTAAAATGAACTGCAAAAGATTTTCCAAGAATATCCAATTTCAGAAATTGCCGTCAATAGTTGAAAAAATAACTGAATTACTGATCAGAAGACCGAGTGAAGACTGATGAAGGCCGAGTAAGTGTCTGTTGAAAACGTTTTGGTTTTTAAATGGCTTTAATGTGTTTTTAAAGGATTTTATTATACTTGACACTCTTTTAAGCAATGTATTTACATTTATTTGTATCTTATGTATGTTAATTATTAATCAAGGTGAATTTTGCACTGAAATTTTAATTTTATTGAATTCACACACATCAAGTAATAGGCAAAAAAGTAATTTAATTGAAAATTGACTACCATAGCTTTTAATGAAATTCCAGTAATGTTATCAGACAGTGCTGTAACCGAATTCGTTTGTGTGTCTCTGTGAATGAACGATGAATATTATGAACACCATATTCCAGCTCCTCACTGATATATGTCAACTTAAATGTGTTTGAAATAGTTTAATATCATTAAAATGAACAGCAAAAGATTTTTCCAAGAATATCCAATTTCAGAAATTGCCGTCAATAGTTGAAAAAATAACTGAATTACTGATCAGAAGACCGAGTGAAGACGGATGAAGGCCGAGTAAGTGTCGGTTGAAAACGTTTTGGTTTTTAAATGACTTTAATGTGTTTTTAAAGGATTTTATTATACTTGACACTCTTTTAAGCAATGTATTTACATTTATTTGTAACTTATGTATGTTAATTATTAATCAAGGTGAATTTTGCACTGAAATTTTAATTTTATTGAATTCACACACTTCAAGTAATAGGCAAAAAAGTAATTTAATTGAAAATTGACTACCATAGCTTTTAACGAAATTCCAGTAATGTTATCAGACGGTGCTGTAACCGAATTCGTTTGTGTGTCTCTGTGAATGAACGATGAGTATTATGAACACCATATTCCAGCTCCTCACTGATATATGTCAACGTAAATGTGTTTGAAATAGTTTAATATCATTAAAATGAACTGCAAAAGATTTTTCCAAGAATATCCAATTTCAGAATTTGCCGTCAATAGTTGAAAAAATAACTGAATTACTGATCAGAAGACCGAGTGAAGACTGACGAAGGCCGAGTAAGTGTCGGTTGAAAACGTTTTGGTTTTTAAATCACTTTAATGTGTTTTTAAAGGATTTTATTATACTTGACACTCTTTTAAGCAATGTATTTACATTTATTTCTATCTTATGTATGTTTATTATTAATCAAGGTGAATTTTGCACTGAAATTTTAATTTTATTGATTTCACACACTTCAAGTAATAGGCAAAAAAGTAATTTAATTGAAAATTGACTACCATAGCTTTTAACGAAATTCCAGTAATGTTATCAGACGGTGCTGTAACCGAATTCGTTTGTGTGTCTCTGTGAATGAACGATGAGTATTATGAACACCATATTCCAGCTCCTCACTGATATATGTCAACGTAAATGTGTTTGAAATAGTTTAATATCATTAAAATGAACTGCAAAAGATTTTTCCAAGAATATCCAATTTCAGAAATTGCCGTCAATAGTTGAAAAAATAACTGAATTACTGATCAGAAGACCGAGTGAAGACTGACGAAGGCCGAGTAAGTGTCGGTTGAAAACGTTTTGTCTTTTAAATCACTTTAATGTGTTTTTAAAGGATTTTATTATACTTGACACTCTTTTAAGCAATGTATTTACATTTATTTGTATCTTATGTATGTTAATTATTAATCAAGATGAATTTTCCACTG
Source organism: Maratus speciosus (assembly GCA_963932465.1). Classification (NCBI taxonomy): domain Eukaryota; kingdom Metazoa; phylum Arthropoda; class Arachnida; order Araneae; family Salticidae; genus Maratus; species Maratus speciosus. Next base: position 331,379,095 of record OZ010786.1, read on the forward strand.
AAATTTTAATTTTATTGAATTCACACACTTCAAGTAATAGGCAAAAAAGTAATTTAATTGAAAATTGACTACCATAGCTTTTAGCGAAATTCCTGCAATGTTATCAGACAGTGCTGTAACCGAATTCGTTTGTGTGTCTCTGTGAATGAACGATGAGTATTATGAACACCATATTCCAGCTCCTCACCGATATATGTCAACTTAAATGTGTTTGAAATAGTTTAATATCATTAAAATGAACTGCAAAAGATTTTTCCAAGAATATCCAATTTCAGAAATTACCGTCAATAGTTGAAAAAATAACTCAATTACTGATCAGAAGACCGAGTGAAGACTGATGAAGGCCGAGTAAGTGTCTGTTGAAAATGTTTTGGTTTTTAAATGGCTTTAATGTGTTTTTAAAGGATTTTATTATACTTGACACTCTTTTAAGCAATGTATTTACATTTATTTGTATCTTATGTATGTTAATTATTAATCAAGGTGAATTTTGCACTGAAATTTTATTTTTATTGAATTCACACACTTCAAGTAATAGGCAAAAAAGTATTTTAATTGAAAATTGACTACCATAGCTTTTAACGAAATTCCAGTAATGTTATCAGACAGTGCTGTAACCGAATTCGTTTGTGTGTCTCTGTGAATGAACGATGAGTATTATGAACACCATATTCCAGCTCCTCACTGATATATGTCAACTTAAATGTGTTTGAAATAGTTTAATATCATTAAAATGAACTGCAAAAGATTTTTCCAAGAATATCCAATTTCAGAAATTGCCGTCAATAGTTGAAGAAATAACTGAATTACTGATCAGAAGACCGAGTGAAGACTGATGAAGGCCGAGTAAGTGTCGGTTGAAAACGTTTTGGTTTTTAAATGACTTTAATGTGTTTTTAAAGGGTTTTATTATACTTGACACACTTTTAAGCAATGTATTTACATTTATTTGTAACTTATGTATGTTAATTATTAATCAAAGTGAATTTTGCACTGAAATTTTAATTTTATTGAATTCACACACTTCAAGTAATAGGCAAAAAAGTAATTTAATTGAAAATTGACTACCATAGCTTTTAACGAAATTCCAGTAATGTTATCAGACGGTGCTGTAACCGAATTCGTTTGTGTGTCTCTGTGAATGAACGATGAGTATTATGAACACCATATTCCAGCTCCTCACTGATATATGTCAACGTAAATGTGTTTGAAATAGTTTAATATCATTAAAATGAACTGCAAAAGATTTTTCCAAGAATATCCAATTTCAGAAATTGCCGTCAATAGTTGAAAAAATAACTGAATTACTGATCAGAAGACCGAGTGAAGACTGACGAAGGCCGAGTAAGTGTCGGTTGAAAACGTTTTGGTTTTTAAATCACTTTAATGTGTTTTTAAAGGATTTTATAATACTTGACACTCTTTTAAGCAATGTATTTACATTTATTTCTATCTTATGTATGTTAATTATTAATCAAGGTGAATTTTGCACTGAAATTTTAATTTTATTGAATTCACACACTTCAAGTAATAGGCAAAAAAGTAATTTAATTGAAAATTGACTACCATAGCTTTTAACGAAATTCCAGCAATGTTATCAGACAGTGCTGTAACCGAATTCGTTTGTGTGTCTCTGTGAATGAACGATGAGTATTATGAACACCATATTCCAGCTCCTCACTGATATATGTCAACTTAAATGTGTTTGAAATAGTTTAATATCATTAAAATGAACTGCAAAAGATTTTTCCAAGAATATCCAATTTCAGAAATTGCCGTCAATAGTTGAAAAAATAACTGAATTACTGATCAGAAGACCGAGTGAAGACTGATGAAGGCCGAGTAAGTGTCGGTTGAAAACGTTTTGGTTTTTAAATGGCTTTAATGTGTTTTTAAAGGATTTTATTATACTTGGCACTCTTTTAAGCATATATTTACATTTATTTGTATCTTATGTATGTTAATTATTAATCAAGGTGAATTTTGCACTGAAATTTTATTTTTATTGAATTCACACACTTCAAGTAATAGGCAAAAAAGTATTTTAATTGAAAATTGACTACCATAGCTTTTAATGAAATTCCAGTAATGTTATCAGACAGTGCTGTAACCGAATTCCTTTGTGTGTCTCTGTGAATGAACGATGAGTATTATGAACACCATATTCCAGCTCCTCACTGATATATGTCAACTTAAATGTGTTTGAAATAGTTTAATATCATTAAAATGAACTGCAAAAGATTTTTCCAAGAATATCCAATTTCAGAAATTGCCGTCAATGGTTGAAAAAATAACTGAATTACTGGTCAGAAGACCGAGTGAAGACTGACGAAGGCCGAGTAAGTGTCGGTTGAAAACGTTTTGGTTTTTAAATGACTTTAATGTGTTTTTAAAGGATTTTATTATACTTGACACTCTTTTAAGCAATGTATTTACATTTATTTGTATCTTATGTATGTTAATTGTTAATCAAGGTGAATTTTGCAATGAAATTTTAATTTTATTGAATTCACACACTTCAAGTAATAGGCCAAAAAGTAATTTAACTGAAAATTGACTACCATAGCTTTTAACGAAATTCCAGTAATGTTATAAGACAGTGCTGTAACCGAATTCGTTTGTGTGTCTCTGTGAATGACCGATGAGTATTATGAACACCATACTCCAGCTCCTCACTGATATATGTCAACTTAAATGTGTTTGAAATAGTTTAATATCATTAAATTGAACTGCAAATGATATTTCCAAGAACATCCAATTTCAGAAATTGCCGTCAATAGTTGAAAAAATAACTGAATTACTGATCAGAAGACCGAGTGAAGACTGATGAAGGCCGAGTAAGTGTCGGTTGAAAACGTTTTGGTTTTTAAATGACTTTAATGTGTTTTTAAAGGGTTTTATTATACTTGACACTCTTTTAAGCAATGTATTTACATTTATTTGTATCTTATGTATGTTAATTATTAATCAAGGTGAATTTTGCACTGAAATTTTAATTTTATTGAATTCACACACATCAAGAAATAGGCAAAAAAGTAATTTAATTGAAAATTGACTACCATAGCTTTTAACGAAATTCCAGTAATGTTATCAGACGGTGATGTAACCGAATTCGTTTGTGTGTCTCTGTGAATGAACGATGAGTATTATGAACACCATATTCCAGCTCCTCACTGATATATGTCAACGTAAATGTGTTTGAAATAGTTTAATATCATTAAAATGAACTGCAAAAGATTTTTCCAAGAATATCCAATTTCAGAAATTGCCGTCAATAGTTGAAAAAATAACTGAATTACTGATCAGAAGACCGAGTGAAGACTGACGAAGGCCGAGTAAGTGTCGGTTGAAAACGTTTTGGTTTTTAAATCACTTTAATGTGTTTTTAAAGGATTTTATTATACTTGACACTCTTTTAAGCAATGTATTTACATTTATTTGTATCTTATGTATGTTAATTATTAATCAAGATGAATTTTCCACTGAAATTTTAATTTTATTGAATTCACACACTTCAAGTAATAGGCAAAAAAGTAATTTAATTGAAAATTGACTACCATAGCTTTTAGCGAAATTCCAGCAATGTTATCAGACAGTTCTGTAACCGAATTCGTTTGTGTGTATCTGTGAATGAACGATGAGTATTATGAACACCATATTCCAGCTCCTCACCGATATATGTCAACTTAAATGTGTTTGAAATAGTTTAATATCATTAAAATGAACTGCAAAAGATTTTTCCAAGAATATCCAATTTCAGAAATTACCGTCAATAGTTGAAAAAATAACTGAATTACTGATCAGAAGACCGAGTGAAGACTGATGAAGGCCGAGTAAGTGTCTGTTGAAAATGTTTTGGTTTTTAAATGGCTTTAATGTGTTTTTAAAGGGTTTTATTATACGTGACACTCTTTTAAGCAACGTATTTACATTTATTTGTATCTTATGTATGTTAATTATTAATCAAGGTGAATTTTGCACTGAAATTTTAATTTTATTGAATTCACACACATCAAGTAATAGGCAAAAAAGTAATTTAATTGAAAATTGACTACCATAGCTTTTAACGAAATTCCAGTAATGTTATCAGACAGTGCTGTAACCGAATTCGTTTGTGTGTTTCTGTGAATGAACGATGAGTATTATAAACACCATATTCCAGCTCCTCACAGATATATGTCAACTTAAATGTGTTTGAAATAGTTTAATATCATTAAAATGAACTGCAAAAGATTTTTCCAAGAATATCCAATTTCAGAAATTGCCGTCAATAGTTGAAAAAATAAGAGAATTACTGATCAGAAGACCGAGTGAAGACTGATGAAGGCCGAGTAAGTGTCGGTTGAAAACGTTTTGGTTTTTAAATGACTTTAATGTGTTTTTAAAGGGTTTTTTATACTTGACACTCTTTTAAGCAATGTATTTACATTTATTTGTATCTTATGTATGTTAATTATTAATCAAGGTGAATTTTGCACTGAAATTTTAATTTTATTGAATTCACACACATCAAGTAATAGGCAAAAAATTAACTTAATTGAAAATTGACTACCATAGCTTTTAACGAAATTCCAGTAATGTTATCAGACAGTGCTGTAACCGAATTCGTTTGTGTGTCTCTGTGAATGAACGATGAGTATTATGAACACCATATTCCAGCTCCTCACTGATATATGTCGACTTAAATGTGTTTGAAATAGTTTAATATCATTAAAATGAACAGCAAAAGATTTTTCCAAGAATATCCAATTTCAGAAATTGCCGTCAATAGTTGAAAAAATAACTGAATTACTGATCAGAAGACCGAGTGAAGACTGATGAAGGCCGAGTAAGTGTCGGTTGAAAACGTTTTGGTTTTTAAATGACTTTAATGTGTTTTTAAAGGATTTTATTATACTTGACACTCTTTTAAGCAATGTATTTACATTTATTTGTAACTTATGTATGTTAATTATTAATCAAAGTGAATTTTGCACTGAAATTTTAATTTTATTGAATTCACACACTTCAAGTAATAGGCAAAAAAGTAATTTAATTGAAAATTGACTACCATAGCTTTTAACGAAATTCCAGTAATGTTATCAGACGGTGCTGTAACCGAATTCGTTTGTGTGTCTCTGTGAATGAACGATGAGTATTATGAACACCATATTCCAGCTCCTCACTGATATATGTCAACGTAAATGTGTTTGAAATAGTTTAATATCATTAAAATGAACTGCAAAAGATTTTTCCAAGAATATCCAATTTCAGAAATTGCCGTCAATAGTTGAAAAAATAACTGAATTACTGATCAGAAGACCGAGTGAAGACTGACGAAGGCCGAGTAAGTGTCGGTTGAAAACGTTTTGGTTTTTAAATCACTTTAATGTGTTTTTAAAGGATTTTATAATACTTGACACTCTTTTAAGCAATGTATTTACATTTATTTCTATCTTATGTATGTTAATTATTAATCAAGGTGAATTTTGCACTGAAATTTTAATTTTATTGAATTCACACACTTCAAGTAATAGGCAAAAAAGTAATTTAATTGAAAATTGACTACCATAGCTTTTAACGAAATTCCAGCAATGTTATCAGACAGTGCTGTAACCGAATTCGTTTGTGTGTCTCTGTGAATGAACGATGAGTATTATGAACACCATATTCCAGCTCCTCACTGATATATGTCAACTTAAATGTGTTTGAAATAGTTTAATATCATTAAAATGAACTGCAAAAGATTTTTCCAAGAATATCCAATTTCAGAAATTGCCGTCAATAGTTGAAAAAATAACTGAATTACTGATCAGAAGACCGAGTGAAGACTGATGAAGGCCGAGTAAGTGTCGGTTGAAAACGTTTTGGTTTTTAAATGGCTTTAATGTGTTTTTAAAGGATTTTATTATACTTGGCACTCTTTTAAGCATATATTTACATTTATTTGTATCTTATGTATGTTAATTATTAATCAAGGTGAATTTTGCACTGAAATTTTATTTTTATTGAATTCACACACTTCAAGTAATAGGCAAAAAAGTATTTTAATTGAAAATTGACTACCATAGCTTTTAATGAAATTCCAGTAATGTTATCAGACAGTGCTGTAACCGAATTCCTTTGTGTGTCTCTGTGAATGAACGATGAGTATTATGAACACCATATTCCAGCTCCTCACTGATATATGTCAACTTAAATGTGTTTGAAATAGTTTAATATCATTAAAATGAGCTGCAAAAGATTTTTCCAAGAATATCCAATTTCAGAAATTGCCGTCAATGGTTGAAAAAATAACTGAATTACTGGTCAGAAGACCGAGTGAAGACTGACGAAGGCCGAGTAAGTGTCGGTTGAAAACGTTTTGGTTTTTAAATGACTTTAATGTGTTTTTAAAGGATTTTATTATACTTGACACTCTTTTAAGCAATGTATTTACATTTATTTGTATCTTATGTATGTTAATTGTTAATCAAGGTGAATTTTGCACTGAAATTTTAATTTTATTGAATTCACACACTTCAAGTAATAGGCCAAAAAGTAATTTAACTGAAAATTGACTACCATAGCTTTTAACGAAATTCCAGTAATGTTATAAGACAGTGCTGTAACCGAATTCGTTTGTGTGTCTCTGTGAATGACCTATGAGTATTATGAACACCATACTCCAGCTCCTCACTGATATATGTCAACTTAAATGTGTTTGAAATAGTTTAATATCATTAAATTGAACTGCAAATGATATTTCCAAGAACATCCAATTTCAGAAATTGCCGTCAATAGTTGAAAAAATAACTGAATTACTGATCAGAAGACCGAGTGAAGACTGATGAAGGCCGAGTAAGTGTCGGTTGAAAACGTTTTGGTTTTTAAATGACTTTAATGTGTTTTTAAAGGGTTTTATTATACTTGACACTCTTTTAAGCAATGTATTTACATTTATTTGTATCTTATGTATGTTAATTATTAATCAAGGTGAATTTTGCACTGAAATTTTAATTTTATTGAATTCACACACATCAAGAAATAGGCAAAAAAGTAATTTAATTGAAAATTGACTACCATAGCTTTTAACAAAATTCCAGTAATGTTATCAGACAGTGCTGTAACCGAATTCGTTTGTGTGTCTCTGTGAATGAACGATGAATATTATGAACACCATATTCCAGCTCCTCACTGATATATGTCAACTTAAATGTGTTTGAAATAGTTTAATATCATTAAAATGAACAGCAAAAGATTTTTCCAAGAATATCCAATTTCAGAAATTGCCGTCAATAGTTGAAAAAATAACTGAATTACTGATCAGAAGACCGAGTGAAGACGGATGAAGGCCGAGTAAGTGTCGGTTGAAAACGTTTTGGTTTTTAAATGACTTTAATGTGTTTTTAAAGGATTTTATTATACTTGACACTCTTTTAATCAATGTATTTACATTTATTTGTAACTTATGTATGTTAATTATTAATCAAGGTGAATTTTGCACTGAAATTTTAATTTTATTGAATTCACACACTTCAAGTAATAGGCAAAAAAGTAATTTAATTGAAAATTGACTACCATAGCTTTTAACGAAATTCCAGTAATGTTATCAGACGGTGCTGTAACCGAATTCGTTTGTGTGTCTCTGTGAATGAACGATGAGTATTATGAACACCATACTCCAGCTCCTCACTGATATATGTCAACGTAAATGTGTTTGAAATAGTTTAATATCATTAAAATGAACTGCAAAAGATTTTTCCAAGAATATCCAATTTCAGAAATTGCCGTCAATAGTTGAAAAAATAACTGAATTACTGATCAGAAGACCGAGTGAAGACTGACGAAGGCCGAGTAAGTGTCGGTTGAAAACGTTTTGGTTTTTAAATCACTTTAATGTGTTTTTAAAGGATTTTATTATACTTGACACTCTTTTAAGCAATGTATTTACATTTATTTCTATCTTATGTATGTTAATTATTAATCAAGGTGAATTTTGCACTGAAATTTTAATTTTATTGAATTCGCACACTTTAAGTAATAGGCAAAAAAGTAATTTAATTGAAAATTGACGACCATAGCTTTTAACGAAATTCCAGTAATGTTATAAGACAGTGCTGTAACCGAATTCGTTTGTGTGTCTCTGTGAATGACCGATGAGTATTATGAACACCATACTCCAGCTCCTCACTGATATATGTCAACTTAAATGTGTTTGAAATAGTTTAATATCATTAAATTGAACTGCAAATGATATTTCCAAGAATATCCAATTTCAGAAATTGCCGTCAATAGTTGAAAAAATAACTGAATTACTGATCAGAAGACCGAGTGAAGACTGATGAAGGCCGAGTAAGTGTCGGTTGAAAACGTTTTGGTTTTTAAATGACTTTAATGTGTTTTTAAAGGGTTTTATTATACTTGACACTCTTTTAAGCAATGTATTTACATTTATTTGTATCTTATGTATGTTAATTGTTAATCAAGGTGAATTTTGTACTGAAATTTTAATTTTATTGAATTCACACACTTCAAGTAATAGGCCAAAAAGTAATTTAACTGAAAATTGACTACCATAGCTTTTAACGAAATTCCAGTAATGTTATAAGACAGTGCTGTAACCGAATTAGTTTGTGTGTCTCTGTGAATGAACGATGAGTATTATGAACACCATATTCCAGCTCCTCACTGATATATGTCAACTTAAATGTGTTTGAAATAGTTTAATATCGTTAAAATGAACAGCAAAAGATTTTTCCAAGAATATCCAATTTCAGAAATTGCCGTCAATAGTTGAAAAAATAACTGAATTACTGATCAGAAGACCGAGTGAAGACGGATGAAGGCCGAGTAAGTGTCGGTTGAAAACGTTTTGGTTTTTAAATGACTTTAATGTGTTCTTAAAGGATTTTATTATACTTGACACTCTTTTAAGCAATGTATTTACATTTATTTGTAACTTATGTATGTTAATTATTAATCAAGGTGAATTTTGCACTGAAATTTTAATTTTATTGAATTCACACACTTCAAGTAATAGGCAAAAAAGTAATTTAATTGAAAATTGACTACCATAGCTTTTAACGAAATTCCAGTAATGTTATCAGACGGTGCTGTAACCGAATTCGTTTGTGTGTCTCTGTGAATGAACGATGAGTATTATGAACACCATATTCCAGCTCCTCACTGATATATGTCAACGTAAATGTGTTTGAAATAGTTTAATATCATTAAAATGAACTGCAAAAGATTTTTCCAAGAATATCCAATTTTATAAATTGCCGTCAATAGTTGAAAAAATAACTGAATTACTGATCAGAAGACCGAGTGAAGACTGACGAAGGCCGAGTAAGTGTCGGTTGAAAACGTTTTGGTTTTTAAATCACTTTAATGTGTTTTTAAAGGATTTTATTATACTTGACACTCTTTTAAGCAATGTATTTACATTTATTTCTATCTTATGTATGTTAATTATTAATCAAGGTGAAATTTGCACTGAAATTTTAATTTTATTGAATTCACACACTTCAAGTAATAGGCAAAAAAGTAATTTAATTGAAAATTGACTACCATAGATTTTAACGAAATTCCAGTAATGTTATCAGACAGTGCTGTTACCGAATTCATTTGCGTGTCTCTGTGAATGAACGATGAGTATTATGAACACCATATTCCAGCTCCTCACTGATATATGTCAACTTAAATGTGTTTGAAATAGTTTAATATCATTAAAATGAACTGCAAAAGATTTTTCCATGAATATCCAATTTCAGAAATTGCCGTCTATAGTTGAAAAAATAACTGAATTACTGATCAGAAGACCGAGTGAAGACTGATGAAGGCCGAGTAAGTGTCGATTGAAAACGTTTTGGTTTTTAAATGACTTTAATGTGTTTTTAAAGAATTTTATTATACTTGACACTCTTTTAAGCAATGTATTTACATTTATTTCTATCTTATGTATGTTAATTATTAATCAAGGTGAATTTTGCACTGAAATTTTAATTTTATTGAATTCATACACTTCAAGTAATTGGCAAACAAGTAATTTAATTTAAAATTGACTACCATAGCTTTTGACGAAATTCCAGTAATGTTATCAGACAGTGCTGTAACCGAATTCGTTTGTGTGTCTCTGTGAATGAACGATGAGTATTATGAACACCATATTCCAGCTCCTCACTGATATATGTCAACTTAAATGTGTTTGAAATAGTTTAATATCATTAAAATGAACTTCAAAATATTTTTCTCCATAGATGGTCATGCGGATTTCTTTTGAGTATCACTGTGAATGAACTTCAAAGGCTACATAGATTAGAACGTGTATAAAACGGCCATTGCTGTTAAAACGCCCACATTATTAATTATTAAATGAAGTGAGAGATTGTTACATTGTTCAGTATAGGATTTGTAGAAGGATACATTTTATGTTACGCAGTTGTTTCACGCGATCACGTGTTATTTATTATTGGAATGCTACCTATGTTTATTTTCAAGAAGTAGGAATTTTAAATTTTGACGTGAATTCAACCTTATATTATGGACCCATAAATAACTATATTTTTATGGATATTTTACAAAAACGTATTGTATGAAAGTATTTTATTTGGAATGTAATATTAGTACCATATTGCGTGGTTAATTGCAATATAATGTGATTGAAACAACATGTTGGAAAAGGGATAGAACGTGAGACCAAGCGGGCGCTTTACCCTGACCTGGCTGTAGGCGGGGTTTGACCCTTTAAGCGTCCTGCAGATTTTTTCATTCACGTTTTACGATTCTAAAAGTAGTAGCTATGTAAAGTATACGTATAAGAATTTCTATTTGAGAACTTTACATATTTATTTATCTTACTTCAGAAATATAGTTTTAATATCGATTTCGTATTAAATCAGCCTTTGATTCAAAAAATTATGCGTCGGAAAAACACGGTTAGGGCTCTTAAAAGGTATGCACAGGTATCTGACCATTTGACCAGAATATTTTTTCTGACAAGGATTTAGACACTACTCCGGGAAAACACAATGCATCATAGAATACACAAGTTTCAGTTACAGAAATTTCCATACAGCAAGGCGGCAGAAGTTACTAGCCATTCTAATGATTACACTGGCAAAAGTACACCGTAAATGTTCCAAAATCGGACATGAGTTTTTTCAAACAATATCACACATTCATTTTTTATTTCATTAAGATTTCAGTAGCATTTCTTTACAATTAGTAGTTCTCTTCCTATGGCTATAAAACACAATTTTTACTTTTATGCCCCATAAATCTGTTGGGGTATTATTATTATTATTATTTTATGTAGTGAAAAAAAAGAAAACTTCTAAAAGTAATAAAAAAAATAATAATTTTTAATATATAATGAAAAAAAATTTCAAAATCTTGGTTATCATTATCCGATACAAATGTAATAATTCGATTTTTTTTTTCATTTCTAACATTTAGTTAAAACATCTGTTACAGCTTTGAAACATTAGTGTTTAAATAGTTAATCCGAGAAATCACTAATTTTGTTTATTCTTTGTCGATCTATATTGCTTGATAGTTTGTTAAATTCAATTTCTGAAAACATTTAAAGTGATGAAATTACATTGAAAATTTTAACTTTAAAAATAACGATTAAATATAAATATCTTAGAAACTGAAATACGCAAAGTCCTGTATAAAATTATATAATTTTAAATATCCGGATATTTTTATCATGCATTTTGCAGGATGTTACAGATTATTCGAATAAAATCAAATTATCTATCTGCAAAGAGGTAATATAATTTAGAAAAAGAAACATATCTGCATTGCAGAAATTTCTGTTTAAATTTCAATTTATTATATCATGTCAGGAAAACGGCTAATTTCGTTTTGGAAAAAAGTTTCTTTTTTATTAAGGTAATTTATCATAAGTTCTAAAAAGATTCCTCGCCAACAATATATATACTAATAAAAGAACAGATCGCTCTGTGTGTGTGTGTATCTGTTGGCGATGGGTAGCAAAATCTACGCACGTACGAGGTTCAAAATTTTTGTGTAGAGAGTCCAAGGCCTCTCCTAATGCACCTGGCCATCAGAATTTTAATAGTCTAATTATTAGCTGAGTAATTAATTTATTTCGGACATCACTCTCATCAAAAATACTCCCTTTTTTCCTTCCGGTTACTTTTGGTTGGTTGGTTTATAAAGCATCGCTCATCCAAAATACGTTCTGCCTTTCCGCTTGCTTTCGATTGGTTGGTTGTATAAAGCTTTCGAAGAAATAATTAAATAAACCGGGGTACAATTAAATAAACCAATTTGAGTGATTAATGTTTCAAGAGTGACTGTTTTTTAAACTAAACATTAAATTTTAGCATAAAGGGGAAATACATGATTTGAGAACATATTTAATAATAATGAACGTTTAAGAGAATAGATTAATTTCAAATGACGTCACAACCTAGCAACCAACTTGACAACATGGCAGGCTTTTTTTTTTCCACACTGTTTTCTGTTTTTTCTTTACTTTTATTAGTTGAGCGATAATATCTGCTAAGAAATCAGCGATTTTGGTTTGTTTACGGAAAATTGGAGGTGCCTGTTTGATACTGATCCATTTAGATAGCTAGAAATGTGATTTTTAAACGTTAAATAAAAGATTAGAATACTCCTTACTGGCTCTTTTACCACTAGAAATTGGCAACAATAAGTCCTTACATTCTAATGTTTTCTGCTGCTGTAGCGAGAAGCAACAATTTTAATAGAATATAAATTCTCATTTTTGATACTCTTAATAATATATTTTTTGAAGTGTTTTTTAACCTCTTGAGGGGCAAGCAATTACGCTTGCGTAATGCTGCATTCCCACCGGAATCTCTGAAAAATTCTATTTCAAAATAAGTAAAAGCGATTTTACGGCTTTTTTCCACCAAAGTTAGAAAAGTAAAATTTAATAAAACTTTTCTGGTGTAAAACTTCATTAATCGTAGGTGGTATATAATATATACCGGTGCCACTCATGGAGTTAAAGACATTTGTAAACGCATTTTTTAATTGCTGTTTCTTGTTTTTTTAAATACAGCAAAATATTCCGAATTTATCCCCGCCTGCTATACAGTGCCGCAAGCAGTGGGAACCCATGTCGGATGTTCGTACAGAACTATTTGCACCCTTAATTTATGATTAGTGGTTATTTCCGAATAGAAAATTTCCGCAAATTTCTTAAATTTTTATATCATTCCCCTACTCCCCTCGACTAATATATCTACAAATAGCTATAATGACGGAGTTTCGTTCTGATGTAGGTTTGTTAAGAACAGACTGTGCCCCCTGGAGGCAGAAAGTGGAATTAACATATTTTACGGAGCCTGCACAGAACGCCTGCTATACGGTGAAGCATGCAGCAGCGAGCCGTGTCGAAGGTTCTTATAAATCATATTGGTCTCTTAAATGAGTGGTGGTTACCATTATTTCCGAATAAAAATTTCAGCAAATTACTTAAATTCTTATTTGTGTCCCCACCTCATCGAGTAACATAACTACGGATAGGTTAAAAATCGGAGTTTCGTTCGGACATAGGTTTGTTTACTAAGAATGTGCATCCTGGTGGTAAAAAGTGAAACTAAAAGATTTTGCAAAGCGTGTGTAGCACGCCTGCTATACCCGGTTGAGCGGCAATGTCCCGTCTCGGTTGTTCGTATAAAACATATTGTGCCCCGTAGCGGTGCAAAGTGGAATTAAAGTACTATGCAGCACGTGCACGGTTAGGACAGTTAGGTTATCGTTAGTGTTAAGTTACAGTTTGGTTAAAGTCAGGTAACATTTAGATTAATTAGGTTACTGTTAGGTTACATTTAAGATGCGATTAGGTTAGTTAGGTTACGGTTAGGTTATATTTAAGTTCCGCTTAGGTTACAGTTAGGTTACGGTTAAGTTGCAGTTAGGTTATGGTTAGGTTACATATATGTTATATTTAAATTACGGTTAGGTTACGGTTAAGTTACAATTAAGTTACAGATAAGTTGCCGTTACGTCACAATTAGGTTACGGTTAGGACTTTATCAACAGGGGTGAACATTACGCATGTTTTGTTTAAAATATATATATACTTAATTTTGTACAATAGCTCTGAAATTAAAATATTATATACTAACATTTTAGCTAATAATCGAATATAGATTTCATTGACGTATAATTGGATTTAAGGGTGATATAATTAGCTTAAAAATCGAAATATTTCACTCAGGATTACGATGTGGAAAAAAAAATAAATAGTTACGTGGCTTAATAGGGATTTTTACTGTTAAATGTCAACATCAGTCGTCGGACACATATCCCCTGTTTCCCGTTGCAGTTTTTTTTTAGCCTTTTTACCGCTAAATATCAGATTTTTTTTAAACCGATTTTTCACACAGTCAGTGGGCACGTACTTCAGACAAAAACAGGTTAGCGATAAAATCATACAAAATTCAGGATAATTTAATATTATTATCACGGGCCCAGGCAACGACGGGCGGGTCAGTTAGTAAGGTAATAAATTATCATATTTTGATATTCTTTATTAATCCGAAAACTTAAGCTTGATTTTTTTTTTTTTTTTTTTTTATGTGTTAAGCGCAAGATAACACATGAGAATTTTTAAAATCAAGATTTCTAAATCATTTTAAACAATAACATTACACAAAAATCTTTAATTTTAAAAATATTTTTATACATCAAATCCATGCAAATTGTAATTTTATTTCTATTACATTTTATTTTTCTTTAGGTAATTTATCATGAGTTCTAAAATAATTATCGCTAACAATATGAGAGTATAAATTATCGTACTTTTATATTCTGTATTAATCCGCAAAAACTTTAATTTTAAGATTCCTTTTTAACATCAAATCCTTACAAATTGTAATTTTATTCCCTCCTATTAGATACATTCTGTAGATGTGGTTCACAGAAGAATATCACAATTAAATTCTGAATACGACTACATTCCGAATAATATTTGCTTTATTTAATTACACAAATTCTGCGATTTTAAAAAAGACAAATATTACTATGTTAAAGTGGTGTTAAAAATTTAATTCTGGTGTTATTCTGGGATCCCTATTGTTACTGATTAAAACTCATTGCTCGATTAGAGTAAGTTTTTTTTAATTTATTAAACAAATATAAATAATAAAAAATAAAAGTGCCCAGTTAAACTGATGGCATTGAGCTCACAGGCTATTCACACTAATTTTATATTATTATCATATTTCTGTCTGTTATTCATAAAATGGAACTCACTCTTTTTGAGCAAAACGGTAAATAAATGATGCGCCTTGCGAGAATAAGCCGGTATACCAAATTTGGAGTAAATCGGATAATTCTGCATGAAAAACTCATTTAATTAAAATAAGAGGGGTGGGTGATTAGCAACTTTTCCACACTCTTATACTTAACCAATGAATCCCGAAAAATAATCAGGGAAGCGCCTTATCAGAATGAGCATATTTACAAAATTTGAAACAAATCGGATATTTGTATCAAGAAATATCATGTTACGTACATACATGCGTACATACACACAGAAACTGCGGGTACATTAGCTCTCAGTCTTTTATAGTCTAAAAAGGAGAAGCTATATAAGAAAGTTACTGAAATTTTTCATTACATATTCGTTTGTCATGCCTTGACAAGAAAGTGACTACTTCCGTTGTGGCAAATCGTTAACTTATATGAAAATAATTTATCAAAGTTTTTTAACCCATTAACCCCCAAAACTATAAGGTCGGGGTTTTTAACTGTTTAGTTGAACGTTGTTTGCTACCACAAATTATGAAAGGTAAGTTTAGCTTTATTTGATCAGAAAAAAATTGTGTCTTTATCTATGTCCAATTTAATTGAAAAATTATAGTTGAAATGTCAGTAATTCAATTATGTGCATTTTGTAACGTTACGTCAACGCAACACCAGCGGATAATGGGCTAAAAGACTTTTGATGGCAATTATGGAGTATAAATAAGGTACTTCTTATTTTTTGCATTAATAATAATAATAATAATAAAATACTATATCAATATCAATAAACTCTAAATAAAGTAAGTGTTAAGAAAATATTTTAAGTAATAACATCACACAAAAATTTTTAATTTTAAAATTTATGGTGAATATCATTGTATTGTGCACTAAAATATGTTTCTATGTGTAGTTTTATCTCTATATCATGCCTAAAATATTATTTGTCATTAAAAAATATATATATATAAAGAATATGCAACTTGGTAACCTTACCGAAATTTCCCTTTACAAATGAATTTGTCATGTCTTGTTAGGAAAAGCAAATACTTCCATTTTGTGAAATTGTTTACTATTGTAAAATAATTTATCATAAGTTTAAAAAAAGAAAAAGATTTTTCGATCCGAATGCGAGACTGCAATACATCTCCCCCCCCCCCCCCCCAGCAACAAAAAATGTAATAATTGTATATTGTAGAAAAACAAATATTTAAAATATCACATGTCAACTTTTATCCATAATTTAGGAAAAACTAAAGTTTGTCAAATGGCTGCATTATGATCTGAACGACAAATAACGGAAAATTTAAAGTGTGCCAAATGGCAACACTATCCATTGTAGGGTTAATCACTAAATTGATGATTTTAAAAACACATTCTTGAAGACATTGCAATGTATATTATTACATAAAATGGCAGCCTCTTTCAGTGATGCTTAGAAAAACACATGTCTCTAAATTCATTTGACTAGTTATAGACATAATATAGCGAAATATAATTTTATATTTTTCTTTGTCTGACTATCTGTTTGTATGGAATGTTGTATATCAAGCAATAAACTTATTAGGCAAAGATACACAATGCTTTTGTCTACAATATGCAGTTATGTCGTACTTCGATATGTGAAATAGTTTTCTTAGAAAACCTGGGCAAAAACTATGGGAAACGGAAGAACCAATCATTCAAACAACTTTTCAATGCTCAAAAACTTGAATTCTAATGGATTAATTTTAAGGATTTTTACTGCAATTGGGATGTTTAATTAAGAATAGAAGAACGATAAATGGCTATAATTACATTTTTAACTGATGACTTATATATTAAATTTAAAAACTGGATTGGAAACTGTACAGAGCTCATATTCTCTAAAGATCTCATAAAATACAAATGCAACATAGTTGATTATTATGCAGTTAAGTTTAAAAATAAAATTATATCAAAAACTTTAAGATTATATGAAATTATTAGTTTAAGTATCTAGTAAATGGAAATATATAACTTTATTTAATAGCTATTTCACTATAAAAAAATTACTTGTCACGCGCTCTAAAAATAATATTCCGCTAAGAATATTATAGTGTCTAAATTACCATACATGTAGTCTGATAACCTTCACTTATCTTCTTTTTTTTTTTTCTTTTTTTGACTAAGCACGCTATAATTTTTTATCATTTGTTACCATACATTCTGAAGACATTTTAAATAGAAATAACATTACACTAGAAGCATTATAATGTTGAAAATCTGTAAAGTAAAATTTATAACTTCTATAAAATTTTATCTGCATATCTTTCAAAAATAATTTATTATCAGTTCTAAAAATATTTTTTGGTCAGAATGCGATCGAATAAGTACTCGTACCGTCATGTACTTTATTAATTAGAAAATCTCCCATTAATCTGTTTTTTTTTCTTTAAAAGCAAGTTAATTCTTGATCAGATATTACATATCTGAAAACAATTTACATAAGATCATCATTACAGTAAAAACTTAAACTTTAAAAATCACGATAAGTTTTACAGTTTGGAAAATTAAAATATATAACTCATGTGAAATTTCCCCACTATATTTTATTAAAAAAAAAATTCTACATAACATATAAAAAAGAGTTTTCTCACAGAATACGAGCGTATAAATTATCGTTACTGTTACGTTATGCATTAATCTGAAAAACTTCCATTATTTTTTTCTCTCTAAGTACGTAATAATTTTTGATTATTTCATAATTTACATTGCTGAAATCATTTTAACTATAAAAAAATCACAACAAACAATTTAATAAGCCTGCTAATATTTAGTATCTTACAAAATGAAATATATAACTTCTATGAAATTTAAGCACTATATCATTTATTATACAGTTTGTTGTAAATTATTTGACGGCAAAAAATGAGCTCGTATTTATTATTTTTATTATGTTTAGATCTTTTCGCAAATCTGCACGTTACTTGTTGTTAATTAGTAACAATTAATTTTCTGAAGCTTTTCATTATATTTTAAATTTATTCTTTTAGTGCATAATTTATGATTATTTATTAAACCATTTTTCTGAAAAAAAAAAAAAAAAGTAATAACATTAAACATTTTTTTTATTTAAAAAGCTTGATTATTATCAATATATTGCTAAAAAACCATGTAAATGCCGTGAGTGATTATCTATTTAACCACATTTCTAAAATCATTTTAAGTAATAACATTTCACTATATTTGTAAACTTTTTAACGCATGATATTATCAATATATCATTAAAAAATACATTAAAGTTATGCATGATTATTTATTAAACCACATTTCTGGAAACATATTAAATAATAATATTTCGCTATATTTTTGAACTTTTAAAAATATGATTATCTCAATATCTTGCCAATAAAATGTAAATGTCAATTTTTATCACCGTAAACCTTATTATAAATCATTCGCCTAGAAAAAAAAATTATAGGTGATTGTTTATATTAAAATGGGCTTAAAACTTCCCGTAAAGTTCCCGTAAAGTGAAAGGTTAGCTGCTATTAATAAGAAATATGTTAATAATATGAAAACTTACATTTTTTGTTTTTTTAAAGCAAAATAATGTATAATAATTTGCTAAACCACGCTTCTAAAAACATTTGAAGTAGTAGTATCGCACTAAATTTTTAACTCAAAAATGCAGGATTAATAAAATTATCCTTTAATTTCAAATATTTAATTTTTAAATAAATTTATAGCTACATAATCATAGTTATGATATAAAATGCCTATAAATACCTATATATTGTCTGAGATAATAGACGCTTGAGAATATTAGATTAAGCATATTGCACAAATTATGTAAATAAATTAATAACAAAATATAGAAAACAGATATTAAACTTGTTATTAATAAATGTATTTTTTAAAACAATCACTGAGAGAAGAAATTATACATTCTACATCGAAAATTTTATGCGTTCCAAAAACATCTTTTGCTCAAATTTATAAGTTATCGTTGCGACATATTTAAAATACAAATAATTTGACTGTTTAAATGTTTAACGACTTCCAACTATGAACAATAACGGGAGAGAAAATAATCTTAGGGGAAGTTAGGGCAAAATCGAATGCTCATTGTTATAGTTGCTTCTTTAAGCTGGATTTTTCCAAAAGAACGTGAAGAAAGTATATGTAAATTTTATCTGCGTATCTAAGTTCAGCAACATATGTATGAAGCTATAATTAGTCCCCTGACTGCCCAGCAAAGGGACAAAATTGTAATTTTTTTAAAAATATTTTTTGTCAAATGCTAAAGAATGTTCATTTTTCCAACATGGTATAAAAAACTTAATTAGAGATATGGATATAACCCTTAAGAGTATTAATCATTATTCCGTATTTTTAAACTACATTATGTCTCTAAAATTATATTAATTTAAGAAATGCTTCTAATGCAGAGAAACCTGCAGATTTGTGAACGGATATATCAGTTCACAGTGGTGAGAAGGTTAATCCTTCACAATTATTGCTAATAAAGACTTTTTCAAGAAAAAATCAAACCATTTAGTATCACACCGACGGTGGAGTAAGACCGCAAGATTATGTTAATGTTATGGGGAAAATGCATAAATTAAACTTAGAAATACAAAATTAACCCACTGCTATTTTCAAGATATCATAATGACCACTTCTTTTTATTGTGAAGTTTATTTTACACATTATCCGAAAGATAGCTGCTCAAATCGAGTGAAAATTTCGGATCTGTTTTCTCACGGCTGTACACAGTTAAAAATCTACAGCATTTTTGTCTAATCATCGACCGTTTTTGCAAATAACGGTTAGTTAATCATTAATGATGTTACGAACATGTTATTGGCCAAATAATAGTCAGAGTCGATTAAAATTATTGTGAAATAGCCATTATTCATAAAAACAGTGGAATGAGAGGAATGTTTGCTGAAATATTTTAGCAGTGTACTGTCTAGACCTACGTAGCCCTAAATATTTTCGACAGAATATCCAGTAACGACATGCACGGAATAAAATAACAAATGTTTATATATATTTTTTTAATGAAAGTATGATTCATTGGGTCATACTGAATGAATTCTTTTGCATTACCTTTAACCTAATTCTCACAATCCAATTTTAAAAAATGATTTCGACAGGATGCCTAAAGTGTCATTAAATCATTATAAATTGTTAAAATCAAACCGTGGAAATTAAAAACTGAGTTTATGTTTGGTATTGTTTAATTATATGAATGAATAGTTTTCTACATCTTATACAGCTATGCATATCTTAACAAACTATATCAAATCTTTTTTTTTTTTAACTGTAACCAAAAAGCTCATAATTTATTTCATTATTTAGTATATACGACTAATAAATGTTTTAGAGCATGATTAAAATATCCATTGTTAGTTGATACTCTTGATAATTTACAGTATTTTCGTTTAAAAATGTTGCAGAACTGATGAGGAATATGAGAACAAATCTGATTTAGTTTGTTTAAGAAATATTGGTAATGTAGTGTAACCTTATACACAGCATCATCCTCATTAAAGAGGAAGATAACAAACTCTGTAGCTATTTATAATTCTACATAAAAAAATCTCCATAATTAGTTACCTTCCTCATATAAACCCAGTTTCCCTCTGCCTTTTCGTTATTGTTTCGTACTTGGTATATATATTCCCACATGTATAAGGATGAACTTTAGTCTGATCGCATGAAATCGGATAGTACAATTTTGGATTAGCTGTTGGTGCAATAAATGATATGCTGATGCTAGGGGGATTTGCCCGAATACTAATGGTGCTTTTTTTAGAGATAACTTGTATAGTTCTATTTTTGTTAGAAAGTAATTTATATATATATATATAAAACCATTAATTAAACATTACCGACCATCATCAAAAACCGCATTATTGTGAATGATTGACAATAAAAATGGATGCCACAAACCTATAATATAGAACTGTATGTATAAAATAAAGTACCGTATACTTAATTACAAGAATTAATAAGTAAGAATAAAAAAAGAATAATATAGATTCCGAAAAAAATGAAAAACTTATATATTGAATTACGTTTTCAAGAGTACAGAATTCAATGATATAAGCAAATCTGTTGTTTTCTGTGAGAAAAAAGCTTAAAGCTGATTTTTTTTTCCCTGTACTCGAACAACCAATAGATCCAAAAGAATAGTCTCAAGATGAAAACAGAACATTATCAAATGGCATGAAATGTAAAAAAAAAAAAAAAAAAAAACACTACAACCCATTAAATATTTAATTTGTAGCAATAGAAATCTTACACAACTTACCGAATAAATTCGCAGTAGATTTTCAAAATAGATTCCCGCACATGAAATCCATAAGCATGATAAGATTAAGGTGAATAAAACAGTTAAGTTAACACAGAAATTAAAACATATGGATTCAGTTAAATCATTTTGAAATACCGTGATAAATACAATTAATATAATATAAATAGAAAATAATTACATTATTTAAAATATCTAAAAACAAATTTAAATTGTTTAATATCAATTTTACAATATTGCCAATAAACAGCGTTTAATACCACCTGGCTTAAAAAATTAAAATTAAAACTTTTATAGAAGCTTTAAAAGCAAATATATATATATATATAATAGGTACATACTTTTTGTATTTAATATTTTTTAACTTATTTCAAAACGTGTGTGCATATGTAAGAATGTGTTAAATGAATATTTCATAATTATTAACACAATGCATTTAATGATACAAATTAACATAATTAAAAACTCTTAAAAAAATCATAAATTTACATGTTTGTTTCGATTTTTTATATTACGATAAATTATTAGGGGAGAGTAGCCATATTTGAACCGCCTCTTTAATTGGACCGTTGCAATTCTGCCGTTAATTACAGGAAGAGACTCCACTTACCGCTAAAATCCTACTCATCATAATGACGTCACTCAAGATTAGAAGAAGTAGCCGCCTACCACATGCTGTTTTCAGACAATTAAAAAAAAAAACCTAAAGTTAGCTGTTTTGATCTAATTTTTTCCTACTAAACGTAAGTGAATATTTTAAAACTAAGGTAAGTTTCTATGTTTTCATATACATATATGAATTCATCTGTTTATTGCGCATATTTGTCATGCGGATTTGTTTGATTTCGTTTTTGTTCTTAGTCTTGAAATTAACTGTTTTAAAAAATGGCGCAGTTGCCGTAATTGGGCCAATTTAAGTTGCTTAAATTGGACCAGATATGTGACCATAAATTCTAAAAGAAAGTAATGAATTTCGAGGACCGTGCGCTTTGTACACTATTTTTTTTAAATATTTTATAATGGATTACTATCTCCATGCAAGTGTTTTATATATATATATATATATATATATATATATATGGATTAATTTTTTATAAAGTTTCGGCCTATAAAAACATAAAAATATTTTTACATGCCTATAGAATAATTTTGTTTGCAATATCTTTTATCTTGTACGTATTTGTATTTATTTTCTTTGAATTCTTTATCCCTACGGCATATTTGATTTACAGAGTTGAATTCAAACATTCTCTTCCTGCAGGATATTTGTGATGGAAGTCTTTTTACAGTTCTGGAAGGTGGAATTATACTTTTTTGCCATTAAAACGCATAAAATCACAAACCTTGAAGAAGTTGTTGAAAAAGACATAGACAAACTGTCTGGAAGAAAAACACCCGTGACAGCAAAAGCTGTTAAAGATATAGGAAACAAAAAGCAGGCAGTAAGTTGTGAAGAAATTGATCTGTAACAAGGCTGCAGCTACAAATCCTGCCCGAAAGCGAAAACATCATTAGAAATGTTATTTTCCTTGCTAAATTCAGTTAAATCAAAGTTCAGAGGGAGCCAAAAAACAGTTCTTTAATACATCGCCATATAAACTCAACCTTGAAATGAAATAAAAGAAGGCAAACAGGAAGCTTTCACAGCACAAAAGCAATTGGAACATCGAGTTTTAAAAAATAGGCGTAACGCAATTAGCAAGAAAATGATGGATGAGAAGAACTACAAACATAATGTAAAGAAAACTTCTGTTACAAAAAAAAAAAAAAAAAAAGTCTGATAGTTCAGAATCTAAAAAGAAAAATCTAGACAGTGATGATTGGTTTTGCCTAATTTGTAAGAAAATTAAAATAGCAGAAATGATTCGGACCTTAAGGAGTACATGTAGACAGTTGCCAGCGCTTTGGTCAAGTGTTACAGGTGTATCAGTCTCTGCTTCGCCAATTCACGTTTGACTGCGTGCAAGAACTACTTTATTGAGGATCCATCTAACGCAAAATCATCGACGCCTCCGGCTGCAATATGCTCCTGTACATAGAGACTGACATTCAGATTGGCAACAAGTCGTTTATTCTAAAGAATCTCCTTTAATTTGTCGTACCATGGTAGCTGCATTCGTGTAAGTCACTATGCCGGTGAACGCTCTACCTTAAGGAGTACATTATCAAACGTCATAGTGGATGACAACCCAGAGTTATGATCAGGGGTGCGATTGCGCATCATGGACGATCGCAGCTGCTACGAATTGTGGGTAATCGGAACATAAACAAGTGCACCAATGAACTTCTGAAGCCCGAAGTAGTTCCTTTCCTTCAAGGTATTCCTGGAGCTATCTTTCAACCGAATAATACTCTTCCACATTTAGTAAGGAATGCTCAAGACATCTTGTCAGCGGAACACATACAGCTTCTCCCGTGGCCTGCGGATTTGCCGGATATGTAGCTTATTGAACATGTGTAGAAGTTCGTTGATCGGCGTCTTGCTAGTGATCCTCGTGCTACAGCTTCTACAGGGGGCACTTTAGGCACGTATAAAAAAATATGGAATGTTCTTTCCCAGGCAGACATTCAAAATCTGTTTGACTTCATGCCACGTCGCATAGAAGCACTTATTACAGCGCGTGGCTGCTACACCAAACACTTATTTTTGACACTTAATATATGTTCTTGCTTAGAAATTGTATTCATTTGTTTGTACCAATGCCAGTCGCATGGGTATTAAATTTCATTTATTTCTGATGATTCCTTCATGGTGTTGCAGTTTTCACAAATTTTAAACACTCACTTAATTTCCAATTATTTAATATTATTATTGATTTAAAATTAAAATATAGGTATGTGTTCCTATTTTTTAAATATTCCTTCACATGAAAAGATATTTTGGTACGCATTTCATTTTAATATACCATTTGCAGTATTCAGATCCGCTTTAGTGAGTTTAAAAAATAAATTTCTATTTCATATTGTCAAAGTAAATGAATGTCTGCACTTTTATCTTTTCCAGTATTTCATTGTTAAAAATATTATTTTATGATTTGTTTTAAATAATTTTATATATATCGCTACATGAACATTTAAGGAGGTTATTAAAATATATATGTTTTGTTAGAAACATTAGTGTATTAACGTTAAAAAATGTTAGAGATCATGATGAGGAAACTACGAACAAATATATTTCACTTTGTTTCAGTGATAATTTGGTTAAGTAATTTAATCTCATATACTGCATCTTGCTTATTAAGATTGGGACTTTCCCCTTATTATGATTATAATTCTGGTAACTAAAACATGTTTCAACAGTATTACTTTATTTTGTTATTGTTTTATATTTCCTCTATTCCCAAGTGTATACGAATGAAATTTCCTTCGCAGAATAAATGGGGTGATGCACATTGAATCATTAGTTGGTTCAAAATTTGCTACATTAATGCTATAAGTGAATGCTAAGATATTTTTTTTTTCGAAAAAGCATACATCATTGCACTTATATGAAGTGATATATGAATAAAATTCACATGAATAACTTGTTTGTGGGGTTTAATCTATTGTAATGTGCGTATATGTATTGCTGAGTGCAATAAATATTCAAATGTTATTTAAAAAGCGCAATTCATATAACAAAAAAGAATGTATAAAATATTTTCACACCGTCTAATTGAAGGAACCATATATTTCATTGGAGTAAAATCTGAAACCACAAGAAACAGTAGTGTATATGATCAGTGAAACATATTTTTTAGATTACTTCATTTTAAATTAATTAATTAATCTATCTGTTTAATAAATTTAATAATATTTTTTATATAAAATAAGCTGTAGGATTATTTTTTATATTTTCTGATCTAAAATTAAATCAAAAATAATAGTTCAGATTTTTAAAATTATTATGAATATTAAAATCCAATTTAATGAATTTAAAAACAAATTTTTCTCTCATAATGCTTCGTATAGCAGAACTAACACAGAGAAAAAAAACTTTTACTTTGCTTTTATTTGCACAATTAATAAATTCTTTAGACGATTATTAAAATGTGCATACCTTGTCAGCATTTATTTTTATACTTTAGATTGTATATACATTGAATGCATTAAAATGTATATCTTTTATGTAACCTAGATAGTTTACCTTGTTTCCTTTCAAAGATATTACAGAACGGATAAGAACAATACAAATAACTGTAATTATTTTTATTTTTGCGATATTTTCGAAATTTAAGAATTTAATCTGATTTTTCTCTTTTTACTCATTAAGGATGGTGATAACAATCACTCCACTCATTATTATTCATTCTACCTAAAACTTGTTTCGCCATTGTATTTTTCGTTGCAAACTTAAACGGAATTTTCTCCTTCTTTCTATTGTTATTATAGAATAGATGTTTTTCGAAATGTATACGGATGAAATTTTACCCAATAGAATAAAACGGAATTGTACAGCTTTGGATTATCTGTTGGCGAAAGAATGGATATATAGATATTTGAGATATTGCCTCAAAACTAATTATACTTCTCCAAGTCACATTCTGTTTAAATATATTTTATTAGAAGTGTTATGTAAACGATACTCGTCAGAATATTGGCCTTTTAAAATGTATTTAACATATGTGTTCATATAAGAAAGAAAGCAATAAAAATTCCTTATTTATTAAAAGAGTGAATTCATACGACATGAATGAATGTGAAAATACTTTTTCAATATTTTTAATTAAATGAAACATTTGTTTAAAAGCTAAGTTTAAGTTAAAATTTATGTTTATTGGATTTTAAGTATAAAAAAAGTATTACTTTTAGTATAAAAAAAAATAATGTATTTTTTATGGATTACAACATTTTAATTTAATTAATTAAATTATTATTAGCTGCGAGTTAATTTTTTATAAAAAATGCCCCACATGAAATGAAATGCTACAATGTATGCCAGTTTTTTAATTTATTATCAACATCCAAATTAATGAGCATTTAAATTGAAATTATCGAATTAAAAAAAAAATAAACATATTCTTGATATAGCTTAATATAAAAAAAATCGTTCTTTTTTTTATCCAGTCATCCGTTTTTTTTATCCAAAAATGAAGGATTTGTTTTTAATTGAACATTTAATAGATACTTTAGACGATTATTAAAATGTATGTACTTTATACTTATTTATAGTTATGATTATGGATGTCCTTAATTAAAAATCAATATAGAAATAGTAATAAATCTGTCTACAGATGGAAACTATTGTTCAGGATAATGTAAAATTTTATGAAGTACGTAGTAAATGTGTGGGAAGTTTTATGAGCGTAAAAAAATTCTTCAAAATTTCGCTGCCAGAGGGCGTTTTTTAACGAATTGCACATTTAGCATACATTCATGATAGTTTACAAATTTTACTACAACCAAACATGTTCCAAATGACAGTCATCATTTTCAGATATTATGAGGAATCGTAAGATAGCATGTTTGTTCCACATTTGACCCCAGTGTGACTGGGAAATGGTAAGATCATGTCGTGAAATGCTGTCTTTAACATCAGGTAACGTTAACAAATAAAATTTCTAAACTATCTCAAACCTATGCTAAATGTGTAAATAAAAAATGCCCTATGGTGGCAAATTTGTGAAAAATGTTTTTAATAAAATAAATATAGAAGCTCTGTATTTCAAGTTGAAACGACAAATTCACCTTAATAAAATATATAAGCAATATGAATATTAAATTCACAATATTTATTTTTAGTAAATAGATGCTAAAATACATAAATGTTAAAACATTTAAACCAATCAAGATGTTAAAACATTGGAGTGAGACGATGTTAAAACCCGAGCGCTTTCAACTAAAACATTAGTCGTCATCAGGGAAAAACTACTGCCGGCTGAAAGACAACTGCTGGTTAAATACAGAGGGCGAAACCAAAAATCACAAAATGGAGGGCGGGAAGGAAAAAATATAAGAGTAGCTATAGAAACCTTTAAAAATAGGGGAGGGAAGGGGGAGAGAGGCGAAGGGTTATTCAGAATTCAATTTTTTTTAGTTTAAACAAATTCCCACTCCTATATTATGTATTTCACAAAATTTCACATCTTTATGAACAACAATTTCGTCTGTAAATAACTTTAAATTAGGGCCGTTTAATTATGGACGCCCTGTATATTGAATACAAATATATATATATATATATATCCTTTAGGAAATCTATAGAATTTATCTTGTTTTCTTTTTAAAATATTGCAGAACTTATAAGGACAATGCATTTAAAGGTAATTTATTTTGCTTCAGTGTTATGTTGTGAAAGTAGTTTAATCTGATGGACCTCTTTTGACTCATTAAGGGTGGAGATAGCAATATATCTGCTAATTATTATCAATGTTATCATATTGTTATCAATTTTAAAACTTCCTTCGTCATTGTATTTTTCCATATCTTATTTAAACCGAATTTCCTCCTGCATTTTATTATTCTTACATACTAGCTGTATTCCTAAATATATATGGGTAAACTTTTGCCTGGCAGAATAAAATAGGATAATATAGTTTTGGATTATCTCTTCGCATAAAAATGGATATGTGGATATTAAATGAATTAAATACTAATTATAATTTTCCCCGAACTATCTTGTTTAATTATATTTTTTAGAAGTGTTCATAAATAATACTCTTCTGAATAACGAGTTTTTTTGTGTGTGTTTAATGTATTGTTTTGTATGTTTATGTTAAAATGAAAGAAATAAAAATTCTGCAGTTATTCAAAAATAGAATTTAAATGACACAGATGAGTGCGAAAATATGTTTTCACAGTTTTTATTTAATTATTTATTTTTTTTCATTGGAGTGTCATCTGAAACTGCAAAATAAATTAGATTATGGGGACAATGCTTAAAAAGTTATAGTCCAAATTTTGTGTTAATCTTTTACCGTCAACGTTCAACAAGTGGAACATAAACTATGTGGTGCCGTATCTTTTTAAGTATTTGTTTAATCTGTTTGAAATTTTTAATATATCTTTTTAAAAGATGTGTTTAAATGGATTAAAAATTATATTTTTATAATTTTTTGTGGTTTCTATTTTGGATCTTGTTGAAATGTAACAAAAAACGCAAATGTAGTATACAGTGCTTTTTTACTCTATTTATAACTTAGAATTCAAATGTGAGTGCTGTAATGATTATTATTGTCTTGCTCAGTTTTGTTTATTACATTTTATGCATAAATGAATGTTTTATCTTATTTCATTTTTGTTTTATGCTTATTTGAATGCCAGTGTGCCACATGTGGAACGTTGGCGGTTCAGAGTGCAAAATTATCTTATTGTTACTTTTTTAGGATCTGGACCATTTTTACAAGGCTTCCGCGGGCGATTATTTTTTTATTATTTTCATACGTATTATTAAGGAATAAATTTTATGATATATATCTCTTTCACCTGTTACCAAAGTGTCTGTGAAATACTTTTGAACCAATAAATGCCAATAAAATCTACAAAAAAATTGCAAAAACAAGAAGGAGGAGATTTTGATTATTATAGTGATGACAAAGTTGTTTGTGTACGATGAAGTGGCAACAGTGTCGTTACTGTTATATCAAATTGGAAAGCTAACACATCGCTAACTCAAAATGAAACATGATATTCTCGAAAATTGAAGCGAGAAGTTTCAATCAAATAACCTCGATTGATTAGATTGTATAATTAGAATATGGGTAGTGTAGAATGTTTGGATTATTTTCTTGGAACATATCGTCCAGTACTTCGATGATAAAAATGGTGATGAAGTCTGTTTGCAAATGAACTAAATATGGCTGTTGTTACTTGTCATGCAGTAGGTTTAAAAGAAACCCTAATCCATTTAGAGTTTCGTCGTGAAATTGCGACTGTTTCATAAAAATTGGATTTGATATTTGAGAAAGGGAATAGAAAGTCCTACTGCTCCAGTAAGTATGGATATTATCACCTCATTCAGTAGCTATTGTTTTTCGTCTACTACTCAAGAAGATTCTCAAATCGACAGAAAAACATGAATAAATGGTGTAAATATTATGGAACGCGTATGCATGAAAAATGTTTTCAGGCCTTTCATGAACATTTATCTGTTAGTGACTAGTTAACATGTTCCTGAAATAGAAACATTTTTTACTTTACCTTGTTTTCTTTGTTTTGTTATCTGTTCAGTGCTGGTATGATTTAGAAAGAAAAATTCGCCAAAATGTACAAGTGTTATTCGTTCGGCTAACGTTCCACAAGTGGAACATACCTGTAACTCCACTTCTATTTTACATAACATCTCAAAATTTGGTACGCAACCTTAGAATTAATCTACATCGTCTCAAAAAAAAAAAAAAAAAAAAAAAAAAAAATCAAATTAATTTGACTAGCAGTTCATGGTGCGGCGGGTAAAAGGTTAAAATAATAAAAAGCTTTTGAACTATTCAATATTTTATTTTATTTTAATAACGAACAATTGACAGATTTTCAAATGCACCATGCATATTTCTTTTGCATAAAATATGAAAATACTTATGTATGAGATACATGTTATATACTGCAATGGAAGTTGGCATGAATTGTAAAAGCTCGCCGAATGTATAAGCAGAATAAATATACTTTTATAATTATGCTTTGTTTTTTCTAAAAATGTAGCAATATGTTTTCATATGTATATACAATTCAACATCAAAATACTTCTGAAAGGCAACTTTTTATGCTAAATTTTCTGAAAGGCAACTTTTTATGCTAATATTTTTTTTATTGTTGTATAAAGTATAAATGGTATAAATTTCAAAAGAATTTGATAATTAGGAATACTCATGGAAGGTTTCAAAATTTAGAAATGTGCAAAATTTTCAATTTTGAAAAATTAGCATTTTTACTAAAATAAAACTGTCCAACTATATACAGTTTTTACGGATATAAAAGCTTATATCTCTTCAAAGACGCGTCGGAATTGAAAATTCTTTTTCAATCAGATAAATTTAAATTCATAATTCTCAGAAAAAGAAAAACAGGTTTTTCAGTCAAATTTCGTGATTTTGAAAGACCACTGTAACCTTAATAATGTAAGTGTATTTTTTATCTATTACTTCATTTTAAGTGCGCTCACTTATTGCTCTATACCGAAAAACGTGTAAAAAGAGCTCTCGCTTCGCGTCGATATAAAAACAGAACTACTCATATAACTAATCTAAACTTTCTGATATTTTTAAAGTACATTTGTAGTCTTTTAGAATTATAAAATGAAATACTTTAATGTAATAAAATAAAAAAATATAGCAAAAGTTATACAACACCGAAAATAAATTTAGGTCTCATATCACCATCCGTAAGATATCTTAAAGTTGAACATAAGAACCCAATTTTTGATTTAAAATGACGCGAAAAATTTATTCTACAGAATGAATTAAGGATATAACTATCAATCAAATGAAACCTTATTAAAAACCCTCTCAAATTTGGAAATAAAAAAAAACACCTAAAAAATACAATTTTTTTTCATCAAAAATACTCAAAATATTAAATTATCTAAAATATATTAATTCATTCTATAGATAATGATGTTATATGTATTGCAAAAAAAAAAAAAAAGACATTCCATTGAATAGTCTTTTTTTTAATCTTACGGATAGTAGTGAAAAATCAAGTTTTGAGAAATCGCGACTTAAAGCTGCAATTAAATGGGCGCGGCTATGAAAGTGATTGTTACATAAATGCTTATAACTACCTTAAAAATACAAATATTTATATGCGGCTTTTTGCACTGATTTGAGAATTAATTGAATAAACCAAAATGATAAAAAAAATCGATTTTTTGAAAGTTTTTTATCCCTTAGTCCCATTAATCTAATTAATTAAATTAATATTTTTGAATAAAATAACGTGTTACTATAATTATTTAACGAATTGAGATATTGGTTTTATTTTGAGTAGCCCTGTAAATGAAATTTAAAAGATAAATGGCTTCATTTTAAATATTTAACATGCCATAGTAAACAACATTAACATATATCAATTGCATGACTATCCGAGTACATTTACGCTAGTCAGAGCACGGACAGACAAACGGACGGCAGGCAGAGAGACAGACAGACAAACCGAATTCATAAACACTTTTAAACTATGTTGGAATGTGTTACAAAAAACAGTATCGTTTTAATTCGTATGACGTTCTTTATAATCCTATAGGGATTGTTTAATTAAAAGATGTCATCGAGATATTGCAAAATGCACAAACTTTGTTTTGTCAAACGGTAACAGCGTCTTTTGATAACATATTTGAATTCTTTGGATAAAGACAGTTGTAAGAATGGCATAGTTTATATTGTAGCGATGCGTATTAAACAGATTTAATAGACTCACAATCTTAAGGACTGTATCACTATTTTATTGACAATGCGATGCGTTGCGTGTACTTATGGCAAGACACAAACATAAACTAGAATGAAGAAAACGAATTACGTTCCTATGGTTACATACATTTGAACAAGTGCGTTGCCAACATTTGGCCCATAATAACAGATAATTCCAACAGATATACTTCCAGCCAGATTCAGCCCCACCAGTGGCCGAGAGTTTCTACTCTCGAAGCTGGTAAATGGGAGGTGCTGGGTTCGAGCCCAATCGCGCTCGTCAGCCTAATCTTTCTGAGTTTTCGGTGGTTTTCTTCAAACGTTGGATTTCCATATGTAAATACGGGTTAGGTTCCCTTAGAAACACCCCCAAGGAGGGCACCCCTCGCCCCTTCTGACGTATATCCTCCGTGTTCATAACTGGCCGTCATAAAACAAGACACACCTCCAGCCAAATTCTCATAAGTACAGAAGAGGTCAAAATTTCTGGATGCTAATATTAAATCCATGTGTCAAACTTCAATTTTTTTCTGAAAAGAAAACCACCCAGTTAAATTTTCTCAGTTAATTTTTTTTTCTTTTTTTTATAAGACGGAATGAATAGACACAAACTTATTCCATGAGTTTGTTCAACTAAAAAACATTGTTTTACATATGGAAACTATTGATAAATTCATATTTAAAAAATGCGAATTATGTCCTACATTAATTTTTACATAAAACAAATTACAATCTTCAAAATATGATCGAGTAAATATAAAACACATTCCAATCATTAACTTTCAGTATATAGAGGAACGTTAATTTTTGACACCCTAAAGCAGGCAAGTCAAACACGCTTGACACCTACGGCTAGATTAAGGGTTTTGGACAGTCCAATCTCATATTCCTTCCGCTAATGTTAAACATGTGAATGCATAATGCATTCGTATTTTTATGATAACTCTTCAGGAAATTAGTACTTTTAACTTATTTTTCGAGAAAAATTCCTTACCCTGTTTTTTTTTTTTTTTTTTGGTATGAAATGAATCTATGCGCTTTCGATCTTTTGCCTTTGGGGTTGCTTTTTTTACTACTGGAATGGACTTTATACATGGGTTTTTGATGTTATTTTTTGCATTTACCATATTTTTTTCTGAAAAAAATTACAACATTTGTTTTAATTTGACATATATAATAAATATGTGAAATAAATTATAAAAAATATATAAGTATATAATATTTAATGTTTACAAAAACTTACGATACTCATGAGCATACAACATATATAAAAACTACATTGAATACACATTAAAAATACACCCAAAGTTTCAGAGTCTTTCTAATGAGCCACCATCAGGGGGGGTTCTAGATCTCTACGGACCTATATTACATATAACACAGTCACTATCACAAACATCAAACTGAAAACAAATCTGTAAAAGGTCAATAAACATAAATAACAATACTGTATCAGATATGGCGCCATATATTGGTAGGCTATAACATTATTATCAAAGCTTGGAAAAACTGAATTTACAAATGAATTTCTTTCAAATTTTGAACGTTTAATATCTTAAATTGTATGTGATTTTAAAACACAATCTTCAGAGGAATTCAAGATATAAGTATTTTCTTTCATTTTATATGTTTAAAAAATTACAAGATACAGATTACATATTTATAAAGAGCTTCAAATTGTTAGATATTTATCGAGCAGAAAACTGGTAAAACAGCTTACTTGTAAGATTACAAAATTAATTACTACTAGAATGAAAGTTTTTGTGATTAATTATACTTCAGATTAAAGTAATTACTCTAAACATAAATAAATTTGTATTTAAACATTTTATATTTTTAATGCAAAGTTGTATTTAGGTAATACAAAATTTTGAAATTTTCAACAGTATAATCACCTAAAAATATATTTTTTTAAACAAGGAAAACTTTATGTTCAGTTTATACAGATTAACATGAAACACATATTTTGAAAATTTCATGCAAAAATATTGAGAAGTTTTTGAGACGTCATTTTGGGCGACTACAGCTATTGGGCGAGTTTAATTCTAAAATCCATAACTTCTATTCTAATAGAAATTTCAAGGAAACAATTATACCAAAATGTTCAGAAAAGATAGGAGCTTATAAAAAAAATGAAAATTTTGAAACAATAAGATTCCACTTAAAATTGGGCCCCACCAGTGTCCGAGATGATTTGCTTTCGAAACTGGTAGACGGGAGGTGCTGGGTTCGATCCCAATCGCGCCCGTCGGCCTAATCGTCGGAGTTTTCGTTGTTTTCCAAGCGTTAATACGGGTTAGGTTCCCTTAGAAAGGAGGGCACCAAGAGAGGGCCCCCCAAGGAGGGCGCTCCTACTCTTTGGACCTATATCACTCCTGTTGATAATTGGCCGTCATAAACACAACCATCCAACCAACCACTTAATATTGATTCCAGACCGCTTAAAATTGATTAAACGGTAATACATTTTTCAAACAAATTGAGATACAGTTTTCAAACTAATTACATCTGGAAATAGATTTTTTCCCCTATTCTACGGTGTAAAAATTTAGAATGTGAGTTATTTATGAATTAAAAAATTTTTAGAAAAAGCTACAATTAATGGTAGGGCTTTACCACTGTCAAAATGACGTCAGCGTTACGGAGATACACGGTTGTTCTTTATAATATAGACAAATCGTTATTTTAACATTCTTTAACAGCACCGGGCACGATTTAAAATGTTTTAACGGTATTACTGTTTCATGAATAAATTTAAAGTTTGAATGAAACAATTTTGTTTGCAATTAAATAAAATCAATTCAATATAATAACGCAAACATTTAATTTTTCAAAGCCAGTATTTCATTTTCAGTGGGATTTGGAAATATATTTAGATTATAAAGTATGTCAATTTTCAACTGAGACAATTCATGTTTTCGAAGTTTCCACATGGATTTGTTACTTATCTTTATGCTTTGTATCGTAGTGTCCTTTCACAGTACTTTTTTTTCAAGCAACTGATACAATTTGTGCATATCAAATGTAAAATTTCATTTTTCTTGATAATTCAAAAGGAGTGTGAATAGTGTTTTATTTTAAATCTGCGATGCTTCTTCATCTGCATCTTCAATTAATAATATTTATTCACACTGGCAGATAGATTTAATGTAATTTGCAGAAATCTTGAAACAGATGAGAATAATAATTCATTACTAAATTATAAATAAAAGGAAGAAAGATCACGCAAGGTTAATTAATAATGCCACGTTTACTAATCTAATTAATGAAAACAATTATGTACCTCAGATACAAAATGCAAGTGTTGGTTTAGATAAGATGTGTGTAAAGAGCTCGGGTAACATTTCCGTGAGATTATTTGAACGAAAATGGAAATTCGTGTCATAATTTAAAAGTTTTTTAAATTTTGTATATGTTTTTAAAATTGTAATTTATTAATTATTGTTTTCATTCATTAACTTTTCAATATCTTTTTTTTACACATTTAACTAGCAGCCTTCGCCCGCTTCGCTGGTCTGTTTTTCTAAACAAACCAAGAATGAAACGAAATTTATCTGTGAATTTGATCATTCGTTTGAAAGCAATATGGACATTAACCTGGCATACCCATCCGAATTGCTACAAACGATATGGACGTCATTATACTATTGTAATTTCTATTGAGACGTACAAAATTGGAGCTGCTAAGAACCAACTTCTTTAGTTGATCCTTTACTGTTGTATTTGGTAAAGTACGACAGAACAATATGCAATATACTTATACCCTTCCTTTGAAAATTTATCAGTGCAATTCTCATCAGATTCCATCCAATAGAAACTATAAAAAAGGCTAATCTTTCATAATTGGGCTCACCTCATTCTAGAACTTTCATCCAAAATCCTATAACCAAGCAACCTAGAACGATATGTGTTTTATACTAAAATATTCCCTGAAAAATTAACTAACTGAGCAAGTTCCACCAAAATCCACTTAGCAGAATCTTTTTAACTGGCAAATGTACCAAAACGTTCCCTAAAAATTATCTAATTAACAGTTTGTCTTACCAGAATCCACCCAGCAGAACCTTTAAAAAAGCCAATCTTTCATAATCGTGTTCTTCTGATTTTGAATTTCCTCCGATAATTATTTAACTAAGCAATGTAGAACGATATGATGTACTAAAAATTTTTTTTTCTGAAAAATTATCTAACAATGTAAGTCCCATCAAAAATCTATTCAGCAGAACTCAGGTTGTAAGCGGCCCAAACGAAATTTCTCTTTGCATTTCATACATATTATAGATAGTTAAATTTAAATATATCTTCCATAATCGCGTTAACCAGATTATAGAACTATCAGGGATGTAGGGTTAGGCCTATTTTATATACCCACTGGATTTTTTAAGAAACCCTGCACACCTTTATAGAATATATATTTAGTATATAAACATTGCATATAGCGTACCTACTCTTATAGTAATTTACTACACCACAGAGAACATTCCGGCATAGCATCAAAATCCATTTAGTAGAACTTTACATTAAAAGTAATCTTTCATAATCGGGTTCACCTAATTTTAAAATTCCCGTACTTATCACTAATTCAAAGTAGAACTATTTTTTACATTAAAACATATTTTTCACATTACTTCTAAAACAAATTACCTAACTAACAGTGTACGTTCTACAAAATTATGTTCAGTAGAACCTGAGTTATAGTCAATCAGAATGAAATAAGAATTTCCGTTTTGTAAATATAGTAGATGATGATGAGTAAAATTGTAAGTATTGGTATTTGCGATTTATAAAATGCTATTGGCGAGATTTATTTACGGCTAACATAAAAGTATCCATTTTTTCTGTTTATCCATATAGGAGCAAATGACAAATTGGAAAATATTTTTCTATTTAAACCTTTGAATATGAACACTTTTTTAAACAGTACAAACATTGCTTTCATACTTAAATTAAATGTTTCCGTTTTATAACATTTATTTCTTATTAAACCCTTTTTCTTTGTATTTTAAATAAAATCAGTAACAGTTTTGGTATTTTTCCGTTATACCAACACCGTTGTCGCCAAGCATAATAATTAGCGCAAAATAAAATGAAACATTTGAAAAAAAAAGTAATTTTGTTGATACAAAAATGAGCATTTAAAATATATAACATTTGAAAATTATAGACTTTCACCAACTATTTTTTTAAATCAATACAAAGCAATACTTAAAAGGAAAAATAAATCTCTCTATCTCTCTATTCTAAAAAAAAGTAACTCCCGCTGTCACCGCCGCCGCCGCCGCCGGTTTTGAATTTTTTGTGACCGGAGGTCTTTCTTCGTTAATATTAAAAAAACTGTTGCATACAAAAATATGAAAATCGGTAGTATTATAGAAAAATGTTTGATAAACACGCTGATGCAGACAGTTTTCAAATCGAAGAATTATTTTAAGAGATATTTAATGTCAAAGTTGGACAAAATCGTTCCACTAAAAAAGTTTTATAGGAGCAAAAACTGTGCATAGGAATTTAATTATTTTTAGATCATTTTATGCGTCAGAATTTCCCGGTGTGCAGATTGCAGTTAGTTTTTTAATTTGAATAATTTTTCGAGGTTTTATTTGTATTTTAAATTCAAATTTTCAGCATTTCGAGAGATATTTTTTACAAATTTTAGAAAATTGTATTAATTTAAACGGTTGCCAACTGTATAAACAGCGGAAACAGTAATGTTTGCTTCAAATTAAAAATTTATTTTACACGTGACTATTATAAACAAAAAATATAAAAAGCAGGAACTCATTGAAAATTACGTCATAAAAACTATAGTTACACGTGAATTTTAAATGAGAAAGAATATTGTAAAATAATAAATTCAGTAACATGCGTTAGAAGTCCTAAATAGGAGAATTTACGTCATATTACACTTATTACGTAAAATGAACAAAAAATAATATTACAAAACAGTTTTAATTTAAAAATTGCGCGAGACATTTACTTGACATTTTAAGATGATCATAATATTTCATTTCTAACAAAAGTATTTTAACGTGAATATTAAAAAGAGAAAGAAAAGTTTGGTGAAAATTACGTCAGATTTTAATTGTCAGATTCAAATTATAATTCAATCTTCCGAAATATTTTTAAAGGCGATCAAATTAGCGTGCTGTTAGAGTCTGCGGTGTCTGAACGGGGGTTGACGAGCGTAGCTCGTAGGGGGCAGAGCCCCCTAGTTCTAAAAAAAAAAGTAACTACCGCTGTCACCGCCGCCGCCGCCGGTTTTGAAATTTTGTGACAGGAGGTCTTTCTTCGTTAATATTAAGAAAAATATTGCGTACAAAAATATGAAAATCGGTGGTATTATAGAGAAATGTTTTATAAACACGCTGAGGCAGACAGTTTTCAAATCGAAGAATTATTTTAAGATATATTTAATGCTAAAGTTGGGCAAAATCGTTCCATTAAAAAAGTTTTATAGCAGCAAAAACTATACATGGGAATGTAATCATTTTTAGATCTTTTTATGCGTTAGAATTTGCCGGTGTGCAGATTGTATTTCTTTTTTTAATTTGGCTAATTTTTTGAGGTTTTATTTCTATTTTAAATTCAAATTTTCAGCATTTCTAGAGATATTTTTTACAGATTTTAGAAAGTGATATTAATTTAAACTGTTGCCAACTGTATAAACAGCGGAAACAATCAAATATATATATATATATACGTGTGATAAATTAAAAATCTATTTACACGTGACTATTATAAACAGAAAAAAACATTGGAATTAGAATTAAATAATTATGTACAAAAAGCAGGAACTTATTAAAAATTACGTCATAAAACTATAATTACACGTGAATTTTAAGAGAGAAAGGAATTTGTAAAGTAACAAATTTATTAACATGCGTTAGAAGTCTTAAATAGGAAAAATTACGTCATATTTACGTCACATTACAGTTATTACATAAAACGAACACAAAATAATATTGCAAAACGGTTTAAATTTAGAAATTGCGCTAGACATTTATTTGATATTTTGAGCGGATACTTTTCAACTATTTTTCTTAGAAAAGCGCAAATAATATTTCATTTCTAACATAAGTATTTTCACGTGAATATTAAAAAGAGAAAGAATAGTTTGGTCAAAATTACGTCAGATTAAAAACGATTAATTTAAAATGTCTCATTTAAAAGAACTTTCATCTGTCTCATTTAAAAGAGCTTTGTTAAAAAATACCGGGAGACAAAGATTCTGTTTACTTAATTCCTTTTATATTAGCTTATTTTGAAATGTTGTTACACGTGTCTACGTCATCAAGTTATTTTTATTTCGACGTTTTATTTGTATTTTTATTAATGTTGTACTAATTTACTTCTTCTTTCGTTATTTAAAATAAAAATTATATCAATTTGTATAATTTGGCGAGTGGTTTGGCGATTTATATAATTTGGCGAAATTAGTCGACGGGATAATCAAGTAGTACCTCAGCGGATTTGGCGTTAAAATTTCCCCAATCAAAGAGAAATGAATAGAAATCCGTTTATAGGGAGATCGTCTCTGTTTTTTAAATTATAATTCAATCTTTCGAAAATTTTTTAAAGCCGATCACATTAGCGTGCATTTAGAGTCTGCGGTGTCTGGACGGGGGTTGGCGAGCGTAGCTCGTAGGGGGACGAGCCCCCTAGTATTTTACAATAAAATAATAAAATAAAGTCAATTTAATCTGCAGGTCTCGAATTGTAATGTCTTTCAGGTTATTGTAGCGTAGCGTACGTAATAAGCATATCTGTCATCGCAGTAAACATTTAATTTTTTGAATGAAGACGTTCAACGTTTTTTAACGAAACATTTTTATAGGTATAATTCCTAAGTTCTGAAATAATTTTATTACACTTTCCTCGTCATCAAGTAACTGCCAAATCGTAAAATCCATGTTATTGTCCGTAATAAATGTAAGTTAGAATTTAAAAATAAATATTTTTTATTCAAAAAATAACAAATTAAAAAGTTTTACGAGATTCCAATGGAATAATACTCATAAAAAATATTCACGTTCAATAAATAGCAAATGTTAATGTTTGGCACGGTTTGCAATAAAAATCGTTTGCACGCTAAGCGTAGAAATAAATGGCGCGATACCATACATTTTGGCATAGTGTTGACAGAACGAAAAAGTACAAGAGTTATTATTATTATTATTATTTAGTTTTAGTTTTTGAGGCGTTTAAATTTTTTTTTCCTAACTGACATAGTTGTTTTAACTATTTAAGCAAAATAATTGATTAAAAAATTATTCAATTTGAATTTCTTCCCTTGCTATAGTCACAGAATGATGAGAATGAGTTTTTAGAAATTATCACTTGAAAATTTGAGGTTTTGGCGCCAAAGATAGCGCCAAATTAGAAAAATATGAAATATCTCATGAACTATTAGACTTAAAATAATTTGGTTAGTACCATTCAATTCAGCATACAAAAATACACTAAAATATGTTATCAGTTGAAAAATGACTATAAAATCAGATTTTTAAGGAATTTATTAAAACTTCGTTCTATTTTTTACCCCCCTTAGGGGTGGAATTTTAGAAAATCCTTTCTTAGCGGCACTCAATGTCATAAGAAGTAATTTTACCCCAAATTTCAAGATTTTAGGTTCAGTAGTTTGGGCTGCGCGTTGATTAATACAAAATCCAGACTTTCTTTTATATATATAGATAAATGTTGCATGTTATATTCAATGCTCAAATAAAATAATATATTAAAATTTTCGCTTCAAGAGAAAACACACATAAGAAATTTTTAATAAAAGTGCTATAAAAATTTTATTGACCTTTAAATTTTCAGATTCACACTTTGTTGCTACCTGTTTAACTATCTTTTCAACCGCTATTTCATGTAATGAAGCTAAACTATATTATCTATATCTGTATAGATATATTGTCTCTACCTGTTTAATGTACCTTGATCTGCCTATATAGATATATTGTCTCTATCTATAGTGTCTATTTTGATCTGCCTGTTTAGTCTATTTTGTACATGCGTGTTCGATGAAGAAAAGTGCAGTTCAAATGTTAAAGGCTTGCCAGACCACCTGTTTGCCATGTCAAAACATTCTAATCTGATATTATTAAAGCTGCTATCGAAAAGAAAATCTCTGACTGTCAACGGAAAAAAATATTATGAAATTGTATTCCTTTTAAAGTAAGTTTAATATATTAAAAGGTAAAAATACTGCATTGTAAATTGTATGGTGACAAGTTGAATGTTTCCGTTACTACTCCTTTTAAGATCTTAATTTAATTTCTGGATAAAACCAAATATTTTATGGCTGAAACCTAAAAACATTTTTTCCTATAACCGTATGAATATTTAAGAAAAAGTATATAAACTACTGTAAAAGCACTTATTTTCGCGAGCTGTAATTTTCGCGAAAATGAAGATATCGGTTATTTCGCGAGCTGAAAATTTCGCGAGTTTTATATGAACAGAACCGAAAGTTGAAAAATCCCGAAACTACCTAAATAGAACCTCTTTTGCATAAGGCATTTTAAGAAACTTCCCTTTGTTTTGACACAATCATTCAATGCATATAGAATATTCTTGTACCTTATTACGACCAGCAGAGAGAAGTTCTCGGGCTAGTTCCAAAACAACCTGGTGTACCATTGTTCGACGTTTTTAAGGAACGCCGAGATCCTCTTTTTCTAGATGAACTAGACATGAGGAATATTATTCCAATTTTTGTGCTCGCTTCCTGCACAGGAGGGCTCCAGCCTTTGGACGTAAACGGCGTAAAAGCCTGTAAACGGCGAGTCCAAGCGTTTTCTCAAGAATGAGTTTATTGAGTGGTATTTATACTAATGAGCTTAAATTTCTAGAGGAAAAAGAGTCTGTGGACCTGCGAATATCACGACTCAAACCAATTCACGCTTCTTGGTTTGTGCACACATTTAACGGTGTTGAAGCCAAACATGAAATAATTTTGAATGGCTTCAAACAAGCTGGTATAAATATTGTAAGTGAATGAGCGGCAATCTATTAGTTGTACTATTGTTTTTATTCAAGAAACAGTTGTATAGTATTCAAGAAATAGTTTTAAGTATTCAAGAAATTTTTGTACTTATTTCTTATTTAAGTAACTGTAATCATTAAATTTTGGAGAAGTGAAAATTTTCTGATTTTTTATTATTATTTGAGGTGAAAAAAAAAAAAAAAAAAATATTTCGCGAGGCTTAAATTTTCGCGATTACGACGGGCTCGCGAAAATTAAAGCCTCGCGAAAACAAATGCTTTTACAGTATATATTTTTCCTGGATGATTCAACTTAAAAATGGTGTCAAATGTGATTGTAAACTTTTGTAAAATCTGTGACGATTCTTAAAGACAAAATTAAATACACAGGATTATATTGAACATCGTACAAAAAAAATGATTATTTTTCATTAATTAGAACTCTAGTTATGTTCTATTATTCGGGGTTTTTAGGGGGGGGGGGGGTGTCTATTGTACGTTTAACGGATGTTTTAAATTTTATACGATTATTAAAATTCGCACCCTTTGTGATCTTGTAATGTAGTTAATTTACTGTATTTTTTTTTTTTTATAATATATTGCAAAAATGATAAAAGGAACAAAGGAATTTTTTTCAGCAATATTTAGGTTAACTGATTAACTCTTTGATTACAGTCCCGGACTGGCGATTATTTTTATACTCAACAGTACCACAATTTATATATTTTTGCTCCCTTATGGCAACTTTCTCCTGTAAATGACATAGTATAAGTGTGCAGCACAGGATTGGCGAACCTTTTTAATGTCGCGTGCCATTTTTTTTTTCAAAAAATATTCTACATGACCTTGACGCGCCAACTAAGAAACGAATTTAGTGATTGAAAAAAATAATAAATAAAAATAAAAAAACGAAAATTTACTTATTAAGATTATTTTTTCTAAAATGGGTAACATACATATAACACTGTGATAATTATAGAAGCAATTATAATTTCGAATTTAATTAAAAAAATAATCTGATTAATTGTATTGTATCCTGGATGAAAAATAATTTAATATCATGTTCATGCTCATTTAATTTTAACAGAATGCAAACTAAAATCTGTTTATCTGGCAACGGCTCTCTATTTGATTTTTTATACTATTCATTCGTGAAAATAATGACTCACAGGTATAAATAGCAGGAAAAATTACTAAAATGGGAAGAAAGGTAGTTTAATTAAATAGTTCTGAAATTAATTT
Organism: Maratus speciosus; assembly: GCA_963932465.1. NCBI lineage: Eukaryota > Metazoa > Arthropoda > Arachnida > Araneae > Salticidae > Maratus > Maratus speciosus. Next base: position 331,422,142 of record OZ010786.1, read on the forward strand.
CTAAGTTGCCATAATTTACCATCGGTGTGTTTAATAATATATAATATTTTTTTTTCCTTTTTGTTATAGACCGGGAAGCGTCAGCACAAACATTTACCTCATGAAGTTCACGGCTGAAATTCCTGAATTAGTTAAAACTCGATATGCATATTAAAAGGCAATCGGTCTTCCAAGTGGTATCTTCGTGGAAAACACTTGAAAACCCGATTATAGGTTTGACTTAGAGGTTTACTATTGTCTTTTCCTGCTCCCAGTCCTCCACGTTTTCATACCTTTGGGGTGAGGAAAATACAATAGTAAACCTACGATTCAACTTTTTAAATCGGGTTTTCAAGTGTTTTCCACCAAGATAAGACTTGACAGACCAATTGTATTTTAATATGCAAATCGAGTTTTAATTCACTCTGGAATTCCAGCCGTGAACTCGATGAGGTGATTGTCTGTGCTGCCGCCTTCCAGTCTATTAGTTTTCGAATATTTTCTTTGCTTGGAAATTTTTTCAACCATATTCAATAAGATTACAATTTTTCCATTTCCAATTTAATTTAGAATTGGATCAGCTCATCTAAGTTCCTGTATTTTATGTAAAGTCACTGTTTGCTGATTTCGAGACATCAAACCGCGTCGTGCCAAAATTATTCTTTCGCGTGCCAAAAGTGGCACGCGTGCCATAGGTTCGCCGTCCCTGGTATAGCACGTATTATTTTTCTCAAAGTCAAAAAATGGTATTAATAGGGAAAAAAAGTCTGCAGTGACACATTTGTCCAGATAAGTAATCAATATGATATAATGTTTATTGCTCATTAAAGATAAAATAATAAAGCCTAGTTATTATTTTTAATTCTGCCAAAAAAGTCTTTCCCCGTTATTACTGCCTTTAATACTTTAAGCCACAATTTCTTCGGCATTTTGCTACTGTTATACATTCGTTGTATTCGTTAAAACTGTCACTCACTCAACTTCCTAATCCCCCTTAGTAATGATATACCTGTGGACCCCATTCGCATTTTTAAAATATCTCCAGAAAAATTACTCTTCATAAACGATGTACCATTTTTTCTTAGTTCTTAAAATATTTCTAAAATACATACTTAATTTTATATAAAGTGTTAAAATCTTCCTCACAGTTCGCCAGCTTTTAACACATGAAAAGTTAAATTAAGATTAGAAATATTTTGAAAACTAAGAATAATAGAAACTTCTTTGAAGAAGAGGACAAAGAAAAAATAAGTTAAAAATACTAACTTTAAAATATTATTATTCTAGAAACATATTTTAAATATAGGAATGAATTCTACGCCCATAGGCTTAATATTAACGAGGGGAATTTGGAAGTTCACTGATTAACAGCCGTTTTGTATACGGATGAATAAAATAAGATAGTACAATTTCGGATTATCTGTGAGCATAAAGTTTGATATTTTAATTCTAGGGTAATTTAGCTTAAACTACTAATTATACTGTTGTTTCGAAAAGGCTGACACATTTAAATTTGTAAGAAGCGATATATGAGTAATATTTAAATGTGTTTTACAGTTAATGGACTTTAAATTATTTCATGATGTGTTGAGTGCCATAAATATTCCATAATTTTAGAAAGGTGCATTTAAGTAAGACGAATAAATGTGGAAATACGAGGGGAAGTTCGTAAGAAAGTCACAAACCGATATCAAAGGTCGGAAATTAGAAGTAAACTGTTTCCAAGTATGGCAATTGGTGGCAGCTGTCCAGCTGTAAGATGTCAATTTCAAATTTATGAGACAACAGTTATGCAATATGAGCGAGGGCGCTGAAAAGTTGTTGATGAAAAACGAAGTGGTCGTCTGTTGAGACTGCGGCAGAAGAAACCTTGCGGAAGGTTGAGGAAATGGATAGAGCTGTCAGGCGAGCAACAATAGACAGCACTAGCAATTCCAACAGGGTGTTCAGATGGTTTAGCCTACGACCGACTGATGCAGGTGTTGAATGTGAGGTACACACATGGCTGAGAGTGCAGACCAAAGACTTTTATGTAGTAGGTATTAGAAAACTCATAAAGAAATGGGACAAATGTATCAATATAAATGACGATTATAGAGAGAAAAAAACATGGCTTTTAAGTATGTATCTGGGTTTCCCCCTTTTTTTATTGGCTTCTGTGTCCTACTTACTGACTTACCCTCGATTTTTTTACTGTTTATGATTAAAGGAAACATAATTTTATTCGAATGAAATATGAAACCGTGCTAAAGAGATTATACTCTATGTGAGCACTATAGTAAATCTTAAACTGTGACTTCATTACTAATTAATACATATCCAATAATATATATATATATATATATATATATATTGGAATAAAGCTATCGGCAGACATTTTATAAAGTTAATAGTATTTTTCTGCGTTTTTTATTTTAATAAACTGTTTTAAATATTTAAAATAAATGAAATAATGGTTTGAATTTATATCCAATATTGCTTGATTGAATTATTAATTTAAGCTAAATATGAAACATTTGACAGATTTTTAATATTTTTTAAAAAGCAATTAAATTTAACATATATAGATAAAAACATTTAGTTAAAATCAAAATCATACAAAGTATACGTTTCGCTACGTCATCGCATAGCCTTATCAGTACTAACATCAACATCAACCGCAACAACAAAACATCGAACACACACTGGACTCACAAGGAAGGTCTTCGTACGGGCATATTCCGAAAATTCTGAAAACATTATAGAATGTTCTTCTCATGAGGATAGATATGTTAAAAAAAAAAAAAAAAAAAAAAAAAAAAAGGCTGAAACTCGATGGAGTGTCCTTAAAAAAAAAAAAATGGAAATTTCGTTATTTGGCGATTTATTACCGATTGGCGATGAAATAAAATTTCAAAAAATACTTAATGTCAAATACTTTTTAAGGTATGTTTCATGTTGAACTTATTTAAATCAATTTAATTTAACTAACTTTAGTTTTGTCAGTTTTATTTTGTTTTAACTACAGTTTTCTCATATGTATATTTATAATGAAAGTTAACAATAAAATTTTATGAATTAAATTCCCCGATATTGAAATGTATAACTACAGTATTCTTCATTACGCTTAAATATACGAAATTATACATTTCTATATGAAACTATTTTTTATATATGAAATTATTTTTACAATGATAAAATTAAATAACTGCAGCAATAAGCAACATAAATATGTAAAACAAAAAAAATATGCATTAAACTCTTTCACTGTTTAATTTTAAATTCATTAATTACACACACTCTAAGAATCAATGAACAAGTAATTTTCAAGTGTATTAAAATCGTTTGTTTTTGGCGTGGGAAAGTTCTGCTCGCCAAATAGCGTGATACTTTAATCTTTTCGCGCCAAATACTCGAATATATTTCGTTTTTTTTACAGTCTTTCAACTGTAATTCTGCCGCTAAATTTGACTGATCCTTTATTACACACATAAGTAGTTTAATTAGTATTTTTTTCAAAATATTCTTAGTATGACCAGTAAAGGGACCTTCCTTGTCAGTTAGTACTAATAAGGCTATGCGATGGCATAGCGAAACGTATACTTTGCATGGTTTTGATTTTAATTAAATGTTTTTATGTAAATATTTTAAATTTATTTGCTTTTTAAATGTATTCAAGATTGTCTAATGTTTCATATTTAGTTTAAATAATATTTCAATTCAGAAGTTAAAATGTACGTGTATCTTATAAATGATTAATGCTTAATTATTATTCAATTGATTGCTTAATTAATTTACTGTGGATTTTTTTCAGCTATACATTTTCTAATGCATTAATTAATTTTGTTTGGTATTGACTGTACTGTAAATATTCTAATGGACGTTTTGGATAATTTTCAAAATATATACACTTTGTCCACTGGTTATCTCAATAATTTCCTCTGCTTTCCATTAAAAATATTATAGAAGTGATATACAGTATACGAACAACAATAATTTAGTTTATTTTAGAGGTGTTTTGATAAGGCAATTTAGTTTAATCTAATTCACTGCTTCTTGCTCATTGAAGTAGTTGAAAGCAAACTCTCCACTTATTATATATACTTCTATATAAAACTTGTTTCACCATGATTATTTTCCTACATTAACTAAAACCGAAATTTTCCTTTGTCTCTTGTTATATGTAATGCTTTCTGTGTTCCCAAATGTATACGGATGATGTTTTATCCGAAATAGAATAAAATTAGAAGATACAATTTGGGTTATCTGTTGGAACAAAAATATGTTTATGATGGTGATACTTAGAAATTGTTCAAATGAAAATAATACCTTTATATGAGAGAGAGTCTGCTTAATTAAACTTTGTTAGAAAGGATTTACAAATTATACTCATACTTAACTTTTATTTAATGTGTGTTTTATGTAACTTATATGTGTATGTGTGAATGTGTGCAATTAATGTGCCATATATAGTAAAAAAGAAATTATACGAATGAATGAGTTGTAAAATCCCTGCGAAGAATAATACCATATGGATTTAATTATAACAAACAGTGTACTAGGCAGCATTTTTGTCTACTGACTTTCCTAACCGAATACTAATAACACTGTTATCAGAGGACCTGCATAATTATATTTTGGTATGCAATAACAATAATAGTTACAATGACTTTTGCGCTTAATTTGTTTTAATGTATTTTATGTTGAGTGTATCTAAGAATGTGTGTAATTAATTCTCCAGAATTATTGAACAAGAATTAAAAATGACACGTCAAGCAAATATTATAAAAAGTTTAACAACATATCCCGAATGCCGAAATAAACATCGCCGTTAAATAAGGTGGAATAAATACGTTAGTGTTTTAGAAAACGCAAAACACATTTGAAAACTTAATTGCAGCAAGTATCGACCATAGACGGAAGAGTCTTTGAATACTTTTTTGCAGCCCTGTATATAATCCAAAGATTTGTGCATGTACTACATATTATATTTTAATTTGGTTAAGTTAACAAAGAAATAAAACTATGACACAGTTGAAAATTTACCTTCAGAAATTCACGCGAAGGGACGGAAATGCATTAACATTCTTTTGCACAGTCCTTTATATTATACACCCCGCACTTTTAGGTACAAATTAATTCAGATAAAATACGCATAATACAGGTAAAAATGCACTTACACGAATCACCATCTGTAAATAGTAATGCACCTGGTTCTTTGCATAGCCCTGTATATGAATTTAGTTATATTCCACAAACATTTCTTAGTATGCTATAGCTAAATATACTCCATCTGTAAAATACGCCCTGCCCGCCCCTTGCAAATTTCAATTAAATTGGTCCCGGTCCGGCTCAATCAAAATCCAACTCTCCCCCCCCCCCCCCAAACAAAAAAATCTCAACATACAATTAAGATTTTATCAAGGAATACTGCATACATGTTTATGGCAAAATTTTTAGTATAGACAGAAAAACGCAAACAGAAAAACATAATGGCAACCTTAATGATTACTTAAACGCTTATACGTTTAAACATTCAACTAAAGATTCACTAAAAAATTAATTTAGTTTAGAATAAAAGAAAAAAAACGACGGTTACAAATATCATAACTTTTGAAAATGTTAAATAAAAAGCAGCTTCTTGAAAATATTCCTCTGTAAGTTATTGAGGTACATTTGAATTGATTCCATTAAAAGAAATTCATTATCGATATTACTATTTTCTGAAAAATATTGCCGGCCCGACACGTCCATGGAACAATTAAATCTACATCTGGCCAAGTTCGACTATGTGAAAAAATAATGTAAACCTGATCCCCGCCCTGCTTGACTCTGCTGAAAAAAAAAAAAAAAAAAAAAAAAAAAAGTCTTGGCCCAGACACGATGTAACTGTGCGATCTCCACACTGGACATGTTATATTTCTGCATTGATGTTGTCAAACTAACATCGACTCGTTCAACACATTTATACCCATTCTCGCAAAAGTCATATTAATTGAAAATGGCTTTATTTTTTATCTGCTTCGTTTAAATTTTTGTATCGTCTCATTTAATTTGTTTTTCTCGGGACGGTCCGTGTACGGGCCCCGGACTAAGCCTGGACCCGTGCAGACCTCTAGCTCTCCCACAATTCTTTTGACCGTAGACTGCTATCATAAGAAATTAGCTAGGAATTAACTACTCTAAAAGTTATAGCACAGTTCTTTACCTAGGGTCCACATTTATAAAGGCATTTAGATAAAACTCATTATGAAAATATTTTTCGCAGCAATCATATGGCATGAGTGGAGGGTATTTTTGGTTTTTTGTACCAATAATGAATTTGTTTCAATTTAAACGCACTGGAAATAACTCTGAAAAGCATTTTTTAATTAGTAACCGTTTCAGGTTGTTAAAATATACTCTTTAGTAGCTGTCTTTTCAACTATAGAGGATAAATTTACGGAACAATAATTTGGAATTCAATGTGTAGTTGAGAAATTAAATGAAATTAATTTATACTCTATAACATTTAAAAAGGCGTCTACATAAAACTCATTATATTATGGAAATCTTTTTTTCAGCAATTAAAGTGCATGCGTGCAAGATATTTTTGGGTTTTGTATATCAATAATGAATCTTTTTCAATTTAAACGCACCTGAAATAACTCTGAAAAGCATTTTTGAATTAGTAACCGTTTCAGTATGTTAATACATACTTTTTGGTTGTTCTGGCTTTCCAATTGTAGAGGATAAATTTACTGAATAATAATTTGTAATTTCATGTTTGCTTGAGAAATCTTACTAATGTGTACTCTGTAACATTTATAAAAGCGTGTAGTTAAAACTCATCATGTAAATCTTTTTAGAGCAATTATAGTACATGTGCGCAGGATATTTTTGGTTTTTTATACCAATAATGAATCTCTTTCAATTTAGACGTACCTGAAATAACTCCATTTGTAAAGTCCACAAGTAACCATTTCAGGATCGTAATGTAAACATTTTGTGCCTTCCATCTGTAGAGGGTAAGTTTACAGAACAATAATTTCGAATTTAGAGCATTTAGAAGTTACGTATTATAATGTAACACGCATTTCACAGAATTGATAACTCGTAGGTATTAGATCATTATTTTTTTAGCACCACATAAAAACTATATATTTTAAAAACAACAGCATTCGTTACAATTTAGTTACATTGTACATTGCAATTTGGCTACAGAACTGAATTTGTGTTACTCATGTTGTACAGTCGTGAGAAAGAAAGTAAATATCCCTTACTAAATCTGCAACAAATTATTGCAGAAGAAAGTTACTGGTATCAAACGACTGGAAATAATGTATACTTTTAAATGATGTATATAAAATTTGATTAAGATGCCATCTACGTATCAAAACAAACCCATACTTTGTTTTTTCAATAGAAATACCGAATTTTTACATCATAGATATATTGTACACCCTTCCATTAGCCTAAAAACAATTTTTCATGAAATTTGTACGATTAGTTTCAGAGATTTTTTTTTTGTTTTTTAATGAGCCTATTTTAGGAGCTGTTTCCAAATTGAAGTTCGGTACTGGAATGTTGAAATGCTACAGAATGACTATGCCACTTCTATGTATTATTTCTTGCCAATATGACCATTTCACTCGCTTAATGTGTTTGTACTATTGTCAGCTCAAATGTTTCAATAAAATGAGTAAAACTTTTTTTTTTTTAAATACGCCTTTGTACACAATATAGACGGCCCCTTAAACCTCCATTTTGATGTTTTTTAATCAAAATTCAAAAACTACTTGGAAAAAATTTGAAATTGAGAATTCTCATAAAGCATATAAATATAAACAATAAATATATATCAATCAAAAAAATTGTAGGTTGCAATTCATATTTTTTCGCAAATTAATTTCATAGTTCATATTATGAATTTTTTAAATTATAAATTCAATGTATTTATGTTTGGTCTTTTAAATATTAAACTCACACAAAAAATTTATACATTAGGATTATAATTTCAGGAGATATTAATAAAAATATGAAAATGTAATTTAACATTAGATGCTCTAAAGTTTAAAAGTTTATAATTTAAAATCTTATCATCCAGATGCCTTGAAATTTCGTTTCTAGACATAGTTTGATCCGACAATTTTAAAAATAGTGTCAAAATTGTGTGATGGCTATGAAAAAACAAAGTTTTGTCTGGTTTTGATTTGTAGATCGCCACCCCCCCCCCCCCCCCTAAACAAAATTTATATACATCATTTAAAAGTAAACTTTATTTCCAATCGTTCGGTACCAGTAACTTTATATATATTATAATTAGTGGCAGAGTTAGTAGGGGTGTTTACTTTTTTTTTTCGCTTTGATCGCTATTACAGCTCTCTCTTCCGGCGAAATTTTTCCAAATTTAGAGAGAACCTTCTTGTATTGGCCAAAAATGTACAACAAAAATTTGATTCAATTCTATGCATAACTTCATACACTTTTTGATGGTACAATATTCAAAATCGCACAAAAATAGCTATTACAGCGCCCTCTTCCGGCGGATTTTTTCTAAATTCACGGAGGACCTTCTTGACATGGTCAATAACATACACAAAAAATTTGGTTCAATTCTATGCATAACTTCATACGCTTTCCAATGGTACTATATTTAAATCGCACAATAATTGCTATTACAGCACCCCTTCCGGCGGATTTTTTCAAAATTTAGGGAGGATCTGCTTGCCATAGCCAAAAACTTTTGCCAACTCTATGCATAACTTCATACATTTTTTTTGTGGTACAATGACAGACAGACGGACATACGGACACACGGACAGACAGACATTTTCTATAAACATGTTTCTTGGGATCTCTGACCCATGAAACGTGTAAATCCGTCGAAAACCGGAAGTCGAAAAAAATTTTGATTACAATACTTTCTTCTATTAAAGATAGAAGAAAGTAAAAAATACAAAAAACTGATAAAATTAAAACGAAAAATACACTCATTTAAAATCTTTTAATAAATAAAAACGCTCTTTGAAATAAATTAAAGCATGTTCCAGTGCGTTTAATTTCTTATTGCATTTTTTAACTTTGAAAACAAAAACGCCCACGACGTACTCCTCAATCCAATCTAAATTTATTATCCTAATAAAATAAGTAAATCTAAAATGTGTCGTTTTTAAACTAAATTCATTATGAAATAATCAATAAAAACAGACATAGCAAAAATCTAATCGATTTCTCTTCCCAAATTTAGTTTGGGTGGAGGATGTCTGTCAGTGTAATAAATCTAAAAACTTATCTATATCATATATTAAATGTGATAACCTAGTTTGATTTTACGAGTCATTAGTTTGTTGCACTAAAATATCCTGAATTTAATCAATTCTTGTTCTATAAGTGCTAATATACGTGAATTAAAAAATAAGTTCACGAAATAAGTATTTTTGGAAGTTAAAATCTCATTTGTAAAGTTCAATTTATCTACATCTAGTATTAAAGCTGATAACATGAATAGATTTAGCTTTTTTTTTTTTTTATATGTTGTTTAAAACAATTTAACTTCTTACTTATTATATAACTGTTGTTACTTGTTGTTACTTGTTACTTGTATATTACTTGTTATATAACTGTTCATATGCGCAATTCCAATTGAAATACCATTTCTAAAGTTAAAATTATCTACATCATATTTCATATATGAAAACAGATAATATAAATCAGCGGCTCTTAAACTCCGGTCCGTAGACTACGTGGTGCTCACAATATATCTTAGGTGCAATCGGGAAGCTTTCGCATTCAATTTAGTTTTAATTATTATTATTAGTAGTAGTATTTATGTTGAACTCGTGCGAAAGCTTTCCAATATCACAAATCTTAGTGATTCTGTATTATCGGTTTTGCAGTTCCTCTATTAGTTTACATATTATTTATTTAATATTCTGAAAAACATCAGTAATTTTAGCCTTAAGGCTGTTCTCAACTGCTTTCGTCTACTAACGTAAAACGTTTTTACAAATTCACTAACTCATTTATAAATGTAAAGGTACAAAATTGGCAGTGCTGACTAGGGAAGCGATTTGGAATCGAACTGTTTTATTCATTTTTTGATCAGTAGATTACCTATTGAGTTATCAGCGAAATGGGTCACGTGAGCGAAGCGTTTTTTCTCCCTTCCTGACTCTCTTTCTTCTCTTGTCTAGAAATTCTGTTCAAAACGTCAAGTTTGACAGCATTTTCTAACAGATCTATTGTGTTTACAATAAAACGGAAAAAACAGTTCGATGACACAGTTTCTGAATAACAACACCTGCTAGTTTTTTGCTTTTCCGAACAAAAATCAATTTAAACTTATGTCAGAAATTTGGCCCTTTGGATTTGAGAACAGCCTTAACGGTGTAATGCAGGGCTCCCAGCACTGCGCCAGAAATGGCCGATTGCTAACACTAAATTTTAATAGTATTTTTTGACTTATTTAATGACAGAATGTATGACATTTAAATAAGGACAAGAATGCTAATAAAATTTAGTGGTAGCAATCGGCCATTTCTGGCGCAGCGCTGGCACCCCTGGTAATGACCTCATCTTGCTTGATCAGTATAAAGCGATTTACGTGAATACCTGGATTGGCCTTTTGCTTGCCGTTAACGTTCTCTCCTACTGATCAGGAAATCCCTGTTCCATTTCCCACCAACTCACTGAGGTAACAATCCCTTTTCATTGGCGACCCGGACAAACATGCAATCGAACCTTCAATAACGACAACCACAATCATCTCCTCTCACAAACTATATATGGCAGCACTAAATAAATCATCGCTTGCACCTAAAGTCAATGTAACGCTCACAGTTCAAAAGCTGCAATCTCATGCATCGCACATGCTTAAAACAGCATCACTCACGAGAGCACATCGCGCGTCTGACGTCAACAATACGTCTTCCTTCCTGGGTTTGGAGTGTGTTGTTATCTCACCTCAGATGAGCAGCATAAAGCGAGTTACTAGCTTAGAAAAACATGCTTGGCCTTTTGCTCCATATCATGAATATTTGTAGAAGTGAAATTTTGTTTCTTTACTTCGTAAAATATTATGGAGATCAGGAAAGATGGTACAAGACCGGATTCAGTATTATTGCATTATGTCCTTTGCAAAACCCAAAAGCTCTCATCCAGAAATGCTGAATATGACACAAAATAAGCACAAAGTCTTTCCAGGAACAATAAGTTTATTATGGTAGCCATAGGAAAGGGTAGGTGATCCCTCTAGCGCGCACATAAATTCTCACATCCTTAGCGTTTGAGAGTCAGCAGCCAAATCTACAGAATACATCGTTCTGTTCAACCGTTAACTTAAAAAATCCGTTAGTATTCCAACATATAAAATTCAAATCTAATGACGTGAATTTGGCAATAGATAACGGATGAAAAATGTTTCATAATGATTGTATGAAATAAGCAATAAATCCTTCGGTAATTTATTTACATGTTATTATTTCGATTATCTAGTGACAGCTGTTTAATTTATATCATAAACGTATGCAAAGATTAACGAAATACAATGCCCAGAAAAGAAAGTAATTTAGCTAAAAAAGATTTATTTTTGACAGGAAAAAATATTATTTTGAAAGCGAGCTTTTTAGATGATTTAATAATGTTATCTAAACCAGTAACTGAATAGATTTTAAGATTTATGAGAGAACATATAATTTAACGAAAAGTAATTTAGGAATAAACATGATTTTGAGTATATTAATTATCAATATATGATTTTCCATCATACTCTACCCTAACGTTCTTGTCTACTGATCATGATGTCTTAGGTTTAATTCCTACCGAAGCTAATTTTCTTTCTAAAAGAGGCCGCTTTGGTGAAATTTCCCAATCGCGAAATCTCATGCTATCCAAACGGAAAAAACAAATACGTGATCACTCATTACCCAATATAATTATCAAAATGCGGTTTCTACAATGAAGAAGAAGGCGTTAGACGGCGATGAGTCTCTTTAAATTTTGTCTCGAAATATCTCTTTAAATTTGAAGGTTTTTTTTTTTTTTTTTTTTTTTTTTTTTTTTTTTTTTTTTTTTTTTTTTTTTAATTATTTTCATCGAAATTTTCATTTGATGATAATTTGTCATTTTCTTAAAAATACTTCTTAAAACGCACCTCATCGTAATCTGAGGTACACGTTCTGATGATTAAAACTTAGTTTTGATAATTATATTAGGTAGTGAGTAATCACGTATTTAAATTTTCCGATAGGTTAAGATTAGATTTCGAGATCTGAGAGTTTCAGAGAATCGGTGGCGTCCCTAAAGTGCCACTTTATTTAAGCTTTGTGACCGCAATACTCCGTTTTAACCTACGTTAAAACTGAAAATCGTGATTGCTGATTACCTAATATAATTTTTTAAATACGATTTGCTGCATCAGATAATAGACGTCAGATTCCTAAGACGTATGTCTTTAAAATCTGTATCCTTAAATTTTAAGTATTTAAAAATTCTTTTAAGTATTTAAAAAGTATTTAATAAATCTCGTAAAATTTCCACTGGATGAAATTTTAAAGTTTTCTTAAAATACTTAAAGTTTAAGGAGAAGATTTTTAAAAATGCACATTGTCACATATGACGCTTACTTTCTGATTGTGAAAATGTATTTTAATATATTAAGTAATGAGTAATCGTGCTTCTAAGTTTTTCCTTGGGTTAACATTGGATTTCGCGATCAGGAAGTTTCAGTGAAGCAGCTCCTTATGTTCAATCACCCTGCATCCTCTCACTAACATTGAACGCAACGTTTGTTTTCCAGTGGTGGAGCTGCTTCACTGGAGCTCCCTGGCTGAAAAAACATCGTTTTAACCCATGGGAAAATTGAAAAGCTTGATTGCTCATTATCTAACATAATTGTTAAAATACGATCGTGCATTTCATGAAATAAACGTCAGAGCCGTACGATGTGCGTTTTTTAAAATTGTCTCTAGAAATTTAAACTATTTTTAAGAAGATGGTAAAATTTCATCTATTGGAAATTAAAAATTTATACTGTTTTTTAAAAAGTTAAAATTCAAGGACGTAATTTTTGAAATCAGCATCTAATAGCTACTTTATTGTGGTGAAAACCGTATTTTAATAATTACATTAGATAATGGGTTATCGCGCTTTTCATTTTCCACAAAAATTAACATTGGGTTTCACGATCGGGGAGTTTCATTGAAGCGGTCCCTTAAATGCTAGGGCTCCGCGAAGATAAAGAAAATAAGAAAAGGGGTCCCTGATATGTAAAGTTTTTAAGTACCGATGATCAAGATTCATTTTGCATGTGATAAAATTGCTGTAGAAAAAGTCTTGAAATTTAACAAATATTTGTTCTGAAGATTGTACGTGGATTAAAAAATGGTATAACAAAATAAGTATTTTTAGAAGTTATAGTTGTAGGTTTTAAGTAAGAAATTATCGACATCTATATTAATACTGTTAATCTAATTTGATTTTGAGACTCATTAATTTGCTATATAGAAATATTCCAAATTTAATGAATTTTCCTTATACAGTAATATACGTTAATTCAAAAATGATATAATGAAATATGAATTTGGAAGTTATAATCCTCATTCTTACAATTATTTTCACTTGATAAGAATAAACTGCACATTATAATCTGTGGAATAATGACGACTTTCCAAATTATATATGTTTTTATAGCTCTTCTCAAAGGAAAACTGGTTAATTTGTGAAGGAATTATGAAATCAATTTCCTTTGTACAGACATGAAATATTCATTTATTCTTACATGATTTCTTAGAAATATCACATAGCTTTTATATTTTTTTTTTCCTTTTTGTAATCAGTGAGAATAATTCCAATGACGTTATTGTCATTGAATTCCATATTTTACATATTTTTTCCTTAATATTCGCCTTATTTTCATTCGTTATTTTAGGTTCTTGTACACGGCATTAAAAACTTTATTGGAAATAGAAAATTGAAGTCGTTTATATGATTTACACTATATGGCCATTAATGACCGGGCACTTTCAATTTTAAACATTTCGTCGAATATTTAAAGATATATTTGTCGGATTTTTCTGGAACTTTAGTATTATAAAAAATATGTTCTACTTCATATTTATCAACGGCGCGGTTTGATCAGAAGGAAAATTAGGGGGGGGGGGGGGACAACAAAAAATCAAAGAAAAAGAATAGTGTTTGGGATTACCCTGTAAAATAAAGTGTACGAATTGATCTATCGATATATTTTACGAATATATGGATATTGTACAAGATATGTTTTCATTTGTGGAAGAATAGAACGTATATTCATGGAGATATATTGATCTTTTAAAAAAGCTCAAAAACATTTAGCATATTTTTTTGTTTATATCAGGTTTTTTAAACAAATTTGACGCCAGTTTCAGGAAATTTGACAAAATATAATAGAACTACTGTGGTGTAGTTGAAATGTAAATATATTAAATATTTGTTGAAATATGAGCAGTCGAATGAAATATTTTTTATCTGCGCATGCGCGCACCATAATTTTTTTTTTCATGATTTTTTTTTTTTTTTTTTCATTTTCTAACTTTATGGAGAAACTCATTAAAAAAAGGCCAGTCAAATACTGTGAAAATTTAGAAAGATATCGGCAATAGACTGAACTAATTTTTAGTAGTTCTCTAAAAACCGCTAAATGATAAGGGGTTTTCCATAAATTGTCGTTTTTAATTTTTACTTTTTTTTCTTTTCATTTTTTATGAAAGCTTTAGTTCTCCTTTACGAGCCTATTCCAAGGGAAAAAAAAGAATCAAAATCTGAGCCTTTGTTACAACTCCACTCGTTGACATTCATTAAGTACAAACACCTTTGCTGAAAGTCAGATAATAAAAAATGACAATTTGTGTATTTAATATGTGCCAGATAATAAAAACATCTTTTAGAGAACAATTAAAAATTCGCTCACTATATTGCCGATATCTTTCTAAACTTTCACGATATTTGACTGGCTTTTTTTTATGAGTTGCTCCATAGAGTTGTCTATCAAATCATGAAAAAAAAAATACTTCATTCAACTGCTCATATATCATCAAATATTTAATATATTTACATTCCAATTACACCATATTATTTATTCTACATTTTGTCAAATTGTCTGAAACAGGCGTTAAATTTGGTAAAACATCCTTCATGATAAACAAAAAACTTGCAAAAAATTTTTGAACTTAAAAAAAATCGATATATCTCCATGAATATACGCTTTATTCTTCCATAAATGAATATTGTAAAATATCCATATATTCATAAGCTACAGCGATAGATTATTTAGTGAATTTGATTTTGCAGGTTGATCCCAAATAATAATTATCTATCTTTGATTTTTTGTTGGCCCCCTAATTATTCTTGTGATAAAATCGCCGTTGATAAATATGAAGCGAAACATATTCTTCATAATCTTGAAGTTCCAGAAAAATCGGACTAAAATATATTTATATATTCTACAAAATGTCTGAAATTTAAAGTGTTGGTTGTTAATGACCATATAGTGTATTTGCCAATGTAATAAATGTGAAAACTGTAGAATATATAAAATATACTCTAAGCTAGTAATTAGTTACATATGTGTATATTTTTTGAACAAAAAGAGTTTAAATTTAATAAATGTTTGTTATATAAACACACATTTGTTAATGAATAATTTTTTTTTTATATAAATACACGTGAAATCAAAGCGAATAAAAGTCATTGGCCAAACATTTTTAGAAATTGAAATCCCCTTTCTAAAATTGATTTTTTTTTTTTTTTTTTTTTTTTTGCTAATAATAATGAGGTCTACATTAGAATCTATGCAAAAATTTAAATTTTGAATTTAGTTATTTTGCTAATAATAATGAGGTCTACATTAGAATCTATGCAAAAATTTAAATTTTGAATTTAGTTATTCATTAGAGTTCTTCTCAAATCTAAACTCATTTCTTCGTGGCGCAATTGTGAAATCAATTTCCTTCTCAACGTACAAGGAACTTTCATATATTCTTATGCTGGTTCTCAGAAGCTACAAATGTATTTCTTTTCTTATCATGTTTTTATCTTTTGAAATTTTGTAATAACATTTCCAATGAAAATTTTGTCATTAAATTCCATGTTTTATATTTATTTTACATATTATTGTACAATGTAGTAAGCGATTTATAATAAATAAAAAAGTAAAATAATTTTATAGATTTTAATTTATAAGTAATAGTAAAAAAAGAGCTATGTTTAAAATACTATCTTTATAAAAGTTAAAATAAAAACAAAATGTGCAAAATTTATGAACTTTATTTCTTCTTTTAAAATTAATTTTTCGTCGAACATATCTGTCAATCTATATAATATAAATAAATATATAATATATATATAAATAAATGTGATAAATTATTTATTTAATATATTTCAATTTTATAATAAACTACATTTTAAGCATTTTTCAATATTTTAAGGGAAATTATTCTAAATTTAATGTTTGTTTCATTATGTAAATATTAATGCTTGTAAATACAA
This sequence comes from Maratus speciosus, assembly GCA_963932465.1. NCBI lineage: Eukaryota > Metazoa > Arthropoda > Arachnida > Araneae > Salticidae > Maratus > Maratus speciosus. Next base: position 331,438,603 of record OZ010786.1, read on the forward strand.
AACAGGAACATGGAATCAGCATTTTTTTCGTGACATCACATCTCTTAGTATTTTATTTTCTAATAATGATTAGTAAGTTAGAAGCTTTGAAATAATTCTAATTCATAAATTAAGTTATTTCATTTTCACTTCTCAGACCTAAAATTGTTATTTCGTACCACTTTTATGATAACAATTTATTCGCACATGCTTGAAACTTTGGTGCATATGAAGGACCTTCGAAAATGAACGGTATTTTTAATTAAACTAAAAAAAACTTTCAATCTGGTACACAAAAATCCTGAAAAATATTTTAACATGATTTAAGGTTAGTTGAGGCAACTGGGATATGATTTTACAATGTGACTCTGGAGCTTCTGACAATTCAGCTTCAAAAAGCTAATGTTCTAAAGTCTGAACTTCTGTAAATGTGTTCAGTTTGGTTCTCTCTATCAGGCAGAAATGCTCAAAATTACATTTTAATATTTAAAAATATAAAAATATGCATATTTCTTCTTTCTTTCCTCATGGGTCCAGTTGCCCCATAAAAATGGGGTAAGTGGATCAGGAGGGTCTGTGTTCCACACGCGTTTATATAGTTTTTTTTTTTTTTTCATATGGGATATCAGGTCCTGTTTGAAAAAGTATAAACAACTTAAAAAAAATTAAACCAGACAGATCATGCAAATTACATGTCAATAAAGAGCGTTGTAAGGGAAACCTTTGCTGTCAATGTGTCTAAAAAAAGCACTAAAAGTGAAAATATTAGATTTATTTATACCAAAAACAAAAAAAATTAAGTAAGTACTAATGTACTTTAGTATATACGTAATAAGTATAAAAGTTACATGTGTATTTTACGTAAAAAAATAGCAAGGTAAATCTATGAACAAACGGCTACGTAAGTACTTACGTACTTTACCGTGGACGTTCAACTGAGCGAAAATCGACTAAAAAATTGCTTTCTCCCTTTTTAGATTTATTAATTTACATCAATCTTACCTGCACCATTTTCAAAAAACTGCATGCAATTGCAACGATTCCTAGAAAAGTTACAAGCATTTCAAATTTGTACACCGTACTAAAAATAAAACTTTAAATTGAGTTTTCTGAAAATGAGAATTTTTGTTGATTAGCATATTCAAAATGTTCCATGAGTATTATTTTTTATCCAATTTTAATATTATTAAGTATTATTGTTTGCAGTCTGCTATATTTCCATACTTACAAGAGAGGTCTCCTTACCGGGTATACTCAGAATATTTTGAAAAAAATACTAATTAAAGTATTTATGTATGTAATAAAGGGTCGGTCAAATTTAGCTGCGGAATTACTGTAGAAAGTATGTAAAAAAATAATACACTTTCGAGTATTTGGCGCGTAAAAACGAAAGCGTCATTCGATTTGGCGAGCAGTACTTTGCCTCGCCAAAAGCAAACGATTTTAATGCACCGGAAAATTGCTTGTTAATTCATTTTTAGGATGCGTCTAAATAGCATTTAATGAATTTAAACTTAAGCAACGAGAGAGTTTAATAAATACTTTTTTCTATTACATATTTATGTTGCTTGTTATTTAATTTTATTGCTTTAAATACAATTTCATATATATATATATATATATAAAAATGTTTAGAAATATTTAAGCATATTCCAAAATAAAAGCGAAATGAAAAATGCTGCGGTTATTCATTCAATAACAAAGAAGTCGTTGTTCCCATAGCAACAAAATTGAATCGACAGTGTTCAATTGGACTTAGTTTTGAGATTAAAACATTTTTAATTAATTTAAATTTTGTTTTTATTCATAAAATTTGATAAAGTTTATTAGGAATATTATATATCTCTCTCTCTCTCTATATATATATTATATGACAAAACTATAGTTAAATCAAAATAAAACTGGCAAAACTAAAGTTATTTACATTAAATGTACTTTAAAAAGTTCAATAGAAAACATTTTTATCTTAAAGAGTATTTGACATAAAAAAGTATTTTTTTAAATTTTATTCCATCGCCAACCGGTGGTAAATCGCCAAATATCGAAATTTTCCTTATTTTATTTACACACACTCTATCAAGTCTTCGCCGAATTTATTTAATAAACATATTCATCCTCGAGAGTAGAACATTCTATAATTTTTTTCAGATTTTTCGGAGTATGCCCTTATGGTGACCTTCCTGTTAGTATTAATATGCATTCATTACGGTACATAAAAGGAAAATTTGGTAGTTATATATTTTTTCCCGTATCATTTCTTGAAAAAGTGTAAATATTGGAAGTTTTTATTATTTTTTTTCTCAATATATTAGTATAATTTTAAAACCCATAACAACTTTTGTTCTTATATTATAAAACTACCATAAAAAAAAACAGATTCCTAAAGCCAAATATAATGCGCATGTAGCATTTTTAATTAGAATGATTAATTAAGATATTTTTGTTAATAACTTTATTAATTACACGCACGTTTTCAATATATTGATTTTAATTTACTTAGAAAATGTACGATCTATTAAGTTTTCAAAATTTCCGTACAATTGAGTGAAAAATGAAAAATATAGTTTTGAACGTCTACTATCTCCTAAACAATGAATCATACACAAATGTTACTTTCATATTTTAAATAGAATTTACCCTATATACATTTATTATCAAAATAAAAAGAAACTCTTTTTTTTTTTTATCTACAAAGTAAATCTAAAATTACTATCGCCAAGAAAATAATGATTAATATTTTCATATAATCCGCGAATAAATATTCGTTTCAATTTGAAAAATAAAATATAAAAACAATTATCTGTGACCTTGATCAACTTTTGTATAGAATAGAATCGATAAAAAATGATGAAATTTCTTACTAAATAATATTCTGAATATATATATTTTTTTACTTATAGGTAGTAATTATCTTTTATCGCTTTTCGTACCTCTAACTGATGATTAAGTTTTATTATGCGTTTAACAAATCAATGATTTTTTGAAAGTAGAAATATGTCCAATTTTATAAAATGGATTTATTCTAGTTTAAAGAACGTTGCAGGAATAATAGTTCCCATCATACAATGCATTGTGCCTTTTATATAGTCATAATAGAATTTCTAAAAGTAAATGTTTTGGATAATTTTAATACAATGGATAAATTCCCTAAATAATTGACTCAATAGTAAAATTTTTATTTTCTGTCATTAAGCAAATAAACTTGCGAAAAATACTTTAATATATTTTTTTACATTATTGATTTTATCTAACTCAGTTTTAAAAAGCTTTTCCCTTGAACCGTCTCTGGCAGCTAATTCTGTTTTAAATTTTCATAAAATGTAATTAGTAAGTGATATACGTATATCTAAAACAATTATCTAACTATTGTGTAACAAATTGAAATTATTGCATCTAAAGTAAGTTTATCTCAGAAGAATAGTTGCGCAGAAATTGTTTTGAGAAAAGTAATGATAATAATAATAATAATAATAAGTAATTCAATTGTAATTTGAAAATTTGTAAATATCATATTTCTGTATCTGCTAATTTAATTTCGCAAGCAAAACAAAAGACTGTTTTTCTTAGCAAAGCGCATAACTTTTCTAAATTTTTAGAATATAAATAAAACTGAGAATAGTCCTCAGACAGCTTTGTTCTTTACAAATAAACTGAAAGTTCTGTAAATAAATTCATTCATTTTAAAAATTCTACTGCATTGGTGGATTACATTCTAGAAGTATCGAACACAAGGGAAAATTGAATTAATCCAAAAGAAGTAATTATTTTATGAATACTTAAATTAGAAATATAACAAATTATATATTTATTTAAATTTATAATTTTATTACTTTGTAATGTGGTGAAATATTGCACCAAATGTTTTTATTAAATATTAAGAATAAAAACGTTATTTTTCTATCATTCATTTATGGATTTCAGTTTTTATTTATTTATTCATTTGTAAATTTAGAAATATGAGAATATTTTAAGAAAAAGATCATTACCATGTTTCGTTAAAGCGACATGATGGAAATGTTGTTTAAAAAATTATAAACTACTTTGATAATAAAAAAAAAAATAGACCTATGATACCTTGCGGGGCAGTATTGTTCTTTAACGATAACATGGCTGATGTGTAATGCAAATTTCGAAGGATTTATTCGTTTATTAAGATGACAATCCTTACAATAAATTGCCAGATTTGGTATTTATTTAAATAATTCATTTCTTGTGCCATTTGTGTGTGTTAGCAATTTTGATTCTCGGAGCATTGTGAACTTTTTATTTGTTAACTTATCTTAGCGTCAAGTTATTTTAGGAGGCCTTGTTTCCAATAGGCAATGGAAAGGGAAGTGAAAGGTCGTGTTCCTTATTTATTTTTATTTATTATTTTTTTTTTTTTTTAGAAATTAAAATAAACACTTGACTGATGAAATCGCTTAAAATGTAAAGTGCGTGTAATAGCACGTTTTATGTGTACTATAAAACGTTTAACATCTGTATTCAGTGCCAATTAAATGATTTTTTTCTTAACAAACTGGATGGTAAATGTTTCATAAGCGAATACTGCCGCATGTATGATTCTCCAGTTCCCAATGCACCGCATAAACTTCCCACACCCACACTTTTTTTTTTTTTTTTTTTTTTTTTTTTTGTGCCACGGATTTCTTAAAAAAAATTAAGAAAATTAAATCTTAATCTTAATTTCAATCAAAATCTTAAGAAAATTCAAGCCATGTTTTCTGCTTAGAAAACTGATAAAGATGTTGATATTTAATCAACTCAAAACTTGCTTGCTTTTTACAACATTCAAAATTCCTTCTTGTCTTTCTGACTCGTGTAACTTCGTGTTGTGTTTACTATGACATTTTAAACATGATTTACTGTTATTATAATAATTTGTGTCGTTTTATGTATGAAAATTGTTAAGGAATAATTCCTCCAGTATTCAATACTCTTAAAATGTATGGTACAAAAAAGACAAACCTAAAAATCATTGAAAACCACATGTAGAGGCTAAATAACTAAAATTAATTTAAGTATGCTAAAAATAGCCTTTTATAGATGAAAATAACCTTTTATAATTAAAATTTTACAATTTTTCAAATGTATTATTTTTTATTTATGCACTACTTGATGCATTTTTTTTATCAATGATAATATCCAAAAAAAGCTATTCAGAAAGACTTTGTATTCACCAGATAGCGAACATCTTTCAAATGTTGCTACTTCCTCTGCACCAAACCCTTTAATTGAAAAAATGAAAATTGCTGCAGTAGATACTTCGTAGGATCTGAGATATTAAAAATGGGTGATTACACATCCTTGATATACCAGTATCAAGAAGTCGGCGCATACATTTAATGATTGATGAACTAGTGACAGAAAGCTAGAAATATTCCAAAAGCTCTGGAAAGGTACATGAGACTATAGATTGCAGAGAACAGCTTGACGATAATAAATGCAATTCACTATGATTCAGTCTTATTATTCACATTCATATTTCGTATTATTTATTGTAAAATTGTTAAGTGAATTTCTTGTCTGTATTTATGTGGTTGTCCTATTCGTCTCGCTTCATTATCTATCTGACTGTCTTCTAGCATCAAGATTCCATGTTAAAAGCATACAAAGAGCTTCCCCAAACTGGAAAAAATGTTTATTAGAAAGACCAGCTATTTGAAATAGCATAACTCGGTGTATGCATTTCACATAACAAAATGAATATATTTTTTTTTTTATAATGATGACCCGCAAGATGATTCATTTATTGAGATATCATTAGATGAAGATTATTAATATTTTTGCTGCAGTAGACACTTTGTGGGATCTGAGAGGTTAAAAATGTATAATTAAACATCCATGATGTACGAGTATAAAAAAATCGGCGTATAAATTAAATGGGTGATGAATTCATGACAGAAAGCTAGAAATATACTAAAAGCTCTGGAAAGGCACATGAGACTATGGATTGCATCGCATAGCTTTGACGATAATAAATGCAATTCACCAAGAACCATTCTTATTATTCACATCCATATTTCGTATTATTTATTGTAAAATTGTTAAGTGAATTTCTTGTCTGTATGTATGTGGTTGTCTATTCGCCTCACTTCATTATCTCTCTGACTGTCTTCTAGAATCAAGATTCCATGTTAAAAACATACACATACACAGTACTTCACCAATCTGGAAAAAATATTTATTAGAAAGACCAGTTGTTTGAAAAAACATTATTCGGTGTATGCATTTCACATAAGAAAACGAATATATTTTTTTAGAATAATAATCCGCAAGATTATTCATTTATTGATATATCATTAGATGAAGATTATTAATATTTTTGATGCAATAGACATTTTGTGGGATCTGAGAGGTTGAGAAAGGAGAGTTAAAAGACCATGATGTACAAGTATCAAAAAGTCGGCGCCTAACTTTAAAGAGTGATGAACTCGTGACAGAAAGCTAGAAATATTCCACAAGCTCTGGAAAGGCACATGAGACTATGGATTGCAGTGTACAGCGTTGACGATAATAAATGCAATTCACCAAGAACCATTCTTGTTATTCACATCCATATTTCGCATTATTTATTGCAAAATTGTTAAATGAATTTCTTGTCTGTATTTATGTGGTTGTCTATTCGCCTCACTTCATTATCTAATGACTGTCTTCTAGCGTCAAGATTCCATAACAGCATACAAAGAGCTTCTCCAAAATGGAAAAAAATATTTATTAGAAAGAACAGCTATTTGAAATAGCATAATTCGGTGTATGCATTTCACATAGCAAAATGAATATATATATATATATTTTATAATGATGACCCGCAAGATGATTCATTTATTGAGATTCATTAGATGAAAATTATTAATATTTTTGCTGCAGTAGGCACTTTGTGGGATCTGAGAGGTTAAAAATGGATGATTAAACATCCATGATGTACGAGTATCAAAAAGTCGGCGCATAACCTTAATGAGTGATGAACTCGTGACAGAAAGCTAGAAATATTCGAAAAGCTCTGGAAAGGCACATGAGACTATGGATTGCAGTGTATAACTTTGACGATAATAAATGCAATTCACCAAGAACCATTCTTATTATTCACATCCATATTTAGTATTATTTATTGTAAAATTGTTAAGTGAATTTCTTGTCTGTACTTATGTGGTTCTCTATTAGCCTCATTTCATTATCTTTCTGACTGTCTTCTAGCATCAAGATTCCATGTTAAAAACATACACAGTACTTCACCAAACTGGAAAAAAATATTTATTAGAAAGACCAGCTGTTTGAAGAAACATAATTCGGTGTATACATTTCACATAAACAAAACGAATATATATTTTTAGAATAATGACCCAGAAGATGATTCATTTATTGAGTTATCATTAGATGAAGATTATTAATTTTTTTGTCTATTTTTGTATTTTTTGTATTTTTAATTTCCTGCTCTTATTATTATTATTATTATTATTGTTATTGTTATATTTATTCTAATTATTATTATGTTTCTTTTCTGTTCTTTTTTATTATATATATAAATTTTTACCAGTGGAAAGTGTCATTATACCGAAACTAAGAAGCAGTTAACTAGTGTATAAATAATAAAATTGGAAATAAACAATATTAAATAAATATAACCCCCCGTAATTTACGAAAGGACTCATTACGAACTTTCCTTCAAACTGGAAGGTGATAATTGAAAAATTGTTACAATTACTAAAGACCTATATAAGCAAGAATATTGTGAAATACTAATACAACTTTTGAAAAAGTTGCTGCGTAGTAAATAAAGATTGGAAAGTTCCATCCGGCTGTGGTTAATAACAAATAAAGCATAAACTTGGGCTATAGTTCTGATAGGTTTTGCTGTCTTCCTCTCTATATATTTCTGTCACATATCTTGTAGAAAGAATCAAAACTTTGAATATGTTATGAAAAATGTTTCAAATTGAAAAGTCAAAATAAATTTTGCTTAAAGATAATGTAGTTACATATAGTTTACGGAATGGTAAAGTAAAAGTTTTGCATATACAAAAATTTGACATTGATAAGAACGAGATGATGGTTTCGCCTCCAAATCGCTCTTGCATAATTAATATTATTTTTTAAATATTCAAGCTTTATGTCATTTGAATTTATGAATCCTTTTATATTTGTTACATTTGTGATTATTTTCAATATGGAAAGCAATTGCATCGTTATCAATATAATTGTAAAATACGGGGAAAATACAAAAAAAAAAAAAAAAAATAGATAAAGTCAAGTTTTCAGTGCTTGCAAATCTCAGTAGTCATAAGTAGGAATCTCCACGCTCCATTTCGAACTGAGCAAAAATGTAAAAAAAAAAAAGGCAAAGTTGACTTCGGAAATAAAATTCTTCGAACCAATGGATAAGAAGAAAATTTGTTAAGAAAACGGATGAAAAGAGGTAAACTGAGCTACGTTTATGAAACAAGAATGATACGGGAAAAAAGATCTATATATCGCCATCCCAGTAGCTTAATAATCATAGTTGCTTTCTTCAGGTGAGGTTTTGACTCCGGACCCTGCCAGTAACGATATCACATAAAAGAACTTCATCTGTAAGATCTTTCTTCTACGTTAGGTCTAAAATGTTTTGAAACGCTCTATAAATAGGGTATAGTTAACGGCAAAGTTTTGCTATTAACTGTTTTTGAATATTTCATGTCATAGGCTGGTCTTAAACGTACATCAAACCACTGCATTTTCATTTATAAAAAATGCATTACAATATCACTTGAAGTTATTTATCTCAAAAAATCAATTACACGTCATTTTCATAAATAATTACTTTAAGTCTATTCATTCTTTGATCGGTATATTCTGCTTTTCTCATGTGTAATGTATTTTCATCAAAAAGCAAACAATTGAAAAATTTCACTACATGAAAATTATAATGTGCAATAAATGTTACTTTACACCCGTCAACGAAACGATCGACTATATTTAATCTATAGAGGCAACAATTATTCTATATTTAGTACTCATTATCTGAAAAGGACATTTAAGCGGAAAACTCTAAATATCATTGAAGAATATTGTCGTATTATTGAAATGCCCTCGGGAATTTCGTGATAATTCAAATGATAATCAGTTACTCGATTAGTAAGGTTCAGCTATATTTTACAGAATTTAGTAAATTAGCTTGTGTATTTATTTAATTTTTACAGAACTATTCATGCATTTATTTTACTGGTTTTAAATCGTTTATGTCAAAGCGAAACACAATGCCTTATAAAGACATTTCTACGACCCTTGCAGCTCTGCATTTGAATGGCAAATTACACGTTTTCAAAACGTTCAGACGAATTAATCACAAAGGAAATGTTAATATTTCCCTATTCTGTAAAAAATAATGACCAATGCTGCTGCCATCGTCGCAGTACAGTGGAAGGAACAGTGTAAATCCTAGCAGTTGATGAAACTGTGAATGTTTTATATATTTGAAGGTTTTTTCTTAAGCACATAATGTGCAATTTTTAAAGATTTATTGATGTATTTATTTTACTTATTGTAAATGGTTTAAGTCAAAGGGAAATACTATCATTTATAAGGACGTTTTTATAACCCTTACGGCTCTGCATTTATGACAAATTACTCGTTTTCAAAATGTTGAGACGAAGTAATCGCAAAGGAAATTTTAATATCTCTCTATTCTGCAAAAAATGATAACCAATGCTGCTGCCGCCGGCGCCGCATAGGGAAACAAACACTGTAAAAACCTAGACATTGATGAAAATATGATTTTTTTTTTAATATGTATTACCAGTGAAGGTTTTTATTAAGCATATAATTTACCACCAATATAGTGTTGGCTTATCATAACATTTACCTTCGGATTTTTAGTCTATTAGAACGATGGTAAATTATGGTTTAATATCATATATGTTAAACCATTAAAAATTACTTTTAACAGTTACTATTCATTTTCGATCTCCAAATGACATGAAGAAGATATTTAATAACATTCCGATTTTTTTACAGATAACTGTACATTTCTTTGTAAGGTAAATTTGGAGTAATTTTCTCGAATACCTTAGAGGAAATGGCAATGTTTTAATCATTCATTTAACATGATTAAATTTTACCAAATTTTAGACTTTCTTACTGTAATCTAAATGCATTAATTGTATAAAAAGCTAATTGTATCTTAGCTTCAATCAGCTTGCATAAATATATCAATCTTTGCTGCAACCATTTGCGATATTGAGATTAATTCCAATTATAAATATTCATTATGCCCTGTTTGTAATTGGAATTATTCTCTACGTCGTAGATGATCGCAGCTAATATGGATTTTTTTTTTTTTTTAATCAAAATTCAACTTGATCCAAAAGTGAAAATATGGGGAACTTTAATCATTCTAAGTTAAGGACGAAAATGTAATCGTCTTCGTTGAAGTAGACGAGAAAATTGCTTCAAATTTACCTTACCAAGAAAATTACAAGTACCTTTTGTTTATTTTTGTATTTTATTTCGAAATATTTTTAAATATCTTCCTCTATATCATCCCGTGGTTGAAAATAATAAATATTAAAAATAGTTTCTAATGGTTTAAGATGTATACAAAACAGACTCTGCCGTGAGTTCATTAGACTAAAAATTGTAGGTGAAATTTTCTAATACACATTTGAGGTACATTATGTGTTTAAGAACAACTTTGAATGGTAATACAACTAATATATATATATATATGTGTGTGTGTGTGTGTGTGTGTGTGTTCAGGTTTTTCTAGTGTTCGTTCCTGTGCACCGCTGCTGTTAAATTTATTGCGACTTTTTCATTTTCTTAGCTTATAATAAAAAATTATTGCATATAAAACAGGCAAAATAGGAGTTTTGTAGAAACTTATATGATAAACACAAGTAAATAGGCCGTTTTTAAATTGAAGATTTCTTTTAAATGCTATTTAGTATTGCATTTGGTAAAAATAGCATAGTTAAAAAAATTTCATGGAATCAAAAACTATGAATTTAATGATATTTTCCAGGCACATACTTGAGCAATGTATAACGGAAAGGACTGATAGTATGGTACTCACAGTGTCTGATTTCTTATACACAATATAATTTAGTATCTACACTGCATGAAAATGGAAGTAATAACTAACACAGATTCTGATATTCTTATATAATCTATAGTCTAATCTAAACTCCTATTATAAAGAGGAAAAAATTGTTTATTTGTCGGAGGTAAGCTCTGGAACTACCGAACCGATTCCAAAAGTAATGGTATCAAAATGATGGTGTTAGTCCAACTTAGAACATAGGCTATATCTTATGTCGGTGCCACTACCCAAAAGGGGGTGTAGGAGCAAAAAACGTTCTAAAAATGCAATTTTAGCGTTACTGAAGGGCCTAGAAATATGAAATTTGGAATATTAGTTACTTATAAGATATAAATGATGTCTAAGAACAGTTCTTAAACAATTCGAAATTTAAAAGGGGTGAAATTGCACTAAAAGCGTTCTAAAAACGTTAATGGTAGTTTCTATACAATCTCAGGAAATAACAAACCGATTTAAAAAATATTGGTATCATAATGATGGTGACAACGCTTGCTCCAAGACAGGCTATGTTTTATGTCGGTGTCACTACCCCAAAGGGGGTGTAGGAGCAAAAAACGTTCTAAAAATGCGAATTTAGCGTTACCGAAGGGCCTAGAAATATGAAATTTTGAATATTAGTTACATATAAGATATAAATGATGTCTAATAACAGTTCTTAAACAATTCGAAATTTGAAAGGGGTGAAAATGCGCAAAAAGCGTTCTAAAAAACGTTCTAAATGGTAGTTTCTACATAATCTCAGGAAATACCAAACCGATTTCAAAAGTAATGGTATCAAAATGATGATGTTAGTCCAACTTAGAACATAGGCTATATCTTATGTCGGTGCCACTAACCCAAAGTGGGTGCAGGAGCAAAAAACGTTCTAAAAATGCGATTTTTGCGTTACTGAAGGGCCTAGAAATATGAAATTTGGAATATTAGTTACTTATAAGATATAAATAATGTCTAAGAACAGTTCTTAAACAATTCGAAATTTAAAAGGGGTGAAAATGCACAAAAAGCGTTCTAAAAAACGTTCTAAATGGTAGTTTCTACATAATCTCAGGAAATACCAAACCGATTTCAAAAGTAATGGTATCAAAATGATGGTGTTAGTCAAACTTAGAACATAGGCTATATTTTATGTCGGTGCCACTACCCCAAAGGGGGGGGCAGGAGCAAAAAACGTTCTAAAAATGCGATTTTTGCGTCACTGAAGGGCCTAGAAATATGAAATTTGGAATATTAGTTACTTATAAGATATAAATGATGTCTAAGAACAGTTCTTAAACAATTCGAAATTTAAAAGGGGTGAAAATGCACAAAAGCGTTCTAAAAACGTTCTAAATGGTATTTTCTACATAATCTCAGGAAATACCAAACCGATTTAAAAAATATTGGTGTCAAAATGATAGTGACAACGTTTGCTCCAAGATAGTCTATGTTTTATGTCGGTGCCACTACCCTAAAGGGTGTGTAGGAGCAAAAAACGTTCTAAAAATGCGATTTATGTGTTACTGAAGGGCCTAGAAATATGAAATTTGAAGTATCAGCTACTTATTAGATATAAAGAATTTGTAAGATCAGTTCTTAAACAATTCGAAATTTAAAAGGGGTGAAAATGCGCGAAAAGCGTTCTAAAAAACGTTCTAAATGGTGATTTCTACACAATCTCAGGAAATACCAAACCGATTAATAAAAAATAATGGCGTCAAAATGATGGTGAAAACCTTGCTCCAACATAGGCTATGTTTTATGTCGGTGTCACTACCCTAAAGGGGGTGCAAGAGAAAAACGTTCTAAACTGCGGTTTTTGCGTGACGGGAGGGCCTTGAATCGTGAAATTTAGAATGGTAGTTAGTTATAAGATATCAATGATCTCTAAGGACATTTCCTAAAAAAGTCGAAATTTAAAAGGGGGTCAAAATACGCAAAGAGCGTCGTAAAAAACGTTCTAAATTGCGATTTCTAGCAATCTCCGGAAATACTGAACAGATTTCAAATATAATGGTGTAAAAATGATGGGGACAGATCTTGCTCCAAGATAGGCTATATTTTATATCTGGTTCCACTACCTCAGAGGAAATGCAGGAGCAAAATGAGCGAAAAGCGTTCTAGAAACGTTCTAAATGCCGATTTGTCACCAATATCTCAGGAAGAATCAAACTGATTTCAAAAGGAATGGTAAGAAATTGATGCTAACAACCTCTGCTGTAACACAGACGCTATTTTAAGTTCACTATCACCTAGACGTTGCAGGAGCAAAAAAGCGTTCCAAATTTCGATTTTTGTGATCGGTAGAGGTTAGCAACTTAAAATTAGGCAAGGTACATACTTATTACATATAAATGATCTTTAAGAACACTTTTGAAAAAATTGGAAATTTAAAAATGGGTGAAAATGCGCAAAAAGTATTCTAAAAACGTTTTAAATGGCGATTTCTACTCAATCTCAGAAAATTCCAAAGCTATTTCAAAAGTAATGGTTGCAAATCAATGGTGACAGTCCCTGCTATAACATAGGTTATTTTTTATGTTGCTGTCACTACCATCTGAGGGTTGCAAAAGCAAAACATGTTCTAATTTGCGTTTTTTCTAACACTTTGAAGTATGGCATGGTATTTACTTACAAGATGCAACTGCTTTCTAAGAACTGTCGAAAGAAAATTTCAAATTTAGAAAGATGAAGTGAGCGAAAAGCGTTATAAATTACAATTTTTATGTAATCTTATCAAATACCAAACCGATTAAAAAAATAATGATATCAAATTGTTGGTGACAGAACCTGCTCAAACATAAGCTATATTTTATGTCTGTGCCACTACCACCAGAGGGTTGCAGTAGCTAAAAGCTTTCTAAATTGCAATTTCTGTGATACTGAAAAGGCTAGAAACTTTAAATATGGCATTGTAGTTACTTATAAAGTATAAATGCCCTCGAAGGACTGTCGAAAATAAATTCGAATTAAAAAGGGCTGAAGTGAAGGGGAAGTGCGAAAAGCATTCAAAAAAGTCCTAAATTACGATTTCTACGCAATTTCAGGGAATATAAACCAAATATAAAAGTAATAGTTGCGAATCAATGGTAACAGTCTCTGATCCTACACAAGCTATATTTTATGCCGATGATTCTACCACCTGGGGTTCACAAGAACAACAAACGCTCTAAAAAAGGCCTTTAAAAGCTTTCTAAATTACGTTTCTGTGGAATATTAGGAAATAACAAACCAATTTCAAAATTAATGTTGGCAAATTAATGACGACAGTTCCCATTTCAACATAGCCCTTTATGTTGAGAGAGGTGGTAGGAGTTGGAATTTGACATGATGGTTAATTTTAAGATGTAGGAAGATGGTTTCTAAAAAATTCAAAACTTCAAATGAATACTGAAATGAGCGTATTAATTGAGCATAAAAGTTTCAAAATATTTTCTAAATTATTATTTATTTAGTTTTATTTAGTTTTATTAATTTAAGTCTCATTTCTGCCTTATGCAGTGTAACAATGATGCTTAATCAAACTGTGTTTTAAATAATAATTTTTTTTAATTATTCCTAAAAGTAATAGCTAAGTACCTTTTAATAAAATAGAATATTACCTTTCAATAAAATAACAATTTAGTTAGTATCTTTTAATAAAAATTAGACATATAAATATCACTTGGCATATTTTAAATATTACGCGAGCAAAGCCGCGGGGTTTGCTAGTGTAATATAATTCTAATGCTATCTATATGAGATGCGGTACTGATTCCGAAAAGAGCATTCAAAAATCAATAATCGTAGTACGGAACGTTAACATAACGTTTTAAAAACGAAAATAAACAGCTATATCTATATTTTTAACGTTTATAAAACGTCGTATGCTCTGTGGTACAACTCTGTAATAAACTGTATAGATTCAGCCAGGTGGGGAGGCCTACCAATTGGTTTGAGGTCCACTAGCCCCACGCATGATAAACTATACTTATAACTTTGTACCTACGTTTTATGTAACATGTAAGATATCTATCAGAGTTTCTATTTTGCGATCGTACGTAATACGGTCAGTGGCCATATGGTAATAAGTCTCAAAAGGTATTTGGTGTTACTATTGTAGTAGTATGTTAATTAAAGTTTTAGAAAACGAAATTATGAATATCTATCGAAATTTTCCATGATTTTAAAAAGTTGCGAGCTGCTAATAGATAAAATTCCATCCTTCGCAGGTTCTAATATTAATCACATTCATGAAGCGAATCGTGCTTCAAATTACTTGAATGATGCGTGTAGATTTTTAGTAATAACTTGGCCGATTAAACTATGCACATTTATTAGCACTGATAACACAACACAATTAAAATACTACGCGATAAATCATTAATTCCATTTCACGAAATAAGAATACAACATTCTACACTTCATTTTTTCTCCCTCCACACCGTTCTGTCTTTCGATTCTTACACAATCCTTTTCGTTGCCACTTTCGCGTGCCTATAAGTTCGGAGGTAAACAATTATTCAAAGAGTCTAGACTAGGGGATCGAGTTCTTTTCCATTGCATTGTCCACAACTCTTACACTAATGTAGTTACCTTCGAAAAGTTAGTCAGATGATGACAACTTTTCCACACATTAATACATTTTATTAACTGACTTCCAATAAAACAGTTAGCTACAGTACTTTGAAAATTTTTAAGTTTAATTTATATGGTTTTTTTTTTTTTTTTTTTTTTTTTTTTTTTTTTTTTAAGTAATGTATAATATTACACAAGAAAAATTCTATGAAAGGGTTTAGAGAACATTAGTAATTGCTTCTGGCAATTTTGGTTTCATTGTTTTGTACTTTATACAAAATAAAATGTGCATGTTAAATTACAAGGAAAGTTCTGCGAAGGCGTTTCCAAACAAAGCAAACATTAAAACTTTACCCTAAGATAAATGGTTTTGCCCTTAAAAATATGTGAGTATTCCAAGCTCATATTTACATGACGTATATTTACGCATTTGATTGTTTATCTTGAAAAAATGACATCGTCTGTAATATTATATGCTAAGTACCCGTGAATTTACATATTTTTTCATCTTAAAAAGATCCAATTTATATTTTGTGTATATATTTATATTTTATAAAAATATCATTAAAATTTCCTATTTAATTAAAAAAAAACATGCGAATTTTTATGTGTGCGATAGATTAAATTCAAAAAATTAATTATTATTTTTTCTATTTTTAGTTTTAAGAACAAAAATGAGTCTTAAAATAAAAATAAAAGTCACTGATAAAAATGAAAAAAAAAAGATTCTATGATCCATAGATACATCATTATTTGTTATGCATTTCTTTTTTCAACAAAATGAAATCAGTTTGAAAGGGAAAAAAAATATCTATTATATTTTATGAAAATAAGCATAGATAAAAAAAGTTTATAATCGACACTAATCATTTCATTGTATTTAATTTTTTCATCTTTAATAAACTAATGCTTCATAGCTCTATCATTTATGTATGTTTGAAACATTCAAAGCAGTTTATAAAACGCAATGTGACATATGAGAAAGCAATTCTCCTGTTCAATAGCTTACAAAAGTATTTAAACAACAAACATATAATGATATAAAAAATACTTTTAGAACAGTAAATTTACATTAATGCATATTACAAGCAATTTCAGTCAGGCACAAACATATTTCTGAAATATTTTATACCTTTTTGAACTAGATATTGGATATTTTGTTATTCTTGAAAAAATTATAGCCTATTTCCTCTATTTATGCTTGTGAAAATTCAAGAAAAATATGCATTATACAATACAAAATATAAAGAATGAAACACAATGTGGAGTAAACATTTTCAGCCGCTTTTATGAAACAGAACATTTGAAAAACTGTACACTATATATTTTAAAAATTTAAGGCATAGAAAAAATTTCAAGATTTATTTTTAAACACATTATGTTTATTCCTTTTATTCCTATTGAATAAATTTTACAACAAATGTAATTTGAAATGACAGAAAAATGCAATACTTTTTTCTATGCTATAAAAATCCCATTTTATAACATAAATACGATGAAATTTAAAATACATTTGGTATTCAGGAAAGAAGGGCGAGTCATATATGTAATATAAACAGTTAAATATTTAATAAATGACATTAGATTTGATATTGTATAAGTTTGGGAATTTTTATTAAATATACATTAAATAAATTGAGATATAAAGATACATATATGCTGAATGGAAAATTTTCAAAAGTTATTCAGATCTAAATTCTTAAAAAATGAGAAAATAATACTTAGCGTTTGGATATATATGACAAATTCAGATTGTCATAATATTTCTCATGCACGTTAAATTTTTAATGGAGTTATGTAAATATTTATATCAATATTATCTAACAAAAAATAGCATTTTACTAACAGTATTTTCGTAAACTAAATTTTGCCTGATTTAATTCTAATATTTTTAATCTTAACAATTAAATATAACGAAATGTAAAATACAAAATAACTGGTTGTAAATTGATATAGCACTCCATGGGCAGATGCTACCGAAAGCCGTAAAAAATGATATAGGCAAGAAGGAAAGGCAGGTAGGTAGGTAATAGATTTTTAAAAATATTTTGACATATTTGAATGTTATTAAAATACTTACAATTCCTGTTCAATGTACAGTTTGTTGGAAGCTAATGTTCTTGAAGGATTTTAAACAGATTTTATTTTATTTACTTTTATTGTTCTCTCATTCAGAAAAAGTACCACGAACTAAGTATTGCCAAAGGTACGAAGGATCTAGGTACTACATCTAGGTAAAAATGTCTAGGAAACATGTACAATTTTGTTGAAGTACGAAAGGTCCTGTGGAGGAGGACTACAGATCTTGAAATGGTCTACCGTTAATGCATCACAACTTAGAAGAGATCAAGTTATTCTCATTGTCGTGTTCATATAATAGTGAAACAAACTAAATATGGCTGAACACAGTGTTGTTTTGGCAACATCCATAATTTTGTTTATTTACAAAAGTTTGTTAGGAAAACCACTGTCTATTTTTAACAGGTCTGTAGTTATGACGATAACTTAGAAGTTGTTTAGGAGATAGCTGGTGTACAGACAACTGTGAATGAGAGAGCTGTGGGGATTATATGTATTCTTAGTATCATCTAAGGCCTCTGGCTTTATCTTCACGTTTTGTAAGTGACTTCTTCGTTATCTGGTTATTGTTGTTGAGATGTCTCTAATGCAGATTAACTCTGGTATTAAATTTTCTATTTAAGATGAATGGGGAGTTTGTGGTTCGCTACTGCATTGAAATCTTAAATATAATGCAGAAAGTGTTAGGTTTTAATTTATGACTTCCTTTATAAGTAGATCGACTTTTTTTTATTTTCCTTGCCATCAGTATGTACTGGAATACATTGGAGGGTGAACGATATGTGTTTTCTTAATTATTATTTGAGTGACGTATGTTGCATCATTCTTAAACGCTTCTAGAACATATTTGGAAGTTGAGAAAATTATGTCATCCTTAGAAGACTCTAGTGTAGTCGAACTTATATAAATGTTTAAACCCTTCCTTACAGAAACAAGCTCGCTGGTGAAGCCCGAGGCAATTATCCTGCTAAAGCATTATATTGCTAAATTCTTCAGTCTGGTGAATGTTATAAGTGCCATCAACTCCTTTATTGCTATCCAAATCGTAAGAAACATCAGAGTAGATTGAGATTTATTTTTTGTCTTTAATAGTCTTCATACCTTTTCAATTGATTACTTCCTACATTTTCTCTTTAGTGCATGGGTCTAGAATATCCAGATAGATTTTAGCAATGGACGGCTGCCTGAGTGAAAAAATTGGTTCTATAAGAATGTTAAAAGACGTGTGGTCTAACTTAATTTCTTGACTTATTTTTTTTGTCGTATTGGAAGGTAGATAACCTAATCTCCATAGCTTGCTCTATTCCGACCATGTCCAGAATGTGACGCTTGAAATATGCTTTGAAACACAATTTTTAATTTTGTTAGTAAATTTTACTGTGACAAGTTGCCTCTGGTTATCCATTGGATGAATACGGAATTCTCCCTCGCTCTTCATAGTTTGTGGATGTTACGACCCATATTATAAATTTTGAAGCTCTACATTGTACTTTTACAATCTGTACTTTCGCGAATGCAGAGGCTGGGTCTCAAAAAGTGGAGAAATCTCCGAAGTAGGTCTGATGAGAGATATGGAGTTACTTAAAGGGGGTTTTGATTTAGAGCCTCATACTGTTATACAAAACTTCCTTAGGATTTTAAGTTGTTTTATAACTGTATTTAAAACATGCCCCAGATGTTTGGAAAATCTTAATTCTGTAATCTTAATTCGTGTAAGACCAAAATATATACTTTGGTCGTCTTTTCACTTACAAAGCCGCAAATTCTAATTTTAGTATGGTAAGTTTGCTTCTTTCTTCCATCTGGTGTAAGACGATCAGTTAAGCTTTCAGTGAGTTTATTGTTAAAACCACATTTCCAAGCACATTAAGGTTTTGAGCTCTTTCCGAGGCTCAGATGGCCAAGTT
This sequence comes from Maratus speciosus, assembly GCA_963932465.1. Classification (NCBI taxonomy): domain Eukaryota; kingdom Metazoa; phylum Arthropoda; class Arachnida; order Araneae; family Salticidae; genus Maratus; species Maratus speciosus. The sequence goes on from OZ010786.1 coordinate 331,458,178, forward strand.
TGACAAAAGAAAATGTCTTCAGCATAGCAATAAATAACTCATTGTTAATAAAACCGTTTATAAAGTTCTTTTAGATAAAGAAGATGAGAAGGCTGGGCACTAAAACCTTTTAGAAATACGGCCAAGGTTTTGGAATATTAAAAAAAATTTCCCTTTACTTTAACAACAAATTTTCTTTCTGCGAGGATGATGTTGATTCAAAAAACAAGATTTTTTTTAAATGTCAATAAGCTTCAGTGTCCAGACAAAGTGGAAAGCAGTCGGGAGATCTAAAAATTCACAAATTGACTTCTATAAGGTTTTTTTCCTGAAAACCATCAAAATAGACTGAACAAGAAAAAAAGTTGGTCAGCAGTTCCGTGTTGAGTTCTGTATGTTGTTTTATAGTAGCAGAGTGGGTTTTATCTGACAATCTAGTTCATGATTCCTAAAGCGAATAATCCCTTTCTTTAGACAACATAGAGTGTTGTATAAATAAATGAGTCAAATATGTGGCGTCTTTGCCTGCATTTAGAATTTGAATTATTCACATTGCCATTGATTAAGGCCGTTTGTCTGTTTCCCAGGTTAAATTAAAAAGCCGAAAAGGCAGCTGCATTGCATTAAAATCTAAGTGTTTGATCATGGTACCAAAAATAAGTCCAAACCAGGAAATTTGTTTCTGTTTACATCTTGGTTTACTTTTTCCCGTTCTTCCAGCGTGATTTCTTCGAAACAAAATCTTTAAGAGCATCTTTAGATACAAAGCATTCATTTTGTTTTATGACCATTTTGACATCAATTTATTGAATTCTATTTACTGAAATTTAAATTAAAATGCTCGTAATGCGTTTGTGTGTGTGTGTATTATATATTATAATATGTAATTGAAATATACTATAAATAAATATTATAGATTATAATATGTAATTGAAATATACTATAAATAAATATTATAGATTATAATACATACTTTAAAAGTGAAATACTTTGCTAAATACAGATTGTTGATTGCTTTAACGAAATAGAACTCTTTTGAAACAGAGCATGCGACATATTTTCAAAATATAAAAATTCTATAAAAAATCGAGAGTTATTTTTTAAAAATAAGATGTTTGTTCCCATTGAATAAATATTAAAACAAACGTAATTTAAAGTAACCGAGAAATGCTGTATACATTTCTGTGGTCTCTAAAAATCCTATTTTATAAAATAAATGAAATGGAATTCGAAATCTATTTTATATGCACAAAGGGCGTGTGTATAAACGAATTGTAAGTACTTAAATATATAATAAGCGACGCTATTTTATATATATATATATATACACGATTGAAATTTTCTATTCAATATTCACTTTTAGAAGAAGAATTACACAAAATTACTAAATAGCCCTTTTAGTTTTATTTCATAGTGTGTAAATTCAAAATAGAGCGAACGTAGTGGAATGTTTTGATTTGTGATATACGTGTGTATATGTGTGTGAAAATGATTTTATTTTTTAATTCTTTAAAGAACCCATTACCAAAATAACATTTTGGTATATATGTTTCTGAAATTTTTAATAACTTACGTTTCTGTACCGCAGATTTTAATAATATGAATACGAAGTAAAAGAGTTAATATAAAGGAATTAAAAATGAGTCCCACTGCTTAAAAGGAGAGAACTCGAGGTCGAGAACACAGAATGCGACGACCATTTGTGCATTTATAGAGTGTAGTTAGTAGATAAACATATGGCAAGGATAAAACGCAATAAGCGGGGAGGGGGTGGGTCTAAAAAACAAACCACGACATCACCCAATTTTGACACTTTGGACATAATGGGATAAAAGGCTCTCATTTCTGAGTGGCCAGATGGTACAGTTGGCACAGCACCAGACTGCTAACTTTTCTCTCTCAGAGCATTGTGGGTTCGAATCCAGGACAATATATTTATTTTTTTTCGCTGTGAATTGAGACTTCTGAAATTCATTCTTCAATTTTTGTAAATTTAGAAATTTCTTCACGAGAAATGTTCTTTCAATACAATTACGACACTACACTAAATAACTACGTCTAATCTCTAAAAAACTTTAAAAACAAAATGCCGTACTCAAACGGTCTGCAGCAGATGGCAGTTAAAACTTTAACAGAAACAAGTGTGAACATTTTAAGCCCCACTGTTTATTTTCAATAGCGTACATAGTTTGCTAAAAACCATTTGCAAATCTATGTAATTAATAAATAATAATGACCATGAAAATAATTTTTACTGTCGAAACAGTTATGCTAATTTAAATTATAAGATCCCGAGATAAAAAGAAATATTTTTTTTTCAAATTTAAAAAAACGAAATCGAAAAATCATATAACTTTCAAACTTTTGTTAGGTATCAATAAAGATAAAATTAAAATATCATATTTCAATTTTATGTAGCAGATTTTAATTGATTTCGCTGCGAAAATTTGCGGTTTATACGTAAAAAAAAAAAAAGTGAATGAAATAAAATATTTGCCATCTGAGGAATCCAAATTATGTATTTTTACTTACTTCTATCTTCAAAAGAAGAAAGCATTGTAATCGAAATTTTTTTCGACTTCCGGTTTTCGACGGATTTACGTTTTAGGGGTCAGAGATCCCCAAAAACATGTTTATAGAAAATGTCTGTCTTTCCGTGTGTCCGTGTGTCCGTCTGTCTGTCGCCATTGTACCATCAAAAAGGGTATGAAGTTATGCATAGAATTGAACCAAATTTTTATTTTGGCTATGACAAACAGATGCTCCCTGAATTCGGAAAAAATTCACCGGTAGGAGGTGTTGTAATAGCGATTTTTGTCCGATTTTGAATATTGTACCATCCAAAAGTGCATGAATTTATGCATAGAATTGAACCAAATTTTTATTTTAAGTTTTTGGCTATGGCAAACAGATCCTCCCTGAATTTGGAAAACATTCGCCGGTAGTAGTATACGATTTTGAATATTGTACAATCCAAAAATGTATGAAGTTACGCATAGAATTGAACCAAATTTTTATTTTAAGTTTTTGGCTATGGCAAGTGGGTCCTCCCTGAATTTGGAAAAAAATTGCCGGTAGGGGGCGCTGTAAAAGCGATTTTTGTGCGATTTTCAATATTGTACCATCCAAAAGTGTATGAAGTTATGCATACAATTGAACCAAATTTTTATTTTAAGTTTTTGGCTATAGCAAGCAGGTCCTCCCTGAATTTGGAAAAAAATTGCCGCTAGGGTGGCTGTAAAAGCGATTTTTGTGCGCTTTTGAATATTGTACCATCCAAAAGTGTATGAATTTATGCATAGAATTGAACCAAATTTTTATTTTAAGTTTTTGGCTACGGCAAACAGATCCTCCCTGAATTTGGAAAATATTCGCCGGTAGGGGCCGCTGTAATAGCGATTTTGTGCGATTTTGAATATTTTACAATCCAAAAGTGTATGAAGTTACGCATAGAATTGAACCAAATTTTTATTTTAAGTTTTTGGCTATGGTAAGCAGGTCCTCCCTGAATTTGAAAAAAAAAATTGCCAGTAGGGGTCGGTGTAAAAGCGATTTTTGTAAGATTTTCAATATTGTACCATCCAAAAATGTATGAAGTTATGCATATAATTGAAACCAAATTTTTATTTTAAGTTTTTGGCTATACAAAGCAGATCCTCCCTGAATTTGGAAAACGTTTGGAGGTAGGGGTCACTATAATAGCGATTTTTGTGAGATTTTGAAAATTTTATCATCGAAAAGTGTATGAAGTTATGCATAGAATTGAACCAAATTTTTATTTTAAGTTTTTGGCTATGGCAAGCAGGTCCTCCCTGAATTTGGAAAAAATGTGCCGCTAGGGGGCGCTGTAATAGCGGTTTTTAGGAGATTTTGAAAATTGTATCATCGAAAAGTGTATGAAGTTATGCATAGAATTGAACCAAATTTTTATTTTAAGTTTTTGGCTATAGCAAGCAGGTCCTCCCTGAATTTGGAAAAAATTCGCCGCTAGGGGGCACTGTAATAGCGATTTTCGTGCGATTTTGAAAATTGTACCATCGAAAAGTGTATGAAGTTATGCATAGAATTGAACCAAATTTTTATTTTATGTTCTTGGCTATAGCATGCAGGTAATTCCTGAATTTGGAAAAATTCCACCGGAAGGGTATGCTATAATTGCGATGTCTGTACCATTTTCATTATTGTAGCATCGAAAAGTGTATGAAGTTATGTATATAATTGAACCAAATTTTTTGTGTATGTTTCTGTCTATGGCAAGCAAGTCTTCCTTGAACTTAAAAAAATTCCGCCAGAAGGGGACGCTATAATTGGATCTCTGTGCCATTTTAGGTAGCTTTCTTTACAAAAAAGCTACCTATTGCAGCCGTTCGGAGGAAAGCGATTTCAAAAAATTTTGGTATATTTTCATCGATCATGACCCCCAGACCCCGAAACCACCCTCCGTTCAAAATTGATATATATATATATATATATATATATATATATATATCTGACCTATGTCACACTGTAACTCCCGTAATTATGAACCGATTTCGATGTAATTCGGTGTGTACATAGTACATACCAATGTCTCGACCGAGTTCGTTGGCCAGCTTCATCCGCCGTTTTGTTTCAAAATGGCGACCATTTAAAATTTTTAAAAAAATTTAAAACTTGAAATGTGGTACCAAAAAATTTAAAAGGGAAAAATATTTTTTTCTTATGTATTTGACCTTTATACAAAGATTCCGGAGCAGTTTTTGTTTCGTCTATATCTTAAAAAATGGCTGAGTTATAGCATTTTGAATTTCTAGCGTGGCTGACATTTTGAAACGTCCTGAATTTTCTCACGCGATAAAAGGCGTATTTATGAACCGATTTGGATGTAATTCGGTGTGTACATAGTACATACGAATCTCTCGACCGAGTTTGTTGGCCAGCTTCATCCGCCATTTTGTTTCAAAATGGCGGCCATTTAAAATTTTTTTAAAAATTTAAAATTTGAAATGTGGTACCAAAAAATTGAAAATGGAAAAATATTTTTTTCTTATGTATTTGACCTTTATACAAAGATTTCGGAGCAGTTTTTGTTTCGTCTGTATCTTAAAAAATAGCTGAGTTATAGCATTTTGAAATTCTAGCGTGGCTGACATTTTGAAACGTCCTGAATTTTGTCACGCGATAAAAGGCGTATTTATGAACCGATTTGGATGTAACTTCGTTTATGCATAGTACATACCAATGTCTCGACCGGGTTCGTTGGCCAGCTTCACCCGCCATCTTGTTTAAAAATGGCGGCCATTTAAATTTTTAAGAAAAATTTAAATTTGAATTGTGGTACCAAAAATTAAAAATTGAAAAAATATTTTCTTCTTATGTGTTTGACCTTGATAAAAAGATTCGGGAGCAGTTTTTGTTTCGTCTATATCTTAAGAAATGGCTGAGTTATAGCATTTTGAATTTCTAGCGTGGCTGACATTTTGAAACGTCCTGATTTTTCTCACGTAATAACAGGCGTATTTATGAACCGACTTGGATGTACCTTGGTGTGTACATAGTACATACAAATATCTCGACCGAGTTCGTTGGCCAGCTTCATCCGCCATCTTGTTTCAAAATGGCGGCCATTTAAAAAAATTAAATAATAAAAAAATTTAAATGAGATACCAAAAAATTGGAAAATGAAAAAGATTTTTTTTTGTATGTGTTTGACCTTAATACAAAGATTCAGGAACAGTTTTTCTTTCGTCTATATATAAAAAAAAATGGCTGAGTAATAGCATTTTGAATTTCTCTTGTGGCTGACATTTTAAAACGACCTGATTTTTGTCACGCGATAACAGGCGTATTTATGAACCTATTTGGATGTAACTTGGTCTGTACATAGTACATACCAATGTCTCGACCGACTTCGTTGGCCAGCTTCATTCGCCATCTTGTTTCAAAAGGGTTGCCATTTAAAAAAAAATTAAATTTAAAATTCAAAATGAGGTATTAAAAAATTGGAAAATGAAAAAGATTTTTTTTATGTGTTTGGCCTTGATACAAAGATTCCGGAGCAGTTTTTGTTTCTGAAAATTTGTTCTTTTGTTGATATCTTAAAAAATGGTTGATTTATAGCACTTTGAATTTCTAGCATGGCTAACATTTTGAAACGATCTTGTATTTGTCACGCGATAACACACGTATTCGCCTATTTCGATGTAAGAAGGCATGTGGATAGTATACATCAACACCTCGACCAAGTTCGCTGGCCAGATTCATCAGCCATCTTGTTTCAAAATGGCGGCCATTAAATTAAAAAAATATATATATTTAAAGTGAGGTGCCAAAAAATTTGAAATTGAAAAAGGTTTCTTTCTTAAGTATTTGATCTTGATATAAGGATTCAGGAGCATTTTTTGTTTGTCTTTACCTTAAAAAATGGCTCAGATATAGCAGTTTCAATTTCTATTGTGGGTGACATTTTGAAAAATCTGATTTTTTGCATGCGACAGCACTCCTATATATTAACCGATTCCGATGTGAGTGAGCATGTGCACAGCAATTACTAAGGTCTCGACCAAGTTCACTGCTTAGCCTCCTCCACCATGTTGTCTTAAAATGACAGGCACTTTAAGAAATTGCCGAATTTGGCAGCCAAATATAAGTTACTTTAAAGAAAAGCAGCTTGGATAAAGCTGACTAATTTCGCGAAATTCTCATTCATTATATTGATAAAAATTAGTATTGAATCTCCTATATTCGGTTTCCACTAAATTGAGCTTCGTCTGTTTGCATGATATAAGTTGGCTTTTTTTAAATAAGGATTACGAAAGCTACCTCTTCCTCCCGGCACTGGCCGGAAGGACTTTTAGGTAGCTTTCTTTACAAAAAAGCTACCTATTGCAGCCGTTCGGAGGAAAGCGATTTCAAAAAATTTTGGTATATTTTCATCGATCATGACCCCCAGACCCCGAAACCACCCTCCGTTCAAAATTGATATATATATATATATATATATATATATCTGACCTATGTCACACTGTAACTCCCGTAATTATGAACCGATTTCGATGTAATTCGGTGTGTACATAGTACATACCAATGTCTCGACCGAGTTCGTTGGCCAGCTTCATCCGCCGTTTTGTTTCAAAATGGCGGCCATTTAAAATTTTTAAAAAAATTTAAAACTTGAAATGTGGTACCAAAAAATTAAAAAGGGAAAAATATTTTTTTCTTATGTATCTGACCTTTATACAAAGATTCCGGAGCAGTTTTTGTTTCGTCTATATCTTAAAAAATGGCTGAGTTATAGCATTTTGAATTTCTAGCGTGGCTGACATTTTGAAACGTCCTGAATTTTGTCACGCGATAAAAGGCGTATTTATGAACCGATTTGGATGTAATTCGGTGTGTACATAGTACATACGAATCTCTCGACCGAGTTTGCTGGCCAGCTTCATCCGCCATTTTGTTTCAAAATGGCGGCCATTTAAAATTTTTTTTAAAATTTAAAATTTGAAATGTGGTACCAAAAAATTGAAAATGGAAAAATATTTTTTTCTTATGTATTTGACCTTTATACAAAGATTTCGGAGCAGTTTTTGTTTCGTCTATATCTTAAAAAATGGCTGAGTTATAGCATTTTGAAATTCTAGCGTGGCTGACATTTTGAAACGTCCTGAATTTTGTCACGCGATAAAAGGCGTATTTATGAACCGATTTGGATGTAACTTCGTTTATGCATAGTACATACCAATGTCTCGACTGGGTTCGTTGGCCAGCTTCACCCGCCATCTTGTTTAAAAATGGCGGCCATTTAAATTTTTAAGAAAAATTTAAATTTGAATTGTGGTACCAAAAATTAAAAATTGAAAAAATATTTTCTTCTTATGTGTTTGACCTTGATAAAAAGATTCGGGAGCAGTTTTTGTTTCGTCTATATCTTAAGAAATGGCTGAGTTATAGCATTTTGAATTTCTAGCGTGGCTGACATTTTGAAACGTCCTGATTTTTCTCACGTAATAACAGCCGTATTTATGAACCGACTTGGATGTACCTTGGTGTGTACATAGTACATACAAATATCTCGACCGAGTTCGTTGGCCAGCTTCATCCGCCATCTTGTTTCAAAATGGCGGCCATTTAAAAAAATTAAATAATAAAAAAATTTAAATGAGATACCAAAAAATTGGAAAATGAAAAAGATTTTTTTTTGTATGTGTTTGACCTTAATACAAAGATTCAGGAACAGTTTTTCTTTCGTCTATATATAAAAAAAAAATGGCTGAGTAATAGCATTTTGAATTTCTCTTGTGGCTGACATTTTAATACGACCTGATTTTTGTCACGCGATAACAGGCGTATTTATGAACCTATTTGGATGTAACTTGGTCTGTACATAGTACATACCAATGTCTTGACCGACTTCGTTGGCCAGCTTCATTCGCCATCTTGTTTCAAAAGGGTTGCCATTTAAAAAAAAATTAAATTTAAAATTCAAAATGAGGTATTAAAAAATTGGAAAATGAAAAAGATTTTTTTTATGTGTTTGGCCTTGATACAAAGATTCCGGAGCAGTTTTTGTTTCTGAAAATTTGTTCTTTTGTTGATATCTTAAAAAATGGTTGATTTATAGCACTTTGAATTTCTAGCATGGCTAACATTTTGAAACGATCTTGTATTTGTCACGCGATAACACACGTATTCGCCTATTTCGATGTAAGAAGGCATGTGGATAGTATACATCAACACCTCGACCAAGTTCGCTGGCCAGATTCATCAGCCATCTTGTTTCAAAATGGCGGCCATTAAATTAAAAAAATATATATATTTAAAGTGAGGTGCAAAAAAATTAGAAATTGAAAAAGGTTTCTTTCTTAAGTATTTGATCTTGATATAAGGATTCAGGAGCATTTTTTGTTTGTCTTTACCTTAAAAAATGGCTCAGATATAGCAGTTTCAATTTCTATTGTGGGTGACATTTTGAAAAATCTGATTTTTTGCATGCGACAGCACTCCTATATATTAACCGATTCCGATGTGAGTGAGCATGTGCACAGCAATTACTAAGGTCTCGACCAAGTTCACTGCTTAGCCTCATCCACCATGTTGTCTTAAAATGACAGGCACTTTAAGAAATTGCCGAATTTGGCAGCCAAATATAAGTTACTTTAAAGAAAAGCAGCTTGGATAAAGCTGACTAATTTCGCGAAATTCTCATTCATTATATTGATAAAAATTAGTATTGAATCTCCTATATTCGGTTTCCACTAAATTGAGCTTCGTGTGTTTGCATGATATAAGTTGGCTTTTTTTAAATAAGGATTATGAAAGCTACCTCTTCCTCCCGGCACTGGCCGGAAGGACTTTTTATTATTGTACCATCGAAGAGCGTATGATTTTATGCATAGAATTGAACCAATTATTTGTGTATGTTTCTGGCTATGGCAAACAAGTCCTCCCTGAATTTGAAAAAAAAAAAATCTGTCGGAAGGGGAACGCTGTAATAGCGATGTTTGTGCCATTTTTCTTTATTGTAAGTCGAAAAGTGTATAAAATTATGCATACAATTGAACCAAATTTTTTGTGCATGTTTTTGGCTTTGGCCAACAGGTCCTTTTGAATTTGGAAATATTGCGCGGTAAAGGGGCTCTGTGATAGCGATTTTTGTATACTTTACTTGATTTTTCGTAGTTCTATTGTCCATCGGCGGCTCGTGCAAAGGCGAGAACTCGCTTCCTGCTAAGCCGGCTATTCGCAAACATCTGATAACAACAGAATAAGGAAAAACTATTAATTTTAACAAATGTCATGATATAGATTAACTTGTTTTTAGTTCGTTTAATTGGCTGAAGTAGAAATTTAAGATGAAAATCAAAGTTGGTATAGTATTGAACTAATAACATTGAATTATTAACATGTGTAACTAGTTTTTGAAATATTAAGATGTATAAGATAGAAGAAAATTTTGGGATTGGCACATCCAACTAGTTTTTACTTATCATTTGATCCATAAAACTGCCACAAAATTGCAATTACTCTGTAAGTAAATAAAGATTTATGTGAGCGCAGAAGCATATTTTTATTTATATTTAGCTTTAATTTAAATAATTATATACATATATATATAATTGTAGTTCGGAAATAATTAATCATTATTTTGTCTGTGGGAAAGAAAAATAAAAATAAAAAGCCTTGACGGTGTATCGAACGCACAAAGAGAACAAAATTAGCAGTCTGCCGCTCTGTCAACTGCACCATCCGGCCACTCGGAAATGCGTGTAATTTGTATGATTATGTACTAAAACGTCAAAATTTGTTAACTCTGGGCTTGTTTTTCAAGACCCCCTCCCCTGCATATTGCGCTTTACCCTTGTCATACCTTTATCTACTGACTACACTCTATCAAAGCATAAAGGGTCGCCGCATTCTGATTGCTGTCCTCAGGTCCTCTCCATTACAGTAAGCACTTTAAATCGATGTTTATGAATAGAATGCTTAAAATACAACGAACACACGTTATTTTTAAAGCATAGACATATAAAAATATCGAGAGCTATTTTTTAATCATACGATGTTTGAATAAATATTAAAACATATTTAATTTTAAATAACCGAAATATTTTATAAATTTTTCTATGATCTGTAAAAATTACATTTATAAACATAAATGGAATATCAGTTGAAAAGAAAATGATATTCACAAACAAATATCTCTAGAACTTAAACACATAGCAAGTGATTTTACATTTTTTAAAAATATTCTTTAAAATGAGTATCAGATATTCATTCTATAAAAGTAGGTTTTGAAATACATATATAGGATTGATAGTTTGGAATGTTTCATGAATCTAATTTATTAAAAAACGAGCACAAATATCGTAGCTATTGTGAATTGTCACGTCAATTTAAGGGTAAAACTCCGCATAAGAACATTTAGTGAACTGATATGAACTACATTTACAAAAGCAAGCATAACCGTAAGGCGACAGGTGCAAAATAATCCAGAGCTTCAATTTTAGTTGCGAACAATTTGCTCCACATTTATTTCCTTCATTTATCTCTTAATGATTAGTGTATTGGTGGAATTCCAAGCAGTGGTGTCAACCAAAAATTTCTGAAACTCTTTAAATATTTTATAACTAGATATTAGATAGCTTAAGTTCTTGTATGATTTATAGTCTATTTTATTTCTTTATGCCTGTAAAATTTCAATGAAAATGCGCATTATACAGTACGATATATTATACAGAAATGCATTGTAGGATAAACATTTAAAATCATTTTACGGAAATTTTTAAGAACTACATATAGCGCATTAAAAAAAATATGAAACAGTTACAAAATGTCGAAAGTTATTTTTAAAGCGTATGATGTTTGTTCCTATGAAATAAATTTTACAGAAGATATAATTTGAAAGAACAGAGAAATTCAATGCATTTTTCTATGATCTGTATGAATCCCATTTTATTGCAAACACAATAAAGGGAATAGAATTTGAAAGAAGAGAATATAAAGGGAATAGAATTCGAAAGAAATCCCATACTCACAAAGGAATAACTGGGGCATATAAGTAATATAAATACTTAAATATATAATATCCGTTACATTTTCTTTTGTATATACACTTCAAACTTGTATCAAATATGCATCATAATAAAGGAGCTTTTCTATTACATGTGTTAAATGAATATTTTGAAATGTATGATGTAAGTTTTAAAATATGAGAATATAATGAATATATGGTGTGAATTGTGACACATGCATTTTGTCATAAAACGACACTTTAAAAAAAATATTTTGATCTCATTTAGACAATGCGAACATAAACTGTATTCTCATACAAAAGAATGATGCTAAACGGGTTGGTCCATTATAACGCATCTTTTGGAATTGCCGCGGTAGGCCCGTTCCATGGTCACTTAAATTAACTTTATCTCCTTGGTGTCTTAAGGGGTCTTGTACCTTTTAAACGCGTCGAAAATTAACGAAAAACTTCAAAGTTTGAATTAGTCTATGGTTAAAACCTTTTTATGTATAAACATGAAATTTTGGATATTGATTAAACAGATTCTACTTTGTAATGTGCCACCATTAGAAATTTATTAACCCTTCACAGAATTTGTGTATTGTTGAAATCAAAATAGCATTTTTTTTCCCCATAAGTTATTGCGCGCGTGATATCTTGAGAAAATATGCATGGATTGCCATGAAATTTGGTAAAGGTACTAAACATATATGTTTGTTTAAAATGACCTACTCTTAGGCTAAAATTATTTCATTAACTATGTAAAAGAAATATTTTCGTAAAAAAAAAATAAAAATTTTGTATTTGTAAAAAAAATAAAAGATTTAAATAGTCATAACAAAAAATATTACTATTGTAAATACTTAAAAGTAGATCATTTTAAACACACATATTTGTTTAATATATATACCAAATTTCATGACAATCCATACATACTTTCTCAAGATATCATGCGCGCAAGGACTTATGGGGTCAAAAAAGAGCTATTTCGATTTAAAAAATACACAGATTATGTAAAGGGTTAATCAATTTCTGTTGTTAATATATTACAAAGCACATTCCGTTTAATCAATATCTAAAATTTCATATTTATACATAAAAAGGTTTTGAAGGTAGACTAATTCAAACTTTGAAGCTTTTCGTTAATTTTCGACGCGTTTAAAAGGTACAAGACCCCAACGAAAAAGTGTGTTTCAAGACTAGTGGAATATGGGTAGAGTTCTATATTCTGTTCGGGTTGGCGCGATTGTCGAAGGAATAAAAAATCGCGGGAAAAGACCTATTTAGCATCTCACCAAATTTTTCAAGATGGAGCAGAAACAGGGTTTTTAAATACTGTGCCGTGTCTTAAGAAGGCGGTAGCGATGGTCGAGGGTGTTAATCTTCGAAGGTTTAGCAATTTATATTCTCTTAGAATATGATAACGTGAAATTTATTTTATAACACAGTAAAAAATATTCTGGAGTAATGATAAGTTGCTATATACACAACAATGTAAAATTTGTTGAACAAAGTTTATGTAACAGAAATAGTGTCTATGAGAAGGTGGCAGCTAGTCTGTTAAGTCCACAGGCATTGCATCACTTGAACGGAAAGCGCTGGTCTTATCTCCGAGATAAAGATCTCCTTTTTCCGCGACGGCACCCTGGTGCCCTGTCGCCGCTGATTCCAGTGTCATTCCCCGGTATTAGGGATCGTAAAGTCCGGCCCTTTCGGCCTTCAAAAATCTTCTACTCCAAAAGTCGCTCTTCCAACTCCAGCCAAAATCTAATCTCTTCTCCGCATCCTCTCGTATATATCTCTCAATTATCTTCCTCTCAAAACAATAGTGAGTTTCTCAGCCACTAACTGTCCGTTCTTTTTAAGAACCTCCCAGGGATCTTTACTGTTGTCTCCTGAGTGGACACCTTAGGAAACTCCTCTTTTGCACGTGGATCCTGCGATCATATGCTCTCGTGAGAACGTATGTGAGTTCTCTTCCCACGCTCAAAGATCAAAAAAGTGCCGGCTGCTCTTTAGCATTAGCAAACTGTCACCGATTGTCAAATGTCCAAGAGCGATGGTCACTGAGTAGTATCTTTCATCTTGCCGTGCGTCTTACTGGACTTTAACATATTTTTACTCTGTTTTAGAAAAGCATTAGTTCTTTCTATATGGCGAATCTGATATAGTTCAGATCTTTACAATACTATAAACGTATTTATGTAATAAGCGCTATATATATCACATGTTTAAAAAAATAAGAACAATGTTTATATAAAAATGTATTATTTTTGTGTATATTATACTTATACATGTAATTACATATAAATGCGTAATATGTACATCTGTAAACAAATACTATGAGAAATATATAATGTGAATTTTAAAAAGTTCACTGTCAATATAATTACAAATCTATCTCTTTTAAAAAACTTCAAAACTTTATTTAACCTTATTACTATTTTTCTTATAAATATAATTTTTGGTATTGATAGTGCGTATTCTAAAAAAAAAGTCCTTCCGGCCAGTGCCGGGAGGAAGAGGTAGCTTTCATAATCCTTATTTTAAAAAAGCCAACTTATATCATGCAAACACACGAAGCTCAATTTAGTGGAAACCGAATATAGGAGATTCAATACTAATTTTTATCAATATAATGAATGAGAATTTCGCGAAATTAGTCAGCTTTATCCAAGCTGCTTTTCTTTAAAGTAACTTATATTTGGCTGCCAAATTCGGCAATTTCTTAAAGTGCCTGTCATTTTAAGACAACATGGTGGATGAGGCTAAGCAGTGAACTTGGTCGAGACCTTAGTAATTGCTGTGCACATGCTCACTCACATCGGAATCGGTTAATATATAGGAGTGCTGTCGCATGCAAAAAATCAGATTTTTCAAAATGTCACCCACAATAGAAATTGAAACTGCTATATCTGAGCCATTTTTTAAGGTAAAGACAAACAAAAAATGCTCCTGAATCCTTATATCAAGATCAAATACTTAAGAAAGAAACCTTTTTCAATTTCTAATTTTTTTGCACCTCACTTTAAATATATATATTTTTTTAATTTAATGGCCGCCATTTTGAAACAAGATGGCTGATGAATCTGGCCAGCGAACTTGGTCGAGGTGTTGATGTATACTATCCACATGCCTTCTTACATCGAAATAGGCGAATACGTGTGTTATCGCGTGACAAATACAAGATCGTTTCAAAATGTTAGCCATGCTAGAAATTCAAAGTGCTATAAATCAACCATTTTTTAAGATATCAACAAAAGAACAAATTTTCAGAAACAAAAACTGCTCCGGAATCTTTGTATCAAGGCCAAACACATAAAAAAAATCTTTTTCATTTTCCAATTTTTTAATACCTCATTTTGAATTTTAAATTTAATTTTTTTTAAATGGCAACCCTTTTGAAACAAGATGGCGAATGAAGCTGGCCAACGAACTCGGTCGAGACATTGGTATGTACTATGTACAGACCAAGATACATCCAAATAGGTTCATAAATACGCCTGTTATCGCGTGACAAAAATCAGGTCGTTTTAAAATGTCAGCCACAAGAGAAATTCAAAATGCTATTACTCAGCCATTTTTTTTTTATATATAGACGAAAGAAAAACTGTTCCTGAATCTTTGTATTAAGGTCAAACACATACAAAAAAAAAAATCTTTTTCATTTTCCAATTTTTTGGTATCTCATTTAAATTTTTTTATTATTTAATTTTTTTAAATGGCCGCCATTTTGAAACAAGATGGCGGATGAAGCTGGCCAACGAACTCGGTCGAGATATTTGTATGTACTATGTACACACCAAGGTACATCCAAGTCGGTTCATAAATACGCCTGTTATTACGTGAGAAAAATCAGGACGTTTCAAAATGTCAGCCACGCTAGAAATTCAAAATGCTATAACTCAGCCATTTCTTAAGATATAGACGAAACAAAAACTGCTCCCGAATCTTTTTATCAAGGTCAAACACATAAGAAGAAAATATTTTTTCAATTTTTAATTTTTGGTACCACAATTCAAATTTAAATTTTTCTTAAAAATTTAAATGGCCGCCATTTTTAAACAAGATGGCGGGTGAAGCTGGCCAACGAACCCGGTCGAGACATTGGTATGTACTATGCATAAACGAAGTTACATCCAAATCGGTTCATAAATACGCCTTTTATCGCGTGACAAAATTCAGGACGTTTCAAAATGTCAGCCACGCTAGAATTTCAAAATGCTATAACTCAGCCATTTTTTAAGATATAGACGAAACAAAAACTGCTCCGAAATCTTTGTATAAAGGTCAAATACATAAGAAAAAAATATTTTTCCATTTTCAATTTTTTGGTACCACATTTCAAATTTTAAATTTTTAAAAAATTTTTAAATGGCCGCCATTTTGAAACAAAATGGCGGATAAAGCTGGCCAACAAACTCGGTCGAGAGATTCGTATGTACTATGTACACACCGAATTACATCCAAATCGGTTCATAAATACGCCTTTTATCGCGTGACAAAATTCAGGACGTTTCAAAATGTCAGCCACGCTAGAAATTCAAAATGCTATAACTCAGCCATTTTTTAAGATATAGACGAAACAAAAACTGCTCCGGAATCTTTGTATAAAGGTCAAATACATAAGAAAAAAATATTTTTCCCTTTTTAATTTTTTGGTACCACATTTCAAGTTTTAAATTTTTTTAAAAATTTTAAATGGCCGCCATTTTGAAACAAAACGGCGGATGAAGCTGGCCAACGAACTCGGTCGAGACATTGGTATGTACTATGTACACACCGAATTACATCGAAATCGGTTCATAATTACGGGAGTTACAGTGTGACATAGGTCAGATATATATATATATATATATATATATATATATATATATATATCAATTTTGAACGGAGGGTGGTTTCGGGGTCTGGGGGTCATGATCGATGAAAATATACCAAAATTTTTTGAAATCGCTTTCCTCCGAACGGCTGCAATAGGTAGCTTTTTTGTAAAGAAAGCTACCTAAAAGTCCTTCCGGCCAGTGCCGGGAGGAAGAGGTAGCTTTCATAATCCTTATTTAAAAAAAGCCAACTTATATCATGCAAACACACGAAGCTCAATTTAGTGGAAACCGAATATAGGAGATTCAATACTAATTTTTATCAATATAATGAATGAGAATTTCGCGAAATTAGTCAGCTTTATCCAAGCTGCTTTTCTTTAAAGTAACTTATATTTGGCTGCCAAATTCGGCAATTTCTTAAAGTGCCTGTCATTTTAAGACAACATGGTGGATGAGGCTAAGCAGTGAACTTGGTCGAGACCTTAGTAATTGCTGTGCACATGCTCACTCACATCGGAATCGGTTAATATATAGGAGTGCTGTCGCATGCAAAAAATCAGATTTTTCAAAATGTCACCCACAATAGAAATTGAAACTGCTATATCTGAGCCATTTTTTAAGGTAAAGACAAACAAAAAATGCTCCTGAATCCTTATATCAAGATCAAATACTTAAGAAAGAAACCTTTTTCAATTTCTAATTTTTTTGCACCTCACTTTAAATATATATATTTTTTTAATTTAATGGCCGCCATTTTGAAACAAGATGGCTGATGAATCTGGCCAGCGAACTTGGTCGAGGTGTTGATGTATACTATCCACATGCCTTCTTACATCGAAATAGGCGAATACGTGTGTTATCGCGTGACAAATACAAGATCGTTTCAAAATGTTAGCCATGCTAGAAATTCAAAGTGCTATAAATCAACCATTTTTTAAGATATCAACAAAAGAACAAATTTTCAGAAACAAAAACTGCTCCGGAATCTTTGTATCAAGGCCAAACACATAAAAAAAATCTTTTTCATTTTCCAATTTTTTAATACCTCATTTTGAATTTTAAATTTAATTTTTTTTTTAAATGGCAACCCTTTTGAAACAAGATGGCGAATGAAGCTGGCCAACGAACTCGGTCGAGACATTGGTATGTACTATGTACAGACCAAGTTACATCCAAATAGGTTCATAAATACGCCTGTTATCGCGTGACAAAAATCAGGTCGTTTTAAAATGTCAGCCACAAGAGAAATTCAAAATGCTATTACTCAGCCATTTTTTTTTATATATAGACGAAAGAAAAACTGTTCCTGAATCTTTGTATTAAGGTCAAACACATACAAAAAAAAATCTTTTTCATTTTCCAATTTTTTGGTATCTCATTTAAATTTTTTTTTATTTAATTTTTTTAAATGGCCGCCATTTTGAAACAAGATGGCGGATGAAGCTGGCCAACGAACTCGGTCGAGATATTTGTATGTACTATGTACACACCAAGGTACATCCAAGTCGGTTCATAAATACGCCTGTTATTACGTGAGAAAAATCAGGACGTTTCAAAATGTCAGCCACGCTAGAAATTCAAAATGCTATAACTCAGCCATTTCTTAAGATATAGACGAAACAAAAACTGCTCCCGAATCTTTTTATCAAGGTCAAACACATAAGAAGAAAATATTTTTTCAATTTTTAATTTTTGGTACCACAATTCAAATTTAAATTTTTCTTAAAAATTTAAATGGCCGCCATTTTTAAACAAGATGGCGGGTGAAGCTGGCCAACGAACCCGGTCGAGACATTGGTATGTACTATGCATAAACGAAGTTACATCCAAATCGGTTCATAAATACGCCTTTTATCGCGTGACAAAATTCAGGACGTTTCAAAATGTCAGCCACGCTAGAATTTCAAAATGCTATAACTCAGCCATTTTTTAAGATATAGACGAAACAAAAACTGCTCCGGAATCTTTGTATAAAGGTCAAATACATAAGAAAAAAATATTTTTCCATTTTCAATTTTTTGGTACCACATTTCAAATTTTAAATTTTTAAAAAAATTTTAAATGGCCGCCATTTTGAAACAAAATGGCGGATGAAGCTGGCCAACAAACTCGGTCGAGAGATTCGTATGTACTATGTACACACCGAATTACATCCAAATCGGTTCATAAATACGCCTTTTATCGCGTGACAAAATTCAGGACGTTTCAAAATGTCAGCCACGCTAGAAATTCAAAATGCTATAACTCAGCCATTTTTTAAGATATAGACGAAACAAAAACTGCTCCGGAATCTTTGTATAAAGGTCAAATACATAAGAAAAAAATATTTTTCCCTTTTTAATTTTTTGGTACCACATTTCAAGTTTTAAATTTTTTTAAAAATTTTAAATGGCCGCCATTTTGAAACAAAACGGCGGATGAAGCTGGCCAACGAACTCGGTCGAGACATTGGTATGTACTATGTACACACCGAATTACATCGAAATCGGTTCATAATTACGCGAGTTACAGTGTGACATAGGTCAGATATATATATATATATATATATATATATATATATCAATTTTGAACGGAGGGTGGTTTCGGGGTCTGGGGGTCATGATCGATGAAAATATACCAAAATTTTTTGAAATCGCTTTCCTCCGAACGGCTGCAATAGGTAGCTTTTTTGTAAAGAAAGCTACCTAATAATAAAAGTAAAAAATCTAATATAGTTATCAATTAAATAAAGGGTTTTCATTTATATTCTGTTACCCGGGAAGCTCGAGTATAAACCTTTGTAATTTATAAAAGCAAACAAATGACCTCTTCTCATGTGTGTTTATGATTTATTTAATGGAATGCCTAAATTAATCGCTATTTTCAGACCGAATCGCAAGTATATTAAAATTCATATCACTTGCCAAAAACAAAAATTATTAATAAAAAATGTAATACGTTATTTCGTTTATTTAAATTAAAATTAAACTATTTGGATGTGCCAATCCCAAAACTTTCTTCTATATCATACATCTTAATATTTCAAAAAGTAGTTACAGATATTAATACTGCAATATTATTAGTTCAATACTATACTAACTTTGATTTTCATCTTAAATTTCTGCTTCAGTTAATGAAACTCAGTACAATGAAAATCAATAGTTTTTCGTTAGTCACTAGTTATCAATCTATATTTATTACTAACAATATTTATTATTACGATCAATAGATATTCTGTCTTACATTAGCTTTTCTGAATAGCCGGCTTAGCTGGAAGTGAATTCCCTTCGCTGCAATGGACAATAGAACTACGAAAAACTGAGAAAATTATTCAAAAATCGCTATCACATATCCCTTTTCCGGCGGGATATATCCAAGTTCAAGGAGGACCTTCTGGCCGTAGCCAGACACATACACAAAAAATTTTGTTCAATTCTATGCATAACTTCATGCACTTATTGATGGTACAAGAATGAAAATTGCGCAGACATCGCTATTACAGCGTCACCTTCGGGCGGGATATTTCCAAATTAAAGGAAAGCCTGCTGACCATAGCCAAAAAATTTGGTTCAGTTCTATGCATAACTTCATACACTTTTCGATGGTACAATAATGAAAATGAAACGCTATTACATTACCCCCTTTCGGCAGAATTTTTTTAAATTCAGGGAGGACCTACTGGCCATAGCCAAAAAGAGACATACACATAAAATTAGGTTCAGTTCTATACATAACTTCATATATTTTTCAATGGTACAATAATGAAAATGGCACAAAATTTGCTATTACAGCGCTCCCTTCAGGCAGAATATTTCTAAATTGAAGGAGGACCTGCTTGCCGCAGCCAAATACATACACGAAAAATTTCAATACTCTGCATAACTTCATACACTTTTCGATGGTACAGTGGCGACACATGGACCGACGGACACACGGACGGACAGGTGCACATTTTGTATAAACATGATTTTGGTGATCTCTGACCCCTAAAACGTGTTGACCATTGAAAACCGGAAGTCAAAAGAATTTTCGATTACAATACTTTCTTTAATATTGCAGATAGAATAAAGTGAAAAGAAACAATGCACAAAATATTTTATTTCAGTAAATGCGTTTATTAATTTCGTTATTTGTTATTTCTTTAACATTAAAATATATTGATGGCTTCAGATCTCTCTGATAAGGTTCTAAAACAAAAGAAAAACTAAATGTCGGAATTCTAATTCTTTGTTCGTGATATTAGCATTTTATTGAAACTTCTTTCAAATCATTGTCTTTATGCATTATTCATCTTTATTTTAAATGTATTCTGTTTTGAGTGTACATAAGTATATTCCCTTCAGGATTTTATTTAGTAAATTGTGCTAAAACTTAAAAAAAAAAATCTTCAGGATTTTATTTAGTAAATTGTGCTAAAACTTAAAAAAAAAAAAAAATAAAAAACGGTCATTGAATTTTCAGTAATTATACGGGTAAATATTTGGATAAAAATAGAACGAATTTCCATAAATTGTCGAAATTAATCCACAGAATATTGTATTAACGAAGAACACAGGAATTCTTAAATATTTTTAAATTGTCTAAAAAACAAAATTTAATCACTAATAATATATATACTTTTTTTAAGTTTTCTCAAGATCAAACAACAACAAATTCACTGATAAAAGTGGGATTTTTGTAAATAGTAACTACACAAATATACTGGTTTCTAAAAATTAAGGAAAAACAACAAAAATGGCGATTACTCAAAATATTAAAAATAGATTTTAATAAAACTGAGCCACAATGTACAACACATAGTAAGGTATAAAACAGCATTAAAAGAAATTACCAGACGTTTGTGGTGTTTCTGAAATTAACACAACTATAAAATAAACAAAATAAAAGAGTCAGTTTGGTATAGGAAAAGTACCTTTAATATGGAGTATGATCACCCCTGAAAGCAATACAGCACATACAGCTATATGCTGTATGTGCTGTATTGTATATGTATGTTTACAGCACATCCTAAGCATGCTCGACGGGATACAAGTCCAGTGATCGAGCTGATCATTCCATGCGCGGAATTGGTTGATGTTGAATATAATCTTCTACGATGCGAGCCCTGTGCGGTCTAGCATTATTGTCCTGTAACAGGAAATCATTAACTATTTCACCGGCATAAGGGCGCACATAAGCATAAAGAAAGTCATCTCTATAGACGTGAGTATTCATAGCTCCAAGTGGAAAGACATGGAGGTCTGTACATCCGTCCAAAGAGATACCATAAAACACACAGACACTGCCTCCTCCACACGAAGCACTTTTACGAATGTTTGATGAATGATAGCGTGTTCCATGTTTTCTCTAAATCAAACAATGCCTAGGGGAGAGGGAGGTACCTTTGAACTGGGGGTACCTTTGAACACTGTAAATATTTTCCTTTAAATAAATTATATTTTTTAAATATATACGGCAGCACGGTACTACTGCTTCAATGTAACAAGAATACAAAGCTTTACTATTCTGCATGATTTTTTCCTGTCTAAGCAAGATATGTATATTTTGCTTTCTTGAATCTAACCTTAACAAAATAAAGATGTAAGCTTTTTGTTGATAATCTTGTATCCCCAAAATCATAATTTACTATTTAATACCTAAATAAACATGTTAGCTTTAACTTATAAGGATTGTTTTATTCAAAATCTCAAACCTAATAGAGTGAATAGTTGTAATGCTAAATTTCATGTGATGCGGCACCATTGAACGGAAAAGTTGGGGCACCATTGAACAATTAAAACTATGGGATAAAGAGTTATAAATGTATCTAAATATTATTATTGTTGATTTTTTTTTTAAATATGAAAATTAAGAGATTATTTATGTGTTATTATACTTAATATGAAAGTTGTAGTGATGCAGGGCTTCAACTTCAGGCAACAATAATTCATGATTTAACAGATTTGTCTAACAAACTCTATACTGTTTCATTTACAATGGTAAACATTACTTCTGGATTTCATAAAACAGGGATTTATCCATTTTCTATAACAATTTGAATGAAAATGATTTCATTTTAGTTCAATTTCATGCAAAAAGAACTCTTCATTACATTGGTCAGATTAAATTGCTTAATGTCAGGTTTCTTCGTAAAAAAGAACATACCATATATTTTCCAGAGGCATCAGATATCAATTTGGTGAATTTTAAGGATATTATATAAAAAAATTGCCACAATTAAACATAATTGGAGGGATCCTCCGTTGTGTCTCAACAATGTGCTTTGATGGATACAAATTTGGCTAAATAATAAAAATTTAGTAATTTCAGTTAAATGTAATTGTGTAATTTTATTCTTATTATTATATATTTTGGAAAGATATGCAGTTTTTAATTAAAACTGTCAATATTTTCATATTTTGTTTATTTGTTCAAAAGTGCCCCTAGCTTGTTCAAAGGTACCCCTACATGGGGCAGGTCTGAACATAAAACTTTCAGCTTTTTAAAGACTCAAAACACATTTAATTTATCATAAAAACTGTAATTTTTTTATTTCATATGGTGCAGAATTACATTCTTTGTCTCACGAAATATTTAAAAATCTATAAATATAATTCAAGTGAGAAACATGAGGATTTTTTTTTAAATGTTCAAAGGTGCCCTCCTTTCCCCTACTATCGCTTTGGATGCTAAACTGGAACTCAGTTGTGAAGAGAAGACGCTCCATTGACCAGCTGTCCAGTGGACATGTTGACGTGCCCACCTTAAACGTTCCCCCCGGTGGCATGAGGTGCGCGGCATACAAATGTCTGGTTGCATCACATAAAGACCACCTTCAAGAAGCCTTCTACGCACAGTAGAATTTCATACAAACCTTCCAGTGGCTTCAGCAATGGAGACTATAAAATTAGAGAGTGTTGCAGAGTCAAGCGTTGTTGAGTCGAGCTACTCTTTCGTGCACATAACCGTAAATATCGGTCATCGGTACTTGTCGTAGCTCGACTAAACCTTCTGGAGGCCGAACCAGTGATTTAAAATTGTTTCTAAATCTATGAACAGCAAAGAGATTCAGATTTAGGCATCTGAAAACTTCTGTCTGGCCTACCTCGAATCTTCCAATAGCTCTATATTGCAGTTATGCGGACAAATGATACCTCGTAGTCATAGTAACGAATTGGCTATCTCAGTTTTCTTCTATCTTAATTACAGCGACCCCAGCAGCCGTACTCTCTAGCATGCACTTTTATGCTCCTCACAGTTGACGCAATTCGATTGCAGCGCCACTAATTTGCATTTTGTAATTTTATTTAATATCTTTTAGTTAACAAAATATGCAAATTTCATACGGATATGTTCATTTTTGAACGAGTTATCGCTCTTTTTGTGATTTTTACTTAATTTTTGGAAACCAGTGTATAATTTAAATTTAAAAAATAAAGTGAAAATTTAATTTTATAAATGTTGTCAGTTTCGAGTAAGAAAATTATTTATAACTAATCAGATTATTAAACACATATTTAAAAAGATTTGTTCCAGCAACATTCAAATATCCCTACAGTAGTGACCAAAATTGTCCAAACCTTTTTTAAATTGTGTATTTCTGAAGTTTGTTGGATCATAATTCCAGTTTCTATTTAAGTAATACTATAAAATTATATGTCAATGGAAATATAATTTTACCAGTAATGTAATGCAAGAAATTTCATGAAAGAATGTTTGTTAGAAAAGCAGTTATAAAGAAGTAAATTGACACATATCGAAATAATGAGATATACAAAAACTATCGCAATGTCCGTTTAATACTTAGTTGGGTAAACTTTATTATTATAATTACGCCTTACAACGAATTCTCAGTCACTGTTAAAAAGAAAAAAAATTTAAAGTATAGTAAGAATTTTCTAGGAAACTGGGATGCGTAGAACATTTTATGTAACCACAACAAAAGAAAATCATTTAAAATGACAAAAGTTGCTTCAGTAACGCTTACTAAATATTGTTTAGTAAACGTACTAATGATTTCTTAGGGATTTTCCGAAAGAAACTTCTGTAAATATACTAAATATTGTTTAGTAAACTTGCTAATGATTGTTTAGGGAGTTTACTAAAGAAGTTTTAGTAAATTCACCAATAATTATGTTGTAAACGTAGTAACGATTTTTAGGGAGTTTTCCAAAGAATTATTTGTAAATTTGCAAATGATTATGTTGTAAATATACTACCGATTTTTTAGAGAGTTTTTCAAAGACTTTTTTTGTATATTTACTAAATATTGTTTAATAAATTTACTAATGATTTTTCAAGGGAGTTTCTCTAATTAGTTTTTGTAAATTTACTAAATATTGTTTAGTAAATTTACTAGCGATTTTTTAGGGAGCTGACTAAATAATTTGTGGAAAATTTTCTATGGATTGTTTAGTAAACGTACTAACGATGTTTTGGAGAGTTTTCCAAAGAATTCCTTGAAAGTTTACTAAATATTGTTTAGTAAACTTACTAAGGATTTTTTAGAGTTTACTAAATAATATTTGGTAAATTTACTTAGCAAAGGTACTAAAGATTTTTTAGGTAGTATCAAAAACAATAATTTGAAAATGTTCATATATTTTTTTAGTACAATTACAAAGGAATTTTTAGTACATTGACTAAGAATTTTTTTGTAAATTTTAGAAAGACATTATAGAACATTTACTACGAATTTTTTAGTATTGCACCCAAAACTTTTCATGTACTGCTGCAAAAAATTTTCGGTAACTTTATTAAGGTACCGTCAGAAAAATTACTAATGATTTTTTAGTATTGTATCTAAAACATTTTTTGTACCTCGGTTCCAGATAAAATTCTAGTAAACATGCAGTTTTCTGTAGTTTTACTAAAGCTAGTTTTGCAGATTTACATACTTTTTTACAGTGTAGAGTAAACCAAGTCTTTTAGCTCTGAACCTGGCACACTGCGATATAAAGATTATATAATTGCTTCTAATAATTGCATTTTATTGCTAAGTTGCTTCTGTACAGCTAGTTCGTTTATTCTTCTCCATAGATTTTCATTTGGGTTAACCCATTAAAGCACACTTTTTTATTTCCTTCGTAAAACACTATATTTAAGTCTATTTTTGTTAATTAACCACTCGAAAAATAGTTTAAAAAATGTATTTATTTTTCTGTTGGACATAATGTCATAATATCACTGCTGCGTTACATTAGAAAAATTTGTCCAAAAATAATAATTTTAAATTATATACTTACTTTAAAGAGTTTACGCTGCACAATAACAAATATTAAGCAATACAATAATTTGTATAATGCTATTAATAGTTTCCAGAAGTTGTAATTTCTTTCTTTTAAAGATAGGGAAAAAACACCAGTCCAGAACATTGCAATCAGTATACACAAAAGATGTTATAACCTCCAGTGATACCAAATCAGAACTAAAAGAGACTTCGCGACTTTAAATGCATGTTATTATACGTAAGTAACGCATTATAGCTCACCAAAAGACCAACAGAAAGTGCCAAATAACAGCAAAAAGATCATGTAACTCCTGAGTTACACTATTCATTTAATGGTTAAGGTCTGTGCATTTCAACACTGGAACATGATTGTGTTGAAACCACTTTATGCGCACTTTAACAAATTGACATAGAGCTGAAACCTGTTGAAATATAAATGTGCATTATCTTGAAAAAAGTTGCGTCTGGAAATCTTCAATTGGGATTGAAGTATTTCATTTATGTACTTCTGAGCTTTCATAATCCCATTAATCACGTACATTCTGCCCGCAGCTTTTAAGGCCATACAACCTCATATGATAACACTTGCTTTTACTTGATGCGATAAGGCTTCGGTAATGCAATTTGGATACAAATCTTCGCCGATACTTCTCCTTATGTGCTTTGTGCCATCAGTACCAAACAGGGAGATTTTGTTCTCGTCAGATCAAATAAACTGTCAAACTGTTCCACTGTATAATTAACATGCGTTTCAGCCATTTTTAAAATTTTTAATCTTTGTTTAAGACAAGAAATTTTTCATGTAATTTTAGCATGTAAACGAAATTCTTGCAGTCTGTGCCGATCAGTCCTTTCACTCAACATCACACTCGATTGCGCAATTTCAATTTACTTGTACTTAGATGATTTTCTTCTTTCAGATATGCACAGTTTCTTAATTCTTCTATCATCATTTGCTGTTGTACGGCATTTCTTGATTTTACCAGTGTGGTTTTGTAGGGGCATAGTGTCCTGATATCGCTTCGAAAAATTAGAAATCCGCATTTAATTATATTTCTACCAATTTACCTTCTAAGTTCTTCATAAATGCAACCTTGTTCACGTAATAATATTATTTCACGTCGCTTTCTACATGGCCAGCCAACTCTTAATGCCATTTCTTTAATTTTCTTAATCCAACGCTATCAACAATCACATAAAGTACTGACAACTCACAACTCACAGCTATCAAATCTCCTCCAAAATACAACAACAGTAAAACGTTACAACAAAACAAGTTAAAACAACCCTTGCGTTATTGAAACGCTGCCAAAAAATGATGACGACTGATTTTATATCTGAACACTCATGCTCATTGGCTGCATTCAAATAAAGGAAAGCTGCATCAGGTTAACTTAAGCAAGTTGTGTTTCTGATGTTTGTTTATTTATCTGTAATGTTTGATTAAATACCAATAATTGAGCAAAATTACATTTCTTTATTACTGATTCTTACTGTTATTACTCATTCATTCATTACATTTCTCATTAAAGTATTTTTCCACTCATATACAATTTTAAGTTATTACTTCAACAGAAATCGGTGTCAAAACTTCAAAAATACACCTTTTCAAAAAGACCTCCCCAATATTGGCCACTTCTGTATTTCTATATGTATCTATGCGTGTTATCACACACTTTCATCTTGTAAATTCTAAACTTATAACTCGGATGAATGAAACTAGTACTGCAGTTCACAGCCGTGATCAACAAATAAGAGAGAATTATGTCAGCCGCGTACCGTCCGGATAGTTCAAGAAGTGGAGCACTGGCACGGAAGCAAATGTATCCACGTTCGAGTCCTGCTCTGGCCATTTTTAGCTCTGTTGGGAAAAACCCCTTAACTGTGCTACTCCAATCAATAAGATGAAGAAGAAAAAGATATAATCTATTTATCTCTTTTTATCTCTTTATGCATAGGGAGAGCGGGGCTAGTTGGCAACAGGGGTAAGTAGCCCTCATAAATCGCCTGTTTTCGGATAGATTGCGCAACCAGTCACAGAGTACCTTTCTTACTTTTTACAATCCCCATTGTAATTTTGTAGCGTTACCTACGTGAAGTGGAAATTTATTGCGATTTTTCTGTTTTTTGCACTCATAAGTAATTTTTTGTTGCTTCATTTTGTCTCTAATTTCTAATATTTATCTTAATAATTGCGATTTAACTTGTGCGGTTTTTCTTAGTGTATGATTAAGTGTACCTACACCATATGTGATTTACTTGGATTATTTACGCTTAGATGGTTACATGTCCCTTTTGTGAAGAAATTTATTATGGGGCTAGTAGGCGCATTGAACAAGGGGCATGTTGACTCGGTGTCTGGTGTATGCTGGTAGCTTGAAAAATAGCAAACACCTAGAAAAGTGGTTCCAATGCAAGATTTTGGGCACACGAGGCTTGCCAAAGCGGGGACAGTCGATTTTTTATTTGTGACAACTGTAACTCTGATGATTACATTGAGTAGGATAGAAGTTACTCAATGTTAATATTTTATTCATTATTTTTATATCTGTATAATTTAGAATTTACATTGTACGGCGAGAATTCGTTTGTTTAAACTTACTGGTAATAATGAAATTGATTTCTCTTAACTGCGTGTCTTATTTGAGTTTCATATAAATTTTTATAAAATATGTGCCAACTTACCCCATAGGTATAGGCAACTTACCCCGTAACGGGCTAGGTTGCCGCACAATTTTCCTTTTACTTTAGGCTTCCGCTAAACATAAACTACAAAAGCTACAAACTCAAAACTCCGTGTATTTATAGCCCAATGCCTATTATTTAAAAGTACAGTTAAATTTTCATAAAAAACTTAAACAAAAAATTAATAACTAAAAACTGCTCCTACTATCCCCGGTCTCCCCTATATATATATATATATATATTAACTGGCTCTACTCAGAGCCATCTGTTTTCGCACTAATACCCGGAATGGCACTAAACTTGGTAAGGGGACTGATAACACCATGGGAAAAAAAGTTTCCGCGAAAAAAAAAATATTTCAAAAACCGCCGATAGTTGGAAATATGGAATGTTGTGGGCTACGCAGCCGAGAATGAGCACGAAACACGGGTGACAAATGAAAATGAAAAATTATACCTACGTATACGACAGCAGCATCAATATTTGGGCTTGCTCCGAGCCTGCTTGCTTTGGAAAAGCTCCGAGAGACATTTTCAGTTCAGGTTGAACATGAGTCTCACTTTACTGCAGCATGCGTATAGCCGATATTACTGAGTCTCTAGTCGCATATGTATACGTAATATAAATTTGTATATTCATTTGTTGCCTGAATTTTATGACCATTTTCAGATGTGTAGACTACAACAGTGCCATATTTCCCGCTATCAACAGTTTTCTTAACTATTTTTTTCGCGATATCTTATTCTGCAGTGCGTCCTTAATCCCCATACAAAGTTTAGTGCCATTCCGGTTATAAGAAAGAGCCACAGATGGCTCTTAATAGCGCCAGTTTAAAAAAAACACCCTATATATACCTTCTATTTTTGAATTTTTGTTTCTTCTTTTCTACAATCAGTGCGTATAGCAATATGGTACATATATCATTTTTGCGAATAGCCGATATTAATGTCACTTTTTTTCGCATATGTATACATAGTATAAATTAGCATTTTAATTTGTTACCGGAATTTCATGCTCATTTTTGGTTGCGTAGCCAACAACAGCGCCATATTTCCCACTATCGACAGTTTTTTGAACTATTTTTTCGCAAAATCTATTTATCCATTGCATCATTAATCCCATACAACGTTTAGTGCCATTCTGATTATAATAAAGAGTTTCAGGTGGCTCTTAATGGCGGCAGTTTAAAAGAAAAAACCACCCTGTATATACCTTCTATTTTTGATTTTTTTTTTCTTCTTTTCTACAAGCAGTGCATATAGCAATATGATATATATATATATATTCTATCATTTTCTAATTCTTAGTTAATTTATGTTGAGTCTATTATATTGTGATTTAATAGTTTTACATTAATTGAAGTAAGTTTTAGTGTATGTATTATTGATATCGAATGGCTTAAAATATGCTTATATGTAGATTAACTCGGAGAAAACGATTTTTTGCAATATAATATTATATATTCAAAAACAAATGATAATTATATAGCTTATGATACTTATTATAAATTATAGAGTTTACGCGTGGAGCACGTTTACGCAGTGCACTTTTTCGAAACGAATTATAACTGGACCGCCACTAGCCATGACAGATTGATGCTGCTCTCTAGCAGGTATTCTCACACGTTTTTGAACGTCAGTCGAGCTTCGGTCTAGCATGCAGAAATGATAACCTGTTTTCTGTCAAGGTGAGTAAATTTTGTGTTGAACTTATTAAAAGTTATTGTGAACTAATAATACTTAGTTAAGGATAAACAAATATATAAACATTAGCAGAATTTTATCCTTTTTGGGAACTGCATTTGTATGAACAGAAATATTATTAATTTTCGTTGCACGTTAAAAAGTCCTTCCGGCCAGTGCCGGGAGGAAGAGGTAGCTTTCATAATCCTTATTTAAAAAAAGCCAACTTATATCATGCAAACACACGAAGCTCAATTTAGTGGAAACCGAATATAGGAGATTCAATACTAATTTTTATCAATATAATGAATGAGAATTTCGCGAAATTAGTCAGCTTTATCCAAGCTGCTTTTCTTTAAAGTAACTTATATTTGGCTGCCAAATTCGGCAATTTCTTAAAGTGCCTGTCATTTTAAGACAACATGGTGGATGAGGCTAAGCAGTGAACTTGGTCGAGACCTTAGTAATTGCTGTGCACATGCTCACTCACATCGGAATCGGTTAATATATAGGAGTGCTGTCGCATGCAAAAAATCAGATTTTTCAAAATGTCACCCACAATAGAAATTGAAACTGCTATATCTGAGCCATTTTTTAAGGTAAAAACAAACAAAAAATGCTCCTGAATCCTTATATCAAGATCAAATACTTAAGAAAGAAACCTTTTTCAATTTCTAATTTTTGTGCACCTCACTTTAAATATATATATTTTTTATTTAATGGCCGCCATTTTGAAACAAGATGGCTGATGAATCTGGCCAGCGAACTTGGTCGAGGTGTTGATGTATACTATCCACATGCCTTCTTACATCGAAATAGGCGAATACGTGTGTTATCGCGTGACAAATACAAGATCGTTTCAAAATGTTAGCCATGCTAGAAATTCAAAGTGCTATAAATCAACCATTTTTTAAGATATCAACAAAAGAACAAATTTTCAGAAACAAAAACTGCTCCGGAATCTTTGTATCAAGGCCAAACACATAAAAAAAATCTTTTTCATTTTCCAATTTTTTAATACCTCATTTTGAATTTTAAATTTAATTTTTTTTAAATGGCAACCCTTTTGAAACAAGATGGCGAATGAAGCTGGCCAACGAACTCGGTCGAGACATTGGTATGTACTATGTACAGACCAAGTTACATCCAAATAGGTTCATAAATACGCCTGTTATCGCGTGACAAAAATCAGGTCGTTTTAAAATGTCAGCCACAAGAGAAATTCAAAATGCTATTACTCAGCCATTTTTTTTATATATAGACGAAAGAAAAACTGTTCCTGAATCTTTGTATTAAGGTCAAACACATACAAAAAAAATCTTTTTCATTTTCCAATTTTTTTGGTATCTCATTTAAATTTTTTTATTATTTAATTTTTTTAAATGGCCGCCATTTTGAAACAAGATGGCGGATGAAGCTGGCCAACGAACTCGGTCGAGATATTTGTATGTACTATGTACACACCAAGGTACATCCAAGTCGGTTCATAAATACGCCTGTTATTACGTGAGAAAAATCAGGACGTTTCAAAATGTCAGCCACGCTAGAAATTCAAAATGCTATAACTCAGCCATTTCTTAAGATATAGACGAAACAAAAACTGCTCCCGAATCTTTTTATCAAGGTCAAACACATAAGAAGAAAATATTTTTTCAATTTTTAATTTTTGGTACCACAATTCAAATTTAAATTTTTCTTAAAAATTTAAATGGCCGCCATTTTTAAACAAGATGGCGGGTGAAGCTGGCCAACGAACCCGGTTGAGACATTGGTATGTACTATGCATAAACGAAGTTACATCCAAATCGGTTCATAAATACGCCTTTTATCGCGTGACAAAATTCAGGACGTTTCAAAATGTCAGCCACGCTAGAATTTCAAAATGCTATAACTCAGCCATTTTTTAAGATATAGACGAAACAAAAACTGCTCCGAAATCTTTGTATAAAGGTCAAATACATAAGAAAAAAATATTTTTCCATTTTCAATTTTTTGGTACCACATTTCAAATTTTAAATTTTTAAAAAAATTTTAAATGGCCGCCATTTTGAAACAAAATGGCGGATGAAGCTGGCCAACAAACTCGGTCGAGAGATTCGTATGTACTATGTACACACCGAATTACATCCAAATCGGTTCATAAATACGCCTTTTATCGCGTGACAAAATTCAGGACGTTTCAAAATGTCAGCCACGCTAGAAATTCAAAATGCTATAACTCAGCCATTTTTTAAGATATAGACGAAACAAAAACTGCTCCGGAATCTTTGTATAAAGGTCAAATACATAAGAAAAAAATATTTTTCCCTTTTTAATTTTTTGGTACCACATTTCAAGTTTTAAATTTTTTTAAAAATTTTAAATGGCCGCCATTTTGAAACAAAACGGCGGATGAAGCTGGCCAACGAACTCGGTCGAGACATTGGTATGTACTATGTACACACCGAATTACATCGAAATCGGTTCATAATTACGGGAGTTACAGTGTGACATAGGTCAGATATATATATATATATATATATATATATATCAATTTTGAACGGAGGGTTGTTTCGGGGTCTGGGGGTCATGATCGATGAAAATATACCAAAATTTTTTGAAATCGCTTTCCTCCGAACGGCTGCAATAGGTAGCTTTTTTGTAAAGAAAGCTACCTAAAATAAATCCAAACATGACGACGGGGCACCTTTACGCATTGACATCAAAGCACCTTTACGCACGTTCTTACTGCGTAAACGTGCCCCCTGAAAACGTGAGACCATTTGAAAAGACAGGACCAAGGCTTGGCACCAAGAAAGGGAAGAAAAAGAGGAACTCCGCAACCCTAACCGATACTCCGGTTCCGGTTAAGGTAGCACACAGACAAGAGCAGTTAGAATCAAGAAAGAAAAAAATGATGGCACAACAAATCAAAAAGAAGAAATTACGTAAAAATTTACTAGTTTCTATGGAAGCAGAACAAGAAGACAGCAAAAGGAAAAGTATGAAACCAAAAACTGCAAAATGGAAAAAAGTTGGTACACTCTGTAAAAAAGAAAATAGTGAATGAATCTGATGACGAAGATGAAAACTGTGTGTGTATTTATTGTTTGAAATCATACAACCAATCCAAAAAAGGACAAGACTGGGTTCTTAGATGAATAAGGTGATCCCATGACAAGTGTGTAAAAGGAAATACTTTATTTTTTGTTTGTAAAAAGTGTAACAGTGATGATGAAGATGACTAATTAGTTTCTGTTTTTAATTAGCAATAAGCCCTATGTTTTCAGTTTAGCCTATAAAATGTTCTTTAATTAATTCTCTTTATTTTTTTTTTTTAAACTGTGTTTTTATTTATAAATAAAACATTTCAATTTGATTAAATATTTATTTAACTACTTCTTGGTATCACTTATAATATGAGTAAACGTGCCCAGGTCTACCCTACTATACATAAATCTTATTATTGTTCTTTATTTTGGAGTTATATATGTACATATAATTTTCAAAGTATCCAATTCCATTGAAAAAAAAATGTCTAGCAAAGGTTTTGTTTTTTTATCGTACTTGGGAATAATGTATAAAACAAAAGATGACACTATTCCATAAATTAAAAAGTAAAGTTTACTTTAATTAGCTTAATTATTGTCATCTTTTATAAAGATACTTAATTACGATCATAATTTTCCTTTAGTTTTCTAACTGCAAATTATACCATTCATCACGTATAATTACAACTTAGAACAATTTCTTTGAGAAACGTTATGCATTTTTACTTCTCAATGCAAACTTTAATCCGTTTCTCAATCTAACGCGAATTTTTTGATTCTCGAAATGGTTTCCTATGATTAGTATTTAATAAGAGGTTTAAAAAGTAATCAAATTACATTTAATTTATATGTTTTACAAATTACTTTTAAAAGTTTTGCGTTGTTTGTGCTTAAGTATACTTAAAAAAAAGTTTTCTCTCTTTTGCGAATTTTTAACATTTGAACAGGCATTTATTTTGTTAATGTTAGGATAAAACTTTAAGCAGTGTTGTAATATCGAATACAAAATTACAGAAATGTAGAATTATGTGGTCTCATAAGAAAAACAAGAATGCAAAATATTAATGTTTTGTATTTTGAAACAATTTTTGAAAAAATTTAAAACAAAACACATTTAAAAATTTCGTAATACAACTAACACATTTAAAACAGTATAAGAAGATATAAATAAAACAATTTATTCCACTTGCTAAAAAAAAGAAACAAGTATAAATTTAACCTCACTCCTCGTATTCTGAAAAACTTGATCTCTAGAATTTTGAAAATATCAGTTGAATGGATTGATCTAACATTTTTCTTCAATGTAGGTGATTATATTACTGGGTGATTGAGATAATTAAATATTTATAATAATTTTTATTAAACATTAATTAAAATATTAATATATTTTTTTGTTTACAGAATATAATTGGCTTTTAAAATACATTTTCCCATAATATTTCTGAGTTATTAATTTATTCTGTAGATTATACTTATATCATTTTAATAGAAGTTGAATTTTAATACCTACATCTTGAATTCTGTTATTTTAACGGTTTGTGATACAGCATTTAAGTCATTATTTTAAAAATTCTGTTATATTAATTGTGGTATACTTTTATTTTAGTCTAGCAAGGGGGCACTTTTATTTTTATTTTTTGTGAGTTAAAAATTGGTCTTGCTTATTTTATAATAATTTAGTTACATTAGTAAGCACACATAAATTAACGTCTAATTTCTGTGGTTAAAGCAACAACACTGTACACTGTAGTCCCATGTTCGATTCCTGGTACCGACTAATTTGCCCCTCGTGTTTAGTTTATTGTATTATGTGTGTTTATAGTCTAAATTAAAGCGTTCTTTTTACATGTATAATTAATTGCATACCGTACAAGTAGGCTACTACATGACATTTTCTCTTAAGGGGGTCTGGGACACAAAAATCTTAATATTTTCTTAAATTTTTTTATTATATTAAAAGTTTCCCTGTTTTTTCTGCTTAAAATGAAGTTAAAATCATGTTTCTATCTTAATTGGAACAGTAAATATTCATTTTTAAGTTTAAATTTGTTTTCAAACTCTAGCTTTCAAGGAATGGTTATCATGAAAATGACTTTTTGCGAAAATGAGTTTTTCTTCATGATGGGTTTTTTCACCATTTCTCGAATTTAAATTGTTATAAGTCAACAACCATTAAAGATAAATATTTAAAACTTGGAACATGTATTTTTCAATTGTTTTACTTTAATTTTCATTCAGCAAATTTGAAAAAAAATATTTACTTTTGAAAATACGATTAAAAAAAATAAAAAAAAGTACGTCATTTTTTTTTTCAAATTTTTATTTAAATATTTTTAATTTTTACTTAAATTGATATTTTTTAAAATGATGAATCTAAATTAAAACTTATATTATTAAAACTTATTTATTTTTATTTAAATGCAAAAAAAATTGAAATTTTACGAATAATATTTCGAGTTATAACGATTTTAAACTACCTCACTTTTTTAATAAAATTTAAAATTATTTTTTTTAATTATGAGAAGTTTTATCATGTGATTTTATTTACAAATGATATGGTTAACCATCACAAAAGAAATTTGAAATTTTAACTCGATAAATAAAAATTGTTTATAATATGTCCCGGACCCCCTTAAGTATTCACATTTTTCGTTTGTATATTCAGGAGTATGATATAAATAAGCTTAAAAAATTCTGTAAAATTATCTATTATCATAACGTTTACTCTATGTTTCAGAAATATCATTTGATACCATTAATAATGGAAATTTAAAGAGATATGTCTAAGTATCACTGTGCAGATCCAGACTTCCACTCTGGGCTGAGCAAGGCTCGCTCAACCTTTCATCCCTTCGTGGTCGATAAAATGAGTATCACGCTTGCTTGAGAATTAAACACTGGGAATCCGGCGGTGTTTGGTTAACCACTTGACAGAGACATATGTTGTACAGTGCCTCAAGGTCCATGGTCAAAAAAACAGGACTGGACACTGTAGGCCAAGATCCTCAAAGAATCATAACGCCGCAGGTTTACTTTTTTAAGGGATATACTTTCTTTAATTTAGTTTCAAAATTAAAAAATTTAAGCGACAGATATAACATTTAAAAAATACATAAATATTAGATAAAACCTGAAAATTATCGCATTGCAAAAAATTTCAATGCTGCATAAAAATTCCACCAATCAATCCGGTATAAGAAAACCTTTAACTTCATTCTAAAAAGAAAAAAATATACAGTGTCTCACAAAGGCGATTGAATACCTGAAAAATAGTGAATAATTAAAAAGTTTTTAAGGAATTTAAAATTATATTTGTTGATGTATTAAGTCAATGACATCTTCATCTTTATGTGTTATAAATACTTTACTTGGAAACAAAAATTAATGCTTAAAATTACGAATTTGTATGAAAAGGAACGAAAATTGTGCCACATATGTGATCGGATTCTTATGAAAGTTTAACCAAAACTATATGTTGTGAATTCAAAACTTAAATGTGTATTATTTAATTTGGTATTGAATATATATGCCTATACAATTAATATTCGTTTTCTGAGATACTTTTTTATTTTTATTAGAATTTCTTATTTTTTCCAGTCTGTTGGAGATGATTCTAGGAAAGACATTACATTGTACAGGGTGCGAACAAATGAAGGACCCGAATTTAACAAATAATATTTTCGAAACTACTGTACATATTACAATTAGAGATACATGAATTTAAAGAGAAATATACCAAGTATTTTTCGGTTACAAATGTTTGATGTGTGACCGTCTTGTTACACGGCATACGTCCAATCTGTAATCCACTTCGTTCCAAACATTTTGTAGCATCGCTCTATCAATGGTGCTGAATGCTGCACAAACGCGTTCTTTAAGTTCTAGCAGTATCAATGACGTTGTTTATGAACCACTAATACCGAAAACAAAAAGTTCAGAACTTAAAAAACGCATTTCGAAAGCGGTATACTTCTAAATATTCGACAAAATGTCTAAAATTGAAAGTTGCCGGTCATGAATGGCAATATAGTGTACACACACACACACACACACACACACATATATATATATATATATATATATATCACTTTCTTCTGGACACGATAACTTCGAAAATTCTGCACAAATCTCTTCCAAACTGATTCATAAAATTAAGGGGCCTGAAATCTCGGTCAAGTTCGTTAATGGGCAAAATCGGACCGAAATAGGGAGGGATTTTGTGAAAACCGAAAAACCCCCATAACTTCTTAATTATTGTACATAGCAAATCAGTTTAATGTTTTTATTACTTCTAAAAATAGGGTCAAAAATTTATGTACCACAGATTTTTGATAAAATCACAAATGGGCTCAAGGGGCGCAAAAAAGGGGTTTTGGGAGAAAAAAATTCATAAGTTCATCAATTCTCAAGATATCAAATCCAATTAATTTTATTACAAATCTCCTTAATATTATCTACAACTTTTCTATTCACAAGATTTTGAAAGGACTATTTCGTACCGCAAAAAAATATTAAAACAAAAACAAAAACAAAAAAAGGGGGGGGTTGAAGAAGAAAAAAATCCATAACTTCGTTAATTCACAATATATAAAATATCCATGAATTTATCATATATCTTCTTACTATTGTCTACAACATTTATACAGGCAAGTTTTTGATAGGACCAATTCTTACAGCAAAAACAAATTAAAAATACACAGCGGTTGAAGAAAAAAATCATCTTATTAAGGGCGTATTCAAATCAAAAGTGCTTATTTTCTTACTCTATTTAAAATTAATTTTTGTTCTCAAACGTGTCCAATTGGTAGATTCTTTTATTCAGAGTCTATATAATGTACCGTAATGATGGATTTTTTGATAGTGGCAGAATATATTTCAAAAAATGAGTCAAAGTGGGCATTTTGAAAAGAATTTCCCTAAGCGGTTGCGTTAGAAACGAAAAATATTCTCCTACTGAGAAAATAATTGTTTATAAATCAAGGTTTAATTAATTGAACGAAAATTAATACACAGGTTGCTTATAAATCTCTTCAAAAATCACGTCAGCAAGTTTCATATTTTTTCTATTAAAAATGAATCTGAAAATGTGCCAGAAAGTTTTGAGTTGTTGAGCATGGAATAGTATTTTTTTAATACTGCCTTAACATGATTCTGATAAAACCAGCTATTATATAAAAATGAAATAAAAACTCGTCAAAAGCGGCCAGATAAAATTGTTTAATAAAACCAAGAAAAGTGGGTTTATCTCTAATCATGATTTAGTTTTTGTTGGTGAAATTAGTATACTTAACTTCGAAATCTACCTCCGTCCGTAGGTCTGTCGGAAGGGATTTTTTTTCTTTTTTAATATTCACGTTCCGCAGTTTTTTCGAATTTCACCACCATTAAAACACACATACACACATAAATAACTGCTGCATTCAACAGTTAAAAGTATATACAAATGTATACCTTTGTATTTCTATGTACGTCTGCATAATATATGTATATTCCTTGTTCCACCATTGTTCATTCGTTTTAAAATAAAATTTCATATCGTGCCTTTATCCTCTTCAGATACGAGATACGCAAATGTGGACCTCTATTCTTTTCCTCTTAAAAACAAACCTGTTCGAATTTTTTCTTAAATATTGACTTAACTTTCATATAGCTGCATGTCTTTTACTTTAAAACAAAACAAATAATTGGCAGAATCTATGCTGATGTCTTAACAAATAAATGTCAGTTTCATCTGAGTTTGCAATATGCATTCAAGACAGTGAGATCAATACAGTAAAGAATTTTTATAATTATATAGCATGCGTACTTAACTATAAAAATATTTGAGTATTTGTAGATAGTTAGTTCACTGGTTTAAATTCCTTAAATTTTTGATTGTTTAAATTTAGGTTACTGATAATTAAATTGATATTTTAGGGTGATAGTATTTTTAGATCCATCTTTGTTAAGGGGTTCCGGGGCTAAAAATTCTCAAAAAATGCATACTTTTTTTTATTGGCTTAAACAAATACTGACTTTTTAGCGTGAAATACAGCAAACCTCGTGCTTTTATCTTCATTAGATCCAGAGATATAACACCTTTTGCCTTGAGAAGCAATGGATCAGCTGCCCGCTGACGAAAACTTTATCTCCTTTATCTCACAAGGAGAGGGCCAGCCTTGTTAATCACAGATTTTGATTATTTTAATATATGTTGTAGGGTAGAGACCCCTTAGTGTCACGTCCAACGGATTTTATCCAACGCTCCTTAGTTCTTGAGAAACCGGCGGGTCTAGTAATTGTACACAACTTAAATACAAGCTTTGGAACCACAATTATATGTTCGTCGTAGCTCAATTGGTATGACGTTTGCCGGCTGATCCGCGGGCCCGGGTTTGATACCTGAATTCGCTACATTTGTTTTTCTCATTTTTTGTTTTATAAATATACTTGTAAGTATAATTAATAATCTCATTGTCAATTAAAATTTATAATATTGTATATCAATTATAATTTTAACCTATTTATTTTTATTTTTTACTTTTCACTAAATAGTTGTATAAAACATCATAAAACTGTTAATTTTTTTAAAATTCACTTTTAAAATGTATTTCATATATTCTTTATCGATGCAATGATATTGAGCATTTGTGTCAATTCGTGATTTTAAGGAAAATCATTTACGCATTGCTTTAACAAAGGAAGTCAATGCGATAATACTATTATTCTGTTTTTAAAGTAACAAGCATAATTATATTGAAAATTAGCATCAGAATTAAATTACAACCGATTTTTTGCATATTAAAGATTTTTTAATTTGTAATACGTATGCTTGGGCTTTCCGTTATTTTGCTTACACCTTTATCTTCTTTCTGCTTTTATTTTTATTTTATTTGAATATTTTTTTATTTTATCATAACTAGATGGCACCACAACAGATTTTGTCACAATTTTAGAATTTCTATTATTGAATAATCGATCCAATTTCTTTTTAAACCTCTTCAAAGGATGAGAAATGATAGTTTTAAAATAAAAAGTGATAAATTTTATTTTGTTAACATTATATTTAATGTATGATATTAAAATTTGTAATTGAAATTATTAAATTATAATTGCAAGTATAATTATAAAACAAAAAATGAAAAAAACAAAACAAATGTAGCGCTTTCGGGTACCAAACTCGGGCCCGCAGATCAGCCAGCGAATGCCGTACCAACTGAGCTACGACCAACCTATCATTGCGGTTGCAATATAAGTATTTAAGTTGTATACTATTATTAGACCCCCCGGTTTCTCAAGAACTAAGGAGCGTTGGATAAATTCCGTTGAACTTGACACTAAGGGGTCTCTACCTTACAACATATATTAAAATAATCAAAATCTGTGATTAACAAGGTTGGCCCTCTCCTTGTCAGTATGAATTTTTTCACGATTAGTCAACTTTAAAATAATATATCTAAATTTCCTTGCAACATATACAGGGCTCGCAGCGTTCCTAAAATTTTCGCACTTTACTACCACTAACTTAAAACGATAATCTTTGTTGTATAATTATATTAGAAATGTTAAAGAAATCTACCACGAAGAATTCTCATTTAAAGTACCGGTAGCAAAGTAAGAAAATTTTAGGAACGGTGCGAGCCCTGCATATATGTAAAAAATTTTTAACAGAGATTTTATGCTATATTTCCAAAAAATTATCTTGAGGATTTTTTATTTTGATGGATAATTGGAAAATATGCTAATTAATGCAAAAATCACTCATAAAAAAACTTCATTTGTGTACTTAATTTTTTTTAATAAAATTCCTAATCAATATTTTAAGAAATCCTGTAGACAAATTAAAATGACACATTTTCTGTACACAAAAGTGTAAACATTTTGTATGTCGAGTACTTCCAGAGTTATATCAAAAAATAAATATGTTTAAAATTTTACAATTTAAATTA
Source organism: Maratus speciosus (assembly GCA_963932465.1). Classification (NCBI taxonomy): domain Eukaryota; kingdom Metazoa; phylum Arthropoda; class Arachnida; order Araneae; family Salticidae; genus Maratus; species Maratus speciosus. The sequence goes on from OZ010786.1 coordinate 331,498,985, forward strand.
AAAAAAATATTTTTTTTCAGATTTTTTTTTTTTTTTTTTTTTTTTTTTTTTTTTTTTTTTTTTTTACATGTAATATTCTTATTATATTAAAAGATATTTCAGAAAAAAAATTTCATAACAAAAGCTCTATAAATAAAAAAAATAGAATTTTGAGCCCTGGACCCCTTTAACTAAAATTACCAGTTCCCTAAAGTACCAATTTCAGAAAAGGGTCATTTTGTATAATCTATGAAGATCTTTTATTTGTGAAAAGCAGTTAATAAATATTTGCATTTTTATTTTACCTTCAAGTATCATGAGGATAATGGCATGCACTTTTCATGTGATAATATTGTATCTTTGTAAATAACTAGGGGGCTCGGACCCCTACGAGCTACGCTCGCCAACCCCCGTCCAGACACCGCAGACTCTAAATGCACGCTAATGTGATCGGCTTTAAAAAGATTTCGAAAGATTGAATTATAATTTAAAAAACAGTGGCGATCTCCCTATAAACGGATTTCTATTCATTTCTCTTTGATTGGGGAAATTTTAACGCCAAATCCGCTGCGGTACTACTTGATTATCCCGTCGACTAATTTCGCCAAATTATATAAATCGCCAAACCACTCGCTAAATTATACAAATTGACATAATTTTTATTTTAAATAACGAAAGAACAAATAAATTAGTACAACATTAATAAAAATACAGATAAAACGTCGAAATAAAAATAAGTTGATGACGTAGACACGTGTAACAACATTTCAAAATAAGCTGATATGAAAGGAATTAAGTAAACAGAATCTTTGTCTCCCGGTATTTTTTAACAAAGCGAAAAGAAAGTTCTTTTAAATGAGACATTTGAATTAATCGTTTTTAATCTGACGTAATTTTGACCAAACTATTCTTTCTCTTTTTAATATTCACGTGAAAATACTTGTGTTAGAAATAAAATATTATTTGCGCTTTCCTAAGAAAAATAGTTGAAAAGTATCCTCTCGAAATATCAAATAAATGTCTAGCGCAATTTGTAAATTTAAACCGTTTTGCAATATTATTTTGTGTTCATTTTATGTAATAACTGTAATGTGACGTAAATATGACGTAATTTCTCCTATTTAAGACTTCTAACGCATGTTAATAAATTTATTATTTTACAAATTCCTTTCTCTCTTAAAATTCACGTGTAATTATAGTTTTTATGACGTAATTTTTAATTAGTTCCTGCTTTTTGTACATAATTATTTAATTCTAATCCCAAATGTTTTTTTTTTTCTGTTTATAATAGTCACGTGTAAATAAATTTTTAATTTATTACACGTATAAATATTTTTTTTTATTTTAAGCAAACATTATTGTTTCCGCTGTTTATACAGTTGGCAACAGTTTAAATTAATATCACTTTCTAAAATCTGTAAAAAATATCTCTCGAAATGCTGAAAATTTGAATTTAAAATAGATATAAAACCTCGAAAAATGAGTCAAATTTAAAAAATAAATCAATTCTGCACACCGGGAAATTATAACGTATAAAATGAACTAAAAATTATTAAATTCCGATGTATAGCTTTTGCTACTGTAAAACTTTTTTAGTGGAACGATTTTGTCCAACTTTAGCATTAAATATCTCTTAAAATAATTCTTCGATTTGAAAACTGTCTACATCAGCGTGTTTATCAAACATTTCTGTATAACACTACCGATTTTCATATTTTTGTATGCATTATTTTTCTTAATATTAACGAAGAAAGACCTCCGGTCACAAAAAATTCAAAACCGGCGGCGGTGACAGCGGTAGTTACTTTTTTTTAGAATAGAGAGATTTAACTCATACTGCGCCACAGGCCAAAGATTTAAACCTTTAATCGTTTTTCAGAATTTTAGGGAAAAACAGAGAGAGGAGAATTAACTTTTGTGTTTGATTGGAAAAAATAAAGTGCCTAATTCATAAAATAAGCAAAACTACATATTTGTCACATGTTACACTGGAGACAAGCAACACCACAATTAACAACAACGGATAAGACGCCATATCTTTACAATATTGGCATTGTTTTTCACGGACTTTACCAATGTCACATCATCTACGGTTAGATAGAAATAAATACCAATAGGTGTGAAGAATATTTTGATACTGCTTCTCTGTCATCCAATAAACACTCTTTTTTGGGGGGTATATACCCGCGGAGGCGGGGCTGTTGAAACTGGTGTGTAAAGTCCATTGTATGATAGAAATTTTGTTTACGCAAAATGCTCTGCGGCGAAAAAACACAAAAACCAATAGTGCAGTATCTAAAGGATATTGTGAAAGTGCTAAAAAATTGTATTCCATAAATGTTGAATAATCTGAAGGACAAATATCGATTTTAGCGACATCTGCTAGTTATTCAATATTGTTTACGTTTGAACTACCAGATGTTGGTGAGATCGCCATTTATCGTTCTGCATCGTTCAGCATTTATGGGATACAATGTTTCAGCCCCTTTTGGTTGGCCGATTTCCACACTATATTTTCTAGACATTATACCGAAAGTATAAAGTAAATTCCTTGTTTAGAACCAAAAATACCAAGAACCGGTAATTTAACCAATGCCAAATGAAAATATTTCGATTCAAACCAGAAATGTTTTCATAAAATATATGAAATGATTATCACACAGAAATAAGTTAAATAAATAAAGTTGAAATGTTTTAAATAAAAATTTTGATATAAACTCCTTTTTTTTTGTTGTTGTTGTAAAATTTAAGTATGTTTAGTGTTTAAATAATACATTTACCAAATCTATATCAACGCATATGAATAATTTTTACGACAGTTTCACTTTCGTTAAAAGTTTTAGAGTTTACAAGAAGACAATTTTAATTTTGCAACAATGATTATTGAGCTCTTTAACTGCGCTTTGTGTATTTTTTATTTGTCATTAGAAACAATATATATTTTTGATGAGTTAAGGAACGTAAATATTTCTTAAACTTTCGTATCTGTCTTGAAATTGCAACTCAGGTATTTGTGATCGAGTTCTTACTTTTATTGAACGAGTCTCTCAAATACGTACCGAAAGAAAGCTGTCGAAGATTTTATTTTACAAAAGCGACATAAAACGAAAGCAATAGAATGAATATATAAAAAAAGTTTATAGATAAATGGAGGACTCAATAAGTTTGGTTTTTAGTATCGCAAAGAAATTCTTCGTGTCTGTATTGGAAAAGGTCAAACTAAAAACTATGAAAAGGTAAAGAGATGTTTTGACAGAAGTCGTAACAAATATATTTATTTATTAATTTATTATAACGAAGTGTTCTTTTTATTTGACCCATTAAAATTTGTGACAATTGGTTTAGATTAAAAACATCTATTTTAAACACTTGACTATGTTACTTTAATAAATGTATATATGTAGACTTGATTATATGTAAAAAATATATTCAATAAATTATTTGCATTAAATAAATGGGAAAAATCAAGACGTTATAATAGATTTATTCTCAGATAAAACAGAATATTTTAAAATTTGTTTAACACTAGAACGGCGGGAGAATCTTACCTACTGGAACGGCGGGAAGGGGTCATTTTGACCCCTCAACGAAACTACTGAAATAACAACGCTAAAAAAATTTTAAATGCCATATATATGCAAAAATATGTAATTTACATGTATTTCATAATTTATATTTAATATTATTCGATAATTTATTGAATTTTTAAAGTACTGTATATGTAACGCCTACCGGGCGATTGATTGGATCATACTACGACTACTCAAAAAACTCATTAATTTGATATAAAAATCGAATTAAAATTAATGTTTTCACAAATTAAAACTAATGTTGACTAAAATAAAACACAATTTATAAAATAATATGTATTTATGCTTTCATCTACTTACTCGCCGAATGATTCACTCTCTAAATCCATAAATGATAAATATGTTCTGTTGTTTCCGCTATTTCATTATAAGTGTAGCTGAATGGTTAATATGCTAAGCATTCTGTTTCAGTTTTATTTAATGCTTATAATACTCCAAATTGTACACACGTATTAGGAATTAATTGAGTTGTAACAAAAAAAGAAAGAAAAAAAAATAGCAATTTTTCCAGTATATTTTCAGCGCACAACTTTGAAACATGGTGCGCAAAATTCTTGAGATTTGTTTCCATTGCATGTCTGTACTTGACATTTTTTCTCTTGATATCTATTTTATTTTCGTGATTTTTTTTTTTTTTTTTCTGAAGACTCAGGAAAGATCTTTGGAAGATTTGAAACCATAAGATCCATTCTGAACACATCTCCTAAATTTAATAGAAAATCTCTTCTACTGATAGGCTTGCCTGTTACACTTTTATAAATTATCCAGGCGTTTAAAGCTGCATGATCCAAAATATTGAAAAAGATATGTACATGCCATCGTCTAGAAGCCGATTTCACGGAGTATTTTCGGCACATCTGATCATGGATACCCACACCATACTTCGTTGCGTTGTAATATTCTATTGAATCAGGCAACTTCTTGAGACCGTCTTCAGTTTTTACAGTAGAATGTAATGAGCTCAGTAGAAAAACACTTTTTTTTTCTTTTGGCTTGATAGATGGTAAGTGTCATATTATCACATTCCACTATCTTCGATGAATAAAGAGTACTGCGCATATTTTTCAATGATATAGGAATTTCTCTTCTGCTCTTTTTCATTGTGCAACCAAAGTTTTATTTTTAGCTTTTAACATTTCTGCTAATTTGATATTAGTAAAATAGCTATCTGTCGTAATATTCCTCCCTTCGTTTAGATGGGGATCTGTTAATTTCATGACAACATTTTTCGATAAATGTAATTAAGGATTGGCTGTTTCATCCTTTTCTAGATAAATAAATTCAATCAAGAGGTATTTAGTATCAACGTCAACAGATCACCAAAATTTTATTCCAAATTTATCCGATTTATTTGGCATATATTGCGTAAATTTATATCTATCCTGAGATCGGAACAATTGTTCATTAACTGTAATATTTTGTCCTGGTCGGTAGCATGTTTTGCAATTTTCAATAAATTTATTCCACATTTTAGATGCAAGAGCAAATTTAACAGTCTGTAGTCTGCTAGATCTTGTTGTCTTTTCATCAAAACTAAAAAATCTTTTTCTTTCTTTGAATCTATCTCTTGAGATAGTTTCTTTGCAAAATAGTATTCCTCATGCCTTGGACGACAATGAATATAATTCTAAACCGTTTTTTTATTGCTCCTCGAACATATAGTATATTCCACAAAAACACCTTTTTGTACAAAGAGTATTTTACAAAAGGGGTCAAAATGACCCCCGTCCGCCGTTCTAGGAATACAAGCCCATATTTCAAAAACTAACAAATCTAGAAAGCTGAATTTTTTTAAAGAAATACATGTTATCTATTTAGGAAAAGTCAAAAAATTTCAAACGATTTCGCCCAGGAAAACAAAAGTAATTAACGGACGAAAGTACGCAGGTGTCAAAAAGACCCCTACCGCCGTTCTAGTGTTAACAATATATTCTTTGAGAACGAAAAATAGTAAATTGCAATGGAACATATTTCTTAAAAACATATTCTACAAAGTCAAATAAGTGTTGAATTTTCAGTTAGATATTTTTCTTCAATAAACGATTTTCTTAATCTCAAAATTTATGGTAATTGATGGTCCGACTATTCAGTAAATACAATCTGTAATCACAAAAAAAAAAAAAAAAAACCTGAAATTAACAAAAGTAGCAATCCAAGATGCCGTCCAACCAAAAGATATAACTAACTTAAGTGTGATGTTTTATTTATGATATTTTTAATACGTGATCAGGTTACTGGTAGCGGTAGATGCTGCCTATCAAGATTAATCAATCGTCGAGTAATAATAGGGTCATAAGACTCGAAACCGTATTTGTAAATTACTAAAGTTTACTAATTGCGTTTATGGATTATGTTATATTCATTTTTCGTATATGAACAATGACTAATAAGCAAAAAGAAAAAAAAATCCCTAATAGTTATGCAGCCCTGTATATGACCAACTATAGAGTTAATACACACCCATTAATATGCAAAAATGTAGTTACACTTTAAAGGGTTTTAAGTTCACAACTGAAAACGTATTTACAGACATTTTCGTTCATAGAGAATTCTAAAAAAAATATTAGTTTGTGCGTCTCTGTAAATGGACGATAAATGTGTTGCACACCATATTTTACAGTAAGCACCTTACAGGTATTCCACCTCAGTTATGTATGTGTTATGTAGGGGAGAGTGGTAATGAATTGGCCATGGTGATGAATGGACCATTAACAAAATAAGAAAAAGTATTTGCATAAAATTATTTTAGATGCCACCAATAGATGAAGCTATCTGTTCTACCAAACTTATCAAATTTCCCATTGTTTTGGAGAAGCCATTTTCCCACTAGAGTAGGATGGTCAAAAATATGATTGAAAAGTAAATTTTTTCCATTTTCAGTAAAATAAATAAGCTAAAAAGTATGTATTATTCCATTGCAGATATGTGTATTAGCAAGTCTTTGTATATCTGTAAACTAATTTTAGGATGTATTTAGATGTTATTTGAATTTAATGTATTAAAAAACCTGAATATATTCCAGAAGTATAGGTGGGGCTGAATGGTCCACTATATTATGGTCATGAATGGGGCCACCTTTGCCCTGATCATGAAAATATGGTTTTTCTTTCTTTTTTCTGATTTTCTCTTTAATATGAAACATAACTGACTATAATGGATTTAGATTAAACTACTGTCTAGTTAGAATGGGTTTATAGTGATGTCTAAAAAATAATTTGCACATTTTCACCCTAAGAAATATCAGTTATTTATTAGAAACATAAGTTAAATTGTATAAATGATTAAGGTGAGCTGTCCAGTTATCGACCACACATACCAGTTTTTTTCCATTTGATATAAAAGTAGAATAATTGTTTATTTTCTCAATCTGATGGGTAGAATAAATAATACAAGAAATTTACACTAAATAATCAATTAATAGGCGGTTCCAACCTTGTTACAACGATGTCGTTTAATATTAATTTTGAAAAATATAAATTTCTTTAAATCATAGTGTGTATTATCTATTATTTTTATGTATATTTTATGTTTTTTCTTTCTTATAATCTCATTATTTTGCCAATTTTCTGCTACAGTTATGTAATTTAATAATATCACTTTTGATGTTCATAAATTTTGATAAGCATTGTGTATTACTTACTATTTCAGTATGCTTTGATCATATCATGTCAAGTACCATTCATTTTGTCATATTTGGTGAATAAAAGATTAACTCCACATTTTTTCATTGAATTCATTTAGTGGCCCATTCAGCCCCATGGGTGGGGATGAATGGGCCAAATTTCTATATTTTTATTTTCTATTATCATTCATTATAGACATTTTCTAATCCAATTTTTATGACTTTTTTATATAACCAAATAAGTAAAGTAACTGAAGAGCCAATTATGAGCCAAAAAAAATATTAGAAAAAATTACAAAAATTAAAAACCAAAAATTGGCCCATTCATTACCACTCTCCCCTATGTCCATTTCAATATGTTTGAAATAGTACAACTTCATTAAAATGCACTATAAAAGATTTTCCTTCATAGACCATATTTCTGCCATACACACATCCCCCCCCCCATATACAACAACTATTTTGAGTGTGCCTATAAACAAACTATATTGCCCCTTCCTTCATTTTCAATACGGAACATTCCGTATCCATAGTAAACCTAAACACTATTTTTTAACTACATGGTAATATCGTGTTTGAGCACGATCAAACTTCCATATACATCGAAGTTAATAAAACATTTCAACTATGTTGCAAACTGTTAAAAAAAGAATGACTCATACACTCTAATGCATAATCAATATTTTTAAATTTTGATGCAATTTACAGAACTGAAGCGCCAGTTAAAACAAACAGATATGATCTCTGTCGACTAAAACTACCAATAAATATTTGTCTATAAACTTTAATAAATAAATAAATAGATAATTTATTTTAGAAGAAACTAGCAGACCCGCCCGGCGTTGCCCGGTGTTTGTAAATAATAACCTTAAACAAAATTTAAGTCTGTATGATTTTATATCTTTGGAAATTCTTTTGAATGAACCTAATTTCGGTTGCCCCATTGCCTTCCGCAGCGTCTAGTGTGTTCCCATCAAACTCCTTTCCGAACGAACCTGTAATCTAGATCCCCATTACATATGTTAGCATTTACCGGAAGTGCCCGCACGTGCTGGAGACAATCGAAAACCAAGTTGAGTGAGCCAAACCTCGTAGGATTCAAGCCAATAGAATCAGAAAAAGAGAATACACAATTAATGTTAGAAAATGTTGGTAACTAAAGTCTAAGATAAAATTTCATAATACAGAAAGTAGCTGAATTGTAATCTAAGTTGAAGGAAGAAAATCCCGTTGAAATTGTGCCCTTAAACCCGAAGAAATAACGCGCAACCAAGCGATGGAAGATGCCCCCTCACCTTGTAAATTTCATGAATTACTGTTAGCATTAAAACGATATTTAAGAAACGGATGAAATCCCTTATCTAAAGTTACCTTTAAAGTTACGCTATTTTTAATTTACGACAGTTGTGTTTAGACGTAAGTTGATGCTGAAAAATGAGATTAATGTTCGAAATAGGTGGTAGCTGAGGCATAAAGAAAGACCGGGCTCTGGGGTCCAGGGTCTTAACTGGAATGTAATTGGGTATAAGAAAAATTTTTAGGGATTTTAATGTATCTGGATGACGCTTAAAGAAAGTTGCAATATAATATGATAGCTTTTTACGGACCTACAACAAAGGCCCCAAGAAGACGGTTAATATTCAAAATTGGTGGTAGCTAAAGTCAGCAATTTTTTTTGTCCTTCATGTAGTAGCTGGAGAACCTAAGAAGTTGTTAGAAAAAAAAAGTTCGGGAATCGGACCATTTTAAGGGAGCTACAGCAGGGGGCGTAAAAGGACCCAACTGATAGTTGAGAGCAGGGTCCTAACATGAGAACATGTTTAGCACTACAACTACCGATGTTAAATATATACCTAGTTTTACCGCACCCGTCAAATTGACGGATTTTTTATCATGGCTTTCATTGTAAGTTTTAACTTAGTTAATGTAAATAAAAGAATATAATTTAACAAAAACAACATTTAATATAATAATTTATTAATTATTAATAAAAAAAACAAAGAAAAACAGTTTCTATTTGCATTTATAGTATAGTACATTTGATATGTATGAAATAACTATGAGGCACATATTTTACAAGTATATGTTATCTGAGATGAACACTTGCCACTTAGTTAATGTAAATAAAATAATATAATTTAACAAAAGCAACATTTAGTATAATAATTAATTATTTATTTATTAAAAAAATCAGTTTCTATTTGCATTTATACTATAGTACATTTATATGTATGAAATAACTATGAGGCACATATTTTACAAGTACATGTTATTTTAGATGAACACTTGTCACAAACATATTTGTTGCATACATTGCAGATAAATCACTTTGTTTTTGTTGCACAATCGAATTTGGCAAGATTTGTGTTCATAAGGACTTTTTTTTAAAGTTTTCTGGAGTACAATCCATTGCTTTCCGTTCTTCTTTTTGGGAGGAGTCTTCTTTCCTGCAGCACCTATGTTCACTGGAGAGTTCTTCGGATAATTGAAATAAAATTGTTTTCTAGTTATATTTTCATCACAAGTCTCTATATAAAATCCACACATGGATTGCTGCCAAGTCCAAAATGTTGTAAAATACCTGCAAAGGCTGGGCCATTTGGTCAATTACATCTACTCCAAACTTAGTCTCATTCTAAAACGACATGGTTGCAGGAATTTTTTCCGATTAGAAGCAATTTTTACGGATTTATGTTTTGAGCTAAGAAGTAGTACTTTTTTACGAGGCTTACTTTTGTAAATTGTTAGAACAATATCATTTGATTTGTAGAGTTTTGTGGAGAAAAGAGCCATGTTATATTTTCTAACTTTAGCTATTTTCGGTAATTCTGTTTTATTAGCTCGCATAGTTCCAACAAGACTTGCTTTTTTTGGCCAGTAGCTTCTTTGCGAATTGTGCACTTGTAAAAAATTATCCATTGTTACATTTCTCCCACAATTTACATAGTTTTTTACAAGATTCAAAACTAGAAATTTATTCAAATGTACTCCTGATGGTCTAAGTTCATCTTTACCTAAATAGGGAAAGCCATTTATAAGATTTTTACTTCGCATGTTTATAGCTAACCAAAACATATTTCCGAATTTGTCCGTTTTTTGGGGCATATATTTCAGAAATCTGCATCTTGCCTTTATGGGAAACAGTTGTTCATCTACGCTTATATTCTTATCTGGTTTGTAACAAGCTTGGCTATTATCAATAAAGGACTTCCCCATTTCGGAAGCTAATTCAAATTTGTCAGTTCTTAAGCGAACACTCCTTTCGCTTTTTTTGTCGAAACGAATGAATCTCATAATTACTGAAAATCTTGTTCTATTCATATTTTCATGAAAGAAAGAAAGCCCCCATTTTTCTGACCACAAATATGATAATTTCAAATTTATCACTTCGTAGGCTCCTCGAGTTTACGAAAGAGCTACAAACGCATATAATTCTTCAATAGTAATTTTCCAATCGTCCTTCTGTAAAACATTTCTAGCTTCGCGCTCAGTGCAAGTTTTTATGTGATTCATCATTCGATTATCAATTATAAGTCTAAATGCACTGCTAACATTACCAAGCATAATGTATCGCTTCGCATAACCAGTTGGGCCTGCACTATCCTTGAATATAGTATGTGATGGGAGTCTACCAACACAACCATTCACTAATTTTTCCCAATCAGTACCGTTGAGAGCAATGTCTTTCTTCTGTCTTTTTTCGGTTTCTGTTTGGCTATCTGATTGAGTATCTATGAATATATTCGCAATCGCTTTCTGCGTCTGTGGCTCTTTTGGAGAATTTCATCTTCACTCCCTGAATCTTCACTTTCATATTCATCATCTTCACTTTCTTCAATATCTCGTACTTCAATTTCATCTTCAGCTTCTTGAGAGTCTGAAAATTCAATTTTATTTTCCGCGCATGATATGTCCAAATTATTATTACTTGAATTAGTGTCCAAACAGTCTTCATTTATACTAGTTCTTTGAATTCTTCGAATAATTTTTTGCTCCCTGGAAATCGTTTCATTATCGCCTAGAATTTACAAAAAATAAAGTTTAAAGCTCATATATTTTGCCATGTCCTAAGACGACATTCTTCGAACACACACATTCTATCACATCTCTCACTCGCGGGCAAACAACATGTACCATAGTCGTTTCTCACTTCATTCCAGTTTTTACTTCCTTTCTCTCTCTTACTTTTAGGCCACGCCTTCTGGTATTCCGACGGTTTGTAGTGTGCCTCTATTAGTGAGTGACATCGGCTGTTGGAAATCAAGCTGTGCATGAAAGCAATTAGCCCTCCTACAATACTATTTTCCGAGATTTGACATTTTACAGATTACACTTTGCATAGATTGCACTTTTCACCAAGAACTTTATCACGTTAGAAGTACAACTGATAATGATTGCGTCCTGATTACATTTACCAGTCAGACCGTTCAGTTCTAAATTGAATCGTAATTGGAGCAAATTAGATCCCGTTATAACGGCAGCCGAACTCTTTGGATCATTCAACTTCGAAATTACCAAAGCCGTCATTTTGACGGGTCTTGGTATAAATAGGTATAAGCCATACCGATTATGGAAATTAAAGTGGGTGAGTGGAAACTGAATAGGAATATTTAACTATTCTTATATTTCCTTAAAAGTCGTATCATAAAATTCTAGAACAATACATAAATTATATCAAAGTTTTAAGCATGAAATTTGAAAACCGTCAAAATGACGGTCTTGGTAGTTCTAGTGTTAAATGTTTTAGAACTTAAGCGTTTTAGATCTTCAATTAGTCAAAATTAATCATGGGGTATGAAGTAATCATTAGAATAATATTTTAAAGAAATACGCAAGAATGGGGTAAATGCTTAAAAAGGGGCATGAGAGCCCCAATAAAAATATGAGGGTGTTGGTCTACGGGGAAGAGTCCAAGATTCAATTTTAGAACTATGCAATGAAAAGGTGAGACAATCAGGATGTAAAAAATGCATATCACACAAAAAGTTCACGAGGCACTGGATCGGGCCCTAAAGGACCCTAAGGTGTCCCAGGATTTTAACTGGAATATAGAAACTGGAGAATAACTAAATGGAAAAATAGTTCCAAAAATGAAGATCGGATCTAGAGGGGCAATTTATTAATAATTTAAGGTGCAAAAGCTTCAAAAGGCCTTGTACCGGGCTCCAGGGGGAAGGGACTTAAGTGGCAGGTAGTTTGGTATAAATACATTTTTAGTAGTTTTTAATGTAATCAGAGGACGCTAGAACGAAGGTAAAGAAAAAAGCAAGGAATTCGGATAATTTTTAAAGAAGATACACTAAGGGCCCCAAGAAGACGATTTATATTCAAAATTGGTGGTAGTTGAAGTCTGAAATATTTTTTTGTCGTTCATGTAATAGCTGGAGAACCTAAGATGTTGTTAGAAAAAAAAAAGCTAGTGAATCGGACTATTTTTAAAGGAGTTATAATAGGGGGCCCAAAAAGGGGGAAACTGATAGTTGAGAACAGGTCCCTAACACGAAAAGATGTTAAAACGTTTTAGTACTTAGCGTTTTAGATCTTCTATTAGTTAAGATTAAGCATAAGGTATGGCTTAATCATTAGAATATAATTTGACAAAAATGTGCAAAAAATTTGGGAAATGATTAAAAAAGGGCCTCGGGGCCCCAATAAAAATATGTAAGTGTTAGAGAAGAGTTCAAGACTCAACGTTAAAATTACGCACTGCGAAGGTGAGAAATTTAGGGTGTGAAAAACGCATGGCACACAAAAAATATAAGAGTCCCTGGACCGGTCCCTACGGGACCCTGACGGGCCCATTGTCTTAACTGGAATGTAGAAACGGGAGAATAACTAAATGGAGAAAGTAACCCAAAAATGAAGATCGGATAAACAAAAGAAGCAATTTATTAACAATTTAGTGCACTAAAACTTCAAGGGGCCCTGTACTGGACATCTTTCAAGGGTGCCAGGGTCTTGACTGAAATGTAGAAATGGGGCAGAAAGTGGAAGGAGAATTCACCCCAAAAACGAAGAAGATCGGATAGAAAAGAGGCATGTTATTAACAATTTAGTGCACTAAAACTTCAAGGGGCCCTGTACCGGGTCCCTTGCAAAGGCGCCAGGGTCGTAACTGAAATGTAGAAATGGTGTAGAAACTGAAAGGAGAATTCACCTCAAAAACGAAGCCGATCGGATAGAAAAGAGGCCTACTATTAACAATTTAGTGCACTAAAATTTCAAGAGGCCTTGTACTGGGCCCCTTGCTAGGGTGCCAAGCTCTTAACTGAAGTGTAGAAATGGGGCAGAACCTGAAAGGAGACACCCCAAAAACGAAGAAGATCGGATACAAAAGAGGCATGTTATTAACAATTTAGTGCTCAAAAACTTCAAGGGGCCATGTACTGGGCCTCTTGCAAGGGTTCCTGGGTCTTAACTGAAATGCAGAAATGGGGCAGAAACTGAAAGGAGAATTCACCCCAAAAAAGATGAATATCGGATAGAAAAGAGGCAAGTTATTAACAATTTAGTGCATATAAACTTAAAGGGGCCTTAAACTTAAAGGGCTTTCGGCCCTTAAAAAATTAAAAATCTGAGCGTAAGGTGCATCAGGACCTGTCTTGGACTAATCACTCCTGAAATTTCAGACTTCTACGTGCGGTAGATTTCGCTAGCCATCGCACACAGACACACACACAGAGCGATTTGTTATTTTATTAGTATAGATACCTGTTAAATTCTGATTTCAATTTTGTGATTCACTATATTAATCCCAAGTGCAACAGTCCCTTATGTTTATTTTCTTAATTGCAATTAATAATTTGCACTAGAAACCCAATATTTTTCCTTCACCTTCGTCTCCATTTTTTTTATAATGGATGTTTACTATACATTATGATAAATATTTTTTGGTAATTATTATGTGATTGAAATAAACATTTAATTTGTAAGAATCCTATTGAAGATTTTTTATCTCTTTTTAAATTTTGAAAAATATGTAAGTCCCATGGTATTCTCATTGCTAGCTTAAAAAACGCATTTTTTTAGTTAATTTTTTTTATTTTATTTACATTTATAATAACAGTTTAAGACTTGGGTATGCACACTAAATTATTTTAAAAGCAGAATACATAAATAATATATTTCACTACAAGACATATTTTCATTATATTTTGTAGATTGTAATAACTAGTTTATTTCTGAAATTGATATAGACATTTAATTATCTATTTCAGAATTTTGAGTATTTTATAAATGACATTTTTCTCGCGTACTAATTCGTCATATCTGTAATTAAATGAAAAGTCTAATTTTTACGTATGCTTTTTTTAATTAATTGTAAACTGTTTAAAAAACTAATTATTATTAAACAGAATGTAATGAGTCTCAAAAATAAAAATAAATAAATATATCCATTGATTAAATTAAAAATCCGACACTAAAACTTTTCAATGAGTGAAGCTACAATTTTTAAACTTTAATTCAGAAAATTTAATTTAATTTTAGTCGTTATTGAAAAAATAAAATAAATTGTTCATTATCAGTAAAATTATGCCTTTAAAAATAAGGGAATCACCTTATTAAATATTTGTATTAAAGAAGAAATGTAATTCAATTACCACCACTAATAAATTGAAGCAATAATACCCCTAATCTTTCTTAATTCAATCGTGTAATTCCTTTAATAGAATAATTTTACCGTAATTGGTTTCAAAAGTTTTATTTATATGTATGTGAAGTAAGCATCCATAAAATTAAAAGCATGATGTTTTTTTCTCTTTGGGGGAAATAAATTTTTGGAAACGAACCTAGATATTTATATTAAATATTTTTTGCGTATTTTTATATGCATTAATTTATATGTAAAAAAAGTCAGTAATTTCAATTGTAATAAGAGACTCCTTTTTTAAAGATTAGATTGACACGTCGCAGGTGCAAACATATTTTTTAAATGCAGTTGAAAAATAGTTCGCCAAATGTTTATATAATTAAAAGTTTTTTTTTGTTTGATTTGTTTTTCTTTTTGTGTAAGTATACTTTACTATTACTGATTTTATTACTGATATATCAGTAAATATAATTATAAGAATATGTATTTTTGGAATTTCGTAAAAATTTTAAATTTATAGCTTTTTTGCTATTTTAATTACGTCCCTAAAAAGGGACGCTAGGTACAGGAGGGCACGCTATTTTACCATTTGGTACGCACAGATGAAAATTTTGTTTTCAATATTAGAACACACAAACGTTTTATTGATGTATTAAAAATGCTAAATAATAATAACATTATATTTTTGTTAATAATATTGATATAAATTATAATGATTAATTTTAAACATTAATATTATAGTTCATAATATTATGAAAATATATATTTACTATTCAACTTTATTTCTAAATTCCAATTAAAGTGGGTGGTTATGCTTGTTTATATACAGTCAAAATTGTAACAGATAATTAAATAAATAGAAATGTTTAGTTCATCTTTAAAAGTTAAACTTAAACTTACACTATGTGCAAAATTACTTAAAAGATGACACAGTATTTAAAAATGTTAAATTATGTTAATACCTTAGTACTTACAACTATAAAAACATAGTCTTCTTCAGAGGAATATAAGAAATACAACAGTTATTGAACGCCTAATTTTCAAAATCCACGTAAATGGTGACGAAAGGAGTGAAAGTGGAAGTTAATTTATAGATCCGGAAACAATGGAAAAATAAAACATGGATATAGGGAAGTGAAAAATTACTCGTTTGTTCATTCTTTAAGCAAACTGAGCGAAATTCTGGGTATGTTGAAGGATAAAACGTCATTACAAACAGTATTTTCTTTAGGAATAATTTCTATTGATTCGCGGATAATTAAATCATGATAATTCTTTGAGGGATATATAATTTTTGCGTCTTCGAAATTAACTTGTATATTCTGCTTCTGGTTAAGTCTTGCCAGGGCTGTTGTAGGTCGGTTATACTTTAAATCTCTCAAATGTTCTTTAACACGAACTTAAAGTTTACGCGAAGTCATGCCTATCTATTCGAGATAAATATCTTCTGTTTTCAGTGGAATTACATATACCTCAGAAACTTCATTCCTCGGGATCAGGTCCACTTTGACACTAATCAGATCTTTCAGTTTTGCAGGAGGAGGGGGGGGGGGGGGAGTGGCGAACAAGTGTACGCCAAAGCGAAAAACTGCATGTCTGAGTTTTTCGAAAAGTCCTGGTATGTACTTCATTTTGCAATATCTCATATTATTCCGTGGAGTTTTTTGTGTTTTCATATGGTTCTTCTGCGAGTTGATTAGCTTATCAATAATGCGTATTGGGAAACCATTCTCAACTGTAATGTTTCTATTGGTATTTAATTCATTTTCAAGGTGATTAATAGAGCAAAAACTAAACGCTCGTCTTATATAAAAGTTGAGCGGAAAAGTTTGTAGTTAAAAGGTGATGTACTTTCAAAAGAAATGGTGCTGTTAGACTTATTTACTTATTGCAAGTAAGTTTTTCACAAAAACATTAACATCTTCACGAATATAAGTGCTATGCCTACAAAAATGCATACAAACGTTGAACAAGAGCCAAATAGTCATTTACCACAGTGACAAACCATTTGCAGCCTTTTCTGTTACATAGGTCATCGCAAATATTATTTTAATATTAAATTTATTATTAGCCACCCAATTGTCCTCCCGACTAAATCTTCACCGAGAAATATAAAATCAAACATGTTGTTTTCATCCGAGAAGTTCAAGAATAATTCGCCAATAATTTTCGTAGATATTCGACAAACACTGTACAATTGAAAGCATCCAGTCCCTGTACCTTAATTTTTGGAGGGCAGTGTATTAAATCCTATCATACGTAATTAACTGAATGATATCCCATTATAAGTAATATGACTCTATGTTGCCATGGTGAATATTCTATTAAAACCTTTCATGCGTAGTTAATCTCATGATAGATAATGATTCTACGTTGACTTGGTGATTACGTCCTATTTAAGGTGGAGCCATATTATTTCCGTGTTACAGAGTTTAATATATATAATCGTAATAAATTTTGTATTCGCACATTTTTGTATAAGAGTGCATTAGATATTGCAGCAAGATCGAAATATTAAGAAAACTAATTATAGTACGAACACACCTCATATGCCACATTTGACGTAGAATTTCTGACTTGCTTCTCTTTAGATTTCTTGGATTGAAACATTGTTATTACTGTTAAAAGCTGAAATAAAATTAACTTTTAAATCTTTTTGATATTTGCAGTACAAATCTCAGCTGTTTTAATTCTGTTATATTTCTGCCACAGAAAAAAAATTAAATGAAGTTTTTCGGCATAAAAGTTTCTCAGAAGTAGGTCCAATTAAAAACTACAGGGATTACAAAAAAACCCTCAAAAAAGTTAAATGGCGTTGAAAACAATAAATGGAATCTGAAACTGATTTTTTTTTCTATTGAAGTAAAATTTTATTTTTATATATTTTTCTCAGATTTTCCATCTTTTTTGAGTATTGAATAAATTTTAGAAGCTATTTTGTTATTTTACATTAATATATCAAATATGCTTGTTACGACAAAGATAAAAAAAAAGCAATACATACATTGCTTATTATTATTTAAATAGCTACACAGCTTTTGATTTTAGTGCATATTTAGTTAATAATTGTTTTATAATTCTTTATAAAATAAAATGCAGCACTTGATTTAAATCATTAGGCAATCAACTTGACTAGTTGTTAAGAAATTTCTCACAATATTTAAAAATAAATTATACGATTTTTACATTTGTATATATTTTTATTAAAGGCAGACGGTTTTAAAAGATATAATAATCGGTTATAAGATATAATAATCGCCTTTTATTATTGCGTGCACTGTCAACCGGAAATAAGAAAATACTTTTTGTTTTTGTTTTATGTGCGTTTTTCTCTTAATAACTTATAAATCAGCTATTTTGGATCGATATTTTCAACACTGTGATATACCATATTCTACAAAATGCACTGTAAAACATTACGTGGTAAAACGGAAAATATACAAAGTTGTCGTCGTCTCCGTTTTTCCAAAAAATCGTCCACTTCACTGTAAAAAAAAGACATAATTCTACATATGTAAAGCTACAGAATATCAAAATTTTATCTGTACACAGTAAACAAAAAGTAAATCTACAAAACTAGATTTTGTAAAGCTAAAGAAATCAGTATGCTTACTAAAATTTTATCTATACACTGTAAAAAAAGGTATAAATTCACAAAACTAGTTTTTTTAAAGCTAAAGAAATATTTATGCTTACTAAAGTTTTATCTATAACCCGGGGATAATTATATGAATTTTTTGTTGTTGTTGATGTTACATAAAACGTTCTAGGAATCCCAGTTTCCTAGAAAATTCTTAGGAACCTTATGGATTTTTGTTTTACAGGGTGACACATAAATACTGTGACGTTATAAAAATGTGAATTTATTTTAATGTTTTTACACATTTTTGAGATATACTATTGTTTTATTCGTGTTCCTCGTGCTCTTTTGTTGTATAATTGCTATTGCAGCTGATATTATTTCACTGTCTTGAAGGAGAAAATATTGTGCAAAGACGACCAAGCAGCCATCGTCCCCCACCACAAGAGCGGGAAGCCAATTCCTGCGATCGCCAAATTGCACCGGGAACAAGTCCATCGCGCCTTCAAGCGTTTGAAAGAGACCGGAGGAATAAAAGACCGTCAACGAAGTGGAAAACCGCGAACATCAAGGACCTTAGTGCCCTTAACATGGCCAAGAAGAAGGTCTAGCGAAATCCTCAAAGGAACATCCAAAAATTCGCCGAGGAGCGCAACATCGACCACGAATTCATGCAAAGACATGTCAAAGAAGATCTGCAACTCATCTCCTACAAACTAGCGAAAGGACGCCATCTCACAGACCAAATAAAGACGTCAAGGCTCTAAAAGGCTAACAGATGAAGTCCCTGTGCCGCGGCGATGCTCTGAATCTGATTTTAATCACCGATGACAAGAGTTTTATGGTCCAACCTTTCCGGAACTCGCAGATGCAACTGGAGTTGCTACTCAAAGGGTCTCCGTGCATCATGAAGGTGGGAAAGATTCTTTTCTGGAAGTCTGTGATGGTGTTGGTGAGGATTTCCTGATTGGAAAAGATAAAACACGTCTTCTTCCCTAAATGTGTCAGGATCAACGCAAAGACGCATCAGGAGCTAACGTCGGAAGGTGACGTAATCCTCTGGGACAAAAAGCAAACGAAAAACATCGACTGGATGTTTCAGGAGGACTGGCAGACTACCCACGGAACGAAGAAGACGGTGGAGGGATGCGAGGCCAACCTCTCGTGATTTTGAACGAAGGTCGTTTGGCCTACAAACTCCTTTGACTTGAACACTATGGACTTCGCTGTTTAAGGGATCCTGGAGCAAAAAGCCTTTGCAATCAAGAAGAAGTCCCTGCATTCCTTGAAAAGCGCTCTCGAAAAAGTCTAGGCCGAAATCATGCTGGAAATAGTCTCGGCCATCTTGAATTTACAGAAGCGTCTAGACGCCTGTATCACCGCTGGAGGAAACCGTTTCGAATTACCTTGATTCTATCTTGTACAGAATTTTCTCCCCTTTCGAATGGTGAAGAAAACTAGTTATTTTGTTCGTTCAGTGAAAAGTTATGGCCTTTTATCTGCGTCACAGTATTTATTTGTCACCCTGTATAGTGTAAACATGAATCTGTTACATGGAGTTTTGTTGTTGCAGTTTACTTAAAAAGTTCTAGGCATCCCAGTTTTCTAGAAAAATATTAGTAAATTTTTATATATATATATTACAGCGCTTGATATTCTTCCGTTTTCATGACAGATGTTTTCCGCTATTCAAAACGGGAAATTACTGTTTTAAATGAAATATGACTAATAGCAAAATCCGAAAAAATCTAAATAATAATTATGTATATTGATGCATATTTGCACATAGAAACAGGTATTTGTATAAAATAATATCAAACCCATTTTCTATTCCTTTCTTTTTCCGGAATTCGACTTTGTTAATCGATATTAAATAATGAATTTTAAATTACCCTACATCACCTGGAGGCATCTAAAGATTTGATTATAGGCCAAAACATAAATTACGAAAATTAATGTGGATTTTTTTTTCGTTTATTATTATTTTTTTATTTTTTTCTTCCATTTAAAAAGCGTTTTGCGTTTGTTTATCTTCGAAGAAGCTTTTCTGTTTTTAAGAATCAACCAGTAAGGCTAAAATGAAAATTTTCCGCTTACTTCTGGACTTCCACAGAAGGTCTTTAAACAGAATGTTTCTTTTAAATGACAGAAATTGCACATATAATCAGCATATGCATATGATAAAGATATATATATTAAAATGTTTTATAAGTAACTAAAAAAAAACTACATCAACTGACTAAATTCAAGAATTGCTTGCAACCGTGCAGAAACGTTCATAGTATTGTCTCTCTCTCTTTTTTTTTTTTTTTTTTTTTTTTGCTTGACAAGTGGCGTATTTAAACGAAAATAGTTTAGCATAAGAAAGAGTTATTTCAACAGAGTATTGTGACATCACTTTATTGTTACCTACATTAACTTTCATTATATTATGGGTTAAACAAATTGATTAATACGCTATAAATTTACTCGGAAAGGTTTCTGAAAATCAGTGGGAAAAAATTGCTTTTATTTTTAATTTTTTTATCTTGAAATTAAAATTTTCGGAAAACAGACGAGTTCGTTAGGTATTTCAGAAGGCATTCAATTAAGTGTCTAAAATTAAAAATGCTCAGTTACTTTTACCATGCCATATTTATCAGAATATACAGTGTAAGTTTTTTCAAAATTAATAACTCTCATAATGTTAATAATAGATAATTGCTGATTTTTTAAAGCCAAGTCTTACCTGATGAACAGTTTGACAGACATATACAAGAAAAGCTGAATGTAAAGAAATGTCGTGAATTAGATTTTTTTTTTCTGTTTGGGATTATATAAGGTGCATATGTTACGGCTAAATCCCGAAGTCTAGACAGTTCCAAAATTGGCCAAGAATCCTGTCCAAATCCCGATGAACAGTGTATTCTGTGCTTTGGCCGGCCAATTTTCGAAGTAGCGCGATATACTTGGCCAACCGAAGTAGTGATCGAATGCTGTACATTAGGTACCACCGACGTACATGTAATGTGATGGAACACTCCATGCTTTGGTGATAATATTATGTTCGTCTTGAGAATTTCTTAACTCAATGGCTTATTCTGTTACAGTGGATTCATTGAGATTATTTTATTCTTCTTATATGTATAGTATTTTATATGAATACTTGCTAGTCTTAAATTCTTTTGTATGCTAAAAAGAGCAACTATTGCTGTAGCTGCCATAATTGAATTTATTTTGACCTTTTTACTTTCCAGGGTTATCCTGCAAAAACTATTGTATATAAATATATAAAAGCTGCAAGTTTTATAGATAAATATACAACAAACAGTTTTTACATGGAGAAGTTTTTAAAGTTTTAATTAACATTTAAATCATTCAAGATAGTTCGGTTTTAAAAGGTTTAACGAATACAAAAATTTTCCTTGTAATTGAACCATTTTTTGCAAACGTATACGTCATTAGATTAAGGTGTGCAGTGTAAAATTATTTATTACACTTCTCTAACTTTTTATGGTTCCCCCGTCTTTTTTTCATTTCATTATCTGAATAGTGATTTAATTTATAGTTTTTAATTGCCGTTTTTATCTCACGTTGCCAGATCTTAAAAAAAAAATAATAAATATAAATACTTTTCAATTGAAAATATATTTACACGTGGATTTTAAAAAGAAAGAAAACTTTAACATGATTAAATTATGAAGTTGAGAAAAGTATTTAATGCTGAAAATTACTTCATTTTCCAAACAGCATATTTAAATGATTTACTTAGCATTTAAAAGAAAACTTTTCTTCTAGACGTTAAAAAAGTCCGGGAGGCAACCACATTCTTTACTTAATCATTTTACACAAGATGATTTACAAATGTGTAATAGATCTTACTTAATCTGCAAATCAGTTATCAGATTTCGCAGCAACAGTGGATGCGGCTTTAGGTGCAGAAAAATTCCCCAGTCAACGAGAAATAAATGGCAATTTGATTATAGACTGTCGCCGCTGGCCGTGATAATATCATTCAACATTACGTAAATAGGTAGTTAAAGAAAAAAAAAGAGCAAATTATTATGTTTTAAACAAACATTTTTCATTTATAAAAAAAAAGATTTTTAACGCTCATCTGTATGATGAACCTTTTACGTCAAGTCACTTACTATACTACAACTTAAATATTTCACATTATTTCATTTCATTTTGTCATTTTATTTTGTCATATTGTTTATCAGTCATTCTGCGTGTTTTTGTCATGTTAATCAAGCTCTGTCTCATCTATTGTTTACTTAAAAAATTGTTCTATCTTAAATTTTAAGTGTGAATACTCACATTTTAGATGTTAAATTACTAAATGATTAGATTTTATTAAGTACTTATATTAACTTTATTTTATAACATTATTTTAACTATTTTAACCTACACTATAACTGTAAATTTTTTCGGGTTTGCCCTGAATTAATAGTACAACCTAATCTGAATTACTTGTAATAATCTTTTAATTTTCAATTAACAGGGTCTTTCAACCTGCTTGGGATTCCAGGTCCATTCGCGGGTCCTGGTGTCTCCGCAGGATAGCGGATATGGGTTTAACCCTCGTGGCCTAATCAACTCCTATAGCAAAAGGTTGGCCGTCCACGATTCGGTGATTACTGATTACTGATTATAGTGGTGTCAAGCAAAAATTTCTGAAACTCCTTAAATATTTTATAACTAGATCTTGTATAGCTTAAGTTATTGTACATTTATGAGCTATTTTATTTCTTTATGCTTGTAAAATTTCAATAAAAATGCGCATTATACAGTACGATATATTAAACAGAAATGCATTGTAAGATAAACATTTAAAACCATTTTACGAAATTTTTCTAAAACTGCATATAGCGGATTTTGAAAAATATGAAACTGTTATTAAATGTCGAAAGTTTTTTTTTTTTTTTTTTAACTTATGACGTTTCTTCCGATTAAATAAATTTTAGAGATGATATACTTTGAAAGGACAGAGAAATTCGATACATATTTTTATGATCTGTATGAATCCCATTTTATTATAGACACAATAAAGGGGCTAGAATTCGAAAGAAGAAGGCATAAACGGAATAGAATTTTAAAGATATCCCATATTCACAAAGGAATAACTGGGGTATATAAGTAATATAAATACTTAAATATATAATATACAGGGTGTCCAGTCTCAACGGTGTCCAATGGCTAATTCCTAAACGGTTAGTCATAGACATATAGTTTCAATTACAAAAATGTTTAAAATCAGGTAAAGAAACATTTTAAAAGAGATTTGGGTCAATAAAAACATTTCTTAAAAAATTTCGAAATTTAAATTTTTATACGATCCCCCGGTCCTATAAGTTATATTTAGTATTTTTTTCCTATTACACTGACAAGTAAGACAAAAAAAGTCCCATTCATATAACTCTAAAATTGAGCGAGTTATGAAACTTTAAAAATGCATGACTTATGCCACTTTTCTACTCTGAAAACAAATGAAATCGGCTTGGCTTTGAGGGATCATATACCAAGTGTTTAAAGTATTCGAAGATCTTACTTCACGTGTATCTGCGCATGAAGTATTATGATTAAGTTTCAAATTGGCTAAAATAACATATGTTTTATTTTGTCAGGATTTGAGACTGTATTTCTTATGATTTCTTTTAACAAAAATTATGTTTTTTTATAAGTTTTTATGTTACTTCAACAATCGTATGCAAGTTTTTCTAGTTCAAAATTTGTACTCGAACTTTAACCCACTTTTAAATATCCGATCGAGATTGCATTTTACATACTGGCGCAAATCCGATAACAATCTAATATTATTAAAATTTTCGGTGGTTACCATTTATACTTATTTTACAGGATAACACAAAAAATTTTGGATAGATTTCTGCCAAAGAGTTTAAGAAAAAGTTTTAGATTAGATAATACAAGACTGCGATTGTTGGGTTTTTTAACTTTTAAGTATTTTTTAGCACTGAATCCGAAAATTACCTTAATTTTTAACTATCATGTCAGGATATTTCGCAAATCATAAATTTTCAAATTTAAAGAATAACAAAAATCGAATACTATAAAGTAGAGGAGATGGTTGTGTTTTTATAACTTTTGATAATTGATTTTTACGCACTTTTTAGCACTGAATCTGAAAATGACCTTCATTTTTAACCATTACGTTAGAATTTTTTTGCAAATCGCAAATGTGTAAGTTAACATATAGCGAAAATCTCATACTATAAAACATATGTAAAACATTTTTTATTTTATTTTATTTTATTAAAAAATTTCTTCGATATTTTTGCTTATCCTTGGATTTTTACAGCTAAACAGCTGAGTGGTCCGATGAGATCGGGGAGGAAATTTAATTTTAACATTCAACTTCTTAACGTTGAAATTTGCAGTTTGCGAAACATCCTGATATGATAGTTAAAAATGAAGGTGAATTTCGGATTCAGCGGTACAGAATATATAATAATCAATTATCAAAAGCTAAAAAACATGACATAACCCAACTTTTGCAGGCTTGTGCAATCTAATAATATTTTAAAATACGTATCATTTTGTAAAGAATTGAGGCTGCTAATTTAGAATCATTTTATATAACAAAAATTCTGTTTTTTCTTTCTTCTTAAATGTTTATTACAAATTGTATATTTTCCATTAATATGCCAGAATGATTAAAGATTTCAAATTTATATTGCAATGTTAATTTTACTCCCAAACATTTTTTATATCTGACGAAATTATATTACGACTAAATTTGTGAATGACCCCCAATTTGCAGCAAAAAATATGCTCCAACTTTAAACGGCTATTACACGGTCAATTTTAATCTTAGAATAACGGGATTTTTTTTTGTATTACTTGTCAGTGTAAACGGAAAATTTCACTAAATATAACTTATAGGACCGGGGAGTCGTATAAAAATTTAAATTTCGTAATTTTTTAAGAAATGTTTTTATTGACCCAAATCGCTTTTAAAATGTTTCTTTACCTGATTTAAAACATTTTTGTAATTGGAACTATATGTCTATGACTAACGATTTAGGAATTAGCCATTGGACACCGTTGAGACCGGACACCCTGTATAATATTAAGCGACGTTACACTTGCTTTTGTATATACACTTGAAAACTTGTATCAAATATGCATTATAATAAAGAAGCTTTTGTATTACATATACTGAATGAATGTTTTGAAATCTATAATAAATATAAGTTATAAAATATGAGAATATAACGAGTAAGTAGTGTGAGTTGTGACCATGCATTTTGTCATAAAACTGCATGTAAAATTTTTGAGCGTACTTAGATAAAGCGAATATAAACTGTATTCTCATAGAAAAGCATGATGCTAAACGAGTTGGTGCATTATAATAGTCTTTGGAAATGCCTTGGTAGACACATTACATGGCCACTTATATTAGTTTGTTTGGTGTCTTAAAATGAGCAAGTTAGTTTCAAGACGCATGCGAGATGAGATATACTCTATGTCTGTAACGGATTTCAATGTGGAGCGTACCTATAAATTTCTCTGTTTATAAATTTGTTAATAATTCCGAAACAAATTGTAGGAAAGTCGTCACAATTTGAATACAGGCATCCTTCGACAAGCGTATTATGCGACTTACGCAAATTCGCAGTTGCGTAAGAAAGCCCAAAAATTAAATTTATGAACTCACTAGTGCGTTTGATATGCATTTGCACACTTTTGATAATTATTTTATAAATAAAATATGCAGGTAAAAACCACAACCATAATATAGTTTTTATATATTTGTGAAAGTTATATTTTTATTTGGATATACAGCCAAATCTTTAACAAAATAATTTCAAATCTAATTAAAATGAGACAAAAAATCTGATATTCAAGCGTAACAGTTACGTTACGGAATTCAAACCACAACGAAAGTTAAATTTAAAGTTTCGATGAAGAGGAAGAAGTGCTTTTTTTTCATCTATCTTCATTTGTTCATTTAATGTAGATTGAAAATTGTTTAAATCATTCCATCAATGTTAAATTTATAAATCCCGCATTCTGCAAGAGGTTTTTTATTTGAAAAGTATTCTTTTAGTTTGTTTTTATATATTTTTTTCATACTTTTATAGTTTATATCAGATTAAATACTTTTGCATGATACTTTATTCATAAAATAATACTGTGTAAGTAATATACATATATATATTTATAAACAACATACTGTACTAAATTTTAAGCCGTTAAAACTTATCGTCATTCTTATCGTTAATATATACATATATACATGTGTAATAAATATTGCAGTTACTTACGAAATTTTATCAAATCAAATTAGAAATTTGACTTACATAAAGTTCAAGTTACTAAAAATGTTTGCAGAACGCATTACTAGCGTAAGTCATGGGATGCCTGTATTTCATAAGATTGTACACTGATGTTTCTTATGTTTTAAAAATTGTGTGTTACTATAGAAAAAATTTAAGTTTAATTTCATTTTGATATGCAGCTAGTGTATTAAAAAGAATTAAACTGTTAAATAACAATAGATTAAAGCCCCAATTTATAAACTCCTTTATCTGTCGTCTACGAAATATCACAAACAAATAACATAAAATAAAATAAAATAAAAGCATAGCTATGTGAATTCAATTTGGAGAGTTCCCATGTAATTCTCTGTTTATAAAGTAGTTAATAATTGCGATGTAAACTGTAGGAAGGTCGAGAAAATTTGCATATGGTATATGGTTGTACAAAGATTTTTCTTATGTTTTCAAAATCGAGTGTTACTATTGAAAAATTTAAAGTTTAAGTTCATTTTAATATACAGCTCGGTGTTTTAAAAAGTATTAGCCCTTAAATGCCGGATTTTTCAAAAATCATTGTAATAATGATTTTCAGCTTTCATTTTTTAAATAATTCATGGGAAAAATAATTTAAAAAATCATATTTTGTTTTAAGTATAGTTTATGGCTAAAAAACAGTTTGTTACTAATCGGCAATACTGGTCTTTAATTGAAAAAATAATTTTCCTTGATAAAATTCTATAATATTAAACACACAAGAATTTTAGAAACTATAATAAGAAATAAATTTTACTTGCTTATTGCAGATCAAAATAGGGTATTTCGCAAGCTTCCAAACAAAACAAAAAGAAAAAGTAGCAACAATTGAAAAAATAAATCTATTTTTATTCTTAAACAGCACAAGTGTAGCCATCTACATGATGAAAATCGATTTAATAATATTTTCAGAATGTATTTTATTGGCAACATTAGGCATTATAGCTTCAATATTATTCTAATAATATTTTAGAGCCTAAATTGGGTATGTTGCCGAAAAGCAATACTCGGCATTTAAGGGTTAATTAAAAATAGTTTAAATACCCAAATTATAAAAAACTTTATTTTTCGTCTACGAAATCTCACAAACAAATAAAATAAAATAAAAGCATAACTACGCGGATTTATTTTTGAGAGCATCATGGAATTCTCTGTTTAGAACGTAGTTAATGATCCCGAAACAAATTGTAGCAAAGTCGTGAAAATTTGAATATATCACAAAGTTGTATAAATTCCGTTTAATCTGCAGATAGTGTTTTAAAAAGTATTAAAATATTAAATAAAAATAGCTTTTATTAAAATTATAATCACCTTTATATTATCACCAACGACATATCACAAAAAAAAAATAATAATAATAAATAAAATAAAAACATAGCGATGTGAGTTTTATGTGCAACTGTACATTGAGCTGTGTGACATAGATAAATATTAAGACTATACAGATATTGATCTTTCTCAATTGTTTAAAGGTATAACATTAATAGTGTTTTCGTGGAGTTTTAATTTGTATGATTATTAAACTCTGGTAAAACTGTTTACATGTCTTTCAAATTTATTGTTACTCAGAATTGTAACTTTTAAACAAAATTATTTGACACTCTACACGATCTACAAAAAAATCACTGAAAAGCACAATTTTTCCCGTCCATTATATTTTTTAAAGACACGAAAATATCCACATTGTTTTGCCAATCCCTCCCACCTCCACTCAAATACAGAACCCCCCCCCCCCCCTAATTTAACGTAAAATTTACCTTAAATACTGAGATCGTAAACTGCATTTTCTTAAAATCACTTAGGTTTTCCCTCAACTTAGTACTTTTTATTATTTGGAATGGAATTTTTAAGTATGTTCATTTCCACTAAAAACACAAAAATTCGCAAACGGAAGAACAAACTTTTCTGAAACTCTCCGGCCAAAACACCGAATTTTCTTCAAGTAACAGAAAAATCTCTTCTAATTGCAGAGGTCTCCGGGCAACTTGCTGCCTGTACTTTTTTACAATTTTTGGCGAAATATTTTTGAAAGTGTGTCGATAACTTTATCTAAAATGCAATGTCATTAGTAGAAATTGATAATAATTGTACTTGTCGGCACCAAAATCTCCCCTTCTAAAAATATTGATTTTTATCGACTTAAATTGCTAAATCAAAAAATGGCAATGAAATTGCTGCATCACATAACATATCCTATGTAGGAGGGCTTGCTTTTGAAATTAAGGTATTTTATACCGTGGTAAAACATAAATGGAAATTATATAAACAGTAAAATGTATATAATGAAATCACCAATAAGTAAATGTCTAAAAACCATAACACGAGTTACAGCGGTATAAGGAATGAAAGTATATTAGTGGTTAGCAAATAGTAAATTTGATACTAAGTGGATAGGGGGAGTTACCAAGACAACAATACACGATACAAGTTTCCACAAACTACATATGGGGCATTCTCACAATCTTTTGACTTTTAGGTCCCTAAATAATATTTTTTATTTTAGTATATGTTCTTGTGTATTTTTTATTTCATATACTGGGGAACATTCTATTGCATAATTGCATAACATTATTAACGAGATAAAAAAGGTTTAGACGATGTTGGGGGTCAAAATATCAGGAAAACTCCTTTAATTTCACCAGATTTATATTCCCGAAAGTCAAAAGATTATATGCATGCATATGCATATATGCATATGCATGCTGTATTTCATCAATTTGTTATCTGAGACGCTTTTTTCAGGATTTCTATTTTATTTAGCATCCCAAGTTAATATGACAGTACTTATCAATTTATTATTATTATAAAATTGTTTCTCTGAAATATAATACGTGCTTGGCAATTTGTATGTCATGTTTAGATTTACAAACATTAGGTATGTACAGCTTACATATTTGTTTTGCAGGATGGAAAAACTTTCATTTGTATCTCGACCAGAGTATTATTAATAAGTCGAAAGTTAATTGGCATTATTAATAAGTCACAAGACGAAAATTGTACTTAAAAAACGTGGCAAGTGAGGTGCGCTCATTCTACAACTAGTTTTTTACACATTCAGATATTACTGTCATAGCTGCTGTACTCTTAATCAACACCTATCTTGAGATATCATTGAATTAATTACGTATGATAGGATTTAATAAAAAGAAGAAAACTCTTATTAATATCTTTTTCAGTTTTGATTCGATTTTCATAAAATACGAAACGACTTAGCTAAATTCTGAAACGATCATATACATTAAATTTCAAACCAATCGGCTGGGTATTTTCTGCGCGATTGGTTTGAGCGAATTGGTTTGAGCGATTGGTATATGCGAATAGACGGACGCACCATATGACGACTATAGGTGCTACATATTTATATAATTACGAATGTACCTAATAATGAGAAATATATCACAATTATATCAAACCAAGTGAAGTATATATGAGGAAATGAATTAATGATAAAGAGAGGATTTTATAAAGTGAGTTCTTTACATGAAATTATATGAAATAAAGTGAAGAAAATATGAGGAAATAATTTAATAATAAAGAGTATTTTTTAAAGTGCGTTCGTTTATGTTTTCGGATACGTGCAGTTTCCGATTTGGAAGAAAGGATTTCAGTAATAAATAATCATAATTTCAGTCATCATAAATGAAGATTTTTTTTTGTTGTTTTTTCCGGAGCTTCATGCATTTTAAAAATTAATTGATCAGGTTTTCCTTCACCCTTTTAAAGATTGTTTATGGGATTTATTGGAGGTTTCTTTTCACATTTTCTTATTTATAAGAAAAAAAAAATATTTGTTTTCCAAATATTTTGCACAGTGAAAATATTAATTCTGGATAATTCTATTTACTTTTTTTTTAATTTCCGCAAATTACACAAATTGTTTTCAATACATTTATGGATAATAAACTCACGTTTTCTCACCTTTCGGTTCTGGCAGAATGTATTTAGTAATAAATCATTTTCATTGCAGTCACCAGATATTAAGAATTATTTTTACGGATATTCATGTTTTTGAAAACTCCGATTAACTTATTTTTCTTCTTCTATTTTAAAGCGTTTTTATGGAATTTATTTTATTTGTCATCGGTTTATTTATTAATGAAAAGCAATGTTGTTAAAAATAGTTGCTGTTTATTTGTTCTTAATCATGATAACCATAATTATGGATATTGTTTCGCTTTTGCATTCACATTTCCGGTTAGAAGCAGGTTCAGTGTTAGGTGTTGTTTACGACAGCCGATTATCTGTACTAGGGATATAGGCCCGAGGGGTGACCTACCGTTTCCAAAGAAAACAGAATCAAGCAGTTCGAGAAAAAGAAATACAATTGGGAAATGCCATTTTAACGAGCAGTCCTTATAAGAATCGCCTGAATTTGGAAAATTATGTGTGCTACTTGATTGTAAAACTTATTTTATTTCATTATATATTGTCATAATTACTTTTATGTGTTTTATTTTGCCGATAAAAAGCAATTTACAATTATTTTTAAATGAAGTATCATTTTGCCCTTTGGGGAGGGTAAAATGATCCTTTGAATACATTTACAAAAATCTATTTTTTCATTACTCAATTTGAGTTTAAAATATTATGGAAATAAGTTTATAATGCAAAATATAGTATAAAACATAATAGTATAGGTCCAAAGTGTTATTTAAGCAGTTATGTTTTTTTTTACACAAGTTTCCTCCTTAAGGGAATCATTTAAGGCCACCTTCCCCTATAATTTTGTTTAGATTTCTCAAAATCAAAAGTGACTGATAAAAGTGCAAATTTGTAAATGATAACTAGACATATATGGTTTAAATTTAAAAAATCAAGGGAAAATATTACTTTTTAAATGTTATTAAGCTGGAATAATAAAATTATTATTAACTAATGAGATTATTAAACACATATTTAAAAAGGTTTGTTCCAGCAGAATTCAAATATCCCTACAGTAGACCCAAAATTGTCGAAACCTTTTTAAAAATGTATATTTTTGAAGTTACTTGGATCATAATACCAAATTCTCTTTAAGTAATACAATAAAATTATGTACCAGTGGACAGATACGTTAACCAATAATGTAATTCAAGAAATTTCATGAATGAATGTTTATTAGAACATCATTTATAAAGAAGAAAATTGAAACACATCGAAATCATAACATATATAAAAATTATCATAATGTCCGTTTAATGCTTAGTTGGGTAAATGGAGAACATGCATTATTTGGTATATAGGTAAATGGAGAACATGCGTTATTTAGTACCTACCCGTAAAATTACCTATTGCCTATTAACTATAAAATGTCTACATACAGATTTTCATAAGACGGCCTTTTCTATTATGTACTGAAAATAATTTGAAAGATGAATTAGATAATATTCGTAGGATTGCTTGCAGTAATGGTTTTAAAGTTCAATATGTTAATAAATTAATCGTGAATATTACCATACAAGAAGAAGCCTGAACATAAATTTGACTCGCAAAAATATAAACTTTATCCTATTGAATATTATTCAAGTTTTTTTGAGAAATTAAAATACAGTCTTAAGCGGTTCAATTTCTGGTAAGTAGTCAAATAATCTCCGAAATTGGAAAATATTATTTGCACTAAAATTGATCCAGCTAATTTTGAGAATTATTCAGGAGTATACGAAATACCATTAATTAGAGCAGACGGATAAAAGAATTACTACATTGGAATGACTAGCAGGAAATATAAATACAGAAAAAAAGGAGCATGTAGATGATATTAAATATAATAGAAAAACCATCGCTTTGGCAGGATTACATCAAGAAGAAATTATTCATATAAATTTCAACGAAAGCTAAATAATTTTTCTCTCCAAAAAATATTATCCATCCATTACAAGATTAATAATAGAGATTTTAACACGTAAAAGTAACATATGTAACGATACAGCAACATCAAATTTACCAAAACTGTGGTTCGAGGTACTCAAGGGTTTAGAAAATAGAAATAAACATCCAAGTAAAATGTAAAAAAAAGTACACGTGCGTTACATAAAAAATTGCATTATTTCGCTTCAGTTCATTGCATCATAGACCATACGATTTCAGAATATCATTATTTATTTGTTTTGAAATTGGCTCTGGATGAGTTGAAACATGTGAAGAGTCAAATAAAACTATTTTACTGTTTTTAAAGATTTAATCTTACACCTTTTTAGCAATTAGAAATAATAAATATCGAATTTCTTTAAAATCTATGCGTATATGAATATTAACAGTGATAAAATGATTTTTTGCAATGTCATATAAAGTAACCAAAGTACAAATTATAATTACATAGCTTACGATAATTAATATAAATCATATTATACATCCTATTATTGTTGTTTCTATATGCGTTATATTCGTAAATAGAATTTTCATAATATCCAATTCCACAGAAAAAAGTTCTAGTAAAGGTTTTTTTTTTTTTTTTTTTTTGGAAATAATATATAAAATTAAAAAATGACACTATTCCATAAATAAAATTGAAAAGTTTACATTAATTAACTTAATTATTGTCATCTGTTATATAGATACTTAATTATTATCATCATTTTCCTTTAGTTTTCTAACTACAAATTATACCATTCATCTCTTATAATTATAACTTAGAACACATTCTTTAAAAAACGTAATGCATTTTTACTTTACAAAGCAAAATTTAATGCGTGTCTTAATATAACACGAATTTTTTTGCTCCTCGAAATGGGTTTGTATGATTCCTATTTAATAAGAGGTTTAGAAAGTCATCAAATTACTTTTAATTTATATGTATCACAAATTACTTTTTAAAGTTTTATGTTGCTTGTGCTTAAGTTTACTTAAAAAAAAAAAAAAAAAATTATCTCTTTTGCGCAGTTTTAACATTTGAACAGGCATTTATTCTATATTTTTTAGTATATATAGTATATATTTAAATATTTTCTTGATGTTAGGATAAGTTTAAGCGGCTTTATAATATCGAGTATAAAATTACGAAAATGTAGAATTATGGTGTTTCATACTAAAAAAAAAAAAAAAAAATAGTAAAACGTTGTTAATGTTATGCATTCTGGAGCAATTTCTGAACAGAGAAAAAAAAACACATAAAAAAATGAGCAATATAACTAAAACAATTAAATAAAACAGTATAAGAAGATATAAACATAAAGATTTTATGGCACTTGAGAAAAAACAAACAAACATATAATTGTAACCTCACCCTTCGAATTCTGAAAAACTTGATCCATACAATTTTTTTAAAAAACAGTTCAATAGATAGGCTTTTCTTGAGAGTAGGTGATTACATTACCCGCTGAATAAAATATTTATATTATTTTTTATTAATTATTACCGTGTACTTTACAGGGTACAGAGAATATTCTTGTTGAATAACTCATGAAAAAGTGGAGCTAGTGGCGCGAAATTGTGCACGAATGCGTGGCGACCGAAAGGACAATTATACGGACTCTTGTTTCTGCCGAATAATGTTTTATTTTCGTCAAACTATATTGATATTCCACCGAAGATCGTGTTTTTTTTACACGAAACGTTTTATCTTTGTGACCAGAGACCTACCGAAACACTCAGGGAGTGGTCTAGTTCCTTTAAATATAGGTCAAAGCATTTTCAAGCATGTTAAAAGCATTAAGTGGAAGAGGGTCCTTTAAAATCAATAAATATTACAAAAAAATAATATTTTCTAATTTTTTTGAAATTTTAAGTCTCAAAATATAAAAAATGTTAGAAAATAATTTTTTTTCCTACCTTTATATTCAAATATATAAAATGTGATGGTCAGTTTTATTTATACTATATGTAAACCAAACTTGTAAAAAAAATATTGGGGATTTTCATTGGTATTCAGTTCGCATAGGGCATTTTGAAAAGTTCTAAAATATTATGGAAAAATCCTTATTTTTTCTCATTTTTTTTAAATTTGTTTTGTGATAAATGTATGTCATGATGAATATAATGTACCATTGAATATTATTTAAGTTGAAATTTACAAAAAATAAATAATTGATTTAAAAGGTCCCTCGTTCCGTTAACCACGCCTACCACGAACACTGGGCCCAAGACACATGGTTTCAGTCGGATGGAGTTCCTACACATTCAATATGATACGCCCTGGACATGCTCAGAAGTCAGAATGACAATCGTGTCATCTCAAGAGGCTTCCCAAATCGCTTTGGTTTTCGAACTATTTTGCCCCTCCCCTTTTAGCTCTGACTTATCATCACTAGACTTCTTTTTATGGTGCTATGTTAAACACCATGTTTACACAGATCAACCAAAAAACATAGAAGAACTAAAAACAGCGATAACAACTACAATAAGGTCAATTCCAACAGACCAACTCAAGTCGTATTGCGCGAACTTCAATCAGCGACTTCGAGCCTTAGTCTCCTCAGATGGCTAACATTTTGAGAACCGCATCTTTTAATTTCCTTTATTCTCATGTGTAATTCCTCAAAGTTTGAAATAAAAAACTTTTTCTATTCAAAAGTTATTCAGTGTTTTCTTTTTCTATAGCCTGTGAAGCACCATGTAATTGAAATTTTAACATATTTTTGTATTTGCAAAAATCAAATTATGTTTTTAAAATATATTTTCCCCAAATATTTCTGGGGTATTAATTTATTCTTTCGATTGCACTTATGTAATCATTTTAGTAGAAGTCGAATTTTAATACAAACATCTTGAATTCAGTTATTTTACGGTTTGTTATACAGCATTAATCATTATTTTTAAAATTCGATTAAATTAATTGTAGTATACTTTTATTTTGATCTAGCAAGAGGATATTTTTTTTTCATTTTCTGTGAGTTGAAACTAGGTTTGTATATTTTATAAATTTCTATTTAATTTCTGTAACTTCATGAAATTTCAAGACCTATCGATGGTGATACTTCGCATGTACAAATCTGTAAAAGGAAGATTATACCCCTTCAAATATTTATGTACAAATTAACATTTATGGCGACTTGTAATACAAGAACCAATTTGTTAATTTTTAAAGTTTATGATATACACTTTGCTTAAGGTCGATCTAGATTCAAAATTTGCATTTATTATCAGTAAAATTATCTTTACTACCCAACTATTAAAAATTCTAAACATGACTAGACCTTAATTATTTTTCAGCCATAAACATAAAAATACTTAACAGAGACGCCTGAAAAATAAAAAGTACATACGATGTTTTTCTAACTAAATTCTAGATATCTGTTTCTGTGTAACAATTACTTACTAATCCTAACAGTTGGTAAATATATGATGTTTTTTCTCAAGTCTCCTCTCTTTTCGTTTTAAATTCCAGAGTATATTAATTGAAAATAAATAAGCTTAAAAAAATTCTTTAAAGTTATCCATTATTAGAACGCTTAATCTATGCTTCAAAAAAGTAATTTGACACCATTAATAATGGAACTTTAAAGGGTAATAATGGAACTTTAAAGATCTGATTACAACTGTACGGGTCCAGAATTCAATTATGGACTGAGCTAGGCTCACGCAACCTTTCATAATTTTGTGGTCAATAAAATAAGTGTCAAACTTGCTTGGGCTCTAAACACTGAGTATCCCACGTTTGGGTGACCACATGACCACCTGACTGGGACTTACGCTGTACAGTGTCTCAGGGGGCATGGTCAAGAAAATATGGTTAGGTACTGTAGGCTATGATCTTGAAAGGATAATAGTTCCGAAGGTTTAGTTTTTTTAAGGGATATGCTTTCTATGCTTTCTTTTATTTAGTTGAAAATTAACAAATATTAGTGACATATATAATACGTAAAAATGCATAAATATTAGATAAAGAATAGAAATTATCATTCAAACATTGCAAAAAATTTCAATGTTGCGCAAAAATGTCCAAGAATCCCCCCGCTGTCCGAAAACCTTTAACTTCATTCTAAAAAGCAACAAAATGCAGTATCTCACAAAGATGATTGGACACTTTGGAAATCTAGAATTATGAAATAATTAAAAAATATTAAATTCATTTTAAAATTATTTCTCCTGTTGTAATGAGTCAATAACATCTGCATCTTTGTATGTTACGAATATTTTCGGGAACAAACAGAAATTGTATGCTTAAAATTACCAATTTGTATGAAAAGGGCCGAAGACTGTGCCACATATGTGATTCGACTCGTATGATATTTTAACCAAGACTATCTGTTGTGAAAGCAAAAAAAAAAAAAAAATATATATATATATTCTTTCATTTGATACTGAAAATAAATGGAAATAAAATTAATACTCTTTTGCTTATATTACTTAAATAATTTTAGATCGATTTCTTAATTTTCTTTCCGCTGTTGTGAATGGTTCTAGTAAAGACATTGCATTATATTTTCAGAAATATCTTGATTTTCATCATTAAAGAATTATATCTATCAGAAACTAGTCTGACCTGCAAATCAAAAAACTTTATTCTGTCTCATGCATGTTAAAACTTAAAAAATGTATTTTTCTTTTTATTTATGCATGTTAGAAACAAATGAAATCTTCACTTAAATTGCAGAAAATCGTGTAAATCACACAAAATTCTCTGTCACCGCCCCCACTTCTTAGAAAGTATCCCCTTTTTCAAGTAGTATCCGACTTCCAAACAAAAAACATATGCGTGACGTTTGGTTCAATTCTATCCATGACTTCTTACACTTTCCGATATTACGAAAAAAAAAATCGAAATTAAATTCAATGTTACACCACCACCTTCACGTCGATTTTCTCCAAAATTTTATGCAAACATCGGCGTGTGACATTGCATCTAAACATAAAATTTCGTCTAAATATTTTCCTAGTCTTCACTTAAATTGCAAAAAATCGAAAACATAGAACCAAATCGATCTTAC
The DNA here is from genome assembly GCA_963932465.1 of Maratus speciosus. NCBI lineage: Eukaryota > Metazoa > Arthropoda > Arachnida > Araneae > Salticidae > Maratus > Maratus speciosus. The sequence goes on from OZ010786.1 coordinate 331,536,485, forward strand.
AGCGTCCATTTGCGAGGGAATATCCCCAATTTCAACTGGAACATGATGGCAGTAGTCACAAACATGTATATGAATTTTAATTCATTCATCTTCTACTTTTCAGCAATGAAATTACGCTTGAAATTATTGAATACTAAAGACGTGAATTATCACATCGCTAACTATGCGTAAACCAACAGAGTGAAAAATGTTCAAGCTGGGAATCGAACCCGGACCCCTGGAATAACGCTCCAGTGCTCTACCATTAAGACACGAGGACGATGCCCAGCTTGGCATTTCTCACTCACATAAGTCGTTAAGACTGCAACCGCAGATATTAGATGGAATATTCTCCATGAGTACACAATCTTGAGGCGTAACATGAAACGCAAATGAACCCAGCATCGGTGAATATAAATTTTAATTAACTCATCAACTACTTTTCAGCAGTGAAATTACGCTTGAAATTATTGAATGATAAAGATGTGAATTATCACATCGCTAACTAAGCGTAAACCAACAGAGTGCAAAATGTCCAATCCTGGAATCGAACTTGGACCCCTGGAATAACGCTCCAGTGCTCTACCATTAAGCCACGAGGTTTGGTTTGGTTTGTGTTTATGACGACCAATTATCAACACGTGGGATATAAGCCCAAGGGGCGGGGAGTGCCCTCCGTGGGGTCTTTCTAAGGGAACCTAACCCGTATTAACGCTTGGAAATCCAAGGTTCGAAGAAAACCACGAAAACTTCGAACGATTAGGCCGACGGGCGCAATTGGGATCGAACGCAGCACCTCCCGTCTACAAGCTTCGAGACCAACTACCCAGCTAGCAACTCAACCTCTCATCCACTGGTGGGGCTAAGCCACGAGGACGATGTCCAGATTGGCATTTCTCATTCACATAAGTCATTAAGACTGCAACCACAGCTATTAGATGGAATAGTCTCCATGAGTACACAATCTTGAGGCGTAACATGAAACGCAAATGAACCCAACATCGGTGAATATACAATTTTAATTAACTCATCAACTACTTTTTTACAGTGAAATTACGCTTGAAATTATTGAATACTAAAGATGTGAATTATCACATCGCTAAGCGTAAACCAACAGAGTGAAACATGTTCAAGCTGGGAATCGAACCCGGACCCCTCGAATAACGCTCCAGTGCTCTATCATTAAGCCACGAGGACGATGCCAAAGCTTGGCATCTCTCACTCACATAAATCGGTAAGACTGCTATCGCAGCTATTAGATGGAATAGTCTTCATGAGCACACAATCTTAAGACGTAACATGAGACGCAAATGAACCTAGCATCGGTGAATATACAATTTTAATTAATTCATCAGCTATTTTTCAGCAGTGAAATTACTCTTGAAATTATTGAATGCTAAAGATGTGAATTATCACATTGCTAACTAAGCGTAAACCAAGCTACATTCATGTATATGAAGTTTGGGTCAGTTGTAGACTTCGTTCTCTTTTTCCCATGATACAATAAGGAAAATGGTATAAAAGTAGCTATCACTGAGCTCTCTTCTGATGAAATATCCCTCATTTTAACTGGGACCTACTGGCAATTGCCAAAACGAAATATATGAAGATTTACTGAATTCTATGCATAGCTTTATACGCTTTGTAATGATATGAAGAAGACACGTAATCACACGGACAGACAGAGATTTTTTAAACTAATTTTTCGCAATCTGTGGCACATAAAACGTCTAAGTCCGTCGGAAACCGGAAGTCGAAAAACGTTTCGGTTGCAATATATTATAGATAGAAGAAATAAAAATCCTAAATATTTTATTGAAGTGTTTTTGGCAATACTTGTCCATTTAAATGCCCATCATGTACATTATACAGTTCAAAATTTAGAAATTCTGGAAAAACGTTAGAGTTGACACATGGTTGAAGGCACACTAGTAACAGAAGTATTTTTTTAATTCCAAAGTTGGACTCTTAAGACTTTCTACCATACTAAATGGATTAAATACTAATGGAAAAAATTAGAGAATGGACACAATCGTTAAATGTTGCATGCTAAAAAATGAATCGCATCTTGACATTAAATCTTCTACCAGAATTTCGCAATCTCTATCTTTCAGGAATATGTGTTACCAAATATTAAGTTTTGTTTCCAAGACAGGTGGCGAATACATGAAGTTAAGTTTAATGTCACCATCCAATTCTACAGATTGCGTCAATTCTTTATTTTCTATCGATTTATTCTTACAGTAGTACCACGACTTACGCCCCCACGGCTTACGTCACCCTGCATTTACGTCGTCTGGCCTGGAAAAAAAATTGCTTAATTAAGACGCACTTTGAACTATTTTGAAAATTTTTGGCTCCATTTAGGTAAACTTTCCCGTGACTGTCAAGTGATAGTGACAAACAAATAAAAAAGTCACTTTGAAAAGCTTATAAACGTCACTTTATTTTTACAAAGAGCTTCTAAAAGTAAACCATAAAGATTTATTGGTTCAAACTTCATTTCAAGATTTTTTTCACATCCTCAGAGACTCGAATGGGGCAGTTAGAAGAACAGAAAAAATGTAAGTTAACAACTTATTGCTTTATGCCACATTCTTGTATCCCAAACACATTTTTTTGTTAATATTAAATATATGCAACATAATCCCTAGATACAATAGAATACGCTCATTAGATTTTCGAGAATTTTTATTACTTATCCTTTTTGCTGCTTATCTATATATACCTCGACTTACGTCACTAGTCTTGGAACGAATTTCTGACATAAGTCGAGGTATTACTATATTTCATTTAGCTTACTACACAATGTTAAAAGTCTGATTTTCATAATCTTGCTTGTTTTGACCAGCTGTAGGCATATCTGCGGTTTCTTTTATCCCTTAGTGAGTGAAGAATTTTACTAGTATTGTAAAAAAATATTATATAAAAAAAATCTTCTTTAATTTTTCGGTTTCTTTTCTAGTTTCTGGCTAGGAAGCATCCCCAACTATCAGTTCCGGATTGTAACGAAACTGGTATAGTTCGAAAGCTCATGTCACAATGATCAAGCATTGTATAGGAGCTATACTATATCTATAAAAACTGTTTTGATGAGGCCTATAGATAGATGTATATGAAGATTAGAGTTGCAGTAAAGCTAGAGATACTATCTACATAACTTCCAGGTTGTGTAATATTTAAATGGAACTTCTGACTGTAAAATAGTCAATGAAACATCGTCTTCCTGTTGAAAGACCTATCCAATGATATGCCACTCAATGTGGTGCGTACATTTTTTCGTCTCTACCGTCATTTTGTATTTTACGGCCGCCATTTTAATTTATTAAAACAAAACCTAGCCTATAACCATCGGACGGTTAAGACGAATCGATAGAGACCTCAATAATTAAAATCTATCAAGCCGTTCGGATGTCTCGAGTGTATAAAGAAATCCACATACCCAGATACGCGTGAAACACATAACCCTCCTTGGCAGTCAGGTTAAAAAAAAAACAAAAAAAAAACATGAAATTTCTTCAAAAGCTATCGAGGGCAAGACACTTGTCTGACAATTAAACATGATAGTGGTTTAATTGGTAACATTTCATGATGGTGTGGTAATGAGAATGCTATTCCGGTACTGGACAGATAGAATGACCAAACAGATGAGCAATTATATATCGAAAAACTAGGTTCGCTATGCGGATAGTCTTTCTCCTAGCTGGATCAGCAAAATACCTTTAGCTACTGGATATTTACTTCTTCCAAGATGACAAGTACGTAGCGAAAAAAATAGAAGAATACTCAAAATTTGGTCGAAGTATTTTGCTGCGATGTTGATGCTATTAGTGTAGAAGACATACTAAAAATACATCACTTGTCTTATAACCAGTTCACTTCACCTTTGATTTAATGCTCTGCGCAGTTTCGCTTTGCAAAAGTCTTTAATGTTTAACACAGATCCAGCATACCGATAAGTAAAGCATGCATGCTACACTTTTATTAAAAATACCTGAGCTGACTAAATAATAATGTCCTTTATAGTTGTTGCCTGGTGGTTGAAAGACTTGTGTTTTCAACATTTTTACGTAGAAAAACACTATCATGGTTTATTACAAGACAAAATTCCTTCCTTTGGCAGCTTTTGAAGGAATCTTATGTTGTTTCTCCCTTTTTTATTTACATTCTTCTTGAACAGAAAAGAATGCATATCTCGGGGAATATTGGATACAGGAGTACAATTTCTCTACATTCATTGATCCTTGTGACAAGAGCTTTCGAAGTGAGGTTTTGTACTAAATTTTGAAGTACTAGATTTTGAAGACAGTGGGTCTTCAAAATCTAGAACTGACAGTTAGGGATGTTCCTTAGTTAGTACAATCACACTTAGTACAATCATACTCCATAAAGGGGTATCCATGTTCATCATTTTGAAAAATATACGCTTGTCGTAGTTTTTCAAATTGCACCACCATTGTTTATTCGTTTTTTAAAAAGTCTAATATCGTGTCTCTATCCTCTTCAGATCCGAGGTGCACAAATGTGGACCTCTATTCTTTATCTCACAAAAACTTAACTGTTTGATTTGTATTACATATTGATATCACTTTCATATAGCTGCATGTTTTTTCATTAAAACCGAACAAATAAATGATAGAATCGATGCTGATTCAATCGAAAAATAAATGTTATTTTCATATGAGTTTGCAAAATGCCCTCAATAGAGTGAGACCCAAAAAGTAAATAAATTTTATAATTATTTAACTTTAATACTTAGCGATATAAATATTGGAGAATTTGTAGATCGTTCACTTGTTTAAATTCATTAAATTTGTGATTTTGTAAATTTAGGTTATTATTAATTAAATAGATATTTTAGGGGTTAAAAATTTTAGATCCATATTTGTTAACCAAAATTACCAGTTCCCTAAAGTACCAATTTCAGAAAGGGGTCATCTGGTGTAATCTATAAAGTCCATTTTTTTCTGAAAAGCAGTTAATAAGTACTTCTATTATTATTTTACCTTCGGGTATGAAGAGGACAAATGAATACACTTTTTAATGGGGTAGTATTGTAACTTCTTAATAACTCAACTCATAACCATTACCCATGTCACACAAGATGCGGGTATATAGAAGTGAAGAATAGTTTGATACTGCTTCCCCGTCGACAAATAAAGTCTTTTTCGGAGGATATATACCCGCTGAGGCGCGGTTGTTGAAACTCGTGGGTACAGTCCTACGCATGACAACGATTTGGTTTACCAAAAATACTCGGTGGGGAAAAAAGCAAAAGGACCTATAGTATAAGGTAAATTTGAAACATGCATTACTTGTTTTAAAACTAAAATTGCCATCAAACTGCCATTTCACATATGCTGCATGAAAATATTTCGATTCAACCTAAAATTTCTTCAGAAAATAAATAAAATAATTACCACACAGGAATAAGTTAAATAAGGTAAGCTGGGTTAACTGGATCCACGAGGTAACTGGGGCATGGGCTATTTGATAAAAAAAATTGTTTTTTTAAGTTTTAACTTTTGTCAACATTCCACCCCTATCTATACTTCTTAAAGGAACGTGTGTCAAATCAATCATAACTCTGCCTTAGCTATGACAGGTTGCCGAAAATTTAGGCTTCTTTTTTAAAAAACAACGTCCATTTGGTTGAACATTCTCGGCGTTTTATTAAGATACGGTATGTACTTTATTAAACAACGTTTTTATTTAAAGATTAGACACATAAATACATTAATATTATTAGGTATCTATAGATATTTACTTCATGTTTCAAATCTATGGCCGGTGTTCCTGTTACCCCATAATTTTTTTAAGAATGGGGTTAGTAGAACATGTATCAGAGGAAACTGTACCATATGGGATCCAGTTACACCAACAGTTATAAATATCATTTTGAGTTTATCTTACTACGGAAAATTAATTTCTCCGTGTTTTTTTGTTTGCAATAAAGAAAAATTATGTAATACCTTAATAAAATTACATAATAAAATTTTAAAGCGTGTTGGGGGTATCAAACCAAATTTCTTAAGTGTGATATCTATATGTCAAAATTTTACGATACAGATGAAGAGACGTACATAAGGCAAAGTGAGATTATTAGAAAATTATCGAGATGAATAAAAAATAGTTCTGTTCGATATGAAATTATGGTTACATACCCGACAGGTTTATTGGACATATAGAACTTCCATTGCGGACTTCCATTAAATAAAAAGGAGAATAATAAACTTAAGTACTTACGTAGTCGTTTGTTCATAGATTTGTCGTTCCATTTTTTCCTTAAAATACCCATGTAACTTTAATGATATTACCTATACTAAAGTACATAAGTACTTACTTAATTTTTTATGTTTTTTGTATAAATAAATCTAATATTTTCATATTTAGTGCTTGTTTTAGACACACTGACAGTAAATGTTTCCCTTGCAACGCTCTTTAGTTGCTATATAATTTACATGATCTGCATGGTTTAAATTTTGTTTAGACATTTTCAAACATAATCTGATACCCCCCCCCCCCCGAAAAAAAACCGCGTATGGAACCTAGACCCTCCTGGTCCATTTGCCCCATTTTCATGGGGCAACTGGACCCATGAGGAAAGAAAGATGAAATATATACATATTTTTTATTTTTAGATATTAAAATATAATTTTGTACATTTCTCTCTGATAGAGGGAACCTAACTGAACACATTTGCAAAAGTTCAGACTTTAATTCAAATGAATATTAGCCTTTTGAAGCTGAATAGCCAGAATCTCCAGAGTCACATTGTAAAAACATGGCCCAGTTTCCCTACGTAACCTTAAAACAGTTGAATTGTTTTTGATGAAAATTCTGGCGTGAACAATTTTTTTAAAGCTTTTGGAAAATTCCTGGTACATTTAGTGTTTAAATCATAAATTCACCAAATCTATATCAACGCATACGAATAAATTTTACGACAAATTCACTAACGTTTGCAACAAGACAGTTTTAATTTTTTTACAATGATTATCGAACTCTTATCTATGTTTTGCGTACTTTTTATTATCTGTCATTTGATACTAAATATATATTTGGGATGAGTTAAGAAACATAAATATTTCTTAAACTTTCGCATCTTTCTCAGAATTGCAACTCGGGTTTTTATGATCGAGTTCTAACTTTTATTGAACATGTTTCTCAAATACGCACCAAAAGAAATTTGTCGAAGATTTTATTTTAGAAAAGCGACATAAAACGAAAGCAATAGAATGAATATATAAAAAAAGTTTATAGATAAATGGAGAACTCAATAAGTTTGATTTTTAGTACTTCTTAGAAATTCTTTGTGTGTGTATTGGAAAAGGTCAAACTAAAAACTAAGAATGGGTAAAGAGATGTATTGATTGAAATAACAAAATAGTATATATATATATATATACATATATATATCTATTATAAAGAAATGACTTTTTATATGTACAATTAAAATTTGTGACGATTCATTAGGGTTAAAAAGGTCTATTTTAAACAATTAAAATTTGTAAGAAACGTTATCGGTAGACTTAATTATATGTAAAGAAATTTCAATAAATTATTTGCCATAAGTAAATGGAAGGGATGAAAAACTTTTAATAGGTGAATTCTCAGATAAAACAGAATGTTTTAAAATTATTTTAACAATATATTCTTTTATAATAAAAATTATGAAATTACAATGCAGCATATAAAATAATAATATAAAAATATATTGCACAAAGTCACATAAGTGTTAAATTTGGGGTTATATATATTTTTTCAAGAAACAATCTTATTTGTCTCAAAATTTAGAATAATTGCTGGTTCGATTATTCAATAAGTATAATTTGCAATCCCCCAACAAAATCAATTTGCAGAAATTAACATAAGCAACAATCCAGTTAAATACCGTCAACATAAACATGCAAGTATAATATACCGCTAACTTAACTGAGTTGTTTCATTTATTATATTTTTAATATGTTATCAGGTAAATGGTAGTGGTAGATGCTGACCATCAAGATTAATCAATCTTCGACTAATAATAGAGACATAAGTTTCAAAACCGTATTTGTAAACTACTAAAATTTAATTATTGCGTTTATGGGTTATGTTATATTCATTTATCGTATATAAACAATGACTAATAAGCAAGAATATCCCTAATAAATGGAATGATGAAGACGAAATGAAGCTCACAAGATTTTTCGTGAATTACGTAAAGTGATAGAAAGTTTGTAATTCATACGAAACACACTGGTAGTCACAGATGCCATTTATCAAGATGAATCAATCTTGTTGGTCATTGTATAATAATAGATATATACGTTTCAAAATCCTATTTGTAAGTTAGTAAAATTAAACAATTGTATTTATGGGTTATGTTGTATTCTTCACGATGTACAAACAATGAATCAGCAACGAAAATCCTTACTAAGGAAAGAGATGTACGATGACAATCTTAACCTTACAAGATTTTCAAGAGCTTCTTAAGGAGTTAGAAAATTTGTAATTGATATGAAAATTTTATACAACTTTTATCTCTGACAGGAAACATTTAAATGTTTTGATCTAACCTAAAAGATAAAAAACTAACTTTTCTTGAAAAAAGTGATGTTCATATTAACCCCTATGTGAAACAAGTTGACGAATATAATTAAGAAAAAATGTTATATTTACTATGTACTACAACATTTACCATGGCATGAACACATTTTAGAACATCCCACATCCATTCATAATTTTTTAAAAACAGACTGTATGAAAAAAATTCAAATGCAAAAATGATATATATATCCACAGGGTCTTCGACTGTATTAATCTATATCCCAATCAGAACAATCAACTGCCGTTCAAGATTTCCACACGCGTCCCTGGAAACAGTGTTCGCCCTTACCCTGTTGTCACAGAGAATAGTATTTACTGTCATAATTTTCCATATCATTATCATCCTCGTTTTCTTGCCCAACCACCCCAATAAATGTTTCAACTAGTTTTATCAGCATATTCTTCATTGTAAAAAACCTATATTCATTGCAGTTTTTTAAAATTCTGTGCTGCATTTGGAGAACATTTCATTGGGAGAATAAAATAACTTTTAACTGCATATTCTTTTAACTGCGAGGCCAAAAAATTACAATACACTTGAAAATAGATTACCTACTATTGCTTACAACTAGTCATAGGTTGCAGTGAAATGATTTGTTGAGAGTGAGTAAATGAATCCACACTAAGGGTCTCTGGTGTACAAGGCCATGTACTGCTACATATGACTATACGGAGGAAAACCGAGGTTGTCAATTTAACTATTTCATCATCTTATCCCACTTTTCCATGTTACTTAAAAGCTATTAAAAACGATCAATTATAACTTACAGTGCATTTATTAACAAAACTGCTGGGTAAAACCATAAATTTGTACTATTGGAGCGACTAAACTTATACTATTGACAAAATGCATTTTTTAATTGCATTTGCTTTTATTGAAATAGCATAGAAAATTTCGGTTAGTTTAAATATTTTATTCATGGAAAAATATAGTATAGCTCGATGCATTCGAAAATAATTCAATGAGCATGTTTAGACAGCTAAAGTTTTTTTATTTGTTTTTTTAAAGTTCGTCTTATTTCTTTTGAAATCGTTTCTGAAGTAATCTTTGTGACTGCATGTCTAAAAAGGCAAAGAAAAAATTTAGTTTTGTAATAAAATATTTTTCGTTGACATTCAAATTTAAATACTCATAAAATCAAAATAATTGTGTGCTTATGTTTTAAAAAATAAAAATATTTTTACTAATTAATAATATAATCTCACTGTTATTTATAGCATTTTATACAGTCTCCTGTTTTGGACACATGTCGCTGAATAAAAGAGTTTCAAAGAAATTTATTATAGATTAAAAGTTAAATCAAATACAAAGGGATTTTTAAATTGTTCTTTTTTAACAAGATTTATTAAAAAATAATAATAATTTATGTATTTTAAGTATACTTTTTAACAAAAGAAAACTATTCATTGCTGTGTAATGTTACTTTTACAAAATATATTTAGTTGATGAATTTACGTTGTATGTATTTTCGTATATTTCGAATTTAAATTTTGATGTAAGGTTTTCTTTTTTACGCTTATGAACACAGGCAGGGATTTTGTGTTTTTCATCTGAGTTCATCAAGTTTGCTAAAAAGAGTCACAAAGAGACATAATTATAAGATAGGAAAAATCATAATCAATATACAAAAAATAAAATAGAAATAGAAAAGAATATGAAAACAAGTATTTAAAAAATAGCCCAGTGGTAGGGGAGCAAAAAAAGGCCGAATTCAGAATTAATTAGGGAAAAACTGGAAATTATTTTATTCCATTTTATTTTAGGTCTAGAATGAAGATACTGGGTTTTCCCCCTCGTAATTAGTGAGCGTTTGGAAATATGTATCGATTTATAGTCAAAAAACACTTTTTTTTTATATACCATACCAATATCTCAAAACAGCTAACTCTGTCATTTTGTCAGCACAAATGTTCTAGAGCTGAAAATTCTGAATAAAATAAGTGCCTACACTTAATACTTTTGTTGAACATTAATGTTACAATTCTACTTTAATGTTTTAGACACGTGGTCAGGGGGTTGAACTCAGAATTAATTAGGAGAAAACTGAAAATTGTTTTAACCACTCCAGTTTAGGTCTAATATGAACATACTATGTTTTCTTCCCCGTACTTGGGTAAATGTTAGAAAATATGTACATATTTATTTTCGAAAAACACGATTTTTTAATTACCTTAACAATATCTCAAAATAGCAAACTCTATAAAATACATCGTCAATACAAATGTTGTACAGCTTAAATTTCTGATTAAAGAGTATACAGTATGTATACAGTATGGGAAAATATATTTCTCATTTGTTAGTATATATTGTATAGTAAAATATTATAGTAAATATATTTGTCCCTGAGGTTTACCATCATCTCAATCCCTCTAAACACACATTTAGGTTAACAGATACTAGGTGGCGATGGCAGAATTACTTCCATTGCAACAGAAACTAAAGTTTAGCAAGCCACCATGGATGAAAGTAAGTTGTTTTTCTCTTTGTTTCATATTTAGAAACATTTAGTTTTATTTCTGAATAAGGATGAGTATTTTTACATTCTCATGCATGTCCCCATATTTAACTTTTTATTTATAAAATAAAAGCTTATTGCAACTTTATTTATGTAACATACAGATGTCACATGACATATTTAATAATTTACACGTGTGAAAAATGATTCAACAAAATGGTTGTGCAGCTGTTAAGACAAAAACATCACTTCAGTCCCCATCATTTCAGTTCCAAATACTAAATACTGATTATGATATTAATAGACATTTTCTTCTATAAACGTTTATCCTACGCATAAAATATACATCCTTGATCTCAAACACTACAGCATTTAAATGACAAAACATGTAATATAGAATATAATTGTATGTGGTAGTTGGTACATTAATTTAAAAAATAATAATAACATTTTGGAAGGAAATTGTTCAATTTTCTGATATTGACTCGGATTATTTCGAATTTCTATTGTTTTCAAGTATAAATAAGTAATTATCCCATTGAACACACTCAGTATAGAAAAGTTATTTATACGGGCATTAACTTGAAAAAGGAGAATGTTATATTTTTTATATGAATAAATGATCTAGTCTAGAAAATTTTCCGACCAGGTGCAATCAGTAAAGAACAAATTATGTTTTATTTGATTTGTCTTTTATAATTTTAATTTATAGACGTGCGGTTATAAATTCCGCATATAATTCTCTATTCAGAGTTTCTTGCCGACATTAAAAATAAAATAAATAAATAAAAATAATGCGTCAAGCGTAGATTTTGAAACACTTTGCTATATATTAAGAATATTGTAAAGATATTTCAGAGTTTAATATTTTGAAACACGATACCTAAATAAGCAACTAAAAAACCCGTAACACATTTTAAAATTCAATTTCAGAATTTTCAATTTATAGTAAAAAAAGTATCATAATTATTTTGTGTAACCATGTATATAATCCATAGGTTTGTATACATATACAAAATAATATGTTAAATTTTAGTACGGTTAGCAAACGCATAAAACAGTCGAAAATTTCCCTTCGGTAATCTCTGTCAATTAATGGAACTGTACTCAATTAAATCGTATATGAAGGAACTATATAGTTTATGCACACCCAGTAATATGGGAAAATTTGGTTATATTATAAAGCGCATATCACAACTGAAAACGCATTTCCAGACATTTTCGTTCATAGAGAGTTCTGCAATTGTATTATTTTGTGTGTCCCTGTAAATCAATTATAAATCTTTTGAATACCACATACTACTGTAAGCATTTTGTAGTGCACCTTTGTGATGTTTGTCGATTTCAATGTGTTTGAAATAGTACAACTTCATTAAAAAGCACTTAAAATGATTTTTCCCCCATAGATCATACTTTCCCGAAACACACACACTACACACATTTTTGCCCATATATGTAAAGCAATTGTTTCCAGAGTGCCTAAAAATAAACTATAAATGCACTTACTTCATTTTCAATAGCGAACATTTCATAGTAAAGCTAAATACCATTTTACAATTGCATTGCAAGCCGACTACAGGAAGAGTACAGATGATGAAACCGATTTTAAAATATCATATTTTCGAAACTACTGCACATATTAAAATAAGTGATACATGAATTTAAATAGAAATACACCAAGTTTTTTTCAGTTACAAATGTCGGATGTGTGTCTCTCTTGTTACACGGTATACGTCCAATCTATAAACCAGTTCTTTCCAAACCCGCACGCCCCATCCACCGGTGTGGAAGCTCCTCGCTCAAGTAACTACGTACCTGCAAAGGCTAATAAGGTGGGGCTCCATCCTGCTGAAACACAAAATCCGTGCTGCCCTCAAGTGGCTGGCTGTAATTTACTCTTAATCACATGGCCACCAAGATCCCGAGGCATAACACCATGTGATTTTTTTTTGTGGGGGGGTGGGAGGGATTACATGAAAGACATTGTTTATGTACCACCAATGCCAAAAATACTGCCAGAACTTAAAGAACTCATTTGTGCAGCATTCAGAATCATGGACAGAGTGATGCATGAAAATGTTTGGAACGAAGGGGATTACAGATTGGACGTATGCCGTGAAACAAGAGGGTCACATATGGAACATTTGTAACTAAAAAAAACTTGGTATATATTTTTTAATTCATGTATCACTTATTGTATAGTCAGGAGGGGTAATTATGACCACTTTTTACATTTTCAACTTTGCTATTTTTTTCTGCTTATTTCTATTTGGAAAAGTGCTGTTTTTAGTACATAGGAAGTAACTTTGATCCTTTAACCCCTTCGAGACGGGAACCTTTTACGAAACTTTTAATATTTTGTCACCGTTTTTTAAAAACAGAAATTTTTGTCTTCTTGAATCGAGAAAATGCGCTGATTAAATAAGGCAAATTTTACAGTAAAATTTTACTGGTGAGGAAAAACAAGGATTCTGAGCGCTTCATGCGGCACGTATATGTGTCGCTCGTCTCCAAGGGGTTAAGAACACATTTTAAAAGTTTTAATTATCATAGCTGTTTTTCTTTTAAAGTTAAAAGGGTGGTTATAATTACCCCACCAAAAACTCACAATCACATAAATTTGGGGTAATTAAGACCACAAGTGGGGAAATTATGACCACTATATCTTCTCTCTATTCTTGCCAATACACATATGTTTGGGGTAATTATGACCACTTTGAACTCCAAAGTAACAAATACGTTTATCAAAAATTTTATTGACTTAGTTTCAAATTGCTATTTTGATCTCAAAAAGGCTTCAGACTAGTAATAAAGAATACCTAAGATGAAATATACATTATGAGGTTAATATCTAAGCTTGAAACAAAATTTTACAATCACAGTTATCTCCAGTATGACGGCGGTCGTAATTACTCCCTGGTCATAACTACCCCATCTGACCCTAATATGTGTGGTAATTTCGAAAATATGATTTTTTAAAACCGGGTCCATCATTTCTACTCACCCTGTATATTTACGCGACTTAGAGCACGATCAGACGAAGATACATCGAAGTCATAAAACTTTTGAACTACGTTGCATATTATTAAAAAAAGAAATAATCATAGCTCTAATTCATGATCAAGATTTTTTAATTTTCATACAAGTTACAGAAATGAAGCGTCAGTTAAAACAGGTAGATAAGATATCTGTCGGCTAAAAATGCAAAGAAAGTCTGTCTTTTAACTTTAATATATAAATAAATAGGCCCACTTCATTTTAGAAGAAATTACTATTAAATTTTAAATGACAATTTTTTGATTGACTAAATTTTTCCCATCAGACCCTTATGTTTATTTTCTTAATTACAATTAGCAAATTGAACTGGAAACTCTTATCGTTACACTGTAAACGTACTGATGTTACGTGGGATTGCTAATACCAATTAAACGTATTCCGATAATTAAATTCATTAAAATTTTCAGAAAACGTTTTTAACAGATAAAATTTTTTATAAACATAAGTTACTGGAAAAAGGCAAATAGGTTTTATTCAACTTCATTTCCATTATTTTATAGCAGATGTTTTATATGTACATTATTGTTTGTTAGTTATTAACTGATTAAAATAAACACTTAATTTGTAAATTTCCTATTGAAGATTTTTTATGATTTTAAATATCAAAATTTCGTATTTCACATAAAATTCACATATCTAGCTTAAACAAATAAGAAAATTCATGCTCTAAGCATAAATTATGAAACACTTCCCAACACTTCCTGAATGCTTTAACAAAACTTCTTTATTTAGGAAAATAAGGTATATAAGAGAACTAAGTAAACATTTTAGAAAACGCATAAAACATTTGAAAAACTGATTTCAGCGGTTACCGTCTATAGCAAATATGTATTCCAATTCGTTTGAACAGCCCTGTATTTGATCTGTAGGTTGATATATATACTATATAATGAAGAAATTTATTTTAGCAAGAAAACACACAACAGGTTGAAATTTCTCTTTCAGCAATTTATACTAATAGATGGAAACATACTTGTATACATTTGTACAATACCGTAGTTAACCTAGTACCATTATTACACGCCCCTTTTTCGCTAAAGTTTAATTAAAAGTAAAACACTCTTTAAAATACTGGAATCACATTTCCAGAAATTACCATTTATAGATGTCCATGTATCCAATTCTTTGCGTGACCCTGTATTTAATTTTATCTATGTTCTACAAACATTTCTTAGTAAACTGAATGCAGTTCAGCGTAAAAATGCATAACTCATTTAAAAACCACCTTTAAGCAATTTGCAATCATACCCAGTAACCATTACAAATTCTTTTGTGTAGTCCTGTATATGAAGTACATCATTTATACACACCATGTAAAATGCATAAATATAGTGAAACATAAAAGCACATAACATGAATAAAAATGTATTTCCTGCAATCATCGGTACTGTACAGTACTTCGGATACAATATAGTATCTGAAATCTTTTGTGTGCCCCTGTAAATGCTATGCACTTCGTATTATACATGAAATAAGTTATTGTAAACCTCAGAGACTTATATCAATTTCATTATGCATGAAATAATTTAACATAATTAAAATACGCCGGAAAAAATTCCCTGCACCCCTATATCATTATGTAACGGAATTCTTTTGTGTGGCCCTGTAAATGAATAATAACCATTCTTTGTACCGCATATTCCACAGAATGGATATTTCAGTGCTCTTAATAAATGCATATCTATTTTATTATGTTTGAAAGCATGTAACATCATTAAAAATCATTATAAATAATTTTTCCCCATAGGCCGTAATGTAAGGAAAACGTTTGACTGTCCTTGTAAATGAACTAAACATGCTACAAACTTCATTTGAAATAGGGTTCGTACTATGGTAGAGGTCACTAGCATAAAAAATTTCAGAACGATCAGAGTATATTTACGGGAGTTAGAGCGCGGACAGACGGCCAGACAAACGAAGTCATAAACACTTTTCAACTTTGTTGGAAAGTGTTAAAAAGGCATTTAAAAAAATTAAACTTTTTATTTTACTTACTTTTACAATTATAGTGTAAGACTTAGATATTCAAACTTAAATATTTTAAAAGCCGTGCACAAAAAGTATTTATTTCTCTACAAGATATATTTTCATTATAATTTGTAGTTTGTAATGACTAGTATATTTCTGTAATTTGTTTTAGGCATTTAATTATCTGTTAGAGAATTCCGAGAATTTTATAATTGACATTTTTCCTACGTACAATGTTGTCATATCTCGAAATAAATGAAATGTATGATTCTTACTTTCGCTGATTTTGTAAATTAATTGCAAACTGTTTTAAAAAACATATTGTTATCCATTCGAATATAATGTAATATAATATATATATATATCCACTTAATTAAATAAAAATCCGACTCTAAAACTCTTCTATTTATGTTTGTCTATAAATTTTAAACTTTACTTATTTCAGAAAATATAATTTAATTACAGTCGTTAATGAAAAAAATAAATTGCTCATTATCAGTAAAATTGTGCCGTTAAAAATAAGGAAATCACCTTATTAAATATTAATATTAAAGATGAAATGTAATTCAATTATCACCACTAATAAATTAAATTAAAAATTCCATTAGCAATAATCCCCCTAATCTTTCTTAATTCAATCTTGTAATTTGTTTAATAGAATAATTTTACAGTAATTTGTTTCAAGTGGGATGTTTATATGTATGTATCCATAAAATTAAAAGAAAGATGTTTTTAACTTTTTGGGGGAAATAAATGTTTGCAAACTAACATTGATATATATATATATATATTTGTGTGTGTGTATATTTATATGAATTAATATATAAACCCAAGTAGCAAAAAACTGTTAGGTACCCTAACTGTTGGCAAATTAACGAAAATTACAATCCAATTTAGATGCCGTCCAACCAAAAGATACCGCTAACAAGTAAGATCTTTTATTTCTTATATTTTTAATACATGATGAGGTTACTAGCAGCGGTAGATGCTGCCCATCAAGATTAATTAATCGTCAAGTAATAATAGGAAATAATATCTGAAAACCGTTTTGTAAATTATTTCAATTTGGTTACTGCTTTTATGGATTATATTATATTCATTTTTCATGTATAAACAATGACTAATAAGAAAAAAATTCCTAATAATTATGCAGCCCTGTATATGAACTAACTAAAAGGTTAATACACACACAGTAATATGCAAATTTGTAGTTACACTTTAAAGTGCATATCACAACTGAAAACGCATTTCCAGACATTTTCATTCACAGGGAGTTCTGTAATTATATTTGATTGTGTGTATCTGTTTAAATGTATGATAAATGTTTTCCACACCATATTCTACAGTAGGGGTACACAAACTTTTTAAGAGAAAGACCACTTGGAAAAATCTCTGGGTTGTCTAGGGACACATCAGTAACACGAAGAGAAACCTGTTCCGAGGAGGTGATCTGTGGTCTTTAATCAGATAAAAAATGTAGTTTCAGAAGGGAGGGGGGCGGGAGAATTACCCCTCTAGCTTTACTAACCAGTCAACATATCGAATTTAGTTGGAAAGGATATATCAAGAGTTTACGTTTGTATATATAACCGAGATTTAGAAATAATTACTTTCAAGACGTTATAATATTCTTTGACTTATTCGGGGGGGAAAGGGGGAGGAATTTGGTTTTATTAAAAGTTCTAAAAAATAAACATAGGCTTGAAAGTAGCTAGTGCTGAAAAGAAAAAAAAAATATGAACTTTATGAACTATATGGAGAGAAGGAGCCGCTCAACGAATTTTGAGATTTTTCCTCGCCTGATCGACAAAATTCGAAAATTTTACAAAACCGATTGACAAAATTCGCAATTTCTCCGCTCCTGATCGACGAAATGCTATATCTTTTCCGCGCCTGATCGATGAAATTCGCTATTTTTCCGTGCCCGAACGACGAAATTTTCGATTTTTCCGAGCCTGATCGACAAAATTTGCGATTTTTTCAAGCCAAACCAAAAAAAATTAAAGATTTTTTGGAGCCCGATCAACAAAACTCGAGATTTTTCAGTGCCTGATCGATGAAATTTACGATTTTCCCGCCTCTGATAATGAAAAATTGTGATTTTTCTGTGCTTGAACAGCAAAATTCACGATTTGTCCATTTCTGATTAACGAAATTTGATATTTTCTCGCTCCTAATCGACAAAATTCGCGATTTTTTTGTGTCCGACCAATAAGATTCTCGATTTTTTGGAGCCCGACCGTCAAGACTTACATTTTTTCCGCTCACGATTGACGAAATTTGCTATATTTTCGCATCTGATCAACGAAATTTACGAATTTTCCTCACCTGATCAACGAAATTCGCGATATCCTTAACTCGACTCTGACAAAATTCGTAATTCTTTCCGCGGCAAATTGACGAAATTCGCGATTTTTGTTCTCGCGACGACGAAATTCACAATTTTTATGCAGCCGATCAACAAAATTTTCGATTTTTCTGCGCCTGATTGACAAAATTCGCGAATTTTCCGTGTTCAATCAACGAAATTTTCCGAGCCCGATCAACGAATTTCCCGATTTTTCCTGCGGCAAATTGACAAAATTCACGATTTTTTCCTGCGACGTATGGACAAAAATTGTAATTTTTTACAGTTATAAATTGATGACATTCACGGGGTACACGTTAATCTATCGCGGGGTATAGGTTGTACATTCCTTATTCCACAGTATCTTGTAGTTTTACCTCAGTTATGTATGTCGATTTCAATATGTTTGAAATTTTACAACTTCATTTAAATGCACTGAAAATGTCTTTTCCCCATATACCATATTTCCGTCGTACACACATTTCCACTCATATATAACAACTATTTTGAGTGTGCCTATAAATAAACTATAAATGCCCCTTCACTCAATACGGAACATTCCATAGTAAACCTAAATACGGCGACCGAGCCAATAGTTTATCAAATAAAGTCAGTGCTACGGTATTTTTATTATATTTCCATCGTTTTAAATTTTAGGAGTAATCTAACATGATTGCTACAACCCTTTATAAAAGTCCTATAATGGGCAAAAATGAAATCTGCGGAAATTAAATAGCAATAAAATTATAAGTAAATAGTTTGTTTAATTGCCTTTTTCCCAGTAGTTGTTCCATCGTAGAAATCAGTCGAAAATTAAAAAATCAATCATTAAAATATCATGTTTGGGCTGTGAATAGCAATAATTAATATAAAACTATTACTTATAATCAGCAAGATATAAGTGGATTATTTTGACTTACCATAATTGTCTCCAACTAATAAAAAACTTTATTTTTACATTTTCTAATTTAAAAAAAAAAAAAAAAAAAAAAAAGATAAAATGACTTATTTTACAACAGGCAGTTGAAAACGGTGTGACAGTAGGTGCTCCAAAATTCAAACAAAAATATTATGCCTAGTGCCACGTGTAAAACTTATTTCCGCCTGAAATGGAATAATAAAAAGAAGATCAACTACTGGAGGAGACTACTGGTGTAGTCACCCTACTATTTTTCAGTTACATGAGAATCCGAGTAATGTATCCGAGTTTAAGCTCGATCAGACTTCCAGATACATCGAAGTCAACAAAACTTTTCAACTATGTTGTAAACTGTTTAAAAAAAGAATGAATTATACTCTCTAGTTCATAATCAAGCTTTTTTAATTTTGATACAATTTACAGAAATGAAGCGTCAGTTAAAAGAAACAGATATGATCTCTGTCGAGTAAAACTACCTACCCTCTCTACTAACTTTAATAATTAAATAACTTCGTCATCTTTTTCTGAATTTCAATTTTGTGATTCATTATATTTATCCCAAGTGCATCAGGCCCTTATGTTTATTTTCTTAATTGCAATTAATAAATTGAACTAGAAACACATATCATTACACTTTAAAAATACTGATGTTCCCTACGATTGTTAATGATAATTAAACATATTCACATAATTAAAATCACTAAATCTTTACAGAAAAAGTTTTCAACTGATAAAGCTTTTTATAATGATTGTTGCAATAACGGTGATGGTTCGTTAAAAAATGCAAATATTTTTTCTTCACCTTCGTTTCCATTTTATATAATGGATGTTTACTATACATTCTGAAAAATATTTTTGGATAATTATTAACAGATTAAAATAAATATTTAATTTGTAAGTCCTATTGAAATTTTTTTATCAGTTTTTAAATTTGAAAATTATGTCAGTCGCATAGTATTCATATTGCTAGCTTAAAAAAGGCATTTTTTTTATTTTAAACTTTTCATTTTATTTACTTTTATAATAATAGTTATAGTTAAAGACTTAGATATGCACACTTAATTATTTTTAAAACAGAACACAGAAAGTATATGAGGACATGAGTTTCAAAACTCGCCTTATCCAAAATTTAAAAAATCGAGTTTTCTCTACCAATCTATTCTATTGGTAAACCTACACAGAAAAAACACTATAATCTGTAAAAAAAAAAAAAATATTTTTATTCTTTATTTTTGGGTTCTTAAAATATTGGTTTGGTTTCAAAACTTGCCTTATCCACTAGGGAAGGAATATTACATGAAAACTAGCTTTATCACTACGCATGCGTACACTGTAAAAAAACGACCAGTTTTCCTGTAGGAATCGGAAAAATAGTTGCTCTTATCGTACCGGAAAAATTTCCGACCCAGCTCGGAATAAAATCCGTAAAATGGGAATATAATACGTAAAATACCGTTTTATTGACTATTTCCTTTTTTTACGGATTTTATTCCGAGCTGTGTCGGAAAATATTCCAGTACGATAAGGGCAACTATTTTTCCGATTCCTACAGGAAAACTGGTCGGATTTTTTTTTTACAGTGTAGACCAACGGATGACTAGATAATCAGATACTATCACAGTAATTTTCCTTCATTTCTCTGCGATCTGTTGCTATTTTCGTTTAAAGTTTTTACCTGTTTTATTCATACAAACTAATTAAATAAGTTTTACAACATGTCTTTTGTATAACGGACAGTGAATAAACTCTTGCATTTTGTGGGAGAAGAGGGAAGATGAGAAAAAATAAATACGAACACATGGGCTAGTAAAGAATACACGAAAATGAAAGTTCAAAATGGAGAGTCACTTTCTATATTTCTTACTGTCACAAGGTGTTAAAATATTTAATTTTTATTATCAGGCATAAAAGAAAGGCATTTCCGCCCCCTCAAAGTGCACTCACCAGAAAGAGAACCTCGAGTATTCAACTCGCTCAATGCAAGATGTAGGGCACTTCCACCAAGCTTTTTTTTTTTTTTTTTTTTTTTTTTAAGCAAAGACAAAACTGCATAAGATAACTTTATTTTGATGTTCACATCTTAAACATCTCCTTCAAGAAACCGTCCAGGTTTCTTTCCTTACATGAAACATCTAGAAATGAAAACTTTTCACCTTGAAAGTTTTTAAGTGCATCTCAGAGCACATTAAAAGGCATTACCATAAGGTACTATATAAAGACTAAGAACCATCGCCATCTTCATATTCGTGGAAATGTAATTCGGAAGATTCTTGAAATATCAAAATTCAGAGTGTAAAAGTTTGTACTAGAGGCATATAAAAACTGGAATTTCTTTTTAAAACGAAGGGGAAGTGAGTTCCCGTGAAGCAAGAGAAACTTAAGAATGTCCGCGCATTGTTAAAAAAAAACATTTTGCATGAAAACTGGTCAGAAAGGGAGATGCTTACTTTCTATAAAAATATTATTTCTAAGGAACCAGAAGAGAAGGAGATGGTCGATGAGGATTATGATGATATTCCAGAAGAATAACTCAATGAGTTAATTGTTTAATTTATTTTTGGATATTATATAATATTATATGTTATATAGATTATATTATATCACATTATATGAAGAAAACAAACAAATTATTTTAATCATGAGCTAGTTTTTATAAGTTTCATTTGATTGTTGATAAGTTTGCTTTTTTATAATAAAACGTAATACTACATTTTAATCATACTTACTGTTATCATAAGGATTATTTTTTAATACAAAATATTATCATCCGCTGACCAAAAATAAAAACTATCAATTTCTTTCAGCAAGCATGATAAACGATGTTTTTCTTTTCAAAGAAATTCATATCAAAACTTTCTTATTCATAGGTTGGCAACAAAATTACTCTTATCCGAAACTTTTTTCCAATTTATTAATTAAATGAATTAAAGTAGATTTTCCAACTTAACACAATGACATCACAGAGCAACTAGCTATAAGTATACAAAAAGTTGGAGGTATTCGATGCACGGGGTCGCAGTTACAGGTTTTTCGCGATTTCCCAAAATTCGATTTTTTGGATAAGGCGAGTTTTGAAACTCACATCCTCAATATATTTTACTACAAGACATATTTTCATTACATTTTGTAGATTGTAATAACTAGTTTATTTCTGAAATTTATATAGGCATTTAATTATCTATTTTGTAATTTTGTCTGTTTTATAAATATCATTTTTCTCTCGTACAAATTCGTCATAATTCGAATTAAATGAAAATCCTAATTTTTACGTAACCTCTTTTTTCAAATTAATTGTAAACTGTTTAAAAAGACAAATTGTTATTAAATAGAATATAATGTAATATCAAAAATAAAAAATAAATTATCCACTTAATTAAATAAAAAATGAGACACTAAAACTTTTCAATTTGTGTGAAGGTGTAATTTTTAAACTTTACTTAATTCAGAAAATTTAATTTAATTTTAGCCTTTAGTTAAAAAAATAAATTGTTTATTATCAGTATGCCGTTAAAAATAAGGAAATAGCCTTATTAAATATTGATATTAAAGAAGAAATGTAATTCAATTATAACTACTGATAAATTGAATTAAAATTTCATTACATTAGCAATAATCCCCCTAATCTTTCTTAATTCAATCGCGTAATTTCTTTAATAGAATAATTTTACGGTAATTGGTTTCAGTTGTGTTATTTATATGCATGTGAAGTAAACATCCATAAAATTAAAAGCAAGATTCTTTTATCTCTTTGAAGGAAGAAAACTTTTGCAAACGAACCTAGATATTTATATTAAATACTTTTTGTGTATATTTATATGCATTAATTTATTAAAAAAAGTCAACTATTTCAACTGTAATATGAGACTCATTTTTTTTACTTAGAAGGAGTACTCTCAAACATGGAAGGTGCAAACATATTTTTTAAATGTCGTTGGAAAATTATGCGCCAAATGTTCATATACTTTATAAGTCTTTTTTTTTCTCTTTTTGTGTATGTAGTTTAAGGTAAGTTTTTCCTTGTTATATTATTAAGTTACAAAGGAAGCTCAATAGATTTCATAATCACACTCATATATAATATACTCGATCTGAATTTCCTTTAACAAATAAACATCTATTTTATCACCAGGGATATTGAAAATCTTCTATATTTTATTAACTTGAGGATTTTGTTTTGTTACTTTTGTGTATACGTCTAGTTATGGAAATCAATAACGGTATTTCATTGTAATGTTGTGAAATTTTAAATGCAGGAAAATATTTAAATAAATACATTCAAATACGAGTGTTACTCTGAAATTATTGAGATACGCGCAGACGAGAATTTACAAAATAAAAATAACGGTTTAATTTTAATAAACAAAGTATTTTAACACAGCAGACGATTTTTTACTGACTTACTTCAACTTGTTTAGCATAGAATAAATTTTAAACAGAAGTGAATATGGAGTTGACGCTAGAACATTTTCGCGTTATGATTTTCTACGATTTTAAAGCAGGATTAAATCAAGAAGAATGTGTTCAACGGTTGAAATTGGCATTTGGTGATGAATCTCCAGCTTGTGCTACTGCCTTCAGATGGTTTAAAGAATTTAGCAGAGGTCGCAATTTTCTTCAGGATGAAGAACACAGAGGAAGGTCGTCGTCGGCAGTAATCCCGGATAATGTGTCTGCCATACGAAAAATGTTAATAAATGATAATCGCTGTACCTATCAAATGATACAGAAGGAACTTAACATTGGATCCGCAGCCATACACAAAATTATTCATGAAGAATTGCATAAGAAAAAAGTAGTTTGCCGTTGGGTTCCCAATAATCTAACTGGGCACCAAAAAGAGGAGTGTGTCAGAATCTGTAAAGAAACTCTTAAATTAATAAATGATGGTGGCCACAGCATCATTTCTAAAATTGTAACGGGTAATGAAACGTACATACCTTTTTTTGACGTTCCAACATGTCCAGAAAGCAAAGTATGTGTCTTTGAAGATGATTCCACGCCGACAATGGTGAAAAGACAACGCGTACTGAAAAAAGTGATGCATGCCGTTTTCTTCAGAAGTACGGGATTGGTCAAAGCCATCAAGTTGGAAGGACAGAAGACAGTAACAGCAAACTGGTATACCACTAAATGTCTTCCAGAAATTCTAAAAGAAGTGAATGTTAGGTGACTAATGCTTCACCATGACAATGCATCTTCACATACAGACGGATTAACAGTTGAGTTTCATAAACAAAAACGAATTAAAATGATAGAACATCCGCCGTATTCACCTGACCTAGCTATGTGTGACCTTTGGTTATTCTTTAATCTAAAAAAGAAGTTACGTGGACGTCGTTTTCATTCAAAAGAAGAGATTGATATTGCTATAAATGCATTTTTTTAATCAATTCCAAGAAATGAATTGCTTGAGGCATTTAATCTGTGGAAAATTCGTCTGCAAAAGTGCATTGATGCTGGAGGTGGCTACTTTGAACACACCTAAAATTTTGTAAGTATAACTTTAAAAATCTAGTTGTATCTCAAAAGTTTCAGAGTGACCCTATAACATACACTTTTTCAATTAATTCACTTTTTTCATGTTATATATTAAAAATCTCAAATACCCATGTACAAATGGGAATTTTGATTTTGATTTTTTGATTTTTTTTAGGGTGGGGGTTGGGGGTTATAGTTAAAGAAAGGTTTTATTTTATGTTGTAATCTTTAAAAGCTTGGGACTTTTAATAACCAATCTCAAATATTATGCCCAATTTCCGAACATTTTCAACAATTAATGTTGTATTTTACCGCAAATATATATTGTAAATCACATATGTTCACACAAGTAGTAAAAAAGTGGATAAGTGTGATCACAGATCGCACAGAGGGTTTCGTTTAATATTCCTTTAAAACACTTTATCCTTTTGCGAAATCTGTTAGTTCCACATTTCGCAACCACGGGGCGCACTCTATTCTACACAAACCTCTATCCGAAGGAAACTCCGTTTTACAACCTATCCGTAGGTATATTAGTCTAGGGGATCGGGTCTATAACACCCGAGATAGGCAGGCGCCCCAGGAAATAGCATGGAACATTCTTTTATAAGCTTTTTATTATGTGTTATGAACTATGTCAAGTTTCAGCAGATCGACTTGTTAGATTTCCTAATTTTAACAAAATTGCGTTATGTTAGTTCCACATTTCACCACCAGGGAGCGCACACTATTCATAACAAAAGTGTATCAGATCGAAACTCTGTTAAACAACCTATCAGTGGATGTGTTACTCGAGTTGGGTACGGTCTTAAGCGAGAAATTAAGAAATTTGCTGAAAGTACTATTCGGAAATAATGGTAACTAAAATTTTGACATTTTTATATTTCATAAGTAGCACATGTCTGAGTATATCATAGTCCTCAAAAAACGACATCTAAAAAGGTCATAAACGTTATTTTTTTAAAAAGAAATCCAGCACCCCTCCCACGCCCTCCCCTCACAGGAAATTGCATGCACCATTATTTTATAAGCTTTTTATTATGTGTCATGAAGTATCTGAAAGTTGCAAACAGATCGCCTTGTTATATTTCCTAATTTTAACAAAATCCCGTTACGTTAGTTCCGCATTCCACCACCAGGGAGCGCACTCTATTCTTAACAAAAGCATATCTGAACGAAACTCCTTTGCGCAACCTCTCCGTAGATACATCGTCGGGAGGGTGGCGGTGCGGTCTTAACCAAGAATTTAAAACATCTTCTGCGGTAACAAACGCTAAGATTTAATAAATAAATCTAGTTCCCCCCCCCCCCTCTACTCTTTGAAATATCACACTCCATTCTTTTTTACACTTTTTCTTATGTGTTATAAAGTATCTTAAAGTTTCAAACACATAGAGTGGCGGTCTTAACCAATAATTTAAGATATTTCCTGAAATTGCTATTCGGAAATAGTGATATGAACACTTATAAACCTTTTCATATTGAATAATTAATAATTATCTCATAGCGCGCCGTCGAAAAACATACGCAAATTGTTAGATTTCCTAATTTAAATGAAATCTCCGTTAAAAAAGCACGTGCCTCCATCTTAATCTTGCATTTCATGGAAATAAAAGGAATTAATTAAATAATAATTAATATATCAGCTTGTAATTAAGCTACTTCTTTGAAACGGGTATGTATGAAATCTGCGAGAGATTTCCCGGCCGGATGTCAAAAAATGTTATCGGAAAATTTAAAATTTAAAAAGTTTAAATTTCGTATTAGAATGTTCCCTGCTTAAATTTCTCCCGCGCCGATATGTCTGAAACATGACGGCAGCTGCGTACCGCTGAAAGGAAATCTCATTTCATTGTCTTTTCAAATACAGAAATTAAATTTTTATCGATCGATTTTTAGTGGATTTTTTTAGTTTTACCCTACGCAGAAAATTGAAATTCATACCAAAATAAAGTAGAATTTTTTCCGCGTATTTCTCTACCTGTTACGAATTTGTACAATCGATACTTCGGCAGATGAGATATCGCTTTTTAAATGTCCACTTCATTTATTGCTTAAATTACTCCGTGGTAACCCTGCATCGGCTGAATTTACGGAGCATCCGCCGAATTTACTGGCAACACTTAGAAGAAACTCCGGAGGATTTGGAGAAAGTGCGTTCGAAGCTGCGTTCAAAAGGTTGATTGGTTAATTTTAGAATTTAATTAGCCCGTAAATAGGTTAATTACCAACTTTTTCAAAATTTTATGATTTGTTGTTTGATGTGAGGTGTTTAGCTATAAGTGCCCAAAATTTCAAGTCTCTAACATGTATAGTTTCTGAGAACGGGCTCTGTGACGGACAGACAGACAGAGGAGCGAGACGAATAGGGTTTCGTCAGATGAACGAAACCCTAAAAATGAGAGGGTCAACATTGGCTAATTGTTGCTTTCTAATGTCGGTCAACAGTAAGGCTGTGTATACTCGCAAAAGATTGTTCAGAAAAAGTCATAAATTTTATCTTTGGAGAAGGCGGTAGCTCTCGCTCTTCTACTGACCGGAATAGCAGTTTGCTAGTTTTGCCGCTTAATCGCCAATGCAATGAATGTACTTTAGGTGCTTTTTATTTTTTATTATTTTCTGTTGTTCTCGATTCTTGAGACTTTCATTACAGCAATATAATTAAAATCTAGAACTCACGCATACAAACAAAAAATGCTTATTTGTAAGAATTTATAATTATGAAATATACTAATTTCATAACAAAATTTTAATCATAAATTTTCTCTTAAAAGAACCCAGTTTTTTAAATTTATGCTCATACAAACATACTATTTAAACTATCATTTATTAAAAATACTGCTTAAGAGAGTTATCAAATCAGAAGGGGCTACTTTTTCACAGATTAAAAAAAACATGTTTTTTCGGAAACGCATGAAATGTGCAGATGTTGTGATTATGAAATAATGTAATCGAAATCCGTTTTCCATTTTTGGTAAAGACAGGAGATCTTTCTGAAAATACAGTCCGAGTTTGTCCGAATTTCCGGATATGACAGGAAAAAAAGAAAAAAAAGTGAAAAAGAAAAAGTTCATCACGTGACCAGAATCGTTTTAAACTATACACGTAATTTATTAATTAAAACAAAGGAAAACGCTATTCGATTTCAAATCGCATAAACTGCCAGTTTTCTACATTTACGTTTAACAATGAATCAGAAGCTTTCTCAGAAAATTTCGCATTGTTGACAAGGGAATTTGAAAACCAATTTCTGAAAATTTATGAAAGTATATATGTAAAAATAATAGAAAGTTTTGGGAAAAAAAAACTATTCTAAGAAGTTAAATATTAGACCTATAAAAAATTTGTCCATTTTAATCTCTTATCAATTATGAACAGCAACTGTCATATGAAAATAAATTCCTAAACTACATCCATGTTAAAAAATACTAAAATTGTGATGTAAATTTTACGAAATATTAATAATCCTTGATAGTTAAAATAAATTTTTATACTCCTTGCTTTGTAAATAAGAAATTAATCAATGCGATGAAAAATAAGGCACAGCTTTGAAAAAGTCAAACAATCTGACTAATTGTTATAATGCTATTTTTGTTGTTGTTTGTATGTTTTTTCATAAAAATCCAAAAAACAATAGGTGTAACCGGTGACAGAAAGAAATAATGACAGTAAAAAAAGAGAGGAAATAATTAACTTTTCTCATTAGAAATAGGATATTTTCATTACCGCAATTAAAATATAACACACACACAAACAAACAAAGAAACAAAAATCATTTAAGTGTAAGAATTTATATTTATTGAATATGCTGATGTCATAACAAAAATTTTAATCACAAATTTTCTCTTAAAAGAACCCAGTTTTTAAAAATGTATGCTTATAAATAAGTACTACTTAAAAAATCATTTATTAAACATACAGATTAAGGCTATTCTCAAATCAGAAAGGGCTATTTTTTGATAGATTTTTAAATTCATTTTTGTTCGGAAACACATGAAATGTGCAGGTGTTGCGATTATGAAATAATGTAATCGAAAGACATTTTCCATTTTTTTTTCTTTTGTAAAAACAGGAGATCTTTCTGAAAATACTGTTCGACTTGGACCGAATTTCCGGATGTGACAGGAAGGGAAAAAAACTTGTCTGTACATCAATAGAATCGTTTTAAAACTCTACACGTAATTTATTTATTTAAAAAATTAAAACGCTATTCGATTTCAAATCGCTTCAACTGCCAGTTTTCTACATTTTCGTTTAAAAATGAATCGGAAATGTCTCAGAAAATTTCGCATTATTGACAAGGGAATTTGAGAACACCCCTTAAGAAATTTATGAAAGTATATATTTAAAAATAATAGAAAGTTCTGGGGAAAAAACTTTTCTACGAAGTTAAATATTAAATCTATAACAAAAATTGTCAACTTTAATCACTTAGCAATTATAAACAGTAAAATTACATATGAAAGGAAATTCCTAAACTATATCGATGATAAAATATACTAATAAGATTATGATGCAAATTTTACGAAATATTAATAATCGTTGATAATTAAAATAATTTTTTATACTGTTTGCTTTGCAAATAAGGAACTAATCAATGCGATGAAAGATAAAAATGTACTGTTTTGAAAAATCAAACAATGTGGTTAATTGTTATAACACTTTTCTCATTTTATTATTTTAATTTTTGTCATCTCTTTATTTTTTCTTTGAAAGATAAAAAACAAACACCATCATTTCACTTGCCGGAAATGTAAAGTTATTTTCTGCTTATTTCACATCGCGAAATGAATTGCAGCATTTTTAAGTGGATTGGGAAGGAACACAGCTTCCAAAGTATATAATATTGACAAAAGAAGTGATAGTTTTTCTGTGCAGCTATCTTCCCCAAACACTAGTCATAAAACTGACAACGCAGTTGGTATCCAGTTTCGCCCTGGAATTTTCCATCCTTGTCATGGAAAAGCCATTATAAAGAAAACGCGCCGACAGGCGAGAACAGAGAGACCGAAGAGGGACAGCAAGTAACTAGATGGTCTGTGTGAAGCTTAAGAAATGTCCTTCGTTTATTAAATGGATCTTTACAATATATAAATTTTGTCTGAATCGACCCCTGAATATGCTCAATTTCTGAACATGTATTTTATTACTACTGTATATTCAGACACATAGATATGCATGTATATTCAGAACATATTCCTTCATGGAATATGTTCTGAAAATATAATTTGTTCTCTAATATAGCATATTAATATCATTGAACGTATTACAAATGTTTTGCAGTAAAAATGTTACAAATAATAAGCTAATTTTACACTAAAAAATTCTGAATATTTCGGGGAAATTTTGCCTCCGAAATTTCCAGTAAACTGAATATCCCTGAAAGCATTTTTTAGATGCGTGTCATAACGTTCTATTTACTTTCGTAATAAGTTTTCATATAAATATCATCATTTATTCTCCCATCGGGTTCAATAAAATGAGTACCAAGCTTCCTTGGTAAGTAAGCACTGATAGTCCCACGTTAGGCTTTCCAGCTAATAGGGTCATATGCTGTATAGCAACTCAGGGTTCATGGTCGAGACAACAGAAATGGACACTATAGGCCATGCTAATAATGGATCGTAGCACCGCAAGTTTTTGCTTATGTTATTTCATATAATACTTATCTACTTACTTAAAAATAAAAAGCACATTTTTATAAGCTTTTGTATTTAAAACATTTAGAAAGATTATGAAAATGCGAATTATTTCATCTGAAAATAAATATACTTAGATAATTTAGTTGTAACTATTCTGTTTGAAAATGTTTCAGCACGGTGAGACAAAAAAAAAATCAAAGGGAATTATAGGGTACCAAAGATTTTCTGTGATGGAAATTTAAGTTAATAATCTTGATATTTCGTTACGAAAAACGCTATTAAACATTTTTGCCAGTGTACACAAATTTGACTAAATCGTTTTTGTTCCATTATTGCAATGGCGGATCTAAGGGGGGGGCGAAGGGGCGATCCCCCCCCCCCCCTTGGGCTAATAAAGAGTTTGTAAAGCGACATTATGCATCCTCACGGGAAATGACTTGGGGCGGAGCTCGAGCCCGGCGCGACCCGACCCGGGTCGCGCCAATATAAATCCACGAGACTCAGACTGGGTCAGGTCTTTTCTCTTTTAGAGTCGGGTCGTGCACTGATCTTAATTTTTTCTGCAGATTCGGGTCGGGCCAGACTTCCTTTTTCCTCGAGATCGAGCCTGGCCTGGACTTCATTTTTCCTAGAGGTCTGCACTGGCCAAAATTTCCAGGTCGGGGCTCGGCCCGGAATAAAAGCTAAACATTCGGTCCGTGTCAGCCCGTATGATAAGCATTATTTGCCCTACCACGACCCGTGCATTCCTCTAAATTCTTCTTCCCGAGCCCAAGTTGGTCCGACCCGACCCGGGTCGCGCCAGTTTAAATCCACGAGACTCGGGCTGGGTCAGGTCTTTTCTCTTTTAGAACCGGGTCGTGCCCCGATCTTAATTTTTTCTGCAGATTCGGGTCGGGCCAGACTTCTTTTTCCTCCAGATCGAGCCTGGCCTGGATTTCATTTTTCCTAGAGGTCTGCACTGGCCAAATTTCCAGGTCGGGGCTTGGCCCGGAATAAAAGCTAAACATTCGGTCCATGTCAGCCCATATGATAAGCATTATTGGCCCGACCACGACCCGAGCACTCCTATAAATTCTTCCTCCCGAGCCCAAGTTGGTCCGCCCGACCCGGGTTGCGCCAGTTTAAATCCACGAGACTGGGGCTGGGTCAGGTCTTTTCTCTGTTAGAGTCGGGTCGTGCCCGGATCTTAATTTTTTCTGCAGATTCGGGTCGGGCCAGACTTCTTTTTCCTCCAGATTGAGCCTGGCCTGGATTTCATTTTTCCTAGAGGTCTGCACTGGCCAAAATTTCCAGGTCGGGGTTCGGCCCGGAATAAAAGCTAAACATTCGGTCCGTGTCAGCCCGTATGATAAGCATTATTTGCCCGACCACGACCCGTGCATTCCTCAAAATTCTTCCCGAGCCCAAGTTGGTCCGACCCGACCCGGGTCGCGCCAGTTTAAATCCACGAGACTCGGGCTGGGTCAGGTCTTTTATCTTTTAGAACCGGGTCGTGCCCTGATCTTAATTTTTTCTGCAGATTCGGGTCGGGCCAGACTTCTTTTTCCTCCAGATTGAGCCTGGCCTGGATTTCATTTTTCCTAGAGGTCTGCACTGGCCAAATTTCCAAGTCGGGGCTCGGCCCGGAATAAAAGCTAAACATTCGGTCCATGTCAGCCCATATGATAAGCATTATTGGCCCGACCACGACCTGTGCACTCCTATAAATTCTTCCTCCCGAGCCCAAGTTGGTCCGACCCGACCCGGGTTGCGGCAGTTTAAATCCACGAGACTCGGGCTGGGTCAGGTCTTTTCTCTGTTAGAGTCGGGTCGTGCCCGGATCTTAATTTTTTCTGCAGATTCGGGTCGGTCCAGACTTATTTCTCCTCCAGATCGAGCCTGGCCTGGACTTCATTTTTCCTAGAGGCCTGCACTGTCCAAAATTTCCAGGTCGGGGCTCGGCCCGGAATAAAAGCTAATACATTTGGTCCGTTTCAGACCGCATGATAAGCATTATTGGCCCGACCACGACCTGTGCACTCCTCTAAATTCTTCCTCCCGATCCCAAGTTGATCTGCAATCTTACTTATTTGTCATTCGTAAAAATTATATTTGTTTTGTACATTTGTTTAGAGAAATCTTTAGAAATTTAATTTGATTTGATAAGTTACAGAGATGCATTTTTTAAAATTTACTTTTTTACTTTGTAGAGCTTTAAAATTATGATTTTCTTTTATCAACCGTTTCTTTTATTCTAAACTGATTATCTTACTGGATTTTTATTTGAATGTAATTGTGTAAGTCATATTTTTACGTAGTGTTTACGTACATAATTGCCTAAATAGTCATCGTTATAGTAATTAATATTGTTGTTTTTCTGTATTCATGAATTTCGAACATAATCTGAAAATAAAATATGAGCATAAGCAAGTGTACTTTATGAATAATTTTAATTGCAAAATGCAGGCAGGGCTGGGGTTGATATTTTAGCTTTTATAACGGGCGGGGCGAATAGTTATATTTTTTATGTGGGTTGGACCTGTGCTTGGGCCTGATAACTTCAGCCCAGGTAAATCTCTAACTGACATATCGAAGCCAGCTTAACTTTTTTTTAAATGCTTAATTTCAGCCATCATCCCATAAGTGCTGAATATACTGGGTGTCCTAAAATGGACTGACTGATTTTAAAATTCAATAAATTGCAAATGGTAACAGATATTAAAAAAATACTTGCAGGAGGGTTATAGAAGTCGGGAACAGGGGTGATTATGTTCCAAATTTTCCGAAAATTTAACCCTCTCGCTGCGCAACCCGCGATTTCCACGGCCAACGTAAAAGTGGAAAAATTTGCGCAACCCGCAATTCCCGCAGCAAATCTTTTTTTTATGATCTAATTCTATTAAAAAAAAACCTGTTTCACAAAGATTTTGGGACATATTTTACTCTAAAATGTGTGCAGATTTGAAATGTGTAATAAAAAATACGCGCATTTTTTTAACCTATTTTGATAAATAATAATAATAATAATAATAATAATAATAATAATAATAATAATAATACGCAGCTCCAGGGTTAAGGCATTCGGCTCCAAAAATTTAGAAAATTCACTTATCCGAAAATTCGGACATACAAATAATCGCAAATTTTGATAAATGGTCTCCATAAAAAATCTATTTCGTCAATTGTTCGCAGAAAATAACTTCAATTTCGCCGAATGATCACAGAAAAAACGCGAATTTGGTCAGGGAGCCACGGAAAATATGCGAAATTCTTCAAATGATCACAGAAAAAGCGAATTTCTTCAAAAGGCAGCGGAAAAGAACTCAAATTTCGTTAAAGGATCGCGGAGTAAACGCAATTTTTTTCAAATAGCCGCGAAAAAAACCCCCGCGAATTTCGTCAAAGGATCGTGGAGAAAACACGAATTCCTTCATAGAATCGTGGGGGAAAAATGAATTTAGTTAAAGAATCGCTTTAAAAACGCGAATTTAGTCAAAGGATCGCTGAAAAAAACGCGAATTTTACCAAAGGTCTGCAAAATTACACTAATTTCGTCAAAGGGTTGCAGAAGAAACGCAAATTTCATCAAAGGGTCGAACACTAGCGAATTTCATCAAAGAGTCGTGGGACAAATGCAGTGGTCTCTTTAGAAGACAACAGACTTACATACGTTTATTATCATAGGTATAATTTTTAACTTGAAATAATATACTGAACTAATTTTTGAAAAAAACAAAACAAAACAAGTTAACCCAAACCCAGCTTGCAGGAATCTACACTCAGCCTGAAATCGATCCGAATCCAAAACAGCTAACCCGATCTGCAACAAAAATAATTAGTGCCAGAAGGGAATCCCCTCATCTGCTGTAACCTTTCAGAAAATTTTCTTTGAATTTCAGATTTTTTTTTTCTTTTTTATTCTACCCCTGATAATTTTTTTAACTGCGATTCTTGATTTTAGTTTAAAATAGCAACGAAGATGGTGCTGGAAGCAAGAGGTGCTAAATCGGTTCCCGGAGGAGGTAGGCTTAACGACCATTGTTTACAGCGCCATCTATCGGTGCTATTATACAGTAAAATCATGAATCACAGTAAAAAAGCTCATGACATCTTACATAACCCTCCTGCAAGATTTTTTTAAATAGCTGTCACCATTCGAAAAGTACTAAATTTTAAAATCCATTTAAGGACACCCGGTATGTCTTTAAATAAGTTTCAACGCATTCTTTACTGAATTACAACTCACCTTAGATATAAAGAGACAAGCAGTCTTATACCAAATTAGTATTTTTTACATAATTCTGGAGATTAAAAAGTATTCCTAATTAATTATTTGGACGTGTCTGTTATGAAGATTTTACTGCATATAGTTTTTATCTTCAAAAATACTTAGACTTTCTTTAAAAAAAAAACGGGTCAACCCGAACCCTTCTCGCAAGCCGCAGTAGTGAAAACCCAATCCGAAACTGACCCAAACCGGATATAATGTATATCAATCTGCCCCAAACCCAACGCGCTAGGCGCAACTAAAAAGTATTAGTCAACCCGACCTGTAGCAGAAAAGTAGAAGTCAACCGGGCCCAAACCCGACCCGCATCTAAAAAGTAGAAGTTAACCCGGCCCATAGCAAAAAAGTAGAAGTTAACTCGACCCACAGCAAAAAATAGAAATCAACCAGACCCAAACGCGACCCACAGCAAAAAAGTATAAGTTAATCCAACCAGCAGCAAAAAATAGAAGTCAACCGGACCCAAACCCGACCCACAGCAAAAAGTAGAAGTAACACGACCCGCAGTGTAAAAATTAGCCCCGACCCGCGCATCAGATTGGAGTTTCCAAATTTCTAAAATCGCCCCCCCCCCCCTTGAGGACTCTCCAGATCCGCCCTTGCATTATTGTTCAGTTCAACTGATTTGAAAGGAATAAAATTTATGATTTAAGTTGTTTTGTTTGTTAACAGATGGCAGAACTATACAATCAATAGAATGCTTTTAAGTCAGAGTTATGACATCATTGTTCATTTGACTTTTGGTTTTTAGAAGCACAGAAGCTGTTTCTTCTTATTTTATTCCCTTTATATCTTTGCCCAAATGTGGATAATTTTCTTAATCCGAATACATTTTGCAAGAAGATGATTATATTTAATGCAATGGCTGTAATGTTTAGTAGTTCTAAAATAGAACTTTATTCAGTCACATATTTTGAAACCAGAACTGTTTTGTGAACTGCAATTTGTTATTCGTTGTATTTGTCAAGTTTTGCTTGAGAATGTGAAAAAAAAATAAGAAAACCCGAAGAAGGATTATTTTCTTCAAAATTCACCTACAATTATTAATGTTGCATTTCTCTTCTATCAATGTTAAAACCATTTGTTTAGTACGTTCTGTTGTTTCTTTTCCACCGCCTCCTTTTTCTTTTTCGTTACAAAAATTGATTTAGCTTTTACTAAAAATTTAATGAAGATTGATTCAAAAATACGCTTTTAAATTTTAAAGGATAGTACAGAATACAAAAACAAAAATGTTTTCTCCAGATAACCGGAGTCCGAAGTAGTGTATTTTTTGAAAAATACAGGGTGTGTCAATCTTTTCCAAATACAAATCTTATTCATATTTTTAAGAAAAAAAAATTCATTTCAAAGAAATTTGCAACAAGCTTATCTCGCTTAGTATAAAATCCAATGCCATGTTAAAAAATGATACAGGCTTATAATATTCTGATAGTTTAAACCGTATGCTCTGTCAATTACTTTCGGAAATATGGAACCTTCAGTTTAATGCTATTTGGATGTGTATAGTGTCTACTTCCAAAACTTTTCGTGATATTTTTACATTTTACAAAATGGTATCAATAACTGTCACATATGAACATGCACTGCAGTGAAATGAATTCAATATAAATGAAGTGTAAAGAGACTGCAAATACTAGTCAAATAACTTGGATGGGAAATTCAGCATGCACTTCACATATGACGCATAAAGACATTATTGTTCTAGAAAGAAAACCGGAAGATATAAAAATTGGAACTTCAGAAAACGAGCGATCTATACAAGAAAAATTTCGTTGAAATGTTCACGTTAATATTTACATAATTTAAGAGAAATTTGATGCGTCTTTAAAATTTAGTAAGATAAGAAAAGTGTGTGATACATTAATGCTTTGTAAATGTTTTTCCAAATATCCGAGTTTAAACTAAAGTACTTTTTTACTTTTTTACTTAAATTGTACTTTTTACTGAATAAACTATAATTGCACTATTTTCCGCAGTCTCCTATACAAAATATTTTGTTGTTGCGTTCCCTACCATCCTGTAAATATTGTATCTATAATTTTGAGTCAAAATGTACATTATTAGTAATTATGTGATCCAACCCGAGATACCCGCTTAACCGAATATAGGTGATTTTTAGGTAGATTTCGAAAGAAACACTACCTATTACATTCTACCAGATGTTGGAATTTCTGAAATATTTTTGCATATCTACACCAATCATGACCCATAGAATACAAAACCTTGCCCAGCTCAAAACTTTATCTACCTGTCTATTTATCTATCTATCTCTCCCTATATATATATATAACATTTTTATGGGCACATAACTTCGAAATTTCGCACAAATCTCATCCAAACTGATATATATAAACAAGGGGCAGAAAATCTCTGTCAAGTTTGTTATATGCAAAATTGACTAAAAGGGGTGGAAACAGGGACGGTTTTTGCGAAAACAGACAAAACCACATAACTTCTTAATTATGATACATATCTAATCAGTTTAAAGTTATTATTACTTCTAGGAAAATGACCAAAAATTTATGTATGACAGATTTTTCATATTGGAAATTGTGAACTACAGCCTTTTGAACTTCTCAACTTAAATGATATAAAAATACTTTAAAATTAGGTAATATAAATTCCCTTACTTTGATTGGTCCATCGCTGAATTGGTATCACGGAGGAATATGGTAATCCTTTTGTTGTATCCGTTTTCATATGAAAACACTAGATGAAATTGAAATTAGGAGATTGATGCATATCTGGAACTATCATTTTTAATGAAACAAAATGTTAAATTAAATTAAAATAAAATGTAGTTACATTAATGATAATTATTGATACACTAAATGCAGAAAAATACCCTGGCATGTTTATGCTTTAAGAGCTTATTTAGAGACTAAATAAAAAATAATTTCTCGTTCTTAAGTCCTTTTTGATATTGCAAAATATACTGAAACACCCATGACGTCAGTGAGGAAAACAGTTCATCTTCTTTTGGAAACCCGGTGACATGTTAATTTTCTTGATCACATTACTTAAACGATAATTTATTAATGTTTATAACTCAGGAAATCATTTATCTCTAACAATCATTAAAAATATAATCAAGGGACGAAACAAATAGAGTTTTAAGAAAAAAATTCATAACTTCGTCAATTCTCAAGATATCAAATCCACTTAAATATTATAAATCTTCTTAATATTATCTACGACATTTAATTTAACAAGTTTCTGATGACACCAACTCTTACAGAAGAAAAAAAAAAATAAAAACGAAAAAAAAAGTGGTGGGCTGGTTGAAGAAGTAAAAATTCATAATTTCGTCAATTCAAAAGATTTCAAATCCGCTTAAACTTATTAAAAATATTCTTAATATTATCTTTAACTTTTATATTGACAAGTTTTTGATAGAATGAAGTCTTATGACTAAAATAAATAAATAAATAAATAATAAACAAGAAGTGGGAGGAATAGTAGAAGAAAAAAATAAACCATTAACATGATTCTATTAAAACCAACAGTTACAGAAAAAAATAAATGAAAAATTCATCAAAAGCGGACTTATAAAATTGTTAAACTAGGATTATCTCTAATCTTGATTTAGCTTTTGCTTCAGAAATTAGTACTTAACATCGAAATCTACCTGTACCTGTTGGCGGAAAGACAGGGATTTTTTTTAAAATGGAAATGGACTTTTTACATTTATAATTTTCCTTGAGATTACACACTAACAATAACAAAAAGCTTTTTCTTATGAAACATATCAATAATGTATTCAAATAATGTTTATAATTAGTTAAAAGCGAGAAATTCGTATTTGTCGTATGCAAGAGTTAATAGCCAAAGATATCGCCAAAGATTTTGCTTCTTACTGCAGTCTTTTTTATTATGATTATTGTACGGATTAAAGCTTATAGTTAAAGTACATGTCTGTTTTATTTATGTTATTATATTTATTTATTTATTGATGGTTTAAATTTCGTTTGAGAATATTATCCGTAAACGAATACTCAACTGATTAAAATAATAAAACTTTGTAAAAAATCACCATAAAATTAAAACAAAACACAGGACGCGTTTCGAGCTAAAAACATAACAGCTCGTCATCAGCTAAGCATACACGTGTCCGAAAACGAACAAGTTCAAAAATGAACTGAAGAAAAAGAATGTTGCGAAGAATGCGACAGATGGCGCTACCTGATAGAGGGATATGCAAAAGGGAAATGTGTTGAAAAAAGATAGAAGAGAAAATGAAATGGAAAAAATGGAAATAAAAGAAAAAATAAAAATAAAAGAAGTAAATTAAAAATATAAATAAAAATAATAAATAAAGAACTATAAAAGAACAAGAAAAAAATCCAAATTATTATTATTATTATTATTTTTTTTTTTTTTTTTCACAAAATAAAAAGAAAAGAAACAAGAGAAAAGGGAAAAGAATTACAAAATTAATTTCCACGCTGGAGATAGGAAAGGAGATGATGGGAGATCATTGACAAGATTAGCAGAATTTTTAGAAATAAAATATGCTTCATGAAAATCCAAGTGAGAGGGAGAGGCAGGGGAAGAAATAATTTTGGCCATGGAGAAATTGAAACAATGACTGGAAGACCAACAGTGAGAAGCAATCGAAGATTTAGAGATTTCTTGATTTGCAATATATCTCTGATGCTCGCTCTGATATATTGCAAATCAAGAAATCTCTAAATCTTCGATTGCTTCTCACTGTTGGTCTTCCAGTCATTGTTTCAATTTCTCCATGGCCAAAATTATTTCTTCCCCTGCCTCTCCCTCTCACTTGGATTTTCATGAAGCATATTTTATTTCTAAAAATTCTGCTAATCTTGTCAATGATCTCCCATCATCTCCTTTCCTATCTCCAGCGTGGAAATTAATTTTGTAATTTTTTTCCCTTTTCTCTTGTTTCTTTTCTTTTTATTTTGTGAAAAAAAAATAATAATAATAATAATAATAATTTGGATTTTTTTCTTGTTCTTTTATAGTTCTTTATTTATTATTTTTATTTATATTTTTAATTTACTTCTTTTATTTTTATTTTTTCTTTTATTTCCATTTTTTCCATTTCATTTTCTCTTCTATCTTTTTTCAACACATTTCCCTTTTGCATATCCCTCTATCAGGTAGCGCCATCTGTCGCATTCTTCGCAACATTCTTTTTCTTCAGTTCATTTTTGAACTTGTTCGTTTTCGGACACGTGTATGCTTAGCTGATGACGAGCTGTTATGTTTTTAGCTCGAAACGCGTCCTGTGTTTTGTTTTAATTTTATGGTGATTTTTTACAAAGTTTTATTATTTTAATTGCTTCATATCGCCAGTTTTCGGTGCTGTTTCGCTGAATACTCAACTACTTATATATTTTTTCATGTGTAAAATGGTTCCTATTTCGTAATTGTGCTAAACACAATAAAGATAGATTTTTAAAAATTCGTGCATGAAACTTATTTTTAAAAAAATTTAAAAATCTGTAAATTAAGATACAGTGTTCAAACATATTACAATGAAAAAAAAAAACATTTTTTTTTATTCGATTTATAAAAATTCGAACTGCGAGATACTTGGAAGCTAAAGCAATTGCAGGAAAAGCGAAATTTGTTGCTCAGATGTTGCTACCGTCGATATGACGTCAGCGTTACTGACGGACATGTTTTTGCATTATAATATAGATTCTACACTATAAAAAGATCTTAATTTAGGAAAATACACTGTAATCACGAATAAGAATATACAATAACCTCTTCTGGCTTCTACCCTGAGTCCAAAGCGTTCTTTACCCTTTATCTACTTTCGGTACTTATCAGTGCCATTAAACTAACATGTTATAAAATTCATTTAATCCATCGATTAGTTATAATATAGTTTGTAATGATTTATAGATGCATTACTTTATATTGTTCCAAAAGCATTATTGGTTATACAAAACTAAAATATTTTTTGAAGCATGATTCCTTTAGCCTTTGCATTTTTTCAGCTTTTTTGGCGTTAGAGAGGGGATGGGGGAGGATTTTTTAATTAGGAAATATTTATATGTTTCTATTGTAAGAAGATTATATTTGTACATTTCTCAGTTCTACAAAATACTAAGACAAATATTTAAAATAAAAGATTTGAGAGGGGTTATAAATATTGCACAAACAAAATTCAAATTTAATTAATCCTTCTAAATCCTTCTAAAATTTATTAAATGATTATGTAAAACTTCTAATGCAGTTTAAATAATTCACGAAAAATACTTTAGAAGATAAAATTTTCATGAATTTATAATGTTATATATTTAGTAAGTAATTAATAATAATTAACACAATTATGAATTGACGAGGCAAATCGTTGACATATAAACATTTACTGGAACATTTCACAAACAATTACAAACATCACTTGCACGACGACAGTAACATGACACAAAGCTAGAGAACAATTCTCTTATACTTATTTCTGTGGGAGGAAACTGTGGTGCTGCCATCTACCTATTAAATATGGAAACCAAACATCTCAGCTCTCCCTCACTTAATATTTCAGCCGGTCGGGAGATCTTCTGTACCTACTGGATCTTCTAAGTACATGTGGAGGAAAAGAAGAGTTAGTTTTTAAAAGTTCAGCAGCTTCAACTATTGAACTAGTGGGAACAGAAGGTTTTGGAAGTATTGGCTCAGAGTCAGTTGATTTTGGACATGAAGAATCAGGATCATGAAATTCAGTTGGTGTAGGACCTGGAGTATTTGGCTCATGAGAATCATCTGGTTGTAGATCTGCAATACTAGGCTGTATTGGTAGAAAATCACCTCGTTTCACTAGTGCATTTTCACTTTTGAAATTTTCTGTATCACTTTCTTCAGAATTTGGATCATTATCTAAAGAAATCTCTGAACCTACATTAGTTATTTTATTAACAAGCCTTTCCAAATATTCGATCCAACTTTAACACAATATTGTAATTTTCCTTCTTTTGCTATTATTCGATCAATTTTCCACTTGGCTTCTGGAGTATAATTTCTTACAGCTACATTCTAGTTATTTACAAAGTCTTTTATTTTAACTTTGGACTTTTCTTCATCTTGTTTATCATGTCTAAAATTTGTAATATTCGGCACTATCAAATCTATTTTTGTTCTTATACGACGTTTAAGAAATAGAGATGCAGGAATCCCCCCCCCCCCCCCCGTTGTAACATGGGGCATCTTCCTATATTGCAAAAGGAAGCTATTTAATTTCATTTGTAAAGTACCAGGTTCGGAAGCTAAGGCTTTTAATCCACGTTTGAGAATTTGCACATATCTCTCCGCCTGTCCATTTGTAGCTGGATGGTACGGAGCACTGAACTTTTGTTTTAAACCATGATTTTTCAGAAATATCTCAAATTCTGCAGAAGTAAACTGTTTAGTATTATCTGATACTAAAGAAATAGGAAAACCGTGTCTTGCAAAAAATGATAAGAGACAAGTAATTGTATTTGCTGCAGTTGTACTGGGAACAATAAAAACTTCTGGCCATTTGCTATGGGCATCAACCACTAAAAGAAGCATTTTCCCCATAACAGGATCAAAATAATCAATATGAATTATTTGCCATGGAGATGTAGGCCATTTCCAATGATGTGTATCAACTTTGGGAGGATTAATTTTCAAATTTACACAAGTAGTGCAATTCCGTGCAAGATCTTCAATATCTTGGTCTATACCTGGCCACTATACAAAACTACGGGATAAAAACTTCATTTTAACTATACCAAAACGACCAAAGTGTAACTCTTTTAATATTTGGTTTCTATGAATTTCAGGGATAACTACCCTACATCCTTTTAAAATATAACTATGTTGAAGAGTAAATTCTTCTTGTTTACCACCAAGAAAGTAAATTTTTAGG
This sequence comes from Maratus speciosus, assembly GCA_963932465.1. Classification (NCBI taxonomy): domain Eukaryota; kingdom Metazoa; phylum Arthropoda; class Arachnida; order Araneae; family Salticidae; genus Maratus; species Maratus speciosus. The sequence continues at coordinate 331,579,063 of OZ010786.1, forward strand.
AATTTCAGAACCAGAAATGAGGTGATGAAAAAATTGACGTAAAATGGTATCAGATTTTGTAGCTGAAGCAATAGATTTAGAATTTAATGGTAAGATAGGGAATGATTGATTTGAAGAATTTCAGATTCATCAATTTTGAATTTAATTGTTGAGGTAAATCTTCACTACGTAAAGTAAGTTGTGAAAGAGCATCAGCATTTCCGTGATCAGTAGTTTTTTTTTTTTTTATAACGGATATCACATTGAAACGCTTGTAAATAAATTGCGTATCGTTGCATTCTAGCAGCCGATAAAACAGGAATACTTTTAGAAGGAGAAAAAATAGACACTAAAGGTTTACTGTCAGTAAATAAGGTAAACCTGTTGCCATACAAATATTGAAAAAAATTCTTCACACCAAATATAATCGCTAATGCTTCTTTATCAACTTGACTATACCGTTTTTCTGCATTATTCAAAGTTCTCGACACAAACCCAATAGGCTTTTCAATGTTATCTGGCATCATATGCGAAAGAACTGCAGAAATACTATAAGGAGAAACATCAGTAGCTAAAACTAAAGGTAACTTAGGATTAAAGTGAGTAAGAGCCCTGTCAGAAGTAATTTCGTTTTTTATACTTTTAAATGCTTGCTCAAACTTATAAGACCAATTAAACTTAACATTCTTCATAAGCAAATTATTTAAAGGATTTGCAATAGTAGACAAGTTTGGTACAAACTTATCATAAAATGTAACTTAGCCTAGAATTGCTTTAAACTGAGATAAATTTACTGGCCTTGGAGCATTTGAAATTGCTTCAATTTTATATTGTGTTTTATGAATACCATGTTTATAAATTTTATAACCACAGTAAGTAATCTCATCTGCCATAAAGAATTATTTTTCTTTACTTATCCTAATGTTATAATCCCTTAATCTTTCTAATACTTGCTTTAATCTTTGTAAATTAATTTCATCTGTGTCACCTGTAACCCCAATATTATCTAAAAAAATTGTAACTCCCTCAATTCCTCTTAAAATATGCTAAATCTTTCTTTGCCATATAGTAGGAGAACTAGCAAGACCCATGTGTAACTTAAGGAATTTTAATAATCCTTTTGGTGTATTAATGGTCAATACTTCTTGTGATTTTTCATCTACAGGTAACTGTAGATAAAATTGATTTAAATCATTTTTTATAAAATGTACATCACCACCTAATGTAGCTAACATATCTTTTATTTTAGGTAAAGGATACTTTTCAAATTTCAGAAATTTATTTAACATTAATTTAAAACCACCACATAACAGAATTTTCCCATTAGGCTTATCCACTAGATCTATAGGAGTTGCCCACCTGCTGTTTGTAACTGGTTTAATAACACCTGCGTCTTGTAAATTTTGTAATTCTTCATTGACTGCTGCACGTAGTGCATAAGTGACAGTCTTGCTTTGCCAAATATGGGTATAGCCTCTTTTTCAAGACAAAGTTCTGCCTGCAAAACTTTAATCTCCCCAGCCTTATCAGTATATAAATCAAAAATTTCCTGTAGCAAACCTTGTAATTTATCAGAATAATTTACAACTTCATACACATATACTAATTTTAAATTATGTGGTGAAATATCAAATTCAGATACCCAATCTCTACCAAATAATAATTGAAAATTATCTTCTTTTATCAAATACAACTTTACCTTTCTATTTTTATTTTCTTAAGTAACATTTACTTCAACATAACCTACAGGTTTGAAAATTTCACTAGTTGCAGTTTTTAACTGAACATCTGGAGGAAAAATTTTATATTAGATGTAAATATCCAACCGAGCGAAAAAAATGTCCCAGTTTTTTGCCCAGTTGGAAATTTACATCTAATATGATTTATTTACCAATTAGAATAATCTAGTGAATTAATCTAGTGAAAAATTTTATGATCAAGAACAATTCTGCGAAATCCTTTTAAAAGAACTGCAGAAATTCCAGATCCTGTATCTAATTCCATATTGGCTCTAGCCTTGTTTTCAATGAAAACAGACAACTTAATATGATCTGAACATTTATCATATTTAACAGTTAATACATTTACAGTATTTAAAGAATTTACCTGTTTTTGAGAATTTATAATTCTACTTACCTTACTTAAATGGCTTTTTCCTAAAAAGGTTGCAAGTAACATTAATAAATCGACATGAATTTGCTGAATGTGAGGCATTTCAACATCGATAGCACTTTAACTTATTTTTGTTCATGTCAGAAAGCGTATTATTTACATGATTGTTGACATTTTTGAGAATAATTTTGTAATTTCTTATTTTGTACACTAGCCACCTCTGGCGACCAGTTTGGTCTCCCTTAAATGTATGCTAAGCATTGCATCATGTTACTTTCATTCTTAAACTAATTGACTTGCTCAATCCTTCCCCGAGCCCAAAGATTCTGATAGAGAAATCAAGAATTCTTTGCGAACATGATAACATTTTATACATTTTTGTTGTTATGCATACTTCATCTTTTTTGACAAATACCACTTAATTTTCGTAGCTGTAAAAATGAGTGAAATTTCAAGTGTTTAAACTAAAATTTGTTCATAAATTATCTAAAGTAAACTTATTTTACTTAAACATTCTGTTACTTCAATGCTATTTTTTAGTATTGATAAATTTATTTAAATTTTGCAAATCATGCATTTGTAAATTTTTTTTCACTACTTAATAACTAAATAATGAATTTATATACTTTTGGTTTTATAGATTTTATTGAGTTCATAAATGTGACAATATAGTAACGTAACTTAGAGAAATAGCAAAATAAAACACTCGTGAATGCAAGCAGTCAACAAAACGTTAGCGCCACCAATTTATCTACTATGACGTCATAAGAATATTGTCCATTCATTGTTGTAAAATCTGCTTTGCGAAGGATTACCACCATGGTCTAATATTTTCTACTGTTTATGAAGAAAGAATCTCTTGTGTTGTTTTACTTTATGGGGTGAAATAGAAAGATGTCAACTTAATTTCAATTGAAATTATTTTGGAATACATATTTATTTGAATGTAAATTAGAAACAATACTTTGATGTTGAAATGAAATATATTAGTTTATGTTGTTATTATTACGATTAATTGGCTATTTAGGTACTTTTCCATTACAGGGGCCTTGGCATTATTTTTTTTTTTTTTAACCTTGACGCAGTTTGGGCTTCGAAACGTGAAATACGTTGATAAAATATGTAAATAGCTATGAAAAGAAACCTGGTGAACTTTTATTTTTATTTATATGTATTTATTTGCATATAAACAATTTATTTACACATATTATACAATATTTGTTTACATAGAAATTACTTCTGTTTCTGTATAAAAATAGATTATTGGCTTCTTTAGACTAAATAAGTTGTATACAAATGGAAAAAATTGCTTATGTATATGAAATAGGATATAGATTGCCGAAAAATACAATGCCAATTTTTTTTTTCTCACCAAGAACCTATGCTGAAAAAATATTTATTTATTTATTTATTTATTGTACTTTCAATGAGGTAAATGAAATATGTGTATTTTAAATGAAAAATTTATTTTAAATGAAATGAGTGATAGGTTTATATTTTAATGAAACGATGGTCATGGAAGAATATTTGGCGATTTATTACCTTCGCCCGACTAATACAAAAGTACCAAAATGTCCGTTTGGCATATAAAAAGTGAAGCGGTCAGCCCACAACTATTGATGACAGTCACATGACTTCGGCTTTTATTATATAGATTTTTCGTACTAGAAATTTTATTTATATTGAAATTTTTATGTTTAATTTCAGCAATTTCAATATCTACTTTATATAAAGCTAAAGCTTTCTCAATAGCTTTTCCAAAATTTAAATCATCAACTTGCGTAATCAATTTATTCTAAATGCTTTCATTTTTCAGATCACGCAGAAACTGTTCCAGTAAATTTTCCTTTAAAGTATCACTAGTAAATAAACAAAAGGTCGTACCCTTTTTTAATCTAGCAGCAAAATCTTGAATAGATTCACTGTCATTTTGAAAACATTTTCTAAATGTAATACGTTCTATAAATTTGTGGGGGCGAGGCTTAAGTGTTTAAGCAGAATATCAACAATTTCATTATATTTTAAAGTTTCACAATCCTTAGGTACACATAAATTAGCAAATAAACTATATAATTTCGGTCCTAATAATGAGAAAAGAGCAGGAACTTTTTTCTGTTATGGTATGCCATGCAGAACGAAATTTTGTTCTAATCTTTTCACGCAAGTTGTGAAAGATTCAAATTTTTCATCAAACTCCTTAAAATGCGTAAACATTTTACTTTATTAAAAGCTGAAAAGAGAAAAAAGGAAGTATCACTTACCACAGCCGTAAAGATGATGACTTAATAATATCACATTGAAGTATTTATTGCAGAGAAGCGTAGAATTTTGAAAACGAAAGTAAAGCCATTTCCCCCGGCACGATTATCATTTTCGTTAAGCCTTTTTCGGTGAAATTATACCTTATTTTGATCGTCGCCACTTGTTATATATTTAGTAAGTAATTAATAATAATTAACAGAACTATGAATTGAGGCAGGTCGTAGACATGTAAATATTTACTGGAACATTTCGCAAATAATCACAAACATCACTTACACGACATCAGTCACATGACACAAAGCTGGAGAACAATTCTCTGATACTTAATTCTGTGGGAGGAAACTTTGGTGCTGCCATCTACATATTATAAATGGAAACAAAACATGATACATAGTTCAATACATAAAGGGTTAAAATTATTTTGTTAGAAACATCAAAGGCAATTTATTTTCGCGATCAATGTTTCTTTGTCTGCCACTAACTTTTGGAAATGTTTCCGACCATCTTTTTTTAATTGCAGATTTCGACTGTTTTTAACCCGAAATATACATTTCTAGGAAGTTATAATTTATCAATAAATATTTGCGTGTTCAAAAAACATGTTTTTTTATGAAATGCGATTAATTAGCAGCATTGATTTTAACATTAACAGAAAGAAAGCCAAAAAATGCCCTTTTAAATGCAAACAACATTTTTATTGTTGGATTTAAATCATCATTATAAATGCTACACATATTAATATGAAAGTTTCAGTAATTTTAAATGTATTCGAATTTAGGAACTTTGAAAATTTGAAAACAATTTACAAATAATAAATATATGTATATAAAATAAACTGTTAAACACGGAAAATACATACTTAACAATAGGGAAATATTGCAAATCTGCTTCTCTTTTGGAGTTAACCCTCTAGTGCATGATTTTTTTATTTTCCTTTTTAAAAATATATTTGATTCTTTAATGGGCATACATTAAAGGAAAAATACTGAACAAATTATCATTCTTATATTTTTCCATATTTTGGATTTTTTTTAAATGGTAGCCAAATGGCAACACCATGCATTAAGCGTATTCTAAGCATGTTCTACAATACTTATCTGTTTTTTTTTTTTTTTTTTTTTTTTTTTTTTTTTTTTTTTTGTATTAATTGTCGGGTGGCATTTTGCAGCATGGGATTCTGTCTCTTCTTATTATTCCAAGGCACGAAATTACTTTTTATTTTAAAAGTATCATTAGGTTCACTGGTGTTTAATAGTTATCAAAATACAGTTCATAATTTACAGGTTCAACAACTGGATGAGTCAGTCTAGCATTGACTCAAACGCTAACCTCCGAGTCATGTCCACTTGGCAGAATGGTTGTATTTTTTTCGCAATAAATATCAAAATTACACGCAAATCTTGATACTCCTGGAAAAAATAACAATTTAAAACCATATTTATGGGAGGTTTTTTTTTTTTGGGGGGGGGGGGGTATACTGCTTCATGGTGACGAGCCTTTTTCGCACTTATTCGCTATCTTCCCCATTAGACAATGTATTATCTTTCAGATGGGAAAATTGTCGTGTACTTTCAAATGTATTCCAGATCATAGTGTGACTACCTGGTGGTACACCAGTGACAGGGTTCACAAACAATATTATGATTTTAAAGTTTGCCATGCTTCTCAAGGTACAAATTCTCAGATATATATATTTTTTTTGTATCTGTCGAGCATATAATGAGTGGCTTTTGAATATGTTTTAGAATACTATATAGGATTCTTTGTTCAGAGATATGCTCAAAACGTACTGGGTGGGAAAATTCAAAAAAATATTTATATGGTGTTTTCAACCCCTTAACCTACAATGACGGGCATAGCCCGCGTACGATGATCGATCCAAATGTAAATTCTTCTTACCACTAAAATTTCACAGTAAATATAGTTTAATTTAATCGTCGAAATTCCATGATTAAACAAGGCGAAAATCTCTATTAAATGTTAGTAGTAGCTATGGATTTGCCAAACCGTGGAGCTGTTAAAAGTAAATCGTAGGTTAAGGGGTTAATGATAAAACACTTTCATGCAGAGAAACATCCCCAATAATCTTTATCCAAAAAGGATCTGGCTGAAGATTTTAAAGCTTTCACTTTTTTCTGTTTATGTTTACCTGGCTGTTTTTATTTTGATGTAGATGGAATATTCACTATCCTAACGTTTGCATCAACATTGTAGTCATTTTCATTAGCTGATTTAGCTGCTTGTAAATCACAATCAATCCCATCATAAGCGTCTGAACCGTTTTGAACAGAAGGTTTGGATCAAAAGGTGTATCGTCATTGCTGTAATTGTCGGAAATGACACTTTCACTTGACAATACAATCCATATTTCTTCTGTTAATAATATTTAGTGTCTTTGCTTTAAAATATATGTTGAACATCATGAGGCTTTATCAGAACAAATTTTTGGATGAAAAATAGACAAAAAAGCAAGATGAAGCAATCAACAAATTCATTGAACAGAATACTAAAAATGTAAATAAAAGCGGAACACTATTCATGATGTTGCCAAATGGCAACAAACGTATATTCACATGCATACAATATTTGTTGCAAAAAAACCTTACTGAAAATTATTTAAAATAACTTTTAAAAGCATATTCTTTTAAAAAAGAATTTTGTCAAATGAAATTTTGCATTTTAAATATTTTTTATTTGTGTTAGAAATCCATCTATGGCTAGTAAAATGGAAGGCTTCAAAAGTTCCTTTATATTTGTAACTTATAAACAACTATTATCACTTATGGTATTTTTTTATGAACTAAACCAAAGTATAGGGTCAAAATGAATATGTAACGCATAAAGTTATCAAAAAGCAACGGTAAATAAACGGTAAGGAGAGAAAAATTAATTTGTTACCAATTGGCAACAGTATGCACTAGAGGGGTAAGGATAGTTATTTCAGCCATTAGACGCTAGAGGGCTGGTCTAACTGAGTCTTAACTGGGATATTCTGTTTTACTGGACTTGTATGGTTTAAATTTCTTTTACTCTGGATTTGTATACTTTTAGAAATAAAAAAATCACCCAAAATAACATAACTTTATTTAATTCTTTATAGAACATAAATTGCAATTACAATTTTCCACGTTTGGAAATCAAGCGAAAGATGTATTTTACATGAAGAATCATAGTCAATCATAGAAAAAACTCTATTTACTTCTGTTTCTTCAAACATGCGAAAACAAAATGGAACGTGCCTTTGTCTTGTAAGTAAATGTGTTTATCTGTCATTAATAATTTTGGAGCTGACGCAAATATGATAAATTGCACAGTTTACTTTTTATTCTTTCATTCAAATATTTTTTCTAATTTACGATGCTCTTTAATAAAAGATAATAAAGATTGCCTTCTTTATTAATAAAAAACTTTACATAAGATGAAAAATACTAACGTATAATTTGTAAATTATTTATGAAACCCTTCTAAAGAGGAAGGGCAAAGGAATAGGTGTAAAATTCCGTACTAGAGACTTTTCTTTGATATCAGATACATTATTTGCGTTCTATGCTATCGTGTTTTCACTAAATTACATGTACGCAAATTTCGGTTTTATAAATTTTGCTGTAATTTTAACAGTTGGCAACACAGTTGAAAAGTGTGTATGAATGTAGTTTGACCGCCTGTCTGTAAATCTGTCCTTACTTTAACCCACATGAAAATTCCGAAAATTATTTGCGGTTCATTTTATTTAAATTGTGAATTTAGATATCTAGTTTCACTGTTAGAAATACTGAAATTTCTCAATAGCAGTGTGTTATTGTTGGAATTTGTTTCTTAATCTATGCCTTATGCATAATTTTTCGTTCCTTTTTTTTTTTTTTAATCTTTTCTTAGCATTACTTCTAATCAAAATTCTATAAAAAATTTGTGAATATTGATACGTGCATTTTCAAATACTTACATTAACACTTGAAAGACAGCGAGCGGTCATTTTGACCGCTACCATAGGAATATACTTAGGTTCTAACCAGAAATTTTTTTTATAAAACTTGTTTAAAAGGTACAAAGAAAAAAAATCTTGTTAAATAAATAATTAAATATAATTTAAAATAAAAATTCTGGTGGGAAATATTTTTCTAAAATTTGAGTAAAATTCGCCGTCTTTCTAGTGTTAAATTTATTTTTTTTTATATCTTTTTCTCCAATAAATATTACGACATTTTTATTTTCTAATTGATATATTATAATCTGCTATTTTATGATATGCAAATCCCATCAAAATACATTTTAACTTGGACAATACTCAAACAAGGAAAAAACGTTAATTGGTATTATTTCTATATATATGATATTTTCTGCTACGTTTGAAAAAATATATCTTTTACTTAAGTAATTAATTAGAATCAAACTCGTCAGGGGAATTTTAATATTAATTCACAATATATATAAATATATGTAATGTATTTGTAGATTACACTAGTTATTGAAGGAATAAAATAATAACTGTCTTCTAACAAAATACTGTACTTTAAGGCTGGACATTGAACAATATCCATGAGAAAAACGATATAAAAAAAGAAAGATTGCGAAGTAACACGACAAAACAATCATTTTTATTAATATTCTAGTTATAGTACTTTTTGTCTTTAGATTTCTTGGATCGAAATATTGTTATTACCGAAGATGAAATAAAATTACCTTTTAAACCTTTTTCATATTTGGAGTAGTAATCACAGCTGTTTTAATTCTGTTATGTTTCTGCTACAAAAAATAAATTGAATGACTTTTTTTTTAAACAAAAGTTTTTCCGGAAACAGGTCTATAAGCATTACTAAAAAAAACTATAAAAAGTTAAATGGCGATATATAAAAGTTTGTAATTACAATTAAATAGAAATTTTGAACTGATTATTGTAAACTGTCACTGCAATGGAAGACTGTTTTTTAATTAAAACATTTTTTTTTTCCTCCGGAAGTAAAATTTTATTTTATATATTTTACTTAGATTTGTCATATTTTTCATGAATTGGATAATTTTTAGAAGCTATTTTACAATTTTACATTGTCATTTACATTGTGTCAAATGTGTTTATTAAGATAAATGTTAAAAAAGAGAACAGATTATTTAAATAACTATATACTGTTTGTTTTTGATTCATGTTTAGTTAATTAAAAACGTATGTTTTATAATTTATTATAACGTAAAATACAAGACTCAATCAATTACATCACAACACTTTAAATCATTAGGCAATCAATTTGACTAGTTGTTAAGAAATTTCTCACAATATTTATAAAAAATTATAAGATATTTTGATTGCAATATATTTTTCTTAAAGGCAGAAAACGTGATTTTATGAGATATAACAATCGATATTGCGCATTCAATTGTTATGTTATTTGCATATACTGTCAGCTGGAAATACGTAAAGCCTCCTTTTGAATTTTTTGTGTGTTTTTATTAATAACTTACAAATCGGGTATTTAGCATCGAGATTTTCAACACTGTGACTATAGAATGCTATACAAAATCGACTGAAAATAAATTATGTGCAAAAACGGAAAATGTACTACCAGCAATGTTACTGTCTATTCCCCGTTTTTTCAAATTACTTCCACTTTTGTAGTCTCCATTTTTCAGGACTGAAATTTTCTGCTATCCAAAATAGGAAATTTCTGTTGAAAATTATATTTGACCAATAGGACAATCTAAAATTAATCTAAATAATAATTATGTATACTGATGCATATTTAGACATAGGAATAGGTAGTAAAAAAATTGTATTAAAAATTTATTTAATTTTTATCTCAATGTCTTCATCAGGATTTGAACTATGTTACTCGCTATTAAGGGATGAATTTTGTGTTACTGTTTAAAGCAACTGGCGACACCTAACGTTTGGTTCTAGGCCAAAACATAAATTACGAAAATTTAGGTGGAATTTATCCCGTTTATTTTACATTTGAAAAGGTGCATTTGTGTTTATTTGTCTTGGAAGAAACACTTCCGGTTTTAACTTTCAACAAGAAATGATAAAAAAGAAAAATTATTTATTTGTGTTTATTTCTGTAATATGTACGACTTCCACTCAAAATGGAATGTCTTTTTTTAAATACAGAAATTTCACATACGTCGGCAGTCTGAAAAGTATTCGACATTTGAACGAAAAAAATATACCTGACGAGATTTGGTCCTCTAATCCCCTTTAAAATAGGCCCATTGTGCCTCCACACACTTAGCCCAAAGTTCTTTCTACTGTCGAAAATACTTCTGGAAGACTTTTTTTGTTGGTTGGTTGGTTATGTTTATGACGGCCAATTATCAGCACGATGGATATAGGCCCTAAGAGAGAGAGTGTCTTCCGTGGGGGGTCCTTTTCAGGGAACCTAACCCGTATTTGCGCTTGGGAAACCAAGGTTCGAAGAAAACCACGAAAACTCCGAACGATTAGGCCGACGGGCGCAATTAGGATCGAACCCAGCACCTCTAATCTACCAGCTTCGAGAACAGAGCCTCTCGGCCACTGGTGGAGCGACTTTTGTTTTGGAATGGTTTACAACTCCTCCGTCGTATTCTGCATGCCTCATCTCTACTCTCAAAAAGGGTTCCTTTCAATGGCTCCTTCAATTTCGGAAACAACCAGGAGTCGCAAGGAACCATGTCTGAAAAGAATAAAGTTGGGGAACGACTGAATTTCCATGTTTTGTTAAGAAACTCTAAATCAAGTGCAATGAATGAGCTGAAAAATTGATAAATCTTACGACACCTGATGATTCTTCGAATTGTTTCGTTTTGAAAATTCCCAAGCCTTGACAATATTTCATGCAGTACCTTTGCTCAACATCCTCCGTTCATTCATCTTTGCTTCGTTCATTCATCTTGAGAGATATCAAAATCCGACGAACACGTATGACAGCACCTCACTCGGCATCCAAAAGGCAACGACTGTCTCACTGGGATCGAGGAAAAATTAAAACATGTGCATTAAGATAAATCATTCCAATGTGCACAGTGGCGCTGCTTTAGAATCACTATTGCTCGCGGAAAAAATAAAGGTCGGATATTTATCAGACAAACCTCATATTACCAACCGCATGTATACGGAATTTTTTATACTGTACAAGCAGTTTTAAAAAAGCAGCAACAAGTAACTGAATTCGTGATTTTCTTGAAACCGCATAAAAACACTCATGATATTCACTTTGTCTATTTTTTTATTTACTTATTGTTTGATAAGGGGCGTATTAAACGAAAATAGCTTAATAAAACAGAAAGTTTTTCCAACATAGTATTGTGACAACACTTTATTGTTACCTACATTAACTTTAACTATATTATTGTAAAAAAAAATGATTCATACGCTATAAATCTACCATGTAAAGGTTTCTGAAAATCAGGTTGAAAAAAAATTGCTTTTTATTTAATTTTGTTTTTATCTTGAAATTTATATTTCCGAAGAATAGATGAATTCGCTAGGTATTTAAATAGCATTCGATTAAACATCTAAAATCGAAAATATTCACAGATTAAGACTTTTGCAGTACATTCTTTATCAGAATATGGAATATAAGTTTAAAAAAAAAAAATAATAGGTTATTGAAGGCTTTTTAAAGCGAAGTCTTACCTGATGAACAGTTTAATAGAAGTATACAATACCAGCTGAATATAAAATAATGTTGTTAATTAAAAGTTGTTTCACTGTATAGAATTATATCAGATGCGTCAGGTTTCTCACGTTACTGACTGTGGGACTAATTAAGATTACTGTTAATTAATATTAATTTATATTTTTGTAAGCATATCACTTTCTATGCAGTTGGATTAGAAAAATAATTTTTCTTATCTACGGGATTGGAATGAGCTTTTATATCTATATCTTTATTCTATGAAAAGTTCCATTGTATAAAGTAAATACCAGCAATCCTTTTATATATGAGAATGTGGATAATAATGGAAATAGATAAAATGAACAAATAAAGCCATTAGGTATCCCTAGTCAATGACCAAGAGAGGAAGTAAAGTGCAGGTAGATTATCTGGATTCATTGATTTTACAGGGGAGAATCCAACATTTTTTCTCAAAGTAGAAGCTGAGAGAGGGAGTGAGTTAGTCTTGGCGTGAGTCTCGTGTGTAGAGGCTGAAATGCTGAGTCCTGGAAAAAAATGAAAGTGCTCCTGAGAAAGTATTGCCTCCTGTGGGGAGAGCGCGAAGTGAGATGCCTGTGTGGTAAACCAGTAAGCCTAGCTGAGTGCGGTAAGATGAGAAAGAATGAAGAATCGTAGTTTAAAATTATTATCGAATACGTAGAAATTAATTTAACGTTCAACATAATGTTGGGCAGGATCTTCTATATCCGATCCTAGAAACGAAAACAATGACATTTAAAGTATTTTTTTTTTGTTTCTTTTTATAAATCATTCTTTAATATTATTTGAATTAATCATAGAAGTTAATGTGAAGCCTTCTCACTTTCTGTCCAATATCAATTACTTATATCGGTGGTGGAAGCCTATCAATGAAACGGCGGTTGGAGTCTTTACGGGTGGTTGACTGGAATTTGTATGATAAACTTCATCATATCGTCTACGAAAAGCGTAATAAGTTGTATATAAGCATGCACCAGACATATCTGCTATGGACCATTTATCGCATACATATCACATATTTCATACAGTTTTAGCATAAAATAGTAAATATAAGTTATCAATTTGACAATCTATTAATAGGTATTTCCAATTGAGAAAAGTTTCGAAAAAAAAAAAACTGATTTTTTATTCTTTCTGTAAATCTTTAATAAAGAAATATTTAATCAAATTATGCAAAATATCCTTTCAAAAACGGAGCATTTAAGTACTTCTTTCATTTCGAACGATCACGAAGCATTTAATTTGTACTAAAAGTTTTGGAAATTAAATGCTTACAACATGTTTGTAATTGATTCCCGAATTTCATATTTAAAAACCCTATATTTAAAATCGATTTCTTCTACTTAAATATTTTTTAAGATTTATTTTCATTATATTTTTGTTCGACTTTCAGACATTTTAAATTGCCTATCAGCTTTAATAACTGTGATTAACAATAATTGTATTACAAGAAATTGATAGCTAGTATAATAGCCAACATGCAAAGATTGGAGGTAATGTAGTTCACGAAAAGATACCCCATATTATAAAAGATGCATTATCTAATAGCCAAATTTCATCTTTTAAAACCCTATATTTAAAATCGATTTCTTCTATTTAAATATTTTTTAAGATTAATTTTCATTATATTTTTGTTCCACTTTCAAACATTTAAATTGCCTATCAGCTTTAATAACTGTGATTAACAATAATTGTATTACAAGTAATTGATAGCTAGTATAATAGCCAACATGCAAAGATTGGAGGTAATGTAGTTCACTAAAAGATACCCCATATTATAAAAGATCAAGATAAAAATAAAAATACTCTAGTTTATTATATTTTATAATATGCACGCAGCTTCATTTAACGAGTCTGCAATGTTGTTTTCGCTGTCAGCACTCTCTCATCATTTTTTATTATAATAGACTTTCCTCTCTGAATTTAATTTAATAATTATTTATTCAACTTTAATGGTATTGATAGAAAATACCCTAGTAATTAGCAATCAAATTAAGATTTATTATATAAACTTCGACGATAATAGCGATTACATAATAATTTTTTTTTTATCATTAATAATAACAATGGCAAATAAAATGTTATGAGATACGCAGAATATTTATTTATCCTTTTAATTTAGATGCTAACTTTAAAAAGAATTCTAAAAGGGTTTGGTGTCAAAATTGTTAGAATAAAAAACAATTGGTCTATATTTATAAATTCTCTCTAAATGTCTCTCTCTCGTCTGTCTTTTACTTTTCAGATTCTAAAAAAGACTATTTCACATTTATTTTTTTTTAATGTTAGAAAACTTGTTATTTTTAATGGTAAAAAAAAAAAAAAAAAAAAATGTTTCAAAATGACAACATATATCTATATATAAAAGAAATTACAATTGTATTTGTTTTTAAAACATTTGGAAAAATGGTTATTGTCCTCGGTCAGGGTAGGAAATCAAAAACATATCTGAAGATTAGTTGATTATTAGTTGATTATTAGTTGAATCTCGCATTTTATTCGTTTTCTGATTGGTCTAAACAGTAATCTGCATTTTCCCTTTACTTTCAACAGAGATTGATACTTCTGTTGCCACGATGACAAAAAAGTAATAAAAAAAAACTACAAAACAAAATTAATAACTCAGAAACAAATTGAGATACAGCTTTCAAACAAACTGCATTTAAAAGTACATTTTTTTCTCTATACGATGGTTTAAAAAGTAATATTGTGGGATGTTTAGTAGTTTAAGAATGAAATTTCATTTAAATTTGGTCCAGGAATATTAATGTTTAATCCATGGCGTACGTAATGTATGACCAGCTCCGTAGAAGTTTAAAAACTTACAGTACCGGAAAATGTAATCCATGGAGTACGTAATGTACGATCAACTCAGTGCGATTTTTTATGTCTTAAATTTTAGTCTTTGAAAAAATCATTTTCCAAATGGTCGTTGTAATTTGTTAAATTACATTTTTTTTCAAACGTTTTTGGGAATTGCTCCATTTGAAAAATTGATAACGTTAACGAGTATCAATACAAATATCTGTAAACACTGTAAAAAAAATTCCGCAACGTTCCTGGGAAAAAATGGGCAGCTGAGTTGCCCATTATTTCCAAGAAACATTTCTTGAAAATGACTGGAAATTTACTGTATATGTTAAAAACATTCTACAGAAATGCCAGTAAGTTTCCTGCGAAATACCAGGAATATTTCTGTTGACAGTAAAACATTACTGACATTTCACAGCATGCGGGATCCGCAGACGATTTTTACATTTCCAGTTGACAATTTTCGCTTTATTATCATTATTTGTTGGAATGAAAAAATATTTTGAAATTGACATCAAAATTATTATTTATAATTTACACGAAAAAATAAATTTTCACTTAAAATTCAATATTGTAAATATATATATGATATATTGTTTCTGAACTTTGCTTAAAATATAAAAATATATAAATGTACATAATAATTAGAAAAAAAATCTAGACATAAAATATTTAGATTTTCGTCAGTAATTATGTTAGTTTACAAGTTAGATAAAATACATATAAATTTTCATGAAAAAAAAAATATTAAAAAGTAATATTGTGGGATGTTTAGTAGTTTAAGAATGAAATTTCATTTAAATTTGGTCCAGGAATATTAATGTTTAATCCATGGCGTACGTAATGTATGACCAGCTCCGTAGAAGTTTAAAAACTTACAGTACCGGAAAATGTAATCCATGGAGTACGTAATGTACGATCAACTCAGTGCGATTTTTTATGTCTTAAATTTTAGTCTTTGAAAAAATCATTTTCCAAATGGTCGTTGTAATTTGTTAAATTACATTTTTTTTCAAACGTTTTTGGGAATTGCTCCATTTGAAAAATTGATAACGTTAACGAGTATCAATACAAATATCTGTAAACACTGTAAAAAAAATTCCGCAACGTTCCTGGGAAAAAATGGGCAGCTGAGTTGCCCATTATTTCCAAGAAACATTTCTTGAAAATGACTGGAAATTTACTGTATATGTTAAAAACATTCTACAGAAATGCCAGTAAGTTTCCTGCGAAATACCAGGAATATTTCTGTTGACAGTAAAACATTACTGACATTTCACAGCATGCGGGATCCGCAGACGATTTTTACATTTCCAGTTGACAATTTTCGCTTTATTATCATTATTTGTTGGAATGAAAAAATATTTTGAAATTGACATCAAAATTATTAATTATAATTTACACGAAAAAATAAATTTTCACTTAAAATTCAATATTGTAAATATATATATGATATATTGTTTCTGAACTTTGCTTAAAATATAAAAATATATAAATGTACATAATAATTAGAAAAAAAAAATCTAGACATAAAATATTTAGATTTTCGTCAGTAATTATGTTAGTTTACAAGTTAGATAAAATACATATAAATTTTCATGAAAAAAAAAAATCCTAAACGTAATTGTATATTTTTTCCGAAAATAAAAAAAAATTCAAATTTGCAGCAATTCAAAGTGTCAAGTATATATCAAATTTAAATCAAATTGTAAAGTGTTAAAATATAAAATTAATTAAAAAAGAAAAAAAAAGTCAAGCGAACGACCTCGGACTCGAACTCGGACCGTACAGGTGGCGTGCGAGCCTTCTGCGTCCACACCACGAAAGACAAATTGAGAGCTCAAACAAATGGGTATTTGAAACGTATGCTAAGCCTCGGTATCTAATTTCTGAAAATCTAAGGCCCATTTGAAGAAATCCTTTCACAAGAATAATTAGAGATAAGAACTCTAAAACATACTTTAAATTAATCAAAATCGGTGAGAATCATGTTTGATGGTCCCCTGGTTAATGGAGATCCAAATAATAGGTGTATTTTTTTTTTTTTTTTTTTTTTACACGGTCTGCTCGTTAAACATTCCACAGACGAGTACGAGAGATAATCTCTTAGCGATGTCACAGAGGTATTGTATTTTCATCTGAATGGTTGACAATAGAGACGTAAAGGATTATGTCGTCTATTGATTTATTTGCATTCCATATTGATTTTTTTACATTCATATAAGGAATTCGTTTTCGACACTCGCGCGCGAGCAACGGATTATAGCAAAAAAATAATAAATGGCGGCCGCAGCGTTTTGCTGTTTCCAACTTTTGTTCAGGAACGTTTCAGATAAGAAAACCAGAATTTCACAGGAAAGAGCTAAATTATTCTGAAAACCTGAGAAAAGGCGAAACGTTCCTGGATTTTACATGGAACGTTACTATTTTTTTTTTTTTTTTTTTTTTTTTTTTTACAGTGAAGGTTATTCTTATGAAAATGAAAGGTAACATTTTGAATTTTAATAATATCTCCTAGCGTTTTGGAATGTGATAATGAAATATAACACATAATTCCTATACGAACTTTTATGGAGAATAGAACTTCTACATTCAATTTTATCAACAATTTAATTTTTTTAATGAAAAATGCATCTTAATGAAAAAATACTTTGTAAATAGTATAAATAAAACTGTTATAATATTCTTTTATAATGAAACTAGGGCATTCTTTTATAGACACCTTATATAATGCATGATTCTTATACGATTTTTAATGAGGAATCGAACAATTATAATCAATTTTATCAATTTTATTTTCTTTATGAAAATTGCATCTTAAGAAGCATGTTTTTAAATAAGTCGAAATTTGAAGTTTTGTTCCAGTGTTGCCAGATTCAGTACTTTTTTGACCCCCGATTGTTGATTGTTACCGATTTTTTTAAATAAAAATATTCGGCCTATTTAACCCATTTATGCCTAGCGTCCCATTTTTGGGACGTTTCACATTTTAATGCATTTCTATAATTTTCTTCTTCTTTATAACATGAAAACTGCATAAAATCATTATTTATAAATGTCTTTATCTATAACCGAGAGATGACAGCTCAAGGTGGATATTTATTTTCTTAAATTAAGGCTTTTTTCGGTGTTTATAGTTCTTAATTTTTCAAGAGGGCGAAATGTAAAAAGTAAGTTTATTTGTATTTTTTCTATCATGGACCCAAAAGCGCAAGTTATAATCTTAGCTCGTGGACTTTTTTGAAATACGTATTTTTTTAAATTGCGAAATTAAATGTTTAAGCCTATTTTTTATGCATTTTTGTAATGTACAAAATATAGGGTTCTAGGCACAAATGGGCACATATATTTGTTGGAAATTTAGGAGACAGTTATTTATGGTATCTCCTTTCGAAGATATTTATGAAATAAATTGTTATTAAGTCTGCAATACGATTATTCTTATTTTATTATTAATAATAGTTATAACGTCATTAGTCTCTGCAAAGAAATAAATATATATATATTTTTTGTAGTTCATTAAAATACTAATTATAGTACATAATATACAATTTAAAAACAATTTAAAATTAAATAGGCAAAATATATAATTATGCATATTATTCTACTAGAAATACTCATATTTAGTTCTTTTACATTTTATCAAATAATAATAAAAAAAAAAAATAAGCTTAATTTTTTTTAGTATTTTTCCAGTTCACTTGTAACATTTTAAAGTGATTTTACCAAAAAATTTGAGAAAATAAAAATTCAGGCACAAATGGGATAATAATAGATTGAAAATTCTAAAAAATAAGCCGAATTATACTATGTTAAAAAAAGTGGTGACAGTCAAATAATCTGAATTTCCCTCCGAGGAATATCCTGTATTTTTATAAAAATACTTGTGAATTCCAGGATATATATATTTATTTAGCTCTGTTTGATGCTATAATATATTTAATATCACTTCTTTCTATATATGGTTCAAAATAAAATTATGTTTAAAATATTTTTTGTCTACAGCATTTATAACATGATTTCTAGAAACGGAAAAATCCGGGCCAGTCGATTAAAGGGTTAAAAAATCCACAATCTGAAAACACTCTTTTGTTCAGTGCGAATTTGTACTGTTTTGAATTTCACGGATTAACAACTATTAAAAATATGATTTTCATTCAAACGCTTTAAAATTTAAAAACGGAAACGTGAATTCTATATTTATAGTTAGGTAATTTGAATTTATAAGCTGCAAATTTACAATGTTTGAAACGCACAAATTACACCACCTTGACATCGAATCACATACGGCCGTTTCAAGGACATTTAGATTCCCTTCATCAGCGTGAAAATAATGATAAAAAAGATTAAAAATTGAAAACGGGTTCAAAGAACGCCTCGAGTATAGCCCCGAGTACTTGCTAATGAACAGACCTTCTGTGGTTTCATGTCATTGCAGTGTAATTTGTGCGTTTCAACATTGTAAATTTGTAGCTTATACATTTAAAACTCGTACTAGTAGATAACTTTATGGATATAATTGACGTTTATAACAACGCGTATAATAATCACTTATAAACAGATTAAGCTAAATAATGCTATAAAAAGTGATAAAATATCTTTATTCAGATTGACGATCATTTTATATATCAAATACAACAGGAAAACAACAGCTTTGGCCAGATTATGCAGCAAAGAGCCGTTACAGATCGATTTTAATAATAGCAGAACAATTTATCCATCAAGATTTAATTTACCATCCATTATCCGGGAATCAATAGAGATATTTTTACGCAGCGAGAATATTTGTAATGATTCAGTGTCCGTTGATTTACCTAAAATTTAGAAAGAGATGATATGCAATTTTAGTAACAATAGTAAAAATTAATCCACGCTCACAAATATCCGATTTAATTTTAGTTTATTTTATGTTTGTGCTGATTTTCACTATGCACGATGTCTCGTGACACTGTTTACCAAGTTACTGCTTTTAAATTTTGTGAAAGTATTTCTATCATAAATCATTTTGAAAATGTCGCCGTTTGTGCTATGAAGGAGTCGTCAATCTAAGTAAAGATATTTTATCACATTATATAGCATTATTTAGCTTCATTGACGTTTCTTTTTGCATATAATTCTTTCAGTACTTTCAAGTTCCATATCAGGAAAGTATTTCAAAGTGACAACTATAGCACCAAAACATATCATGCATATAGCATTTTTATGTAATCCAAATCTTTCATAAACTAAAAAATATTCTCGCAATGTAGAAAGTAATTTTAACTTTACTAGTAAATGTACATTGTTTTAAAGTATATATCGTAGTTTGAAATTTATCAAAGCTGAAATATGTTTAGAAATAAAGTTTTGCACTTCAAGCTTTTCTTAAATATTTTGCATTCTTGTATAACAGAACTATTTCTAAAACTCTATTACTTTATGTTCAAGCATTTTATGTATTTCGATTTATAAAGCAAATAATGCGAGTAGAAAATTTCCGATTGTAATATTGTTTCAATAGTCACGCAACTAACATTTAACTTTTAGAATTTAAAACATGACGAAAGACAAATCTTTTCTGAAAAGTCAAAACGAGTGTTGTATAATTCTAGAGAAACTTGTTTTTACAAATTAAAAATCGCCAAAGCCAAATATCTTACACGATGTGAGTGTATCTATAGTGCGTAAGTTGAATAATTTTTTTTTTTTTCAAAACCTAAGCGTAGAAAACATTAAAATATATATAGTTTTACAAAATGCAAAATACTTGATATTTCCATCCTGCATCGATAATAAGAAATAACTGGGAATTTCTAAATACAGACTTAACCCGTCAGCAAATGAGTTCAAATTTTTTGCACGAATGGATGCATGATGTACTTTTTTAGGAAGAGTAATTACGCGATTCAAGATGCAAAAATTTGTAAAACAGTAATAGCAGACTTGTTTGGAGAGCAATAAAACATATCAGTTGTAAAATTTAATTTTAATTTCCGTAGCGTTTGTGACTGTTAAAATTTGGAAAAATCACGTTTGTCGCAAAATTTTCGGAAGTGAGCTGGCTGGTAGATAAAATGTATTGGATTAAAGCCATGGAACTATTAAGAAAGAGGAACTGACATAGCCTTAAAATAGTGAAGCTGCGACTGTAAACGCTATCGCAGGGATTCATTACTACCGGGGAAAACATCCACCAGTAAATTTATGTAGAAATTTTCTCTTAGTCAAACGCTTTATTACTGGAAAATTTCAGTCAAAAATTATGAAGTAAAGTGATATTCATTTTTACTGGTGAAAGTTTACTTCAGCGGTAGTAGTTGCGCCATGTTTTCCTACTAGGCAACACACTATATGTCTCCTCCACTTTATTCATAACTCCATTATTAAAGCTTTCAAAATTATTGGCTTCTTAATTTACCTATATATTAATTTAAACAATTCATTCTTAGTCGTATGTCTTCAACTGCAAATCATCTTGTCTAGTATTTCGGCCAGTTTCAACTATACTACACTCTAGTAATTAAATGCGTAATTTAGTCACTTTTACGTAAGCATATGTGTCAATTTGTAAAACTGCACTTTTTTCGTAAAATTTACATTCTTGTAATAAACATTTACCTGTATTTATGTGTGTTTGTCGGCATAATGGAAGAGTGTATTTTGTTATCCATTCAAAAACCAAACAAATGAGTAAGTGTAGAAAGTTGTACTTATTTACTCAAAATGGTGTCTTAATGTAAATGTACCAATTTTGCATATTACACAATCATCTGTGTATTTTGCATATTACACAGAAATATGTGTAAGCCTTTTACACAACTATAGATTTAAGAACAGAATACTACACAGGATTATGTGTAAGAATATTACTAAGAAATATGTGCACTTATTTGCACAAAATGAATATCTATATCTTAAATCTTGTCTTGTGTAGTAGCTGAATGGTGAAGGTGGTACTTTGAAAAAGTGTAGTCCCTCAGTTTGTATCCCGTTTCGGCTAGCATTCGTTGTTTGCTGTAGATTGAATTAAATAGGGAATTTCTCATCTTGATGTAGATGTATCTTTGAAAAGTTATGACTGAAATTGATTTTAAAAAAAACCCGACAAAAAATTCTGAAACAGTACTGGGGTAGAAATTTCCGTATTTTAGCGAAATTTTATTATAATTAGATTATACAGGTTCTGCGCAAAAATTGTGCATACGATTTTAGGACTTCAAAACATGTGTAACAGAGAGAGGGTATGCAGTAAATATAATTTCGAAAGATCCTATTACTTGTAAATTAAAGGTACACTATTTTGTGCTCTTAAAGAAAATCTGATGGAAAGAGAACAAACCCAACCAGCACACGATTTTGTTCTTCATACAAATTTGTTTTGCAACCTTAAAAATATTTAGTTCAAAATTTACATCCCAAAATATAAAGTTATGCGCTATGTACGCAAAATCCATCGTTTTACTGTATTACACTGATATATGTGCATTGTGCACTCATGTGTAATTTACATGTTAAGCTGTATTTCAAATTTATCGGACAACTGTCTGCTCAAATAATACGTTTAATCAGTTATAATCAAAGTACGCAGAAATATGTGTACAACAACACACTAGGAGCGTATTTGGTAATTATACGCCACTTTACACATACAAACAAAATCGTTTTTGTATCATCAGTATACCAGTTTTAATATGTAAATTTACGCATTTATTTTTATATAGTGTAGGCGCGACGTTTTCAATACAAGCTCTAGTTTGGATTCGATCTTTCAAAATTAATAACGCTAGCAAAGCTTCTAGAACTTACGGCAACTTATGATGCTTTTTTGGCTAGCGTACGAAAAAATGCAAAAGAGTCAATTTCTGTTTTATTTTATATGACAAATTCTTTAAAGATTCTTTGATGTTATTGATGTTTACGAACTTAATTAAATGCAAAGTTTCAATCAATAAGTAAATTTTTTAATATATAAAAAAATGTGCAGCACTTTACTCAAAAGCACTTTTATAAAAGAGTGTTCAATTAAGGTAAAAATTAAGTTTCTATAAATGTATTACAAAATTATGATTCGTGTGATTGCTAGTTAATAAAAAACAATCTTATAAAAGTGGGACTTGTTTATTTTAGGGAAATTATAAAAAAATCTTAAGTATGTTTAGAAAAACGCCGAACTTTGAAATTCTGTACAGTATGAATTTGTACTAGTAACAGAAAATTGCATATTATATAATAATATACATAGTTAGATAATTGATATTTATAAGCTACAAACACACAAATTACACCACCATGACATCAAACTACGGCAGTTTAAATGATAATTAGACCCTCTTCATCAGTGTGAAATAAGGATAAAAAAGATGAAAAATTAAAACCTGTTCAAAGAACCCCTTGGCTATATCCTCGAGTACCGGCTAATGAATCAACTACGTGTGATTTTATGTCATCGTATTATAACTTGTGCCTTTCAACATTGTAAATTCCTTCCTTATGTATTTAAAACTCGCACAGAGAGATTACTTTATGATATAATTGACGTTTATGTTTGCATATAATTCTTACAGTGTTGGCAGATTGGGGATATATTTAATTCAGGTTATTTGACTGTCACCACTTTTTTTAAATAGTATAATTCGCCTTGTTTTTCAAAGTTTTAAATCTATTTTTAAATAAGCCGAATATTTCTATTTCAAAAAAATGGTGACAATCAACAATCTGAGGACAAAAAAGTTCCAAATCTGGCAACACTCAATTATTATAATACTTTCAAGTTCAAATATCACGAAAATATTTTAAAGTGACAAATATTACATCAAAAATATATCATGCGCATAGCATTTTTAAGTAATCCAAATCTTTAAATATACTGAAAAATACTTTCGCATTGCAGAAACTAATTTTAACTTTACTAGTAAATGTGCATTGTTTAAAAGTATATGTTGTAGATTGAAATTATGAAAGTTCAAATATGTTTGGAAATGAAGTTTTGCACTTTAAGCTTTTTATAAACATTTTGCATCCTTGTATAACAGAACTATTGCTAAAACTCTATTACTTTACCTTCGAGAATTTTATGAATTTCGATTTTAAAGCAAATAATGCGAGTGGAAAATTTCCGATTGTAATATTATTTCTATAGTCACGCAACTAACATTTAACTTTTAAAATATAAAACTTGACATGAGACAAATCTTCTCTGAAAAGTCATGCCGAATATTTTATGACTCGAAAATAACTTGCTTTTAGAAATTAAAAATCTTCAAAGTCAAGTAAATTGCACAGTGTGAAGATATCTATTATGCCCAAGTTGAATATATTTACATTTTTCAAAACGTAAGGCTAGAAAACATAAAAATTTATAGTATTACAAAATGAAAAATACTTGATAGTTTCATAATACAGCAATATTAAGAAATAACTGGAATTTTATGAATAATAGCTTATCTTTCCAGCGAGCGAATTCAGAATTTTTGAACAAGGGAACGCGTGATGTATTTTTTAAGGAGAGTAGTTACTCAATTTGAGATGTAATCCGTAAAACAGTAATAACAGACTTGTTTGAAGAGCACATAAACATATCAGTTGTAAAAGTTTAACTTTCATTTTGGAGGTATTTGTGAGTGCTAAAATTTAGAAAATTCACATTTTTAGTAAAATTTGCGGCAGTAGGCTGGCTGGTAGGATACTGTACTAGTAGGGTACTAGTGGGTAAACTGTATAGGATAAGCACTTTTTAAAAGTATTTTCTTTATAATTTACCTATATATTCATTAAACTATTTATTCTTAGTCGTATTGCTAGTCATCTTGTCCAGTAGTTCAGCCAGTCTCTGCTATACTACACTTTAAAAAAATAGAAGTATAAACAAGTCATATTTAGATAAGTATATTTTAAATTCGTAAAATTACAAATTTGTCATAAAATTTAAACTGTAACTTAAAAAGATTTACCTATATTTATGTGTATTCATCGGTTTAATGGAAGTGTGTAATTCGTTATTCCTACAAAAATTCAAACAAGCTTGTGAATGTAGAAAATTGTACGGATTTACCCGATTTGGTGTTTTAATGTAGATTTAACAATTTTCCAGATTACACAAATATCTGTGTTTTTTTCCTATTACAACGAAATATATGTACGAATATTACACATATATATGAGTAAGAACCGAATACTACAGAGAAATATGTGTACTACTGTGCACAGAATAAATATCGATACCTGAAAACTTGGCTTGCGTATTAGTAGCTGAATGGTCTACGTGATGCTTTGGAAAGTTCTAGTTCCTAGGGTCGTATCCCGTTTCGGTAAGAATTGCTTGTTTTCTGTAGATTGAATTAAATAAATGACTCCTGCTCTTGATGTAGATGTATCTTCTCAAAGTTATGACTGAAACTAATAGTAAAAAAAGTTTGACAATACGAAATTAGCACTGCCTTTACTATTTCCGTATTTTAATGAAAATTGATTTTGGAGTGTATTTATTTAGATTATAAACATTTTTTGCATAAATTATGTATAAATTGTGTATATGTTTTTTGGACTTCAAAGCAACTCAAACAGATAGATGGTATGCAGTAAATATGATTTCAGACGATCCAGTTTCTTGCAAATTAATGGTACATTATTCTGTGCAGGCCCGGACTGGCGCTTTTGGGGGCCCTCGGCTAGAGATTGAAAACGGGCCCCTTACGGGGAAATTCAGAGGGAATACAATTATTAGTATATTTATTTTTTGAAAATTAGGCTTACCTGCCTAAAAACCACATTTAGCTATTTTGTTGCTTGGGAAATATTAGGTTGTATCAAATGTAATTTCGTTTTCACGAAATCTTTGTTGCAATATTTCAACGTAAAATAAACGCGTCACAAATAAATATATAAACCATAAAATTCTATGGTTTCTTTCCATCATCCTGAAAGTTGAACAATACCATTTTGATATCAACCTTTGGATTTGGAAGCAAAAAAGCCTAGAAAACAACGTTCCAGATCGTCAACATTACACAAGCGCCTTGCCCCAAAAATTTATGCCATAGAACGGAACAAGTGTCAGACCGAAGGAGCAAGGTCCGGACTATATGGGAAATGAGGTAATTCCGTCAAGCTCTTCTAGTTTATAGAGAGACGTCTGCGGTCTTGCACTGTCTTGTTGAAGAAGATGTCTGTCTCTGTTCACTAATGCAGGCCATTTGTTTTAAGCCAGCCATTTACAAAGAAGCATACATCCTGTCCATCTGTTCACAGTAAATTTTAGAGTTGACAGATCGAACATGTGGAATGATTTAAAAATGAATGACATGCTCAAAATTCTACCAGGCATTGATCATGAACTTCTTTTCAAACCGCGCTTGTTTTGTAACATATTGGACTGATTGTCCCACATCCAACAATTATTTCTCGATTACCCGGGTTCCGTAGATATATCCATTTCTCATCATATGTCACTTTGCGTTTGAAAAACCGCAAATCCTGTAAGTTTTTCAGACGAATTTTGCACATTTACATCCTGTGATTTGCTTGCTGCATAGTCAGTTCATAAAGAACTTCTCTAGAGTTCTTGTACGTTTTCTGTAGTTTATGTAAAGTTTGATATATCGTATCCTTGGACGGTCCTCGCTCCTCTGAAAGTTTCCGTGTGCTGGTGGTTGGTTTAATCTCCACTCTTTGCTTCAAATCTTCCAGATTAACAAGTGATTGTCTCTCACTTCTAGGTTTCATTTTAAGTGACAAGTCATCTTCCTTGAAAAGTTTAAACCAGTTTTGGGCTGCACGTTTGCTGATCGTATCATCCCCTTCAACTTCTCGAACTTTACGAGTTGCTTCAGCAACTTTATGACCAATTTTAAAATAATGTCTTAAGATGGATAATATTTCAATATTTGTATCAGCCGTTATATTACCTATAAATAGATAAAAGAATATATATTAGCGTAATATAATATGGAGGAACATATACTCTTTAATATAACATTTTGCACTGATCGTTAATTATAAGATAGTGCCATCTGTAGCCTTTCATATCGATATTGAGGTATCCTAAAAACGGAAATACTTTTGATACACCCTAACACTTGAGTAAAAAAACAATCTTTTATTGTAGTTTACTTACTTTCATAATAAATATTTATATCATTTTATATACAGTAACTAAAATAGTTCCATGTTAGAAAAATAAATATACTAATTACGAGTTGCTTGTAACTTAAAAGTGAGAGGGGAAAATGTCTTTAGTTTTAGGTAACCAAATCTCTAAGTTGAAGTCATAATAATCTAAATCCTACTATAATACCTAAGTAAATATTAACAAGTACGAAAAATCATGCGTCCAGCAAAGATTATGTGACATTTTCCAACACATTCAGAAACTATAATAAAACTTTGCAGTTTATTAAGGTGAAAGATGTCTAAATGAACAATTTAGAAAATACATAATACAATTATTCTACAATTACTGAAATTATCATCAATAATCGCAAAAATGTCCCAAATTTTTGTGCAGCCCTCCATATGATCTATAGATTTGCACGTATATTACATTGTATGCTAAAAGCCTGTTAAATTAGATGCATTTAACAGATATTAGCATATTCAGTTTAAATTTCTAGCCAGCAATGTCCGGCAATACATGGAAATGTACTTGAGATCTTTTGTGCAGCCCTGTATATGATCTATAGAACTTATATTCGCCAAGTAATATGCAAAAAAATAGTTAAATTTTAAATCACGTACCGCAACTGAAAACACACAGCAATTATTCTTCATATTCAGTACTATAGCCAAATACTTCTGTGTGTCCCTGTAAATGAACAATAAATTATATGCACATCAGATTCTACAATAAGAGCTTTGTAGTACACCTCAGTGTTATACACAAATTTCAATATCCTTAAAAATGTGTAATATCATTAAAATACATCGCATACGATATTTCCCTATAGACCGTCATGTAACGGAATACTTTTGAGTGTGCCTGTAAATGAACCGTAAATGTTACACACTTCATTTTCAATACCGAACATGCCCCCCCAATAACATATAGAGGTAAACCGCAATAACATATAGATCAATTTCATGATAATCCCAATATATTTACGCGAGTTAGAGCATGGACAGATAAACCTAATTCATAAACACTTTTCAACTATGTTGAAAGTGTTAAAAGCTACACAGCGGTAATAAAAAACAAACATATTGTTAAAAATGTCCTCTTTAATTTTGATTTAATTGTTACAAACTGTAAAATAGATTTTATAACAAAGAGAAAAATGGCTGTAGTGTACCTTGGTACAGATACAGCGAATTAAGAAAGGTTATGTGATTGTGAATGACTGTTTACTAACCTAACAGCTTTTTGGTCAGTTCTTCACTGATTCTGGCTACGTCATCTATAATAACATCTTTATCCAAATTATAAAATACGTCTCTTTCAACATTCATGAAAAAAAATTAGACATAAGGTCTTGGCTTAAAGTAGACCAAAATCGATTCTTAACTATTTTAAGTTTAGAAAACACCCTTTCACAGGTGACTTTTCCACAAGGTATGGTTAGTACGACCTTGTAAGCTACATACAGGTTGGTAAACATTCAAGATTGTGTGAAAGTTCAAAAACAACAGAAAACGTTGTTTCTTGTCAGAGGAGTAAAAATAAAAAATTTTGTCTTCTTCAAATTCAGATTCTACATCGTCATATTCACAGATTTCTTCAGCTCCATTCAAAGATTGTCTTGTTTTCTTTCAATGTTCATTTTTTCAGCCATTGTAAAACTTTCATACTGATCTACAAACTATTTCAGCTCTATCAGTAATTTATTTCTTTCAACTTTACAAAGTTTAGAAATACTACAAAGGACTTCCGTTAAAAAACTATATAAAGCATTACGATTTCATTAATTTTCTTTGGTTCTAACTAGGAATCAATCGAATAAATCTTCCTTAAACTATCTGATACATTTTAAAGAAAAATATTAGTTTAATAAGCAAAGGTTACATATTAAGTTAGAAATATTAGCGTGAACAACATCTCGCTTCGTAAGCACGAGAATAATAACAACGCGATGCATAAGAAACATTCAAGAGGTTGCAATTAAATTTCAAACAGTCTCAGTCATAGTCTGTATAACTTAAAATAGGGCAAATTACTTTTTCATTTGCAGAATAGAAGCATTTTTTAAAAACCAGATTACTACGAAATGCAGCAGAGTATATTCGAATTGAAGGAATTACAAAAAAGCTTTTGGCGATTTTTTTCAGCTGTCTTTCCAATCCTGGTTACTATTTTCAGCAAAAATTGAATATGTGCGGTAAATCGCCGTAGGGAGGTTTTGTTGTTTCAATTAGCCAATGTCGCGATGGGCTCTGAACCTGAGCCTATGAGTACTGCACAGAGCGCGATGAGTAAGTCAACACCCCTTCTCCGTTTCGCCAGCGACACAACGGCACTACCGGTGCTACTGCATGGGCTACCATAAACAAAAACCAACTGGCAACAACTTAAAATTGATTGTAAATGCGTATAAGATTACGGGAAAACAGCCAAATTATTCTGATGTAACTAGTTATGAAGTAGTATATCCATTTTTGGAGGCCCCTCCGAGGCCCCCTTACATTAGGTTGTCATAAACAAAAACCAACTGGCAACTGCATAAAGTTGATTGTAAATGCGTAAGATTACGGGGAAACAGTCAACTTATTCTGATGTAACTAGTTATGAGGTAGTATTTCCATTTTTGGAGACCATTCCGGTGCCACCTTACATAGGCTGCCATAAACAAAAACCAACTGGCAACTGCTTAAAATTGATTGTAAATGTGTAATATTACGGAAAAATTACGGGGAAACAGTCAAATTATTCTGATGTAACTACTTATGAAGTAGTATATCCATTTTTGGCTACCCCTCCGGGACCCCCTTACATAAGCTACCATACGCAAAAACCAACTGGCAACTGCTTAAAATTGATTGTAAATGCGTAAGATTACGTTAAACTTACGGGAAAACAGTCAAATTACTCTGGTGTGTCTAATTATGAACTAATATATTCATTTTTGGAGGACCCTCCGGGGCCCCCTTCTGCCGGGGGCCCTCGGTAATCGCCGACTAGCCGACCTGGCCAGTCCGGGCCTCATTCTGTGGTATTAAAACAAATCTACTGGAAAGAGAACAAACACACCAAGCTCAAGCATTTATTCTTCATGTAAATTTGTTTTGCGACCATAAAATATTCAGTTTAAAATTTTGATTCCGAACTCTAAGGTTATGTACTATGCACACAAAATCCATAGTTTGTGCATATTACACATATATATGTGTACTTAAGTGCAATATATACGTTAAGCGTGTATTTAGAAAAAAAATTCTGATAATTTTTTACACAATTAAGCCTCTAAATGTGTTATCATCAAAATACACAGAACAATGTATATGTTAAAATTCATGAACCGGGCGTATTTGTCAATTTACAAGACACTGTTAAACAAATAAACAAATCGCTTTTGTATCATCAATGTATTTGTTTTAATGTGTAAATTTACGTATTTGTTTTTTAGAGTGTAGATGAGACATTTTCAACACCAGTTCTAGTTTGGGTATGGCCTTTCAAAATAAGTAACGCTATCAAATCTTCTAAAACTTATTCAATTAATGATACTTTTTTCGGCCATTGTGTGGAAAAATGTAAACGAGGAATTTTTTTTTTTCATATGACAATTTATTTAATGATTCTTTGTTGCACTCGTTAATTCAATGCGACGTTTCATTCAATAGGGTAATTTCTTAATCAATGAAAAAATTGCGTAGCATTTTTCTAATTTGTACAAATCACTTACGTGTGAATTATGTTTAATATGGACTAAAAAGAAATCAAGAAAAAAATTAAATTCCTGTAAAAGTATTGCAAAAATATGATTCATGTGCTTACTACTTGATAGAAAACAATCCTTTAGAAGTTAGAATTATTTATTTTACGAATGTTCCAAACAAAATACGAAATTAATAAAGCACAATGACTGTGCACTCAAGAAAAATGGAAATCAGCTGGTATAAAACGAATTAATGCAACGGTAAATTCTGAAAATACGAAATAAATTACAATATTGAGAACTCAAAACGCCTTGAAAGACTGGTAAGGAGCTCGAACTC
Source organism: Maratus speciosus (assembly GCA_963932465.1). NCBI lineage: Eukaryota > Metazoa > Arthropoda > Arachnida > Araneae > Salticidae > Maratus > Maratus speciosus. The sequence continues at coordinate 331,609,977 of OZ010786.1, forward strand.
AAGCAGTTATAGAACTAAAAAAACCCTCTAAAGCTGGCTGAAAGTGAAAATTGAGGGTATCATATTCTCATAAACACATCTGAGCTAATTTTCTTACTATTGCTGTCTCAGTCAGATCTTCTATTTATAATTCTCTATTAAAACCAGCATTCTATATGTTCAAATATATCGGCACGTACTTCCATTTTCGCTATCAGATTAAGGCTACTGTCAGACGAGCATCTATTTACACACTTTTCTCTTGCTCTCTGATGCCTCACCTATTCGGCAACATGTGTTTATTTTTCATGTTGAAACGAAAAGCGTGCAAATGGACGCTCGTCTGATATTAGCCTAAAACCGTCTCTAAACACGCGGATTTCTAAACACGCCTACAGATCTGAATTGGGCCTCTGCCAGATCTTAATTACGCTTAGTACTAGGTTCACGGTAAGCCCACCAACTAATGGAACCAACATTTTTAACGTATAACTGAGACATAAAAATGTCGAAACAATAGTTCATCTGATTTAAGGGTTTTTCGTTACAAGAAATGGTATTTCACAATTTGTGACGAATACCAAACATTTCATTATGCAATATTTCGAATAAGTTAGCAGTTAAAAGTTCAAATTTATGGTGCTTTTAACATATTGTTGACCAGCAGATTTGCCCATTAGGTGTGTTTTTAATTTTTAATATGTATGTATATAATTTTTGCACTATTTAATGATAGGCATTTCAGTATTTAAATTGTCGAAGCTTAATGCTGAAAAATTGTTGATATTTTGAATAAAAAATTGTTTAAATTTAGTGACGAGTGTACTTGTCTCCGTTCATCAAAGTGCTAAGAATGTTTTTAAAGTGTAATGATGTACAGTATTTTTTTCCCCATGAGAATCACTGAAATGTAGTGTTTCTTGACGTCAATTCCTTATTCAGGTACTTCTAGGCTTCCGAATGTATTGTTATTTGGCATATTTTTTAGAGTTGTTTATACTCCGGTAAATGATTAATATTAAGATTAAGATTAAATAATTTGAAGTTAGAAGGATGTCGTGGATATCTACGTTGACAAATCTATTAGTATAATGCTGCTCTAAAAATACTTTAAATATGCAATCTACGAAAATAAAAATGATATTAATTTTGGATACACTTAATATTTTCATGTCTTGACATTATCATATTTTTATGAATTTTTATGTATAAGCTATCAAAATGTTTTTTCTATGTAAGTATTATGATATGAAGAAAGTAAAAAGGAACATAGTAAAAATACAAATCGTAAGACAGTTATATACTCGATTATGATAAGTATTACGAAAATATTCAAAATTTTATTGATAAAAGGCGTTTAAATGCAAAATAGAAACTCCAATTGTAAATGAAAGGTCGATAAGACAAATAAAAGAAAACTACAAATGCTTTTGAAATACTACTCTATTCATGCAACTGAAGTAATTTCCATTTATTTAAATAATAAAAACGTGAAGTGTCATTCACAATACATAACATTTTTAAAAGATTTATTTCTGAGAAAATTTTACTATTACTATATGATCTTAGAAATTATCAAACTTAAATTATTATTATTATTTTTTTTTATTATTTATTTATTTATTTTTTTTAAGTAAGGATTTTCTATCATATTTCTCAGCGATTTTCCGTAATTCTGGAATATGGCAATTTACTGGAAGCTGAATTTGCAAACTGAATAATGATTACTTGTTTTTGTTCTAAAATTGTTTTAGACAGATAGTTTTTTCAGTTTCATTTTACAGAATCATAAATTAAGTTAACATGGTTTTGATATTTTGTCGCAATTTTTTTTAACCCATAAAGATAATCATGTGAAAAATATATGTATCATGTATTTTTCACATGATCTAACGTGCACATGTATCTAACAAACTTTATAAATTTACACAAATGCAAATATTTCTTTTTATTTTATAGCAGGTAAGGAAAAGAATGTATTTTTCTAGATACTCTCACTATTAGCTACATTGTGCTAATATACATACATATATATATATATATATATATATATATATATATATATATATATATTACCAGATCTTGTTTTTTGGCGACGAAAAGAATGTCTTTGCTTGATATTTTTACAATAGCGACGAAGTTCAGATGTTATATTTTACCAAATTTTGTTTTGGTAGCTAAATGAATGTATTTTATGTTATTTTTAACCAACTCTTGTTTTTGACGATGAAAAGAACATATTTGCTTAATACTGTTAGCGAAAAGTCTAAATGTTATTTTTTACAAAATGTTGCTTTTGGTGGCGAAACAAAAGCATTTTGCTCGATATATTATCTATGAGTATGAAATTCCTAATGTTATTTTTTACCAAATACTGTGACGATGTTTGTGACGAAAGAAATGCTTTTTGTTTGATTTTTATTTTTTTATTTTTTTTTTTTTTACTATTACCTGTAAAGTTCTATTTCTTTTAGAATGGACTTTTCCGTCATCGTCGGAAAGTGTTGCTTACTAAATATAAATCTATTTCCAAAATGTATGCCGATGTCATAAAGACGGTGGTATCTAATCACTGACTTTGCTTTCGCTATTACTGCTCATATATCGCATCTAAATATTGCATATTTTAAATATTTTGATCATCAAAGAACAATAATATGTACTTTTAAATGAAACTGTATCTTAATATAGTGTTTTTTTTATGATTTCTGAATACTTTTTAAGAGTGAATTTATAAATATCTCTCTCGAGAATCAATATTTGTCTGCTAAAATTGTTTAAAGTAAATATTGTAAGAATTATCACAACTTGCAAATGACTTTTAAAGCATTTTTATTTACATTATACCTCATTGTGGATGATTGATCTTAAGTTAGATTAACCAAATTATACATTCAATCAACAATCATTTGGCGTTAAATTTATCAACGAAATGGCAAATTGCAGTTCAACTTCATTTCTTATTGAAATAAAATTAATATCTAGCTCTAAAATATTTTTCGAGAAAAAAAATATTTTCATGTTATTTATGGTTGCGTAAATAAAGAAATTTTCTCAACATTTTTTTTTTAAATTAAAGTAATATGATGAGTCCGTAAATGAACCCATTGACTATAATAAGTCAGTTCTATTCAATAAAGTAAGTCCACAAAAATTAAGATGAATTGATAACGTATGTAATACTCTAAGATGTTTGTAACTTCACGAATGCACGAGTTGAATTCATGAAATGAGGACATGGTTAGAGGATTATATTTTTCTACAACATAGTTTCATAAATTTAGGTTTCACGGGAAAATGACTTAACGATGTCTGAAATCGCGATCTCTAACATTTCACCAGAAAGCAAGACTTCATGCATCGCAAGAGAAAACAAATCAGGAAATTATTGTATAGTTATCCATTCATTATTTCGCATTTTACATTTTATGTACTTTTGTTACCGCATATTTCTGTTAAACAACAAAAGACAAGAAAGAATGCTTACTTTGTAAGCATTTGAAAACTGTCCTTACATATTGGCTTCATATTTTCGTTACATCCTGAATATTGTACAATTTGTGAGATCTATGAATACAAAATATTTTAGTTTGTAATGATTGACGTGTGAAGAAAGTCAAATTTTCCTGTCGCACAAATGTCGAATTTGTCAAAAATATTGCCGAAACCGAAATCAAAATTTACACACTTCCTACGTACAATTTTGCTAGGTCATAATCATTTTCCTTAAAATATGTTTATCTTCTCTTTATTGAATGAAAGAACGGCATTAAAGATAAGCTTAGTTAAAACATGGTTATGTTCAATATCGTTTAAAATAATTATTTCCATTCTTTAAAGCAATAAGCTGAAAAATCATTGAAAAATGAACTGCAAAATACTTTCTGTTGAAATCTTTCTGGTTTTATGATTAACTATAGTTTAACACGTTAAGCACCGCGTCATCCACCGGTGGGTGACAGCGAAATTTTCGTTTAAAACGCGTCATTCACCGATGGCTCACGTCTAAAATATGATACAAAACGGAAAAATATATATTTTTTTAAATAATTACTGAACAAATATTTAAAATTTACCTACCTTTTATTTATTACAGGATTATACTTTCTTAAAAATTACTTTAAACATTGTAAATTTTCAGCGCTTCAGTGTCATTCATCGTGGCACTCAACGTATTAAGGAAAGATGATGCAGTAGATTTAGATCGTAAGAATTTACGATATTTCGAAAACGCCATCACAGCATCCTGCAATTTCATAATTCCTGAGTTACATTTATGAAAACAGTTTGCGATCCAACCGTACCCAGTCGATTTAATAAATGAGAAAATGGTTTATAATATTACTTTTACAACACGGTTAATTTTTGCTAAATTTGGAAATTTGGAAAACAAAAACCTATTTTTTTACTATTTAATTATTTTATAAATGCACGAAAGGGCTAACATTTTGCACAAAATTTTCAGAAACTTACACTATATGGCATGTGCGAATTCAAAATTTTATAAAAATCAGACAGCCTAGTTTATTAGCAATGCGATTTAAGAAATGATAGACAGAAGTTTCTAATTTTCGACAAGTTTTCAAGAAAATACGTACTGTGTATCGGCCACTCAGAGATTTTTAAACTCGACATTTTCAAAAAGTTATATATCATACAATAAAGTAATAATTGTTTTAAAACGCTCTCATGTTACTGAATGTCACTATGTGACATTTAGTGTCAGGAATATTTTTCACAAAGAATGCACTTTATTTCTATAATGACATTTTGTGAAAGCTTGTTATGATATTTAACTTCTATAATTTAATTCCCACTCTTGTATTAGTATTGAGTATTTAAATATATTACTTCAATTTTAAGAGCAATATTTCACTTCTTGTTCACCTACGACATTTTCACTGAAAAAAAAAAGTAGTATCGAATCCATTATTAAATACGCCTACATACATGCATTCTTAATCAAATAATTTTATGACAATTAATGATAAATTTATATCAATTCACTAACAAAAAACTAATTACAAAAATAAATGAGAATTTAATTTAAAGTTAAATTTTCTATCTCTGTTTCGTATCTATTGCAATTAATAAAATTTTATTTTTTTAAACATTCATTCATTTCAAAAATAAGAAAAATGTATGATTTATTTGATATCATTATCTAAAACATACTTTAATTCTTATTTAATTATTATAATTTAATTTAATATATACTTTATTTAATTTAAGGCCAAGGCATATATTTAATAAAACGCAGAACTTTATTATAACAGTAATAAACGGATAATTGGCAAAGGAACGGTTAGATCTAAATGCAGGCGATAAAAAATAAACTAAACTTTATGAAGGACTTAGAAGTGGAAATACTTACTCAAAAGTTATTAAATTTAACTAATTTAACTCTGCTCCAACTTTTTTTTAAACGCCGTCCGTTTTATAAGATGCTGAGAAATGTTGCTTTAACAGTTATCACTATAAATGTAGTGAATTAGATTCTGATGGTTCTTTATTGGTAAAAAGGGGAAATTCTTACCACATTGGCGAAAATTCACAGATCCAAGCGGCTAATCAGAAACTCCGCTTAAAGTCAAAACGTGGCTTTTAATGCTCACTGATTCCGTCTCGTACAGCATTCTATATCCCTTTAAGCCCTGACCCGCACAATTGTGCGGGTGATATTAAAGTAAAAGAGAATGACTATTTCCTGTTTTTGTGAAATTTAAAACCAAATCTGCACATTTATATGAGTTAATTGTCTTCAGATGTTTTGATAAGACACAACTAGGGGCACCAACTACAATACAGGGTTAGATGTTCTGCTTTTAAAAAGACTATATCATCTGACAGCAATAGACAAAAAATTTTTACTGTCGTAATTTCTTTTAAATATGATTTTTAGTGTTTGCTTAGATTTGATTTTTCTTTTCATACACATTATTCATGATTTTAATTGATTTTGCCTTTGATAAATTTAACTAGGCTTTACAAATATTGAAAAACAAATGATCCGCACAATTGTGCGGGTCCGGGCTTTACCACTTCCAAAATGGACACGGTTCCTAATATATAAATTTTTTATTTTTAAGTTATTTTTTTAACTTATGTTTTTAGCAATTTATTTTTTATTAATTACATTTTTAAATCGGATTAATTTTAAATAAATAAGTTTGCACTATTCATGATTTCTATTTAAAATTGATAGTATTACCGTATTCCCCCGCATTAGCCGGCATGCCGGAAAAAATCGAGGTACACCAGCATGCCGGAAAAACTCGTATTTACCGGCACGCCGGAAAGTATGAGGGTTCGCTACTGGAGGACGGGCTGCTGATTTACTTTGGTTTTTCTAACATTTTTCATTTTAAGGAAAAAACAATCAGTAATTTTCCTCACTGTCGCTGTCTATATATATGACGACAACTATACATATGATATGTGGTTTGATCTGCCGCAGCAGAAAACTTATGACTTTAAGGGCGTGGAATCCATATTATGCAGAACGACTGGTAAGGAAAACTACGATACACAGTTATAATGAGCGCAATGGCCGCTGGAACAAAACTGAAACCAATTTTAATTTTTAAAGGCTTAAAAAATATTCCAAAGTCAGATTTCCCAAACGATGTTCACGTCACTGTGTCCATGAAAGATTCTATGTATAGTGACTTGATGACTATATATATAATCAAAACGTTTGAGGTAATCGCCCTAATTGTTTTTTTAAACCAAAATTTGTCTAAGTATTGGACAGTTCAAAACCCCACTTAAAAACGACTGTTAAATACAGGTTTAAACAATTACCGTATTCCCCCGCATTAGCCGGCATGCCCGAAAAAATCGAGGTACACCAGCATGCCGGAAAAACTCGTATTTACCGGCACGCCGGAAAGTATGAGGTTTGAAGGCAAAAACAGAATAAAATAGAGCTTCTAATAATTCCTGGAGGTTTCACAGCATTGTTACAGCCTGCGGATGGGCATTGGAATAAGACTTTCAAATCATAAATGCATAAAGCGTTTATGGAGGATTAGCTAAGAAATGGAGAACAGGAATTCACGATGTCTAATAAAGGTCGATCTGCTTCGTATCTTACTATAGCTCTCGGGATAAAGTCAGCATGGGAAAAAGTTTTCGAAGACTTAATTAAGCAGGTGTGGTTAAATCAATGTGGTTTAACTACGAAAAGAAACATAGATCTTTTACACAATCGTTTGAAAGAACTTATTCAAAAGAATGCTATTCCTGATTTTGTTGCCAAAGACTAGACTTCTGGTCTAACAGTGGAAGGAAGCAAGTATAGTGATAATGAATGATTAAATATGTAGTAAGTCTTGTATTTCTAATTCAGGACTAAGAATGGAAAACACTGAAAGTCCAAAAGAAGAAATTTTTCAAGAGAGCGAAATAAAATAAGGCGAAAGCACCGCATTTGCCACGTTTGATGTACAATTTTCCGACTTGTTTGAACTATTACTGCTAGGGTTAGCATTTCAAGCGTTTTCGTGTTTGTTAAGCTTGACATTTAAGACATTTTTTCATAAAAAAATGATTTTCGATTTTTTTGGTACTTTCAAAGTTTTTCATTTTTAGTCCGCTGAATTTTTTCTTATTGAATAAAACCCTGGATTTCAGTTAAATTTCAGATTTTTAAATTATCATATAAAATTAAATTTTTGATATAATGTAAGCACATATTTCTCTCTTTATATATTTAGATAATTATTATATTTTTTCGTATTTTATATAGGGGAGAGTAGCCGAATTTGGACCACTTCACATATTTTCAAGTGTAACTGACCTAATTTTTGAAATAGCTTCAAAACATCACTACACGGAATCAATCTATTCATCTACTAACTAAATAAATCCTTAGATTAATTTCTTTTCGAAAAGCTTAAGTTTTATTTTAATTTGAAAAATTTGTCAAAAGTGGTCCAAATTCAGCAACTGGTCGCTTAAGTTGGACCCCCAGTCTCCTAAATTGGACCAAACAATATCAGGTTGTTTTAATGACTCTGGCATATAACTAATGTCATTAAAAGCAAAGTTTGCGATTAATGAAACAATCAAACAAAATAACAGCTATGAAATATAATGAAATCAAATATCTGGAAATAAGAGTAGATGTTTTAAATGAAAATGTATTGAAAATACAAATCAAAGTCATCAGTAATTAAGAATAGAAATTATGGAACTAATTGCCAGATACTTGAATATCATGTAAGATGTGATGCAAATCTTACATATGAATTTCGTTTATTCATTTTTAATTCCAGCGCACACAACATGGAACCGTATTTGGCAATCTGAACACTGAATCATTTCAGATATTTTATATTTCTTACAAATTAGGCAAAACCAATCATCACTGTCTAGATTTTTCTTTTTAGATTCTGAATCATTAGACATTTGTAGCAGCATTCATTAGCAACAGAAGTTTTCTTTACATTATGTTTGAGTTCTTCCCTTCCATCCTTTTCTTTTCATTTGCATTATGGCTATTTTTTAAAACTTGATGTTCCAACTGCTTTTGTGCTGCGAGAGCTTCCTTTTTGTCGTTTTTTTTTTTCATTACAAAGATTACTTTGTATGGCTAAGGTGTTAACACAACAGTTTTTTGGCTCCCTCTGTAGTTTGATTTAACTGAATTTAGCAAGGGAGATAACATTTCTAATGATTCTTCGGCTTTTTGGGGGGGATTTGTAATTACAGCCTTCATGCATCTCAATTTCTTCCCAACTTACACTCTCCTTATTGTTTCCTATATCTTTAACAGTTTTTGCTGTCACGGGTGTTTTCCTTCCAGACAGTTTGTCTATGTCATTTTCAACATTTTTCAATTATATTAAAAATGTTAAGAAAAAGAATCAACGTATAAAGGCACAAATGAAATATGTTTAAAAGCATACAACTGTTTCAAAACCTCTCAGGTTTCCTCATCAGTGCTTAAAATAAAAGTAGAATTAAAACATTGTGTAAAAAGGGGGGGGGGATAGAGAGTCAGAAAGGCGTACCTTTCATCTGTACTGCCAACGGTGAAAACACTTCAACGGTGAAACACAACGGTGAAAACACAAACGGTTTTCACCGTTGGCTGTAGAGCTGAAAGGTACGCCTTTCTGAATCTCTGCCCACCACCCCCCCCCCCCCACTTTTTACACAATGTTTTAATTTTACTTTTATTTTAAGCACTGATGAGGAAACCTGAGAAGTTTTGAAACAGCTGTATGCTTTTAAACATATTTTATTTGTGCCTTTATACGTTGTTTCTTTTTCTTAATATATCGGCACAAAGTACAATCGTTCCCCACATTTTATGTATTAAAAATGTGTTTAAAAAATATGCTATATTGAAAAACAAATAAAAATACGCTATGATTAATCAAACGCAAAACATTATATATTCAAACAATGTTGAATATAGGGGTCCCCACCTCCGGAGCCTTGAAATAACCACTCCCCCCGAAATGTTTGACATTTTATGCATTTTAATGGCAAACCAGTGTAATTTCAACCACCAGACCTGTAAAAAGTCTGCACTCCCCCTCATGGGACCGCAAATATCCTCCAGGAGGAAAATGTTTGAATTCAACTCTGTAAATCAAATACGCCGTAGGAATAAAGAATTCAAAGAAAATTAACAGAAATATATACAAGATAAAAGAAATTGCAAACAAAATTTGTTGCATAAACATGCAAAAATATTTTTATGTTTATATAGGCTTAAAGTGTATAAAAGAATTGATCCAGACATACAAAAAACAAAACAAAAAAAAAACCTTGCATGGAGATAGTAATTCATTATAAAATATTAAAAAAAAAAAAAAAAAATAGTGCCCAAAGCGTACAGCCGTTGAAATTTATTACTTCCTTTTCAAATTTATCATCGTATATCTGGTCCAATTTAAGCATCTTAAATTGACCCAATTTAGGCAATTGCGCCATTTTTTAAAAGAGATAATCACAAGACTAAAAACAAAAACGAAATCAAACAAATCTGCGTGAAAAATATGCGCAATAAATAGATACATTTAGATATGTATATGAAACATAACAACTTACTTTAGTTTTAAAGTATTCACTTACGTTTAGTAGGAAAAAATTAGATCAAAATAGCTATGTTTAGGTTTTTTTAAATTGTCTGAAAACAGCACGTGGTAGGCGGGTCCTTCTTCTAATCATAAATTACGTCATTCTGATGAGTAGGATTTTAGCGGTAGATAGCGTCTCTTTCTGTAATTAACGGCAGAATGGCAACGGTCCAATTAAAGCGTTGGTCCAAATATAGCTACTCTCCCCTATATTAAAAATATTTCTGTTCATGTAATAATTATGTATGAATTCATGAATGAATTTATGAGATAATCTATTTCCACATCGTAAATATCGGATGGATGCTAGGCAGAAATCTTTGTGTGAAATGGTATATGAGACATATGACACAAGTTTTTATTATCTTGAATATGTGAAAAAAAGTAAACTAAATAATTAGAAAAGTGGGGACAAACTCTATATTGCACCCCTCCTCCCCAACACCAATTGCTGCTACTGAATACAGTTAATGAACCTCATTCCTTTCCAATTTCGAAGATCCTCACTTTTTCTGGCATGCCGGCTAATGCGGGGGATACGGTAGATAAATAATACGCACATGTAACGAACTCGTTGTTTCTGCTCTGAGTTATAGATGTCATATATGATTTATAATTTTTATATGAGTTATATGCATATCAAGAGATAGTTTTTTAAGTTTGATAAATTCATTCTATTTTGTCGACACAACAAGTAAACCACCAGGAATAAATCATGAATTATGGAATGTTCAGCAAATGCTCGACAGATTCCGTAGTGACTGCTTGAATTTACCAGGAGATTAGGGAAAATTTTCCCTAGATGAGCAGATGATTCCTTTTTTTAGGACGTGCTTCAGTAAAGCAGTATATAAAAAACTAACCACACTCTGTAGTAAGAGTATCACCTGGGATAGTTTTAAATTTTGTAGTATACCAGTAGGGAAGTACAGACCTGGTCCACAAGGATCTGGGCTTAGGACCTGCTGTAGTCCTTTCTCTGGTTCATACCTAGGTTTATGTACTTCGATCGGTATTTCAAAAAAACACTGCTGCTGGAAAAACTAAAAAAAGAAATTTGAAGGATCAGTCACAATCCAAAAGGAGTGAAAGGCATACCATTTGTCAACGGCACTTAAGAGGGTTGCGAACATTGAGCACGTCTCACAAAATGAAATTGTAGTGGTCTGTCCTGAAACAATTTTTGTTTTTGAAACATTGTCCTGAAACATTTTTATTGTGGCTGATGAAAATTATCTCAATAAACAACAACTTTTTTTGCTTAAACTTTTATGTTTAGATATTTGCATACATAATCCCAAATTACACAATTGTGTAGATTTAGCCCAAAAGCATTAAGACCGAACCCGCACAATTGTGTGGGTCCTCCCTTGGCATAACCTGACATCGGTTATTTTTTTAATATTTTTTTCAATCAAATACGGTCTTATCGATAAGGGGAAACCACCAAAACTTCAATTTCTACCAAAAAATCTCCCGGTCTTAAAGGGTTATCGTTACTTCACCGTTACCTAATTAACATACTTGCAAAAATAACCATGACAACCAGATTCCCTGAAAGTACCACGTACTTTTCGAAACATAAAGAAATGACAGAATAAATCTCATTTACGCACAAACCGATCACGATCGCCCACAAATCTCAAAACCCACTCCAATAGATTACCCTTATAAAAGAGTAGCTGGGCTCTCTGTCGTAAAATTTCGAAATGTATTTTTCAATTGACTAGTATGATTTTTATCTATCCCTCAGAAGCATTTAAAAAAATTAGAGCGAGAGAATCAATTGTTCTGATATCCCCACAGTATGTATATATATATACATATATACTTTGTAAAAATGTCATGTAAATAGTAAACTTTTATTGTGTTTTTAGACGACATTATTTTATATCTTTCTTAAATTCTAGATTACCCTTATAAAAGAGTAGATGGTCACTGTGTCACAAAACTTCGAAATGTAGTTTTCAATTGACTGGTATTTTTTAACTATCCTTCTGAAGCATTTGATAAAATTCGAACTCGAGAATCAATCTTTCTTTTATCCCCACAGTATATATAGGGTAAATGCACCAGTAGTCGGCCACCCCCCAGTAGTCGGCCACTTTGAGATAAAATAAGTTATGAATTGCTTATTTTTGATTTCAAATGAAATATTACAATTCCCCTATATGTAGCCATCCTTTATACGTCATAAGCCATCAGCAAAGAATTGTGGGTATTTTTATTGCTTTCGTAATCAGCCATTTTTTATTTGGTGGTGGTCAAATAACCGTTTTTGCTATTTTTTTGTTAACCGATGACAAAATTTTTAAAAGACTAGCATTAATTTATTTTTTATTATTTTCTAAAATTAGAAGACTCTACTATTAAAAAGTTTAATAAACTGATGTTTTTCAGTATCAAAATTCAATAACTGTGTTTGTAGTAATTAATTTTAATGTGGCCGACTATTGGGTATTATATTTACTTACATGTTCAGTAATCGGCCACCACGGTTGACTACTGGCTAAAAGGCTATTTCACTTTTTTGAGTCTACTTTTAATAATTTGATTTTTTTCGTAATTTGATTATCACAGTTTGAGATTTACATAACCTTTTACTTGCATTTTATTTTATGTACACTATATATAAGGTGTTCTGGGGTAATAACGCCACGTTAAGATTCTACCAATTTTTACGGCTTAGTTTTAGATTTTTTTTTTCCCAAACAAATATAGGATTTGATAAAGAAACTTATTGATTATGTATACAAGAAAGACTATTTTATCAGATAGCTGTTAATAAAATATAGTAGCATGATTTCTTGACCAATGCTATTAAGCGTTATTACCCACCTGTTGGGTAATAAAATAGCGTCTAAATCGCGGCCCTCAAAACGGCTCTTATCACAAATGAGCCCAAGAAATTCCATTGCACTTTGCCCTGGCTCATACTATGTCATTATTATTTACTTTAGTGTTGCATTTTTAGACTTCATAGTGTTTACAAATAAAAAATGAGGACAAGTAAAAATTTAATTAAAAAAATCAAAAACCCGACTGCGTAAAAAGCGAACTAATTAATTATTTCCATCTATGTGAAACTATTTTTATATTACTTACTTATTTTTTTTATTTACTTGTATGGATGACTTTTAAGTTGTGTTTAATTGTTAGTTCCTATCTATAAACACTGTTTTGATGAGGTCTATAGATGCCTATGATGGTTAGAGTTGCAGCCAAGCTAGAGATCCTACCTACACGATTTCCAGGTTGTGTCATATTTAAACAGAGCTTCTGACTGTAAAATAGTCAATGAAACATCGTCTTAATTTTGAAAGTCCTATCCAATGGTATGCCACTCAATACGGTGCGAAAAAAAATGTTCGTCTCTACCGCCATTTTTTATTTTACGGCCGTCATTTTGAATCAATAAAAACAATACCTAGCCTATAACCATCGGACGGTTAAGACGAATCGATAGAGACCTCATTCATTAAAATCCATCCAGCCGTTGGAATGTTTCGAGGGTATAAAGAAATCCACTTACCCAGATATGCGTGAAACACATAACCCTTCTTGGCAGTCGGGTAAAAAGACTTATAAATATCATTCATGCACAAGTTAAATGAAATTGATTTGCACTCATACGTTCGTCAGTGACTGCAACGTTCACGAATTTCGTTCGTTTGTGATCGCGGATTTCGCGAATTTAGTACGTTTTTGAGACTGCTGCATCCAGTGAATTTTTTTATGAGTGCTATGCGCTCATTCGTTCGTTAGTGTTTGCGGCGTTAACGAATTTCGTTCGTTTGAGATCGCGGTTCTCGCGAATTACTGCTTTTTTGAGACAGCTGCACGACGAGATTGTTGCACCCAGTGATTTTTTTTTCGGTTTATAAGAGCGCTATGCGCTCATACGCTCGTAACTGATTGCGGCGTTAACGAATTTCATTCGTTTCTGATTGCGGCTTCCGCGAATTTAGTGCGTTTTCGAGACTGCTGCACGACGAGTTTGCTACATCCAGTGATGTTTTTTATGTTTTCATGAGCACTATGCGCTCATACGTTCGTTACTGATCTCGACGTTAACGAATTTCGTTCATTCGTGATCGTGACTTTCGCGAATTACTGCGTTTTAGTGACTGCTGCACGATGAGGTTGCTGCACCCAGTGATGTTTTTTTCTGTTTTCATGAGCGCTATTAGCTCATACGTTCGTTAATGATTACGGCGTTAACGAATTTCGTTCGTTTGTGATTGCGACTTTCGCGAATTACTGCGTTTTAGAGACTGCTGCACGACGAGGTTTCTGCACCCAGTGATTTTTTTTCGGTTTTCATAAACACTATGGATTCATACGTTGTTATGGATTGCGGCGTTAACGAATTTCGTTCGTTCTTAATCATGGCTTTCGCGAATTACTGCATTTTAGAGACTGCTGCACGACGAGGTTGCTGCACCCAGTGATATTTTTCCCGGTTTTTATGAGCGCTATTAGCTCATACGTTCGTTACTGATTGCGGCGTCAACGAATTTCGTTCGTTCTTGATCGTGGCTTTCGCGAATTACTGCGTTTTAGAGATTGCTGCACGACAAGGTTTCTGCACCCAGTGATTTGTTTTCTGTTTTCATGAGCGCTGTACGTTCATACTTTCATTACTGATTGCGGCGTTAACGGATTTCGATCGTTCGTGATCGTGGCTTTTGCGAATTACTACGTTTTAGAGATTGCTGCATGACGAGGTTGCTGCACCCAGTCATGTTTTTTTTTTGTTTTCATGAGTGCTATTAGCTCATACGTTTTTTACTGATAGCGGCGTTAACGAATTTAGGGCGTTTTTGAGACTGCTGCACGATGAAGTTGCTGCATCCAGTGATTAGTTTTAGTTTTGATGAACGCTATGCGCCCATGCGTTCATCACAAAAAAATAGATAACAAAAAAACAAGAATTTTTTTTATAAAATCGCATAATTAAATCAAAACGACTGTTACTATAAAATCACAAATATATAATAATAAGATAACTACTAAAATAACAATGATAACAAACGATTGCTTTGTCACATGTATTTAAAATATCGAATAGGGGAAAACAACTGAACAAGAAACCATATTTTCCCTTAAATAAGACTTGGCGCCTCATTCTGCTCATATTGTTCAAACATACTACGAGACAGACTGCAATATTTCTAATGTACTATTCGAGATATGCAACTTATTAAAATTACATTTCGAAACTCGATTACTGAGATAGTAACGCGAAAATGAAGAATTGGCGCCGCGTTCTGCAAATATCTAACTTCGAAATCCCAAGATAAACTGAGATATTTGCATTGTACTAGTCGTGACATGCAACATATTAAAATTTCATCCCGAAACTCGACGACATGATAGTAACGCTAAAATGACGATTTGGCGCTCCCTACTGCTGATATTATAATAAGATATGCATTGACAGATCAGTCATTCATGTTCTGTTAATAATCTTGTCCTACATCATAATTTCATTATGAAACAGGATGACGTAATAATTTTTTCTCTGCCCGCAGCCTAGTCTACGATGGTTAAACAAAAAATTTGAAAGGCCCACTACTAGATAATTTGGTACTTTTAACTTTACATTCCATAAGAAACAAGAATGAAAAATCTTGCATGAAGAATATATTATAAAAGCATTTCCCATGACTTGCAGAATTCTTCAACGAAATTGAGCGGCTTAATACCGTAAAAAATGTAAACATTTTAAGAAAGGCATAATACTTTTGAAAACCAGATTATGGTCCCTAACCGAAAAAGTAGTTTAAAAGTAGTTTAGTAGTTAATTCTTTTGCGCAGTCCTGTATTTAATCTAAAGATTTGTATATCATTCTATACATAGTATGATAAAACTTAGTATAGTAAGAAAATGCATAACAGATTGAAAATTTACCTTCAGCAATTTCTACCCCTATACGGACACATACTTGAATTATTTTGTACAGCCCTGTATATTACCAATAGATTTCTATACACTGTAAATTAAAATGTCTGAAATTCAGAGACTTAAGTGTCTGAAACGGAGTGTTCAGTTTTCAAACATTTTAAAATGTCTGAATTTTTTCAGACACTTTTTGTGTCTGAATTTCAGACACTTCAAACGTCATAATAGCATCCATTTTTTTTTTTGTAAGCATCATACGTAGCCATGTTTGAACACGTTGAATCCTGGAAAAATATTTGGCTGGGGTCCTGCCTCCCCCCTCCCCCCTACAACCTGATTTTTTTGGTGCTCCCAATTTTGGTACGCATTTTTTGTTAAGATGATAATTTAAATCTTTTACAACATTTTACTGATTATAATCAATATTTTGAACTTCAGGAGTAGAACAAGATTAAAACAAATATTTATCTAAATATTAGATTTTTAAAATTTGTTTTATTTTTAATCTTATTTTACTTTAAAAGTTCAAAATATTGATTATAATCAATACAATTTCGAAACAGATTTAAAATATAAGCTTTACAAATATTGCACATCAAATTTATGGGCACTAAAATCGTAGGGGGGGGGGAGGGCACGGCCCAGTATGCCCATTCTTTAATCAAAAAGTTCTTTTGCAAAAAATGCAACCCTGCATTATTGTTATCAAAATTGATATGTCCGGTATTCGGGAGTATCCGTTGTGGAGGTTAATGGACATTCCCGAATAGCTATTCTGAAACATCTATTTAGCGAATACTTTTTTAATCCGCATGGCATACATATTTGTATATTTTTACCTCACAAAAGCAGACATCTCCGATTATCGGACAAATTCAACGGCAAGGGCTATTCAGAGCTTTTAAAGTATGTGGATAAATATATATATTTCTTATAATCTTGTCCTACTCTACTTCATATAATTTAAAAAGAGATTTTTAAAAAATTTATATTGCCACATAGGCAATTTTACATATATATCAGATGACAATCATAACAGCTATTTAACTATGAATAAATGTCCCTTTGCACTCGGGGCTCCGGAGCGGAGCCATTTAAAATTTGTCTTCAAACTCGAGGGCTCCACTACGGAGACAATGCAAATAATTTTGTGATACCTGTCTAGAAAAGCCAAGATTACATGGTATCACAAAATTATTTGCATTGTCTCCGTAGCGGAGACCTCGAGTTTGAAGACAAATTTTAAATGGCTCCGCTCCGGAGTCCTCGAGTGCAAAGGGTTAATATTGAGAAAAAAATTACTTCGGTATTTTGTTTATTTATATTTTATGTTTTTTAATCTTGTCCTACTCTAAAAGTTCAAAACTTTCATTATGATCATTGCAAGATTTAAGGTATCAGCTTTACGAAAATTGCATACAACCCCCCCCCCCCTCCCCAAAAAAATGAAAATCCTTATGATTTAAAAATTAGATTTTTTTTAAATTTATATTGCCACATGGGCTTATTGTTATCATTCCTATGAGCTACTAAACAAGACATCTTTAAAGCAAAATAAAGCCAAAAAAAAAACAAAAAAGTTAGCTCATGATATCACTATGATACACACTTGCGATGCTTATCAGTAAAGTCTAATTGGAAAATGACCTTCGAATCCACACACGCAGCGAAATTGAAATAAACAAATGATTTCCTTTTTCCTGACTGGCTTACTTCTATGTTTCCAAGTGAAAAGATTTCCACATTGAAGGATTTAATAGCTTTAGAAATATATCTAAGAAATACTTGAGATAAATATTAATTTTCAATTACATATAAATTTCATAAAAATCAATTGATTTTTTTTCCAAAAGCGAAAGTTTATAAATATATTTTTTAATTTCAGCTGAATATTGTTCAAATGAAAAAAAAAAGGCAATCCCGAAAATCCCGGAATTTTCCAGTAAAAATCCCAGGATTTTCGGGGTTAAAATTAAAGTGGGATCCCGGGATATCAATCCGGGATTGTAATCCCTAGCCAGGAAGTAAGAAAACTTTAGGAGATCTTTCAAAGTTTTTTTTTCTATTTCCTTGTTGTCGTTTAGTATGAGATAAGCATTAGTCATTGAAACTAAGAATTGCCATATTGAAAACAAAACAAGGGAATGAACTTAACTTTTAAATATGTCTGTTTTTAGTGATGTTATTACTTTAAATTTGAGAAAAAAGATGAGAATAAATAATACATAATTTGTAATAAAAGACAACGTCATAAATTAAAAAATATATACTTCTAGAATTAGTGTTTTTTGTTTTTGTTTTTTTTCGCAAAAAGATTCAAAACTAATTAAATTTCATGTAAGATTTTGTTTAGTACAATAAATAAAATCATAAAAGACACTAATTTTAGTACTATAAAGAAATTATAACACTTACTTAAATCGCTGTTTGCAAGAGGTAAGAAAAATTCCTCGATTTGAAATTTTAAAAACTAACACAACCACAGTGAGGGAGAAAAACTTGCACCAGTTTAAAAGGTAATCCCATAATACATCCGACTAGCCATATTTAAAGAATGAGATGTTTCATCCTCAAAACAGGACCTGCCAGACAAAAGTTCCTTTTTTTTTGCCTGCTTCGACAGGACGAAGATGAATAACACAATATTATTGATATAAATTAATACGAGTTAACACTAAGCTCATTGCACACGCTTTGTAGAATTTCCGGGTGTAATCTTCAACTGTCCTCTACTTCTGTTCTGTGTCTATCCCGCCCTTATATCGACGACAGCTTCTAAGAGACATTTGATGTCGAGCACACACGTCAGATGTATGTATTCAATAAATAAATAATACAAATTAATACGAATTAAAATCACAGTACTTCACATTTCGCAAAAAACAAATTAAAATACACGCGTACATAAAAACAAACTTCGTTTGAATTACAACGTATAC
Source organism: Maratus speciosus (assembly GCA_963932465.1). NCBI lineage: Eukaryota > Metazoa > Arthropoda > Arachnida > Araneae > Salticidae > Maratus > Maratus speciosus. The sequence continues at coordinate 331,628,894 of OZ010786.1, forward strand.
CACTTCGAAGGAAGACATCTAAAACGCATGCGCAGCTGAGAGTGCGAGTGCTCCCTGGTGGTTATTGCGTCGGAAGAATTAAAACGTCTTAAATTAAGACACGTTTAAAGCAATGAAATGTCTTAAAATAAGACGTTTACGGATATTTTAGACATTATTCTCAGTTCATTTACACCATGGTCATAGTAAGACACTTATGTATCTTAAATTAAGACATCTATAATGTCTGAATTTTCAGATTAAGACACTTAAGTGTCTAAAATTCTTTTTCAGTCACACATGTTTCTAAATTTAAGACGCTTCTATTTGCAGTGTATGCCGCACATATTAAGCTAAAATTTAATTAAGGCTAAAATGTGGTTAAAAGTACTGAAATGATACTTCCACACATTATTATCCCTGGGAGGTCATGTATTCAGTTCTTTACGTGGCCCAGTATGTGGTTTTATTTATATTATACAAACATCTCTTAGTATACTAAATATAGTTCAGCTTGAAAGAGCATAAAAGCCTCTTTTAAGCCATTCACGCTGATACTCCACAAAGCTTACAAACTCTTTTGTGTAGCCTTGTATATGATCTATATCAGTTATACTCACCGCATTGTAAGCAAAGGTTTAATTAAACTTAAAAACGCATGTCATAAACAAAATCACACTTACAGTAATTATCGCTAATAGAAGGATACAGTACTGTATTCAAATTTTTGTTTTTCCCTCTAAATGAACGATAAATGCTATGCATAACATGTTATACAACGAGTATTTTGTAGTAAGCCTCAGTAATGTTGTATATCAATTTCATTCTATTTAATGTAGTATAAGAGAACTAAAATACGCTGCAAACTGCTTATTCCCTGACACTATTATATAAAGGAATTCTTTTGTTGGGCCCTATAAATGAATAATAAGTTCTTTGGACTCCATATTGTCTAGAATGCGTAGTTAAATGCACTTCGTAAATGCATATCAATTTCATTATATTTGAAATGGCCAACATCATTAAAATAAACTTGAAGCAATATTTCTCCTTGAGCGTAATGCATCGGGATATTTTTGACTGTCCCTGTAGATGAACTATAAATTCTACACACTTTATTTTCAATAGCGATCGTGCTATTGTTAACGTCAAAAACATACAAAAAATTTCAAGGAGATTCGAGTATATTTGCGAGTGTTAGAACTCGGACAGACTGAAGACAATCCAAATTCACAAACACTTTTAAACTATGTTGGAAAGTGTTAAATACTATTATAATATTTTTAATTATTACAGCAACATTATAAGAAAAGAATAAATTAACACATTTTATCATTAAAATGTTGTTCTGTTTATAAAAGTTATACTTTAAGTTATTTAAATAACAACGCATTTATGTGGCTGACTACTGGTCCAGTGATGGCCGAACACTAGAATTGAGGGGCCGACTACTAGACCTTTGCTACTTTTAAGTTTAACTTTTTATAAATAAAAACTATAATCAGTTTTTTTAAAAACAATTGCTGAAACAGTAAAAGAAATGTGTACATTAACTTGTGTCACTGTTAAAAATGTTGCATTGCTTTTTAAAATTACGCTTTGAGCTATATACTTAAAGAAAGCGCTTAAGTGGCCGACTATTGGTGCTTTTACCCTATATATATATTTCTAAAAATGTCAGGTAAATAGTAATTTTATTGTGTTTTTAGATGACATTATTTTATATTTTTCTTAAATTCTAGATTACCCTTATAAAAGAGTAGATGGGCACTCTGTCGCAAAACTTCGAAATGTAGTTTTCAATTGACTGTTATTTTTTTTAACTAGACTTCAGAAGCATTTAATAATATTCGAACTAGACAATCAATCTTTCTTTTATCTTCACTGTATGTATATATTAGGGCGGAGCGTAAAAATATTTTTTTCTAAATTATTTTCACGCTAGCGTGGAAAAGTTGTGGAATGGTCTCAGAAATATACTAAAAATTTTTAAAATAATCAATACATATCTTCCGGTTCCAGTTCAGGTTCTAAGTATGCAATTTTGGCCGAAAATGTTATAATTTTTCACATTTCAGTAATATTTTTAAATTCCAACTTTTTCTTCGCGCTAGCACGGAAAAGTTGAAAGAATATATAAAGAACATAAATCCAAAATTTTGGAGCAGTTAATAAATATCTTCCGGTTCCAGTTTGGGATCAAAATATGGAAAATTAGCCGAAAATGATGTAATTTTTCAAATTTTAGTGATTTTCTTAATTTTCCATTTTCTATTCCCGCTAACACGGAAAATTTGGGAAAATATGCCAGAAAGATAAGTGCAAAATTTTAGAATAATCAATAAATATCTTACGATTCCCCTTAGGGGTCTAAATATGAGAAAAAATGCAAAAGTGAAGAAAATTTAGGGATCGAAATATAGAAAAAAAAGAAAACTTTTTTTACACAAAAATTTATTTATGGAAGCTTTAAACATTTCTTTCTACAAAATTGGACATTCGTAAATAATAATTAGGAACATTAAACAACAAATCTTATTATTCACGCAATACGCAGACTTTGTATAACTAACTGTATTTGAAGTTCCAGAATAAAAATTGCAAATATGCATGAAATGCATTTCATTCACTTGTTTCTATATTTTTCACTTTATACTGGCTTTTGGTTTTAAACGATGGCATGGCACGCCTTGACTCCATTCTGAATATGATGTAGCCATCACGCTTTTTCTCTCAGATGACTGCAAGGGAAGTTTCTGTTGTCAGTTTTACTCACCTTTCAACATATTGTGGCTCGGAAAGTTTATGTTTCGCAATGGCGATACCGGATATTCGCCAGATTTTATCAGTTGCATTATGTGTTCGTTCGACAAGTGAGTCGTATATGGAGATTCCGGTAGTTGGCAATTCTGCCAGTTTATGAGATCCACGTAACATTTAGCTTTAAAGTTAAGTGCAGTAATTTGGAACATACGAATTCCTACTCTCGATTTCCCCCTTGCTTTCAAAATCCTAAGTTCTCGCACATTCTGTTTTGGGTCAACAAGCATTGCAAGGATTATTGCTTCAGGGTGACCAAAATAACCATTTCTCTGGGTGACGCGATCCACAACTAGCTTCAGATCATCTGTAAGATAACGTGAAGTTTGAATTATTTTCCAAAAATTTCGTGCTCGATCTGTGCAATTGGCAATTTGATTGTGAACCAAGCAGGTGCGTAAACTTTTATGATAAACTCAGTCAATGATAAACTCACAATCAAATCGCATGCCAATTGCACAGATGAAGCACGAAATCTTTCGAAAACAATTCAAGATTCATGCTATCTTGCAGATGATCTGGAGCTAGTTGTGGATCGCGTTACCCAGAGAAATGGTTATTTTGGTCATCCTGAATCAATAATAAACTTTGCAATGCTTGTCAACCCAAACTAGAATGTGTGAGAACTTGCGCTACGTAGGATTTTGAAAGCAAGGGAAAAAACGAGAGCATGAGTTCGTGTGTTCCAAATTCCTGCCTTTAACTTTAAAGCTAAATCTTACGTGGATCTCATAGACTGCCAGAATTACCAACTAACGGAACCTTCGATTACTACTCACTTGTCGAACGAACACATGAAGAAAGGTTTAAAGCTTCCATAAATAAATTTGTATGCAAATGTTTTCCATTTTTTTCCCTATATTTCGACCCCTAAATTTTCTTCTCTTTTGCATATTTTTTCCTATTTAGACCCCGAAAGGGGAACCGGAAGATATTTATTGATTATTCTAAAATTTTGCACTTATTATTCTTGTATATTTTCCCAACTTTTCCGTGCTAGCGGGAATAGAAAATCGGAAATTTAAAAAATCACTGAAATATGAAAATTTACATCATTTTCGGCTAATTTTCCATATTTAGACCTCAAACTGGAACCGGAAGATATTTATTAACTGCTCTAAAATTTTAGGCTTATGTTCCTTATATATTCTTTCAACTTTTGCGTGCTACCGCGAAGGAAAAGTTGGAAGTTAAAAATATTACTGAAATGTAAAAATTTACAACATTTTCGGATAAAATTGCATACTTAGACCCTAAACTGGAACCGGAAGATATTTATTGATTATTTTGAAATTTTGTGAGTATATTTCTGAAACCATTCCACAACTTTTCCGCGCTAGCGGAAAAATAATTTTGAAAAAACGATTTTAACGCTCCGCCCTAATATATATATATATATATATTTATAAAAAGTATATAATAGTAATATGTAAATATTAATTTTATTTTAATTGTGTTTTTAGATGACATTATTTTATATCTTTCTTAAATTCTCTAATTATCTTTTTTAGAAATTTGATTCCTACCGTTAAAATACGCACTTACAAGAAAAGCATTAGGAAAAAGGTTCAAAAGGTTAGGCTACAAAAAGTTCAATATTGAAAGAGAAGTTGGATTTTCAAATTTTCTGACATTTTTAAATTGTTACTACAAGAATAGTATTTTTTCTCTATTAAGTCGTTCTCCCTCTTAAAAACATTTTTCAAAATTTGCCGAACGTGTAATATAAATTACCCAAATAAAAAATTGTGAAATGTGTACTAAGATGAAACTTCATTATTTTTCGCTTGGCAAAATATTTCAAAGGTATATAATTTTATTTTAATATTTAAAATCGTACATAAAACTTGATAGCTTCGCTAAAATGTGAACGCTTGAGATGTGACATTCAGTTTAAATTTTTTAATTATTTTGCCATGAAACATATTTTATGAAGAGATTACAGAAAAATAAGTTAAAAATTTAAAAAAAGAATAATGCAGTACAAGTCCACAGAATTAACAGCAGAGAGTGAAATAATCAATGTGACTGATAACAAGCTTTTAGGTAAAATGTTAAAAAAGTCATATAAGATGCATTATTGTGACTTGTATTCACAATTACTTTTTTTTCGGATAATTCACATTTTAAAGAAAGGTTAATAAAACTTAAAATTATTGCTATTCCAAGTATAAACCAATAAATTTCCCCGTCTTTTTTACTACCAAAAACATATACACTAGAACCTATTTTATCCGAAACTCTCGGTTAACCAAAATCCATTTTTAAAGATTTTTTTTTTTTTTTTGACTATTGTATTCTTTGTGTGCAAAATTCATTTTAAATGCTTTTTTTTTTTCAGCTATCATATTCCTTGTGTGCAAGCGACCCTTTCCAAACTACGAGTACATATAAATATTTGTGATCCCTTTTCTGAGTTCCTTTGAATTTAACTTGAGTTCCCAGAAGCTGTGAATTAGAAATAAGAATACGAACAAATTGCAAGCAATTCTAAAGCTTTTGATTATTTATCAAAATGTTTGGCATGGCTGGAGCAGCAGAAATACTATGATACTGGTGAACGAATAATATTAAAAAAACTCCGTGATAGAGCTTCAAAGCAAAGGCAATCGAAACTGCGACAAACAAAACATTTTCCCAAACCCTTGTGATATATGTAAAAGGTATTTAATTTCAAAATAAAAATTCAGCTAATTTATTCGCAATTCTATTTTTCTATTACTTTATTTATATTAAGCACTTGTTACCATAATAAGAAATATTGCACATATTTCTACTTAATCTTAAAATTGAAACCTTCTCGATTATCCAAAAATTTCGATTTTCCGAAAGAGGGCCGGTTCCAATTGCTTCGGATAATCGAGGTTCTACTCTAATGTCCTGCACCACTTGAATAAAATTTATTTTAATTGTATTCCTCCTTTGATCATTATGTACAATTTCAAATTCACATTATAAACAGAGTTTAAAGATACTTTAAATTATTGCATTTCCAAGTGTAAGTCAATATATATCTCCGTCATTTGCAGCATTTACCTCAAAAATTTCGAATGCCATGCATTACTTTTAATAAGGAAGTATTTTAACTTTAATAAGTCTTCTACCATTATACGTAATTTCATTCATTTCAATAAGATTTTTACAAAACAATAAACAACATAAGGATTTAAACACACCAAAAATTAAATGTGCAACAAATATTTTGTTACTTAGCTTGCAACAGTTTAACAATGAACTGTGTCTAAATTAATGCTGTCTTTTCAGTACTATATTTAGCACTCATAAACACAAAGCCAAATTTAAGTGGAAAACTATGAATGTAATACAATTGTTATACTAGAGAAAGCCCTCCGGAACTCATGACATTTCAAATTGTAATCAGTTATCGAATTTGTTAAGCTGATTGTTACTGAAAATACCAAGGTAGATTATGCATTTAAAGGAATTTTTAAATGTTTTAAACCTTAAAATTCAAAGATGGAAAAAGCTTTATTTTGCATGTGTCATTAAGCATTGTAACTGTGCCTAAAGAATGAAGTTTTCATAAGCTTGAAGAGATTAATTGTTTGAAGAAAAATATAATTTGACATACTAATTTATATATTTTAAAAAAATCAAATATTTTTTGCACACATGCAAAATTCTATCCTCATATACAATGACTTCATTCAAATAAAAGTATCTATATTATAAAGGGCGAACGTGTCCGTGCGTAACGCTGACGTCATTTTGTCGATGGTAACACCAAACGTTTAAAATTAAATTTTACTGTATTTTTTTTTATTTTTTTTACTTCTCAACATAATTTCAAAAAGAAATTTGTGTTCTCACTTCCTATGATCATGCGTCGAGAGCAAACAAAGTATCAGATCAGCACTCCAACTCTTGACTTTCTGGACTTACACTGTGTTTCAGCACACGCAGCATTGCCATCGCAGCAGCAACCCCTCCTTTTCCACCTGCAGTCTTTCGTGTGGGGGCTCCTTGCCCAGAGAGTAACGTGAAAGTCAATGTTTTTTCTCACGCTATCTGTTTCGTAGGGGCAGAACTTATACTGTAAATTTTTATCTTCACGGAATTTATGGATATAACGCCCACTGACGTGATTATGGTGGCTTCAGCTCTGGCTGAAAACAGTATTTTTTTAAGGGGTCTCAGGACTCTTAAAATTGGAAAAATCGAAAAAAAAAGACCATTTTCAACATATAATATCTTAAAATGTAATTGATTTTAAGACAAAATTTTATATTGGGATGAAAGGTATAAGTATGTTCTTTCATTTCATGTATTTGAAAAATTACAAGACGCAAAATTAGAATTTACAGTGGGCTCCAAACTGTCAGACTTTTGACGAGCGGAAAATCGGCATAAAAGATTATGCGCACGATTACAGAATAAATTTTGCAAGTAGAAGGACAATTTTGGGTCCTACTTATGCTTCACATTGCAATAATAACTCTGAACCTAAATAAATTTGTATTTAAAGCATTTTTCTATTTTTAATACAAAGTTGTATTTAGTTAATGCAAAATTTAGAAATTTTCAACAGTATAATCACTTATAGAATAAAGAATATATTTCGGAACAATAAGAAGGAAATTATAGGTTCAGTTCATACAGACTAACATGAAACATATGTTTTGAAAATTTCATGAAAAAATATTCAGAAGTTTTTGAGATATTGTGCGCGTTATTCCCAAAACGTCATTTGGAGAAAATTGACTTCAAAGTTTCCGAAACGCCGCTTCAGCTATTGAGCGTGTATAATTCTAAAAGCCATAACTTCTGTTCTAATAGGAATTTCAAGGAAACATTTATACCAAAATGTTCAGAAAAAATAGTAGTTTAATATCTAAAAAAAAAAAAAAAGAAAAAGAAAATTTTAAAGCTTTAAGAGTCCTGAGACCCCTTAAGACCATAATAAAGGCAACCGAGGGGGACACAAGGCTCTACAGACTTGGTTTGTCTGTGCAGTTGCTCTTAGGCAATAAAAACTTCTAAACATCGTACATTTTAAATTTTTACACCGTCAAATAGTAGGGGAAAATGTGCTTTCAAAGAAATGTGTTTGAAAACTGTACCGCTATTTACACAATTTTTATTGTTAAAACAATCAGGCTTTTTTTTTTTAAATCTCTGTCTATCGCGTGCGGATGATTACGTAAGATACATCCGTTTATACTTAAATTGATATAAATAGCTCAGCATTTGTTTCCAGCTTATAAAACATAACAAAATTAAACCATTTATCAATCACTAAATAAAACAAAAAAAAAATAGATATAAAATACAAATTTAAGACATTAGATCCAACTATGCACTTAGTCTAAAATGATCAGAATTTAAAAAGGTTTATATTAAATAGGGATCTCTGGCGATTTCTTCTGTTGTTAACTCCTGGCGCGAGGCCAATACAAAACAATCGCTTTTAATAAATTTCAAAACTTTATTTAAACTAATTACTATTTTTCAAATAAATATGATTTTTGGAATTACACTATAAAAGAAAAAGATGTAATTCTACAGATATGAAGTGACAAACATCTGTATATTTACTAAAATTTTATCTGCACACTGTACAAAAAAACTCTACAGAACTAGTTTTTTTAAAGTTACAGGATTCTTTAGCTTTACAAAAGAATCTACTAAAATTACACTAAACTTTACTAAACTTTAGTTTTAGAATAAAATGAAAAAAGTAAATTAATGGGTTTTAATATTAGACGAATGGATTAAGGTTTTTTAGAATAATAAAAGAATACGGCAATTTAAATGCATGAAATAAAAGACAAAAGATATTAAGATATTATTAAAGATAGGTAGGAAAAATATTAAGAATCTGGAATAGTTTTACTAAGATAAAAGGGCGAATTTTTTTATTATTACACACACACACACACACACACACACACACACACATATATATATATATATATGTATGTATGTATGTATGTATATATCCATATATCTATATATATATAGATATATAGATATATAGATATGGATTAAAATTAAATTAATAAATTTAGCTACATATATATGTGGAAATTGCGTAAGAACACTTGAGTCAGACAGGATGCCGCCGACGTTGTATTCTGTTTTCGAGATTAAAAAAGAAAACGAGCCTTAACGAAGCTGTGTGAAGTGGAAATGCAGAAAAAGTAAATAGAAAGAAAATGAGTTCCAAGACGCAGGTTTTGTTAAAAAGGAACAGAACATTTTTCGGTGAAATAAGATAGAATACTTAAATGACGTAAGAAAATCTCAGAACTATTCGACGGTGCTAAATAAATGAAGTCAACGTTGTTGCTTTTTAAGCTAAATAGAGATCGAAAAGAGTGCTTTTTAACTGTATTTTTGTTTTGTCTTCGTCTTAATAAATGTCAGTGTTCGTCTCAGAAGTGAGTTATGATTTATAAATAGAGCCACATCCCATAAAGCGGTGTTCAGAAGTAACAGTTAACCCACCAATATTGTTAACCCTAGAACTACCGGAAATTTTACTCAAGTTTTATAAAAACATTCTACACCAGAATTTTTACTTAAAACTATTTAATTTGTTTATTTAACTTATTATTGTCTGATTTATACATTTAGTTTGTTTTGAAGAAATTTCTGGTTTGAATAAATATTTTGAATGTACATGTCGGGTCCAATGGACCCGTCTGGTAGACGGAAGGTTAATTAGAATTATTCATCTTTCGGATTCAAGCCGGGTATTATTCTAACAGTGAGTTCATTGTTATTATTTTATTATGAAGTTAGTTGAAATACCAGAACTGGAACTTGCATTTAAAAACGAACGAACAAATAAATTTAAATTACTACATAAATTCCTATTTGATGCTGACGGTGATCGTTCTAATAGAAAGAGAATACGTGATTTTACTGGTTTCGGTTTTCAAACCGACAGCAGCGAGTTAAAAAATAAAGTAACTAAAGTTCAAACTGATTTTTCATTAAATGATCTGATTACAGTGTGCATTCTACTTTGTATTGCTAACGAAGGATCTCTAAATGATCTTGCAACTCGATTAGTTACATACTTTCAGACTTGACCTTACTACAAAATAATATTATACAAAATGAAAGTGACACTGACTCGGAACCCGAATTGCCTTCAAATAATATGACTTCAAGTAATAACACTGAATTATCAAATTTTGACAAACAGAAGCAATTTCCAGTTCAAAGTTTTGTGCCATCGTCTATTAATTTCACTGATATTGAAAGTGTCGTACCTCCTTTTGAAGGAAGTTCTTTTAGTGATATAAATGTATGGCTTAATAATTTTGACGATGTCACTAATATGTTTAACTTATCTGACTTTCATAAATTCATATTTTGTAAAAGATCCTTACGAGGAAAAGCCCAGTTATTAGTACCGACAGAATTTCATATCAATTCATATGACAAACTTAAACAACTCTTAATTTCAGAATTCAGTACCACTTATAATTCTGCCGAGTTACATGATATATTAAATAAACGAAAATTGCAAGAAAATGAATCGATAGAAGAATATTTTCTTATCATGAAACAAATATGCTCGCGTGGTAACATCGAGGATTCCGCATTAATGCAATACATCATAAATGGTATACCCGACCCTGTTTTCAGAAAATCAATGTTATATGGATGCCAATCCATTGTAGAATTCAAACAAAAGCTCAAAATTTATGACAAAATTCGACATGACTTTGAGAACAGTAAATTTCGTAAAGTCAAACCTGAAATGCCACCGAAAGACAAATCCTTTCGACCAAAATCTGATCTTTTTTGCTTTAATTGTGGTTTGCCAAATCATAAAAGTAGCCAATGCAGACATAAAGACAAAGGCCCTCGTTGTTTCAATTGTTCAGATTTTGGTTATAAATCGGCTCAATGTGATGAACCAAGGAGACCTAGAGTTAAGTCAGAACCCTCCAATGTTTCCACAGTTATGTCGAACACTTTCATGACCAAACAAGTCATTATTTCGTCTGTAAATGTTACATCATTGGTAGACACAGGTAGTGAAAGGAGTTTGCTAAAGGAAAGTATTTAACGCAAAATCCCTACAGTCTCGAACCTTGAACATTCAACCATCACATTAACTGGATTAGGAAATACTATAATCAACCCCCTGGGTTTTTTCTCTACGGACATTATGATAGATGATTTTAATTATACAACTAATGTTTATGTAGTCCCAGATTATTCCATATCTTTTGATCTTATTATTGGTACCGATGTTATACAACAAAGTATTTTAACAATTTCTGGAAATAATATTTCGATGCAAAAAAATCGAGAAAAATGACGATACGTCCAATAATTTTTTGATTAATGCTGCTCATGTGTTAGACGATCTTAATCTTGATTTATCTCATATTACCGATGAAACAATACGTTCAAAATTTTCAGAATTTATTCAAAATTATTCCCCCAGAAAAATAAAGACAACTGATGTTAAATTATCAATTCATCTGGAAAACGAAGAACCTGTCACTTGTCCTCCCAGACGCTTCGCTCCAATAGAGAAAAACTTCGTCGAAAAACAAATTTCTGAGTGGCTCGAAAAAGGAATTATTCGTAAAAGCACTAGTAATTTTTCATCACCTATTGTCCTAGTAAAAAAGAAAGATGGTTTATATAGATTGTGTGTAGACTATAGGAAATTAAATTCTAAAACACATAAACAACGTTTTCCCCTCCCAGTAATTGATGACATTATTGATCAGTTGCATTCTGCAAAAGTATTTACTACTCTTGACCTTAAAAATGCTTTTTTTCATGTCGAAGTAGAAGAAAATAGTAGAAAATATACTTCTTTCGTAACACATTCTGCTCAATTTGAATTCTTATATATGAATTATGGCCTTAGCGATGCACCCTTAGTGTTTCAAAGATATATTTATAACGATTTTCGAGACCTCATTAATGAAAATGTACTTATTGTCTATATGGATGACTTCATAATACCAGCTGAAAACGAAGTCGAAGGACTCGAGAAATTACAGTGCGTCCTTACAACTGCATCCGATTATGGTTTTGAACTGAATCTTAAAAAATGCCACTTTTTACAGAGAGAAATTGATTTTTTGGGTTACCACATTAAAAATGGTCAACTGTACCCATCTCCCTTAAAAACTAAAGCTGTCCTCAATTTCCCAGAACCTAAAAGTATAAAAGATGTACATTCATTTGTCGGACTAACTTCATATTTTCTTAAATTCATTCAAGATTACTCTGTAATAGCTAAGCCTTTAACAGATCTCCTTAGAAAGGACACTAAATTTCACTTTGGTAACCAGCAACGAAATGCATTTAATCAGCTGAAACACATCCTTTCTTCAGGTCCTGTTTTAAGCATTTATAACCCTAGTAACGAAACAGAAGTTCATTGTGATGCATCTATTGACGGTTACGGGGCAGTCCTCCTTCAAAAGTCTTCTATTGACAACCAATTTCACCCTGTCTATTTTATGAGCAAAAAAACCACAGATGCCGAACGTAAATATTCAAGTTATGAATTAGAAGTTTTAGCTGTCATAGAAGCCCTTAAAAAATTTCTCGTTCACATTCTAGGTATTCCTTTCAAGATAGTTACAGATTGCAACGCATTCGCCCTTACTATGCATAAAAAAGATTTTTGCACCAAGTTTGCTCGATGGGCTTTAATGTTAGCTGACTATAACTATACAATCGAACACAGACAAGGTACACGCATGCGCCATGTCGACGCTTTAAGTAGAAATCCAATATGTATGATCATTCAAGATAGTTTTACTTCCAAAATCATACAATCACAGAACACTGACGAACATATACAGGCCATCAAAGAAATTTTGAAAACAAAGCCATATGACAACTATTTCCTTAAAAATAACGTTCTCTATAAAACTCATAAAGGTATCGATCTGGTAGTTGTGCCAGATGAAATGCAGCTAAATGTCATTAAACACGTTCATGATAAAGGACATTTTGGCCGTAAACGCTGCGAAGAACTCCTTAACAAAGAATTTCTCATCCCTAATATGTCAAATAAAATTGATAAAATTATAGCAAATTGTGTAACGTGCCTTTTGTATAATCGCAAACGAGGAAAACAAGAAGGAGAATTACATCCCTTACCTAAAGAAGAGACTCCTCTCCAAACCTACCACATTGATCATTTAGGCCTTCTTGAAATAACCAACAAAAATTATAAACATATTTTGTCTTTAATAGATGCATTTACTAAATTCGTCTGGTTGTATCCCTGTAAATCCACTTCTGCTACCGAAGTTATATCAAAACTTCGACAACAAAGTTACACTTTCGGCAATCCTTCCACCATCATTAGCGATAAAGTTCCCGCCTTCACCAGCATTGATTACACAAGCCAACAGCTGTTTTGGTGCCTAGGTTTTTGGAGCTGATTTTATATGAATTCGATGTCCTGAATTCAAATAGGACATTCAATTTTGCCTGGGAGCTCAAATATTTAAGATATAGAACTTTTTGTGAAATATATGTTACGCTATTTTAAGTTAAATCCATGAATTAGACAAAAATAAAAATAAAATAAATAAACACAGATTTTTTTTAATAATAAACAAATGTTAATTTTCATTATTATAATATACATATATTCAAATAAAATTTTTAAGAATTATATTATACAAATATATTTATTTACTCACAAAGATAGAGGAAAAAATCATCGATGAGACCAATTCTCACTGAACATTTCGGAAGCTTCTTTTCCGTGACATTCTTGAATTTATTTTTGAACAATCCCTTTTTAAACTCCAACAGTAATCTGCCATCATGTGCGTATCCCATCTTCCTTGGTAGTGGTCCTATATAGTCTTAATATCCTGGTGAAATCTTTCGCCCTGTTCCTGACTGGTGTGTCCTACATTTTCAGGAAAATACTCTAAGTGGCTGTGTAAATAGTGCACCTTAATGCTCATATTACACCCAAGAGATTTAAAACTATTAAGCATTTCGTTTACCAGTTCTACATAGTTTTCTGCTTTGTGTTTGTCCAGAAAGTTTTCGACAACTGCAACAAAAGAAGTCCAGGCTTTTCCCTCAGTCTCAATCATCGAATTTACGAAGGCAGGATCCCTAATCGGTTGTTTTATTTGTGGCCCGTCAAATATTCCTGATTTAATTTTTTCATAACTCAATTGGGGCATTTTCTCTTTTATATATGCAAAGCATGACCCGTTCTTATCAAGAGCCTTTACAAACTGCTTCATAAGGCCGAGCTTGATATGCAGTGGAGGAAGTATAATTTTGTCTCACCCAACTAAGGGGTTTTTAATGATATTCCTTTCCCCAACATCCATGTTTTCTCTCTTAGGCCACTCGTTTCTAACCCAGTGGTGTGTTTTATCCCTGCTATCCCAAAGACACAAGAAGCAAGGATATTTGGTGTAACCGCTTTGCTGTCCAAGGAGAAAGTTTGCCATTTTTAAATCAACACAAATCACCCATTGATGATCATGATACTTTATCTTGTCAAAGACCAAAGCTATTGTGTTATATTCTTCTTTCATTTTCGTTGAGTGAGCAATTGGTATTGAACCATATTTGTTCCCAATGTGTAGAAGGACACATTTTTAACTCCGCTTTAAGCTGTCTACAAATAAGCGCCAATGACCTGGAAAATATTCAGGAGGACCCATTTTTCAAGAGTCCTCTAATTTTGTGACAAAATACAAGATTGTCTTCTTGGGAGAAGAAGGGTAGTAGACCCTTTTCTCTTGTGCGGTAAAAGGTAATTTTGGTTCCTTGTTCCAGTAAATTTTTGTCCTTAATTTTGAAGCCAGTAATTCAGAAGCTTCCTTTGGCAGGTTGAAATCTCTGGTGAGATCATTTAACTCATCCTGGTTGAATCGTTGAGGCATTGATGACATCTCCTCATAATCACTGTCACTTTCATAAGTATCGGAAGGATGATCAGAGGGACAGTATTCATCCTCTCAGAGCTCTGGTAGCTGGTAAAACGTTAGGATCGGCACTTACTTCCTCTGAGTGAGGAACCGGGCGTCTTGCAGAGACTAAATAAGGATAAGTCCACTTACTACGTTTCTTTCGATTCATTCCATTAATATTTACCAGGCAGAAATAACAATCATCGAAGTGGTTTTGGGGTTTTCTCCAAACCATCGGTAAACCAAATTCGAGACTTTTTCTTTTCCCGTTAGTCCACTGTCGTAAGTGTTCTCTACCATTTTTACAGACCTGATGCGGTGTCCAGGTTTTATCCTGATCACCAAGTTTAACACCAAAGTGTCCAAGATAAGCTCTCTTTACAAAGTCAGTAACATTTTTTCTGTTCTCTTTTAACACGTATTCTCCGCATATGTAGCAAAACACATCAGGAGGATTTACACAACTTCTTCTACTTGAACTCATTTAAATTATATTCAACAACACAAATACAACAATCTACAATACAGTACGTTTTAAATTAACTTTATAAGAATTTATACTAAACACAAATATCGCAAAAGGTCAACAACGTCTACCCTCCACGGAGAAAACTCGCAAACTAACCTTATCTCTTTGCGGCTTTTCCATTTGGCTTTATGGATGAGCAGCACGAAATCATAAGCATGCGCAGAACCTCAGTTTTACTTGCACATCTGTTTTTTTCAAGGTCTTCTGAAATTTCAGTGCCTCCCAAATCGCTTTGAGCGTTGCGACAGGCCCATGTGTCAAAAGCCAGTTTAAGCGTTGAAGGTCACTTCAGTTCTAAAAAATCTTTAGTTCTCTTCGCATATCTAAAAAAGTGGAGCTGATAGAGAAAAACTGATTTCATATTTGGATTCAGTGTCCCAAAATTATCTAAAATCAGCTGTAAAATCATAGGCACCAAAAAAAAATTTTTTTTTTGTAGGCCTGTGTTATTGTCAAGATGAAAATATAAAGCACGAGGCAGTTACAACTGGCCTTCCCCGTGCCAATGGTCAAGTAGAGCGACTTAATTCCACCATAATTTCTGTAATCTCTAAAATGTCCAAAGACGAACCGACCAAATGGTTTAAACATGTTCCTAAAGTTCAACAAGTCATTAATTCAACTTACCAACGAAGCATTAAGAAAACACCGTTTGAAATATTATTTGGTACAAAAATGAAACAGGAAAAAGATGTACAGATTATTGACCTCTTAAACAGTGCAGTCGAAGAACAATTTATGAAAGACAGAGAAGAGCTCCGTAAAGAAGCTAAGAATAATATTCTGGAATTTCAACAAGAAAATCGCAAGCACTATAATTTACGACGTAAGAAACCCCGGAAGTACAAGCTTGGTGACCTTGTAGCAATTAAGATAACCCAGCAAGTACCAGGTTTAAAGTTGAAATCTAAATTCTTAGGTCCGTATAAAGTAATCAAAGTGAAGTCTAACAACACCTACGACGTAGCGAAAATCACATCAACCGAAGGACCGATAAATACTAGCTCCTGTGCTGAATACATGAAACCTTGGCCTGACAAAAACTGAAACTTCAAAGAAAAAAAAAATTAATCTTTTCTTCTTATGTGTTATGAACATTTTATGAGTCAATACTTTTAAAGAAATTTTCATATGATGTTACGCCACTTCAACTAGACTGACTGATCTTTCTGACGTGCAGATTAATTTTTGTTCTTCTTTTCCCCTAAGAACAGTTACTGGTTTTTGTTTTTGTTTCTTTTTCAGATTCTATTTTAGCACATGTCGCTGCGGCTGCTCCAGATGTCAGGACGGCCGCCTCTGGGAATTTCGTAAGAACACTTGAATCAGACTGAATGCCTCCGACGTTGTATACTGTTTTCAAGATTAAAAAGGAAAACGAGCCTTAACGAAGCTGTGTGAAGTGGAAATGCAGAAAAAGTAAATAGAACGAAAATGAGTTCAACGACGCAGGTTTTGTTAAAAAGGAACAGAACATTTTTCGGTGAAATAAGATACAATATTTAAACGACGTAAGAAAATCTCAGAAATATTCGACAGTGCTAAATAAATGAAGTCAACGTTGTTGCTTTTTAAGCTAAATAGAGATCAAAAAGAGTGCTTTTTAACTGTATTTTTGTTTTGTCTCCGTCTTAATAAATGTCAGTGTTCGTCTCAGAAGTGAGTTATGATTTATAAATAGAGCCACATCCCAGATATATATATATATATATATATATGATTTTTGTCATGTGATAACTCTCGTATTTATAAACCGATTTGGATGAAATTAATTGTATGAATAGTACATACTAATATCTCTACCGAGTTTGTTAGCCAGCTTCATCCGTCATTTTGCTTCAAAATGGCAGCCATTTAAAGAATTTGAAAAAATAAAACTTTAAAAATCGGTGCAAATAAATTAAAAACTGAAAATATATTTTTCTTCAGAGTTTGACATTAATAGAAAGATTCCGAAGCATGTTTTGTTTCTCCTTTATTTTAAAAAATGGCTGAGATATAACAGTTTGAATCTCTATACTGTAAAAAAAAAAAAAAAAAAAAAAAAAAAAAAAAAAAAAAATTAAAATTAAAATTACTAAAGTTTTTCTAGGAAACTGGGATTCCTAGAACTTTTTATGTAACGGCAACAACAAAAATTCCTGTAATAGCGTCTGTTACAGGAATTTTTGTTGTTGCTGTCACATAAAATGTTCTAGGCATCTAAGTTTCCTAGAAAAACTTTAGTAACTTTACAGATTGTTTTTTACAATGTAGAGTGGCTGACATTTTCAAGCAATCTAATTTTTGTCCTGCTGTAACTCTCGTATTTATAAATCGATTTGAATAAGATTAAATATGTGCATAGTACATATGAATATCTCGACCGAGTTCATTGGTCAGCTTCATCCGCCATCTTGTGTCAAAATGGTTGCCATTTGCAGTGTGCACTGCTAATAATTAAGCACTGCTGCGCAATGCTTAAATATTATTAATAACCGTCAGATTCAAATTTTCTCTAAGCTGGGCGACATTTGGCAAAATATCGCCAAATTTGGCGTCCAAAAATAAGTAACAATAAATTATGCCAATTTGTCTGTAGCTTACTGTCGCAATTCTCATTCAAATTCAGTATTGACGAATATTTTCTTATCGGGATCGTCGCATTTTAGCTTCTTAAAATTTGAGTAAAATTATCTTCGATTAAAACTTGCAAAATTTTAAAACCAAGAAATATGAAAGCTACCTTTTCCTCCCGGCACATGCTGAAAGAACTCTTTAATTAGTAAAGTTCTAGAAAGAAATAGTAAGAATGAATACTATTTCTTTCTAGATAAGAATAGTATTCATTCAATACTATTCGTATTCAATAGTATTCAATACACTCTAAAAAAAATTGTAAAGTTACTAAAATTTTTCTAGGAAACTGAGATTCCAGGAACTTTTTATGTAACGGCAACAAGAAAAATTCCTGTAACAGATGCTGCTACAGAAATTTTTGTTGTTGCCGTTACATAAAAAGTTCCTGGAATCCCAGTTTCCTAGAAAAATTTTAGTAACTTTACGGATTTTTTTTTACAGTGTAGTTGTTTCAATTGCTATTTAATTTTTTTTTAATAATTTATTATAAAATGTACACATTACTTAATAAAAATTACAAAATGGCCATTTTCTCCAGCATAGGTGGTCAGCATAGGTACAACGTAAAAAATAATCTGTAAAGTTACTATTTATTTATTTTTGAGACAAAGATACCTAGATCTTTTTATGTAACTGTAACCCAGTTTACAGATAAAATTTTAGTAAGATTACTGTAATTTTAGTAGATTCCTTTGTAAAGATATAGATTTCTGTAGCATTACAAAGACTAGTTTTGTAGATTCACATATTTTTTTACACAGTGTACAGATAAAATTTTAGTAAGAATATAGATTTCTGTAACTTTACATCGGCAGAATTACAGATTTTCTTTACAGTGCAAATGAGCAAGTCACAGTGATTCAGGATGTATATAGGGTGAATCTAAACTATTAGGAGTGATAACCAAAACTTTAAGGAGTGATAGTATATATCAAGACAAACAATATTAAACAGGAAACTAAAGGTCCGAAAAGTCTTCCGAAGGAGATAAGCGCCATTAAAGTTTAGGGCCCAAAATTTCAAATGATTATAAAAAAACGGAAAAATTGGTCGATTCGATTGTGGTTTTCGTTAAAACTATTCTTTATGTCAGTATTTTCTTAAAAATAAATTTTAAATATAAAGTTCAAAAAATGCCGATCGAGGGAGCTTTAGACTTTGGAGTAACACACAACTATTTTTTACCATTATTTTTTGTATCTCATTAAATGCTTTCAAAAGCTTAGATTTAAACTTCAATTTTGAGCTCAAAATCTGAATCGTTGGGAGTGGTTAAGTAGCGCAAACTGAACTATGTTCAGGAGTTGAAATTTGAAATTTGAAAGCTTGTTTTGTATGAAATGTGATATAATCGCTAAAAGATGGGGAAAAGTATGTTGATCAAGCAATCGATGATACCGATGAATTGATAATCACAGTCCAAACTGTGTGTCGTTAATTGCACACTGCTGGCGCGTATAATGCAAACTTCTACCACTTTTGTTTGGTGTCATTACATTAACAACAAATGTGAGAATGTATGTTAAATGTTTTATTATAATATACTTCAGTTTTCCGAAAGTTATTACTGTCAACCCAAATTGAGTTAGGATGAAACACACTGTACCTGTGACCCTATGTTCCAATGTGATCTTTCATCCTTGTTGTATGCCTGATTTGCCATGTCATCTTGAAAACGTTTTTTAAATCACCCTGAATATGTTGTATTTTATCAAAGCATGCAATTCGCTTAAATTTAAATAAATTTGTTATATCTGGCAATGCACTTTTGCGACTTTAAAGCAAAATATTTAATTTTTAATTTAATATTTTGTAGCTGTAACATTTATATGTGTTTGTAACTATTTATTACCCGACTGAAAAGAAGGGTTATGTATTTCCCGCGTATCTGTGTAATTGGATTTCTTTATACCCTCGAAAAATCCCAACGGCTGGATGGATTTTAATGAATGAGGTCTCTATCAATTTGTCTTAACGGCCCGATGGTTATAGGGTAGGTTTCGTTTTAATACATTCAAAATGGCGGCCGTAAAATACAAAATGGCGGTAGAGAAGAAAAAATTACGCACCCTATTGAGTGGCATATCATTGGATATGTCTTTCAAAATGAAGACGATGTTTCATTGACTATTTTACAGTCAGAAGCTCCGTTAAAATATTATACAACCTGGAACTTGTGTAGGTAGGATCTCTAGATTTACTTCACATCTAACCATCATAGACATCTATGGACTTCATCAAAACAGTGTTTATAGATAGGATCTAACAATTAAACACAATTTAAAAGTCATCAATACAAGTAAATAAAAAAATAGGTAAGTAATATAAACAAGTAGTAATATAAAAAAAATATTTTAAGTCAATTCCTATTTAGGTCAATAAGACAATTTTTTTTTCTCCCATTCTTCTTTCTTCTTGAGTGGCGCTTAAAATGCCTTGATCAAGAAGAGCGCTCTCTCGGTCTTAAAATATCTCTCTCGATTATCGAAAATTAATTAATTTAATTTAATTAATGAATTAATATTTGAAAAAACTAGATTAACATCAAGTGTCATCACTACAAGTTAAAAAAAATTATTTGAGCTTGATTGGATGAATAATAAGAACTTTATTAACGATTGAAAATTTGAACAAGATATATATAGCGAGAGTGTGAGCTAATAGTAGGAATTGAAGAAAAAATAGTTTCACATTGATGAGAAATAAGTAATTAGTTCGCTTTTTACGCAGTCGGGATTTTTGATTTTTTTAAATTTAATTGTTTATGTAATTAATAACTCAGAATACGTTTTCTTGAAAACATAATTTTTCTATTCAATATCTTATAAGCGGTTTTTTATGTGTATAAAAACATTATAGATTGCTTGCTATTTTCGAATTGGATATCTAATGCCTTATGTCTTTGAATGCTTTATTAAATTATTTTGCCTACTTATTCTATAAAATTTCTGTAAAAAGGAACATTTTGAATATGAAATATAAAAACCAAAAAAAAAAAAAAATGTTGTGTAAACATTTTAAATCCTTTTTATTCAATAGACTTTTAGAAACAGCGAATAGAAGGTATTTTCAAAATATGAAAGCGATATAAAATTTCAAAAGTTATTTTTTTAAACATATGATGTTTGTTCCTATTGAATAAATTTTACAACAAATGTAATTTGAAATGACACAGAAATTCAATACATTTTTCTATGATCTGTAAAAATCCCATTTTATAAACATAAATGGAATGGAATTTGAAAGAAATTCGATATTCAAAGACGAATTTTGGAGGGAAATATGTAATGTAAGCACCTAAGCATATAATAAGCGATGTTAGATTTGCCTTTGTATATACGTTTGAAAATTGCATCAAATATATATCATAAAAGGGAAATATTTAAAAGAAAATCTGTATAAATATTTCTGCTTTGTTTCACAGATCTAAGTTATAAAATTCGCGAATATATTGTATGTGCAAAAAGCCTTTGATAAATTTAGAAATTCAATGAAGAATTATGTAATTGGGGTATAAAAACGAGGTTTAATCGGAAGTGCTCCTTATGACTGAAAGTTTCTTTTAATCACATTAAATTATTTAGTTCCAAAAATGTTCTAAATATGGCGCTATACATTTGAATCTAACAGAAATTATCAAAAACTCAAGCAGTTACAATTTATCATACAGAAAGCACATACAGTAATTTGAAAGAATACATACTTTTTTAACGAATTCTCATTTTCGTTTTTCTTTTCGACAATTTGACGATTAAAATGTATGGGGTATTCTTTGTTTTGTTTTTTTCAGCGACTGTGCAGTGCATTCTATATTTAAGTATGTTAAATAAAATTTATTACCACTTGGATGAGATTCAAGTTCAAAAAAGTCTCGATTTACACCTTCCCATCGAGCTGGAAGATGAGCCTGCGTTAGTGCATCCTTGGTATCCGTTGAGAAAGGCCAAGTGTTTTGGTTGAAACCGTCGGGAAGTTTTTAACATCGTTTTACTGTTTAAACAACATGCATATTTTATGTGTCAGGTAGATTTTAAATGTTTTGTATAGTTCACATTGTACACTGTTTTAGCAATTGTATAAATATTCTGAGCTTAGCTCATTATTAATATAGCCTATATTTTAGCCTATATATTCACAGTGTAAGTATGAAGTATATCATTTATTCAAAGTGCGAACATTTGTAATTCAATATTAGAATGAAAGCTTTGACTCTGATGAAATAATTTCAAAGCATTTTTTAATTAAAAGCGAATTTGTATTAGTCGTTTTTTTTTTTTCAAAATAAAATAAATATTTAAAATCTATGTTTTAAAGTACTTATTATTAAGGACTTATTGTCTTTGCTTTTTTTTAATGTTTAAAATGCGTATTTTTCATAAATTTTGTTAATTTATTTTGTTTAAAGCTTAATTGTTTTTATTATTAAAAAAACACTTTATTTTAAAACTGTACTTGTTCTCCATATGTGTATATAAATGCATTTAACATTCACATATAAGGTAAATTACCTGATTTTGTACTCAAGGTAACATAATGTTAATATAATAATTACGTGCATTACGTGCATTCACAGTTTGCAAGAAATGGTCATTAATATATATTTCATTCTTTAAAAGGTTTTATGTACGAGCATGGAATATTTTAGTTTTAATATCACATCGATTTCAGCAACATTATTCGTTTGAAATTCTGTTTATGTACAATTCTTTGGTTACAGCATTTCAGAAACTTAATCGAAATCTGCTAGCCTTTACAAAAAAGGGAACACCGTTTAAATTTATTTCAAATACTTTTAACTTCTCATAAGACAGTTGGTCAATTATTACGATAAATTACATGTATCCAAAAGCCATACAGGAGGAATTAGATATATATCATAAGAAATATAGAAGGTGTCCTATTATTATGGAATACCGTTTCCATTTTTCTTTGAAAATCAACAGAAAAAAATGAGATGCATTAAAAGTTAGTAAAGAACAAACTTCGACTATTTCATAATGCATTTTTAATGAGTTTAAAGTGAAAGAAAAAAAATGCTTGTCAACATTTCACTTTAAAAAAAAGTGCACTTTTCGGGTAGTGGCAAAACCAGTCAGGTAATATGGAAGTGGGTTATAAAGAATATTTAAATTGCAATAAAAAACATGATTTAACACGTTCACGCGGGCGCAGTGGGTGACATTCGACTGTCTCAGAGCTGACAAGCCTTAGGCTTTTGGGATACCAATATTTTAATACAGAAAATGTTGTTTTATTTAATTAGAACAATTGGGCGATTTAAAGGAACAGTATTTTCTCTAAAATAATAGTAGTTTGCAAAAAGCCGGAGACTTCACAATTCTGAGACAGTCGAGTGTGACCCACCGCGACGCCGTGAACGTGTTTAAAGAATAACCAAATTTATTTAATGAGTAAAACTTACTACATCACCTATGAATCATCTGGTTCTTCAAAAAATTGTTTTGATTTTTAGACTTGTCTCGAAACTTTTGTCTAGCTGATATTCCGAACTGCCCGATACACCATCTTGAAAAACATAAACTCTTCACTCGTCAACAAGTTATCATAAAGGAAAACTGATTAACACAGCATTAAATATAACTGTTCGACATAATACGGAACTTGATTAACATCACTGATAATGAAATTTTATAATTAATGCAAATGTTATAATTTTAATTTATGTACGAAAATGGAGCATTTATAATACACATTATGCATCCGTGTAATATGGATGAGGGTTCTACGGAATACTAAAATTGCTATAAAGACCACGATTTAAAAGAATAGATAAAATTATTTAAAGAGCAAACCTTACTAAATCACCTATGAATCATCATATTATTTGAAATATTGTTTTAATTTTTAGACTCGTCTTAAAATTATTGTTTAGCTGATATTCCATACTACACGACATGCTATCTTCAAAAACATAAACTCTTCACTCGTCAACAAGATATCATTGAAGGAAGCTGATTAACAGAGCATTAAATATAACTGTTCGACATTATACTGAACTTGATTAACATCACTGACAATGAAATTTTATAATTTTAATTTATGTACGACCATGGAACATTTATAATCCACATTATATATTCGGGTAATATGGATGAGGGTTATAAGGGATACTAAAATTGAAATAACAAATACGATTTAAAAGAATAACCAAAATTATTTAATGCGTAAACCTTACTACATCACCTATGAATCATTAGATTCTTTGAAAAATTGTGTTAATTTTTAGACTCGTCTTGAAACTTTTGTCTAGCTGATATTCCACACTACCGAACACAGCATCTTGAAAAACATAAACTCTTCCCTGATCAATAAGTTGTCATAAAGGAAAGCTTATTAACACAGAATTAAATTTAACTGTTCGACATTATACAGAACTTGATTAACATCATTGACAATGAAATTTTATAATTAACGCAATTTTTATAATTTTAAAATTTATCTTCAAAAAATTAAAATAGGGCTCGATATCAAAGCGTCAATCGAATGGTAGTTATACAAACAGAACTGTGCACAGTCCTTCATGGGAGTAATAGCAACTTCGTTTACAGATTGGATAAGTGTGCGTGTGTGCCGGCGCGCTTGGAGGTAATTTAAAGTTTACTTTATATCTTAAATTTTACAACTTAACATACTTTCTTTACAACTTAACATAATTTCTTTACAGCTTAAAATATACTTTTAAACATTTTCCAATAAAGTTAAAAAGTGGTTATGAATCCTGCTTTTCTGTCCGTCTGTCTTGACGAACTCTAACTGTCGTAAATAAATTCAGATTGCCATGTAATTGCTTTTAGTATTAAAGTCCGGTATTGACAATGAAGTGTGTATCATGTATAGTTCGTTTACAGGGACACATAAAGTTATATCGTTATATTATTTTCGATGGTAGAAAAAGTTTACTGTCCATTTTATTCTCGTTATAATGTTTCTAGCATAAGGAGATTGTTATCTATCGCTGTGGTGGATCCTTAAGAGTGCATAATTAGTAGCAGTTACAATTTGTTTACATGTATAACAAAAGGATTCCATTACATTATGATCTATGTATATAAAAAAAGAGTTTCGGTGCATTTTAATCATGCGGTGATACTTCAAACATAATGAAGTTTAAAAGGAGCAGAGATTTGCGCTATACATTAGGGAATATAGTGTGATATATCGTTGAGTATGTAGTATTTCTATCTATTATAGAATGCGTAGAATTTATCTTTAATCTACAGCGATACATAAAAGAGTTCACACACATTAACGGATATATTCTGCAATTTCTGTAAATGGATTGTGTGGTTTTTATGTTGATTATTTCTTAATAGCATTTATGTTTTAAACTGTTGAAAAGTGTTTCATAATCTACGCCTGATTCCTGAATTTTCGTTCTTATTTATTATTTAATTTGCCATATTCTAATTTTACGACTGTTTAAATTGTACGAAAGGAGGTATTTAACCGTTAAAAAACACACCATTTGTGCTTTTCTGCAACTAATGTGTATGTTATCTGTCGCTATTATGTCCCTTTTTATTATATTCAAATACGACTTTCATATTGTTTGCAAATTGCAATAAAGTTATATAAGAATGCTTTATTGAACACATTTCTTGTGCTAAATACACACGCAAGAAGCCAGTCAAAGTTTGCATTTCTTTAGTAAAATGGCATAAAATGATTGAAATGGAAATAGTATATAAAAAGTTTTGCGTATAAATAGAAAAGTTCATTTTAATACTTTTAAGAAATTCTTACTGTCTGTTTTGGAAAAGGACTTACTGAAAATAGAAACACACAAAAGATTGAATTGACAGATATTGTAAGAAGTATAGGTATTTCCCATTTTTGCGCCTTTTTAAAAATCTGTCATAATATATAATCAATAAATATATATTTTATAAAATATTTAAAACACAAAAATACTTTTCGAAACTCCATATCTTTTGTATATTGCAATAAAATTATTTATGATTGAGCGTCAACATGTATTGAAATGGAAGAAATCTGTGGAAGATTTTATTTTAGAAAAGCGAAACAAAATAACAATAGCATGAGTATATAAAAATAGTTTATATATAGAGAGAGGGAGAGAGCCGAATAAGTTTGGATTTTAGTGCTGATATGAAATTATTTCTGTCTCTGTTGAAAAGTGCATGCTAAATGTATATTGAGAAAAATGAATGTATTAAAAAGTATTGTAAAAAAATATTTTTTTCCTATTTCTCCCTTTTTTATAGAGTATTCTTTTTTGTCCCATTTTTATCTATGGCTATTAATTAGTATTAGAAATATCTATTCTAGATGTGCCACATTTGAAAGAAACGATTACGAAAATACTTAATAGTACACTAAAAGTAATACATTACATATTATAAATAAACTGCAAGTTTAAAGAATATTAAAATATGTTTCATTAATAGTTATATTTTCATATGTAACAAAACCTTTAAAAATATTTTTAGAAATATTGTTTTCTAATTAAAAAATAATGTATCATTGTATTACATAGGATGTCCCAGAATTCGTGAGGACCAAACTGGAAGTGAAGGTAAAGTACACATAAAAAAGGAAATTTGGTATAGCCATGTGATGTTGGAAATGAAATTTTTGGTGAAAAACAAGAAATTCGGAGGAAATGAAAACAGATGTTCCATCTCTTAGACACCAGGGATCAGGGATCATCGACCGGGACTCCAACCAAAAAAAAAAAAAAAAATGGTTTATGGAACTCAATGTCCTGGCGGTATGTATTTTTTATTACTACGAGAGGCAATAGAAATTGATTTAGAGGATGAGAACTTATGTAACGATATGACACATGCTACGCTAAATAACAGATGGAAAAAAATTTTACATGAAGGGGAAATTTTGAAAATAAGGGGGAAAAGAAAGGGAAAATGGAAATGATCTCAAGCCAGAAAAACTTCGAATCTTTAGTTGAAACTGAGGACGCTCTAGTGAAGGCTGAAAACGTTATTTCTCTTTATATAATGCAGCAAGCATAATAGTATACATCTGAACTTATGATGAATTTAGTTAACTAGAAAAACGTTAGGATAAGACGAAAGAACTATGAATGTTGGAAAGTAATACAGTAAGTTATATATGAATTTTAGAACTTTTTATGTTTTTAAGGATTAAATGAAATTGAAACTTTTAAATAGACAAGAATGGAAAATAGGATAATGTGTTAAAAATAACTTATAAAGGAACGAACTTTTATAAAAAGATACTTAGAAGAAGTGATAATTTTACTGTGGAAAATTGAAGAGTTTTCATAGACTTAAAACTATATCCACAATTTTGGAATGGATTGAACTGTAACTTTATGAAATATTTGTGAACTGACGAAATACAATGTATATAAATGGATAGTAAAAGGGAATACTAAGTGAAGTTAAATGTAATGTTTTTTTATATAGAACTGTAAAATAATATATAGTTTTTAAAAAGAATTTAAAATGATGTGGCCTTTTTTAATATAAATAAAGAAAATATTAACAAAATGAAAATGCTTTTAAATATGTGAGGGATGTATACAAAATAAGGTATTGCTGCACATGGGAAGTGGAGTAGAACCTGATAATAAGGTAAATAACTTAAAGTTATGGATTATATGTAAAATACAGGTTTTAAATAAACAGATTTATCTGTGAATAATTTATTAATGTATATTAAACTCATGACAAACTTCGCATGTTCTAAAACTGTTGAAGTTGTACTATCCCTTAAAAATATCAGTTTTATAATTCTTAATAAAGTAAAATGTAATACTTTGCTCAACTAATTCCGCATTCAAAATAACTTAATTTTCATATTAATGTATGTTTTTTATACGCCTTTTAATTTCTGATGTCTATTAAAAATTTTGATAATAATTTAAGTAAAACTTTTAATACAATTAATAGTAATAATATTACATTTATTTAAAATTTAATAACAAACC
Organism: Maratus speciosus; assembly: GCA_963932465.1. NCBI lineage: Eukaryota > Metazoa > Arthropoda > Arachnida > Araneae > Salticidae > Maratus > Maratus speciosus. The sequence continues at coordinate 331,656,705 of OZ010786.1, forward strand.
TTGCGTTTACATTGTGTTACCTTGTGATTACATTTGCGGTGTATATTTTTAATTAATAATAATAAACTAAAGTACGTAGAACCGCAATTTTCTACACTGTGATCTAGATGTGCAATATAAACACATGTATTAACATATAAAAGAATTAACACAAACAGAGAGTAATGCGTTCGATTTCACTCATGAGTTAATGCAAAATAAACATAAAATATACTCGCACAATTCTTAATAGATTACATGCTGTAGTAAATCTGAAAAACTTATATTATGAATTTCGCATATTTTCAAGTATGGTTGTGGAAATTAGAGCACTTACAAAGAGAGAGATTAGCTGAAGATTTAAATACTTTTCAAAAATATTTAGATGCATTAAAAATTACACTATATAAGGTTCACAATGTAAGTATATATTACAAAAGCATACTATACTGGATAAAGGAGGAGTTTCGATTTAAATTTAATGGAAAGTAAATGAAATTTTTAGTAAGTATTATGTCGCATTAGATAAAAATTCATGAAACATCTCTTAACGGATAATATTTTGTTAAATCTTAGGGGGTTATTTTATATGACGCACATCTCCTTCTAATATTAATTTAGTTTGAATCAAAGTTAAGGAAATAAATACTAATAATATGTTTATTTTATATTAGAACCATACTTTCAAACTACAGGATTATCGAAAATTCGCGCAACCCTTGAAAAATATTTTGTTACTGAAATACAAACATGGTTCAAATTACAAACATAAACTAAATTAAAAGAGCAATAATACTGAGACACAAAACTGGGCGAAAATTAAAATTGTTACAGAAGATATTGTAAATGTGGCCCTTTTTCTCGCATACAAAGACTCTTGGAACATCTTTGAACACTTATCAAACAACACGATAGTGCTGTTTAGTAAACTAGCGCATCTTTAACGTTTAGTAAACTTGCGCATCTTTAAGTTAGACGCATCTTTAATGTTAAAGTCCAAAATTTGCGTCTTAATAACTTTGGCTCCAGTCATCGGAGCGCGACGAAATTGAAAACGCAAAGTGCCCTAATCTAAATCTCAATGTTTGCCAAATTTCATCAAGGTCCACGGATTAGTTGTGAAGATCCAGAACCCTTGTTTTGTCCCTTTTTTTATGTGAAACAAGATGACGGGAGGATAAGCATTAAATTACAATCCGAAACAGGAAACATTCAGCGATGAGTTACGGCTTGTTTGAAAGCTTTTAATTTCGGAATGTGCCTTTCTTTACTTTATTTAATATCATATTTAAAGTTTGTTTTCAGGTTAACGATGATGTGTTAATTGTTTTCAAAAAGGTGTTCTTTTAAATGACTCCATACAAAAAAAAAAAAAAAAAAAAAAAAAAAAAACGAGGGGTGGGACAAATCAGGGAACCGTGGGGGTCAGAGTTCTTTAGAAATGAGCTGGCCCTTAAAAAAATCAGTCAAAAATGAGTTTGTCTTATTCGGCGCACGAACTTTTGACTATGTCTGTTTTAACGCTTCTTAACGAAAGACATTGTTGCGAAATAATGTTTAACCATAAACAATTCTTCGTTGCTTTAGCAAATTTTACTTCCATTATCGCTATCTTTCTCGAAACAACAACAACAAAAAAAAACACGCTAAAATATCAGTTGGAACTGACATTTCTTCTGGTAAAGGAATTTCGATTGTATAATCCAAAAATAATCCTATTATTATTTATTTCGGATTTTGAACAATTTTTAAAAATTTGGTTTCAGAGACCTTTCAATAATCCTGTACTATTATTTCTAAAAACATTTATTAAATCGACAAAAACATTTTCTTTTATTTACTAAGATTTAAATTGCTTACCAGAGATAATAACTACAATTAACAATAATTAAAAAACAAGAAATTGACACGATAGCTATTATGCGCAGATATAAGTTAAAGTCGTTCTTTAAACGATTCTGAATATTCAGAAAGATCTTTTAGTTATAAGCCTTGTCATAAAAAATGAAAGCTGTTATATTTATGAATATACAAATATAAAATTATAGTTTAATATATTTTACGATATCTAAGGCTAATCTATCGAGTTTTTAAAATCGTTTTGCTCTTCATTGGGAATTCATCTTTTTTTAATTTCGATGGCTTTTCTTCTAGGATTTCTGATTATGTGTAGTTTAAATTTTATTGAAAAATTATCTATTCGTTCTTAATGGTGTTATTTTAATTCATACTCAATGGAGATTAAAAAATTAATGAATAAAACGAATTAGTTACTAAATTTTGTGGTACTTAGACTGTGTATTAAGACAAATATAGTATAACCACAGGTAAAAGTGCTGAATATATTTTTATGTAATTGAACATATGACGAGTTTGTTATTGTGTACAGATTTTTCAACGGGATTACTTATGTATATATATGCACATTTTAAAGTAGGAACTGTTTAAATAAAAATATCAAAATACATTTTCAAAATGCGTTAATCAAATGACTAGATTTCCTTCCCAGGTTCCATAAACATTAATTTTTTTCTCTTTTTTTACTTGCGGATTTTTTTTATTTAGTTTTAATGTAATGGTTACCGATGTAATAATAATTGATTTAAAAATACCATTACTGCATGAATATATCTATCTTTTATTACCCAACATATTTAATATAACATTTTTATAAAAAATTCAGTTTTTAAAATAAGTTTTTAATTCTAGCTCTGATCATTTTGGTGTAAAAAAATGTAAAAATATAAGGACGTGCAAAAAACTTTTTTGTGAAAATTTAAGACAATCTTTTAAACTTATATGGTATTGGTAAAACTTGCTTCTACGTTCTATTATAAAAAATTACACTTGTAATCAGCATTTAGTTGTTTAACAGAAAACTAATATAGTAAAGTGGGGACAGACGCCGCGGTGGGACAAATGCCGCAGAGATTGTGCCTAGACCAATTTTAGAAGTTCGTAGTGTTCCTCTATGTTGTGTGATGTGTTGTATGCGTTTCTACCGCTTAATTGTCAGTATTTACAAGCAGCAAAGAGGCAAATTCACATAAAGACATTATATGTAAAAGATTTCTGATAACTACCATTCAGTTTCAACAAACATTAGTTTTGATTACAGATCATTTAGACCACTTGCGGTTTAATTTCCATTTTGTACGGTCTAAAGCTAAAGTCATTAACGTAAAACCCAAGAAATAAAACAAAATTTACTTACTTCATATCTCACAATATGTTACATTATATTTTATTGTATAATATTGAAATCTTGTGTATTGACGAAAGAGATTTTTTTCGTTTGAACATTTATTATAGTTTGTTTGCATACATTAAGAGGTATTCTATTTATAAACTGTTAAATGCTGATATTAATTATGTTTTAGCAACTAGGGATATTATCTCCTGAATACAAGTATTTTGTTATTTTTAACTTCTAAGCATTTAAATAGACTGAAGTTGCTTAAATGCTTTTTTGAAATGTGTATTTTATTTCTGTATTCTGTGTCACAAAATGCCTAAAATAATCAAAAAATGTAGTTGGCATGTAGCTCATTTGTACATATTTTAAAATTTGAAAAACTCTCACGAAGGCATTAACGGCCAAGTCGCAGGAAGCCATTTTCAATGAAAGATTTGGGATGTTTGGCTTTTAACTTGTGCGAACTTCAGATGATATCACTGCTTTTTCTGGCCGAAACATTAAGGAGAACTTTGCGCTTTTTTTTTTTTTTTTTTTACCGAAAACTTTTTGTTGGGATATCACTACTTTTTGTATGCTTTTTCAAGTTTGTTATTCTAAACTGTATATGAATAACTTAAATTTCGGTACTTTTATGTTAGCCGGGAGAAAATCTCCTCATTAGCCTTTTGTTTTTCCGCCAATAGCAGTTATCATTTTTCACATGTGTAAATTAGAAACAATGCTTTTATTTTCAAATAAAATATTTTGGTTTATGTTATTATTTCTTATTTATTTATTTATTTATTTCTATGTTAAATATTCTATTAAATAAAATTAGGGAAATGCATCTATTTTAAATGAGATGGCTGAAAAGTATATAGCTTTAAATGAAATGAATGCAATATGAACAATGGAGTTGGGAACAGTATTTGACGATTTGCCACTTGCGCCCGGCTAACATAAAAACACCTAAATTTATTTTATTGAGCTTTACAAATTTATACTTTATTTTTTTTTATATTAAAGTACTAGACGCCTCTAGCAAGCAGTATTTATCGTATTAATTCCATGTTAAACGTTGCATCATGTTAGTGTTATTCATAATTTAAATTACTTGCCCATTCTTTCGCCAATTCGGAAGCTTTTGATAGAAAAATCAAGAACTCTTTACGATCATGGAAGCACATCATATATTTTGTGTTGTTATGTATATCATCTTTCGTGACAAATATCTCTTAACTCACTTACACATGTTTCCTTAGCAGTTACGATGGCTAATGCGGAAATTTTTAATCATATTAAGTAATCTTTTCTAATTGGGCTCACTGCCAATTGTTGTATTTTAACTGATACGACTGGGTACAAGTGAAATGGTTCTTATGAAATCCTTTGACAATATCTGCATTTGCATTAAACCATATTGATGCTAATATCTTTTTGTTTCACGTTAACCTTTTCAATAGACTCGATTACGGAAGAATAGAAGGTCTACTGGCTCACTGCCATGATCCATTTGAAAATCTATCATTCTTCTCATCTGATCGTGCTGAAGAATTAGTCAATGTGCCATGGTTTTAAGATTTTAGCTAATTTTACTCGAAACCTGAAAACTAAAATGCGAGGAACCGGATTATAGAAGATTCATTCTAACGTACATATTGATAACAGGTTACATATCATAGAATTATAATAATCATGAGGAGAACTGGCAGTTTCAATGCTTTAATAGTTTCCGTAAATTCTCTTTATATAATACAGAAGTTTTAGGGGTGTAAAGGTTAACAAAATAGTCACAGTAAGTATAATAACAGTACAATATAATAATAATAGCAGAGGTTTTGGGCAGTGACGAAACTATTAGCACTTTGGAAATATTAGTACGTTATATCATTTAACTATTCAGATGATATACGGAAAAATAAAAATAGATGGCTCGCATTAATAATTAACTCATTGAAAAATAGCCACTAGCGTCAATTATTCGCTAAGCTTGGCGACATTTAGCAAAGTTTCGCCAAATTTGGTAATATATCATGTCAATTCTCAAATTTGGCGACAAAAAATGTTTTGTTTATTCTGACGTCATAATGATGCATATGTATTATGTATTATACACATACCTATAATATGTATGATGCAAATGTATTACGTATTATATTCATATGTATAATATGTATGATGCATATGCATGAGTTCATTAACATCACTAAAACGCACTTAAAGGAATAGTGTTTCATAAATAGTAGGGATAGTTGCCAGATTGAACAGACTGCTATTGAGATTAGAACACCGACATTTATAATAGACCGGGAGGCGTCTGTACACACCATCACCTCATCGAATTTACAGCTGAAGTTTTAGGATTAGTTAAAACTAGATTAGCATATTTAAATGCAACTGGTTTGTTAAGTCATTTCTTGGTAGAAACCACCTGAAGACCTAATTTTAGTGGTTAACTGATAGGTTTACTATTGTATTTTCCTGCATCCAAAAGTTTGGAAACATGGAGGAATGGGTGCAGGAAAACACAATGAAAAATCCACCAATTAACCCGTAAAATCGGGTCTGTAGGTGGTTTCCACAAAGATATGACTTGGCAGACCAGTTACATTTCAATACGCTAATCGATATTTAACTAATCTTAAAATTTCAGCCGTCAACTCGATGAGGTGATGATGTGTGCAGACGCCTCCCGGTCTTTAATAAAATTTGTTTTAAGGAAGTCAAAGATAGAAAGATGGACAGATAAACTGAAAGATTTGCCTTATTAAGATTTTTGTAAAAGCATATAAAAATTCATTCAGCTTGAAATCATGTAACACCTTTATAACTCAGCCTAATTTTCTGTAATCGGGTTTTGGCGACCAACATATCTTATCTATAACTATAATCTTTCTTTTACAGATTTAAAATTAATAATAAATTAACAGTAAGTAGGCTAATAATACAATATAATAACATTAGCAGCGGACTTCGGACGCCGCATCTGTCGCACATCGTTAAAGACAGTTTATTAGTTACACATTTCATTTAATTAAAAGGAGATTTTTAAACTTTCATATGCAATTAGGATATTTTTCCACTATAGGGACCTTGGCATTTTTTAAAAATCTTGGCGCAATTCGGACTTCAGAAACTGAGATATGTTGCCAAATGATATAAACAACTACGAAAACAAACCTGATGAACTTTTATGTTATTTATATGTATTTATATACATATAAACATTTTATTTATACATGTATAAAATATTATTTTTTATATACAGATTATTTATGTTGGTATATAAAAATAAATAAACGGGTTCCTTACATTAAATAAAATGTATACATATGGAAAAAATTGCTTGTGTATATAACACAGTAAATAGGTTGCCAGAAAATACGTTATTATCAAATTTCTTTTCTCGTCAAGGCTATTTTCTGTATTTCGCCAAGGCTACTATATCGGAAACGTACCGAATTGCGGTTATATTTTGTTAAATGTTTTATTGTTTTAATATCGTGAATATATCATAACCTATACTGATTAAAATTTTTAGGTATTTTCATTTTTTCTATTTAACAAACATCTTTGAAAAAGTATATATATAAAATGTTATTCTGCTTGAAGTCACGTGACTGCCTTCAAAGCTCTGTAGTCGAGTTTTGGCGACCAATATTGGCACAATTGAATGCGTAGGAACTGTTTACGGCCAAATGAACACCCCCTGTTTGAAGGGTTTAAAGGCGAAATTCTGTGTTTTCAGATGCTTCGGGTTAATTGTGCTACAAACCCGACTTACTTGTGAAATTTCATGATTCTACGACTTTTAGAAGTAACTTAGTTATTTGATGATGCAAAGTGAGTCAGTGAATATTTCGAAATATTTCGAAAACTACTAAATGTAGAAACATGAAATCGTAGAACCTTAGTTCAGTTTAACCTTACGAACATGTGTATAAAAGAAAAATTTCTATATCTCTTCCTAAAACGACGTTATGAGGGGGTGGAAAGTATGCCGAAATGGTTCAGGAAAAGGTAGCTTACGGCTTGTGCGAACTTGGCGGACGCACTGCCGTGCTCCCAGATATAAACATCTGTCATTAACTTGCATGTGAGTTTTGTATTTCCTTGAACATGCTTTACTGAAAGTTTGAATCTATATTCTCTGGATGTATTTGAACGTACTGCTGAAATGTAAACCCAATTTATCTTTTCCTTCATAAATATTTTATTAGAAATAATGTATAGTGCGTATGTGGTAAAAATGCATTTTTCTAGTTACTGAAAGCTTTTTCGTATGTTTACATTCTCAGTATCGTAACAAAAAAATAATATTCCTTATTAAAACTTATTAGAATATAGTATCAAATTTTAATATTACTTTTATTAACTGCTATTCTGTAATCTAATTTTCTAAAATTAATTTTTTTATGTCATCTAATGATAAAAATACAATAAAAACTAATCATGGAAGTTCTATTTTTTTCTGTTTTTTCATAGAATATTTAAGATTTAAACTGATTTACAGAAAAGTAAAAAAGAAACGGCGGGAATAGAAATGTCATACTATACCAGCTATTCATAATATATATGCAATGCCAATTAATAGATCTAAAAGATGTTACATGTACAGTCGTGGGAAATAAAAAAGTAAACATTCCCTACTAACTCCTCAGAAAATCATCGTAGAAGAAAGTTACTGGTACCGAACGATTGGAAATAAAGTCTACTTTTAAATGATGTATATAAAATTTTCTTAGGGGGTCATCTACATATTAAAACGAATCCAAACTTCATTTTTTTTCAATGGCAATGCCCAATTTTAACGAGATATTTCAAATCTTCCGTTCAAACTATGCCTAGACACCAAATTTCAAGTCATTTGAATGATAAGTTTTTGAATTATAAACATTCAAAATTTAGTGCTTCTAATGTTAAATTACATTTTCATATTTTTATTTATATCTCCCGAAATTATGCTCCTAATGTGCTAATTTTTTTGTAATTTTATGATATGAATTATGAAATTAATATTCGAAAAAATTATGAATTGCAACCTACAATTTTTTTGATGGATTTAGATTTATTAAGTCCTGCTTTATGGAAATTCAAAAATTTCACATTTTTATTCCAAGTAGTTTTCAAATTATGCTTAAAAAACGGCAAAATGATGGTTTAAGGGGCCGTCTATGATGGAAGTGAGTAGACATTTTGAAATTTATTCTGCTGTACTGTAATCTAACACGCTTCATTGACTCCTTGAGTGGCGCTTAAGGTGCCTTGATCAAGGAAGGGGCTCTCTCGGTTAACAATCCAGTACGGAACTTCAATTTGGATACAGCCCTTAAAATACACTCGTTTTAAAATAATTAATTTCTCGGAAACTTATTGTACAAATTGCATAAAAATTCGTTTTTAGGCTAATTGAAGGGTGTAGAGTTCATTTATGCTGTCAGAATTGGGTACTGCTATTGAAAAAAACAAAGTTATGGTTCGTTTTAATATGTAGATGGCCCCCTAAGAAAATTTTATATACATCATTTAAAAGTAGACTTTATTTCCAATCGTTCGGTACCAGTAAATTTTTTCTACGATGATTTGCTGAGGAGATAGTAGGGGGTGTTTACTTTTTTTTTCCACGACTGTACATTGAATCCCCCAGTATACAAAGTAGAATTTACTATACATAAAACATAATTTTATTGCGGTCGAACGTTCTACTCTGGATCACCCAGTATAAAAAGGAGCATTTTCTATACATAAAACATAATTTTATTCTTGTCGAATATTCTACTTTAAATCACCCAGTATAAAATGTAGAATTTTCTATAAATAAAACATAATTTTATTGTCTTTGAACATTTTAAAATTTTGACAAATTCTTGCTCGATGCGGAAAATATAAGAAATAGCACTCCAGATATGATGTGCTTTCCAACAACTTAAAGGGGATTAAAGTAATGGATGTTTTAAATGTAAAATGAAATTACGCGTTTATAAACAAAGTATTATTGAATATCTACAATTTATTTCTGCGTCGATTTCCGAAATTACTTAGACGTTTATGTCAGAAAAGTATTTAAACGTTGCAACGATGTCATCAAAATTTGTAAAGCGTGTAACATTTTTCGATATTTCAACATTCTTTCTAAAATTGAAAGTTATTTAAGCGTTGTAAATAAAAATTTTCACTTCACTAGTACACGTATATCGTATGAAAGTGTATATTGCAGTTTGAAAGTTATGATAGTTAAAGTATTTTTTGAAATAAACTTTTGTGCTCTGGTGTTTTCTTAAATGTATCGCACTCTTGCTTAAAAGTGTTTCTATAAAATTCATTTATTTTAACTTAAATAATATTGGGTATTTTGAACTCCAAATTATAATAGAACTACAGATACAGTTCTAATACTATGTTAAAATCATTCAACCGAGATTTAATTTTTACAAATTTAAATTTGACAGAAGGCAAGTTTATTGACAGACTGAAAAGGTGACTTTCGTACAATGTAAAAACAAGAAAAAAAATCATGCGTTAAGCATAGATTATGAAACCCTTTCCAACACTTCCTGTAGGCTTTAAAAAAACTTTGTTATTTAAGGAAATAAGGTAAATAAGATAACCAATTAAACATTTTAGAAAACGCATAAAACATTTGAAAAACTGATTTCAACTTTTACCATCCATAGCCAAATACATATTCCAATTCTTTTGAACAGCCCTGTATTTGATCTGTAGATATGTACTATATAATGGGAAAATTTAGTTTAGCAAAAAAAAAGCATAACAGGTTGAAATTTATCTTTAAGCAATTTATACTAACGGATGGAAACATACTTGAATACTTTTGTACAACGTCATAGTTTACCTAGAACCTTTATTACAAGTCACTATTTAGCTAAAACTTAATTCAAACTAAAACACTCTTAAATCTACTGAAAGCACATTTCCAGAAATTATCATTTATAGAAATCATGTATCCAATTCTTTGCGTAACCATGTATATCATTTTATCTCTATACTACAAACATTTCTTATTAAACTAAATGCAGCGCAGCGTAAAAACGCATAACTCTTTTCAAAAACACCTTTAAGTATTTTGCGCTTGCACCCAGTAACCCCTACGAATTCTTTTGTGTAGCCCTGTATATGAATTATAGCACTTATACACACCATATAGTATGCATAAATATAGTGAAACATAAAAGCGCATATCATAATTAAAAATACATTTCCGGCAATCATCGCTAATGTACAGTACTTTGGATACAATATAATATCTGAAATCTTTTGTGTGTCCCTGTAAATGCTATGCACTTCGTATTATACATGAAATAATTTATAGTTAACCTCAGCGACGCATATCAATTTCATTATATATGAAATAGTTTAACATAATTAAAATACGCTGCAAAAAATTCCCTCCACCTCGACATCATTATGTAACGGAATACTTTTGTGTGTGACCATGTAAATGAATAATAACAATTCTTTGCACCGCATATTCTACAGAATGTATATTTTAGTGTACTTCTTGAATGTATATCAATTTTATTATGTTTGAAACTGTGTAACATCATTAAAAGTAATTTGATACGATTTTTTCCCATGGGCTGTAATGTAACAGAATAATTTTGACTACCCTGTTAATAAACTAAACATGCTTCAAACTTCATTTGAAATAGGGATTGCGCTAGGCTAAGCCAATAACCTCCAAAAATTTCAGAGTAATCCGAGTATATTTACGACAGTAAGAGCAACGACAAACAAACCGAATTCATAAACACATTTAAACTTTGTTTGAAAGTGTTAAAAATATAAATGTTTCTTATGCTAGCTCTTATATTGGTACTAAAATATAATGTAACCTCTTGTGAGATAGCCATGATTTTCTATATTTTCGAAACCTCCAAAATCCCCAAAAAATCCACGATTTAAGGTAACATTTCTAAAATGAAAATTACCTGGAATATCGTTTCAGACGGTGCTATCAATTCTCAACTAAACCTTTTCATGTGCATAACAGAATTTATACATGCAAAAGTAATAAAAAGTTGTTAATTTTAATGTAACTATGTTAATTTAATGTAGTTATGTTAATTTTAATGTAATTATGTTAATTATGTTAATTTTAATGTAATTATGTTAATTATGTTAATTTTAATGTAATTATGTTAATGCAATTTATTTTAATGTTATTGTTAATACTGTTAATTTATAATGTTTTTTGAACATGAAACTATTTTCTTGCAATTTAATAGCACATGTTGAAATCTGATATTTCGTAATACGAATAGTAATTAATAGACTATAAAAAAAACTTGGAAACATTTCCCAAAATTACGGGCATCAAATGACTATTTTGTATGCTTTTTTATATCATGCAAATCTATTGGAGACTGAAGTTTCAGAAGATAAAGGGACATTTTTAGGAATTGTTTGCAAGTCAGAAAACCTTATATTTTTATATTGCCGTAAATCATAAGAAAGATAAAAACTATAGCAAGAAACATTTGTGTGTTTTTTTTTTTTCAGTATACGGCAGATAAGTAATTTTAAGTAATTATTCAAAATCTAAAACGTAACGTTGTAAGTTTACAAAACGCAACTTACTTCATATAGGGCAAGGTTGGCGAACCCTATGGCACGCGTGCCAGAGTTGGAATGTAAGCTAATGTTTCTGGCATACGAAAAAAGTTAATTTGGTATTAGTTATATGGATAAAATCTATTTTTTATTTCTGTTATAAACAAAGAAATTTCATAATTTCCATACGGGCAGATCACAAATAATGCAATTATTTTTTGCATCAATTAACTCATCATCATATTGTTTCCTGCCACGCTATGCAGCGTTTCCGATATGTATTTTACATTTCTATATGAATTTAAAAAGCTGTAATTTTCAACAGAATTTAGTTCGAAACTCACTGCAATAAAATTGCAAGTGGATCCAATTTAGCTACGTATATTTGTGAAAATAATAAAATATGAGCCAGATATAAAGCATTTTTTATCGAACGTACAACAGCAAAAAACTCATCAATACGTTGTTTGTACATTGTTTAATGCAACTTGGAAAATTATAGCCGAGATGTTAATAATAAGTTATAAATTAGTGAAATAAAAGCTCATATTTTTTTCCCTTATTACAATACATACCGCATAAATGAATTCTATTTGTGAATTAAAAGTTCATTCATTTAATCGCCGATTCCAACAAACAGAAAAATCTCATTTTGATTTTTAATATTCTTTAATTTTTAATGCATGATAGCAACTGATTTTATAGCCAGTGTTTCGTATAAATATCGTGCTCTTCAAAAAAATGTTTGTATAAGTTTGGTACGTTACACTGTTGATAGATATTGTTTGTGAATTTCGGCACGCGCATGTGAAAAGGTTCGCTGAGTCTGATGTAGGGTGTTCTAAAATGATCTGAATGCATTTCAAATTCAACAAGAAATAAACAGTGACAGCTACTAAATCTATTTTTGTAGGCGAATAGTGTGTGGAGTCATAAATTTCTGCACTACACTTCCTTGTCTTAGTTCCAAATTTCACTTATAGATGTCACCACACATACTGTTTCAAAACTGCAAAACAGTTGTATTACGACTTTTGCATGATATCAAAATCGCAAAATTTCCACAACAAATGCATACTATACGTTTCCAGCTACCACTGCTGTTAAGTTCTAAAATTTCAAAATGTCCTAAAATGACAGGACGCTTTCAAAATTCAATTAAAACTAGTATGTTGTGGCCATCACAAAACTTTCTTCTATATAAATCACGTCAATTAAATCGTTTAAATAGTACCAATTCAGCTACCACTGCTGTTAAGTTCTAAAATTTCAAAATGTCCTAAAATGACCGGACGCTTTTAAAATTCAATTAAAACTAGTATGTTGTGGCCATCACAAAACTTTCTTCTATATACATCACGTCAATTAAATCGTTTAAATAGTACCAATTCAGCTACCACTGCTGTTAAGTTCTAAAATTTCAAAATGTCCCAAAATGACCGGACGCTTTTAAAATTCAATTAAAACTAGTATGTTGTGGCCATCACAAAACTTTCTTCTATATAAATCACGTCAATTAAATCGTTTAAATAGTACCAATTCAGCTACCACTGCTGTTAAGTTCTAAAATTTCAAAATGTCCTAAAATGACCGGACACTTTTAAAATTCAATTAAAACTAGTATGTTGTGGCCATCACAAAACTTTCTTCTATATAAATCACGTCAATTAAATCGTTTAAATAGTACCAATTCAGCTACCACTGCTGTTAAGTTCTAAAATTTCAAAATGTCCTAAAATGACCGGACGCTTTTAAAATTCAATTAAAACTAGTATGTTGTGGCCATCACAAAACTTTCTTCTATATACATCACGTCAATTAAATCGTTTAAATAGTACCAATTCAGCTACCACTGCTGTTAAGTTCTAAAATTTCAAAATGTCCTAAAATGACCGGACGCTTTTAAAATTCAATTAAAACTAGTATGTTGTGGCCATCACAAAACTTTCTTCTATATAAATCACGTCAATTAAATCGTTTAAATAGTACCAATTCAGCTACCACTGCTGTTAAGTTCTAAAATTTCAAAATGTCCTAAAATGACCGGACACTTTTAAAATTCAATTAAAACTAGTATGTTGTGGCCATCACAAAACTTTCTTCTATATAAATCACGTCAATTAAATCGTTTAAATAGTACCAATTCAGCTACCACTGCTAAGTTCTAAAATTTCAAAATGTCCTAAAATGACCGGACGCTTTTAAAATTCAATTAAAACTAGTATGTTGTGGCCATCACAAAACTTTCTTCTATATAAATCACGTCAATTAAATCGTTTAAATAGTACCAATTCATATCACAATATATCTGAATTTGAAGTTTGTTGAAAATTCATGCATTAGTTCTTGTATAGAGCTACAGCGAAAATTCTGAAAAGTGTAGTATAGCAGCGCCACCTGTTGAGCGATTTACACCAAAACATAAACAGCACTAATTGATATCAAGGTATACCTGAATCTGAAGTTTGATGAAAATTCATGCATTAGTTATTGAGATACAGCTGTGGCGGAAATTCTGAAAAATGCAGCATTGCAGCATTGCAGCGCCACCTGTTGAGCGATTTGCACCAAAACATAAACAGCTCTAATTCATATCATGGTATACCTGAATCTGAAGTTTGTTGAAAATCCAAGCATTAGTTCTTGAGATAGAGCTATTGCGGAAATTGCAAAAAATGCACAATAGCAGCGCCACCTGTTGAGCGATTTACACCAAAATCTCTAAAATGTCTATTCATGTCAAGGACTAACTGAATCTGAAGTTTCATGAAAATCCGTGCATTAGTTCTTGAGATCGAGCCATTGCGGAAATCGTAAAAAATCCAGCATAGCAGCGCCACCTGTTGAGCGATTTACACCAACACGTAATCAGCATTAAGTCACATCAAGGACTAACTGGATCTGAAGTTTCATGAAAATCCGTGCATTAGCTCTTGAGATAGAGCCATTTCGGAAATCGTAAAAAAGGCAGCATAGCAGCGTCACCTGTTGAGCGATTTGCACCAAAAACTAATCAGCATCAATTCGTATCAGGAACTAACTGAATATGAATTTTTGTTAAATTTCGTGCATTAGTTCTTGAGATAGAGCGCGCACGAAATTTGTGTCACACACAGACACACAGACAGACATCTTGTGAAAACATGTTTTTCAGGTTCTCTGACCCCTAAAACGTGTAAATCCGTCAAAAACCGGAATTCGAAAATTTTCATGAATCCAATACTTTCTTCTTGTAAAGATAGAAGAAAGTAAAAAGGTAAACGATAGCAGATGTTGAAGTTGCAATCGCAGGAGATTAATGCGTAATGAAGAGAATTTCCATTTTATGATTCCTTGTTTTAGTCACAAATATTTCCGATAGACAGCGCTTGCTGCATTAAAGCCTTAGAAAGGTCAAACTAGCATAAGTAAATGAATCTAAATTTTTAACTAACTGCTTGTTTAGCTATTGAAACTCCAAAAAATCATTTGCGTTTCCAAATACGATTATAATACTATTTTTAAAATAAGTTCTCTAAAAAATATTACAGTTTTTGAAAATGAAGAGCCACTTATCGATGATAGTTAGAACTAAAACAAGGAAAATGTAGTAAAAGACTCCCATAATTCACACATTAAACTCTTCCAAGAATAATTTAAACTTAATTTAATTTAACATTTTTGAATTCTCTGATGAAGGCTATGTGTATAGTTGAAAGTACTAAGGATATTAAAGTAATTTAACACCTTTTTAAATATTTTTCATCTTTTAAGTAATTTGCACAAAGTGTAATTTTAAGTTTAAATTAAACATATGTCGCCATTTATTTGATCTTGAATTTTAAAAAGTTTAATTTCATTTTAGGATAGTCAGTATTTCTATTAACATAGATTCATTTTAGATGATGGTTTGCACACTCTCTGTTAATCTGACATTAAACACGCTATAATGGCCTAATATACAGGGTGGTTATAATTGAACTTCCCCTATAAACGGCATCCTACAGCTCAAACGGGTGAACGGAATGCAACGAAATTCGGTATGTAGACTATATACGAGATGCGCTCACGGAATTTGGAAAAAAAAATTAGTTTCAAAATGTCCACCAGAGGGGGCCTTTTCCGGAAAAAAACATTAAATTTAACACATTAAACGAGCAAAACTGAATGCAGAAACAGTATTAATAATCCAGAACAAAAATTATGAGTAATAAAATGTAAAACCGGCTGTTCTGGCCATTTATTGCGTTGAATTTAATGTTTTTCCAGAAAAGGCGCCCTTTGGTGGGCATTTTCGAACTAATTTTTTTTTTTTTCGAAATTCCGTGAGCGCATCTCGTGTATAGTCTATATACCAAATTTCATTGCATTCCGTTCACCCGTTTGCTCTGTATAGGATGCTGTTTATAGGGGAAGTTTAATTATAATCACCCTGTATGTTGGGAAATATAGCTGCTCATGTGGTCATTTAGGCTATGTTGTGCCGACATGGCCAGAGGTATTTCTTCCACCGTCAGAGGCATGGCCAGCAGTATTTTTCACGTCATCAGACGCATAGCCATACCAGAGACATGACCAAAGATATTTTCCACACCATGTATTATTGTGTTGGAAAAATATTTCTGACCTTTACTGGTATTTTCTCAGTATAATTCAAGTTTTTTCCATGTTCAAGAACAATAACAGGCTCAAAATTGATTTGAGGAAGATTTAAAGTCATGAATAAACAAATAAGAAAACCTGAGACGAAACTATCACTTCACACTTGCGGAAAAAATTCTGAACAATAAATTTTTTGCATTTTAAAAAATTTACTGAGATAGTCGTATAGCATAAGAAATATCTATTCCATGTCTTATTGTCTTCTGAAGAAAAGCATTTACTTTATTACACTGTAAAAAAATACGGTCTAAAAATACGTAGATTCTACTGGCAATCGAGACGCCAGTACTATTTCCGTATTTTAACGGAAATTTCCCCCATAAATTCCAGAAAAACGGAAAATTTTCTGTAATTTATGGGGAAAATTTTCCGTAAAAATACAGATTTCTAGAATTTATATGGGGAAATTTCCGTTAAAATATGGAAATAGTACTGACGTCTCGATTGCCAGTAGAATCTCCGTTTTTTTTTTTTTTTTTTTTTTTTTTCAGTGTAGTCTTAAAATAATCTTTACTAATTTTTCAGTTAAGATACGGTACTTAATTTCAACAGCAAACATATAGATCAATTAAGTTATTAAATCATTACAAGTTATGGCCTTAGTAACTTCTCATCATACATGGATGATACATCACATGTATGGTGAGTATCATTCTGTTCATTCTTTTCCTATACTGTAAATAGTATATTTGTAATCAGTTTAAACAAAGGAAATATTTTGTGGTTTTAAAAAATACGTTATAAACAATATTATTAAAAAGTCACTATATTTCTTTTGCTTAATATTTTATTTCATTTCTTTTCTTGTGATTATTTATAGTCATTGTTCAATAGTTCAAATTTTATTCCACCAATTTGCAAAGTTGCATGATGAAGTATTCATTCAAACCCAAATAAATATGTTTAGTTGTATAGTTGAAAGTACTAAGGATATTAAAGTAATTTAACACCTTTTTAAATATTTTTCATTTTTTAAGTAATTTCCACATAGTGTAATTTTAATTTAAACATATGTCGTTATTTATTTGTTCTTGAATTTTAAAAAATTTCATTTCATTTTAGGATAGTCAGTATTTCTATTAACATAAATTCATTTTAGATGATGGTTTGCACACTTTCTGTTAATCTGACCTAATGGCCTAATATGACCTAATTATGGACTAATATATGTTGGGAAATATCGCTGCCCATGTGGTCCTTTCAGAAACAGTTGCAAATGATTGGAGGATGATTCAGAAACAGTTATAAAATAAACAATATAGATACTGGTTGTTCTTGAAGTCGGATTTTAGATACAAAAAATATTTTTACCAATTTTTAATTCATTAATGTCAGTTGCAGAGCACGAATTTAATTTATTCTCAGATAAAAACAAAACGGATTATTATGAATGTAAATGTAAAAAAAACCCCCTCTAAATTGCTTTAATCAGTATAAAAGGAAATGGTTCAAATGGTTTTCAATCTTTCATTTTCAATAAAAAATAATCTACTTTATAAACTACACATTTCTCTTTACTGGAGATATTTCACGACTGTTTACTAATACATTCTCTCTACGATTATATATAATGCAACCGTCATAAAAATGAATGTATTTGAGTGAGAGAAATTTTATGTCTGAAGAAAGAGCAGAAGGCCTTTTGATCTTACATTTTCCATAAAACATAGTAGAAAGTAACTTCTTATTTGTAATTGAAAACAATAAATGCAAAAATATATTCTATTACTTTTTCCCTTTTCTTTGTATTTTTTCTCCACAAAGTGTTACTGTGCTGAAATTTTTTCAAATTAGTGGGCCATACCCCTACGAACAAAGGGTGGATTATTTTTTAATACATTTTTTAATACATTATCATCGGATGACCAAAAATAGAAACTATTAATTTCTTTCAGCAAGTATGATAAACGATTTTTCCTTTCTGGAAGAAATTGATATTAAAACTTTCTTATTCGTAGGTTGCCAACAAAATTCTTCTGATCCATAGGTTGGTAACAAAACTCTTTTTATCAGAAACTTTTTCCAAAATTAATTAAATTAATTAAAGTAAATTTTCCAACTTAACACAATGATATCACAGAGCAACTAGCTATATGCATACAAAAAAAATGGGGTATTCGATGTACGGGGTCGCAGGTACAGGTTTTTCCCGATTTCCCAAAATTTGATTTTTTTTTTTTTAATAAAGCTAGTTTCGGAACTGACCTCCTCATATGAAAAATGTTTTCTTAAATATTTAATTTTTTTTTTGCAGTTTTGTATTTAAAATATTAGGGAAAATTATAAAGTTATAAAAATATACTATTGTAGTATTATGTAATTTTAATGTTCAAAAGCAGCATTACATAGCAAAAGTCATTTACTGACAATCATAACATAAAAAAATAAATTAGATATACTTTGACAAATTTCTGATGACAATAATCATAACTTTTCATTTATTTGTCTAAGTGAGAACATTTCACTGAATTTCTGTTAACCTTACATAAATGCATTACTTAATATATCATTGTGAAATTAATTGTATAATAAAATAAATAAAACTTAACTACTTTAAACATTAGAGAAAGAAATAAACCTCTGAAACACTTTAGTAATTAGTTATTAATTTTAGTACATTATTAATAGACGTATTTCTATATTTCTAATTTTATTTCATCAATGCCCAAAGTTGCGTGCAGAAATGTTCCTTCAAACAAAAATAAATATTTATCAACAGTTATAATGTAAAAAAATACGTATATTGGCTTTTCTAGAACTCAAATTTCAGATTTAAAAAATAATTACATAAATTTTAAATTCATTACTGTAAGTTGTAGCGCACCAATTTAACTTATTCTCAGATAAAAACAACACGCATTATTATGGATATAAATGTGAAAAAAACCTCTGAATTACAGGTATAATTAGGTAAGGAAATTGTTCAAATGGTTTTCCATTTTTCATATTCAATAAAAAATAATCTTTTTTATAAATTCACTTTTCTCCTTACTAAAGATATTTTATGAATGTTTACTAATGCATTCTGTCAACGATTATATATAATGTAACTGTCATAAAAATGAATGCATTTGATTGAGAGAAATTCGTTTTTTATGCCTGAAGAAATGGAAGAAAGCCTTTTTATCTTAAAATTTCTATAAGACATAGTAGAAGGTAACTTTTTATTTGTAATGGAAAAATAATAAAGGTACAAATACTTTCCTTGTGTGTTTATTTTTTGTATAAAATCTTCTATAAAACATAGTAGAAAGCAACTTCTTATTCCTAATGGAAAATGATAAAGGCGAAAATACATTCATTTTTATATGTGCGTGTTTTTACTCTGTGAAGTATTACTGTGCTGTTGATTTTTGACAGAAAATTCTGTTCTATACAGAGCACATTTGTTTAATGTGTCTGATTTTTTTTTTAATTATTAAATGATCAAAATCTATATATTTAAAAGACAATGCTGTATTTTAGTAATCTGGCTTGAACTTTCTACCGAACCGATTTTAATAATTATTTTTTTAGCACTAGAACCACCGTAAGTTGTTCTTTTGATGGCTACCATAAGAATATGTTTCAGTTCAAACCAGAAATTTTATTATGAAATAAGTTAAAAGATACAAAGAAGAAAAACATTAAATATAAAGTTAAACTGTTGTTCCGTTCCGGAAATAGAACGAGCTCCCCCTAGCGAGCAGTCTGTAAAAAAGTTACTTAAGCTGTTGATCGTCAAAGCATCAACACGTCTCTAAAAACACTCCATCCAAACTACGCGATGGATATTAATTATGATTTTCAATTTATTCAAGTTTGTTAAATTTATGTTTTGTAAGTGTCTTGTGCAGTTTTAAGTGTGAATAAAATCAATTAAAAAGAAAATTATCGTCTACAGTCCACAACATATACACCATTTTGTGGTCCGAGAGAGCCTGAGTGCTACTATGGATAAGCTTAATCGATTAAAAGGCACCGTGAAGGCTGCTATTACAAGATTAGAGCAGTTTATAACAGATACGACCAATATAAAAACAACGAATGTGAGCACATTAGAAGTAAAATTAAAAAAGACAGAAGCTCTTCAAAATAAATTAGAGGAAATTAGAGAACATTATTTTGACATCCAAGAATTATCTGCGCAACAAGTGCAAGATATAGAGGAGGATATTGACACTGCTAATGAAAGGCTCGAACAAATTGAGGTAAGCTTAAAAATTTTATTAGCATCTTTTGAAAATAAATGTAATATCGCAAGTGTAAATATTAATGATCATTCAAATGAAAACAAAACAAAGGTGCGCCTCCCTGAAATTCCATTACCTTCATTCGGTGGTGATTACTGTGACTTTGCTAATTTTAAAACGCAGTTTACTAACTTGATTGTTAACAATCCTCAATTAGATAATAATCAAAAGCTATTTTATTTAAAAGCTTCTTTAAAAAACGAAGCTAAACATTTAGAATCACCTGATGATGATTTCAATTCATTGTTTCAAGCTCTGATACACAGATACGAAAATAAAAGATTGTTAATCGATTCACATATTTCTGCAATTTTAAATTATGAAAAAATGCAATATGAATCCCCTAAAGAATTGCGTAATTTTATTGATTGTGTTAACAAAAACATTCGCGCACTCAAAATTATGGAATATACGCAAAATAATTTATCAGAAAGTGTGTTCATAAATATAATTCTGAAAAAATTGCATAACGAAACTCAAAAGCAGTTTGAATTATCTCTTCAAAACTCAGATGTTCCGAGTTTTGACTATTTAATTGCTTTTTTGGAAAAAAGATGCTTAGTTTTAGAAGCGATAAAACTTTCGACTGACGCCGGAATGTCTGTAACGAAGCCCTCGAAATCTAAGAACAATTGCGCAGTAAATAAATCCAGATCATTTTTTATCAACGATAATAAAAATAAAAATAATGTAAAGCCATGTGTGTTATGCAATTCGCCTCACCCCCTTTTCAAATGTTCTGCTTTTTTAAACATGAGTATTCGTGAAAGGAAAATGATTGTAAGTAAGAATAAATTATGTTCAAATTGTTTACGATTACATCAAGGTCAATGCAATTCTAAATGTACCTGTAGGAGATGCAAATTAGTACATAACACCTTACTATGTGAAGTAAATGAAAATATCATGTCGGAAACGGCAATAATAAATAAAAATAACGAGTTTGTTAAAAACAAACAAATAAGCAATTCTGAATCTGAGAATAAAGAAACGCCATTAATTGGTTCCAATTTGTTACTAGAAGATAAAAGAAATTGCGCAATATTAAACACAGCTATAATTTTAGTAACAGATGTGTATGGAAATAAAATTAGATTAAGAACAATTCTAGATAATGGGTCGTCTATCCACGCTTTAAGTAATAGCGCATGCAAGAAATTAAATCTAAAACCAAAACCATTCAAGGGTGTTATTTCCGGTATTAATGAATCACACCAGGAAATAAAACAAATTATCAATGCAAAAATATCAAATGAAAAAGGAACATTTTCTAAAACATTAGAGTTTGCAGTTCTACCAAAAATAACAAACAATATTCCTGTTGAAAGATTAGACATTTCAAACTTATGCATCCCTAACTACATAGAATTAGCGGACAATAATTTTCATATACCTGGTCAGGTGGATGCATTGATTGGTAGCGAGGTATTTTTGACATTTTAAAGAGTGAGCAAATTCGTTTAGCAAATGCT
Source organism: Maratus speciosus (assembly GCA_963932465.1). Classification (NCBI taxonomy): domain Eukaryota; kingdom Metazoa; phylum Arthropoda; class Arachnida; order Araneae; family Salticidae; genus Maratus; species Maratus speciosus. Next base: position 331,678,778 of record OZ010786.1, read on the forward strand.
AATTGTATGTTACAGAATACAGTATTTGGGTATATAATCGCAGGTTCACTTCCACAAGTTGAGAATAAGTCATATTGTTGCCTCTTAACTGAAAATAGCTTAGACAATACTTTACAGAAATTTTTTGAAATAGAATCTTTACCTGGGGATAATAAAGAAACTGTCAAAGGGGATGAAGAAATATTTTGTGAGGAACATTTTAGAAGAACCTATAAACGCGATCACACCGGTAGATTTACAGTACAGCTACCATTGAAAGAAAATGCAGAATCAGTGTTAGGAAGTTCTAGAGAAATTGCAGCTAGGCGATTAAATAGTTTATGGGCTAAATTAGATAAAGATAAAACAATAGCTAATTTATATACAGCTTTTATGGAAGAATATGAAACTTTGGGGCATATGACACAAATTAAAAATGAAAACGAAAATAAGCTATCTTATTACATTCCACATTATGCTGTGTATAAACCAGAAAAATTATCCACTCCCCTGAGAGTTGTCTTCAATGCAAGTTCAAATACATCTAGTGGTTATTCACTTAATTCTATTTTATTAAATGGGGGAACGGTTCAGCAAGATTTATTTTCGATTATAACCAGATTCCGTACCCACAAATATGCATTCTGTGCAGACATTAAGAAAATGTACAGACAGATACTGATTGACCCACAACAGAGAAATTTGCAAAAAATTCTTTGGAAGTCCAGTACGGACGCCCCGATAAAAATATATGAACTCAACACGATTACATATGGCACTGTTAGTGCTCCCTTTCTTGCCACACGAACGTTGAAAGCTCTTGCTGATGAAGAAAGAAAAGATTTTCCAAAAGCTGCAGAAGTGATTCATAACGACATGTATGTTGATGATTGTTTATCTGGCGCAGGTTCCTTACAAGACGCACAGGACTTGCAATCTCAATTAATTCTGATCTTAAAAAGGGGAGGGATGGAGCTACACAAGTGGGTTTCTAATCATCCTGAATTATTACAAGACGCAGCCATATCAGAATATGCATTTGACGAACACTCGCAGCAAATTTCTGTAAAAACTTTAGGGATGCTTTGGAAACCTCAATCAGATAATTTTACTTTTAAAATTAGTATCGAATCCAAAGATGTTTATACTAAGAGAGAAGTTTTGGCACAAATTGCTAAAATTTATGATCCCTTAGGCCTGATTGGCCCTATTCTAACCAAAGCAAAAATTTTCATGCAACATTTATGGGAATTAAAGATAAATTGGAATCAACATCTGCCTGCCAGTTTTCTTCGGGAATGGCAAAATTTTCTGATTAAATTGACAGAAATGAATCATCTTACAATTCCACGATATGTTTTGTCTGACAACATTGCAGGTCTAGATTTACACGGATTTTCAGACGCTTCTGGAAAGGCCTATGGAGCAGCCATCTACATAAGATCTCTCTCCACAACTGGACAGTTCAAGTCTAATCTTTTGTGCAGCAAGTCCCGTGTGGCCCCCCTAAAGCCAATGACCATCCCGCGACTAGAGTTGTGTGCAGCTCTACTTTTGACAAAACTGGTTCAAAAAATAATTCCCATCCTACAGCTATGCTTTGAAAAGGTGTGGCTATGGACAGATTCGTCGATTGTTCTATTTTGGCTTAACACACCACCCCACAAACTTAAAACTTTCGTTTCCAATAGAGTCACCACGATCCAGTCTATTTCTGAGAATTATCACTGGAACCATGTATCTTCAAAATCCAATCCAGCAGATATCATCTCCAGAGGTGCAACAGCCAAGGATCTGATCAATAATGATTTGTGGTGGTTTGGTCCGGAATTTCTTCAAAGGGAAATTATAGTTCCCAAACAATTTCCTACTCTCAAAGACATTGACTGTGATCATGAACTAAAAACTGATTTTAATTTATTGACTTTTCATAAAGACTCTAACGATTTTTTTAATGTTTTATATAATTCTTCTAATAATTTTCTCAAATTAATTAGAGTATGTAGTTTTATTTTTAGGTTCATCAATAACAGCCGCCATAGAGATATAAACGGAAACAGCTCACAGGAATTGAGCTACAAAATAGTTTACAATTTTTGGTAAAAAAGGCCCAGGAAGGTAAGTTCGCTCCTGAATTAGCAGCACTCAGAAAGGGACAAACTATTCCTTCTTGCAGTAAGTTAAAGGGATTAGACCCCTTCATTGACAACTGTGGATTACTTCGTGTAGGGGGCAGATTAATAAATTCTGACTTACCTTTTGATGCTAAGCACCAATTAATTCTGCCCAATGATCATAAGCTCACTAAATTAATTTTTGAATACTTTCATAAAAAGTACTTTCACATAGGTGCTCAGGGATTAGTTCATCAAGTGCGGATGAAATATTGGCCTATAAAGGCTAAAAGCATTGCCCGAAAAACAGTGCACACTTGTGTCACATGTTTCAGGCATAATCCCAAAACGCTAGATCAGTTAATGGGAGACCTCCCATCGCAACGCGTAACACCTAACCACACGTTTCTCAATTCAGGTGTCGATTTTTGTGGCCCCTTCCACATTAAGTACAAAAATCAGAGAAAGGGCACTTATTCCAAAAGTTATGTGGCCATATTTATATGCATGGCTACCAAGGCTATTCATCTAGAGATAGTAAGCGAGTTATCCGCTGCTGCATTCATCGCTACGCTCAAAAGATTTTGTGCCAGGAGAGGCAAAGTAAATACGCTAACTTCTGATAATGCCACTAATTTTAAAGGTGCGTCAACAGAATTAAATAACTTTAAGAAATTATTGGCCACTCCCAACGAGGAATTATCAAATTTCTTTGCCGAAGAATTTATAACTTGGAAATTTATCCCTCCGCGATCTCCTAATTTTGGCGGTCTATGGGAAGCTGGCGTTAAGTCCTTCAAACATCATTTGCTTAGGGCCGTAGGTAATAATAAAATTACTCTAGAGGACTTTGAAACTCTAGTAGTCCAAATTGAGGGGATCTTAAATTCCCGACCTTTATTTCCGCTTTCTGATGACATAAATGAGTTTGAAGTGCTTACGCCAGGGCATTTTTTAATTGGCAGACCCATTAATAGTATTCCAGAGCCTAATGTTATAAATATTTCTGAAAATAGATTAACCCATTGGCAATTAATTACCAAATATGTTCAATGCATTTGGAAACGTTGGTCTATTGACTACTTAAATCACTTGCAGCAGCGCGGTAAGTGGCAATTTACAAAAGAAAACATAAAGTTAGGATCTCTAGTGTTATTAAAAGAAGAAAATCTCCCACCATGTAAGTGGGCTCTTGCCCGAATTCTGGAAATAATTCCAGGCCGGGACAATAGGGTTCGTGCAGTCAAAGTCAAAACTGCATGTGGTATATTTTTAAGAGGCATTTCAAAAGTATGCCTGTTACCCATTCAGGACTCTTAAATAATGTTTATGCATCATTGTATTTCTTGTATATATTATTTTTAAGTAATTTCCCTGATTGTTTTGTATTTAAGTATCATTTTTTAGTGTTAATTAGTTATCTATTGTATTATGTTTATATTAATTGCTGAAATATGTCATATTTCATCCCCGGGCGGCATGTTCCGTTCCGGAAATAGAACGAGCTCCCTCTAGCGAGCAGTCTGTAAAAAAGTTACTTAAGCTGTTGATCGTCAAAGCATCAACACGTCTCTAAAAACACTCCATCCAAACTACGCGATGGATATTAATTATGATTTTCAATTTATTCAAGTTTGTTAAATTTATGTTTTGTAAGTGTCTTGTGCAGTTTTAAGTGTGAATAAAATCAATTAAAAAGAAAATTAACGTCTACAGTCCACAACATATACAACTGTTTTAAATCAAAATTCTAGTTCGATTTTTTTTTTATATAAAACGTTACTCAAATTTCCATTAGTTCTGTGTGTTAAGTGAAAACAGTTTCTTCGTGGATGCGCACGCATTAACTACATTTTTTAAAATTCCTATTTTATGTTTGAAATTTAATTTTAAAGTTTTTTTTATGAAATTCCTTCAAAATGATGGCAATTGTATTGCTTCCATTGTTGCGGAAAAGTAATTTATTTTACTTATTTGTTATATCGTTTATCATGCCATTTTCTCATTACAATTAAAAGCAACTTTTAAAGAAATGCGAACAGAAAATGACGCCATGCTTTTAAAAACACGCAATTGCCTTTATAAAGCTGCTACATTTCAATACGTTTTATTCCGCTAACACAGATTTTGAGACGCTAGGCAAGTGTTTCAGTGAGTAAAAATGACATCATATTGAAAGGAAACCATCATTTTCGTAGGAATGTGCACATGCTATGTTGTAGCGGTTGTAGCTAACAAACGTGACTTCAGATTTGGAAATATATTTATTAATAACCTATTGCGTGTTAAAATATTTTTTAAATGGTGAATACGGGTGTAAGAGGTACGTATGTAAATTCTAAGACGTGGAAAATGACGTTAGGTTTAGATTTCGCGCGGGAAAATTCCTATGATTGTGTTAAAACGAAATATTTTTTTTTTTCTGATTTTTCATTCTGTAATACCAAGCATAAAAGCATCAATTGATAATTTCATCATAATTACTTATCTTGATTATATGTTAGTGATTACTTATACGAATAAAGATTAATTTTTCAATAATTTGAATATTAAATGCTTCTAGAAATACTGTTTTGGTAACTTTAGGTTAAAAATATATTTGTTTTAAAATTTACATTCGCAAATGTAAGATGGATTTTTTATTGTAATTAATTCTGCAAGTTTATTACAAATCAATATAACAATTCCTTTTTAAGAATTTTTTTTTTTTTTGTCAAATATCGACGGGTTTAAACTCGTATTCTTAAAAAGTTAAAGGTTTTAATCACAAAAACAGGACACGACAGTTTAAAAAAAATCCAGATATTTTCATTTAAAGATGAGAATGTGACTAAAGTAAAAAAGATAAAATTGTTTATTCATTGATTCAAAACTAAATATGTTTTAATAATATTTAATAGTTCTCAGTATTGGAATCGTTTTTTGTGGGTTATATTAAGATATTACATTAAAAAATGTTTTTTTATATTTATTTTTTTACAATTTTTGTGTCTAAAATATGAGTGAAAATTATAAAATTATACTATGAGAGATATTATGTAATTTTAATGTTCAAAAACAGCATTATATAGCAAGCCTAATTTATAAAACAAACATTTATTGACAGTCATAACATATATATAAAAAAAAAAAAAAAATTAGACATACTTTGGCAAATTTCTGAGGTCAATAATCATAACATTTAATTTATTTGTATAAGTGAGAACATTTCATTGAATTTGTTTTAACCTTACATAAATACATTACATAACATATTATTATCAAACTAATTGTTAAATAAAATGAATAAATCTTAACTACTTTGAACATCAGGGAAATAAATTGGTACTATTGACCTTCAATCTTTCATTTTAAATAAACAATATATTTTTTATAAACGTTTCTCCACTTGGAATAGAGACAATTTTTCAATAGTGTATGTTTTTAAAGATTATCTGTAATGTAACTGTCGAAACGTAAATGAATCGAAAAAAAGAGAGAAAGAATAAATTAAAAACAAACAATTTCATCATTTAAAAAGAAAAAAAATACATTGCTGTCAGTAAAATGGTATTTGTACGTAGATAACAACAACACAAATTAACATGAACGTAAATTTGAAAAGAAAAAAACCCTCTGAATCGCTTGATTCATTAGTTATTTATTTATTTCCTTTACATTATTAATAGTCATATTTCAATATTTCTAATTTTATTTCATCAATGTCCAAAGTTGCATGCAGGAATATTCATTAAAACAAAAATAAATACTTATGAGCAGTTCTAATGTAATATATATATATATACACTCTTAATTCAAAAGAACGAATTATTAACTCAACAAAAGAACGAAAAGTTTTACGCGTGTTTTTGTTCTTTCTGAGTATCTGTTTTATCAAAAAGAGACATTTTCCACAAAAAACTGGTTTACCAAATCATCCTTTTAAGAGTAGCATCCCCAGGACTGCTCATTTCAGACCGGAACAGAAAAATATCTCTAAAAGAGCGGTTTAAGAAGCTTCCCTATTGGTTGAAATCCTTTAACGCGATATATAGTTTTGCAGAGGGAGAACCGTCTTCAAAAGGGAGTCGCTTGTTTGTTTCAAGCGTCAAAGCTTAGCGTTACCTACATGATAAAAACAATATTACAATTATAATTTGATTTATTTAAAACTGGCATAGAATAAGATAGATGGATTATGCCTACGAAAGCAGGGGGGTGGGGCAATCATCACAAAGAATTGGATAAATTTCGTTTTCGTTCCCAGCTAAAACCAAGATGGCTACCAGCGATTCTAGGATTTTACTAATACTGAAAATTCTAAGGTAAAGTACGTTGTTTTACTTTATCTTTCTTGTAATTCCTTCACCATTCCTTGTTGTATTTTCACATTCTATATATGATTTTTTGCGTTATTTAACGTTAATACTTTTAAACCGGAAACATGAACTTCTTAAATTACTTTTTTTTTCTTTTTTTTTAATGCATCTGTTCCATAATTTTTATAATCAATAAAATGCAATTAGATATGTAGTTTTCTCATATTCAAATTGTGTAAAATTACGCTAATTGGTATTTACATTATTAAACATATATCATTTTGTGCTTATATTATTGATTATTAATATACTAATTTGTTCGTGACACTCAAAAATATTTTCGGAACACAACCCATGATTATAAAAATTATTAAATTATTATTAACTTATAATATATGTTCTTTTTTTTATGTTTCAGTAAGTACAAGTATTTAATAAATTGCGTTCGTTTAGATAGTTGTACACATCTACACTTTAAACATTATTATTTTAATTGTCACAGTATTATGTAAATAGTACGAAATGTAAAAGATAATTTAAAAAAAGTATCGGAAAATAATAGATTAGTAAAAAATATTATCAGTTTATTTTATGACACAACTAGCTTGACCATTTTTTTAAATTATGATTTTGTGAATTTTTATTTTTGTGTTATACTTCGCTCTGTTCATATTCAAAAGTTTAACTAGACAAAAGTCTGCAGTTATGTAACACATGAATTCTGTAGTCCATAATTATTTATCTGTGTCATGAGCAAAATATATTAATAAGACATAATAATATCAGAAATAATTAAAGAAATCGACATTCATACTAATTCATTCATTAAAACTAATAACGTTAAAATTATATATACAATGTAAAAATATTAAAAAGAAAAAAATCATAATGAGAAAGATAAAGTAAAAAAAGCGCACTTCAGGATATTGACAAGGTAGAAAATCTTGTCTTGTTATGGCGCGAACATACCTTTATTATTATTATTATTATTTAATTTATCTTTCGGAAATGAAAAACAAAATTTCTTCTGCATCTAGATTTAAATAAAACAAAATGGAGTTTTAAAAGTAATACATTTTGCAAACTGGGGAGTTATATATGTTAAAAAACAAACAAACAAAAATCTGAAAATAAGAAGAAAATAATTTATTTTGCCTATTAAATTTGACAAAAAAAGGCTTTTAAAAATGACTTGTCAGTAATGAGTGCAGTCACTCGTTTTGCCTATTAATTTAGTCGAAAAAAAGAGCGAAAACAGCTTATCAAAAAGGAATGAAAAAAAACCACTCCGCAAGATGGATGAAATTCACTCTTATAGGATAAGCGCATTTTCAATACTGGAAAGGAGTGAAAATACACTCAGTTGGAGTTAAAATCGCTGAATTTTTTTAAGAGAGTATATATATATATATATATACACGTATATTAGTTCTTCTATATTACTTATTATATAATACATATTATTCTAGAAGTCGATTTTCAGATTAAAAAAATATTTTCATCAATGTTTAATTCATTACTGCCTGTTGCAGCGCACGAATTTGAATTATTCTTGGGTAAAAACCACACGGGTTATTACGGATGTAAATGTGAAAAAAAAAAAAAAAAAACCTCTGAATTACTGGAATCATTACGTAAGAAAATCGCTCAAATGGTTTTGAATCTTTCTGTTTCAATAAAAAATAATCTTCTTTATAAACTCACTATTCTCCATATTGAAAATATTTTATGACTGTTTACTAATGCATTCTGTCAGCTATTATATATAATGTATCTGTCATAAAAATGTTTGCATTTGGATAAAGAAATTCAGTTTTTATGTCCGAAGAAATATTAGAAAGACTTTTTAATTTAAATCTTGTATAAAACATAGTACAAAGTAACTTCTTATTTCTAATGGAAAATACTAAAGGAAAAAATACATTCCTTTTTCTGCTATTTTTTCTTTTTTGTATAAAGTTTTACTGTGCTGTTGAGTTTTGTCAGAAACTTCTGTTTTGCATAGATTACAATTATTTAATGTGTCTGAAAATTCTTGTATTTATCAAATGATCAAAATATTTGTAAAAACTTAAAGTTTTTTTTTTCTTTTTTACACAAAAGTCAAGCTGAAGGTATAGCACATAAATAAATATGTTAATTCATAGAATATTAGAAAGATTTCTATGTCAAAGAAAGTAATAAATTAAAAAAATATATATGTTGTTAATTTATTTAGATATTACACAACACGAGAGTTAAAAAAAAAAAAAAACAACTGATATTTTCACTTAAATATGATGAAACGCCGATTCTGTGTTCATTTGCGTCTCATATTACGCCTCAAGATTGTGTGCTCATGAATACTTTCCATCTAATATCTGCGGTAGCAGTCTTACTGACTTATGTGAGTGAGAGATGCCAAACTGGGCGTCGCCCGCGTGGATTAGTGGTAGAGCACAGGAGCGCTATTCCAGGGGCCCGGGTTCGATTCCTGGCATGGACGTTTTTCACTCTGTTGGTTTACTCTTAGTTAGCAAAGCGATTATTCGCATCTTTAATATTCAATAATTTCAAGCGTAATTTCACTGCTGAAAAGTAGTTGAGGAATTAAAAATGTATTTTTTTTTTAAATATTAAGAAAAGTACAAAAGTACACTGTGATTATTATATAATTTTAATGTTAAAAAGAAGCATTATATAGGAAAAATCTTTCATAAAACAAACATTTTTTGACGCTCATAATATAAAAAAAATATTAAGTTAGACGTACTTTGGCAAATTTCTTAGGACAATAATCATAATTTTTAACTTATTTGTATAAGTGATAACGTTTCATTTAATTTTGCTTAATCTTACTTAAATACATCACTTAAAAAAATATTGCGAAACTAATTGTAAAATAATAATAATAATAATTAAAATTATATACTTTAAACATCAGGGGATGAAAATGTTACTAATTCCATTCAATCTTTCACTTTTAAATAAACAATAATTTCCTTTATAAACCTTTCTCTACATGGAATAGATTCAAAGATTTTTACTAAAGCATGTTTTTAAGGATTATGTACTATAATGTAACTGTCGTAAAATAAATAAATAGAAGAAAAAAGAAAACCTGCAATTTAAAAGCAACCATTTTTATCATTTCTTTGAAAAAAAAAAAAAAAAAAATCCATTACTGTCACTAAAAGGGAACGAATTTTATTTGCACATAGATGAAAACAACACACATTATCTTGAATGTAAATATGAATAGAAAAAAACTTATGAATCACTTGAATCGTTAGTTGAAGGAAATGGCTTAATAGGATTCAATACTTCATATTGAATAATCATTAATCTTCTGTAACTTTTCATCTTAGTGATGACATTTTATGACTGCTTACTAATGCATGACATCAAAGATTATAAATAATGTAATTGTCAAAAAAATGAAAGCTTTTAAAAGGGTGGTTTTTTGCCTGTGAATATACAGCTGAATGTCTTTTCTTTAAAGAAAAACGCATTACAATGTAACTTCTTACTTCTAACGGAAAAGAATAAAAGCAAAAATACACCCCATTTCCTTCTTACAGAATACAAGAATTATTTTTAATTTTTGTACATTTTTTCTAGAAAATTTTACTTTGACCGTTAATTTTTGCCAGTCTATTTTGCCAAGTTTGCATTTTTAACACCTTTTCATTATAGTTAAAAAATTTTAGGTAGATTTCGTAAGAAATACTACCTATTGCAGTCGTTATCATGGTGCGATTTTTGAAACATTCATTCATAACTTTTCATTATATGATCCCAGAAACTCGAAACCACCCTACCTAAAAAGTTGATATGTATATATGTATGTATGTACTAAATTTTGTCCGCACGATAAAAGTCACAATTATGCACGAATCGTCTTCAAACTCGCCAAACACATTGAGATGGCTAATATCTCGGCGGGGATTGCAAATGAGAAAAATCGGCCAAAGGCAGTAGAAATGGGGGAGGGTTAAAAATTTAGAATAGCGCCTTAACATGATTCAGAGTAAACCAGCTCTTATAGAAAATTGACAGGAAAAAAAATGTTATAGCAGTTGCCAACAATTAAAAGAAAACCACAATAAAATTCTCACCACAACAATTACATTTTTATTACAAGATTTCCATGTTAAAAATAAAAATCTATATATATATTACTCTATCGTATCTCATTACATATAAGGGAGACCGTAGAAGGGACCCTGTGTCGACGCTAAATGCCGCCAAGTGTGTCGCCAACTTGGCAATATTTCTAATATGTCGCCAAATTCCCACAGACTTACATTGTAAAACCATAGGGTTTACTTGCTTACAGAAAATCAACAAATTGAGAAATTTTATTGCAACAAAAACTAATATTCGTACTACTTGATTATCCCGTCGACCAAAAATCTATCGCAGAACTATAAGATTAAATGCCAATAACGTTTAATCGTAAATGTCACATTCACATGACTTTAAGCAAATTACGCGTGTTTATGTCATCAAGTGATTTTTAAATTCGACCGTTTTTTAATTAATGTTATACTAATTTATTTTTTCTTTAGTTATTTAAAATAAAAATTTAACTTTTAACTTCGAAATTTACCTGCGTCCGTAGCCCAAGTCGGCAGGTATTTTTAATAATTCATTTTAAATAAACAACAATTTATTTTATTAATCTTTCTCCACTTGGAAAATATTGAAGCATTTTCACTAATGCATGCTGTTAATCCTTTCAGGGACAAAGTATTTCTATTCGTTAAATTTTAAAATGATGGGAAAAGGCCATAGTTTACCCACAAATTCATTTGAAAATAAGTTAAAGCTTTTATTCACGTATATGAGAAACTGAAAAGTTTCGTTCCTAAATTCTGGTGCCAATGTGGCATTTAGGGACCAAAATTAAGGTGTCCAAAAATGAATCACGGCCCTTCGAGGGGTTAAATATTATGCATAATGTAACAGTCTTAAAATAAATGAATAAACAAAAAATTGGACCAATAAATTAAAAACAACAATTTTTATCATTTCTAAAAATAATCATTACTGACACTAAAAGTGAGGGAGTTTTATTTGTACATAGATAAGAACAACAATTTTTATTTTTTCGTTAAAAAATCATTACTGTTAGTAAAAGAACAGGAGTGTTACTTGTACATAGATAAAAGCAACACATATTATCATTAATGTAAATGTGATAAGAAAAAACCCCTTTGAATCACTTTAATCGTTAGTTGAAGAAAATGAATCCAATAGGAATCGATACTTCATATTGAATAATCATTAATTTTCTTTAACTATTTATCTTATTGGAGATATTTTATGATTATGATTATTGACATGGAGTAGATTCAAACATTTTTACTAATGCATGTTTTTAACTATTATGTATAATGTAAGTGTCTCAAATAAATGAATCAAAAAAAGAAAGAACCAATAAATTAAAAACAACCATTTTCATCATTGAAAAAAAAAATCATTACTGTCTGTAAAAGACAACGAATTTTATCTGTACATTGATAAAAACTACACATAGTATCATGAATGTAAATGTAAACAGAAAAAAAAACCTTTGAATCACTTAAATCATTAGTTGAAGGAAATGGCGGTAATAGGAGTCAATGCTTCATACTAAATAATCATGAATCTTTAACTTTTCATCTTGTTGGAGATATTTTATAACTGTTTACTAATTCACGACAACAGAGTTTATATTTAATGTAAGAGTCAGAAAAATGAATGCATTTAAAGGGGAAAAAGTGTTTTTTTATCTATGAGTATACAGTAGAACGTCTTTTCCTTCTAAAAAATTCTCTAAAAACCTATTAGAAAGTAACTTCGTATTTGTCATGGAAAAGAATAAACACAAAAGGTTACCCCACTTGCTTTTTACAGATTACTAAAGTTTTCTTTTTTTTCTATATTTTTTTCTAAACAGGTACTGGCAATGATGGAGAAGTGCTGGCTAACGGTCTACCACTGCATGACCACTGCTGGACAGCTTCAGTCAACTTTGCTGTTGGAAATCATCAGATAAAATTCCGATGGCCCTCCATTTTATCTCTTGCGCTGGCCCACCACACCATGGAAGTGCACAGACTTTTGCAGTATTATTGCTGGCAATGATGGAAAAGTGCTGGCTAACGGTCTACCACTGCATGACCACTGCTGAACAGCTTTAGTCAACTTTGCAGTTGGAAATCATCAGATAAAATTCTGATGGGCCTCCGATTTATCTCTTGCGCTGGCCCACCACACCATGGAAGTGCACGAACTTTTGCAGTATTATTGTTGGGAACCCTTACGCTATGTGGCGTAATTCACCTTAGTTTTAAAAAAATCACTAATTGTAAATTTTATTCAAATATTTTAATCTGAAGTGTAAAAATATTTAAACAATTGCGTTTCAAGTTTAACAAATAATAATTTATTAGACTTTTAAATATTTTGTCAAGTCTATATTAAAATAAGAGTTATTTTTATCACCCCGCGGCAGATTAATGAATTTGAACACAAACCTGAAATGAATATCTTAACACAATTTAAGCTATCAAGTTATTTTTTTTTTAACTATAAATAATATAGCACCGCTACCACCAACAAAATAAAAAAGTAAATAAATAAATAAATAAATTCTTTATTCCAATGCTTTTTTTACTTCTTAAATCTGGTTTTACTAAGTTACAAGGATTTCGGTTTTCATAATTTACACAGTCGAAAATCTATCAACCCATAAAATATATAGGATTTCTATACAAAACAATAGTTTCTATACAAGTTTAATGATTGGGAACGCAAATCACAAAAGAAACAAACTTGAAATAGTGTAATGAGAGATTAAAACAACGAGCGGTCGTAGAATACGCTGGAAGTACTTGTTCATGTCCGATCACGAAAACGAAACAGCATCGAACGTGGTTAATACTTGGGAGAGTGACCACATGGAAACAGCTGCGCGTTTAAGTATTTCTATTATAGACACTTCTATAGCTGTTGGGGAAACTAGCTCATAGAAAAGCGGGCCATTATTATGTAGTATTTTTTCAATAGTTTTTTTTATAGAATTCTATAGGAAATTTTTGAAAGCGAAAGTGCTGGGCCAGCAAAGGAATAGCAGTAGGATAGGTGCTAGCACTGCAGGAAAAGTGCCGGATTAAAGTAATGTGATGGCATATCAATGCTGGCCTGCTGTTGGCTATCATTGATGGGCCAGCTGCATTCCGCACGGACACTTTTGTACTGGTTTAAGTAATGGCACCATTGCATTTTACCGCTGATGGCAGTGCTGGCTACCATCTTTTTCCAGCTGATGGCCCACTGTTTCTTTCTTTGCTGGGATACATTTTAAAATTAGATAATACATGCAAGACTATTAAAGATATTGGGAAAGGGAAAACTGAGAAAATGTGTTGTTATGGGGAATGGCTACTTAAAATTGATAAAGATGAGAATCCTGAAATACTTCTAGTGTTAAACATACAAAGAAACTTTACTGCAAAATCTTTTCCATCAACATTTAAAAACTTACAAAAATGAATTGAAAAATGCTAACTGTATGTTCATGATACATTTCGTGTTTCTTCAAGATATTTTGTGAAGATAAAAATGCAGATTGTATAACACTTTACTTTAACAATGAGGTAAGTTTGAAAACAATGACAAAACTCTTTTTGGAACAAATGTCAAGATGAATAGCCACATTGCATTTATAGAATTATGTTAAAAACACATTTTTGGCAGAAGATTCACCTCTTTAATAAGTTAAAATATGTAAAATGAATAATTATAGTTAAAGCTCTATTACATGACGGAGCGGGGGGGGGGCATTGTGATTTTACAGATGCTTTGGTGAGGCATGACCTCTAAAAGGTTGGGAACCACTGGTCTACAGGGTGTTTGCAACGTATTTTAAGTATGTTGCACAATATCGATATGCATTACTGAGGTGTACCAGAAGATGCTTTCTGTAGAATGCGATGTGCATATGATTTGTTGTGCAATTACAAAGACATAAGAGGTATTTCGGATACAGTTTTGTATCCGATGTAATTGCTGGAAGTTACTGCATCCGTTTTTACTTTCAACTAAATTTTGCATAATACATGGTGTATATAAATTCTATAGATTGTGACGGAAACGCAAAAGACTTCGTGAGCATTACCGACCATGAGCCCGAAATAATTAAAGGTGTTGCATTTTCAAGGTCAACCATATTTAGTATACTAAGAGATGTTTGTAGAATACACATAAAGCCATATACTGGACTATGCAAAGAAGCGGATACATGGCCGTCTAGGAACATTATTCCTGGAAGTGTTATTTCAGTAAACGTGTAAACGTGTTCTTGGCGGAATTATTTATTTTTTTTCATTATGTGACATGTATAAAAATATGTAGGGCTTTACAAAAGAATTTAAGTACATTTCTGTCTATTGGCAGATATTGCTGAGTGTGAATGTTCAGCTTCGTTATGCGTTGTCTTACAGATTAAATTTTAGCATACTATATAGAATATATACAAAACTATATGTTAGATACAGGTGTGGGCAAAAGAAATTTAATACCTTTGCGGCTGTGGACGGCAATTACAGAAATCGGATTTTAAAATGTGTTATTTATTTTTTTAAATATTTACAAAGGTATCTTCTTTACTTTATTAAACAGCAAAACTTGTTAAATTATTCTGAAAATGTTCAAAAGCCTTTCATAATCTACTTTTCACGCATGATATTTTTCTTTCTTGTTTAACAGTTTGGAGAAAAAGTATATTACTTATCAAATTATCTAAATATTTGTATAAAAAAGCTTTCAAAATGATAGCAATATTTAATCTTTGCTATCATAAATTGCGTGATGTTCGTTTTTATCCTCAAAAATAAACTATTTATTTCTCAATATAAAACAAACATAGGTAAGATAAATTGGGCTTACCTTGTATTTATGTATATCCGTATATCATCTGGTATTCTACATCCGGAAAGGGTAAATCGATCTTCTCATATCTTCTTGTATTTCTGTTTTAATTCACATTTTATGAACGTGTGATCATCCATGACATTTAAAAAGACAGATATTTTTGTGTGACTTGTAAACTTAAATTTGTGCAGAAACTTATAAATAGAAAGAAAAAATGAATATTTAATAAGAGCTTTAAGTTATACATCTCTCCGTTAGAGAGTCTGAGTTACAAGTGAAAATAGATAAAAATACATGTATAAAATATTATCAGCAATAAAGAACAGGAAATTAGTGATATAAATCACTATAACAAATTATTTGTATCAATATTCATATTAATAGTAATTTAAAAATAAGAGTTTATATATGTCCATAGTTCTTAAGTATCGCGAAATGTTTATAATAACGTATTTGTTTATGATTGTGTAATCACTTTTCATTTTCACTTCCTTCTTTTAGATCATAAACACTTTTGATAATTACTTTTATAAATCACACTTGACACATGAAAAAAAAAAAACAGTTTACTTAGCTTAATTATTTTAATGTCCTTGTTTGGAGATTACATTTCACAATATCTGTCAACAATTCCCCCTTTAATCTTCTAACGAGAATTGTTCTGTAATTTCAGTTTGTTTCTATTATTTAGAAATTCAAGCTTGGGCTCTGGTTTCGTCAGTATGTCCGCTGTCATGGACTTGCTTGGGCAATAACGCAATTCAATAATTTTATCTCCTTTCAGCTGTTTAATCACATTATATTTTATGTCAATATGCTTCGATTTATTAGAAAACTTTTCCGATTCTATCATTTTTATGCAAGATTTATTGTCTTCATAAATTACTATAGGCAATTTTTGCGGTATATCGAGATCTTCTAATAGTTTTAGCAGCCATATTAATTCTTGTGTTGCTCTCGCCGCTGCAACGAACTCTGCCTCTGCAGATGATTGTGCGACACACGTTTGTCGTTTCGTTATCCACTGTATTGGATTCTTTCCTAAAAGGAATAAATTGCCTGTTGTCGATCTTCTTGTTTTTAGATCTCCACCCCAATCTGCATCAGTATATACTTCCAGGATGGGTGGTTCTTCCGTGCTAATTACTAAATTTAAGTCTTTTGTTGAATAGAGATATCTTATTAATCTTTTAATACCTTTCCAATCTCTTTCAGACGGCGTTTCGTTTTTTCTACTTAAAATGTTTACACCTACTAAAATATCGGTCCTACTTATTGTAGCAACATATAACAGCGCACCTATTGCTGGTCGGTACTCAGTGTTGTTTGGCATTTGTGTTTTCTCATTGTCTAATCGTTGAAAGCCTGTTTCTATTGGAGTGCCGTATGGCTTAGAATCTTCTAAATTAATTTTTTTTTGCAATTTCTATTATTTTTGCTGTTTGATTTAGTTTAAAGCCGTTGCGAGTGTTTTGTATTTTTGTCCCGAGGTAATTGGAAATTTTACCTAAATCTTCAAGTGCGTACTTAGATTTTAGTTTATCTATTATGTCATTTATATGTTCATCTTTTCCTGCGATGAGAATATCATCTACGTATACTGCTATATAAACCGTGTTTTCCCCTTCTTTTCTTATAAATAAGCAATTGTCAGCATTGCTCTGTTTAAATTTTAATTCTTTTAGTGTTTCACTAATGTTTGAATACCATGCTCTTGCAGCTTGTTTTAGTCCATATAGGGCCTTTTTTAACTTACAAACCTTACTGGGTTCTGTAGTGTTTATATACCCTTTAGGTTGTGATACATAGACATTTTCTTCCAATTCACCATGTAAAAGTGCAGTTTTGATGTCAATCTGCCTAATATTGAGATTATGGTATGCTGCGGCAGTTATGAAGACTCTTAAACTTGTATGGGAAACTACTGGCGCATAAGTTTCATCGAGATATACTCCATATTTTTGTCTAAATCCTTGTGCGACCAATCTCACTTTGTAACGCTTGATTTTTCCGAATTCGTCATATTTCACTTTAAAAGTCCATTTCGACCCAATTACTCTTGCTCCTTGTGGGGGATCAACTAAACACCAGGTTTCATTTTCATTAAGGGAATTCATTTCCTCTTCTGTCGCTTTTACCCAGTTCTGTTTTTCTATAGGATTTTCTATACTCATCATATCTTCCCAAATATTAGATATTAGATCGTGCCGGACTGCATAAGCAAACCTGTCCGGTGGCACACCTCTATTGGTTCTTTCGGATCTTCTCACTTGTGGAATTTGTTTTTGTGACGCGGGTGGTGGACTTAGTTTGTTTTGTGTTGGTGTCAGATCTATTTCCATTTCATTCGTGTCTTTCTGTTGTGTTTGCTTGTTTGTTTCCGTGATTAATTCTCTTCTATCTAGATTTTCGTTAGTATCTGGATTATTTTTATTTTCTATAAATTTTACGCTTCTGGCCAATATTACTCTTCCGTCACTTGTATAGATTCTGTATGCCTTAGAGCGACTGTCATATCCAACAAAAGTGCCTTTTTCCGCTCTATTATCTAATTTTCCGCTCTTTGATTTCTGTATGTAGGCGTATGCAGTACAGCCAAAAACTTTGAGATATTTCAAATTTGGTCTTCTATTCATCCATAATTCATAGGGTGTGGTGCTTACCGATTTTGAAGGTAGCCGGTTCTGTAAGTGATTCGCGGTACATATGGCTTCCCCCCATAATTTGAGCGGGAGATTTGCTTCATTTAGCATACTTCTAACCATATCTAGTAACGACCTATTCTTACGCTCTGCGACACCGTTTTGGCTTGGGTTAAATGGTACGATGAGCTGATGATGAATCCCATTTTCTTTTATATATTTTTCTATTTCGTTACCTATATTCACCACCGTTGTCCGATCTTATCTCAGTAGGCATTTTTCCAAATTTGTTTTTCACCATTGAGATGTATTCTTTAAATTTTTTTGAAACCTCACTTTTATTTGCAATTAAATAAATTACACAAAATCGCGTATAATCATCGATAAAAGTGACGAAGTATTTTTCCCTCCAATTGTGGGTGTATTTATAAGGTCACATACATAAGAATGATCTAACTCGAGCCTTTTTGTAGCTCTATATGCACCTGATTAAGGAAATGGGGGTCTCGCTGATTTTTGACTTCATGCATACCTCGCATTTCGCATTATGTTTGCAGTTGTTTATTTTAATTCCCTCAACTAAGTCCTTTGATAACATGGACTTTATTGTGTCGTAGCTCCTATACCCCATTTGTCTATGCCACAAATCTATACAATTTGCATTTGAGCAGTTGTAGGTAACATTTGCATAGTGCTTGTGATTTTCATCTTTACTAACATGTATTTCATACAGATTGTTTTTAAGTTTACCTTGAAGTATAATCTTACCTTCATGAATTATGTCACATTTATCTTTTTCAAATTTGACTTTGCAACCGTTTTTAGTTGCCCTACTCACTGACAGCAGGTTAGTTTCTATGTCAGGAACGTATAGCACGTCACGCAATATAACTTGTTTGTTTTTATTTTCGGTATGAATTATTACCTCTCCAGATCCATATGAAATCAGTTTGTTACCATTAGCGACTGTGACGTTTGTTTCATTATTATTTGTAATTTTGGTAAAAAATTCTTTTGAATTTACTATGTCACTGGAACTGCCACTGTCCACTATAAAAGTGCTTTTATTTTCGGACTCTTTGGTTAGTAAAGCGACACTGTTGTTTTCATTTACTGTGTGTTTTCTTTCTTCAGGTTCCGCATTTTTATGTAAATTATTTTCTTCATAAACTAGTGATGTTGAATTGTTTTTATTTTTATAGTGTTTGTTATTAGTGTAACTGTTATTGTTTTTCGTTTTTAGAAACCAGCAGTCTTTATTTGAGTGGTTTTTCATTTTACAGTGTGAGCAGTACTTATTGCTGCCTCTTTTCTGTTCTGAATGATTAAATTTACCTTGTGTATTATATGCTTCATCGCTGTTTTCGGAATTTTCAGTATTATCTACTCTTCGAGTATATTCATTCGTAAGCTTGCTTTTTATAAATTGTACGGTTAACTCAGCTTCATCTCTGGCCTCCAGGGCAGAAACTAGGGTATCGTAGGACGGTGGCAACGAGCACAGCAGTAGGGCTGAAATGTGCGAGTCAGTTATGTTTTCACCTATGGCTGACAGTTTATCCACTATCTCTAAAATTTTTCTAATGTGGGCTGTCATATTGCCACCTTCAGTTAATTTTGTACTGTACAATTTTAGCAGAAAGTACAGCTTACTAGAGAGATTAGATCTCTCATGGATTTGTTTAAGTGCGCCCCATGTTTGCCTAGCTGTATTTAAATTTTTGACATGCACTATTCGACTGTCTTCAATGGACAAATTTATTAAAGCCCTTGCTTTTCTGTCTTTCTTGGTCCAAGCATCGTTCAATGGAGTGGGGGCCTCTACCGTAATAACTTCAATAAGTTCATCTCGAATCAATAGCATTTCTACCTTGAACCGCCAATTTGTATAATTGTTGGCGTTAAATTTTTCAATGGTCGTGCTATCTTTTGTAGAAGCCATAATGTTGATAAGATTCGTTTTATTTTTTTTAATAAATTACCCTATCGGATTACCAGATTTTTATTTTTATCAATTAGTGACAATGTTTTTATTGAGAATTTTATTTTTCACTCTCATAATCATTTTGATAGCAATATTTAATCTTTGCTATCAGAAATTGCGTGATGTTCGTTTTTATCCTCAAAAATAAACTATTTATTTCTCAATATAAAACAAACATAGGTAAGATAAATTGAGCTTACCTTGTATTTATGTATATCCGTATATCATCTGGTATTCTACATCCGGAAAGGGTAAATCGATCTTCTCATATCTTCTAGTATTTCTGTTTTAATTAACATTTTATGAACTTGTGATCACCCAGGACATTTAAAAAGACACATATTTTTGTGTGACTTGTAAACTTAAATTCGTGCAGAAGCTTATAAATAGAAAGAAAAATTAATATTTAATAGGAGCTTTAAGTTATACATCTCTCCGTTAGAGAGTCTGAGTTACAAGTGGAAATAGATAAAAATACATGTATAAAATATTATCAGCAATAAAGAACAGGAAATCAGTGATATAAACCACAATAACAAATTATTTGTATCAATATTTATATTAATAGTAATTTAAAAATAAAAGTTTACATATGTCCATAGTTCTTAAGTATCGCGAAATGTTTATAATAACGTAATTGTTTATGATTGTGTAATCACTTTTCATTTTCACTTCGTTCTTTTAGATCATAAACACTTTTGATAATTACTTTTATAAATCACACTTGACACATGAAAAAAACAGTTTACTTAGCTTAATTATTTTAATGTCCTTGTTTGGAGATTGTATTTCACAATATCTGTCAACACAAAATAGAGAAATCAAGCTAAAGATAAGACACATAAAAGTTTATATTTATACTCAGGGGCATAAAAAACAAATTTTTCTTACTACTTCCTATTCATAAATTCAAAAAACTCTGATAAATCTGTACAAAACAAGTTCTTATTCCTATAGTTTAATGGTCTTTTTAAAAAAATCTGTTTTACAGTAAAAAAAATAATAATAATTGCTCTAAATCGCTCATCTATTTTATAAATATTTTTATTTTATAAAAGAATAATAAGACATATTAGAAGATATATAGAAGATATTTTATAAAAGAATAATAAGAAAGAAATTAATACATATTTTCCTTGTGACATTTTTTTTTCTTTTTTCTGTCGCTAAAAGTTATTTTCACTAATGGTGTCAATTTAATCAAACATTTTTAACCCGATATTTTAAAAAATATTGTTGTACAACACCAAAAATTGTAGCAATTAAGTTGATACAAAAGTGGTGTAAGAAAACCACCTGTAATTTAGTGAACGAAACACCACAAAAATAACTTCTTTCAATAAATTATAAATGTCTGTCTATCGATTTAATCGAGTTGAAATTCTTCATCTACTAGATTAAATGCGAAAAGAAAGTTATACATATATAATTTTTTCCCTGCATTAAAAAAACAATATTAGTATGGAGGGATCAAAGGATTAGGAAATTGTTCCTTGAAGTTGCTTTCATTTTTTGTGCGAAAATTACTTGTTTAGAATATAATTCTTCGTTAAAATAGAATGATCTAGAAATCGGTTTCAAGTTTTATTTTCCTATCTTATATATATATATATATATATATACAAAGCGAAAGAAATGAATATTTGTATGACATATTTTTTATGCGCAATGAAGCAAATGGATGATGAAGGATTTCAGTTCGAATATTATTTCGATGGATAGACATTGATAACTTCAATAGAGAAATTATTTTTGCGGGGTTTCATTACACCAATTTACAGGATGTTTTTCTTACTCAATATTTGGTGTTGTACACCAAAAGATGTGCAGCGAGCTTGCGTGGAAAAATATATCGAGTAGAACTACTGTGTCAACTGAAACGCAACACAGTGGTGGCAAATTCTATAAACATAATAATATATTTTTTTATTAAATAAAAGTTCTATCTTTTTCTATTTAACCGCACCTTGCTACCGTTAGTGAGGAAACCAGCATGAGATTGTCTCAAACAATTTCAAGTTCGACGATGTTGGTATATATTATTTATGAACCGGTGTATTTAAAGAAACTGCCAGTCAGCTACACAACAGCGGAGACTGTTGCTATAAAAACATAACATACACCACTATAATGTGAAATTACTGGCAACCCGCTTGCTGGTGTAGCCGCGACTGAGAGCATCATCAGTAATCATTTTAACATTTATTTCACATTTGCAGTTCAGAGAGCGATTTTGCTATGGTAACATATGTGCCAACTTGCCGGCTATTTCGTTATCTGAAAACTAATTTCATTTATCATAAATTTTCTGAAATATAGTTTCATTTAATATATATCATGTGAAATATTGTTTTATATACCATATAAGGTAAGCTGGGGCAAATGGACCACCAAGATAACTGGGCCATATGTTGTTTTATAAAAAACCGTTGATGTCTTTTAAGCTTTATCTTTTGTCAACATTGCGCCCCCATCTCTATTTCTTAAAACAATGTGTGTTAACTCAAACATAACTCTGTCTTTGCTGTGATAGGTTGCCGAAAATTTAGGTTTCTTTTATATACAAACAACGTCCATTTGGTTGAACATCCTCGGCTTTTTGTTAAAATACGGTAAGTACTTTTATTGGACAATCTTTATTTTTTTTAAAGATTAGGTTATTAAAATACATTAATATTAATAGGTATCTATACATATGTATTTCATGTTTAAACTGTAAGGCCGGTGTTCCAATTACCCCATAATTTTTTCAAGAATGGGGTGTCTGGGACATGTATCAGGGGTAACTGGACCATGTGGGATCCAGTTACTCCAACAGTTATAAATAATTTTTTCGAGTTTCTCTTACTATAGGAAATGGATTTCCCCATTGTTTTTTCTCTAGCAATAAAGAAAATTATATAATGCATTATTAAAACAGCATAATAAAATTTTAAAAGCATGTTGACGTGTATCAAAATAAATTTCTCAAGTGAGACAGCCAAACCTCGAAATTTTACGATAAAGATGAAGTGCCGTACATAAGACAAAGTAACATTATTAGAGAATTATCAAAACCAATAAAAAATATTTAAGTTTGATAAAAAACATAGTTACAATCTCCGTTGATTTATTGGACTTATCGAACTTTCACAGAGGTAGATAAAAAGAGAATGAGATACTTAAGTATTTACGTACCTATTTGTTCATAGATTTATCTTGTTTATTTTTCCCCTAAAATACCTATGTAACTGTTATACATATTACCTATACTTAAGTACATAAGTACTTACTTAAGTCTTATGTTTTTTGTATAAATAAATTTAATGATTTCCCATTTGGTGCTTTCTTTAGAAACCTTCATAGCAAAGGTTTCCCTTACAGTGCTCTTTAGTTGATATATAATTTACATGATCTGCCTGGATTAAAATTTTTAAAGTTATTTACACTGTTTCAAACAGGACCTGATACCCCATATTAAAAAAATCTAACGCGCGTGGAACATAGACCTATCTGTTCCAGTTGCACCATAAAAACGGGGCAATTGGGCCCATGTAGGAAGAAAGGTGAAATATATATACATGTTTAGACATTAAAATGTAATTTTGAA
Organism: Maratus speciosus; assembly: GCA_963932465.1. Lineage (NCBI taxonomy): Eukaryota > Metazoa > Arthropoda > Arachnida > Araneae > Salticidae > Maratus > Maratus speciosus. The sequence goes on from OZ010786.1 coordinate 331,702,285, forward strand.
AATTTCTGTTTGATAGAGTGAACCTAACTGAACACATTTACAAAGCTTCAGACTTCAATTCAAATACATATTAGTGTTTGAAAGCTGAATTGCCAAAATCTCCAGGTTCACATTGTATGATCATGGCCCCGTTGTCCCCCGTAATATTATACCAGAATCATGAACGATAAAATTTAATACAGAAATTTGGTGCTGTCTACTAGACTATGTCTCTATTTTTAGAATATATTTGCCGAAACGTCAGTGAAGGCTTACTGTGGAGACACGAAAAGTTTTGGTTTCTGTTAGTCTGTCTGTCTGTTAGTCTGTCTGTCTGTTCCGCGATAACTGCCGCAAAAAGCATCCGATCGGCTTGAAATTCACTGGGAATGTTGATGAGGTACCCGGACTTAGCTGTATAGTTTTTGGTTAAATTTGGTTCATTCGTTCGGGAAATATGGAACATTTTATTTTGCTCTATAATGCTTTTCAATGGCAAGTCAGACGATTTTCAGATTTTCATTTGTTGAAAGAAATGGCTCATATGAAAAAATGGATTTATAATGTAAATTTTTGATGCTGAAATTTTTAAATAACATTAAATTATTCCAATAAATTATGTCAATATATTTGCGAGATTTTTTAAATTAGGTTTATAATATTGGGGGGAATTTTATGCATGTTTTCCAATAATATAAAGGATTTTGTTTTATCAAATTGACATAATGCATATTTCATTTTTTTCCTTTTCTTTCTCTGTTGCCTAGCAACGAATTTGGTCCTAATAATATTAGTATAATTGCGTGTATAATGCTTGAGTAATGCCAACGTCAAAACAGATGAATTAATGCATTTGTATCTTTGCATATAGAAGGATTTTAGCCCAGAAATAATAATAGGCAATATTTCATTTATTTTATTGAAATATTTTGCTTAAAAATACAAAAGTTCATTATTTTCATAGAGAATAACGTAACATTTTCCGTTAACATTTACCAATATTTCTTTAATTGTTGCCAAGAAAATCAAAACCCGGAATAATATTTTCTTTTAAACAATTTTCAATTGAAATGTTTTGTCGTGAAACAGGAAAATGAAAAATAAAATTAAGTTTAGAAAAATTAATATGGCTGCATATCTATACTCCTATTATAAAGAGGAAAAAATTGTTTATTTGTAGGAGGTAAGCTCTGGAACTACCGAACCGATTCCAAAAGTAATGGTATCAAAATGATGGTGTTAGTCCAACTTAGAACATAGGCTATATTTTATGACGATGCCACTACCCCAAACGGGGTGTAGGAGCAAAAAACGTTCTAAAAATGCGATTTTAGCGTTAATGAAGGACCTAGAAATATGAAATTTTGAATATTAGTTAATTATAAGATATAAATGATGTCTAAGAACAGTTCTTAAGCAATTCGAAATTTAAAAGGGGTGAAAATGCACAAAAAGCGTTCTAAAAAACGTTCTAAATGGTAGTTTCTACACAATCTCAGGAAATACCAAACCGATTTTAAAAATATTGGTGTCAAAATGATGGTGACAACGCTTGCTCCAAGATAGGATATGTTTTATGTCAGTGCCACTACCCCAAAGGGGGTGTAGGAGCAAAAAACGTTCTAAAAATGCGATTTTAGCGTTACTGAAGGGCCTAGAAATATGAAATTTTGAATATTAGTTACTTATAAGATATAAATTATGTCTAAGAACAGTTCTTAAACAATTCAAAATTTAAAAGGGGTGAAAATGCACAAAAAGCGTTCTAAAAAACGTTCTAAATGGTAGTTTCTACACAATCTCAGGAAATACCAAACCTATTTTAAAAATATTGGTGTCAAAATGAAGGTGACAACGCTTGCTTCAAGATAGGCTATGTTTTATGTTGGTGCCACTACCCCAAAGGGGGTGTAGGAGCAAAAAACGTTCTAAAAATGCGATTTTAGCGTTACTGAAGGGCCTAGAAATAGGAAATTTTGAATATTAGTTACTTATAAGATATAAATTATGTCTAAGAACAGTTCTTAAGGAACTCGAAATTTAAAAGGGTTGAAAATGTGCAAAGAGCGTTCTAAAAAACTTTCTACATGGTGGTTTCCACACAATCTCAGGAAATACCAAATCAAATTAAAAAATAAAGGCGTCAAAATGATGGTGACAACCCTTGCTCCAACATAGGCTATGTTTTATGTCGGTTCTAAATTGCGGTTTTTGCGTTACGGAAAAGCCTAGAATCGTGAAATGTTTAATGGTAGTAAGCTATAAGATAACAATGATCTAAGGACATTTCCTAAAAAAATCAAAATTTAAAAGAGGGTCAAAATGCGCAAAAAAGCATTGTAAAACACGATCTAAATTGCGATTTCTATGCAATCTCAGGAAGTACTCAACCGATTTCAAATATAATGGTGTAAAAATGATGGTGACAGACCTTGGTCCAAGATAGGGTATATTTTATATCTGTTTCCACTACCCCACTGGAGATGCAGGAGCAAAATGCGCGAAAAGCATTCTAAATGCCTATTTGTCAGTTATATCTCAGGAAGAATAAAACTGATTTCAAAAGTAATGGTAGGAAATATATGCTGACAGCCTCTGCTCTAACATAGACGCTATTTTATATCGGTATCACTATCACCTAGACGTTGCAGGAGCAAAAAAGCGTTCTAAATTTCGATTTTTTTGATCGGTATATTTATTAGATATAAATGATCTTTAAGAACAGTTTCGAAAAAATTAGAAATTTAAAAAGGGGTGAAATTGCGCGAAAAGCGTTCTAAAAACGTTCTAAATTGCGATTTCTACTCATTCTCAGGAAATACCAAAGCTATTTCAAAAGTAATGGTTGTAAATGAATGGTGACAGTCCCTGCTATAACATAGGTTATATTTTATGTTGCTGTCACTACCATCTGAGGATTGCAAAAGCAAAACATGTTCTAATTCGAGTTTATTGCACAACTGAGGGCTCTAACACTTTGAATTATGGCATGGTATTTACTTACAAGATGAACTGCTTTCTAAGAACAGTCGAAAGAAAATTCCAAATTCAAAAACATGAAATGAGTGAAAAGTGTTATAAATCACAATTTATATGCAATCTTATCAAATAGCAAACCGATTAAAAAAATAATTAAGACAAATTTTTGGTGATAGAACCTTCTCAAACATAAGCTATATTATATGTCTGTTCCACTACCACCAGAGGGTTGCAGGAGCTAAAAACTTTCTAAATTGCGATTTCTGTGATACTGAAAAGGCTAGAAACTTTAAATATGGCATGGTAATTACTTATAAAATATAAATCCCCTCGAAGGACTGTCGAAAATAAATTCGAATTAAAAAGGGGTGAAGCGAAGGGGAGGTGCGAAAAGCATTCTAAAAAAGTCCCAAATTACGATTTCTATGCAGCTTCAGGGAATATAAACCGATTATAAAACTAATAGTTGCGAATCAATGGTATCAGTCTCTGATCTTACACAGGCTATATTTTATGCCGATGATTCTACCACCTGGGGTTCACAGGAACAACAAACGTTCTAAAAAATGCTTTAAAAGCTTTCTAAATTACGTTTCTGTGGAATATTAAGAAATAACAAACCGATTTCAAAATTAATGTTGGCAAATTAATGGTGACAGTTCCTATTTAAACATAGCCCTTTTTGTTGAGACAGGTGGTAGGACTTGGAATTTGGCATGATAGTTAATTTTAAGATGTAAGAAGATGGTTTCTAAAAAATTCACTTCAAATGAATACTGAAATGAGCGTATTACTTGAGCAAAAAAGTTTCAAAATATTTTCTAAATTATCATTTATTTATTTTTATTTATTTTTATTAATTTAAGTCTCATTTCTGCCTAATGCGGTGTAATAATGATGTTTAATCAAACTGCGTTTTAAATAGTAATTTTTGATTTATTCCTAAAAGTAATAAGTACCTTTTAATAAAATAAAATATTACCTTTTAATAAAATAAAAATTTAGTTAGTACCTTTTGATAAAAATTAGACATATAAATATCAGTTGGCATATTTCAAATATTACGCGAGCAAAGCCGCGGGGTTTGCTAGTTAAAAATAAAAAGAAAACTCTCGAGTATTTCTTAATATAACAAGATGAAAAGTTTTGAGTAAGTACGCATAGCAGGTGAATTAGACGTCATTTATCGAAAACAAAGATGCTGGAATAAAAAGATCTTGGGTAAAATAAAATTAACTATTATTCACGGAGGAAAGAGATAGATGGAGATGCAGTATGCCGTAAAAACAGTTTGCAATACGATGTGCGTTATCGCTCAGATTTAAATGCTCTCATTCGGCCCAAACAAAACAAGCACGTGGAACAGGAACCAAATTCTTTGACTTCATCCGTTTAAGCACGTCGTTGTGTTGTGCCGAATGTAGCGGATTTTAGGGTTACATTTTTGGCGTCACTTCAAGATTTATTATATGTGTACGGTTAACATGAATATTTTATTTTAAATTTAAATTTTATTAATTTATAAAAAAAACTTATGCTTATCCTTATAAATCAGAGCGTAAAAAAAAATCTAAGACATACTATAACCATCCGCACAATCAATAAAAAATTACGAATGTAACTTTAAATAGACTACGGGGGGTTCAGGGGGGCAGAGCCCCCCTGAAGAAATGCAATTTTTGATTTAAAAAGTTACCAGAATTAGTAGCTCATCAGAATTTCAGAACATCAATGTACAACCACTTGTTTAACACTTTTAATTTCTGAAACTTTACGAAGTATGTTGTATGCTCATAAATATTTATGTAATTTGAAAACTTTAAAAAGCGATTTGCAGGAAGTTGAATATTATGCAATGAGTGTTAAAAAACAATGACTTGCAAAGATGACGTTGAGGCTCCTGATCTGCAGATTTACTAGTTGCCGAAACGTCTGTGAAGGCTTACTGTGGAGACACGAAAAGTTTTGGTTTCCGTTAGTCTGTCTGTGCGTTAGTCTGTCTGTCTGTTCCGCGATAACTGCCGCAAAAAGCATCCGATCGGCTTGAAATTCCCTGGGCATGTTTATGAGCTCCCCGGATTTAGCTGTATAGTTTTGGGTTAAATTTCGTTCATTCGTTCGGAATATACAGAACATTTTATTTTGTGATATAATGCTTTTCTATGGGAAGTCAGACGATTTTCAAATTTTCATTTGTTGAAAGAAATCGCTCATATGAATAATAGATTTAAATGGTAAATTTTGGATGCTGAAATTTTTAAATAAGAGTATTAAATTATTCTTATTAGTTTGCAATTTTGTCAAAACATTTGTCAGAGCTTTTAAATTAGGTGTATAACTTATGATAGAATTTTATACATGTGTTCGAATAATATAAAACATTTTATTTTATGAATTTACTTATATTTCATTTTTTCTTTTAACCGTTGCGTAGCAACAGCATCTCATCTAAAAATATCATAAATGTGAAAGTATGTATGGTTTTTTGAAGTCAAATCAAAGCAAAAGGAATGAATTAATGAATGCCTTTGTATAGATATTTGCATATAGATTTATTTAAACGCAGAAATGAAAATAGTATTTATATACTATATAGAATAATATTTTCATTTATTTATTCAACTATTTGATTATAAATGAAAAAGTTCGTTATTTTCATACAGAATAAACTGACATTATTCTGTTAAATTTTATAAACTTTATTGTTGCCAAAAAAAAAAAAAAATGAATAACAATTTCTCCCAAAGAGTTAATTTTAATTTGTAAGATTTTCACGTGCAAAAGAAAAATGGAATAAGCAAATAAAAAATAAAAAAAAGGATATATAGGACAGGAATGAATACATATAAACATTTCACACAAAATACCACCTAAAATAGTTTTTGTAGCAGTATTTTCCCAGCACTACGAAGAAAGATTCCTCGATTTACACGATTTTACTTGGCCTTCCTTTTCTCATTCTTTGCGATTTCATTTTCGTAATTGCGTGCATTAATTGGCACAAAATTTTACATTTTTATGACTGAGATATATGTAAGGCCATACAAATAAGAAATTCCGTATTGTCTCCTATAAAATGTGATAAAGTGTTGGTTAATCATATATGTTTTTATTAAGAGGAGCAGAGCTGCCAAGCCTCCGGCGTTCTGGATACCAGTATTTTAATACAGAAAATGTTACTTTATTTAATTGAAACATTTGCGCGATTTAAAAGAACATTTTCTCTAAGATAATAGTGATGTGCAAAAAGCTTGAGACTTGGCATGTCTGGTGGGGAGTGAAATGTTTTACTTAATGCATTTATCTCTATTTTAATGCTACGTGAACAACGTCCGTGTAACAGCTGGTAGAGTGTAAAATAAATTAAATTATTAAAATAATCCTTATTACGAAAAATGAAACAGAAAGTCCGGCTAAGGGAAATGAAATGTTAGTTAACCTTTCGTAATTTGACCTGAACATAGGTTTGCGTCAAATTTCAACGGTATTTGTAACATCACGATTTTAAATTAAATGTAGATACTATTAAAAGAAAATCACAAAAAATACTTAAAGGCGCCAAATCATGTTTATCTATTTAACGATGATGAATTATTAACTGTTAGGTTTAGAAGCCCCCCTACTTTAGGGTGATTTTAGTAAGTTAATGCTATCGAGTACATTTTTTGATATATAGATTAGATCTTAGATATAAATATTGCAGAATGGTAATCAAAATTATTTTTTTATAAACAAAATTTATAAAGGTATTAGATTTCTAAATTAGATGTTTCAGTTTACATTTCCAAAAGTTCTTTATCCATTAGATACAGGTATTTGTGGTTAGCAGGCAAGTAAATACTGCTGTATGGATATTAGGATAACGTAAAATGCTTGACCGAATTATTGCTTATCCTTATAAATCGCAGTGTAAAAAGAAATCTAAGATATAGGGTAATCATTAACTCAATCAGTAGAAAATTACAAATGCAAAATAAATTACACAACGATGGGTTCAGGGGGGCGCCCCCATGAAGTAATTTGCTTTATTATATAAAAATTCCTAGTAAATCTGCAGATCAGGAGCCTCAACGTCAGCTCTGCAAGTCATTGTTTTTAGACTCACTTTGGTAATATTCAGTTTCCTGCAAACCGCAATTTAAAGTTTTTAAATTATGTAATTATTTATAAGAATAAAAAATACGAAGTTTTCAGACATCAGAAGCATTAAATTAAAAACGTTATGGAAGGATATTTCGAAATTTTCGTGAGCTGTTAATTCTGGTATATTTTTAAATAATAAAGTAGATTTCTTCAGGGGGGGAACCCCCACTGAACCCCCTTGGTCTTATTAATTTACATACGTAACTTTTTATTGATTGCGTTAATGGTTAGCGCAAATCTTAGATTTCTTTTTACACTTCCGAGCCTTATTTTTCAATACTGGTAACACAGAAAATGATTTACATTGACGCAATTATACTAAACGTTTAGGTTTTATGAATGAAAATGTAATTTCCTTTAAAAATAAAATAATTTTCAATCATATTTTCTGAAATGAGGCGGCATTAAAAAGTAACACCCGTCAAAAAACATTTTTTCAGGCAATCTAGTTAATGCTTGGTTTTTAAGGATGAAAATATTTATTTCCCGATACAATGACGTCCTTTTCGACAGCGATAATTTTGCGGTGCATAATTTTGATATTTACTATATATTTGCTCTTCAAAAGTTTTTTTTCCTCATTGGAATTTTCGATTAAGAATCAACATTTCTGTTAGCTGTGTGCAGACGATAAACCATGAGATATTAGTAACATTTTTTTTTAATAATAAGAATTAATATCATAACACAAGCCCCTTTTATTTCAACCTCAAAGCGTATTCGTTTTATTTTTGATATATGAGATCAAGTTCACCTTCTTTTCGTATTTTCACTTTATTTCTAATATGAAGGCGTATTCATGTCTATTTTTTATTTCATTTTCCTCTCGCACATAAAAATCTTTTAAATCAAAATTAACTGTTTAGGATAAATTTTTATTCCGGGATTAAATTTTCGTGGCAACGGAAAAAAAATGATTGTTAAATTTCATAGCAAAATTTCGATTTATTCCTTATGAAAATAATGAACTTTTTAATTTAAAAGAAAAATATTTGAACAAAATAAATAGAACATAGTCTTTCTTTATTTCTGTGGTAAATTCCATCTATATGTAAAGACACAAAGGCATTAATTCGTCCCTTTTGACTTTGATTTAACTTCAAACAATTACACATACTTTCACATTTACGATATTTTTAGGTGTAGTTCGCTGCTAGGTAACCATTAAAAGGTAATAAAAACAATTAAATATGTGCTTTAAAAAAATTATATTAAAAAAAATATTTTATATTATTGAAACACATATATAAAATCCCTCCATAAAAGTTATACACCGAATTTAAAAACTCTGACAAATGTATACACAAAATTTCAAACTAATATGAATAATGTATGGTTCTAATTAGGAAATTCCATCATCCTTAATTTAGCATTTAAATCCTTTAATCATATGATCCATTTCTTTTCAACAAATAAAAATGGAAAAATCGTCTGAATTGCTATAGGAAAGCATTAAGTCGCAAAATAAAATGTTCTATATATTCCGAACGAATGAACCAAATTTAACCAAAAACTATACAGCTAAATCCGGGGATTTCACCAACATGCATCCTTAATTTTAAGATAATCGGATGCTTTTTACGGCAGTTATCGCGGAACAGACAGACAGACTAACGGAAACCAAAACTTTTCGTGTCTCCACAGTAAGCCTTCACTGACGTTTTGGCAATTAAGGATGATGAAATTTCCTAACTAGTAAATCTGCAGATCAAGAGCCTCAACGTCATCTCTGCAACTTATTGTTTTTAGCAAATTTTGCTTAATATTAATCTTTCTACAAAAACAAAATTTAAACTTTTAAATTACACAAACATTTATAGAAGGAGAAAAAAAATATTTCGATGGTTTCAGACATTAGAAGCGTTAAATTAAACACGTTGTTACGTAATGATATTCTGAAATTCTCACGAGCTACTTATTCTAGTAATTTTTATATAATAAAGCAAATTTCTTCAGGGGGGTGCCCCCACTGAACCCCCCGTTGTGTAATTTATTTTGCATTTGTAATTTTCTATTGATTGAGTTAATGATTATCCTATATCTTAGATTCATTTTTACACTGCGATTTATAAGGATAAGCAACAATTTGGTCAAGCATTTTACGTTATCCTAATATCCATACAGAAGTATTTACTTGCCTGCTAACCACAAACATCTGTATCTAATGGATAAAGAACTTTTGGAAATGTAAACTGAGACATCTAATTTAGAAATCTAATAATAATTTTGATTATCATTCTGCAATATTTATATCTAAGATCTAATCTAAATATCTAAAAATGTACCCGATAGCATTAACTTACTAAAATCACCCTAAAGTAGGGGGAGTTCTAAACCTAACGGTTAATAATTCATCATCGTGTCCACTTCCAATTGACTAAATAGATAAACGTGATATGGCGCCGTTAAGTATTTTTTTTGTGATAGCCTTTTAATAGTATCCACATTTAATTTAAAATCGCGATGTTACAAACACCGTTGAAATTTGATGCACACCTGTGTTCAGGTCAAATTACGAAAGGTTAACTAACCTTTTATTTCCCTTAGCCGGGCATTTTGTTTCATTTTTCGTAATAGGGATTATTTTAATAATTTATTTTACACTCTACAAGCTGTTACACGGGACGTTGTTCACGTAGCATTAAAATAGAGATAAATGCATTAAATAAAACATTTCACTCAGCATTAGACATGGCAAGTCTCAGGCTTTTTGCACAACACTATTACTTTACAGAAAATGTTGTTCTTTTAAATCGCGCAAATGTTTCAATTAAATAAAGTAACATTTTTTGTATTAAAATACTGGTATCCAGAACGCCGGAGGCTTGGCAGCCCTGCTCCTCTTAATAGAAACATATATAGTTAACCAACACTTTATCATATTTTATAGGAAACAATACGGAATTTATTATTTGTATGGCCTTACATATACCTCAGTCATAAAAATGTAAAATTTTGTGCCAATTAATATACGCAATTGCGAAAATGAAATCGCAACCAATGAGAAAAGGAAGGCCAAGTAAAATCGTGTAAATCGAGGAATCTTTCTTCGTAGTGTGGGAAAATACCACTACAAAAATTAATTTAGGTGGTATTTGGTGTGAAATGTTTATATGTATTCATTCCTGTCCTATTTATCTTTTTTATTATTTGTAATTTGCTGCATTTTCCCTTTGCACGTGAAAATCTTACAAATTAAAATGAACTCTTTGGGAGAAATTGTTATTCCCTTTTTTTTTGGCAACAATAAAGTTTATAAAGTTTAATAGAATAATGTCAATTTATTCTGTATGAAAATAACGAACTTTTTCCTTTATAATCAAAATAGTTGAATACATAAATAAAGATATTATTCTATATAGTATATAAATACTATTTTCATTTCTGCGTTTAAATCAATCTATATGCAAATATCTATACAAAGGCATTCATTAATTCATTCCTTTTAACTTTGATTTGACTTTAAAAACCATACATACTTTCACATTTATGATATTTTTAGATGAGATATAGTTGCTACGCAACGGTTAAAAGAAAAAAAATGAACTATAAGTAAATTCATAAAATAAAATGTTTTATATTATTCGAACACATGTATAAAATTCCATCATAAGTTATACACCTAATTTAAAAGCTCTGACAAATGTTTTGACAAAATTGCAAACTAATAGGAATAATTTACTACTCTTATTTAAAAATTTCAGCATCAAAAATTTACCATTTAAATCCATTTTTTATATGAGCCATTTCTTTCAACAAATGAAAATTTGAAAATCGTCTGATTTGCCATTGAAAAGCATTGCAGAGCAAAATAAAATGTTCTATATTTCCCGAACGAATGAACCAAATTTAACCAAAAACCATACAGCTAAGTCCGAGTACCTCATCAACATGCCACATTAATTTCAAGCCGATCGGATGCTTTTTGCGGCAGTTATCGCGGAACAGACGGACAGACAGACAGACAGACAGACAGACAGACAAACGGAAATCAAAACTTTTCGTGTCTCCACAGTAAGCCTTCACTGACGTTTCGGCAACTAGAATAAGTAGCTCGTGAGAATATCAGAATATCCTTACATAACAACGTGTTTAATTTAACGCTTTTAATGTCTGAAACCATCGAAATATTTTTTTCCTTTTATAAATGTTTGTGTAATTTAAATAGTTTAAATTTTGTTTTTGTAGAAAGATTAATATTACGCAAAGTTTGATAAAAACAATGAGTTGCAGAGATGACGTTGAGGCTCTTGATCTGCAAATTTACTAGTTGCCGAAACGTCAGTGAAGGCTTACTGTGGAGACACGAAAAGTTTTGATTTCCGTTTGTCTGTCTGTCTGTCTGTCTGTCTGTCTGTTCCGCGATAACTGCCGCAAAAAGCATCCGATCGGCTTGAAATTAATTGGGCATGTTGATGAGGTACTCGGACTTAGCTGTATAGTTTTTGGTTAAATTTGGTTCATTCGTTCGGGAAATATAGAGCATTTTATTTTGCTCTGTAATGCTTGTCTATGGCAAGTCAGACGATTTTCAAATTTTCATTTGTTGAAAGAAATGGCTCACATAAAAAATGGATTTAAATGGTAAATTTTGGATGCTGAAATTTTTAAATAAGATTATTAAATTATTCCAATTAGTTTGAAATTATGTCAATATATTTGCGAGATTTTTTAAATTAGGTTTATAATTTTTGGGGAAACTTTATGCATGTTTTCCAATAATATAAAGCATTTTGTTTTATCAATTTGACATAATACATATTTCATTTTTTACCTTTTCTTTCATCAGTTGCCTAGCAACGAATTTGGTCTTAATAATATTAGTATAAATGCGTCTATAATGTTTCAGTAAAGCCAACGTCAAAACGGATGAATTAATGCATTTGTATTTTTGCATATAGATGAATTTTAGCCCCAGAAATAAAAATAGGCAATATTTTATTTATTTTATTCAAATATTTTGCTTAAAAATACAAAAGTTCATTATTTTCATAGAGAATAATGTGACATTTTTTCATAAAATTTATCAATGTTTCTTTAATCGTTGCCAAGAAAATCAAAACCCTGAATAATATTTTCTCTTAAACAATTTTCAATTGAAAGATTTTGACGTGAAACAGGAAAATGAAAAAAAAAAATTAAGAATAAAAAAATTAATATTGCGACATATTGGGAATAAAAAGAAAACTCTCAAGTATATCTTAATATAACAAGATGAAAGGTTTTGAGTAAGTACGAATAGCAGATGAATTAGACGTCATTTATCAAAAAAAAAAAAAAAAGATGTTGGAATAAAAAGACCTTGGCTAAAATATGAACTATTATTTACGGAGGAAAGAGATAGATGGAGATGCAGTATGCCGTAAAAACAGTTTGCAATATGATGTGCGTTATCGCCCAGATTTAAATGCCATCATTTGGCCCAAACAAAACAAGCACGTGGAACAGGGACCAAATTCTTTGACTTCATCCGTGCATTTTTTCTGTAAAATGAAAATGATCTGCTTATATTTAAGCATAATAAAGTAGCATTTCATCGTATTATGAGTTAAAAACTGTATTACTAAAAATATTTTTCTTTTCTTTCTTTCTTTTTTTAAGCACGCCGTTGTGTTTCGGTCGAATGTAGCGGATTTTAATGTTACATTTTTGGCGTCACTTCAAGATTTATTGTTTGCGTACGGTTAACATGAGGATTTTATTTTAAATTTTAAATTTATTAATTTATAAAAAAAACTTATGCTTATCCTTATAAATCACAGCGTAAAAAAAAATCTTTGATATACTATAACCATCCGCACAATCAATAAAAAATTACGAATGTAAACTTAAATAAACTACGGAGGGTTCAGGGGGCACAGCCCCCCTGAAGAAATGCAATTTTTGATTTAAAAAGTTACCAGAATTAGCAGCTCATCAGAACTTCAGAACATCAGTGTATAACCACTTGTTTAACACATTTAATTTCTGAAACTTTACGAAGTATTTTGTATTCTTATAAATATTTACAAAAAGGACTGACTGATTTTAAAATTCAATAACTTCCAAACGGTGGCAGATATTAAAAAAATTCTTGCAGGAGGGTTATGCATAAAGTCAAAAGTTTTATTACAGTGATTTTCGATTTTAGTTCGAATTACAAACAATAGATGGCGCTGTAAGCAATAGTCGCTAAATACAGGCTCGATTTTTGGTCCTTTCTGTTGTTCCATACAGAAACAGGAGATGGAAATGTATTATCCGGGCCACGAAGTACCAAAAATCGAGCCTGAATTTAGCCTCTATTGATCGCAGCGCCATCTATTGTTTGTAATTCGAACTAAAATCGAAAATCACTGTAAAAAAACTTTTGACTTTATGCATAACCCTCCTGCAAGAATTTTTTAAATATCTGTCACCGTTTGGTAGTTATTGAATTTTAAAATCAGTCAGTCCTTTTTGGGACACCCGGTATCTAATTTGAAAACTTTAAAAAGCGATTTGTAGGAAGATGAATATTACGCAATGAGTGTTAAAAAACAATGACTTGCAAAGATGACGTTGAGGCTCCTGATCTGCAGATTTACTAGTTTTAATTATTTTGTGACTAATGAACTACTCTGTATTATTGTGAAACTGAACGTAAAATATATCTATATAATTGGGATAGTAGGCATATTTGGACCACCGCTTTAAAAGGACAGCTGAAATTGTGAGTTAATTACAGAGAGACGCCATCTACTGCTCGAATTATTCTCATCTGAATGACAGCATTTCTGATTAGAAAGATCAGCCGCCTTCCACGTGCTGTTTTCATACAAATTTTCGAAAACTTAAAATTAGCTGTTTTGGTAAGTTTTTTTTTCATCAATAAGCGTAAAAAAATATTTTAAAACTAAGGTGGGCTCCTATGTTTTCATATACATATCTAAATTCATGTGTTTATTGCTCATATTTTTCACGCGAATTTGTTTGCTTTCATTTTTGTTCTTATTCTTGAGATAATTTGTTTTAAAAAACGGCGCAGTTGCATTAATTGGACCGATTTGAGTTTCTTAAATTGGACCAGATATACGATAATAAAGTTGAAAAATAAGAAATGATTTTTGAAATCATCCTTGTAAAATCAGTTAAGTCAAAGTACAGAGGGAGCCAAAATACAGTTGTGTTAACATATTCTCCATATAAAGTGAACCTTGAAATGAAAAAAAGAAACCGATAAAGGAAGCTCTCAAAGCACAAAAACAATTGAAACAAGTTTTGAAAAATAGGCGTAATTCAATTGGAAAGAAAATTATGGAAGGGAAGAACTTCAGACATAAGATAAAAAAACTTATGTCGCAAAAACAAGTCTAATGATTCACTATCTAAAAAGCAAAATCAAGACAGTGATTAATTTTGCCTAATTTGTAAGAAAAATAAAATACCAGAAATGATTCAGTGCTCAGATTAAGAAATATGGTTCCATGTTGTTTCTACTGGAATAAAAATTGAACAAAACAAATTCATGTATGAACCTTGCATCACTTCTTACATGATATTCAAGTATCTGCCAATTAGCTCCATAATTCCTATTCTTAATTACTTATAACTATGATTTATATTTTGAATACATTTTGATTTAAAACAATTACTCTTATTTTCAGATATTTGATTTCATTATATTTAATTGATGTTGTTTTATTCGATTGGTTCATTAATCTCAAACTTTGCTTTTAATAAAATTAGTTATATTCGCCACTCATTAAAACATACTAATATTGTTTGGTCCAATTTAGAAGATTTGTGATCCAACATAGGCGACCAGTCGCTGAATTTGGAACACTTTTGACACATTTTTCAAATTAAAATAAAACTTCAGATTTTTTAATGGAAATTGCTCTAAAGATTTATTTAGTAATTATATGAATAGATTGACGAATAGATTGACCTTATTTAGCTAAATTTTGTTGATATTACGAAAAGGAAGTAGTTACAGCTGAATATATATGAAATGGTCCTACACTGTAAAAAAAATTCCGCAACGTTCCTGGGAAAAAATGGGCAGCTGAGTTGCCCATTATTTCCAAGAAACATTTCTTGAAAATGACTGGAACTTTACTGTATATGTTAAAAACATTCTACAGAAATGCCAGTAATTTTCCTGCGAAATACCAGGAATATTTCTGTTGACAGCAAGACATTACTGACATTTCACAGCATGCGGGATCCGCAGACGATTTGTACATTTCCAGTTGACAATTTTCGCTTTATTATCATTATTTGTTGGAATGAAAAAATATTTTGAAATTGACATCAAAATTATTATTTATAATTTACACGAAAAAATAAATTTTCAGTTAAAATTCAATAAAATAAATATATATATGATATATTGTTTCTGAACTTTGCTTAAAATATAAAAATATATAAATGTAAATAATAATTAGGAAAAAAATCTAGACATAAAATATTTTGGATTTTCGTCAGTAATTATGTTAGTTTACAAGTTAGATAATATACATGTAAATTTTCATGAAAAAAAAAATCCTAAACGTAATTGTAAATTTTTTCCGAAAATTAAAAAAAATTTCAAATTTGCAGCAATCCAAAGTGTCAAATATATATCAAATTTAAATCAAATTGTACAGTGTTAAAATATAAAATTAATTAAAAAAGAAAAAAAAAAGTCAAGAGGTAGCATCGAACTCGGGCCGTACGGGTAGCGTGCGAGCCTTCTACGTCCACACCACGAACGACAGATTGAGAGCTGCAAACTAATGGGTATTTGAAACGTATGCTAAACCTCGGCATCTAATTTCTGAAAATCTAAGGCCCATTTGAAGAAATCCTTTCACAAGAATAATTAGAGATAAGAACTGTAAAACATACTTTAAATTAATCAAAATCGGTGAAATTCATGTCTGATGGTCCCCTGGTTAATGGAGATCCAAATAATAGGTGTATTTTTTTTTTTTTTTTTACACGGTCTGCTCGTTAAACATTGCACAGGCAAGTACGAGAGATAATCTCTTAGCGATGTCACAGAGGTATTGTATTTTCATCTGAATGGTTGACAATAGAGACGTAAAGGATTATTTCGTCTATTGATTTATTTGCATTCCATATTGTTTTTTTTTTACATTCATTTAAGGAATTCGTTTTCGACACTCTCGCGCGAGCAACGGATTATAGCAAAAAAATAATAAATGGCGGCCGCAGCGTTTTGCTGTTTAGAACTTTTGTTCAGGAACGTCTCAGATAAGAAAACCAGAATTTCACAGGAAAGAGCTAAATTATTCTGAAAACCTGAGAAAATGCGAAACGTTCCTGGATTTTACATGGAACGTTACCATTTTTTTTTTTACAGTGTAATTCGGCTACTCTTCCCTATATTAATATTTTAAACATAAGCGATGGAAATTATACTATTAATGTTTAATATTTTCTTTGTAGGAATCAATAATATTCTTTAAGAATTTTTGCTGTCACAGATTATACTTAAAGTAAGATTATTCGTAATAATTAATTGCCAGAAAAAATTAATGCATTTGAAATAGATAACATATTTTTATAAATGTACAAAACATTTTTTATATTAAACATATTATATAACATAGTAGAAAGTAACATTGTTCGTAATGATAAAAAATAAAGGAATAAATGCGTTCTATTTGTTTTTTTTTTTAAGAAAAAAATAATGTTTTTCTGAAAATGAAAAAGCACGCATTTCTCCCTATATATACTTTTATTTTCATATCTTTTTATACACTGTGCATTCAAAAATTTCCATGATTGTTGATTTGTGCCAGAAGCTTCTACTTTACATGTATTACGCATATTTTAATAAGAGTTCAATATTGATCAAGTGATGAAAACCTGTATAAAAATGTAAAGCTTTTATAAAGTGAAGGTAAACTAAAAAAAAATATAAAGAAAGATTTTATTTTTAAATGTCGAGAAACTCTATACATTATAACAATGTGATGAAAAAAACATATTTAGCATATTGTTGTGAATGGAAATATAAAAAAAATAACACCTTTAAGCATGAGCTGAAAGAAATGCTCCAAATAGAATTCAGTCATTCATATTAAATAAACATACATCTTCTTTATAAACTAACTTTTCATTTTATTGAAGATATTTTCATGAATGTTTAATAATGTATGACGAAAAAAATATGTACATAATGTGACTGTCATGAAATAAATGTAGCCGAAAATATAGAGAAACAGCTATATGCTTGAATACATGGTACAAAGACGTCAAAAAAAAAAAAAAAAAAAAAAAAAAAAGGTATAAAGAACAGTTGAAAGTGACTTCTTGTTTGTAAAGAGACGGTATATACAGAAAAATGTATGCCATTAGCTTTTCATAGTAAAAATGTTATTTTTTATGTATAGTTTTCGTTTAAAAAATTACTATGTTGCTTTTTACCAGAAGCTTCTTTTTAGCATAGCACTTGTATTATTCTGGTAAAAAATTTACTACTGATCAAATGAACGAAATGTTTGTAAATTTAGAGTTTGAGGATAGAAAAGTCGAGATGAAGATACCGAACATAAACTAAAATGATTTCTTTCATACTCCTAATAAGCCATAAAAATCGTAAGTTATACTTTCTTTTCATAAAATCAAAAATTTATGAAAAATCTTTTAAAAAAACCTAATTGATTCTGTAGAATTGATTTTTTTAAAGAAACAATTTACAGTAACAAATTTCCTTTGCATCTACATTAAAGACAATATTACGAGTATTTATCCTCAATGTAACAATCTCTTTTTTCTGTGCATATACACTATACGGCCAATGACGATTGGTCACTTTCGATTTTAAGTGTTTTGTTAAATATCCAGTAAAATACACGAGGGATTGTCCCGAAACTCCAGATGTGTAAAGGTGCGTCATATATTTCCACGAAGATCTTTTTCCGAAACCGCATAGAAGACCGTCAACAAATTGAAAAAGAATGAATTTCTTTTTGATAACGCTGTAAAAACTAATGTAGCAAAAGCGTTCAAACGTTAGAACATGATTAAGAGGATTATTGTAATAAACTGTGCTCATTTTTATGAGGATAGCATGTATACTAGTAGAGAAATTAAAGTTTTTTGTTTATAATTTGCAGCGTTATTAATATAAAAAAATGATCTTTTCAGAAAATATGACAAATAAAATGTACACTATACCCTGCAATCAGAATTAAAAAGTAATAAAAATTAATGAAAAATGAGCAGGATAACTAGAAAATGTTTCACTGCGCATGCACGAACGCAATTAAAATGTAATGTGCATAATGTATTAGCTAAGTGTATAGAGCAACTTTTGTGAAAGTCTCAAAAACATAGTTTGAAAATTCTGGAAATTATCGTCGATGGAATAAGCTCGAAATCCATTGTTCTCAAAAGGAAGCAAAAATATGAGGTGCTGTATCCAAATATCTGTTGATTAGTGCCAAGATAGCGTACACAAAACGTACTACTTCTCTTCGCGAAAAAATCTTTGCGGAAATATATGACCTATACTATTATGTTTACACACCTGGAGTTTTAGGATAATTCCTCATGTATTTGCTAGATATTTAACAAAACGTCTAAAGTCGCAAGTGACCTATCATCATTTATCATATTGTGTACAAAATGCCCAACGAAAAATTTTGAAGAATTGGGTATCATACAAAAGGCTTTCGAACAGGTTTTCGACATAATACACACATTGTTTTAAAATATGTTGTTTGATTAAAAAGAATGAAAAATCATTCGTCATGCATAGATTATGAAAACTTTCCCACACATTCAGAGTATTAAAGCAAAACATTCCAGTTTACTGAGGAGAAAAAATATGTCTAATAAACTATTACGAAAGCACATAACACATTTGATAACCAAATTTCAGGAATTACCATCAATATTCGGTAAACGATTCAAATTATTTTCCGGTATATAATTTATAGATTTGTATATACACCACATAGTATGCTAAAATTTTATTCAGTTAGAAAACTCATAGCATAGTTTTAAATTCCCATTCCGTAATTTCCGTCAATAAACGGAAATGTACTTCAGACATTTTGTTCAACCCTGTATACAGTCTATACAATTTACACACACCAAATATGTTTACATTTAAAAACGCCTACCACAAATAAAGACGTTCTTCCAGTTACTATTGTTCAGATACAATACTGTAACCGATTTATTTAGAGTGTCCCTGTAAATGAACAGTAGATGTCATGCACAGTACCACATTCTATGGTAAGCATCTTCAGTGATACGTGCAAGCTTCAATATGTTTGAAATAGTGTAATATGATTAAAATACACAGCAGACGATTTTTCCGCATATATCGTAATACAGGATGTCCATAAAAGGATGTCCTAGTTTCAATGGTATAATATAGCAGTTTCATTTAGTCTATTTACAACAAATCATACATCAACTTGAAGTTAAACTAACCTAGATTTTTTTTTTTTTTTTTTTTTTTTTTTTTTACAAATGTTCAATATGTGCATCTTTAGTTATACGGCACCCATCCATCCTAAAGCCCAGTTCTTTTCACACTTAGGTAAACAAGTAAAGAGTAATGAAAGCAATAGCCCTTCAATTCTGTGCCTCAACCCTGGTAAATCATTAGGTAGCGGCGGAACGTAGACACGCTCTTTTTTAAAGCTCCAGAGAAAAATTGCGTGGATCTAAGGGCTTTTAGATCACGCAGCAATAACGCTTTACGCGCCGGAGTTACCAATTTTGCGTATGTGGCACTACAAGCGAATATATTAAAAATAGCAATTAAAGCCTTTCTGCAGGAATATTAAAAAGCAGTAAACCAACGTTTAAAATGCACAAATAATGCGTGAAAAGCAGCAAACAGCTGTTTCGAATCTACAGCGAGATTCTTCTTCAGTGCAAGATAGGGAAAAAAGAACAGCGTACTAGAGAAAGCAAGGCTGAGCTGCTTTTCACGCATTATTTGTGCATTTTAAACATTGGTTTACTGCTTTTTAATACAAGCGAATAATTAACAAAGCAGTACTCGCGCATGCGCTTATCTAAAACCATTTAATTTACTCTTTTTTTGTGACTTTGAACGAACACTCTAAAACGCTTGCAGTTGATACTAATACAATTTATAACTGCACTATTTTTTATGGAAGCATTGTATAACAGAATACCTTTTAGTACCCTTGTAAATGAATCATAAATGCTGCACACTTTATTTTCAATACTAAAATTACCTTAGTACACATCGATAACATATATCAATTGAATGGCAATCCGGGTAACACTTTTCCGATAAACGCTTCTTCAAATTTAAAAATTAATAAAAAAGTATCACCAAATAATCTTGAATCTTGCAGTGCCTAAGCACCACACGAATCCGCTGGTATAAAAAATAATGATTAAATAAATAAACTCATGTTTCTTACATTTCTATTTATTTTCGGATTTAAAAAATATTACAAATTGTACAATTATTCTTTGCTGGCATCATCAACTTTTACTTCAATAATTTAACATTATATAACAAGAATCATTAAGAAAACAAATATTTATAATCACTCATAACATAGAAAAATACTTAGGCCTCATTTTAGACAAATTTCATTAGACAAAATGACTACTTTTTGATTTATAAGTGTAAGTAAAAACACATGATGGATTTTTTAATTTTTCTTAGATAGAAATATTGCTATATTAGATATATTAGATTATTATGGAACTAAATGAAAAAACACAAAACAAACAA
The DNA here is from genome assembly GCA_963932465.1 of Maratus speciosus. Lineage (NCBI taxonomy): Eukaryota > Metazoa > Arthropoda > Arachnida > Araneae > Salticidae > Maratus > Maratus speciosus. The sequence goes on from OZ010786.1 coordinate 331,723,094, forward strand.
TGAAATAAAAAACATGAATTATTTTAAACATGAGATGAAGAAAATAATACTCATGCTATTCAGTCTTTTATTTCGAAAAAAAAAAAGTAATTTCTTTTAAACTGTTTTATTGAAGAGATTTTATGACTGTTTACAAACGTATGATATTAAAGATTAGCTTTAATATAACTGTTATAAAAATAAATGCATTTAAAAGAGGGATTTTTTTTTTTTTTTTTTTTTTGTGTGTGTGTTTGAATATATAACAGAAAGCCATTTTTTTTTTTTCAAAATCGTATAAGACACGGGGATAACTAACATTAGTAGACAAGAATAAAGGAGACAAACAGTCATAAAAAACATAAATTATTTTAAATATTAGATGAAGAAATAATACTAATACTATTCTGTCTGTTATTTTGAAAACACAATAATCTCCTTTATAAACTACTTCTTATTGAAGAGATTTTATAACTATGTACTAATGCATGGAATTAAAGATTAGCTATAAAATAACTTTTATAAAAATGAATGCATTCAAAAGAGAGAAAAACTTATTTATATATTGTCTCGATTACATTTGTTTAATATTTATAAAGTTGAGGTACTTGCCAAATGATCGAGACTTTTGATAAAAAAAACTTCTTAAAACCAAAATTTCCGTTCAAAATACAACAAATACAATTATTGATTTTTATTCATGTTACATTAAAATGCAGTTTTATGTGAAATTTTATATCATTGCAAATTGTCGTGATGTAAAAAATACGCTAAAAGCATTACTGAATGTGAGTGATAATACATTTAATAGAGAAACAAAATATACAGAATTACATTCTCTTTTATTTCCGTGTAATGATTAAGTTATTTCATATTAATTTCACAATATTAAATTATTAGATGGGGAAAAAATAGAAGATTTACATTTTTGTATTGCTTGTTGCTTTATTTCTATATTAAATGTAAAAAACACAACTTTAAACATTAGGTGAAGGGTAGGTTTATTGTTATTCAGTTTTTCAATTGGAATAATCTTCGCAAATTAAATGTCATTAAATGTCCTCAAAAAAAAAAAAAAAATGATATCATTATAATACATGACTTCAAAGAATATACAGTGTCCTTCAAAAGTGTTCTCCAAAGTCCTTTGGAATTTTAAAATATGGTGAAATATGCGTTCAACAAATTTATGTGTTTATCCTCCGATAAAAATAATTTGGAAAGTGTGGCCACAGAAGAGGCTGTTTCAATACAGAAATTTCAAATAAGAAAAGATACCATTGTGTCTTGTTGAAAATGTCCCTTCAAGACAAAAATTTTAATTACAAAAATTTATTAAACGATTCTCTTGAGAATGATGCCAGTTATAATGCGGCAGCTCTTCCAGGGGTTCCGTACCGTTCCACTCAGGTGATCTGGAGACCTGCGCAGTTCGTAGTACAGTAAACTGCCGACAATGCGGCTCTCAACTATCCGGCCCTCCGTACTATCCGCCCATTAAAAAATGGAAGAATGTTGCAAGTGGCCAAGGTTTCCGTCCAGGTGGGTGTCAAAAGCATGGGAAAATATTCCAAACATTGTAAATGCAAGGTCTTGGAACATTCTTTTGCACTAAAAATGTAGACATAAAACCGTGTGGGAAACTGAAATGGGAGATGAGAAAGATAAGCTTATTCCATTGCTGAAAAATATACCGGGATCTCACGATGTCAATGCAGAAGACATACGAAATGGATGGCAAACGGCGAAGTCAATGAATTAATTAAAAACGATATTGTAGAAGCGTTGAAAGAGAGAGAAATATGAGAAGAAATAGATTAAAAGGATTGTAGGAAAAATCTCCTCCCACATTCGTAAGGGTTTAAGACGATTGGGGCAGCACTGTAGTACATAGTTAGCAGGAATTAACGGCAACTGATATCACCTACTTGTCTGAATGGGGGGATATTGCGTCGCGGAAGAGGGCTAACAGAGAGAAGAAGTCCTCTATTAAGGACTTAAACTAAAAACTGTAAGTTTTGACTCTTATCTTATGCATAACTTTTCCTATTTGTGCAATCATTTATTAATAAACAGTAAAATAAGATTTACTCATTTTTTTACGAATTAGGATTGCGTTTTATGTTCATGTTTTGCTTATTTTGAAACTGTATGTACTGTATATATAAAATTTATCTTAATATGTGTACAACATGTGTTCTTAATATCATGGCGGGAAGGGGGAGGCACGAATTTAGTAAATATTTGTAGAACTCCGGCCTATCCGGCTTTTTTATTATCCGGCCTACCCTTCAGCCACATTAGGACGGATAGTCGGGAGTTTACTGTACACGAATGTGAGGGGGCCGGATGCGGACGTACCACCAACCAAGGTTACTATATCTAAAGGTTGCGCCATTTCACCCCGTAGCCAATCATAGCCCTGGTAGCGACTCGCTACTTGACGTCACCCCGCGTGCTTGGATCCATTTTCCAATTGACTTTGCATTAGAAACGGGCTATTTTTAATTGAAAAATATCAGTAGAAATTTTCGTGTGAAAAAAATTTTAACGATTAAAAAATATTTTTTATACATTGGACAAACATCACATCTAAAACTTAAATTATTATCTCTTTTTAACTCTTTGAAATTTAATTGTTAAATCTGCTGTCTTTTTCATTAAGTTTCTTTTACGACTCAATATGAAAATGTTAATTTAAATTAAAAGGATGGAAAATAGTAATTTTTAGAAGTAAAAAGACTTACAAAAGAAGCAAATTTGATTTTTACATGACTACAGTTAATGTTTTGTTAATACTTTTTAATATAGTATATTTATAATATTTCATCGATCAATTTAATCAATTTTAAAGTCTAATATAATTCCAATGTTATTATTTCGCTATGTTTTTAGTAAAGGGCTATTTCATAAAAAAAATTAAAAAATAATAATAAAGGTATCACTCTTCCTCACAGCCCAGTTTGAGTTTTGCGTAATTACACAAGCAAATTAAATAGAAACTTTGATAAGTAAATAGCTGAATATTTAATATTATTAAACTAAAATACTTATACTATGTAATTATATCATTTGTTGAAGAATATAATCTGAAATTCAGAGTAATGTATTTTATAAACACGTTTCGAAAAGGTTATTTAGAATAATATTTTTATGTTGAATAATAATAATTAATGTACATGTACATCCATAAGTGAGAGAAATTAGGGTAAATTTTTGCTCGAAAGAGAGTTTAATATTTAAACAATATTTTTCATATCCGCAAATAAAGTGCCATATTTAAATTTTAAAATTATATATCTTTTCAGCTTTTTAGAATTTTTTGTTTCTTTCAGATTCTATTTATGCATTTGATGTCATTGAATATCACACTGAAATTTTTATAGAAGAAAAATTAAGACAAGCAGTATTTATAAAAAATATTTAAAATAAAAATAAAAATAAAAAACTTTAATTATTAAAATGCCGAATTCTTAAAACTCTAAGATTTATATGCTATAAAAAATTTGAATTTTAAATTCAGAGGAATATAAATATCTTCCGAAAAGGTTTATTCAAATTAATTATATTTTAATGATGTATTATCATAAAATTATACAAAAATATTTAATAACTAATGTATTTTGGGTTTTTACCCTATCTTATCGTGCAATCACAGTTGATTTCAGTTTTTTCCCTTTTTGGCAGCGTATCTCTCTTTTACTTCTGATGAATATATTTCGTTAAGAGGCTACTTCACTCACATGAAAACACACGCTCGCTACTGTTAAACCTACCGGAGATTTTTTTTTAAATATCTCGTTTGAATTTGAATGTTTGAATATATATATATATATATATATATATATATATATATATATATATATATATATATATATATATATATATATATATATATATATATATATATATATTTGCATTGGATAGTCGATGTCGAAGTCCGTCTTTTACTTTTTCATTTTCATTGCAGTTTATTTTTTTATGCGGTTAGCTTCACTTTCCAACAGTAAAAATTTCATAATTAAAAAAAAAAAAAAAAATCTGCAAACAAAATAAAAAAAGAGCCCTTGTTCAGTTCGTCCTAAGCTATCCAATGCAACAAAAATAAAATACTGAAATGCAAACGAGATATTTTTTAAAAATTCTCCCATAGGATGAGGGAAGTAGCCTCTTAATCTGTCTCAATCGGATGAAAGTTCTGATTTTCACAAATTGTTTTATTATATCGTTGTTTCTGTTTGGAATACCAATTCAACTTTTTTGCAAGCATTTTCAATAACATTAAACTCTTTCGAAAGTGAGCTGCCGTGAATATCATTAAGAATATTTTTTAACAGTTTTACATCTTCGAGGCATTAATCACATTGGAAGTACTATATCGATTCATCCGAAGGAATTGGCTGTAATATATTTGATTCACCTAATGAATTGTCAAACTGTCATGCAATTTATAAAATTTTGTTTTTCTGTATAACCAGCAATGTATCTAAGTTTTTGAAAAAAGGAATTTACGGAAGATATGGTGAATGAAAATTCACCATGTTCATCCTGTTTCATTAACGAAATCTGAGAAATAGCTACTCCGTAATATTTAGGAAAAGTGATCGGAAATCGCGCTTTCGGAGAAGCAGTTTAAGCTTCGTGTGTGGGCAAACTCTCCTGGGTGTCAAAGGAAATCAGAATAAAAGTTTATCTCCCCCCCCCCCCCCACACACACACACATCCATTTTCGATGATCAACTAAAGATAACAAGCAATGAAAACTCCACCTTAGCACAATAATAATAATGATAATAATAACACACAACTGTTTCATTTGAAGAAAAAAAATCCTCTATAATCGCTTTATTCTACAAAAGAAAAAAAAAATTCGCTGGTGAAAAATGTTCTGTCTTGAAGAAGTATGCTCTCCCTTGACCAAAAACAAAAAGTTTTTTGAGCAGAAATTCGATTTTAAATGCAAAAATAGGCTCTTTTCTGTTGCGAAAATTCTCCTGAGCACGCACAGTGACGTCATAAGTACGGAAACCTTGATACAGAAACTAGAGGGAAATGGCAACCCCCTGCCACCAACCTCCTACAGAGACTCATTTATGTGCCCGGCGCCGCGAATAACGAGAGTTTAGCATGATTTTCGTGGCGCGTGGGCACTGGCATCTCCGTTCTTCCCTGTTTTCGGGGATGGGCGGATAGCAACTCTCAATAGGTCAACCCCCGGTTCTGGCCTGCGGGTCGGGTGGTGACGCTCGGAAATGACTAGCAAATGTGGTAGGACCGCAACCATAATTTTTCATCGGGTAGAATCAGAGACAAGGGAGCGGGCTCTGAAGAACAAGACGAATGGTCATCGTAAAGGGTCAGTATCGTAACAGGTGGCTCATCCCCTATGTCCCCTGCAGCTGGAGCTGTTGAGACCGCCCCCTAGGTAGGCCGTGAAAGAAGGTGATACCGTTCGACCAGAAGGTGGTCGACATGGGAAGCCACTGGGAAAGTGGTGCCCCATACGCGCCGTGCCGTTTTCCCCTGGAAGGAGGTCGGACGGCAGGTCCGCCTCCAGGATTTTGCCTCCGTGGTGAACCGGGCCGGAGGCTCAGCGGCTAATGTGGTGATATCTCAAATCAAAGATAAATTCTGCACTCGGTGGTGAGGACTATGCAGCGTCTCTAACTAATTTTCACGCGACACAACCCTGAGAGATTAGTCTCTAAGGTTCCTGTGCGGGGTCTAACCGCGCCCCCAGGGATGGCTAGCGGCGTCTCCTTACGTCTGGCAACAGTCGCCATTACAAGGTTAAGGGTAATCGTACCCAGGTACCAAGGGCGATAGTGAGGTAGGGCAGTGGGTAAAGGGGTCTCGCCGGGCCCGCGCAGCCCCCCGCCCAACCGTCGGCACGGCGGGGCCCAGCGAGTAGCTGTCCTTGCCGTCTGGGGAGAGCTTTCCACGGCTTCGCGGGGTCTCTAGTGGCATCCAGTCTGGAGTCCTCGACGTGCTGCGCGCAGCTTCGTAAGTCGCGCAGAGCTGGAATGGAATACAGACAGAAAACCGTAAGCAAAATTTTGTCTGTGCCGTCAGGAGAGAGTTTCTACAATTTCCGTAGTCCGCTAGTTGCATCTAGTCTGGAGCCCTCGTCGGGATGTGCGCAGCAGTTGCCTTCTTTTAGGTTTGTAAATTGTGCAGTCTGAGGACACGGACTGAAAACCCTAAGCGAGCATTTTCTTTTTTTGTCCTCAAATGAGATAATACAGTTCTTTCAAATACTATTTCAAATTCCTTAATAATAAGACAATTTATCTTAACTATAAAATAAATATTATTTTAGATAATAAAAACTTAATTAGAGTCTAAAATAAAAAGTAAATTTCATATATGTTTATTTGTATCAATATATGTAGGTAAATTCCGAATTCCGAGTAGGCTTAATTCAGAAATAAAGATACATTCGATATTTATTTGGCTCGTCATTTTTTACTTTTCGCCTGAAGTGATATTCAGTTCTCTTTAATACTATTCAATTACTATAACAGAAAAAATGCTCATTATCTCTTCCTGACATTGATTCATAAAACGAGTTAAAGTTTATTCATTTTTTAGCTTGCTTTGTTACGACAAGCCGTAATTTAATGGCTAGTAGTGCGGTGATAAATTTAATTTAAAATAAGTTCAAATTAAAAAGTTCTGTTAAATATTCTAGTTTATTACATATAATATTTTATCATAGATACATAGATTTCATATTATCTCTCCTGCTTTTATGCGGTACATGTTTGATGTCGTTTATTGCGTAAAATTTCATATTTTATTTAAATTGAAAATAGTCGGGAAAATCACAGTTATGTATTTATAAGAATATCGTAATTTATAAAAGTAAAATATTTTCCATCTTAAGCATTTACGATAAATTCTTCTGAATCATTCCAATAAAATGTCAATAATTTTATTATAAGTTATTAAATTGTCTAAAAAAAACAATTTCTGTATAAAAATATTGAAGCCTCGATTAAAAACATATTAAGATTTTATTTGCCTTAGATTTTTTCCTGCAATTAGAATAATACATTTCTTTTTAATACAATTTAAATTACTTTAACTATCCGTCATGAATCAAGTCAAAAATAGCAAGTGTAAAATACTCGTATGTATTATTTTTTACCGGTATTAATTCATGAAAATAAAGTAATACAGTATGGAATGTTCTAACAGTTCTATTTTACCTTATGATTTTTTTTTTTTCAATTTGGTGCTAACTAGCCCTAGTTTAGATTTGTTATAGGGTAAATTTTTTTATTAAAATGAGCTCGAATTACGATGTTTTGTTTCCAGGGTTGCCATGCTTCATGGAATTTTCCAGTTGAAATAACAGTATTTTTTTTATAGAAAAATATATCTAGATTAATTGCAAGAAATTTCGCCTTATCTAAAGATAGATTCTCTGTAAAGAAGTACTGGTGCCGGAGAATTTTCGCGTCTGGAAATTCCCTGAAGGGTGGCAACCCTAGTTTCAGTCTTTTTCTTTTCCTCGAGTGGTTTTATTCAAATCCTATTAATAATATTCGAATTACCGTAAAACCCAATTTGCATAAAAATTTCTTTTTTTATCACTTCCTGGCACTTGCGTGGATGCATTTAACTAATTTTAAGGTGATGAATTCCACAGAATAATCAAATTCATTCGATCACGTCACATTTATTAGATACCGGGCAGTTACGAAAATGACATATTGAACGAACAAAAATCAAATATTTGACAAACATTCACCATTTGGAATACAAACAAAACATAATATTTATCACTAAAAAAGTTTTCTTGATTACTTAACAACAAACTATGAACTAATATGAGCACGAAACTGTAGCACAAAAGTCCGTTAACAATGTTATTTTTCAAAACAGGATGATGTCTTTCTTGATGCTAGAGCTGAATGTTTTGATAATTATACTTTTTACTACAGAATGCATCCAAATAAAGGTTTTGAACTACATACTCATTTATTTCTTTATTATTTATCCACAAAAATGTAAATTACAAATAAGATTTCATCACGCATCTTACAATTTATGAAAAAATTAAATTCTAAAATTTTGTAAAACCCTGGCGTGATAGAATTTTTTTTTTATGGCAGATTCGGATTCCACATGCAAATATACATTTTTTTTTTTTTTTATTGCAAATCAGTTACAAACTGGCTGTTGACTAGTATTATTATTAAAGTGTTAGTGAATTCCTAAATATATATATATATATATTTTTCCCTAGTCTTAACTTTTATGTATCCGAAAAAACATTCAAAGTTTCAAAATATGTTCTTCTGAAAAAATAAAAAAATTAAAAATGTTACCTTCCCCTGTGCTCCAGTAGTGGGCCTAGTAAATTTCTGATGCACGATTCTTTAAGTTTTCAGCTTATCAAACAAATTATTTATAATGTAATAGAATATATCAGCAGTAGTTTAATTTAAAATAAAACATAATATTTGAGAAACAATATTTTAAATAAAAACTTATCACTTAATGAAAACTCTAAGAATTAGCCAAAAAAAATCTGTTTTTAAAGACTCTCTAGGAAATAAACAAATGTACCAGCAGAGAAAAAGAGAAATAATTGCAAACAGTTTATGGAATATTAACATTTAGGGATGTTTATCTATCGGATTTCTTTCAATTTTTTTTAAATGCATTTTAGGCTTGATTTTAAACTTTAAAAATTAGTGGTCCTCTACCGGCCTTATCATTTTGGTGTATTTCCCTTATATGCAAAATTAATTCGGTCAAAATTTACGAAAAGGCGTTTAAAATATTATTAATTATAAAGACTACAAAAAAATGTGCATCTAAAAGGATGTACAATTTTATAGATGAGTTTCAATCTTTTGAGGGCACACTGTATTTCTATTCGTAGCGATGCATTCCTGAATACATTTAACTGCCAACAACATACTATTAAGGATTTATTTGCCCTATCACTTTTTCATCAAGTGGGGTAACTCATTTCTTTTTAATACTATTTATATTGCCTTATCTATCAGACATGAATAAAAAAAACGCCAAGTATGAAAATTCTCATTATCATTTCCTAATATTATATCCTGAAAAGGGAGCATAAAATATTCAAATATTTTTGTTACGCCTTATGTTTTTTTTTTTTTTTTTTTTTTTTTTTTTTTTTTTAACTTGCCACTGACTAGCCTTGGTGTAGTGAATTATAATTCAGTAAGAAATTAGTTAACTGAGTTCGAATTAAGAGTTTTTTTAAACAAACACGTGCTAATAAATCAAATAATACAATAAATATTATCAGAGGTAATAAAAAGTAATTGTAGTCAAAAAACTAAAAGTAAATTTTATACATGCTTGCTTATAATATGCATGATTACCTTAAGTTCTAAATAAAAATATATTTAGGAATTATTTGTTTAAGTAAATTTTACTTGTCTTCTTGTGAGACAATTCAATTCTCTGTAGTACTATTTCAATTGTAATAAAAATTTTCTTTATAACTTCCTGGTATTAATTCATGAGGATGTGTTAACAAAGTATAAATGTCTTATTTTTTTTACTTTTGCTTATGGTTTATCTTTTGTTTATTTCTACATGTTGTTGACGATTCATAATTTAGAGACTAATTATTCGACAAGAAATTTAATTTACTGAGTTCAGATTAATAAGTTTTGTTAAGGGTGCTAGTCAGTCGGCTTCTGAATTCTCCTCAGTAATGTTAAATCTACATACGTTTGATGCATTCGTATATTTAAAATATCTCATAGGGAAATTAATATATTTAACACCTTTTTTCTCTGTACTCTCCTTAAAGAATGTCTCTTTTTTTTAGTTCTTAAAATATTTCTAAAATGCATGATCCATTTTATGTGAAATGTTAAAATCTTACTTGCAGTTTGTCAGCTTTTAATTCATAAAATATTAAATTTAGCATAGATTTCAGAAATTTTTTAGAAGTAAAAAAAAATAAAAAAGAGATATTCTTTAAGAAGAGTACATATAAAAAAAACAATTAAATTTAAAAAATCAAAAAACCCGACTGCGTAAAAAGCGAACTAAGTAATTATTTCTCATCAATTTGAAACTATTTTTTTTTCAATTCCTACTATTAGTTTACACTCTCGCTATATATATCTTGTTCAAATTTTCAATCGTTAATAAAATACTTATTATTCTTCCAATCAAAGTCAAATAATTTTTTTAAACTTGTAGTGGATGACACCTGATGTTAATCCAGTTTTTTTTTTCAAGTATTAACTCATTAATTAAATTAAATTAATTAATTTTCAATAATCGAGAGGGCCCTCTTCTTGATCAAGGCACCACTCAAGAGGAAAGAAGAATGGGAGAAAAAATTTCTCTTATTCACCTAAGTAGGAATTGACTTAAAATATTTTTTTTATAATACTTGTTTATATCGCTTACATATATTTTTTTTTTTATTTACTTATATTGATGACTTTTAAGTTGTGTTTAATTGTTAGTTCCTATCTATAAACACTGTTTTGATGAGGTCTATAGATGTCTATGATGGTTAGAGTTGCAGTAAAGCTAGAGATATTACATACACAACTTCTAGGTTGTATACTATTTTAAAGGAGCTTCTGACTGTAAAATAGTCAATGAAACATCGTCTTCATTTTGAAAGACCTATCCAATGACATGCCACTCAATAGGGTGCGTAAATTGTTTTTTCGTCTCTACGGCCATTTTTTATTTTACGGCCGCCATTTTGAATTTATAAAAACAAAACCCAGCCTGTAACCATCGGACCGTTAAGACGAATTGATAGAGACCTCATTCATTAAAATCCATCCAGCCGTTGGGATGTTTCGAGGGTATAAAGGGATCCACATACACAGATACGCGTGAAACACATAACCTTTCTTTTCAGTCAGGTAAAAAGGAGTTTAAAATATTAACTTCCCACGCAGATATTTCAAATATATGAATGCATCAAATGCTCATAGATTTAGCATTAACGAGGGGAATTATGAAGCTGAGTGACCAGCAGCCTTAAGCATTATGATTTATTGATTTTAATAAGTTTTCACAGATAAAAAGCTAAAAATCTCTTTTTATTTCAAAGTCAAATAAATGTTTTTAAAAAAATTGTAGATGTATCTTCTTTCAATTCGGTCTGCCTTTCATTTCATTTATTGATTTTTTTTTTAATTATTCCTAATGTAAATAATCGAAGAATCACAGCAATATAGATATAAGTACATCGTTATTTATTAATATGAAACGTATTAACTATAAATTATGTTGAATCCTTTATATACAGCGCAACTATTTTTTTTAAAGTATTAAATAATCTAAAGGAAGCAATTTCTGTATAAAAGTTACTAAAGTATTGTTTAAAAATTATTTAAAATTTATTCGCTTCTGTAGTTTTTATGCCTCATTTCAACAATTTTTTTATACTATTTCAATTTCTTTAACTATCGTACGTGAATAAAATAAAAAATGTGCATCATAAAAAGGCTCATTATCATTTCCTGACATAAATTAATGAAAATGACTTAACATAGTACAAAAGATTTAAAAGTTTCTTTTCGGCTTATTTTTTTTTCTTTTTTAATTAGTGTCGCTTTTGACTAGCTATAATTTAGTGATTGAGTTCAATTCGTTAAAAACATTATGTACGATTTAAGAAGATTAAAAAAAAAAAAAAAAAAAAAAAATGTTAATAATCCTAATAATAAAGAAAATATTAATAAAATTACTAAAAGCTCGAACTGCAGTTTAAAATGCTAAGTACATTTTATAAATTGAAAATGTTTTCAACTTCCAGCTTTTATTAATAAATTCCATTAATTTCATTTTAGGACGTTAAATGGTCTAACCAAAGCAATTTCTGTACAAAAATTTTATTAAGTTTAAAATAAAAATTACATTAAAGATTTACTTTCTCTTTATTTATTTATTTTTTGTTGATCTCAAGTGGTATGTTTCATTTCTTTTCAATACCATTTCAATACCTTAACAATCAGATGTGAATAAAGTGAAAACGCCAAAAATAAAAATTTTCATTATCTCTTCGTGACATTAATTCATGAAAATAAATTAACTTAAAATAAAAGATTTAAAACTTTTTTATTTCGCCTGGTGGTTTATTTTTTGTTTAATGCCACTTCTGATTAGCTCTAAATTAATGTCGCAATTTGTTTAGAAATTTAATTAACTGAATTTAAACTCATTTTGTTTTGTAAAGAAGCATAATTAGCTAAATATGTACTTAATTAGCGAATTTAATAAGTATCATCATTTCTTAATTAATTAATTAAATAGCCCATTTGTTAGGCATTATAATTTTGCATTTTTAGTCACAAATACATAGCTTACAAACCTCTGCTTTCGTTTTCCCAAATCGAATAAATGTATTTCAACCAAAAAAATTATTTAATAAAATGCGTCTTGTTCACATGTAATACTTACAGAATTTCATTTATCAAGAAAATTTTAAATTATATTTGAACTGAATAAAAGGGGAAGGATCACAGCCATACATGTGTGAAATGTCTTGATTAAGCAGAAATAAATAATCGACACTTTCGGACTTATTGAAATATTGTATTGAAATTTAGTTACTACATACATTCGGGTAATTACAAGGCAACTATGTACAATAAAAATATGAGCTCTTAAAACAGAATTATAACAGCGTACATATGCGTCTAACATCAGTTAGTCGAATATTAATAGAGAATATGAAGCCTCATTGAGATCAACGGCCGTCCGACCACCGCTCCATTTCACCAACTCTTGTGCAAAAAATGCTATTCTATCATACCTCCGTGCATTCTGATATTATTCATGGTGTTATGACGTGTTTCCGAGGCGACATCTGATTGTGGCGCAGCCACTCGCTTACTTAGTACATTTAATCAAAGTGCATTCCACACATATATAAATGAACATAATAAATTATAACTATTTAATATTTAGCCCAGGACACTCACAGTCAAATTTCCAATATATTTTAACTTACATCTCTCTTAAAAATATATCTGATATCTTGAAATGGGCAATTTAATAATGTTAGACTACGATGGCAAGTCAGTAAATAGGTTACAAAAGCCAATAAAAAAAGGGGGGGGGGGACAAGATACGTTTTTAAAAGGCATGATTATTTCTCAATATAACCGTCATTTATATTGGTGCATTTGTCCCATCTCTTTATAAGTTTTCTAATACTTGCTGCATAAAAGTCTTTGGACTGCACTCTCAGACATTTGTGCACCTCGCATTCAACGTCTGTATCAGTCGGCTGTGGTCTAACCCATGTTGAAGTTGCTAATGCTGTCTATTGTTGTTCGCCTGTCAGCTCTAACCCTTTCCTCAACCTTGCGCACTGTTTCTTCAGCCACAACCTCAACAGAACGACCACTCCATTCTTCGTCGACAAATTTTGAACGCCCCTGCTCATCTTGTACAACTGTTGTCCCATAAATTCGAAATTGAAATCTTACAGTTGGACAGTGCTGCCTCCTATTGGCATATTTGGAAACAATTTACTACTAATTTCGGACCTTTCATATCGTCTATGACCTATTTACTGATTTTCCCTCGCATTTGTATTATTTCTAGATATATAAGGTTTCTCAATGATGCATAAACCTGATTTTTAAGAACTGTAATATTAAAGATGAATCCAAGCAATTACGTTCTTTAACTAATTGTTGTTATAATTATTTAGAATTAAAATTTACATCTCCTCAACCTCTGACTGCCGTTGTATTATTAAATTTATGTTGGTGCTTGTCAATAATTTTGCTATTTTAAGTTTCTGGTATACTTGTGATTGCGTTTTAAACAGAATTTTATTGTTATAAGAATTGTACATGAGATTCTATCCTTTTCTAATAAAATACAGACATACCTCTCAACCACGAAACATCAGTCTTTGTTCCAAAAGTTGGATAAAATCTCATGTAAAAATAAATGTACATATCATGTACATATTAAAATGTAATTTCCCCTAATGATAATTTATAAATCCAACGTTTTTATAATTTTCGTTTTTAAAAAACAGTTTTGATGTTTATTAAAGTGGATTTAAGAAAAAAAAAAGCTTTTATTTATTTAGACAAGACGTAAATCTAAAAAAAATCTTAATCCTTCGATACAAAAAGCATGAAAAATCCGTTGCCTTTCTCTGAAAAAAAAAAAAAGGAAACATGATTTAAAAAAATAAAATTCTGTAGTTTTAGATTAGATGTGTTCCTGCAATGATCAGCTTGGTTATCCTTTATCGCATTGTGTCACGCCTCCTACTATGACTTTCTACATTATATTTTCTCAGATCAATTTATTTATTGAATCTTTCACCAAATACAGATAATCCTATAGAAATGTAAGGATGCCTTTCCATTATGGAAGCATTTCATGCATTTTATATTGTTATATGCTTCATATTTCTAGCCCAGAGATTAAAAAAAAAAAAAAAAAAAATACTTCGTCATTGATGCTCTAAAATGTTCATTTGCGATTTAATTGAACGCATTTACTTGCTTGTTGATATTTACCCTCCATATTAACCGTTCGTCATTAGGCTCATTTGCCTTTTAGCAAGTGATATTTGCTTTTTTTACAGTTATTTGACAGTATACACATTTATTTAAAACAATATTGTTTCTGGCATTGTCCATGCTTTACGCAAACCTTGGTCATTGATTTGATTACGGAAAATTAGCATTTTTATATTTTATTGAAACTTTTTTTTTCCAAATCTATCGTAATAGGGGAAGTCACAATAAGTGCATTATTTTAATAAATTTCCTTTTTCTATCTCCATCTGGAATACTGTTGCTGGGCAATGGGTATAAAATGAAAATAGAAAAAAATCACTTATAATAACAAAAATATAAAATTAAACACTTAAGGATTCTTTTTATTTTTCGAACAGATGAAAAAAGTTTCATGAAAAATGTAGATATAGTTAAGACTCTCTCACATATGTACGTAAAATATCCAAACTTAAAGAGTATTTAATGCAATTCCCCATTGTAAAATTTTAGCATCTATAACATTTAAATAAATTATCCCAATGCGCCATTTTCTTTGCAGTTGAATGATTAAAATTGAAAACCGACTGAATTCCCATAGAAAAGTATTGTAGCGTAAAAGAAAACATTCTGTATTTTTTCAAACGACTGAAACAAATTTAACCAAAAACTGAAATAGCTAATATCCGGTACGTCGTCAACTTATCTACCTAACCCTTTAAGACGTGGCCTACACGTCTTAACATGTCTTAAACTTTAACTAACTTAAACGTAGGTGACACTTAGTGTCACCTACTTGTGTAGGTGACACTAAGTAAAAAAAAAAAAAAAAAAAAAAAAAAATCCTCTGTGATTTAAAGTCAGGCCTGCACCACATAATTGTGTGGATCCATCATTGACGTAACCTGACATCGGAATTTTTTTTCAATAATATGATCCCATTAATTAGTGTTAAAAACTGTGACTTTTAATCTCTACAAAAACTCTTCAGGTCTTAAAGGGCTAATTAGAGATTAACCAGGTGCTTTTGCGAAACGTATCGCTAGACATACACACAAACAGACAAAAAAAAAAAAAAAAAAAAAAAAAAAAAAAAACATACAGATATCAAAAACTTTCGTTTCTTCACAATAAGCCTCAATTCACGCTTTGTAAAATTTGAAATACTTTACCATCTCCAGTATTTACGATAAAATATTTGAATAGAATTATTTTATTACAGTGCCCCTAATATTAATTAATGCCATTAAATGGTCGGAAGAAAGCAATTTCCAAATAAAAATTTAATAAAGTCCCAATTAAAAATATATTAAGGATTTGTTTGCCTCTTTCATTTTTTTGCCTCAAATGATATAATTCAATTCTTTTTAGTACCATTTCAATTACCTTACTTATCAGTCGTGAATAAAATCAAAAACTCCAAGCACAAAAGTTCTTATTATATCATTTCCTGACATTAATTCTTGAAAGTGAATTATAATTGTGTAAATGGTTTAAAACTTTTTTGTTTCACCTAATGTATGACATTTTGTGTATTTCAATTTGCTTCTCACGAGCCCTGATTTAGTAAATCGTGATTCGTTAAGAAATGTAATTAACTGGTTTCGAATTAAAAAGATTTGTTAAGCAAAGACATGCTAATAATCCTAATAAAAAATGTTACTCGAGTTAATGAAAACGTAATTTCTGTTTGATGTGGAATTGAAATTTCATGTAAGCAGTGTGAGCAGAAAGACTGTATAAAAATTTCTGTATTTTATGTCTTAGATCCGTATGATTCAGGGGTTAATTTATGCCGATTAATGTAAACTTTCACTAAATCATATTTATGTAAAGGAACAAAATGTGAAGGCATTATATAAATATCTAAAATAAGGACCGCAGTAATATATATCCATCTATATATATTAAAAAGTAATGCTTTGGAAATGAACCAATGAAAATCTGCGTAGATACTGCGAAACGCAGCTGATTGGTCAGTGCTTTCTGACACTATACCAAGGGAGGGGATCTCAGCTCTGTCGCCAAGCATCGCCGAGTTTGTCGCCAACTTGCCGAGATATCGCCAAATTTGTCGACCAAAATTAATCGCCAAAAGTGAAGCCAACTTGGCGCTATTTCCAGTGTTTTGCAAAATTTCCATAGACTCCCATTGAAATCCAATAGGATTTACTTGCTTGCAGAAAATCAACAAATTGAGATATTTCAATGCAACAAAAACTAATATTACCTTATGAATAGAGCTTAATTGATCCATTTACTTTATTTTTAAGCACAAACACTACTTATTTACAATATTCGTAACACTATATATATATAATTTTTATTTAATTTGTAATTATTCAAATACTAAATTATAAATTTTACCTTTTTTTAATGATTTTATATTTAATAATTCTTCTAATTATGAAACTATGTAAGCTCTAATGATTACCTGCTTGGAGATAAGGAAATAAAATCGTCAGGAGTTGGGGAGGAGCGCGTTTATACCAAGTGGAATCTAAAAATTGAATGCATAGAAAATGAGGTATCCCGAAGCGATTCAGAATGGAAACGCGAAATAATTTCTTCTGGAGTTAGTTAGAAAATAGGATTTGCTTTGCGATACCGAACGGAATAGCGAAGCGTTTACGCGGGAGGTAAGGGGGTTGGTGAGCATAGCGAGCAGGGGGGCGGTGCCCTCCTAGTCTATATATTTATATTATATAGCATACCAAACGTGCAATCATACACCCAAAGGAATAGACACACAACATTCTAACGCAACCCTAACTTCTCACCAAAATCAGACGAATACAACATTAAGTTCTTCACTTATCCATTATCACAAATTCGTAGTCTTGATATGTTCCGTCCTCATTTTACTGCATAGAGTTTTACCGCCTCTTGTGGAGAGTAGAATTTGCTCTAGTGGTACGACTGTGACACCTGGTGACTGTTCTCCATCGTATACACCACGCATCTCCACCATCTTATTTATTTTTCCTTCACTTCCCATTGTCGTATTCTGACTCAAGACCCCGAAGAGATGATCTATCGCGGTCCTCGCAATTCTGGCCCAATGACATAGTTTGTTTTATTACTTACTTATTTGCTATAATGATATTGTAATAGCGTCCGGAGAAGTAAAAGTTCTTTCTTTCATCGAATGTCGAGAAGAAAAAGCGAGTTGATCGAATTCATCGTCCGGAGAAGTAGCAGTTTTTCTTTCATCGAATGTCAATGGGGAAAACGAAATTCATCGGGCTCCCGGTAGGAGGTCTCATGTGCCGGCGGAGAGAGAGGTAAGGAAGAGAAATAAAATCAGAGACAGCCGGGATAGCGACGAGAGATATCGTTAGCTAAGGAGCTCTGTGTGAGCCGAATGTTTATGTTATTGTTTTAAGAACGTGGTGATGGTGATTTTAAAAATAAATCGGAAATGTGGCGTTTAAACTCCAGTGAAGAAATCTGTAAAGTTATTTTCCATGTACATACGTAAATAGTGTTGTTTTGTTAAAATTGTTCCGTTGAGATATTGAATTGCGTATTAATTCAACATTTATATTAGCTGTAGTGGTTGTTATTGGAGTGAAGACATCACAATGTATTTTCCGCCGCCTGTCGCATTTATTGGCGGGTCTAGCTCAGACAGAAATTTGAATTTTTTACACTCCAATATAAGGCACCGGGAGGGACATCTATGTTCTACAGACCTCCCTCTCAGTCTGTCAGCACAGGGTGATACTAAACTCATTGGCAAATTTTTAAGGATGGCGTTACATGGCGTTTTCTTATTGTCTTGAGAACACGTTTTGCTACTCAATATCTAGAAAAGGCTTGATAATTATATTTATGAAGAATATTTTTACTAACTAGAATTCTAACGTAGTTAAACTTTAGAAGATAAACTCAAGAAATATCAAAGTAAGTCACTTGATTTCACAAACAATTCAGTTTAAGAGCGATGTCCGATTTCGGGCTAAATTGAGGATAAGTGAGAACTCGTGGGCAAAACTTTAAAGGTTTTTTAATCCTTTTTGCTCTGGTGTACTATTAACCCTTTCACTCCCAGTGAGTCCAAATGGAATCATGACATTCCTTATTTTTTTCTGTATATCCGAATGCCCCTATATTATTTCAAATATCGGAAATAAAAGCTATGTATAATCCCGAATACATAAAAAATTTTGCGTCTCTTTTCAATAGATTGCAGCACTATGTAAAGAAATGATTTTAATATTTCTGATATGAGATTCAGTTCATTTCGTAAAAAGAGGACATGAATAACATTTTTTTATATAGACTTTATAATTAATAAATGTTTTTTTTTTATATTGTATTAAAATATGCTTCAGTAATTTAATTTGTCTTGTTTATATAAATATTTTATTTATTATTTAATTTTTAATTTATTATTTATCATTTTTATTATTATTTAAATTTTAATTAAAAAATGAAAAAAAATTATTTTATTTTTTCTTATATTAAGCATAAAATCAACCTATTTTAAGAATTTCAGAATTTTAGCATAAACAGGTAAGGTATGGGACTGACAGAATTAATAGTACATGTTTTTTCATCATGTATTATTTTGTCTTAACAATTGCTTTTGTTATTATCAACATAAAGTAATCATAGTATATGTCTACGCGTTTCTTATTATGACTTCATTTATGCTTTGTCATTTAGTAACAATAATGACAATAATAAAATTTTGCTTAATACTATTTGCCCCGTTGGCGTTTCCTTTATTTTAAACATATATTACACTCTTTAAATTTTAAATACAAGTTACTTTTCTGAAAGATTCATGCGTGATAACATGCAAAAAAATATCAGAAATTTGTAATATCTGTTAAATACTGATGTAATACGACGTTTTTCAAACGTCTCCGAAAACTCTTCCTTAGTCCATTGTCATATGAATATGAATTGAACAGTACACAAAATAACTAATTTCGTTAGATTTCAGACAATGAGATATCCTTTAAGCTTCAGTAAATCGATTTGGATAGCTAACACCCAGAGAAAAGTTTTGTTGAATCAACAAAAATTTAGTTTGCCCAACAAAACTTTTCATTTTGAATATGGTTCAATGGAAATTCTGTTTGAATCAAAAAAAATATATATATATTATTGATTTTTTTTTTTTTTTTTTTTTTTTTTTTTTTTTTCAATTCCAACAAAAACTTTTTGTATCATCAGCAAAAAAATGTTTTGTTAATTCAAGTAAAATGGTCCAGATTCACTTGAATTAGCAAAATTCTTTTGTTGAACGTTTTTTCAGAAAAATATAATTATCTGTTAGTTTAACAATCTGTTTTCTTTTCTCAACTATTTTGTTCATTTAAATAATAAAATATGTTATATTACGAACTTGTTTTGTTTACTAGAAAAACTTTTGTTAAATGAACCAACACTACGATCGGTAAGCAATCGGCCTCTGATATCGGCAGAACACTATGCCGAAAGAATACGAATACCGGTCGCACCAGCACAAATTACGTTACAATATTTCAGTATTGATGGCGCCATCTACGAGCCGTCTTGGCATGTACATTTGTTAGTATACTTGACTCCGACTATAATACTTGCCTCCAATGGGGTTTGACCTCATCCAGAATGCTAATTTCGTTACAATATTTCAAATGAACATATTTCGGCGCTGAAAAAAGGCTAAGAGAGGCTGGTTTCTATCTGACGCCCCCAAGCACAGAAGGTAAACTTGTTTAACCAATTGGCCATGAAAAAAATAAATAATAATGAAATAAATAGAATGAAATAAATATCTTAGCAAAAGTTTTTAATGTTAAAAAATGGGTAGATAATTTGATATTGTTATAGCTTGCAAAATGATTTTTAAAACTTTTTAATAATTTGTTTTTTAAATAAAATAAGAAATTTAGCTATTGCTTTTAAAATGAATGTACAATTAGAAAATATGTTGAATTAACGTTTGAAGTATTTTTTTCGGTACTTTTTGGTTAGCCGGGCGCCAGTATTATATATACATATATATGTATATATACATGTATGTATATATACATATATATATTTACATATATATATGTGTGTACATATACAATATATGAATATGTATATATATATAGATTTACATATATGTAAGTATATAAATATGTATACATAGCACTAACGCCTGGCTAACCGAAAAGTACCTTTTTTTCTTTCTACGATTAAATTTATAATGTATAATAATTTTAAGAAGCGATTATTATTATTATTATTTTTTTTAATGATTCAAATAATTGTAGGTCCCTTTTAAAATAAATTCAATATTTTTTTAAATAAATAAATATTGGCCGTTTTTGACAATTTTTTTGTTTATCAGTGTTAGAATTTTATATGAAATATAAATATATATATTTTAAATCATTTAATTTCTCTAACATCTTTTATTTATCACGCACGCATATATAATACATAAGAATAAAAAAATACAGTTTTATTTCATATTGTTATAATGATTCCTTGAAGAAAAGTAAGAAAATATATAAAACTCATAATTATTAAAAATATATTTAATATTCCCAAATAAACTCAAACTTTAATGAAAATATAATAAGAATAAATGCTCCAAACTCGGACAGGCATGGATTTTTTTCCCGATTTCTTTAAATGTTTTATACCGCCCACAATTTTCATCCGAAATGCACGAAGTTGACGTCTTAATAGAAAGAATTTTTTTCTCTTTTAGAAGATCTCAATCTTTTCTAAAAATTCGGATTTTTAATGAGGTTTTCGAAAGAAATCGCAAAAATCCGTCTTTCCGATAAAATATTTTAGTCCTCCAGAAATTTTCGTTAGAAAATCACAATATTTTTTTAAATTTATTTATACATTTATTTTTTTTTTTCAAAGGCAGTCGATACAATTTTTTACCAGAAATTTTGAAAATCGCGCGATTTCCGATTTTTTCTGTTTTTCACATATAGAATATCTCTATTAATTTTCAACTGAAATGCCAAAAATTTAAGTCAAAATAAAGGTAATGTTTTACTCTTTCAGACGACACCAAATTTAAAAACAAATACTAACGTTATTTTCGAGAAAAAAAAAAAAAAAAAAAAAAAAAAAAAAAAAAAAAAACAAGAAATTCGGTAAAATATTTCTTTTTTTTTTATTCCGGAAAATTTCGTTAAAAATTTGCGATTATTTTTTTTCAGAAAAGACTATCAGTCGAAAAAAGTTTTCACAAAAATTCATAAAATAGATCGCAAAAACCGGTGATTTAAGCTTTTTTCTGTTTTTCATTAAGATTTCGTTATTCTGTGCGATTAATCTGCTCCTTGTGAACTACTTTAACGAAAAGGAAGAAAATTTTGGAGGACTTTATAAATATGAAGTGATTCCTTTGAACGTGCTCGTGAAACACGCAGCCGAAAGCAGCGAGGACCTCCCGTCTAGGCGGGTGAAGCCCGGCTAGAATAAATATAGAATCCGTACAATAATAAGATATTTGAGACTAACTTAGTTTTTTTTTTTTTCAGTAAGGCAAATACTTTATTTCCTAAAAAATGTTTTGTCTTGTATTATTTTTTTTTATTCTTAAAAATAACACCTCAACAATGAATTGACTATGTACAGTACACATTATTTTGATATAATTCACCTGCTAAATATTCTGAACTATTTAAAATCTAAATGCTCAGTTTATAATGAAAAATCAAGAAAAATAAATGGGAGCGGGGGATTTTTAAAACTACCTTGGTACGTCCCAGTTTAAAAAGTTTTAATTATTCAAAAATTATATTAATCCTTTAATTATATAGCTATATAAGTCAAATAAACCAAATTACGTGAGAGAGTTATGGCTACTACACAACAATTTAAATATTTCAAAAACAAAAAAAAAATTGCTGGAATTACAAATTTAAATTACGAAATTATTGTAATTTTTTAAAAAAAAAAACAGGATTTTATTAATTCAAGTAAAATTGATGAAATTTTGTTAAAAATGTGCAAGAGTGTCAACAAGATTTTTTTGTCCAAGCAACAGAACCGAGTTTTTACTTCAACTAAAAATTTTGCTTAAAACAACAAAAATGTACTCAACAAAACGTGTTTTGTAGTTTTAACCAATTCCTTTTTCTGGGTGATACGATTAACATTACTAACATAAAAGTAATTTTCTTCTGAAAATTGGAAAAAAATCGGACCCGAAAGGATTTTTAAACAAGCCGTTTTCGTCACACAAGCATGGGTATATCGCAAGCGAAGAAAAACTACTAGATGGCTGGCATTGTTACACATAAAGATGCATCGTCATTTCTACCATAGTATGAAAATTAGGAAAAACCAACATACACTGCATGTAAAGTGCTGCGGATGCCAATGCTCTAGAAACTTAAATTGGGTAGCAAACAGCTGTCTCTCTATAATGAGAAAACGCAATATTTGGTCTCAATTTTCAAGTTATGATCATGCATTGGGTGGTGTTTTGAGCTTATCCGTGTTCTATATCTCATTAACAATTGCTCAGCAGTTCAGAATCACCGTGTATATATAGGGTAGAATAGCGAGGGTTGACCATAGGGGAGGCTTGTCCCACACTTCAGTTTTCATATTTAAAATAATTCTCTAGATCTCTAGAGTCTTGCCAATAGGTGGTAATCAAAGGTACTTAAATGCTCAAACAACAGCCTTTGTTTCATGCAGATAATTGAAACATATGTAGAAAAATCAATCGCGAAGCGTTTTCAGCATTAAAAATGTATTTTTTTGAAAAATTTTGTAATATTTTCTCAGATAAAGTATAGTATAGAAATTTAAGTAAGTAGGTTTTAAGTAATGCAGAACTATTGAGTTTTCATTCCATGTATAAAGATTGTACAGTAAATTAGGCTAAAAGTAACCATATCTATATTTTAAAAACTGGCTATGTGGGGAGGCTTCACCAAATCAATATGGGTTGACCATATGGTCAGAGCTCCTTTATTTAAGTGTTTTTGGAAATATTTTTATTATATACTGTACATAATGAAGGGTTAATGGTTATATTTTTAAAATAATGTAAATTTATTCTGTAAAGTAGGGATGCACAACCTGTGGGCCGTGGGCTAAAAGTTGCCCGCGATGGGTTAAAATGTGGCCCACGAATTTCGTCAATTTATAACTGGAAAAAGTAGCGAATTTTGTCAATAGGTCGACGGAAAAAATCGCGAATTTCATCAATTTGCCGCGGAAAAAAATAATAATTTCGTCAGTTAAGAAACACAAATTTCGTTGATCTAGTACAAAAAAAATTACGAATTTTGTTGATCGGATGCGGAAAAAAAGAGAATTTTATCGCTGAGGCTCGGAAAAATCGCGAATTTCGTTGATCGGGCACGAAAAAAATCGTCAGTTTTGTTGAGGATGAGCAGAAATATTGCAAATTTTGCTTATCGGTTGCTGAAAAATTTCGTAAATTTCGTCGATTTGTCGCGTTAAAAAATAGCAAACTTCGTCAGTCAATTAAGAATCGCGAATTTCGTCGATCGGTTGCGAAAAAATTGCGCATTTTGTCGATCAGAAACGGAAGAATCTCAAATTTCGGTGATCCGCTGTGGAAAAATCGTGTGTTTCGTCGGTTTATCGCTAATTTCGTAAAATTAGCGCAGGAAAAATTGCAAATTTCGTCAAGCTAGTTAAGAATCGCGAACTTCAATGATCGTGCGCGGAAAAAACACAAATTTCGTCAATCGGGCTCCGAAAAATCGCGAACTTCGTTGATAAGGCACGGAAAAATCGCAAATTTTCTCGATGATGCGCGGAAAAATTGAGAATTCCATTGATCGGCTGCCGAAAAATCACAAAATTCGACAGTTTATAGCGAGAAAAAATCGCATTTTTCGGCAATTAGCTGCGAGAAAATGGCAAATTTCGTCAGAGTCAGTTGAAAATCACGAATATCGTTCACCTGGAGCGGAAAATTATTGAATTTGGTCGTTCGGGTGAGGAAAAATCGCAGGTTTGTTGATCGGGCTCCGAAAAATCGTGAATTTCGTAAGTCGGGCAAGAAAAAATTGCGAATTTTGTCAATCAGGCGCAGAGAAATAGCAAATATCGTTTATAGGTTGCGGAGAAATCGCGAATTTCTGTCATCAGGCGCAGAAAAATCTCACCTATTTTTAATCGACTGCCCCCCCCCCCCTCCTCCCTCGTTCATAAATTTCACCTTTTTCCGGCACTAACCACTTTCATGTCTATGCTTGTTTTTTAGCGCTTTTAATAAAACAATGTTTATTCCCTGGTATAAAGTCAAAGAATATTATCACTTCTTCAAAATAATCCTTGCTATATATCTGTGTTATATATAATTGTAAACTTTTAATACATCCTTACCAACTGAATTGGATATGTTGAATGGGTAGGTGATCCTAGAGGGGAAACCCTCCCATACACATACCCCACCCCTCTGAAACCGTATTTTTTATCTGATTGTAGGTCACATATCACCTCTCCGAAGCAGAATTTTCTCCGTGTTATCGATTTGGCCCTCAACAACCCAGGCATATTTGTAAGTGGCGCTTCTCTTGAAAAGGTTGTGCACCGCTACTGTAAAGCTACAGCAAAAGAGGGTTATAGGAAGGAAAATGTTTGAAACTGATCAACGGAAGATGTGAAAAATTGCTATGGAAGTAAGAAAGAATTTAATGAAATATAAATTGGAAAGTTGATAGGAAATTTTATTTAATTTAAATAGTACCCATAGTAAATAAATAGAAATTATAGAAAATACTAGAAAATATGAAAGCAGCAGCCTTAAAATTTTTAAATGCCTTCATGCCTCTGCATATGAACATAACATTGTTCAAAACACTTTAGGAAGGTCTGTAGACAAAGTTCGGCAAGATGAAGACAATTTTATGAAGGCAATTAACGTTGCCAGGTCGAGTGCCACAAAAAGGGGGTGATTAAAACAGAATTTTTCTCATGTGCCTTAAATTCCGTCTAAGGAGGTGTATTCGCACACTGCATTTTCCCAAATAAGTTTTAATAATAATTAAACAATGTAGCAAAAAGTTATTCTACCTTTTTTAAAACTGATTTTATTTCCCTTAAAAAGTATTTCATTATAAAATGGAGTGGAGCCTCCCATATGTGGAGAGCCTTGACCAATAATTTTCTCATGATTAAAATCAATCATGTTTCAAGTTTCTTATATATTACACCTATGTCGCAATTTTATTATGATAACTAAATGCATAACGAATAAAATGATATATGAAACTTTATTCTAAGTTAAATATTTAAAAAATAAATAAGTGGGTAAGTGTGATCACAGATCGCACAGGGGTTTTCGTTTAATATTCCTATCAAAACACTTTATACTTTTGCAAAATATATTATTTCCACACTTAGCAACCAGGGGACGCACTTTAATCTAAACAAACCTCTATCTGAACGAAACTTCGTTTTACAATCTATCCATAGTCAAGGGGATCGGGCCCATAGCACCCGAGATAGGTAGGTGGCCCTGGCGGTAAAAAGTGGAAATAAAATTTGTAAGGCTATGTTGCATAATAAAAAAGAGTGGTCAAAGGGGTTACGACAAATGTTAGAAAAGTGCCCCCCGGGTGAAAGGGTGGAGGTTAGAAAAACTGATTAAAATACACAAGTTAGAGCCAAAAGAGGTAAATATTATAAGACTTTTTGAAAATTTTATGATTTTTCGTGGGATTGCAAGTGTTCTGCTATAAGTATGCAAA
This sequence comes from Maratus speciosus, assembly GCA_963932465.1. Taxonomy (NCBI): domain Eukaryota; kingdom Metazoa; phylum Arthropoda; class Arachnida; order Araneae; family Salticidae; genus Maratus; species Maratus speciosus. The sequence goes on from OZ010786.1 coordinate 331,749,270, forward strand.
ATTTCATTTCTCCAACTTAATTAGGGGCTGAGTTAGAAAAATGCCTTAAAATACACAAATTAGAAGCCGGAGGGATAAATATAAGACTTCTTGAAATTCTTATGATTTGTCGTGGGATCGCAAGTGCTTAGCTATATGCATGCAAAAATTCAAGTTTTCAACTTTATTAGGGGCTGAGTTAGAAAAATTGCTTAAAATACACAGGTTAGAGCCCGGAGGGGTAAATGATAACTGACTTTTTGGAAATTTTATGATTTTCCGTGTAATCGCAAGCGTCCTGCGATAAGTATGCAAAATTTCACATCTCCAACTTTATTAGGGACTGAGTTAAAGAAATTGCTTAAAATACACAAGTTAGAGACCGGAGGGGTAATTATAGGACTTTTTGAAATTTATATCATTTGTCTTGTCATCGCAAGTGTTCAGCTATACGTAGGAAAATTTTCAAGTCTTCAACTTAATTAAATTATAAAAACTTTTATAGTAATGCATTAAAAGTAATAGATCACTTTATTGCCTTGACTTATCTTTCAACAGCGTTATAATTTTTTAATTGCTACATAATGTAATAAGAAATATGAAGAATACTCTTGAATGTCTTTTTGGAGAAAAATGGAACTTTTAAATAATAATTCTTCTGTTAAAATTTTAATTCTTTTCTATGTAAATTTAATTTCACATTTAATTTCAGTTCTCTTTTGTGAAAATCTGACATTTACAAAACTCATGTTAATGTAAAGGTATATATCCAAAAAGATTTAGAGCTATTTAAATTTTATTTCTAAAAAAATTCAGGTGGAACTTAGTTATAATTGATGTAATTCTAATCAGACATAAGTAGAACACGCTCTTGTTGACATATTTGGTGATGTTACTTTGTGATTCATTCATATTTAAAACACAAAAATCGCATTTGTTTGGTTGCATGGTTTTACGGATTAATGTTCCGTATCTAAGATCAATATCTGCAAATATAAGAAGAATATAAAGTTTACATCAGTGGAATACTTGAAAAATAACCTTTATTAGCTCAACCAGAAACTTTAGAAATTCTGTACACGCGGGATTATGCACCTACCAAAAAGATAAGGAGTGGTAATCGAACAGTGCTCTATAACGCCATATACCTACTTATGCATTTTAGTGCATCGTCTCGTAGTGGATTGAAAACAGTTAATGAAATAAATATAGGTTAGACTGGGAAGGTTGATCCATTTTTTACAAGATGATTTTTACGGTTTCGTTAATCTGACCAAACCATATTCATATCTCACCTCTGTCTGTCTGTCTGTTCGTCTGTCTGTCACAGACGCGTTCTCAGAAACTATATATGTTGCAGACTTGAAATTTTGCATACCTATAGCTGAACACCTCACATCAAACGACAAATCATAAAATTTTGAAAAAGTCTTATATTTACCCCTCTGGGCTCTAACTCGTTTATTTTACCCTTTCAGGGGCAAGGTACTTGTATTCGTAAATTGTTGAAATAATTGAATGACACCAGTATTTACAAGAAAATTTATTTGTAAACAAGAAAATGCATACTTCCGCGTACTTAATAAAAGTGAAATTTTATTTAAAAATATTCAGGTTCCAATGTGGCAATGAGGGATAAAAATTATGTGATGCCGTAGCGGCATCACAGACGAACAGACCAACAGACAGAGGTGAGATATGAATAGGGTTTCGCCAGATTAACGAAACCCTAAAAATCATCTTGTAAAAAATGGGTCAACCTTCCCAGTCTCACCTATATTTATTTCATTAACTGTTTTCAATCCACTACGAGACGATGCACTAAAATGCATAAGTAGGTATATGGCGTTATAGAGCACTGTTCGATTACCACTCCTTATCGTTTTGGTAGGTGCATAATCCCGCGTCTACAGAATTTCTAAAGTTTCTGATTGAACTAATAAAGGTTATTTTTCAAGTATTCCACTGATGTAAACTTTATATTCTTCTAATATTTGCAGATATTGATCTTAGATACGGAACATTAATTCGTAAAACCATGCAACCGAACAAATGCGATTTTTGTGTTTTAAATATGAATGAATTACAAAGTAACATCACCAAATATGTCAACCAGAGCGTGTTCTACTTATGTCCGATTAGAATCACATCAATTATAACTAAGTTCCACCTGAAAATTTTCAGAAATAAAATTTAAATAGCTCTAAATCTTTTTGGATATATACCTTTACATTAACACGAGTTTTGTAAATGTCAGATTTTCACAAAAGAGAACTGAAATTAAACGTGAAATTAAATTTTACATAGAAAATAATTAAAATTTTAACAGAAGAATTATTATTTAAAAGTTCCATTTTTCTGCAAATAGAAAGACATTCAAGAGAATTCTTCATATTTCTTATTACATTATGTAGCAATTACAAAATTATAACGCTGTTGAAAGATAAATCAAGCCAATAAAGGGGTCTATTAATTTTAATGCAAAGCTATAAAAGTTTTTATAACTCACATTAAAATGTATAAAAATAGCAAAAAAGCCTTTGTCGAAGAATATTAAAAGGCGCGATAACCAAGGTTTAAAAATGCACAAATTATTTACAAAAAAGAAGCAAACAGCTGTTTTGAAGCCGCAAGCGAGATTCTTCTTCAGTGCTACGGAAAGCAAGGCACAGCGTGCTAAAAAAAGCAAGACTGGGCAAAATCCCCAGTCTAGCACACTGTGCGTTGCTCTCTGTAGCACTGGAGAAGAATGTCGCTTGTGGATTCGAAACAGCTGTTTGCTAATTTTTTTTTTTGTAAATATTATTTGTGCATTTTTAGACGTTTGTTTTTTGCCTTATAACACATTAAAATGTTTAAATATAACATAATACTTTCTATTTCTATATGGTAGTAAAACTTTGTCATATTTCAAACGCTGCATGAAAAATTTTAAAACAAGAAGATCAAAGATGCAGATAACAATGAAAATCATTTTAGTTAAATATCTGCAAAGTATTGAATGAAGAATAAATATGTATTGGCTATTGTATAAATATTTGAATAAATATGTATTGGCCATACATAAAATTTCAAATATTTGCAAGAAAACAGTTCCAAAAAATGCAAGAAACAATTTGATGAACAAATGACATTTAACCCTTAAATGCCGGATTTTTCAAAAATCGTTGTAATAATGTTTTTCGGCTTTCATTTTTTAAATAAATCATGGGAAAAATACGTTAAAAAAATCATATTTTGTTTTAATTATAGTTTACGGCTAAAAAACAGTTTGTTACTAATCGACAATACTGGTGTTTAATTGAAAAAAATAATTTTCCTTGATAAAATTCTATAATATTAAACGCACAAGAATGTTAGGAACTATAATAAGAAATAAATTTTACTTGCTCACTGCAGAACAAAATAGGGTATTTCGCAATCTTCCAAACAAAACAAAAAGAACAAGTAACAACAATTGAAAAAATAAATCTATCTTTATTCTTAAACAGCACAAGTGTTGCCATCTATATGTTCAAAATCTATTTAATAATATTTTCAGAATGTATTTTATTGGCAACATTAGGCATTATAGCTTCAATATTATTTTAATTGTATTTTAGAGCGTAAATTGAGTATGCTGCCGAAAAGCAACACCCGGCATTTAAGGGTTAAACTCCCACATCTGTTACAAAATACTTTTTTCTGTTTTTAATGGACTAAGATAAGTATCACGAGTATAAAGACGAAAAATTATAAGGAAATTCAAAATCATAGTGAATATTTCAAGATCAGAAATTCATATTTAATTTTGCTTGCTTTTCTTTTTTCAAAGTGCTTCAAATGCAAATCCTAAAATATCAACCTTTATCCAGAATTCATTCGAAATTTTTATCCCATTTATATTTTTTATTTATTATTATTTTTTAAGGCTGTAATCTTCCATATTATATATTTTATTGAAATGAATATTTTAAAAGAAATTCTGATGACAGAAAATGGTTCCGTCAATTACATTTATGAGATAGAAGTTCCTTAAATGTTTCTCGAAATGATCGTTTGAGTTTAAATGGCTCCCATTTTTCAACGTATTGCCATTAAATACAGACTGAATTATACTTTTAAAGTGTACATTATACTGCTCACAAATGCAAGATAACATCTTTAAGAAGACAAATCTGTACTATACAGCAAAAATATGTCCCTGAATACCGCTGACGTCATTGACGGTGGCAACGCCTGCCCAATAAATTTCCCTCTACTGCAATTTTTTTTAATTCTAAACATCGCAAAATTTAAATTTTAAAACGGGCGAATTTGTGAAGCAATTCTCTTCCAAAACCAATTTCTTTGACATCTGTATCTCATGTTACTAATTTGTTATGGTTTAAAAATAATTTTCAAGAGTAAACTTTAAAAATAAAAATCGATCACGTGCACCCGAATTACAAAAGATTAGCCCTTTCGCATTTTAAAAAGATATAACTTGTTCATAATTTGTTTCTAGGTTAAATTCTATGACGAAATTAAAAATTCGGCAAAAAATAAATTAAATAATATAAATGTAACTCAAATTTAAGTAACATGTAATTAAACCAAGCGCTTAAGCCACCAAAATTATCAGAATTAAAATGCCTGCTGTAAGTGGTGAAATCGTTACAATTTTTTAGGGACTAACTCCTGGCATGCAGTTAATAAAAAAACATTTAATAAATTTTGAAACTTTATTTATATACATTATTAATCTTTTTCATATAACATACACTTTGGTATTGTTAGTGGGCAATCTATTGGCTCAAAAATATCTTATCCCGCCGAAAACTACTTCGCCTTTTGGAAGAAATGTTTCGCTTCCTGATGGACCTGACCAATCTTACCTCCTAGCTGTTCTGAATCTGCACTCCTGAGTCTCGCCCACTGTCGCATTAGAGCCTTAGTTGAGCCCTGGCAGCCCTAGCGCCCCTTGTCGCGAAAGAGCAGGCATCCGACGCGCATACCATCGTGGCCATATGGTTCTGAATTATGATCCTCAAGTTTTTTTAGGTAGCTTTCATTACAAAAAGCTACCTATTGCAGCCGTTCGGAGAAAGCGATTTCAAAAAATTTTGGTATATTTTCATCGATCATGACCCCCAGACCCCGAAACCACCCTCCGTTCAAAAGTTGATATATATATATATATATATATATATATATATCCATATATATATATATATATATATATATATATATATATATATATATATATATATATATATATATATATATCTGACCTTTGTCATACTGTAACTCTCGAATTTATGAACCGATTTGGATGTAATTCGGTATGTACATAGTACATACCAATGTCTCGACCGAGTTCGTTGGCCAGCTTCATCCGCCATTTTGTTTCAAAATGGCGGCCATTTAAAATTTTCTTAAAAATTTTAAATTTGAAATGTGGTACCAAAGAATTGAAAATGGAAAAATACTTTTTTCTTATGTATTTGACCTTTATACAAAGATTCCGGAGCAGTTTTTGTTTCGTCTATATCTTAAAAAATGGCTGAGTTATAGCATTTTGAATTTCTAGCGTGGCTGACATTTTGAAACGTCCTGAATTTTGTCACGCGATAAAAGGCGTATTTATGAACCGATTTGGATGTAACTTCGTTTGAACATAGTACATACCAATGTCTCGACCGAGTTCGTTGGCCAGCTTCATCCGCCATCTTGTTTAAAAATGGCAGCCATTTAAATTTTTAAGAAAAATTTAAATTTGAAATGTGGTACCCAAAAATTGAAAATTGAAAAAATATTTTTTTATTATGTATTTGACCTTGATACAAAGATTCGGGAGCAGTTTTTGTTTCGTCTATATCTCAAAAAATGGCTGAGTTATAGCATTTTGAATTTCTAGCGTGGCTGACATTTTGAAATGTCCTGATATTTGTCACGTGATAACAGGCGTATTTATGAACCGATTTGGATGTACTTTGGTGTGTACATAGTACATACAAATATCTCGACGGAGTTCGTTGGCCAGCTTCATCCGCCATCTTGTTTCAAAATGCCGGCCATTTAAAAAATTTAAAAAATTTTCAAATTTAAAATGAGATACCAAAATATTGGATAATGAAAAAGATTTTTTTTGTATGTGTTTGACCTTAGTACAAAGATCCCGGAACAGTTTTTGTTTCGTCTATATCTAAAAAAATGGCTGAATTATAGCGTTTTGAATTTCTATTGTGGCTGACATTTTAAAACGACCTGATTTTTGTCACGCGATAACAAGCGTTATTTATGAACCGATTTGGATGTTACTTGGTCTGTACATAGTACATACCAATGTCTCGACCGAGTTCGTTGGCTAGCTTCATTCGCCATCTTGTTTCAAAAGGGTTGCCATTTAAAAAAAATTAAATTTAAAATTTAAAATGAGGTATTAAGAAATTGGAAAATGAAAAAGATTTATTTATGTGTTTGGCCTTGATACAAAGATTCCGGAGCAGATTTTGTTTCTGAAAATTTGTTCTTTTTTTTATATCTTAAAAAATGGTTGAATTATAGCACTTTGAATTTCTAGTATGGCTAACATTTTGAAACGATCTTGTATTTGTCACGCAATAACACACGTATTCGCCTATTTTCATGTGAGAAAGCATGTGGATAGTATACATCAACATCTCAGCCAAATATAAGTTACTTTAAATAAAAGCAGCTTGGATAAAGCTGACTAATTTCGTGAAATTCTCATTCATAATGATTTAGTATGGATAAAAATTAGTATTGAATCTCCTATATTCGGTTTCCACTAAATTGAGCTTCGTGTGTTTGAATAATATAAGTTGGTTTTTTTAAAATAAGGTATTTGAAAGCTACCTCTTCCTCCCGGCACTGGCCGGAAGGACTTTTTCTTTTATTAATGGACTTCTCCAGCATCAAATCACTGCTGTCTGTCGCGAAGGCGTTTTGTTGCTCTAGCAGCTTGTTCATTATGGGTTTTATGTGTTAAGGTGGCTAGTCATTCAGGTTCCGATTTCCTCTCACTAATATAAAGTCTATGGGCATTTGATGCATTCGTATATTTAAAATATCTCCACGAGAAATTAATATTTTTTACTTCTATTTTTTGTGTACACTTGCTAAAGGATGTCTCTTTTTTTCTTAGTTCTCGAAATATTTCTAAAGTATTGACTTAATTTTATAGAAAGTGATGAAATCTTACTCACAGTTCGCCCGCTTTTAACACATAAAATATTAAATTCAGCAGAGATTTTAGAAAGATTTTGAAAACTAAGACAAAAAGAGACATTCTTTAAGAAGAGTACACAGAAATAAGATGTTAGAAATATGAATTTACCAAGAAGATATTTTAAAAATAAAAATGTATGAAATGCCCATAGGCTTTACATTAGTGAGGGGAAATCGGAAGCTGAGTGACCAGCCCCCTTAATGTATTTTATAATGTGCCTTTTCTGTCTGAGGACTAGAAGTTTTTGTAATGAATCCCCGCATTCCAGGAAACTTACCGAGTGGAAAAAATAGGGTCTACACCAGATCTTAGCGATCCGGTGATATTGTTCTACTTAGGCATAAATAAGTAAATAAAATAAATATGTATTAAGTGTAACAAATCTATTAGAGTTTTCAATAAAATAAAATGTTTTTTACCTATATTCTATAACCCATAGGCCTGTGTTGGATCCCCTAGTATAGATAAACGGAATTACTTTTTCGAACATCATTTTTTTTTTTATTATGCAAAATATACTGGGATCAGTAAAATATGATTAACGTGTCCTTAAGGAAACAAGGGACCTTCAGACACATTTTTTTTTGTATTTTTAAAATTGCCCCTTAATTACAATTCAAAGGCACACCATATGAATTATGGCATATATACACTATATTGCCATTATTGACCGACAACTTTCAATTTTAGATATTTTGTCGAATATTTAGAAATATACATGACAAATTTCTCTGGAATTTCAGGATTGAAAAGAACAAGTATGACCTCATATTTAGCAATGTCGATTTGATAAGAGGGGCAATTAGGCGGCCAACAAAAAATCAAAGAAAACAAATAATACTTGGGATCACCCTGTAAAATAAAATGCACGAAATGATCTGTTGCTACCGAATATAAATAAACAGATATTGTGCAATATGTGTATTCTTTTGTGTAAGAATAGCATGTATATTAATAGAGATATAGCGATTTATTTAAAAAAAAAAATAAAAAAAATTCTTGCATGTTTTTTGCTTATAACATGCAGGGTTTTAACCAAATTTAACTCCGGTTTCAGAAAAATTGACAAAATATAGTAGAAACAATATAGTGTAATTGGAATATAAATATATTAAATATTTTAGGAAATATGAGCAGTTGTATGAAATAATTTTTATCTGCGCATGCGTGAACGATAACAAGGATCATTTTACATAATTTAATAATCAACACTATGGAGCAACGTATTAAACAAAATCTAGTCAAATATCGTAAAAATTCAGAATGATATCGGCGTTAGAATGAGCAAATTTTTAGTAGTTCTCTAAAAGCAGCTGAATGATAAGGGATTTTCCACAAATTGTCATTTTTAATTTTTAATTTTTTTTTTAATTTTCATTTTTTATTGATGCTTTAGTTCTTCTTGGATAACCAACAGAACGAGCCTATACCATGATCAAAAGGAGTATCAAAATCGAAGCATTTTTTCCAAACCTACTCGTTGATACTCACTAAATACTAACTTTTTTCTGAAAGTCAGTTAATAAAAAATAATAATTTGTGTAAAATCTCTTATCATTCAGCTGCTTTTAGAGAACAACTGAAGATTTGTTCACTTTAACGCCGATATCTTTCTGAATTTTTACGGTATTTGACTAGATTTTTTTTAATAAGTTGCTCCATAGAGTTGACTATTAAATTATGTAAAATGATTCTTGTTATAGTTCGCTCATGCGCAGATAAAAATTATTTCATGCAACTGCTCATATTTCCTAAAATATTTAATATGTTTATATTCCAATTGCACTATATTGTTTCTACTATATTTTGTCAATTTTTCTGAAACCAGCGTTAAATTTGATTGAAAACCCTGCATGTTTTAAGCAAAAAACATGCAAGAATTCTTTTATTTTTTAAATAAATAGCTATATCTCTATTAATATACGTGCTACAAAATTATACACATATTGCACCATGCCTGTTTATTTATATTCAGTAGTGGTAGATCATTTCGTGCATTTAATTTTACAGGTTGATTCCAAGTATTATGTTTTTTCTTTGATTTTTTGTTGGTCTCCTAATTACCCCCCTTATCAAATCGACATTGATAAATATGAGGTAATACCTGTTCTTTTCAATCCTGAAATTCCAGAAGAATCTGTCAAGTATATTTCTAAATATTCGACAAAATGTCTAAAATTGAATGTTGGCGGTCATTAATGGAAATACAGTGTATTTCTAGCACAAGAAATTTAAAAAATAAAAATTTTGGATAAAAATTAGGAATTTTGCTGAATATTTTAATTGTTATCAAGGACTTTCAAAATTTCCCAACCTCACTCCATATTAATTAAAATTCCTAATATTTTTTATGCTAGTTTGATTAGCATATGCAAATAAAACTGTGAATCAAATTTTATATATTTGAATATGAAGGTAAGAAAAAAAAAGATTCCTAAATTTTATGAAATTTTTAGCAGTTTTGCATCATATTTCTGTACGTAACTATCTGTAACTTTTCAAATTATATTTAGTTTCAAAAACTATGCACAGTTTTATTTGTATAGGTTAACCAAACTGGCAAAAAATATATTCTGGATTTTAATTGATATGGAGTCAAGTAAGGATATTTTGAATGTTCTTGATGGCGCTTAAAATATTCAGGAAAATTCTTTATTTTACTCCAAATATTTTTTTTTATTTAATGTGTGATAAATAAGTACCATAACTCATATAGTGGACCCTTGATTAGTATTTAATGTGCAAGGTCACTTGTCCCCTTAAATGAAAATATGTATGTAGCTTAAGTTAATGTTTCTTGGATTCAAATAAAAATGTTGTATAAAAACCATAGGTGTACTGCGTTACTAGATAGTGTAATTACATTTAGAGTTTTGGTATATCGCATTAATATTCACAACATTGTAGATCGAGAACGAATTGGAAGCGTCGTAGTTTGTTTTGTGACTAAAGAGCACACCAGAATCCAAGTAACTACAATTTAAGAAACTGAAAATGCAATTTAATTATATTTATAATTTCTATAAACAATTTACATGGGTTGTAGCGAATATTTTAAGTCGAACTTGACTTTATAGGAAAAAAAATAGCTTATAATACATCTTATCTGTTTAATAAAATAGCACTTCATTTCAATTAAAATTTAGTGAGAATTTTTTTAGTCTGGAACAGGGTTGCCACTTTGGCCTTCACTTTTAAACAGAAAATTCGGATTCATACCAGAAAATACAAAATGTATTGGAAGATTTATTGAATGGCAGACTTGTCTTGATTACTTAAAGTAAAAATTCTTATAAACCAGAAATGGGCAGTATCGAAAATACGTGTATTTGAAAAACATTTTCAAAATGCATTTGTAATTTGTATTTTGTATTTTAAACCTTCAAAACATATGTATTTTGATAATGTATTTTGGAATGCTTTTTCAAAGTATTTTGTATTTTCAAAATACTCAACATACATTCCTCCAGATTTCAAACTGTCGTCGTGTCTAAACCGCAGATCCTAGATTTTGCGACAGGAAAACACATGTCTGTCTGTTTTGAATATTTTTGGAATTCGTTTCTGGAAGTTTGTATGTTACGCTTTGTTTAAAACTTGGTACATAATCATATTAATGAATCGGATGTTTACTTCTGCTGAAGCCTTTTTGCTGAGTAGTCACAGAAATAATTTTTATAATTCATAACATTCAATGAGAATTACAAAAATTTGTTGTGTGAAAATTGTTGCATAGGCAGGTGCTGCCTATTTAAAATATATTAGAAGTGAAATGTTGTTAGTTACCGCAGAGGCTCATGAAAGTAACTGCTAAATCTCCCAATGAAAATTTATAAAGCGAATTAATTATACTAATATACAATGCGCGCTATTAGACATGAAATATATTTAATGTTCTGTTGATTATAATAAAAAAGTTAAAGGATAATACCAGCAGTATAAAACAAGATGTTCGATTATAAATTAAAATTTTGAATGATAAAGCAAACTTCAAAACCTATTTAAAGGTAAGCTTTCAGTCTTATACCATCATATATCGATTTTAACATTATTTTTCGTAGTTTATTAGTATTCATTCAGTCGAGGTTCTACTATGATTTATCATAACATTTATATTCATTGAATTGTGATTGAACTAAGTATGTAAAAGAAGATGATGTAAAAGAAGTTCAATTTATTCATAAAGTATGCAAATGCTCATTAACTGTATTTACATAGAGTATATTAGATATTGGATCTTTAAATATTGGATTCGTACTTGGCTTTATTATAGTTAAGTGTTTACACAGTGACTTTGCATTCCAAAACATTTTGACTTTTTTTTTCCCTAACACATGCGATGCTCACTGGCTTACAGAGCATACTGTTTGGTGTACAAAACATAAATGAAATCTTTTTTAATTAAATACTCCAATACATTTTTTTGTGCTTAACTTTTTTTTTCTCTGCCAACGCAGAAAAGCAATGTTATATTAAAGATATAAATTGTGCATTTAAACAAAGTTTTGGTATTATTTATTGAAAACGGTACTTTCGCATTAGCTACATGTCAAGAATTAATAGCCAAAGAAATCGTTAAAGAATTAATTAACTAATTATAACAGCTTTTTTATTCTACTTATTTCAGTAGTAGTTCGATTATATATCGATTAAATTTGTGTTTATTTATTTATCTGTTTTTGATGAACTTTTAATATCGGTACCGAATATTATCCAGGTACAAATGATGAACTTATGTACATCATTTTAAATGCATGCAGGTAAATGTTCCTCAATCGGGCTACGTGCGATATAGTTTTTTTCTTCTTTTTTCTTTTCTTTTTTTTTTTTTTTTTTTTTTTTTTTTCATGGTCGATTAAAAAAAGATAACAAATCCGTAAATTAAGATATTTTTCAATGAAATTACGTTTGAAAGTACATTTTTTCTCTATTCGACGATGTAAAACTTTAAATTTTGCGATGATTAGATGCCAATAGATTTTTCTAAAAGAGACATTTATTACTGAATCGTTTTCATCGTCAATATGACATCAGCGTTACTGATGGGCATGTTTTTGTTTTATAATACAGACCAGCGATCTCACTCAGATTAAAGATGCCCGATATACTGCACAGAGTATAGAACATAAGTGAAAATAATTTTTTAATTGAAAAGTAATAATTAAAAAAAAATTAGTATATTTTCTCGGGTTTCCAACCAACTACACTGAAAAGCATTTTTGAGACTTTCTTATTTGCCACATACGAGCAGGTAATCACGAATGATTTTATTCATTTTTTTTGTTGTTGTTATTTTGATTGTTTCAGCATCTAACCCTCATCTAACCTTTTATATACTGGATTATGAATTCATGAAAATTTTACCTTCATGCATTTTTCGTAAATTGATTAAACTACATTAGAAGATTTACATAATCATTTAATAAATTTTAGAATTATTTTAGAAGGATTGAAGGATTTAGAAGGATTCATTAAATTTGAATTTATAAGGATTTTGTGCAATATTTAAAATCCCACTCAAATCTTTTATTTTAAATATTTTTCTTAGTATTTTGTAGAAGTTGGAAATGTAAAATATAATGTTCTTACACTAGAAATACAACAATATTTCCGAATTGAACGCCCCCCCCCCCCCCCCCAACGCCAAGAAACCTGAAAAGATGCAAAAGAAAAAGAAATCATCCTTTTAAAATATTTTTGTCTTGTATAGCCAATAATGCTTTTGGAACAAGATAAAGTGATATATGTATAACTCATTCTAAACTGTTATACAACTAATCAATATATTAAGTGTATTTTATAATAAGTTATTTTAATGGTACTCGTCAGTAGATAAAGTGTTAAACGCGTAGTTCAATTGCATGTCTGTTACATTCGTCTTTTATTTATGTATTTGTGATATTTTAATTTTGTTTGATAATTTAATTATGGAATATTACACATAAACAAAAAATGCTGAATTGCATCGTTATTTTAAGTTCAAAAGCTAGTTTTCTGTAATTGGGTCGCACGAATATTTGCGATATGGGTTTAGAAAATTCAAGCTTGAAAGTTACTTTTAAAATCTATAAAAGCTGGGTAAACTGAGATATAGCTCTTAAAGAAATCGCATTTCAATGTACTTTTTTTTTCTATTCCACTATGTAAAAAATCCCTGCCGGCTCGGGCCTACAGCCGGAGGTAGATTTCGAAGTTAAATACTAAACTCACCAACAAAACTTAAAACAAGATTAGAGATAAACCCAGTTTCTTCACAAAGAGTGAGCTGTAGGGAGCTAAATATTTTGTGAAAATTATAATATACACGAATACACACAGACATGTATATGGAATAGGTTTAAAAAATGGCTACAAAAAATTCAGAGAACCTTAAATTGTTAAAATATGTTAATATTTCCATAGTCGGGTTTTTATCATGTTTTAATACGTTTCTTCAAACTCACATGACGTTACATATTCACCTGCTGAGGTCCATTATATTTCCAATATGACGCAATATACATATTTTTTTAATTCGTCAAACTATTTATTAAACAAAAACATAACTTGAAGAACAAATTAAAAAAACAAAATTTATTTCCTACATTGTTTAAGCCGAGAAGGGACAGATATTAAGTTATTTCATTCAATTAATTCTACATTTAATGTTAAATTTTTGTAACAAATTAGTTAAGCCAATATTAGATTAAAAAATGAAAATAAAATTCATACAATATGATACTTAAAACACCCTAAAAAATTAGATTCCGTTCAAATGAAATCGAAATAAATCTTAGACTTCTTCCATTTTTAATTGAAAATATTTGTATTGCAGATTTTGTATTATGTTTGTGACAATTGGGCATAAAATGATATGATGCATGAAAATACAAAACTTTAAAAAAAGTCTAAGATTTATTTCGATTTCATTTAAACGGAATCTAATTTTTTAGGGTGTTTTAAGTATCATATTGTATAAATTTAATTTTTATTTTTTAATCTTCAATTGGCTTAACTAATTTGTTACAAAAATTTAACATTAAATGTAGAACTAATTGAATGAAATAACTTAATATCGGTCCCTTCTCAGCTTAAACAATATAGGAAATAAATTTTGTTTTTTTAATTTGTTCTTCAAATTATGTTTTTGTTTAATATGTCAAGTTTTTTAATAACTACTGCACTCAGACGAACGCATTTCAAAATTAATAGAGAGTATCATCATCAGCTTTGACGTATGCGGTATTGCATCACAATGTGGGATGCAATTTACCAATGTGTAATTCAAAATGTTTCACCGCTGTAGTAATGCAGGTTGCAGTAGTTTGGACAAAAACTTCTAATCTGAACGTAAAAAATCTATAATCAAAACATAAAAAATTAACTTCACTTAAATTTAGATACCCTATTCCCCACTCAGGAACGCTATGAATGTAAATGTAAATTGTGTTGAATCCTTACTGCTAATATTTAACAATATTATAGCTGTGATACAGTAAAAAATAAAAAATAAAAGTTTTACTTAAATTTTCAAACCTTATTCTCTCCCAAGGGAGCGTCAGAAAATGCGTCAGAAAATTATTACCTAAGTTTAACTTGGGGTATAAATAGGAAAAATCATCTCGGAAAAAAAAAAATCGATTTTAAAATTTAAGTTATGTAATTCCCCACTAACTTCGTTACCTGCGTAAAAATAGCTACCCATTAGAAACTTTTTACTAAAATATAAACTTGATCAAAGCAAAAACCTATTCTGGAAATATCCTTTTTATTTCCACTATGACGCCATATTTACCTTTTTAATTTTTGAAAAAAAATCTAGCTCAATTTAATATTTCACGTGAAAATCTTTCAACTAAAAAGAAATAAATTATTATTACGGCTTTTGAAATTTTTGCAACAATGAAGTACAAATATTACATTTTCTATGAAAAATGTCCGTTGATTTTCAATAAAAAAAGTGAAAATTGGAATTATTAAGTAAAATATTTGAATAATGTAAAAATAAATTGGCCCATGTTTCTCTCTGGGTTATTATTCACCCATATGCAAAGGCATTTTACCATTCGTTTTGACCCTGACGTCAGGCAAACGTTTTTACACTTTAAATTTATAATATCATTAGAATTAGTAAAGGATAAAAAATGGGTGGTATCAGGGACAAAAAGGTGGGAAAAAAATGAAAAAGTTATGATCTCCATAGGCTTTTCCATGTTAAATTAACATTGAGAAGTGACACTGGAAATAAATAAGTATTGCGCTGCCGCGCAATACTTAAATTTTATTTTGAGTTTTCATGCTGAAATCTTGCTCTAGAAAACTTATGACGTAATATTCAATTTGTTTTCAATTTGTCAAACTATTTAATTTTATACGTGAAAATTTTGCAATAGAAAAGTAATTTTGTGGTGAGAATTTTATTGTTTTTTCTTTTTTTTTAATTGTTGGCAACTGCTATAACGAAAAACTTTTATTTTTTCCAGCCATTGTTGTGTAAGAGCTGGTTTTATCAGAATCATGTTAAGACAGTATTCCAAATTTCGAACCCTCCCATTTCCATTCTCTTGGGTGATTTCGCCCATTTTCAATCCCCACCGAGATATTAGCCATATCAAAGTTGTTGGCGAGTTTGAGGACAATCCGTGCATAATTGGGACTTTTACCGTGCGGACAAAATTTAGTACATACATACATACATACATATATACATATATATAAACTTTTTAGGTGGGGGTGGTTTTGGGTTCCTGGGGTCCTATAATGAAAAGTTATGAAGGAATTTTTCAAAAGTCGCACCATGGTAAGGACTGCAATAGGTAGTATTTCTTACGAAATCTACCTAAAATTGCAATTATGCGATATTTAGAAATTAAAAAATTAAAAAAAAAAAAAAAAAAAAAAAGTGTTTATTTAGGTCGTTTTTACTATTTATATGACATTAAAGTTATTCACGGACATATTTTTTGCTTTATAATACATATTCACGGACACCATTTTTGGTTTATAATTTAGATTCACGGACATCTTTTTGCTTTAAAATATAGACTGTTTATGAAATAATTAACACAGTGAAGATATAAATTATCTGAGCAAGTTTTTCAATCCGAAACCGTATTTCAATTCTTTTAACAGCTTCAATAGAAAACGAAAATGGAAATTTTAATCAATAAATATAGTATCCATATGTATACACAGCTATGTTATAAATTTAATTAATCAAAATCTTATACGTCTAACGAAGACACATCGTTATGTATATGTGGGTATGTGCTGTGTTTGCTTAAAATAAAATCGAAAATATTATTAAAACATTATTTTGTGTGGTTTTATAACTATTGATCAAAGATGTTTATTCTCTTACGGGAGCATGATAATGCTCCCCCCTCTCCTTTAAACTGCAAAATTACCTCTCCAAAAGTACTTTGCATCAATAAATGTTTTAATTTCGAAATGTATTTTGTATTTGAACTTTTTTAATTTTGAAAAGTATTTTGTAATTTGTATTTTACGTTCTAAAATCAATGTATTTTGTATTTTGTATCGAAAAAAATTTTTCGGTGCATTTTGCCCAACTCTGTTATAAACTGTATATAAAAATCACTTCAAAATATCAAAATACTCAATAATTGCTATAAGTGATAAATATAATTTTAAAGAAAGACAAAATACATTTATTTATTTATATTTCGACATGTTTCATTGCATCAGACGGCAACATTCGAAGAAAATAAAATGATAAAAATATTTCCGCAAAAATCCAAATTGAAAAACTAGTAAACAAAAACAAAAATCATGCGTATACAAGGATAATGAAATTAACTGCAATATTAAAAATGGAAATTTATGAACGTGAATTATTTTACACACAAAAATTTCCATTTTTAATATTGCAGTTAATTTCATTATCCTTGTACACGCATGTTTTTTGTTTTTGCTTACTAGTTTTTCAATTTGAATTTTTGCGAAAATATTTTTATGATTTTTTTTTTTTTTCAGAATGCTGCCGTCTGATTCAATGAAACATGTCGAAATGTAAATATATAAAGATATTTTTCTTTTTTTTTTAAATTTATGCTTACCACTTTTAGCAATTATTGGGCATCTTGGTAAAAATTCTTCTTCAGAAATTTCCGGTCTGAAGTCGGAATTTCGGTATAAAAATGGAGGCCAAACTGGCAACCCTGGTCTGAAAGTTAACGTCACATCTTTACAACCAATTTGAGTGTCCAAGATTTTGTGATATATGGAAGTTTATATGGTGCAGATAACGCCAGTGAGCTGGCGCACCTGCTGAAGCATAGCAATATCGCAAAGTCCCCTGGAATGTAAGATAAATTACCATCCTGATTAATGATATTACATCAACTTCCTTGCATGATCAGTAATCGGATTGCTATTCATTTCGTATTGCTAGGGGTGTGCCAAGTTGTTACGTTAATACCCCAGATGGTGTGTCAGCAGACTTGCAGTTTCGTTATCATGTATCATATCGTATATCCGATCATCGTCGACTCTAAAACTGTTTGAAAATATGTAGCGATACATCCCGAACTATTTAAATGAAGGAGAAGATATAAAATCAAATACAAAATTAAAGCTATTTTAGAAAAAAGGCTATAAAATATTTTGTAAACTATATATCTGTAAATTAGATCAAGTATAATTTTAACTAGTTAAAACAAGTTAAATAATGCTATTAAAAGTGATAAAATATCTTTATTATGATTTACGATAATTTCATCGCATAAACGGCGACATTTTCAAAATCCTTCACGATAGAAAATATTTTCACAAAATTTAAAAACAATAACATAGTAAACAATCTCACGAGACATGATGCATCTCTCTATTCTAAAAAAAGTAACTACCGCTGTCACCGCCGCCGCCGCCGGTTTTGAATTTTTGGTGACCGGAGGTCTTTCTTCGTTAATATTAAACAAAATATTGTATACAAAAATATGAAAATCGGTGGAGTTATAGAGAAATGTTTGAAAAACCTTGCTGGTGCAGACAGTTTTCAAATCGAAGAAATATTTAAAGAGATATTTAATGCTAAAGTTGGACAAAATCGTTCCATTAAAAAAGTTTTATAGGAGCAAAAACTGTACATCGGAATTTAATCATTTTTAGATCATTTTATGCGTCAGAATTTCCCGGTGTGCAGACTGCACTCAGTTTATTAATTTGACTCATTTTTTGAGGTTTTATTTCAATTTTAAATTCAAATTTTCAGCATTTCGAGAGATATTTTCTTACACATTTTAGAAAAGGGTATTAATTTAAACTGTTGCCAACTGTATAAACAGCGTAAATAATAATATTTGCTTCAAATTAAAAATTTATTTTACACGTGACTGTTATAAACAAGAAAATATAAAAAGCAGGAACTCATTGAGAATTATCATAAAAACCATATTACACGTGAATTTTAAAAGTGAAAGAATGTTGTAAAATAATAAATTCATTAACATGCGTTAGAAGTCTTAAATAGGAGAAATTACGTCACATTTACGTCATATTACACATTACGTAAAATGAACAAAAAATAATATTGCAAAACAGTTTAAATTTAAAAATTGCGCGAGACATTTATGTAATATTTTAAGATGATATTTTCAACTATTTTTATTAGGATAGCACAAATAATATTTCATTTCTGACAAAATTATTTTCACGTGAATAGTAAAAGGAGAAAGAAAAGTTTAGTGAAAATTACGTCAGATTAAAAAAGATACATTTAAAGTGTCATTAAAAAAAATTTTCTTTTCGCTTTGCTAAAAAATACCGGAAGGCAAAGACTGTTTATTTAATTCATTTTATATTAGCTTATTTTGAAATGCAAACTGATTTTATTTAATCAAAGACAGAAACAGCCATTGTATCATTTAACAGCCGCTGATTTGGCTTTTAAATTCCCCAATCAAAGAGAAATGAATAGAAACCTGTTTATAGGGAGATCGCCACTGTTTTTAAACTTATAATTCAATCTTCCGAAATATTTTTTAAGCCGATCAAATTAGCGTGCTTTTAGAGTCTGCGGTGTCTGAACGGGGGTTGACAAGCATAGCTCGTAGGGGGCAGCGCCCCCTAGTAATGAAAAACATTGCAAGCATAAAATAACGTTAAAAATAAATTAGCTATTTGCGAGCGTGGATTAATTTTCACATAATTTAAAAAAAAAACAATAACATGGTAAACAATGTCACGAGACATCATGCATAATGAAAAATATTGCAAAACATAGAATAAAAATAAAATTAACATGGCTATTTGCAAGCGTGGATTAATTTTTACAATTGTTACTAAAATTACATAGCATCTCTTTAATATAATAGAAGAATAGAATTACGAGAATGTTTGTAATGATTCAGTGTTCATTGATTTACCTAAAATTTGGAAAGAGATGCTATGTAATTTTAGTAAAAATAGTAAAAAGTAACCACGCTCGCAATAGCCTTGTTATTTTTATTTTTATTTTATGTTTTGCAATATTTTTCATTATGCATGATGTCTGGTGACATTGTTTACCATGTTATTGTTTTTTAAATAATGCGAAAATTAATCCACGCTCGTAAATAGCTAATTTATTTTTTATTTTATTTTATGTTTGCAATGTTTTTCATTATGCATCATGTCTCGTGACATTGTTTACTATGTTATATGTTTTAAATTGTGTGAAAATAATTTCTATCGAGAATGATTTTGAAAATTTTGCCGTTTGTGCGATGAAACGATCGTCAATCTTAATAAAGATATTTTATCAGTTTTTATAGCATTGTTTAACTTAATCTGTTTATAAGTGATTATTATACATGTTGTTACAGTTAAAATAAGTTACGATTAGGTAAGTTCAGATATTCTAAAGTGATAGCTTTGAAATTTTCATGTACAAAAGAATTCTAAAATGCAACTATCTCAATAAAAATACATTTTTCTATATTTATTTTGTGTAATAAATTTTAAGTACTGAAATAAAATTAGCAATTATTATTCATCGAATATTGCGAAAAAATAATGCTCAAACTATTAACCAATTAAAAAACAAAAAGACATTTTAGGTCAAATAACTAATATTTCATTATATTTTTTTTCCAAGGGATATGAATCGTAAATTTTATCTTTTTTTATTTGTGTTATTCAAAAGTTTTTCTAGTGTATTATCTAAGGTTATCGACAATCATCCAGAATTCTTGCAATATTCTACCGAAATTTGTACTTCACTTAGAGTTTTTTCTACATGTATACCCTATAATATTTTGTACTATTTCTTTTATTGAATTTTAGAAACGAAATTCTACTGACGAAAAATGTTTCGGGAATTACAATTGTAAGATATAAATCGCTTAAATGTTTCTATAAATGCTCTTTTGAGTTTAAATGATATCCCTTTTTGTAACGTATTACCTTTGAATAGAGACTGGATGATACATTTAAACTTACATTTTATGCTGCTCTAAAATGCAAGTTATGTTTTTTTTTTTTTTTTTTTTTTTTTTAGAATAAAAAAACTTACATAAAAGCTAATATTTCCTGGTATTTTTTCCTACTTTATTATTCAAATATTGCTGGAATCAGTAAAATATTAATAGAGTGCCGATGAAATAAATGTTGGATGTAGTGAAAATTATTTCAAATCATTTTTCAAATTTATGTATACTATTAATAATCTTAGTGGATATTTTCAGTAGTGCTTCAGTATGAAAACGCTTATTCGGATTATAATTTATTCCAACTTTATAATAAAATACCATATCATTTTAATTTGATTTGTGTTAGAAATATTAAAAGCGAAAGGAAGATTTATTATGAAGACGAAAATCACAGCTACTTTGGGGAAAAGGTTTAAAATGTTTTATAAAGGACCTATATGTAGCATAGATTAAATAAAGTTTAAAAAAAAACTGAAAGTGGAAATGTATGGAGATTTTAATATCATGGCTGTGAAAATTTCATGTATGAATAATAATAACAATAACAACAATAAAGGAAGAAGAAGAATAATGCAAGTCTCAATAAAAACACATTTTCTTGATTTATTTAATAAAACAAAACTTAAATATTGTAATGAAAAATTATCAAGCAATTCAAAAGCATTCAAACTTTAACACTGATCTTTCATTTTTTTATACCCTGAGATATGAATTTATTTTTTTTTTTCGTTTTTTTCGTTTTTTTTTTTTTTTTTTTTTTTTTTTTTTTTTTTGCTTATGCAATTCGAACTTTTTTCAAAAGTAATATCTAAGATTATCGATTATTACACGGAATTTTTTCTGGGTGTCCAACATTGCGTGCTACATTTTTGCACTCTTACAAATTTTATTTCTTTTAAGGGGGTCTGAGACACAAAAATCTTCAAATTTTCTAAAAACAAATTATTGCATTAAAAATTTCTCAGGATTTTTTCTGCTTAAAGTGACGTTTTAATCATGTTACTATCTTAATTGGAACAGGAAATATTAAATTTTTCGTTTTGGGTTGTTTTCAAAATCTATTGGGTGAGTGCAAAAGTTCTACCCGATTTGAAGATATGTGAATATCAAGTAGAGTGCGGATGTTACAGCTAACGTTTGGAGGACAGGAAAGTAGCGTATAACGCGTAGAGTAGTAGAGTATGCATAGGCACAACGTTTGTCAGAAAACTCATGGCGAACGGGAAACAACATGGGAAGCAAAAACGATTATATCAGACATTGTTTGCTCTACGAGTATGATAAAGCCGTTACAGCAGCCGAAGCTAGCCGAAGCATTTGTCAAGTATATGTGGAGGATGTCATGGACGATGGCAACCGCTGCCACTGGTTTAGGAAAATCCGGGACAGAGACAGGAGCTGTGAAAATCATTCCCGTTCTGGACGCCATCAGTGGTTTCTGACGAGGATCCGGACACAGCCACAACAAATCCCCCCCATACAAAAGACGAAAAATTATTGTAAATATCCTCGGTATACAGAACAACAGACGAAAGACAGATGCGTGCACTTGGCTTCATCACCAAGCTCGATCAGAGGGTACCACAACAGCTTACAGTAAGGCAACGAGAAGAGGGAATCAGCACCTGTGTTTTTTCGCTTTCCTGTAGCAGTAGGGAACCATTTTTGAACCAAATTTTAACGGATGATGAGAATGTGATACTCTACCGTAATTTGAAGCGTCGAAGGACCGTGTACCGATGTTGTAAAGGGTACTCCATCTACCTAAACAGCAGGATCCAAAAAATGTTTTGCTCAGTGTATGGTGGGGTACCAAGGGAATAACCATCTAGGAAGTCGTCGCACCAAATGAAACGATCAATGAAAACCTCTACTGCCAACAATTGGACAGATTGTGAGCAAAACGCACGTCTAAGAGGCCAGCACTCATCAATCTCAGAGGGGTTCTCTTTCATGACGATAAATCCAGGTCTCATGTTGCTCTGCGAAAATTACTGGATCTTGGTTGGAAAGTTTTACCTCACCAGTCGTATAGCCCCGACATTCCACCAGCAATTTATCACATTTTTTTCACCGTTACACAACGCCTTCACTCGCCGAAATTTCAATGATGTGGAGACTGTAAAAACGGTACTTACAACAATATTTTGATTATAAAATAGAGGAGTTTTATCGGCGTAGGATTTACTTACTGCCAGACAGATGGCAAGAGGTCATACATAATGATGGTGCTTGCGTGAATTCATAGGTGCTTAACTTTTTGTGTTCTCCGCCCTAAAAAACGGGTAGAACTTTTGCACTCACCCAATAGCTTTCAGACAATGGCTGTCATGGAAACAACTTCTTGTAATTGAATTTAATAAATCAAAAAAACCGACATTGTAAAAATCGAAATAATGAATAAATTCTTATCAATGTGAAGCTATCTTTTTGTATTACTTACCTATTTTTTTATTTACTTTTATTGATGACTTTTAAGTTGTGTTTAATTGTTAGTTCTTATCTATAAACACCGTTTTGGTGAAGTCTATAGATGTCTATTATGGTTACAGTTGCAGTAAAGCTAGAGATCCTACCTACACAACTTCCAGTTTGTGTTAATATTTAAACAGAGCTTCTGACTGTAAAATAGTTAATGAAACATCATCTTCATTTTGAAAGACCTATCCAATGATATAACACTCACAAGGGTGCGTAATTTTTTTTCAGTCTCTACCGCCATTTTGTATTTTACGGCCTCCATTTTGAATTTATAGAAACAAAAGCTATCCTATAACCATCAGACGTTTAAGACGAATCGATAGAGACCTCATTCATTAAAATCCACCCAGCCTTTGGGATGTTTCGAGGGTATAAAAAATCCACATACGCGTAAATCACCTAACCCTTATTGGCAGTGGGGTAAAAATGAGTTTTCCTTTATGATGGGTTTTTTCACCATTTCCCGTATTTAAATTGTTATAAGTCAAGAACTGTTAAAGATAAATGGTTCAAATTTAGAATATGTCTTTTTCAGTTCTTTTACTTAATTTTGATTCAGCAAATTTAAAAAATACATTTACTTTTGAAAATATGATTTTATTTAATTACATCTTTTCTTTTTAAATATTTTAACTATTCAGTTAAATTAAATTTTTTTAAATTTTTTTTTAAATATTTTAACTATTCAGTTAAATTAAATTTTTTTAAATGCTGAATCAAAATTAAAACTTATATATTTCTGTTTATTTATGAAAAAAAGTTAAATTCTACAACTAATATTTAGAGTTAAAACGATTTTAAATTACCCCACTTTTTAAAAATTTTTAAATTTTAAATTAAAAAAATTTATGAGAAGTTTTATCATGTGATTTTGTTTACAAATCATATGGTAAACCATCACAAAAATTTAAAATTTTTATTCAATAAATAAAAATTATTTTAAAATGTGTCCCGGGCCCCCTTAAAATCTATAATCTTTCATATTACTTTTTTATTGAAATGAATTTTCAAAAAATAAAAATAAATAAAATAAATAAAATAAATAATAATAATGATAAAATCTACTGGCTGAAAATGTTTTGTGGAATTAAAGTTGCAACACATGAATTAATATTACCCTAAATGTTCTTTTTATTTTAAATGTCTCCGTTTCTTTCAATATACCATTTTTCAAGAGATACTATAGGATGCATTTATTTAACACGTTAAGTGCCATGTCAGTCAACGTTGACTGACACTGAACTTTCTGCTTAGAACGCGTCATTCACCGATGTCTGACTGTCTAAAGTATAATATGTATATGTATATTCTTTTAAGTAATTACTGAAAATTTATTTAAAATTTACTTACCTTTTATTTATTATAGGATTATAATTTCTTAAAAATTACTTAAAACATTGTAAATTTTTCAGCTTTAGTGTCAGTCACCGTCGATAAACGTATATTCTATACTGCTCTTAAATGCAAGTTATATTTTTAAGAAGCAGACTTGTATAAAAGTTAAACTTTTCTCCTATTTATTCATTTAATTATTTAGTTATTTATTTTTGTACTTTATTCAGCTAAATAGCATGGAATCAGTAAAACATTATTAGTGGGAATCTGTAAGAATTGGTATGAGAGTATTGAAGCTGCATTCTAATGATTTTAAAGTTTCTATATACAAATAATTTTTAGTTATAGTCGAATTTTTAAATTTTACTGATATACTATTCAAATTATACACTTCATTAGCGTTTGTTTTAGTGAAAATTATTATTTATAATATAATTCGTTCCGTCTTTTTCATAAAATAGCACACCATTTCAATTCGGCCTTACTATAAATGTTTAAACCGAATGAATGATATATTATGAAGACCAAATACAGATACTTTATAAAAAAGGCTATAAAACATTTTTTATAAAGAAACATATTTGCAGAGAAGTTTTAAAAATGTAAAATAATTTGCAACTAAGCATGGACATGAAATCTAAAGTCATAGAACGAAAATTTCTTGTACAAAGAATTTAAAACTGTAAATATATCAAAAAGATTTACCTCTTTTATATAATAAAACATAGTACGAAGAGGGAAAATTATCATACACAATGAATTAACAAAATGAACATTTCAAACCATAAAATTTATGTTTCATTTTATCAGTAGTTTGTATTTCATGAGCGACTGAATCGTAAATTATTTTCTACAATTTGCGCTATTCCAAGCTATTCCAAACGGTATAACTAAATTTATCAATTATCCTGCCACTTTATTTGAACAATATCTTAAATTTCTATCCACATCGAGCTTTTTCTCTTCTTGCAAAATATGTAAATATAATTTTTTTTAATTATATATTAGCCCTCGGTACGGTATGCTATTTCTTTCTCTCAGCTTATTTTGTGTCATCTTCAAAAAATTACGTTACCTTACAGAAGCCAGCCGTAAAACAAAGCAGTACAATTAAATACTCTATAGCAATTTTTTAAACTTCTAAGCATCGTACATTTTCAAGTTTCATACCGTCGTATTGGGGGAAAAAAGTACTTTTAAATGCAATTTGTTTGAAAACTGCATCTCCATTTCTTTTTGAAATATTAATTTTTTTGTAATTTTTGGAACCATTTGCTTAATATTGGCAACGGAAGTAGTCCATTTCTGTAGAAAGTAAAGGAAAAATAGTTGTAAAATATTAATTATATATTTTTGTTGTCATTTTTTCATAGCAATCGATAGAAAATATAATTAAAATACGTGCTATTTTGATAAAATATAAACGAATGATTTCTGTTAAAAGATGGAGCTATTATAAATTATATTTAATTTTAAGTATCCATATTAATGTTACAAACAAATGAAAGCCTATGAATCATTAGGCAGCCTTTTTTTTTTTTTTTTTTTTTTTTTTTTTTTTGGTCGAGTGTCTAATGACGGCATCTTTTTGCTGTATGTGTATTATTTCGCGATAGTGACGTCCTATGCCTACTTTACTGTAGATGTTTAAGAGTGGATCGTAAATCAACAATTCTTAAGCGGATGCGAATGACGTCATTTTACATAAAATAAAAGCGTGTGCTGTAAGTCTTAAAATTGAAATATATTTTGTAATATTTATATATACATATATATATATATATATATTTTTTTTTTCAACGGAGGCGACACTAAATTCTAAAAAAGCAGAATTCCTGTTTTCTAGTTTTATTTCATCTTATTTTATTTATTTTATTGAAAAGAATTTTAGAAAAGAAATTCTGATAAGATAAAATGTTTTCCAAAATTTTTGTTGCAATATATATATATATATATATATTTAATCTTTCTCTAAATGATCATTTGAATTTAAGTAGCTCCCATTATTTTTAACGTATAACCTTTGGAAACAGACTAGATGATAAGTTTAAATGTACATTTTTTGCTGATCTGAAATGCAAGTTTTCCTTTTGTAAGTAGCAAAATTTAGATAAAAGTAAATATTTTCTCGTTTTTTTTTTTCTTACTTTATTACGCAGAATTTGCTGGGATCAGTAAAACATTATAAACATGTTGTGAAAAAAACGACAGGTGTAATGAAAATGCATTCTAATCATTTTAAAAGTTTCTATATAGAAGTAATTTTTAGTAATAGCGGATAATTTCACTAGCGCATGAATAAAAAGAAAAAAACTAAACCTGTTGCTGTACGATCATGAGGGATCAGGGCCTACAGTGCCCAACTCTGTCTCTGTTTACTTGACACTGCACTGTAAAAAAAAAAAAAAAAAAAAAAAAAAAAAACACGGACTAAAATACGGAAATACTACTGGCAATCTAGACGCCAGTACTATTTCCGTTTTTTACGGAAATTTTTACCCACAAATTACAGAAAATTATCCGTTTTTCTGATTAAAAACGGAAATTTTTCTGTAATTTATGGGTAAAAATTCCCATAAAATAATCGGAAATAGTACTGGCGCCTAGATTGCCAGTAGTATTTCCGTTTTTTAGTCCGTTTTTTTTACAGTGTGGGCCTCGATGTGCTATGCAACATGTGCCCCGGCCAGGTGGTCAACCTAACGCGAGTCCCTCGGTGTTTAGTTCCCAGGCAAGCTTGGTACTCATTTTATTGACCCCGAACAGTTGAAAGGTTGAGTAAACCTTGGGAGCAGAACTCGCGACCTGTAGTGTTGTAAACAGGCGTGCTGACCACTACGTTGCTAGGTTTCACGCATGAATATAATGAAAACTTTTATTTTGAATATAATATTCATTTGATTTTTATAATGAAATCGTACATCGTTTCAATTCTACCTGAATTAAGAATGTTTAAAACGAAGATAAATTTTATTATGAAGACCAAAATCACAGTCGCTTTAAGTTATGGAATGTTTTACAAAGAAAATATTTGTAATGAAGATTAAGTAAATTTTTAAATAATAAATTTTTAAATTGCCACTGAGCAAGTAGAGATATTCTAAAATCATGGCTGTGAAAATTTAATGCAAAAAAAAAAAGACAATCCTTGATAAAATAAAAAATTTCAACAGTTTTCTTATATAATAAAACATAGGGGAGAGTAGCCATATTTGGACCGCCTCTTTAAATGGACCGTTGACATTCTGCCGTTATTTACAGAAAGTGACGCCATCTACTGCTGAAATCCTACTCATCGGAATGACGTCATTTATGATTAGGAGAAGCACCGCCTAACACGTGCTGTTTTCAGACAATTTTAAAAAATCTAAAATTAGCTGTTTTGATTTAATTTTTTCTTACTAAACATAAGTGAATACTTTAAAACTAAGGTGTGTTGCTATCTTTTCATATACATATCTAAATTTATCTATTTATTACGCATATTTTTCACGTGGATTTGTTTGATTTCGTTTTTGTTCTTAGTTTTGAGATTATCTGTTTTAAAAAAAATGGCGAAGTTGCCCAAATTGGTTCAATTTATGCTGTTTAAATTGGACCAGATATATGATCATACATTTGAAAAGTAAGTAATGAATTTCGAAAGCTGTACGCTTTGTACACTTTCTTTTAAATTTATAAATGTATCCATCTCCATGCAAGTTTTCTAATATATATATATATTTTTTATATCTCTGGATCAATTTCTTTATGCAGTTTAGGCATATATAAACATAAAAATATTTTTACATGTTTATGCAATAAATTTTGTTTGCAATTTGTTTTGTCTTGTATGTATTTGTATTTATTTTATTTGTATTCTTTATTCCTGCGGCGTATTTGATTTACAGAATTAACATTTTCCTCCTGGATGATATCTGCGGTCCCGTGAGGGGAGGGGGGGGGGAAGGGCAGACGTTTTACAGTTCTGGAGGGTGAAATTACACTTTTTTGCTATTATAACGCACAAAATCTCAAATTTCCCGGGGGGGGGGGGGTAATTCAAGGCTCCGTGGTGGGGGGGGGGGTGAACCCCAGAAATCAACACTGTTTCAATATATAATGTTATGGGTTTGATTAATCGTAGCGTACTTTTTTTCAAAAGAGCATATTTTTAAACACTTTTTTAATATCATTAAAAAATGCTTAAAACGACACAAAGTGTCTGGAAGAAAAACACCCGTGACAGCAAAAGCTTTTAAAGATATAGGAAACGAAAACGAGAGTGTAAGTTGTGAAGAAATTGACCTGCAAAAAGGCTGCAGCTACAAATTCCTCCAAAAAACCAAAGAATCATTAGAAATGTTATCTCCCTTGCTAGATTCAGTTAAATCAAAATACAGATGGAGCCAAAAAACAATTATGTTAGCATCTTCGCCACATAAAGTAAACCTTGAAATGAAAAAAAAAAAAATCGGCAAAAGGGAAACTCTCGCAGCACAAAAGCAATTGGAACATTAAGTTTGAAAAAATAGGTGTAATGCAATTGGAAAGAAAATGATGGAAAGGAAAAACTACAAACATAATGTAAAGAAAACTTCTGTTACAAAAAAATGTTTATTCATTCAGGAGGTAAAAAGAAAAATCTAGACTGTGAGGATTGGTTTTGCCTAATTTGTAAGAAAAATAAAATAGAAGAAATTATTCAGTGGTCAGATTGCCAAAAATGGTTCCATGTTGTGTGCGCTAGAATAAAAAATGAATAAACGAAATTCATTTGTAAGCTTTGCATCACTTCTTACATGATATTCAAGTAACTCGCAATTAGTTCCATAATTTCTATTCTTAATTACTGATAACTTTGATTTATATTTTGAATACATTTTGATTTAAAACAATTACTCTTATTTTCAGATATTTGATTCCTTATATTCCATTGTTGTTATTGTGTTTGTTTCATTAATCGCAAACTTTATTTTTAATAAAATTATTTATAAGTCGAACCTTGCTATAGTGAACCGAGGATATAGTGAGCACTTGGATGTAGTGAACTTTTTTAGTGGTCCCCTCCGAAGTCCCATTTAACTAATGTTATTTTATGCGCTTAAAGTGGACAGCTGGGAATTTGGTAGTTCGTTTATAGTGGACTGAAATTTTATTTCCCCAGATTTTTTTTTTCAGTTCTCCAACTTTAAATTTGCACTAAATTTGATTGAAAATGACGGCATTACTTTACATTGTGTCCAATCTAACTCTTTTAGTCCAGTCATTTGGTAGAAAATAGGGGAAAGTTTTGGTGTAGATTTTATATTTGGTGCCTTTATGTTTTTTGGGTCGCTGAACACGAATCTGGAGTTTGCCAACAAAATTTATCCCGGGAAACACTTTTTTTGGCAAAACATTGGAAAAAAAAAAACGGGATTTTCTTAGTTTTTTTCAAAATAACTTCAAAATTATGCATTTTACGCAAAAGTCCTCAATACATAAATTAAAGAAGATAAAATTTCCTACATTTTACGTATTAAAAGTTTTTTTCTTTGATCAATGGTTTAGCCGTGACAACGCCGCAAAAATGGGTGTGAAAACAAAAAAATTCTGAAAAACGGGAATTACGGCAGTGCACGGTGTGTGATTTATCGATTCTAGCTGGCCAAAATTATTTTTGTCGTCAATATAGTCGCATCGCCATGAAATTGAAAAATGTTATTGATATTCACTATTGAATGTTAGGTATTGTAAAATGTTGCGCGTAGCAGTCATAATTTCGTTACAGGGACATTCAAAAGTATTTCATTATATTACGGCCTATGGGGAAAAATCGTTTATGGTGGTTTTTAATAATGCTTCATAATTTCTAACACTTTGAAATTTATATACATACCTATGAAGTGCACTACATAATGATTCCTTATAAAATATGGTATGGGTAATATTTATCGATCGTTTACAGGGGCACTAAAAAAAATTATGTTACATTACGGTCTATGGAGAAAAATTGTTTCTGGTGTATTTTGTTCATGTTACCACCTTTTCAAAAGTATTTAAATTGATATATATCTCGAGGTGCTCTATAGGATGCTTACTATTGAATAGGATGTGCCATTGATCTTTCATATACAGGGGCACACAAAATAAATCAGTTATGTTTTTCTCTGTATGAACAATAATTGATGGAAGTGCGTTTTCAGTTGTGGAACACTTTTTAAAATTTTAAAAATGGCATACTATTTAGCGTGTATAAATTCTGTAAATCATATATAGGGCTGCACAAGACATCTATATACCCGCTTATTGACGGAAATTGCTAACGAGGAATTTTCAACTGTGCTATGCGTTCACTAACAGTTCTAAATTTAGCAAATTGTGAATTATATGATAAATCTTTAGTTCATATGCAGAGATGTACAACATTTTTAGCTATTTTTTCGATTTTGGTTGTAATTGTGTTTTCAAACGTGTTATATGTTTTACAAATTATTACTTAGACATCGTTTTTCACGTTATTAAACTACGAAGTTTCATTATAGTAGCCCGAATGCATTATAAAATGTTCCATAATCTGATTGACGCATGATTTTACGTTCTTCTTGATAATTTTAATGATACTTTCTTAACGGTATGGAAGCTAAAGTGATAAAACTATTTTTGTATTATTATAACAAATTCTAAAATTTCTTTTTCTAAAATGTAAGGTATGGGACAAACATTCGACAGCATTAATGAAAATTGCTTTGTTGCATATTCTGTTGTATATTCATATTTATTTCTGCACAAACCTTAAAGGAAACCTAACAGGAACCTTATGTAAAGATAGGGAATCATAAGATATCATGATTAATATATCATGAGAAAATGCCTACATTATGTTTTGCATTGTATCAAATCTGAATTTGGAGAATTTGTCTGGATCAATTTTGTAACCACTCAGAATTTGCAGCCAAGTAATATATTTTAAATGATTTTGTCCTGATATATCTACATACAACTGGCAATTTTTGTCCAAATTTGGTCATAAATGTAAACATTTTGCTCTTGCAAAACTTCATGTGCTCTTCATTGTAATTTTCCTCTATAAACAAAATATTTTCAACCAAATTCACATTTTCGTTACATTTTAAACCTTGTTGCCGTTGCATAATGGTGCAAAAGTTTATTTGTGTGATTAACTTAAATTCTGCTGTCTTTGATTTAAAAAAAAAAAAAAAGGTACTTGAACTAAAATGCCAAGAAAAAGTCATGCCACAAGGTACAAAATATTTTTGATTAAAAAAAAACATTTATTTTATACTATTGGTAGTAATAAAAACATCCACTAATTCCATACGTCTATTTTCTATGCTGTAGATGTCGGTGAAACGCAGGGACCCTCAAGTAAAAGAAAGCGGAAATAATATTTTTTTTGTTTTTTAAATAAACGTGCTTACTAATGTACACGTTTATTTATAATTAAATAATGATTCATAATGAGTCGTCTTATTTATTATCAGCAACTTCATTGTAAAATGTAGTCATTCATATAATCTTTAGTATAATTTATAGTCAATGCTTGTGTAAAATGGTCAGTTTTCATGTTAAATCTACGTACAGCGGTGTAATTCCCATTTTCTCTGAATTTTTTGATTTTCACTGCCATTTTTGTGGCGTTGTCACGGCTAAACCATTGATCAGAGAAAAAAAACTTTTAATACATAAAATGTAGGAAATTGTATCCTCTTTAATTTATGCATTGAGGACTTTTACGTAAAATGTATAATTTTGAAGTTATTTGGAAAAAAACAAAGAAAATACCGTTTTTTTCCCGTTTTTTGCCAAAAAAACGTGTTTCCCGGGATAAATTTTGTTGGCAAACTTCAGATTCGTGTTCAGCGACCCACAAAACATAAAGTCGCCAAATATCAAAACTACACCAAAACTTTTCCTTATTTGTCCTTTTTGAGCACCTAATGCCTGGACTATTTCACGCTCATCGCCTTAAACTAGGTCGAACAAGTTGTTTAACAGCACACACCTCTTCTTCCTCCCGTTCCAGGAACAAAACTCACTTTTGCTGCAACTCTTGCTGCACACGAGAAAAATTTGGATTTTTTGAAGAAACTACGTGGGGCTGAAACGGAAAACGTGGAAGAAGCTTTGTTAAAATGGTTCAGCATTCAGCGGGATAGAAATCTTTCTGTGACCGGACCCATACTTCAAATTACAGCGAATGAGTTTGCCGAAAGATTCGGAGAAAATGGTTTTGTGTGTCCTAACGGATGGCTGAATTGGTTAAAAAAAGGAACAATATTTCTTGTGGAAAGATTGTTGGTAAAGCAGCAAGTTTTTTCACATCGGATGTGGAAACGTGGAATGCTCAAATATGGGCGGATGTATCCAGGATTATGAAGAGAAGGATATCGTTAATGCTAAAGAATCTGGATTGTTTTACAAAATGACTGTCGATCAGACGTTAAAATTTAAAGGAGAAACGTGCACTAACGGGAATCTCTCGAGAGTGAGAATAACTGTTCTTGTAATTGCAAATATGAACGGTTCAGAAAAGCGAAAATTAAGTGTCGTGGGTAGATCCCAAAAGTCGATGTGTTTTAAAAATGTTAAAAAACTGCCCGTTAACAACAAAGCCGATCAAAAATCCTGGATGACTTCCAACTTCTTTGAAGAAGAACATCGACAATTGGACAAAAATTTGTTGAACCAAAAACGTAAATTGTTGTCCTTGTAGACTATTGCACAGCTGATCCCCACTTAGAAATTCTGAAGTGCTCGTTTTTTCCCCTTCAAATCCGACATTTGTGCTTCAGCCCATAGACCAGGGCGTTGTTTGCAGCCTGAAGTCCCACAATAGGAAACAGCTAGTGATGCATGTTTTAGAGAACTACGAAGAGAAGAACACGAATATAACATTTCTCTTTGGGAAGTAATCCTTCCGCTGGTAAAGTTATGGAGACAGGCGACATCAGCAACAATCCGCAACTGTTTCCGAAGCGCAGGTCTTTCGGAGGATGTGTTGTTGGGTTGTTGGACAGGAAATATGTCAATGTGGAAGACGAAGAAAACTTACTGTGGCTGGAAAGGCATAGTATGAGCATTTTTCCATAAACGTTGCTGAGCACTTCGAATCTTGCGATGATGAAGTGTACACTTCCGGTATTGTATCTGAAGTTAAACAAAAGAATGACGTTGAAGACTTAGAAGAGGTTGTTGAATAAGATATTGAAATTTCGGCTTCTTCTATCTCGGGAGTGAAATCGTCAGTGAATATCCTGAACATTATTTTTTTGTATAGAAAATGTGGACCAGAAATATTGGGTTCTTTACTAATTGTTCATAAATAAATTGATGAACTCTACATAAAGTTGAATTGCATTCTATCAAAAATCAATAATTTCTTCCATTAAATTAAAGAAAAAAAACCCATCAAGTTTTCATAAGCAACTATTTTTCTTTTTAATACTTGATATATTATCTATTTAATTAGTTAATAATTTGTAAGCAAATTACGTATTATTGCAATCACTGTTTTAATAATAGTATACCATATGCTAAAAAAATATTATTTTCAAAGAATTTGGACATAGTGAACCATCGGTTATAGGGAACATATTGCTGGGTCCGTAGATGGTTCACTATAGCGGGGTTCGACTTTATTCCCTAATCATTAAAACAACCTGATATTGTTTGGTCCAGTTTAGGAGGCTGGGGGTCCAACTTAAGTGACAGGTTGCTAAATTTGGAACACTTATGACAATTTTTTCAAATTAAAATAAAACTTAAGATTTTCAAAAAGAAATTTATCTAAAGATTTATTTAATTAGTAGATGAATAGATTGACCCCGTCTAGTGATGTTTTTCAGATATTTCAAAAATTAAGGGAGTTACACCTGCAAATAAATGAAGTGGTCCAAATTCAACTATTCTCCCCAAATATTTTAGTAAAAAAATTTGAACAATACAAAATTACAAAGGCCATTTAAAGATATAAAACTGACATTTCCTTTTTTCCTGATCGAATGAATGATAATTTTATTCTAATTGTGTTATTTGAAACTTTTTCTAGCGTGATAGCTAAGTTTATCGACTATTATCCGTCTTTCCTCAATAATGGTCGAAATTTTTAACCACTTCCAGTTTTTCCTTCTTGTAAAATCTATAAACATTCATATTGTCTCTTTCATTGAAATGAATTTCAGAAAACAAATTCTAATGACGTAAAATGTTTTTGGGAATCGCTTTTACAAGATATGAATTACTTAAATATTCCTCTAAATGATATTTTGTATTTGGCTGCCATTTTTAACCTTTGAATAGAGACTGGATTACATGTCACTTTCAAAGTTTCTATATACAAATAATTTTTAATTACAGTTGATAATGTCAGTAGACTTTGAATACAGTAGGAACATTTACATATATGTAATCCATTACATCTGTATAATAAATTATTATAATAGCCATTTTTATAATAAATCATTTTAATTCAAGTTGAGTAAAAAATGTTTATACTGAAAGGAAACTTTATTAATTAAGCCAAAATCACAGCTACTTTCAGCAAAATGCAGTACTACATTTATAAACTAAATATTTGAAATGAAATTTAAATAATAATTTAAATTAAAAAAAAATTTCCACTGGAAAAGTAGAAATATTTAAAATCATGGCTGCGAAAATTTCATATTCAAAGAAAAAAAATCAAGTCTTGATAAAAACACATTTATTATTCCCTTTTATAGAATAAAACATAATATTTCGATGAAAAATTATCGAGTAATTCAAAATCACACATTCCATTTGAGGCCATAAAACTGATTTTTTTTTCTTAAGAGAATGATTCTTAAGTTTCATCTTTTGGTTATTCCAAACTTTTTCAAATATAATATCTAAGATTATCGACTATTATCCAGAATTTATACAATAATGACCGACATTTTTACCCCACTTGCAGTTTTTCCTTTTTCTAAGGGCTATAATATCTCATATTATTTCTTTTATTGAAATGAATTTTTAGAAAAAAAAAATCTACTGGCGGGAAATGTTTTCGGTTATTACAGTTGCAAAATATGAATTGCTTAAATGTTAGCCTAAATGTTCTTTTGAGTTTAAATTGCTTCCCTTTTTTAACATGTCATTTTTAATAGAGATTGGATGACACATTTATTTAATCGTACATTCTATACTCCTCCGAAATGCAAGAAGCAAATATTTTCTGGTATATATATTTATTTATTTACTTTAGTATTTTATTCTGAGAAATTTCCTGGAATCAGTAAAACATTCTTTTGTGATGCTGAAAGAAAAGACAGATATAACAAAAATGTGTTATTATTATTTTTAAAGTTTTTGCATACAAGTAATTTTTAATTATAGTGGAAATTTTCGATTTTACTGAAGCGCTATTTAAAATAATACATTTCATTAGCACTTGGCTACAGTGAAAGCTTTTATTTAGAATATAATTCATTCTATCTTTAATATAAATTGTGAATTCTTTTAATTCGAGCTTTGTAAGAAATTTTTAAACCGAGAGAAAGAATTATTATATAGATCAAAATTATTGCTACTTTAGATAAACGGCCATAAATTATGTTATAAAAAATATATGTGTGATGAAGATTATATAAAGTTTTAAATTTTATAAAATAAGCTGTAATTCACAAATATTTTCAAACTATAGCTCAAAAATTTTCTATACTAAAAGAAAATTAAACTATAAGTATGTTGATAAAAAGACATATTTCTTTACTTCTTTTATATAATACCACTTAAATACGATGAGGAAAAATTATCATTCAATTTAAAACCACGATGAAAATTTTAAGCCATAAAATTCATATTTCAATATATCAGTAATTTGTTTTTCATGAGGGAATGAATCGTATTTTTTTCTCAAAAGGCATTATTTCAAACTTTTCTAAACGTAATATCAAAGATTATCGACTATTATCCAGAATTCTTTCTATAATGTTCGAAATCTTTGAACCATTTCCAGTTTTTCCTTCTCATGTAAGCTAGAATCATTCATATAATTTCTTTTATTGAAATGAATTATGGAAAAAAAATTCTACTGACGGAGAATGTTTTCGGGAATTACAGTTGCAAGATATAAATTGCTTAAATATTCCCTCAAATGGTCTTTTTAGTGCAAAATGGCTTTCATTTGTTCCGGTATCATCACTGAATGGAGACTGGATGATACAGTTTAACGTACATTTTATAACTGCTCTGAAATGCATGTTCGGTTTTTTAAGAATATAAACTTTGATAAAAGTAAATATATTATTTTTTTATTTCATTCTACGTTATTGTGTGAAAATTCACAGATTTAGTAAAGCATGATATAAGTGTATCTGAGAAAAAAGCCAAATGTAAGTATAATATATTATTTTTCTTTTTTTAAAAAATAATATTATTTGGATTTATCTACATATTTTTCTCGGTGATTCTTGAAAGTGTATTTTTGAGTAAAATGACGTTTCTGATAATTTTTTAAAAAATGAAGAGAAATTGACTTCTCACAATTTTTTAACATTATTTTTAATGTCAAAATGTAAAGTAATTATTTTACGCAATCAGACTTTCAAATTATCTCTAGTACTGTGGGTTTTTTTTTCGGAAAGTACCATTGAATTGTGCTTCGATTAGCAAAACAAGTTTTTGTGAAACTTTATAAAGCATTTTTAAAAATTTAAGTGCCCATCTATAATAACGCTAGTATAAAAACAAAGTCATGCCTTTGGCGAATTTAAAGTAAGTTTAAAACTTGCCATGTGAGTTACATATATTATTGAAGTATTGTGGCATGTTCGGTATTGAAAATGAAGCATACAGTATGTATAGTTCATTTACAGGGACTCACAAAGTAATTCATTTGTACTATGGTCTAAAGTAAAATATAATTTCCAATGTATTTTAATGAGGTTACACAACATATTGAAATGATATGCACCACAAAGGCGCATTGCAAAATGTTTACTGTAGAATATGGTGTGTGTTACTGTTGTGCTGAAACAGACAACCCATGCAAGGTCGGGCGAAAGTTGGGTGAATAGTATAAATGATAGAAAATATTATCCCGTTCTGCGTTGTGAAAGAACAAATGGGATAATATTAATTAATCAAAAAAACAAAAACAAAAAAAGAATTTGGAATAAGGTAAAATTGGCAGTAACGCAAGGACGACTTATTTACCGTTCTAAACTGTAATTTAGGATTGGAAGGTTGCTAAAACAAATATTTAATTTAGTAATTTTCTGATTTAAATTTCTCAATAATCATAAAATTGATTAACATCTGAAAAGAAAAGAATAAAGGAAAAATTCTAAGAAAAGACATTAAGTACATACATACAATTTTTATTTTCAAACACATAGTATTCAAGTTTAAAATATTTGTTCTGTTGATTCAACATTATTTTCGAATTTTCATCAAACTTATTAATTTTCATAATGTAAATTTTTAAGTATAATATTCAGATATATTTTCATTTTAATTATCCTCCCTAATTAAAATTCTCACAGCACAAATCCATTCAGAAATATGGGCTACATAGCCACAATGTTAATATCTCAACTTTTAATATTATTCTTCTTCTTCTTATTATTTAATGCTTATTGAGGTTAATATTAGGTTGAGCAAAAAGTTCTAGGACATTTTTAATCTAATAGTTACCAGAATTTATATCGTATATAGGAGTACTAGTGGTATATCTATAAGGGTTCAGGAATTTCGGCTCCAAAATGCCTATTGAAAAGTATTATTGCAGTGTGTTAATCCGTCATTATTGGAGAAAAGATCTAACGATCTAGAAAGCCGTCGATGAGATTAAAGATAGTGAAGGTGCTGGTACGGCAACAAACTTTGTACTTCCAGCAAATCCGGAATCTGGCAGAACGATGGCGGAAAGTCGTGAACTATGATGGCCTCTACTTTGAAGAATAGTACTTGTTGCTTTTGTTGTTAATTTGCGCATCACAACGCAACTTTCATAAATTTCCCAGAACTTTTTTCTAAACCTAGTAATATACCTTTTTTTCAAATTTTGAATATAAGATTTATAGCAATTGAAATTATTCACATATACATTATGTTACACAAACTGAATGATGGTCATATATACAAAGTAATTAAAATTATTCTCACCAAATACTTTAGTAAGACAGAGCATGATGCTCATCTAGGGTTTACTTAAAAGTTCGGATGATTCACTGATCGATTGTCCAACTGAACAGAAAAATTTATAATTGTCCTTTCGGGTTTTAACGTTTGATCAATCACACTTGTTTCTGTATCACACACTATCCGAGTCAGTGTATTTGTTTTGTTTAGAGTCTAATAGCAGTCACTTATCTGTAGCAGAAATGTTCTTCCGTTCGTAGTCACTTGTGAATGCTCTCTTGTTTGAATCTTCTTCCGTGAATTTTTTTTCTAACTATTTCGCAAAACTTCAGTCAAGCTGTATGTTATTTCCGACCAGTCATTTTGGAATTCCAAATTTTCTGGATCTTGAAGGATTGATATAAAGTTGTTCATCTTTAGCGAACTTCCTCTTCATGGTTTAAGTGCTATGAAATTATATCAAAGTATTTTTATCTGGAAGAATCTGTATCAGGTTTTGCAGGAATTTGTTGACTTGTGAAAAACAGCATAATTATGAAAAGTTTCGGGACTTATAGGAACAAAGACATTCTGTAGAGCAAGTATAGAGACTTAATAAAAAAAATTGAAAGTATCTTACTCAGTAACTGACTGTGGGATGGCTTATTTGAAACAACTTCAATTCTCCCATTCACCGCTTCATCTCGCTACCGCATTGGTACTTTTCAGTTCATAAATGTGGCTCGTTTACAGCCAATTCTTGGGCGTCTCATGCTTCTTCTTTGCATAGATAATTTGTATTATGATTTTGGGGTTTTGTCTTCGCGTGGGATAGTTGCCACGCACGTTGAAGTCCAATAAATTTACTCTTGTAGGTCATAAATTTCTTGCTTAAGAGCATCGTAAATTTTTGTCACTGCCTACTGTTCTGCTCTTGTCACAATATGGCGTGTTTGGTGCATTTTATTGACTCTAATTGCCCTATTTTGTCTGGAGTATTTGGAGATTTGTATTACACTGTTCACATGCATATAAAATGTTATAAAAATTCCAATTATTAATTTCATTATAAATTCTAGTTATTAATCTTATTATAAATTCCAATTATTAATCTTATTATAAAATAAATTCAATATTCGTAATCCTTATATTTTTTACAAACAAAATAAAACCTATAAACACATATTTATCTATATAGGTACCCATTATAATAATTATTGATTTTAATATACAAATGTTATTGGGAGTTTTTCCAATTTAATTTAATTTATTTATTTCATAAAGACATATCTTTCGAAATTCAATTAATTACTTTTGAATAATACTGGATTGTGCTGATTTGTTTAATCCTTCTATATATAAAAAAAGTTTTGATTTGGAAATGGGCCAATGAAAATCTGCGTAGATATTCCCAACATATCGGCATCCAATTTGAATGCTTAAGCAGGGTCTTTCTTCGTTAATATTAAAAAAACTGTTGCATACAAAAATATGACGGTAGTATTATAGAGAAATGTTTGATAAACACGCTGATGTAGACAGTTTTCAAATCGAAGAATTATTTTAAGAGATATTTAATGCCAAAGTTGAATAAAATTGTTCCATAAAAAAGTTTTGTAGGAGCAAAAATGTACATAAGAATTTAATCATTTTTAGATCATTTTAAGCGTCAGAATTTCCCGGTGTGTAGACTGTATTTAGTTTTCAAATTTGAATCATTTTTAAGGTTTTATTTCTATTTTAAATTCAAATTTTGAGCATTTCGAGAGATATTTTTTACATATTTTAGAAAATTGCATTAATTTAAACTGTTGCCAACTGTATAAACAGCGAAAACAATAATGTTTGCTTCAAATTAAAAATTTATTTTACACGTGACAATTACAAACAGAAAATATAAAAAGCAGGAACTCATTGAAAATTACGTCATAAAAACTATATTTACACGTGAATTTTACACGAGAAAGAATATTTTTAAATAATAATTTCATTAACATGCGTTAGAAGTCTTAAATAGGAAAATTTACGTCACATTACACTTATTATGTAAAATGAACAAAAAATAATATTGTAAAACAGTTTAAATTTAAAAATTGCGCGAGACATTATTTGATATTTTATGATGATCATAATATTTCATTTCTAACAAAAGTATTTTTACGTGAATATTAAAAAGAGAAAGAAAAGTTTGGTAAAAATTACATCACATTATAATTGTCAGATTCAAATTATAATTCAATCTTCCGAAATCTTTTTAAAGCCGATCAAATTAGCGTGCTGTTAGAGTCTGCGGTGTCTGAACGGGGGTTGACGAGCATAGCTCGTAGGGGGCAGAGCCCCCTAGTTCTTTAAAATTAATTAACAAGCTTTGTCGTATAGTTTTCTATACGACAGTTAGCAGAAGTAAATTACCAGTTGTGTTATCCATTTTCAAATACTAATTTTAGGAACATTACTTGTTGTGTATAAATTCTATTGATCATATAAAGCGTTGCACAAAAGAATGGAGTATAGTACCGCTTATTGTTGAAAATTGCTCAAAAGAACTTTTCAGCTGTGTAATGTGTTTCCTAATTAAACTAAAATTTACTAAATATTAAAGACGTGAATTATTACATTGCTAACAAAGCGTAAACCAACTTAGTGAAAAATGTCGAAGCCGGGAATCGAACCCGGGCCCCTGGAATAGATCTCCAGTGCTATACCACTAAACCACAAGAACGATGCCCAGCTTGGCATCTCTCACTTATATAAGTCGGTAAGGCTGCTACTGCAGCACAAGATGGAAAAGTCTCCATGAGCACACAATCTAGTGGCGTAACATGAGACGCAAATGAACCCAGCATCGGTGAATATACAATTTTTTTAATTAATTTTTTTTAAACTTACCGACCTTACCTTACCGACCTATATAAGTGAGAGATGCCAAGCTGGGCATCGTCCTTGTGGTTTAGTGGTAGAGCACTGGAGATCTAT
This sequence comes from Maratus speciosus, assembly GCA_963932465.1. Taxonomy (NCBI): domain Eukaryota; kingdom Metazoa; phylum Arthropoda; class Arachnida; order Araneae; family Salticidae; genus Maratus; species Maratus speciosus. The sequence goes on from OZ010786.1 coordinate 331,790,730, forward strand.
TCCAGGGGCCCGGGTTCGATTCCCGGGTTGAACATTTTTCACTAAGTTGGTTTACGCTTTGTTAGCAATGTGATAATTCACGTCTTTAATATTCAATATTTTCAAGCGTAATTTCGCTGCTGAAAAGTAGTTGAAAAATTAATTTAAAAAAATAAAATTTACTATCCTACGTGGTATATATACCAATCTGTAAATCAGGGCTTCATAAAATAATTAGGGTATTTTTAGACTATAGATGACAATTGTTTAAATTGGGTTTTCAAATGTGTTATGCACTTTCCAAATTCTTTATCTTTAATCAATTCCCTAAAAAAGAGATTGAACTTATTCTCTAAAGCGAAAGCTGAGTTCCCGGGGCGGTCATCCCTGGTCATACCTTGTTCATTTGGATATCATAATTCAGTTTATTAAACAGTGAAGACTCGTTACACTATTCTTAAATAACAGAGAAGTATTTTATAAAGTAATCTTCAAGCACGATTTTTTCTCTCGTTAGGTTTTGTTTTGTTTTGACTTTGTTTTTAATTTTGTGATAAATTGTTTATAAAATTAAATAAAGGTCAGTTTGGGTAAAAAATTTCCTCAAATTTTACGAAACTAATTATATTAGATATCATTATGACCGGAGTGATTTTTGCTGTTTTGATAGCGGGTTGGCGTACATAATTTGGCGTACTTTTACTTGTCCATGTTGTTAATATTTTAAGCTTAAACAAGTTTAATATCTATTTTCTCTACTTTTGGTGATCATTTTCTCTATATTATTTTGCATATAGGGAAAGTTTCATTTCTCGTCGAAACAGGGAACTTCCATTTCTCGTCGAATATCCGATACATAATGGTATATAAACACAGATACAGATATAGAAAAACACGTATAAACATAAATCGGATTGAAAACCATTTGACAATAGGTAATACTCTGAAATTATGTCAGGCTTTAACAATCTGAATAATACTCATAGTTTAATAATATTTTGCTTCCAACATAAACATGATAAAAGTTTCATTTAATGAGATAAAAATTAATTAAACATTAAAAGCTTTAACCCTTTTTTAAGATAATCTCAAGAACTGTTTAAAATAAACATAATTTTCTATGAATAATATAAATCCTTATTAAATCATCAAACTAAAAAAATAAATACACAAATAAACAGAATCATTTATAGTGACTTAACAAAATCAATTTCACAAAAAGAAATACATATTTCATAGATTCTTTCATTCGTTAACACTTGATACAAACATTTTAATTTTACATAAAACAATAAAAATCATATTAAAACGTTAAACTAAAAGATAACTACATAAATTACATGATTTATAATGACCTAAGAAAATAAACACATATTTCATAGATTGTATGTTTCGTATGCACTTGTTAGAAACATTTAAATTTTACATAAAAAGAAAATAAAAATCTTATTAAATAGTTAAAGTAAAAAAATAAATACATAAATATAAAAAAACATATTTACAGTTACTTTACGACGTCGGCCCGACAAAAAAAAAAAAAAAAAAAAAAAAAAAAAGTACGCATTTGATAGATTGTACGTTTCGTATACATCTTCGTACAAACCAGAAAATATATTTTTTGTTATTTGACAAAAATATGTCAGTGACAGTACATTTTCTTTATTTGTAGAACTATTACAAAGACAGCAAATATTATTTTTATTGTAAACAGATGATTAAAAATAAATAAATAGCATCCGTTTTCTTTGGGTTTCTTTTAATTGAACAAATCGGCGTGATTTTGGATGTCGCGAGATCTGAACTGAGGTTGGCAAGCGCAGCTGGCAGGGAGCAGAGCCCTCAGTATTTTAAATGCATATTTCATCTTTTTATTCATTTATTCCGTAACTCACAATGCAAAAATACTGATATAATAAAAATCCCTTTAGTAAATAATAGATTTGAAAATCGAATTCATTACAAAGCGCTTAATTTAATCATCGGTTTAGAGGATTGCACTTATCCTCTAAAGCGAAAGCTGAGTTCCCGGGGCGGTCATCCCTGGTCATCCCTTTTTATTTGGATATCATAATTCAGTTTATTAAACAGTGAAGTCTTATTACACTATTCTTAAATAATAGGGAAGTATTTTATAAACTAAGCTTCAAGCACGAATTTTTCTCTTGTTAGGTTTTGTTTTGTTTTGACTTTGTTTTTAATTTTGTGATAAATTGTTCATAAAAATAAGTAAAGGTATGTTTGGGTAAAAATTTTCCTCAAATTTTACGGAACTAATTATGTTAGATATCGTTATGACCGGAGTGATTTTTGCTGTTTTGATTTCAGGTTGGCGTATATAATTTGGCGTACTTTTACTAGTCCATGTTGTTGATATTTTAAGCTTAAACAAGTTTAATATCTATTTTCTCTACTTTTGGTGATCAATTTCCCTATATTATTTTACATATAGGGAAAGTTTCATTTCTCGTCGAAACAGGGAACTCCCATTTCTCGCCAAATATCCGATACAGAATGGTAGAAGAAAAGTCCAAATACCGGCTATCACTTTTGTTTTTAATCTAGATCATACAATTTTCAAAATTAATAAAATAAAAAGTGACAGCAGGGTACCTTGACACGTCTTACACCTGTTTAGAGAAAAAAAAAAAAAATCCGTTAAAAAGGCGTTTTCTGTTTATAAAAATCAAAATTCCGAAAGTCTTCAAATTTTGAGTTTTTAAAATGGGGTCTAAATACCGGCTACCTAAGTTTTTTTCAAAAGATTACGCAAATAGAGCTAATGACGATTATTAAGCAATAAGAATATTATTTTAATAAATTGTATTGATCAATAACATTTGTTATGCACAGAAAAAATACTCAATATTTTAATAAATAAGTATTTTTGTCAAATTTCTAAAATTTTTTACGACTGTCTCTCACAGTCTTCTTCCCATTATGTTTCTAATTTTGTTTTTTAACGTGTAAAACAAAAAAAAGCTTGCTGATTGAAATGAGAATTATTTTATCTGAAAAAATCAAAAACATAATATCACTCTTTGCGTCGGTATAGTCCCTATCAGTAAACATATCACATTCTTAACATTGAACCGAGAATCCCCTTCCCCATTCTTGTCCACAGAGAAAGCACCCATGCAGAAGACACAAATTTATCATCTTCCTCTGTCGGATATTTCCCTTTTTCACCTTTATAACCCTCTTGATGCGTAATTGTTTTGTCAAAATAGCTTCAAAAATTGCGTATTTAACACCATCGCGACGAGCGTTTTTAAAAAATTTTTATTCTTTCGTCACCGGTTTTTCAAAACAAAAATTTTTTTCTAATTTAACCGGGAAAATGCTCCGATTAAATAAGGCAAAATTTACAATAAAAATTACTGGTGGGAATAATCAAAGAGGGTTAATTAGACGGAAAAAATGCATTCCCGAGGAAATCTCGGGTTGAGCAAAGTTTGTTACTTTTACGTTGCCCTAGGAAATCTCGGGTTGCGCAGCGATGGGGTTAAAATCAAATTTCTGCCTCTTTCGTCTGGTTTACTCTGTCATTTTTTTAATTTCTCTTCACATTTATTAAAGGCAATTTTGTAGTGTCAAACAGCGCTTTTTTGGAAAGTGATCCGGTAACCAGTGTCGGTCCTGAAGAATTACTGCCATGGTTGCTTTTTTCATATTGCGAAATGGGACTGGAACTATTTCTGAACCATTTAAATTAATTTATTAATTATGGAACTATTTAAATTAATTTATTTTCTTCCCCTTCAAGCAGAGCAACCGAGAGAGGTCCAAATACCGACTAGCCGGTATTTAGACCATTCTAGGTAGCCGGTATTCGGACCACTGCTATGGTTAAGTTAAAACCGGTATTACTCATTAATAAAATAAAGTATACCAATAATGTGCGCGTGGCAATTGAGAGCTAAATATGTCTAGAAAATAACTTAATCAACAATTCAAGCCAATATACGATCAGTATATTTAAAAAAAATGAGAAACACATATCTGAAAAACTTTTGATGTACCAGATTACGTAGATTAGACACTTTTGCATTTACTATTTGTAAATGACACGGACTTCAGCGACGTACTTTTCGTAACTTTCTTCTCTCAATTAAAGTTACAAACTCTGCCTATCACCGCTTGGCTGCGCTGCGCTCAGTTCTCAGAACACCTAGTAGCCGGTATTTGGGCCCTAGCCGGTATTTGGACCTTTTCCTCTATATAAGCACAGATACAGATATAGAAAAATACGTATAAACATAAATCGGATTGAAAACCATTTGAAAATAGGTAATACTTTGAAATTATGTCAGGCTTTAACAATCTGAATAACACCCATAGTTTAATAATAGTTTGTTTCCAACTTAAACAGGATAAAAGTTCATTTAATAAGATAAAAATTAATTAAACATTAAAAGCTTTAATCTTTTTTTAAGATAATCTCAAGAACTGTTTGAAATAGACATAATTTCATATAAAATAATAAAAATCCTTATTAATTCATCAAACTAAAAAATAAATACGCAAATAAACATAATCATTTATAGCGACTTACAAAATCAACTTGACAAAATGAAATACATGGTTCATAGATTGTTTCATTCGTATACACTTGGTACAAAAATTTTAATTTTACATAAAACGATAAAAATCATATTAAATCGTTAAACTAAAAAAATCCCTGCCGGCCCGGTCTACAGGCAGAGGTAGATTTTGAAGTCAAATATACTAATTTCACAAATAAAAACTAAATCATGATTAGAGATAAATCCACTTTAACAATTTTATCTGGCCACTTTTGACGAGTTTTTATTTCATTTTTATATAATAGCTGGTTTTATCAGAATCATGTTAGGGCGGTATTCAAAAAAATACATTTCCATGCTCAAGAACTCGAAATTTTCTGACATAATTCCAGATTCATTTATAATAAAAAAAAATATATATGTATGAAACTTGCTGACGTGACTTTTGAAGAGATTTATAAGCGACCTGTGTTTTTATTTTTTGTTCAATTAATTAAAACTTGATATATAAACAATTATTTTCTCAGAAGGACAATATTTTTCGTTTCTAACACAATCGCTTCGGGAAATTCCGTTCAAAATGCCGACTTTGGCATAATTTTTGAAATATATTCTGCCTCTATCAAAAAATCGATCATTACGATGCATTATATAGTTTCTGAGTAAGAGAATCTACCAAATGGATGCGTTTGAGAGCAAAAATGAATTTAAAAATGAGTAAGAAAATAAGCAGCTTGGATTTGAGTGCATCCTTAATACAATGATTTTTCCGACACAATCCGCTTCGTAAATTCGATTCAAAATGCCCTTTTTAACAGCATTTTAAAAAATATATTCTGCCTCCATCCAAAAATCGACCATTACGGTACATTATATAGTTTCTGAGTAAGAAAACGTACCAATTGGAAGCCTTTGAGAGCAAAAATGAATTATAAAATGAGTCAGAAAATAAGCAGTTTGGATTTGAATACACCCTTACTATGATGATTTTTTTCTTCAACCGCTATGTATTTTTAATTTGTGTTTTCTGTAAGAATTGGTCCTATCCAAAACTTGTCTACATAGATGTTGTAGACAATATTAAGAAGATATATCATAAATTCATGGGGATTTTATATCTTTTGAATTGACGGAGTTATTGATTTTTTTCTTCTTCAAACCCCCTTTTTGTTTTAGTTTTTAATTTTTTTTGCGGTACGAATTGGTCCTATCAAAAAATTGTGAATATAAAAGTTGTAGATAATGTTGAGATAATTTATAATAAATTTAATTGGATTTGACATCTTGAGAATTGAGGAAGTTATGAATTTTTTTCTCCCAAAAACCCTATTTTTTGCGCCCCTTGAGCCCATTTTTAACTATATCAAAAATCTGTGACACATAAATTTTTGGCCCTATTTTTTGAAGTAATAAAAACTTTAAACTGATTTGATATGTACAAAAATTAAGAAGTTATGGGGGGTTTTCTGTTTTCACAAACCCCTCCCTATTTCCATCCCCTTGGTCCGATTTTGCCCATTAACGATCTTGACCGAGATTTTATGCCCATTGATTTTATGTATCAGTTTGGAAGAGATTGGTGCAGAATTACGAAAGTTATCGTGTCCAGAAGAAAGTGATATATATATATATATATATAGATAGATAGATAGATAAAGTTTTTTACTGAGGGTGGTTTTGGGTTCTAGGAGTCATGATCGGTGTAGATCTGCAAAATTTTTTCAGAAATTCCAACATAGGAACGATCCCAATAGGTAGTATTTCATACGAAATCTACCTAAAAAAAGTACATAAATTACAGGATTTATAACGACTTGACGAAGATGACCGAAGAAAATAAACACATATTTCATAGATTGTATGTTTCGTATGCACTTGTTAGAAACATTTAAATTTTACATTAAAAAAAATAAAAATCTTATTAAATCGTTAAAGTAAAAAAATAAATACATAAATATAAAAAGAGCATATTTACAGTGACTTTACAACGTCGGCCTGACAAAAAAGAAATACACATTTCATAGATTGTACGCTTCGTATACATCTTCGTACAAACCAGAAAATATATTTTATGTTATTTGTCAAAAATAGCTCAGTGACAATACATTTTCTTTATTTGTAGAATTATTGCAAAGACAACAAATATTATTTTTATTGTAAAAAGATGATTAAAAATAAATAAATAACATCCGTTTTCTTGGGGTTTCTTTTAATTGAACAAATCGGCGTGATTTTGGATGTCGCGAGATCTGAACTGAGGTTGGCAAGCGCAGCTGGCAGGGAGCAGAGCCCTCAGTATTTCAAATACACTATATTGTCATTAATGACCGGCAACTTTCAATTTTAGACATTTTGTCGAATATTTAGAAATATATATGAGAGATACTTCTGGAATTTCAGGATTGAAAAGAACAGGTATGACCTCATATTTAGCAATGTCGATTTGATAGGGGGGGGGTAGGGTCCAACAAAAAATCAAAGAAAAAAATAATACTTGGGATCACCCTGCAAAATAAAATGCACGAAATGATCTATCGCTACAGAATATAAATAAACAGACATTGTGCAATATGTGTATTCTTTTGTGTAAGAATAGCATGTATATTAATAGAGATATAGCGATTTATTAAAAAATAAATAAAAAATTCTTGCATGTTTTTTGCTTATAACATGCAGGGTTTTCAACCAAATTTAACTCCGGTTTCAGAAAAAGTGACAAAATATAGTAGAAACAATATAGTGCAAATGAATATAAATATATTAAATATTTTAGGAAATATGAGTAGTTGTATGAAATAATTTTTTTCTGCGCATGCGCGAACGATAACAAGGATCATTTTACATAATTTAATAGTCAACTCTATGGAGCAACTTATTAAAAGAAATCTAGTCAAATATCGTAAAAATTCAGAAAGATATCGGCGTTAGAGTGAGCATAATTTTAGTTGTTCTCTAAAAGCAGCTGTGATAAGGGATTTTCCGCACATTGTCATTTTTAATTTAATTTTTTTTTCATTTTTTATTGATGCTTTAGTTCTTCTTGGATAACCACAAGAACTAGCCTATACCATGATCAAAAAAAGTATCAAAATCGAAGCATTTTTTCCAAATCTACTCGTTGAAACTCACTAAATACTAACTTTTTTTCTGAAAGTCAGTTAATAAGAAATGACAATTTGTGTAAAATCCCTTATCATTCAGCTGCTTTTAGAGAACAAGTAAAAATTTGCTCACTTTAACGCCGATATCTTTCTGAAATTTTACGATATTTGACTAGATTTTTTTTAATACGTTGCTCCATAGAGTTGACTATTAATTATGTAAAATGATCCTTATTATCGTTCACGCATGCGCAGATAAAAATTATTTCATACAACTACTCATATTTCCTAAAATATTTAATATATTTATATTCCAATTGCAGTATACTGTTTCTATTATATTTTGTCAATTTTTCTGAAACCGGCGTTAAATTTGGTTGAAAACCCTGCATGTTATAAGCAAAAACTTGAAAGAATTTTTTAATTTTTTTAAATAAATCGCTATGTCTTTATTAATATACGTGCTATTCATACACAAAATTACATATTGCACATATTGCACAATGTATGTTTATTTATATTGGGTAGCGGTCGACTATTTTGTGAATATTATTTTACAGGGTGATCCCAAGTATTACTATTTTTTTATTTTTTGTTGGTGCCCTAACTGCCCCCTTAACAAATCGACATTGCTAAATATGAGATCATACCTGTTCTTTTTAATCCGGAATTTCGGGAAGAATCTGTCAAGTATATTTCTAAAATATCAACAAAATGTCTAAAATTGAAAGTTGCCGGTCATTAATGGCTATATAGTGTACATAATTCTTCTTTTTATCCATTTATTCCGTCACTCACAATGCAAAAATACTGATATAATAAAAATCCTTTTAGTAAATAATAGATTTGAAAATCAAATTCATTACAAAGCACTTAATTTAAACATAACATTGTTCAAGTGTTATTAGACTTATAAAATTACTTATCTTTATAAAATAAATTAAAAAATAAAATTTCCACTTTCACTACAATGCTTATACTTAAAGAGAAACTTTTCATTATCAACCAATTAATTTGCATTGTTTCCGTTGAAAATGACGAAATTAGTAAAATATAGCATACTGTTAAGTTTCAGCGCCTTGTAAATTTGATATTAAATTAACTGCTGTAGAGATGAGCAGATAAACATTTATGTTTGACATCCGACAGAGACAACATTTATTTTCGTTTTTCAAAGATGTTTTTATGGTTTTTATAAAATATACGATGCATATTGTCTTGTTCAGTCATTTTTTTGCCTGAAGGGTTCTTCAAATACATTATACAGGACCTAAAACATAAGTTGTTTAATTATTTTAATTTCTTTGTGAACTTTTATAAAAAAATAATTTGATTACTTTTAGTGAGAAACGGATAATATTATGATAGTTTTTATCTATATTAATATCTATACATATTATGATAAGTATGGAAAAAGATTATATTTTTAAGTTACACTGATGCAATATTGATTCCGGCATCGATCTCAAACATAAATGTCGATTTTACTGCTATGGTTTTAACCATCAAAAATCGCGCAATTTCGATTTTTACACTATCGAATACGGGGGAAAATTTTTATTCAAATGTGATATATTTTAAAACACTATCTCAATTTACTGAGTGTTTAAGATTTTAAAAATGATTTTAAAGTATGGTTTTTATAATATATTAAATATATTGCTAATGCATAGATCTCAATTATGTAAAATTAACTCGTTTGTACTTAAAACTTTATACATGGTTCAGTGTTTGTTTTTGGCTGATACTTCATAATGAAATTAAGAATACAGAAATAAATGAATAATATAATATAAAATAAACACAAATTCAACAGATACGTAATAGAACGACGTGTTTTAACACTGACTAGGATAGGTCCCTAACTGCCAGATCGGGATTTTGTCGAGAGTGGTGTCGTTGGTAAGGTCTGACCATGGGGATCAAGGAAATACCACTACCCGTCCGACTGCAACTCGTGATGATTTATAGGCCGATGTATTTCTGTCATTTATTGATTTCTCCTGGTATCTAGCTACGCGGGGAAGACAATACGTGTTGTAGAAAAAGGAGATGACGGATTACAGAGATTACAGGGAAGACAGTTTATGCTTGATGGAAAAGGTAACCCCACGAATGGTAGTGCATTTCTGAATAGCAATGGCTGAAGCACGAGTGTTTCCAGCGCCAGGTACACACAATCAAAGGGGGTGCTTCGCAATTTTCCTAGTTGCTATTAGTTAAGTTAAAGCATGCTTGTGTAAACGATTTAAAGACGGGATCCGTTCCTCTAATTAAAGCCTTTTGAAAGGCATATCAACGCATGTCATCGAAGGTGGGCGAGGAGTTAGTTCCTGGTGTTCTTAAAGCATATTCCAAGTCAACGCAATCCAATTAGTTATACATGATTGTGAAAATGTGATCACAATCTTCTTACTAAAGGGAACATGGAATCTTATAGCGCCTTTCCTGCATAGCTAGCGACCTGGAGGAATCAATAAATGACAGAAATAGATCGGCCTATAAATCTTCACCAGTTGCATTTGGACGGGTAGTTGCATATATATTTCCTCGATCTCCCTAGTAAGAGTTTTCCAACGACAAAACTCTCGACAAAATCCCGATCTGGCAGTTGCGGACCTTTCCTAGTGAAATAATCAGAATAAAAAGGCTGTTGTAAGAAGCAAAATCATGGAATCTTTGTTCGAATTTTTACCTCTGGTATACGACTATTACTAAACTATTGCTTTGGATAAATTTCAAACCTTTATTTGGATGCATAATTGATATATTTTTCATGAAAAATTGCTTTGGTAGTTGCTTTTTTCGTTAGTGGGCAATCTAAAAAATATATTAAATGTAAAAAATCAGTTTCAGTTTTCAGTTTAAAGTAAAAATGGATTTCACTTATATTCTGTGTACCAGGCAGTATGTTTTGAAACCAGGAAAACCCAGATTGGGTTTCTATGGTATCACGGAACCTCAGGTTTGAATGATAAAGTGAAACAACATCGAACTGGCGTTATGAAAGTTTCTTATTCAAAAAAAAAAAAAAAAAAAAAAAAAAAAAAAAAAAGCTAATTGATATAAAACGGATCTAACTGCATTCAAATGTTTTGATAAACATCTGTATATTATCTTGAATAAGATTTATAGGCAATTTTCAGATACAATCAATTGAATAATTTTAATATCTTAGAAAGAAAAAGAAAATTATTTGGCCGTATCAGGAGTCACAACGAAGTTTTACCTGCTCATCTCCTTTAAAACATTTCAAAGATTTAAAAACAATGTGATATTTACAAGACATTAAGCATTTATTAACTTTCAAACATTTCGATTGTTTGAGTTGAAGCGTTTTATGATTTTATCATTTTTTCATAAAACAATACATTGCTATTATCTAAGAACACTTTGAGATTAGAAAATTGATTTTGAAATAATATGGAAGAATTATTTTTGATTCAAAAATACACTAACTGAAAAATGCATCTATCAATTTATTTACAACATTCAAACAACATTTCCGTCTCAAGAATGAGTCTCAACGAAAATCAAATTTAATCTGCAGAGAGTAACGTCTGAAAGAAAATGGAAGACTGTCTTTGAAGAAAGAGAATATGGAAATTAAATATTTCGAATGTGTTAAAAGAAAATATCTACAGTGCACTAAACTTCATAACGTTTCAATTCCGTGCTAATAATTTTAAGAAATAAAACAAATTATTCAAATGTAACAGTACTTTATCTAATATTGTAAATGCAAAATAATTATGTTAGACATGAATTCATGATTGCATCTAGCAGTGAATGTACTACAGAAAATAGCAGTTTTCAAAAAAAAAAAAAAAAATCATTGTCTTATAAATAAAAGAAGAATTTGTTTTTATTTAACGCTGAAAGTGTTTAATTTAAATAATATTTCATTTCAGTATTAGTACTGTTTTTTGAAATATTACTAAGTGCAAAATAAAACAAGTGGGCAAGTGTGATCGCAGAACGCGTAAAGGGTTTCGTTTAATATCTCTTTCAAAACACTTTATCCTTAAATTAACAAATAAAAATTGTTAATAGAAAATTAATAATTCCTTTTCCGTGAAATGTCTGTGCGAAAAAGCATCTCTTTTATAAGTTTAAAAATCGATTATTTCATAAATCGGAAAATTATGGTCCGATTTTTTTTTTATTTAGATTTTATGAATCAGCGTAGGTAATAACATCCGGATGCGAAACAACCAAATGTGTAAAATCAGTAGTTAAAAAAATTTGTACTGCAATTATCAAACCCTAGTATAAAAATTTATCTCTTTTTCTTTCCGTGTCACGTGGTCTACCGTTCAAAAAATGCAATTCTGGAATTAATGACCAAAAAAATTAATTATCTTCGCTTCCGATTATCGAAATTAAAAAAATATATAAATGTATATTCTGAAAGAAAAGAAATTTTACGTCGGATAGTGTAAAAATAGTAGCTCAAAAATCGATATTTAAACAGAGTTTGGCCCTGTACAAAAATTCTGTGTTCGTTTCTGACCGCAAGACTGTTTTATATTTTCTCGTTATCGCCGAAAATTCGATGTCATCAAACTGCGGTCGCCTTCACAAATGAAGAATTTTTTTCTAAATTTTTAACGAATTTTCGAGTTTTCAATGGTACGATCGAGATAATTTTTAAAATTTCTGAAAGCTGATTATTTTCCCCGTCTTGTGGAACAAATTTCGAATTTCTGGGATGTGTAGAAAAAAGTATTCGTGCCTATATTTTTACTTTCTTCTATCTTTACAAGAAGAAAGTATTGGATTCGTGAAAATTTTCGACTCCCGGTTTTCGACGGATTTACACGTTTTAGAATGTCCAGAACACGATTTGATGGTTTTTAGAAAATGTCTGTCTGTGAGTCTGTCTGTCACTCCGTCACTCTGTCACTCTGTGTGTGAGTCTGTATGTGACAAAAATTTTGTGGGCGCTCTATCTCAAGAACTAATGCACAGAATTTCACAAAACTTATTATTTAGTTATACCTTGATATAAACTAGATCTGATTAGTTTTTGGTGAAAATCGCCCAACAGGTGGCGCTGCTATGCGGCATTTTTCACGATTTCTGCAATAGCTATATCTCAAGAACTACTGCACGGATTTTCATAAAACTTCAGATTCAGTTAGTCCAGGATATAGTTTGGTGCTGATTACTTTTTTGTGAAAATCGCCCAACAGGTGGCGCTGCTATGCTGCATTATTCATGATTATCGCAATAGCTCTAACTCAAGAAAAAAGGCACGAATTTTCATCAAACTTCAGATTTCGTTAGTCCTTGATATAAATTAGTGCTGTTTAATTTTTGGTGTAAATCGCCCAACAGGTGGCGCTGCTGTGCTGCATTTTCCCGATTTTCGCAAGAGCTGTATCTCAAGAACTATTGCACTGATTTTCATCAAACTTCAGATTTAGTTAGTCCTTGACATGAATTGACGTGTAAATTAGAGCTGTTTAATTTTTTGTGTAAATCGCTCAACAGGTGGCGCTGCTATGCTGTATTTTTGCGATTTCCGCAATAGCTTTATCTCAAGAACTAATGCTTAGATTTTCAACATACTTCAGATTCAGGTATACCTTGATATCATATGGTGCTGTTTATTTTTAGTGTAAATCGCTCAACAGGTGGCGCTGCTGTGCTACATTTTTCAGAATTCCCGCTGTAGCTCTATCTCAAGAACTAATGCACGAATTTTCATCAAACTTCAAATTCAGATATACTTTGATATGAATTGGTGCTAAATTCATGTAATTTCTTGTACTATTTAAATGATTTAATTGATGTGATTTATATAGAAGAAAGTTTTGTGATGGCCACAACATACTAGTTATCGGTGGAAGAGATTGTTTTTCTAATCTGATAAAAAAAATCCCATGCTTTTGTTGAATTATGAATGCTCTTCCGATCGTTTAATTGTAGTTTTTTATTTAATAACGTCCGTTAATTACGACTTTTTCAAAATTTTATGATTTGTAGTTTGATGTGAGATGTTCAGTTATATGCATGCACAATTTCAAGTGTCCAATATACATAGTTTCTGAGAACGGGCTCTGTGACAGACGGACACAAAAGGACAGACAGACAGAGGAGCGAGACGAATAGGGTTTCGCTATGAAAAAAAAATGTACAATTGTAGGTCATTTTTATCGATCATAACGTATAATTTATAAGAAACATTGCCAACTATATAACAAATCATTTGGTTCTGATTGGTCAAAAAATTTGCAATTATAAGAAATAATTTCAATGGCAACCTGCCTTTAAAATTTCAATTTAATTTGGCTGAAATTTTACTTAAATGTTTTCGGTATTCTAATACGCAATAAAATTAACAAATTTAACATTTTTTCCCCCTTCCGTGATTGCATTTCCTCCAAAAGTTTTGTTTTACGCTTTTTTCTTTTTTCTCAAACCATTATAACTATATTCTATAATAACGATGGGAGATTATAAAATAATTTTTAAATATTGTATTTTTGGGGGGAAATACACAATAAATAAAAAATGCATCTAAACATTTATTTAACATATTTAAATAGAGTGTATAACAAATATAAATTTTAGGGAAAACCAAATTAAATCTGCAGTGATTAATATCCAAAAGCAAAAGTAAGAATATTTTTAAGTATTGATAATGAGAAATCAAAAGAACAATTCGAAAATTTCTTATTCTTTAAAGAACTAAATATCTATGAATTGGGTTAACAGAAAACAACTGAAGCACACAAACCTAGATTCCTTTTTTTTTTCAAAATATTTTAACAAATAAATTAAATATGAAATTATTAAAGGGTTAAGATTCTTTTATATAAACTTCATTGTTCATATATAATAAACTAATTTTATTTATACCATTTCGTGTGATTATATATTTGTTTCTATCAATGAAATGAATCCTAGAAATAGTAGCTTTCAAGAGTATTTTATTATTGTTAAATATAAAAGACGGAAATTATACATTTCATAATACTGATAGTGCAGGTATAAAGTTCAGTAATTATATTTTGTTTTTCTTGTTTGTTATTTGTAATTATGTTTTGTTATGCTAATAATGAAATTAAAAACTACGGGGACAATTAAAATATTTCGTGTATAATACTAGCTGACTAGCTCGGCGTTACCTGGGCTGGTGAGAAAAACGGAAGAGAATCTTAAGCTGAGTTGAAAAAAAAAAAAACATATTATGTTGAAATCGGACCCATAAAGCCAGTTGTTGCCCGGGCCCGTCTCTTCTGGAAACGAGCCACAAATGTTTAAAACCTCTATTCATAGAAGATTTAAAAAAGAAGAAGAATATCTCAAAATGAACCTTTGGAGTTTTTTAACGTTGGCTTCGGCAGCGTAGTCTGGGCGTGCCACGCACTGCGTTTCAAACAAACTTCTCGGAATGAATCGCCAGCACATGCGCATGCTGCCTCTGGCACTGTATAGCATGTGTGCCGAGCACGTAACAGGGAAAATGAATAGAATCATAAGTTGAGTTGCAAAAACAATTTTTGTTGAAATCGGGACATAAAACCCGGTGTTGCATGGGCGTCGATTTCTCCAAACGAACCGCAAATGTTTAAAATCTCTATCCATATTAAATTCATATTAAACAAGTCGATAAAATAATATATATAAAAATCAAATGTAATGGATATGTAATTAAATTTCGCTCTAAGGAGCTACTCTTTTTCGCGATTTCTTAGCCTAATAACTCCTGGTCTTGCATGCGGCTAATATGATCTAATAAAGTATAGCTTTTAATAAATTTCGAAACATTATTTGAATTCATAATTTGCATTTTTCACAGAAAAATGCGTTTTCGTATTGTTAGTTGTCAATCTATATATTATATATATGTATATATATATATATATATATATATATATATATATATATATATATATATATATATATATATATATATATATGTGAAAAATGTATTAAATGTTGTAATAAAAAAGTGAACTCCGATTTGCCTAAAAATAGGTAGTAATTTTCCTTACCGTCCTTTTTTCCTATATCGTCCCCCCTTTTAGGTAGATTTCGTATGAAATACTACCTATTGGGATCGTTCCTATGTTGGAATTTCTGAAAAATTTTTGCAGATCTACACCGATCATGACTCTTAGAACCCAAAACCACCCTCAGTAAAAAACTTTATATCTATCTATCTATCTATCTATCTATCTATATATATATATATATATATATCACTTTCTTCTGGACACGATAACTTTCGTAATTCTGCACCAATCTCTTCCAAACTGATACATAAAATCAAAGGGCATAAAATCTCGGTCAAGTTCGTTAATGGGCAAAATCGGACCAAGGGGATGGAAATAGGGATGGGTTTTGTGAAAACCGAAAACCCCCCATAACTTCTTAATTTTTGTACATATCAAATCAGTTTAAAGTTTTTATTACTTCTAAAAATAGGGCCAAAAATTTATGTATCACAGATTTTTGATGAAGTTAAAAATGGGCTCAAGGGGCGCAAAAAAATAGGGTTTTTGAGAGAAAAAAAATCATAACTTCGTCAATTCTCAAGATATCAATTCCAATTAATTTTATTATAAATCTCCTTAATATTATCTAGAACGTTTAGATTCACAAGTTTTTGATAGGACCAATTCGTACCGCAAAAAAAAATTAAAAACGAAAACAAAAAGGGGGGTTGAAGAAGTAAAAAATCCATAACTCCTTCAATTCAAAAGATATAAAATCCCCATGAATTTATCATATATCTTCTTAATATTGTCTACAACAACTATATAGACAAGTTTTGGATAGGACCAATTCTTACAACAAAAACAAATTGAAAATACATAGCGGTTGAAGAAAAAAATCATCTAAGTAAGGGTGTATTCAAATCCAAACTGCGTATTTTCTGACTCATTTTACGATTCATTTTTGCTCTCAAAGGCTTCCAATTGGTACCTTTTCTTACTCAGAAACTATATAATGTACCGTAATGGTCGATTTTTTGACAGAGGCAGAATATATTTTTAAAAATGCTGTTAAAGTGGGCATTTTGAACCGAAATTCCCGAAGCGGAATGTGTTGGAAAAATCATTGCATTAAGGATGCACTCAAATCCAAACTGCTTATTTTCTGACTCATTTTTAAATTCATTTTTGCACTCAAACGCATTTAATTTGTAGATTCGCTTATTCAGAAACTATATAATATACCGCAATGATCGATTTTTTGATAGAGGCAGAATATATTTCAAAAAATTATGTCAAAGTGGGCATTTTGAACGGAATTTCCCGAAGCAATTGTGTTATCACTTTCTTCTGGACACGATAACTTCCCAATTCTGCATAAATCTCTTCCAAACTGATACATAAAATCAAGGGACATAAAATCTCGGTCAAGTTCGTTAATGGGCAAAATCGGACCGAGGGGATGGAAATAGGGAGGGGTTTTGTGAAAACCGAAAACCCCCCATAACATCTTAATTTTTGTACATATCAAATCAGTTTAAAGTTTTTATTACTTCTAAAAATAGGGCCAAAATTTTATGTATCACAGATTTTTGATAAAGTTAAAAATGGGCTCAAGGGGCCCAAAAAATAGGGTTTTTTGGAGAAAAAAATTCATAACTTCGTCAATTCTCAAGATATCAATTCCAATTAATTTTATTATAAATCTCCTTAATATTATCTACAACTTTTAAATTCACAAGTTTTTGATAGGACCAATTCGTACCGCAAAAAAAATTAAAAACGAAAACAAAAAGGGGGTTTGAAGAAGTAAAAAATCCATAACTCCGTCAATTCAAAAGATATAAAATCCCCATGAATTTATCATATATCTTCTTAATATTGTCTACAACATCTATATAGACAAGTTTTGGATAGGACAAATTCTTACAGCAAAAACAAATTAAAAATACATAGTGGTTGAAGAAAAAAATCATCTAAGTAAGGGTGTATTCAAATCCAAACTGCGTATTTTCTGACTCATTTTACAATTCATTTTTGCTCTCAAAGGCTTCCAATTGGTACGTTTTCTTACTCAGAAACTATATAATGTACCGTAATGGTCGATTTTTTGTTAGAGACAGAATATATTTTTAAAAATGCTGTTAAAGTGGGCATTTTGAACCGAAATTCCCGAAGCGGAATGTGTTGGAAAAATCATTGCATTAAGGATGCACTCAAATCCAAACTGCTTATTTTCTGACTCATTTTTAAATTCATTTTTGCTCTCAAACGCATTTAATTTGTAGATTCGCTTATTCAGAAACTATATAATGTACCGCAATGATCGATTTTTTGATAGAGGCAGAATATATTTCAAAAAGTTATGTCAAAGTGGGCATTTTGAACGGAATTTCCCGAAGCAATTGTGTTATCACTTTCTTCTGGACACGATAACTTCCGCAATTCTGCACAAATCTATTCCAAACTGATACATAAAATCAAGGGACATATAATCTCGGTCAAGTTCGTTAATGGGATAAAGCAGACAAAGGGGATGGAAATAGGGAGTGGTTTTGTGAAACCCGAAAAACCCCCATAACTTCTTATTTTTTGTACATATCAAATCAGTTTAAAGTTTTTATTACTTCTAAAAATAGCGCCAAAAATTCATGCATCACAGATTTTTGATGAAATTTAAAATAGGCTCAAGGGGCGCAAAAATTAGGGTTTTTGGGAGAAAAAAATTCCTTACTCCGTCAATTCTCAAGATATCAAATCCAATAATTTTATTATACATCTCCTTAATATTATCTACAACTTTTATATTCACAAGTTTTTGATAGGACCAATTCGTACCGCAAAACAATTAAAAACGAAAACAAAAAAGGGGGGTTCAAGAAGAAAAATTTTCATAACTCCTTCAATTCACAAGATATAACATTTCCATAAATTTATCATATATCTTCTTAATATTGTCTTCAACATTTCTACAGACAAGTTTTTGATAGGGCCAATTCTTAAAGCAAAAACAAATTAAAAATACATAGCAGTTGAAGAAAAAAATCATCTTATTATGGGTACATTCAAATCCAAACTCTCTATTTTCTTACTCATTTTTAAGTTCATTTTTGCTCTCAAACGCATCCAATTGCTAGATTCTCTTATTCAGAAACTATATAATGTACAGTAATGATCGATTTTTTGATAGAGGCAGAATATATTTCAAGAAATGATGTCAAAGTGGGCATTTTGAACAGAATTTCCCGAAGCGATTGTGTTAGAAACAAAAAATATTGCCCTACTGAGAAAATAATTGTTTATTAATCAAGTTTTAATTAATTGAAAGAAAAATAAAAACACAGGTCGCTTATTAGTCTTTTCAAAAATCACGTCAGGCATGTTTAATTTTTTTTTATTAAAAATTAATCTGAAAATGTGCCAGAAAATTTCGAGTTGTTGAGTATGGAAAAATATTTTTTTAATATCGCCTTAACATGATTCAGATAAGACCAGCTATTTTATAAAAAGGAAATAAAAACTCGTCAAAAGCAGTCAGATAAAACTGTTAAAGTGGATTTATATCTAATAATGATTTAGTTTTTGTTGGTGAAATTAGTATACTTAACTTCGAAATCTACCTCTGCCTGTAGGCCGGGCCGGCAGGGATTTTTTTTTTTCTTACAGTCCCCTCTTTAACACTCTTTTAAGACAATGTTAGACTAAAATTTTGTATTAAAAATACTACACTGTTATTATTTCTTATTTGAGTGTCCTGCGGGTACTGTGCAAATTCATTATAAGTAAAAATTAAGAAGAAAATAAAAATTTATAGTGGTAAAAATATAAGGAAAATTAAACTCGCGAGTTTAAATTAATCTTCAGTTTAAAAAAAAATCGCTACTGACCATTTTTTCTTTATTTTGAATCATTAAGGCATTCGTTTATAACTTTAAAATGTTATTTTAGTAAGTTTAATTTCACCAGATTTTTATTCCTGAAAGTTCAAAAATTGTAAGAATACCTCAAATAATGAAAATGCATTCTCGTCATTTTTAAAGCTTATATAATCTATATACTATAGGTGCAGATTCACGGTCGCCAGTCGCCATGTGTCTACTAATTTTTTTGTTTTGGAGACTAACTTTCGGCGTCTAAGTCGCCATGCTTCTTATAAGATGCCCCTTTTTCGCCGAATGATTTTTGGGTTATTTTTTTTCTTTATCAATCGCGGGATTATATTTCCTCCATAACCCCGCAATATTTACCATTTTTCTTTTTTTATTATTGTTCGTAATTAAAAAATATTTTTAAACATGGGCGTCATATTTCACGGAATTGTAAATTTGTTTTCTTCTAAAATTCTGCGATGTTCGCGGGATCGGGAAAGAAATTATGTTTGATGTGCGCCATGAGTTAACTCAACAGCAGAGGTATACACAATTAGCTTTCGCCGCAGAGAAATTCGAGCCGAGAAAATAATACATTTGGGCCCCACTCATTAAATTTGTAGCTCTGGGATTGTTCAGATACGTTCTTACAGGTAGACACTAGATATAGGCATGTGATTCTTCTACGATTTAGCAGTATTCATCGAATTATTATTTATTTATTTCGCAGATTTCCGCAAAATCTATTCGTCAATCGGTCAGGAAAAGAAATCGGGAATTCCCCCAATCGGTTATGAACTTTGTAAAAACCGTCCTGGAAAAATCCAGAAAATTTAGTCGATCGGTAGTCAAATAAAACCATGCATTTTATCAATCATTCACGAAATAAAACTGCAAATTTCGTCAATCTGTCGTGAAATAAAGTGTGATTTTTGTCAATCGGTCTAACACTATTTTTGTGAATCGGTCGATAGAAAAGAACGCGAATTTTGTCAATCGGTCAAAGGAAAAAAAAAAATAATAAAAGGCAAATTCTGTCATTCTGTCCCGAAATAAACCGTAAATATCAATAATCGAAATAATTCAATTTGTCAGCCGGTCGGAGAAAAAAAATGGGAATATCGCACATTTTTTTGCGATCACTTGATAAAATTTGTGAGAGGTTTTTTACGATTCATTGACAAAATTTTTGCTTTTTTATGCACTTTTTTGACGAAATCTGCGTTGTTTTTGCAATCCTTTGAAAAAATTAGCATTTGTTCCAAATTCTTTTGATGAAACCAGTGTTTTTTTTTCCTTTCGTGATCATTTGACAAATTTGCTTTTGTTTTTTTTTTTCGGTATTCTTTGATAAAATTCGCATTTTTCCGCGATACTCTGACAAAATTCCGGTTTTTCGCGATTCATTGATGAAATTTAAGGTTTTTTTTTTTTTTTTTTTTTTTTTTTTTTTGAGATCCTTCGACAAAATTCCAATTTTTTTTCTCGATCCTTTGGGGAAATTGGCGAATTTTTCTGCGTATAACCGATGAAATTGGTTTTTTCGGCGACCATTTGTTGAAATTCGCGAGATTTTTTTATGTTCGAATTTTCGGAACAGAATGCCTTAAATTTTCGGAAAATTCGGAACAGAATCCTTCCTGTTATTAGTCTGTGATCAGAATTTTTTAAATATAATTTTTCTTGTGTGTTCTTCAAAAACTAGTGTTTGAATTATATTTTATTTTTATACTGCAAAATAATGATCGCACATTCTTAATTTTCTTTATATGTACTCTTGTAGGGTAAATTGAAAATAAGAAATATTGTTTTCTATTATTCTCCACTACCGTGATTGCTTACCTTATGCATATTTTCATTGTAACTTGTCCAACTTTATATTCTGAACTATACATAGTTTAAAATTTATATTAGACTTAATTTATACCCAAATTAAAATAATTCTGCGATTAAAATAAATGTACACATTTGATATATTTAGTCTATATTTATGTTGTATATGTGTATACGTTATACAAATTATTTTTCACTTTGAATTCCTGTGTTTTTTTCCCATATAAACGTTATTGCTTTTATGCAATTTTTTCACAATGTGGCGACTGGATTTTTTGAGTTTAGGAGCCACTGGCTCCTTAAAAATTTTGGGAATCTGCTCCTATACGATATACTCGCACAAGTAATTTGTATTTATTGTGGATAATTTCAGTAGATCTTCAATACAGGGCGAAATTTTTTTTTTTAAATATATATTACGTTCCACCTTTATAATAAAATAGTATATGTTTATAATAAACTATTATAATAACCAAATTTATACTACACTAGCAAACCCCGCGGCTTTGCTCGCGTAATAGTTGAAATATGCCAAGTGATATTTGAATGACTATTTTTTATTAGAAGAACACTTTTTGGAATAATTCAAAAATTATAAATTAAGCCACAGTTTGACTAAACTTAATTTTAAAAGTGCAAATAAAATGCCGAAACAGAGTTGAAATAGAATGTCTCGAAAAATGTTGAAACAGAGACTGTCACCCTTAATTTGGCAACATTAACCTTGAAATCGGTTGGTATTTCCTAATATTCTATAGAAAACGGAATTTAGATGTTTTTAAAAGCTTTCTTGTTGTTCTTGCCAACCACGTGGTAGTGACGCCGGCATAAAATATAGCCCGTATAGGATCAGGGACTATTACTCTTGATTCGCAACCAATAACTTCTGAAATCGGTTTATTATTTCCTGAGATTCCATAGAAATCGTAATTTAAGACTTTTTTACAATGCTTTTCGCTCCTACCCTTCACTTCACCCCTTTTTAATTTCGATTTTATTTAAACTGATCTTAGAGGACATTTATATTTTATAAGTAACTACCGTGCTGTATTTAAAGTTTCTAGCCTCTTCAGTACCGCAGAAATCGCAATTTAGAAAGTTTTTTGCTCCTGCAACCCTCTAGGGGTTGTGGCACCGACATAAAACATAGCTTATGTTTGAGCATGTCTATCACCATCAATTTGCAGCCATTATGTTTGAAATCGGTTTCCTATTTCATACGATTGCATAAAAATCGTAATTTAGAACGCTTTTCACTCACTTCATCCTTTTAAATTTGGAATTTTCTTTCGACAACTCTTACAAAGCATTTGCACCTTTGAAGTAATTACCATTCCAAATTTAAAATGTTAGGCCTCCTCTTTAACACAAAAAACGCAATTTAGAATATTTTTTACCCCTGTAACCCGCCCCCCCCCCCCGAGTTGGTAGCGACAACAACGTAAAATAAAGGTTATAATGGAGCGGGGACTGTCGCCATCAATTTGAAATCATTACTTCTGAAATCGGTTCATATTTCTTGAGATGGCGTAGAAATCGCTATTTAGAACGTTTTCAGAACGCTTTTCGTTTATTTTCACCCCATTTAAATTTCAAATTTTTAAGGAACTCTTCTCAGAGAGCATTTATATCTCATAAGTAATTACAATGCCAAATTTCAAGTTGCTAGCCCCTTCAGTATAACAAAAATCACAATTTAGAACGTTTTTTTTTTAAATGCAACCACAAGGTGGTAGTGACGCCGACATGAAGTAGATACTATATTGGAGCAAGGCTATCATCATCAATTTCGAACCATTACTTTTGAAATCGGTTGGGTACTTTCTGAGATTGCGTAGAAATCGCCATTTAGAACGTTTTTTAGAACTCTTCGCGCATTTTCACCCCTTTTAAATTCGAATTTTTTAAGAAATGTTCTTAGAGATCATTAGTATCTTATAAGTGACTACCATTCCAAATTTCATGTTTTTAAGCCCTTCAGTAACACAAAAATCGCATTTTTAGAACGTTTACTGCTGCTGCATCCCCTTTGGGATTAATGGCACCGACGAAAAATGTAGCCTATGTTAGAGCAAAGGTTCTCACCATCATTTTGACATCATTATATTTGAAATCGGATTGGTGCTTCTTGAGATTGTGTAAAAATCGCAATTTAGAACGTTTTTTAGAACGCTTATTGCGCATTTTTACCCCTTTTAAATTTTGATTTTGTAAAGAAATGTTCTTAGAGATCATTTATATCTAATAAGTAACTACCATGCCAAATTCTGTGTATTTGGGGCCTTCAGTAACGCAAAAATCGCAGTTTCGAACTTTTATTGCTCCTGCACCCCCTTCAGGGGTAGTGGCACCGACATAAAATGTTGCCTATGTTGGAGCAAGATTTGTCACCATCATTTTAACACCATTAATTTTTTTAATCGGTTTGGTACTAATTGAGATTGCGTAAAAATCGCCATTTAGAACGTTTTTTAGAACGCTTTTTGCGCATTTTAACCCCTTTTAAATTTTGAATTTTTTAAGAAATGCTCTTAGAGGTCATTTATATCTAATAAGTAACTACCATGCCAATTTCCATGTATCTAGACCCTTCAGTAACATGAAAAATCACAATTTCGAACGTTTTATTGCTTCTGCACCTTCTTTAGGGGTAGAGGCACCGACATAAAATGTAGCCTATGTTGGAGTAAGGATTGTCACTATCATTTTGATACCATTATTTTTTAAATCCGTTTGGTACTTCTTAAAATTGCATAAAAATCGCCATTTAGAACGCTTTTTAGAACGATTTTCGCGCATTTTCACCCCTTTTTAATTTCGATTTTTTAAAGAAATGTCCTTAGAGACCATTAGTATCTTATAAGTAACTACCATTCCAAATTTTATGTTTCTAGGCATTTCAGTAACAGGTTTTTCGCTGTTGCACTCCCTTTTGGTCATTGGCACGGACATAAGATATAGCCTATGTTCTAAGTTGGTCTAACACAATCATTTTGATACCATTATTTTTGGAATCGGTTCGGTAGTTCTAGAACTTACCTCTTACAAATAAACAATTTTTACTTCTTTATAATATAAAGTATAGAATAGATTACTTCAATTCAAGCTGCTGAAAAAACGTTTTAATTGAACGGAAAATTTATTATGGAGACTAAAATCAAAGATTATTTAAGCAAAATGCAATAAAAAAATTTTAAGTAACTGTTTTTTAGGAAATTTAAACAAAGTTTTAAAATTCAGAAAAAAATCGCCTCTGAACAAGCAGAAATATTCTAAAATCATGGCTGCAAAACTATCCAAAATAAAAAAAAACACTGTTCCAAAAAAAAGTAAGTTTTATTAAAAACATATTTTTCATTAAACTTTTATGAATTAAAACATAATATTTTTATGAAAAATTAACCAACAATTCTAAAACACAAAGGTCATTTGAAGCCATAAAACTGACATTTCCTTTTTTTTTTTTTTTTTTCTTTCGCCCAGGAAAAATTCGATTCTTAAATTTCATCTTTTTAATTTTCGTTATTCCAAACTTTTTCAAATGCAATATCTAAGATTATCAACTATTACCCAGAATTTATTGAATAATGACCGAAATTTTAACCCTACTTATAGTTTTTACTTCTTGTAAGGGGTATAATCTTTTATATTAATTTCTTTTATTAAAATAAATTTTAGAACAAGAATCTACTTGCGGAAAATATTTTCGATTACAGTTGCAAGATATAAATTGCTTAAATGTTCCTTTAAATGTTCTTTTGAGTTTAAGGTGTTAGGTATTGTTTATGACGACCAATTACGAACACGAGTGATATGGGCCCAAAGAGGGGGTGCCCTCCGTGCGGGTCTTTCTAAGGGAACCTAACCCATATTTACGCAAGGAAATCCAAGGTTAGAAGAAAACTCCGAATGATTAGGCCGACGGGCGCGATTGGGTTAAAACCCAGCACCTCCTGTCTACCAGCTTTCTTTTGAGTTGAAATTGATTGGGAAAAAAAAGTCAACACCCCCTTCTAACTCTGCAACTAATTACAATAGAATAAAGTTACTGTACCAAACGACTGGAACGAGTCTACTTTTAAATGAATGATGCACATAAAATTTGCTCAGGGGGCCATCTATAAATCAAAACCAGACCAAACTCTGTTTTTTTTTTCAATGGTAACACACAATTTTAACAAGATATTTTAAATCTTCCGTTCAAACTGTTCCCAAAAACGAAATTTCAAGTAATTTGGATGATACGTTTGTGAATTATAAACACTGAAAATTTGGAGCACCTAAAGTTAAATTGCATTTTCATATTTTTATTAATAACTCCTTAAATATTAATCCTAATGTGATATTTTTTTCTGTAGTTACAATACTATAAAACACAAATATAAATACAGTCGGACCTCGTTATCCCGACACCCGGTTTTCACGTCACTCCGCTTATCACATCAGTTTTTCAAAGTCCCGATTTTTTGTATATGACTTTAATGTAAATAAACTTCGTATTTTACATCTTTGTATAATTTTCAACTCCGGATATCCCGACGGTTTAAGAAAATTATCCATTTTTCATAATCCATCTTATAAGCACGGAAATTAAGCGGTAAGAAATGTCTTAGCCAATCTTTTCACAAAAGTGTCTAAAATACTCATTAAGATAAATAAGAAATTTTACTTCAATCCTTTATCTGAATAAATAAACACAAACGCTATGAATGACCCATTTAAGCTCCAGATAGACGTATCAATCTAGAGCGGTCTTTTTGTTCTGGTCAGGTGGAGCTTTCTTTTGGTTACAAGGCATTTTTCATCCGGCTAAAACCGAAGCATTGCATTGCATTGAAACGATCAGAAATTATCTAACATCCATTTCTGAAACAACGAATATTGGTTACAATTCATAGTATAATATTGAAAAAAGAATTATAGGAAGCACATCTACGGATAAGCAAGCCTTAATTCATCAATATTTCATGTAACAATAAAAAAACATGTCACCATAAATCTGATTTTTATACTTTTCAATTTTGTTTTTGTGTTTCTTTTGTTTAATAATAATGTTTTATTGCTTAAAACTGCAAGAACAGTTATGAATTTGAAATTGTCTTAAATTTACAGTGTTTTATAAACATTTTTCTACAACTCCGGTTACACCGACACCCCGCTTATGACGACACTTTGTTCTAGTGTTTAGAGTGTCGGGATAACGAGGTTCGACTGTACATCGAAATTTCAATTTTAGAAATTTTATAATGTGAATTATGAATTATGAAATTAATATTCGAAAAAAAAAATATGAATTGCAACCTAAAATTTTTTTGAACGATTTATATTTATCATATCTTCCTTTATGCGAATTCTCAATTTCAAATTTTTCTTCCAAGTAGTTTTCCAATTATGCTTGAAAAACGTCAAATTGATGGTGAAAGTGCCCGTCTATGATGCGCAGAAAAGCATAATTTGAGTATATATATATATATATATATATATATATATATATATATATATTACACTATTGAAACATTTGGGCTGACAATAATCGAAAGATATTAAGCCAGTGAAATTGACATATTGACAAGAACTAATACATTAATAGAAGTGACATATTCATTCTCTAGCATTTCAACAATCGAGTACCGAACTTCAGTTTAGGATACAGCCCCTAAAAGAGGCTCATTGTAAAATAATTAATTTCTGGGACACTAATCGTACGAATTTCATGAAAATTTGAATTTAGGCTAATTGAAGGGTGTAGAATATATTTATTGTGTCAAACTTGTGTATGGCAGTTTGGTTTCGTTTTGATATGTAGATAGCTCCCTAAGCAAATTTTAGATACATCATTTAAAAGCAGACTTTATTTCCAATCATTCGGTGCTCGTAACTTTCTTCTACATTAATTTGTTGCAAAGTTAATAGGGGGTGTTTACTTTATTTTTGTTTCTCGACTGTACATTCTATTCTGTACCGAAACGCAAGGAGAAAAAAATTTCTGGTATATATACATTTATTTATTTACTTTTGTACTTTATTCTGCAAAATTTTCTGGAATCAGTAAAACCTTATTTTAACTGCTGAAAGAAACGGCAGATGTAATGATGTAACTGGCAAAATGTTTTCTTATCATTTTTACCATTACTTATATATATATTTTTAATCTTTATTATCAAGTTTTTACATACAAGTAATTTTTAATTATAGTGGAATTTTTACGTACTTTCGTACTTATTCGGGATGCCCGGTCTCAACGATGTTCTATGGCTAATTTCTAAACCGTTAGTCATAGACATATAGTTCCAATTACAAAAATGATTTAAATTAGGTAAAGAAATGTTTTAAAAGCGATTTGGGTCAATAAAAACATTTTATTTTAAAATTACGAAATTTAAATTTTTATACGGTCCCCCGGTCCTATAAGTTATATTTAGTAAGTTTTTCCTATTACACTGACAAGTAAGACAAAAAAAGTCCCATTCATATAACGCTAAAATTGAGCGAGTTATAAAACTTTAAAAATGCATGACTTATGCCACTTTTCTGCTCTGAAAAAAATGAGTTCGGCTTGGCTTTGAGGGGTCATACACCAAGTACTTAAAGTATTCGAAGTTCTTATTTCATGTGTATCTGCGCTTTGAAAAAAATCTTGCGAGTATTACGATTAAGTCTCAAATTGGCTAAAATAACATATGTTTTATTTTGTCAGGATTTGAGACTGTTTCTTTTACGACTTCTTTTAACAAAAATTATGTTATTTTTATAAGTTTTTTTCTTACATCAACGATCGCATGTATGTATTTCCAGTTCAAAATTTGCACTCGAATTTTAACCCACTGTTAAATATCCGATCGAGATTGCATTTTACATACTGGCGCAAATCCGATAACAATCTAATATTATTATGATTTTCTGTGGTTACCATTTATACTTATTTTACGGGATAACACAAAAAATTTCGGATAGATTACCGCCAAGAAGTTTAAGAAAAAGTTTTAGATTAGATAATACAAGACTGCGATTGTTGGGTTTTTTACTTTTATGTATTTCTTAGCACTGAATCCGAAAATTACGTTAATTTTTAACCATCATGTCAGGATATTTCGCAAATCATAAATCCTCAAATTTAAAGAATAACAAAACTCGGATCCTATAAAGTAGGGGAGATTGTTGTGTTTTTTAACTTTTGGTAATTGATTTTTACGTAATTTTTAGCACTGAATCTTAAAATGACCTTCATTTTTAACCATCACGTTAGAATTTTTTTGCAAAATGCAAATGCGTAAGTTAAAATATAGCGAAAATCTCATACTATAAAACATAGGTAAAACATTTTATATTTTATTTTATTTTATTTTATTTTATTTTATTCAATAATTTGTTCGATATTTTTGCTTATCCTGGGATTCTTACAGCTAAACAGCTGAGTGGTCCAATGAGATGGGGGAGGAGATTCAATTTTAACTTTGAACTTTTTAACTTTGTAATTTGCAATTTGCGAAAAATCCTTATGTGATAGTTAAAAATGAAGGTCAATTTCAGATTCAACGGTACAAAATATATAAAAATTGATTATCAAAAGCTAAAAAACATGACATAACCCAATTTTTGCAGGCTAGTGCAATCTAATAATATTTTAAAATACGTATCATTTTGTAAAGAATTGAGGCTGTTAATTTAGAATCATTTTATTTAACAAAAATTATGTTTTCTTTCTTCTTAAATGTTTATTACAAATTTTATATTTTGCATTAATATGTCAGAATGATTAAAGATTTCAAATTTTTATTGGAATGTTAATTTTACTCTCAACCATTTTTTATATCTGACGAAATTATATTTCGACTAAATTTGTGAATGACCCCCAATTTGCAGCAAAAAATATGCTCCAACTTTAAACAGCTATTACTCGGTCAATTTTAATCGTAGATTAACGGGACTTTCTTTATATTACTTGTCAGTGGAAAAGGAAAATTTTACTAAATATAACTTATAGAACCGGGAGACCGTATAAAAATTTAAATTTCGTAATTTTTTAAGAAATGTTTTTATTGACCCAAATCGCTTTTAAAATATTTCTTTACCTGATTTAAAACATTTTTGTAATTGGAACTATGTGTCTATGACTAACGGTTTAGGAATTAGCCATTGGACACGAGTTGAGACAGGACACCCTGTATAAATACGTAGTACCTATAGTCGTCATCGGATCCGTCCGTCTGTCTGTCCGCATATAACAGCGCAAAAACAACCCAACCGAATTGTTCGAAATTTAATATACATAATCGTTTTATCAGTTTGCCGAGTCATTTCAAATTTTATGAAAATCGAATCAAAACTTAAAAAGATGTTAATTAAAATTGTCGTCATTCTGCTAAATCCTATCATATGTAATTAATTTAACGATATCACATCATAAGTAATGATTCTAGGTTGCCATGGTTATTACGTCAGGTTATATCCCTATTATTAAATTTAATATATATAATCGCAATAAATTTTGTGTTCATGCGCATTTGCATAAGAGTGCAATAGCTATTATACCAAAATATGAATACTTTTAAAACTATTTATACGACGAACGCACCTCATTTGCCACGCTTGACGTACAGTTTCCGACTTGTTTAATTTAACTGAAATGCTTTTGAAATTATACGCTTTAATACCACTTGACCACAGTGAAAACTTTTATTTAGAAGATAATTCATTCTTTAAGCGGTAAGCATGTTGATATAAAAAAAAAAAAAAAAAAAAAAAAAAAAAATAGCGACTTCTTTTATCTAATACTACTTAGGCACGACGAAGAAATATTATCAATCGATTTAAAACCACGATGAAAATTACAAGCCATAAAATTCATATTTCAATGTATTGGTAATTTGTTTTTTATGAGGGAATGAATCGTAACTTTTTTTCAAAAGGCACTAGTCCAAACTTTTTCAAACGTAATATCTAAGATTATCGACTAGTATCCTGAATTCTTTCTATAATGTTCGAAATTTTTGCACCATTTTCAGTTTTTCCTTCTCATACAAGCTATAATCTTTTTTGTTATTTCTTTTATTGAAATGAATTTTAGAAAAGAAATTCTACTGACGGAAAATATTTTCAGGAATAACAGTTGCAAGATATAAATTGCTTAAATGTTCCCCTAAATGGTATTTTGAGTAAAAATGGTTCCCATTTGTTCCGGTATCATCACTGAATAGAGTCTGAATGATCCATTTTATACTGCTCTGAAATGCATGTTCGCTTTTTTAAGAAGATAAACTTTGATAAAAGTAAATATTTTCTTTTGTCTATTTCTTTCTACTTTATTATGTGAAAATTCCTAGATTTAGTCAAACATGTTGTAAGTCCATATATTCTTCTATTCTAGTGTAATACATCCTTCTTTTTAAATAAAGGTATTGAGATTATTCTGCATATTTTTCTCGGAGCTTTTTGTAAGTATATGTTTAAGTAACATTCCTGGTAAATTAAAAAAAAAAAAAAACAATTAAAATGACTTCACACAATTTAACGCATTTTTTAAATAACATTATTTTTATTGTCAATATGTAAAGTAATTTTTGTACGCAATCAAACTTTCAATAACCTCTAGTACTGTGATTATTATTATTTTTTTCTGAAAGTATCATTTATTTGTTTTTTCATTAGCAATTCAATTTTTTAAATGCTTTATGAAATATATTACAAATTTAAGTGTATAAAGCTAGTACATAAACCAAGTCATGTCTTTGACGAAGTTTAATTACTTACTTAATTTAATTAGTTTAATTAGTTACTTTAAGTATGTTGAAAAGCTTATCCAAAGTAAAAGATTTCATTTATTCTTAGGTAACTTCTTTAAAACTTTTATTTGGAATGCAATATATTCGGTTCTTTAAAAATAGCAATATTGAATATGAATCTATTTAGTGTAAAAGAAAATAAAACTTTCAAAAGGAGTGGAAAGATGAATATACAGACGAGTATCTAGCAAAATGCTAGAAAATTTTATAAAGAGAGTGTAACATCAGTGATAACTTGAATAATAAATGCCTCAACGTTCGAAGATTTTTTTTTTCTGTTTTATTCACTGTTTTAATATTTATTAGTCCATAACCCTAACGAGGGTTTTATGCGATGCGCGCTCTGAAAAACGTGGTCGCGTTGCATTTTACACATAACAAACGTTGCGCTTGAAATAACATACCTTCTTTAGCCGAGGTATCACTGTATAAGGGATTGGGTAAGCAGAATTTAAAATAAATTGGAAGTGAACATATAAATATGTATAAGAAATATTACTAATCACATCTTATGCAAAAATAATAATTTAAATAACTAAAAACATACTTTTATTTTCTTCTATATGATAAAACTATCAAGGAATTCAAAACCACAGCAAACTTTAAAACTGATATTGAATTTTATAAGTTTTCGTCTTTGAAAAATATTTTAAATTTAAATTTTCATTTTATATTAGAATTTCTGTCATTTCAAACTTCTTGAAATAGGAAGATTATCAAGAATTATTTTCATAACTTCCCAACATTTTACAATTTTGACATCCAAAAGGGCAGAAAATCTTAAAACTGATAACATATTTTATAATTTGTCCTGTTAGAAAATAATCTTAAATTTAAATTTTCATTTTATATTGGAATTTCTGTAATTTCTCACTTCTTCAAATGGGATGTATAAGATTATCAAGAATTATTTTTACAAAGTCCAAAAATTTTGCAATCATTTCAAAATGAAAGTTATTGCTGATAACAGAAAAATTATAAAATTAATAGTCTAATTAAGTAATTGATTCTTATCCATTAAATAAACTTAAAACTCCTAATTATAATAATTTTATTAATAAAGTCAGTTTTTACCTTAATTATAGAAATACGGATATTTTAAGTTTAATTAAAAAGAGTCTGTAATAGCTAATTCAAACTTAATTACAAACATTTTTCTTACCGATTAAGAGTGTGCATTCATATTATATCATTATCGGAAATCGACGTAAATTACTGTAAAAATCTGAAAAGGATCTTTTATTTTTTTTATAACATTTTCCAGCATAAATGATACGTGTCATTATTTCTGACCATCAGTCTATGTGCCTTTGCTCTAACACGAATAAATATACAGTAAAACCTCTTTTATCCGAAACCCTTTTAATCGAAACTCTCGGTTAGCCGAAATTAATTTTTAAAACTTTTTTTTTTTTTTTTTTTTTTTTTTTTTTACTATCACATTCCTTGTGTGCAGAATCCATTTTGAATTTAAACTATCATATTCCTTGTGCGCAAGCTCAAATTTCCGAATCACGAGTACATATGAATATTTTCGATTCCCTTTCTTAGAATTCCTTTGAATTTAACTTGAGCTCACGTAAGCTGCGGAGTGGTACGAACAAAACGAACTAATTCGCTATTCTGAAGCTTTTGAATGTTTTTCGAAAGGTTTAGTTTAGCTGGAACAGCAGTAAGACTGATACTGGTGAACTAATAATATTTAAAAACTTCGTGATAGAGCTTCAAAGCAAAGGCAATCTAAACTGCGACAAACTAAACATTGTTTCAATCCCTTGTGAAAAAGTCCTTCCGGCCAGTGCCGGGAGGAAGAGGTAGCTTTCATATTCCTTATTTTAAAAAAGCCAACTTATATTATTCAAACACACGAAGTTCAATTAAGTGGAAACCGAATGTAGGAGATTCAGTACTAATTTTTATCAATACTAAATCATTATGAATGAGAATTTCGCGAAATTAGTCAGCTGTATCCAAGCTGCTTTTATTTAAAGTAACTTATATTTGGCTGCCAAATTCGGCGATTTCTTAAAGTGCCTGCCACGTTAAGATAACATGGTGGATGAGGCTAACCAGTGAACTTGGTCGAGACCTTAGTAATTGCTGTGCACATGCTCACTCACATCGGAATCGGTTGATATATACGAGTACTGTCGCAGGCAAAAAATCAGATTTTTAAAAATGTCACCCACTTTAGAAATTGAAACTGTTATATCTGAGCCATTTTTTTAAGATAAAGACAAACAAAAAATGCTCCTGAATCCTTATATCAAGGTCAAATACTTAAGAAAGAAACCTTTTTCAATTTCTAATTTTTTTGCATCTCACTTTAAATATATTTTTTTTTATTTAATGGCCGCCATTTTGAAACAAGATGGCTGATGAAGCTGGCCAGCGAACTTGGTCGAGATATTGATGTATACTATCCACATGCCTTCTTCCATCGAAATAGGCGAATACGTGTGGTATCGCGTGACAAATACAAGATCGTTTCAAAGTGTTAGCCATGATAGAAATTCAAAGTGCTATAATTCAACCACTTTTGAAGATATAAACAAAAGAACAAATTTTCAGAAACAAAAACTGCTCTAGAATCTTTGTATCAAGGCCAAACACATAAAAAAAAATCTTTTTCATTTTCCAATTTTTTAATACCTCATTTTAAATTTAAATTACATTTAAAAAAAAAAATCGCAACCCTTTTGAAACAAGATGGCGAATGAAGCTGGCCAACGAACTCGGTCGAGACATTGGTATGTACTATGTACAGACCAAGTTACATTCAAATCGGTTCATAAATACGCCTGTTATCGCGTGACAAAAATCAGGTCGTTTTAAAATGTCAGCCACAATAGAAATTCAAAATGTTATAACTCAGCCATTTTTTTAGATATAGACGAACCTGTTCCGGAATCTTTGTATTAAGGTCAAACACATACAAAAAAAATCTTTTTCATTTTCCAATTTTTTAGTATCTCATTTTAAATTTTAATTTTTTTTAATTTTTTTAAATGGCCGCCATTTTGAAACAAAATGGCGGATGAAGCTGGCCAACGAATTCGGTTGAGTTATTTGTATGTACTATGTACATACCAAGGTACATCCAAATCGGTTCATAAATACGTCTGTTATCACGTGGCAAAAATCAGGACGTTTCAAAATGTCAGCCACGCTAGAAATTCAAAATGCTATAACTCAGCCATTTTTTAAGATATAGACGAAACAAAAACTGCTTCCGA
Source organism: Maratus speciosus (assembly GCA_963932465.1). NCBI lineage: Eukaryota > Metazoa > Arthropoda > Arachnida > Araneae > Salticidae > Maratus > Maratus speciosus. The sequence goes on from OZ010786.1 coordinate 331,825,002, forward strand.
ATCTTTGTATAAAGGTCAAATACATAAGAAAAATATATTTTTCCATTTTCAATTTTTTGGTACCACATTTCAAATTTTAAATTTTTTTTAATTTTTTAAATGGCCGCCATTTTGAAACAAAATGGCGGAAGAAGCTGGCCAACGAACTCGGTCGAGACATTCGTATGTACTGTGTTCACACCGAATTACATCCAAATCGGTTCATAAATACGAGAGTTACAGTGTGACATAGGTCAGATAGATATATATATATATATATATATATATAAATTTTGAATGGAGGGTGGTTTCGGGGTCTGGGGGTCATGATCGATGAAAATATACCAAAATTTTTTGAAATCGCTTTCCTCCGAACGGCTGCAATAGGTAGCTTTTTGTAAAGAAAGCTACCTAAAATGTAAAAGCTCCTTTATTTCAAAATTAAAATTCAGGTAATTTAATCTTAGTTCTATTTCGCTATTGCTTTATTTTTATTAAGCGCACGTTACCATAATAAGAAATAGCACATATACTTTTCCTTAATCTTGAAATTAAAGCATTCTCGATTACCCGAAAATTTCGATTTTCCGAAAGATGGTCCTTCCCAATTACTTCGCATAATAGAGCGTCTACCGTACTCGAATGGCCATGTAATTACATATATTACTGAAGTACTGTGGAATGTTAGGTATTGAAATTGAAGCGTACAGCATTTATAGTTCGTTTAGAGGACATTCAAAATTATTCAGTTGTATTATGGTCAAAAGTAAAAAATCGTTTCTATAGTATTTTAATGAAGTTACACAATTTTAAAATTATTGAAATTTAGTTTTTACTTAGTTTTTTATTTTGTGATGAATTGTTTATGAAAATAAAGAAGTGGTAAGTTTTTTGAAAATTAATTTCAAATTTTACGATTCTAATTAAATTAGATATAATTAAGAAAGGCGCGGTTTTTGCTGTTTATAATTGGAGGGTGATGCAAGTAATAAAATTTCACTTGGCCATGTCGCTAATATTTTATGCGTAAATAAGTTTAGCACATAAATTCTTCACTTTGATTATAAGTTTCCATATATTATTTATAATAAAACATAGAACTTTTTTTTTAAAATAGTCTCGTGAAATATCGGATACAAAATGGTATATACGCGCGTATACCGATATAGAAAAAGATAAAAATAAATAAGATTAAAAATTGTTTGACAATAAGTAATACTCTGAAATTCCGTCAAACATTGACAATTTGAATACTGTAAAAGCACTTATTTTCCCGAGGCTTTAATTTTCGCAATTTTCGTGAGCCCGTCGTAATCGCGAAAATTTAAGCCTCGCGAAATATTTTTTTTTTTTTTTCGCCTCAAATAATAATAAAAAATCAGAATTTTTTCATTTATCCAAAACTTAATGATTACAGTTACTTAAATAAGAAATAAGTACAAAAATTTCTTGAATACTATACAACTATTTCTTGAATAAAAACAATAATACAACTAGTAGAATGCAGCTCATTCACTTACAATATTTATACCAGCTTCTTTGAAGCCATTCAAAATTATCTCATGTTTGGCTTTAACATAACACCGTTAAATGTTCGCACAAGCCAAGAAGCGTGAATCGGTTTTAGTCGTGATATTCGTAGGTCCACAGATTGTTTTCCCTCTAGAAATTTAAGCAAAAAGGGTTCTATTTAGGTAGTATCGGGATTTTTCAACTTTCGGTTCTGTTCATATAAAATTCGCGAAATTTTCAGCTCGCGAAATCACCGATATCTTCATTTTCGCGAACATTACGGCTCGCGAAAATAAGTGCTTTTACAGTATCTTTCAAAGTTTAATAATATTTTGTTTGCAACTTAAACGAAAAAAAAATGATTAAAAAATTGATAAAAATTCCTTTTAATGAGATAAATCTATTCATTTCACATCAAATGTTTTAATAATTTTTTTAATTAAACTCCTGATCTGTTTACAATAAACATAAGTTTACATAAAACAATAAAAGTCTTCTTAAATTTGTAATATTAAAAAATAAACATATAAATAAATAGAATCATTATCACCCTGACAAAGTGAGATACATATTCCATAGATTGTATGTTTCGTGTACTTTTATCGTGCTAAAATTCAGAAAATATATTTTATATTATTTGTCAAATATATGTCATTGACAATAAAATTTCTTTATTTGCAGAATTATTACAAAATAAGGAAATGTTTATTTTTTTAAAAAATAGGTGATTAAAAATAAATAAATAAGATCCATTTTCTATTTATATATATATATATATATATATTAAGGCAACAAATTAGCGTTTCTTTAGATACCGCGAGGTCTGATCTGGAGTTGGTAAACAGAACTATCAGGAAGTAGAGCCCTCAGAATTTTAAATATATAACATTTTAAACATTTATTCCGCTACTCACAGTGCATAAATACTCATATAATAAAAATCACTTTAGTAAATAATATTTTTTAAATCAAATACACTACAAAGCGTTTAATTTAAACATAACATTGTTCCAGTGTTATAAGATTTATTTATATAAAATACTTATCGCTGTAAAATAATTTAAAAAAAAATTCTACTTTCACTAGAACAATTATATTTAAAGAGACATTTTTTATTACTAACTAATTAATTTGTATTGTTACCGTTGCAAAAATAAAATAAAATTAAATAAAAAGAGAAAAATGGTATGCAATTAGTAAAATGTACCGTATTTAGTTTCAGCGCCTTGCAAATTTGAAATTAATTTAACCGAGTGAAATGGGTAGATAAACATTGATTTTTGGCTTCCGGCAGAGTCAACATATATTTATATTTTTGAAAGATGTTTTCATGTTTTTTGTAAAATATAGTATTCATCTTTTCTTTTTCATGTGTGAGGAGTCTTTAAATATGCTATACAGGACCTAAAACATAAATTGTTTAATTGTTTTGTTTTATTGCATTGTGACATTAAAAAAAATATATATATATATTTTATGAGAAACGCGTAGTATTATCATAGTTTTTACATGAATATCTATCTACTTTATGATAAAGATAGAACAAAACCATATTCGCCAATAACATTGGTGTAATATTGATCGTGCAACGATCTGAATATTAAATGTCGATTTTACTGCAATTGTTTTAACTTCTAAAAATCACGTAATTTCAATTTTTACACCATAAATAAGGAAGAAAACGTTCGTTCAAATGTAATATTAAAAAAAAAAAACTATCTGAATTTACTGAATGTTTATTGATTTAAAAATAATTTTCAAGTATAATATTTTTTTTAATATATTGCTATCGCGTGGAGCTTAATTATGAAAAAAATACTTGTTTACACTTAAAAGTATTTTAAAAGTATTTAAAAAAAGTATTAAAAATATTTAAGTACTTAAAAGTATTTTAAAAAGTATTTATTTATTTTACAAAGTATTTTAATGAAGTTAGATAATTTAAAAATTATTGAAATTTAGTTTTTGCTTTGTTTTTTATTTTGTGACAAATTGTTTATAAAAATAAGGAAGTGGTAAGTTTTTATAAAATTTTCAAATTTTACGATTCTAATTAAATATAATTAAGAAAAGCGCAATTTTTGCTGTTTTTCATTGGAGGGTGATGTAAAAAAAATTTACTTGGTCATGTCGTTAATATTTGAAGCTTAAACAAGTTTAGCACATAATTTCTTCGCTTTGATGATAAGTTTCCATGTATTATTTTATAATGAAATATTGAATACCAGTGTAATATCCGATACAAAATGTTATATAAGTACAGATACAGATATAGAAAAAGATGAAAATAAACAAGATTAAAAATTGTTTGAAAATAGGTAATATTCCGTCAAACATTGATAATTTTAATACCTTTCAAAGTTTAATAATATTTTATTTGTAACTTAAACATAAAAAAATTGATAAAATATTCCTTTAATGAGACAAATCTATTAATTTCCACATCAAAAGTTTTAACCAAAAATGTTTTAATTAAACTTCTGATATGTTTAGAATAAACATAAGTTTATATAAGCAATAAAATTCTTATTAAAAATTTTTAAAAAAAAGTAAACATATAAATAAATAATTTCATTGTCACCCTGACAAAGTGAAATACATATTCCATAGATAGTATTTTTCGTGCACTTCTAATCTTGATAAAATCCAGAAAATATATTTTATATTATTTGTCAAAAGTATGTCACTGACAATAAAATTTCTTTATTTGCAGAATTATTACAAAAACAGGAAACTTTTAATAACATCCATTCTCTATGTTTTTTTGTTTTTTTTTAAGGCAACAAATCGGTGTTTCTTAGATGCTGCGAGGTCTGACCTGAAGTTGGCAGGCGTAACTGGAAGGAAGCAGAGCCCTCAGTATTTTAAATATATAAAATTTTAAACATTTATTCCGTTACTCACAGTGCATAAATACTCCCATAATAGCAATCACTTTAGGAAATGATAGATTCAAAAATCAAATTCACTACAAAGCATTTAATTTAAACATAACATTATTCCAGTATTATACGATTTATTTATAAAAATACTTATCGTTATAAGATAAATTAAAAAAAAAAAACTTCCACTTTCACTACAGTTATTATATTTAAAGAGAAGTTTTTTATTACTGTCCAATTAATTTGTATTGTTACCGTTGCAAAAAAAGGGAAATAATATGTAATTAGCAAAATATACCATATTTAGTTTATGCGCCTTGTAAATTTGAAATTAATTTAACCAAGTGAAATGCGTAGATAAGCAATTAGGGTGTTTAATTTTTTCCAAAGGTGTGATTTTCATATGACTTTGCTTACGCCCCGAGTCTCAGTGCTGTAAAAGATATATATGCCAAATTTTAAGAAGTTCGGATAATATTTAGAGGTTGCACACTTTGAGTAGTTTTGTAAAAGTAGTCCAAAAATACGATTTTTCAATGTTAATTACTTTTATTGGGAAAACTAGAAATACTAAAACTAGACACTATGATTAATAGGTAGTATGATAGGTAATACATGTGTTGAACGATGTAATCCCTTCTTTTGTTCGCTTGTTGCCGACTTTTCTGTGATGTTCGACTATCCTTAACACGTTTAATGCCAAGTCTATTTTGTTTGTCTTTCCGTTTGGACCACGAAATAAGATTCCCGTTACACAATCTATAAGTGTCAGTCACCAATGACTGACGCGGCCTAAACGGAAAATTCAGGGTCAGTCACCGGTGACTGACGTGACACTCAACGTGTTAATGGCATCTTAGGGAACTACTTCAGTATTATGTCACGTCGTGGATCCCAAACTATCCAAAGAACGTCTTCGTTTTATTAGTACCGAAATGGCTCAGGTATTTTCCCCCAATAACTAGGTTTTTATCCTCTGATTGTTTCAATTCTTTTTCCTTTGCAGGTTTGGATTCCAAATTTTTAGTCATATTTTCCTTATCAGCCTGAGTAATACGTTCGTCGAGAAAAGCCAATCCTATGTTTTTTTCTGACTGATACCAAAGGTGTCACGTAGCAACAGTGAGAGCACTTTTTTTGACGTCTACATCTAAGTAAGTGCTTGGAAGCTGTAGCATATCTAAATCATTCTTCAGAGCACAACGACTTACAATTGCCTCTTGCCAAAAAAGAACATATATGAAGCTGACAAAATGTGCAACCCGTTTCGTTCCTTTCAATTCTCGTTGTAAAATGTTCAACTTTTTAGTGAAGGGGACAATTTTAAGTGCATATATTATCTTTCCCATCCACCTTGCTTGCTTCAGAGCCCCTGGAATTCTGAAATTGAAGTCACTTACAGACCATCCTCCTAAGTACGGGAGTGGGAGTTGTAATAACTCTTTGTAGTCTTCTCTTGTATGACTTCGGTCTTTTAGGATATTTTGGAGGTAGTTAACCATATTCACTCATTGTTCTTCTAGAAAGCCTTACTTCCTTCATCCAGCATTCTCGTATATGACTTCCTATCAAGTAAAGCCCGCAGATTTCGGAACTTCCGAAAAATCTGTATGCCAGGACCACTTGGTGGTATGTCACAATACTTCTCAAACAATCCTTTCAATATTAGTTAATGCGTGTGATGACGGCAAGTCAACCACAACAATGTTCTTCCAAATTCCCTTTCAATTCTGATCCATGCCTCTTGGACCAGTCTGTATTAGATGCTGTAGTATTAAAAGACATACCGATGATATTGTCAGGTAGGCCAAATCTATCCACTTACTGAATAACTACTTCAGCCCTTTCAGTACCAGTGCCTTTCAGGGCAACAGTTACGCCAAGCAAATGCTCAAAATCTTTACCAGTCACTAGAACTGCACTCTATCTTCCAAAGTTTTGACAGGTCCCATTGGCAACTGAAGGAACAGTTCACTAGCCCAATGCAAGGCAAAATAAGGAGGATTTTCAAAGAAAGACTTTTTGAATTTCTTTGTCATTTCACTTCTATTGATCGGCCGAGCTCGGTAAACGGTATTTGGAGATACGGAGATTTTAGAAGCATTGTGGCTAAGGCTCTTTTCAGTTGCGATAAATAAAGTAGCTCTTCTCGATCCCAAGTAGACGTCAGTGTCTGATCATTGGGTTTTAATCTAGGACTTGAACTTAATATTTTCGTATCTGGAGGCAAAATCTCGGCCTCTTTGTCACTAGGTTCTCTTTATCCAGATTTTGTATCCTTTGTACAGCTTCCGTATACCAGCACAGGTATTCTTCTGTCTTAACAGAGATGTTTGCTTTCCTCCGCGCTTCTTGTAGTTTATTACCGGTAGTTTAAACAGTATCCGAATGTGTTCTTTCATTTCCTTGAGATTGTAACTAAAAACTAAAAATAAGTACACGTTCCTTTGAAGGGAACCGAAATCCTAAAAATTCACCACTAGGCACCATTTCTAGCAGCCAAATTCTTCTTTTGGTTCCCTATTTAAAGTTCTATTACCTTCAAAAGATGATAGAAATACATGAGAAACCTATTTGTACAAAAATCTTCGATATTAGAAATTTCACTAGTTTGAGAAAAAAGTGATCAATATGTGCAACCACTAAATATTATCCGATCTTCTTGAAATTTGGCATATATATATTTTACAGCACTGAGACTCGGGGCGTAAGCAATGTCATATGAAAATCACACCTTTGGAAAAAATTAAACACCCTAATAAGCATTCATTTTTCTCATCCGGAAGAGTTAAGATTTATTTTTATTTTTGAAAGATGTTTTTTTATAAAACATAAAATTCATATTTTCTTGTTCAATAATTTATTTTGTGTGTGAAGAGACTTTAAATATTCGATACAGGACCTAAAACTTAATTCGTTTTTTTTTTTTTTTTTTTTTTTTTTTTGCATTGTGATATTTTACAAAAATCTATTTATTTATTTTATGAGAAACAAGTAGTATTATCACAGTTTTTGCATAAATATCTATCTACATTATGATAAAGATACATCAAAACCATATTCGTCAATAACATTGATGTAATATTTATCGTGCAACGATCTGAAAAATAATTGCCGATTTTACAGTAGTTGTTTTAACGTCTAAAAATCACGCAATTTCAATTTTTACACCATCGAATACGGAGGAAAATGTTGGTTCAGGTGTAATATCGTTTTAAACACTATCTCAATTTAGTGAGTGTTTAATCATTTAAAAATAATTTTCAAGTATATATTTTTTAAAAATATATTGCTATCGCGTTGAGCTCAATTACGGAGATTTTGCTTGTTTGCATTTAAAATAATATGCATAGTTCAGTGTTGTTTCAGGCTGATATTTCTTAACAAAATTAACAACTCACCAATAAATAACTAAAATAACATAAAAAAGCACAAATTTAACAGATATGTCGTGCTTTAACACTGACGAACATTTCTTCGGATTCTTACCTCTGACATGCGACTAATTCTAAACTATTGCGCTTTTGATAATTTTCAAATCTTTATTTATATCCATAATTAACAATTTTCATGTAAAAATGCTTTTTGGTTTCGTTAGTGGGCAATATAAAAATATATTAACTGTTAAAAATGTGTTTGAGTTTTCAATTTAAAATAAAAATGGATTTCATCTATATTCTGTGTACAGGCAGTATGTTCTGAAACCAGGGAAACCCAGATTGGGTTTCCCTGGTATCATTGAACCTCTGATTTCAATGATAAAGTGGAACAAATTCAGGCTGGTGTTATGGAACTTTCTTTTTAGGTAGATTTCGTATGAAATACTACCTATTGCATATCGCTCCTATGATGAAATTTCTGAAAATTTTTTGCAGATCTGCACCGATCATGACCCCATAGAACCCAAAACCACCCCTAGTAAAAAACTTTATATATATATATATATCACTTTTTTGTGGACAAAATAACTTCCGTAATTCAGCACAAATCTCTTCCAAACCGATACATAAAATCAAGGGGCATAAAATCTCGATCACAAATTATGGGCAATATCGCACCAAGGAATGGAAATAGGGAGGGTTTTTGTGAAAACAGAAAAAGCCCCAAAACTTCTCAATTTTTGTACATATCAAATCAGTTTAAAGTTTTTGTTACTTCTAAAAATAGGGCCAAAAGTTTATGTAGTTTTGATAAAATTAAAAATGGGCTCAAGGGACGCAAAAAATTGGGTTTTACGGAGAAAAAAAATCTTAACTTCGTCAATTCACAAGATATAAAATCCACATTAATGTATTATATATCTTCTTAATATTTTCTACAACTTTTATACTGACAAGTTCTGGATAGGACCAATTCTTAAAGCAAAAACAAATTAAAAATACATAGCGGTTGAAGAAGTAACTTATCGTATTACGGTTGTATTCAAATCCAAACTGCTTATTTTCTGACTCATTTTTAAATTCATTTTTGCTCTCAAACAGATCCAGTTAGTTGGTTTTCTTATTCAGAAACTACATAATGTACCGTAATAGTAGATTTTTTTTATAGAGGTAGAATATATTTCAAAAAATGATGTCAAAGTTGGCATTTTGAACCGAAGCGATTGTGTTGGAGACGAAAAATATGGACCTACTGAGAAAATAATTGTTTATAAATCAAGTTTTAATTAATTGAACGAAAAATAGAGACACAGGTCGCTTATAAATCTCTTCAAAAATCATGTCAGTAAGTTTCATAATTTTTCATTTAAAAATGAATCTGAAAACATGCCACAAAATTTCGAGTTGTTGTGCATGGAAAAGTATTTTTTTTTTAATACCAGCTTAACATGATTCTGTTAAAACCAGCTCTTATATAAAAATGAAATTAAAAACTTGTCAAAATCGGCCAAATAAAATTGTTAAATCGGGTTTATCTCTAATCATGATTTACTTTTTGTTGTTGAAATTAGAATTGAAATTCGAAATCTACCTGTGTCTGTAAGCCGAGTCGGGAAATTTTTTTTTTTACTTTTTATTTTTTTTAAACAAACACTAATTGATATAAATCGGTTCTAAATGTAACGTAATGTAAACATGTAATGAATTCAAATGTTTTGATAAATATTTGTTTATAATCTTGAATAAAACATTTATGGAAACTTCAAAAAAAAAAAAATAAATAACCACCACAACTAAGTTTTATCTGCCCATATTCTTTTTAAAAAAATTCAAAGGTTCAAACGCAATGTGAAATTAAAAAGAGATTTAGCCTTTATTAAGTTTCGAATATTTCAATTATTTGATTCGACGCATGTTATGCATTTACCATTGTTTTCATAAATCAAATCAATGCTATTATCTAAGAAAGCTTTGATATTAGAAAAGGGATTTTGAAATAATATGGATGAATTATTTTTGAATCAAAAATACATTAACTGAAAAAAGTATCCTATCAATTTATTTATGACATTCAAGCAGCGTTTCCGTTTCAAGAATGAATCCCAACAACAATAAAATTTAATCGTCAGAGGGTAACATCTGAAAGAAAATGGAATAATATCTTCAAAGAAAGGCAATGGGAAATCTAAAGCTCAATTCGAGATTTCCTCATTCTAGAAAAAATTAAATATATCGAATGAGTTAAAAGAAAACATGTAAAATGCACTAAACAACATAACATTTGAATCAAGGGCCAATAATTTTAAGACATAAAATAAATTATTCAAATTTAGCAATACTATGTCTTACTCTGAAATTTCGCCAAACGTTGACAACTTGAGTATATTTCAAAGTTCATTATTTTCTTTGCAACTTAAACATAAAAAAAATTGATAAAAGTTTCCTTTAATGAGACAAATCTATTTACTTCACATGAAAAGTTTTAACCAATAATTTTTTAATTAAACTCATGTTCTGTTTAAAACAAACATAAGTTTACATAAAACAATAAACATCTTATTAAACCTTTAAACTAAAAAAATAAATATACAAATAAATAGAATCATTGTCACTCTGGCAAAGGGAAATACATATTCCATAGGTTGTATGTTTCGTGTACTTCTAATCTTGCGAAAAAGCAAGATCATGGTAAGATCCAGAAAAGATATTTATGCATGCATGATTGCTTCTAGCAGTGAAATTACTTCAGAAAATAGCAGTTTTCAAGAAAAAAAATCATTGGTTTATTGTAAATAAAAAACTTTTTATTATTATTTAACACTGAAAGCGTTTAATTTAAATAATATTTCGTTTCAGTATCATTGTTGTTATTTGCAGCATTACTAAGTGTGAAATAAAAGAAGGAGAAAACATTTCTAGAATTTTAACTTAATGTTTATGGAAATTAACGTATAACTTACAAGAAAAGTTTTCAATAATATAACAAACCATTTGGTTTTGACTGTTCAAAAAATTCTTAATTAGAAAAAAATAACTTCGGTGGTAACCTGTTTTTAAAATTATTTCACTTTAGCTGAAAATTTACTAAAATACTTTCCGGATTCCAATACACAATAAAATTAAAAAATTTAACATCGTTATCCCTTCAGCGATTGAATTTCTTCCAAAAGTTTTGTTTTACAGATTTATCTTTTTTTCTCATACCATTAGAACGTCATTCTCTAATAAGAAAGAGAAATTATAAAAATAAATTTGAAACATTATATTTTTTTTATGAAAAACCCATTTAATAAAAAATGCATCTAAACATGTATTTAACATATTTAAACAGCGTTTACATATCAAGTATAAATTTTAGCTATAACCAAATTAAATCTGCAAAGTTTAATATCCGAAAGCAAAAGTAAGAATATGTTCAAGTAGAGATAATGCGAAATCAAAAAAACAATTCGAAATTTCCTTATACTTCAAAAAACTGAATATCCATCAATTTACTTAACATAAAACAACTGAAGCACACTAACCTAGATTTCTTTCGCAAAATATTTTAACAAATAAGTTATATATGAAATTATTAAAAGTTTAGAATCTTTGATGTTTTAATTTCTTGTTCACAAATAATACACAATCATGTAATTTATGCCTTTTTATATGATTATATATTTGTTTCTGTCAATAAAATGTATCCCAGAAATAGCAGTTTTCATGAGTACTTTATTATTATTATTATTATTAAATATAAAAGACGGAAATTTTATATTTCACAATACTGATAGAGTAAATCTAAAGAAATTCAGTATTTATATTTCCAAATACTAACCATAAAATTAAAAATAACGGTGATAGTTCAATTGTTTCATATATAATGCTAGCTGACCCGCCCGGCGTTGCTCGGTCCCTTCATTTTTTCTAAACGAATCGCGAATATTTAAAATCTCGGTTCATATTAAAATTAAAATAAAAAAACGAATCTCCTAAATGAACCTTTGGCCATGATAATTAGTATGTTCCAAACAAATCTCTCCGAAAGATCGTCTGACGACACGGTTCAAGCTATCTACCGTACCGTATAGCAGCGTTCTGTGTACGTGCCGGAATTACTGATGGAAATCTTAAGCTGAGTTGAAAGAAACAAATTCTGTTGAAATCGGACTTATAATACTCAGCTTCATGCGGATCTGTCGATTTTTCCAAACGAACAGGAAATATCTATAACCTCTATTCATATTAAAATTAAACAAAAAACTAATCTCTCAAAATTAGCCTTTGGGTGGGACCCCGCTGCCTTAGGCAACGTAGTCCGGCCGTGCTAGGCAGTGTGTTCCAAGCAAACTTCTCCAAACGAATCCACGATGCGGGTCCTATCTTCCTACGGTATCGTATAGAATGCGTGTTGCGCTAGTGACGGAAAACTGAAGAGAATTGCAAGCTAATTTGAAATAAACAAATTTCTGGTGAAATCGGGCCCATAAAACACGGCGTTGTCCGGGTCCACCGATTTCTCCAATGGATATTTAAAACCTCTATTAGTATAAATAAAAAAAAAATCAATTCTCTCAAGATGAACCTTTGGGGTAGATCCCCGTTAGATTCGGCAGCGTAGTTCGTGCGTGCTACGCAGTGTATTCCAAGCATACCTCTTTCGGAAAGAGCTACAAACGAAGGAAATTGTAAGCTATATTGAAATAAACAAATTTTCTTGAAAACGAGTACATAAAACACGGCGTTGCACCGTGTAATACATTTCTGTAAACAAACCGGAAATGTTTAAAACCTCTATTCCTTATAAAGACAAAAAAAAAAAAAAAAAAAAACCTCTTAAAATGAACTTTTGGAATGTGTTTTAAAAAAACCTTTCCGAAGAATCTCCGACATGGATCCAAGTTGCCTCCGGCTCCGTATAAGCAAGTGTGCTACGCCTGCCATACGGTCTGGAAAAACTGAAAAGAATCTTACGCTGATTTGAAAGAAACAAATTCGCGCTGACGAAACACGAGCTGAAAAATCTACAGAAAATCTTAAACTCTGTTGAAAGGATGAAAATCTGTTGAAATCGGGCGTATAAAATACGAGACACGAATGCCCCCTGGCAGTGGAAGGTGAAATTAAAAACCTACGCTAATCGAAAACCAAGTTAAAGAGCCAAATCGCCTTGAAATATGGACCATAGAACTCGAGATATGAGTGTGGCCTTTGATGGTGAAAGGTGGAACTAAAAACTCTGAGAGAACCGTGAACTAAATTGAATCAATCGATTCCCCCGAGAAAAGAGTAAGCCGTTACTGTTAAAAGATGGTGGTAACTGCAGTCTAAAGATAAGTTGAATGAACCATTTTCCAGTTAAAATAAGCCGCTTAGAATCCGAGAATAGAATGCTCCATTAACGTTCGCAAATGGTGGTAATTGAAGTCTCTTTAAATATTTTTAACGTCGCTGTCAGTTATTTTGTAAAAATTACCGACCAAATTAAAACAAGATTGGATATTAGGATATAAAAACAATTTCTACATTTGCTTTGAAATTTTCATACTTTTATATTGTGATTAGTATTCTTAATTTTAGCAAATTAGTGAAATTTGTCGTTATTTTTAGTGTTCTTCTGCGAAGCTCAGCCTCGATAAGTTTCCCGAGTCCCCTATGTACGGGGCGTTTTGATTAGGCAGTCACTCTAGCCTGGCCGCTGGGTACACATCTAGCACCCTAAGTGGTTTGCCGGTATTTTTCTGTTACTCCAAAACAACTTAAATCGACAATAGTCAAAAAATATTTTTAACAGAATGGTATTTTAAAATATGCATAAAACAAAGAATCATGATATGTTTTTTAGAAACAAAGAAGGAAAGAAATTTTAAATTAACATAAGTTTTGCGAACATTTTTATGAAAATGCACTAAAGCGCTCCGGCTTGTGGATCTGAGGAAAATAATGCTTCTGTTTTTATTGGGACGTTTGATGAGTTTTTAATTGATATCTTGCCTAATTATCAAAAAATTAAAATTCTGCGTCTCAGATTCATTCGGACATATCTTGGAAAACCATCATACAAATTTACAGACATCTATGTGCGGTACACTGTAAAAAAAAACAAAAAAAAAAAAACAAAACGGACTAAAAAACGGAGATTCAACTGGCAATTGAGACACCAGTACTATTTCCGTATTTTAGCGAAAATTTCCGCCCATAAATTCCAGAAGTCAGTATTTTTACTGAAAATTTTACGTTTTTCTGCAATTTATGGGGGGGTGGAATTTTCCGTTAAAATTTGGAAATAGTACTGGCATCTCGATTGCCAGTAGAATCTCCGTTTTTTTTTTTTTTACAGTGTAGATATCGATAGTCATCGCTGATACACATACACATAGACACAATGGGAAACTTTCTTTTATTGGGAGATAGAAACCATATCATGAGATAAAAAAAATTAAGATTTAAAAATTACGTAATGCACGAAAAGAACGTTGTCTTTCTTCATCTGGTGAATACAAGCCTTAACACTAATTAAAAGCAGAAACAAGGCTTCCTTTTTCAAATAAAAAGTCAAAATGATGTGTTTTGCTCCTGCTTTTTATGCAGTAGTAGGTCGTCGCGCATGATAAAAAAAGAATTGTCTTCGGAACCACGTTGTACATTACATTTTTTTACGGTGTTGCACCAAGCTTTTTCTTAACACATTACACAGGTTTATAAAATATTTTATTCTGATAAATGTAGCTCATAATAAGGAACTGGTATTGACTTTGCCTTATGTAAAAAAATATAAACACATGCTTTTAATGCCGCAAGTTAATTTGGTCGAAAATATAAAATATAAAGCAAAAACAAACTCGTGAGTAACGCTGAGATCAATTCGACATTGCCAACACCTAGAAATTTAGCTTTTACTGCAACTTTTTTTAACTTTAAAACATTGCCCAATTTCAATTTTTATATAGTGTATAGTAGTGCACTGTTGAAAATTTGCAGCAAATTATCCAGTCGTTCGACCCTTTTTATAGAAAATGTTTAAATAAACGTAATTTAACTTAATTGTTATCATAATATTCTCAGTAATATGGCCAGAAAAGGTTAATAACACGGTCAAGTAACCGTTACCTTTAAAAACGGTCTAATGACTGTACTGTTTGATGCCGATTTTTTACAATGCATTGAAAAAAATTTCTTTTAAATGCAATTAGCTTGAAAAGTGTACATTTATTGTCTAAATTATTTAATTTACTAAATTTTATGGTTTATAAAATCATTTTCAAGCATGATTTTTTAAAAAAATGTATCTCTATTGAAGACAACCCGATTACACCTAAAATAATACAGACAGTTCAGCAGCTGTTTCCGTCTAACATTTCATTAATAAATTAAAAATTCGTCACTAAGTAATTATTAGGTCTTTCGGAAGTACCGAAAATTATATCATTTAATTATTTCACAGTAATTTCGATATCTAATGTCTAATAATTAACAGGCAGAATTTTCTGGTGCAAATTGATTTTCCTAAACGGACGACTCAATAAATAAAAAAGTTATATATATAAAACACGAATTTACCACACATGTAATTAAAATACGCTTTAAGTAGTGATTTTTTTTTTAATGATTAACTCCAGGCCTATCATGAGGTTAGTTTGATCTAAAATGTCGTTTTAATAAATTTCAAAATTTTATTTGAAATCATAACTGATATTTTTCAGAGAAAAATATTTTTTGGTGTTCTTAGTGGGCAATCTATATATTTAAAAGAAAATCAAATATGAAAAACCTATTAGAATTTTTAATTTAAAAAAAAGTTGTTTTCACCTATGTTCTGTAACTCAGGAATGATGTGTTAAATCCTCCGTTTATATAATGATGCCTGGAATTTAAATAAACAATGAATTTAACAACAATTTTGAAAATATTCGATCTTAAGGATTTAACTTCTTTGACTAGAGACATTAAACGCATTTATCGCTTTTCAGAAATTAGTATAGAATGATATTAATAATAATAAAAAAATTAAGTTTACACCAGCGATTTTGGAATATTATGGAAATATTATTTTTGGATAAAAATACATTAACTGAGAAATGCATCTAAAAATATATTTATAAATTTCAAACATCCTTTACAACTTGCATAGCTGCCAACATGTACGGATTTTCGCTACCACTAAAATTGAACAGAAATTTCTGCCTTTTTTAATTATCAACATTCACTGAAATTCGGCGATTGAATTAGGCAAAATTTTCTATTAAATTTTAGTGGTCGCAAAAATCCGTACAAGTTGGCAGCTATGTACAACTAAGGATTAAATCTAAGTGAAAATCAAATTATGTCTTCTGAAGATAATACATAAAGAAAAGAATATTATTAAGAGAAGGTAATGCAAATTCAAAAGAGTAGTTCGACATTTCCGCATTTTTCAAAGCATTGAATAGTATAGAAAATAAGACAATGGAAAATATCTCAAACGTATTTCGGAAACATATTCTGATTTGCATTTCGGAAACATCTAATTTCATTTAAGCCTTTAACGTATAACTCTTGAAAAATATATTTATGAATTGGGTATGCTAGTTGCATAGTGTAAAGTAGTAATCGTAAAAGTTAGTGTAAAGCGTAAAAGCATAAAGTAATGATACATAAGTTAAATGATTTACAGGAGAAAATACTTTAAGCACATTGTATTAGTAAGCGATAATGAATGTCTGCTATGTAGATTATAAGTATGATATCGACAGATAATTTAATTATAATTACTGACAATTCTTTTACGAGCATTGACATTGATTGTTTTATTCCTTTTATATCAATATTTAACTTTGTCTTTTCAAAGGACTTTCAGCGTTACTCTCCCTTACACCTATCCTAAAACCATAGCGGAAGGGCAACTGAGTATCTCAATAGACCTTCAGGGAAGAGTTGGGAAAGCAATAACATTTTCGAGAAACTTAGCATAAAAAGTCTATATCCTGGCGCTTCTGGGGGCGTCCGGAATACCCGAAGCTCCTGAGTGACTCAGAGGTGTGAAATTCGAGCGTCGCGGCTTAATCTTTTAATCCAAATATTTTGCTATCCTTCTGTCCAGTCATTCAAGCTTCTCCGTGACCGGCAGCATGTACAGTAGGGTGGTCACAAGCAACATGGGAAAAAAAATTAACGTTTTCTTCGGGGGAACCCTCCAAAAAGTTGCCAATTAGTTAGAAAATGAGATTGGCAAAGTTTCAGCTCAAATGAATAACATTAACCCGTACCTCATCGAGGTTAAATTCTTAAAAATTTGCAATTTTTCGCAAAATATTGACGTTTTTCTTTCTTTAAGTGAAAACTATTGTTTTAGAAACCTGATTCTTGTTTTATTTCATAGAAACTGTTGTTGCCTTGAAGTTTTACTCTCATCAAAACTTATATTTAATGAACATTTAGTATTTTTTTAGCTCGTGAACCATACCCTCAAACTCTGCATTTTTGGAACACAAGTGAAAAATGACAAATTAATAATTTTATTACTTTTGATAATTTTTTTGTATTATTTTCATTAATAGGCAAAAATAAGTGAACGATTTTTGTAACTTTAAAAATATTTCACGAATTAGAATTTATTATTAGTTATCTTGTTTTGTGTCTAGTAAGAAAGAACTTCTCGATTTGTATTGCAGTTGAACCTCTGAATTTCTCTTTTTATTACAAGGCTGTTTTTGTTACCTGTTATCGTTATCTATTTTTAGAATTGACGAAACATTCCGTAACCCCCCGCCCCCCCCTTTTGATATGATGGCAGAAATGTAAGATTTTTTAAATTGGCCAAATATTTCATCAAATCATCGACAGTAAGCTACCAAATAATTGTCAAGTTTTATGCATTTTATTTTATAATATTCGCAAAATGAAACTGAACGCCAGAGAAGCTGCTAGACTTAGAGTACATCCACTAATTAACCATAGACTTTAATTTTAAGTAGAAGTGCAATCGGCTCCGCAAATAACTATTTCGTAAACAAAGAACTGAGCTCATCAAAAAATGATTTAAAAATTCCAGTTTAGAGAGAATTGTTGTTCACTGGGATGGAAAACTGCTTCACCATTTTTTGAATAAATAAAATGTATAGTGGATAGAAGTTTTAATTAGTTGTGGAGATGAAGAACAGTTACTACGAGTTCCACAGCTTGAAAATAGCATCGGAATAATTCAGGCGAAAGCTGTATTTTCAGCAGCTAAAGAGTGGGAGGAGGTTGGTAAAATTCAGGCAATGTGTTTTGATACCACTGCAGTAAACACGTCGCCACAGAGAAATCTGCATTTTTCTATAGCAATTGTTCAAGGAAAAGTCTTCTGTATTTACCATGTCGCCACCACAATTTAGAAATTATCCTAAAAGCTGTTTTCGATTGTAAAGTGGGCATAATTACTGCCCCTCAGTCGGATATTGAAAAATAATTCTGGATGGGTGGTCTATATTAAACCAGAGTAAGTATAAAGATGCTATTGAAGATGAAATAAATAGTTAATTCAGAAGAAATTTCAAGTTTTCTTACAGGACCTTTTAAAAATTAACAGCTCAGGGATGATTATAAAGAGTTTATCCAATTTTGTTTCATATTTATAGGACTCCTTCCTGCAAAAGACTTTTTTTCGGAGCGACTGGTGCTTTCAATCATGTCAGATGGATGGTACGGGCCATTTATCCTCTCAAAATATATTATCATAGATAATCTCTCAATAACAAATTTAGAAAAGAAGGGATTAGAGATTTTTGCTTTTTTCTAATCAATATTTATGTAAAAGCATGCCTCAATACTCCCACTTCCACTTTGGACTCCAATCCAAGACCTGCAAATAATAAAATCATTTGTTCACTACAGAAAAATTGATAAATAGGTTACAGACAAAGCACTTGCTAAAATGATAAACCGCCTTCGGTATCTTAACTCGGATCAAGCTGCATTTTCATTTTCAGATGATACTTTGAAAGAAAAAAAAGCCAACATAAGCATGGCTTTGAAATTAATGTCATTTGAAGAAGAAATGATGATGAAGATAGGTATTTAAGAGCAACAAAAGGAATCAACAAAGTGGATTATTTATTGAACAAAGAAGTCGATGTTTTTGTTTCATCTCAAACTGTAAAAAAAAAAAAAAAAAAAAAAAAAAAAAAAAAAAAAAAAAAAAATTATATTAATAAGCACTTTTTAAATACTGATCCCAATGTATGGTGTGAAAATAAACCTTATTTGAAAGCAAGAAAACAGTGAATGGTTTTAAAGTTGTCAATGACACAACTGAAAGGGGGAGAAAATTAACCCGACATTTCAATTCCTGTTTAACAAAAGACGAAAAGAAAAACAGTATATGCTAAAAGTTGTAACTGAATGTAGAAAAACTTTTCAAGATTCTTCAAAAGCTACCTTATCTAAGCCATTACCACCTTAATCCTTTCCGGCGCAGTGGTCCCATGTCGGGACTACCTAATTTTAATTCCAAACTTACAAACGGAACCAAGAATATTTTAATAAAATTTTCCTTTTACAATGAAAGGTTAAAGCAATGTGTTTTTAATTTCTAAAAAAAGTCGTTTGTAAATTTCGGTTTAGCCAATCATTTCATTATTTTACGGACAGAATTTTTCTGTACTGGAAAAGGTTAACGTGACAATTGTAAGGGATAATAGTTTCTTTTCTTTATTATGCTTCTTTCTTGTAACACAACTTTAAACAAAATGCGTTTGAGCATTATTTGTTCTCATTTTTATACTTTCTTTCCCCTCTTTTTTTAAATTCTTTCAGTTTAAAATATGATTTTTAAAATTCTCTTTGGAATTTTTTAAAAAATTAAACCCCTTATTATGTACAAAATGAAAAAAAAAAAAGAAATACAAAAGGTAGAAAGCAAATGAAATAGAATGTTAAAATTTTTTTGCGCATTTTCATAAAAAGTAAATTTTTAGGATTCGGGTGAAGCCTGCTCCTGAAAAATGCGCATATTTTTAAAACTATACATTTTTAGAAAAAAATAGTGTGTGGTTCTTTAAAGCAAAACATTTTTTATACAATGACCTGAATTATGATTCTTGGTTGAATTGTATTTATTTCCTGAAGGATAAACAGCCTTTTTTCCGAAAAATCACGTTTTTTTAAAACTTAAACCTCAATGAGGCACAGGTTAATATTATCCAAATGAGCTGAAACTTTGCCAATTTCATTTTCTAGTCTATTGGCAACTTTTTCGGGGATCCCCCCGAAAAAATTCGAAAATTTATTTCTTGTGACCACCCTAATGTACAGTCATGGAAAAAAAAGTAAACACCCCTTACCGACTCTGTAAAAAAATATCGTAGGAGAAAGTTACTGGTACCACACGATTGGAAATAATGTCTACTTTTAAATTATGTATATAAAATTTGCTTAGGGTGCCATCTACATATTAAAACGAACCATAACCTTGTTTTTTTTTTTTTTCAAAAGCAGTACACAATTTTGACAGTATAAATGAACTCTACATCCTTCAATTAGCCTAAAAACAAATTTTTATGCAATTCGTACGATAAGTTTCCGAAAAATTAATTATTTTAAAACGAGCGCATTTTAGGGGCTGTATTCAAATTGAGGTTCGGTACTCTATTGTTGACCGAGAGAGCCCCCTTCTTGATCAAGGCACATTAAGCGTCACTCAAGCAGTCATTGAAGATTGCTAGATTACAGGATAGCATAAGCAATTTCAGAATATCTAGCCACTTCTATCATAGATGGCACTTTAAACCATCATTTTGCCGTTTTTTAAGCATAATTTGAAAACTACTTGGAAGAAAAATGTGAAATTTTGGATTTCTATAAAGCATGACTTAATAAATCTGAATCCATAAAAAAATTGCAGGTTGCAATTCATAATTTTTTCGAATATTAATTTCATAATTCTTAATTCATATCATAAAATTATAAAAATTGCAAATTCAACGTATTTATGTTTGGGTATTTTAGTATTATTGCTACACAATAAATTAGCAGAATAGGAGTATAATTTCAGGAGATATTAGAGAAAATATGAAAATGTAATTTAACATTATAAGCACTAGATTTTGAATGTTTATAATTCAAAAACTTCAAATGACTTGAAATTTGTTGTCTAGGCATAGTTTGAAACGAGGATTTGAAAGATTTTGTTAAAATTGAGTATTGCCATTGGAAAAAATGAAGTTTGGGTTCGTTTTAACATGTAGATGGCTCCCTAAGCTAACTTTATGTACGTCATTTAAAAGTAGACTTTATTTTCAATCGTTCGGTACCAGTAACTTTCTTCTACGATAATTTGTTGAGGAGTTAGTAGGGGGTGTTTACTTTTTTTCCCACGACTGTACCTGGGTAATATAGGTCCGGATGGCGCATGTGCATAAGGAATTCGAAAGTCTGGTACAAGAAATTGGTACGCCAATTTTTGTTTGTTCGTTTGTTTTTTGTATTTTACAGTTTCTTTCAAATCTTACATACATTTTTGCTTCGAACCAAGGTTGCTGAATGATAGCACGCTTTTTAAGCTAACAGATGACACTGCCATCTCAAATTTCAGAAAATGTGGACTATCTCCGGTTTTAATTTGGGACCATCTTATTAAATATGGTTAAAAAAACATACAGAACTTATTTTTTTAACACTTTCTAAAAATTTTGAAAAGTATTCGTGAATTCTGTTTAACTGGCCATCTTTACGCGCTATAACTCGCGTAAATATGCATGGATTGTTATGTAAATGATATAAATTGTTATTTATAAAGATCGGAAGAATAAACTATTTCCTTGAATATTGCCTCTAGAGTCTAGACACATTCTTACAATTACAAAGTTTCATAAAAAAAAAAGATGCAAAATTTGATAAAATAAGTTGGCAAAATTTCAAATTAGGAAAATTTTCCTTAACAATCCCTGAATGAAGCAAGAAAAATCCCATCTTCATACTAATGCCCGTTTAAATAATTCGTCAGGTTTTAAGGGGTTAGACACAAATTGAAATGCGTGTAATTCAAGAAACAATGTTACTTTAAGAGTTCCAGGAAACATGCAAAAAAAAAAAAAATATTTATGATGTTAGAATTTGTATTTTTTTTGTAGTGGTTAATGATATAATTTGCAAAACAAATCACATCCTAAAATTTCTCATACAATAAAAGAAAAAAAAATGATTATAATTTTTTTGAAGTGGGGGAATTTAAAATCGTTATAACTCGAAATATTATTTGTCCAAAATCAAAAGAAATTTCAGTTAATTAAAGAGGAAAATATAATTTAAGTTTTGTTTCAGGATTTTTTTAAATATTAATTTTAAAAATATTAAAAATATAAATTTAAAAAATTAAGAAACTTATTTTTAAAAAAAAATCATATTTTCGAAAGTAAAATTTTCCGAAACAAAATTTATGTAAAATAATCAAAAAAGACATATCCAAGTTTGCACCTTTTTTATTTAACGATTCTTAATTTATGATAACTTAAAAAAGAGAAATGGTGGAGAAAAAATATCATGCAGAAAAACGCATTTAAAATTTTAAACAATGATTGTCTCCTAATGAAATGTTTAAATCCTCTTTTAAAAATTGCGGATGAGTAAGTAACTCCTTCCTGTAGCCTAAAATTCGAATTCAGTTTAATTTTTGAACTTTCCGCTTTCTTTCTGTACTATTTAAATTTCCGTCAGTTGATTTTAAACAAGGCTTTTTCTAACATGCCGGTTAAGGGTTTTTTCGTAATTTTAGCCCTCATTTCTTCAGGTTTTATATCGTCCCGGCGAAGCCGTTAAAAAATATCTGTGTTCTAAGGCCGGGCCAAGCCCGGAATTTACTTTTCTCTAAGGGCTCGGCCGGGTCTTGCCTAAAGTATTTTTTCATACCGAACCGGGACTGGTTTCCTTATTCCTAGGTCTGCACGGAGCGAAATTTCCAGTCATGGTATCGACCCAACTCATAGTTAAATCATTGTCTCTGACTGACCTGATCCGTGCAAAAAATCAGTAAAATTTGACTCAGTCCAAATTTTTTTTACAAAAAATGCATATATTTTAAAATCGCCAATATTTTACAATCAATCTTTAAAATTCATTTTTTTAAAGGATAGTAGCTTTTAAGGCAAAAAAAAAATTAAAATACAGTAAAACCTGTGAAAATAACCTGCCTATGACGGAATCCTGTTTTAAACGGACAATATGTTGATCCATGCAAAATGAATACAATAATACCTGAGAAAATAATAGATTACCTTTACACCTCCTAAGAAGGGAACTTGTATATATGGCATTTTTTCCTTCCTATGTGATTCTGTTTTAGAAGATTTTACTGTATAGCATTTTTCAAAGTCTCCAATACATGAAATGTGGATTAGCGATATTAAATAATAAGTGAAACATTTACATACAAATAGAGATTCATTAAAAAAAAAATAATATCCCAGCCATTGGCCCTTCTTTAAAAATGAAAATTATAAACATGAAAAATTTAATAATCATAGTTCTTGAAATATAGCTATTGAGAAAATCGTGAAAAATACAACATAGCAGCTCCTCCTGCTGAACGATTTACACCAAAAAGTAATCAGCGCCAATTTATATCAGGGACTAACAGAATCTAATGTTTTATTAAATTCCGCTCATTAGTTCTTCAGATAGTCCATCCACAAAATTTGTGTCACGTATAGTCAGACAGACCCGCAGACAGAAATTTTGTAAAAACTTGTTTTTCGGGATCTGTGAGCCCTAAAACGTGTAATCCCGTCGAAAACCAGAATTCGAAAATTTTCACGAATCCAATGCGTTCTTCTTGTAAAGATAGAAGAAAGTAAAAATCACAACGATGACAAAAAACTTAAAACTAAATTAAAATAACCGATGTATATATAAGTAATTTTTTGGTGAAAAAAAAATCGAAAATTTTCACGAATCTAATACGTTCTTCCTGTAAAGACAGAAGAAAATAAAAATTACAACAATGACAAAAAAATTAAAACTAAATTAAATTATCCGACGTATAAGTAATTTTTGAAAAAAAAAAAATATGGTACTTATAAAAGAAAAGCTTCAAATGTCTCTCAGTTTCCACTTTTTATTCAATTTAGCGATTCAGATACAAATAAAGAATTTTTAAGCTTTTTTACAATTGAAGTCAGGTAATTTTCCATAACTTAACAAAAGTTTCTTTTATTATTATTATTATTATTATTATTATTATTATTATTATTATTTATTTATTTTTTTTTTTTTTGCTTTATACAATGACATTTATTTTATCTTTATATTTATTATTGTTAATGAAGGTTATCAAAATGTTATTAAAATTCAGGTTTTATAGTCCTTCCTAAATCTCCCTATAGCCGAAATGCATTGTGCTAAACAATGTATTATACATGAAATAGCTTTTACAGAAAAATACTTGAAGCACAATTCCTTAACCCATGTGTGCCTGAATTTTTATTTTCCAAATTTGTTGATCACTTTGAAGTAACTCTAAAATGTTTCAAAATGAACAGGAAAAATACTAAAAAAATTACGCTAAATTTTTTTCCATTTATTTGATAAAATATAAACATACTAAATATGGGAATATGCATAAAATTTGTAATTGTATAATATGCATAATTATATTTTTTGTCTAAATTTATATAAAATAAGCTTTTAAATTATATATTATATACAATAATTAGTATTTTTATGAACTACTAATATATGTATATATATACATATATATATATATATATATATATATATATATATATATATATGTGTGTGTGTGTATATGTATATATATATATATATATATATTTACAGAGACTAATAGCATTATAAGTATTAGTAATAATAAACAAACAATAATCGAATTTGAGGCTTAAAAACAATTTGTTTCATAATCATCTTGAAAAGGACTTTACATAATCTTATTATTTATTATTATTTATAATAATAAATATATCTATATAATATATATTTATAGTATTATAATTATTATATTTATTATATTTATACTATATTTATAATAATAAATATATATAATAATAAATGTATAATAATAAATAATCTTATTATTTATAATCCATTTAGGGGACTTTACAGTCCCCTAAATGGTTAATATAATTATAAACCCATTCGTTCCTAGCGCCCTATAATTTGTACGTTATAAATAGGCATAAAAATAGGCGTGAGCATATAATTTCACAATTAAAAAAAAAATACGTATTTCAAAGAAGTCTAAAAGCTAAGATTATGACTTATTTATTTGATTCATGATAAAAAAAGCACAAATAAACTTTTTACATTTCGCCATCTTGAAAAATGAAAAATCTATAAACTCCGAAGAAAAAGTCTTCATTTAAGCAAATAAATAACCATCTTGATTCAGTAATATGTGTTGTGTACATCACCTTTTAAATTTACAACGAACCCAATATGATTTTTTTTTTTTTTAAATAAACTTTTCCAAGCTTCATCCGAGCACAATCAGAGATAAATGAGAGGATATTTTACTTTTACACAGTATTTTATTTTCATTTCGGAATTCTTATATGAGCTACTTTTTGTTGTACTAAGATAAGTTTTCTGAATTTCACCCATACGAGTTAACGTGCTGCGTTTCAGTTATGAACCCTTGATTCAGTAATATGTGTTGTGTACAGCACCTTTTAAATTTACAATGAACCCAATATGATTTTTTTTAAATAAACTTTTTCAAGCTTCATCCGAGCACAATCAGAGATAAATGAGAGGATATTTTACTTTTACACAGTATTTTATTTTCAATGCGACATTCTTATATGAGCTACTTTTTGTTGTAGTAAGACAAGTTTTCTGAATTTCACACATAAGAGTTAACGTACTGCGTTTCAGTTATGAATCCTTGATCCAGTAATATATGTTGTGTGCAGCACCTTTTAAATTTACAATGAACCCAATACGATTTTTTTAAAATAAACTTTTTCAAGCTTCATCCGAGCACAATCAGAGATAAATTAGAGGATATTTTACTTTTACACAGTATTTTCTCTTCAATTCGTTGCAGTACTAGTAAGATAAGTTCCTCGAATTTTACAGATACCAGTTAATTTGCTTGGTTTCAATTACGAATCCTTGATTCAGTAATATGTGTACAGCGCCTTTGAAATTCACAATAAACGCAATATGACTTTTTAAAAATAAACTTCCCAAGTTTCATCCGAGCACAATCCTAAGTAAATGTGAATGTTACTTTATTTTTCTTTTAGTATTTTCTTTTGATTTCGATATTCTCTTAACCATTTATCTACTGGCAGTACTTATAAGTACCATTAAAATAACTTGTTATAAATTTCATTTAATACATCGATTAGTTGTAATATAGTTTAGAATGAGTTATAAATGCATTACTTTATCTTGTTCACCACATCTTGTTCAGCACAAGATGAAACAGTCTTCATGAGCACAATATCCTACGGCGAAACATGAGACACAAGTAAACCCATCATCGGGGAACACATATAGGGTGACGGAGCCAGTAGTTGATCAAATAAGGTCGGTGCAACGGGGTTTTTATTATATTTCCTTCCTTTTAAGTTTTAGAAGTAAACTAACATAAGTGCTACAACCCTTAATGAATATCCTATAATCGGAAAAAATGAAATATGCTGAAATTAAATAGCAACATAATTATAAGTAAATAGCTTCTTTAATTGCCATTTACCCAGTAGTTGATCAATCGAAGAAATCAGTCGAAAATTCTAAAATTAATCTTTAAAATATCATGCTTAAGCTCTCATTAATAATAATTCATATAAAACTATTATTTGAAATGAGTAAGATGGAAGTGGTATTTTGACTTATCGTAATTGCGTCCAACTAATAAAAACTAAATTTTTACATTTTCTATTTAAAAAAAAAAAAAATCATAAAATGGCTTCTCTTACAGCACACTGTAAAAAAAAATACTGCCAGTTTTCCGGTAGGAATCGGAAAAATAGTTGCCCTTATCGTACCGGAATAATTTCCGACCCAGATCGGAATAAAATCCGTAAAAAAATAAGGAAATAGTCAGTAAAACGGTATTTTACGGATTTTATTCCAAGCTGGGTTGGAAATTATTCCGGTACGATAAGGGCAACTATTTTTTCGATTCCTACCGGGAAATTGGCAGTATTTTTTTTTACAGTGCAGGCAGTTGTCAACAATGTGACAAAAGGTGCTCCAACATTCAAACAAAAATATTATGTCTAGTGCCACGTATAAAATTCCTTTCCGCCTGAAATGGCGCAATATTTCAAACATTTGATCTACTACTGGTGCAGCGATCCAATAATTTTTAATGCATTTTTCAATTAATTTTCAGCAGTGAATTTTCACTCTGTTGACTCTACGCTTCGTTAGCAATGTGATAAATGACGTATTAAATAATCAATAATTTCGAGAGTAATTTCACTGCTGAAAATTAATTGAAAAATTTATTAAAAATTATATAAGGGTTAAAGCAGTTCTCAAATTCCCTGCTCAAAAACCGCGAAACTTTCTGACTCAATGTGAAACGTAAAGGCACAACATTGGCAGACATGAATAATGAAGAGATTTAGATTCGAATTGCGTTTTCTATTTCTTCATAAATAAATTACTTATCGAGTTTCGCGGGACGACAGATTTTTCGCTTTTCTCTCACTGTCACATAAGAAAATTCGCTTGAAAATGCCAAATTTAACAGCATTTTATGAAAGATCCTTTGCGTTTATCAAAAAATGGAAAATGTCTTTCGATTACATAGTTAATAATAACACATGCAAATTTCATGCGTTTCCGAACAAAAATAAATTTAAAAATGTGTCAGAAAGTAGCACCTTTGGATTTCAGAACAACCTGAATAGTTACTTTCAGTAAGATAAGTTCTCTGAATTTCATAGTCTCTAGTTCTCCTTAAGTTATGAATGCTCCTTTCAGCCAAATAATGTGTTTACGAATCTTCAAAAAAGAAATAGCATTTCCAAAAGCTGTATTTGATTTGTAAATTTTTTCTAATTTGAATAGTATATATTTGGTCAGCATAATCAATATATGTTTCTTTCGTCAACGACTAAAGTGATAATCACCATTTCATATTTTTGTATCACCCTAAACAGAAGGAGAATTCATTTTAGTAAATAGCAATTAAATTTATTGAAGAAAATATTAAATAAATTACTATATAAATTGTAAATAAATTGTTCTAAAAAATTACATAAATAATTTTAAAAACATTAAATAAATTTGAATAAATAAATTATTATTAATTGAATTATAAAACATTTCAATAAATTACTATAGTAATTTAATTTAATAGCACTAAAACTATTTTATTTTAGAATATATAATTTTAGTAAATTATTTACTCCCATTTATATTTTTTTTATCATAAAAAAACCAAAATTAATGGTTTTTCCGTCTTCACAATGATCCCATAATTAAGTTCGATGAAATCAGTTTTTTACCGAGCGTTCAATGACATTGTAATTGTTACTATCTTTCAGTTATTTTTATATTAATCTATCAGATAAAATCCTTTTTACCAAATATTTTTTCTTACTACCGCCAATTATTATTTTTATACTTTTATGACTTTTTTGAAATTGTTGACTTTTTTTACACATTTACATGTAAACATCTATAATTTCTTGAAATTAATAGCAGTAATTGCAATACATATTCTACGCTTTTCTCATGAGCAGCAAAAATAAACTATTTTTTTAAATAAAAAAAAAAAAACAACAAATCTAACTAAATTAAAGAAAATAATTATTTTATGAAATATAAAATTTATTTTAGAAAATTATCTTAGTCCTAGTTTCTTCTGTAAAAACAACGAAATGAGTGCTTAACCTCGCTATATAATGATCACACAATAAAATACGGAAGAAATTAGTCTTTTAAAGTGTGCGCGGCTGCTTAGGCCATGATAAATGATTCTTAATGCATTTTTTTCACACTCTGCCGTTTTTATTCTTGAATAGTCTGATATGCGACTTCCTCCCAATGATTTTTTTGGGGTGGCTAATTTCCTTTTTTATGCTTGTTAGGCTTTTGATAAATTATTTTTTTTTTCCAAATGTATACACGAACCAGCATTTTTTCCAAAATTCTAACCTTTTACTGCTCCAAGCTGAATAAAGGAACTGTTAACTCATTCTGCCTTCTAATTATATTAGGGTATCGAACCAGGATCTCCCGAGTTACAGAATATTAAGGGTAACATTTTATATATTAATATATATTTATATATACACACATATATATATATATACTTATATATTATACTATACCTTATTTTCAGGCATTATTAATATAGTAGAGAGCTATCACAGTATAGACATTTTTTTTCATTATATGTTATTCAAAACATGACACATTATTATTTCATTCAAATGTTTGTATATCTTTACATTAAAAACAATTTTAATAAAACATATTTCGTTATTTTTCATAAAAAACATATACTCTAACATTTTTAAAGTATCATGCTTTATAGAAATATTATATAGTACCTGGCATATTACGTACAATGCAGCGTCTATACTGCCTAGTTCCAATTCAAAAAAACGTTTCTGTCCCCTTCACCCGGGGCTTCCTCAGTTTGAAATGATAATGTTTTGGCTTATTTGCAATTCTGCATGAGATCTTTTAGCTTTCCCTCTTTTTCATTTCATGCCAAACTGCAAATAAGCTAAACCATCATCATTTCAAACCGAGGAAGCCTCCGGTGAAGGGGGTGAAAACGTTTTTTGAAATTGAACTAGGCTGTGTAGAGGTTGCATTGTACATAATATTGTCGGCACTATATAATATTGATATATAGCATACTTTAAAATTGTTAAAGTATATGTTTTTTATGAAAAATAACGAAATATGCTTTATAAAAATTGTTTTTAATGTAAATGTATCGAAACATTATAACGATTTTTTTTAATGAAAAAATAATGTGTCATATTTTTAATAACTTGAATAACATATAATGAAAAAAATGTCTATTTTATGTCAGCTCTCTACTATAGTAATAATGCCTGAAAATATGGTATAGTGTGATATATAAATATAATGCAATTACATGTATATGTTTTTTTATAAAAAATAACGAAATATGCTTTATAAAAATTGTTTTTAATGTAAATGTATAGAAACTTTATAAGGAATTTTTTTAATGAAAAAATAATGTGTCATGTTTTTAATAACTTGAATAACATATAATGAAAAAAAGTCTATTCTATGTCATCTGTCTACTATCTATATTATAAAGGACAAACATATCTGTGCGTAACGCATACGTCATTCTGCGAATGGCAACACTTTGAAATTTGAAATGAAATTTTGGTTTTGCAATTTTCTCTACTGCAAATTTTTAAACTTCTAAACATCGCACATTTTAAATTTTTACACCGTCGTATGAGGAAAAAAATGCTCTTTTAAATGCAATTTGTTTGAAAGCTGTATCTCAATTTAATTTTGAGATATTAATTTTTTTGTAGTTTTTAATACATTTTTTGTATTTGTGGCAACTGAAGAACTCCATTTCTGTTGAAAGTCGTGGAAGGTTGAAAGTAAAGGGAAAATAATCACGGAAGAAAAAAAATAATTTATTACTGTAGCTTTTTATTGACATTTTCTCATAAAAACTGAAAAAATAAATTGAAATTAAAATACGTGCTATGTCAGCGATTTTTTTAATTTCTAAATATCGCACATTTTCAATTTTTAAACCGTCAAATAAAGAAAAAAATCTACTTTCAAATGCAATTTGTTTGAAAATTGTATCTTAATTGACTGAGTTATTATATTTTTTAAATAACTAGCCGCCCGTGGCGACCAATTTGGTCTCCCTTAAATGTATGTTAGGCATTGTATCATGTTACTTTTATTCATAATTTAATTTACTTGCTCAATCCTTCGCCAAATTTGAAGATTCTGATAGAGAAATCGAGAACTCGCTACAGTTATGTTAGTCGGGCACAGGTGATAAATCGCCAAACATTGTACCCGTCGCATTTTTTTTTTTTCATATTTCGTTAATTCAGATTAAAATATAATCCTTTCACTCATTTTATTTAGAATGGATGACTTTAATTTAAAAATAGAACTTTTAAAATTCATGACTTTTACTTAAAAAAAAAAAAAAAAAAAAATTACAAAAAGGGAAAGAAAAGAAAAAGAATAAATAATACCATAAACCATTTAATTTCAACATCAAAGATTGTTTTAATTTACCCATCGAGAAATAAAAAATGCTGATGGCGAGTTAAAAAATGCTATTGGCGAGAATTACACCCAGCTAACATAAAAGTACGAACTCTTTGCGGTCATAGACACTTTTATGTAGTTTTATTTGAAAAAAAAATATTTGAATTAAATCGGTTGCCAGAAAAAAATTTCTTTTCTCGCCATGGACCTTTTCTCTATTTCGCCAAGTACCTATACTGGAAAAGCACCTTCATTTATTTTTTTATTTATTGTAGTTTAAATTAGATGAATAAAAGACAGCACAGGTGTCATATATGCACTACGTTGGCACGACTTTTTTCTGACGCCAATGTCATATACGCACCGGGGTACATAACTGACGCCAAAGTGTCGTTATTTTGCTTGATATGGTAACCCGGATGTAGTTGTTTATTTATTAATAAATTGTCTATTTACTTTTATTTTTTTTTTTTAATTATATAAATTGTTTTGTTCTATAGTTATTAAACTTTTTATTTATTTATTGTTTTTCACTTTTTTTAAATATTACACAATAACCAATGAGATGCGCTTAATTCGGGCGTTGCCATTAAACAATTAACCGCCAATTGTTTACAATTAACCAATTGAACAATTAACCAACCATTAATAGCTAATTCTGTGCCACGTACGATAGCGTAATATATATATAGACTTTCAAGCATAAATTACTTTTTAATTTATCTCTATCACATGTAGCTCGATTACGGAAGGTTAATCCGCTTGCCCTTAAAACAATGTAAAAAGTTCAGCATATGTTTTCGTCTAATGTTCCATAACAAAGTTAAAACTTCTTCTATAGAAAAATAAATAATGTAATGTAAATAACAAACAAATTTAACAGACATGTGATTGAACCACGCGCTTATGCACCGAAATGATCGGAAAGACTGACGTAAGTAGCAAAATCTTGGGTTAATAACTCCTGGCATGCGGTGACATGTGAAAGTATCGCTTTTAATAAATTTCAAAACTTTATTTGATTGCATAATTGATATTTTTCATATAAAAATTCTTTTTGATGTTAGTGGGCAATCTAAAATATATATTACATGTAAAAAAATAATTAGATTAAAAAAAATTTGGTTTTCACTTATATTCTGTAACCCGAGGAGCTCGGGTTCGATCCCCTAGTAGTAATAATGCCTGAAAATATTTTATAGTGTGATATATAAGTATAATGTGTATATGTTTTTTTTTATGAAAAATAACGAAATATCCTTTATAAAAATTGTTTTTAATGTAAATGTACTGAAATATTATAACGAATTTTTTTAATGAAATTATAATGTGTTATATTTTTAATAACTTGAATAACATATAATGAAAAAAAAAGTCTATTTTATGTCAGCTCTCTACTATAGTAATAATGCCTGAAATTATGGTATAGTATGATATATAAGTAAAATGCAATTACATGTATATGTTTTTTATGAAAAATAACGAAATATGCTTTAAAAAATTGTTTTTAATGTAAATGTATATAAACATTATAAGGAATTTTTTTAATGAAAAAAATAATGTGTCATATTTTTAATAACTTGAATAACATGTAATGAAAAAAATGTCTATTCTATGTCAGCTCTCTACTATAGTAATAATGCCTGAAAATATAGTGTGATATATAAGTATAATTCATTACAAAAGACAGTTATTTCTCTCGATAAAAATTATCTAAATATATATATATATATATATGTTACGGCCAAAACCTAAAATTGGCCAATTCCCGAAATGGCCGGCCAAATCTCGAACTGGCCAACAACGTTTTAAACTGACTGCCCAATTCGGGAATTGGCCGGCCAAAACCCGAACTGGCCAGATGCAATCGGCCAGTTTGTGAAGTGTCCATACACTATCGGCCAATTCGCGAAATTGGTGTATAGTAACCGATTTTTACTTTTTATCATTTTCTAACATAGTTGAAAGTGTTTATGAATTCAATTTGTCTGGCCGTATGCATGCCCGTGCTCTAACTCGGGTAAAGACTCGGATTGACTTGTAATTGTTATAATATGTAGGTTTATAAATACATTTTGGTATTACTAGTGAAGTTGTACTATTTTTGGTTAATTTGCAGGAACAAATAAAAGTATTTCATTACAATATCATGAATGGTTTTTTTTTCAGTGCATTTAATGTTGTTACATTATCTCAATTATAATAAAATAGGTATGCTTCATCAAGATGGACGACAAACTGTTATCTAAAGGGTATGAAATAAGTAGCAATTATAGTTTGTCTACAGAAACACTCAAAAGTATTTCGTTACATTGCAGTTAATGGTGAAAAATCATTTCTAGTGCACTTAATTGATGTTACACTATTTCAAATATAATAAAATTTACATGTCTAACTCATGTAGTGAGCAATGTTTATATATATATATATATATATAGAGAGAGAGAGAGAGAGAGTATTGATTAAGCCATTTGGCCATTATAATTCGTTTTTAGGACTCCCAAAAGAATTCAGCTAAAGAATTATGATATATGTGAAAAAATCGTTTATAGGGTATTTTAATGATGTTACACTACTTCAAATGTAATGAAACTGTTATATATTACTAATATGCTCTACAACATTTTTCTATAATTTATTGGTTAGGTAAAATTTGTCGTTTATTTACAGAGTCACTCAATTAATTTGTTTATTGGATTGGACAATGAATCCTATGCATCGATATTTGTCACAGAGGACAGAAATATTCAGCAGATTAGAATATAATGCTCACAATAAACCCAATTTATCAAAATATATCAAACAGGCGGGAAATTGTCCAACATATCAGACTATAATCGTCACAGCATAGAACATTCTTTCCTATCAAGTGTGCACGTCATTGCCACCTACCGGGTAGCCTTGAATCCCCACTTCGTATATTGGCCAAGGCTTCCCGGCCAGTTCGCGAATTGGCCGGCCAAAACCCAAAATACGCTGTTCATTTAAGATATTTCGGGTTTTGGCCAGGAATCTCGGCCAGTTCCCGAATTGGCCGGCCAATTCGCGAACTGGCCAAGCTCCGGGTTTGGGCCGTAACATATGTTTATATATATATATGTATATATATATCAAACGTAAAGAATTTAAATTCACAGTTAATACATTTACAAATTTTAAATCTTGTCTACATCATTCTGTATTTCGTAATATAATACTTAATCATTTATATAGAATAAAATGTTTATGTTCTTCTCCTCTAATTAACAATAATATTAAAAAACTAATTTATGATGCATTAAATCATGGTTTTCCAAAAAAAATTCATATATTCATTAATATACAATTAGTACTTTTCTTACATGATCTATAAAAACAAATTAACACATGCGTAAACAAAATTACAAAAAAATTATAAAATAAAAAAATATCTATAAAAAATTAAAAATTGTAAAATAATATAAAAAAATATTATAGGTTGGTTGGGTGGGTAGATGTTAGAGTACGGAGGAGGGTGGTGTTGTCTGGATAATACGCAATGGTTAATTATTTATAAAAAAAAATGGGGGCTCTTGTATTATTACTATATTTTTGTTACGTAATGTTGATTTGATATTTTATATGTAATTGGAGAATTTCATTAATATTATAATTAGCTTAATTATTGATTAATGTAATTTACAATTATTTGTTATTAAATTTTAAGTTATTAAGGACAATATCATATTAATTACTAATAGTATGCCATTCTTATAGTGAATAATATACATATAAGTTTGTTTAACATAAATATAGTTATACTGTATGCATTAAAATTGGGTAATTATTTTTATTATTATTCCTCTATTCTTTTTAATATTTATTATCGGTTTAATGTTTTTGAATGTCCCACATTCATACTTTATGGATTTTTATGGATGTCTGAAAATAATCCACATTCTATATTTGTGCTTTTTAAGTGATGGGAATTTAAGTATCATTTAACCTTCTATATACTTCCACATGTTTTTTATTTCCTGTTCATTTTATAAATATCTTATATATAATTCATTAAAAAATAATTTTTATATTATTTTTAATAATTATTCATATTAATTATTACTGAATTTATTTTGTTTTATAGAATATAGCTATATGCTATATATTATCAATGTTCTAGAATTATTTAAATTCTTAGTTTAGTTTAAATAAGTTAGCTAATAGAATATATTGTATGCTTTTAAATTTTATTAACAATAGTTTTTAAATACATTGTGTGGTTTATATTAGGTTTATAATTCTCTATATATAAGGATATGTTTGGTTTCGTTATTTAAACAGTTATTTACATTCAAATGCTTACAAATATTTATCTTGCGATAGATGTTTAATATAAGTAATAATAGATGGCAGCACCATATTTGTCTCTGTAAGATAGCTCTAATTTTTAATTTTTCTAGCTCCATTTCAGTTATAATTTATACACCACGGGGTATTTTTTAGCTAAATTTTGACGATATTGTTAAACTGTTATTATTAATTTAATAGTGCATTTTAAATAATGCAATTAATATCTATTTATTTTATATTAGATTAAATGTGTTTTACAAGGTATTTCAAATTTTATTTCAAAATGTATTAACTGCATCCTTTGGTATCATTTACTGTGATTTCTTAACTGTTTTATTCACCTTAATCTTTTTGATATACTGGTAGACATGTGCGCATGGATTTTTGTAAAATACTGAAATATTAATCGGTATGGTGTTTATTATTTATATTTTATATCCTATAAATATTTAAATACGTTTTATTGATTCTTCCATTTCATATTATTTGTTTCTATTCTGCTTTCATTTTTAATCAATTCACTTGATTTTAGTGGTTGTTCGGGCACAGGGGAAAATAATTATTAGCTTTAGCTTATTTTTCCCACAGAAAACAACCATTTTGCTTATATCATTGAATTCTGTGCCCTTGATAACGTAATTCAATGTATAAGCTTTTCAATTTTTGTCGGTGTCCACTTTTTTTTTTTCTTTTTTCTTCCATAATAATTCTTATAATAATTTTTTTTTTTTAATACTTACAGCTTTAATTCATAATAATTGACGGTGGTAGGTTATGTTTAATTATTGGTTATATATATATATATATATACATATATATATATATATATATATATATATATATATATATATATATATATATATATATATATATATATATATATATATATATATATATGTATGTGTATATATATATATATATATGCATATATATACATATATTAGATTGTCCACAAACAACAGAAAAAAGCCTTTTTATTTGAAAAGCATCAGTTTTGCATTCAAAAAAATTTTTGAAATTTATTAAAAGTGGTATTAAAAGTGGTATTAAAAGTGGTACCCTGAAGATTTAATTACTTACTGCAGTCCTTTTTAATTCTAATAACTTCAGTTGTTCAAGCGTTTAGTTTGCATTTCTTAACCGTTAAATTTCTGTCTTATTTATGCAATTTTAATTTTTTATTTTATTGGTGAAATTTTAACTACGTTTTGGAATATCGGCCCTAAACAACTGTTGAACTATTTATATTAACTAAACTGCAAACGAATTTGTCTTTCTAAATCGTCTGCAGACGATAGAGATACATTTTAAAAAATCATGCTTGAAAATTAATTTAAAAACCATAAACAACGCTAATTTTTGATACAGTTTTAAAAGGAATTTCAATACAGTTTTTTAACAAATTGCATTTGTAAATGCATTTTTTCTCGATTCGACGATGTAAAAATTAAAAATAAGATGCGTTAAGTAATTTTAGTAAAAACGAAATTTAATCGTCTGTTGTAGTCAACATCAAAATGACGTCAATGTTATGGACGGACTCGTTGGTGCTTTTTTAATATACAGGGCAATTATTAATTAACGTGAGGTGTTAAGAGGCCCCTAGCGAGTAAAGTATTGGCAGAAACATAACCAAATTTGATGAGCATGTATAGTAGGCCATGGGATTTGGAACTCTAAAAAAATCGCCACAATTTTGGCGCTGTTTACCGACTAAAATGCATTATTTACATAAAATCCGTTCTGTGTAGAGATCATGAGCATAAAAGGAAAGGCTGGGAGACTTATCATCAGTCTGAGACCAACTGCTTTGCGATGGCTCGTACCTTACGGGACCGTGCTTTGCTAGTCAAGCTGTGTTATGAACGGAACGAGATTGCAATGCTGCTCTTCGTCAATTTCGCCGATTAAAGAAGTTGCGAAAAGGACCGATGAGCACAACAAATTTACGAAAGATGATTCAACGATTTGAAACTACTGGGACTCTAGCACGACAGCCAGGCCAAGGGCGCAAAGTGACTAGTCAGCAACAAGTTGACGAAGTTACAACTGCTATTGGGTAGGAGATGGAAAATGTGTAGGGATCCAGCAGCGCTCGGGCAGTATCTTGGTACACACAGATCTCATACACAACGGTGAGGAAGATACTGCATCAGATGTTACAGTTTTATCCGTACAAAATCTCTTCTGTTCAAGAATTGCTCCTAAGCGATGCGGCCACCCGATTGGATCTTTCATTGATATTTTTAGCACGCATGCAAGTTGATGCTACATAGCCGTGGCAAATTTTATGGAGTGATGAAGCGCACTTTCATTTGAACGTTGGCATTAACACCTGTAACTGCCGCATTTGTGCTGCGAATAATCCACACGCTTGTGTGAAAGAGCCTCTCCACTCGCCAAAAGTCACAGTGTGGTGTGGCTATACAGCACCCTTTATCATCGATCCTTACTTTTATGGGGAAAATGAAGCAAGTGGATCAGTGACCTGTACCGTTACTGATGCCAGATATGCTACAGAACTTCACGATTCCACAACTACAGCAGTGAAGATGTCCTGATTCGACCATATTCATACAGGATGGTGCACCAGCCCACATTGGACTTTGGATACAGAGTGTGTTGCGGCAACATTTTTCTGACAGCAGAATCATTAGTTGTGCATTTCCTACAGCCTGGTCACGGAGGTCACCTGATCTTAATCCTTGTGATTTTTGGTTGTGGAGATTTCTTAAAGGTATTGTTTTCCTAGGACATGTGTCCGATATCGCAACGTTGAAAGCTCGAATAACGTTACAAGTGAGGCAAATCAACTCTGATATGTTGCAAGCGGCAGTAGAAAACGTCATGCGTCGTATGCTGTTCTTGGAATATACCAATGGTGCTCATATTGAACCTAATTTGTAAGTAAAAAACATTTGTCGTAAAGAAAATCGATGTGTACTGTATTGTTTTGCATTTAATCATTCAATATTTACACTAATATACTTTTGCAGCGCCAAAATCGCCCCTAGTGGCAAATTTTTGATTTTTTTTTCTAGAATTCGAAATCCCATAGCCTATTATGCATGCTCATCAAATTTAGTTATGTTTTGTCCAATACTTTACTCGCTAGGGGGCTCTGAACACCTCACTTTAATTAATAATCACCCTGTACATTAAGTTAAATATAGAATCAAATGAACAAAAAATAAATTAAAACAAATCATTTAGATTATATAACGATTTATTTTTAGAAACTACTTATAGTCTATACTAATTTATATTCATAAATAGCTAAGTGTTTTATCCCGTTTCACAATGATAACATAGCTAAATACTACAAAATGGTATTTAATGTCAAAGATAAAATGGTAAAATGATATTAAATGAGATTTAATGTCAAAGCTACTACTTAAAAAGTAAAAGATTCTTAAAGTAATTTTTTATGCCTTTCGGTTATTCTATAGTCGAGTTATCAGATATTTGAGTTTTTCTTTAAAACTTTATTTATGCGTCGTTAATTCTGTTTTTATACTTAATATATATATATTTTTTTTACGATTATGTATGTTTACATTAGGGTGTTTCATTTTGTAAGGCAAAAAATAAAATATAATTTTTTTGCAGACTTTGCTTACGCCCCGAGTCTAAGTGATATAAAAGATATATATGCCAAACTTCATTAAGATCGGAAAATATTTAGGGGTTGCACACTTTGATCAGTTTTGTAAAAATAGTAAAAAAATACGATTTTTTTTTTGTTAATTACTTTTATTGGGCAAACTAGAAGTCACAAACTTCAAATAATACTAAAACTAGACACTAAGATTAATAGATAGAATGATGCGCTAAACATGTGTTATATTAATCAACTTTGAACGATGCAATCTCTTCTTTGTTCGCTTGGTGACGACTTTTCTGTAATGCTCGATTACCCTCAACAAGAATTATTTTTCTTGTTTGTCCCTGACCAATTCGTTTAATCAGACCAATTCCTCTTTCTGCTGTATCATTTACCACAATAAGCGCGTTCACATGGCTTCATAGAGAGTCACTGCAGTATTCTGTCACATCGTGGATCCCACGAAATGATTCAGGGGTTTCCCTTCAAAAACTAGTTTTTTACCTCAAATAGTTTCATTTCCTTTTTCTTTACAGGTTTGGTTTCTAAATTTAGAGTCATACTTCCCTTATTAGCCGGAGTAATACTTACGTCCAAAATGGCCAATCCTATGCTTGTTTCTTAAACCCTTAACAGTGTGGACAGAACTGGATTCGGGCAAAAACACTTTGCTTGCTTCGTTATTAAAAGCATTTTCATACCACTAATTTGTAACTGTAAATTTATAATCACAATTAACAATATTGTCAAAATTTTCATACATATGAAAAGCTACTAGAAAGTTACATGTATAGAAGTGGGTTTAGAGATGATTTTAGCTGAATTAAAATCAAAAGAGTGTTTCGTCTCCCAGCAATGTTTAGAGATTGAAGATTTATTGGTTTCCTGTTTTTGAATATATTGTTGGTGGGTGTTCTTTAATAGACAGTTATCAGATTGTTGGAAATATTACATAAAATACTACCAGCCTTTTTCACACTTTTGGTTCTATTACCTTTACTATTCTCGTATTGGCTGGAACCCGTATTTCTCTGCTTTTCTATTGGTCATTGAACTTCTCACCTAAATCCGCTTCTCTTCTATATAATGGAGAAAGTTTCCGTTAATCTTTGCACAGAGGACAGAACGCTAAAAGCTACCAAAACTTGACTGCTCATAGTTTACATATTCTGGCGGTTTTAACCTTGTTTCTAAATTTATATTATACTGCGTCAAGTAGCATCTTAATAATTACACTTATATTTAACTTTAAAGTGTGAATCCCTAGGTACCCCTCTGTGAAGGTAGTTTGGGTCAAAGGGATTTTTTAGTTTTGTGTGAGAAAGTATTCTCCTGAATCCTGCTTGCACAAACCAATATTCTGTCGTCCCTTTAATTTTCGTAAAGTGCGCTTGAACTTCCTGGTATTTGATCTTCATGGTTAATTTCTGAAACAATATGCTAATCTGTCTCATCTAGCTCAGGGGTTACCAAAATTTTAGACCGACGTACCACTAAATATAAGTTCATACTCCCAAGTACCACCAAGTCACAAACTCTATGCTAATACAGAAAAACCCGTGTCAACGGAATTTGCCTAAAAAAGTATTTTCCAGTTTTTTGTGCTCCGTTTGAGCAGATTTTACTGTATTTAACTGCATGATTGCATTTAATTATATTATTAAATTAGTACTTAGATTGACTGATTTATATTAACATTAAAATAAAAGGCAGTATAATCATTACATATTAGTAATATGTACATTATCAAAATATAGTGTTTTGATTGGAAAAAAGCTACAATACTTAATGGCACATTGGCTTAAATTTATACATATACACTAGGGTACTCTAGTGTCACGTGCCTCTATTCCGTTGTATCGCTAATGATAAGGGTGGTGCTTGTACCCTTACCATAACCCCCATACCAAACATACCTTCTTCGTATCTGATTCAATCTTAGTTTTAGACGTAAATCAGATTCGATGTTTATGTTTATTCTTGTATTTGTTTTTCATATAAAGAAGTGAAGAGAAAACACTTAAAATAAATATATGTTGTGCTAAAAATAAACAGTAATTTTACAGCTTTTACGGATATCGGAAGATATTTTCTTTTCTTATCAACCAAAATTATCTTACTATCATCTTTTTTAATGCGAATTCCAGCAATCCTTCATAATTGTTGTATTTTTTGTTTCATTTCACGTACTAGTATCGGACTTTCGCGTACCAGTAAACAGAGATTCTCGTACCAGTACTGGTGCGTGTACCGTAGTTTGAGAACCCCTGGTCTAGCTGATACAAGAACGGAAGTAAATGTAAGCAAATGGAATCACATCCTGCCATTTGAGGAAAACAATCCGGAATTTTGGTTCTTTCGGGTTTTGAAGTTCATTTTCGCCACGTGCTGAATAAGCAGAGTCAATTTTGAGATTTTTTTGAAGCTGAATCTTCGAGTGAGAGCTTCGATGGTGTCGAAAGGTATTGAACCTTGGTACTTCAAATAAAAAGAATGGCAACACAAAAGATTCTTTTGGTAATGCTATTTCAATATTTTAAAGTAACATTTTCGATTTTTTCAGAAACAGTTTCAAGAGAAAACACAGTTTGTTATTAGAATAAGCTGAAGTAATTTTTACTTAGATTCTAGAAGTTCAGAGAAACCATTTTCAGAGTAACCATTTGAAGGTAATGTTAGAAATTAACTGGTTTTTTTAAATACCATTCCCCAACTCAATTTATACTGTTTCATGTTTAATTTCCATTATCGTCATTCTAAAATCTCCGCTTTACTGCCACTGTTCTTAATCATTGCTTTTAATAAATGACTGTTACTGTTAATTATAAATCAAAGCTGTGAAAATTTCATATAAAAAATAACTTTAAGATGAATGTGTGCTCAAAAAAATTCTTCACTTCTTTTATGTAATGCAACTTTAGTGCTTCGATGATAAAATTATTTAGCAATTAAAAACAGAAAGAGACCTTTGAAGTCTTAAAATTGATTTCAGTAAACTTTTTTCACAGGGATGTCCTAAATTTCATCTTTTATATATTTATGTTATTCCAAACTTTTTCAAATGTAATATCTAAAGTTATCGACTATCATCAAGAAATTTTTCAAGAATATCTGAAATATATTCTCCTCTTGCATTTATTGCTTCGCGTATACGGTATAATCTTTCATATTATTCGTTTCGTTGAAATGAATTATAGAAAGGAAATTATACTAACGGAAAATATTATTCTGGAATTGCAGTTGCAAGATATAAATTGTTTAAACTTATCCGTTTTTTAACACACATCATTTGAATAAAGACTGGATGATACAATTCAACGTTCTTTCTATACTGCCTCGAAATGCAAGTTCTTTTTTTAATAAGTAAAACTTCAATAGGTCGAAACATTTTCTTTTGTTTGTTTACCCCCTTTTTTATGCAATGTTCTTGGAATTAATAAAATATTGTTAAATTGGAGCTGAAAGAAACGACACACGTAATGACAATGCATTCTAATAAATTTTAAAGTTTCTATATACAAGTGGGGGACCTAAGTAGGCAGATTTCTTATAGGAATGTGGGTGCGGAAATCCAGCGTTGAGGCAGTAGAGGGCGCTGTGGAATACACTGGATAAAAGCACTTCACTGACTTGAATCGTCAGTCTCTGCAAGGATTTCCAGCAACATGAATTGTTACATTAATGCGACATGTATTGTTGTCTCTTGCTTGCAGACAGGCTTTTCGTGTATGGGGGCTGCGCAAGGATATGGAGCGGCAGCTCAAATACTGTACATTGAACGATTCCCAGGAATGAATCTATCGGATCGCCGAATATTTGAGCATCTTCATTGGGAGTTGTGCGAGATTGGATCATTTTATGCTTGCGGTGGATGTGAGCCATTTCCCTGCACAGCCCCATAAATGAAATGCTTTTCGGCAAGCTCCACATTGGTCGAAAGATGCATGTAGCTTGAAATCCGTGCCGGGAATTGCAATTCAACACAGCGAAGCGCTTTCATTCTCCAAATTTTAAAGCGCCCTCTACTGCCTCAACTCTGCTTTTCCGCATCCACATTCCTACACTAAATATGCTTAGTTACCTTCCTTTACATTTCTGACATATAGTTTTGAAACACCATGCATACAGTGGATATCTTCATTAGCACTTGACTATAATAAAAAGGTTTATTTGAATAATAAAACATTCCATTTTTATAATAAAATAACACATCATTTCAATTCGATCTTACTAAGAAATGTTTAAACCTTAATTTTATTAATTTGTTTTGAAATATTATTAATAAGAGCAAATTAGAGCTACTATAGAGAATAGGTTATAAAATATAATCTAAAGAACATATTTGTAATGAAGATGAAATAATGATTTAAACATTTTAAATCAGTTTTAGTTAAGCAAGTAAACATATTCTTAAATCATAGCGCTTAAATTTCATGTGATTTTTTTTTTATGAATGTATGTCAACAAGAATACATTTTTCATACTGCAGTTTCATTGTAGTATGTTAAGTACAGCGATTGAACATTATCAAACAATTTAAAAACATGGTGAGCATTTCAAGCCATTAAATTGATATTTCATTTGGTTTTAATATTTTGTACTACATAAAAGAATGAATCGTATACTTTTTTTTCAGTTTGCGCTATTCCAAACTTTTCCAAACGTAATTTCTAAGATTATCGACTATTCTGTAGAATTCTTTCAATAATGTCCGAAAATTTTACCCTACTTTCAGTTTTTCCTCCTTTTATAAGCGATAGTCTTCCATATTATTTCTTTTATTGAAATGAATTTTAGGAAAGAAATTCTTCTGACAGAAAATGTTTTGGGGAATTACAGTTGCAAGATATAAATTGCTTAAATGTTCCTCTAAATGATCTTTTGAGTGAAAATGGCTCCCATTTGTTCACGTATCACCAATGAATGGAGTCGGGTGATACACGTGCAAGTATATTTTATACTGTTCTGAAATGCATGTTCTTTTTTTTAAGAAGCAAAAATTTGATAAAAGTAAATATTTTCTTATGCCATTTCCTTCAACTTTATTTTGTTAAATTTCTTGAGTTAGTAAAATAAGATCCAAGTGTATAAGATAAAAATCTCAAATATAAGTAAAATATCTTCTAATGTATGCATTATTTAATTTCAATAATATATTTTTTTTTTTGTATTATTCAAAATATTTTCCTTTATCCTTTTGAAAGTTTACGTTCAAATAAAATGATATTTTTCTGAAATTTAAAAACTTCTCACAATTTAATATATTTGCTTTCTTCATTCCATAATAGAAGGAAGTATAGCAATCGAATTTTTTTAACGTTTTAGAGACAGAGACACGAAAAACAAAATTATACAAAATGTCTGTCTGTCCGTGTGTGTGTGT
The DNA here is from genome assembly GCA_963932465.1 of Maratus speciosus. NCBI lineage: Eukaryota > Metazoa > Arthropoda > Arachnida > Araneae > Salticidae > Maratus > Maratus speciosus. The sequence goes on from OZ010786.1 coordinate 331,869,207, forward strand.
CGCCACTGTACCACCGAAAAGTGTATGAAGTATGCATAAAATTGAACCAAATTTCAGATATATATTTTTTGTTATGGCAAAAATGTCCTCCTTCAATTTGGAAATATTTCGCCGGAAGGTGTCGCTGTGATAGCGATTTCTGTGCTATTTCATTATTGTACCATCGAAAACAGCATGAAGTTATGCATGGAATCTATCAGAATTTCATATATAAATTTCTGTCTATGGCAAGCAGGTCCTCCTTTAATTTCGAATTATTCCGTTGGAAAGACGATTTTTCTGTATTTTTCTCAATTTTTTATAATTCTGTTATACTCTGAGGGGAAATTCGCATTCTGCGAAACCGGCTATTTTCAAACAGTTAAGGGACAACAGAATAACAAAAAATATTGATTTTATTAAATATCATGATCGATATTAACTCGTTTTTAATTCGATTATTTGGCTGAAGCAGAATCTTAAGATGAAATTGAAAGTTGGTATAGTTTTGTACCATCCGTAAGGCATAGTGACGTCACGGCGATGTCGTTGTGAAGTCACTCTGTGATTTTGTGACCATAGATGTGACGTCATAGTGACTAAAATGCGAAGTCGTTATGGTCGTTTTAGAGGTCGTTTGAGACGTTACATAGTGACCACTCTGTGAAGTCACGGTGTGACAAATTTTTGAAAAGTGTGTCATTTGTGACTATTTTGGCATTAACTTTGTGACGAACCTGTGAAGAAGCTGCAATGCTACAATGCTTTGAATTCACATTGTGACCAATTTGTGAAATATGTGTCATTTGTGACGAACTTGTCATAAACAGTGTGATGATTTCAAATGAAAATCAAATTTCGAATCAATTGCTTAAAAGGCGCAAAGGCAAACATAGCGAAAATGATTCCATGGCGGAAGTTGAACCCGGGACATCAGTATGGCTCACTGACATTCTACCGACTAAATCACCTGGAACGATACCAGCCTGGAAAATTTCTCTCTATTACATGTTGGTAAGACTACAAAGCAGCACAAGATGGAATATTTATCGCGAGCCACCAACATGGGGTAAACACGAAATTTAATTATATCCAGCATCGATTGAAGCTATATTAATACTTGGAAATTTTTCCGGAGGAACCATTCGCCTTGCATACAATATTTCAAATGGAAATCTAATTTCAAATGAATTGCTTAAAAGGCAATTTTAATTCAGAAAAAAGTTGTAGTTGGTATCGTAAAATACATGAAAAATTTAACTTTTATAAGCAGTAAAGTTAGTATATTAGCAAAGTCATACATTTTACACATTTCAAATATGTTGTAAAATTTAACATCATAAAATATTTCGTCGAGGTTAATGTAGTTTTATTTAAAAAAATAAATAAATATATTTTCGAGCTGTCTAACATCCGAGCTGTGTATGGATCCATGCAGGGCTCGCACCGTTCCTAAAATTTTCGCACTTTGCTACCAGTATTTTAAATAAGAATTCTTCGTGGTAGATTCCTTTAACATCTATTGTAGAACTATACAACAGAGATTATCGTTTTAATTTAGTGGTGGCAAAGTGCGAAAATTTTAGGAACGCTGCGAGCCCTGTCCATGCCATGTAAAAAAAAAAAAAAAAAAAAAAAAAAAAAAAAACTTTCAATGACGAGTGGATGAATACAGGTTGCAAACATGAAAAATGCTAGAAACTTTTAAAAGAGAATAATCTTTATACAGCGAAACTTTCATTAAAGAACGCCTCATCTTACTAATATTGATTATGCTGTGTTACCTGTTTTGTTAAGTAATATGGATTATGTTAGCATATATATTGTAGGCTGCGATTGCTGAAAAATAAAGCCGCGTTGCATTTTGCAGCAAACAAATGTGGTTCCAGAATTGTAGGATGCGATTACTGAAAAATGAAGTCGCGTTGCATTTTCCGGCAAACAAATGTGGTTCAAGAATTGTAGGATGCTATTACTGAAAACTGAAGCCGCGTTGCATTTTCCGGCAAACAAGTGGGGTTCCAGAATTGTAGGATGCGATTACTGAAAACTGAAGCCATGTTGCATTTTCCGGCAAACAAATGTGTTTCCAGAACGACTTAAGTTTGTTAGCCAATGTATCTAGGTATTAGGAATTGAGTATACAGAATTTAAAATAAATTGGAACTAATCAAATAAATATATATAAAAAATTGGATTAACCACATCTGAGAAAATAATAAAATAAATATTGTGCAATCAAATATGGAAAGAACAGCTCCCCCCTTTTCCTTTTTTATGTTAAAACGTTAAGTTCGGTGATGAAAAATTGTCAAAGAATTTAAAACCCCGGAGAAATTATAAAACTGACACTTCATTTTATATTTTTTCCTGTTCGAATGTCTTTCTATAGCTATATCAGAGTACTCGTGGTAACAACTGTAATTAGGAATAATTGAATCTTAAATTTCATTTTTTATTTCATATTCCAATTCATATCAAAAATTATCCAGCATTCTTTCCATAATTTTCTAAATTTTAACAAATTTTCCGCATTTCACCATGAAGGTTAATGAAGGCAACTGCTAAATATTCATTCATTGAATACTCAAATTACAAAATTGTTTCTTATCCTTTAGGTAAATGTAAAAACTACCATAAAAATAAACTTCTTGATAATCTGGATTTTACATAAATTATAGATATACGGATATTTTAAACATAACCATGAAGAGTGTGCTTGAGTAATATTTAATTCAAATTCTTAACTAAATTCATTTTTCTTACTGATTAAAGGTGTACTTTCATAGTATACCATAATCGGAAATTAACGTAAAAGGTGGCAAAAACTCATATAATACATTTTAAAAATGATTTTTAAATTTTCCATTTCGTTTCTTTTCTTCTTCATTTTGTGACAAAAGATTTTTCAAAAAAAAGGAAGTGTAATATTTTTGCAAATTGTTCTACAAATTTTACAGAACAAATTATTTTTGCTATCATAAATACGTGCGTAACAATAAAATAAAATCCTAAGACGAAAATGGAATATTCCACCGTGATTCAACTACAAAATATACAATATAAAGTTTAAAAAGCTCACCGTTTTACTTAAAATACGTTAAAGATAATAATAATAATATAAATGTTACAAGTTAAAAATATACATTTTATTTAAATTAACTAGTATTTTCGGCCTGTAATCCCGTGACCATCGTCAGGAAATATTTATATTAATTACTGTTCCATTCATTCAAATACATCACTTCGTTTGAAATGGGAGAGCTATATATTAGGGTAGCTGGAAGTAGAAGTAGCAGTGCCTTGGATAGAACTTATGTAGAGAAAAATATTTAACTGCCGTTTCATTACGTCACTTTGTTCACATAGGTCACTTTCATTTTACATGTGCACAGTAATAGAAATAACACTGTTTCGGATTAAACTTGCGTAGAGGAAAATATTTATCTGCCGTACCATTCACTTTAATATAGCGGTTCCCAACGTGGGGCGTATGCACCAATGGGGGGCAATTTGACTTTCTAGGGGGTCAATTTCAAATTTGTTGTTCACTCATTCGCTATCAGTTCCTTCTGACTTTTTTCTTTTGAAAAGCATTGTTGTAGATTTAACATAAGTGAATTTTAAAAACCAGTTCTTTTAATTAAATTTTAAACATGTTCCTAATAAAAAGTTTAAAATACTTTAACAACAGAATAATTATATCAATAACACTTTAAAAATATTTTGACATAATTTAATACTAAATTTCTATTTAATTTTTCTGGGACGGAGTTTTACAATTTTTGTAAAGCTTTCGGTTATTTATTGAAAGAACTTTTCTACTTGTACTTGCTCTGCTATATGTCACTCGAAGATCATTTTACAAGTGAAGTTATTTAAAAGTATACGTATATTTGACTGTCTTGAACATATTTAACCTAAAAAATATATGAAATATCTGAACGAGGTACTACCAACTTTATAAAACTTATCATGCTGACATATACATTTTAAATTTTAAAATCAGATAATACATGGAAGACAATTAAGGATATTGGGAAAGGGAAAACAGAGAAAATGTGTTGTGATGGCAATAATGGCTACTTAATTTTGATAAAGATTTTAATTTTAAAATGCGTCTTGTGTATTGTGCTATCCTTAGAAAGAAATTTTAGTGTCTAAAGCTTTACCGTCAGCTCTTAGTAAGTCACATGAATTATAAAATATGTGAATGTTATCACTTTTAACGTTAAATGTAAGTCTCTCTTCAGAATATTTTATAAAGATAAAAATGCAGACCGTGTAACACTTTTATTTTAACAATGAGGTCAGTTAGAAAAGTACAAGAAAACTCTTTTTGGAACAAAGGCGAAGGTGTATAACCAAATTGCATTTATAAAATTATGTTAAAAACCCATTTGTCACCGAAGATTCACCTCTTTGATAAGTTAAAAAATGGTGAAATCAGTTCTTATTAAGGGTTTATTACGCTTCCACTGTGTGAACAGAGTTCACTTTTTAAGTAATAAGATACATAAGTTACAGATTAAGGGGGGGGGGGTAGCATAGTGAATTTTAGAGATGATTTGGTGGGGCGTGGCCAGTAAAAGATTGAGAACCACTGCTTTAATACGTTACTTTGTCATACGTATGTGAACAACATTGAGGTCAGTTAGAAAAGTACAAGAAAACTCTTTTTGGTACAAAGGCGAAGGTTGTTAACCAAAATGCATTATAAAATGCATTAAAAGATTCACATCTTTGATAAGTTAAAAAATGGTGAAATCAGTTCTTAGTAAGGGTTTATCACGTTTCCACTGTGTGAACAGGGTTCACTTTTTAAGTAATAATATTCAAAAGTTACAGATTAAGGTGGGGGGATAGTGAGTTTTACAGATGCTTTGGTGGGGCGTGGCCAGTAAAAGGTTTACCATTGGGATTGGGATTGGGGTTGGGAACCATTGCTTTAATACGTCAATTTGTCATACGTATGTGAATAAAGTACTAGGAAATTTTAATAAAATGAATATTTTTAATTTGTAACACGTATATCGTTATTATCTTTGTAAGTAAAACGGCGAGCTTTTTAAAGGTTCATATTGTGTCTTTTGTACATGCGTGATTTTTCACTATTTTGATTGGAGAGTTGTGTAAATGATAAACTTTTACTTGGCCATGTCGTTAATATTTTAAGGGGCCAGGTACCCTTTGAACCAATAAAGTACATGGAAAAATGACCTCTGTAAGAATTGCAGTCACTCTTTAACTAATTAACTTTTAATTATAAAATTGAAAACACACGTTAGGAACGATTCATTTTATCAATTAAAGTTGTTAGAAAAGGTATACACATATGTAGTTTTTTTTAAAATTTATTTTTAAAGATAATACAACTTTTACGAAAGAATTATTCTTGCATGCATTGCACGCATGATTTTTCCCATTTAAAAGACTGAAACAAACCAAGATTTTTTTAATGTGTACAGATATAAAGTGTTTTCAAAATGACCTACAATGAAAAAAATAAAACTTGTAGATACCGACGATTTTTTTTTTTAAAGTAATTCGAAATATCGATATTTTTCTATACAAAAGTAGTCGTGAATTCTAAGCTTCATACTTGAGAAACAGAATAATAGGTCATTTTGTGCTTCTGTACATCCACCAAAAATTTCGTGAAATTCTAGGTAACCGTTTTTCAGAAATCGTGCGCGGAATGATCAAAATTGCCCTTTTTAGAAAATTGGCTTTAAAGATTGAATCACCCGTTGATCATATAGCAAAAGCTCAAAGTGTTTTAGACATAATTTCTCTTCTAATGCGAATTTTTGTGTGAGGTTTGCTTTTAAATGTTCCTAAAGAATCATATTTAATTATAAGATATATATATTTAAAAAAAATCGATTTTTTGACGCTTCAAAGGTTACCTGACCCCTTAAGCTTGGAGCGATATAATACCTACCTCCTATACTTTCTGTTATCAGTTTTCATAAATTACTTTGAAATGAATTGTAGAGCTCCCGTTATTCTCATAATAATTACATGAAATATCCAATACAGATGGGTTTACAATCTAATAAAAATGAAAATTTGTCTGTCTGTCTGTAATTCTATACAAATCCACAGTTTGGAAGCCAGAATTGTGAACTATTACGTACATGTGTATTAAGACACGGCCGAGAAAACTAAAGTAATCCGTAATCGAAATAGTTTATAGTTGATTTTTTAATTAATAAAAAGGACCAATTTAACAACAATTTCCTATCAAATTTAAACATTTTCGTTATAGCAGTTCCAATAATCTAAAAATCCACAATATAATTCTTACTACAACAATTACTTTTCTATTAAAAGATTTCCACGTGAAAAATGAAAATTAAATAAATAGTTTGACGATTTTTTTTTTTTTTTTTTTTTTAAGTAAGTATTACGTCATAACTTTCCTATTGCAAGATTTTCGCGTGAAAAAGGAAAATGAAATACATAAATAGTTTGACGAATAAAAAAAAGTGAATATTACGTCATATTGGAAATATAATGGATGTCAGCAGGTGAATATCAGTTTGAAAAATCAGTTTGAAATATTTTATCATATCAGATGGATAAAACGTATTGAAACTTGAATAAAATCCAATTATGGAAATACTGGCATATTTTAATATTTTGAGGTCCTCTTAATTTGTTTTCGCCATTTTAAAATCTATTCCATTTATATACTTGTGTGTATGCGCATATATTAAAATTTCCATGAAGATTTAGGTCTCTGGAGCTCATTCTTATTGAAGAATTGAAATAAAGATGGCTTTACTGCTTTTTTTATTGTTTTTTTCATACTGTATTTTTAATTTTAAAATTGGTTTTTCAATTCCTACTATTAGTCCACACTTTCCCTCTATTTATTTATTTATTTATTTATTTATTTATTTATATATCTTGTTCAAATTTTCAATCGTTAATAAAATACTTATTATTCATCCTATCAAGTTGAAATAATTTTTTTAAAATTTATACTGGATGACAATTGATGTTAATACAGTTTTTTCAAATATTAATTCATTAATTAAATTTTAATTAATTAATTTTAGTTTTATATGGGAGACAAAATGGCGGCCATTGGTTATTGAAGCATTTAATGCATCTTCATATCTATAAGGGAGGTTACCATAGGGAGGACCCTGTTCTGTCGCCAAATATCGTCAAGTTTGTCGCCAACTTGGCGATATATCGCCAAATTTGGTGATCAAAATCAGTCTCCAAATGTGACGCCAACTTGCCGATAACTCTAATATTTCGCCAAATTCCCATAGACTTCCATTGTAAACCTACTTGCTTATAGAAAATCAACAAATTGATATATTTTAATGCAACAAAAATTAATATTAGCTTAAGGGATTATATTAATTTTTTATTTGATGACCTAAGTAGGAATTGACTTAAAAAACAAAATTTTTATATTACTTGTTTAAAAAAAACATTCTTAAAAATCCGGGGAATGCCAAGTACTTTTAGCATGTCAGCTATAAATGCAGCCAAATACACATAAAAAAAACAATAGATAACGATAAATTAGATTAAAAATCTTTGGAAAATAGATCAATTTTATTCTTTAACATTATGACACACTTTTACAATCTTTCGTAGTGGAATAATATTCTGCATATTATTTAAAAGTGAAAAAGGTTCATTCAGCGATTTAAAACAACTAATTACATATTAAGAGCTTTAAATAATAATAAAAAAGTTTTTCACAATATCAGGAACGCAAATACAAAATATATACCAAGCGTCCCATTTTTGGGGCGCTTCGAATTTTAATAAATTTGTATAATTTTCTTCTTTTTTATAACATGAAAATTGAATAAAATAATTATTTATAAATGTCTTTATCTGTTATCGGAAGATGGCAGCATAAGAAGGATACTTATTTGCTTAAAATGAAGACTTTTTTCGGTGTTTATAGATTTTTCATTAATCATTTTGGCGAAATGTAAAAAGAAAATTTATTTGTGTTCCTTCTACCAAGGATATAAATATCTTACCTTGTAGACTTCTTTGAAATACGTATCTTTTTTAAATTGTGAAATTATATGTTCAAGTCTATTTTTTATGCATTTTTGTAACGAACAAAAAATAGCAATAGGCACGACTAGGTACATGTTTTATTAGCCAGTTAGGGGACAAGCTGATTATGAAATAAGTTGTTTTCAAGCCTCAAATACGATTATTCTTATATTATTATTAATAATACATATAATGTTATTAGTCTCTGGAAATAAATAAATACATGTTTTAGTAGTTCATAAAAATACTAATTTTAGTATATAATATAAAATTTAAAAGCTTATATTACATAAATTTAGACAAAACATATAATTAAGCATATTATACTATCATAAATATTATGCATATTCCCATATTCTTTATGTTTACATTTTATCGAATAAATTAAAAAAAAAAATAGCGTAATTTTTTTTTTTGTACTTTTCCAGTTCATTTTGCAACATTTTAGAGTGATTTTACGAACAAATTTGAGAAAACAGAAATGCAGACACAATGGGTTAACAAAAGATTTAGCAATTTTTCTCTTCCAAATATTTCACCCATTTCAATCGAGCAATATTATTCATTTATCTTTTCCTTTTCAGAAATGAATACAGCGGCTATTATCGAAGAACACTTTGAGATTTGAAATATTATGGATGTATTATTTTTTAATCAAAAATACATTAACTAAAAAATGCATATATCAATTTATTTATAAAATTCAAACAACATTTAAATCTCAAGAATGAATCACAATGAAAATCAAATTTAATCTGCAAAGAGTAACATCTTAAATAAAATGGGAGAAAATGTTTAAGAAAAAGCATATGAAATCAAAAGCACACTCCGAAATGTCCTCACTATTGAAAGAATTGAATATATCTAATGAGTTAATAGAAAACATCTAAAATGCTCTTAACAGAATATCATTTGAATTATTTGCCAAAAATTTTAGAAAATAAAGTAAATTATTCAAAATTTAATAATATTTTATGAATATTATTTTGTAAATGTATAGGAATTTTCTGTTATAAATGAATGCATAATTGCTTCAAAAATGAAATTATTTGAGGAATTAAGAGTTTTTAAGTAAAACAAAAAAAATTACTAAATAAAGACACAATCTTGCTCAATGGTACACAAAACAGGAACTTTAATAAGCTAAAAGTTATCTTCTACGTTTCGAGCTGTTTTTACAGTCGTCTTCAGGAAAAATGGCTCAATGTTCAGGGACGAAAGCTTCCTGCGCAAGAGATAATTAGACGAAACCTGGCCAATGATTTGAATACAAAAATGTAGTGTTGCCATCTACTGAAAATAAATAATTATTAATGAACTGAGATCAAATGAATCTAAAGGTCGATTTAAGAAACCACGAGTGACGCCATCTACACATGATGGACAAAACCACGTTCAACTGAGTTTTCATTCATTTTTGGCAACGTAATACAGGTTTAAGCTGAAATATTTTAATTAGATGTAGAATTATGACTTTATGATATTATGCCAGATTTTTGGGATATTATAGGATAAAATATCGTTACAAGGTTTATCTCCACGTGCAATGATTTCAACTGATTCTCTAATATGACAGTAGTATGACTGAATGAAAACTCAGTTCAACGTGGTTTTGTCCCTCATGTGTAGATGGCGGCACTCGTGGTTTCTTAAATCGACCTTTTGATTCATTTGATCTCATTTCATTAATAATTATTTATTTTCACTAGATGGCAACACTTCATTTTTGTATTTAAATCATTGGCCAAGTTTCGTTTAATTATCTCTTGCACAGTAAGCTTTCGTTTCTGAACTTTGAGCCATTTTACCATCACATTTTCCTGAAGACGGCTGTAGAAACAGCTCGAAACGTAGACGTTAACTTTTAGCTTAATAAAGTTTGTGTTTTGTGTACCATTAAGCAAGATTGTGTCTTTATTTATTATATTTTATGATGCAATTGTCTAGTATGTGTTATTAAAAAATTATTATTTTAATAAAAATAATATACGAAGTTTTGTTATTGTTCTGCTCTGAAAGCATTTGCTTTAAATAATGCCTTTTTTAATATTGTTATTGCTATTTAGAATACCTTAATTGTGAAATAAAATATAGGTAAGGAGAAAATTCTAGAATTTTGCGTTAAATTTTATCGATCGTAGCATGTAGTCTATATTATAAACAAAAAACACGTCCGTGAGACGCTGATGATATATTCACGGGCTAAACATAAATTTTGATTTTATTGTAACTTTTTGCTATAACATAAAGTAATTTCAATTGTTACACCGTCGAAAAGACAAAAAATGTTCTTTTAAATATAATTTTTTGAAAACGGTATCTCAATTTATTACTCTTTTATTGTTTTCAAAGGAATTTTCGAACTTGTTTTATTTTAATAACCTATTTCTATAGCATTCACCCCAATTAAAAAAGATTTAAACTTTCCACTTCACGCAATGCTAACAATTCAGTGTTCGATTCTGAGAAATATTTCATTAAGAAATTAAAAACTTCATTAAAACGCAAATAATAAATAAAACACAAATGTAATAGATATGTCATAGGAATGCGCGATTAAACATTTTAAAATGATTAGATTTAAAAAGTCTACTGTAATTAACGAAATTTTTGGCGATTTCAATAGAAGAAATCAATAGAACGCTATTATGGGAGAAATGAGACGAAAATATTGTGTATAACAATTATTTTAAAATATTATGGAAGTAAATTAGACAATATCAAATTTAAAAATTCATTGTTTTCTTAAAAGATGACAAATGATAACAATATAGATGTTAGCTTAAAAATATACATTTTATTTAAATTTTCGAGTACTTTTGATCTGCAATCGCGCAGCCATCGTCAGATAATATTTTCATTTACTGTCAATCCATTTATTCAGAAACGTCACTCTCAAATGGAAGACTCTATAATTCAGGGAAGCTGGAATTAAAAGTAGTAGTGCTTCGAATTAAACTTGTGTGAAGCTAAATATTTAGCTGCCGTTTCATTTATTTTTAATACGTTACTTTGTTTTAAATGCGTAGCTGAAAAATAGTAAAAATAGTAGTGCTATGGGTTCAATTTGTGTAGAGCCCAATATTTAACTGCCGATGATTTATTTTTATTATGACAGCATTTGTCTTTTAAATCTGCGATGCAGTAACTCCTTCGGCGCTGGCATCCTATTAATAGGGCATGTCTTTCATTGAGAATTATTTTATCTTTACAATTTTTTTGTTGTTGTTAATACCAGCATATAACACTGGCAGTATATATCAGTAAATTTATTACTATAACTGCATTTATGTTTCGGCTTTGAGTAATAATATTAATAATAAAAGTTTCCTTAATTATAGTTAAACCGTTGACGTTTCTTTCATTTCAAAATCTAAGGGGCTCTGCCCCCTACGAGCTACGCTCGCCAACCTCCGTCCAGACACTGCAGACTCTATAAACACTTTAATTTGATCGTATTTAAAAAGATTACGCAAGATTGAATTATAATTAAAAAACAGTGGTGATCTCCCTGTAAACGGGTTTCCATTCATTTCCCTTTGGTTGGGGAATTTTAAGGTCGAATCAACTGCCGTTAACAGATCTAATGGCTGTTTCCGTCTTTGATTAAATAAGATTAGTTAAACATTTGAAAATAAGCATTTGAAATATAAAATGAATTAAGTATACACTGCCGTCGTCACCCGGTATATTTTGACAACGCTATAAGAACGTTGTTTTAAATAAGACATTTTAAATGTATCGTTTTAAGTCTGACGTAATTTTCACCAAAGTTTTCTTTCTCTTTTTAGTATTCAAGTAAAAATACTTTTGTTGTTAGAACGGAAATGTTATGTACACTGTCTTAGTTGTAGTTGCAGTTGTTTTATGAAGGCCAGTTATCAACACGAGGGATATAGACCCGAAGGGGGTGCCCTCCGTGGGGGGTCTTTCTAAGGGAACCTAACCCGTATTTACGCAAGGAAATCCTAGGTTCGAAGAAAACCATGGAAAACTCCGAACGATTAGGCCAACAAGCGCGATTGGGTTCGAACTCAGCACTTACGTGTACCAGCTTTGAGAGCAGAACCTCAAGGCCACTGGCGTGGCTGTGCTGTCTTAGAACTCACAATAATATTTAGAAAGTTCATCTCAAAATATGAAATAAAGTCTCGCGGAAATATATTTTTTAATTTAATCTGTTTTGCAATATTATTATTTGGTCTTTTTAAATAAGACGTAATTTATCCTATTTAGAGCTTTTAAAGCACATTAAATTTATTATTTTAAAGTTTTCTTTCTCTTTTTAATATTCAAGTGAAAATACTTTTGTTGCTAGAAATTATATATTTTTATTTGCCTTAGAATTGGCAACAATAGCTTAAAAAATCATCCAGAAATGTGAAATAAATGTGTCGTGAAATATATTTTGTAATTTAAACTGTTTGGCAACATTATCATTTGGCCATTTAAAATATGACGTAATTTCCTCTATTTACGGCTTTTAACGCTTATTAATGTACTTACTATTTTAAAATTTTATTTCTCTTTTACCATTCACTTGTAAATATAGATTTTATGACCTAATTTTTAATATTTTCGTGCTTTTAATACTCAATCATTTAATTCTAACTTGAAAGTTTTTTTCTGTTCATAGTGTAACTTGGAGTGAGATGCTGTGTTGTACAAGATGCCGCATCACGTAGTTTTCGTATGAGCAGGCACTGTAGGGAAACTACGCTCAGTTGTAAGGAAGAGGGTTCCTTACGCATACTTCAATTTCCGTTTTAGTTCGTCTTTAAAAATTTTAAGTATTGCTTTTTTATTGCTATTACGTCTTAAGATTTCTGGTAAGTGTCCAAAATCATTTACATGACTTTTTTATTTGCCTATATAAGTCTTAGTTTAAAAACCAGAGAAATAAATCTGATGTGTTTAGAGAGTACTGGTACCTGGCCTTTCTGCAAAGCATAAATGGTAGCCGGTTCCCACTTCTTCACGTCAGTGGTATGTCCGGCGTCTTGCCCGATACTTTGGGGTGAGTCGTCGAAAATGTTTTGGAGTAAGATGACGGTTTTTAGCACTTGGGGTAAGTTGCTGGTTATTTTCCATTGCGGTCAAATGCCTGGTTGTTTCTTCATTGTTTAAACTACTCTTGGCTGTTAACTAACTTGTCAACGATTTTAATCAGATAATTTAAATCAGTGATCAAATCGTGATTTTAATCAACTGATTAAAAAGTATTCATTGATTAAAATAATAAACTTTCTAAATGTTTAAAATGACCTAAATAAACATTAAAATCTAAGGTGAACATAATTTGAAAGGTTTCTATATGTATTCTGCCTTATAAATAAACTTTATTGGCCTTATAAATAATTGTTTAATAATTATTAATTATAATCATTGTTAAAATTTTGATGTTAAATGCAGGTATAGATAATTTTAATAATTGTAAAATATCGGTAGTACATAATATAGTTTTAGATAACTAGGCGTTTCTGCCCCTACGAGCTATGCTCGACAATTTCCATCCAGGCGACACCACAGACTAAAAAACATTGATTTGAGCTGCTTTGAAAAGATTACGGAATAATAAATAGTAATTAACACTAGAACCGCCACAGCGGTCATTTTGATCGGTACCAAATAAAAATACTTCAAATAGAACCAGAAATTTCTTTCTAAAATAAGTTAAATTTATACCACAGAGAAATAAGTTAAATAAATATGTTAGATAGTTTTTAATAAAAATTCTGGTATAAAATATTTTTATAACACTTGAGTAAAATTTCCGGCGGTTCTAGTGTTAAACGACTATTAGCCATCTCCTGTAATCAGGTGACTATTCATTTTCTCTTTGGCTGAGGGATTTTAAGGCCGAATGAATTGCTGTCGATACAGCTAACAACGATTTTCGTGGTTGATTAAATAAGATTAACACAACAATTTAAAATTAGCTTATATAAAATGGCTAAGTAAAAATTTTTATAAATACACTATAAGAAATTTATTTTAAACTAGACATTTTAAATGTATCGTTTTAAATATAACGTAATTTTCACCAAAGTTTTGTTTCTCATTTTACTATTCAAATAAAATTAATTTTAAAGGCCTATAAAAGCCAAAATAAATTGGTGTGACAGTAGAAACTTCGAATTTAGAGGTGCTTCAAGCTTTAATAGAAAGGAATTAGATAAGAAGATGTGAAAGGCTAGAAAGAGAGAATCTTCAACAGATGATGACATGGATGATGAATAAATTACCTACCTAGATTTAGAAGATGGGGATTTTTTTAAAAGTAAATGGAAATGAGTGTTTAGAGTGTCTAGCAGAGTGCAATAAAACCTGTAAAAATGTGATTGGGTCAAGTTCATTCTGTGAAACTGTTGGTTATATAAAAGGTGCTCAAAGTTCCTAAACAAATGTGCAGTTTGGGGGCAGATCTGAGATATTGCTGAAAAGAACAAAGTGACATATGAAAAACATCAACAAAAAAGCTGAAGTGTAAAGCACTTTATTACAGTGACTTGACCGTATTTAAACTTGTGATAAGGTCTAAAAATAAGCATACTTAAGAGCCATAATTCTTTTAAATATTAAGTGGAATATAACTTGTAATATATTTTTTTCAAATATTTGTTTGTTCATTTATTAAATTACCAACATTTGTTACATTCGTATTTTTGTAATTTCCTAATATTAAGTAAGTTAACAACTTTAGTGTGTCTAAAATATTAAAGTTACTTTTATTCGTTCCATTATGTTTTATATTGCTTCAGAAAAATTATTGTTTACATTGAAACTCCAAAAGGCATCTTACCCCTAGATAGTTGGCCATCTTACCCATACCTTGGGGTAAGATGCTGAAATGGAAGTGTTTACAAAACAAAAGTTTCGATGCTTTCTATAATATCTGTAAAATGAAATATGTTTTTAAATCAAGCATAACAGTCCAAACTTTAATACGAAATCAAGGAATAACAAATAAAAAACAACAGGTGATTTTTTAAATGAATCAGTCAATGATTGTCTGCATTAGCGTGTTTATCAAACATTTCTCTATAACCGGCGACTTTCATATTTTTGTATGGCGTAGTTTTCTTAATATTAACGAAGAAAAACCGCCGGTTACAAAAAAACCATTTACAGAGGCGCGGCGGTAACAGCCTTAGTTACTTTTTTGTTTAGAATAGAGAGAGACGTTTCGTTCTTTAAACTAGGGACTACTTTAACATAATCATTTTTGATAAAACAAAAAGTACTAGTAGTTTTTTATAACCTATTTAACACTTTCACGCTGGCGTCCATCACCAATGGGTCCCGCTCGACTATCCCATCAGGCGGCGTGAATCACAAGTGGGTTATGCTTGACTGTCGCAATAGGCGTCGTGCACCACTAGTGGGTCACACTCGACTGTTCCATTGAAGGCGTGCACTAAAGGTGGGTCACACTCGACAGTTTCATAAACGGCGTGCACTACAGGTAGGTCACACTTGAATATTTGAAAATTCACTAGTAAAAACAATTCAATATTATAAACTAAACACATTCACGACGAGAAACGAGAATTCTCGTTTTCATTCAAAAAATATCATTGACTAAGGGCGTGGCTTTTACCATAGAAGAAACGCATTTATATCATGTTGTCTATATTTCTTTAGATTGTAAGACATTTTATATTAAATCTGTGCATTGAAAGACATTTACCAATGCATAAACTTGGGAAACCTATCTAGAACACCAATTAACAAACAACTTTCAGAAAAAGACTTCTACTGCTTTAAAATTCAGATTTGATAAAAATTGCCGGTCGGCAATGCATTAATATAATTGTTTATTTATTTCGATGCAATTTTTGAAGTTTTCTAAATAGAATGCTGGCTGGCCGTTACAACGGTTACAAGGCGCGTTTACTTTTAAAGTTTTCTTCGAGGTATACTGTCTGCCTTTTCTTTTAGATAAACATTTGTATTATTCTTTACATCTTTGTCTTTTTTTCTTTCATACTTATGCCGCTTGCCTGGAATATATTGGCAAAAACCGAGGCGTGCTCTCCATGGAACCATATTTTTGTCGATTACAATGTTTTTGCCAGTTTTAACAGGATCTTCAAAAGTATCAACAATTGCTTCAACAATATTTCGAATTTTGTTCAACAGATCTTCTGGTAGCTATGTTATTGTCGGAATATGTAAAAAAATAAATATTAATAAAAAACAATCACGTTGCATGGCATTTTTTTAGCGCGCGTTCGCATACATGTCCCTTTTAGACCAATACAGGTGACTATTTTTTTTCATTCTATCTCGCACCACTTTTTCAAAACAAAAATCTTTGACATATAGTTTGACAACATTTGCAAGAGAAATATACTACAAAATTTATTTTTTTAAATAGTTGCGCGAATAGAATGGAGCAATAGTCGCCTATGGCAGCCCTGCCAATGCAATATAATCTAATTCCTGATAATTGCGCCCTTTCTTGCGGCAGATCGTTTCATTATCAACATTAGTCTAAATCAGTATAATACGTGGAGGTTGTGCTGTCTTAAGTGTAGTCAATAAAATCATATCTCTAAGTAATTTGCTTACTCTTACGAACTTTCAGACATTCACAATCAACTCTGCTTGTTATACTTGACTTCAATTCAATAAATATGAGAGTTGCAGGTCATTACATACAGTGTCTGAATAAGCGATAGTACCTCGCCGCCAGAAGGAGCAAAACATGAATTCAAGCCAGAAGCGGATTAACTACATTCCGGGCACCTAGGTTAAACTTTCTTGTGAACCTCCTCTTCCCCCCCCCCCCCCCAAAAAAAAGCAATACATTTTCAGTGTTTTCTGGCACTAAAAGTGGAAAACAGCACTTTTAGTGCATTTAAACATTGAAATTTCATTAAATTCAAAATGCAAGTTTTGGTCGTAAAAATGGGAATTTTTTTTTTAATTTCGTTCTTAGTCCTTGAACAATATTTTTTCAAATATAAATTATTAGGAAGTAGCGACCTAAAGTGAAAGCTGTACTTAATTTGTATGCTTTTTTTTTTTTTTTTTTTTTTTTTGCAATTGGAAAGAATGTTTCTATCATCAGCTGTTTCTATCATTCATTATCATTAGCATTTTCTATCATTACTGACGCAAAAACATCCGATCTCTAATGTTAATCCTATGGGAGAAGTTTTTTTAACATTTCATTTGTATTTCAATATTTTTAACCGTTTTTTGCATTGGATAGCTGAGGTCGTTCCCTTCAAACGCCGTTTTTTATTTTTTTGAATTAGTTGAATTTTTTTTTTTTTTGTTAGGATACATCCACTAAATAAAAGTATCTTCAATAAAAATAAAAAAAAAACCTCAAAAAAAAAAGAAGATTAAAAAATAAAAATAAAAATAGACTTTGAGAAGCCGATATGAAGAAAAAAACCTAAAAAAGATCTTAGCACCGGGGACCTTTTCCTTCCGGGCCCCTAGGCTTCAGCCTACTCAGCCTAATGGGTAACCCGCCTCTGATTCGAGCACTGTCTCACAACGAAAAACATGAATATCCCTCAAGGCGCGAACGTGTTAATGCTGATGTCATACGACATTTTCCAAATGTCTTCAAAAATTCTTCTTTGGGTTCCCGTATCATATGAAAAGTACGCAAAGTTACTACATTCAGTAGGTTTCAGTTCAATGAAATAATCTTGTTTAATTTTCAGTAAACCTTAACTTCTTTGATTTAGATAGCTACTTTTAAAATTATTAGCGTAAAAGTAGTTGTTTCTCAAAATAGAAGGAAAATTCACTTCCGAAAAGGTTAATTAAAAAATGCTTCTAAAAATTTATTTAGAACATCTCAACAGCATTTATGTAATGATAATAAATTAAAATGAAAATAAAATTAGATCTGCATAGCGTAGTATCCGTAAGGAAAGTTAAGAATGTTTTAAAGTAAAGATATTATGAAATCAAAAGAACAATTTGGAATTTTCTTTTACTTCAAAGGATTTAACGATTTCTCAGTACGTATATTTTGAATCACGCTTAATGGCAGGTGAGTTTATTTTAGTAAATATTAATGTAATTTAATTTAGTAAATAATAAATAATTTACTATAAAAATTGCAAATACACTAACTGCATTATTACACTAACACATTATTGTGAAAAATAAAATACATTATTATAAAAATAATGAAATAATTATTGAAATATTTTTTTGCAAATTACTAAATATTAATTATAAATACTAAATATTAAAACTAATTATTAATTAGAATATTATAATATATAAATTAGTAATTAAATTATAATAGTTTATCGTAATCTGTTATAGTAATGTAATTTATAAAATACTAAATATTAATTTCTTTTAGTATAGTTAATTTTATTCAATTAACTTTGTCCGCTTATAATAAGTTTTTATCATAAAAAGACAAAATTATTTTTTTCTTTTTTCATAATGATCAGATAATTAAGTTAGACGAAATTAGGTTTTTAATACCTACTTGACGTTAAATGAAAACGTAAATTTTACTACCCTTCAGTTATTTTACTCGTGAGCTAACAGGTAAATGATTGTTTCATGAAATTTGTTTACTGATAATTTTCTTCTCTATATTTTTCTGACTTTAATTGTAAAAAAGATTTTTTTTAATATACATATATACTACGAAAATCATATTTCCAAGCCTTTTTAAAATTATTTCATAAAAATGTATTTACTAAATTTTTCTACAATCCTAGTCTAATAAATTGTTGCATATCTTAAATAATATTCCATTCATTCCTTTCATTTAAACTTATTATATTTAAAACGTGTATTTAATTTCCTTCCAAAATCTTCTACAAAACATTGCACCTTAATATTTTTTTTTCAATTTTTTTTTATTTCTCAATCTTAAATTGCTGATATTTATTCTATTAAATTTATCTGATTTAAAACATTTCTCTTTTTTTCATCTTTTTTATTCCATAACTCGATTTCCCGCGTAATTTCGGCTCGCTCAATCCTCCTCAATTTTAGGCCGCTTACAATAAAGAGTTCCCCAACTTTACCACATGCTCATTGGTTAAATTACTCCTGAATTGGCAAAAAGTTTCCTACGTCTCGATCGGTATAAAACATGAAACATAAGCGCGGAGCTCAGATTTTTCGTGGCATTTGTTGTTTTTTTAAAATTACGTTGCTGTCTAGAAGAGCGTCACTGAAATAATCGAATAAAGTTCTAACATCTTTATAAAACGGAGTCTGTGAAGCTATGGCGGGAAAAAAAGCATCTAGTGTTTTTTAGAATTGTGGTGGATTCTAGTCCCATGTATTTTGATAGAGGAAAGATACAAAAATTATTCTTTTAGGAAGACGTGTTTTTCCTTTTATTCCGGAAACTGCCAGTGTGTATCGACCAAGGCCATCGGCAAAATGTCGACGACTGCAGATGAATTATTGAATATGTGATCTTGATCGGTATCGTATGACAGCTGCCTAAGTTATTAGAATGTTACAGAATGGGCTTTGCTTCATTTTACAATGTTCCATGACATGTTACCCAATATCATCACATACATTTCATAAACTTCTATATAATTTGCAATTAATAATATTAATTTCAATGAATATTCTACACATATCTTATTAACATAGAAAAAAAGATACATTTCAAATAAGTAAACCACAAATCTAAATAAATTGATTGAATAAATACATTTATTTAAGTTAAAAAAGTAATTTTGAAAAAATGGTGTCACTCTGTTTATATTTTCTTCCATAAATACCTAAAACTAGTGTTTAATATCACTTCAATATCACCTCATAATGATCGCATAATTAAGTTCGGTGCAATTAGTGTTTTAACGTCAAGATTAACGGCTGAAGTCATGATAAACGATTCTTAATGTAATTTTTTTTAAGATTTATGTTATGTTACTCTTGAATAATCAGGTATGCAACTTTCTTAATAAACCTTTATTTTTTATAGCTGAATTTCTTTGTATCTTTATTAGTGTTTTAACAAATTAATTTTTTTATGCATAAATAAAGTAATTGTACGCAGTTCTTGCAGTTAATAACATTTTAATATTTCAATATACCCTATTAATTTTTTTTTAATATTCCAAGCTGAACAAAGGAATCGGCAGCACATTAATTTTTTTAATTATATAGAAGAATTTGAATAAGTTTAATATCGAATAAAATGGAAAAACATAAAAACAATAAATTATATAACGATTTAGTTTTAAAACATATATGTAATCTTATTATACCAATTTCCCTTCAAAAAATAGCTAAAATTAGTCCTGTATTACGCTATTAATGGAAAATAATATTTAAGCGAAAATTTTCTCCCTTTCCAGTTTTTTCTCTTGAGTTATTCAACTTTTTTCCATGAAATTTAATTTTGCGTTCCTTTTCTTGATTGTTTTCGGGCTTTAAAAATAATTACGTTTATTTTTCTTAATGTATGCATGCTATTATCGACATTTCTTCTGTTTTGCAGTCTACTATCTAAGTTTGTAGCATAAGTGTCTAGCTCAGCGATAGCATTCATACCATAGGTGGCACGCAATAAAATTTTTGGTACATTATTGTTTAAGATTTTAAATCAAGATAAAACGAAATTACATGAAATGCACGAATTTAGATTGACTGAGCTTGTCTAAATTTGATTTATTGGAAATTGCAGAAATAGAAATGCGATTTATTTAATTCCATTCTAGCTCAATGTGGAAACAAAATACAAGGTGTGTCTAAAAAGTTCGGTGAATGGATAGATATCTCATAAACAACGCGAGTTAAAAATGTGTCCCTGCGCCAATGGAGAGACAGAATGGAGCAATAAGAAGCTAAGGCAAAATAGTCTGGTATGGGCAGTCGAAAGGTGTATACTTGTAAACCCGCGTCATATTGAAATGTAGCAACGGATAAACATCACGTTTTGCTACAAATTGTGAAAAACCGCAACAGAAACGCATGCAATGTTGGTCCAGGTGTACGGAACAGACGCAGTGAGCAAAAAATGCGTGTACGACTGGGTTAAACGTTTTAGATAGTGAAATGAAATCGTGGATGATGGACCACGCTCAGGTCGACCTTCAACAAGTGTGACGATCGACAACATCGAGCAGGTGCGATAGATGTTGTTAAACAATCGCCGACTGTTTTTACGATGGATATCAAAGGAATTGAGTATCAGCAAGGTTAGTGTTAGCACCATCATTCCTCAAGAATTGGGTAAGCGCAAGATATGTTCCTGTTTTGTGCCGAACTTATTGTCCGATGAGCAGAAGAAAACACGAATGCACCCGGTTCAAGATTTCATTGATACGTGTAACAAAGATTCAACCTTTCTGCAAACCATTGTCACAGGAGATAATAGCTGGTGCTACCAGTACACAACTTCTTTGCCCAAAATCGTGTGACTGTTAGCCTACATCCACCGTAATCGCCTGATCAGGCGCCTGCAGACTTCTTTCTGTTCCCTCGCATAAAAGGAGTCATTAAGGGCACACGTTTCTCAGACATACCAGACATCCGACTGCGTGTGATATCTGTGCTTCGGTCGATCCCAAAACAGGACTTCGCTGACTCATTCCAGCAGCTTTATCAACCAAGCCATAAATGTATTGTGCTCAACGGATGTTACTCTGGGTGTGATTAAAGGTATTTTGTTTCCATGTTTTCATTTGTTTATTTTTTATGCTTCCATTCACTGAGTATTTAAGACGCATCTTGTACATTAAAATAACAGAAAATTGGCAGCTATCGAAAAAAATAGCTTATCAAGCATTAAGAGCAAACATGCAGATAAAAATTTGATATAACTTTGAATTTAATTCCAGAGATAAGCTAAATGTTTCACATTTTTCACCTCTACCAATGCCTGCGAGTCAGCCAGTCATTATTTTCGGAAATTAGTATGAAATCATGTAATAGAAATTTCTTGTCACATTATTCCAGTTCAGTTTTCATTTTGTTAAAAGTAACTATAAGCATAAACGTGGCATCAATTACTTAGTATTCAAAATGGAAAACATATTAGTTATTACCGATTAAAACACACATACACACCTATATAACGCTTGCATTCAACTGTTAAAGTTATACATAAATATTATACAGACATGCATACAATAAATACAATAAACCCAGCTGGCGTGAAAAATTAGCCAGAGCCAGCATTCTAGGCTGTTGCTCTACCACTGAGCCATTACATATTAATTTCAAAAATATAATTCGACATGCATTTTTAAAAACATTTTTCGAGGGGAGGAGCAGTTATTGGCACTTCATAGTCTAGTAAAATATGTATATTTTTTAAACTATGGTACGCAATTGTGAAAGTTCACCAACCCTGGTCTAGCTACTCTCTTGGGAATGTAGTCTAGAGTCAACAGGATATTTAGTTTTGTGTGGGAACGTGTTCTCTTGATTCTAACATTTGTGTCTGAATGAGCGATTATGTTGTCGTTCCTTTAATTGTTGCAAAGTGTACCTTGATTTCCGGGTATCCGATTATCTCAATTGTTTTGAGGAACAATATGGAGTCTGCTGTGGTCGTCTAGCTGATCTGATACTGTGGAAGAATTTAGATTAAACTGATTTCAGCGCATCCTGCCCTTTGAGGAGAACAAGACTGGATTTTCATGATTTTGAATTTTGAAAGATATCTGCACGTGACGAAAAACCAGCATCCATTTTGAACTGATTATTTTTTAAGTTGAATCTTCGAGTGAGAGCTTGGGCGGCGTGGTTAAGGCGTTAGACCTAGGTCCTTTAAATAAAAAGGAATCACCAAAACTCCTTTGTTAGTGCTATTTCCATATTATAAAGTGAAATTGTTAGTGTTTAGTAAGAGTTTAACATAATAACTACAGTATTTTCAGGGAATAAGTAATATTTATTTAGTTTAGGGAGTATGTTCTGAGTAGCCATTTTGTTTGACAGTAGTGTTAGAAATTAGTGAATTTCTTTCAAATGGCATTCGCACTCACTTTTTAGTGTTTCGAGCTTAATTTCGATCAACGTTAGCCTAAAATATCTACACCGTTACTATCCTTACTATTACTTTTAATAAATCAGTGTTATTGTTAAACTTTGTCTAATGGCTATTTTCTGAGCTGAGGTTCCGAAGGACCAGTACAAACTTTAAAATATTTATTACAAATAAAGGGATAATTTATAAATATGTTTTTAAACTACATGGCAGAGATAGTATAAGTTGAATATTTAATGAAATATTAAAATTTATTGCAAAAATCGGACGTTAGCACCGGGATATTTAAACTAAGAAAAAGTTTCAATTCGGAAGAGCAGAGTATAGACAAAGGTCTATAAAATATATTTTTAAGAACTTATTTCTTATAAAAATTTAGTAAAGTTTTAAATATTTAAATAAAGTTACAGTCGAGCAAGTGCAGATGATAATAAATCATATCTGCGAAAATTTCATGTAAAAAAAGAATTTTAAAATGCATATATCTAAAAATGTTTTTTTCTTCTTCCTTATAACAATAATTAGGTACTAAGGTGGAAAAAATATTTAGCATTTCAAAACCAAAATAGACATTTCAAATCTAATCACAGATATTTCAGTAGAAATTTTTTTGTCGAAAGGAAATGAATCCTAATTTTCATCTTTTATATATTTATGCTATTACAAACTTTGCAAAATGTAACATCTGAAGTTATCGACTATCATCAAGAATTCTTTCAATAATGTCCGAAATTTTTTTGGAGATTGCAGTTTTTGCTTTATGTATACGCTATATTCTTTCATACCATTCAGTCTATTTGAATGAATTTTAGAAACGAAATTCTACTGACGGAAAACATTATTCTGAATTTACAGTTGCAAGATATAAATTGCTTAAATGGCTCTCCTTTTATTAGCACACCACCTTAGAATGAAGACTTCTTTGTATATTTTGAGCACTTTCTATGCTGCCTCGAAATGCAAATTCTTTTTTTAATAAAAAATCTTGAATAACTATAAAACCTTTATCAATTTTTATACTTTTATATGCGAATGTTCTTGGAATTAGTAAATGTTTGTTAATGTGGAGCTGATAGAAATGACAGGTATATTGACAATGCATTCTAACAATTTTCTAAGTTTCTATATAAAAGTAATTTTTATTTTCAGTGGATATCTTCATTAGGGCTTGATTATGGTGAACGTTTTATTTGAGCTATAGAACATTCTATCTTTGTAATAAAACAGCACATCATTTCAATTGTATCTTGATGAGAAATGTTTAAAGCAAGGGAAAGATTTATTATGAAGAGCAAAATTAGAGACACTGCAGACAAAATTCTATAAAATATATTATAAAGAACATATTTGTAATGAAGATGAAATAAAGTTATAAATAATTTTAAAAAGTTGTAATTAAGAAGGTACACAGATTCTTAAATTCCGGCTCAAAAAAAAAGCATGTACAAAATACTTTAAAATGAAGGTGTCAAAATAAGAAGATTTTTTTTTTTTGTATCTAAGTTTTTTTTATGTAATGCTTAAGTACAGCGATTAAAATTATTAAACTATTTAAAACCACGATGAACAGTTAAAGCCATAAAACTGACATTTCTGTTTTACCGTATTTTGTAACACAGAAGGGATAAATCGTAATACTTTTTTCGTTTGCTCTTTCGTTCGCTATGAACTTTTTCAAACGTAATTTCTAGGATTATCGACGATTCTCCAGAATTCTTCCAATAATGTCCGAAAATGTTTTTTACAGTTTTTCCTCCTTTTATAAGCTATAATCTGCCATATTATTTCTTTTACATGAACTTTTTCAAACATAATTTCTAAGATTATCGACTATTCTCCAGAATTCTTCCAATAATGTCCGAAAATGTTTTTTACAGTTTTTCCTCCATTTATAAGATATAATCTGCCATATTATTTATTTTACATGAACTTTTTCAAACGTAATTTCTAAGATTATCGACTATTCTCCAGAACTCTTCCAATAATGTCCGAAAATGTTTTTTACAGTTTTTCCTCCATTTATAAGATATAATCTGCCATATTATTTCTTTTACATGAACTTTTTCAAACGTAATTTCTAAGATTATCGACTATTTTCCAGAATTCTTCCAATAATGTCCGAAAATGTTTTTTACAGTTTTTCCTCCTTTTATAAGCTATAATCTGCAATATTATTTCTTTTACTGAAATGAATTTTAGAAAAGAAATTTTTCTGAAGGAAAATGTTTTTGGGAATTACAGTTGCAAGATATAAATTGCTTAAATGCTCCCCTAAATGATCTTTTGAGTGCAAATGGCTCCCATTTTGTTCACGTATCGCCAATGAATGGAGACTGGAGGATACATATAAATATACATTTTACACTGCTCTGAAATGCATGTTCTTTTTTTTTAATAAGGAAATGTTTAATAAAAGTAAATATTTTCTTAGGTTGTTCCTTTAAACTTTATTTTATAAATTTTACTTGAGTTAGGCAAATATGATCAAAGTGCATTAGAGAAAAAAATCCAAAAGTAAAATAAATTCTAATATAAATACAGTAGACTCTCGTTTTTGCGAACCTCTTTTTCACGAACACTTGCGATTTTACGAACTATAGAGTGGTCCCGAATACGCTCCCATATAATCAATGTAATTTTTCGCTCCCATTTACGAACTACAAATTATGAAAATCTCTTTTTTGCGAACTGAGTTTTCGTACTTCTGATATGCAGTGCCAACGTCAGTTAAACTCTATACAGATACAATGAGACATCAGGTACATTCCAAGAATGTGTTGACGTTGATTTTCCCCAATCTCTTTCGTAGGGAGGGGGCATAGCAACAGTTTCAAGTAGTGGTTTTCAGGACTAAGGCACTTTTTTGAAGGAAACAATAACTGTGAAAGGTAAAGGTAGTAAAGGTTTCCATAGATAAAATAGAAACATATATTTTTCAAAATGTGATTTTTAAAAAAAAAAGATAAGTGATTATTTCCATTCCTAATTTTTTATCTACGTTTTCATCTATGTATTTTCATCTACTAAGTACTAATACAGTCTGCGTTTTCATATGTAATATTTTCAAAGCATGGTAACGTATGTTTCTGTGTACTAAAATTATTTTTTGTGCATAAATTTGCATTTATTTCTTGTATATTTAAAAATACATGTATAACTTCATTAAATAATAAATAATCTTGAAATACTGCTTCATCCATGAAGAGGGGGCAGTTTGATAAATATAGACATAAATAATGTACGTATTCATATCATTTTTGGTGTTTTTCCATTTTACGAACTTTCTATTTTACGAACTATTTGGGTGTTCCCTACGAGTTCGTAAAAACGAGCGTCGACTGTATATCTATTTTTTATTTCAATAATAAAGCATTTTGTATTAATCAAAATATTTTTCTTTACCCTTTTGAAAGTTTGCGTTTAAGTACAATGACATTTTTAGTAAATTTAAAAACACAAATAACGTTACTTCTCACAATTAAACATATTTTTTAAATAGGATAACTCTAGGATAGATGGCCATGGAGGAGAGATGGCCAGTCTAAATATCTCCAAAATTTGATCATAGATTGCAATATAAACATTGTTCGTGTGAAATAGTTCAACGAGTTTTTTTATTACGACGTGCAGTTGTTTTTTTTTATTATAAAAAATAAGTGTAATTTTAATGTAAATTAAATAGGTGGTTGAATATTTATTTTTACTTAGATATCTGAATGTTTTGCAGTACGTACGTTAAGTATATTTTTTACTATGTGGACTTTTAATGCACGTATATAATCTAATATTTACTTCTAAGACTAAAACTAAGACTAAAACTAAGACGTACAATGTCTATTGATGCTTTAAATTGGGCGACCATCAGTCCTTCAATTTCAGGAGAGATGGCCGCATGAAATCGAGAAGAGATGGCCACCTTTAATCAATATTTCAAAATTATACTTAGTGATGATTTTAACTAAATATAATTAAATTTAAAATAAATACATAACATTTACGTTTATAAATATATTAATAGATATAATTATTTAAATTTTAACTAATATAAATATTTTAATAATAATAATAATAATAATAATAAATATACAGGGTGCGGAAAAAGTATTGATAGTAAAATCAATCTCTACTACAACGCCATAGATACAATTATTTTAATAATTTTTACTGAGTAAGTTTAACAACCAAGTAACAATTAATATTCTATCATTCATTTTAGATTCGGTCTTCTTTTGCTTTGATACACTAGAAGGCGCAAGAAGGTATCCATGGAGCGCCACAAGTAGTCCGCATCGAGACCGTTCCATTCACGTGTCAGAGCAGCTTTTAAAGAAGCGATATTCTAGTGAGGTTTAACACAGGCTCTTGCTTGCAACAATTCCCATAGTGTGTAATCAAGTGGATTCAAATCCGGACTATTCGGTGGCCAATCTTGATAAGAAATGAAATGAGAAGCAATGGGAAATCCCCTTTGGTCTTTGTTGATGCTGGTGTCAAGATTAATCAGAATAATTATATGAACGATATTCTGATAAAGGAGTTCCTTCCTTTATCAATATATTATATTATATAATTCTCGTTTTGGAAACAATCCATATGTGTTCCAACAAGATTCAGCACCAGCCAATAAGGCTCGCCAAACGCAACAGTAGTGCCAAGTAAATCTTCGCGATCTCATTTGTTCTTAAGACTGACCACCGAATTGTCCAGATTTAAATACACTTGATTACTCAGTATGGGGAGTGTTGTAATAAAGAGTCTGCGCTAAACCTCACAAGAATATAGCTTCTTTAAAAGCTGCTCTGACACGTGAATGGGACGGTCTCGATGCGGACTACTTGCAGCATGCCGTGTATGCCTTCTCGCGCCATCTCCGCGAGTGTATCAAGGCAAAAGGAGGCCGAATCGAAAATGAATGACAGAATATCAATTGTTATTTAGCTGAGCTTATTCAAAGAAACTTATTGAAATAATTGTATCTATGGCGTTTTAGTAGACATTGATTTTACTGTCAATACATTCTCCGCACCGTGTATAACGTTTACGTTTATAAATATATTAATTGATATTTTTTTTAATATTTTAACTAATATAAATATTTTAATAATAATAATAATAATATAATAAGACCTAACGATTCATTTGTTTCAGAAAATACTGCAAAACGTGGGAAACTTCCATAACAGAAACTGATAAAGTTGATAAATAAAACTAAATTAACGTAATAAACCTACAATTAACGCGAAACAAAAACACGGCAATTACAATGGCGAAGAAAACGAAACACATTTAAAGCATCAGATTCTACAGATTCCGAGTAAATAGAATTGGATTAGGATCACTGTGTTGGTTGTGCAAAAAATATAATATCACATACAAAAAGAATGTCTGGATACAATGCATAACATACCTGAAGTGGTTCCATGAAACGTGTACAAATTGTCATGACCTTTGCCAAGCATGTGGTAAGATTTTACGAAAACTGAAGTATTGACATTATACTTCAATTTTTTTTTTTATTCGAGTTTTCTTCACTCATTTTCCATCATGTAACTGCATCTTTACAAATTGCTATGTTTCATGATTATTTATATGAAATGTGTTATTTGTTTGCTGTTTAAATTAACTTTTTTCTTTTTTGTATTGGATGGCCATCTCTTCTCGGCTTTAAGGAGAGATGGCCATCTGCCATTTAAATTTCAATTTTGTTTAACACATTTTGTGTTCAATATTTAATTATGTTTTGCATAAAATATTATGAGTATATGTATAACAATTTTAAATATGCATCAATATTTCTTGCATTTGCATTCTAAGAATTTTTATTTCAATATTTAAAAACTATGGCCATCTATCCTTGAGTTACCCTATTACTTTTAATCTCAAAATGTTAAGTAATTCTGTAATGATTCAACTTTTTACAATGTGGTAATCGAGTCGTAATTTCAAAAGGCATCCTTTATTTATTTATTTATTTTTTATTTATTTATTTATTTTTTTTTTAGCATTTTAAGTTTTCGTTGATATTGTAAAAAAAAAAAAAAAAAAAAAAAAAAAAAAAAAAAAAAACCTTAAGCGTTTATCGATAGTAAAGCTTATATTTAGCAAAGACATACATTTTACAAATTTCAAATACACTCCGTTGCTAAAATAATATATGCACCAACAAAATATCGAGCCACGACCATTAAACTTGATATGTAAATAGTGTTTACTTAGATGAAAAAGTGATTATAAATTCAGAAAAAAAAATTACTAGTAGCAGCAAGAAGAATGTCAATTTCAGGAGGCTGTAAAGCAACATTTTTCAGCTATAAAAGCCTATACTCTGTGAGGCATGGAGTCTATTAGATGTCATTCTGAAGTAGTTTCTGCCGTAAGTGTAGCAACTGATAAACTAGTTCGGTGGTATTCCTACGTCTCGATCGGTATAAAAAGTGAAATATAAGCGCGGAGCTCTGATTTTTCGTGGCAATTGTTGTTTTTTAAAACTACGTTGCTGTCCAGAATAGCGTCACTGAAATAATCTAATGAAGTTCTAACATCTTTATAAAACGGAGTCTGTGAAGCGATGGCGGGAATTGGTAGGATGGTTGAAGTCACCTTTCCAATATGTTCGAAACATTATCGATTGGAGTAAAATCTGGTGACCTGCCAGGCCATGAAAGGACATTATATTCTTGTAGACATTGTTGTGAGAGTAATAATAGGCTCGAAGCAGCAGGAGTCGTTCGGTAGCTTCATCGCCCCGAGCCCATCCTTCCCGCTTTTCGGTGTCTTTAATTTGTGTAATTTCCCTTTTAAATTTGTCCGGTTTCAATTTTCCATTTTTTTTTTTAATCTGGCTTTCGCTAGAGTGTCTTTTTCTCTGGACGTGGCTGGGGACCAATGAACCTTTCTCCCGAAAAAGAGTCGGAATAGAGTAGATGAATAAATGGCTGCGGACGACTAGGGGCCGCTCGCCGCGGCGGTTGTTATGATGTATTGTTGTTGTATGCGGCCGAGCATTATATTGCTGATAAATGACACGTAAGAGTTTTGATAACATAGGCCGTACCACCGGCTGCAAAATGTCGTCTACTTACCTGCGAACCATTAAAGTACATTTCAACACGAGTAAAATTGATCAACTGTCCCAGCAGTTTGCTCCTTAGAATAACACTACAGGTATTATGGTAATGTGCCCCTCAAAAACAATTGCGGGATTGGATCACTGACCTCTCTGGCTACACACATATACGGCCAGCACTGAGTGGTAAGCGGGGCTTGTCGGTAAATCGACAATGATACACTCCCTAGCTTGCTCGAGATCGACAACAATCTAGAATCCATCACCGATTTTAAAGGATTAGATGCAAGTGCCGAAATGGACGTCGAGAGCTGAGCCCAGAGATGCCCTGTCATCTAAGAATTGAATGACTTTAAACCACTGCATCCATATCAATTGGCAAATGGCGTCGAATAGATGATAGTGACATTGTTGGTGTAGATGTGGATTCTCTTTTGATTGCTCGAAATTTTTTGTT
This sequence comes from Maratus speciosus, assembly GCA_963932465.1. Taxonomy (NCBI): domain Eukaryota; kingdom Metazoa; phylum Arthropoda; class Arachnida; order Araneae; family Salticidae; genus Maratus; species Maratus speciosus. The sequence goes on from OZ010786.1 coordinate 331,899,711, forward strand.
GTTATTGTATTGGTAGAAGGAGCAAGCAATGATGTTTTATTAAAATAAAAGCATGTTTAATGATCATTCAGTTGTTGGGTCTGTTTCTTAAAGAAATATTTGTCTTCAAATGTCTATTAATTACCTATATTTGCAGCAATTTTTATAGCTTTTTAAAATGGAACAAATCGGGAGTATTTTTGACGATTTTTTAATTGACGAAACAATTGACGGGGTCTGAACGGGGTTGGTAGGCATAGCTTTTAGAAGGAAAAGTACATAATTTTTAATACTTTACAGCATAGTTGAAAAGTGTTTATGAATTCGGTTTGTCTGCCCGTTTGTCCGTCTATCCATGCTCTAACTCAAGAAAATTTAGTCCGATTGCCATGAAATGGATATGCACTATTGAAGTTTACTATGGTAAGTTCGGTATTCAAAATAAAGTGTGTAGCATTTCCGGTTCATTTACAGGGCAACTCAAAAGAATTCCGTTACATTACGGTCTATGAGGGAAAATTGTCTGTCGTCTATTTTAATGATATTATAGCATTTTAAACATATTTAAATTTATTGTCGGAGCAGAGCTCCGGCTTCCCTGCAAAAATTACACTTTTTGTTAACACGATAGGGACCAAAATGTTGTCGTATCGACACAAAAAATTAAATGGATGTTGGTAGTGCCAGAATCTCGGTGCGTATTGAAAATCATAAATATTCGTTAACCCTAACGGCATGAAATGTCTGCTCAAAATTTCCCCATAGAGATAACATTGCGGGTTTAAATCTATATATTTGACAGATAAGGCTTTTTTTTTTTTTTTTTTTTTTTAGACATCTACCTTGAGCTTTTTCCGGAACCAATTTTAATAATTCTTTTTTTAAATGAAAGCTATTCCTTTGTAGATTTCCGGCACTAGCTTTTTTTTTAAATATTCCCATTTTTATATATAAATTAAAATTTAAAAATTTTCAAAATGGTAGCAATTGAATTACATCCATTGTTGTAAAGAAAAGAAAATTGATAAAGTAAGTTTATCTTTATTGATGCCAATTTCTAATAAAATTCAAAATTAACTTTGTAAAAAAAGGGAACAGAAAATGACGTCACACTTTAAAAAAACACTACATTTTTCCTCAAAAAGTTATTACAATTCAATACTTTTTCACTCCACTGGGATAAAGACGCTATGTGAAGTGCTTCAATGAGGCAAAATGACATGATATTAAATTAAAACCATCATTTGCTCTGATAAAACGAAATATTGTACTACGATTACCTCTAAAAGATATATATTTTTGGAAATTTACTCGCCGATATAGAAATTAGAATCTCAAGTCAAGAGTGGGATAGTTCACGGGCAAAGTCGTAGTTAACAAACTTGATTTCAAGTTTGGAAATATATGTATTAATAACTTATTGCGTACTGCGATACTTTTGAAATGGTGAATGTGTTACTCGCCGATGCGTGTGTAAATTTTGCTTGAGAGATGCGTATGTAAATTTTGAGACGATGAAAATGACGTTAAGTTTAGAATTCACGCGAAAAATAATTCTATGATTAGCTCATGGTGATATCATTTTTGCTGATTTTCAATCGGTAATTTCAAACATAAGAGCCTCAGTGGGTAATTTCATCATAATTACTTATCTTGGTTAGGTATACTAATTAAGTTTAACTAGGGGGCTCTGCCTCCTGCAAGCTACACTCGCCAAACCCCGTTCAGACACCTCAGAATCTAAAAACACGCTAATCTGATCGGTTTAAAAATAATATAGAAGATTGAATTATACTGAAAAAAGCTGTGCAGATCTCCCTGTAAACGGGTTTCCATTCAATTTCCTTTGATTTCAAAAATTTAAGGCCGAATCAGTTGCTGTTAAGACATCCAATGGTTGTTTTCGTGCTTGATTAAAGAGGATCAGAAAAACGTTTTAAAAGAAGCTAAAATAAAAGGAATTAAGTGTACAGAGTCTTTGTCTCCCGGTATTTTAAAACAATTTCTATAACAATAACCTAAGTCATGTGACTATCATCAACAGTTCCGGACGAACCACTTCGCTTTTTATATTCCTGGTGCCATTTTGGTACTTTAATATTAGCCAGGTACAGGTGATAAATCGCCAAATATTATTCTATCGCCATCATTTCATCTATATTATAATAGTCCAAGTCATGTAACTGCCATAAATAAATACGATTTGATCCCTTCGCTTTTCATATGAAAGTTTGGCTCAGATATCATATACGGTCCCATATTGGCGCGATTTTTTTCCGACGCTAATTTGGGGAAAACATCAACAGCATAAACAACAACATCCGGCTTATCAAATCAAGCAAAATAACGATACTATGGCGCCAGTTAAGTACCCGTTGCGTATATGAAATTGGCGTGAGAGAAAAATAGTGCCAATATGGGACCGCATGTGGCATCTGTGCCGAAAGTTTTCCATTTTCGATTTAAAAAAATAATTTTATTTTCGAATAATACTACATAAAACCATTGTCGCAAAGAATTCTTGGTACTGTTACGCTAGCCGGGTGCAAATCTCGCCAATAACTATTTTTCAACTCGCCAGTTAGCATTTTTTTTTTCGTGTGGTAAATTAAAACATTGCTTTGAAGTTGAAATTAAATGTCATCGTTTGTTACATCATTTAATATTTGGCCAGATGCCATATACACAACCGATTTGGCGTGATTTTTTTTAACGAAAATTTGGTGAAATCCTCGTTTTCGAATACCAGTTACATATGTATTTTTGGTACTACTTAGTTATCCCGTCGACCATAAATCTATCACCAAACCATAAGATTAAATGCAAATAATGGTTGATCGTAAATGTCACATTCACTTGACTTTAAGCATGTTACACGTCTTTATGTCATCAAGTGATTTTTATTTCGACGTTTTATTCGTATATTTATTAATGTTATACTATTTTCTTTGTTCTTTCGTTATTTAAAATAAAAAAAGTATGTCAATTTGTATAATTTGGAGAGTGGTGTGGCGATTTATATAATTTGGCGAAATGGGTAGATGGAATAACTAAGTAGTACCGTATTTTTTTATTATTTTCTATTATTTTTTATTTTTAAAGGAAAATAAACAAAAAAATAATTAACTATAGAACAAAACAATTTACGTAATTTAATAAAAGAAAATAAAGTAAATAAACAATAATAGCCGGGTTATCAAGTCAACCAAAATAATGCCATTTTGGCGCCAATTAGGTATCCCGGTGCGTATATGACATCTGTGCCTAATATTTTTCTTTTCATTTCGTTTAAAATAATAAAGAAGTGAAAGCCATTTATTTTAAATGTTTCTGTTTGTATTAAATAAAATGATAATGAAATACAAATTGAATTATGAATAAAAGCAATATGATACATTTCTTATCATGCATTTAAGGGAGGCCAAACTTCTCGCCAAATTAGTTTAAAATAGTAACTTTTTGTAAAATCTGAAAAAAATATCTGTTTGATTAAAATTTGAGTTGCCATCATTAGAAAAATGTATATAAAATTAGAAAAAAATTAATATTTCGAAAACTAATTCGAATTTAAAAATTCTAATACCAGTTTTGAAATCTGCGGATCAATATTGATTTTTGGTGTTAATTTCATCGCAAAGTATTCCATATTTTAGGAGAAATCGCCGTGAAACGTAATCAGTTGTTTAATCAGTCGATTCATACTTCCGTTTCATAAATTCGTTTCATTAGGATTTTATATATATAGGGTAGATTTTTTAATACATTGAACAGTCATAGTTTATGGAATTAATATTTTGGTAACTTTAAATTAAAAATAATATTTGTTGAGAGTAAGTATTAACTAAGTTATGAGTTCCTTTTTAAACAATTTCTTTCGTCAAAATACGACGGGTTTCATCTCGTTATTAAACAAAACATTAGCTCCATTGTTGTAAATTATGCATTTTAACCTCATCCGAATCATTATGGCATCGTCAATGTTTGTGACCTGAGATATAGATTGAATTTCAGAAGTTTTACTTTCTATGTCCGTAACGACAACCTTTTCTTTTTTTTCAGTGCGAACCTTTTATTCTCCATAACCTACCAAATCGATGCAATTCATTTTGAATTTTAAATTTTATATTAAGAGAAACGAAAAGAAATCGAATACGGAGAATACGATTTTGGGTCTTAGCCACATGGCTACGAGTGATAAATCAAAGAAATCGAGAAAAACATAACAGGGTTTGTACGTATTTTCGAGGAGAGTTTCCAGTATTTTTTTATAGAAAAAGAAATCTGGGCTAAACTGGTGAAATTTTGCATTCTTATAAGGAGAGATTTTCTGTAAGAAAATAGCGGTGCTGAAGAATGTCCTGGTCGCAAAATTCCAGGAGTCGTACGAACCCTGATATAATGTCATGTATGTATTACTTATATGTATGTATTCTTATGTATGTGTGTTTGTATTCAGACGTGTGCATGTTTGTATTGGGAATTTTCCTCAATTGGGTTTGTAGACAATTTCACAATTTAACGAGCGTTGTTTGATGCGCAAATTTAACCATTTGGTGGCGGTCCCAATTACAGAAGTTTACCCATTTTTTTTTTTATTCACTGTAAGTGAATGCGCTGCAACTGAAATGCACATGGACATTCTCCGTAACCAAATCGGAGTAATTCATTTTTAATTTTAAATTATGAAAAATGAAAAGAAATCAAACGCGGGGAATACGTTTTCGAGTATTAGCCGCATGGTAACGATTTCAGTATTAGCCGCATGGCTACGAATGATAATAAAAAAATCGAGAAAAATATGATGACATGTATGTATTACTTATATGTATGTATTCTTATGTATGTATGGTTGTATTAAAACGTATATGTTTGTATTGTGAAATTTACGTAATCGGGTTTGTAGATGATTTCATAATTTAGTGAGCGTTCTTTGATGCGCAAATTTAACTATTTGGTAGCTGTCCCAATTTCAGAATGTTATTAATTTTTCTTTTTAATTAACCGTAAGTGAATTTGTTGCAACTGAAATGCGAGTAAACATTCTGAAGGGAAAGAGATAAGCATTTTTGTCCTAGATGTACACTTGAAAACGGAAATATGTAGATAACAAAATAAGAAAGTCCCGAAAGCGTAAAGAAAAGGTAGCTTACTTATTTCTTGATTTTAAGATTTTAGCAAATTTCACGGGAAAACACTAAGCTAAAATGCGAAGAATCCGATTAAAGAAGAATCATGAATGCTGAATTTCAGTGGAAATTTCGGCAAATTTGGCAGCTACAGCCAAATTCGCTGCATTTATATCAACATATTTTTGGTCGCCAAATTTGGCGAAATTTCGTGAAATGTCTCCAAGCTTGACGAAAATTTTGACGTTAATGTATATGACTATATAGTTTTGTGCTTATAATCGGAAAATGGATGCAACAATGAAGATAATTCGTGAGAAATCAACTTCACTAAAAGTCATAAATCATTCCGTGATTTTTTTTAACCTGTTGCCTAGATGTAGTGTACATTTTAAGAAGTGTACATATTTTTATATGTGTAACATTATACACAGAAGTTTCAAAAATGTCGATTAAAAGAAAGCAATTGGGATTAAAAGAGTGCGTAATTCAGCATAATTCTATGTGGTAAAGTCACATAAAAATAACCCAAATGCCTACCAGTAATTGCGCGAGTAACGATATAACAATAACTCATATGAACAAAAGTATCAAATTTGATAGAGGAGTATAGCAGATTACCCATGTGTGCGTGTTACATACGTGTTACAAACCTTTCCCTTATACCATATTAAATAAGTCTGGGCTATGCCAGACATGCAAGTCTTTAAAGGGGCTTTGAAGTTTTCTGCCGTTAGCTCTATGGACCCAGTTCCAATTTTTGATTGTCTCAAAGATTGGAGCTACATTATACAAATCAAAATCGCTCAACACATCCCCGGTGATTATTCTTTCTCTTTACCGTAAACTCTCTTATTCAATGAATTTTCTTTACTTTTAACATTTCTGAAATATTTTAAAGAAAAACAAATCACGCTGCATGAACATTTTGATAATTCTGGCATCATATTTACAGATGAGCAGCAGAAAATACTTTAATTATACACAGAACAGCTTTCATCATTGAAACAAAAGTTTCAATTTTTTCTAAGTCAACTTTTATTATTGGAAAAGCAAGAGCTGGAAAAAGTAGGACAATCAAAGAAATTAGTAAAACAATCATTGAGCAGTTAGGATCTGAAGCTATCATTCTTTTGGCGCTAACAGGTACTGCTACGCTTAATATCGAAGGAAAGTTAATTCACTCAATGCTTAAAAAACCATCGTGTTTAAAATAGTTCGCTGATTTAAAAAGTCAAGCAGAAAGAAATTTACAAGTCAGCTTGAATACAGTATTATTTATCTTTATTGACGAATTTTCAATTGTCGTCTTATGACTGAACTTGAACAAAGATGTCGCAAAGATACAGTAGATAGCATTGAATCTTTTAAAGGCTTATTTGTTTAAATCCTTGGAGGTATTAGGTAGTTACATCGCGTAAAAGACAACTCTCTATATAAGGGACATTCTGTAAAAGACATTTTTGGCTCTTCGCAGACAAAAAATGCTTAGAGCTTTTGAAAATTGCTTCACATTAACAAATTCAATGAGACAAAATGACGATCAACAAAGACAGTTTCGAAAGACTCTATATTCGCTTTGCGTGGGTCCTGTTTCAGACTACTGTCTTCTCTTATGCAACGGTGGAAAGCTACACTGCTTCCGGCTCAACTTGAATGATTTCAAGATGCTGTATGTCTTTTTTCCATAAACAAGCAAGCGAAAGAACATAATTAAGAAGTACTTCTTAAATCAAAGTGGTCAATTACAAGAATGTTAGCAGACCACAATAATTAAAAGTAAGATGTAGTGAAGATGATCACGTGTTTGGACTTCAGGCTGGACTTTTTTCTGCAGTTGGATGCAGAGTTATGTTATATACCAATATCTGGACGGAGTAGGGATTGATAAGCGGTGTACTGAGTACAGATAAAGATACTGTCTATGACCCAAGATTTCAACTCCCAGACTTGCCACAGGTTATAATGGTTCATTTTGTTGATTAAGATGCCACAAATTACTATTTGAGCATTACCTGAGGCAACTGATGACTGAATGAAACACTAAAAAATGAGGATTCAACGGGTGTTATTTCAAATTTAATTTTGTACTATTAAATAGTAATCATGAAAATTATTTTTTTTTAAATGTTATGTGTTAAGTTCATACGACTCCATGCTCAGACATTTCGACCTGACGGATACTAGTATACATCACTGAGGTGTACATCAAGGTTTTTACTATTGAGTATGATGTCATAGAACTTAATGTTTATACACAGGGACATTAATTTAACTATTTTTTAAGTATTACTTGGTGTGTATAATTTCTATAGATCATATACATGGTTGCAAAAAACTCTCAACAACAACCGTTTATTGTTGAAAATTGCTGAGTGAAATTTTCAACTTTTCTATATGTTTATCTCAACTAACTTTTAGCATACTATGTAGTATGCATAATCTTTAGATCATATACAGGGCTGCAAAAAAAATCGTATATTTTCACGACTATTCATGGTAATATTAGAAATCGGGTTTTCAAATGCGTTATGAGTTTACAAATTGTTCATTTAGTCGCCATCTTTCACGTCACATTGTAAAAAAAAATCCGACCAATTTTCCTGTAGGAATCGGAAAAATAGTTGTCCTTATCGTACAGGAAAAATTTCCGACCCAGCTCGGAATAAAATCAGTAAAAAAAAGGAAATAGTCAATAAAACGGTATTTTACGGATTTTATTCCGATTTTACGAATTTTATTCCGAGCTGGGTTGGAAATTTTTCCGGTACGATAACTATTTTTCCGATTCCTACAGGAAAACTGGTCGGATTTTTTTTGCAGTGCAGTAAACTGTGAAGTTTTACTATAGTATTCTGTTTTTGTTGGAAAGTGTTTCATAAGCTATGCTGTACGCACGATTTTTCCTACTTGTTTAACTATGTGATACTTCTTAAATAAATTTATTCAGTTACAATTGAATGCATAAATGCATTTGTAATTAAAATTACACTGTAAAAAAAATCCGACCAGTTTTCCTGTAGGAATCGGGAAAATAGTTGCCCTTATCGTACAGGAAAAATTTCCGACCCAGCTCGGAATAAAATCAGTAAAAAAAAGGAAATAGTCAATAAAACGGTATTTTACGGATTTTATTCCGATTTTACGAATTTTATTCCGAGCTGGGTTGGAAATTTTTCCGGTACGATAATTATTTTTCCGATTCCTACAGGGAAACTGGTTGGATTTTTTTTACAGTGCAGTAAACTGTGAAGTTTTGCTATAGTATTCTGTTTTTGTTGGAAATTGTTTCATAAGCTATGCTGTACGCACGATTTTTCCTACTTGTTTAACTATGTGATACTTCTTAAATAAATTTATTCAGTTACAATTGAATGCATAAATGCATTTGTAATTAAAATTACACTGTAAAAAAAATCCGACCAGTTTTCCTGTAGGAATCGGAAAAATAGTTGCCCTTATCGTACTCGAAGAATTTCCGACCCAGCTCGGAATAAAATCCGTAAAATCGGAATAAAATCCGTAAAATACCGTTTTATTGGCTATTTCCTTTTTCTTACGGATTTTATTCCGAGCTGGGTTGAAAAATTTTCCAGTACGATAAGGGCAACTATTTTTCCGATTCCTACAGGAAAACTGGTCGGAATTCTTTTACAGTGTACTTTGGTAAATAATAGTTTAAAAAATATACTACAAATCATTTAATATAACGATTACATTGTTTCAGCTTAATTATTTTTATTTATAAGCTTACTTACCGTGTACGTACCGTACATAAATAAAAAGAAAACTGCCACTTTCACGACAATGTTATATTTTATGATAAAATAGTACTTAATACCCGTTTGATTTTTATTCTTACAGCTGCAAAATGAACAATTGAGTAAAAAATAGCATAATTAGTTTAAGCGCCTTGCAAATCTAAAATTAATTTAACTGCTGGTGTGCAGTTGGCTAGATAAGCATTTTTTTTTTCTTTTACCTCCGTCAGAATCATTTGTTTCTTCTCATTTTCTAAGATGTTTTGATAAAATTAATAAAATACATTACTATATATTCTGGTTATAACATTGTTCTTTGCCTGACGTTTTTTAAAATATGTTATTCAACCTCTGAAGCAAATTATTAAGCAATTTTTCATGCATTTTACTATTTTTTTAAAATTAAATTTGAATAATTTTTGGAAGAGAAATGATGATTTGTCGCTGAACTTAAACAGTAGTTTTTATTTACTTATTATTGTTAATATCTACTTATATTATAACGCAGGTGAGACAAAAATAAATTTGTGAGTAACGCTGACTTCATACTGACGGTGGCGAAGACCTAAAAAGTATTTCGCTTTTTCCGCAATTATTTTAATTTCTAAATCTTGCGAAAATTTCATTTTAGCCCCTTTTAAATAACACAAGCGTTCGATGGTTGTGTTCTTTAACATTTGATAATTTATTTTTATGTATTTTTTAGCGCTGAATCCGAAAATGACCTTCATTTTTAACCATCACGTCAGAATTTTTTGCAAATCGTAAATTTCAACGGTAAAAAGTCAAAAAATAGAGAACATCTGACACTAAAAGATACGGTAAATGGTTGAGTTTCTTAACTTTTGATAACTGACTTTTATATATATTTTTAGCGCTGAATTCGAAAATGACCTTCATTTTTAACGATCAAGTCAGGATTTTTTGAAAATCGTAAATTTCAAAGTCAAAATATAGCAAAATTCTGATTCTATAAAATAGATGTGATGGTTGTGTTTTTTTAATTTTCATAATTGGTTTTTATGTACTTTTTAACCCTGAATCTGGAAAAAACCTTCATTTTTAGCCATCAAGTCAGAATTTTTCGCAAATCGTAAGCTTCAAAGATAAAAAGTAAAATTTTTGCAAAAAATCTTGACGTGAAGGTAAAAAATTAAGGCCATTTTCGGATTCAGCGCTAAAAAATACGTAAGAATCGATTATCAAAAGCTAAGCAATATGACACAACCCAAATTTTGCAGGCTTGTGTAATGGGGATAAAATATCTTAAAAATTAAAATAATAATAAATAATTTTCAGGTTTTTTTTTTTTTTAACCATTTGGAAAAATGGTTATTTTCCTCGTAAGTGTAGGAAATCAAAAGCATATCTGAAGCTTTTTATTGGTTTAATCCGCATTTTATTCGTTTTCTGATTGGTCTATACAGTAATCTGTACTTTCCCTTTATTTTCAACAGAGATGGATACTTATGTTGCCACTATGACAAAAAAGTAATAAAAACTACAAAAAAAAATTAATAACTCGGAAACAAATTAAGATACAGCTTTCAAACAAATTGCATTTAAAAGTACATTTTCTTCTCTATACGACGGTGTAAAAAGTAATATTGTGGGATGTCTAGAAGTTTAAGAATGAAATTTCATTTAAAATGGCTCGTCAGATTTCTGCGCCGAACAGCCAATGAAATGCTTGGATAATACGTAAGTTTCAGGTGGATAATACGTAAGTTTCAGGAAATTTGACAAGTCGCAGGCGATTTTTGTCGCTTGCAATTTTTACGTGTAATTACACTATTAATGTTTATTCATGGCGTACGTAATGTATGATCAATACCGTGTGATTTTTTATGTCTTTAATTTTAGTCTTTGAAAAAATCATTTTCCAAATGGTCGTTATAATTTGTTAAATTGCATTATCTGTTAGGTTTATTTGCTTTGGAGCCAATTTGCTCGTTTTTAAATCTATTGCTATCACATGCATATCGATTGTAGAAAATGAGCATTTTTGCATTAAAAAAAAAAAATATGCATCGTTCAGCGTTTGTTTTCTATTGAGATTCCATAACGAAATTAACACTTTATCAATAAATAAATAAATAAATGAAATAATATAATTAAAACGAAATCTTAACAGGTATGTAGTTTAATTACGTGAAAAACAATACAAAAATAAATATTTCTACGCTGAAATATTGGGTTGATCGGAAAGTCATGTCGTATTTTCCTAACAGATGTCTTTAGTGCGTTTTTTGAGCAGAAGTGCCATGCGCACGCACCATACTGAAATACTAGATAAGGTCACACTTCTATCCTATTCAATAAACAGGAAATTGTTCGATTCGAATGAGTTGGATAGATTTTATACGGATTTGAAAATGGAGGAAAAACCTGCTGGTTTTCGCTATATTTTGTTTTGTTTTTTTTATTTCCGCAAGGCAAGAATGCGACGCAAACTTGTGAAATGTTAAAAGTTTATGGGGACGATGCTCTAACTGTCAGTGCCAGCTGTGGTTTGCAAAATTCCGTTCTGGCGATTTTGATGTGAATGATGCGCCTCGGTCAGGAAGATCATTGGAGGCTGACAACGGCGAAATAAAGGCAATGGTTCAGTCTAACCGACACGAGAGATTGCAGAGGCACTACATATTGCTCAATCAACCGTTCATGACCATTTAAAGAAGCTCAGGTTCGTAAGCAAGCTTGAAGTTTGGGTTCCTGATGAGCTGAAGGAAACCCATTTAGTGAAGCCGTTTGAGCATCTGACATTCCCTTCTTAAACGTGAATAAAACGACCCTTTTCTGAGGCGTATGGTCACTGGCGACGAGAAATGGATTGCTTACAATAACGTCGTACGCAAGAGGTCTTGGAGAAAGCGCGATGAACCATCTCAATCAACGAACAAAGTGAACATTCACCAGAAAAAGCTCATGCTATCATTGTGGTGGGATTTCAAAACTGTTGTGGATTTTAAGCTCTTACCAAAGAATCAAACGATTAATTCAGCTGTGTACTCTCAGCAATTGGACAAATTGAACAATGCAATCAATCAAAAGCGGCCAGAACTCATGAATCGTAAAGGCGTTGTGTTCCGCCACGACAACGCCAGACCACACATGAGTTTTGTCACCCGCCAAAAGCTGTTGGAGCTTGGTTGTGATGTGTTGCCCCACGCATCGTACTCACCTGACCTTGCACCTTCAGATTACCATTTGTTTCGCTCTTTGCAAAATTCCCTGATTGGAAAAACATTCGATTCCGATGACGCTATAAATCGGCACCTGGTACAGTTTTTCGCTTTTAAAGACAGGCCATTCTATCAGCGTGGAATTATGAAACTTGTTGAGCAATGGCGAAAGGTCATCGAACAAAATAGCCAATACATTATTGATTGAATTCTTATTTTTATAGGAATAAATCACCTTTGAAAAACATAGTAAAAATACGACATGACTTTCCGATCAACCCAATAATTTGAAAAAATGGCAGCTATAAGACAAACTCATTGACATTTTTTTGCGGTTTTAAACACTCGCATATGGCTAATACTGAACAATCGTTTTTAACAATTTTTTAAACTTTATTTAAATGCTTTTTGTATATTTTCCATATAAATATGATTTTTGGTCTTGTTAGTAGGCAACCTACTAAAATATATATCTGTACCTGTGAAACAAGCTATCGTAAGTTCAAAAATGACAAATTTTATGTTAACAGTTCTTAATACTAAAGGAACTGCTCACTTTTAAACCAAACTATCAGTTTTTTTTTTTTTTTTTTTAATATAAGGATATAAAATACGTTAAGATAAAAGTGATATTAATTTGTGAAAATAGCGTTGTCTTGCAAGATAGTGCTTCTTTTACTTCTTTTGAAAAATAAATGAAATGCCACTTACGATAGTTTGGCTCTCAGGTACAAATATTAAATGTAAAAAATCTTTTAGATTTTTCAATTAACCTATTTGTGCCTAAATTTTTGTTTTCTCAAATTTGTTGGTAAAATCACTTTAAATTGTTGCAAAATGAACTGGAAAAATTCTAAAAAAATTACGCAAAAAAATCTTGTATTTATTTGATAAAATGTAAACGTACTAAATATGGGAATATGCGTAATGTTTGTAATAATATAATATGTATTTGCACGATTTGTCTAAATTTATATAAAATAGGCTTTTAAATTGTATATTATATACTATAATTAGTATTTTTATGAACTATTAAAAAAATATATTTATTTCTTTACAGAGATTACTACCATTATATGTATTATTAATAATAAATTAAGAGTAATCGTATTTGAGGCTAAAAAACAATATATTTCAAAGGACTTTGCATCAATAACTGTCGCCAAAATGGCTAATATAAATAGGTACCCAATCTACCAATCTCTTTTAATCAATTTCGATGATTGAATTGGTTTTCGATGATGAAATGAAAAACAGATTTAGCCCTTTTTAGGTGCGTTCGTAATTATATAAATACGTAGCTCCTATAGTTGTCGTCTAGTCCGTCCGTCTGTCTGTCCGCATATAACAACGCAAAAACTACCCAACCGAATGGGTTGAAATTTAATACCGCTCCAGAGTTTTGTCGAGTTATTTCAAATTTTCTGAAAATCCAATCAAAACTTAAAAAGAAGTTAATATATTTTTTTTATTCTATTAAACCCTACCATACACTGTAAAAAATATTCTGTAGTTCTACAGTTGTAAAGTTACATGCTTACTAAACTTTCATATGTAACTGTACAAAAAAAGCTGCAAATCTACAAAACTAGTTTTTGTAAAGCTACAGAAATCTGTAACTTTACAAATAAATCTGCTAAAATTACAGTAATCTTACTAAAATTTTATCTGTAACCATGGTTGAAATTACATGAAAAGTTCTAGGCATCCCAGTTTCCTAAAAAATTCTTAGTAACCTTACATTTTTTTTAATTTTTGACGCAAAAGTGTGTCTGTTACGTGAAATTTTGTTGTTGCCATTACATAAAAAGTTCTAGGAATCCCAGTTTCCTAGAAAAACTTTAGTAACTTCACAGATTTTTTTTACAATGTACGTAATTAATTCAATGATATCCCATGATACGTAATGATTCTAGGTTGCCATGGTTATTACGCCCCATTTAAGATGAAGTCATATTGTTTCCGTATTAATGAATTTAATATATATAATCGTAATTTTGTATTCATGCATTTTTGCATAAGAGTACAACAGCTATTGCACCAAGATCTGAATATTTATAAAACTAGTTTACTACGAACGCGCCTCATTTGCCAAGTTTGAAGTACAATTTCCGACATGTTCCCTTTCATATATTTCCCTTCATTGAATCGAGACCTGTTATGCATTTGTCTTTTTTACAGTAATCAATACAGTGCTATTATCTAAGAATACTTTTTGATTAGAAAAGTGATTTTCAAATGTTATGGATGTATCATTTTTGAGTCAAAAATACATTAACTGAAAAATGCATGTATCATTTTATTTGTAACATTCAAACAGCATTTACATCTCGGAATGAATCTCAACAAAAATCAAATTTAATCTGCAACGGGTAAAATCTGAAATAAAATGAAAGAATATCTTCAAAGAAAGAGAATGTGAAGTAAAAAGCACAATTCAAAATGTCCTCATTATTGAAAGAATTGAATATATTGAATGCGTTAAAAAGTAATATCAAAAATGCTCTAAACTGGATATCATTTTAACCCTCCGACTGTCTTGGAAAAGGGCAAAATTGTAATGGTGTTTTCTCTGCGTTTTGTTTTAAATGAAAAAAAAAAAAAAAAAAAAAAAAAAAAAAAAAAAAAGATCCTTTGAATATTTTATAAAAAAACTTAATAACCAATATGAATGCAATCCTTAGAAGTATTAATCATTGTTCAATGTATTAAAAATACATTAAATCAATAGAATTATATTACTTTCAATATTGCTTGTATTGCAGCGAAACCTGGAGCTTAGTGAACGTATTAACACGGGCTTGTCAGTGAGGGGTAATCCTTCGCCAAAAACTATAACAAATAAAATAAATTATTCAAAATTTTACACACTTTTAAGAAAATTATTTTGTAAATGTATAAAAGTTTTCTGTTTTCTATGGGCACATAATTGCTTCAAAAATGAAATTATTTCAGAAATTAGCAGATTTTAATTAAAAAATTACTATTTTGCTATAAATAAAAGGGTAAATATTTTTATTGTTAAACACGGAAAACGATTACTTTAAATATACTTGTTTTAGTATTGGTGATTTTATCTATAATAATAAAGAAAGAAGTTTGTGTCTGAGTGAGTGAGTGAGTGAGTGAGTGTGTGGACGGCGTTCTGAAGAGACCACTGCACGTAGAGCTACAAAATTTGGGGAAAAGGTACGTCTATATATGAAGTTTTGCACCTCGAAGCCCGATTTTCGATTTTTTGATTAGATTTTTTTAATTTAATTTTTTATGCGATTTTTAGAGCTTTTTTATGTTTCGAGGCGATTTTTCCATATAAGTGAGAAGAATATGGTTTCTTTCTTTTAACCCAATATAGTAAATTTTATTCTCTTTTCAAAAAAGTTTATTCGGAATTCGTGCAGCGATTTTTGAATTTTTAGCGAATTTTTTATGCAATTATTGAACAGCATTTAATACATTTCCATACCTATAAGGAGGTTACCGTAGAGGGACATAGTTCTGTCGCCAAATGCAGCTATGTTTGTCGCCAACTTGGCGGTATATCGCCAAATTTGGCGACCAAAATGAGTCGCCAAAAGTGACGCCAACTTGGCGATATCTCTAATATTTCGCCAAATTCCCATAGACTTCCATTGTAAACCAATATGGATTACTTGCTTACAGAAAATCAACAAATTGAAATATTTTAATGCAACAAAAACTAATATTAACTTAAGGGATTATGTTAATTATATTTAAGGGAATCCAAGTAAATTAAATTGTGAATAAAAGTAACATGATACAATGCTTAGATTATTGTATTTTATTGATATTTTCAACGAAAGGATTGCCAGTGGTCATTTTGCAGAAAATTATAGTTGATAAATTAATTGAAATGGCTATATCCGTTATAAAATAATGTAAACAACTCGCAAATTAAAAGAAAATAACTGTTATTTGTTTAATTAAAAAAAAGAATTAAAAACCTTTTTAATGCGAGATAAAATTTATAAAATGAAAATATTTAATTTAAATATGAAAGGAATGTTTATAAAACCTAAAAAATAAATATGAAAGAAGCAATTGATACATTATTAGGCGATTTTTCGCTTCGCCATGTTAATAAAAATGTGCCTGAAAAAACTTGAAGAAATAAAATTTAAGTAACAGTCTTTCAGTCCTTCTTTTTTTTTTTTTATTCAATTTAATTATCATTTTTATGTAATTTCCCCATCGTATGTCTTACAGGAGAAAGGCTTTATTTGTGAGTTACATGCTATTTAATTATTACCTTGGTCGCCAAACAATGCAATTTTAAGCCACAAATGCAGAAGCGTGAAATAAGCCAGGCGAAGGTCGCAATGAGTTTTTTTTAAGTATAAGAGAACATTTTGGAGTAAATCTTTATATTCAAATGTAAATTATATAAAAAGGATTTAAAATTATAGCTATTTAGTCAAGTATTTAACTTTTAGTGTAAAAATGTGCCATATACACACATATTTTATAATTTTCGATAATCAAGCCACCATTAAATGACATATTTCCTATATTATTGAAAGTTTTGTTGGCACAGATGTCATATACGCTCCATGGTACATAATGGGCTCCAAAATGGCGTTATTTTGCCTGACATGGTAACTCGGTTATTGTTGTTTATTTATTAATAAATTGTTTATTTACTTTTATTTTCTTTTTTACAGTTATATAAACTGTTTTGTTCTATAGATATTAATTAAACTTTTTATTATTTATTGCTATTTCCTTTTAAAACAATAGAAAATAATTTAAATATATATATGTAGCTGGTATTCGAAAACGATTTTTTCACCAAATTGGCGTGAAAAAAAATCGCGCCAAACCCGGTACGTACCTATGCCTAATAGATATTTACATTATTGTGATTACTTAGTATCAGGCAACAGATTGAAGAGTATTTGGTATATTTTTAATATATGGGCTTTGGTGAGTTAGAGAAAATGGCCTTGGCGAGTGAAGTAAATTTTACGTATATTTACTGGCAAACTATTTACTTTTCACATACATACTAGCAAACCCCGCGGCTTTGCTCGCGTAATATTTGAAATCTGCCAAGTGATATTTATAGCTCTAATTTTTATTAAAAGGTACTAACTAAATTTTTATTTTATTAAAAGGTAATATTTCATTTTGTTAAAAGTTTTTTCTATTAAAAGGTACTTATTACTTTTAGGAATATTTCAAAAATTACTATTTAAAACACAGTTTGATTAAACATCATTATTACACTGCATTAAGCAGAAATGAGACTTAAATTAATAAAACGAAATAAAACTAAATAAATGATAATTTAGAAAATATTTTGAAACATTTATGCTCAATTAATACGCTCATTTCAGTATTCATTTGAAGTTTTGAATTTTTTAGAAATCATCTTCTTACATCTTAAAATTAACCATCATGTCAAATTCCAAGTCCTACCTCCTCTCTCAACATAAAGGGCTATGTTGAAACAGGAACTGTCACCATTACTTTGCCAACATTAATTTTGAAATCGGTTTGTTATTTCCTAATATTCCACAGAAGCGTAATTTAAAAAGCTTTTAAAGCCCTTTTTTAGAACGTTTGTTGTTCTTGTGAACCCCAGGAGGTAGAATCACCGGCATAAAATATAGCCTGTGTAGGATCAGAAACTGTTACCGTTGATTCGCAACTATTACTTTTATAATCGGTTTATATTCCCTGAAATTGCATAGAATCGTAATTTAGAACTTTTTTAGAATGCTTTTCGCACCTCCCCTTCGCTTCACCCCTTTTTAATTCGAATTTATTTTCGACGTTCCTTCGAGGGCATTTATATTTTATAAGTAACTACCATGTCATATTTAAAGTTTCTAGCCTTTTCAGTATCACAGGAATCGCAATTTAGAAAGTTTTTAGCTACTGCAACCCTCTGGTGGTAGTGGAACAGACATAAAATTTAGCTTATGTTTGAGCAGGTTCTATCACCAAAATTTTTTATCATTATTTTTTTAATCGGTTTGGTATTTAATAAGATTACATAAAAATTGTAATTTATAACGCTTTTCGCTCACTTCATCTTTTTAAATTTGGAATTTTCTTTCGACTGTTCTTAGAAAGCAGTTGCATCTTGTAAGTAAATACCATGCCATACTTCAAAGTGTTAGACCCCTCAGTTGTGCAAAAAATGCAAATTAGAACATGTTTTGCTTTTGCAACCCTCAGATCGTAGTGACAGCAAAATAAAATATAACCTATGTTATAGCAGGGACTGTCACCATCGATTTGCAACCATTACTTTTGAAATAGCTTTGGTATTTCCTTAGATTGAGTAGAAATCACAATTTAGAACGTTTTTAGGACGCTTTTCACGCATTTTCACCCCTTTTTAAATTTCCAATTTTTTCGAAACTGTTCTTAAAGATCATTTATATCTAATAAGTATGTACCTTGCCTAATTCTCAGTTGCTAGCCCCTACCGATCACAAAAATCGAAATTTAGAACGCTTTTTTGCTCCTGCAACGTCTTGGTGATAGTGATACCGACATAAAATAGCGTCTAGAGCAGAGGCTGTCAGCATAATTTCCTACCATTACGTTTGAAATCAGATTCATTCTTCCTGAGATATTGCCGGCAAATTGTCATTTAGAACGTTTTTAGAACGCTTTTCGCGCATTTTGCTCCTGCATCTCCTCTGGGGTAGTGGAAACAGGTATAAAATATAGCCTATCTTAGAGCAAGATCTGTCACCATCATTTTTACACCATTATATTTGAAATCGGTTCAGAACTTCCTGAGATTGCATAGAAATCGCAATTTAGAAAGTTTTTTACAACGCTTTTTGCGCATTTTGATTCCCTTTTAAATTTCGATTTTTTGGGGAAATTTCCTTAGAGATCATTGATATCTTATAACTAACTACCATTCCAAATTTCACGATTCTAGGCCCTTCCGTAACGCAAAAGCCGCAATTTAGATAGCGTTTTTCTCCTGCACCCCCTTTGGGGTAGTGGCACCGACATAAAACATCGCCTATGTTGGAGCAAAGGTTGTCACCATCATTTTGACGCGATTATTTTTTAGATCGGTTAGGTATTTCCTGAGATTGTGTAGAAACCACCATTAGAACGTTTTTTAGAACGCTTTCCGCGCATTTTCACCTCTTTTAAATTTCGAATTGTTTAAGAACTGTTCTTAGAAATCCTTTATATCTAGTAAGTAGCTAATATTTCAAATTTCATATTTCTAGACCCTTCAGAAACACATAAATCGCATTTTTAGAACGTTTTTTGCTCCTGCACCCCCTTTGGGGTAGGGACACCAACATAAAACATAGCCTATCTTGGAGCAAGCGTTGTCACCATCATTTTGACACCAATATTTTTTAAATCAGTTAGGTATTTCCTGAGATTGTGTAACTACCATTTAGAACGTTTTTTAGAACGCTTTTTGTGCATTTTTAACCCTTTTAAATTTCGAATTGTTTAAGAACTGTTCTTAGATATCATTTATATCTTATAATTAACTAATATTCAAAATTTCATATTTCTAGGCCCTTCAGTAACGCTAAAATCGCATTTTTAGAACGTTTTTTGCTCCTACACCCCCTTTGGGGTAGTGGCACCGACATAATGTTCTAAGTTGACGTTCTAAAAATGCGATATGTTCTAAGTTGGACTAACACCATCATTTTGATACCATTACTTTTGGAATCGGTTCGGTAGTTCCAGAGCTTACCTCCGACAAATAAACAATTTTTTTTCTCTTTATAATAGGAGTATAGATAAGCATTTTTTTTCAATATTTATTTTATTTATTTATATAAAGACGAGCTATTTATCTACTTTTAAATACGAACAGAAATAATTTGTGGTTCTACCTGATTATCCCATAAACCAAAAAAAATATCGCCAAACTATAAGATTAAATGCCAGTAATGGGTGATCGTAAATGTCAAATTTACTTGACATTAAACACTTTACACGTGTTTGTTACGTCATCAGGTGATTTTTAATTCGATATTTACGTTTCTTCGCGATCTGTTGCAATTTTTTGACATTCCATTTTTGACCTATAATACTAAAGTAATTTCTACCTTCATTTCAATAAAGTTTATTCGGATTTCGTATAACAATTTTCGAATTTTTCGGGTATTTTGTATGTGATTTTTAGTGTAGTTTAGCGATTTTCTACCATTTTTCCACATTAGTGAAAGACGTTGATAGAAGTTGAATCAACTTTCAATCTTCGAACACAATATATATATATATTTTCTCTTTTCGAAATTTGCGCAGCTATTTAAAAATTTTTCGCGATATCTTATTGTGATTTTCAGAGGTTTTTTGCAATTCGTGCTTTTTTTTTTACGTACCCGGGGAACGCCGGGCAAGTTAGCTAGTTTATAATATTCTAATTGTGAAATAAAAAAATAAGGAACAATTTCTAGGATTCAGTTTCAAGGTTTATATATTACATTTATGATTTATTTATAGATTATGGTTTTTAAAAGATTTTATATTTTTATATGGCGTCCAGCGTGATTAAAAAAGATTTAAACGTTTACCCTTTAACTATGTAAAAATTTTAGTGTTTGATTCCAACAAGTGTTTCATTCCGAAATAAAAACTTCATGAAAAAGCAATAAATATATAAAACACATATTATAGACATGTTACCGTTTAAACTACTAAAATTATTACAATCAAAAATTCTTCTGTCTGTATGTTGCTACCGAAACACTCAAGGCCTGATGACACGAGTTGTGACGTCATCACTAATCGACCGACTTCTCACTAGTGTTGGAATTCACACCGGAAAATTTAATAGCAATTTTCTTTTATTTTATTTGTGGAAGAACTATCATCTGATAAAACAATAATAACTATTTAAACTTACTGGTGAGAATTCGGAATCCCTAAATAAAAATTCAGCCAGATGCGGAATGCCTCAGTATTGCCTCATCTGGTGGATTTTTTATTGGGGTATTCCAAATTCTCACCAGTAAGTTTAAATAGTTATTATTGTTTTATCAGATGATAGTTCTTCCACAAATAAAATAAAAGAAAATTGCTATTCAAAATTTTCCGGTGTGAATTCCAACACTAATGAGAAGTCGGTCGATTAGTGATGACGGCACAAGTCGTGTCCTCAGGCCTTGAGTGTTTCGGTGGCAATGGTCTGTAGCGAAGCCTTTGTGTATGCTTCGGCTATTAACTCGCAGCATGCAGCTAAATACGAAAGCATCGCTTTTAATAAATTTCAAAAATTTATTTGAATACGTAATTGATATTTTTCATACACTGTAAAAAAAGATCTGTAAAGTTACTAAAGTTTTTCTAGGAAACTGGGATTCCTAGAACTTTTAATGTAACGGCAACAACAAAAAATCATGTAACATACACACTTTTGCGCAAAAAATCTGTAAGGTTACTAAGAATTTTTTAGGAAACAAGGATGCCTAGAACTTTTCATGTAACTGCAACCAGAGTTACAGATAAAATTTTAGCAAGATTATTGCAATTTTAGCAGATTCATTTGTAAATCTACTGATTTCTGTAGTTTTACAATAACTAGTTATAGTTATTAAACTAGCAGTTTTAATGAGCAATAAATATTGTAAATATGACTATAATTCAGATTCTACTGAACAAAATTTTGTAGAACTTATACTATTAAAAAGTAAATTTGGTTCATAAATGGTTTAATGGAAAAAGCATCATTCTAAGTTGCTACGGAAGTTCTAAAATTACGTGAACTCGATTATGAAAGATTTCAAGTCAACTAATTAAATCCACAGTAAGTTAGATAATATTTCAGGGATTTTTACAATATTTATCATATCATTCTGTGTTGTTTAGTTACGGGGCTATGCGGAAAAAGTTCTCAGTGGTACTGTAAAGAAAATTGGAAAATATACGCTACAGACAGAGGGTATACTAGAGAGTATATATGAAATAGTTATGGAAGTTGAGCTGAGTTCCTAAAAAAATGCTGAAGTGATGCCGTATATACCTACCCCTACCTCCCAGAGAGTTCTATAATCAGGTTAACGCGATTATGAAAGTTATATTTAACTATCTCAATATATATATATCTATTTATATAAAATCCAAGTCTCTGTGTGTCCCTCACGATTCCGGTAGGACCGCCTCATTGAAATGAGTAATTGTTGAAAAATACTAATGTAGGGTTACCACAGTAGCAAATGTTGGCGACAAAAATAAGTTGTAATACATGAAGCTAACTTGGCGATAGCTGATTAATTTGGCGAAATTCCCATTTAAAATCATTAATCTTTCATAAAGGAGGTCACCGCAATTTAATTTAAAACTTTTAAGGGTTTTTTTTTTTTTTTTTTTTTTTTTTTTTTTTTTTTTTTTAAATCCACGGGTGAGAATTTAAAGTTTAATATACGAAAATGTACATCTTTACATCTTCCTCCCGATGCTACTAATAAAGTAATCGCCAATAGACGACCCTGAGCTCCTAACTACGCGATTTTAATATGCTTTATATGCTTTTCCAGTATAGGTGCATGGCGAAGAAGGAAATTTGGCAACGTATTTTCCGGGAAACTATCCACTAACACGTATTTTTTTTCGATAATTTATACAATTTATTTAACATATAAAAGTCATTTATCTAATTTTATACAGAAACAGAAGTAATTTGAACATAAAAAACATCAATAATATACATATAAAATACATGGTACTACTTAGTTATCCCGTCGACCAAAAATCTATCACCAAACTATAAGATTAAATGCCAATAATGGTTGATCGTAAATGCCACATTCATTTGACTTTAAGCAAGTTACACGCATTTACATCATAAAGTGATTTTTATTTCAACGTTTATTTGTAATTTCATTAATGTTATACTAATTCCTTTATTCTTTCGTTATTTAAAATAAAAATTACGTCAATTTGTATAATTTGGCGAGTGGTTTGGCAATTTGGTACTTCTTAGTAATCCCGTCGACTAATTTCGCTAAATTATATAAATCGTCAAACCACTCGCCAAATTATACACATTGACATAATTTTTATTTTAAATAACGGAAGAAGAGATAAATTAGTAAAACATTAATAAAAATACAAATAAAACGTCGAATTAATGTTTTATTGGCCATTATTGACATTTAATCTTACAATTAGTTAATTAATGGCAACCATTATTGGCATTTAATCTTACAATTTGGCGACAGTAATTTGGTCGACGGGATAACTAAGAAGTACCGGCAATTTATATAATTTGGCGAAATTGGTGGACGGGATAACTAAGTAGTGCCAAATGAATTTATAAGCAAACAAAAAAGCTCATCAAGTTTGTTTTCATAGCTGTTTATATGATTTGACAACAAATCTCTCTTTTTGATGCCCGAATTACACCAAGCTTTAAAAAAAAAAAAAAAAGCCAAAGCCCCAATAGTGGAAAAGTATCAAACTGCTTATTATTTTGCGCTATCTGCGCTATAGTTTGTACTATATGAAAGGGGGGGGGGGCGAAAAGTTGAAACAATTAAATATTGAAGTTTCTGTAAAGAAGTATAAGACTAAAAAAAATAAGAATAAAATAAATGCAAAATAAGACTAAACAGAAAAGAAAAATCATGCGTTAAGCATAGAATATGAAACACTTTCCAACACTTCCTGAATGGTTTAACAAAACTTCGTTATTTAGGGAAATTAGATAAATATGATAACTAAGTAAATATTTTAGAAAACGCATAAAATATTTTAAAAATTGATCTCAGCAGTTACCATCCATAACCAATAGTACTATTATTACTCTCCACTATTTAGCTAAAATTTAATTTAAACTAAAACACTCTTAAAACTACTGAAATCACATTTCCAGATATTATCATCCGTAGGTGGTTATGTATCCAATTTTTTGCGTGGCCCTGTATATCATGTTATTTATATTCTACAAACGTTTCTTAGTAAACTAAATGCAGTTCAGCATAAAGATGCATAACACTCCTTTAAAAACCACCTTTAAGCGAATTCTTTTGTGTAGCCCTGTATATGAACTATAGTATTTATACACACCGTATAGTATGCATAAGTATAGTGAAACATAAAATCGCATATCATAATTAAAAATGCATTTCCAGCAATCATCGCATATTTACAGTACTTCGGAGAAATGTTTCTTGGCGAGAAAGAAGTTTGGCAACGTATTTTCTCCTATTTATTATTTTATGCTCACAAGCAATTTTATCCATGTGTATACAATTTATTTGTTACAACTTAGCTATCCCGTCGACCAAAAATCTATTGCCAAACTATAAGATTAAATGTCAATAATGGTTGATCGGAAATGTCACATTCACTTGAGTTTAAGCAAGTTACAAGTGTTTACGTCATCAAGGGATTTTTATTTCGACGTTTTATTAGTATCTTTATTAATGTTATACTATTTTATTTGTTCTTTCGTCATTTAAAATAAAAATTAGGTCAATTTGTATAATTTGGCGAGTGGTTTGGGGATTTATATAATTTGGCGAAATTGGTCGATGGGATAACTAAATACCATTTAAAGGTATATATAAATATTATACAGACATACAAACAATAAATACAATAAACCCAACTGAAGTGAAAAATTAGCCAGAGCCAGGAATCGAACCCGGGACCACAGTATACAAGACTGCTGCTCTAACCACTGAGCTACTCCGGCCGATGCCTGAGTCTGCAATTTCTCACTAATAAACCATGTTGGGGAAGTCACCAGCCATCTATACGACAGCCTTGGATGACCGGACAACGATGAATAGATTTTACCATTACATCGATCTACGATAATTATAATAAAACACTCATACTACAATATATATTAAAGCACACATACACACATAAATAACGCCTGCATTCAACAGTTAAAGGTATTACCATTTATTTATATAAAAAAGGTATTTATCCATTTTTATAAAGAAACAGAAGTAATTTTTGCAGAGATGTCATATAGGCATCGGGTTTGGCGTGATTTTTTTTCCGACGCCAATTTGGCAAAAATCTCGCTTTCGAATACCAGTTACATAAAATATTTTAAAATTATTTGCTATTATTTTGAAAAACAAATAACAATAA
Source organism: Maratus speciosus (assembly GCA_963932465.1). NCBI lineage: Eukaryota > Metazoa > Arthropoda > Arachnida > Araneae > Salticidae > Maratus > Maratus speciosus. Next base: position 331,924,839 of record OZ010786.1, read on the forward strand.
ATAAATAAAAGTTTAGGCGCGTTTTTTCTGACGCCAATTTTCTTATGCTCAGCTGATAATTAACTGGTGCCAAAGTGTCGTTATTTTGCTTGATATGATAACCCGGATGTTGTTGGTTATGCTGTTGATGTTTTTGCCAAATCGGCGTCGGATAAATATCGCGCCATTATTAGGCGTATATGACATCTGTACCAAAGTTTTATTAATAACTATAGCCTTTTCTTTTTAATTATATAAACTGTTTTGTACTATGATGTGCCGTCTGGACATCATAGGCGGCCCCTTAAACCAACATTTTGACGTTTCTTACGCATAATGCGAAATCTACTTGGAAGAAAAATTTGAAATTGATAATTTGCATAAAGCAGGACATAATAAATATAAATCTATCAAAAAAATCGTACGATGCAGTTCATATTTTTTTCGAATATTAATTTCGGTACATATGTCATATACGCCGCATATTGGCCCGATTTTTTTTTTACGCCAATGCCATATACGCACCGGGTACTTAATTCGCACCAAAGTGTCGTTATTTTGCTTGATAGGGTAACCCGGGTATAGATGATATGGTAACGAGGTTTTCGCCAAATTAGCGTCGGAAAAAAATCGCGTCAATATGGGTCAATATTTATATGACATCTCTGCCAAAAAAAAAAAAGAAAAGAAAAAAGTAAATAAACAATTTATTAATAAATAGAAAACAATAGCCGGGTTCATATCAGGCAATATAATACCACTTTGGCGCCAATTAGGTACCCTGGTGCATATATGACATCTATGCCGTAATTTGCATATATATAAAAAATATTATATATATTTCGAAATTATTTTTCATGTATATAAATACACATATAAACAAAAATAAAAGATCATTAGATTTGTTTTCATAGCTGTTTACATATTTTGGAAACATATCTCACTTTCAGATGCCCGAACTGCGCCAAGCTTTTTTTTTAAATGCAAAGTGCCCTATAGTGGAAAAGTACCTACATAAATAATTAATAATAATAAATACATAGCACAGATGTCATATTCGCCCCATATTGGCGCGATTTTTTTCTGACGCCAATGTCATATACGCAGCGGGTACTTAACTGGCGCCAAAGTGTCGTTATTTTGCTTGATGTGGTAACCCGGATTATGTTGTTTATGCTGTTGATGTTTCCGCCAAACTGGCCACCGAAAACAAATCGCGCCAATATGGGGCGAATATGACATCTGTGCCAAATACATGTATAAACAAAAATAAAAATTCATCAAGTTTGTTTTCATAGCTGTTTATATATTTTGGCAACATATCTCACTTTCTGAAGCCCGAATTGCGTCAAGCGTTTTTAAAAAAATGAGCTATAATGGAAAAGTACCTAAATAAATAATTAATAGAAATAACAAATCATATAAACTAAAACATTTTATTTCGAGATCAAAGCATTGTTTTAATTTCGATTAAAAAGTACGTATCCTAGGATAATTTCAGTTGAAATTAGGTTTACAGCTTAATATCTCATTCCATAAACCTAAACAAACACAAGTGAATCATTCTTCGTGAACCGTGAAAAATATTAAACCATTGAGGTAATCATTCATAAAGTAAATTCTCCAACAATCAATGGACAATATTCTTATGACGTCATAGTAGGTAAAATGGTGGCGGTATTGTTTGTTTATGGTTTGAATTCAGAAAGATTTTATTTTGCAGTGTCTCTTAGTTACATTACTTTATTGTCATATTTATGAGCTCGAACAAAAGCATATTTTTTCACTATTTAGTTATTAAATAATAAAAAAATATATAAATGTATGATTTGAAAAATTTAAATAATTTTCTTTGTTAATACTAAAAGTAACATTGGCATAACAGCGCGTTTAAGTTAAATAAGTGTAACCGTTTAATTCTGATGTAATATTCAAAATAACTGTATTTATTAGATTTCAGTAAGCAACATCAGGGCCCGATTAAACTTTGAAGTTAGAGGAATTACAATGTAATTACAGGACCTTTCTTTTGGAGAAGCTTTTCTAAATTCCACATATACATGGAAACTCTTCAGTGTTAGAAATATTATTCCTAGGACTGACATAACACGAGAATGGCCTTCAATTTTACACAAGTTTTTGAAAGCTACTTTATATCAGAAATTTTACTAAAAACTGGTTACTTTTTGTTATATCGGCCCACACTATTAGGATTATGACAAGTTGCAGCCAATTTCGCCAACGTCGTAACCAAGATCCTGAAGCACACACGTATAATATCATTTCATTAAATCATATACGATAGTTCAATATTTTTTACCTTACTTCAAGTGTGTAATTTATTTATTTTTAAGAATTAACAGTCTAAATTTTCCAATATATGAATTTTAAAAAATGTAAACAAAGATTGAATAGACATGACCGCAAAAAGCCTCAAATCCGGACAACACTTGAAACTAAACTCTGCAGATTAGTGGTCTTCTACTGTACACAGATTTTCATAAATGTGTATTGTTCATAAAATGTGTTATTTTCACCTATCACTGCGGAACAAGCGAGAAATCTCATATTCTTGCACATGAGTTGTATATATCTTTACATCTAATTTTCCGTCATTTTTGACGGGCTACCTTTCTAGTATATATATATAATGCAAAGAGAAATTTCATTCCGGCTGCTTATATCTTGAGTTCTGCTGAATAGATTTTGATGAGACTTACATTGTTAGATAGATAATTTTTTAGCAAAGATGTTAATATAAAACATAAAGTTTTACGGCGCTTAGTTAAATAATTATGGGGAAAATTCTAAATCAGATTAACCCAATTTTGAAAGATTTCTTTTTTTTAAAGGTTCCTCTGAATGAATTTTTAAGCGATTTAAACTGTTAATTAGATCCTTTTTAGTGACAGTTTCGGTACATTTTCCAGTTTAAAAGATTCTGCTAAGTGGATTTCGATGGAACTTGATCGGTTAGTTAATGCTTCAGTTAATGTTTTAGTATAAAGCACATGTCATTTGCTTGGTGTTGCTTGGTCGTCAGGTTGCTTGATTGTAGAATTATAGCTGAAAGTTCTAGAATCAGGCGAACCCAATTATTATGAACGATTAGCATTTTCAATAAGTCCAATTAGCAGATTCTGATGAGACTTGCATTGATAATTGTTCATGAATGCTTTTAGTATATTACATATTGTTCTATCGTTCTTTACCGAATCCTACACTAAAAGATCAACTAAAGACATTGGTCCTTAACAGTCTAAATTTTTTATGGCTCAATAAAAGATATAATAGCGTAATGACATTCATATTGCTTTCAGAAATTCTGTTGGATATTCCAGATAAATGTCCAAATTGCTTTAAAACGCATGATCAAATTCACAGATATATTTTGTTTCATTCAAGATTTCTTTAGAAAAACCGACCAACGTAGCGGGCGAAGGCTCCTAGTAGTTTATATAAAACCTAGTGGACTATACCCGCTACACGCTACGCTCGCCAACTCCCATTTAGACACTGCAGAATCTAAAAGCACGTTAATCTGATCGGTTTTAAAAAGATTAGAGAAGATTGAATTATACTGAAAAAGCCTGTAGCGATATCATTGTAAACGAATTTCCATTCAATTATCTTTGTTTGCAAAAATTTAAGGTATAATCAGTTGCTGTTAAGACATCCAATGGTTGTTTTCGTGTTTGGTTAAAGAAGATCAGTTAAACTTTTGAAAAAAACCTGAAATAAAATGAATTAAGTAAACAGACTTTGCCTACCGGTATTTTTCAACAGGTTTATAAAACTATTAACATAATACAATTTACTACAATTACTAAAATTTACTGCTTTAATCTCTTCAAGGGCTGTGGTTCATTTTTGGAGCATTTAATTTTAATTCTTAAATGCCACATTGGCTCCAAAATAATAGGATGAAAATTTTCCTTTTATTAAGTAAGTGAACAAAAGCATTTTTGTATTTCGAAATTTGTTTGTAAATTATGGTGTCATTCACTGAATTCAAGATTTTACGAATAGAAATACCTTACCCCTGAAAGTGTTAAACGCATATTAATGTAATTTTTATTATTTTAAAGTTTATTTTCTCTTTTAATATCCACTTGTGCATACAATTTTCAAGACATAATTTTCAATATTTTCCTGCTTTTAACACGCACTCATTTAATAGTAATTTTAAAGGGGTTTTTTTTCTGTTTTTAATAGTCACGTGTAAATAAATTTTTAGTCTTTAGGAAATATTATTATTTGCGCTGTTTTTAAAATTGAAAACAATCACTATAATAATAACCTAAGTCATGTGACTATCATCAACAGTTCCGGGCGGATCCATTCGATTTTTATATTCCAGGCCGCCATTTTGGTACATTAATTTTAGCCAGCCACAGCTGTGATAAATCGTCAAATATTATTCTATCGTCATTATTTCACTTATATTATAATAGTCTAAGTCATGTAACTGCCATAAATAATTATGGGCTGATCACTTCGCTTTTCATAAGAAAGTTTTCCATTTTGATTAAGGAATCAAAAAATTTTTTTTCGAATAAAACTACATAAAAGTTGCCATGATCGCAAAGAATTCCTGGTACTTCTATGTTTGCCGGCTAAAAATCTCGTCAATAGCTTTTTTTTTTATTCTCCAGTTAGCATTTTTTTATTTTTCGAATGGTAATTTAAAACGGTGCTACTTGGTCATCCCATCGACCAAAAATCTGTCGCCAAACTATAAGATTAAATGCCACTAATGGTTGATCGTAAATGTCACATTCACTTGACTTTAAGGAAGTTACACGTATTTACGTCATCAAGGGATTTTTATTTCTACATTTTATTTCTATTTTTGTTAATATTACACTAATTTATTTGTTCTTTCGTTCTTTAAAATAAAAAAAAAATTATGTCAAATTGTATAATTTGGCAAGTGGTGTGGCGATTTATTAAATTTGGCGAAATTAGTTGACGAGAGAAGTAGTACTATTAAAACATTGCTTTAAAGTTGAAATTAAATGTCATGATTTGTTGCATTGTCATATACGCCCCGGGTTTGGCACTTTTATTTTTCCTTTTTAATTTGGTGAAAACCTCATTTTCGAATACCAGTTACATTTGTATTTTTTAATTATTTTCTTTTATTATTTAAATGAAATAACTATGAATAAGAAAAAGTTTAATTATTAACTATAAAACAAAACAATTTAGAACATTTTTTGTAAATAAAAAGAAAATAAACTCAAATAAACATTTATTAATAAATATAAGCAACAATAGACGGGTTACCATGTCAGGCAAAATAATGTCATTTTGGCGCCAATTAGGTACCTCGTTCCGTATATGGCATCTGTGCCTGATATTTTTCTTTTCGTTTCATTAAAAAAAAAAAAAAAAAAAAAAAAAAAAAAAAAAAAAAAAGTGAAAGCCATTTATTTTAAATGTTTTAGTTTTAAATGAAAGTTTTGTATTAAATAAAATGATAATGAAATACAAATTGAATTAGGAATAAAAGTAATATGATACATTTCTTAGTATGCATTTAAGGAAGGCCATATTGGTCGTCAAATTAGTTTCAAATAACCTTTTGTAAAATATGGAAAAAAAAAATATCTGTTATGATTAAAATTTGAGTTGCCATCATTAGAGAACATTATTTAAAATTAGAAAAAAATTAATATTTCGAAAACTAACTAGAATTTAAAAATTCTAATACCAGTTTTGAGATCTGCTGATCAATACTAATTTTTGGTGTTAATTTCATTGCAAAGTATTCCATACTTTAGGAGAATTTTCAGTGAAGCATAATCAGTTGTTTAATCAGTCGTTTCATAGAATCGTTTCTTAAATTCGATTCATTTCAGCCGTTTCATAAATTAGTTTCATTAGGATTTTATATATATAGGGTAGATTTGATTTTCAAGAAACATTTTGAAAGAAACCCCATGCAAAAGTACCGTTAAGAAAGGAAGTTATGTTCAATGCAGTTTGAGTTTTCTTTATATTATTAAGGTGTAATTAAACATTTAAAGTCAATTTCCTCAAAAAGGTGATTTTGATGAAGTTGTGCGCATGAACTCTAGAATTGGCTCTATAGTATTTCATGAAATTTAACTGAATGTATAAATCTTATAGATACACAAAATGACCCACTATTATGTTCTCCATGTTAGAAATTTAGAAATTATGACTATCTTTATATAAAAAAGTTAAAAATTTTGAGATTTTCAATTTTACATTGTTTTTCTTAAGAAATGATCATTATATTTTTTTCCAGTGTAGGTCATTTTACGTGCATTATATCTGTACTCAATAAAAAATAAATTCGGCTCACTGGGAATGAGAAATCCTGTATAAAGTAAATTTATTTATTAAAAAAGCATTACATTTCAAATAAAGTTAAAAAGCTTTATATGCATCTAGACCTTTTTTCAGATCATTAACTGTTAATATATATATATCATTTATTGTATGCTTCAAATTTCAAATGAAAAATTTAATCAGATGTGGGGTATTGCAAGCCGTATTAGGGTCTCATTTTTATGTAATTTGTCAGCTTCAAAGGTACCAGACTCTTTAATTTAGACCTTTTTATGTGAATATATTATTTCCAATAATGAAATAAGTCATGGAAATAAGTAATTTTCAAGAGAAATGCTTTATTAATTATTCAATTCCTACTATTAGTTCACACTCTCCCTATATATATATATATATATATATATATATATATATATATGTATTTATTTATTTATATATCTTGTTCAAATTTTCAATCCTTAATAAAATACTCATTATTCATCCTATCAAGTTGAAATAAATTTTTTAAAACTTGTGTTGGATAACAATTGATGTTAATACAGTTTTTTCAAATATTAATTAATTAATTAAATTTTAATTAATTAATTCTAGTTTTACATGGGAGACAAAATGGCGGCCATTAGTTACTAAAGCATTTAATGCATCTTCATATCTATAAGGGGAGTTACCATAGGGGGATCGTTTTCTGTCGCCAAATACTGCCAAGTTGATCGCCAACTTGGCGATATGTCGCCAAAAGGGACGCCAACTTGACGATATCTCTAATATTTCGCCAAATTCCCATAGACTTCCATTGTAAACCTACTTGCTTATAGAAAATCAACAAATTGAGATATTTTAATGCAACAAACACTAATATTAGCTTAAGGGATTATATTAAATTTTTCTTTGATGAACTAAGTAGGAATTGACTTTCAAAACAAAATTTTTATATTAATTGGTATTATTGTTATTAAGCATAAAAGACAAAAGTAAGATGTGTCACAACACTAAAAGATTACTGACCGGGTGTCCCAAAAATGACTGATGGATTTTAAAATTCCATAACTTGCAAACGGTGACAGGTATTTAAAAAAAAATTGCAAGAGGGTTATGGGGAAATATAAGATGTCAGGAGTTTTTATGCTGCGATTACCTGTTTTAGTTACAAATGGCAGCGATAGAGAACGCTACTAGTAATAGGTGCTAACTCCAGGCTCGCATTTTCCAGGCCAGGTGTATTTCTCTTTCTTTTAAACAATTAGCTTGCCCTGCTTAGCCTGATGTAGAATGGATCGATATTCCGAAACACGTTGTGCAGTACTTAGCTTTATGAAGTTTGAATCAACTTTTATTTTTCGCATTACCACAGATTTTATATTTTCATTGCTGCCAACTTGTACGGATTCGCCGTACAATGTGAGGTTTCAGCGTTAAACGCACGGTTATGGGTCTCATTGTATGGTTTTATAGGTGAGAGAACTATTGTTAGGTTTCGATCACAAATTACGTTCATAAATTTACGTTTTTCAAACATATGCTAAAATAATATCTTAAAATTTGTGCGGTTTTTATATTTGACATGTTGGTTATATATAACAAAATATAACTCATATAAAAAAGCTGTTTTTTACTCTTCCTGTAGAATATATTATACTTTATTTAATATTTAAAGTTAATTTAGTCACAAATTTATATACATATATCCGGGATTAAAATGCACAATGAATTGAACAAGAAATTTAGCGTAGATTGGCCTTCAAGGATTTTACTTTTTTGAATAGACACATTTTACGCATTTATTGTTTTCAGAATTCAGTATAGTAAAATTATTCAAAAACATTTTAAGTTTATAGAAGCGATTTTGAAATATTATGGAAGTATTGCTTTTGAATCAAAACTACATTAACTGAAACATGCATTTAAAAATTCATTTACAAAATTCAAACATCATTTACAACTAAACATTACAAATCTGAGCGAAAATTGTATTATATCTGCAGAAAGTTATATCTCATATAAAGCGAAGAATATTCTTAAGGAAATGGAATGTAAATACAAAAAGTAGTTTGAATATTCCTTATTTTTCAAAGCATTGAATATACCGAATGAGGCAATAGAAAATATCTATAGCGCATTTCAGAAACATATTTTGAAGTGCATTTTCGAAAATTTTCTATTTATTTAAGCTGTTAACATATAGTTCTTGAAAATTACATTTATGATTTGTATACATTAGTAGCATAATTTAAAGTAGTTAGGTGCGTAAAAGCATAAAATAAAGTAATAAAAATCACGTTAAATGACTTATACAAGAAAATACACTGATGTCCAAAATTAAGGGCCAGTCACAAAATGCTGATTTTTAAGTAAGCGAATACTCAGAAGGAAATAATAGAATTCAAATATTTGCTATCCCTACAGCACAGCTAGTCCATATAGCATTTCATTCATATCACATATGGTCACAAGTGTTACAGTCACTACGGTGAAACAAAAAATAAGAAATTCCACGCGTCTCATTATGAGTCTCAAATGATCACTATATGTGACTCCACTGGGACGTCAATATGACTGCTCCTTTGTGACGAGTCACCAAGTGACTTTATAATGTAGTTACATTGTGACTCTAGTGTGACTGTCATTTTTAGACTCAATTTCAAAGTCATCATGGACGTTGCATTATGATAAGTCAACAAATAACATCACATTATAGTCACATGGTGACTTTTCCCAAAAGAACACAATGGTGACTTCACAGTAACCTCTCTGTCACCTATAAGTCATCATGCGACTTTAATGTGTCATTATTTGGTAACTTATTACAATGCAGCGTTCACGATGACTTTGAAATTGAGTCTGCAGATGACAGTCACATGATAGTCACAATGCAACCACATTGCAAAGACACATGGTGACACGTCAGAAAGCAGCAGTCACAGTGACGTCTGAGTAGAGTCACATATAGTGATCATTTGAGACTCATAATGAGATGTAAGGAAATTCCTGTTTTTTTTTTTTTTTTTTGCTGCACCGTAGTGACTGTGACACTTGTGACCATGTGTGACATGAATGAGATGTTATATGGACTAGCTGTGCTGTAGAGATAGTAATTATTCGAATTATATTATTTATTTTTGAGTACTAGTATACTTGAAAATTAGCATATTGTGATTGGTTCTTAATTTGGGACACTAGTGTACGTTAAGGATATTTTATTGATAACTGATAATGCATGAAGAGTATGAAGTGTAATAACGATGATAATCATAGATAATTAAATGGTTAAATAATTTTTCACAATTCTTTCTTTCACGAGCGCCGATTCATCTTTCTTTCCCCTTGATATCAATACTTCATTTTATTTCTATACACGATTTTCTTTGGTATTCTATATTCTACTTATATTTAAAATCTTACATTTATTTCTGCCTCGATCAAGGTTCATAAATAATTGTTTGCCCTTTAAAATGACATATGGTACTGTGATCTTAAATGTGATAAAACGTGTACTATCTTCTGTTTTATATTGGCACATCATATTAAATGGAGATTAGAGAAGTACACACGTGACGTCAAAGGTCACTCATAAAAGGCCTCAAATGATGATCTTTAAAGCTCCCTGTCAAAAACGTTGTCCATGCTCATCATACTGGGTGTCCTAAAATGGACTGCTTGATTTTAAAATTCAATAACTTGCAAATACTGACAGCTAATAAAGACTCTTGCAGGAGGGTTATGTAATGTGTCAGGAGTTTCTTTACTGCGATTCCCGATTTTAGTTCAAAATAGCAGCTATAGATGGCGCTAAAAGCAACAGGCACTAAATACAAGTTCGATTTTTTTACCTCTCTCTTCTACCAGAATTGATGCGAAAGAAGGAGGTTAAATATATGGATTCGGTGCCTAAGAACAAGATTGCATTGCCAGCTTATAACCACTCCATATTTTTAACCTCCTTCTCTCGCATCAATACTGAGAGAAAACAGAAGCGAAAAAATCGGGCCTGGATTTAGCGCCTTTTGCTTGCAGCGTCATGTATCGCTGCTGTTCTGAACTAAATCAGGAATCACAGTAAAAAAATTCCTGACATCAAGCACAAATCTCCTGCAAGAATGTCTTTAATAGCTGTCACCATTTGCAAGTTACTGAATTTTAAAATCCGGCACTCTATTTTAGGACACCCTGTACTAGATTTGTTTGGTCATATGAGGGCATTTAAATTTGAATGACAATCGGCTGACATTGCAAACCCTTTGGTCGGTATGCTGCATCTGTATTATACTTGGAACTTTTTTGTCCCAAGCAATAAAAATGTAATACGACGGAGTGCACTCAGAAATGCACGAGAGGGACAAACATCGAGAACCACACATAATCCATACAATAGAAGGAAACAGAAAGTAATAAAGAACACTACAAAACAGGCGTTCTTGTAAATAGAAAAAGTACCATATGTCATTACAGCATGTTTTAGATGTCATAAGAATTCAGCAAAAAATGTTACTTCCTATTTCGAAGATTTCACGTCTAAGCGATAAAAATATTACGCATTTACCGTTCTCAAGAAGTCAGTCTAATGTTAATCTCCATGAACGGTTTGAGACTAGCAACGTAATTTTGAAATATTATGCAAATATTATTTTAGAACAAAAAATACATTAACTGAAAAATGCTTCTAACAATTTATAAGATAACATCCAAATAGCATTTACATCTGAAATATGAACCTTAGAGAAAATCAAACTTTATCTGCAGAGAGTAATATGTGAAAGAAAACGGGAGATAATTTTAAGATAAATATGATATAGATCCAAAAGAACGATTCGAAATTTCTTATTCAAGCATTGAAATAATAGAAGTGAGTGATATATTTGAAGCTGATTTTGGAAATGCTTTTAACGGATAATGTTCAAATTACTTTCAATAATTAGTTTCAGAAATAAATTAAAAGCATAAAATAAAGATTAAATATATAGGGTGGTCATAAAAAAAATTTGCCGATATATGGACCTCTAGCGGCCGGTCCGCACAAACGATCAATATGAAATTTCAGATATAGTTATTCAAAGACATGAGCTCAGAATTCTGTGAACGGCAACAAAGTGGCGCTCACGGTTACGGTTATAGGTACAGAAACTAGAAATTTTCGAATGGTAACGCCCATTTTTTTCCCATCGCAAAATGCTCGGCGCATGCGAAAACGCTACACAGCGATGAACGGTACGTGTATCACAAGAAACGGGCGCGTTATGCACGCACAAAAAATGGCACTGCGAACGGCCTAAAAAAAAAAAAAAAAAAAAAAAAAAAAAAAAAAAAAAAAAAACACGATCGAGTCGCACGGTGAAAATTTGCATATGACAGAGGCAAGACACCAATCACATAACGGCATCTGAAGGATATTCAACGTAGAAAACAGATAAAAAGGGGGGTGGGAATGCTGTCCCTATGAATGCTCCAATAGTGGGTTTTTTTGCTCGTTCGCAGAGCTATTTTTGTGCGAGCATAACGCATCCGTTTTTTCTAATACACGTACCGTTCCAACGTTCTTTAGAGTTTTCGCATGCGCTGAACATTTTGCGACGGAAAAAAATGGGCGTTGCCCTTCGAAAATTTCGAGTTTCTGTACTTATAACCGTAACCGTGAGCGCCACATTGTTGCTAATCACAGAATCCCGATCTCATACCTCTGAATAACTATATCTGAAATTTCATCTCGATCGGTTGAACGGATATGCCGCTAGAGGTCCATTTATCGGCAAAGTTTTTTTTATGACCACCCTGTATATCGAATGAGTTGTAGAAGACAAGAGAATTTTTCTGCTATATGGTGTTTCAAAAAACGAAGTACACAATTCAAATAATTATAGCATTATAGATTATATTGACCGTAAAAACTCATTCAGAGTGTGGTCTAATTTTGGTGTGTAAAATTTTCTATGTAGGACCATTTAAATACAGTGTACATTTTATTTTGGAAACCCTATATCACCAGCTAGTAACTGGAGAGATCTCGGTAAGTCTCGATTCATTTGCGAGATTTGCTGATGACCGTGGTCTTCTCGAATGTTTATTGCTAATATTCTGAACAGCACCGTCTGCTTTAAAATTACACCTAATTTAGTGTATTATAAGTCGCCTAAAGAGATGTGTTTTCAAACTTCAAGAGATGTGTCCAAACAAAGAGATGTGTTCTTAAACTGTTTATTGAATTCGACTAAGTTTTCGAACTTCCAGTAACGTTTTAGGATGAACTAAAAAACAAAACTCTGTGGCACTCACAAGAGAACCATTTTTGGTGCTGCTCGCACCTATCATTAAGACCTAGCGAATTAGCCCTATATTAGGAAGTTTGAAAACCAATAAAATTTTTCTGTTAAAATCATATATTATTTTATTTTACAGCAGCATAAATTTCTGAAAATGCAATTTTGAAAACCACTTATCGGACTATTAATATAGAATTTCTTTAAAGAACAGCATTTATAAATTCAAATAAGTCAATAACAAGCATAAAATATTGAAGAAGAGTTTGAAAAATCGTTCGAGAACCCATGAATTTGATTTTGAAAAATTTCAACATTATATTCCATTTTTGACGGGGAAAAAGTTGGCGTCTTTTTCAAAAGTAGAGCTTTCCGGCTACCTTGGCCAAATGTCATACTTGCTTGTCGCGTGTGAGCAATGGTTTGGACTTCACTAGAAACTGTAATGTCCGACCTAATTAGAGACAGTAATTTTTCCAAATTATATCTTTATAACTAGTAAATCTGCAGAACAGGAGCCTCAACGTCAGCTCTGCAAGTCATTGTTTTTAGACTCACTTTGGCAACATTCAGTTTCCTGCAAACCGCAATTTAAAGTTTTCAAATTATGTAAATATTTATAACAATAAAAAATACGAAGTTTTCAGACATTAGAAGCATTAAATTAAAAACGTTATGGAAGGATATTTCAAAATTTTCATGAGCGATTAATTCTGGTATATTTTTTAAATAATAAAGTACATTTCTTCAGGGGGCCTCCGCCCCCCTGAACCCCCGTGGTCCTATTAATTTACATACGTAACTTTTTATTGATTGCGCTAATGGTTAGCGCAAATCTTAGATTTATTTTTACACTTCCGAACCTTATTTTTCAATACTGGTAACACAGAAGATGATTTACACCGACGCAATTATATTAAACGTTTAGGTTTTATGAATGAAAATGTAATTTCCTTTAAAAATAAAATAATTTTCATTCATATTTTCTGAAATGAGGCGGCATTAAGAAGTAACACCCGTCAAAAATCATTTTTTCAGGCAATCTAGTTAATGCTTGGTTTTTAAGAATGAAAATATTTATTTCCCGATACAATGACGTCATTTTCGACAACGATAATTTTTCGGTGCATAATTTTGATATTTACTATATATTAGCTTTTCAAAAGTTGTTTTTTTCTCATTGGAATTTTCGATTAAGAATTAACATTTCTGTTAGCTGTGTGCAGACGATAAACCATGAGATATTAGTAGCATTTTTTTTTTAATAATAAGAATTAATATCATAACACAGGCCCCTTTTATTTCAACCTCAAAGCGTATTCGTTTTATTTTTGATATATGAGATCAAATTCATCTTCTTTTCGTATTTTCACTTTATTTCTAATATGAAGGCGTATTCATGTCTATTTTTTATTTCATTTTCCTCTCGCACATAAAAATCTTTCAAATCAAAATTAACTGTTTAGGATAAATTTTTATTCCGGGATTGAATTTTCGTGGCAACGGCAAAAAAAAAAAAAAAAAAAAAAAAAAAAGATTGTTAAATTTCATAGCAAATGGCGATTTATTCCTTATGAAAATAATGAACTTTTTAATTTAAAAGAAAAATATTTGAACAAAATAAATAGAACATAGTCTTTCTTTATTTCTGTGGTAAATTCCATCTATATGTAAAGACACAAAGGCATTAATTCGTCCCTTTTGACTTTGATTTAACTTCAAACAATTACAAATACTTTCACATTTACGATATTTTTAGGTGTAGTTCGCTGCTAGGTAACAGTTAAAAGATAATCAAAACAATTAAATATGTGCTTAAAAGGAAAATTTATATTAAAAAAAATATTTTATGTTATTGAAACACATATATAAAATCCCTCCATAAAAGTTATACACCGAATTTAAAAACTCTGACAAATGTATACACAAAATTTCAAACTAATATGAATAATGTATGGTTCTAATTAGGAAATTTCATCATCCTTAATTTAGCATTTAAATCCTTCAATCATATGAGCCATTTCTTTTCAACAAATAAAAATGGAAAAATCGTCTGAATTGCTATAGGAAAGCATTAAGTCGCAAAATAAAAAGTTTTATATATTCCGAACGAATGAACCAAATTTAACCAAAAACTATACAGCTAAATCCGGAGATTTCACCAACACGCATCCTTAATTTTAAGATAATCGGATGCTTTTTAAGGCAGTTATCGCGGAACAGACAGACAGACTAACAGACAGACAGACTAACGGAAACCAAAACTTTTCGTGTCTCCACAGTAAGCCTTCACTGACGTTTCGGCAATTACTTTTACCAAAAGCATTTTACCAGACAGCATTTAATACAACATCATTTTATTTTAATAATGAAACAACATATGTTTTAATTCCAATAAAAATTGTGTTTTTAAATCATATACATTTTAAGATATCAAATGTTAAAAATTGTCTTTTTTTCATTTTTAGGTGCGTTCGTAATTATATAAATACATAGCACCTATAGTCGTCGTTCACTCCGTCTGTCTGTCCGTCTGTCCGTCTGTCTGTCCGTCTGTCCGTCTGTCTGTCCGTCCGTCCGCATATAACAGAGCAAAAACTACCCGACCGAATGATCTGAAATTTTTAATATATAATTGCTGCAAAATTTTGTCGAGCCATTTCCAATTTTATGAAAATCGGATGTATAGTTTAATTCCAGGGACAGTCAAAAGTTTTTCTTTACATTACGGCCAATGGGGAAAATTATTGCAAGTGAATTTTAATGATGTTACAGACTTCCGAATGGTCTGAAATTTTTAATATATAATTGCTGCAAAATTTTGTCGAGCCATGTCCAATTTTATGAAAATCGGATGTATAGTTTAATTACAGGGACAACCAAAAGTTTTCCGTTACATTACGGCCAATGGGAAAAAATTATAGCAAATGCATTTTAATGATTTTACAGCCTTCCGAATGGTCTGAAATTTTTAATATATAATTGATGCAAAATTTTGTCGAGCCATTTCCAATTTTATGAAAATCGGATGTATAGTTTAATTACAGGGACACCCAAAAGTTTTCCGTTACATTATGGCCAATGGGAAAAAATTATTGCAAATGCATTTTAATGATTTTACAGCCTTCCGAATGGTCTGAAATTTGAAATATATAATTGCTGCAAAATTTTGTCGAGCCATTTCAAATTTTATGAAAATCGAATGTATAGTTTAATTACAGGGACAGTCAAAAGTTTTCCGTTACATTACGGGGAATGGGGAAAAAATTATTGTAAGTGCATTTTAATGATGTTACAGACTATGCACTTATGAAGCGCAAAAAAATATACATTCAGTACAATATGGGGTGCAAAAAATAATTATAAAACTAGTTATAGTACGAACGCACCTCATTTGCCACATTTGACGAGCAATTTCCAACTTGTTTCAAATTGTAAGAGTCCGGAGACCCCTTAATAGACACGCACACCTTTGTTGTAAATGTAATGACACCAAAAAAGGTGGTAGAAATCTCCAGTATACGCGACAGAAGTATGCACCTGACGCTCCACATTGTGGATCGCGATTAACTGTTCAAAAGGTATCATCGATTGCGCGAGCATTCACTTTTCGTGATGTTATATTTCAAGCAAAACAAGGTAAATATCGTTACATTTTCATTGCAATATTTTTAATTTTCTTAAAATTATTACCGCCAATCCGATTTCAGTTAGGGTGAAATACCGTGTATTTGTATTTAAATACGTGGTTTGAGACCACATTTTCCATTACAATTTTTGTTTGCCTTGAGGACTCCTAACAATCCTTTGAGTTTTCGAATAATTATCTGAACACCTTGTATGTTTCTATTATCGAGGTCTAAAGGGTTGATCGACATTACATATATTTTCAATCTTCCTGAGTAGCAAATGAGTTTATTTTAGTAAATATTAATTTAATCTAATTTAGTAAATAATAATTAAATTTCTGAAAAGATTGTATGTAAATTACTGTAAAAAAAAAAATAATAACGAATTATCATAGAAATAGTAAATAAATTATTGAAGAATATTCAATAATTTATTGCCAAATAGTGAATTGCATATATATACTAATAAAAGAACAAATAGCTCTGTCTGTCTGTCTGTGCGCGACGGCTAGCGAAAACTGCTGCACGTAGAAATCTGAAAATTCAGATGTGAATAGCCCAAGACAAGCCCTGATGCACTTTGGGCTCATATTTTTTTTACGGGACGGGGCCCTTGACCCCCTTTAAGTTTTTATGCACTAAATTGTTAATAACATGCCTCTTTTCTATCCGATCTTCGTCGTTTTTGGTGTGAATTCTCCTTTCAGTTTCTACCCCATTTCTACATTTCAGTTAAGACCCTGGCACCCTTGCACCCTTGCAAGGGGCCCGGTACAGGGCGCCTTGAAGTTTTAGTGTACTAAATTGTTAATTACATGCCTCTTTTATATGCGATCTTCTTCGTTTTTGAGGTGAATTCTCCTTTCAGTTTCTTACCCATTTTTACATTTCAGTTAAGGCCCTGGCACCCTTGCAAGGGGCCCTGCACAGGGCCTCTTGAAGTTATATTGCACTGAATTGTTAATAACATGCCTCTTTTCTATCCGATCTTCTTCGCTTTAGGGGTGAATTCTCCTTTCAGTTTCAACCCCATTTGAACATTCCAGTTAAGACTATGGCACCCATGCTAGGGACCCGGTACAGGGCCCCTTGACGTTTTAGTGCCTTAAATTGTTAATAACTTGCCTCTTTTTTTATCCGATCTTCTTCGTTTTTGGGGTGAATTCTAATTTCAGTTCGTACCCCATTTCTACATTTCAGTTAAGACACTGGCACACTTGCAAGGGGCCCGGTACAAGGCGCATTGAAGTTTTAGTGCTATAAATTGTTAATAACATGCCTCTTTTCTATCTGATCCTCATTTTTGGGATAATTTCTCCATTTAGTTATTCTCCCGTTTCTACATTCCAGTTACGACCATGGGCCCGTATAGGGTCCCGTAGGGCCCGGTCCAGGGCCCTTTAAATTTCTTGTGTGCCATGCGTTTTTCACACCCTAATTTTCTCACCTTCGCAGTGCGTAATTTTAAAGTTGAGTCTTGAACTCTTCACCTTAGACCAACATTCACATATTTTTATTGGGGCCCTAGTGTTCTTTCTTAATCATTTCCCAAATTTTTTGCACATTTCTTTTACATTATATTCTAATAATTAATTCATACCCTATGCTTAAACTCGAGTAATCAAAGATCTAAAACGCGAAGTACTAAAACATATTTTCATGTTAGGGCCCTGTTCTCAACTAACAGTTGGCCCCTTTTGGGTCCCCCATTATAATTCCCTTAAAAATAGTCCGATTCACTAGCTTTTTTTCTCTAACAACATCTTAGGTTCTCCAGCTATTACATGAACGACAAAAAAATATTTCAGACTTCAACTACTACCAATTTTGAATATAAATCGTCTTCTTGGGGCCCTTGGTGAATCTTCTTTAAAAATGATTGGAGTTCCTTGCAATTTTCTTTACCATAGTTCAAGCGCCCTTAGATTACATTAAAAACTACTAAAGAGTGTATATATACCAAACTACATGCCACTTAAATCCCTTCCCCCTTGGGGCCTGGTACAAGGTCCCTTGAAGCTTTTGCACCATAAATTATTAATAATTGCCCCTCTTAATCCGATCTTCCTTTTTGAAACCATTTTCCCATTTAATTATTCTCCAGTTTCTATATTCCAGTTAAAATCCTGGGGCACCTTAGGGCCCTGTAGGTCCCGATCCGGGGTCCCTTGAACTTTTTTAGTGCTATGCATTTTATACACCGTAATATTCTCACCTTCTCATTGCATAGCTTTAAAATTGAGACTTGGACTCTTTCCCCTAGATTAACACCTTCACATTTTTATTGGGGCTCCAGGGCCCCTTTTTAAGCCTTTACCCCATTTTTTGCGCATTTCTTTAAAATATTATTCTAATGATTATTTCATACCCTATGATTAATTTTGACTAATTGAAGATCTAAACGCTGAGTACTAAAACATTTAAACATGTTTTCATGTTAGGGTCCTGCTCCTGCTCTCAACTATCAGTTGGGCCCTTTTGGGCAGCCTGTTATAGCTCCCTTAAAAATGGTCCGATTCACGAACTTTTTTTCTGACAACTTCTTAGGTTCTCCAGCTACTACATGAACAACAAACAAACAAAAAAAAAAAAAAAAAAAAAAAAAAAAAAAAAAAAAAGAAAAAAAGAAAAAAGAAAGAAAAAAAAACAGACCTCAGCTATCACCAATTTTGAATATTAATCGTCTTCTTGGGGCCTTTGTTGCAGCTTCTTTAATAACTATCCTATTCTATTGCAATTTTCTTTAACATAGTTTTAGCATCTTCCAGCTACTTTAAAACCCCTAAAAAAATTTCTTATACTCAACTACATTCCAGTTAAGACCCTGGCCCCTAGGGCCCGGTCTTTCTTTATACCTCAGCTACCACATTTTTCGAACATTAATCTCCTTTTTCAGCATCAACTTACGTCTACTCACTACAGCCGTAAATTAAAAATCGCTGTGTAGATTTAAAACGAATAGAATACAGTTTTCCTTTTATTAAATAGAATAAAATTGAGTAAAAAAAAGTACCTTGATTTCTTGCTTCAGACTCCACTGGCGTTCAAACCTTTGTCATAACGAAGTTTTTATTCCGAGCGGGTGAACTTGAAATGGATGAATTAATAAAAGAAATTGTTGAATTTACATGGATGAGGATAAAGCATACTTAACGAATAAAGATTTCTCACTCAAAGAATTACGAATAACTTATCTTTTCATACTTTATTCGAATCGAATTTGACTTTCACATCTTAGATTTTAGAATCACAACATTGGAATGTTCTATTACAGGTCCGCACATGACCATCAAAATACAGAATAAAATTTATCTAATAAAAGAAAATAAAACAAGATTAATATGCATATAATACAGAAAAAGGATAATAGGAATTTTAAAATTAAAAAAAGCGTTAAAATAATAAGAATAAAAATTGAATAAAGTCTTCTATTTTTAAGGCAGAGAAAACCAGTCATTTTCAATTCTCGTAGTGCTGCCATCTATATCTATCTTTCAGTATTAAAGTATCTTCTCATAAGAAATCATACATCCTCCGCCCCCGGCAGGAGAGGGGACACCTTTGAAATGGGACGCTTGATATCACCGTCAGCTGTTTTTTTCAAAACAACTCGTACAAGATTGTCCGGTCCAGGAAATGTTTTTAGAACGCGGCCCAACTTCCATCTCATGGGCTGTAATCGATCATGAACAATCACAAAGTCTCCTTTTCGTAAATTAGCTCGTGGAGTAGTCGATTTTGGACGCTGTTGGAGATGTTGAAGATATTCACGCGACCATCTACACCAAAATTGATTCTTTGCTTTTTCTATCAAGCGCCACCGAGCATTTAATGTTAGAATCCTGGGATTTGAAGATTCTGGAATATCAAGAAGGGGTGCTCCTATTAAAAAATGACCTGGAGTTAATGCACGTGGATCTGATGGATCCGAAGACATAGGGGTTAAGGGTCTTGAATTTATGCAACTTTCAATTTGACATGGCAAAGTAGTTAATTCTTCAAAATTCAATACACTAGATTTACATGCTCTTAGAATGTGATTTTTAGTAAGCTTTACAGCTGCCTCCCATGGCCCACCAAAGTGTGGTGCATATGGAGGGATGAAATGCCAATTGATTTTCTGGCTCGAAAGAAATTCTTGAACTTCATTTTCTTTCAAATATTGAAATAGCTGGTGTAACTGATTAGCCAGACCTGTGAAGTTCTTGCCGTTATCTGAATATACATCGGACGGCAGACCTCTACGCGCGATAAATCGCTTCAAGGCTGCTAGCAGGGCTTGCACAGACAAGTCTGATACCAACTCAAGGTGTACCGCCTTAGTGCACATACAGACGAATACTGCTATATAAGATTTAATTTTGATCTTACTTCTTGGCCAATTTGGTTTAGTTAAACAGGGTCCTGCAAAGTCTAAACCCACCTTGGAAAATGGACGAATTGGGGTGATTCTGTCAACGGGAAGGTCTCCCATCATTTGTCGACAAGCTTGAGATTTAAGGCGTTTGCAAAGCACATATTTGTGGAGCTCTTGTCGTACAATAGAACGACCATTCACAAACCAGTACTGTTGGCGTAATATAGAAAGTACTAGCTGTGTACCAGCATGTAGATGTTGTTCATGGACATGATTTATCAATAACTTAGTAATAATATGATTTTTCGGAAGTAGCATAGGATACTTTCTATCAAAACTTAATGTCTGATGTTGTGGCAAACGACCACCAACTCGAATAATATCACTAGAATCTAAAAACACATTTAATGATAATAATTTACTATTGCTTGGTAAGGGTTTTCTTTCTTTTAATAATTTAAGTTCTGTACCGAATTCCGAACTTTGTACTAATTTCACAATGCATTGAATAGAATCAGAGATTTCTTGTGCACTCAGATTTCCAGATTTTTTTGTAGCACTATGCCTAGCATTATAAATGAATCTAAGACACCACGCTGTGACTCTTGATAACTTAGAGAATTTGGAGAACTTAAGAATAAAGTCTGGAAGGGCAATTACTTGAGTTACGTTGCTGACAGATTGAATTACTGGATTTAACTCCGATATCGGAGGATTGTACAAAGGTATTGGGATTGGTTCATT
This sequence comes from Maratus speciosus, assembly GCA_963932465.1. NCBI lineage: Eukaryota > Metazoa > Arthropoda > Arachnida > Araneae > Salticidae > Maratus > Maratus speciosus. The sequence continues at coordinate 331,946,117 of OZ010786.1, forward strand.
TGATAGTAGCCATGGAGGCCCATGCCACCATAGCGAATGATGAAGAAGCTTTCGTGGTGAAATACCTCTAGAAGCTGAATCTGCAGGATTTAGAATACCTGGAATATGATTCCACTCACATGAAGGCATTAACGATTGGATTTGACAGACTCGATTTAGAACAAATTGATTTCCCTTTAAAGGAGGTGATTTTAACCAGCTGAGAACGATTTGGGAATCTGACCACAGATAAATATTGTCAAAGTTTATTGGCAAAGTATCAATAATGACTGAGCATAACTTGGCTAATAAAAGAGCTGAACAAAGCTCAATACGTGGCAGTGTTTGAGGTTTTATAGGATTTACTTTAGTTTTAGCTGCGATCAAATTGACAAATACTTCGTCAGGAGCAGGGCCCGATCAAGCTGAAGTTGGGCCCAGGGCCTTTTAAAAAGTTGGGCCCCCCCTACTTCCCCATTCCTGGCGACATTTTAAGAAAAAAAGTAGGTTTATTTGATGAGTTGACAAAGTTGTTTGGGTGAAAGTTTCAAGTTTACAACAAAAATTTAACTTACAAGAATAATCAAGAAAATGAATTACCGTCCACTTTCTCAAATAAGCATTTGTATAATTCACAAACATCTATGATCCACAGTTTATGTTGCAGAATAAGTGAGGACGTCTTTTTCAAAACTCGCCTTGTCCAAAATCATAAAAATTGTGTTTTCCCTAACAGTCTAGTCATCATTTTAAACTATAATTCTGACATTGTAAAATCCTCGTTTATATTGAAACCAATAGACACAGTATGCAGTTTTTGGCATTTTCCCCACATTTGATTTTCTGGATACGGCAAGTTCTGAAAATTATAGGTACTCTCAAACTGAAAAGGACTTTTACAGAAAAATTAAATAGGGAGGTTTTTTATTACAGTAAAACTTTGTTTTTACGTCAGGGACCAAAATATAAAATGCAAACAGTGGAAAAACTTAAATTGTGAGACAATACACACAAATTTGTGGGCCCCTGAAATGGGTGGGCCCAGGGCCGAGGCCCCGGAGGCCCGTGCATTAATCAGGCCCTGGTCAGGAGTAACAATACGTAAGTAAGTTACAGCAGCATAAGCTTTACCTGAGCCATCACAAAAACCATGTAACTGAATTTGGACATCATTTTGATTATAAGAGTTAATATATCTGGGTATTTCAATTGATTTTAATAAATGAATTTCTGATAGGAACTCAATCCAAACCTGTAGTATAGAGTCTGGGATTTCTTCATCCCACGAAATCTTATCTTTCCAAAGATCTTGCAACATGATCTTTAATCTTATTGTAGTAGGAGCTAGGAAACCCAAGGGGTCAAATATTGTAGCCACTACTGATAACAAATCTCTTTTTGTTTTTACTTCTTTAAAATCATTGAAACGAATTTGTAAAACATCTTTGGAAGAATCCCAAAGTAGTCCGAGGACTTTAACGGTATCATCTTCCTGAATTACCTTTTGCGATGAAGCCTTCATTTCATCTGGTAAATGAGCAATTACTTCTGGATCATTACAAGTCCACTTACGTAGATTAAAACCTCCGCTTTTCATAACTTCGATTAACTCAGTTACTAATTTTTGGGCATTTTCCTTTGAATCCGAACCGGAAAGTAGATCATCTACGTACGTACTTTTCCGAATTGTCTGAGAGGCTTCTTTACGATTTTGCTCATTGTCATTTGCTAATTGGTGTAATGTCCTAATGGCCAAAAATGGAGCGCAAGAAGTTCCGTACGTAACGGTCAACAGCCTGTATGTTTTAATAATTTCATCTGAATTGAATCTCCAAAGAATGCGTTGATAATTTACATGATTTTGATTGACGAGAATTTGCCTAAACATTTTCTCGATGTCAGAACTAAAGGCGATTGGATGCATTCTTAACCTTAACAGTAGAGGAAAGATTTCTGGTTGCAATTTTGGACCTATCTCTAGATAATCATTCAAGGAGCGGCCTTCTGAACCAACAGCAGATGCATCAAATACAACTCTTAGCCGAGTTGTAGAACTATCTTCTTTTAACACCCCGTGATGTGGAAGATAAAAATGATCAGGATTTGAAATTTCTGAATCTGGAACAAGTTCCATGTGCCCTAAGTCGATATACTCGCGCATGAAGGATAAATACTGCTCTTTAAGCAAGGGGTTTTCTTGAAGTTTTTTCTCCAAGAAGTAGAAACGTTTTAAGGCTTGAGATTTAGAGTTTCCGAGAACAGGTTTAGATTTAAAGGGTAGATTTACAATATATCTTCCAGATTCTGAACGTGAAACTGTTTTCGCATAGTTATCTTCCACTAGAGAAATTGGATCAGAAGTAGGAACCGATTCAAGTTCCCAAAATTTTTGTAGTTGAGAACTTATCTGTGTAGTGGCATGGCAACTAATAAATGAATTTTGATTTGATTCATTTGAATAAATGATCCCCGAAAGAATCCAACCCAGTCTGGAATTAACAGCACTCGGTGATCCTTTAGGTCCCAGAATTGATTCCCCTATTATGATGTTAACAAATAAATCTGCGCCTATTAGTATATCAATAGGACTGGACAAATGAAAATTAGGATCCGCAAGGTTCAATCCTTCAATGTGTGGCCAATATTTAGTTGTAATCAAAAAATTTGGTAAATTGGTTGTAATCTGATTAACAACTAAGTGAAAAGTTTCATTATTGAAATGTGGAGAGAATGTCAAGGAAACTTCCTGAAGAGCCGTTTCTGCGACTAAATTATTTATTCCTGAGATTCTATGATTTGTAGGCCTAGATGGAAGATCTAATTTTCTACAACAAGCTTTTGACAGTAAACTTTTTTGAGAAGCACTATCTATCATCGCTCTGCAAGGAATAAATTTTCCTGATTTAGATTTAACTTTTATAATGGCAGTAGCCAACAATGTTTGAGAATTTTCATTGATAGATTGAGAACTTAAACAGTTAGATTCATTAGAATTAACAACAGCATTTGGTGTTGTAACACGATCTTGCTGCCTGAACATATTCTGTGATGCAGGGCTAGTTTGATCACGATGAAGAAGTGTATGGTGTTTATAATTACAATGCTTGCAAGTAGTACTAATAAGACAGTTGGACACAAAATGATTTGATCGTAAACAGTTAGTGCACAGCTTTTTTGATTTTATCAAATTCCAACGTTGATCAAGAGATAATTTTGAAAATTCTGGGCATTTATGAAGTGGGTGCGATTCTTTACACTGTGCACATGACAGATTTGCAGTTTTATTTACATTATCCATTACAACTGCATTGGCGACAGACTTTTTTGAAAAATGTTGAGACTTACTTTCAAATTTTAAATTAGATTTGGATTCACCTTTAAAAAATTCACTATTACAGTTCTGCAAACTACGAGCCTGTTTTTCGAGAAATGTCATGAACATTTCATAAGTTGGAAATGAATCATTATTTAAGGATAATTCCCATTGCTTTTTTAAGGATTCATCAAATTTATTTTGTACTATATACACTAAAATTAAATCAACAAATTCATTAAATTCGAATTTGAAAGATTTTAAGTTTCGAATTACTTCATTACACGTATCCAAAAGCTCTAAAATAGTTTTCTGCGTGGGCGATTTCAATGGTTTGGAATTAACAAATTTAGACAGCAATGAATATGCCAAATTCCTACGATTATCATATCTATTAACTAGAGTTTCCCAAGCTTCTTTATAATTTTCACCAGAAATTGAAAAACCGGAAATTAATTTTGAAGGATAATTCCTAACACTAGCTATAAGATACGAAAATTTTAACTGATCTGAAAGAGATTCATTCTTATGAATTGAAGTCAAAAATATCTCTTTGAAGCTAATCCACTGAGTGACATCTCCATAAAAAATGAGTAACTCGAATTTAGGAAGCTTTAGAACGTTATTACTAAATCCTATATTTGAGCTATTATTAGCTGCACTTTGATTTTCTTGTGATTTTACACCTTGATTTTCTAAAAATTGTTCAATTTTGACTAAATCGTCAACAACAATATCTTTAGCTTCAGTAAAGGACTCGTATAAAGAATTTACACTTTCTTCAGCTACGCCAAAATAAGATTTTTTTAAATCATTCTCTAAATTTATCAATTCAGCCTTTAACTTTTCAATTAATTTTAAGTTTTTATTTTCAATTGCCTCAGTAACTTGAGCGCTAAATCTCTTTATTTCTTTAACAGTAAAAATAAATTTTGATTCTGCCGCAGTTTCTGCTTTGGTTTTCGTCATGATATATTAATATCATATATTAAATATATATAAGAATATCACTAATTTGACTCCAAGCTGCGACGGACCAAACCTTTTTTTTATGTGTAGATTTAAAACGAATAGAATACAGTTTTTCTTTTATTAAATAGAATAAAATTGAGTAAAAAAAAGTACCTTGATTTCTTGCTTCAGACTCCACTGGCGTTCAAACCTTTGTCATCACGAAGTTTTTATTCCGAGCGGGTGAACTTGAAATGGATGAATTAATAAAAGAAATTGTTGAATTTACATGGATGAGGATAAAGCATACTTAACGAATAAAGATTTCTCACTCAAAGAATTACGAATAACTTGTCTTTTCATACTTTAATCGAATCGAATTTGACTTTCACATCTTAGATTTTAGAATCACAACAATGGAATGTTCTATTACAGGTCCGCACATGACCATCAAAATACAGAATAATATTTATCTAATAAAAGAAAATAAAACAAGATTAATATGCATATAATACAGAAAAAGGATAATAGGAATTTTAAAATTAAAAAAGAGTTAAAATAATAAGAATAAAAATTGAATAAAGTCTTCTATTTTTAAGGCAGAGAAAACCAGTCATTTTCAATTCTCGTAGTGCTGCCAGCTATATCTATCTTTCAGTATTAAAGTCTCTGCTAATAAGAAATCATACAATCGCGTTACTTTAAAGATAACTTTAGATAAGGGATTTCATCCGTTTATTAAATATCGTGTTAATGCTAACAGTAATTCGTGAAATTTACAAGGTGAGGAGGCATCTTCCACCGCTTGGTGGCGCGTTATTTCGTCGGGTTTAACGGCCCAATTTCAACGGGATTTGCTTCCTTCAACTTAGATTACAAATCAGCTACTTTCTGTATTATGAAATTTTATCTTAGATTTTGTTGCCAACATTTTCTAACATTAATGGTGCATTTTTTTTTTTTTTTTTTTTTTTTTTTTTTTTTTTTTTTTTTGATTCTGTGGGCTTGATTCCTACAAGGTTTGGCTCACTCAACTTTGTTTTCGATTGTCTCGATACGTGCGGGCATTTCCGGTAAATGCTGCCATTGGTAGTGGAGATCTAGATTTAGGGGGATCTAGATCGTCCGGAAAGAAGTTTGATGGGAACACATTAGACGCTGCGGAAGGCAATGGGGCCTCCGAAATTAGGTTCATTTAAAAGAATTTCCAAAAATATAAAATCATACAAACTTAAGTTTTGTTTAAGGTTATTATTTACAAACCCCGGGCAACACCGGTCGGGTCTGCTAGTAATATATAAATTAGTAATTAAATTATAATAAATTCTGATAATTTATTATAGTATTTAATTTAGTTAATACTGAATATTAATTTATTTTAGTATAATTAATTTTAGTAATTTTAATTAGTCCGTTTACATTAAGCTTTTCTCATAAAAAAGGCAAAGTTAATGTTTTATCCCTTTTCATAATGATCACATAATTGATTTCGACGAAAATAATTTTTTAATATCTGCTCAATGTTAAATAAAAATATTAATTTTGCTATCTTTCAGTTATTTTACTCTTAAGCTATCAGGTAAAAAAACTTTTTTCATGAAATTTATTTGTTTCCAACTAATTTTCATTTTTATTTTTCAGACTTTTTAAGAATTTTTGACCTTTTAAACCATGCATAAGCCTAAATATTTCCAACAATTTATAACATTAAATGGACGATATGAAATGTTATAAGCATAAATCAAACACTTTGCGCGAATTTTAATACATAAGCTAAAATCTTTAACAACTATTTTACGCACAAATACGTACAGCAGATTTCAATACTCTTATTTTCCGTGCACGTAAAATTTGTTCAAACTCTGAGTTATTAAATAGTGAAATTAACTATATAAAAGCAGTTGCCATCGATTGGGAATATAGCTTGAATATCATTAACCGTATGTTATCTAAGCCTCCGATAATCACTGATTCCAGCAAATAAAGAATTTTAAAATGTTATTGTCTTACCTTATTTTTCTAAAATCAGTACACAAATTTCTCGTATTCTCAATAGGTTTAGTTTCAAAGTTCTTTTCTTTCCAACCAATAAAATTTCTTGCTCCAATCTCAAAGATCCAATTGACGACCATAATACCTGGGGCATTTATAGAATTTTTTGTGAGTGCGTCTTCTCTTACATTGGGCAGACGAAACGTGCTCTTAGAATTAGGCTGAAAGAACACCAGAATTACGTTCGAAAGCAGGAATGTGAGAAATCTACAACAACAAAACATTGTTGGAATTCCAACCACCAGTTTAATTATCCAGAGGCTAAAATTATTCAAATATGTAAATCAGTTTTGGATCAAGACTTTTTCGAAGCTCACTATATTCATAAACATGCTTCTTCAATAGTGAATGATATGACCAGCACCCCTTTTCTCTCGCTTGTGTGGAGGGATACTGCGCAGTAACTCCTTTTTTTCCAGTTAATTCTGATCCATTACGTCACTTCTTTCAGATATACATTCTCTTGATTTCGCCTTTTCAATCAGTCCTTTAGCCGGTGTTTGGGCTATAAACGAGGAATTCTTCAAGCCCATCTTAATTCTCTTTTTTATCTCTCTAACACTGAGGAAGGGGATCAGAGAATCCTCGAAATGATCGTAGGTAATTTTTTGTATCGTGTTTGTACGTATTTGTGCGTTAAATCGTTGTTAAAGATATGTATTGAGCTTATGTATTGAGATGAAATGCTGCATGGAAGAAGAATCAATGTTTAAAAACGTTAAAATTTTACAGAAATGAGGCAAAACTATTAATGTCATTGATCAGCGATGTCCTGTGCACCTAGAGCAACATAGGTAGTTTTACCAGGTGTGCCGATTTACGCGGAATGTCCCGATTTTCATGTGACCAAGATGACCCCAGAGCGAACGCCCAATGTTCCGATTTTTCAGGATGCCTAAATGCTTCTAAATTCCTTTTAGTACCAAGCTATTCGTTAGTGTCAGTGAAACTTAATACAGTAAAACCTAAGATAACAAAACCTGTCTCTTTTATAAAGAAACATTTTTATGATTCCGCGAAAGGAATAGCGTGCAAATATACCTGCTAAAACGGAATATTTTTCCAGATCCTAGCTATTTTATTTCATATGTGTAAGACCTATGTGTTTTGATTAATAAAACTTGTTAAAACGGTGCCTATGTATAACGGAGTCCTACGTGAAACGTAAAAAATTTATAGTTACCTCCTAATCAAGTACTATACAATTATAATTGCTCAATTAAAAAAAAAAGCCTCCCTAAACGGAATTTATTTTCGGTCCCTAGCGATTCCGTTTTCAAACATTTTACTTCAGAAGATTATTCTGTTTATTTAATACAGTAAAACGTTCTAATACGGAATTTCAATAGACCAAAAAAAGACTCCGTTTTAGGGTGGTTTCCGTCTTAGCAGGAGTATTTGCATAATAAGAATATGTTTCTTTATAGACAGGCGCAGTTTTCATAGGATTTACTGTATTTTTATGTCCCGATTTAAAATGTAATGTCCTACTTTTATTGTGTATCACTACCTACCTGAAACGTAAAAATTTTATAGTCCATTCCTAATCAATACCATACAATTATAATTGCTCAATTAAAAAAAAAAAAAAAACCCTCTCTATGTAAACTGAATTTATTTTCGGTCCCTAGCGATTCCGCATTCAAATATGTTACTTCAGATGATTATTTTGTTTATTTAATACAGTAAAACCTTCTAATACGGAATTTCAATAGACCAAAGAAATACTCCCTTTTAGTGAGGTTTCCGTCTTAGCAGAAGTATTTGCATAATAAGAATATTTTGCTTTACAGACAGGCGCAGTTTCCATAAGATTTGCTGTATTTTTATGTCCCGATTTAAAATCCAATGTCCTACTTTTATTGTGTATCACTACCTACCTGAAACGTAAAAATTTTATAGTCCATTCCTAATCAATACCATACAATTATAATTGCTCAATTAAAAAAAAAAAAAAAAACCCTCTCTATGTAAACTGAATTTATTTTCGGTCCCTAGCGATTCCGCATTCAAATATGTTACTTCAGATGATTATTTTGTTTATTTAATACAGTAAAACCTTCTAATACGGAATTTCAAGTGACCAAAGAAAGACTACGTTTTAGGAAGGTTTCCATCTTAGCAGGTCTATTTGCATTATATGAATATTTTCCTTTATAGACAGGTGCAGTTTTTATAGGATTTAATGTATTTTTATGTCTCGATTTAAAAGTCAATGTCCTAATTTTATTCGTTCTCCGTTCCGCTTTTTGTGACAGTCTGCATGGCAACCCTAAACATAGGCCCTTCTAATTACCCTTCACTTTTGTCGTCATGCGGAACATTTACGAGTTAGCCAAGTGTTACGAGTTATTTAAGTGGTCTCAAGACTCTTAAAATTTTAAAAAATAAAAAAAAGACAAGTTTCAACATTTAATATCTCAAAATGTATTTGTTTTTAAGACACAATTTTTTATGCGGATGAAAGGTATAAATATGTTCTTTTTTCATATATATAGAAAATTACAAGATGCAGAATTAGGATTTGCAGGGGGTTCCAAACTATCTGATCTTTGACGGGCAGAAAATTAGCATAAGAGATTACGCGCAGGATTACAAAATAAATTTTGAAACTAGAATGAAAATTTTGGTGACTAATTATACTTCCGACTGTAATAATTACCCTGAACGTAAATAAATTTGTAGTTAAAGCATTTTTATATTTTTAATAGGAAGTTGTATTTAGCTAATACAAAATTTAGAAAATTTCAACAGTATAATCACCTAAAAAAATATTTTTTTGAACAATAAAAAGGAAGTTTTAGGTTCAGTTTATACAGATTACTATGAAACATGTGTTTCGAAAATTTCATGAAAAAAAAATATTGAGAAGTTTTAGAGATATCCTGCGTGTTATGCCCAAAAACGTCATTTGGAGAAAAATGACTTCAAAGTTTCGGAAATGCCGCTTCAGCTACTGAGCGGGTATAATTCTAAAAACCATAGTTTCTGTTCTAATGGGAATATTTCAAGGAAAAAAAAATATATCAAAATGTTCAGAAAAGATAGTAGTTTAACATCTAGAAAAGTTAAAATTCCGAAAATTTTAAAGCTTAAGAGTCCTGAGATCCCTTAAGTCGATAAGGAAAGTATTAATGTTATTTTTAGTTTATTGTTTAAATATATTATATATTAAAATACTTGTATATTATGAAATTGAAACATTTAATTCTGGGTAACCGTCAATCATTTCACGTAAGTCCTTTTCCTACAGAAAAACCAAAGTTCCAAAATTTGTAGCATAAGCCCTTCTAACAGACATTTATTCAAATTATTCTATACATATCTAATAATAGAGAAAATAAGCAACTATTTAAACTTTCAAAAAAGCTCAAATACAATAAATTAGATAAAAATTATATAATTTAATATAAAAATTAATTTGGAAAAATTATCTTAGTCCATTCATATTGAGCTTGTTCTATAAAAATCTAAAATTAGAATTTAATCTCGCTTCGTAATTATCACTTAATTAAGTTTGGCGAAATTAGTGTTTTAACGTTAAGGTTGCTGTTTAAGTCATGATAAATGATTCGTAATGTAATTTTTTAAAGCTTTAAACTATTTTACTCTTGAATAATTAGAGTACCCCCACCCCCCTTATATTTTAATTTTTTTTTTTTTTTTTTTCGCCAATTTTCTTTTTTATGATTGTTAATAAATCGGTGGGATTTTGTTGTTGTTGTTGTTTTTTTACATATAAGTATCTGCATATCGTGCAGTTAATAGCCTATATTAAGTAACATTTAATATTTCTAGATGAATAAAGGCATCCTGACACACTGTTTAATTATATAACTGGAATAGAATAAATAGAATATCTAATAAAATGTCTAAAAAACACCACAACTTACATAGCAATTTAATGTTAGAAACTACCTATAGTCTGTTCATATTAATTTTCGTTTATAAAAAAAAAAAAAACTAAAATTAGTACTTTATCCCGCTTTATAATAATGACATAATTAAGTTCCATGAAATAAGTATTTTAACATCCAGTCTATTACTAAAGTCATTATAAAGGATTCTTGATGTAATTTTCTCTGACTTTCAGTTAATTTATTCTTGAGTTATCTGATATTCAATTTTTCCATGATATTTAATTTTTCTTTTTTATGATTTTCAGACATTAAAACAAATATTTAAAATAAATATCTACATGCAATCATCCTTTTGTATTTAGTAGTGTACTAGATAACATTTTAATATTTTATGTCAGATAAAGGGACAGATAAAAAGTTGTATTTTTTAATCATATCGCTTAAATAGTAGAAGTTGAATAATGAATTAAAGGCTAAAATGTCGCAAAAAGTTAACTAAGTTTGTTTTTATATTATATAGGTTTACTTTTAGAAAATTACCTATAATCGGTTCATATCATTTTGCTTTCATAAAAGATAAAATTAGTGGGTATTTTTCCCACTTCATAATGATCACATAATTAAGTTCAGTGAAATAAGTATTTTAAATTATGATAAACGATTCTTAATGTAATTTTCCCTGTCTTTAATTATATTGTTCTCCATTAAATTAGCTGGTATGCAACGTTTTACATGACATTTAATTTTTCGCCGTTAATTTTCTTTTTCATTATTTTTAGGCACTTTATAGGGTTATTTTTTTTTTATGTAAGCTTCAACATGTCTTGTCGGTTTTTTTTAAATTTTTCATATTGGAAAAGAGGGGAGGTGATGTTCAGGTATTATTTATTTGAGGAGTTTCGCTGTGTATGTCATATTACGATGTGAAAAATTGGATGTTCCTGGTTTGAAATCTTTAAAAGGTTTGTGCCGTAATTTTTTTTAAATTTTTTCACTGATCACGAGATCTATATAGTTGCTTTCCACCGTATTCTAGAGTGTATGCTTTTAAGTATTCAAATCTCAAATTTTATTCTGATTATATTAATGCATCTGTTGCTAGGCCTTCAAAAATTATATCGACAATATATATATATATATATATAATAAAGATGAAATCCCAAATATATGAACAAATGGTAAAGTTGTGCATATTTAAACTTCATTTGGCATTTCATAAAACTAAATTCAGCATCGTAATATTTTTTTTTCTTTTTATAGTGTAGCTAAAACAAAACCCTTGTTCAAAGTTTAGACTTGGCATTTTGCTAAGCGCGCTTCGAAAGGAGGTCGCAAAGTAACAGGGTCGCCCTGGTCCGTGCCGCGTTTCTCCAGATAGGTTTTCAATTAACATTTAAAGACACGGTAGGCGTATTGAGAGATCCACTTAATGCAAACTAGTCGCGAATTTCATAGTATTTATGGGATTAATTCGAATTAAATTAGTGAGTTTTTAACAATTTGACTTTCATTACTTTTATACTGCTACTGGGCATTACATTATACAAATATATATCCTTCATATCATCATATATATCATTCTTATCTAGACTTTAAAGCCGATGGTATAGAGAGTACGCCGCTCCTGTCATTGTCCAAACCGACCGGTGTCTTTAAGGGTTAGTATTTCAGCTAAGTACCCACGGTTTTTTTTTTCTAAAACTATTATCAACAATGCTTTTATACTTCTACTACGACAGCTACTTCCTGCGCTTCTCAAACCCTTTGTGCCTCAAATGCACTTTTCTCAAAAACTATGTGACCTACAATAATCGCTATAATTTTCCTGCAACATTTAAATTAATGTCTTTTACCACTAATTTTTTCATAATTTTAGTTACAGTAGATTCGGAAATAGATGGCGGGGGTGGGGGATATATTTTTGCGCTACATTTTCGACGATATCTCTTAAAATATAATACCTAAAATTAAAAGAAATGTATTTTTGAGTTCAGCGTTATAAAAGCTTTCACACGATACTCCACACGTTATGCAAAGAAAATACAGTAGAACCTCTTTTATCCGAAACTCTTTTAACCGAAACTCTCGGTCAACCGAAATCTATTTTTAAAACTTTTTTTTTATTTACTATCACATTCCTTGTGTGCAAACGGTCCTTTCCGAACCACGACTACAGATAAATCTTTCGGATCACGTTTCTTAGAATTCCTTTGAATTTAACTTGAGCTCCCGTAAACTGCGGAGTGAACTAGAATACTACAGTAAGACGAGGGACAATCGGAATGTGTGGATGTATGAATGCGGTCTAGCAGGCGAAGAAAACGAACAAATTAGCAATTCTGAAGCTTTTGAATGTTTTTGTTTTGCAAAAGGTTTGGCATGGCTGGAGTAGCAGAAAGACTGTGTAAGTACCTTTTACATATTTCACAAGGGTTTGATATAAAGTTTTGTTTGTCGCTTTGCTTTACAGCTCTGTCACAAAGTTTTTTTTAATACTAATAGTTCACCAGTATCACAGTTTCAAAGCCCTGTGAAATATGAAAAAAGTACTTCATTTCAAAATTAAAATTCAGGTAATTTATTCGTGTTTCTCTTTTGCTATTGCTTTATTTTTATTAAGCAATTGTTATCATAATAAGAAAGACCGCATATACTTGTCCTTAATCTTAAAATTGGAGCATTCTTGATTATCTAAAATTTTCGATTTTTCGAAAGATTGTTGGTCTCAATTACTTCGGATAATCGAGGTTCTACTGTATATATATATATATTTTACAACTAACTTAATTAGCTCTCTACATTTTCCCTAAAAATATTTGTAAATGTTTAATAATCTTTAAATATGTGGGTCAATAGTGTTTATTACTTCCTCCAATTTGACCTTTCCATGTTCCATAGTTTAAGAGTAAAATGGCTGTGATAGACGGACAGACGGACATAGGAGTGATATTATAATTGTTCCGTTTTTACTTTTTAAAATTTACTTTTTAAGTACGGAACCCTAATTAATTAAATAAGTACATAAAAATAAATAAATAAAAGGGTATAATTCACGAAATGCTTTACATTTTGCTTTTTGTTAAAAAAAAATATTCACTACTTCGTTTATGCTTTAACATGTGTCTCTATAAAGAAAGTCACAATAAAGAAAGATTTTTTTTCTTGTTTATATTGATATATTTTCCGACTATAAAAATATAAACATGTGCGCGTTATGTCAATATTTGTTTTTCATTAAAAAAAAAATAATAATAACTTTTTCATGCTAATAATCATAAATATTTTAGCTCAACTATCTCCACCAAAGTATTATTCTACGTTAAAATTTAGTAATTAAGGTGATAATATGCATATGATTTTATCCCACGCTTATGAAACAGTCCAGATTCCAGAAAAAGTGAAGGTTTATATTAATTTTCATTTAATATTGTTTGTGGGAAATATTCCACATATTTCAGTCATGTTGAATAACAACTATTCTTTTTCAAAATGTATTTGCGCAATTTTCTAAAGTTCTACCAAAACTTAAAGTCCAATTTCTCATGTGATTTAATGTTAATCATTCACATTTATTTTATAACCAAAACTTAACTTTAAAAAAATTGCTATAACTATACAAATTTGCAGTTGCTTCCTACAGAACTCAGATCACAACTAATATTAAACAAAATTAAATGTTTGTTATTTTTATTTATTTTTTTCTAAAAGTGACTTGAATAAATTAATATATAAATTTCTGACAAATTTAATTATTAACCCGAAAGTAGTCGCGTCTTTTTTCAGGAGGTTATTAGTCGCGCTTGGCTATTTGCCGCCGGCTCCCAGCATACAGAAAATGTAAAATAAGAAATATTTCTCACATAATATTGAATTATTACATTTCAATTATGTTATACATTTGCAGTTTACTTAAAGTATTCGTTTTATTCACTGTTTTTAGTGATCTTTGCGCAGACTTTTCCACCAATTTAAACTTTGATTCTAAAAATGTACATGAAGTAGAAACAGAGATGTCTTGTTCCTTCACTATAATGGTGAAAAAAAAAAACATTTAAAATGAGCTAGATAGAAGTTTATTGTATTTGTAAGGGGGTATGAGTTAGGAGGAAGATAAGTTATATGTGCGGCAAAAAGACCGACATGCGACCACTGCCGGGTTAAATGTGCTTATATATTATATGGAAGCAATAAGGTACAAAGCGTTTTAAAATTTTTCTAATTAGCAGAAGGAAAATAATTAAATCTGAGCGGTGAAACTTAATAATGTATTTTAAATGATGTATCAAACTAGTAAAAATAGTTCCTCCTGTTTAAGAAAAACATTAATAAATCTTATATCTCAAAATGATTTACTACTTTTTTCCTAAGCCATTTTAATTTTTTTACAGCAGAATAAATGTGAATAATAAAATCATACATGAATGATTATTTTAATTTCACCTTAGACAAGAAAGCAAATAAATGATTATTAGCAGAAATTTTGAATATGTTCGAACGACATTAATTGTTTTTAATAAACCTATGTTTGTCTTCTTGAATAAAACATTTAAACAACCTTCAACAGATAAACATTTCATTGACCGGGTTGGTTCCTCTAGTTTGATAAATAAATTTAAGCATAATCAAGCCGGTGTTAGGTAAAGTTGTTATTGAAAGAAAAACGAATTGATGTAAAAATGTTCCAACGACATTCATTTTATAATACAGCTGTGTTTCTGTTCTTGAATAAGACATTTAAACAACCTTCAAAAGATAATATATCACTATAGTCCAGGCAATAGGGGATTTTACCTGGCAAAATTAATGGTAGTTCTGGAAATCAGCTTACTTTATGTTTTTTGGGTCGCTGAATCCGAATATGTAACTTCCCACCAAAATTTCCACCTGCAACCCCCCCCCCCCCAAATTTTTGTAAAAAGCCCCCAAAAAAGGTTTTTATTAAAGAAATCAATTTTTTTATTGTTAATTTTTTATATGACATTATGACTTAGGATGAAGGGGAAGGGGGAATCTGTCTCGGAACATGCGCCGCGGTGCTGCGTGGACTAAGTTGCGCAATTCCGCTTAACCACTCACACGTTTACACTCACCCTCCCATCTCCCCTCCAAACTTTCTCTAGAAGGTTTACTTTAAGTTTTTTGGGTCACTGAATCCGAATTTTTAACTTACCCCCCAAATCCCTCCCCCAAAAAATAGTTGTTTTTACATTAATTTTTTTTATTCTTTTAGGGAAAAACTATGTAGAAATTCAGAAAGTAGACAAAATTTGCAACAAATAGGATATATGACATTAATGACGTAGGATAAATGGGGAGAGAGGGTCTGCCTCGGAACATTCCCCGCGCGTTGTTCTCAAAAACCAATTTTTTTCAAAAAATCAATTTTTTGGAGATTTGCCGGGGGAAATTTTGGTGGGAAGTTACAAATTCGGATTCAGCGACCCAAAAAGCATAAAGTGAGCCAAAAGTCTGAACTAGCATTAATTTTGCCAGCTGAAATCCTCTATTACCTGGACTTTCATAACTTAGTGCACATAGCGCCGCAGTGTATATTCCGAGGCAGCCCTCTCACTCCCCGTTTATCCTACGTCGTAATGTCATACATCCTATTTGTTGCAAATTTTGTCTACTTTCTGAATTTTTTCATAGTTTTCCCCTAAAACATTAAAAAATTTAATTTAAAAACAACTATTTTTTTGGGGGGGTGGGGGGAGGGATTCTGTGGGTAAGTTAAAAATTCGGATTCAGCGACCCAAAAAACTTAAAGTAAACCTTATAGAGAAAGTTCAGAGGGGAGATGGGAGGGTGACTGTAAACGTGTGAGTGGTTAAGTGGAATTGCGCAACTTAGTCCACGCAGCACCGCGAAGCATGTTCCGAGGCAGATCCCCCCTTCCCCTTCATCCTAAGTCATAATGTCATATATCTAATTTGTTGCAAATTTTGTCTACTTTCTGATTTTCTAGATACTTTTTACCTAAAACAATAAAAAAATTGATTTTTTTAATAAAAACCTTTTTTGGTGGGCTTTTTACAAAAATTTGGGGGGGAAGGGGGTTGCCGGGGGAAATTTTGCTGGGAAGTTAAAAATTCGGATTCAGCGTCCCAAAAAAGATATAGTAAGCCTTTTTCCAGAACTACCATGAATTTTGCTAGGTAGGGTCCCTATACGGTCTCTATTGCCTGGTCTACTAACCGGCTTGGTTTCTCTGGTTTGATAAGTAAAGGAGTTGCGTTGATAAGGGCTATTTTTCGCCCAACATATACGCGAAAAAAAGTTTCTGATTCAGACAATTGTTCAGTGTCTTTGTATACTTAACGATATGCATTTTTGTTTAACATAAAATTTACGTGATAAATAAAATAGTACGTAATAGAAATTAGAGCCCGAAAATAGAGTGTTTTGGCTTTTTCAAACATTTTGTCGTTTTTTGTATCTTTGATTTTTTTTTGTATTTTTGTATTTTTTTTTTTTTTTTTTTTTTTTTTTAAGAAGCGTTCCATGAACTAAATTAATTTTGACTTGCAATGATACTACTCTTTACAATCTGTTATATGAACATTATTTTATTTTGGTTCAGTGTGCGTTTCTACCTATTAGACAAAAAAATGTTTCGTGCTAGAATATCAGTTGCACTGTTATCGGAGAGCGTTCAGATTCGTGTTGCCGCACTCAAAAAGTATTTACGTTGTTCAAATGTCAATGTTTTTTTCTAAAACTGGTGCTAAAAATATTTATTGGAGAACTGAATAATGCTTGGAAGTCAGTGTGATAGTTGTAAAATTTGTAAATACAAATAGTGATTTTTCGTATCTGTTCTAATAGAGAAGTTATGGCGATACTTAGATGTTCTAAAAACTGCTATCTATAGAGTGATTCTAAGTTGTGCTTTCAATGAAAATCATATGTATTTCTTGTGCTTCGGGCTCGAAATACTCCTATTTCTTCTTCTGTGGTAACAATAAGAGATTACGCGTCAACGAGTACTGCCGACGACACCATAAATAAGAAACCTAATATACGTTTATCAATATCTCGCTATCACAACTCTAACACTTGCTGTAATATATGTAAACATAAGAACTGCCTCGTGACTGTACCAAAAGAAGCTCAAACTCAAGCCTGCCTTTATGAAAATTAGAATCAACATTTTGTCTGGAAAACAATGATGTAAAAATCATATTGTTGGATAGGTATTGAGTGTATTGGCTCTGCAAGTTTTACGCCCTGTAAGTGAGAATACATCAATGCATGAAAAATATATTTAAAGTCTTTTAAACAATATCGGAAATATAGAAAAGTAGAGAGGCCTCGATTTTGACACACTAGGACACCTTTCCGAGTTCAATTATTATACTCTCATGGGTATATCCACGATAAGTAAAACACCATGTCTGACAAGCACGTCTGATTTTAACTATATTTTGAAAATAATAAAGTCCAAATTGCGTTCCTCGTAAAAGAGGTCATCTTGTACTTGCTTGGCACTGTTACTTGTATTGTAAATCTTAGAACTGGCCTCTCTAAGGGTGTTTTGTGCACATTATTCAATATAAGAAAAAGAATAACAGCTTCAATGTAATATACAAGCCAGGCTTTGATTCAGAACTTTCTTCCACTGCACCTTGGAATGGAACGCGTCACCAGAACAGAGGTTATTGAAAAATATACGAAGCCTTTAGCAAGAAGATTATTTATTCCGGATGACAATAATGATACTGTGAAATTTGCTGCTGTTGGCACATACTTTTATATCCAGAAATGCGCGAACTATTCCTTCCAGAGGCTATCTTTCTCGTTACACAAAGGAAGACCCTTGGTTAAGCCTATGATGTTCGTCACTACTTCAGGTTCACATAAAAATTTCTAGGCACCCAGGTTTCCTAGAAAATTCTTAGTAATCTTGCTTTTTTTTACTGCGTAAATATTATCTACAGATCTCCTATAATGAATTTCAAGGGGTCAAACACAAATATGAAATTAGCAAAATATTTCGAACTTTTTAGCTTTCAAATATTTTCCTTCATTGAGTCAAGGCCTGTTATGCGTTTATCACTCTTTTTTAGAAATCAATACCATGCTATTATCGAAGAACACTTTGAGATTAGAAAAGTGATTTTGAAATATTACGGATGTATTATTTTTGATTCAAAAATACATTAAATGAAAAATGCATGTATCAATTTATTTATAACATTCAAACAGCATTTACATCTGAAGAATGAATCTCTACGAAAATCAAATTTAATCTGCAGAGAGTAACATATGAAAGAAAATAGAAGGATGCCTTCAAAGAAAGAGACTGTGAAATCAAAAGCATAGTCCGGAATTCCCTTTTTAGTGAAAGAATTGAATATATAGAATGAGTTAATAGAAATCTGAAATGCGCTAACCTGATATCATTTGAAACTGTTTGCCAAAAATTATAACAAATAAAGTAAATTATTCAATATTTAACAATCTTTTATTAAAATTACTTTGTAAATGTATAATAATTTTCTGTTATCTATGAATACATAAGTGCTTCAAAAATAAAGCTATTTCAGATATTAACAGTTTAAAAAATATACTATTTTGCTATAAATAAAATTTTTCATAAAACATTTTTTAATAAGAGAAAAGTTAAATCAATGTAAATGGGTGAGAAAATAACCAGATAGAAAAATATTCAGCTTCGACTATTTTATTCTGCTTTCTGAATGCGATCCAGAACAGTACCCTCATGTCCAAAATTAAGGTCACAAACATAAAATCTCTGAAAACTAATGAACTATTCACTGTGTTCCCACGAAATTTTGCACACAGATATATTACAATAGGAGGATACAATAGGAGAAAGGATATAGCAATATGGAAAAGATTTTAATTGTGAATTAAGATATAGGATACATAAAGAATGTTAAATCACGAATCAGAGATAAAGCATTTAAATCAGGAAAAGTCTGTCTAGTACGGAGTGTGACCACCGAGTACCATTATAAAAGTCTCACAACGAGTTCTCATACTGTTTATGAGTATCTCAATAAATGTTTGTGGCAACAAAGCCCATTCTTCCAATAGCGCTTTTTAACTCTTGGGGGATCCTGGGAGGGCGTTACGCTGTGTTTAATGGCTCTTCCTAGACCATCCCAAACATGTTCAATAAATGTACTGAGATCCACGTAAATGGTTGAGAAAATAACCACATTAAAAATATTTTGCCTCGACAGTTTCGCTGAATCTGATCCCGCAAAGTATTTTGTATGAAAAGTACCATACACTTTCATTAGCAGACGAATTAAATAAATTTTATATTGCATTTATTTTAATGGTACTTAAGTCCCGTCAGAGCATAAAGGGTTAAGTATGTAATAAGATGAATGATACTATACATGGGATGAAAATAACTATTTTTTCAGCTCCCCTAAATTTGATACATAAATATTAAAAAGGAATTCTTAAATCGTTATAAGACTAAGAAATAAAAGTATCGAAGATTGATATGCATTTAAAAGAGAAATATCAGCTTAATAGTAGTTTAAAATTAAATGCTATAGAAAATTCAACTTTAAGAGTTAATATCAATCGCGATAACAAGACGATTCTAGAATTCTTATTAAACTGGATATTCAGGGTTTGAATAGAGAAAATCTATTGTTAGTGAAAACTATTGTACGAATCCTTTTATTAATGTGAGTAATATTTGAAGTAATCATATAACTTTAGAGAGAAGAATTAAAGAAACATTTTCAATACGCAAATTTATTCTCACTTTTATCAATGCATCAGAATTATGTATTTATTAGATTTTTCTATTTCTTTCCATTTCATTTACAATTCTGTTTCTGAAACAGTAATGGTATATTTATGAAACATTCAATATCCTCCTAAAAATGGGAGCTCCATAATTTTCGTTTATGTTGTGATTAATTATTTTTATTTTAAACTTCAAAGGCTTAAACCAGTTTCATTAAAAACAAAAATAACGATACTTTAGAATAACGTTTAAGTGTCACTAACAAGTCCCTTATTCTGAATAATTTATGCCATACATTACCACAATTTGATTTAGTTTCGAAACGAAATCGAACGCGCTTACGATACATTTTAAATTCTTTCTTTTTTCTTTTTTTTGAATTTCATGTATTAAAAAGGATTTAGATTTTTTTTAAGCTATTAAATAAAAATAGTTATTTTTCTTAAAAAACAATAAATCAAATAACAATACAAATAATCAATAACGAAATGGGAAAAAAATACCCTGTATTTTATATCTTCAAGAATAGAAGTTCTATTATTTATCGTATAAATTCAAAACTATGGTTGAAACATCAACGTGCAATTTCTCTCATTACATTGCTTTTCAAAATGCTACTGCAAGATTTTAAAAATAATATAATGTAAACATACATAAATTATAATATAGAGCCGGGACGTCGAACCTATGGCACAAGTGCCATAAATGGCACGTTGCTTTTTTTTTTTTTTTTTTTTTTCCACTACATACATTCGGCTTCTACATCAAAGTAAAGTAGAATTTCACAAAACGCATTAACTAATTTCAATGTTTTCTCTGTTTTTCTCAATTCGATTAGTTCGATAGGTTGTTACAGATTGAAGAAACTGAAATATAGCTTAATGTATCTCAAACTTCTAATGTATTAGCACACAAAATTTTAAGAATAAGAGAGAATTAGGAGATTATCGCAAAAAAAAAAAAAAACATATATATATATATATATACAGGGGCGGGGAATTTTTAGAAAATCTTGTCAGCTAAGGATTTATTTTACCCGCCAGCAAAATGCAATTACATTGCCACAATAAAATTTACATGACTGCAAAAATAGTTGATTACTATTGCTACTAATACATTTATCACATATATTTTTCACCCTGTAAAATTAAGAAATATACACAGGAGAGAAAATTTTAATAAAGAATACAACTTAGTACCGAGTTTAAATCGCAGTAATTTGCAAAGTTATAAAATATAGCTAACTAGTCAAAAAAAAAAAAAAAAAAAGTTTTGGCATGGAGTTTTTTAAAGACTGCTTACAAATTCACTCGCCATGTCAGAAAATCTACTCGCCAGTGGTGATTAAAATGATGTATTTCCCCACCCGTGTATACATATATATATTTATGTATATGTATATATATATAATAAATTTTAAATCACAAAAATCACTCGCCAGTGGCGATTAAAATGATGTATTTCCCCATCCGTGTATACATATATATATATGCATATGTATATATATATATAATAAATTTTAAATCACAAATATATGAAGAAATTGATATATTAAAAGGCATTGTAAGCAAAAACGCTGATGCTAAAATTATAACAACTTGGAATTGAATTTCACACTCTAAAAGCTGTAGATACTGGCGCTTGTTTTTTTGACAAACTTTTCTGCGAGGCATTCTCTTCGGAAATAAAAAATATAAAAAATTCAAGTAAAAACACTTTGTCAAATTAATCCAATTCCGTTGCATTCTATTAAAAATAACCGTGTTCGAAGCTGTTATAAATTATTTGACATCAAAGATGAGACAATAGAAATAATAATTTAAAAATAAATTTCTAAAGTATCAGTATTTCTAAAGTATCAGTAATGTATTTGACATCAAAGATGAGACAATAGAAATAATATTTAAAAAATAAATTTCTAAAGTATCACATCAAATATTACCCATATTTTTTTATGCTAAAAACAAAATTTTGTGTAATTTGGACATTATTATTTGGTGCATTAAATTTTTTTATTGTTTGCACGTCATGATCGCGTAAAATACTTTTTTTGACAAATTTGGCGCGTTAAAAGTTTCGCCGCCCCTGATATAGAGGAAGTTCTGGTATAATGGAATGGACGGATAATATGGAATAATTTAACATCTGACGCATACTGTTTTGCAGTCAAGCATGAAACTATCAAATGACTTCGTAGTACTCTCATGAGGCACTGCGCTCAGTTCTGTTTGGATACATGTTGCTGGAGTGACGTGGTGAAATAAAATCAATTTTTGCAGTTTTTTTACAGGATAGTTCTATAAAATTCGTATTAATTATAAAAACTCGTGATGTTAAACAAGTTCAGTATAAAGTTGAACAGTTGTATTTATTGCTGTGCTAACCAGTTTTCCTTAGCCTGTTCCTCAGTTCTGTTTGGATACACGTGCTAGCCAGTTTTCCTTAGCCAGTTCCTTAGTTCTGTTTGGATACATGTTGTTGGAGTGACGCGGTGAAATAAAATCTATTTTGGTAGTTTTTTTACAGGATAGTTCTATAAAATTCATATTAATTATAAAAACTCGTGATGTTAAACAAGTTCAGTATAAAGTTGAACAGTTGTATTTATTGCTGTGCTAGCCAGTTTTCCTTAGCCAGTTCTTCAGTTCTGTTTGGATACATGTTGTTGGAGCGACGCGGTGAAATAAAATCAATTTTTGCAGGTTTTTTACAGGATAGTTCTATAAAATTTGTATTAATTATAAAAACTTGTGATGTTAAACAAGTTCAGTATAAAGTTGAACAGTTGTATTTATTGCTATGCTAGCCAGTTTTCCTGTATGCTGAATTGATGACGAGTGAAGAGGTTATTTTTTTTTTCAAGATAGTTAGTCAAGAAATATGTTATATAAACTAGACAACTGCTTCAAGACGATTCTAGTGTAGAAGAACATTGATTCCATCCGATGTATAATTTTAGATGGGCTTTTTATCAGGTTGTACACCAGAACAGGAAGATGCAGTGTGCCAGTTTTAAGGGGTCTCAGGACTCTTAAATCTTCAAAGTTTTCGAAATTTTAATTGTTTTAGATGTTAAACTCCTATATTTTCTGAACATGTTGATACAATTGTTTCCTTGAAATTTCCATTAGAGCAGAAGTTATGGCTTTTAGAATTATACCTGCTCAACAGCTGAAGCGAATTTTCCGAAACTTTGAAGTCATTTTTCTCCAAATGATATTTTGGGGAATAACGCGCAGGATATCTCAAAAATTTCTGAATATTTTTACATGAAATTTTGAAAACACATATTTCATGATAGTCTGTATAAACTGAATTTGAAATTCTCTTTTTATTGTTCAAAAAAATATTTTATAGGTGATTATAATGTTGAAATATAAAAAAATATATATATTAGCTAAAAATAACTTTGTATTAAAAATATAAAAATGGTTTAAATACAAATTTATTTAAGTTCAAGGTATTTAATATAAACTGAAATATAAGGAGGCACCAAAATTTTCATTCTAGTTGCAATATTGATTTTGCAATCCTGCGCGTAAGCTATTATACCAATTTTCTGCTTGTCAAATGTCTGACAGTTTGGAGCCCCCAATAAATACTAATTCTGTATCTTGCATTTATTTAAATACATGAAATGAAAGAACATACTTATATCTTTCATTCCAATAAAACTTTGTCTTTTAAAATTGCACACATTTTCAGATATTAAACTTTGAACAAAGTCTTTTTGTTTCATTTTTTCCAATTTTAAGACTCCTGAAACCCCTTAAAATGAAAATACTCAGAGAATGGAAGAGGGGAGGACTGAATATAATTACAGATGTGGGCTCATTTGGACTTTGAAAGTGCCGAAACAAGTTACTACATTTGTGTTTTTCTGAAAATGAAAACTATTCTTCAAAGAATGTGATGCAATTTTGATATACCTTGTAACCCTATTCCTTACTAACCGACTGCTTGCCATTACCCAGAAAGTGTAACTTTTTTTAATGCTAAATACTGATATGCGTTTTTTTCTTCCACTTTAAACGCATTAAAAATGTGTTCAGTAATAGTGAATGTTTCTTCTTTATTAACTTTTAATGTGTCGCAAACATTTTATGTTAACTTACAAATAAAAATGTAGATGGTAATCCATAATACCCCAAAATTCCTCTGTATTAAATGCAACTTTAGAATAAAAAACAGGATCCTTTTTATAAATCCAAAAACTTGCAAATATGACATACTATTACAATAAGTAGGAGTTTTGAGGTAAAAATAGTGAAAGATTCTGAAATATGTATCAGTATACAAATGTTAAAAGGATACTTTTCCGTTAACTGAACACCAAGTGCAAGTATTGACTCGAAAACCATGCCGACACTCTTTGACAATTTAATGAAAAGTAGTTATGAATGCTAATTTAGTTTGGAAATAGAAATGGTAATCATATTACTTAATAGATATTTTTATAAAAAGTACAACTAGCATACTGAATAGAAATTATCGAAGAAATTCACAAACAATACAAGTAATTAATTTTTCACTACACAGCTATTCTAATGTTGATGATTTCATTTGACATGCTAAATATTTTGTCATTGTCAGATTATCTGATATTTTGGTAGATTTCATAAGAAATACTACATATTGCAGTCATTACCATGGTGCGATTTGGAAAAATTCCTTCATAGCTTTTCATTATATGATACCAAGTACCCAACACCACCCCACCCTAAAAGATTTATATATATGTACATATATATATATATATATATATATAAGTATTTATGTATGTATTAAATTTTGTTCCGCACGTTAAAAGTCGAAATTATGCACGGATTGTCTTCAAACTTACCATAAACATTCAGATCGCTAATATCTCGGCGGGGATTGCAAATAGGTAAAATCGGTCCAAGGAAGTGGAAATAGCAAGGGGTTTTGTCAAAACAGAAAAAAAACATAACTTTTTAATTATAATACATATCAAATCAGTTTAAATTTATTATTTCTTCCAAAATAGGCCAAATATTTATGTATAACAGATTTTTAAAAGGGGTTCTAGGGGCGAAATAAATAGGGATTTAGGGCGAAATAAATCCATAACATCGTCAATTCTCAAGATATCAAATCCAATTAAATTTATTATAAATCGTCTTAATATTATTTACAATTTTTATATTGACAAGTTTTTGATAGGAACTACTCTTAACGCAAAAAAATTCAAAACGAAAACAAAAAGGGGTATGGGTGAGAAGAAAAAAATTCATAACTTCGTCAATTCACAAGATATCAAATGCGCTTATATTTATTAAAAATCTTCTTAATATTATCTACAACTTTTATATCGACAAGTTTTTGATAAGACCAAATCTTACAGCAAATACAAATTACGAATACATAGCGGTTGAAGGAAAAATTATCGCATTAAGATGATTCTCATAAAACAAACTCTTACAGAAAAATGAAATTAAAATCTCGACAAAAACAGCCAGATAAAATTGCTAAACTCAGTTTATCTCTAATCTTCGTTTAGTTTTTGTTGGTGAAATTAGTACTTTATTTCGAAATCTACCTGCTCCTCTAGGCCGAGCCGGAAGGGATTTTTTAAAAAATGTGAGTTGTGCTATAGAAATTTAAGTAAGGTATCTGCCTACGTTGGGAGCTCTTTAAAAAACATATAGATACAATATTGAATAAATACTAACATTTTTATTTAAATTGTAATACAGAATGACGAAAAAGCATAAAATTCTAGCAATATTTTCATAACCTTTTAAAAAATGGGAGGTTCTGCCATTTTTTTTTTTTTTTTTTTTTTTGCGAAATTTTATATTTACGCCATGCAGCTTACACTCAACTCAACTAAATATATTTCAATTTCCTTTGCATTGCTATTATCATACTGCTATTACACTTATATGTGCATTGAACTAGGAGTATTACAATATATTCAAAATTAACTGAATTTGTTCAAAATATGTCAAAAAATATATTTTTTTAATTAAAAATTACCAGGTTTTTTTATATTCGAGTACATATAAAATAATTACTATATCTAGTTTATTTAGTTTTCGATTACATTCTAGTTCAGAGCATAGTGTGTAATATGGAAAGCATCCTGACAAATTTTCACTAAAGTATGTTTAAAATATTTTATGTAATGAAGTTTATCGAACATGGTGATAAATGATAATTCGATTTTCCAGAAATCGCATTTAAAGCATTCTTTTATGTCTTTCAGATAACTACAAAATTAATCTAGAAGTATCAAGTAAGGCTTACTAGTGTTTTTATGTAAAAAATATATAAAAAGGATGCATAGAAACATTGTTTACATTTCTCCTGGCCTTTCTACACTCACTTCCGGTATTTGACTCATTACTTCCTGTTTTTTAAATCGAACATAACTCCTCTTCTAGAAATCATAGAAACAAAATTAAAACAGATTTGGTATCGTAAATCTCTTTCTAATAAAAAATCGAAAATTCTCACTAAAACGATCATTTTAATGTACGCAGCTACTTTAAGTATCTCTTACATTACGTCTCTTTAAGTATCTTAGTACGTTAAATCTGAGAACATGCATAAAAATTGGTGTTTGTAAACGTATCGAAATATATAAATCAAACAGCAGTTTTATAATAAATACACGAATTTTTAAAGCAAGTTTGTATGTGTATTTATTCGTCCTTTGGCAAACTGCGCTATTTTAGTACTCCAAAATCTGGGATATATTATAATATATATTCTATGAACAAATATCAAAATATGAATAATACATTTGCCTTGGAAAGATTTAACCACAGAGCATTTCATCATTTGGCAATGTCAAATTATGTAAACACTATCGAAATGTTTAAAAAAAAAATCTCCTATTGATCGAAAAAGTTTGTAAAAACATTGAATGATTTCTATTAGTGAATCGAGGCATTTTTTTTTTTTTTTTTTTTTTTTTTTTTTTTTTTTGTAATAATTTAAAAAAGAACTCTTTTTTTTATTTATGTCGTCTTGTAAGGATCGCAAATTACGGACACACGTTTTTATTATTATTATTATTACTAACAAAAGCATTCTTTTAACCACGTTTTAACCTTAGAAGAGAATGTGCACTAACGTTGTTCTCATGTGTATTAAGGCTGTTCTCAAACCCTCATGCTGTTCTCAAAATTTACTGTCTACTTTCTTAAACTTTTTAAATTCATTTTTATTCCCAAACATGCCCAATTGGCAAGTGCTCTTAGTCAGAAAGTATGTAATCGAACTATTTTGATAAAAGCAGAAATTTTTTCAGAAAAAACTGTCAAACATTGTATTTTGAACCATATTTCCGGACGCGACATCTCAGGAAAGAGAAAAAAACTGCCATGCTGAAACAATAACTACTTAAAACTCAAGGTATTATTCATTTATTACAAGTGAAAAACATAGTTTGGTAGAAACCACTTCTATAATAATGCCTGAAAGTATCATGCGTTTATACGCTCTGTCATCTAATGATCAAATATAGAAAATAAGAAGAAATGTACCCAGTTAAACTTATGGCATTGAGCTTACAAGCTATTCTCACTAATTGTATATTATACTCTTATTTAACAAATAATGCCCTCGAAAAATAAAGAAATGGGCAAAGGACCCATTTAGCTAAATCAAGGGTGGATTAACTTACCTATCTACCCATTTACACTTTACCAATGAACCTCCAAATCTAATAAAGGAAAGCGCCTTATCAGAATAAACTGATGTACCAAATTTAAAGGAAATCGAATAACTCTACATGAAAAAAACCATTTATCTAAATTAAGGGTGGGACTAGCCTCCCATTCACCCCTTTATACTTAACAAATGAACCCTCAAACCTAATCAGGGAAGTGCCTTATCAGAATGAACCTATATACTCAAAATGTAAGCAAATCGGATATTTCTTTCAAGAATTATTGCGTTATGTACATACATACGTACATACAGAACCTACGGGCACATTAGCTCTCGGCTTCGATAGCCTGTAAGCTAAAAATAAGGCAAATAAAAATATGTGGTTACAAGAGCACTACGAACTCTTTTAAACCATATAATTCATTTACTATGGATCTGAATATAATCTGGAGTTAACCTTTGCATGCATTTCCGACAAAGTGCTCTGTTCATTATATAAGTAACATATTTTGGTACTTGTTAGTTATCCCGTCGACCAATTTCGCCAAATTATATAAATCGCCAAACCACTCGAAAAATTATACAAATTGACAAAATTTTTATTTTAAATAACGAAAACACAAATAAATTGGTATAACATTAATAAAAATACAAATAAAACGTCGAAATAAAAATCATTTGATGACGTAAACTCGTGTTGTCAAGTGAATGTGACATTTACGATCAACTATTATTGGCATTTAATCTTACAATTTGGCGACAGTAATTTGGTCGACGGGATAACTAACAAGTACCCATATTTGAATAAAGGATTACTCCGCATATAAGGTATTATATCGTTTAATCATCTCGTAATTACACGTGGCTTTCGAAAATTTCTTTTATTTTAATTTGTTGTGGTAATTCTATAGATTTACATTATAATTTGTATAGAATATATTTAAACGCAATCAGTTATGTTTAAAAACTTATTATTATTAAACAGAAGGAAATGGGCCAAGACAAAATCACAAATAACAATATAACTATGTGAAATAAGCTAAAAGAAAAACGTAGTTTTTAAATAAATACAAAAATAACTGCAACAGCTTTATTTACTTCTATTGGATTTAGTTAAAATAAAAGTGTTACTTTTTTATTTTGAAAACGAGTTAATAAACAGCTTTTTACAAATCAAAGTACTTATTCTAGTGTAATTAGAAGTTTATTTATTTTCATTAACCCCTTAATCATCGCGGTTTTCATTTTACGTGCATTTTCCCCTGTTTGTATTGGGCGCAACGATTAATAAAGGGATATAATGGATTAATATTATTTTAAGTTTTCATGCATTTTCCCTAAAACTAATAACAAATTCTAAAAATAACTGAATAAATTTATTAGAAAAATTTCCTTGTCAAATAAATAAATAAAAAACGAAATTAATAATTTGAAAAAAATTCAGTAAATATATGTTATTTGTCTATAAATAAAAATGAATTATTTTATTTATTTTTACAAATTTCTAACCAGCTGTTTCTCCGGGTAAGATAATGCTTTTCTGCGGTTTTTCACTACTTATATAATTCATATGATATATAAATAAATATATGTGAGTTTGTAAATATTTTCAAAATAAAATTAATTTTGGTATTATGACAACAACTGCGTCAAAAATGTCGTCAATTATACTAATTTACAACAATCCACATTTTTCGAGCTTATAATAAAGATAATACCATTATAAACAAGATAATAATAAGAATAGACCTAACTTGGCGACATAATATGAAAACTAAGACGTATTTTTCTATAAACCAGTAACATTGTGTTTGAGGGAAACTTAAAGGACTACATATCAGATAAACACCAAAAACTATCAACTAAAAGCTCTGTGGCTATATGAATCCATGAATGATCTGGGTCGGCTGTCCTGGGTCTGGGTCCCATCTCTTATTTTCTTGACACTATTGCGGAGGTGCTAAACTGCATATCTCCTGCCAGGTGGTCAACCTAACGCGAGACCCTCGGCGTTTAGTTCCCAAGCAAGCTTAGGATTCATTTTATTGACCCCGAAGAGATGAAAGGTTGAGTGAATTTTGTCCAGCCGAGAGTAAAACTCTCGACCTGCAGCGCAGCAGTCAGATGTTCTGACCAGTACACAACTGTGCTTCCTCCAAACACTACGAGAAAATTAAAAATCAAGTTTTTGAATCAAAGAATATAACAGAATCAAGTCTACATGAACATGGTTTGATTTCGGTTTAGGTTTATATCTGAATATCAAGAATAGACAGTTTAGAAAGAACTGGCAAAATAATTTAGCACAGTTCTCTAAATATTTTGAAAAGTCATCTCTTCTAAAGGAGATCTGCGATGCTATTTTGAAGGCTACATTTTTTCAACAAGATAATGATAAAAATCTTACCTCTCAAATTGTACAGGAGTGGCTTCTATACAATACTCTCCAAAAGAAGTTTTAAAATACTCCCAATTATAAGATATTAATCCCACTGAGCAATAGTGAGAATTCTTCGATCGATAAATTAAGAAATAAAACATTAACAATTAGAATATCCTTAGTGGAGAAAGGAATGAAAATATTATCTTTTGTTAATTAAAATTTCGTGAATTCACTGATATTAACAGAAAAAGTATTCATAAAAGCGATGGTGTTGTAACTATAACTATTTTATAATTTTCGCAAAAAACAAAATGTAAAAATTACCATTTTTCGCCTTCTTTGTTCTTTTTATGTATTTGTTTTTTATGACATGCTTTTCATATCATTAAAAACTATTCTCTCCTCTCACTTCAAATATTTGAAATTTTGTCATATTGTACATTTTAAAATAAAATTAAGATTCCTAGTTATTAAAATAAATTATAGTTTTGAATGTAAAACTAGACGGATGGACCAATACCAAAACTTTCTTCTGTCTTACACATGTTAATACTTCAAAATTTGCTAGCACAGTGCCAAAATTAAATTCCAATCTGTGTCTATCAGGAGGATTCTAAAGATATAAAATTTCCTGCATTAGTTCTTGGGATATGACTATGCTAAAATCGTGCAAATCATGCAAAATGCAGCATAGCAACTCCACCTGTTCGTGGTTTACACCAGAACCAAATGAGCAAAATCTTATGTCAACGTCTAACGGAATATGAAGTTTGATGAAAATATCCGTGCATTAGTTCCGTGTTCCAATTAGTTCATTAATTCGTGCATTTGAGTTAGAGCTGTTGCAAAAATCGTGAAAAATCCAACATAATAGGGCCACCTATTGGGCGTTTTGACACGAAAACTTAATCAACAACAACTTGTGTCCCTTTCTTGTGTAAACATCAAATTGAATCTGATGTTAGATGAAAATTCTTGCATTAGTACTTGAAATAGAGTTATTGGTGATATCGTGAATAATGCAGCATAGCAGCGCCACCTGTAGTATACACCAAAACATATTCAGCATCAATATTTATCAAGGTATACTTTAATCTGAAATTTGATGAAAATTCGCGCATTAGTTCTTGAGATAGATGTATTACGAAAATTGTAAAATAAATACACCATAGCAGCACCACCTGTTGAGCGATATACACCAAAAACCAATCAGCACTATTTTATATCAAGGTCTAACTGAATCTAAAGTTTTGTGAAATTTCGTGCATTAGTTCTTAAAATAGAACGCCCACAAAATTTTTGTCACATACAGACAGACTCACAGACTGACATTTACTAAAAAACATTAAATCGTGTTCAGGACCTTCTAAAACGTATAAATCCATCGAAAACCGTAAGTCGAAATTTTTCACGAACCTAATAATTTCTTCTTGTAAAAATAGAAGAAAGTAAAAATGAAAATTTTTTTCCGTGACGAAATATCTTAAGAAATGTCATCACGCTAGCGTTTATGAATAAGTTTGTGTAAGGGCAATAAAACGAAGTAGTATTTTCGTATAATAAAAAAAGAAAACTTGATTAAACCATGAAGCAACGAAACCACATGACCATACAAATAACTCAACCATGAAATTCTGTAAATTATTTTTTACATCTTTTACAGAAAATTAAATGTTTCTTATTAGATTATGAATAATCATTAAAGTAGTAGATATCATTTATCAATATCGTCAACAGTGGGCAGTCTTTTAATAATTTATACTGAAATTCCAAAACACAAAATGAATCACAAGCATATACTTTGGTTGCAATCAGTAGCATCGGTGCCATATCGGGAGCTCAGTTTGACTGCTTTAATAGTTCTTCTCTATTATCTTGACATTATAAAAGTACGAATATACATATATATCAATTAGATAGATTATAACACTGAAACATACCGCATTTATAACATTATAATTCAAATAGGGATCGTGTTCGAAGAAAATAGCTGTTAAGACAAATGTAAGGAACACATAATGTGTTCGATCTACATATAACTGTTACATTAAAAATAGCAATTAAAACCTTTGTGCAGGAATATTAAAAAGCAGTAAACCAACGTTTAAAATGCACAAATAATGCGTGAAAAGCAGCAAACAGCTGTTTCGAATCTACAGCGAGATTCTTCTTCAGTGCAAGATTGGGAAAAAATAACAACGTGCTAGAAAAAGCAAGGCTCAGCCTTGCTTTTTCTAGCACGCTGCTTTTCTCGAATTATTTGTGCATTTTAAACGTTGGTTTAGTGCTTTTTAATATAACAGTTATATTTCATATGCGATAGATTAAAGTGTTTATGTTTATAAAAATTTTTATTATTCTGAAAACGTCCATTATGATTTTTTTTTTATCCGAGAAATTTTTTTTTAATGCGGAATCCTGTGTGATTGCACCTGCCGCAAATCCCTAAGCACGGATCTGCCTATTCTTGAAAGGCACCGGTATATATCACTTAATTTTATTCCCAAAATGTCACACTGGCAACAGAATTTAGGAATTAAGTTTTGCTTTGAATAATGTACGTGAAAAAAATATTTTACTTACTTTCATATAAATTTGTTCATAAATCCCGGTGTAAATCATATATTTTAAAATTTTAGCAACAGAAGTACTTTGCCCCTGAAAGGGTTAATGATGTTATTGAATTTATTTCTGTTATTTTCATATTTATTTAGTAACAATATCGGATTTTTATTTAACTGAAGTTTTTCTTTTCTTTTAAACAAAACTTTCTTGCAAATAAATCACATATGAATATATAAAAATCTTTTAAAAATATAAGTATAAATGTATATCTTAAATTTGAAATTGTATTTTTTAAAATAAGATATTCGATTTATTTCATATTTCTAGTTTAATATAATAAAATATACATATATAGGCACATCGGTGTTCTAAAAATCTTCAGATGTTTACATCTCAACGAATTTAAAAGCATTTACGTGAACCTTCCTCTGCGTACATCATTTTTCATTTGCATGTTCTGGCTGGAATTTCCATTGGTGATTGATAATGAAGAAAATGTGCACCCTAGAACAGGTGCAACGCAAAAGCTTCAGTTGAAAATGTTCCTTGAGCATCTCACGAGATCTACGGGGTCAGCAAATAGGTTACGAGCGTGAGAGTTTCCATACTGCACAAGGAATCCGGTTCGGTAAATTCGTACCAGAAGCGAAGGTCGTTGGCGTTTAAGGTTTTGATGTAATAGTTTAGGAAGAGTAAGAAATGATTTAAGGTAATGAGGAAATAATTATCCGAATTTATATTTAGTTGCAAAATAAGATAATAGCATAAATAAATATTTAGTTGCAAAATAAGATAATAGCATAAATAAACCCAGAATTTACATTAGAAAGCAAAATTATGTATGTGAATAACGCGGACGTCATATTTACGCTGGCATCACCTGACCAATATATTTCGTTTCTATTGCAGGTTTTTAACTTCTAACCGTTGCATAATTTCAAGTTTTACAGCGTCAAATAGGAAAAATAGTGTTTTTTCAAATCCAGTTTGTCTGAACTGTATCTTGATTTACTGTTTTTTTATGAATTTAAAAATAATTTTGCAGCATGATAAGAAAAAAAAATCTATCTCTATTTCATGGATCCAAATTACAAATGAATTACACGTTTACATTCAATACAATACAGGTATCTCAATAGCTGTTTCCGGATAATGTATCAGAAAATCACGCTTGGATTTTATTTTCCTTTTCAGAATAGAATAAATACTTTTTTTCTCGCAGCGATATTTGAAATCTGCGGGCATAGCGGGAAATTTACAAATTTAGCTTTTGACTTCAAATGCGGAGCACAGCTACATGAGATATGTACTTATATGGTGAATCATTAAATTCCTATTTTTTGATAAGCGTGCTTCTAAAAACTTTCTTTGCATACCTCCTATGCCCCTCCCAAATTTTAGTTTAAAATTAAAATAATAATAATAATACACATATGGCGCATTCTCACAATCTTTTGACTTTCATGTCCCTGAATAATAATTTTTTATTTAATACACTTTTTGTGTTTTTTTTTCATATAATGGGGAACATCCCATTGCATGATTGCACAACAATATTAACGAGATAAATAAGTTTTGGACGATGTTGGGGGTCCAAATACCTGGAAAACTCCTATACCGTCCCGTGTTCCTGACGCTGATTTTTAAGTTTGGAGCTGTCTGGATAAAATTGTTTCAATAAAAATAATTCGATGTAAATTTTTTGTGAAACGGGAACTATTGTTTTATATAAATATGTAGCTAAAAATTAACCTGCACACATTTTTTAGGGTTGTTGTTATTTTTTTAAACTCTGTCCCTGGGTTTTAGATTCCTTACCATCCTTACCATTCTAAAATTATACAAAAAATCATTTCAGATACAGTCACAGAATTTTTTTCAAGTTTTTTCTCATGCAGAAGTGTGCTAGAGAACTAATGCCTAAAATTATTTGGCAGGAAATTTACTGTAGAATTTAAATCAGCATTTAAATATCAATTTCAAGCATCGTGGCTTTATTGGTAGTCACACCGTCCCCAAGGTTTATTCCTGCACTTTTCGAGGTAAATTAAAAAAATAATTAATTTAATGCAATGTTAACAGCTGTTTCTAAAAATCAATGAACATTGTAGCTATCACTTAGTCTAAACATGGTTTTCCTAAAAATAGGTGGTAATTTTCCTTACCGTTCCATCCTTACCGTCCCTTTTTTTACCATTTCGTCCCTTTTTTCCAATACCATCCCCTTTTTTTACCTTACCGTCCCTTCTTTAACACCCCTTTAAGACAATGTTATACAAAAATTCTGTACTAAAAGTACTACATTGTTATTATTTCTTATTTGAATGTCCTGTGGGTACTATGACAAATTCATTATAGGTAAAAATTTAGAAGAAAATAAAAAGTTATAGGGGTAAAATGGTAAGAAAATTAAACTCGCAAGTTTAACTTAAACCTCAGTTAAATAAAACATTTTTCGCTGCTGACCATTTTTTCTTTATTTTGAATCATTAAGGCATTCGTCTATCAGATTTAAATGTTATTTTAGAAAGTTTAATTTTATCAGATTTTTTTTTCTCTAAAAGTCAAAAGATTTTGAAAATGCCCCACATATATTTTAAAAGAGTGGCTTGATAGATTTTTAAAATTAAAGTAAAATGTTTAAAACCTTGTTTGTTTGTTATTTTGCTCACTAACGACCAGATAAATTATAATTTAATGTAGTTTGTTGTTTACTGTTAGTACAATCTAATGATAACTGCCATTTAAAAATGCATAGTCAACTTTTCTTTCCAAAAACCAACAAAAATAATCTTAATTTAAATTGGCATTACACCATCCTTCCTTAATTGAACGCAACATATCTCTTGAACGGTTTAACATTTTTACTTGAAAATTTTACAGTTTATATGTTATACATAATTCCTTCTACACTCTTCATTTCATATCAAAAAGCCATGAGACAAGAAATTATCACATTGGTTTACATATTTAATAATATAAAATCTAATCTATATATATAAAAGAAAGTCTGAATTTCGTATTAATCAACGCGCAGCCTAAACTATTGAACCGAAAATTTTGAAAATTTGCGTAAAAATACTTCTTATGACATAGAGTGCCGCTAAGAAAGGATTTTCTAAAATTCCACCCCTAAAGGGGGTAAAAAATAGAACGAACTTTAAAAAAATTCCTTAAAAATCTGATTTTATAGTTATTTTTCAAACAATAACATATTTAAGTGTATTTTTGTATGCTGAATCGATTGGTAATAACCAAATTCTTTTAAGTCCAGTAGTTCGCGAGATTTTCATATTATTCTAATTTGGCGATGTCTTTGGCGCTAAAACCTCAAATTTTCAAGTGATAATTTCCAAAAATATGTCCGTTACTATAACAACGGAAAAATTTAAATTGGGCAATTTTCATAATCAATTCTTTTGGTTGAATAATTAAAACAGCTATATGAGTTAGGTAAAAAAATTACAAACGCCTCGAAACTGAAATTTTTAAAAACTGGTACTTTTTAACTGGCGCCATTTATTTCAATCCTAATCGTACAAAGTATTTTTATTGCAAACTGTGCCAAACATTAAGATTTGCTATTTATTGAACGTGAATATTTTTTTATTAGTATTTAATTGTAGCAAAACATCTTAAATTGTTATTTTTCGAAAATAAAAATGTCAATGTCAATAACATTTTTATTTGGACACGTCAATTTGTACAATTTGGCGTGTGTTGGGGCGATTTATGTAATTTAGCGAAATTGGTCGACGGGATAACTAACAAGGAAGGTCTCCATACAGGGCATACTCAGAATATATTGAAAAAAATGCTAGTGAAACTACTCATGTATGTAATAAGGGATCAGTCAAATTTACGGAATTGCAGGAATTTCAGTAGAAAGTATGTAAAAAAATAATATACTTTCGAATATTTGGCGCGAAAATACGAAAGTGACACGCGATTTGGCGAGCAGGATTTTTCCTCACCAAAAGCAAACGATTTTAATGCATCTGAAAATTGTTTATTAATTATTTTTTAGAATGCACGGTTTTTAATGAATCTAAACTTAATCAATGATAGAGGTTATTATATATATATATATATATATATATATATATATATATATATATATATATATATATATTATTACATATATATGTTGCTTGTTGCTATACAGTTATTTAATTTTATCACCGTAAAAATATGTTCTATGCTTTGGAATTTGCAAATATCTATTTTAAGTTATAGTCAGCTGACATTTGATTGCCATAATAGATTTCCATATCAAAGACGAAGTCGTTTCCATAGCAACAGAATCAAATCGACAGTACTCTATCTGACTAATTTTTGAGCTTGAAATAATTTAAATCAATTTAAATTTTGCTTTAAATCGTAAAATATGATATTTAAGTTTTATTATAAATTCATATCGATATATATGAGAAACTGTAGTGAAAACAAACTAAAAATGACAAAGCTGTATTTAAAAGAAATTAAAAATGACAAAACTAAAGTTATTTAAATTAAACTTATATAAACAAATTCAACATAAAAAGTTTTTTCCTACATAAAAGCGTATTTTTTTTCATCGCCAACCGGTGATAAATCGCCAAATAAACGAAAATTTCGTTATTTTTTTACGGACACTGTATCGGGATTCCGCCAAAATTTTTTTTATAAACATATATATCCACATGAGAAGAACATTCTGTAATTTTTTCAGATTTTTCTGAGTATGCCAGTATGGAGACCTTCCTTGTAAGTAGTACCTTGATTTTTATTGATTTAAAAAAAAATAGTTCATGAAAGTCTGTAATTTTCAAATGTTATAAATTTTAAATGTATATTTTTGTATGAACAAAATAATTTTTTTTAAATGTTTCATTTCATTTTGCGCTAATTATTATGATTGGCGATGACGATGTAGGCAAAACGGAAAAATACCAAAACAGTTACCGATTTTATTAAAATGCAAAGAAAAAAGCTTTAATAAGAAATAAATGTTCTAAAACGGAAATATTTAATATAAATGTGAAAGCAATGTTTGTACTACTTAAAAAAAAGTTTTCATTTTCAAAGCGTTAAATTAAAAAAATGTTTTGCAATCTGTCACCTGCTCCTGTTTAAAAAGAAAAAATGGGAAAGCTCCATTTATGTTAGCCGTACACAAATCTCACCAATAGCATTTTTTAAATCGCAAATACCAGCTCTTACATTTTTAATCATCATCGTCAACTATATCTATAAAACGAAAATTCTTATTTCATCCCGATTGACTATAACTCAGGTTCTACTGAACCGAATTTTGTAGAACTTATATTGTTAGGTAATTTGTTTCAGAAGTGTTTTAATGTAAAAAAAAAAAAAAAAAAAAATATTTCTACGCTGCTTAGTGATAGCTATGGGAGTTTTAAAATTAGGTGAACCCGATTATGAAAGATTACCTTTTATTTAAAGTTGTACTGAATGGATTTTGATGCTATGCGGAAAAGTTCTCAGTGGTGTAGTAAAAAACTAGAGGATGTACGCTATATGCAGACAGTAATATATTAGAGAATATATATGATATTGCTATGGA
Organism: Maratus speciosus; assembly: GCA_963932465.1. Classification (NCBI taxonomy): domain Eukaryota; kingdom Metazoa; phylum Arthropoda; class Arachnida; order Araneae; family Salticidae; genus Maratus; species Maratus speciosus. The sequence continues at coordinate 331,984,163 of OZ010786.1, forward strand.
AGGTGTGCAGAGTTTCTTAAAAAATTCAGAGGGTATATAACGTAGGCCTACCCCTACATCCCTGAGAGTTCTATAATCTGGTTAATACGATTATGAAAGATATATTTAAATTTAACTATCTATAATATATATGAAATGCAAAGAGAAATTTCGTTCCGGCCGCTTAGAACTTGAGTTCTGCTGAATATATTTTTCATGGGACTTACATTGTTAGATATTTTTTTCAGAAAAGAGTTTAGTATATCATATCGTTCCATGTGGCTTGGTTAAATGATTATGGGGACAAGTTAAAATCAGATGAACAGGATTAAGAAAGGTAGGCTTTTCTAAACATTCTGCTGAATAGATTTTGATGGGAACTGTTAGACCGGGAGGCAACAGAACAGACAATTACCTCATCGTGTTCACGGCTGAAATTCCAGAATTAATTAAAATTCGATTCGAATATTAAAACGCAATTGGTCTGCCTGCCAAGTCATATCTTGGTGGAAAACACCTGAAAACCCGATTTTAGCAGTTGATTCATGGGTTTAGCAATGTGTTTTCCTGCACCCAAAGGAATGAAAACATGGAAAACTGGGAGCAGGAAATCACAATAATAAACCTACAAGTCAACCTCTAAAATCAGGTTTTCAGGTGTTTTCCACCAAGACATGACTTGGCAGACCAATTGCGTTTAAATATGCGGATAGAGTTTTAACTAATTCTGGAATTTCAGCCATGAACTCGATGAGGTGATTGCATGTGCTGCCCCCTCCCGATCTATGTTAAACAGATAATTTTTAGGAAAGGTTGTGGTACATTTGATTGTTTAAAAGATTCTGCTAAGTGGAATTCGGTGGAACTTGCTCGGTTAGTTAATTTTTCAGGAAATGTTTTAGTAGAAAAAAACCTAACGTTCTCGGTTGTTTGTTTATAGTATTTTGGTTGAATGTTCTAGAATCAGGTGAACCCAATTATGAAATATTAGCCTTTTTAATAGGCTCTGTTGGACGGATTCTGATAAGAATTGCATTGATAAATTTTCAGAGGAAGGGTTTTAGTACATTACATATTGTTCTATTGTACTTTACGAAATCCTATTGTAAAGGATCAACTCGCATGATCGAATTCACAGATATATTTCGTTTCATTCAAGGTTTGTTTAGAAAAACAGACCAGCGTAGCGGGCGAAGGCTGCTAGTCTATATATATATAAGAAAGTCTGGATTTTGTATTAATCAACGCACAGCCAAAACTACTGAACCTAAAATCTTGAAAATCGGGGTAAAAATACTTCTTATGATATAGAGTGCCGCTAAGAAAGGATTTTCCAAAAATCCACCCCTAAGGGGGGTAAAAAAGAGAACGAACTTAAACAAATTCCTTAAAAATCTTATTTTATAGTTATTTTTCAACTGATAACATATTTTGGTGTATTTTTGTATGCTGAATCGAATGGTACTAACTGAATTCTTTTAAGTTCAATAGTTCGAGAGATATTTCATATTTTTCTAATTTGGCACTATCTTTGGCGCCAAAACCTGAATTTTTCAAGTGATAACTTCTAAAAACTCATTCCTTTAATTCTGTTACTATAGCAAGGGAAAAAATTTAAATTGAATAATTTTCTAACCAATCCTTTTGGTTAAGTAAAAACAACTTCGTCAATTAGAAAAAAAAATTCAAACGTCTCAAAAACTAAAACTAAAGAAAAAAAAAAAAAATGCTACTTTTTCGTTCTGATTTTCGTCGCGATACCATGCCAAAATGTATGGTATTGCGCCATTTATTTCAACCCTAATCGAGCGAACGTTTTTTATGGCAAACCGTGCCACACATTAACATTTACTAATTATTGAACGTGGATATTTTTATGCAGGAATTTTTAATGATGGAATTTATTTTATTTCATCATAATCTCGCAAAACTTTTTAATTTGTTATTTTTTGAATAGAAAATATTTATTACTGATACTGATATAGATTTTACCATTTCGCAGTTATCTGATGGTGAGGAAGCTACAATAAAATTATTTCAGAAGTTAGGAATTATACATATAAAAATGTTTTGTTCAAAAAACCATGAATGTCTTTATTGAAAGAATGAAATGTTTACTGCAATGTGAGACATACGTATTACGTACGCCATGCTTCAGTAGTAAAAGACATTGACAATTTCAAGACTGCTGTTTAAATTGACTATATTTTATTTTTTGCAAAATATTTATTTATTCTTATATTTTAAGTATTTATTTTGGTACCCGTTGACCAATTTCGCCAAATTATATAAATCGCCAAATTATACAAATTGACGCAATTTTTATTTTAAATAACGAAAGAACAAATAAATTAGTATAACATTAATAAAAATACGGTACTTCTTAGTTATCATGTCGCCCAAATTACTTTCGCCAAATTGTAAGATTAATTGTCAATAATGGTTGCCATTAATTAATTAATTGGGTACTTCTTAGTTATCCCATCTACCAAATTACTATCGCCAAATTGTAAGATTAAATTCCAATAATGATTGCCATTAATTAATTAAATGTAAGATTAAATGCCAATAATGGCGAATAATTCGACGTTTTATTTGTATTTTTATTCGTGTTTTACTAATTTGTTTGTTCTTTCGTTATTTAAAATAAAAAATTATGTCAATGTGTATAATTTGGCGATAAACATGGCGATTTATATAATTTGGCGAATTTGGTCGACGGGATAACTAAGAAGTACCATTAATTGTAAGATGAAAGGCCAATAATGGCCAATAAAACCATTAGTTCGACGTTTTATTTGTATTTTTATTAATGTTTTGCTAATTTATTTGTTCTTTCGTTATTTAAAATAAAAAATTATGTCAATGTGTATAATTTGGCGATAAACATGGCGATTTATATAATTTGGCGAATTTGGCCGACGGGATAACTAAGAAGTACCAAAAAGACATTTAAAAAGTCGAAATAAAAATCACCTGACGATGCAAATACGTGTAACTTGCTTAAAGTCAAGTGAATGTGACATTTACGATCAACCATTATTGCCATTTAATCTTATAGTTTGGCAATAGATTTTTGGTCGACGGGATAACCAAATAGTACCATTATTTTTATTGATTTTAAAAAATGGTAAGTCAAAGTCTGTAATATTCAAAAGTTATATTTTTTAAATGCTCATTTTTTTTATCAACTTTTTTTTTCAAATGTATCATTTCATTTTTGTGCCAAATATTACGCTTGGTGACAATGGTGTTTGCATAACAGGAAAATACCAAAACAGTTACTGATTTTATTTCAAATGTAAAGAAAAAAGGTTTAATGAGCAATAAATATTGTAAATATCACTATAACTCAGATTCTACTGAACAGAATTTTGTAGAACTTACACTGTTAAATAGTAAATTTGGTTTATAAATGGTTTAATGTAAAAACCATCATTCTAAGTTACTACGGGGATTCTAAAATTAGGTGAACTGGATTATGAAAGATTTCAAGTCAACTAATTAAATGCAAAGTAAGTTAGATAATATTTCAGGGATTTTTTCAATATTTATCATATCATTCTGTGTTGTTTAGTTACGGAGCTATGCGGAAGAAGTTCTCAGTGGTACAGTAAAGAAAATTGGAAGATATACGCTACAGAGATAGGTATACTAGAGAGTATATATGTTATAGTTATGGAAGTTGAGCTGAGTTCCTTAAAAGTTCAGGAGTGATGCAGTATATACCTACCCCTACCTCCCAGAGAGTTCTATAATCAGGTTAACGCGATTATGAATGTTATATTTAACTATCGCAATATATATATAATGTAAAGAGAAATTTCATTCCGGCCGCTTATATCTTGAGTTCTGCTGAATAGATTTTAACGCGACTTACATTGTTAGTTAGATAATTTTTCAGAAAAGGCGTTAGTATAAAACATAACGTTCTACGTTGCTTAGTTAAATAATTATGGGGAAAGTTCTAAATGAGATGAACCCAATTTTGAAAGATTTGCCTTTTGTTAAATGTTCCACTGAATGAATTTTTATGGGATTTAAACTGTTAATTAGATCATTTTTGGGAAGGTTTCGGTATATTTTCCAGTTTAAAAGAGTCTGCTAAGTGGATTTCGATGCAACTTGATCGGTTAGTTAATTTTTCAGTGAATGTTTTAGTATAAAGCACATATCATTTGCTGTTGCTTGGTTGTTAGGTTGCTTGATTGTAGAATTATAGATGAAAGTTCTAGAATCAGGCGAATCCAATTATTTTGAACGATCAGCCTTTTCAATAAGTCCAATTAACAGATTCTGGAGAGACTTGAATTGATAATTTTTCATGAACGTTTTTAGTATATAACATATTGTTCTATCGTTCTTTACCAAATCCTACACTAACAGATCAACTAAAGAAATTAGTCCTTAACAGTCTAAATTTTGTATGACTCAATAAAAGATAGCGTTATGACATCCATATTGCTTTCAGAAATTCGGTTGGATACTCCAGGTAAATGTTCATATTGTTTTAAAACGCATGATCAAATTCACAGATATATTTTGTTTCATTCAAGATTTCTTTAGAAAAACCGACCAGCGTAGCGGGCGAAGGCGGCTAGTAAACTATATATAAAAATCACTTCAAAACATTTAAGTATTTAACATTTGCTTTAAGTGATAAAAATGAATTTAAAATGCAAAAATACCTTCATTTATTCACATTCCACATGCTAGAATAATGAAACAATAATATAAAATAGTTCACGTTCACAAATATCCATTTTTATTTTTCTATCATTACAAGAAGAAAGGATTGGATTCGTGAAAATTTTGACTTCCGATTTTTGACGGATTTACACGTTTTAGGGGTCAGAGATCACGAAAAACACGTTTTTACAAGATGCCTGCCTATTAGTCTGTGACTGTCTGTCTGTATGAGACACAAATTTTGTAAGCGCTCTATCTCAAAAATAATAAATCTAATAAAAATTTATATTCAGTTAGTCATTGATATAAATTGGTGTTGATTAGTTTTTGTTGTAAATCGCCCAATAGGTGACGCTGCTATGATGCATTTTTCACGATTTCCGCAATATCTCTAACTCAAGAACTAATACACGGATTTTCATCTTCACATTTCAACTTCAGATTCAAGTAGTCAATGACATGGATTCGTGCAGTTTACGTTTTGGTGTAAATTGCCTTACAGGTAACGTTACTATGCTGCATTTTTCACGATTTATAGAATAGCTCTTCGAGAGATTCAGAATAGCTCTTTCTCAAGAATTAATGCACTTACTTTCATCAAACTTCATATTCACGTAGTCCTTGATGTGAATTTGTGCTGTGTATGTTTTGGTGTAAATGGCCCAAAAGGTGGCGTCGCTATGCTGCCTTTTTCTCGATTTCTGCAATAACTTTATCGCAAGAACTAAATGCACGAATTTTCATCCAACTCAGGATTCAGTTAGACGTTGAGACAAGTTGTTCCAGATTAAGTTTTGGTGCTAATCGCCCAATAGATGGTGCTGCTATGCTGCATTTCTTAGGATTTTCACGATTTTAACGATAGTCATATCTCAAGAACTAATGCACGGAATTCCATATCTTTAGAATCCTCACACTGCAAATAGAGGCGTCTTAAATTTAGACACATATGTGACTGAAAAAGAATTTCAGTCACTTAAGTGTCTGAATCTGAAAATTCAGACATAACAGACGTCTAAATTTAAGACACATAAATGTCTTACTATGATCATGCTATAAACGAACCGAGAAACATGTGTAAATTATCCAACAACCGTCTGATTTTAAGACGGTACGCTCCAAGCGATAGTTAAACATCATCTTTGGTACTATTCTTAACAGCCAATCAGAACGCTGATTTCCGCGCGTGTCATCTACAGCACCTTCATGAGATAAGAACAGAAAGAATTAAATTTTCACCGCCGCCATTGCTTGGATTAAAAGGATATGTGTTAATCTGGGTATTTATAGAACGAACGAGTAAGTCATATTTAATTCTAATATTTTATTCCGATAGATTTCTACACCTTTGAATATGAGTGAAATCGTTTATAAAAATTTATCTCTTTTCTATAGTTTAATGCTAAATTTTTGATTTCACTAACGGTCGTCTGTTATATGCCTTCTTAATGTAACGGAATGAAATATAATTGTTTTGAAAATTAAATAGCAATGCTGTAATTCTATTTGCTTGACGTTTGTAAATAAACGAATGAGTGATAGTTTAATCTTCATTTTCGATAGGGTGATGTGAAATAATTATAATTTGTCTTTGCTCAAAAACAAAACTTGCAACATAGGTTTCAAAAGTTGAATGATTCATCGCTTCATTTATCAGAGATAAAAACATTAAATTGAAGCCATTTGTAACTGTGTTTATTCTATGTTTTTTACTGTTTACTGACTATAAACGCTTGTAGTATATGACATCAGGCATGTATTTTATTTTTTGTTATTATTATTATTTTGGAGCTAAATATGATGATTCATATTATTATGATATTAGGAAAAGTTTTCAGATTGAAAAAAAGCATTAATATTGTGAAATTTGACTGTATATATTGCAGTTTTTAATCACGGAAAGATTTATTCTTATTGATTTTTTAATTTATTATTGAAAATCGTAAATTTTGATATCCAATGTTTCAGATTTAACATTTACCAAATTTCTAAAAATAATATGAATTTTTTATATCATCCAGTAAAATTTTCGAAACATTAAACAAACGGAGAAACATTTTATTCATATTTTGCAGTTTACGTTGCTGTTTAGCAGTATAATTATAAAGTTTAATTAATATTTTTTGTGTTTTTTAAATTGGTATATTAATTTTTGTAATTTATATGCAAGCATTTTTTTGCGATATTTTGTTCATGATTTAAATTTTTTAAAATTGAGTAATGCGAGAAATAATTATTAAATTTCCTTTTACTGCAATCGAATTTGCAACGGTTCTGGTACAAGTAATTGTTGGCACTAAAAAAAATTACACATGATAATTTAGACATAAATAAAGAGTTGTTTATGCCTTGATATGAAGTTTATGTATAAAACTGCCTTATATTTTTAAAAGTTCGTATTTACTTATATGATACAGTATTAAATATATTTTTTAAGCCATTTATTTAATAACTGCTTTTTTATGTTCAAAACGTTTTTCAAACAATTAAGAATAGTACGTATACTGTCTGATGTATATATATATATATATTTTTTTTTTTTTTTTTTTTTTTTTTTTTTTTTTTTACTTTCTATTTTCTTCTGTTTTTTTGTTTTTTTTTTTTTCTATTTCTTAGATCATTATTTTCTTATCAAATATATAAAATCTATTTAGCTCATATTCAAAGGATACAAATTTTACAGGAATAAAAAATAAAATAAATTAAATATGACTTATATCGTGTTGTTCCATAAAAAAGAATAATAATGATATACATTTTTAAGCAATAGCGGGTGAAAATTTTAAATTGAATACGGAATATGTTTAAAGAAAATTATATACATATTCCGAAGAATGATATATAAAATTAGATACCAAACTGGTGTTTACTTTTAACTAAGCATGACAAATTACCACATATTTAAAAAGAAAAAAAAAATATTACACATGTTTACTACTTAAAATTACTTAACTATTTTATTTATATGTACTTAAATGACAAATACAAAAATGGCTAAGTTTTGAAATTAGGAGTAATTTTTTTTTTCTCAATGCTATTAAAATAGAATATTTATTTACTATTTTATTATTTACTCATGGTTATATAGCTGTTGTGATTATCATCTGATGCATATGTAAAATTGCCTATGGGGCAAAATCTAATTTTTGAATTATATGAATTTTCCTTTTTTGGGGGGCGGGACGGGAGGGGGATTTTCTTGCCCATTTTCGCGTACACGGGATTTTTTAAATCTCTTTCGACATTCCACCGACTATGATAAATATTTTGAACTTTTAGAGTAGGACAAGATAAAAAAAATATATATATATATCCATATACCTTAAAAACCCTTAATAGCAGACACTTCGGGACCGCGAAATTTGTCGGATAATCGGAGATGCCTGCTTTTGTGAGGTAAAAATAATACAAATATGTATGCCTTGCGGATCAAAAAAGTATTCGCTAAATCGAAGTATCCGCTATTCGGGAATGTCCATTAACCTCCATAACGGATACTCCCGAATACCGGGCATCTGTATTTAGCTAACAATACTGCAGGGTTGCATTTTTTGCAAAAGGACTCCTTGATTAAAGCATGGGTAGTGCCCCGTTCTCTTACGATTTTAGTTCCCCCAAATTTCATGTGCAATATTTGCGAAGCTTATATTTTAAATCTGTTTCGAAATTGTACTGATTATAATCAATATTTTGAACTTTTAAAGTAAAGTAAGATTAAAAACAAAATTTTAAAAAATCTAATATTTAGATAAATATTTTCTCTTTTTAATCTTATTCTACTCCTGAAACAAAATACTCATTATAATTAGTACAATGTCGTAAAAGATTTAAATTATCAGCTTTATGAAAATTGCATACTAAAATTGGGAGCACCAGAAAATCAGGCGGTATGGGGGTAGAGGGGGCAGGACAACGGCCAGATATTTTCCCAGTATTCAGCGTGGTCAAACATGGCTACATAAAATGCTTACAAAAAATGTCTGCGATTCAGACGTTTCAAGTGTCTGAAATTCAGTCGCAAAAAGTGTCTGAAAAAATTCAGACATTTTAAAATGTCTGAAAATTGAACACTCCGTTTCAGACACTTAAGTGACTGAATTTCAGACATTTTAATTTACAGTGCATATTATGCATAGATTGGCATTTAATTCTGGCATTGTGACAGCGAATTTTGAAGTATTAACATGTATGAGGTAGAAGAAAGTTGCGGGATTGCCACATCCGACTAGTTAATATTGCAGTTAATTTCATTATGCTAGTGTTCGCGTAACTTTGTTTATTGGTTTTAATTTTTTTTTTTTTGCGAGAGTATTGCATTATTTTAATTCTTGAGAATTTTGCCGTAGGATGCAATGAAACATGTCGAATGTGAATAAATAAAGGTATTTTTTGACGTTTAAATTTATTTTTATCATTTAAAGCAAATATTAAATACTTTAAAATCTAATAGTTAAAATAATAAAAGTCAGCATATTTGAATAATGTGTCCTCATTTACAACAGAAAGTGTGGTCCGAATGTTTATTTGAGATATTTTATTGACTTGTGTGTCTATATATCAATTGTAAAATTTTATACATATATTATGTACCGGGGGAGCCAAAAGTTAGTTACAACTTTAAAAGTTCATAAAAAAGGGAAGAACATAAAATATGTAATATGAACTTTAAAAAGTTCACTGTTTTACTTAAAAGGCGATTAAAATAATAAAAGAGATGTTACAAATTAAAAATATACATTTTATTTAAAAACTTCTTAGTACTTTCGGGCTTTTTCAAGCCTTTCATCAGAGAATATTATAATAACTAGTTGCTGTTTATTTATATAAATATACATTACTTCGTTTTGAAAATGAGAGAGACAATAAATAATAGAGTTAGAAGTAGAAGTAGCAGTTTCTTGGATTGAACTTAATTACAGAAAACATATATTGATATTAACTGCTGTTCCATTTATTTTATTAGATCACTCTGTTCTTATGCGTCACTTTCATTTTAAATGTGTAGTTGGACAGTCGAAGTAGCAGTGTATCAGAATAAATTTGGGTAGAATCCAGCTAAAAAAGTATAAAAAAAGTAAAAGGTCACAATAATTTCAATTAGGGCACCAGTAACATTAGTTATTTTTTTTAGAAAAGAGAGTTGCGTTCAAAAATTAGAATTAATTTTTTAGTCCCACTAGCGGGCTCTGCCCCCTTCGAGCTACGCTCGTCAACCCCCGTTCAGACACCGGTGAGTCTAACAGCACGCTAATTTGATCGGCTTTAAAAAGATTTCGAAAGATTGAATTATAATTTGAATCTGACAATTATAATCTGACGTAATTTTCACCAAACTTTTCTTTTTCTTTTTAATACTCACGTAAAAATACTTTTGTTAGAAACGAAATATTATGATCATCTTAAAATATCAAATAAATGTCTCGCGCAGTTTTTAAATTTAAACTGTTTTGCAATATTATTTTTTGTTCATTTTACGTAATAAGTGCAATGTTACGTAAATTCTCCTATTTAAGACTTCTAACGCATGTTAATGAATTTATTATTTTACAATATTCTTTCTCTTTTAAAATTCACGTGTAAGTAAAGTTTTTATGACGTAATTTTCAATGAGTTCCTGCTTTTTATATTTCCTGTTTATAATAGTCACGTGTAAAATAAATTTTTTATTTGAAGCAAACATTATTGCTTGCGCTGTTTATACAGTTGGCAACAGTTTAAATTAATACAATTTTCTAAATTTTGTAAAAAATATCTCTCGAAATGCTGAAAATTTGAATTTAAAATAGAAATAAAACCTCAAAAAATGAGTCAAATTAAAATACTAAATGCAGTCTGTACACCGGGAAATTCTGACTCATAAAATGATCTAAAAAGGATTAAATTCTTATGTACAGTTTTTGCTCCCATAAAACTTTTTTAATGGAGCGATTTTTTTCAACTTTGGCATTAAATATCTCTTAAAATAATTCTTCGATTTGAAAACTGTCTGCATCGGCGTGTTTATCAAACATTTCTCTATAATACTACCGATTTTCATATTTTTGTATGCAATAGCTTTTTTAATATTAACGAAGAAATGCCATGATTAAGCATTCAAATTGGATGCTGATCTGCCGGGAATATCTACGCAGATTTTCATTGGTCCATTTCCAAATCAAAGCTTTTTTATATATATAGAAGGATTTCCATAGTATAATTGGTCATCTTCGTGGATTGACAGCTTTTCCATCAAAAGTACCGATTCCAAATAGGCGACCTATGAACTTTAAGAATTACATGACATTTTAAGAACTTTAAAAGAATCACAGAAAATAAAATGACATTCATTTATTTTACATTTCTCCAATAATTTTTAAAACATATAGAGATATCTGCAGATGAATATAAAAATACATTTATATGGAAGAAATTCGAAACATTAATTTTAATTGTCGAATAGAAGGTAAATTATATTTTCAATTCAAATTTACTGTTCAATTTTTTAATTATTGATAATTAGGTGCATTTAATAATCAACTCGAATTTTTAAATAGCATATTTAAACAGTTTTATAAAGCGTGTATCGGGGTAAAAAATAATGAACCTTGTAAGATTAATTTCAAAGAATGTATTGAATATTGGAAAATAATAATATATTTCAGTTCAACAAGTTTGTGAAACATGTATCAAAGAAAAAATCTGGAATCTTACATGATAAATTTCAAAAAACGTGTTACATATTACAATTTATAATAAATTTCCTAAAAAGCTTTATCGAAATATTGATTTTATATTAACAAAACAGAATAAAGTTTGTACTAAAAAGTATTACACTTTCACAGTAGCATGTTTCTAACATTTTCCAAACACGAATTCTTTTTAAAAATCAAAGTTAATACAATTTATCAATCGGTGAATGATAAAGTATTTCCTTTGACTTGCACTCTTATAGAAAGCTTCCGATTAAAAAGATTTTGAAGCCCTCCAAACTTGTGTTAAAAACATCACGGTATTTCGTGCATTCAGATATTCTATTTCTTTCTTTCATTCAGAAAATAAAATAAAGATTGATGCACAAGGGGGTGGGGTGGGGGTAGGAAAAGCAAAATCACGTTTGCGGGGGCGGATGAAAGCGATGAAATTCGTTGAGCGATATTGCATGTAAAGGTTTAGCGCAAAATAGAATCTCTTTCGATCACCCCCAAAAATATATACGCAGCTAAAGCGGTTCAAAATATTTGTCTTAAATTCACTTTATTTTACTGGTATCAATCTTCTAACTTTTTAAAAGAAAATATTCCTATCAATTCAGATGATACTATCTTGAATTAGGAAATTAAAATCAAGACATAAAAAAATGTATAAAAAATTGTGTAGCTTATATCAAAGGAAAAATCGCACGTATTTCTGATAAATTTCAATGGCTTTATCACTTATGACATTTATACCCTGTAGAAATTATTTTAACTGAAATATTAGCTTTAAGGGAGACTGGGGAGGGTTGATCCAATTTTTACGAAACGATTATTATTTTTTAAATATTGAACTTAGAATAAAGTTTCATATATCATTTTGTTCGTTATGCAATCTGTTATCAAAACAAACTAGCGACATTAGTGTAATATATAAGAAACTTGAAAACTGATTTATTTTAATCGTGAGAAAATAATGTGTCAAGGCTCTCCACATATGGGAAGCTTGACCCACTTTATTTTGTATTGAAATACTATTTGCTAAGGGAAATAACATCAGTTTTAAAAAAAGCAGAATAACTTTATGCTACATAGCTTAATTAGCATTAAAATTATTTGGGAAAATGCGATGTATAAACAAACCAACATAGAACGGAATTCAAGGCACAGGAGGAAAATTCGTTATAAACACTCAATTTTCGTGACACTCCACCTAGCAACACTAGTTGCTACATAGTTTGGCTTCCTCCCATTCTGTTCATCTTGGTGAAATTTTCCTACATGCTTTCCTAAAGTTATTTGATCATTGTTATGTTCTTTTGCAGAATCATAAACACTTGAAATTTCTTAAGGCTGCTGCTTTCCTCCATTCTAGTCTTTTCCATTTTTTCTTACATAGTACACACTCAGAAATGAATACTCTGATTTCACGAAATTTTCTTTGTTTTTGACGAAACAGTTACCTGGGAAATGCTCCGAGCGAATATTTCGTCAAATTGATGAAATTATTTTCTTCACTTGCTTGACGATATAAATTTCGAAAAGTTGGCTGGTGGCGCCAGCTATCGAACAGTTTGGAAGCTCATTATTGACAGGGGGAAGAAAAAATGTACTTCTCGTTTCCCTCGGCGTGATTTGAATACGCCGTCTTTGGCGTGGGAGACCGTTGCTCTTCCAATCCGGCTATTGGAAACTTGTAAAGATTTGCTTTTAGATTGACGTAATGAATCCTGCTGCGTGTTTATGTTTTTATAAGGTAGGTTGTAATTTTATCGGTGCTGCTATAATTTATGAAAGTTTTAAGTAAGGTTAATTTATTATTATGGTTTTCTCATGGTCAATGAATAATTATAATATGGCTTTATTAAATAATTTATTAGTGAAATTTTCTTTCCTCAATGAATGGTTAGAATATGGTCTGGTTAATTTGTTGCTCACAAAAAACGAATTATGAAGTACATATTGCGTGAGATTTTATCACTTTGAGTCGAGGGATAACATTTTAACACTTTACTGTTTAGAAAGGGGAGAGGGATCAATTATGTTTATTTTTAATTTGATTGAAAACAGAATATACTTCTTAAATATATTAAAATAAAGATATCTTGGAAGTTTGAAATTTTACTAACCAAATTTTCTTTTTGAATGGTTTTGAAGAACACGGGAAATTTATTCTTTTCGAATTAAAACATAACGAAAAACATATAAATAAATAATAATATTAAGCATTCCTAAAAATTTTAACAGCTAAAAAAATAACTAATGAAGAAATAATAACTACCTACATTTCAGTAATTTCTGAAAGGTACTAAAAAGTGCTGTTTTAAAATAAATTATTACAGGACTAATAAATATAATACATATAATAAATATAAACAAGCAAATATCTGCTAGCTAAAATCGCAGGATTTGAGGAGGTACAGCAACTGTTTCCTTAAAACCTTAAAATGCTTTGAGCCTGACTGTGATTGAGGCAAAACTTTCGTCAAATATTTGAGAGTTTACCTTTCGTTAAAAACCACGTGATGTTGATAGGAAATGATCGTCAAAAACGACGAAATACAGCTCAAGGATTTCTGAATCGTCAAAAGTGATAGTTTTATTTCTGAGAGTGTATGGATACTAATTAAATGAAATAAAAGTTCCTATAAACTTTTCAACATATATTTCACTAAATTTTTTATTGCTTCTATAGCAGTTTTTCACATCTTCGTTTAATAAATTTTATACTTTTTCCTTTCTATCATTCTATTTTACTACATGCTTTACTAAATATATTTACATTATTTTACAAATATAACCATTAACCATTCATTATGTACAGTGTATAATAAAAAGATGTCCGAAAACACTTAATTAAGTGAGCTTTGAACATCTGGTCAATCTTCCCTCATATTGATTAGGTCAAGCCTCCCTAGATAGCCTCTTTTAGGTAGCTTTCATTACAAAAAGCTACCTATTGCAGCCGTTCGGAGGAAAGCGATTTCAAAAAATTTTGGTATATTTTCATCGATCATGACCCCCAGACCCCGAAATCACCCTCCGTTCAAAAGTTGATATATATATATATATATATATATATATATATATATATCCATATATATATATATATATCTGACCTTTGTCATACTGTAACTCTCGAATTTATGAACCGATTTGGATGTAATTCGGTATGTACATAGTACATACCAATGGCTCGATCGAGTTCGTTGGCCAGCTTCATCCGCCATTTTGTTTCAAAATGGCGGCCATTTAAAAAATTTTAAAACATTTTAAATTTGAAATGTGGTACCAAAGAATTGAAAATGGAAAAATATTTTTTTCTTATGTATTTGACCTTTCTACAAAGATTCTGAAGTAGTTTTTGTTTCGTCTATATCTTAAAAAATGGCTGAGTTATAGCATTTTCAATTTCTAGCGTGGCTGACATTTTGAAACGTCCTGAATTTTGTCACGCGATAAAAGGCGTATTTATGAACCGATTTGGATGTAACTTCGCTTGTACATAGTACATACCAATGTCTCGACCGAGTTCGTTGGCCAGCTTCATCCGCTATCTTGTTTAAAAATGGCAGCCATTTAAATTTTTAAGAAAAATTTAAATTTGAAATGTGGTACCAAAAAATTGAAAATTGAAAAAATATTTTTTTCTTATGTATTTGACCTTGATACAAAGATTCGGGAGAAGTTTTTGTTTCGTCTATATCTTAAAAAATGGCTGAGTTATAGCATTTTGAATTTCTAGCGTGGCTGATATTTTGAAACGTCCTGATATTTGTCACGTGATAACAGGCGTATTTATGAATCGATTTCGATGTACCTTGGTGTGTACATAGTACATACAAATATCTCGACCGAGTTCGTTGGCCAGTTTCATCCGCCATCTTGTTTCAAAATGGCGGCCATTTAAGAAAATTTAAAAAATTTTAAATTTAAAATGATGATACCAAAAAATTAGAAAATGAAAAAGATTTTTTTCGTATGTGTTTGACCTTAATACAAAGATTCCGGAACAGTTTTTGTTTCGTCCATATCTAAAAAAATGGCTGAGTTATAGCATTTTGAATTTCTATTGTGGCTGACATTTTAAAACGACCTGATTCTTGTCACGCGATAACAAGCGTATTTATGAACCAATTTGGATGTTACTTGGTCTGTTCATAGTACATACCAATGTCTCGACCGAGTTCGTTGGCCAGCTTCATTCGCCATCTTGTTTCAAAAGGGTTGCCATTTAAAAAAATTAAATTTAAAATTTAAAATGAGGTATTAAAAAATTGGAAAATGAAAAAGATTTTTTTTTATGTGTTTGGCGTTGATACAAAGATTCCAGAGCAGATTTTGTTTCTGAAAATTTGTTCTTTTGTTTATATCTTAAAAAATGGTTGGATTATAGCACTTTGAATTTCTAGTATGGCTAACATTTTGAAACGATCTTGTATTTGTAACGCGATAACACACGTATTCGCCTATTTCCATGTAAGAAGGCATGTGGATAGTATACATCAACATCTCAGCCAAATATAAGTTACTTTAAATAAAAGCAGCTTGGATAAAGCTGACTAATTTCGCGAAATTCTCATTCATAATGATTTAGTATTGATAAAAATTAGTATTGAATCTCCTATATTCGGTTTCCACTAAATTGAGCTTCTTGTGTTTGAATAATATAAGTTGGCATTTTTAAAATAAGGAATTTGAAAGCTACCTCTTCCTCCCGGCACTGGCCGGAAGGACTTTTTAAATTATAGCACATAGTTATGTTTAGTCTAATTTGCTGTGCAATCTTTATGCCTGGAGTGAAAGCTCAGTATATTTGCTTTACTTAAAACTCACTTACTTAAATTTGTGTTATATTATCAGAGAAAATATTCCAAAATGTTTCTAAAATATACACTTTTTAAGCTGAAAAGACTTCACAATTGATTTTTCCACACCTGTTTCAATTATCTGCGTGAAAGAAAGACTATTGTTTGGGCATTTCAGTAGCTTTGGTTACTGCCGGAATAACTCCGAATTTCTTTTAAATATGAAAACTGAGGGGTGTGTCAAGCCTCCCCTATAGCCATTCCTCCCCAGTCTCCCCTATATTAACCTGATTTTATTTTATTATGTTATATAATAACATTACATCCAGAATAAAAATTTAAAACAAAAACTATTTATGAAACGTACCATAGAAGGAATGATAAATCTTGTATTCTATGTTTCAATGAATAAAGTAATTTTATTATAATAATAAAATATTTGTAATTCATTAATTAATCAGAAAAGATTTTGCTGAAAATGTCATCTACTGCACGTTAAGACATTTTTTTCTTATTTTCAGATTTTCTAACACTAATTCGATTTAAAAATGAATCTAATGTAATTTATCGATCAACTAAAAACTTATACTTTACAGAAAACTTCCTATTATAAAGATGTTGAAACATTTTTGGGTTCCGTACTTAAAAAGTAAACACGGGACTATTATAATATCGTGACTTCCTTTAGAGCCGAAACGTTTAAAGCCGAAAAATAGAGGAGATTGTTAAAAATTAAAATAGCGAACAGAGATAAGGAGTCCAGTTTCTTCTTCTTTATTTAACTAAGCAATAATGCGTAAAATTTGTTTTTATCGTCGATTTGAACGTACCTAAGCAAAAAATATCTGTAACGCTATGTATCTGGAACAAAGCAAAAAAGAAAAGAAGGTTGGGGAGGGGGGACGGTACATTTTTAGTGAACTGTTATTCAAAAACCAGTTAAGTCTCACTCATAAAATTTACAATTTAACTTTATATTAAAAAGATGTTTATTATCCTAAGTTTTCAGAATTTCTTAGTCAGTCCTTTTTCAGATATTAATTAGTGAAAATTGCCAAAAACAGAATTAACACAGTTTTTGATGAGCTGTACAAATGAGTAGCCCTATAAGAGATCTGTTTAAAAAAATATTTAAGATGAGTCTCATTTTCTTCATAAAGAATAAGGGCAGCGAAATGCGGTGTTTGACCTTTTATTTCTCCGGTTTTTAAGCATGTTTTTGGCCTAGATCCTTAAGTCTAATGAAAATTGTATAATTGCATAAAGTGTCGACAATTTTAAGTCTAATGAAAATTTTATAATTGCATAAAATGTCGACAATTTTAAGTCTAATGAAAATCTTATAATTACATAAAATGTCGACAATTTTTTGCTGAACATTTCGATTTTTGATTCTTCAATAAATACATTTCAATGCATAATATAGGTTTAGTGAAAGTGGTATACTTATTAGTATGTTGAAAATATAAACTTATAGTTTGACTGTCTAAATATACTTTAGAAGACAAATCAAAAATAATTTAAATTGAAACTTAATTTATAATTTTATCAAAATTTTATTTTTTATTTCCCCTTACATGAATAAAATGTTTAAAAGGATACAAACGTTGTATAAAGGCTCTAGAATAACTTTTAAAGATTTTTTATGATTGTTTTGATTTATTAAATTCCATATATTTAATCTCTTTTTTAATTTTCTTAACGTTTCTCTTTTATAAATTAAAAAAATTAAATGTTACACATTTTGGAACTATATGTGCAAAATCTTTCTGGATCTAAATTGCTCTTATATATATATAGTCAAACTTTTTCTAAAAATAAACCATTTTAACTTTTAACAAATGAAATCAATATATCAAAATAGTAAATAATGAATAAATACTTGTGGTTATCCCTTGAAAAACAAGAAATTAATGTGGTTGAAAAAGTGCTTTGATTTTTTTTTTTCAAACAAAAAGACGTATATGCTCATGTAAGGATAAAAATATTTGTTTTTGTGAAGTGTATTTATAAATAACTGCATTAATAATGTTTTTGTATATAGACACTGACACAGAGAAGAAAGAAGACAGGTGGGGGAGGAATTAAAACTCTTCCCGTGTAAATTAAAATTGTATAAACTAACTGTAAAAACTTCTGTGGTATGATCAACAATCGATTTGGAAAAATAATCAGCCAAAGTAAAAGGAAAAATTGTTTATTATTATTATTTTTTCAATGTACTAAATTGTTTAATGTATCAATTGTCTCAAAGCTCCATGAAAAGGGGATAGCAGGCTTCAACTGGTATTTATATGTATTGATATTTTCCTGGAATCGAAATTTGGACAATAATCTAGAATATTACTTTTTCTTAAAAGTAAATGAAGAAAAGTATATCATTTATATTACAAAATATAATTCAAAATAGCGAATAGCATATAAGTTCCTTTTAATTTCTTTATAATATAATTTTCATAAATCTCAATATTTCATTATTTGAATAAATATTTCAAATGATACATATAATGTAAAATTGTCTTCCATTTTCTTTCTTGTTGCCCTAGTTTAAATAAGATAAATAAAAATAAAAATGTTTGGATAAAAGTATATTAAATTGGAATCTTTAATGCGTGCAAAAGTGATGTGATATTCAATAGATAATGCACATATTTCCTTTTTTAAACCCGAATTTTGAACAAATTCAAAAATATTATAGTTACATTTTTTCACATACATTAAAATGTAAGTATATGTAGATAATGTAAGTAAATGCAGATTAAATAATTTAAATAAGATTAAAAAATGGATTAAATTTAATATACATAGAAAGCTTCTCAACATGATTGTGTTGTTAGTGGCATAATTTTCGCTTATTTTCCTTAATAATTGTACATTTTTGTGCATATTTCCATAAAACTAAAACAGTAGAATTGTAATTATGGAACATAAAAAAGGAAAACAAATGTATTCAATGCAATTTAATTAATTTACTTTAAATTTATTAATGAAAATCTATATTTTTCTTTAAACATAATGTCAATTTCACTGGCCCATATTTTTCAACCAATTCCATCTAACTTTGAAAGACTAAACAAGTAAAGTATTCACAGGGTTCTTTTCTGTAGGTTCTGTCGAATCTGCCCTCTTAATGACCAAAAGTGGGGGTGGGGGCTAGAATGGACCAAATGTTCTTGATTTTGTTCGGATTCACAGGGATTCTGAACTAAACGTTGACACTATGCGACTCATGTATGATCCCTTACATTTCCCCCTCTTAATGATTTTCGGCTTTAAACTTTTCGGCTGTAAAGGAACAAACCTATAAGATCACTCCTGTGTCTGTCTGTCTGTCTCAGCGATTTTACTCGTAAACAATGGAACGTAAAAGTAATAAAAGGTATAAAGCTAAAGTAATAAAAGCTATTGACCCACATATTTATAGATTATTAACCATTCACAAATATATTTAGGAAAAATGTAGAGGGGCTAATCAAGTTACTTGAAAAACAAAGTATTTTCTTTTTTTTTTAAAGCTTTTGTAACACTGAGCTCAAAAATACACGTCTTTTAATTTTAGATATTATATTTTCAGGAATATGTATTTTCAGGAATTGCATTTCGGAATTGTATTCCGAAAATGAAATTCAAAAATATATTCTCCCACCTCCATTTCCGAATCTGCTGACGCTAAACTTATGAAGGAATTAGGGTTAGTAGAAATTTATTTAAACCTTGTAGGAAAACTATAGCGATGACCCTAGGTCACATAATTTTTGAGGAAATCGGATTTTTGCGTTACACACAAATTTCGATTTGCGGCCGTTCAACAAAGGAATTGAGGAGTCTGGAGGTACCTATCGTCGCAGTAATTTAAAAGGATTACTGATAATGATTTTCGAAAACAATTGTCGGTAATTAACCGAGATAGTGACCTTTAAAGACACGGACGGTTTGGACATACATAAAGACACGGGTGGCGTACTCTATGCACAGTTGGCTTTGAAAGCCTACATAACAACTTTTAATGATATATTTGTGTAATGCATATATTTATTGTACGGAACCCTCTGTACGCAAGTAATACTCGCACTTGAGTGGGTATTTATTTATGCATTAAAACATCACAATGTTTCTAGCCTTCAAGAATTATATATATATATATATATTTTGCCGTTATTAGGAAATAAAAAAGAGATTTATTTAAAACGGGACAGAGAGAAAGCAACTCGCGTTTATGAATACGAATGAAAGTTGTGATATTCGTTGAGTTATATTCAATGTGAAGGTTGGACTCAAAATAAATTTTTATTGGATCATTTGAAAGAATTTTTGTAGTTAAATCGATTTACATATTCCAATTCGCTTTATCTTTCGCCTTCAAACTTTTACTTTTATACAAGAGAATAAAATATATTTCCTTTTCAAAAATTGTATTATTATATGTAACTGAAAAAAAAAAAAAAATTGAAACGCGCTTAAATAAATGCTTGGGTCTCTTATGATATATTTTAATGAATGCATTACAATGCTTTTACTGCTTAGATAAAACTTTTACAGAAATATTTAATTCATATTAAAAAAAGAGAATGGAAAATGTACAAAAATGCCTTTCGAATGTTACAATTTACAGTATGATACGCTTTCCTATCACATACGAGGGTGTATCAGTAAGTTTTTGCCCTCACATAGAAATAATTGAATGAAATTAATAAAATTGTTACATTGTATTAGTTCTTTTCTATATAGTCTCCGTGCGCAGTAACACATTTCTGCAAACTGCATTTCAAAAAGGGGGGTGAGGGTTTATTCCAGGAGGCGCGATAGTGGACCCAAAGGGGGTAATTTTTCTAACGTTTGCCGACCCCAACATGTTACATATTGTTGGAAAGGCCTGTGACCACTTATTCATGCTAATCACCTCCCGAGCCCTTCCTCCCAAATTTGGCTTCCGGGAAGGTACTTTTCCAAATTTTGCGGACATCATTCATGCCCCCCGGGGGCAAATTTGAGGGAGGGTCTCGGGAGGTGCATGAATAAGTAGTCACAGGTCTTTCCAACAATATGTAACATGTGGGGGTCGGCAAAAGTTAGAAAAATGACCCCTTTGGGTCTACTATTGCGCCTCCTGGAATACACCCCCCCCCCCTCTCTTAGGAATTACTGGTTGCATAAATGTGTTACTGTGCACACTGACTCTGTAGAAAAAGACTCACAAAATGTAGCAATTTCATAAATTTCACTCAATTATTTCAATGTGAGGCCAAAAAAAATTATACTACCTCGTATTAAATTAAAAAATAAAAATTCATTCAATTTACCAATTGATGAAAGCTCAAGTAATTTCTTAGATTTATACCTTTTACAGAGCTTAGGATTAAAATACTTTCATATTCATTAACTCTCGCGTTAAAAACATCGCAATCTATCAGGTTTATCAAGATCCCATTTTTTTGCTTTTATGGAATGAGGCAAAAAAGGAATGACGCAAAAGCATGGTAAAGGGAAGGCAAATTCATTTGTACGGACGGATGAAAGAGATGAAATGTGTTGAGAAATACCGCATGTTTGTGTTGAGCGTAAAACAAATTCTTATTCCATCATTTGAAAGAATCCAAGGAGCTAAATCGATGCAAAATAATTATCTCCAATTCGCTGTATTATCCAGGTTAAATTTTTTACTTGTAAAAGAGAAAAAATATTATCCTATACAAATGTTGCATTTTTATATTTATCTCAAAAATAAAAAAGTAAAAAAATATAATAAAAATTTTTACGAAACGATCCTTTAAAAAGAGAGTTTGAATTTTTTGTGAGAAATTTAAACAAAATGTATTACATATTGCTTTTACTGCTTAAAAATTACTTTTATTGACATGTTAAATTTATATTATCAAAACAGAATGATAAATATACAAGAAATTTTGTGTATTATACTTTTACAATTCTCTCACATATTACGATTTCCTAACACGAATTAGGGTAAACGCACCGGTAGTGGGCCACGTACCTGTAGTGGGCCACTAACTTTCAAAGTTTAAAAACAAGCTCACAATCCATTTCAGAAAAACGACTGAAAGAAATCTGATTAGTTAAAGTCCTTAAATGTTAACTTTCCATAAACAGTTTGGAATAATTGTTATTTTCCTGTAGATATATTTGTTTATCTTCTGGAATGTCTTCAAACACAGATTTTTTGGCAAATTCTTAGTGATTTCATTAAGAGATAAGGTTTTATCTAAAGCGTTGTTTCTTGAATATTATGTTTTATTTTGAATTAAAGTGCCGTTAATATACTCGATTCCATTGTAAATAATTTGTCAGATTAGCTGAAAGCTTAAAAATTGAAAATTATATTGATTTTAAGGGGCGGCCCACTTCTGGATCACAATTTCTTAAATTGTACCAATAGTGGGCATAGTGGCCCACTACTGGAGCACATGCCAAAAACAAATTTATGTTTAAATTATTTTAATTAAGTATTTTTTGAGGTTCTAAGACTTTGTATATAATTTATTGAGTATTTCGTTCATCAGAACCAGTAGTGGGCCAGGGGTCCACTACTGGTGCACAAGTGGCCCACTTCTGGAGCATCGAAAATACAACTTCACTAAACTATCAGACATATGATTATTAAAAGAAATTAATATCTAAAATAACTTATACTTCAAAGGTTCAATACTAAAAAAAGGTTCAA
This sequence comes from Maratus speciosus, assembly GCA_963932465.1. Taxonomy (NCBI): domain Eukaryota; kingdom Metazoa; phylum Arthropoda; class Arachnida; order Araneae; family Salticidae; genus Maratus; species Maratus speciosus. Next base: position 332,006,986 of record OZ010786.1, read on the forward strand.
ATTTTTGAACCATATTTAAATACACATTACATAGAAAAACCTGTAGTGTTATTTATGGATGGACATATTTCTCACATGTCTTTGAATCTAAGAATCTTCTGTTCGGCTCATGGAGTTAAAATGGTAGCTTTGCCCCGAAATTCCACATACCTAATGCAACCAATGAACATTTCTGTTTTCCATACTCTTAAAAGTGCTTGGCAACGGGAAGTAGTGCATTTCAGATTAACTCATGAAGGCAAACAGATGCAGAAACATGAGTTTCCACCAGTCCTAAAATCAGCACTAGATCGTTTAACTCCTGAAACCATTGTGAAATGTGAATGGATTCAAAGCAAAAGGACTAGTTCCATGGAATCTAAAGAAAGTAAATGTTGAATCCACACTAACATCAAAGAATGTGATAATATCACCAATAAAAGAGAGAGAAATGGTTTCTTTCTTGGAAGTTCTTGAAGATAAAATTGGAGAAGAAAAATAAAATCTTTCTCAGAAAATAAAGGCAAATTGAAAGGTTCGGTGGAGCAAACAGATCTTTACTACTTATGGTTGGAGATGAAGGAGACTTTGAACATGGAACCAATTTCTCAGGTAAACTATCGCAAAAATAATTTGGGTGTAGAACACATGAGTATATATTTTTTACTATTATTTATTCCATTTTTACATTTTACTTGTTATAGGGTACACCAGTCATATCTGTTGAGGCGGCGTACACTGAATAGCCTATTGACACTGTTGATACTGAAACTATTGATCAGGAGCAAAGAGCAATTGCTGAAGATGCTGAGGTGAACCTTTTCATTCAAGAAGGATCAACTGAGATTGGGAGCCATTCAGTGCTTTCAAATGGTGGGCCATCTAGAAATGTACCATCTCCCTTCAAAAGAGCTCTATTTTGGCCAGAAGGGGGAGATAACACAAAGAAAAAGAGAAAAAGAGAGAAAATTCCTGCAGTTGTGGCTTCTCCCTAAATGCTTCAATATTATTAGAATAGAGAAGGCCTTAAAAATGCTAAAGATGCAGAAAAAAAAAACTGAAAGAGAAAAAAGAAAAATTCAAAAGGAAGAGTTAAAAAAATAGCCGATGGGAAAAAAGGAGAGTCAAGAAATTATCGCCCCAGTATGATGCCTCTCTTTCATTGTAAGTTTCAACCTAAGGTACTCTTTGTAATAAATTGACTATAATCCGTTCTCACATTTTGAGATCTTTTTCGTTTTTGGATAAATCACTTTGTTTTGCAGTCATTTCAGCTTTTAATCGTCCTGTTTATTATATTTGTCTTATTATTTATCACCACTGCAAAAATAACAAATTGGGCGGATTTTTTTAAGTTACAAAATACAAGAGGCTGTTATTTAGAGAAAACAAAAATTATGCATTTTGATTTTTAAAAAAATTGCTAAATTGTCTACTATTATTGTGGATAAAAACTGATTTTTTTTTCTGCCATTTGTATCATTCTGGTACAAAACACAGAAAATGAATTTTAATATCAGAAATCGCTGAAAATTCATAAAATTCATTGTAGCACAATTCAGAAAGTCTTGATCACAGAATATGGGAATATTTACTGTTTAACAAGTGAAAGCATATAAGCAGTTTTCCAAATATAACTTATAGATCACAAAAACTGTACAAAAATTAAATTTCGTAACATTAAGAAAATGCAACAATTTTGATGGAAATGGATTTTCAAATGATGAAAAACATGTGAAATAGTTCAGCAATTAAAATTATACCTCTAAAACGAAGCTTCTTGGGAATTAGCTATATTTAAACGATACAAAAGGACACCCTGTATGTAATCTAAAAAAATTACTTTGCAGCTTGTAGGACATTAGCATATGTAAAGTGAGATAAAATTAAAATTGATTTACAGAACTGAAGTTGGGGCCCCTGATCTGCAGATTTACTAGTGAGATTATTTTACGTAATCATCTAAACTTCTATGTATGATTTCATTATTGTTAACATCCTATTCTAGAACTGTAAAAAAAAAAAGTATAACTTCAGTATTTTAACACTAAACTCAAAACTGGAGTGGCCCACTTCTGGGGGACCCACTACCGGTGCATCAAAAATTTACTATGCCCACTACTGGAGCATCGAGGAAGGTAACTTTTTTTATTTTTCATTTTTTCCAAATGATATATTATGAAACTTTGAATGTTTATTCCGATACATGAAGGTTAGGACTACGTTAAAAAATATATATATCATTTAGAATTCATAAATACTAATTTATAAATTAATAATAATAAGATAAATGTCCTTAACTGGCCCACTACCGGTACGTTTACCCTACTTTTAAAAAATCCAAATTGGCACAATTTATCAATCGATGACAGATCAAATACTTCAGTAGATTTATATCTTACAGACAGCTTCGGATTAAAAAAAGACTTTCGTATCCACCATGTTTCAAGTTAAAAGCACCGCAATGTTTTGGGCTAATCAAGATCTCATTTCTTTACTTTTATTCAGGAAAAAAGAATGATGAAAAAGGGAAGCAAAGGAAAGCAAAATTCATTCATAGGGAAGGATGAAAGCGATGAAATGTGTTGTTCAATACAGCATGTTTGTGTTGAACGCAGAAGAAATTCTCATTCCATCATTTTAAAGAACCTACGCTGCTAAATTCATTTAAAGTATTTATCTCCAATTCACTATATCTTTTAGCTACAAACTTTTACTTCTGTAAAAAAGAAAAAAATATTAGCCATTTTAAATGTTGCATTAATATAATATCTAGCTCAAAAAAAAAAAAATGCAATTTAACAAATACCAACGACCATTTGGAAAATAATTCTTTCAAAGACTAAAATTTAAGACATAAAAAATCGCACGGAGTTGATCATTCATTACGTACGCCATGGATTAACCATTAATATCCTGGACCAATTTTAAATGAAATGTCATTCTTAAACTTCTAAACATCCCACAATATTACTTTTTACATCGTCGTATAGAGAAAAAAATGTACTTTTAAATGCAATTTGTTTGAAAGCTGTATCTCAATTTGCTTCTTAGTTATTAAGTTTTTTTGTAGTTTTTATTACTTTTTTGTCATAGTGGCAACAGAAGTATCCATCTCTTTTGAAAGTAAAGGGAAAATACAGATTACTGCATAGACCAATCAGAAAACGAATAAAATGAGGATTCAACTTTAAAACACTTCAGGTATGTTTTTGATTTCCTACCCTGACAGAGGACAATACCCATTTTTCCAAATGGTTAAAAAAAAAAAAAGCAATACAATAAATAAGTTTACGAACCGCATATACAAAAAAAGCTTAATTATTTTATGATAAATCTCAATCAATGTATTGAATATTGCTTTAACAGTTTATTTATAACTTTCATTGAAATATTAAATTTATATTACCAAATCAGAATAAAAAGTTGACTATAAATGTTGTGTATTATACGCTTACTATTTCCTTCTATATTACGATTTCCTAACACGAACTACAGTAGAATCACGAATATCCCAGTTAATGCGTATCGAGCGCACCTCAGATAAGAAAAACAAGTTGGAAATTGCTCGTCAAACGTGGCAAATGAGGTGCGTTCGTACTATAACAAGTTTTATAATTATTTTTTGAACCCCATATTGTACTGAATGTATAATTGTTTGCACTTCATAAAGTACATAGTCTTTAACATCATTAAAATGCACTCCCAATAATTTTTTTCCCATTCCCCGAACACTTTTGACTGTCTCTGTAATTAAACTATACATCCGATTTTCCTAAAATTTGAAATGGCTCGACAAAATTTTGCAACAATTATACCTTTAAAATTTCAGACCATTCGGAAGGCTGTAACATCATTAAAATGCACTTGCAATAATTTTTCCCATTGGCCGTAATGTAAAGAAAAACTTTTGGCTGTCCCTGTAATTAAACCATACATCCGATTTTCCTAAAAGTTTAAATGACTCGACAAAATTTTGCAAAAATTATATCTTTAAAATTTCAGACCATTCGGAAGGCTGTAACATCATTAAAATGCACTTGCAATAATTTTTCCCATTGGCCGTAATGTAAAGAAAAACTTTTGACTGTCCCTGTAATTAAACTATACATCCGATTTTCCTAAAATTTGAAATGACTCGACAAAATTTTGCAACAATTATATCTTTAAAATTTCAGACCATTCGGAAGGCTGTAATATCAATAAAATGCACTTGCAATAATTTTACCCATTGGCCGTAATGTAAAGAAAAACTTTTGACTGTCCCTGTAATTAAACTATACATCCGATTTTCATAAAATTTGAAATGGCTCGACAAAATTTTGCAACAATCTTATATTTCAAATTTCAGACCATTCGGTTGGGTAGTTTTTGCTCTGTTATATGCGGACAGACAGACGGACGGACAGACGGACAGACGGACAGGCGGACGGACTGAACGACGACTATAGGTGCTACGTATTTATATAATTACGAACGCACCTAAAAAATGGGTAAAACCAAGTTTACATAAATCGACACTAACTAAGTAGATGAAATATAAGTTTACACCCCATTTATTAATTCTTATGGGTCTACATACAGTTCTTTGATGTGCATTTCCACTGTCTTTATAAAAATGGCGAATGAAATTGGTCCATAGAAGAAGATCTTCATTGCATTTATTTTGTTGGATGATAAACGTTTCTTAGTTGTAATTTCAGATCATTGTTATAGTGTAATCAAAATTGCAGATCTACCCCTTCTTGCTGTTCAACCTATTCAATAGTTTTTGCAATCAAATTTAGACATTCGAAATGCGTCATTTTCTTTTGATGGACATCGTCGTCATGAACACACTGTTCTCTTATTCGCTAATTAAACGACTTTTGCAATCATATTATTTGTAATTTATTACAATTAATTGGTATTCAACCACACAGTAACCTCTCCTTCAGCAAAAGTTTCAGAAACAGTAAGTTTTTGTGCTTGACTCAACAAATAAGTTTTGTTATTACTATTTTTATTTTTATTATTTGATTGCACTTATGCCATAAATTTTCGCCACAATTTCTGTACAGTCGTTGCTTTATTTTCCTCCTACGTCTCAGAAATTCAATACACAAAATCCTACAATGTAACCTACTTCCCACATTTTGTAACTCCTTGCTCTTCAAGGCCTTCAAGCAGTTTTCTTAATTACTTTTTCTGTAGTTTCTTTTCAAGTTCTCAAGAGCACGTTGATGTAATGTTTGTATTAGCGAAGTCGCATTTGATGGGGAAAAAATATGCTTTGATCTCTTTACTCGACAGTACCTCCTCATGAGGATGGCATGGGGCATTGTCTCAAAGCACGGTTGTTTTTCTTTTTGACTTCTTACTCAACACAAGTGTTTCAACTTTAGAAATAAAATGCAATCTTGGAAAGTGCTACAAATAACATTTTTAACATAAAAAGCATAGAAATTTACACCAAACACACTTTTATGCGATGAATCGAAAGAAAATCGCAAGAATTCTAGAAAACAATGTTATTTTTAAGTACAGCCGCCGTCTTGAATTCCTGTGACTTTACACGATGCGGCCTTCTCATATATGTATTGTATTAATACATTATATGGTCAAAGGTGACCGGCCACTTGGGATTTTTGACATTTTCTTAAATATCTAGAAAAATATATGAGGAATTAACCTGAAACTCCAAGTGTGTAAACAAAATAGTCCAGTTCATATATTTCCGTGAAGATTTTTTTCTGAAACCCCATTGGGGATCGTCAACAAATTGAAAAAGAACGAATATCTTTTGGACAACCCTGTAAAAACTAATGTAGCAAAAGCGTTCAAACTATAGATTATGATTAAGTGTCTTATTGTAATAAATTGTGTTCATATTTAAGGGAATAGCATGTATATTCGTAGAGAAATTAAAGTTTTTATAAAAAGAGTCCCAAATTTTGCCAAGTTTTTTGCTTATAATTTGTAGAGTTCTTAACCCTAGATCTACCGGGAATTTTATTCAAGTTTTAATAAAACGTTCTACACCAGAATTTTTGTTTAAAACTATTTAACTTATTTATTTACCTTATTTTGTCTGGTTTATATACTTAGTTTATTTTAAAGAAATTTCTGGTTTGAATGAATATTTTGTATGTACCTGTCGGGTCCAATGGACCCGTCTGGTAGACGGAGGGTTAATATAAAAAAGTTCTTTTCAGAAAATATGACAAATAACTTTGTACACAATACCCTGCAAGCAGAATGAAAAAATAATAAAAATTGTATGAAAAATGAGCAGTTTTACTAAATAATGATTCACTGCGCATGCCCGAATGTAAACAAAATATAATTTGCATAATGTGTTAGCTAAATGTATACAGCAACTTTTGTGAAAGTCTCAAACATATAGTATGAAAAGTCTGAAAAGTATCGTTTATAGAATAAGCTCGAAATCCGTTATTCCAGAAAGGAAGCAATAAGATGAGGGGCTGTATCAAAATACAGTAGTACGTGTACTACTGTGTATGCTATACTGGCACTAATCAATGGATAAATGGATACAACCCCTCATCTTTTTGGTAAGCAATTTCTTTCCGAAGGATGGATGAAAGAGATGAAATGTGTTGAACAGTACAGCATGTTTGTGTTGAGCGCAAAAGGAACTTTAGTTCAATCATTTGAAAGAAATTATGCTTTTAAATCAATTTAAAATATTTCACTTTATGTATCGAGTAGAAATCTTCAATTTTTGCGAAGATAAAAAAGATAAATGTTTCTTAATCTGCGAAAATATAATGTAACCACGAACAAAAGTATACAATAATTTCTTCCGAGTTATACATAATGGCGAATAGTGGATTTTTTGGTATAAACCGTAGAAATAAACATATTTTCGAAATTTAAAGAAGCATTTTAGGTAGCTTTCTTTACAAAAAAGCTACCTATTGCAGCCGTTCGGAGGAAAGCGATTTCAAAAAATTTTGGTATATTTTCATCGATCATGACCCCCAGACCCCGAAACCACCCTCCGTTCAAAATTTATATATATATATATATATATATATATATATATATATATGACCTATGTCACACTGTAACTCCCGTAATTATGAACCGATTTCGATGTAATTCGGTGTGTACATAGTACATACCAATGTCTCGACCGAGTTCGTTGGCCAGCTTCATACGCCGTTTTGTTTCAAAATGGCGGCCATTTAAAAATTTTAAAAAAATTTAAAACTTGAAATGTGGTACCAAAAAATTACAAATGGAAAAATATTTTTTTCTTATGTGTTTGACCTTTATACAAAGATTCCGGAGCAGTTTTTGTTTCGTCTATATCTTAAAAAGTGACTGAGTTATAGCATTTTGAATTTCTAGCGTGGCTGACATTTTGAAACGTCCTGAATTTTGTCACGCGATAAAAGGCGTATTTATGAACCGATTTGGATGTAATTCGGTGTGTACATAGTACATATCAATCTCTCGACCGAGTTCGTTGGCCAGCTTCATCCGCCATTTTGTTTCAAAATGGCGGCCATTTAAAATGTTTTTAAAAATTTAAAATTTGAAATGTGGTACCAAAAAAATGAAAATGGAAAAATATTTTTTTCTTATGTATTTGACCTTTATACAAAGATTTCGGAGCAGTTTTTGTTTCGTCTATATCTTAAAAAATGGCTGAGTTATAGCATTTTGAATTTCTAGCGTGGCTGACATTTTGAAACGTCCTGAATTTTGTCACGCGATAAAAGGCGTATTTATGAAGCGATTTGGATGTAACTTCGTTTATACATAGTACATACCAATGTCTCGACCGGGTTCGTTGGCCAGCTTCACCCGCCATCTTGTTTAAAAATGGCGGCCATTTAAATTTTTAAGAAAAATTTAAATTTGAAATGTGGTACCAAAAATTGAAAATTGAAAAAATATTTTCTTCTTATGTGTTTGACCTTGATAAAAAGATTCGGGAGCAGTTTTTGTTTCGTCTATATCTTAAGAAATGGCTGAGTTATAGCATTTTGAATTTCTAGCGTGGCTGACATTTTGAAACGTCCTGATATTTCTCACGTAATAACAGGCGTATTTATGAACCGACTTGGATGTACCTTGGTGTGTACATAGTACATACAAATATCTCGACCGAGTTCGTTGGCCAGCTTCATCCACCATCTTGTTTCAAAATGGCGGCCATTTAAAAAAATAAAAAATAAAAAAATTTAAATGAGATACCAAAAAATTGGAAAATGAAAAAGATTTTTTTTGTATGTGTTTGACCTTAATACAAAGATTCCGGAACATCTTTTCTTTCGTCTATATCTAAAAAAAAATGGCTGAGTAATAGCATTTTGAATTTCTCTTGTGGCTGACATTTTAAAACGACCTGATTTTTGTCACGCGATAACAGGCGTATTTATGAACCTATTTGGATGTAACTTGGTCTGTACATAGTACATACCAATGTCTCGACCGAGTTCGTTGGCCAGCTTCATTCGCCATCTTGTTTCAAAAGGGTTGCCATTTAAAAAAATTAAATTTAAAATTCAAAATGAGGTATTAAAAAATTGGAAAATGAAAAAGATTTTTTTTATGTGTTTGGCCTTGATACAAAGATTCCGGAGCAGTTTTTGTTTCTGAAAATTTGTTCTTTTGTTGATATCTTAAAAAATGGTTGATTTATAGCACTTTGAATTTCTAGCATGGCTAACATTTTGAAACGATCTTGTATCTGTCATGCGATAACACACGTATTCGCCTATTTCGATGTAAGAAGGCATGTGGATAGTATACATCAACACCTCGACCAAGTTCGCTGGCCAGATTCATCAGCCATCTTGTTTCAAAATGGCGGCCATTAAATTAAAATATATATATATATTTAAAGTGAGGTGCAAAAAAATTAGAAATTGAAAAAGGTTTCTTTCTTAAGTATTTGATCTTGATATAAGGATTCAGGAGCATTTTTTGTTTGTCTTTACCTTAAAAAATGGCTCAGATATAGCAGTTTCAATTTCTATTGTGGGTGATATTTTGAAAAATCTGATTTTTTGCATGCGACAGCACTCCTATATATTAACCGATTCCGATGTGAGTGAGCATGTGCACAGCAATTACTAAGGTCTCGACCAAGTTCACTGCTTAGCCTCATCCACCATGTTGTCTTAAAATGACAGGCACTTTAAGAAATTGCCGAATTTGTCAGCCAAATATAAGTTATTTTAAAGAAAAGCAGCTTGGATAAAGCTGACTAATTTCGCGAAATTCTCATTCATTATATTGATAAAAATTAGTATTGAATCTCCTATATTCGGTTTCCACTAAATTGAGCTTCGTGTGTTTGCATGATATAAGTTAGGTTTTTTTAAATAAGGATTATGAAAGCTACCTCTTCCTCCCGGTACTGGCCGGAAGGACTTTTTAAAGACAAAGTTTCTTTTGTTAACATTGATTTACGGAAACGTTTATGAGTAATTAATCATTTTTCTCACTTGAATAGCTATTTTTAGGATTCTATCAATTCTAAATGAAATAATTTTTACTGTGTAATGGCATTGATAAATGCATGATTAATAAATGAATATTAATTTTAATGTTAATGTTATTGCAGTTAATTTATCATGTTCCTTTGTAAAACATGTTTATTGACCATGAAAATCTTTACTTGAGATATAATAGCATACGAAAATATCAAGTTGTTCATTGAGAAAACTAATACGTTATAAAAAACTACTCATTAACTTTTCTGAAAAACGGTCGTAAGAAAAAAAGAAAAAAACAAGAAAAAGAAAATTTGTTTTTATAAGTGATTTTCTGAAAATTCAAAAATGTAATGGTTACTTGAGATTTGATAGCATCCAAACATCCTATACTGAGCACTGAGAAAAAACTGACTGATACATTATTAAAAAATACCCGGAACCGTTTCTCAAAGTCATTGGCAAAAAAAGAAAATTTGTTTTTATAAGTGATTTTCTGAAAACTCAAAAATGTAATGGTTGCTTGAGATTTGGTAGCATTCGAAAATCGTAAATTGAGCATTGAGAAAACCAATTAATACGTTATAAAAAAAACTGCTCGTCAACATTTCGGAAAGTCGGTAACAAAAAAAAGAAAATTTATTTTTATAAGTGATTTTCTGAAAACTCAAAAATGTAATGGTTACTTGAGATTTGATAGCATCCGAAAATCCTAAATTGAGCAATGAAACTGATTAATCTATACTAATATTATAAAGAAGTAAAATTTTTTGTATATTAGAGGTAATCTCTGGAGCTACCGAACCGATTTCAAAAGTTAAGGTATCAAAATGATGGTGTTAGCCCAACTTCGAACATAAGCTATATTTTATGTCGGTGCCACTAACCCAAAGGGGGTGCAGGAGCAAAAAAGGTCTAAAAATGCAATTTTTGTGTTATGGAAGGGCCTAGAATGATGAAATTTGGAATGGTAGTTACTTATAAGATATAAATGATATCTAAGAACATTTTCTAAACAATAAGAAATTTAAAAGGGTGAAAATGCACAAAAAGCGTTTTAAAAATGTTTGAAATGGTGGTTTCTAAACAATCTCAGGAAATACCAAACCGATTTACAAAATAATGGTGTCAAAATGATGGTGACAACCCTTGCTCCAATATAGAATATATTTTATGTCGGTGCCACTACCCCAAAAAGGGTGCAGGAGCAAAAAACGTTCTAAAAATGCAATTTTAGTGTTACGGAAGGACCTAGAATAATGAAATTTGGAATGGTAGTTACTTATAAGATATAAATGATATCTAAGAACAGTTTCTAAACAGTAAGAAATTTGAAAGGGGTGAAAATGCACAAAAAGCGTTTTAAAAACGTTCGAAATGGTGGTTTCTACACAATCTCAGGAAATACCAAACCAATTTAAAAAATAATGGTGACAACCCTTGCTCCAAGATAGGCTATATTTTATGTCGGTGCCACTACACCAAAGGGGGTGCAGGGACAAAAAATGTTCTAAATTCCGATTTTTGCGTTACTGAAGGGCCTATAAATATGAAATTTGAAATATTAGTTACTTATTAGATATAAAGGATTTCTAAGAATAGTTCTTAAAAAAATCGAAATTAAAAAGGGGTGAAATTGTGCGAAAAGCGTTGAAAAACATTCTAAATTGCGATTTCTATGCAACCTCAGGAAGTACTGAACCAATTTCAAATATAACGGTGTAAATTGATTGTGACACCTCTTGCTCCAAGATAGGCTATATTTTATGTCAGTGCCACTACCCCAAAGGAGGTGCAGGAGCAAAAAACGTTCTAAAAATGCAATTTTTGTGTTATGGAAGGGCCTAGAATCATGAAGTATGGAATGGTATTTACTTATAATATATAAATGATATCTAAGAACATTTTCTAAACAATTCGAAATTTAAAGGGGTGAAAATGCACAGAAAGAGTTCTAAAAACGTTCGAAATGGTGGTTTCTACACATTCTCAGGAAATACCAAACCAATTTAAAAAATAATGGTGTCAAAATGATGGTGACAACCCTTGCTCCAAGATAGGCTATATTTTATGTCGGTGCCACTACCCCAATGGGGGTGCAGGAACAAAAAACGTTCTAAATTACGGTGTTTGCGTTACTGAAGGGCCTAGAAATATGAAATTTGAAATATTAGTTATACATTAGATATAAAGGAATTCTAAGAACAGTTCTTAAAAAAATTCGAAATTAAAAAAGGGTGAAATTGTGCGAAAAGCGTTGAAAAACATTCTAAATTGCGATTTCTATGCAACCTCAGGAAGTACTGAACCGATTTCAAATATAACGGTGTAAAATGACTGTGACAGCTCTTGCTCTAAGATAGGCTATATTTTATATCTGTTTCCACTACCCCAGAGGAGATGCAGGAACTAAAAACGTTCTAAAAATGCGATTTTTTAATTATGAAAGGACATAGATTCATGAAATTTTGCATGGTACATATTTATTACATATAAATGATCTATCGTATAAAAAGCGTTCTAAAAATGTCCTAAATGCCGATTTGTGAGCAATTTCATGAAGAATCAAACTGATTTCAAAAGTAATGGTAGGCAAATTGATATTCACAGCCTCTGCTCTAACATAGACGTTATTTCATGTCGGTGTCACTATCACCTAGAGGTTGTAGGAGCAAAAAACGTTCTAAATTTCGATTTTTGTGATCGGTAGGGGCTAGCAACTTGAAATTAGGCAAGGTACATATTTATTAGATGTAAATGATCTTTAAGAACAGTTTTGAAGAAATTGAAACTTTTGTAAAAAAAAAAAAAAAAAAAAAAAAAAAAAAAAAAAAAAAAAAGGTGGGTGAAAATGCGCGAAAAACGTTCTAAAAACGTTGTAAAAGCGTTCTAAATGGCGATTTGGCGATTTCTATTCAATATCAGGAAATACTAAAACTATTTCAAAATTAATGATTGCAAATTGATGGCGACAGTCCCTGCTCCAACATAGACTATATTTTATGTTGCTGTCACCACCATCTGGGGGTGCACGCGCAAAAAATGTTGTAATTTGCGGGGGGGTTTGCACAACTGAGGGGTCTAACATTTTGAAATATGGCATGGTATTTACTTACAAAATGCAACTGCTTTCTACGATCAGTCGAAAGAAAATTCCAAATTTAATAGGATGAAGTGAGCGAAAAGCGTTCTAAAAGCGTTCTAAATTACATTTTTTATACAATCTTATCGAATACCAAAAATATTTAAATAATAATTGTAACAAATTGTTGGTGATAGAACCTGCTCAAACATAAGCTATATTTTATGTATGTGCCGCTACCACTAGGGGGTTGCAGGAGCAAAAACTTTCTGAATTACGATTTCTCTGATACTGAAGAGCCTAGAAACTTTAAATATGGCATGGTAGTTACTTATAAAATGTAACTGCCCTCGAAGGACTGTCGAAAATAAATTCGAATTAAAAAGAGGTGAAGCGAAGTGGAGGTGCGAAAAGCGTTCTAAATATATCCTAAATTACGATTTCTATGCAATTTCAGGGAATATAAACCAATTATAAAAGTAATAATTGCGAATCAATGGTAACAATCTCCGATCCTACACAGCCTATATTTTATGCGGATGATTCTACCACCTGGGGTTCACAGGAACAATAAACGTTCTAAAAAAGGCCTTTAAAAGCTTGCTAAATTACGTTTTTGTGGAATATTAGGAAATAATAAACCAATTTCAAAATTAATGTTGGCAAATTAATGGTGACAGTTCCTATTTCAACATAGCCCTTTATGTTGAGAGAGGTGGTAAGACTTGGCATTTGACAGATTGGTTAATTTTAAGACGTAAGAAGATGGTTTCTAAAAAATTCAATACTTCGGATGAATACTGAAATGAACTTATTAATTGAGCATAAAAGTTTCAAAATATTTTGTAAATAATCATTTATTTAGTTTTATTTCTTTTTATTAATTCAAGTCTAATTTCCGCCTAATGCAGTGTAATAAAGAAGTTTAGTCGAACTAAGTTTTAAATAATAATTTTTGAATTATTCCTAAAAGTATAATTTCTTTTAATAAAAATTAGACATATAAATATCACTCGGCACATTTCAAATATCACGCGAGCAAAGCCGCGGAGTTTGCTAGTACATTATAAAAAACTACGCGGAAACGTTTCTGGAAGTCAGTGGCAAAAAAAGAAAATTCGTTTTTATAAGTGATTGTTTGAAAACTAATTGTTTCCGAGGTTTCAAAAGACGCATTTCAGAATCGTCTATAACTCGGAAGATTCGGTTGTTTTTAAATTCTATTTTTAGCTACGTTCGTAATTATATAAATACGTAGTACCTATAGTCGTCGTTCAGTCCGTCCGTCTGTCCATCTGTCTGTCCACCCGCATATAACAGAGCGAAAACAACCCAACCGAATGGTCTGAAATTTTAAATATATAACTTTTGCAAAATTTTGTCGAGTCATTTCAAATTTTATGAAAATCGGGTGTACAGTTTAATTACAGGGAAAGTCAAAAGTTTTCCGTTACATTACGGACAATGGGAAAAAATTATTGCAAATGCATTTTAATGATGTTACAGCCTTCCGAATGGTCTGAAATTTTAAATATATAATTATTGAAAAACTTTGTCATGTCATTTTAAATTTTATGAAAATCGGATGTATAGTTTAATTACAGGGACAGTGAAAATTTTCCCGTTACTTTACGGCCAATGGGAAGAAATTATTGCAAGTGCATTTTAATGATGTTACAGCCTTCCGAAACTTCTGAAATTTTAAATATATAATTGTTGCAAAATTTTGTCGAGTTATTTCATATTTTAGGAAAACTGGATGTAATATTTAATTACAGGGACAATCAAAAGTTTTCCGTTACATTAAGGCCAGTTGAAAAAATTATTTCAAGTGCATTTTAATGATGTTACGGCCTTTCTACCAGAATGAAATTGATATGCACTTAAGAAGTGCACTAAAATGTACTTTCAGTACAATATGCCGCACAAAAAATATCTATAAAACTTGTTATAGTACGAACGCACCTCATTTGCAACGCTTGACGAGCAATTTCCAACTTGTTATAGATTTAGACTTTTTTTCTTTTACAGTGTATGTTGAGGTACAATATACAGCTCAGAACATAGAAAAGATATTAGATGTAAATTTCCAACTGGGCGAAAAATGTCCGGATCAGGATTCGAACCCGGGACCTCCTGGCTGAAGCCGCCAGTGCTCTGCCATCTGAGCTATCCCGAACGATTCTGGTCGAAATTTTTCACCCAGCTAACCTTGAAGATTACAGCATCTGGTCTGAAACCTGGTTCAGCTCAACAGAATAAATCTCAGGTAATGCAAGGTTTTTTCGCCCAGTTGGAAATTTACATCTAATATGTTTTTTTTACCAATTAGAATAATTGTGTGAAAATTAATCTAGCATATCAAAAATAATTTCAAAATAGGTTTTTGAAGCTTATATTAAGGGAAGGCAAGACTGGGACGCCACTCCCACTCACATTAATTTTACTCTAACATTTTATACTCATTTATTATATGTAATTAAATTTTATCCAAGTGTTTATATATACTTTAATTGGTGTGTTTGAAAAAAGTGTGCAAGAACTTCACGCAAGCTAGAAGTGTCTAATTTTTTCAGCTGTCCAAAAAATTGTACTTTTCAGCTAAAACCCAAATTAACTCCTAAAGCACTCGAGCGATTTAGATAAAAGTTTTTTTGGTGGTAGAGTATAAATATAAGATCATATGCTGGAGACAGTTTAAAAAAGATTTAATTAGTTACAGAAAAATAAATTCTGAAATATGGAAAATTTCTGTAGAACTGCTATCGCTCTAAAATGAAAAGTTTTAGTCGCAGAGAGAAAAAAAAAAAAAAAAAAAAAAAAAAAAATCTGCCATAAGTCTTGAGCATAACCCAGTGAATATGGATTCCAAATTTCATCAAAATCGATCTGGTAGTTTCCGAGAAAACGGGTCTTAAGTGTGTATTTGTAAAAATATTTTTCCACCCTCAACAGCTCGAAATTTTCTGAGACATTTTCAGACTCATTTTTAAAAGTAAAAACACGTAACTTGCTGAAGTGATTTTTGAAGAGATGTTTAAAAGGCCGTGTGATTTCATTTTTAGCTCAATTAATTAGAATTGTATTTTAAAATAATTATTTTCTCAGTATGACCATTTTTTTTCATTCCCAGATCACCTGCTTTGAAAAATTCGGTTCAAAACGCCAACTTTGACAGCATTTTTTACAATATTTTCTGCATTTATTACAAAATCCAGAAGCACGGCACGTTATCTAGTTTCTAAATAAGAGAACCAGCCAGTTTGATGCGTTTGAGAGGAAAAAATGAATTTAAAATTTAATCGGAAAATAAGCAGTTTGATTTGGAATACACCCTTAAAGCTCGCATATTTCCCATATGATTGCACCCAGTCTTGTGTTCCTATAAAGTAAGCAATTATAAGTATTTACGATAAATGTTAATGGATGTATTAAATATTATTTTAATCTGTTGAAATATTTTTTATTAAAATATTAAACTTATATGGAGAATGTTGCATTAAAAATTTATAAAAAATTCTGTGTATCATGCTGTTAATGTCTTACAATACTATATTATACAAACGCGGGTTCTTTTTTGAAAGCAAAGATAGCATAATTTATCACTCAACGAAAGATCAAATTTATTCTTACAAATAAATTTTACAGAAAGTTCGTATTAAAAAATATCTCTCGCATTAAAAGCATAACGATATTTCGTGTATTTCAATGTTTTATTTCTTTATTGTTATTCCGAAAATGATAATAATAATCATAAAACATTCATGCAAAAAAGGGCAGAGAGAAAGCAAATTGATAGGAAGTGAAAGCGATGAAGTTCGATGAGATATATTGCATGTAAATGCTTTGTTGAAAATATATTCTTAATAGATCACTTGAAAGAATCTTCGCCACTAAAGCGATTTAAAATATTTATCTAGAATTCGCTTAATTTTATGTGTATCGATATTTTATTTTTATATATGAAAAAAGAAACTATTATGATATTCAACTGCTATAACTGATATGTAAACTATTCAGGGTGTCCATTCTCAACGATGTCCAATGACTAATTCCTAAACCGTTAGTTATAGACATATAGTTCCAGTTACAAAAATGTTTTGAATGAGGTAAAGAACTATTTTTAAAGCGGTTTGGATCAAGAAAAGCATTTATTAAAGAATTACGAAATTTAAATCTTTTTACGGTCCCCCCATTCCTATAAATGATATTTAATAAAAATTGCATATTATTAAAAGCATTATTAAAAACATAACGATATTTAGTGTATTTCAATATTTTATTTCTTTAGGGTTATTCTGAAAATAATAATAATAATCATAAAAGATTTATGCAAAAAAGGGCAGAGAAAGAAAGCAAATCGATCTGAGACGAAAGCGATGAAATTCGACGATATATATTGCATGTAAAGGTTTTGTTGACTGGAACTAATCTGGGCAGCTAAAGCGATTTAAAATATTTATCTCGAATTCGCTTAATTTTGTGGCTATCAATTTTTTACTTATATATATATATAAGTATTATGATATTCAACTGGTGCTATATTGTATTACGAAATTCGGCTCAAAAAATAAAATAAATAAAACATGAGATTAAACCAGTTTAGAAAAATTATATATATAAAAAGAATAAATTTCAAAAGATAACATGCTTCTCAAACACAAATTCATTTTAAAAATCACAGCAACCATATTCTTTTTCAAACCATAAGACGTTATAACTCACAGAATGCTTCTGATTAAAACGAACGCTTGAACTAACTCTTGAGCTCAAAATATGACGATATTTCGTCCCTTTCAATATCTTGATTCTTTGCACTTCTTCAGAAAGTAAAAAACGATTGATGAAAAGGGAAGCACAGGGGAAGCAAATCTTGATCATGGAAGGGATGAAAGCAGTGAAATTCATTGAGCGGTTTAGCAGGTAACAGTTGAGCGCAAAATAAAGTCTCCTTCGATCATTTGAAAGAATCTACGCAGTTAAAGCGATTTAAAAAATATTACTCGAATTCAAATTATTTTAGGAATATCGCTCTCCTATTTTTATAGAAAAAGAAAATATATTATCGATTTCAGGACAGTCTGTACTAAATGTTCAGGCAATGTTGTATTAAAATTTAAACCTTATAGAAAGTTTTAAATTTTGGACTATAGATAGTTATAAACAATATGTTTCTAGTGCATTTTCTTCAGATCTATTTTTAGAAACTGCTGGAAGTGATATCATATAACTGATATAAACACCCTTGATACCACTTCAGCAGGTTGTTATTTTTTTAATGCCATAAAAAATACTATTATTTATATATTTTGATTATTATTATTATTTTATAAAGTGTGTATGTATATATAGAGTGTGTTCTTATATGTATTTATTTTGATTATTATTATTGTTATTTGATATAAATATACTAATATATGCATTTACACTGTAAAGCCTTAATAAGAGAACGACTGCACAGTTGGATCTCATCTTTAAAGGGGATCTTTTTAGATAGACACGAAGTCTCCAAGCTTAACGAAAGGTTGACATAAAATGCCAAGCTGAATTTACAACTGGATGTAAGAATATTTATTGGACCTAATAAAGAAGTCGTAAAAGATGGACCAAACGAGCGAGGTAAAGAAGGCCCGGGGTTTCCAGATCCCACGATCACTGACGCTTAGTGAGCGGAGTACTGTATACCCCGAAAAAGTGTAATACCAAATCAGAGGTCTGCGACATGACGGAAGAAGAGGGGGTCGGCAAGACTGACCGACCATTTGACGAAGAGGGCAAAGGACCATCCTCCAAATTGTTATTACGAGGTGATTTCGTAAGCGAAGAATGAAGTTATAGTCAGATTTGTTTTATTCCCCAAGAATGATGGTTTAATAGTAAGAATTGTTCTATTTCTCAACTATGATGGTTTAATAAAGACTTGTGCTGTTTCTCAACAATGTTGGTTTTAAGGAGAATTGTTTTATCTCTCAGCAATGATGGTTTTAAAAAAAGATTTGTTAGCTCTCTCAACTATGATAGTTTAATAAAGATGAGTTCTATTCCGCAACAGGGATAGTTAAACCCAGATTTCCTAAGTGTTTCAAAGGTGATTTTTACGATGATTACGAGTTATTCGGGTCGTGTTTTCCCGCTAAGGGACGGCCCTAAGATCGGCAGTTCTCGGACATTGCTATCATCGTCTGTTTAAATAAATTAGTGAACTTTACCTAGAGTGTAAAAAAAAAAAAAAAAAAAAACACTCAATGAGCAACGGATATAAGTGTGACCTACAGCTATGAGTAAGCCTCTACTATATTGTGCAGAAGGTATGTATTATTCAATATTTTTGTATTCCCATTGTTTTAGTAATTTATGTTGTGCTAGGGATGTACAATTTATGGTAACCAAGCAATTAATTAATATTTGTAATAATAATTTTAAAGGTAAACTTAATGCAAATACTAATTCAATTTCGTTCTTTGGAATGCTGGTGTCTTGTGACACAATTCTATTTTGTTTTTGTAAATATGTAAATTAACTGTAAATAAACTTTTATTTATTGTTAAATTTTGGCTATGTTTTTAATACAACATGAGTACATTGTTTTCCTTTAATGTAAGTTCTATTTCAGATGACAAACTTCTTTAGTATGTTATTTATGCGTAGGTTTGATAGGTTTTGTTTAGATATAACTGCGCGGTCTACACGCTATTTCTTCACTAAAATTACACAACGCAGTTTGGGGTAGTTTTGGAGATGTGTTTCCTCCTTCCTCAATTTAAGATAATTATGGTTAGACTAATTATCAGAAGTAGCCAGGACCGTTATTCAATTATTACGATCACAAATGTTTGTTTATAAATTATAACGTTTTTAAATACCCACTATAATATTCAGGTACAGTAATTTAGGAGTAGTTAACCTACAATTACTAGGGTAATTAATGCACATTACCCATTATCTTTTCCCCCACCTTCAAGATTGGGTTTACCCTGTCCCCAATTCCCATATATATTTGGGTAGTTAAGTTGGTGTCGGTGTACGGACCCAGATCTGCCCAACAGAAACAATATATGATCTGATGATTGATCCATGACCATTTACTTTTAAAAATAGCAATGTTAGATAAACAAAAGTACTATTAGGACTTAGTACTAATTACGAACAGATTTTACAAAACTGACATTTAAAATGGTGAAATTGGTGAAATTTTTATTATTTTTTTTTTAGAAATATTAGGGATAAAAATCTAAACAAAATGTATGCGAATAATTTGTAATAAATAAGTACTCAATTTGAGAGACTTTTTTTTTTCTTCTAATTTTCAGCATGGAAATAAAGATTAAATCTCCGAATTTGCTCATTTCAGAATTACGGTTATAAATGAAGAGCTGAGTGGAAGAACGTGTTATGCTACATTTTCTTAAAAATTATTTTATCTTTTGGACAAAGGTGTTATCATGTATTCTATCACATGGTAAAGCTAAAATACCAAAGTTCTATTTAGCCTTGAAGATTTAAGACATTATTCATTAATATTTAATATTTTAATATTTAATAATGTAAATAATATTAATATTTTTTAATATTTAAAAATTAAATATGAATAAGTTTTTTTTTTTTTTTTGATAGAGTTTATTACCACACCTCTTAATATTTTAAACACATGGTGTCAAACAGAAAATAAATCATTAAAATTGACAACAAAAACTTTCACATCAAATTTCTTCAAATGTAATTTTTGTTAATTAACATGCTCTTCCTCTTAGCTCTTCAATTATGGTTTCACTATTATGGTTAAAGACTTGAAAATGATATCGCGATAACTGTAGATTCGAAGAGGGTGTTTAATTTCTTTTTTTTTTTTTTAATGAATATAATTTAAAGGCATGAAATGATCATAAAAAGTTCGCGAAAAGAGTTTAGAATCTTTAAATTAGGCATGTAAGGTTACTTTCCGAATGTAGATGCTCACTAATAATGGATTTTAAAAACAACTATTTCGAAAAAAGTAAAATGATATAAAATGGGGTTTGTTTAATTCTTTAACATTTCTCTGGTTACTTAAAAGTATGCACTGTACAATATGGTGATATACAAGAATATAAATTTCATGGTCAATGAAAAAACTTTTAAAAATTTACGCCGAAAACTTTTTAAAAATTTCAAACTCGCAACATGCAGTTTTTCACATTGTAAAATGACTACACAGTGAAACACCATATATAAATGGTACATAATCACCCTCCTCCAGTTTTTCCCATAGAAAAAATTAAAAAATTGCAAGAAAAAAAAATAAAAGAGCCTAAAAAGCATTAAAAAGAAAATTAACGCCGAACAATTGAAAATCCCGAAAAACGTTGCATACCAGCTAACTTAATGGAGAACAAAATAATTAAGGCAGAAAAAATTACATTATGCATCGTTTATCACGATTTAAAACACTTATTTGAGTAAACTTAATTATGTGATCATTATGAAGCGAAAAAAAATCACTAATTTTATCTTTTATGAAAGCAAAATAATATGAACGGATTACAGGTAATTTTCTGAAATTAGACTTATTAATATAAAAACGAACTTACTTAACTTCTTGGGATATGTTAGCATTTAATATTATATTCAACTTATACTATTTCTGCGATGTAATTAAAAAATGCAACTTGTCAGTTGCCTCTTTATTTGACATAATGTATTAAAAAATTATATTGTAGATACAAACTAAATACAAAATGATGGTTGCATGTATACATTAAAAAAAAATAATAACAGAGCAAAATTAAATTTAATTGAAAAATTTAATATCTGATAACTCAAGAATAAATTAACTGAAAGTCAGAAAAAATTACATTATGGATCGTTTATAATGACCCGAGTAGTAGACTGGATGTTAACACTTATTTCAACGAATTTAATTATGTTATTGTTGCCAAGCGGGATAAAGCACCAAATTTAGTATTTTATAAATGAAAATTAGTATAAACAGGCTATAGGTAGTCTCTAAAATTAAATCTATAAGTAATCTAATTGATTTCTTTTACAGTTTTAGGTTTTTCTTTTTTTTAAATATTCAACGTATTCTATTTCAATTATATAATTAAACAATATGCCCGCGACCCCTTTATTAATGTATGAATATAAAAACTTACATAGTATAGACCAGGGATGGCGAACCTTTTTATAGTCACGTGCCAATTTTTTTCAAAAAATATTTTACTTGACCTTGACGTGCCATCTAAAAAGCAAATTTAGTGGACTGAAATATTATGAATCAAAACTACTTTAAAATTACTTATTAGGATATTTTCTAAAAAGAATAACATATACATGCAAATATTACACTGCAATAATTATAGAAGCAGTTATATTTTAGAAATTAATTAAAAACATAACGTGATTAATTGTTGTATCTTGGATGAAAAATAATGTGTTCATGTTCAGTTAATTTCAACAGAATGCAAACTAAATGAATTTATATTGCAACCAATCTATTTCATTTTTTATGTTCTAAATTTGCGAAAATGACAGATATAAATAGTGTTAAAAAATTATTAAAATTGAAAAAAGGCAGTTTATTTAAATAGTTCTGACATTAATTTCCAAGTTGCCATAATTTACCATCGGTACTAATCTTTCCTTTTTGATAGTTTTCAAATATTTTCTTTGTTTGATAAATTTTCGAAGCCATATTGAATAAGATTAAGATTCTTCAATTTGAAATTAATTGAATTTAGAATCTAATCAGATCATCTAAGTTCGTGTATTTTGTGTAAAATCCTTGTATCATCATTTAGAGACATAATCAATGCCGCGCCGTGCCAAAATTATTCTTTGGCGTGCCAAAAGTGGCACGCGTGCCATAGGTTCGCCGACCCTGGTATAGACTATTAACTGCATGGAATGCTGATACTTATATGTAAACACAAGAAAAAACAACATCAATTTATTAAAGAGCATAAAAAAAAATTAACGACAAAAAATAAAATTCCGTGGGGAAAGTTGCATACCTGATTATTCAAGAGTAAAATAACGTAAAGTAAACAAAAAAATATACATTAAGAATAATTTATCATGACTTAAGCAGCAACTTTAAGGTTAAAACACTAATTTCACCAAACATAATTATGTGATAAATTAGTAGCGATATTTAACACTAATTTTAGATTTTTACAGAAGAAGCTTCATAAAAATGGTCTAAGATAATTCTGTAAAAGTTATTTTTATATAAAACTAGCTGATCCGCCCGAAGTTGGCCGGGACCACGACAATATTGTTAAATAAATCTTAAATTTCTATGATTTTATTTCTTTAATTCAATTTTGTCTGCAGCACGTATTCGCTGACTGTGTGAAAAAGTGGTTAAAAGAACTGATATTTAGTAGTAAAAAGGCTCAAGATAATTGTGACGGGAATCGTAAGGGGGAGGAGAATATTTTCTGACGACTACATATTCCCTCCCCCTTCCCAATCCCCACAAATATAACAAATAATAAAATAGTCGCTTTCTTTTTCTTTAAAAAAAATCGATTTCACAGACAGCTTTCTATGCTCAAATTATTTCAGATAAAATCGCACGATAATTTAAAATGGTTAATTGATGTATCTTCCTTAATTGCAGCCGAATTTTAAGGAAAATTAGATATTTGGATTCGTCGTTAAAAATTACACACAGATGTGTGTTTCAAAATTACAAATGCAATGTAAAAAAAATGCTATACATGGAAAATTACTTACTCTTTTTAGTTACGTGTCGTTTTTAAATAATTTTGATTCCTGCTATAATAACGCATCTCATTGGCTGCGAAAATGCTAGGCACTGGACTTCTCTGAATGGGAAGGAATTCTGCGGTCTGATAAAGATCTATGCTTTTGTTAATTATGAATACATTTCCATTCTTTTAATTTTAGATTTTTAATTAATAACCCATCTAAATATTTGAAATTTAAAATTCTGAGTCTCAGGTGCACCAGGAGAGGCCTTCGACTGCAGTCACGAAAATTTTCAGCCTCGTACTGGTCGTAGATTTTGCTAGCTATCGCGTTCAGACGCACACACAAAGCGAAACTTTCTTTTATTAGTATTGGTAGAATCCTTTTTGTTTAATTTATTTAAGTTTGTACTTTTTAGGGTTTCGCTCATCTGACGAAACCCTATTCGTCTCAGTCCTCTGTCTGCCTGCCCGTCTATCACAGAGTCTGTTCTCGGAAACTATATATATTGGAGACTTTAAATTTTGCATACTTGTAGCTGAACACCTCACATCACATGACATATCATAAAATTTTGGAAAAGTCTTATATTAATCCTTCTGGACTCTAACTTGCGTATTTTAACCTTAAAAAAAACTGAACACCTAATTAAGTTGGGGACTTGAAATTTTTCTTACTTATAGCTAAACACTTGCGATCCCTCGAAAAATCATAAAAATTTCAAAAAGTCTTATACATTATTTACCCCTCTGGCCTCTAACTTGTGTATTTTAAGCAATTTTTCGAACTCAGCCCCCAATTAAGTTTGAGTCTTGAAATATTCATGTTTATAGCTGAACACTTGTGATCACACGAGAAATCATAAAATTGACTTATATTATTTACCCCTCCGGGCTCTAACTTGTGTATTTTAAGTAATTTTTCCAATCTTCCCCCCTTTTCACACGGGGAACACTTTTCTGACATTTGCCGGCACCCCTCACGTGATGTATCATTGCAAAGCACTTTGGCCACTCTTTCATATTATGCACCGTAGTCTTACATATTTTAGTTCCACATTTTACAGTGAGAGGGTGCCTGTCTATCTCGTGTACTATGGGCCCGATCCCCTCGACTAATATATCTACGGATAGGTTGTAAATCGGAGTTTCGTTCGGTTAGAGGTTTGTTTAGAAACTGTGTGCACCCTGGTTACAAAATGTGGAACTAACAGATTTTACAAAGGGATAAAATATTTTGAAAGTAATATTAAACGAAACCCTCTGTGCAATCTGTGATCCCACTTACTCTCTTGTTTTAAAAGCTTAACAAGTCGTTAATATTCACAGTTACGAGATATGTGTAGAATATTTGAATGTATAAGGGCTTAAAGGAAGAAAGGCTTATGTTAGAACTTTTTAAAGTTGGGTTTTCTGTAGGAAAAGGGCCTATGTGGAATGATTGATGATTATCCAATGTTAAAAATTTCAATTTCATAATATATAAGTTTTCTTACTTGATATAATATATTTAAACAAAATTCTTAAAATAACATTAATACTTTCCTTCCTTACCAAACTACTTTTTTACAACTCGACAATGTTCAGCATCAATACAAAAGTAGAGGATAAGTAATATCGGGCCTTTGCTGCATTAGTTGACCAGGACATCGGTAATCAATGACATTAAATCTCGCAGTACTGAAATGGAGTCAATTTGACCCTAGGACATTTTGTGGTTTGCTTGTTTTTTTCATTTAGACTATGTATGCTAAACTTTTTTTTCTAGGAATTCACCAATAAAGGTCTTTTTCATAATTTTATCTACTTAGTAAGTTTCGCATAATTATTTTTTTTTTGTTTATTTGTAGAAATTGTGAATGAGGTCCCCATCTTAGGCAATCAGGGAATAAATGAAAGCTTTCTGCTTTTTAAAGCTAATATGTAGGAAATTTGATCCGATGAGTTTGATCCGAACCGATATAATCCGAAACGTCATAAATTATTTGAATTGTGTATTCGTTATTTTTGAAACACTATATAGCAGTAAAATTCTTTTCCAATATGTCTTCTTTTACTAATTCAATGTATATTTAATCTTTATTCTATGTTTTTAATTTATTTATTAAACTAATTATTAAAAGTAATTTGAAAGTTATACGTTAAAAGCATTTCTGAAATCACCTTCAAATACGTTCTATTATTTCAATGCTTGAATACGGAAATTTCAACTTGTTCTTTTCGATTTTCATCAAATTTCCCTTGAAATTATCTTTTACATTCTTTCATATATTGATCTGTGCAGATAAAGTTTTATTTTCTCTAAGATTAATATTTCAGATGCAAATGCTGTTTGAATGTTATCTTATAAATTGGTATAAACATTCTTCAGTTAGTGTATTTTTTGCTCTAAAATAATATTTCCATAATATTTCAATATCACTTTGCTAATCTCAAACTGTTCATGGAAATTAACTTTCGACAGACTTCGTGAAAACGGTAAATGATTCTAATGATAGATGTTAAATCTTCGAAATATGAATTCGCATTCGTTTCTGAATTATTTTAACATCTGTAACATGTTGTAATGACATATGGTACTTTTTTCTATTTAGAAGAATCTCTTTTTTGTAGCGTTCTTTATCACTTTCTGTTTCTTTCCATTGCATGGAATGTGTGTGGGAGCCAATGTTTGTTCCTCTCGTGGATTTCTGTGTGCACTCCGTCGTATTATATTTTTATTGCTTGCGACAAAAAAGTTCGAAGTATAATAGAGATGCAGCATACCGTCAAAAGGGTTTGAAATATGAGCCGATAATCGTTCAAATTTAAATTCCCTCATTCTGCCCAAACAACACAAGCACCGGATGTCCTAAAAAGGACTGGCTGATTCTTAAAATTTATTACCTTGCAAATGGTGACAGCAATTAAAGAAATTCCTGCTGGTAGGTTATATAAGATCTCGAGAGGTTTTTTTTTTTTTTTTTTTTTTTTTTTTTTTTTTTTTTTTTTACAGAGATCCCTATTTTGGCTCAAATTAATAGCGATAGATGCTGCTGCAAGTAATAGGCGCTAAATTCAGGCCCGAACATTTTGGCTCTCTCTTTTCTCTATATTCATGCGAAAGAAGAAGATTAAATATATGGAGTGTTTCTTAGCTGTCAATGCAATCTTGTTCTTAGGAACCCAATCCATATATATAACCTCATTCTTTCGCATCAATAGTGATAAAAGAGAGAGCCTAAAAAAAATGGGCCTGGATTTAGTGCTTACTGCTTTCAGCGCTATTTATCGCTGTTATTTTGAAGTGAAATGGGGAACCACAGTAAAAAAAAATCTCCTGACATCTTACATAACGCTCCCGGAACAATTTCTTTAATCACTATTTGTAAGTTATTGAATTTTAAAATCAGTCAGTAAATTTAGAATATCCGGAATGAGGGACAACACTAAAGGAGGTGAAATATATGGATTCGGTGCCTAAGAAGAAGATTGCATTCCCAGCTCATAACCTCTCCATATGTTTAACCCCCTTCTCTGGGATCAATACTGAAAGAAAACAGAAGCAAAACAATCGGGACTGGATTTAGCGCCTTTTGCTTGCAGCGTCATCTATAGTTCCTATTTAGAACTAAATCAAGAATCACAGTAAAGAAAACTCCTGACATCTTAAATATTCCTCTTTCAAGAATTTCTTTAATAGCTGTCACTATTTACAAGTTATTGAATTTTAAAATCAGTCAGTATAGATTTTAGGACATCCGGTATGAGGAACAAGGACTAATTTTCTTTTTTTTTTTTTGACAAGGAGCTTTAAAGATCAATATTTGAGGCTTTTTGTACGTGATTTTTGACGTCAGGCGTGCATTTCTCTACCCACTATTTACAATAAAATACGAAACATCAAACCAAAGATAGTCCCCATTTCATCAAATTTAAGATTACAGTAGCATATGTTAGTTTAAAAGGCGTACAATCACTTACCAACCTCGATCGGGGCAAAATTGAATGTAAGATGTGAAAGATACTGACAAGGATAGGTACAGGGTGTCCAGCGAAGAAGACCCTGATTTAAAAATTAAATATCTGAAAAACAAAGATCAATAGAATAGAAAACGGTTTGTTTAGTAGCTAAGCTTTAAAAATGTTATACAGAAGTTTCAAAATTTAGTTACAAAAACCGTTAACAGATGGCGCTGTAATCGCAATGCCTATAAATTGTGCTTCGAAGAATACTGTTACCAGATGTCTCCACTTCTGCACATCACCCCAACAAAAAAGTGATATTTCCCAATTTTCGTTCTTCCATAGAGAGCCATCTAGGAATGAGACGCTAGTGCTCTGGACGTCGAAGCACAATTTATAGGCATTACGATTACAGCTCCATTTGTTAACGGTTTTTGCAACTAAATTTTGAAACTTCTGCATCACATTTTTACAGCTTAGCTAATAAACAAGCAGTTTACAGCATAATTCTATTGATCTTTTTTCTTTTTTTTTTTTTTTTTGAGATATTTAATTTTGAAATCAGGGTCTTATTCGCTGGACACCCTGTATAATGGAGAATACCGGAGAAAGTCTATTTAAAAAACAATGTTACATATTGAAGTAAAAAAAAAAAAATAACAATGAATGCTGACGCTCGTAACAGAAATAATGGTGAAAAACTATCTAACCATGTGCTTATCTCTGGTTATCGTCATTATTCCCGAATACCCTTCATAAATTTAACACTTATTAATAAAATATGCTTAACATATTTTCTTGTATTGATTTAAAATTTCATTACTTTATTTTATCCTTTTAAGCACCTAACTACTTTACATTATGATAATAACATACACAAATCATAAATATAATCTTAAAGAACTATACGTTCACAGATTAAATAAAATGAAATTTTTCGAAAATGCACTTCATAACGTTTCTGAAATGCGCCTCAGATACTTTCTATTGTCTGAATCGCTATATTCGATACTTTGAAAAATAAGAAAAATCCAAACTACTCTTTTGTATTTACATTCTGTTTCCTTAAAAATATTCTTCGCTTTATTTGAAATATTAACTTCTGCAGATAGAATACGATTTTCGTGAGCTTTTTAATCTTTAGTTGTACATGATGTTTGAATGTTATAATCAAAATTTTAAATGCATTCTTCAGTTAATGTATTTTTGATTCAAAAACAATATCTCAATAATATTTCAAAATCTTTTTTCTGAACTTGAAATGTTTTTGTATAATATTATTATACTGAATTCTGAAAAAGAGAAATGCATAAAATGTCTCTATTCAAACAAGAACAATCCTTGAAGGTGAAACTATGTTAAATTTCGTGTTCAATTCATTATGTACTTTAATCCCGGATATTAGTAAATAAATTTGCGACTAAATTAACTTGAAATATTAAATGCAAGTATTTATTTTCTTTATTCGGAAGAGTAAAAGCCAATTTCTTACGATGAGTTATATTTATTGCATACAAGATAATATGTCAAATATAAAAACCGTGCAATTTTTAGTATATAATTTTAGCATATAATTAAAAAAATCCCGTAATGTCAGAAACGTAATTTGTGCGCAAAATTGAATAATCTTACAGGGTCTGTCCAGAAAGCAATGCGACTGATTCCATAAAATTATTTTGTTTGAAAATAATTTTAAAGACAAAATTCTTCAAAATAGCCTCCTCCTGCATAAATACGCAGTTGCCAACGACTCTGTCACCCATTTATGACAGCCTGAAAATTCTGAAACTGGATCTGGAATGCTGTTTAGAACGCGCGCTACGTTTATCTGTAAGTCCTCCTAATTGTCAAAACGAAGACCTTTTAAGCTGGATTTTAACTGAGGGATTAGAAAAAAGCCCAGCGGTGATAAATCTAGGCTGTACGGTGGTTGGGCAGCGTTGCAATGCTGTGTTTTTCTAGGAACTGAGTCACTCTGAAAGATGTGTTGGAACCAGCTTGGCACAAATTTTCCTCATTTAAAGTTCTTCCGTGACGATTTCATGCATAATTGATATTGTAAGTCCCAACGTCTCCGCAATTGTTCGGATACTCATCCGACGATCAGAGTACAAAAGCGCTTTAATTTTAGCCACATTGTCTGAAGTTCGAGAACTTGATGATCGCCCAGAGTATTGTTCGACACCGATTTCCTCTCTTACTTCTTTGAAAGCGTTGTGCCACCTAAACACTTAAACCTTGGAAAAATAATCCTTCCCGTAGGCTTCTTGTAACATGGCAAGCGTCTCAATAGCCAATTTGCTTAGTTTTACACAAAACTTTACGGCTTATCGCTGTTCCACACTCCGCTATATCCTGAAACCTAACGTTACTTCCAAACACCTGCCTGCCTCACGAGCGATCCGTGCCCTTCGAAGGCTCCAAGCCAACTGATTTCCACCATAATCTGTAGCTGACTCCCCCCCCCACACACACCCACACGTACTGCGCATAAACTAAGATTCTTTGACATTCTCCTTGCCGCGAAAAATTCAGTCTCATTACTTCCTGGTCAGACCCTGTACTGTTCACCCATATAACCATACATTTAGATCCATAACCGTACGTTTATAACCAAAACCTTACATTGTACGACCAAAGCGTACAAGTTTGGCAACTATGAAAATATTATGAAACCTGGCCAATGCGAAAATTAAATGCGCGTTTAAACACGATTTGATTGATCTTTTTTATATCAGGGTAAATACGATTTGCTAATCCTTTAAAAGCAGAAGAAATAGACTTCTTCATTTTGTTTTTTTTATTCTTTGGATACAAATGTCCAGCTCCTGCTTTCAAATTAGTGACCTGGCTTGTTTCGACCGGATGAAGAAATATAACATTCTTTTCAAACGCTCTGCGCATTTTTATATGTCAGTAGTTTTTAATTTCAGTAGAATTGCCTATGAAAATATAATAGTACTGAATCTATAATTTTTATAATTACACTGTTAGTATTGTGATACATACAATTTTGTCTTTTATGCTTAATAATAATAAGAAGAAGAAGACTTAATAAAGCAATTCTCTTGAAAATTACTTATTTCAATTCCTAATTTCATTGATGAAAATTATAATTTATTTATATAAAATGGTCTAAATTAAATTTGTGTATTATGCATTTACAATAAATTACACATCACAGAAAAGATTTTTAAATCTTTAGTAATTCCATCATTAAGTTATTTATTAAAATATACGGAGAAAGAAGTCTAGGTTAGTGGGTTTCTTTCGTTTTTAGGGTTCCGTACTTAAAAAGTAAAAACGGAACCATTATAAGATCACTCCTGTGTCTGTCTGTCTGTCACAGCCATTTTACTCGTAAACTATGGAGCGTGGGAAGTTCAAATTCGGGGAAGTAATAAAGACCATTGACCCACATATTTTCAGATTAATAAACATTCATAAATATATTTAGTAAAAAAGTAGAGGGGCTAATATCGCTACTTGAAAAAAAATCTTTTCTTTGCATATCATGTGGGGTATTCTGTGAAAGCTTTTGTAACGCTGAACTCAAAAATACATTCCTTTTAATTTTAGGTATTATATTTTGAAAGACATTGTTGAAAATGTAGCGCAAAAATATGTTCCCCCCATCTAATTCTGAATTTACTGAAACTAAAATTATGAAAAAATTAGACGTAGTAGACGTTAATGTAAACCTTGCCGGAAAATTATAGCGATTACCCTAGGTCACATAGTTTTTGAGTAATTAGCATTTTTCTGTTATACACAAATTTCGATTTACGGGCATTCAGAAAAATTGTTGAGCATAGCTGAATATACCTATCGTTGCAGAAGAATAAAAGCATTGTTGATAACGATTTTCGAAAAAAATCATCCTTAATTAGCTGAGATATTAACCCTTAAATGTACGGTCAGTTTGGACATACACAAGGACAGGGGCGGCGTAATCTATGCCTAATTAACAACTTTTAATGATATATATGTGTAATGTAATGTCCAGTAACAGTATAAAAGCAATAAACGTCAAATTGTTAAGAAAAAAAACTAATTTAAGGGGTCTCGGGACTCTAAAAAACGGAAAAAAATGAAAAAAAGGCCATTTTCAACATTTAATGTCTTAAAATGTATATGATTTTAAAACACAATTTTAATTGAGATAAAAAATTGCAAGATACAGAATTAGTATTTATAGAGGGCTCGAAACTGTTAGACATTTGTCGAACAAAAAATTGGCATAACAGTTTACGCGCAGGATTACAAAATAAATATTGCAACTGAATGAAAATTTTAGTGCTTACTTATACTTCAGATTGTAATAATTTCCCTGAACTTAAATAAATTTGTATTTAAAGCATTTTTATATTTTTAATGCAATGTTGCATTTAGCTAATACAAAATTTTTAAAATTTCAACAGTAAAATCACCTAAAAAAATATTTTTTTGAACAATAAAAAGGAAATTTTAGGTTCAGTTTATACAGACTAACATGAAATATATGCTTTGAAAATTTCATGAAAAAATATTCAGAAGTTTTTGAGGTATCCTGCGCGTTATGCCCGAAAAACGCCATTTGGAAAATAATGACTTTAAAGTTTCGGAAACACCGCTTCAGCTATTGAGCGGGTATAATTCTAAAAGCCAAAACTTCTGTTCTAATGGGAATTTCAAGGAAACAATTATATCAAAATATTCAGAAAAGATAGGAGTTTAACATCTAAAACAATTAAAATTTCTTAAATTTTGAAGCTTTAAGAGTGCCGCGACCACTTAATCGTTTCCGACACGGAGTAATTAATTCTATTTATAAACTTATGAAATAATGAGCTGACACCAGAATTTATAAACGAATTTATTATAAAATTAATAAGAAAATGCGAACTTGCTTATTTTCATGTACATGATGAAAGGAAAATTTTAATTAAATATTCTTGGTGATGTTTGTCTGTTTTGAAATTAAAATTAGGTGTCCGTTTTTTAAGGGCATCGCCCTCGAAAGATTTATTTAGATTGAATCGCATAAATACTCTGGGATTCGCGATAGTTTGCATTTATTGTATCTCTCAATACGCCTCGAGTGACTTTAAAAGTTAATTAAACACCTATTTGGAAAAACGCGGCACTGACCAAGGCGGCGTTGCAACTTTGAGACCTCAATTCGAAGCGCGCTTAGCACAATGCCAAATTTGAACTTTGAACAAAGGTTTTGTTTTAGCTACACTGTAGAAATAAAGGTTATTAGTACGCTGAATTTAGTTTCATCAAATGCCAAATGAAGTTTAAATATGTACTGCTTTTATTTTTAGTACCGAATTAAGTTCATCATAAACAGATTAGGATAATATTAAAAAAAGAGTTATACGAATAGCTATATTTGATATTATTTAGGTTCCATATCTCTTTGAACTTTCATGGTATACCCATTTACACTTTTCTAATATATACAGTTATACCCAACCCTACGTTGTATAGTTTTTTACAAAGTCTTAGTATTCTTTTAGCAACTATTTTTTTTTTTTTTTTCAATACAGTTACAAATTTATTCATTTATTCTACGGAACCCTCTGTACTCGAGTAATGTTCGCACTTGACCGTTTATTTATTTATTAATTCATTTTATATATTCAATCCTGTGAAATAGAGACAAATTTCGAAATATTCTTTTATACTTTCTTCTATCTTCAATAGAAGAAAATATTGTAATCGAAATTTTTTTCGACTTCCGGTGTTCGACGGATTTACACGTTTTAGGGGTCAGAGATCCCATAAAACATGTTTATAGAAAATGTCTGTCTGTCCGCGTGTCCGTGTGTCCGTCTGTTTGTCGCCATTATACTATCAAAAAGTGTATGAAGTTATGCATAGAATTGAACCAAATTTTTATTTTAAGTTTTTGGCTATGGAAAGCAGATCCTCCCTGAATTTGGAAAAAATTCGCCGGTAGGGGGCACTGTAAAGCGATTTTTGTGCGATTTTGAATATTGTACCATCCAAAAGTGTATGAAGTTATGCATAGAATTAAACCAAATTTTTATTTTAAGTTTTTAGATATGGCAAGTAGGTCCTCCCTGAATTTGGAAAAAATTCGCTGGTAGGGGGCGCTGTAATAGCGATTTTTGTGCAATTTTGAATATTTTACCAGCCGAAAGTGTATGAAGTTATGCATAGAATTGAACCAAATTTTTATATTAAGTTTTTCGCTATAGCAAGGAGATCCTCCCTGAATTTGGAAAACATTTGCCTGTAGGGGGCGTTGTAATAGCGATTTTTGTGCTATATTGAACATTGTACTCTCCAAAAGTGTATGACGTTATGTCTAGAATTGAACCAAATTTTTATTTTAAGTTTTTGGCTATGACAAGCAGGTACTCCCTGAATTTGGAAAAAATTCACCCCTAGGGGCGCTGTAATAGCGTTTTTTGTGCGATTTTGAAAATTTTACCATCGAAAAAGGTATGAAGTTATGCATAGAATTGAACCAAATTTTTATTTTAAATTCTTGACTATGGCAAGCAGGACCTTCCTTAATTTGGAAAAAGTTCGCCGGTAGGGGGCGCTGTAATAGCGATATTTGTGCCATTTTGAATATTGTACCATCCAAAAGTGCATGAAGTTATGCGTAGAATTGAACCAAATATTTATTTTAAGTTTTTGGATATGGCAAGTATGTCCTTCCTGAATTTGGAAAACATTCGCCTGTATGGGGCGCTGTAATAGCGATTTTTGTGCGATTTTGAATATTGTGCATCCAAAAGTGTATGAAGTTATGCCTAGAAATGGACCAAATTTTTATTTTAAGTTTTTGGCTATGACAAGCAGGTTCTCCCTGAATTTAGAAAAAAATTCACCACTAAGAGGCGCTGTAATAGCGATTTTTGTGCGATTTTGAATATTGTACCATCGAAAAGTATATGAAGTTATGCATAGAATTTAACCAAATTTTTATTTTAAGTTCTTGGCTACGGCAAGCAGGTCCTTCCGTAATTTCGAAAAAATGCGCCGGTAGGGTGCGCTGTAATAGCGAGTTTTGTGCCATTTTGAATATTGTACCATCGAAAAATGTATGAAGTTATGTATAGAATTGAGCCAAATTTTTTGTGTTTGTGTTTGGTCATAGCACAAATGTCCTCCATGAATTTGGAAAAATTCCGCCGGAAGGGGGCGGTATAATTGCGATGTCTGTACCATTTTCATTATTGTACCTCTGAAAAGTGTATGAATTTATGCATAGAATTGAACCAAATTTTTTTTGTATGTTTCAGGCCATGGCAAGCAACTCTTCTCTGAACTTGAAAAAATTCCGACAGAAGGGGGCGCTATAATTGGATCTATGTTCCATTTTTATTGTTGTACCATCGAAAAGTGTATGAATTTGTCCATGGGATTGAACCAATTTTTTTGTGTACATTTCTGGCTATGACAAACAGTTCCTCCCTGAATTCCAAAAAAATCTGCTGGAAGGAGGGCACTGTAATAGCGATGTTTGTGACATTTTCTTTATTGTACAATCGAAAAGTGTATAAAATTATGCATACAATTGAACCAAACTTTTTGTGCATGTTTTTGGCTTTGGCCAACAGATGCTCCTTGAATTTGGAAATGTCGCGCGGTAAAGGGGCTCTGTGATAGCGAGTTTTGTATACTTTTCTTGATTTTTCGTAGTTCTATTGTCCATCGACGGCTCGTGCAAAGGCAGGAACTCGCTTCCTGCTATGCCGGCTATTACCAAACATCTGATAACAACAGAATAGGGAAAAAATATTAATTTTAACAAATATCTTGATATAGATTAAGTCGTTTTAAGTTCATTAAATTAACTGAAGCAGAAATTTAAGATGAAAATCAAAGTTGGTACAGTATTGAACTAATCATATTGAAGTATTAACCTGTGTAACTAGTTTTTGAAACATTAAGATGTATGAGATGTAAGAAAGTTGGGATTGGCACATCCAACTAGTAATTTTACATTGTCTTTACTTAAATATATTATTTGTTTTTCTTCCGCATATGCCGCCTTTAATTTGATTATCGTTGCGATTTATTCTCGATGTGTAAACGCTGGTTGGATATCATAAATAAAATTTTAGATTCATATTTCAATTAATGTACTTTTTATTTAAAAAATAAATACTATTCATTAAAATAGTTGTTCGCGCTTTAATTTCAATATGGCTCTCACATAACAACGTTCTATATAGATTAAGTCGTTTTAAGTTCATTAAATTGACTATAGCAGAAATTTAAGATGAAAATCAAAGTTGGTATAGTATTGAACTAATCCTATTGAAGTATTAACCTGTGTAACTAGTTTTTGAAATATTAAGATGTATGAGATGGAAGAAAGTTTTGGGATTGGCACATCCAACTAGTAATTTTACATTGTCTTTACTTAAACATATTATTTGTTTTTCTTCCGCATATGCCGCCTTTAATTTGATTATCGTTGCGATGTATTCTCGATATGTAAACGCTGGTTGGATATCATAAATAAAATTTTAGATTCATATTTCAATTAATGTACTTTTGATTTAAAAAATAAATACTAATCATTAAAATAGATGTTACGCGCTTTAATTTCAATACAGCTCTCACATAACAACGTTCTATTGGTTTGTGAAAACAATAAACACGTAGAAATGCCTCTAGTAAAAAAAATGCAGTCACTCAAAATAAAAAGCTAGTTTCTAGTAAAAAAACGTTTTATGTTAATTTCATTGTTGTATTTGAATACTGCGAATATTTCAGTGAGATTTCAATTGAATTGAATTTAGAAATTGAATTAAATTGAGTTTAGAAATTGAATTAAATTGAATTTAGAAATTGGAAGTTAAAAGCTGGACACTGCCAGTATTCTTTCTTGTAATCGCAGTTTTTCAGTTAGAATAATCAAAACGAAATTATCGTTATTATAAAATAAGGCATTCATCCGGCTTTCACGGATTACAGAATATAGGTGTAAACCATTTTGTTTCATTAAGAATTCTGATTTTTTATATTTAGTACATATACATATTTTGATTGCCCACTTGGCATTCATTAAAAGCAATCCTTTCGTATTTACCAGTGTGAAACGAAGAAATAGCCAAAAAATTCACTACTTACAGCAGATTTTTTTATTGTAATAATTTTAGTGGTTTATGCGTGCAGTTAGATTATATGTCTAATTAATGTGTGTTTTATTTCTATTATATATGGATTATAGCCATTATATTCATTATAAGACACTTTTAAATGTGATGAAACGGGACTGTTATTCAAACTCATGCATGATAAGGCATTATCATACAAAGCTGTTCCATGTCACAAAGGCAGAAAAAGTAAAAAAATATTAATTTTATTTTTCGAACAAATAGTGATAGTTCAGAAAAAATAGAACCTTTAGTAACAGAATTATCAAGAAAATCTTGCATCTTAAAGAATGTAAAAAAAATCCCTGCCGGGTCGGCCTACAGGTACAGGTAGATTTCAAAGTCAAGTACTAATTTCAACAACAAAAACTAAATCAAGACATCAGATTAACCCAGTTAAACAATTTTATCTTGCCGCTTTTGATGGATTTATAACTTCATTTTTCTCTAACAGCTGGTTTTATCAGAATCATGTAAATACGTTAATTTTTTCACTTTTCCGCTTTTTTTTATCTCTAATTAGATTATTACTTTTTTTTGTAATTGGACTCACTGTTAAGGTTATATATATATAGATAGATATAAAAGGTTACTACAATAAAATAATTTTAAGAGTTTTTTTCATATTACCATTCTTAAACCACTAAATTCAAATTTCTAAAGATTCTTCTTCGTTATGTAAAAAAGCTTCAATCTCTCCAGTTCCGAAGCTAAAATATAATAAAAATGCTTGTTCATTGGTTCTGTACGAACAAAATGACATAGTAAATGACAGAAAAAATATCTTTTCTGAAATTGATCCTTTAGGCGCTTAGTAATTTAAGTTCAAAAATATGGATCTAAAACTACAAAACCTTTAAAAGCATCAATTTAATAACCATTAATCTAAATTAACGCAATCACAAATTTAAGAGCTTTAAACAAGTAAATAATCTGCAACTCCTCAATATATTTTATTGAAACAGGTTTAAGTTAAATACTTATGAAAATTACTCGATTTCTTGGTCATTCTGTATTTTGGGCAATTTTAGGCATTTTGCAAATTCGGATGAAAACAATATGTATTTTATGTGCAAATCAGCTTAGATGCTGCCATTTATTCGTTTGCTTTGAACGCAAATAACATTCAGCTGTTAAGAAGTGATGTGAAAATGTAAAAAAATCGGACATTTTAGTATTTATAAGAAAAAGAACAGAGGTCCCCGTATGGGGACCCAGGGACAGAAGAGGTTAAAAAGTCCTTCCGGCCAGTGCCGGGAAAAAGAGGTAGCTTTCATAATCCTTATTTAAAAAAAGCCAACTTATATCATTCAAACACACGAAGCTCAATTTAGTGGAAACCGAATATAGGAGATTCAATACTAATTTTTATAAATATAATGAATGAGAATTTCGCGAAATTAGTCAGCTTTATCCAAGCTGCTTTTCTTTAAAGTAACTTATATTTGGCTGCCAAATTCGGCAATTTCTTAAAGTGCCTGTCATTTTAAGACAACATGGTGGATGAGGCTAAGCAGTGAACTTGGTCGAGACCTTAGTAATTGCTGTGCACATGCTCACTCACATCGGAATCGGTTAATATATAGGAGTGCTGTCGCATGCAAAAAATCAGATTTTTCAAAATGTCACCACGATAGAAATTGAAACTGCTATATCTGAGCCATTTTTTAAGGTAAAGACAAACAAAAAATGCTCCTGAATCCTTATATCAAGGTCAAATACTTAAGAAAGAAACCTTTTACAATTTCTAATTTTTTTGCACCTCACTTTAAATATATATATATATTTTTAATTTAATGGCCGCCATTTTGAAACAAGATGGCTGATGAATCTGGCCAGCGAACTTGGTCAAGGTGTTGATGTATACTATCCACATGCCTTCTTACACCGAAATAGGCGAATACGTGTGTTATCGCGTGAAAAATACAAGATCGTTTCAAAATGTTAGCCATGCTAGAAATTCAAAGTGCTATAAATCAAACATTTTTTAAGATATAAACAAAAGAACAAATTTTCAGAAACAAAAACTGCTCCGGAATCTTTGTATCAAGGCCAAACACATAAAAAATCTTTTTCATTTTCCAATTTTTTAATACCTCATTTTGAATTTAAAATTTAATTTTTTTTATGGCAACCCTTTTAAAACAAGATGGCGAATGAAGCTGGCCAACGAACTCGGTCGAGACATTGGTATGTACTATGTACAGACCAAGTTACATCCAAATCGGTTCATAAATACGCCTGTTATCGCGTGACAAAAATCAGGTCGTTTTAAAATGTCAGCCACAAGAGAAATTCAAAATGCTATTACCCAGCCATTTTTTTTAGATATAGACGGAAGAGAAACTGTTCCGGAATCTTTGTATTAAGGTCAAACACATACAAAAAAAAACCTTTTTCATTTTCCAATTTTTTGATATCTCATTTAATTTTTTTTTATTTTTTAATTTTTTTAAATGGCCGCCATTTTGAAACAAGATGGCGGATGAAGCTGGCCAACGAACTCGGTCGGGATATTTGTATGTACTATGCACACACCAAGGTACATCCAAATCGGTTCATAAATACGCCTGTTATTACGTGAGAAAAATCAGGACGTTTCAAAATGTCAGCCACGCTAGAAATTCAAAATGCTATAACTCTGCCATTTTTTAAGATATAGACGAAACAAAAACTGCTCCGGAATCTTTGTATAAAGGTCAAATACATAAGAAAAAAATATTTTTTCAATTTTCAATTTTTTGGTACCACATTTCAAATTTAAATTTTTCTTAAAAATTTAAATGGCCGCCATTTTTAAACAAAATGGCGGATGAAGCTGGCCAACAAACCCGGTCGAGACATTGGTATGTACTATGTATAAACGAAGTTACATCCAAATCGGTTCATAAATACGCCTTTTATCGCGTGACAAATTTCAGGACGTTTCAAAATGTCAGCCACGCTAGAAATTCAAAATGCTATAACTCTGCCATTTTTTAAGATATAGACGAAACAAAAACTGCTTCGGAATCTTTGTATAAAGGTCAAATACATAAGAAAAAAATATTTTCCCATTTTTAATTTTTTGGTACCGCATTTTAAGTTTTAATTTTTTTATAAATTTTAAATGGCCGCCATTTTGAAACAAAACGGCGGATGAAGCTGGCCAATGAACTCGGACGAGACATTGGTATGTACTATGTACAGACCGAATTACGTCGAAATCGGTTCATAATTACGGGAGTTACAGTGTGACATAGTTCATATATATATATATTAATTTTGGACGGAGGGTGGTTTCGGGGTCTGGGGGTCATGTTCGATGAAAATATACCAAAATTTTTGTGAAATCGCTTTCCTCCGAACGGCTGCAATAGGTAGCTTTTTGTAATGAAAGCTGCCTAAAATTACAACGAAGAAATTAACTTGACTAACTTTACTTTATTGAACATAACATAGCACAAATATTTTACTACCGTTTCGCTCTACAAAAAAGTTGATTTAATCAATATACGGTAGTTAAATTTTTACAGAATATATTTTACAAAAATCCCTGCTGGCCTGGCCTACAGGCGGAGGTAGATTTCGAAGTTAAGTATACTAATTACCCCAACAAAAACTAAATCATAATTAGAGATTTATCCACTTTAACAATTTTATCTGGTCGCTTTTGACGAGTTTTTATTTCATTTTTATATAATAGCTGGTTTTATCAGAATCATGTTAAGGAGGTATTCAAAAAAGTACTTTTCCATGCTCAACGAC
This sequence comes from Maratus speciosus, assembly GCA_963932465.1. Lineage (NCBI taxonomy): Eukaryota > Metazoa > Arthropoda > Arachnida > Araneae > Salticidae > Maratus > Maratus speciosus. The sequence continues at coordinate 332,047,013 of OZ010786.1, forward strand.
TCGAAATTTTCTGCACATTTTCAGATTCATTTTTAATAGAAAAAATATGAAACTTGCTGACGTGATTTTTGAAAAGATTTATAAGCGACCTGTGTTTTATTTTTCGTTCAATTAATTAAAACTTGATTTATGAACGATTATTTTCTCAGTAGGACAATATTTTTCGTTTCTAACACAATCGCTTCGGGAAATTCTGTTCAAAATGACCACTTTGACATATTTTTTTTAAAATATATTCTACCTTTGTCAAAAGATCGATCATTACGGTACATTATATAGTTTCTGAATAAGAGAATCTACCAATTGGGTGCGTTTGAGAGCAAAAATGAATTTAAAAATGAGTAAGAAAATAAGCAGTTTGAATTTGAATACACCCTTAATAAGATGATTTTTTTTCTTCAACCGCTGTGTATTATTGATTTGTTTCTGCTGTAAGAATTGGTCCTATCAAGATCCTGCCTATATAAATGTTACAGACAATATTAAGAAGATATATTATAAATTCATGGTATTTTATATCTTTTGAATTGCCGGAGATATGGATTTTTTTCTTCTTCAACCCACTTTTTTGTTTTCGTTTTTAATTTTTTTTTTTTTTTTGGGGGGGGGGGGGGGTTACAAATTGGTCCTGTCATAAACTTGTGAATATAAAAGTTGCAGATAATATTAAGGATATTTATAATAAAATTAATTGGATTTGATATCTTGGGAATTGACGAAGTTGTGATTTTTTTTTCTCCCAAAAACCCTATTTTTTGCGCCCCTTGAGCCCATTTTTAAGTTGATCAAAAATCTGTGATACATAAATTTTTGGACCTATTTTTAGAAGTAATAAAAACTTTAAACTGATTTGATATGTACAAAAATTAAGAAGTTATGGGGGTTTTTCGTTTTTCACAAAACCACTCCCTATTTCCATCCCCTTGGTCCGATTTTGACCCTTAACAAACTTGACCGTGATTTTATGCCCATTGATTTTATGTATCAGTTTCGAAGAGATTTGTGCAGAATTGTGGAAGTTATCGTGCCCAGAAGAAAGTGATATATATAGAGAGATAGATAGATAGATAGATAGATAGATAGATAGATAGATAGATAGATAAAGTTTTTTACTGAGGATGGTTTTGGGTACTTGGGGTCATGATCGGTTTAGATCTGCAAAATGTTTCAGAAATTCCAACATAGGGGAGAATGTAATAGGTAGTATTTCATACGAAATCTACCTAAAAAAATTTTTTGACGTTATACACAATGGAATTCATTAAAATATACATTAGATATACTTTATGATTTGCGAATTTCTTTATTTGTTATTTTTTGGAGGTATTCTTGTACAGTTCCGTTACATTTTATACCTAATTTTTCCATTTTATTTTTATTTATTTATGATTGTTGTAAATATAGTATGCCATAATTGCATCCCGATTTATTTTGATGTCACTAATCCTATTAGTAAATTCCTCTGTTGAATTAACTTATTAACTTAGAAGTAACTTATTACATTCAAAAGGCTTTGACTTTGTTTCAGAGAAATATCCTCTCACACAATATGGTAGTTAATTCTACAGAGAAGTTTATTAATAGGATTAAGAATGTCAATGTGAATCATGATGCTTATGGTAAGCTTAAACATAGTATCGTTATTTCCATCTATCGATACGCAGGAGGTTATTCAGGGCATACGTGCTGTTATCGACAGATCTTCATGATAAAATAAAAATTTAACTTAAAGCACGATTAAACTTAATCATTTTTAGGGTTTCGTACTTAAAAAGTAAAAACGGAACCATTATAAGATCACTCTTGTGTCTGTCTGTCTGTCTCTCACAGCCCTTTTACTCGTGAACTATGGAACGTGGAAAGCTCATATTGGAAGAAAGAAAATTAACCCACATATTTACAGTTTAATAACTATTCATAAATATATTTCGGGAAACTGTAGAGGGTCTAATTAAGTTACTTTAAAAAAAAGTATTTTCTTTGTATATCGTTTAGGATATCAAGTGAACGCTTTCGTAACGCTGAACTCAAAAATATATTTCATTTAATTTTAGGTATTATATTTTCAAAGTTGTGGTGAAAATGTAGTGCAAAAATATGTCCCCCCCCCCCATCTAATTCCGAATCTACTGAAACTAAAATTATGAAAAAATTAAGGGTAATAGACATACATTTAAACCTTGGAGGAAAATTATAGCGATTACCCTAGGTTGCATAGTTTTTGAGAAAACCCAAATTTTCAGTTACACACAAATTGCAATTTACTGGCATTCAGCAAAAGTGTTGAGCATCGCTGAAGGTACAGTCGTGGAAAAAAAAAAGTAAACACCCCCTACTAACTCCTCAAAAAATTATCGTAAAAGAAAGTTACTGGTACCGAACGATTGGAAATAAAGTCTAGTTTTAAATGATGTGTATGAAATTTGCTTAGGAGGCCATCTACATACTAAAACGGACCCTAACTTTGTTTTTTTCAATAGCAGTACACAATTCTGATAGCATAAATGAATTCTACACCTTTCAATTAACCTAAAAACAAATGTTTATGCAATCCGTATGAAAAGTTTCAGAGAAATTATTTAAAACCAACGTATTTTAGGGGCTGTATCCAAATTGAAGTTCGGTACTCGATTGTTGACCGAGAGAGCCTCCTTCTTGTTCAAGGTATATTAAGCGCTATTCAAACAGTGGAGACTGCTAGATTACAGGATAGCAGAAGAAATTTCAAAATATCTAGTCACTTCTATCATAGATGGCCCCTTAATCCACCATTTTGCTGTTTTTCAAGCATAATTCGAAAACTACTTTGAAGAAAAATGTGAAAATTTGGATTTTCATAAAGCAGGACTTAATAAATTTAAATCCATCAAAAAAATTGTAGGTTGCAATTCATAATTTTTTCGCATATTAATTTCATAATTCACAATTCATATCATAAAATTATAAAAATTGCAAATTCAGCGTATTTATGTTTGGGTATATTAGTATTACTACTACACAAAAAATTAGCACATTAGGAGTATAATTTCAGGAGATATAAATAAAAATATGAAAATGTAATTTAACATTAGAAGCACTAAATTTTGAATGTTTATAATTCAAAATCTTATAATTCAAATGACTTGAAATTTGGTGTCTAGACATAGATTGAACGAAAGATTTGAAATATCTTGTTAAAATTGGGTACTGTCATTGAAAAAAATGAAGTTTGGATTCGTTTTAATATTTAGATGGTCCCCCTAAGCAAATTTTATATATATCCTTTGAAACTAGACTTTATTTCCAAACGTTCGGTACCAGTAACTTTCTTCTACGATAACTTGCTGAGGAGTTAGTAGGGGGTGTTTACTTTTTTCCCCCACGACTGTACCTATCGCAGCAGAAGTATAAAAGCATTAATTTCGGAAAAAATCGGCGGTAATTAGCCGAGATATTAACCCTGAAACACACGGGCGGTTTGGGCATACATAATGACAGGGACGGCGTACTCTATGCTCCATCAGCTTTTAAAGCCCAGATAACAAATTTTAAGGATATATTTGTGTTATGCAATTACCAGTAGCAGTATAAAAGCAATAAACGTCAAATTGTTAAAAACAAACTACTTTAATGAGAATCAATTGCATAAATACTATGAGATTATTAGTTTGCATTGAGTGGCTCTCTCAATACACCTACCGTGTCTTTAAAGGTTAACTAAAAACGTATATGGAAAAAAAACGCGGCACGGACCAAAGCAGCGTTGCAACTTTGTGATGTCCTTTCGAAGCGCACTTAGCACAATGCTAAGTTTAAATTTTAAACAAGGGTTTTGCTTTAGGTGCACTATAAAAAGAAAAGATTATTACTACGCTGAATTTAGGTTTATGAAATGCAAATGAAGTTTAAATATGCACTACTTTTATTGTCAGTACGGAATTAAGTTCATTTTAAACAGATTAGGATAAGATTTAAAAAAAAAATAGTTATACAGAATAACTATATTTGATATTATTTAGGTTCGATATCTCTTTGAACTTTCATGGAATATCCATTTATACTTTTCTAGAGTATATAGCTATACCCAACCCTAGGTTGTATGTTTTTTTACAATGTCTTAGTATTCTTTTAGAAACGGTTATTTTTTAAACAATACACTTACTAATTTTATAGTATTGTACGAAACACTCTGTGCGCGAGTAATACTCGCACTTGACCATTTTTATTAGTAAACTTTATATATCTAATGGTAGTTTTTTCCGTCAATCTGGGGTATCACCAATATCCGTTAAATTTTAGCCGAATTTAAACTCAAGCATCTGGAATCTAGGATTTTAAATCCATTGGCTGTGGAGCCGTCGTTCTGGATATGATATGTTGATGATATTTTCACTAACGGGGACCATGGTTGAGCAGCTTTGAATGACTTTTTAACAACCATTAATGAGGGATCAAAATGTAAAATTTACGCTATAATAAGAGCTACTCAGAGGTTTTAAAATTCCAGTACATTCCAGTTTTCTATAAGAGGTTTAATAAGTATTGAATTAAATTTGATACTGACGTAGTTGCGGTTTTCCCCCATTCGAATTTATTGGACAGAATTACAGTTCATTTAGATCCAATACCCTCTGAGCAGCGTGTGAGAATTTATGAGGTTCCTATTCATCTGGACAATGGTTGCAAGAAATCTTATATTGGTGGGATAAAAAAAAATTGCGGAACGTCTCAAAGAACATTGCAGTGACATTAAAAATCTATTAAAAGTACTCTATGGTTCTCTCTAGATTGTATACGAACAATATTGTTTGTACAATTGATTTTGAAAATGCAAAGGTTACTATATCTTGTAATATAGTGCAAAGGTGTTTAATATGGGAATCCATTGACAAATTGAAGAGGGAGAAGCTGCGTAACGATTACATGACATGTAATAGTTCGAGGATTTGGTTGGATTTGTTGAAGATATAACGGGTGGTTTTCCAGTTGATGAAAAGTAGAGGAAGTTTGTACCGTTTTAAGATCTTTGACTTTTATGACTGCTTTTTACTCATTTGGTTTTTCAGTATTATTCTTCCCATTTGGAACTTAGTATAAGTTTATACTAATACATGGCGTTAGCTGATGGTTCAGTCGTTCAATTATGTCGATACTGATCGGTCAAGGTTCGTGTCTTAAGTTATCAAACGTAACGAAATCGGAAACATCTTAGTAATGATTGACTTCATATCCTGAAGATGGCCTCGGATGTAGACTGAAACTATAAATTTGGGATTTAATGTAATTTTATGTCTTTAACGTAATACATCATTTAGCATTATGTATGGGTACTATCTTATTTTTTATTTATTACAACTTAAAATTATAATTTAAAGTGAATGCTAAACAAAACTTTATAAAGTTTACGTTTCCAAAGGTAGAAATTAAAATTTGATCAAATTAGTGTCATTTAAATTGAAATTAAATTTCAAAGTGAAAACTATTCAAGTAAACAAACACAATATGAACTTTGAAAAACTCACCGCTTTTCTTAAAAGGCGACAATAATAATAATAATATAGATATTACAAATTAAAAATACTCATTTTATTTAAAATTTCTTCGTACTTTCGGCCTGCAATTCCCGCGGCCATCGTCAGAGAATATTTTTATTATGAATTGCTGTTCCATTGATAAATCTATAAGTATTAGGGTGGATGAAAGTAGAAATATCAGTGCCTTGTATTGAAATTATGTAGAGAAAAAAATATTTAACTTTACATAATCATTACGATTCTCTACATAAATTAAATCCAAGGCACTCTTATTTTTACTTTCAGCTACTCTATTAATTACATAGTCTTCCATTTCAAACGAAGTAACGTATTTGCATGAATGGAAGAGAAAATAATAATGAAAGAGTCCTTTCGTCATGTACCGGGAGGAAAAGGTAGCTTTCATATTTCTTGGTTTTAAAATTTTGAAAGTTTTACTCGAAGCTAATTTTACTTAAATTTTAAGATGCTGAAATGCAACGAACTCGATAAGAGAATATTCATCAATCTAAATATGAATGAGAATTGCGTCAAATTTTTAAGCTATAGCCAAGTTGGCATCATTTATTATTTATTTACTTATTTTTGGTCGCACAATTTGGCGATATTTTGCCAAGTGTCGCCAAGTTTGTCGAGAATATGAAGCTAACGAATATTAATAATATATAAGCACTGCGCGGCAGTGCACGGTGCAAAAGGCCGCCATTATGAAAGAAGATGGCGGATGAAGCTGACCAACGAACTCGGTCGAGACATTCATATGTACTATGCACATACTTAATCTTATTCAAATCGGTTTATAAATACCAGAGTTACAGCATGACAAAAATCAGATTGTTTGAAAATATCAACTACCCCAGAAATTCAAACTGCTATTTCTCAGCCATTTTTCAATTCCTACTATTAGCTCACACTCTCCCTATATTTATTTATTTATTTATATATTTATCTTGTTCAAATTTTCAATCGTTAATAAAATACTCATTATTCATCCTATCAAGTTGAAATAATTTTTTTTTAACTTGTACTGGATGACAATTGATATTAATACAGTTTTCTCAAATATTAATTAACTAGTATTAAAAAATGCTCTGACGAGCACCAAAAAAGGCTAATATGTTTTTAAGTATGAAAAAGGGTTTGACAAGTGCTTCTAATTGAGCATAAAAAATAACAAAGGGGCCCTTCTTGGCTGCAGCTCACTGTCAATGCCAACTTTGAAAAAATCATATTTGCGCTTTTTCCATATAAAATAAATTCGCGGTACTTTAGTAAAACATTTCCGTCGTGTTTTACATGTTAACTGCACTGTTCCACTGTTGTACTGCGCATGCGTCTGCAATGCAACTTTGTACAGTGCACTGTGTACCATTATTTTTCTACAAATTATACTACACTGTACATTCCTATTATGCTTTTGAACCTCAGCGCCCACTCACACTGTGCTTTTGTACTTCCGTAATATTAAAGGTGTATGCGTCTAATGTTTGTTGATAATTTACATATGCATTGCTCTATTGCATAGTACATTGTACAGCCACAGCCACTTGCATATAATTTCAACAATCAATGAATGCATTATACTGTTATGCGTTTACATGTGGAATTGTTCCTGTGCAGAGTGCTGCAACAGTCTGCACTGCACTACAAATCAGTTTTCTGTACAGTTCTACAATGCGGGCGTGCTTGGTGGCACTGCATGAGTGTGATATACTGCAAGAACTAAGGTTTTTGGTACTATGTCGCCTTACATCCATGTTTAATCAGGCTGCGTTTTTACCGGCTGTGTCTTTACACTACACATTTTTATCGTAACTGTGGCTGATTTTTTTTTTTTTTTATGTTGGATAAGCGCAAATATGATTTTTTCAAAGTTGGCATTGACAGTGAGCTGCAGCCAAGAAGGGACCCCTTGTTCTTTTTAATGCTCAATTAGAAGCACTTGTCAAACCCTTTTTCATACTTAAAAACCTATTAGCCTTTTTTGGTGCTCGTCAGAGCATTTTTTAATACTAGTCATTTAAATTTTTTGATAATTATATATTGAATATAAATAAACCTGAGTTGCTTTTAAATATTCCGAATACTTTTTTCTTATTTCGCACAATAATGCACTATTTAACCAAGTAATGCACACTGTTTGAAGAGGTTCAAGGTTTTTTAATCAAATTCACGTTATTTTTATTCATAATTTAATTTACTTGGGCTCCTTTAAATATAATTAATATAATTCCTTAAACTTATATTAGTTTTTGTTGCATTAAAATATCTCTATTTGTTGATTCTCTCTAAACAATTAAACCCTATTGGTTTACAATGGAAGTCTATAGGAATTTGGCGATATATCGCCAAGTTGGCGACAAACTTGGTGGTATTTGGCGACAGAACAGGGTCCCGCCTATGGTAACACCCCTTATAGGTATGGTGATACATTAAATGCTGTTCTATAACTAATGAGATGCGTTTCATTCGAGCGTTGCCATTAAACAATTAACAAATAATCGAAATTTCTGTGACACATACGATAGCGTAATATATATATACTCGAAAGGTAGCCCGTCAAAAATGACGGAAATTTAGATATAAAGATATATACAACTCATGTGCAAGAATATGAGTTTTCTCGCTTGTTCCGCAGTGATAGATGAAAATAACACATTTTAAGAACGAAACACGTTTATGAAAAACTGTGTACAGTAGAAGACCACTAATCTGCACAGTTTGGTTCCAAGTGTTATGCAGATTTGAGGCTTTTTGCGGTCATGTCTATTCAATCTTTGTTTACACTTTTTTTTTTAATTCATATATTGGACAATTTAGATGGTTGAGCCTTAAAAATAAATAAATAACACACTTGAAGTAAGGTTAAAAACTATTAAATTATCGTATACGATTTCATGAAATGGTATTATATGGTATTATATGTGTGTGCTTCACGATCTTTGTTACGACGTTGGCGAAATTGGCTGCAACTTGTCATAATCCTAATAGTGTAGGCCGCTATAACAAAAAAGTAACCAGTTTTTAGTAAAATTTCTGATATAAAGTAGCTTTCAAAAACTTGTGTAAAATTGCAGGCCGTTCTCGTGTTATGTCAGTCCTAGGAATAATATTTCTAACACTGAAGATTTTCCATGTATATATGGAATTTAGAAAAGCTTCTCCAAAAGAAAGGTCCTGAAATGACATTGTAATTCCTCTAACTTCAAAGTTTAATCGGGCTCTGATGTTGAGTACTGAAATCTAATAAATACAGTTATTTTGAATATTACAACAGAATTAAACAGTTAAACTTATTTAACTTAAACCCGCTGTTACTTCCCGATGTTATTTTTTAGTATTAAGAAAGAAAATTTAAAATTTTCAAATCATGCATTTATGATTTTTTTCCGTCTTTAATAACTAAATAATGAAAAAATAGGCTTTTGTTCTGAGCTCATAAATATGACAATAAAATAATGTAACTAAGAGACATTGCAAAATTAAATCTTTGTGATTACAAACCATAAACAAACGATACCGCCACCATTTTACCTACTATGACGTCATTAGAATATTTCCCATTTGCTGTTGAAGAACTTACTTTGTGAATGATTAAATCAGTGATTTAATATTTTTGACGTTTCACGATGAATGAATCACTTGTGTTTGTTTAGGTTTATGGAATGAGATATTAAGCTGTGAACCTAATTTAAATTGAAGTTATCCAAGGATACATGTATTTTTAATCGAATTAAAAACAATGCTTTGATCTCGAAATAAAAAGTTTTAGTTTGTATAATTTGTTATTTCTGTTAATTATTTATTTAAGTACTTTTCCATTATAGCGCATTTTTTAAAAAAGCTTGGCGCGATTCGGGCATCAGAAATTGAGATATGTTGCGAAAATATATAAACAGCTATGAAAACAAATCTAATGAACTTTTATCTTTGTTTATATATGCACTTGTATACATAAAAACATCGTTTCTAAATATATATATATATTTTTATATATACAAATTACGGCACAGATTTCAGATATGAACCGGGATACCTAACTGGCGCCAAAATTGTGTTATTTTGCCTGCTATGGTAACCCGGCTATTGTTTTTTATTTATTAATAAATTGTTTATTTACTTTTATTTTCTGTTTTTTAATTATATAAACTGCTTTGTTCTATAGTTATTATTCAAACTTTTATTTATTTATAGTTATTTCCTTTTCAAAATGATAGCAAATAATTGAAAAATATATAAGTAACTGGTATTCGAAAGCGAGATTTGTGCCAAATTGGCATCATAGAAAAATAACGCCGACACCCATGCGTATATGACATCTGTGCAAAAATTGCTTCTGTTTCTTTATAAGAATGGGTAAATAGCTTTTTTTATATTAAATTGTCGGTACAGATGTCATATACGCCCATATTGGCGTTTTTTTTTTTTTTTTTTTTTTTGACGCCGATGTCATATTTGCACCGGGTACTTAACTGGCGCCAAAGTGTCGTTATTTTGCTTGTAATTGTAACCCGAATGTTGTTTATGCTGTTGATGTTTTCGCCAAATTGGCGTCGGAAAAAAAATCGCGCCAATATGGGGCGTATACATCTGTGCCAAATTGTATACATATGGGAAAAATTGCTTGTGAGTATGAAGCAGTAAATAGGTTGCCAGAAAATACGTTGGCAAACTTCTTTCTCGCCAAGAAACTTTTTTACGAAGTATTGTACATAATCAGGAACAGATGTCATATTCGCCCCATATTGGCGCGATTTTTTTCGGTTGCCAATTTGGCGAAAACATCAACAGCATAAACAACATAATCCGGGTTACCACATCAAGCCCTTTGGCGCAAGTTAAGTACCCGTTGCCTATATAATATTGGCGACAGAAAAAAATCGCGCCAATATAGGGCGAATATGACATCTGTACCCATAAGCAATGATTGCTAGAAATGCATTTTTAATTATGATATGCGCTTTTATGTTTCACTACATTTATGCATATTATACTGTGTGTATAAATGCTACAGTTCATATGCAGAGCTACACAATAGAATTCGTAAGGGTTACTGAGTATGAGAGTAAATTACTTAAAGGTGGTTTTCAAAGGAGTTATGGATTTTTACGCTGAACTGCATTTAGTTTCCTAAGAAATGTTTGTAGAATATAGATAAAATGATATACATGGTCACGCAAAGAATTGGATACATAACCGTCTATGGATGATAATATCTGGAAATGTGATTTCAGTAGTTTTAAGAGTAGTTTAAATTAAATTTTAGCTAAATAGTGGCATGTAATAACGGTACTACTGGCTATGGACGGTAACTGCTGAAATCAATTTAATTTTTTTATGCGTTTTCTAAAATGTTTCCTTTGTTATCTTGGTACTTCTTAGTTATCCCGTCGACCAAATTACTGTCGCCAAATTGTAAGATTAATTGCCAATAATGGTTGCCATTAATTAATTAATTGTAAGATTAAATGCCAATAATGGCCAATAAAACCATTAATTCGATGTTTTATTTGTATTTTTGTTAATGTTTTACTATTGATTTGGCGATTTATATAATTTGGCGAAATTGGTCGACGGGATATCTAAGAAGTAACGTTATCTTATTTACCTTATTTCACTAAATAACGAAGTTTTGTTAAAGCATTCAGGATGTGTTGGAAAGTGTTTCATATTCTATGCCTAATGCATGATTTTTCTTTCTTCTTTAGTCTTAGTTTGAATTTATTTTATTCTTAATTTTTTAGTCTTATACTGCTTTATAGAAACTTTGGCACAGTTGTCATATACGTTATCATATATTGGCGCGATTTTTTTCCGACGCCAATTTGGCGAAAACATCAACAGCATAAACAACAACATCCGGATTACCATATCAAGCAAAATTACGACACTTTGGAGCCAGTTAACTATCCGTTGTATATATGACATTGGCGTCAGAAAAAAATCGCGCCAATATGGCGTGACATCTGTGCCGAAACTTTAATATTTAATGTTTAAACTCTTCGCTACACTCCCCTTGCATATAGTACAAACTATAATACGGATAGCGCAAAATAATAGACAGTTTGGTACTTTTCCACTGTAGGGGCTTTGGCATTTTTTTAAAAAAGCTTGGTGTAATTTGGGCATCAGAAAGTGAGATTTGGGTACTTTTCCGTTATGCGGACACCATTGTCGCCAAGCGTAATAGTTGGCACAAAATCGTGAATTGAAGCATTTGAAAAATAAAAAAAACCATTGTCGATACAAAAGTGAGCATTTAAAAAATATAACATTTGAAAATTCCAGATTTTTACGAACTATTTCATCAAATCACAAATATATACTTAAAATAAGTGAACAAATAACTGCTATAAAATAAAGCAATAAAATAAAACTCATATTAAACTGCTGGCATAAAATTACAAATATCTTTTAGCATTTTGAAATAATTGGCGCATTAGCATACATTTTGTCATGGTGTCCGTATAACGGAAAAATATCGAGATTTGTTGTCAAATCATATAAACAGCTATGAAAAAAAAAATTCGATGAGCGTTTTTGTTTGTTTTATATGTATATTATTGATGTTTTTATGTACAAATTACATCTGTTTCTGTATAAAGTTAGAGAAACGGCTTTTTTATGTTAAATAAGTCGCATAAATATCGAAAAAAATGCGTGTGCATATAAAATGAAACAGTGAATAGGTTCCCGGAAAATATGTTACCAAATTTCCTTTTTCGCCAAGGCACCTATACTGGAAAAGTACCTAAAGCACATTAAAATCGCGCAGTTAGGAGCTCACACAGTACACCGTTGTCTATTGGCGGTTATTTTATTAGTAGCATCGGGAGGGAGATATAAAGATGTACTTTAAATTCTCACCCATAGATTTCGAAAAAATATCTTAATAGAGTAGAGTTATTAAATTTCGGTGACCTCCATTATGAAAGATTAATGGTTTTAAATGGGAATTTCGCCAAATTAGCCAGCTATCGCCAATTTGGCTAACATTTGGTGCTACTGTGGTAACCCTGGATTAATATTTAAAAACAATTACTCATTTCAATGAGGCGGTCTTACCGGAATAGTGAGGGACACACAGAGACTTGGATTTTATATAAATAGATAGATAGATTATCGTGGAAATTGAAGATTTAGGCCACATCGTATTGTTTAGCTAGACCGGTTATAGTAACATCGTTCTCAAGTTTTGCTACAATTTCTTTTACTGAACAGTAATTCGCTTAAGCTTCTTACTACTGCTATCACTAAGCAGTTTTTCATTCTTAGAAGACATAATGAGAGCTAAAATTAGCGCAAACCTGAGTAAAAGTAAAACAAAGTTTTTTTTTTTTTTACAGAAATAAAGGTACACAAAGCTCTCTGATATGCACACCTTACTCCAAATTTCACTAATAACAAGAGTTACGTGAGGATTGCCAACTGAACTATTCGGCAGTCTTGGTCGTGAACCGAGATATTGCACGGCAACTGAGAGTGTTGTAGTCGTAAAAAAAGCAGAGAGTATACGGTATAAGCAGAGGGTATACGCTGATGTCATGAACATTTATAGCTAGGGTATACGCTAATGCTTTATTTAAGAAACAGAGGGTATACGGAGCTTCTTAAAAAAATCCAGGAGGTACACGGCGTATACCCCCGTATACCCTCCACTACATCCCTGCAACCGAGTCAAATTTTAATCACCGAAGTTGGACATAAACCGAACTGGTCATAAACGGAGACGGTCGTGAACCGAGGTTACACTTATATTTTGACCTATAAGTTTGCAAACAGGGCATTATTTAGATATTCAATGGCGATGATCATTAAGCATCTTGGCAATTTTGGCGATGAAACTCACCGATTTCAAAGTAAAGTTCCGAAGTTTACTTGAACCGCCACAGATGTCATATACGCATCACGTTGACGCGGTTTTTTTCTGACGCCAATGTCATATACGCACCGGGTACTTAACTGGCGCCAAAGTTTTGTTATTTTGCTTGATATGGTAACCCGGATGTTGCTGTTTATTTATTAATAAATTGTTTATTTACTTTTCTTTTTTTAAAATTATATAAATTGTTTTGTTCTATTGTTATTAATTAAACTTTTTTAAATTTATTGTTAATCCATTTTTAAAAATATATATGTAACTGGAATATGAAAACGAGGTTTTTGCCAAATTGGCGTCAGAAAAAATATCGCGCCAACGTGGTGCGTATATGACATCTGTACCATACTTGGTACAACTTGATTATCCTGTCGACCAAAAAATTATCGCCAAACTATAAGATTAAATGACAATAATGGATGATAGTAAATGTTACATTCACTTGACATTAAACACGATACGCGTGTTTGTTACGTCATCAAGTGATTTTTAATTCAAGTTTTGGCACAGATGTCATATACGCCACATATTGGAGCGATTTTTTTTTGACGCCAATATCATATGCACACCGGGTACTTAACTGGTGCCGAAGTGTCGGTTATTTTATTTGATATGGTAACCCGGATACAGATGATATATTAACGAGGTTTTCGCCAAATTAGCGTCGGAAAAAATCGCGCCAATATGGAGCGTATGTGACATCTGTTCCCAAGTTTTTATTAGTATTTTTATTAATGTTTTACTAATTTATTTATTCTTCCGTTATTTAAAATAAAAATTACGTTATTTTGTATCATTTGGCGAATTGTTTGGCGAAATTGGTCGACGGGATAATTAGATAGTACCATAATTTTTGCTGTACATTTTCGACAATATCTCAAGCAAAATACCTAAAGTTAAACGAAACCCTAATTATTTATAAACCCTAATTATTTATTAAGGTACAGATGTCATATACACAAAGGGTTTGGCGCGTTTTTTTTTTGTTTGTTTGTTTTTTCTGACGTCAATTTGACGAAAACCTCGTTTTTGAATAGCAGTTACATATATATTTTTAAATTACTTTCTATTATTTTAAAAAGGAAATAAAAATAAATAATGAAAAGCTTAATTAATAACTATAGAACAAAACAATTTAAATAATTTAAAAAAATAAAATAAAAGTAAATAAAAAAATAATTAATAAATAAACAACAATAGCTCAGTTGCCGTATCAGGCAAAATAACACCATTATCGCGCCAGTTATGTACTCTGGTGCGTATATGACATCCTTATTTAAAATATAGATGGAATGCATAGTATAATATATAATAGATGGAATGCTATTTTTTACGGTATGCTTAGTATGTGAAGTATTTATATTACTGCATACCTACCGCTTGTGTATGTCAGGATGTTATGATGATAATTAAAAAAACTTACATTTAGCTCCTGAACAGAAGCTTGGGATTTACCCTGTTTTTTTTTTTGTTTGTTTGTTTTTCCTATCAACTCGTTTGTGCTCCATTGTGTCTATTACTCCAGTTCAAAATATTAATCAAGAAAGTTTATATATATATTTATGAAAAATATGCATTATCTGCTTGGGTTGACGCCGGTTTCAAAAATACAAAAATCTACCAGTTGAATTTCAATTTTTATTGACTTATAAAAACAAAAGTACATGTGTTATCCTTTTTTTTAAATTATTGTACTGCTTTTTAGGGAGTGGCAACACGAAAGAAATTGTTGAATTAGAAAATTTGAAAATGAAAAGGAGAGATTTCTATAATTTTATGGAGACATTGTAAAAGACAAATTAGATTTTTTCAGCTACCGTCAAACATACAAAGATGGAAAAAAAAATCTATTTTAAGTTTTAACAAGAGGATCAAAATAAAATAAAAACGAAGTTAATCCTCCCACTGGAACGTTAGCAACACTTTGTTGAACTTTGTGTCTTCATTTTTTCGTTTAAGGTTAAATAAAAAACTACTGAAAGCTGCAGTAATTTTTTTAATGCTATCAGTTTATTCGTCTCGTCGAGTTCTATCTTTGAAAAGAAAAATCACTGTCGTATGTCAACTGGTTGGTCAGAAATTTAAGAAAGTCGTTTCCATTTTCTATTTCTTAATCATATTATAGCTTAACGCTACCGCGTTTGCTATGATTAATTAAATTTTAATTAATTAATTTTAGTTTTGCATGGGAAACAAAATGGCGGCCATTGGTTGTTGAAGATCAATTAAACTATTTTCAATAAGGGGTTACCATAGGGGGGACCCTGTTCTGTCGCCAAATACCGCCAAGTTTGTCGCCAACTTGGCGATATATCGCCAAATTTGGCGTCTAAAATGAGTCGCCAAAAGTGCGACTTAGCAATATCTCTAATATTTCGCCAAATTCCCATAGAGTTCCATTCTAAACCTACTTACTTATAGAAAATCAACAAATTGAGATATTTTAATGCAACAAAAACTAATATTAGCTTAAGGGTTTATATTAAATTTTTCTTTGATGACCTAAGTAGGAATTGACTTTAAAAACAAAATTTTTATATTACTTGTTTAAGATAAAGACGAAAGAAAACATGCTTCGGAATCCTTGCATTAAGGTCAAACTCTTAAGAAAAAAAATATTTTTCAATTTTTAATTTATTTGCTCCGCTTTATAAATTTTATTATTTTTTTTTAATTTTTTAAATTTCCGCCATTTTGAAACAAAATGGCGGATGAAGCTGCCAACGAACTCGGTCGAGACGTTGGTATGTACTATGCATACAATTAATTTCATCCAAATCGGTTTATAAATACGAGAACTATCGCACGACAAGAATCATATATATATAAGTCACATTTGAACTGAGTGAGGTTTTGGGGTCTGGAGTTCATGATGGCTGAAAATATACCTACATTTTAAGGGAGTGCTTTCCTCCGGGAGTCTCCAATAGGTATATTAGCCCCCGGTACGGTATGCTATTTCTTTCTCACAGCTAATTTTGTGTCAAAAAAATAACATTACCTTACAGAAGCCAGCCGTAAAACAAAGCAGTACGATTAAATACTCTATAGCAATTTTTTAAACTTCTAAGGATCGCACATTTTCAATTTTTATACCGTCGTATTGGGGAAAAAAAAGTTCTATTAAATGCATTTTGTTTGAAAACTGTATCTCCATTTATTTTTGAAATATTAATTTTTTTTCTGTAGTTTTTAGCAACATTTGCTAAAGCAACGGATTGTATTGGCAACGGAAGTACTCCATTTCTGTAGAAAGTAAAGGAAAAATAATTGAAAAATAGCAATATCTTTTTGTTGCCACTTTCTCATAAAAACTGAAAATAAAGTAGTTAAAATACGTGCTATTTTGAAAAAATATAAATGATTATTATAATGATTAATATAAATGAATATAGATTTCTTTTTGCTGCATTTGTGTATTATTCTGAGATAGTGACATCCTATCCATACTTTATTGTAGATGTTTATGATTGAATCGTAAATGAGGAATTCTTCAGCGGATTCGGATGACTTCGTTTTATATAAATAAAATCGCGTGATTTAAGTCTTAAAACTAAGCTGCAGTAGAGTCCCGATTATCTGAGACCCGCTTAAGCGAGTTTCCGCTTTAACCGAGTTATTTTCTTCTGGTGGACTGATGGCTTCTATTATTATGAAACAGCTATTATATATGAAGTGTTAGGTGAAGATGAAAGAGCAGCCGTAAAAAGTTAGAACTCTGATTTTCTGGTCAGAATGGGGGAAAAAATGGCCATAATTGTTTTGAAAAAAAAAAAAAAAAATATGGCCATTTTCTTTCCCATTCTGACCAGAAAAGTAACTTTAAGAGTTCTAACTTTTTACGGCTGCTCTTTCATTTTCACCTAACTTTTCATTTCTAATGGCTTCTTCATAATAATAGACGCCACCAATCCGTCAGAAGAAAATGAAGTAACGGAAATTTCGGAGGCGACACTAAAATTATGAAAAAGCAGAATTCCTGTTTTTTAGTTATTGCTTTGTTTGCTCTCGTATTTTTGAAAAAAAGATAAAAATCGGGTATTTTCTTTCTAGAACTTGATGGGATAAATAATTTTCGGTACTTTTCGAGTATAGAAGCCTTAGCGAGACAGAGAAAATGGCCTTGGTGAGAAAGCAATTTTGCAACATATTTTCTGGCAACCTGTTAACTGTTTCATTTAGACAAGCAATTTTTTCTATATTTACACAATTTATTTAATATATAACCATTTATCTAATTTTATATGCAAACAGAAGTAAAATAGTATAATGTCATGCAAATCAATAATACGTAGAAATACGGTACCTTTCCCAGTATAGGAGCTTGGCGAGATAGAGAAAATGGCCTTGACGGGAGAAAGGAATTTAACAACATATTTTCTGGCAAACTGTTTCATAGGCTAAAGCAAGTTTTTTCAATATTTATACAATTTATTTTTACTTTTTGTCGGGTCATTTCACACAAAATCAGTAAAAATTTAAAAAAAGTCGTGGCTGCATAATAAGCGATTTTAACAAAATTTGATACACAGATTCAATAGAGCAATGCAAAATATTTCGACAAAAAAATAAAAAAATTGAAATTTCTGGACATTAAAAAAACTTGTGATGCAGAATGGCATGTGTACAATCGTTCAAAGTTGCAAGTTTGAAGTTCCGTATCTTGAAAACTATTTAACATAAATTAAATCTTTTTGTAATATTGTAATCACTGGAAAATTTTCTTCATATTTAATTAGTAATAATAATTTGGTAACGTCAAGATTAATCTTAAATTTGTTATAAAAATTGAAAATTCGTTAATTTTGAGAAAATTAAAAACGTTATAAAAATCAAAGGAATTCAAAAACATCTGTGAAATTGATGCCTGATGTAGTGTTATATATTAAGATTGAATTGCTAAAGTTTTTAAGTTGTCAAATATTTCCTTCACCTTTAAAAAAATTTAGAAACTTTAAAAAAAAAATGACAAAATCGTAATTTTTCCTCTTATTGATAGGCAAACAAAATAATGAACGAAAGGTCAGAAATTACAGTTATTGCACAGGCATAGAAATCAATAAGTCCATGATATGCTAAAAGAAAAAAAAAATACAAGATTGCCTTTTGATTCCTAACGTCACAAAATTGGGTTAAAAAAGTAATATTTGTTGCATTCCAAAGGCTTTCCTCTTTGAATCCATGCGCGTTTTTTACAATATTGCACGATTTCAAAATGAAAAAAATGTAGTGCTGCCATCTATGGATTTAGAGGATAAAAACATAATTTTTTGTTCAACGTAATATATATATATATATATATATATATATATATATATTTTTTTTTTTTTTTTTTTTTTTTTTTTTTTTACTGTAGTTTAAAATAAACATATTAATAGCCAAAAATATACTGAGAGCAAGAATAAATGTTTCTATATTTAAAATATACACTTTTATCTATAATATCAAATAATTTAAACATCTTAAAAGAGGTTTCCTTTACGTACAAACAGGCAATAGAAATATTGCATTTTACCCTTAATATTTTTTACTATTTATTTTTTTTCTCATTAAGGAATAAGAAGGCAAGAATGAAAGTTTCGATATTTAAAATATATTTTTTTAGCTATAACGTCAAGGAATTTTAAACTTGTCAGAGCTGTCCTTCGTGTAAAAAGAGCAATAACAATATTGCATTTTTCTCTTAAAAATTTTCAAAAATATGTTTTTTTTTCTCATTAAGGAATAAAAATACAATTACTAACTTACGCTAATCTGTTACTTATTACTCATTCTTAATTATAATCAATTTTTAATATAATCTTTTTATTCTTAACGCTAATAATCAAAATTAATATTTTAAGCATGTAGACAATACCTCGATTTTGCATCAACTTTTACTGTAAATTTAACTATAAATATACAATTCTGAAATCTATTAGTTTACATTTACTCATAAATTGATATGATCTACTTATATACTGGTTTTTATTAAAATCTGTGACATGTCAGACACAGCTGATTTGCTCATTTTGTATGGAATGACCCTGTTGTGAAAGATGCCTAAAAATATTCTTCAGGCTATGGCCTCGGGAATTGCAGGTCAAAAGTACTAAGAAATTTTAAATAAAATGCATAAATTTAACTTGAAACAACTATATTATTATTGTCGCTTTTTAAGTAAAACATTGAGCTTTATTTATGTTCATCTTGTGTTTGTGATTGAATAAAGCTGGAATATTCCGTTTGTTTTTATGTTTTTATTAATTTCTTCTACATTTACAAGAATAAAGTTTTGAGTTCATGAAAAATTTCGAAATCCGCTATTTTCGATGGATTTATATGTTTTAGAAGGTCTTGATCACGATTTGATGTTTTTAGAAAATGTCTGTTTGTCACTCAGTCTGTGAGTCTGTCCGTCTGTAAGTGACACAAATGTTGTGGGTCCTCTATTTTAAGAACTAATGCATGGAATTTCACAAAGCTCTAGATTCAGTTACACCTTTATGTAAAGCAATGCTGATGAGTTTTTGGTGTATATCTACCATCAGGTGGCACTGCTATGCTGCATTTTTCACGATTTCCTCAATAGCTGTATCTCAAGAACTAATGCACGAATTTTCATGAAACCTCAGATTCTGTTAGTACTTCATATGAATTGGTGCTGATTATGTTTTGGTGTATATCGCCAAACAGGTGGCGATGCTATGCTGCATTTTTGACGATTTTCGCAATAAGTTTATCTCGGGAACTAATGCACGAATTTTCATCTAACTTCAAATTTAGTTAGACTTTGGCAAAAGTTGTTACTGATTAGGTTTTGGTGTAAATCGCCCAATATGTGCGATGCTATGTTAAATTTTGCATGATTTACATGATTTTAGAGATACTCATACCTCAAGAACTAATACACGGAATTTCATATCTTTAAAATTGCCATGTTGGGCATAGATTAACATTTAATTTTGGCACTGTGCTATCAATATTTGAAATATTAACATGTAGGAGAATGAAGAAAGTTTTGGTACTGGCACATCCGAATATTTTTTATTTATTTTTATTCCAGAACATTTATTTATCATTGTATTTTACTCCATATGTGCTTACAATTTTGTTGCTTGGTTTAATGGGAAAATTCAAGGATCACGAGCACAATCACTTTAGACTTTGAAAATAAGAAAATAACCAGTTTCTTATTTTTCATCACTTAAGAAGGATTGGTACCGAAGTGGTCAATAAAGCAATTGACTCTATTTGGACTAATAAGAATGTTTTACAGATGTTGTATAAACTGCTGTTTTTAAGTGTTAATTTATCCTAAGTGTTGTCCTGGTGTATTTGGAAAACCGCATTGAATAATTAAGCGTCTTCAATGTATTAAGTTCAAGTTCGTATTATTCCAGAATTCTGTAATTAATTGAATATTTCACTAAAATAGCATTTCACACATCACCCTATTACACACACACATACATATATATATGTATCTTTTTTTACAGTTCGGCATCAGCTAATACATAAATGGATCTTTCAGAGGGCCATACAAATAAAAAATACAATAGCCATGTGATTTCCGTTTTTTAAACTTTCAAAATACAGGGTGTTCCAAATCTATCTTTACAAGTTTGATTCTCCATAAAACCTAAACAAAACAAGATAGCAAAGTTCGGTTTTGTTTGCGTATAACAGCAAGTTATAAAGTTTTATTTGTACTAAAAAGAATGTTTTTGCTTTCAGGGGCAAACCAGTAAGATTCATAACTGTTGACAGCTACATTGCAGGAAAAGGCCCAGTGTGTGGCTTGATTCACAGAGAAGAAGTCAGAACACAAGGCCAAAAGTATTTCCGAACAAAATACGAACGTCGCCTTACCATCAAGGCCCTCAATATGCGAGTGGCACAAGACGTTTATAGAGACCGGTAGTGTAATTCATTAATAAAAAAGAAAAGTGCCCAGCTAAACTGATGGCATTGAGCTCACAGGCTATTCACACTAATTGTATATTATACTCTTAATTTAAAGAATAATGCCTCTCAAAAAATAAGTGAAGGGGAATTAGCCCCCATTTCCCCCTTTATACTTAATCAGTGAACGTCCAAATCTAATCAGGGAAGCTCCTTATCATAATAAACCGGTATACCAAATTTGGAGCAAATCGAATAATCCTGCAAAAAAAAACCAGTTATCTAAATTAAGAGGGTGGACTAGCCCCCCTTTATCCTTAACCAATGAATCCCCAAAACGAATCAGGGAAGCTCCTTAACATAATAAACCGGTATACCAAATTCGGAGCAAATCGAATGATTCTGCATGAAAAACCCATTAATCTGAATTAAGGGGGGGTGGACTAACCCCGTTTTCCCCCTTTATCCTTAACAAATGAACTCCCAAAACTAATCACGGAAGTTCCTTAACATAATAAACCGGTATAACAAATTCGGAGCAAATCGAATGATTCTGCATGAAAAACCCATTTATCTGAATTAAGGGGGTGGACTAACCCCCCTTTTCCCCCTTTATCCTTAACCAATGAACCCTCAAAACTAATCAGGGAAGTTCCTTAACATAATAAACCGGTATACCAAATTCGGAGCAAATCGAATGATTCTGCATGAAAAACCCATTTATCTGAATTAAGGGGTTGGACTAACCCCGTTTTTCCCCCTTTATCCTTAACCAATGAACTCCCAAAACTAATCAGGGAAGCGCCTTATCACAATGAACCTAGAAAAAAATTTTGAAGCAATTCGGATGTTTTTATCAAGAGTTATCGCGTTACGTACATACATACATACATACATACGTACATACATACACTATGACGCAAAAGTTTAGACAATGACGTCATTCAGCTTTAAAATGTAGAATTATGACGTCAGAATTACAAAAACCTGTAAATATATCCAAAAACTGATTTAAAATGCTATGTACAAAAGACAGTCGTTTTATTTGCTATAATACTAATTTTTTTCATAAAAATTCAAATGTGCTTGTTGCAAAAGTTTAGACACTATTCTAAATTTCTTTGAATATTCGCTGGCATATGCAAATTTAGAATCGATGATGTCACAAATTTGGAGTACTTAAGTTCTGCAAACGATTGCGCTTCATAGTCGACATGCCGAGAGCTAAAGAAATTCAAGTGAATGAGGTTTCAAGGATTTGGCAGTTGAAAGGTGAAGAGAAGAGCGTTTCTGAAATTTCTGCTATTATTAATAGGTCAAAAAAATCTATTTATCGAGTTTTATCGAGTGGCTCCGAATATAAAGCAAAATGTCGGTCTGGGAGGCCACGTGTGACAAATGTACGAGAGGATCGCCTGATACAAAGACTAGCGAGTACTCAACAAATGAGCGTACGTGGAATTCAAAGCTCATCGGGACTCTCTGTATCAAAGGATACGATTCGTAGACGAATTTTGAAAAAAGGAACAATCGTTTATAGCAAAATGCAGAAGAAACCAGCTCTGAAACCACATCATAAGTTACAAAGACTTATGTGGGCTCGAAAGCATATGTCATATGGAGAGAAATGGCAGTCAGTCATATTTAGCGATGAAAAAAAGTGGAATCTGGATGGTCCAGATGGTTGTTTATCGTATTGGCATGACTTGCGGAAGGAACCTCGACGTTTTTTTAGTCGCAGACAAGGAGGGGGCTCGGTGATGGTTTGGGCAGCCTTTTGCTATAATGGACAAGTATCTCTGACCTTCACCAGTGGTCGTCAAACTTCACAGCATTATACACAGACATTAGAAGAAAACCTACTGCCATTTGCTGAGCTTCTAGGGGGTCCTCAGTGGGAATTTCAGCAAGACAATGCTTCAATTCACACTGCAAAACATTCAAAATTTTGGTTTAATTCCCATAATATAAGAGTTCGCGACTGGCCAGCATGTAGCCCAGATCTTAACCCTATAGAAAACCTTTGGAGCATCATGTGTCGCAAAATTTATAGCAACGCTAGACAATACTCTTCTGAAAAGGAACTTAAGACATCTATTGAGAATGCATGGTACGATATCGATCCACAAACTATGCAAGATTTAGTTTCTTCCATGCAATCTCGTGTATATGACGTAATACATAAGCATGGATGCGCAACCAGGTTTTAAAAATTGTTTATTTCGATTTTATTTAATTTGTGTCTAAACTTTTGAGACAGCAGTTTATTTTTGTTACCATTTAATTTATTGCAATATGCACAATTCCACTTTTCTTTGTTATAAATATTGTTTATATGTACAGCACATTAATTTCAAGCAGTGATTTGAAAATTGAATAAATATTTTTCAAAGTATGTAAGAATTTCTTCATTGTCTAAACTTCTGCGTCATAGTGTACATACAGAACGGGCGGGCACATTAGCTCTCAGGCTTTGATAGCCTGTGAGCTAAAAAGCTGTTGGCCAGCTAAGTATAAGTTGGCAAGCCAAGGATACTGAACGTGTAGGAGGGATAAAACATAGTAGATAAAACTTTGAAACTTGATGTTCATTATACAATAAACAGATTTTTAACACTTCTCAACAACGTTCAAAAGTGTATATGCATTCGGTTTGTGTCCGTCTGTCCACTCTCTAACTCCTGTAAATATACTCGGATTTTCATGCGATTGATAAACGTTATTTAGATTCAGCAAGGCATGTTTGGTATTGTATATGAAGTATATGGGATTAATAGTTTATTTACAGGGGCGCTCAAAAGAATTCCGTTACATTAAAGTCAATGGGGGAAAAATCGTTTGTAGTGTATTTTAATGATATTATGCTATTCCAAAATAATGAAATTGATATAAATCACTGTATTTTACTACAAGATGATTACTATAAAAGAGGGCAAAACAATACATACAGGGCTGATCAAAGAATTCGGATAATTTCCCGAATGTAGATGGGAACAGCTGAAATAGGGTCTTCAAGTGTGTCATTCGTTTCCATATGTTCGAATTAGACATAATATTTTAACTTATTAAACGGTGCAGTTTTGCATCATTATTCTGAATGTGTTGGAAAGTGTTTCATAATCTCTGCTTGACGCATGATTTTCTGTTTCTTGTTGTTATCTAATTTCATTTAAGGGTTCTCAGGACTCTTAAAGCTTCAAAATTTTCGAAATTTTAATTTCTTTACAGTCGTGGCCAAAAGTTTAGGTCCACCGTTCAGAAACTAGTGTTTTGACAATTGAAACCACTGCTAACGTCATAAATCAAATCGATTGCGTCAGATGACATCATTCCGTCTGGCAGTGGAGTACTGTATTCTCTTTTTGTTTGATCTTTGAGTAATAAGCGTCGCAGACGAAATTGTTGCTTGTTTTACAAGTTTTGAAAACCTATGAAAATGGGTCGAAAATCATGAGTTTCTGAAGCTCAGCTTGCACAAATTGTTATTCTTCATAATGAAGGTTATTCTGAACAACTAATTAGTGAACTAGTAAGACGTAGTAAGAATGCAGTTCACAATGCGATCAAGAAAATTAAAGAAACAGGGACTTATGTTAAGGCCAAAAGGTGTGGTCGACCTCGTGAAACCACACCATGTCATTAGGAGAGTAGCAGTTCGTCCTCCAATGAGTTCCGCAAGCAAAATACGGTCAGCACTGCTTGCAAAAGGTGCGGATGTCAATCGTAGAACAATAAGTCGACGTTTGTTCGACGACTTTCATTTAAAATCCCATAAACCTGCGAAAAAAACCAGGTTAACAACGGCCATGAGAGCTAAGCGCTTGGACTTTGCCAAGAAACATGCCAAATGGACAATTCGTCAGTGGCACCTGGTATTTTTTCGGACGAATCTACAATGCAGCAGTTCTCTACACACACGTACTATGTCCGTAGACCTCCTGAAAGCGATTCGATGAACCTTACACTTTACAGACTGTTAAACACTCCCCAAGTGTCATGATTTGGGTTGGAATGTAAATGAACGGAACGGCTGCATTGTTCTTCTTACCACCAGGAATCACTATGAATGGAAAAAAATACTTGGATTTGTTGAAGGAAAAGTTAGAATTACACATAACCGTTCATAAATGCACAATTTTTATGCATGATGGTGCACCATGTCATCACTCTAAAATTGTTACTCAGTTCTTGAAGACAAAGAAAATTCAAATCCTTGACTGACCTGGAAACAGTCCCGATTTGAATCCAATTGAAAACTTATAGACTCTCTTAAAGCACAACGTCTCTGAGAAACTGCCAACAAGTGTTAAGGAACTGGAAAAAGCAATTAAGGAAGTTTGGGTGAAAGAATTACCAACTCCATACTGCCGAAGTCTGGTAGAGAGCATGCCAAAACGTTTGCATGATGTAATAAAAGCTAACGGCAGACCAACAAAATATTGATTTTTCTGTAAAATTTGTGTTTAATGAATCTAATTTATATGCGTAGAAATGTAATATTCATGTAATAAACGGAGTTTATAATTTTACTAACGAGTGAGTATTCAATTTATTGTCTGGGTCATAATTTTCAGTGGTGGTCCTAAACTTATGGCCACGACTGTAGATATTAAACTCTTATATTTTCTGGACATTTTGATACAATTGCTTCCTTGAAATTCCCATTAGAATATAAGTTATGGCTTTTAGAATTATACCCGTTCAATAGCTAAAGCGGCGTTTACAAAACTTTGAAATCATTTTCCCCCAAAATGACGTTTTTGGGCATAACGCGCACGATATCTCAAAAACTTCTGAATAGTTTTTCATGAAATTTTCAAAACGCATGTTTCATGTTAGTCTGTATAATATGAACCTAAAATTTCTTTTTTATTGTTTCAAAAAATATTTTTTAGGTGTTTATACTGTTGAAATTTTCAAACTTTTGCATTGGCTAAATACAACTTTGTATTAAAAATATAAAAATACTTCAAATGTAATTTTTTGTGTTCAAAGTAATTGTTACAACCTGAAGTATAAGTAGGCACCAAAATTAACATTCTAGTTGCAATATTTATTTTGTAATCGTGCGCATAAGGTGTTATAAAAATTTTCTGTTCGTCAAATGTCTGCAGTTTGGAGAGCTCCCTGTAAATGCTAATTCTGCATCTTGAAAATTTTTAAGTACATAAAATGAAAGAACACTCTTATATATTTCATTCTTATAAACATTGTGCTTTAAAATTATATACATTTTAAGATATTAAATGTCGAAAATGGTCTTTTTTTCATTCCTTTTAATGTTAAGAATTCTGAGGTCCCTTAAGTTTTATGCAGGATCAAAGTTGTAAAGATAAATTTGGGACACCCTGTATAACTGTGTGATGCAATCTTAAAAAAAATCTTAAATGAGATACATTTATAAATATATTCTAACTGTACATAGCATTACACTTTTTAAAATTAATTATTCATATCTATTTTTTATTATCTCTCTAGATAATCAAAAATATATACATATATCCTTAAGTTTATTCCTACAACAAGTGTAAAAAAAGAAAAGATTTATTGCATCAGACAGGTCACAAAAGAAAAATTCTCATATGTTCATCTTTACAAAAGGCTGGGCTTAACAAAAGTAAATGTTCTTTTCTCATATCATTCTTTTATTCTTTAGTGCATATTTTCTTTTATATCAAATCAATACTCTTTTTGTGTGCAAGCACAAAAATACAATAAATGAGATTACTTCAGTTATTTTTTTTTTAGCAAAAGAAAAAATACATTAATTAATATTTATTTTGCTTATAATAAATTGTTTCTTCTCCAGTTTTAGATATAATGATTTATTTTGGAAAAAATTCCCCGTAATAATAGATTAATTAATGATCTCATATTATTTATACTTTATCAGCAACACTTCAAATTGATATTTTTATTCTATTTATGGATTTTTCGATCTACAAACGATGGGAGCGAATGATGCAGCACCAGAAAACTGGCGATAACCCACTATTGAATAATACAGTTTTGTATTAATCACCATAAAACTAAAGCTCAAACAGGACGCGTTTCGGGTTGGAAATTGTAATATCCCGTCATCAGCGAATGTAAACACGTGTCCTTATGGGACAAGGTCACCAATGAACAAAAGGTGTAAGAGGAAAGCTTACAAGGAATGCGACAGGTGGCGCTAGTTGAAAGGTATACACCAATCGCAGAGTAGCACATGCAAAAGAAAAAAGTGTTGCCGAAAATTAACGGAAAAGAAAAGAGTAAATGAAATAAAAAGAAATTTATAAAAAAGTAGAAATAAATAAAATTAAAGAAGAAGAAAAAAAAACTAAAAATAAAAGAGAAAACACCAGAAAAACATAAGAAATAAAAGATATATTTTTCTTTTTTTAATAATAAAATTAAAATAGACAAGAAAAGAGGGGAAAGAATTTCAAAAGTAATTTGCACGCTAGAGAGAAAGGAGTCGAATACTGATAACTTAGATCCTAGATGATAATTATTGCAATTCTAAAAAAATACAGGTTTTCCAATCAAAAGCAGACAAAGTATCGAGCCACAAATAACATTAAAAATAGACTCAATAATTAAAACTTCAGAAATTCTCAACTTTGTAAAAAATAATTATCTCATATTATTTATACTCTATCAGTAACTCTTTAAATTGATATATTTAAGCTGTTTATGGATTTTTCCGATTTACATATGGCCCCACCAGTGGCTGAGAAATTCTGCTCTCGAAGCTGGTAGACGGGAGGTGCTGGGTTCGAACCCAATCGCACCCGTCGGCCTAACCGTTTCGGAGTTTTCGTGGTTTTCTTCGAAGCCGTGGATTCCCATGCGTAAATACGGGTTAGGCTCCCTTAGAAAGACCCCCACGAAGGGCACTCCCCCCCAGGGCCTATATCCCACGTGTTGATAATCGGCCGTCATAAACACAAACCAAACCAAACCGATTTACATATGATGACATGACAGCTAATACTGATAGTCTAGATCCCAGATGATAATTATTGCAATTCTAAAAAAAAATACAGGATGTCCAATTAAAAGCATAGGAAGTATCGAGCCACAAAAAGCATAAAAATAGATTCAATAATTAAAACTTCAGAAACTCATAACTTTGGCGAAAATAATTATCTCATATTATTTGTAATCTATCAGTAACTATTTAAACTGATATCGTTAAACTGCTTATGGATTTTCCGATTTACATACGATGACAGCCAATACTGGTAGCCTAGATCCTAGATGATAATTATTGCGGATCTAAACAAACGTTCCATCAACATAAGATAAAAAATCCAGCCACAAATAGCATAAAAATAGACTCAAATATTAAACCTTTAGAAAGTCCCAACTTCAGAGAAAATATGAAAATTAAAGCTTAGCGATTCGGAGCTTCGAAATATTTCTTTCTTTATGTAAAAATAAAAATCGATATTTGTATAAATGCATGCTGTTAAACATTTCTTGTTAAGCTGAGAAAAATTATTGACGGTGTATTAACTGCAGTTTCAAGATGGCGAAAATATCTACCTTTATTAGGCACTTGTTTGGCATGAACAGGGAATTGGTATACTGCTGAACCATAAACTTTTGTATGTTGAACCATTATCTGGTAAAATATTGAACGGAGAAATTGCAAGACACTGAACTTAAATTGGTGAACCTTTGAATAAACTTTTTAAACATTAAAATTATAAATTGGTGCCATTGGCAAAAAGGTTAATCAGCATGGGGCGTCAATTTAAATAGAGAAAATATTGAAATCACGAAAAAAATGTAGTTTTTGTTATTATTAATTTTGTCCGAGGAATTCATTTCTTTCGCCGCTTTACATTAACAGATGGCCTTTAATTTTGGAATATAATTTTTAAGTCCAGAATTTGATAATGAATTGATAATGACACTTTCCAACACTTCCAGAATATCTTAACTAAATTTCGATGTTTAATTAGTTGAAAATATTACCTAAGCAAATTTTTTATAAGATGTATAACACACTTGAAAACCAGATTTCAACAAATACCGAACATAGACGGAAAGGTACTTCAATTATTTTGTGCAGCTCAGTGTATGATCTAGAGATTTGTACAAATTCTACATTTTATGATAAAATTTAATTTAGTAAGAAAACACATAATACAGATCAAAATTCACTTTTACACTGTAAAAAAAAATTCTGTAAAGTTACTAAAGTTTTTCTAGGAAACTGGGATTCTTAGAAATTTTTTTGTATCGGCAACAACAAAAATTCATGTAACACATACCTTTTGTACGGAAAATCAAAAAATCTGTAAGGTTACTAAGAACTTTTTAGAAAACTGGGATGACTAGAACTTTTCATGTAACTGCAACCAGGGTTACAGATAAAATTTTAGTAAGATTACTGTAATTTTAGCAGATTCTTTTGTAAAGCTAGCAGAAGATTTCTGTAGCTTTACAAAAACTAGTTTTGCAGATTTACAGCTTTTTTTGTACAGTTACAGATGAAATTTTAGCAAGCATGTAACTACTTGAATTCCTTTGAGCATCCCTGTATATTATAGGGAGTTTTTATACATGCCGTATAGCTGATTGAGCTGAGATTTAATTAAGGCAAAAACACGCTTAAAACTACTGAAATCACATTTCCAGGAATTATTATTCACAAATGACGATGAATCTAGTTCTTTTCATAGATATGATATTTCATATATGTTTTCATATTTCATATATATGATTTTATTTAAATACTAAAAACATCTCTTAGTTTGATTCTTATTAGGATTCTTATTGACTTAGTATGATTAGTTATGAAAAAGAAGATGAGTTAGAATATGCATTACTCAAATTAAAAACATCATTAAGCAATTCACGCACATTCACAGAAATGCAAACGAATTCTTTTGTGTAGCTCTATATATGGTCTGTAGAATTTATGCACACCACGTAGTATGTAATAGCATCCAACCCTAATAGACAAAATGTCGGATACAATATTGTGTCAGAAATCTTTTATGTGTCCTTGTACATGAACGACAAACGCAATGCAGATCATATTCCACTGCAAGCATCTTGCGGTAAACCTCGGTAATATATATCAATTTTATTTTATTTTAAATTGTGCAACTTAACATAATTAAAACATGCTGCGAACAGTTTTTCCCTGTAGTTCATTATTAAGACTGTCATTTTTGTGCCACCCTGTAAATGAATCATAAATGATTTGCACTACATTTTCCACAGAAAGCATTTATTAATGCACCTTAGGAATTCAATTTAATTATGTTTGTAACAAAGTAACATCATAAAATATGTCGCAAACAATTTTGCTTTATGCACTGCAATATAACGGTATACGTTTGAGTTCCCCCGTACGCCTACTGTAAGTACTACACATAACAAATTCTATACAAACCATATTCTATTGCACCTTAATAATGTACATAAATTTCATTATGTTTAAAAAATTATAACGCTATTAAAGTACACCACGAAAGACTTAAACCCCTAAAAGATAACGTAACGGAATACATTTGAGTACGCCAGTAAATGAACTATAAGTCATACACACTTTATTTTCAATACCGAACCTGCCACGGGAATCCCAATAACGTATATCAATTACATAACAATCACTGTAAAAAAAAAAAAAAAAAAAATCCGTCAAAATATGGAAATTATACTGGCAATCGAGACGCCAGTGCTATTTCCTTATTTTAACGGAATTTTTTTCCCATAAATTTTCTGAAAAACCGGAATTTTTTCTGGAAACAACGGAAAAAATTCGGTTTAAAATTAAGATACGGAAATAGTACCGGTGTCTCGATTGCCAGTACAATTTCCGCATTTTAATGGAATTTTTTTACAGTGTTTACACACACATACAGGATATTTACACGAGTTAGAGCACGGACAGACAAGGCCAATTCATAGACTCTTTTCAACTATGTTGGAAAGTGGCAAAAACGAGGAATTGTTTAAGATAGAACGTACGAAACATGTATTGTTCATTAACGTAGTTCAAAATGTGCAAAAATCAATACCATTTTTTATGCTCCTCTTTTCTTAATTTTAAATTTTTAATTTTCTATATCCAGTGTACAACGTGCAAAAGCAAATTTTCATGATTATTCTGGTACCAAATAAGCCCGTTATATTCGCGGGAATATCTATACTAATAAAAGAAAGTTTCGGTCTGTGTATCTGTGTGTGTGTGCGATAGATAGAAAAATATACTGCAAGTACAAATCTGAAAATTTATGTGAAGTAAGTCCAAGGCCTCTTCTGGTGCATCTGAATTTTAAGTTTCTAATAAGTAGCTGAGTTATTAATTAAAAATTACAAAGATTGCTTATTAAAATTCAACTCTGTCCTTTCGAGAGGGAAAAATCACTCGCGTACGAGCAGATGCCCTATTTAATATCTGCAGAAAATGAAGTTCTAAAAGAATGAATTTTTGGGGGTATTTTTTCAACATTTATTAATTTCCATTGGTCTAACTGCTCCGTAAACTTAAAGACATATTCTAAATGATCGTACTCTTATGTTTCAAATGCCGCATTTTATTTAAAAAAATCACAGTTAACCCTTTGAAAAAAAAATGATCCAATGATTTTTCCAAAAAAGTTTCCACCCCCCCCCCCCCCACGTCCCTCGAGGGCGCAATTTTAGAAGTACTAACAAACTAAAAGCATGTTGTTAACGCTGAAACCTTCTTCTAATCAAGGATGTAATCGGTTTTAAAAAAACATGAATTTTATATCTTTCAAATACACCGGCAAACTCAGGTCACTTCGAGCCTCATGGGGAAGATATTTTTAATACGGTAAAATTAATAAAACATATCTTTAGTTAATTTTATTGATTGTATCTTTAAACGTACACAATGTTTTAAGAACATCTCAATACATCAGATTTATACCATCTAGAAAATTTTTGAAACGTTCGGATGGCTAAAAGTATTTAAAAAAAAATAAAATTTGTGAAAAATTCAGAGAAACCAGTAAAAAACTTAGTGTTTCGTCGTTGTTGTGCCCGCTTACCGTACGTATAGACTCCAAAAATAAAATTACGCAGAAGATAAAATTCCAATTAGCATATTCTTTAAATTCAACATTTTTTCGCGAGCTTTTCATAAAAATTTTAAATTTAATACAGACAAAATGGAGTTAAAACAAAATCATGCACATTTGAGGTTTATTTAACGTTATTAACGCGAGCCCAGTCAACTCAGGGCATGTCAGCTAGTACTGTGTAAAACGAACATACTGTACCTCCCGAGTCTACTCGCCAGTTTAAGTTCTGATGAGTCCTTATGCGCAACGTACCAGAAGGAACTGGTGAGAGCGAGTGTGTTGCCGCCACGGCATGAGCTTCCACGACATGAGCCAAGGAAGAGCACCTCTCAGCGCATGTGACTCTTCCTGATTCCCAAACAAAATGGACGACATGATCATTTCGACAACAAAACCCCCAGCAGCTAATTTCTACCATTTACACATAGGAGCTTGAGCTCTTAAGCCGTACTAATACGCTTCTCATCTGTGCTGTTGCTTTACCAACGCTTGCAGGAGTTAAAATCTACAAAGATAGTCGCAAGCCTTTCTGCAGTGAATCGAGCGTGGATGTTCCGTTCGTGGCGCCCGGCAGGTCGGAAACCGGGGATGTACGGTATGTATAAAGTATATAATTATATCTAACTTTGGATTCTTATTTACTTTTAAAACTTAAAACTGAAGAGTTGCATTATACTTATTTGTTTTTAAATTCGATTTTAACACAAAATTTTAGGTTTATGTTATATCAAAATATTCTTTCCTTCTTTCATTTTCATTCTAAATTTCGAAATAACTTATTTCTTTGTATCTTAGGTTTATGTTATATCAAAATATTCTTTCCTTCTTTCATTTTCATTCTAAATTTCGAAATAACTTATTTCTATGTATCACCGTGTTTTAAACATTGTTTGTGTGTGAGAAAGGTCTTTGAATAGAAAAAAAAATCTAAATATTAATATATATTATTCATTTTAAAATAAATTTCCTAGCCTGCACATCACTGTCCATAAAAAATTTATTTAGTTTTTCAAATTTTTACAAAGGAAATTGCATAGCATTATTATTTTTTTTTTTCTCGTTCGTAAAAAACAGCCATCTTTTTTCAGATATTGAAAGAAAACACTTCTAAAATAGCCTGACGCCTTTACATAAATATGCTAAACAACTTTCTCTGAAAATATGATGGTTTAAGATTTGAGCAAATATTATATTTTCATATCTAAAAAAGATTTCTCCGATGGAAAAAAATTCGCGATACTCTTTAAGAAAAATGTAAATATGCTATATACTAAACTACATTTTCTGTAAATGTTATGTTTATTGAAGATAAATAATTGCTTCCAAAACGTTTACCTTTGAAAAAAAAATCTTTTCATTTTTACATTGTAGTAGTAAAACTCAAATATTTTGACGTAATAATCATACAGCTAAATTCATACACCTTACAATCTACAGTTTTTTCCAAAGTGATATATTTATGCAAAACAAGCAAATTAGTATTTTTTTTTTAAATTTTAGAATGAGAAAACCGATATTATAAGTTAATATTTATTATATTTAACTATATATATATATATATATGCATTTTTCTTATTAATGAGTATACGTTTTATACTCCTTGAAAATATTTACCATAAGTTAATAAGAATAATACTTTTTATTTTCTTCAATACATTATAATGCATATATATCAAAGGTATAGAGCTACAATAAGAGATAACAATGCATATATATCTAAGAAAGTTTAATTGGATATATTTTTTATACACTTATCAAACTCTGAATAATAATATGGTCTACTACGAGACATTATAAACTAAATGCCTGTATAGCAAAGCGAAATAAAAGTAATTTCTCAGAATTAAACATTTCATTTTCAGCTACGTAATTAATTTACACATGTAACAGCAACAGAATAATATTAATTTTAATGTTAATGTTTATAATGTTAATTTCTTATGTTTGTTGAACACGAAAATGTTTACTTGAGATTTGATAGAATCCTAAAAGCTGAAACTCCGAGCTGAGAAAACTGATTAATACACTGTAAAGAAAAATACTGTGAAAGGTTTCTTAACCCTTTCAGGGGCAAAGTAATTCTATTCGTAAAATTCTAAAATGAATGACTGACACCAGAATTAATAAACAAGTTTATTCCACGGTAGTTAAGAGCTTTTATTCATATACTTAATGAAATAAAATTTTTCATTCCGAAATTCCGGTGCCAATGTGGCATTTCGCAATTAGAACATGCTGTTGGCAAATGCCAACACTGCCCCTGAAAGGGTTAAAATTCAATGACAGTAAAAGAAACTTTGTTTTTATACATGCTTATTTAAGTCTCAAATTATTAATTAATCCCGAAATTCTATACGCTTTTGCTTTTTTAAGATAAAAAACTCTTTTTGCAGTCATGCGTAACTCGGAAGTGGTTATTGTGTATTTTTCCTCCATGGTTGTATTATATTTCATGGACTGTAAAAAAAAAATCCATCAAATTCACAGGAGAAAACTGCCAATTATGGCGTCATTGAAAAACTGCTTATACAGAAAATATCTGTAATTTTTCATTAAAATAGTCTTTTATCTGAAAAAAATATAGATTTTTCCTGTAAAGATTACAAAATTCACATTTCTTTTTACCGAAAAAACTGTTTTTCTTTCAAACAGTTTTTTCCGTATAAAATACATTTTTTTTTTACAGTTTAAGATTATAAAACGTATTTTTTACAGTGCAAGGATGATCACTTGACACCCCCTTACATCTTTCACCAAGGCTAAAAAAGATAAAAATAGTTCTAAAAGTCACCTCTAGAGCAATATGTGGCGCTGTATAACAGAAAAGAGAGTTTTAAAAAGTGGAGAATAAATGATGAAATAAAATTACCTTTTATTTAGCACATTTACGATTTTAGTATTGATTCTGAATTTTTTTAAACTCTCTTGTCTGTTACATGGCGCCACATATTCCCCTAGCGGGGACATTTTAACTAAACTTTTTTTCAGCGGTATCCTTCGTCCCTCGTCTTGTTTAATCTTCTTACAAAATTCGGCGTCATTCTCTCAATCAAACCGCGCTAAAGAAAACTCTGAGTACTGTTAGTTTAATTATGGCCACCTTGTATGTCTAAATAAACAATTTATAAAATGCTTAACGCGTTTGAAAACCAAATTTCTGCAATTACCATGGATAGCACGAAAAATATCCGAATTGTTTTACATACAATTGTTCATGTTTTACATACCATTGCTCTACAGTAAGAGTTTTGTAGTACACCTCAGTAATATATACAAATTTCAATACATTTAACCCTTTAGTGCGCAGCTTTTCATACATGCAAATAACACTGTTTTGAATTTAATATATTTTTTTTTTATTCGCATATACCTAATTCGCACCAGAAAATTAAAATAGCAGTATTTGCTTGAATTAAAAAACAGACATTCCGTATTTAAATAAAGCGAAATTAACCATTGAAACTTTCATTTGTAAAGTCGGATTATCTGGACTACGTAATTTCTAGAATGTATTCTATTATGGGAGTTAAAGGGTTAAAGGTTAAGTTTTATAAATTAAATAATTATAAAAAAAGACATAATTATTAAAGTATTTACTAATTTGCATTATTTTAGCGTAAAAGAGCCATATGACAGTAGTTTTTACTTATATTGCAGATGTGCAACAGAAGAAAATATTGACATGAAAAGTATATCTCTGAAGTTTTTCATTATTAACCATTTGGAAAAATGGTTATTGTCCTCGTCAGGGTAGGAAATCAAAAGCATATCTGCAGCTTTTTATTGTCTGAATACGAATTTTATTCGTTTTCTGATTGGTCTATACAGTAATCTGTATTTCCCTTTACTTTTAACAGAGATGGATACTTCTGTTGCCACTATGACAAAAAAGTAATGAAAACTAAAAAAAAAAAAAAAAAACTCAGAAACAAATTGAGATACAGCTTTCAAACAAATTGCATTTAAAAGTACATTTTTTTTCTCTATACGACGGTGTAAAAAGTAATATTGTGGAATGTTTAGAAGTTTAAGAATGAAATCTCATTTAAAATTGGTCGACGGAAATGCGTTTTCCCGAACAGTCAATGAAATGCTTGGATAATACGTAAGTTTCAGGAAATCTGACGAGTCGCAGGCGAATTTTGTCGCTTGCAATTTTTACGTGTAATAACACTATTAATGTTTAATCCATGGCGTACGTAATGTATGATCAACTCCGTGCGATTTTTTATGTCTTAAATTTTAGTCTTTGAAAAAATCATTTTCCAAATGGTCGTTGTAATTTGTTAAATTGCTTTTTTTTTTTTCCTGTGTTATAAACCTTTCAGAGTATCATATATATTTTTTTCGAAACAAAATAAAAAATCGCGCATTTAAGGTTTTAAGGTTAAAATAGTGCAGTCTCTTTAAAATACACCGCAAACGATTTTTCATGTAGGCCTTAATGTAACTCAATTCTTTTGAGTGTCCCTGTACATGAACCGTTAATGCTATAAACTTCCTTTTCAATACCGAACATGTCACAGTAAACACCAATAACATATATCAATTTCATGGCAATCGGACGATATTTATACAAGTTACAACACGGACAGTCAGATAGAAATCTCTCACGTAATTAACCCTTAAATGCCGGGTGTTGCTTATCGGCAACATACCCAATTTAGGCTCTAAAATAATATTAGAATAATATTGAAGCTATAATGCCTAATATTGCCAATAAAATACATTCTGAAAATATTATTAAATCGATTTTTAACATGTAGATGGCAACACTTGTGTTGTTTAAGAATATGTTTTCAATTGTTGCTACTTGTTATTTTTGTTTTGTTTGGAAGCTTGCGATATACCCTATTATGTTCTGCAGTGAGCAAGTAAAATTTATTTCTTATTATAGTTCCTAAAATTCTTGTGTGCTTAATATTATTGAATTTTATCAAGGGAAATTATTTTTTCAATTAAAGACCAGCATTGCCGATTAGTAACAAACTGTTTTTTAGCCGTAAATAATACTTAAAACAAAATATGATTTTTTAAAGTATTTTTCCCATGATTTACTTAAAAAATGAAAGCCGAAAAACATTATTACAATGATTTTTGAAAAATCAGGCATTTAAGGGTTAAAATATCTTTAAAAAAACACCCTGGAAGATAAGAAAAAAATGTCTTTTTGTTTTTCTGATTACAAATGAAGTGGAAACTTAAACGAAAGTTATCTGTGAACGTCAAAATAAAAGAACTTACGTTGCATTGTAAAGATTTCAAAAGAAAATATCTGTTCAGTTTATGTAACCTTTAATCAATACTGAATGTTTTTCCTTGTCGTCTATTTTTTCTGTACTTTAAACTTTATATAATCGTTAAAAATAAAGAATTTTTGTGTTTTTATATGCTTGTTCTTTTATAATACTTTTTAGACAAAATAATAATCGAGGTTTTTTTCTCGAATCTCACTCAATAAGCGTCGGCTTATAAATGACATTCTTTTAATATTTTTCTCATTCAATTTACATTTATCTCAGTGTTGATGAAAATAGATTTTTTTTTTATGATTTCAATTGGTACCAGGTTTTTCGTTTTGTATGGAAGTACATACGTTTTTCATAGTACGTACGTCTTTCAGGATATTGAGCATTTAAACCTATTTGTTATGCGACGATTTTTTTTCTTTTTGACAAGTTTTTGTTTCACTTGCCTTCACAATCTGTTCGGTTCAAATGTTGCAATCCGATTTTATTACACTTTCTGTGCCACAACTGAAATGTAATGTGACGCATTTCCGGTGAGAATACAACACTCTGTGAAAAGCCTTGAAATTTGCCTCGGAAACCGTGAGGTGGCAAAAAAATATTTGGCCAATAAGGGTACGTAAGACGTATCTGTACAAAGTGTACGCGGTCAATACTGACTATCACACAGAACATTACCAACGACTTCAGGCGCTGCGATAGATCCCCATCCATCACATGAAAGAGTGGCCGGAGCAGGCCAAATTTAGAGACACCGTCACATCATCGACATAAAACGGGGAACCGCAAGGGAGATTCCATAACCTGAGGGCTAGTGCGGGTGACGATAAATCTCCCTACCGCCAGTCAGGAACGAAGATCATATATGAAAGGCTACTCGTGATATCCCTCCTGGTGGACGAAGAGTACGCAAATGTCATCACGTATGTGATTACGGAAATGTCATTGATTGCTTCATAAAGATGCTGATGTTCCGCGATTGAACAGTGACATGGCTGGTTAATGCACCATCTTTCATCCCCGCTCTAGGGTGAATGGAAGTTGGCTCAATCCTCTAGAAGGACGTTGGTCGATTTCTTTTCTAGCCATGAAATTGGATTTAAAATTGTATACAGTGTGCCCAGTAAAGTCCGTTGCCACCCCAATAATTTCTAAACGGCAAGAGCCATACTTTAGGTATAGTAAAGTTACCATGCGCTTCTGAACGAAACCGCCTACGGCGCCACCTGGAAGTAAACTGCGGAGTTAGCATGCGTATCTCGAAAATGAAAAGAGATAGCTGAAAAAAGGGATTTACAAGCCTGTAGAGCATGATCGATTTTGTACGAAAAGACCCCTTGTGGACATAAATGCGAAAAATACAATGGATAAAACGCGCGTTTGCGTTTTCGTGACTTCGTACACTGTGACGTGACAAAACAATTTTAGAAAGAAAAAACAACTAGTTATAACAATATACCTTTATTTGAGATGGTCAAACTTCTCACCGTCAGCTGCGATGCTCATTTGTACGCACATTTGTCCGAAACAATCATTTCTCCTTCCGTTCAACTTTCGTGACGTCACAGTGTAGGACATCACGAAAAAACAAATGCGCGTTTTAACCGCTCTATTATTCGCATTAATTGCTACAAGGTGTCTTGTCGTACTAAATCGATGATGCTCTGCAACTTTGTAAATCGCCTTTTTCCATATCTCTCTCCTTTTTGAAGATATGAATTATAATTGCGCAGTTTCCCACCAGGTGGCACCACAGATGGTTTCATTCAGTAGCGCATGACAACTTTACTATACCTAGATTTTAGCTCTTGCCGTTCAAAAATTATTGGGATGACAATAGACTTTAGTGGAAACACTCTATAGGGAAGCAAAATAAAAAGAATTTACAATGGAAGGATTTCGAAAAAAAATATTTGTTCCGTATATGTAGCCTTTAATCAATAATGAATATTTATCATTGACGTCTATTTTCCCTGTACATTAAATTTTATATAACTGCTAAAAATAAATATTTTTCTTATTTTTTTTTATGCTTCTTCTTTTGTAATACTTTCATGACAAAAAATAATTGCATTTGGTTTCCTCGGAGATCACTCAATATGCTTAGCCATATAAATAACATCTTTTTAATATTTCGCTCCTTCAATTTACATTTATTCCCGTGTTGCTGAAAATGGATGCTTGAGAAATTTTTAGGAATGTTTTAAATTGATGGGAGGTCATTCGTTTTGTACGGAAGAAATACGTTTTTCAGGATGTTGTGCTTTTAAAACTATTTTGTTGCATGGCGATTTCTTCCCGTTTTACAAACGTTTATTTAACTTGCCTTCACGGTACGTTCTGCTCAAATATTTCACACACTGAAATATTAAATCTTCTCAATTAAATAAAATCTGCTCAAATATTAACACAATTCCTGAGCTACAATTGATAGGCTTTTTAGTAGTTTGATGAATTTCCGGTGACAATACAATACTCTGTAGACAATTTATGTAGAAAACTCGAAATTTGCCCTCGAAACTCGTCAGGTAGGGCAAAAAATATTTGTCCAACGATGGTACGTAAAGGTCCAAATTGAAGTATCATTTAACCATCTTCAACTGTCGGCTTCTTTGTATTGGTCACTTGGTGTTTTTCATTTTTAATAGATTTACGAGGAAATGGATGGACATCGTGGAGGAGAAAAATCTTTCCTTCAAGTCAATTTTCCATTTTTTCCATAGTTGAATGTCCGTCCTTATGTTCAAAACCATAAGTATGATATAGAAAAGAAAGGTCAGTTGACTTTTTTTATTGCATTAGAATGACAGGGAACACTTTTCCTTTCTAAATGCAGCCCAAAACGTATCTATGCAAACTTTACGCGGTCAATACTAACCATCACATGATGCTCTTCCACCGACTACAGGAACCTCACCCAACACATGGGAGAGGGTCCGAGCCCGGCCCGGTTGACAGTCACAGTCACATCATCGACTCTAAACGGGGAACCGCAGGGGATTCCACAACATCGCGGATTCCACAACAGAGGGACTAGTGAGGGTGACAATAAGTCAGGAACGAGGATCCCCTATGTAGAGCTACCTCTGATATCCCTCCTGGCAGATGAAGCCAAGTAGGTAAATGTAACCACGTACGTGAAAACGGAAATGCCATTGAGTGCTTCAGAAATAAATTTCTGTTCTTCGATGGAACGGTGTCATTGTTGGCAAATGCGTCCCAGGGTGAATGGATGTTGGTTCGATCCTCAGGATGACTTTGATCGATATCTTTTCTTGCCATGAATATGAATTTGTAATTGTAAATCTATTTTATTTTTTTAAACGGATAAAAATATCCCTCGTAATTTATTTCTTTTAAAAAGGCCATTTATTTGAATCAATTATCCTTCAACATTTGTTTCCTTTTTGGAACTATAATGGAAACTAGTCTCTATTTCTTTTTTTATTTCTAATGTAGTATAACATATCATAATTTTAACAATTTCAAAATATCTTAGAATGCATTTTAAATTTTCTTCAATAATTTCACTTTTTTTGGTGTTTTTGTAACAAAAATGATAATTAAACGAATGCAAAAATCGTTTTAGATCAGGATGACGATCATCTCGGGAATGTCGTCATATATACTATGTGGTCCATCTGTTTGTTCTTTTTTGAACAATGACTATTTCACAGGTTATTTGTGTCAGCTGTCATGTGTCACTGTCATGCATGTATGAACTGCCAAATGTATGCCATTTGTAATTATGGACTCATTGACAACAAAACAAGAGTGCAACGGCATACACTGCTTGCCAAACCATCAACTTATTGAACGAGAAATTTCCAGATCGAGTAATTTCAAGAAATTCTGATCTGAATTGGCCGCCAGGATCGTGCGATTTAACAGCAATGTATTATTTTCTTTGGAGGGTTCTGAAAAGTAAAGTATACGACAATGCCTCCCCATTAATCCAAGACCGCAAACGTAACACCCGAGCTGAAGTTTTGACCATGGATCCGCTCAATCTGTGAAAAGTCATCGAAATTTTTGATTTTGGGATTATGACATGTAAGCGGAAC
Source organism: Maratus speciosus (assembly GCA_963932465.1). NCBI lineage: Eukaryota > Metazoa > Arthropoda > Arachnida > Araneae > Salticidae > Maratus > Maratus speciosus. The sequence continues at coordinate 332,088,659 of OZ010786.1, forward strand.
CGCTGTGACTACATGTGCAATATTGTATTCCATACATAAATAACATACACCCTCCTTCCATGTTCAATAAAGCATTTCGATTTTCACTCATAAAAAAATGCGTTTTCTTTCATAATAAAAAAAGAACCAACAGTTGGACCGCACTGTATTAAAAGCGAAAAATGTAATGTTAAATAAAATTATTTTAAATATGACTGCAAAATTAGTTTAAAAGGTTTGTTAGAATAATGAAATAAAAATACAGTTGGAAAATAATTATTATAACTAGTAATTAACGAACTGATTACAGGGATTTTTTTAAAGAAGTTATTACAGATACATTAAATATAGTTTATTAGGGTGAGGAAAATGGCGGTTGAACGATAAAATTGTAGTAAACGAGAATCTATAAAAACTTTTCTTCTTTTGAGAGATAAGACTGGCAAACCTAGTTTTCAAGCATGTAAAACATTTCGAGTAAAAACAAGTTTCTTTTAAAACCTTCGACAGTAAGATAAATTGTCTCTGTATCTTGTTGATCATTGTTGATCCTAAGTTTAACAAACGTTTTCTTCAAACAATTCTTTGTAAAATAAGACAAAAGAAATGTTGGGGGATTTTCGTTTAATGTTTAGGAAACTTATGTTGCCATTCTAACTTATTTAAACGTTATCATGTATCTTTAGGCTTATATTTATATGGCTTATATTGATAACGCTTATATTGATATGTCTAGGTGATATATTATATGTATGTGATATATTATCTATATATATAAAAGAAAGTCTGGATTTTGTATTAATCAACGCGCAGCCAAAACTACTGAACCTAAAATCTTGAAAATCGGGATAAAAATACTTCTTATGATATAGAGTGCCGCTAAGAAAGGATTTTCCAAAATTCCACCCCTAAGGGAGGTAAAATAGAGAACGAACTTTAAAAAAATTCCTTAAAAATCTGATTTTATAGTTATTTTTCTACTGTTAACATATTTTGGTGTATTTTTGTATGCTAAATCAATTGGTAGTAACAAAATTATTTCAAGTCTAATAGTTCATGAGATATTTCATATTCTTGTAATTTGGCGCTATCTTTGGCGCCAAAACCTCAAATTTTCCAGTGATAATTTCTAAAAAAATTCTATTACTAGAGAAAGGGAAGAAATTCAAATTGAATAATTGTTTAATCAATTCTTTTGCTTAAATATTTAAAACTATTATGTCAGTTAGGAAAAAAATTATAAACGCCTCAAAAACTAAAACTAAATAATAATAATAATAATAAAAACTGTTGTACTTTTTCGTTCTATCAACACTATGCCAAAATGTATGGTATCGCGCCATTTATTTCTACTCTTAGCGTGCAAACGATTTTTATTGCAAACCGTGCCAAAGATTATCATTTGCTATTTATTGAACATGAACATTTTTTATGAGTATTATTCCATCATAATCTCGTAAAACTTTTTAATTTGCTATATTTTTTATAGAAAATATTTATTTTTAAATTATAACTTACATTTATTACTGACACTGACATGGATTTTACGATTTGGCAGTTACTTGATGACGAGGAAGGTGTAACAAAATCATTTCAGAACTTAGGAACTATACCTATAAAAATGTTTTGTTAAAAAACGTTGAACGTTAAAATTACAATAAATAATCATTGTTTAACGTCTGATATACAAGTTAAAAATATAACAGTCTCAGAAAAAATAGTATATAAAATCCCAGACTTCGCAAATATGAAAGTTATGAGATCTAGTTGCAATAATATTAAAAGTAGAGTTTTTCTGGAAGGTGTGTTCACTCGTAAGCAAACGTCGTCGATAAATGAATCATGTGCACTTCCTCCTGAATACTCAGCATTGTTTTAAAAAATTTTATACTTTATTTAATTTTATCTGCTAATAATTTTTAACTGTAAACATGATATATAGTTTTCTGTCATTTGAATATTTTGTTGCACTGATGAGGGGCTAAAATTTAGCTCGAAACGTTTGCTTTTTAATTGTATTAAATGTATTTATGTAATTTTATTTTTAACGTTGAACGTTTGCATTCACAAAATGAAATGTTTACTGCAATGACAGATATGCTTATTACGTACGCCATGCTACAATGATAACCTGAAAGACATTTACAATTCGAGACCTGCAGATCAAATTGACTTTATTTTATTATTTTATTGTCTTTTATTTTAAATATTGATTTGTGCTGATTTTAAAAAATAGTTGGTGAAAGTCTGTAATTTTCAAATGTTATATATTTTAAATGACCATTTTTGTATCAACAAAATTATCTTTTTTTCAAATGTTTCATTTCATTTTCCGCTAATTATTATGCTTAGCGACAACGGTATTGGTATAACGGAAAAATATCAAAACAGTTACTGATTTTATTTAAAATACAAAGAAAAGGGGTTTAATAAGAAATAAATATTATTAAACGGAAATATTTAATTTAAGTATGAAAGCAATGTCTGTAGTGTTTAAAAAAGTGTTCATATTCAAAGGTTTAAATAGAAAAATATTTTGCAATTTGCCATTTGCTCCTATCTATAAAAAGAAAAAATGGATACTTTTATGTTAGTCGTGCATAAATCTCGCCAACAGAATTTTATAAATCGCAAATACCAATACTTACAATTTTACTCATCATCATCTACTATATTTACAAAACGCAAATTCTTATTTCATTCTGATTGACTATAACTCAAGCTCTACTGAACATAATTTTGTAGAACGTACGCTGTTAGTTAAGTAATTTGTTTTAGAAGTGTTTTAATGTAAAAAAAATAGATCTACTTTGAATTAGTGATAAGTACGGGACTTTTAAAATTAGGTGAACCCGATTATCAAAGATTACCTTTAATGTAAAGTTCTTCTAAATGGATTTTGATGCTATGCCGGAAAGTTGTCTATGGTGTAGTAAATTACTATAAGAGGATGTACGCTATATGCATTGTGCATATACTAGAGAATATATCTACCCTATATATATAAAATCCTATTGAAACGCATTTTATGAAACGGAAGTATGTAACGGAAGTATGAAACGCAAGAATGTATCGACTGATTAAACAACTGATTATGTTTCACGGTGATTTCTCCTAAAATATGGAATACTTTGCGATGAAATTAACACCAAAAATCAATATTGATCACCAGATTTCAAAACTTGTATTAGAATTTTTAAATTCGAAATAGTTTTCGAAATATTAATTTTTTTCTAATTTTATATACATTTTTCTAATGATGGCAACTGAAATTTTAATCATAACTGATATACTGATATTTCTTTTCGTATTTCAGAAAGGGTTATTATGTTTAATTAATTTGTGACCAGTTTGGCCTCACTTGAATCTATGCTAAGAACAATGTTTGTTTGTTTTTTCATTATCATTTTATTTAATATAAAGCTTTCATTTCAAACTGAAAAATTTAAAATCAATGGCTTTAACTTCTTTCTCTTTTTAAAACAAAACGAAAAGAAAAATATGTCATATACGCACCGGGTTACCTAAATAGTGCCAAAGGGCGTTGTTTTGCCTGACATGGTAACCCGGCTACTGTTGCTTATTTATTAATAAAGGTTTATTTACCTATATTTTCTTTTTATTTAAAACAAAAAAAAGTTATAAATTGCTTTGTTCTATAGTTATTAATTAATTATTTTTATTTATTATTAGTTCATTTTAAAAACAATGGAAAATAATTTAAATATACATATACATATGTAACTGGTATTCGAAAACGAGGTTTTCGCCAAATTGTCGTAAAAAAAACCCACGCCAAACCCGATTAAATATTGTAAGAAATCCTGACATTTAATTTCAAATTCAAAGCAATGTTTTAAATGTACTCTTAGTTATCCAGTCGACCAATTTCACCAAATTATATAAATCGCCAAAGCACTCACCAAATTATACAAATTGACGTAATTTTTATTTTAAATAACGAAAGAACAAATAAAAGCTCTGATGTCATATACGCGCGGTTTGGCCCATATTGGCGCGGTTTTTTCTGACGCCAATGTCGTATACGCAAAGGTACTTAACCCTTAACCGGAATCGTGGGTCCATTTTGACCGGACAACGACAAAAAAAAAAAAAAAAAAAAAAAAAAAAAAAAAAAAAACACGTTTCATTTCGAAACGCGCGCATCAACGCTTAAAGAACTAAATTTAAAAAAAAATGTATAATTTCAAGATATATATGAATAAAAGTTGATTTATATAGTACATGAAACTTTTTTCAATGCGCTTATAACCCATCTAAGTGGTAATTTCATATATATTAGAAAATAACTTGGATTTTAATTAAAGGGTCCTTTTGGACATAAGATTCCACCAATGTGGAACAATTTAGCGATTCCGGTTAAAGGTTAACTGACGCCAAAGTATAGTTATTTTGCTTGATATGGTAATCCGGATGTTGTTGTTTATGGTGGTGATGTTTTCGCTAAAATGGCGTCGGAAAAAAACCGAACCAATATGGGGACATCTGTGCCGAAATATGTTAATATAGCATTGGGCACAGATGTCATATACGCCTCATATTGGCGCGATTTTTTTCTGACGCCAATGTCATATATGCAACGGGTACTTAACTGGCGCCAAAGTGTCGTTATTTTGCTTGATATGGTAACCCGGACGTTGTTGTTTATGCTGTTGATGTTTTCGCCAAATTACCGTCGGAAAAAAGTCGCGCCAATATGGGACGTATATGACATCTGTGCCTAGCATTGATAAAAATAAAAAAAAAACGTCGAAATAAAAATCCCTTGGTGGCGTAAACACGTGTAACTTCCTTACAGTCAAGTGAATGTGACATTTACGATCAACCATTATCGGCGTTTAATCTTATATTCTGGCGATAGATTATTGGTCGATGGGATAACAAAGTAGTACCGTTTTAATTTACCACTCGGAAAATAAAAAAAATGCTAACTGGCGAGTTAAAAAAAGCTATTGGCGAGATTTTCACCCGGCTAACATAAAAGTATCAAGAATTCTTTGTGATCATGGCATCTTTTATGTAGTTTTATTCGAAAAAATAACTTTTATTCTTTAATCAAAATGGAAACCTTTCTTAGGAAAAGCGAAGTGTTGTAATTGTTTATGGCAGTTACATGACTTGGACTATTGTAATATAAGTGAAATCATAGCGATAGAATAATATTTGGCAACTTATCGCCAGTGTCTGGCTAACATTAAAGTACCAAAATGACCGCCTGGAATATAAAAAGCGAAGGAATCCGCCCAGAATAGTTGATAATAGTCACATGACTTAGGATATTATTATAGAGATTATTTTCAATTCTAAAAACATCGCAAAGAATAATATTTCCTAACGATTAAAAATTTATGTACACGTGACTATTAAAAACAGAAAAAAAACCCTTTAAAATTACTATTAAATGAGTATGTGTTACAAGCAGGAAAATATTGAAAATTATGTCTTGAAAATTGTATTTACACGTGAATATTAAAAGAGAAAGGAAACTTTAAAATAATAAATACATTAATATGCGTTTAATTCTTTCATGGGCAAGGTACTTCTATTCGTAAAATGTTGAAATCAGTAAATGGCACCAGAATTTACAAACAAATTTCGAAGTACGAAAATGCTTTTGTTCACTGCTGGACAGATAATTACACCTTTTTATTTTCTATTTAATTTATATCCAAAATCGTTAATTGGTCCAAATCATCCAAGCAACCTCATAGCAAATTGGTATATAATTTTATATACCTTAGATAAATTCAAATAATATAAGTGATCGTATTTACCTAAATTCTAGTAGAAGAGCAACGCGAAGCATTAATAAAATTAAATTATAATTCGCGTCAAAATGTAATTATTATATTTGAATAATTACGAATATAATTAAGAGTTTGCGTTGTGAATTATTTAGACGAACTCTTCCACTTATGAATTAAACTGAAATTTAAGCTGTAAAAAATGAATTGACACACTTTAAATATTATTAATTAAATAATTACAGAAACTTTTTAAAACTTGATTAAGTATTTTATTTACATTGAACATAACTATATACAGAAAAACATAATATTAATTCAAAAAATAGAAAGCAACACTTTTGTTTGCTTCTCATTATTTTAAGTATGTTTAATCTTTTAAAAAAAAAGACAATATTTTCACGTACTCTAATTATTATAATTGTTTCTTTTTGCTAAAAGAATAACTCTCTTTCATTTTTAAAATTACCTTAATCTTATTTAATTATTGGTTTTGTCGGATCTCAGATTACTCTCTACCGTAAAATATCAGAAAAGTATTTTTTAAGATTTTTCATATGATCTTAAGTGGTAAAAGAAAATGTTTAAAATAGTACCTTCTTTTAATATACGGGATGGTGGCCTTTATTCATCAAATTCCGAGTTGTTGCGTTGCTTAGGATCATGGCAATGTGTCATCAGGAACGCATCCTCAATTTGGCTTGATTAGGATCACTCCGATCTGTACATCAGGAAGACATCCTCAATTTGGCTTGATTAGGCTCACTCCGATAGGTACCTCAGGAAGACATCCTCAATTAGGCTTGATTAGGCTCGATTAGGCTCGCTCCAATGTGTCCATCTCGCCTGGGCTTTACTAGGGCTTACGGGACTCATTGCACGGGCTTTCAGGAGAGCTCCTGCGTCCTCTACATCTTTTTTCAGACTATCTTTTTTAAACCTTATTCTTCTTGCACACCAGCTCCTGCAGTGGGTGGAACTATTTTTGTCTAGTCCACTGTTATTGGATGTGAGAAGATTTTTTATTATACTTCGATAGGCCTATTAGCTAGCAGTCTGCAAATGGCCCCTTACATATACTTTAATATTATTATCTGCCTTAAAGTTTGGGTGGTCTGAAAAGTCATAAATTTATCCCAACACTTTTATTGAGGCCATAAATTGATTCCAACGTTTTTATGATTTTACGACTTCTAATTATACACCACTTTCCATTGGCTTGTCATAAAACGACACCATGGCGTCTGGCTATTGTTGTTGTCTGAGATCCGAACTCCATTCAAGGTTATACATTCATTTTACAATACAACAATTTTTAAAAAATATATATTTACTATTTAAAATCAACTTAATAATTTTTGTATGAACTTACACTCTTATTTTACTTAAATATATAAACATTATAATTTTACACTCATAATTATATTTTATAAAAAATATTTATACAAACAGAAATAACAAATTACGCAATTTTACTTTGATTTAACCAACATGGTGCGGGAACATATCATAGTTATATGTTGCCCAGCATTCACTTAATAATAAAAGGAAAATTTTCATTCCAATATTCTGGTGCATTTAAGAATTAAAATTAAGTGGTCCACAAATGAACTACCGCCCTTGAAGGGGTTAAAGCGGTAAATTGTAGTAATTGTAGTAAATTGTATTATGTCAATCGTTTTATAACGCTGTTAAAAAATACCGGGAAGCAAAGACTCTGTTTACTTAATTCATTTTATTTTAGCTTCCTTTCAAATGTTTAACTGGTCTTCTTTAATCAAACACGAAAACAACCGTTGGATGTCTTAATAGTAAATGATTCGGCCTTAATTTTTGCAATCAAAGGAAATTGAATGGAAACCCGTTTACAGGGAGATCGTAATAGGTTTTTTCAATTATAATTCAGTCTACTCTAATCTTTTTAAAACCGATCAAATTAGCGTGCTTTTAGATTCTGCGGTGTCTGAATGGGGGGTTGGCGAGCGCAGCTTGCAGGGGGCAGAGCCCCCTAGTATTCTATAAAGGTGTGCAGGGTTTCTTAAAAATTCAGTGGGTATATAAAGTAGACCTACCCCTACATCCCTGAGAGTTCTATAATTTGGTTAACGCGATTATAGAAGATATATTTAAATTTAACTATCTATAATATGTGTGAAATGCAAAAAGAAAATTCTTTTGGGCCGCTTACAACCTGAGATCTGCTGAATAGATTTTTGATGGGACTTACATTGATAGATATTTTTTCAGAAAAAAAATTAGTACATCATATCGTTCTACGTTGCTTATTTAAATTATTATGGGGGAAAATTCAAAATCAGAAGAACACGATTATGAAAGATTGGCTTTTTAAAGGCTCTACTGGGTGGATTCTGGTAAGACAAACTGTTAATTATATAATTTTTATGGAACGTTTTGGTACATTTGCCAGTTTAAAAGATTCTGCTAAGTGGATATTGGTGGAACTTGCCCAGTTAGTTAATTTTTCAAGGAATATTTTAGTGTAAAACGCATATCGTTCTAGGTTGCTTGGTTATAGGATTTTGGATGAAAGTTCTAGAATGAGGTGACACCAATTATGAAAGACTAGCCTTTTTCATATGTTCTATTAGACGGAATCTGATGAGAATTGCATTGATAAATTTTCAGAGGAAGGGTATTTGAATATTACATAATATTCTATCGTACTTTACCAAATCCTAAAGTAAAGGATCAACTAAAGAAGTTGGTCCTTAGCAGCTCCAATTTTGTCTGTCTCAATAGTATACAATACAATACAATAGTATAATGACGTCCATATCGTTTGTACCAATTCGGATGGGTATGCAAGGTTAATTTCCATATTGCTTTCAAACGAATGAAATTCACAGATATATTTCGTTTGATTCATGGTTTGTTTAGAAAAACAGACCAGCGAAGCGGGCGAAGGCTGCTAGTACGTGTATATGGGTCATTCTCCAAAAAGTCTACCATTCCAGTCATAAAGCCTTTTCCATTATTTGATATGAACATTTTTGAATTAATTTTTGTTTTCTATTGAAAGTGAAAGAAGACTAAATGAGTTGTGTGCATATGTTTTTTATAATTATTTTATATTTTTTATTTCTTAGTGCACAGTACGTGATATCTCACCTCCGTGTCATATCACACACCCAATGTTACTAAGGAAAATGTTTGATTGCTTATTTAATTGAAAACAAAATAGTTAAATAATTATTATTCTAGCTACTACTATCTCAAGAGCAAATTAACTTAGCATAGTTAATTACTTTCTTTGTACCTTTGTTTGTTTTCTGATTACGAAAAGGAGTGTCACACAATAAATTCTCACTTCCATGAACCAAACATTAAGTTGCATTTTCATGTTAAAAAGTGGCAAATTTATCATCAGATTTTATTTCCCATGATGCTAACATTAGCCAGTATGTTTGCTATTGTTAAATTATAAGCCAGAAATTTGTTTTTATAGTCAGGTATTAGATTTTTTTTATAAAAAAGCAACCATGGTTATTGGAGATTCTCACATCCGTGAACTGAAAATTCAATGTGACTAAACTAACACTAAGACATTTGCTTATATATTACTTATGTAATTATAACAATAGATGTTGATTTAAAGAACAAAAAAAGAAATTCTCAAAAAAAAAATATATGTAGGTTAATATTTAGAGCATGTTCCTCAAGTCCGTGAATCTGTTAATTTTGAAAAGAAATATTTCAGAGAAAAATGCTTAACAAGAATTATGAATGACTGTAAAACAAAAAAGATTGTTTCAAAATTTTAAAAGAGAAGAATTGAATAACATATTAAAGATGGGTGATGAAAAGAAGTTCCGGATAGAAGATGAATTTTTTGTGTTTTTTTTTTATTATTATTCATTCTAAATAAATTCATTATGCATTCTTATATAGAATTGCTTCTTAGTTATATATCTAATAGAATAAATAGTTTTTTATGCATTGTCTTACTATACAAACATAACTGCAGCATAAAGTTTACCTCCGTGAATGATGTTAATGATAAAATTGTGTTTCTGAAAAAATAAATATAATGTATCTGGGCCTTTGTTGATTTTTACTTGTAGTAAGTGATAGGGGAGACCGGGGCTAGTTGACTACAGGGGAAATAGGCGCAGTCCTCATAAATCGCCTGTTTGTGGATAGATTGCGCCGCCAGTCACAGAGTACCTTTCTTCTTGCTTTTTACATTCCTCATTGTATTTTTGCAGCGTTACCTACGTGCAATGGACATTTATTACGATTTTTCTGTTTTTTGCAGTCATAAGTAATTTTTTGTTGCTTCATTCTTTCTCTAATTTCTAATACTTATCTTAATAATTGCGATTTAACGTGTGAAGTTTTTCTTAGTGTATGATTAACTGTACCTACCCCATATGTGATTTACTTGGATTATTTATGCTTAGATGGTTACGTGTCCCTTTTGTGAAGAAATTCATTATGGGGCTAGTAGGCGCATTGAACATGGGGCAAGTTGGCCCGATGTATGGTATGTGCTGGCAGCTTTAAAAACAGCAAACACCGAGAAAAGTGGTTGCAATGCAAGATTTTGGGCACACAAGACTTGCCCAAACGGACACACTCGATTTTTTATTTGTGACAACTGTAACTCTGATGATGATATCGAGTAGATTAGAAATTACTCAATGTTAATGTTTTATTCATTACTTTTATGTCTGTATAATTTAGAATTTAGATTGTACTGCGATAGCGCCTTTGTTTACACTAACTGGTATTTATGAAATTGATTTCTCTTAACTACTCGTCTTATTTGAGTTTCATTTAAATTCTTATAAACCGTGTGCCAACTTACTCCTTAGGTATAGGCAACTTACCACGAGACGGGGTAGGTTGGCGCACAATTTTCCTTTTACTTTAGGCTTCCGCTAAATATAAACTACAAGAGCTACAATCTCAAAACTCCGAGTATTTATAGCTCAATGCCTGTTCTTTAAAAGTACAGTTAAAATTTCATAAAAAACTTAAACAAAAAATTAATAAAAATCAATAACTAAGAACTGCGCCTACTGGCCTCGGTCTCCCCTATGTTTCTAGAAATGATAACATTTGTCTTGAAAAACAAAATTTTTTTATTGAAAATGTACATTTTTTGGAGAATGACCCATATATATATATATATATGGTTTTTCCTATAATATTGTATTTCTTTATTTATAATTTTTTGACAGGAGTTAACAAAAAGACTGTATTTAGCATTGATCATTTTTTATCGATTTATTTTATTTATTAACGAATAATATATTTTTGAGTGTAAATCATTCACATGCATTTAATTTAGTAATATTGAAAACTATTGTTGATATTTTTTGCCGGAAAAAAAATCGCATTTGTAGAAATTCGTGTAGACTTTTAAAGATAAGAAAAATTGGGTCTCACTGTTGTTTGTTACAGTTAATAAAAAAATTAGTTTGTGCTTATAAGTTAAACTAATTGGATGTGCCAATCCCAAAACTTTCTTCTATCTTATACATCTTAATATTTCAAAACCTAGTTACACATGTTAATACTTCAATATTATTAGTTCAATACTATACCAACTTTGATTTTCATCTTAAATTTCTGCTCAAGTCAATTAAACGGACTAAAAAGGAGTTAATCTATATCATGATATTTGTTAAAATTATTAATTTTTCCTTATTCTGTCGTTATCAGCTGTTTGCGAATAGCCGGCATAGCAGGAAGCGAGTTCCAGCCGCTGCATGAGCCGCCGATGGACAATAGAACTACGAAAAATCAAGAAAAGTATACAAAAATCGCTATCACACAGCCCCTTTACCAAGCAATATTTCCAAATTCAAGGAGAACCTGTCGGCCAAAGCCAAAAACAAGCACAAACATTTTGGTTCAATTGTATGCATAATTTTATACGCTGTTCGATGGTACAATAATGAAAATGGCACAGAGATCGGAATTATAGCGCCCCTTCTTTCGGAATTTTTTCAAGTTCAGGGAGGACTTGTTTGCCATAGCCAGAAACATGCACAAAAAATTTGGTTCAATTATATGGATAACTTCATACACTTTTCGATGGTACAATAATGAAAATGGTACAGAAATCGCAATTATAGTGCCCCCTTTCGGCAGAATTTTTCCAAATTCAGGGAGGACCTTCGTGACATGACCAAAAATAAACACATAAAATTTGGTTCAATTCTATGCATAACTTCATACACTTTTCGGCGGTACAATATTCAAATTGGCACAAAAATTGTACAAAAATCACTATTACAGCGCCCTCTAGGAGCGATTTTTTTACAAATTAAGGGAGGACCTCCTTGCCATAGCCAAGAACTTAAAATTTTTTTTTGGTTCAATTCTATGCATAACTTCATACACTTTTCGATGGTGCAATATTCAAAATCGCACAAAAATCGCTATTACAGCGCCCCCTAACGGCGAATTTTTTGCAAATTCATGGAGGACCTGCTTGCCATATCCAAAAAATTAAAATAAAAATTTGGTTTAATTCTATGCATAACTTCATACACTTTTGGAAGGTACAATATTCAAAATCGCACAAAAATCGCTATTACAGCGCCCCCTACCGGCGAATTTTTTCCAAATTCAGGGAGGACCTGCTTGCCATAGCCAAAAACTTAAAATGAAAATTTGGTTTAATTCTATGCATAACTTCATACACTTTTCGATGGTACAATATTCAAAATCGCACAAAAAACGCATTTACAGCGCCCCCTACCGGCGAATTTTTTCCAAATTCAGGGAGGACCTGCTTGTCATATCCAAAAACTTAAACTAAAAATTTGGTTCAGTTCTATGCATAACTCCATACACTTTTGGATGGTACAATATTCAAAATCGCACAAAATTTTTTATATCAGCGCTCCCTACCGGCGAATTTTTTCCAAATTCCGGGAGGACCTGCTTGTCATAGCCAAAAACTTATAATAAAATTTTGGTTTAATTCTATACATAACTTCATACACTTTTTGATGGTACAATGGCGACAGACAGACGGACAGACGGACAGACGGACACACAGACAGACAGACATTTTCTATAAACATGTTTTTTGGAATCTCTGACCCCTAAAACATGCAAATCCGTCGAAAACAGGAAGTCGAAAAAAATTTCGATTACAATACTTTTTTCTATTGAAGATAGAAGAAAGTAAAAATATATAGCTAAAAAACGATAAATTTTATAAGGAATGGACAAAACATACGAAGTAATCTGTTAACTTGATATTTAATCCAGAATTTAAAATATTCCTGTCAACTTCAATTTCTATTTTTTTTTTCAAGTTTATTTAACAATGACTAACTTCTACTATTAAGTTTTAGAATTTATTAATACTTAAAATACCATCATTAAAAAAATAAACGGTCAAGTGCGAGTATTACTCGCGCACAGAGGGCTCCGTACAATAATATATGAATTAGTAAGCGTATTACTAAAAAAAAACGTTGCTAAAAGAATATTAAGACTTTGTAAAAACTATACAACGTAGGGTTGGGTATAGCTGTATATACTAAAAAAGTATAAATGGATATACCATGAAAGGTCAAAGAGATATGGAACCTAAATAATATCAAATTTAGCTATTCTGTAAAACTCTTTTTTTAATCTTATCGTAATCTGCTTAAAGTTAACTTAATTTGGTGCTGACAATAAAAGTACTGCATAAGCAAAACCCTTGTTCAAAACTTAAACTTACCATTGTGCTAAGCGCGCTTCCAAAGGACGTCCCAAAGATGCAACGCCGCTTTGGTCCGTGAAGTGTTTTTCCATATAGGTTTTTAGTTAACCTTTAAAGACACTGTAAGTGTGTTGAGTGAGCCACTCAATGCAAACTAGTCGCGAATCTTTTAGTATTTATGTGATTAATTCTCATTAAATTAGTCTGTTTTTAACAATTTGACATTTATTACTTTTATACTGCTACTGGGACAAATTACACAAATTTACATTACACAAATATATCCTTAAAATTTGTTATCTAGGCTATAAAAGTCGATGGAGCATAGAGTACGTCGTCCCTATCATTATGTATGTCTAAACCGTCCTTGTCTTTAAGGGTTGATATCTCGGCTAATTACCGACGATTTTTTTTTTCAAAATTCATGATCAACAATGATTTTATACTTCTGTCTGATTTACTACTCCACACGATATACAAAGAAAACATTTTTTTTTTCAAGTAACTTAATTAGCCCCTCTACATTTTTCCTAAATATATTTATGAATATTTATTAATCTGTAAGTATGTGGGTCAATAGTGTTTATTACTTCCCTCAATTTTAACTTTCTACGTTCCATAGTTTACGAGTAAAAGGGCTCTGAAAGACAGACAGACAAACAGACACAGGAGTGATCTTGTAATGATTCCGTTTTTACTTTTTAAGTATGGAACCCTAAAAAGCATGAAAAATATGTATATTCTTAATATATCTAGGAAATATTTTTCTTTCACAAAATATATTTTCTTACAAACTTTCAAACTACAATATTGTTGTAGACAGTGTTCAGTGAATGAAATTTGGAAAATAAAAAATAAAAGGATTTTTAGGAAATATTAAATTAATAATTATTTATATGAAAACAATCCATTAAAAAACAAATTTAGTTTTATCCTTTAAATTACATTTTTTTTTTTTAGAATTCTGGAAGTAATTTATTGATTTATGATTTATTCTTATATTTTTAGTATATTTGAGCAAAGAATTTCAAAATGTAAGTTACTCATACTCCTTACATAAATATTTTGTTACATTACGGTTAATAAATTTTCAGAATATTCGAATTTAAATTTTTGTATTAACACGGATCAATATTTAAATATGAAACTATAGATATAATTGTATTTTTGAATTATTTATATAAATAACAGCTAATCTTTACATTTAGAGTATATTAACAATTAAAATTTTACATAGAATTGGAATTTTTGTGATCATTTTTCAAAAAAAAAAATTAATTAATTAAAATTAAAGCCTTCTTATTTGCAACTTTAAATGAACGCAATCAACGAAACTCACATAAAATTATAATACTATTTTATAAATCTAAAATTTAAAATGCACATTAATAATACTTCTTTAATCTACATAAACAAATTGCGTTTCTACAAGTTTACGTCAATTCTGTCACAGCAGTACAGATGCATACAACAATCAAACACATACGAGGGATTATCGTAAAGTTTCAATTACAGGGGACTATTTTTATATTTTATTCCAACCACTATTTTTACAATATACATTTTATAGTATATTTCTTTTCCAAGTGTTTTCAAAGCGTATGTAAAAGATTTTTGTTTTGAAAAAGTGGTACGAGGTGGCACTAAAAATTATTCTCCCGTAACTAAAACTTTACTATACCCCCTCGTACCTTCATGCAAAGGGTGGAGACGATGGACATTGATTTCCTTATTAAGGGGTCTCAGGACTCTTAAAGCTTCAAAATTTACGAAATTTAAATTTTTTTAGATGTTAAAATTATTCTGTTAAAATCTTTTCTGAATATTTTGGTATGATTGTTTCCTTGAAATTCCCATTAGAACAGAAGTTGTGGCTATTAGAATTATACCCGTTCAACAGCTAAAGTGGCATTCCCGAAACTTTGAAGTCATTTTTCTCCAAATGACGTTTTTGTGTATAACGTGCAAGATATCTCAAAAACTTCTGAAAATTTTTTCATGAAATTTTCAAAACATATGTTTTATGTTAGTTTGTATAAACGGAACCTAAAATTTTATTTTTACTGTTCAAAAAAATATTTTTTATATGATTATACTGTTAAAATTTTCAAAATTTTGTATAAACTAAATACAACTTTGTATTAAAAATATAAAAATGCTTTAAATATAAATTTATTTAGGTTCAGGCTAATTAGTATAATCTGAAGTATAATTAGGCACAAAAAATTTCATTCTGGTTGCAAAATTTATTTTGTAATTTTGCGCCTAAGCTATTATACCCATTTTCTGATCGAGAAATGTCTGACAGTTTGGAGCACCCCATAAATACTAATTCTGGATCTTGCAATTTTTTAAATACTTGAAATGAAAGAACATACTTATATCTTTTAATCCCAATAAAAACTGTGTTTTTAAATTATATGCATTTTAAGATATTAAATGTTGAAAATTGTCTTTTTTTCCCTTTTTATCCAGTTTTAAGAGTCTTGAGACGCCTTAAAATAAATTTGCCTGGTTTACTGTGTTACTGTTAGTAGTAAAAGTATAACTTATAACATTTATGCATGCAATTACACGCATACATGCAAACACATACATTCATCGACACATGCATTCAAACACATACATTCATGCAAATAGTAGAGTCGACGAACATTGATTTTCTTATTAAAATAAATTGTGCCTTGTTTAAATGTGTTATTGTTATTAGTAAATATCTAGGTGTACCTTATAACATTTCTGCATGTAATTGCACACATACATGCAAACGCACACATTCATGCAAATGATGTTGTCTATGAACATTGATTTCCTTATTCAAATAAATTGTGCCTGGTTTACATGTGTTATTGTTGTTAGTAAATATCTTCCTTATAACACTTCTGCACGCAATTTATTGCGCATTTAAGCTGCTGATAAAATATAATAAATACACCTTTCAAGGCATCTAATAAAATACTTTTTCTCGTATATGCATCACTAAATATAGGGCGTTCTTCTCACTTTTTAATTGACTTTTTCTCTGTATCTCTTGCTTTTTTTCAGAAAAGAATGCCAAGGGTGGTTTAGAAAGACAAAGTGCTCCCTCTCATTCTAAAACAATAAAATGTGGTTTTTAACAAAAGAACGAGAGATCCAACAACGGACTCAACAATGAAAAGGAGATAAGAAGGTTAGATCGAACTTGAAGGAAATTTCTCCCTCTTCCAGGATGTCCATCAGTTTTCCTGTAAAGCCATTAAAGATGAAATACACCGCATAAGCACAAGAAAACACGCCGATACTAAAAGTAGTTCAATGATACGTCTATCTGGACCTTAACTTCGCAGTTTGCTGCTGGCTGGTGCTGTAAGCAATTGCATTGTGTACCCATCTATACCACTTTACTATGCCTAGACACCATATTTATAACTGCATCTGTCAATGTTCTTCTGTCGTTAACGGGTGTGGGCGGGATTTTAGTGGAGACCCTGTATTTTAATACTCATTAGAAGAAAAGTTTTAATGCATAAATTATTATTTTAAAAATTACTAAACATGAAACATCAGAAGAAATTACTTTTCTATAGAGATCAAGTACCTTTGAAATGCCGAAAGTCAGCAAAAGTTTTTAACTTGTTATCTTAGAATTATTATACCCATTTATATAAAGTTTTACAGGAATTAGTTTTTCCCTCTATAGATAAATATTGTCAAACTAAAATGACCTGCATAATGCAAAAATTAAGATTTAATAATAGGAAATCCAAAACATAAATTTCGGATAAAATTACAGTTGTTAAGGGGTCAGTTATGCGAATAGTTTTCTTGCTTACATTATAATGCTTGTTATATTAAAATTATTTTATCAATTGCTGCAAAATTTTACAAGAAATATATCAAACATACTGAACTTTCTAAAATATTAAATATGATTCATTTTTGTTATCATTAAACTTCAAATAGATGTATATTTGGAAGAATTTAGAACCTTCGCGCAGAATAATATTGACATGAATCCATCCGTATTACATATTTTTCTAACCTCCTCTGTTCTATCCTTATCTCATGTTATGCAAAAATTTTAAAATTCTTTTCCAATGTTTCAAGTTTTTAAATTAATCGGAATCTGCTCTGACGTTTATTATGTCGTTCTAAACGCAAGAAATATTCAGCCATATAACGCAAAATCTCAAATAAATCTAACACTGGAAAAGAATAGAGGTCTTCCAATGGCGGATCACATTATTAAAAATGTTAATAGTACATAAAATTATATATTAAAATCACTTAAAATCATCTAAGTTAATAATTGCTGCAACAGTACAGATATTTTCGCTTTTTTTTTTTTTTTTTTTTTTTTTTTTAACTGATGAACAAACATCACGAACTCTCATGTATAATGAAATCAGGTGCGATAATAAAAATGGATATTTATGAAAGTGAATTATTTTAAATTATTGTTTCTTATTCTGAAAAGCATCTCTTTCAAATTTTAGGTAAGTCCATGAAGGCTAAACTATTGTAAATATTTTCACTGCGTAAAAATATCTCTATTGTTCTCGGATAATGGATGGCAAATAAAATCTTGATCGAAAAATTATTCTACTATTGACCATTATTGATCTTGAGAATGTCGCCGTCTGAGCGATGAAACATGTCGATCTGAATAAATGTATTTTTTTTCTTGTAAACTCATCTTTATCATTTTTAGAAAGTATTAATTTAGTTTGCTAATACATAGATTTATATCATACAAATTTAAAACGGCCAGCTATTGAAGAAAAAACAATATCCTTAAAAATGATAAAAAATAATAATAATTTGCCATAAAAGACGAAATTGGGAAAACTTTTTAAAAACCAAAATTACCATTTTTACTTTAAAACTTTATCTGTATTTTAAAGTTTAAAAAAGTGTTCATGAATAACAAGGACGTTATATTGGCAATGACAACAACCTGGAATATAAATCTTGATTTTACTGCAATTTTTTAAAACTTTTAAACATTTCACAAACTCAATTTTTACACCTTTGGATATAAACAAAAATGTACTTTCAAATGATTTTTTGTTTTAACTGTATATCAATTTGCTAATATTTTTAATGGTTTTTATTTATTTTTTTCAAGCATGATTGTTTTTTAACCTGTGCGTGCAACCCAAATACGGAAGATTAATCCGTTTGTATTTATAATATTGCAAATAATTCAGCCTTTTTTCGTTCCAAGAAATAGTTCATAACTAAATTTTCAAACGAAATTAAAACTTCACTAATAAATAAGTAAAATACCAATTTAACAGCCATGTAATCGAAATGCGCGCTTAAATTCTTTCATGCCCGCTGACATATGCGTCCAATGCAAAAGTTCCGAAATTTCTTTTTAGTATAGTTGGTGAAATTTAAAGAAATGTAGTAAATGAAAAAAAATGTATAAGAATTTTTAATTAAAGACGATTTTCATCAACATTCTGCACACCACCGGGCAGTAATATGGGTAATTTAACCTGGATATCCAGAATTGGATTTCTTGGGGAACATAATAATCAAATTTTTGAGACACTGCAAAGTCTTATTTAGTCATACCTGCAGAAGTTTTTAAAATATCAGGAAAATCACGCGAGAAGTTTCGCAAAATTCTACACACAAACTGCAAAATATGAGTTATATAAGAAAGAGAGAGTGAGAGATAGATACATTAAAAATGAATATTTCTTACGACGTATACGGTAATAATGAAGTTTTCTTTAGCATATGTGTTGCTCAAAAATATAATTTTAAATACTGTTTTCTTTAAAATGTTACAAATTAGCTAAATTTAATGAGTGAATTCTTATTAATTTTCAGTCAATCTTACACCTTAAATTCTCAAATTCAAGTTAGCCCATTTCTGATCATTCATTCAAATCATTTCTGACCACAAACTTATGCAATTTGCAGGTACTCTTATTTAAAAACTACGTGATCGAATGCTTTTCATTTTTTCGGTAAAGAAAGAAGATATTTCAGTACATGCTCTCAAAAATGGCGTCCAAAGCCAAATTTCTAGAAAGCGACAAAGAGGAAAGGGATAAAACTTACATCACGGCACAGCAATCACTTTTAACTCAAGATTTAACCCTGTACTGTACGAATTTTTCTATTTTTATATAAAAAAAAAATATTTGAAATCTATATATTGTTC
Organism: Maratus speciosus; assembly: GCA_963932465.1. NCBI lineage: Eukaryota > Metazoa > Arthropoda > Arachnida > Araneae > Salticidae > Maratus > Maratus speciosus. Next base: position 332,108,259 of record OZ010786.1, read on the forward strand.
TAATAATGGGGAAAATAGTAAATAATTTTAAATTTCAAATTTTCAGCTAAAATTTGATGTATGTAACCATATGTACACAATTAGGGATTTAAAACATTGTATTGCTATATTTTGCAACTAAATGAGTTAAAATTAATTAATTTTATCTGCTTAACACACTGCAACTATTTTTATATTAACATTTTTAAGTATTCGATAAAAATAATAAAAAAATTTACCTTAATAGATTGATTAAAATTTCTTTTGTTTCCAAAGAACGAATTCTAATTTTTTGATTAGTGCAGCCAACTGGAAATAAGTGTTATTCCATTCTTTGGATTGTTCTTGATCAGAGGCAGCTGTCATATTAGCCAAATTCATGGCACATAATGAAAATTAGAATGTTTAAGTATGTGCCCGATATGGCACGTGGTGCGGTAAAGGGTTAATTTCTTAATCGAAAAATGCAAAAAAATCCTGTTCGATTCTAACTCACACCAATAATCATTATTGTAAAGGTCGTTCTTTTACGTTTAAAATATCTCCATAAACGTGTCAGAAAGTTTTGCCTTGTTGCGGAAAACGAGCGAGGAAAAATATTTATAAATAAACGGTCAAGTGCGAGTATTACTCGCGCTGAGAGGGTTCCGTACAATAAATATGTGAATTATTAACTGTATTATTAAAAAATCGTTACTAAAAGAATAATAAGATCTTGTAAAAAACTAGACAACGTAGGATTGGTTTATAGCTGTATATACTTAGAAAATAGGAATGGGTATACATAAAAGTTCAAAGACATGTGAAGCCTAAATAATATCAAATATTACTATGCTCCATAACTCTTTTTTTTATTTTATCCAAATCTGTTTATGATGAACTTAATTCGGTGCTGACAATAAAATTAGTTTAATATTTAAACCCTTCCGCTCTGGCGCTGTTAGCGGATGTATGTCACTAGCCACAAATGTCAATCTAGCAGATTTTTTTTTTTTTTTTTTTTTTTTTTTTTTTTTTTTTTTTTAAGAAATTTTGAATTCACATTACACAAATTTAATTGGTAATTTTCTTTTACTTTATTTATGTAAAATGAAGCATCTTGTACAGCAAAAATAGGAATTAAACTTTTCTGATGAGAATTCGGAATGCCTAATTAACCCATTAACGACGAGTCTCCTTTACACTTTTTTTAATTCTTCGACAACCACTTTTTGTCACTTTGTAATTTGGATTTATTTAATCGCTCAAAACCTGAGACTAAATAATATGAAAATTACCAAACTAAAGTACTAGTATTCAAATTTTTAAATTTTGTTCGCTTTACCTGACAAGTTTTCTAGCCAACCGGCTTTATTGAGTTAAAAAACCAGCTACATATCATGACGTTTGCTGCGTACGTTATTAACGTGAATGACAATAATAGCATGACGTACGTCATGCTACGTACGTCATAGAGTGCAAGAAGCTAAACTTTATTTGTCATTTCATAAAACTAAATTCAGCGTAGGAATAATGTTTCCTTTTTACAGTGTAGCTAAAACAAAGCCCTTGTTCAAAGTTTAAACTTGGCATTGTGCTAAGCGCGCATCGAAAGAATGTCACAAAATTTCAACGTCGGCTTGATCCGTGCTGCGTTTTTGCAGATAGGTTTTCAATTAACATTTAAAGACACGGGAGGGCTGTTGAGAGATCCACTCAATACAAACTAGTCCCGAATTGCATAATATTTGCCTGAGTAATTCTAATTAAATTACTCTGTGTTTTAACAATTTGAGGTTTATTGCTTTTACACTGCTACTGGCCATTGCATTATACAAATATATCATTAAACTTGTTATCCTGGCTTTAAAAGCCAATGATACATAGAGTACGCCGCCCCTGTCATTATTTATGTCCAAACCGTCCGCGTCTTTAAAGGTTGATATCTCGGTTAATTACCCGCGATTTTTTTCGAAAATCATTATCAACAATGCTTTTTGTTGAAAGTATTTTTGCACTAAATTTTCGACGATATCTCTGAAAATATAACACCTAAAATTAAAAGAAACTTATTTTTGAGTTTAGCATTGCGAAAGCTTTTACATGATAACCCACACGCTATACAAAGAAGAGATTTTTTTTTTCCAAATAACTTAATTAGCCCCTCTACATTTTTCCTAAATATATTTGTAAATGTTTAATAATCTGATAATGTGTGGGTCAACAGTCTATTACTTCCCCCAAATTTGAACTTCCACGTTCCATAGTTTACGAGTAAAATGGTTTTTGACAGACGGACAGACAGACAGACACAGGAGTGATCTTATTATGGTTCCGTTTTTACTTCTTAAGAACGGAACCCTAAAAACCGCTTTTAACTTTAACATCATCGCAAACAATTATCCCCCCCCCTTTTTTTTTTCTTTGAAGTACATCAAACAAAAGTATTTTATATTATATAGAACACATGGAATCTATTGTCCATATATCCTGGAGACTCTTGATGTATCACTCAAAGGTCATTAGAAAAACACCATTTTCTTTTGTAAATGATGTTTCTAATGCCCAATGATGGATCAGGCAAGTAATTTTTTAAACATTTCTCCTTATTTTATTATCCTTTGAGATAACGAATATAAATGATGTTAAGGGATTTATAAAATATATAAATCTTTAGAAAGCAATGTGTTGAATTAAAGTTGAAAAGAAGATTTTTTTTTTCTGTAGCTCCATTTACAATTTGAAAAGCATCATTAATCAAAATCACGAAAAAAAAAATTACTACAACTATTGAAAATATTGTTATTTTCAATAACATGAAAAGCTAAATATTTTATTATAGAAAAAAAAAATCATTTTTTTCTTCAACCGTTTGGCTTAAAGATTAGAAATTTATATAAAATTTACATCTGTATTATCTATTATCTAATCATTATGAACATTTAAATCTGCATATTTCTTAAAATGACATTTAAAAATTGTACAAGATAATTTTGGTAATTAAGTTAATTATACTATTATTAGGAAACATTATTGAAGTACTTTCAGATAAAATTACAATTCGATTGTCGACATCCTGTTCGATTCTAAATCACACCAATAACCATGACTGTAAAAGTCGTGCTTTTACGTTTAAAAATATCTCCATAAATGTGTGAGAAAGTTTTGCATTGTTACGGAAAACGATTATATTTTTTAAACAATGTTATTTAAAAATTGTTTGGGAGAATTTTGGTAGTTAAGATACCCACACTACTACTAGACAATATTATTGAAATACTTACAGGTTTTCAACTTCGAAAACCCTTATATTGGTGCACTGCTATGCCAAACATTACCACTCAAATGGTTTTGTGTAAACTATTTTTCTTTTCTTAAAAAAATAAAAAAGATTTATTTTCGAATCATATCAACTGAAATTGATTTGTGTGAAATATTATTTAATTCTGAAAAAAATTGAATCTGCTGTTTATGTTTTTTTTTTTTTCAATTCGTTTAATTAGTCATCAATTCCTTACAATTAATTTTGACTATTAATGACAGTTTCTTTATCACTCCAATCAATTTACCTGATTTTTCAGTCGAATAGTTTATTAAGAGTATAATTCATCGTCCCATATAGAATAATTGGGAAGCAGGAAGCACAAATATACCAAAAAGGGGGATAACTTTCTTTTTTTCTCTCTTTGACACAAAGCTACATCGTCATTAAATCTTTAAAATTGTGTGTTTTTGTTATTTAGATTATTTAGTTATCTCGATTATGATATCAGCTATTAAATGAAATTAAACAACCACATTAACGCATTTAACATTCGTTTTTAATTAATTCAGATTAGTCAAATAGCAGTATTGCTGTTCTTTTTTTAGGTAGGTTCGTAATTATATAAATACGTAGCACTTATAGTCGTCGTTCGGCCCGTCTGTCCGTCCGTCCGCATGTATCAGAGTAGAAACTACCCAACCGAATGGTCTGACATTTTAAATATATAATTGGTGCAAAATTTTGTTGAGTCATTTCAAATTTTACGAAAATCAGATGTATAGTTTAATTACAGGGACAGTCAAAAGTTTTTCGTTACATTACGGCCAATGGGAAAAAATATTTCAAGTGCATTTTAATGCTGTTACAGCCTTTATTGCAGAATGAAATTGGTATGCACTTATGAAATGCACCAAAATATACATTCAGTACAATATGCGGTGCAAAAAATATTTATAAAACTAGTTACACTACGAACGCACTATATATTTGCCACGTTTGACGTGCAATTTCCAATTTGTTTTTTTATAGAAAATAAATTTAAACTTCAAAGATTTGTGGACTTTAAAGATCAGCAAAAGTTAAAATATTTTGATTATAAAAAATTTCAACAAAAATTTGGTTTTGATAAAACTTTTTTATTTACAGGTGGACTACTAAACACAGTGCACAGAGATTTTAATCATTTTAAGGTATGTTGTAGCGATCATATCCATAATTGAATCGATCATTGAATCGATCACCTTTTCGAAATGACCGATTCAGTTATTCTGGTGAAAAGTTTTCTTCAAATGGGCCTTAATTTTTCGGAAATTGTGTGGCAAAGTTCAGCATGCATTTCAAATACCCTTTCGTTGGGCATTTTAAGACGTATTCTTTCTATGCCGTAGACGGAGGCTTCGATTCCACCTGGTAAGAAAAAAAAATCATATTTTTGATACGTTACAATTTTTACGCCGAATTATGAATTTGCAGCTTTGAAGTCTTTGACATTTTCCTAATAAATTACATTTACATTTTTGATTTTTTTATGAATATATAAAATTTTCGCAATTTTAAAACTAATATTTCTATTGACAAATATCTAAATTACTTTATGTCAAGAATTTTATTATTATTATTATTATTATTATTATTATTTACATTTTTATATATTGAGTTCAGATTTAAAATAATACTTTTTTTCATTTTATGCAATTTTGAATGGAAATTTATTTTTATTTGTTTATTATAGCTTATACAAAATGTTTTTCGCGGGGAATCTCCAAACATATATATGATTAGGTAATTCAAATACCATATATTCAAAATAATAATAAAATATTAAAGTAGTAACGCCTCTGTGTAAGATTTTAGCAGTCGCAACTTTAGCAACTTTTTAATTTTCTCGAAATACATTTATCCGTAAAGTTTAATCTCAAAATCCTTTTTCATATTCACAGATGAAAAAAGACAGATTGTGTCAATATATATTTAGATATACATTTTTTTTCATGATTTAGCTAGCAACCCTATGAGAAACTCATATAAAAAAACCATTCAAATATCCTGAAATTTCAAAAAGATATCGGCAATAAAGTGAGCTGATTTTTAAATCTTCTCAAAAAATAGCTGAATGATAAGAGATTTCCATACATTGTCATTTTTAATTTAAATTTTTGTTTTCATTTGATGATTTAGTTCTTCTTGGAAACATCCAAAAAGGAGCCTATTCCAATAAAAAAAGATGCATCAAAATCGAAGCATTTGCTCCATATATATTGACATTCATTAACACTTTGCAACCGGTGTCAACTGGCACTTTTTTGAAGTTTTCATTTATGTTTATTTTGCTAGTAGTTTTTTAGTGTAATAAGCATATAAAAATGTCTTTAATGCATTAAAATGATTTTTGATTTTTCAATCTGAAAATTACTAATGAAAAACCATAAATGGAAATCCTTTAAAAGGTGTCACATGACACCGGTAGAAATAGTGTTAGATACTAACTCCTTTGCTAAAATTCAGTTAATAAAAAATGACAATTTGTGGAAAATCCCTTATCACCCGGCTGCATTTAAAGAGAAACTCTAACCTCACTCTATCGCCGATATCTTTCTGAATTTTCACGATATCTGAATAGCTTATTTATACTAGTATTTTTATAAAGTTGCCTATTAAATCATGAAAACAAAATTCTTTGTTATCAATCGCGCATGCGCAGATATAAAGTATTCTATACAATTGCTCATATTTCATAAAATGTTTAATATATTTATATTCCAATTGCACTGTATTGTTTCTACTACATTTTGCCAAAAATTCTGAAAATGACGTTAAATTTTATTGAAAATCCTGCATGATATAAACAAATAACATGCAAGAATTTTATAAACATAAAAAGAAATCGTATAACTCCATGAATATACGTGCTATTCATAAAAAAATTAATACACATATTGTACAATATCCACATATTTTTAATCAATAGCAATAGATCATTTCGTGCATTTTATTTTACAGGGTGTATCCAAATACTATTATTTTCCTTTGATTTTTTTGTTGCCCCTTCCTCCCTAATTGGCCTCCTTACCAAATCGATTTTGATAAATATGAGGTCAAACATATTCTTTATAATGCTGAAATTACAGATGAATCCGAAAAGTATATCTTTAAATATTCAGCAAAATGTGTAAAATTGAAAGTGTCCAGTGATTAATGGAGGTATAATGTACAGGAATTACAAATGCGATAGATTTATTTTTTCCCTTATATAATATTTCTTTGAACGTTTTTCATTTCTTCTGTTAGGCAGAGAATTTTGCGTAAAAGTTTTGTCGTTTTTTTCAATAAAAGCCATTTATTGTAGTACTGACCAGTTTAATATTTTGAATACGTTAAGTAACTACTGGAATTTTATATATTAACCTATAAAATCGATTCATTACAAAATATTTAATAGTCTAAAGTAATTTTAGAAATGTCTTAAAAATTTTAATATAGTTTTATTGAAGAGAAACAATTTATTTATTTTGGGTAAAATTTGTTGGTGACAAATAAATAATTAAAGTAGTTTGAGTTCATTTTAATTTGGTGAAAGAAATTATCTCAAGAAATCATGAGCAAAAAAATAATTCACAAGAAAAAATATAGAAAATATATAAACATATATAATATGCAAATATATAATAAATAACCCATATATATGATATTTAAGAAAAAAATCACAATAAAAAAATTAGCATCTTAAAAAAAATCAGGTGAAAGTATGCGTAACACACATAGTTGACTGATTCGATTTTTATTTTAGTCGGAATTATATGGGAGTAATTACTTTCAGGTTGCCAACTTAATTCTTAAATTTTGCTATTTTTCAACATTTTAAGGACATTTTTTTTTTTTTTGGTCCCTGGCGCGTTTATTTATTTATTATTTTTTTAATAGTTTTAAGCCTTTATTTTAAGAGCGCTCAGTGTATAAGAATTACAAATGTGATAGATTTATTTTTTCCCTTATATAATATTTCTTTGAACTTTTTCCATTTCTTCTGTTAGGCAGAGAATTTTGCATATAAGTTTTTTCGTTTTCATTACACCACTTAGCTAAATGAAATATCAGTTTTACTTTTCAAAATTATAAAGCCTGATGTAATGAAAAAAAAATTAAAACAATTGTAAAGTGAAGTATTGATGACTGTATAAAAATACTCTATAAATAAATCTATAATAGCAACTTTACCTTTTATGCATACCGTCAAAATTTGGGCCACTTTTTCCTGGTTCCACTAACATTTCCATTATTAAAAAATTTTATATATGATTTTTCAACGCCGAAATTGAATTGTAATCAATTAACAGGAAACAATGAAGCAAACTGTATGGTTTTAAAGAGTCGTTTTTTTATTTTTTTATTTTTTAAATATTTTTAAAATTTTGGAACAAAGTAAACTATAAAGTAATGTAAGTAGCAGTATAGTAATAAAGTAATTTGGAAAAACATTCCCAGATTAGTTTTTTAGACTCTTTTTAGTTATAGTCTTCTACATAAAAATATTGGATTTAGTTTATTTAATTTTTAATTTTTTTTGAAAATATTATAAGTAGGAAATACTGAAATGCATTATTTCGGCTAGGTTTAAATCATGCTTAAGATATGCTTTATCAGTATTTTTTTCATTATTAAACTAGTATTACCCAATGTGTCTGTTATCAGAATTCTCATTTTTGCCATTTTCTTAATTGTTATATTTTGTTTATTAGATACTTCCCCAAAGAAAAACCTGATTTAATACAGGTTTTCTAAAATTTGATTCAACTACTGGAATGCAGTGTCATTAAAATATCACTAAATAACGGCAATTTCTTTATAAGTACGGAAAAATGTAATACAATTTATAACAATTATTAAATATAGGGAGCTGGGGGAAGAATTGGACAAGGGATCGATGGGGCATCCTCAATATTTCAGGCAATAATTTTTTTTATTTTTTACTTGCTTTCTATTCTCATATATGGCAAGGCTCATATAAAAGCACAACCACATGGCTGTTTTCATTTTTCTTCAAAGTTGTATTTATTGAAACTCTACTTAAAAATTATTTTTTTTAAACATTTGAAGTTGGCAAATATCTTATATAATATAAACAATTAAGATATGTTGTAGTTATTTATCTGAAGATTCAAAATTGTTAATTAAAATGAATGAATATTAACCATTGTGACAAAATAATTTTTGAGGCAAAATGGCTGACAACTGAATATATGCAATGCATCATTGAAATGATTGGTACAGTCGTGGGAAAAAAAAAGTAAACACCCCTACTAACTCCTCAACAAATTGTCATAGATAAAAGTTACTGGTACCGAACGATTGGAAATAAAGTCTACTTTTAAATGATGGATATAAAATTTGCTTAAGGGGCCATCTACATATTAAAATGAACCATAACTTCATTTTTTTTCAATAGCAATACCCAATTCTGGCAGCATAAATGAACCTTACGCCCTTCAATTAGCCAAAAAACACATTTTTATGTAATTCGTACCATAAGTTTCCGAGAAAATAATTATTTTAAAACGAGCGTATTTTAAGGGCTGTATCCAAATTGAAGTTCGTTACTCCATTGTTAACCTAGAGAGCCCCCTTCTTGATCAAGGCACCTTATGATGCCTGTTAGATAACAGGACAGCAGAAGAAATTTCAAAATATCTACTCACTTCTATCATAAACGGCCCCTTAAACCATCATTTTGCCGTTTTTGAAGCATAATTTGAAAACTATTTGGAAGAAAAATGTGAAATTTCGGATTTTCGTAAAGCAGGACTTAATAAATCTAAATCCATCAAAAAAATTGTAGGTTGCAATTCATAATTTTTTCGAATATTAATTTCATAATTCATGATTCATATCATAAAATTATAAAAATTGCAAATTCAGCATATCTATGTTTGGGCACATTAGCATTATTGCTTCACAAAAAATTAGCAAATTAGGAGCATAATTTCAGGAGATATAAATAAAAATATGAAAATGTAATTTAACATTAGAAGCACTAAATTTTGAATGTTTATAATTCAAAAACTTATTATTCAAATGACTTGAAATTTGATGTCTAGGCATAGTTTGAACCGAAGATTTGAAAATATCTCGTTAAAATTGGGTATTGCTATTGAAAAAAATGAGGTTTGGGTTCGTTTTAATATGTAGATGTCCCCTAAGCAAACTTTATATACATCATTTAAAAGTAGATTTTATTTCAAATCGATCGGTATTTGTAACTTCCGTCTACGATAATTTGTTGAAGAGTTAGTAGGAGGTGTTTACTTTTTTTTTTTTTTTTTTTTTTTTTTTTTTTTTTTTTTTTTTGTCCACGACTGTACATTTCAAATGGGAATGAATGGGACTCATTCATTTCTAGAGATGTTGAATATTTTATTTATTAACTAAACAATATTACATATGTTGATAAATCAATAATTTATGTTAATTAATAGTATTATACAGTACTCGTATTATATAGGTTGTTTAGTATTAAAAATTATATTGAATCTTAATTGGAATAAATGTTGAATAGTTTATAAAAAAGTGCTATTTAACTTTATAAAAATAGATAGAATTTTTAAAAATAGTATACTTTTACTGATCAAATAGGGGAAATTATATTCAATGTTGAACTTTTGCTTAAATAAATCCATCCCACGCCCCCTAACGTAATTTCATTTGTGCATGATATCTAAGATACATTTAATTAATAGTAATTAATAAGTTGAGAATGAAAATTATTAGCTATGTCGTATTTCAAAGAAATTTTTCACTTTCATTTCATATCTAAAATGTCTCGTAAGTGGGGGAAAAAGGAACACATAAATAACCGAAGTTTGCATTACAAGTTAAAACTCCAGTAAAAGAACTGATTACCAACGCTGCGATATAACAGCCGTATTATAAGATCATATATTACAAATATAATTACATTAAGTTTATAATTATAAATTTTAATTAGCTGACATTGAATACAGGGAGAAAAATATTTACGTCCCATCCACCCCTATTAGTGTTCCATTAATCCCTGTTATGTGAATCAATGGGACCAAAAAAAAACTTCTTGTTATTTATAATATTTTTCTGTATAATAATAATCTAGAATAGGTATGCCTAATGTATATGAAATGTGATATATAATATTGATAATAACTTAAAAAGTATTTAAAATAAAAAAAATTTCTTAAAAAAAATGTCCCATTCATCCCCCATCTCCCCTACTTCTAATATTCAATTTTGTATTCCTTTATTTTAGCACTTTGGGAAAATATTTAGCAATATTTTTGGCGCTTTTCTTCAAATAAATATATACCTTCATTTTTGTCCTTTTATATCGGGATGAATTGTCAACGCTATTCATTTTTATCCAGAGATGTCATAATATTCGTTAGAAAAAATAAAACATTTTCGCATATTGGTAATCACAAATAAAAAAATTAAACAAACGCATCATTTTTATTGGAACCATTTGTTTTAAAAAAACCTACATTTTATACTTTTTTTTGGTTGAAAGACTTAAAACTGCATTTAAGATACTGGAATAGCCTCACGATCATTCATCTTTATGTGACAGTTAGGAGATATGTTATCCATCTACCAATGTTAGAAAAAAAAAATACATGATAGTTCAGAATATTAAATGATAGATTTCTAACATAAAAGTTTTTATTATTGCATTTTGGTCGTTTCAAAATAGTTTTGTTAATGGGAATATAAACAAATTATATTTATATACCTATAATAAATTATATACCGTCAACCGGGGTTACTTTGGTCCTTGCGGGGTTTCTTTGGTCCATCCCATAAAAAAACAGTTTTTATTATTTGTATTGAACAAACAATACAAAATAATTTGGAGTTTTTGCCCTTGAAAAATATTTTATACCCTACTATAGGGTATTTAAATAGTTTGGGGTTAATTTGAAATATTTTAGTGGTAACACTGGTTGTTTTTGTAAACAACTGTTTTCCTGTGTAAATTTTAACTCTCCGATTTTTCTATAATGAAACAATCTGGATAAAATCTGCAAATAAGGTAAGTGTCAAAATATTACCTTTAGTGACCTGTAACCCATATATGATCATAGGTTTTCCTTTAACTTTTTATTTTGACAATAAATGTTTACGTTTTCATAAAGGTACTATGAAAACTTGTATTTCGGGGCTATTTTGTGCCAGGCCTTTTTTGGTCTGAAAATAGCCCCAATTACTTAGAAATGCCTTTTATACAACCAAATCTCTTAAAACATGTTTTAAGTAATTTCTTTTCAAATGTTACTGTAGCAAAATGTTACATTAATTGTTTTTGTTCCAGCTACTGAGGATAACTTGACGAAAACTGTTTCTCGTTTCTTTAATATTAACAATTGGTTTATTTGTTTAAATGTAAAAAAAAAGCATTTATTTATCGTGTTTGCAGTGTTAATTTATTAGGAAATGCTATTGCAAGGGGTTTCAATACAAATGTATTCATTTACATATGAAATTTATTCATTTTATATGAAACTAAGTGAATGGCCCAAAGAAGCCGTCAGCAGGGCTACTTTGTTCCAAAACTTTAAAATAGTTAAAAAATAAAATAAAAAAATAAATTCCTCTTTAAAACCATTCAGTTTGCTTCATTGTTTCACGTTAATTGTTTACAATTCCATTTCGATGTTGAAAAATCCTAGGTAATATTTTTTATTAATGGAAATGTAAGTGGAACCAGGAAAAAGTGGCCCAAAGTAGCCTCCCGGTTGTCGGTATATAAAAATATACATATTCTAAATTGAGACAATAACTGCCAAAATTCGGACTGTTTTTTACAAATCAGGTAATGTATTTCAAATCCCAAAATGTATTTAATAAAATTATTTAAAATTGTGTCTTGCTTCTATGCAGTATTTATTTCATTTAATTTGTTAATAGAAATTTTGGATTCAAAACTTATTTATTTGATTTTAAAAAACCGGAAGTTTGGCAGGCCGGATTAAATCATATACCTAAATATTTATTACTGAGAAAAAGCCTTAAGATGTATTATACATATAGAAATATTCATATCATGAATTGAACCCATAACTGACGAAATTAGGACTGTTTTTTTTTTCAAATCAGGTAATGTATTTCAAATCGCAAAATGCATTCAATAAAATTATTTAAAATTGCTTCTTGCTTCTATGCAGTATTCATTTCATTTAATTTGATTTTAAAAAACCGGAAGTTTGGCAGGCCGGATTAAATCATATACCTAAATATTTATTACTGAAAAAAAGCCTTAAGATGTATTATACATATAGAAATATTCATATCATGAATTGAACCCATAACTGACGAAATTAGGACTGTTTTTTTTCAAATCAGGTAATGTATTTCAAATCGCAAAATGCATTCAATAAAATTATTTAAAATTGCTTCTTGCTTCTATGCAGTATTCATTTCATTTAATTTGTTGTTAAACATTTCGGATTACAAACCTATGTATTTGATTAAAAAAAAAAAAAAAAAAAAAAAAACAGAAGTTTGGCAGGCCAGGTTTGAGCCATATCTAAAAGTATTTCTTACTGAAAAAAGTCTTAAAACAGCATTTAAGATCCTGGAATGGCCTCACGGTCATTCATCTTCTTGTGACAGTTAGGAGATATGTTATCCATCTACCAATGTTATAAAAAAGTTTATGACAGTTCAGAATATTAAACGATAGGTTTCTAACATTAAACTTTTATTGTAGACTTTTAGTTGTTTCACAATAGTTTTGTTTATGGGAATATAAACAAAACGTATTTATATACCTATAATAAATTATATATGTAGAAATTTTGCGTTTCTATCATAAAAAAATATTTCTTCAACTTGAATTTTCATTCTTGTTAAAACCGTGTTTCCCATCCTCATTTTTCTTTCTTTTGACTCTAATATCCGCGATAACAATTATAATTTCGGTAACAATTGATAAAGAGCGTCATTTTGATGGTTTCTTTCTATGAAATTGGACTAATGACAAGTAATATAAAAATTTTGTTTTTAAAGTCAGTTCCTACTTATGCCATCAAAGAAAAATTTAATATAATCAAGCTAATATTAGTTTTTGCATTAAAATATCTCAATTTGTTGATTTTCTATAAGCAAGTAGGTTTGCAATGGAACTCTATGTGAATTTGGCGAAATATTACAGATATCGCCAAGTTGGCGTCACTTTTGGCCGCCAAATTTGGCGATATATCGCCAAGTTGGCGACAAACTTGGCGTTATTTGGCGACAGAACAGAGTCCTCCCTATGGTAACCCCTTGTTGAAAATACTTTCATTGAACTTCAATAACCAAAGGCCGCCATTTTGTTCCCCATGCAAAACTAAAATTAATTAATTAAAATTTAATTAATTAATTAATATTCTGAAAAAACTGTATTAACATCAATTGTCATCCAGTACAAGTTCAAAAAAAATTATTTCAACTTAATAGGATGAATAATGAGTATTTTTTTAACGATTGAAAATTTGAACAAGATAAATATATAAATAAATAAATATATAAATAAACAAATATAGGGAGAGTGTGAACTAATAGTAGGAATTGAAAAAAGATTATCCCTTTTTATAGCACATTTGAGGGATTTTCATAAAATTCATCCCCCGCCCCTCCCCTCCCCCCCACAAAAAAATGCAATAACTGTATATCGAACAAGAAAAATAATAAAAAAAATCACATGTCAACTTTTATCGATAACTTAGCAGAAATCTAAAGTGTGTCAATGGCTACATTATAATCCGAGCAAGATATAACGTGAAATTTAAACTGTGCCAAATGGCTACACTATGCATTGAAGGGTTAATTTCGGTTAACAGTTTAAGCACCAGAATCTCAAATTATTTTAATAATTTTTTGTACTGTTATTATTTTTAGAATTTTTAAGTTTTACGCTCATTTTTTTATGTAAGAAAGAAAAATAATCTGTCTTTAAGACGTAAAAAAAGGTTAATAGAAGTTCGGATAAATAGACGTACGGTTAATTGGAGTTCGGATAATCAGTTCGGTTACATCGTAATTTGAGCAACATATAAAGTGAAACTTAAAGTGTGTCAAATGGCTACACTGTGCATTCTAGGGTTAAACACAGTTAACAGTTTAAGCACCAGAATCTCTATATATATATTTTTTTTTTTAATTTTAGATGTACTGTTATAATTTTTAAGTTTGGCTCCCTTTTTTCTATAATAAAGAAAAATAATCCATGTATAAGGCGGAAAAAAGAAGTTAATAGGAGTTCGGATACTTATACGTAAGTTTAATTGGAGTTCGGATAATCAGTTCGGCTGCATTATAATCTGAGATACATATAACTTTGAATTTAAAGTGTGCCAAATGGCTACATTACGAATCGTAGGGTTAAGGACGTTTAACAGTTTAAACACCAGAATCTCTATTATTTTAATAATTTTAGTTCTAGTATTACATAATTTTTAATAATTTTTAAGTTTTATTCCCGCTTTTCTTTTCTGTAATAAAAAAATAATCCAGCCGTAAAAAAAGAGGTTAATTAGAGTTCGGGTAATCAGAGCTCTACTATACATAAGATAAGAACACGAAGTTCATTAGGGCCAAAAGTCTGACTTATGTACAGCCTTTACTTTGACTTTTAAACTTATTGACAGAAAGTTTGGCTTGCCTTATATAATACCAGACATGTTCTTGACCTTGACATTTCCCTTTTTGTCCAAGATCGTGATTTATTACCGTTTTATTCATTACCCTTTCGGCAAATCCGTTTGCAATGAATGCATGCATTTAATGTATGAAGACACACCTATTTTATAATATCATTTCACTTTAGATTCTGGCGTGTAAATGATGCATCATTTAGTTTTATCATCACTTATAAAAGAAAATAAAACATGTATGTGACTAAAATACGTCCGGTAAATAAGCGGAATCACGTGAGAATTTCACACCACTCCTTAAAAAAAAAAAAAAAAAAACTGGATAAGAGGAATTCTGCTTTTCAGAATTTACTGTCGCCCTGATGAAAAGAAAAAGCATAATTCAGTTGGTCACATAAAACATAAAACACACGCTTTTATTTTATATAAAAGGACGTCATTCGCATCTGCCGCTGAAGAATTCCATAGTTACGATCCAGTCTTAACCTTTTACACGCCATTTAAACAACATCTACAGAAAAGTACGCACATGACGATTCTGCCGAAGAATCGAGCGCAGAATATTATACAAATCCAGAAAAAAAAACGATGTTATCAAATAAGAAACTCGAGAAAAAAAGCATATAATAATTCATATATTTCTAACATTGATATGGATGCATAAAATTAAATATAATTTAAATTAAAAATAATATTTAAATTAAAAATAATATTTAAATTTGATAATAAAAATTGCAAATTCAGCGTATTTATGTTTGGGCACATTAGTTTTATTGCAAAACAAAAAATTAGCACATTAGGAGCATAATTTCAGACGATATAAATAAAAATATGAAAATGTAATTTAACATTAGAAGCACTAAATTTTGAATGTTTATAATTCAAAAACTTATCATTCAAATGACTTGAAATTTGGTGTCTGGGCATAGTTTGAACCGAGGATTTGAAATATCTCGTTAAAATTGGGTATTTCCATTGAAAAAAAGGAGGTTTCGGCTCGTTTTAATATGTAGATGACCCCCTAAGCAAGTTTTATATACATCATTTAAAAGTAAACTTTATTTCAAATCGTTCGGTACCAGTAACTTCCGTCTACGATAATTTGTTGAAGAGTTAGTAGGGGGTGTTTACTTTTTTTTTCCACGACTGTACCTTTGTACCTTATTAAACGTTGAAGTTTGTTGAAGTGCTGTGCAGCGTTTCGTAATCTATGCTTGAAACATGGGTTTTCTTTCTTGTTATATTTTATATTCGTTCGTTTTTTATAAGCAAAACAAAATCAAAAAAAATTTGATCTATTAATTTTTGAAAATATATTTTTTATTAAATGCAAAATTTCAAAAAACATCGGTTAAGGAATAGTTATTTATAGATCCCTTGATGTACTGTTTGTCCTACACGTCGTGCAACATCCAGGAAAAGTATCTTTAAATGGCATATTTCGTAATATATATATTAATAAAAACGTGCTTCTTTTTCTTTTGCAAAAACCTACGTGTTACTTCTGTGTTCATAGACATCAACAGAATTTCATAATTATTTATTTATCAATCCAAAAAACTCTCATAGATTCCGAAATTTTCTAGGAATTTATTTAACTTCTAATTTATTTATAGAAGAATAGCAGGAAATGAGTTATAGATTGAACAAAATTCTAACCTCTCATATATTATTAATTAATTTTCCGTTATCATAGATTTATTTTGTATTAAATTCACTATCAAGTAATAAAAGTTGGACTGTTCATAGTAAATATCCTGATACGCAGCAATAGCCAATTTTTCATCTATTTTCCCCATTAACGAAATTCTCTGAGATACCTTATGAATTTAATTGCCTGCAATAATATAAATTTCGGGAATAATTTCAGTTATTTGACAATTATATGTGACAGTCTATTTCCGTTCTTGAGATATTGCAATTTCAGATCTGACCTTATTGTAAATACATCTGGCTGAAATGAGATAGTTAATAATTAAATGAGATAGTTAATAATTTCCACAATGTCTGTTTTAATTCTCTATAAGTTAACTCCATTTTAATTTTCTAAACAAAAAAAATAATATGTTTCCTTTTTCGAATTGTAATTGAAACGAAAAAGACATTTAGTGTGACAAAATACACAGACGGTGTAATTAAATTTTGCATAAATTTTGCACACAAAATAAATAGTTGACAAACTTTTGATTTTTTTTTTTTTTTTTTTTTTTTTTTTTTTTACTTTTTTTTTTTTTTTTTTACATAGTATTTCGATAAAATAAAAGAATTAACTTTAAAATAAATATGAAAACCAATAAAAATATTGTTATTGCTATTCTCGTCGCTATTTCTCAATTATGTAAACATTAAAAAAAATCGTAGTTTAACTTAATTGAATAAATTTTATATGAACTAAACAGTAGAATGTAATATAACTTTTTTAATGTGTAAAATTAATTAGTTCTAACATTCTATTTGAAATTAACCATTTTACTAAAGGGTCGGGATATGCATGTCAAAGTAAAATTTATTCTATTCGTATCACTTTTTGTAAAATAATTTCGGTAGAACGCTTATACTGGAATAAATTTTAAGGAGAAACCTACCACAAAGAAAGTTTTTGTAAAGTGTGATACATTTGAATATAAAAATAGTTGCTAATCCTATCCTGTAAGTATGTCGGCCTATAAAGAACGCCAGTATTGGCACATAATGAAAGATTGATCATAATGCTAAGTTTTTAATTCATTAGAGACAGTTCGTTAAGAAATAAATGCGTCACAAGTGAAAGTTTAATGATAAAGTGTATAAAACTTGCATAAAACTTATCCACTGTTTTTTCTTATCTTTATATACTTATGAAATTACTTACATTTTTATGGAAAATATAGCATGCTGGATAAGTAATAGTTTAAAATAAAGAAATATATTTGGGATTTATTTTATATTTTATTGTTGTCAGGTATATGGGTAAAATAAATGAATTAAGTTTCTAAAAATATTATTAAATCGAAGAAAATTTTAAAAGCGAAACTCTCATTGCCAATCCTTTTTATCTTTTATCCTTATCAATTGTAAAAATATTTTGTTTCAAATTTTTTTTTTTTTAATGACATAAATAGGGAAATATGTAATCTTTAGAATGTTTAGTATTAAATATTCTAAATTTTATTTTAAACTAACCGCTTTTTTAATATAATTTTTACTTTCTTCTATCTTTAGAAGAAGAAAGTATTGGATTCGTTAAAAATTTCGACTTCCGGTTTTCGATGGATTTTTATGCTATAGATGGTCTTAAACCCGATTTGATAGTTTTTAGAAAATGTCTGCCTGTGAGTCTGTCTTTCACTCTGTGAGTCTGTCTGTATGTGACAAAAGGTTCGTTGGCGCTCTTTTTCAAGAAATAATGCACGGAATTTCTCAAAATTTTAGATTCAGTTAGACCTTGATATAAACTGTTACTGATTAGTTTTGTTGTATATCACCCAAAAGGTGACGCTGCGATACTGCATTTTTCACGATTCCTGCAATATCTCTATCTCAAGGACTAATGCACGGATTTGCATAAAACTTCACATTCTCTTAGTCCCTGTTATAAATTGATGCTGATTACGTTTTAGTGTAAATCCGTCAACAGATGGCGCTGCTGTGCTGCATTTTTCATGATTTCCGCAATTGCTCTATCTCAACAACTAATGCACGAATTTCCATCTAATTTCAGATTCAGTTAGACGTTGACACAAGTTGTTCCTGATTAGGTTTTTGTGTCAGGCCCCAATAGGTGCCGCTGCTGTGCTGTATTTTTAATAATTCTCGCAATAGCTCTGTCTCAAAAACTAATGTACCGATTTTCATCAAACTTCAGATTCCGTTTGATGTTGACATAAGTTGTTACTGATTAGGTTTTGTGTAAACGACCAACAGGTGGCGTTTCTATGCTCCAGTTTCCATAATTTGCACGACATTTGCGATAGTCATATCTCAAGAACTAATGCACGGAATTTCATATCTTTAGAATACTCGTGATGGGCATAGATTGCCATTTAATTTTGTGACTGTGCTAGAGAATTCTGAAGCGTTAACACCTATAAGATAGAAGAAAATTTTGGGATTGGCACATCTGACGAGTTTTTTGAATGGATTTAGATAGGTAAGCACTGATTTTTTAGTCTCCTATTGAGTCAAAATATTTTTCTTTTACCAAAATTGTTTGATTGATTTAACATATCAAGGAAAACCAACCTGGTATACACGGGTTAAAGATGTTCGATATAGTATCCAATGTAGTCAACGTAAATGAAAATTAATTTTAATTGAAAAATCTAAAGCATTTTTTCCATTTAATATATTTTTCTTTCGTTTATCATTACAAGAAGAAAGTATTGGATTCGTGAAAAAATTTGACTTGTGTTTTTCAAAGGATTTATACGTTTAGAAAGTTATGAACACGATTTGACTGTTTCTAGAAACTGTGAATCTGTGAGTCTGTATATCTGTCTACGACTAAAATATTGTGGACACTCCATCTCAAGAACTAATGTACAGAATTATATAAAACTTTAGATTAAGTTAGACTTTGATATAAATTAATTCTGATTAGTTTTGGGTATAAATCTCCCAACAGTTGGCGCTGCTATGCTGCATCGTTTCCGATTTCCAATATAGATCTGTTTCAAGAACTAATGTATGCATTTTCATCAAACTTCAGTTGAGACGTTGGCATAAGTTGTTGCTTATTTGGTTTTGGTATAAATCGCCCAACAGGTGGCTGATCTATGCTGTATTTTTGAAGACTTCTGCAATAGTTCTATCTCAAAAAGTAATGTACGGATTTTCATCCAACCTCACTTTCAATTAGACGTTGACATAAGTTATTGTTGATTTGATTTCGGTGAAAATCGCCCAAAAGGTGGCTTTCTTAAAGCGAAATTAAATAAAGATGCTAATTTATATAAAAACTATCAAAACCTCTTATAAAAAAGAAGAACAAAAAAAGAACCCTTCTTGAGCGAAATATCTATGATTATCTACGCATCAGAATTGTTTTTATTATGATGTTCATCTGTATGTACATGCACAAAATTTCAATAAAATAATATTTTCAGATAAGATATTTACTAGTAAAAGTGATAAAATAACTTTTTTTTTAAGTATAAAGTATCGCCATTGCTTAATATATTATACATTACAATTCTAATGTCTAACACATTATTATTATACTTTTAGTTGGTCAACATTTCTTTCGTAATGACTCTCATAAAATAATAGATCTTAGAAATGTATAAGTTAATATTGTATCGAATAGCAATATGTATAGTTTTTGTCTTTATTAAATTTCTCTAAGAAATCTTATCACTATAATTGTCTCCAATAAAATAACTAAATAGAACAAT
The DNA here is from genome assembly GCA_963932465.1 of Maratus speciosus. NCBI lineage: Eukaryota > Metazoa > Arthropoda > Arachnida > Araneae > Salticidae > Maratus > Maratus speciosus. The sequence goes on from OZ010786.1 coordinate 332,128,511, forward strand.
TTTAGTTATTTGACAATTAAATGAGACAGCGTATCCTAGAGATATTACATTTCCGATTGTGGCGTTATCATTATTATATCTGGATAAAATATGCCAGTTAATGATCTCTATATTATTAGATTTAACCCTTTGTATCAATTTATGTTTCGAAATCATAAATATGTTTAAGCGTTCTTCTTATTACTTTCTTCTATCTACAAGAAAAAAGTATTGGATTCGAGAAAAATTTCGACTTCTGATTTTCGATGGATTTATACTTTTTAGAAGGTCCACGATTTAAGAGTTTGCAGAAAATGTATGTCTGAGTGCGATACAAATTTTGTGTCGCACCCGACGAGCTTATGGAATGGATTTAGATAGGTAAGCACTGATTTTTGGACTCCTATTGGGTCAAAATAATTTTCTTTTATCAAAATTGCTTGATTGATTTAATATAACAAGGCAAAACAACCTGGTATACACGGGATAAAAATGTTTGATATAGTATCCAATGTAGTCAACGTAAGAGAAAATTGATTTTAATTGAAAAATCTAATGCATTTTTTACATTTAATATATTTTTCTTTCGTTTATCATTACAATTACAAAGTATTGGATTCGTGAAAGATATTGACTTCTGTTTTTCAAAGGATTTATGCGTTTCGAAAGTTATGAACACGATTTGACAGTTTTTAGAAACTGTCTATGTGCGAGTCTGTCTATCTGTATACGGCTAAAATATTGTGAGCACTCCATCTCATGAACTAATGTACGGAATTTCATAAAACTTTAGATTAAGGTAGACATTAATATAAATTGTACTGTAAAAAAAAGAAGAAAAAAAAAATACTACCAGTTTTCCTGTAGAAATCTGAAAAATAGTTGCCCTTATCGTACTGGAAAAATGTCCGCTGTGAATAAAATCCGTAAAATACCGTTTTATTGACTATTTCCTTTTTTATGGATTTTATTCCGAGCCGGGACGGAAAATTTTCCTGTACGATAAGGTAAACTATTTTTCCGATTCTTACAGGAAAACAGGTCGTAATTTTTTTACAGTGTGGTACTGATTAGTTTTGTTATAAATCGCCCAACAGTTGGCGCTACTATGCTGCATTTTTCCGATTTTCACTATACATCTATTTCTAGAACTAATGTACGCATTTTCATCAAACTTCAGTTTAGACATTGACAGAAGTTGTTGCTGATTTAGTTTTGGCATAAATCACCCAACAGTTGCAGTGCTATGCTGTATTTTTGAAGATTTCCGAAATAGCTCTATCTCAAGAAGTAATGTGCGGATTTTCATCAAGCTTCACTTTCAATTAGACGCTGACATAAGTTGTTGTTGATTTGATTTCTGTGCAAATCACCAAACAGGTGGCTTTAAACCATTGTTTCTCAACCTGCGTGCCGTGGCACACCAGCGCGCCACAAGAGATTGTCAAATGTGCCGCGAGGGTTTTCAACAAATAATTTAAATTGCATGGTGTCGTATCAACGATATGACATCTGGTGCGTGTGGCTCTTAAAAAGCAGCCAAGGTAAAGACTCTTGATTTTCACTTCTCTGAATCGGTAAAATAAAATAAAATAAAATAAAATAAAATGAAATAAAAAATAAGTAAAGGAAAATATAGTGGACTAATATTATAAATCTGGTGCTTCAGAAACTAAAAATAAATGAGGAAACAAAGGAAAGTATAAAGACGATTTCGAATTCTCATTTATCTCAAATGAAACGGAATACCCTCAAATACCATTCTTTGTAGGCTGCAAAGAGAAACTTGTATATGAAGCTCTCGTTCCTGGTAAATAAAAAAGACATTTGGAAACTTCTCAACCAGAGATCAAAAACAAACCAAGAGAATCAAAACAAACCCTTTCATTAGATAAATTTTGTAAATAAATATACATATTTTTTTTGTATCATACACTTTTACATTTTTTTTATATTCAGGTGTGCCGCAAATAATTCCATATATTTTTAGTGTGCCTTCAGCCGAAAAAGGTTGAGAAACACTGCTTTAAACAATCTTATAGCAAAATTAAATAAAGGTGGTAATTTAAATTAAAAGTATGAAAACATTTTATAAAAAAGGAGTAGAAAAACAATAACCGTTCGTCAGATGAAAATCAATGATTTTCTACGCATGAGAAGTGTTTTATTATGATTATTATGTAAATGTACATGTACATGCACTAAAATTTTAATAAAATAATAGTTTCAAACAAGATATTTACTAGAACAAAAAAGATAAAAAAACTGTTTTTTATGTATAAAGTATCGTAATTGCATAATAAATACATTACAATTCCACCATCTTAAGCATGATTATTATACTTTTAGTTGGTCGACATTTCTTTCGTAATGACTGTCATAAAATAATAGAGTTCAGAAATGTACAAGTTAATATTGTGTTAAATAGCAATATGCACAATTTTTGTCTTTATTAAATATCTCTAAGGAATCTTATCAATTTAATTGTCTCCAAGAAAGTAACTAAGGAGAATAATTTCAGTTGTTCAACAATTAAATGAGCCTGCGTATCCGTTCTTGAGGTATTACATTTTCGATTGTGGCATTATTATCATTGTATCTGGATAAAATATGTCAGTTAATAATCAATATATTATTAAATTTAACCTTTCGCAAGAATGTAAATTTCTAAATCATACATATGTTTAAGTGTCCTTCCTCTTCTTTCCTTTTCACTTTTTTGTATATACAAGAAGAAGTACTGGATTCGTGAAAATTTTCCACTTCCGGTTTTCGTTGGAATTATACGTTTAGGAAAGTTCAAGAAGGAGAAGAAGCATAAAGAACGCAAGATAAGTAGCTACTAATCATTTATATTGAATAATTTATTAACATATTTTAACACACGCAACCTTTGTATCTTAAGCAACATCCAAATGATACTTTGTTCAATTCAGCACGTTTAAATATGGTAGTTGATATCACAAAATAAATGCTCTTCAGCAGGGGTTCCCAAACTTTTCGGCCGGACGTACCACTAAATCGAAGTTCATACCTCCGCTTACCACCAGGTAACAATCGTAAAGCTAATGCATAAAAATCTGTCTAAAACGGAACAGTTCTCTATTTTTTCTAGTTCTGTCTTAGCAGGTTTTACTTAAATTAAAAATGCACTATTATATTACTAAATTTGTACTTAGATTAACTTCTTTATATTAAAATTCAAATAAAAATTAATATCATCATTACGTAATACATACACTGGTTTTAAAAAAATAAAAACCTAATTACATATTGGCGTACACTGACCGACATTAGTAGGTTATTTGAACTATTTTACAGTTTTATCATTAATAAGAAGAATCAAGCACAGATTTGTCAGGTTTGGTTCAATATTAGTTAATTTAGCCGTAAGTCTGATATGTTTAGTTTATTCATGTGTTTGTTTTTATCGTGTTTACTCACAGATACATCCACACACAAATCATGATTACTATGCTTTCTTTACTCGGAAAGTAAAAACAGATTCAAAATTACACTTGGGAAATTCTATACTTTAACTTCTGGAATTCGCTCTATTTTCCTCTTATTTACACACATCCAGATTTTACCTTCAGATATTTCAATTTAAAACATATTCAAAGACAGTTTTTGCCACATTTGAAAACGTTTCATTGATTAATTTTAAAAGTAGGTCTTAATTTACAGATGTTATTTCTTTTCATATAAATCTATTAGTTATATACTTTTAATTATAGAAAAACGATTGTATGTTAAGTACAATGTGCAGATTCCATACAGTCTTGCTGTAGCAAACGTTTTTAGTAACAAACAAGGGAAAAAAAAAGTAATGCAAAAGCGTTTACAATCCGTAAATCGCATTCGAAAATTTTCCAAAATTTCCGGAACGATGAATTCGAGCAGTTTTTTATTTGATAATAACATACTATATTTAACTTCACGTAGCAGTATTGAACTTTCACGTACCAGTAACAGGAGTTTCGAGTACCATTACTGGTATGCGTACCATAGTTTGAAACCCTTTCTCTACATCTTCTTATATTAAATTATTGATGCTTTTTATTCAACTTTGAACGTACAGCGTCATTTATTGCTCTTTCGAAACTATTTGTGTTCATTATTATTTGCTTAAGAAATACTTTCGATTACGAGAAACATTTTCATCCAAACCACATTCTTGTATCTCAGTTACTTTTTTAATATTCCAAAAACTTTTATTCATATTGTAGATGTATTTAAAATAAATAACTTAAGCACAGAAAAATATCAGGAATATCAATAATATTTTCAAATTTCAACTGTTAAGAAATAATAATTTTTAGACGGTTAAAGTTAATATTGAGTCAAATAGCAATTCATTTAATGCGAGTCTTTATTGAATTCCTCCAAGGCTGCTTATCTCTTTAATTGTCCCCAATAAAATAACTTCAGGTAATAATTTCAGTTACTTGACAATTAAATGTGACAGTCCATTTCAGTTATTGGGATAATTATATTTTCGAATGTGGAATTATTATCAATATATCTGTGTAAATGTTGGCAGTGAATGATCTCCATATTATATTATTAGTTTCAACCTTCTAAATCAGTTCCTATATATGTATGAATTTTAATGATATTTTATTAATTCTTTCGGGTCTGGTACTAATAGTTAAATCTTTTTATCGAGTATTATTTTGTCTTAACAATTACTTTTGTTCCTATCAACTTATAGTAATAATAGTATATGGCTATGCCTTTCATATTATGACTTCATTTATGTTTTGGCATTCCGCAATAACTACACTTCTCAAAACAATTAGAGGAGCACATGGTTTTAACAAAATTACGCAAATATAAACACCAATAAGTAACGTAAAATAAAACATCTATAATTTAAACCACACTGTAAAAAAAAATCTGTAAAGTTACTAAAGTTTTTCTAGGAAACTGGGATTCCAAGAAATTTTCATGTAACGGCAACAAGAAAAATTCCTGTAACAGACGCTGTTACAGGAATTTTTCTTGTTGCTGCTACATGAAAATTTCTTGGAATCCCAGTTTCCTAGAAAAAGTTTAGTAACTTTACAGATTTTTTTTTACAGTGCATAGTATAAAACAGATAAAGAAAATTTCACATGAAAATTATAGTTTATGACGTCAAAAACTAGAAAAAAGACATGAGTGCAGAAATCATGATTTTGTAGAAATGTCTGTTTCGCTCTGTCAATTAGAAAATTTAATTGCTGAGATTGTGTTTTGAGAATAGGTGACTTGAAAATGTCCCAACAACATGATTTACCTCAATCCATGGATTGGCTTGTTATCGGGACTTATGAATCAGGGGAGGCACAACGAAGTGTAGCGAATGCTGTTGGAGTCGCAAGAAGTGTCAATGCAAGGCTGTGGAATAGATTCTAAGACACATGGAATGGTAGACATTGACAAAGGCAAGGTCGGCCATGTGCTACCACAGAAAATGATGACCAATATATCCTGTTAACAGGTCCTGGAGACGGATGGGTAATGCTACTCAGCTGCAAATACAGTTGTTCTTGGCTACAGGACAAAGGGTGTCCAACCAAATAGTCCGAAATATGCTTCCCCAAGGTGGTCTCTATGAACGTAAATCAAATGTCTATATTCCGTTCACCTCAAGCAACTGTGTGGCCAAAAGAAGGTGGGCAACTGAACATCGAGTTTGGAGGCAACGTTGTTGGAGTCAAATTCTGTTTACAGACGAGTCCCGATTCAGTCTAGATGTGTCATCCTATGTGTTTTGGCATGTAGGAAAAGGGGCACTAAAAATAATCTTATATTCGTTCGTGAAAGATCATATTACAGACGATGTGGGTTGATGCAATGGGCTGGAATCTGCGTAGGTGGACGTACAGGCCTGCATATCATTCGGAATGGCACTTTGACGGTCCAAAGTTATACAGACGAGATACTGAGACTTCATGTCTTATTTAAGTTGCAGCAATTGTTGATTTCATTTTTCCATGCATGATAATGCCATACTGCATACAGCTCATCGTGTGGGGAACATTCTTAAAGTTGAAATAATACAGCATATAGAATAGCCAGCATGCTCTCCTAACCTGAATACGATTGAGCATGTGTGGAATACACTCAGACGACGCATTGCAGTCAGATTGAGGCCTCCTTTTATTGACCGGGACTTGGAGATTGTAATTCTTGAAGAGTGTAACAGTACTCCCCGAAAATTTATTGATAATGTCATCGAATCCATGGAAAACAGGTATGCGACATTTTTATCTATTCGAAGGGACCACCCGCCATATTAAATACCTTGCATCATTCCTAAACAGTACTTTTTTTGTCATTTTTATGTAATCAAATTGTTTCCCTAAACCACCTTTTCACGTTCTACTGTTCGTTTCAAAGAATTAAAGCTCTCTTGCAAATTTGTTTGCGTCTTTTTTTCTGTATTGCGCATTCATACACATGTTACTCTCAATTTTATAACTATGCGTGATTGTCTCGCACTGTTCTCTTCACTTTTTTGCTGGCTCTCCTAATTTGTTTGAGCAGTGTATAATAATAAAAGTTTGCTTAATTCTCTTTGTAGAGTTGGCAATTCCTTTATTTTATACAAATATTCAATCTTTAAATTTAAAATATAGGTTACTTTTCTGAACAAATCATGTGTGATAAAACGTAAAAAACATTAGAAATTTATAATTTGTGTTAAATCCTGTTTTAATACGATATTTTCCAAACGTCTTCAAAAGCTCTTCCTTAACCTATTATCATGTAAATATGAATTGAATAGTACGAAAATAAGTACATTTGTTAGATTTCAGACAATGAGATAATCTTTAAACTTCAGTAAATCTAATTGCATAGCTACGATTAACATTATCAAACTAAAAGTAATTTAGTTCTCAAAATTAAAAAAATCGTACTCGAAAGGGTTATTTATAAATGTTCGATCAGTTTTGACAAGAAAAGGGTGCATAAATATGAGTACTTATTGAACCATTTATCAGAAGTCGCATCTCAACAAAAGCGAGTGTATTTCAAATAAAATTCCAAAAAAAGTATAATATATATAAATATACCTAATAGGTATATATGATCAAAATAACTATATAAAAATTTTGTCTCGGAGTTATTTTGAGTCTATCTTGCACCTTAAAATAGCTATTATGTTTTAATAATAAAAACATAGATTTAACAGTGTAACTAGTTGAATACAAAAATGATATTTATTATCTTTTAACTCCTGAAGTTTCAAATTTCTAATTTTCTTCAAGAGAAAATAGTTAATTACAACAGAAATTACAATTTTTTAAAAAATAAGACCCTTTTAAAAATACCAAGTCACTCCTCTTTTAGTATAAAAAAAATCTTTGTTTCTAAACAGAGATAATTTATTCGTTCATAGTCTCGAAAAGTTTTATGAAGGTACATAAAAAATATCTTCACTTGGATAATAGTTAATGCAAAGGAAATTCGCATATGTTATTTCACACATTCAAAACATGATTTCTGAAAACTAAATTATATGCAGACAATTCCAATATGTTTCTTTTTTACGTAGAAATACTACCATGATTTAGTTTTGACACGCATTTCTGAAAATACCCCATTCTTTTTAATATAAGTTAGTCAGGATTTCTACTAAAAAGAAAAAATAAAGCTTTGGACATAATTTATAACTATAACTGAAATTTGTGTATGTATATATATTTATATATATGTTACATTATTAGATCTAATTCCACGATTTCCTTATCTTATTCTAAATTACTAATATTCACTAAATCTTTATTATTAAATAATCTCTATCGTTAACTCTGTTAAATTCCCTTTAATTTAATGTCTCACCTGTCTTAATCGCTTAAATATTACGCTTTTAGTATTCTTAAATTAAATGGTCCATTCCCGCGCTTTTTCTTTCGAGAATATTCTTTTAACTTCCATTTTTACTTTCCCGCGCATTTCTGAGGTTATCCTTTTTCCCTCAAATTCATCCGCTAGCTCAGTCCGCACTCTTTATATGACGTGACATTCTTAATTATTCATTGGTTGAGAGCGCGATCTACGTCATATTTGTATTCTTACACGTGAGGAACAAAAAGTTGATACTCGCTGTGTTTCAGCAGATTTTGAAAGATTTTAGTCGTATTACCAGTTTTCATCCATCCCCTGGTCACCGTCCTGTTATTCGATTATCTGGAACTTTGTTTAAACCTAATTACTACTACGGAGAGATGGCCAATTATCTTGGTGGAAACTGCACCTTTTGCAAGATATTCTTATAAAGTGCTTAGCTGATATTATGAGTTTTTTCAATTTCTTCTGGGGAAACTTTACGGAACGATGTATTCCATTGTTTTCACTCGACAACTGCATTTCAACAATTTGTTCTACTAATATAACGTATTCGAATTATCTGTTCTGACCACTTCTTTTACGCCATTATCGCTGGATGTGATCCACAACTACTATCGTGACAGCCAGTACGGCATTTTCAACGATAAAGCCAATCCAATGTTGCTAGAATGCAACATATATATACATAGATTTAAAAGGAAGGATTAAATAGCTAAAGAGCACTTTTTTATGGTTATTAAAAGACAAATAGTTAAAAAGCAATGTTCATTACATATATTAGCTCTCTATTCTAAAAAAAAGTAACTAATGCTCTCTCCGCCGCAGTAAATTAATTTTTTGCGACCAGGGATCTTTCTTCGTTAATATTATGAAATTCAAACAAAATCATCATACAAAAATATGAAAATTGGTAGCATTTTAGAGAAATGTTTGATTAATACGCTGATGCAAGCAGTTTTTAAATGATATAATTATGTCAACAGAAATTTAATGTTAAATTTGGTAAAAATCGTTCCATTAAAAAAGTTTTATAGGAGCAAAAAATATACATAAGAAATTTAATTTTTATTTTGAAGGATATACATTAAAAGCTTCCGGTGTGCAGATTGCATATATATATATATATATATATATATACAGGGTGATTCAGCTCGTCGGTGACAAACTTTAAGGATCGATAGAGCACACCTAGACGAACATTTTTGAATAGGGAATGTAGGGTCCCTGACGCGATGGTAAGGCGCTAGGCGCTTTCGAAAATTTGGGTGCCGAAATTCGAAACGTCATAAAAACTAGGGAAATGGTTAGATTTTCTTGCTTGTTGCGTCGAAATGATTCTGTTTGTTTAGACTTTCTTTAGTACCAATTTGATAAGCGTATCTCTTAAAACATGGATAGGGGGCGCTGCAGACTTTGGAGAGCTAGACAACAACTTTAAGCCCGTTATTTTGATAATTTAACACATGCTCGCCAAAGTTTATACTCTAACTTAAAGTTTGAACCCAAAAGTAGAGCCCTGCAAAAAGCGTAAGAGCCGGAATAAAATGTCAAAGTACAGGGTGGTCGAAACTCGAAGGCTCCTAGGAGATAAACAAACAGATTTCTTGACTTATGGCATGCATTTTCATGATTCTGTTTGCTGGGGCTCTCTGAAACTCAGTTGAACGGTACAAAAAGAAACATCGATAGGGGGCGCTTTGGGCAAAAAACATAATTCGTTGACATTTCGGACGCTAACTGGAAACGGGGCGCTACGATCAGTTAGAAACAAAACAAGAGAGTAATTTACTTATCATAAGAAGCTATTAAAACTGCAGTTTGTTTGTTTTTTTTAACAAACATAGCTGGTTTCAATCATGCACAATGCGCGCAATAAAATTTACATAAGGTGCTTTTTGCTGATTTATGCAAAAGATATCGTACCATATCGATATGCAAAAGATACGTAATGCGTAGACGACAACGCGAGATGACGTAGTTGTATGCGCAGACACGTCTTTTGAACGTGCGGTACCTACTTAAGCTTCGGGTTACTTGTCTGCAGATCGGTAGTAGGATGGAACGGTACACAAACTCTGAATTGGCTGACATGCATTTGGCGTATGGCGCTGCTGGTTGTAATGGACGAGCCGCTCAGCGGTTGTACGCCGAGCGTTACCCCAACAGGCAAATCCCCTGCCATGCCTTCTTCGCTCGAGTACACCAGAGGTTGTCCACAACGGGATCTTTCGACGGAGGCAGGCCTGAACGGGAGCGATCAGTGAGCACCCCCGACAACGAAGAGGCTGTGCTTAACCTGGTTGAGGACAACCCAGGTCTTAGCACGAGAGATATCGCCAGACATGTTGGCATTTCGCAAGCAACTGCGTGGCGCATCTTACGTTCCCGGAATCTGCACCCCTACCACATCCAGCGGGTGCAGTTGCTCAGAGAGCAGGATTTTGGCCCTCGAGTGGAATTCTCAAGATGGTACTTGGCGATGAGATCCAGGGATCCCCGTTTTGTAAACAGCATTTTGTTTACGGACGAGTCCACCTTCAGCCGGGAGGGAATGTGGAACGCCCACAACAGTCATGTGTGGTGTGATGAAAATCCACATGAAACCAGAAGCCGAGCAGCCCAGGAGCGTTTCTCAGTAAATGTGTGGGCCGGCATTCTGGGGGATTGCCTCATTGGCCCTTATTTGTTACCTGAACGGCTGACAGGTGGAAATTACCTGATTTTCCTGGATCAAGTGCTGCCGCAGCTTCTGGATGAGGCGCACGTACCCGAAGGTTCGCGTCGCCAGATGTGGTTCCAGCACGATGGAGCTCCGGCCCATTACACGAACGACGTGCGTCTCCATCTAAACGCAAGGTATGGCCAGCGGTGGATCGGGCGTGGGGGTCCAGTTCACTGGCCTGCCCGATCACCAGACCTCACCTGCTTGGATTTCTTCCTTTGGGGTTACCTGAAGGCCGAGGTATACCATACACCTGTCAGCAGTGCTGAAGAACTTGTGGCGCGCATTGTGGCAGCTGCAGGGCAGATCAGAGATACTCCTGGCATTGTTGGAAACACACACTCCTCAATGCGACGGAGGTGCGAAGCCTGCATCATGGCCCAAGGTCGAAATTTCGAGCATCTTCTGTAGTGTTATTTTTTGTAAATAAATTTCCAGTATCATTGATGTTTTTGGTCTAAATTTATTCAGAAGTGTTGAGCAGAGGTAGAAAATGTGTTTTCATTATTACTAACTGATCGTAGCGCCCCGTTTCCAGTTAGCGTCCGAAATGTCAACGAATTATGTTTTTTGCCCAAAGCGCCCCCTATCGATGTTTCTTTTTGTACCGTTCAACTGAGTTTCAGAGAGCCCCAGCAAACAGAATCATGAAAATGCATGCCATAAGTCAAGAAATCTGTTTGTTTATCTCTTAGGAGCCTTCGAGTTTCGACCACCCTGTACTTTGACATTTTATTCCGGCTCTTACGCTTTTTGCAGGGCTCTACTTTTGGGTTCAAACTTTAAGTTAGAGTATAAACTTTGGCGAGCATGTGTTAAATTATCAAAATAACGGGCTTAAAGTTGTTGTCTAGCTCTCCAAAGTCTGCAGCGCCCCTATCCATGTTTTAAGAGATACGCTTATCAAATTGGTACTGAAGAAAGTCTAAACAAACAGAATCATTTCGACGCAACAAGCAAGAAAATCTAACCATTTCCCTAGTTTTTATGACGTTTCGAATTTCGGCACCCAAATTTTCGAAAGCGCCTAGCGCCTTACCATCGCGTCAGGGACCCTACATTCCCTATTCAAAAATGTTCGTCTAGGTGTGCTCTATCGATCCTTAAAGTTTGTCACCGACGAGCTGAATCACCCTGTATATATATTAATAATTTCACTCATTTTTTGAGGATTTATTTCCATTTTAAATTCGAATTGTCAGCATTTCGAGAGATATTTTTAGCATATTTTAGAAAAGGGTAGAGGAGAAGGTCCAAATACCGGCTACTAGGTGTTCTGAGAACTGAGCGCAGAGCAGCCTAGAGATGATAGGCAGAGTTTGTAACTTTAATTAAGAGAAGAAAGTTACGAAAAGTACGTCGCTGAAGTCTGTGTCATTTACAAGTAGTAAATGCAAAAGTGTCCAATCTACGTAATCTGGTACATCAAAAGTTTTTCAGATATGTGTTTCTCATTTTTTTTTAAATACACTGATCGTATATTGGCTTGAATTGTTGATTAAGTTATTTTCTAGACATATTTAGCTCTCAAATGCCACGCGCACATTATTGGTATTTTATTATATGAATAAGTAATACTGGTTTTAACTTAAACATAGCAGTGGCCAGAATACCGGCTACCTAGAGTGGTCTAAATACCGGCTAGCCGGTATTTGGACCTCTCTCGGTTGCTCTTCTTGAAGGGTAGGAAAATAAAATTTAAATAGTTCCATAATTAATAAATTAATTTAAATGGTTCAGAAATAGTTGCAGTCTCATTTCGCAAATATGAAAAAAGCAACCATGGCCGTGATTCTTCAGTACCGACACTGGTTACCGGATCACTTTCCAAAAAAGCGGAGTTGGACACTACAAAATTGCCTGTAATAAATGTGAAGAGAAAGAAAAAAAAATGACGGAGTAAGCCAGGCAAAAGAGGCAGAAATTTTATTTTAACCCTCTCGCTGCGGAACCCGAGATTTCCTCGGGCAACGTAAAAGTAGCAAAATTTGTGCAACCCGAGATTTCCTCGGGGATGCATTTTGTCAGTCTAATTATGCCTCCTTGATTATTCTCACCAGTTATTTTTTATTGTAAATTTTGCCTTATTTAAACGGATAACTTTCCCGGTTAAATTAGACAAAAAATTTTGTTTTGAAAAACCGGTGACAAAAGAATAAAAATTCTTAAAAGACGCTCGTTGCGAAGGGATTAAATACGCAATTTTTGAAACTATTTTGATAAAACAATTACGCAGCGAGAGGGTTAAAAAAATGAAAAAGGAAATATGCAACAGAGGAAAATGATAAATTTGAGTCTTCTGCATCGGTGCTTTCTCTGTGGACAAGAATGAGGGAGGGGATTCTGTGTTCAATGTTAAGAATGCGATTATGTGGACTGATAGAGACTATACCGAGGCAGAGAGTGATATTATGTTTTTGATTTTTTTCAGATAAAATAATTCTCATTTCAATCAGCAAGCTTTTTTTTTGTTTGTTTTACACGTTAAAAAACAAAATTAGAAGCATAATGGAAAGAAGACTGTGAGAGATGATCGTAAAGAATTTTATAAATTTGACAAAAATAATTATTTATTAAAAATTGCGTATTTTTTCTGTGCAAAAGAAATGTTATCAATCAATACAATTTATTAAAATAATATTCTTATTGTTCAATAATTGTCATTAGCTCTATTTGTATGATCTTTTTGAAAAAAACTTAGGTAGCCGGTATTTAGACCCCATTTTAAAAACTCAAAATTTGAAGACTTTCGGAATTTTGTTTTTTATAAACAGAAAAGCCTTTTATACTGATTTTTTTTCTCTAAACAGGTGTAAAACATGTCAAGGTACCCTGCTGTCACTTTTTATTTAATTAATTTTGAAAATTGTATGGTATAGATTGAAAACAAAAGTGGTAGCCGGTATTTGGACCTTTTCCTCTATTATTTTAAACTGTTGCCAATTTTAAAAACAGCACAAAGAATAATATTTCCTTCAAATTAAAATTTTATTTACACGTGGCTATTATAAACAGAAAAAAAACTTTCAAATTAGAATTACGTGATTACGTGTTAAAAATCAGGAAAATATTCAAAATTACGTCATAAAACTATAGTTAATAGTAGTTAAACTATAGTGAATTTTAAAAAAGAAAGAAAATTTTTAAATAATAAATTCATTATTATTCGTTAAAAGTCGTAAATGGAGGAAATTATGTCATATTTAAAAATCCAAATAATTAACAGTTTGCAAAACAGCTTAAATTTAAAAATATATTCGCGCGAGACATTTATTTCATATTTTGAGATACTCTTTTCACTATTATTGTGAATTCTAAGACAGTGCAAACAATATTTGTTTTCTAACAACAAAAATATTTTAATGTGAATATTAAAATGAGAAAGAAATCTTTGGTGAAAATTACGTCATATTTAAAACGATGCATTTCGAATGTCTTATTTAAAAGAACTTTCTTATAGCGTTGTTAAGAAATACCGGGAGACGAAGACTCTGTTTACTTAAATCATTTTATATGAACTAATTTTCAAATTTTTAACTGATCTGATTTAATCAAAAAAGAAAACACGCATTGGATCTCTTAACAGAGGCTGTTTCAGATTTTTTTAAATTCCCACATCAAAAGGAAATGAATGGAAACCCGTTTACAGGGAGATCGCCACTGGTTTTTTAATTATAATTCAATCTTCCGTAATATTTTTAAAGCATGCCAAATTAGCGTATTTTTAGAGTCTACGGTGTCTGAACGGGCGTTTTGTCATTTATAATAAAGCATTTCATGTGCATAATCACCCTTTTTTAAGAAATGTTTTGCCCTATGAAGCAGTTATTTAACATATGTAAAAGGAATCCGGTTTCAATATTTCAGCCAAACATTCTAAATTTTGTCCTCTGCAATTTTTAAACATTTCGCGAAATTTTTGTGTGGCGACACTTATTTTGCTACTGTCGTGATTAAATACAAATTAGAAGAGTACCAAAAAACTTTTATTAGCAACATAAGAGAAGACGAACTCAAGAAGCTGAAAATCAGATTCAAAATAAATAATTACAATAATTCAAGGTCAGTTTCGTTTAATTCGAGTTGGAGGGGAAAAATTCCTACAACGAAGCTGGCGAAGCTCCGTTAGTTTAAAATGTGCATTGGTAAAGTGTTCTGTAAAAAGTGTTATTCTAGCCTTTCCCGTTTTTTAAAATTTTAATTAATTTTAAAAGGATCCAGAAAACTATTGTTCTCTTACCTATACTTAATTGATAATATAGATCTATAGATATTCAGAAATCTATATGGTTGTAAATAACTATGTAGAGGGTTTCGGCAAATGCTTTCACCTGTTAGCAACTGGCGACCAAAATGTTTTATCTTCTCTCAACTTTGGTTGCAGCCTCTCAATTTTCTTTCTTTTATTTTTTAACAATAGTTTGGTGAAAAATTGACCCAAAGAATGAGCGCAAACGGAATTTTTCCCCATTTGCTTGGTTACCAACGACCCTCCTCTTCTGTTGTACAGTTAAGGAGAAACCCGAACTTTTAATGACATTTTGAGCTAATTAGGGGGGATTACCCAAATCCAAATGAAATTGTTGAAATAAATAGGATAGCTTGACCCCCAAAAGTCTTTGGTAAATTTGATTCAGCAATCAAAGCACGTCCTAAATTCAGAAGCGACCTATTGCAGCGTTCAGCTACTCCATTCAAAGATTGCGTGCATGGAGGAGCGGGATCAATCACTATACCAAGATCTCTAGTAAAATTCACTAAATCACTAGAAAAATATTCCTTCCCGTTATCACATCTAATTTTCTTCACTGAAGGGTTGGATTTTAAGAACATTTTTAATTCTTCTGAGACTTCACTTTTATGTTTCAGTAAACGTACTTCAGTAAAACGAGAAAAATCATCGATAAGAGTCATAAAATAGCACTCGCCAGAAAAAGTTGTCTGAAAAATAGGTCCACAAATGTCACTATGAATCAAAGTCATTGGCTTGGTTTCTTTTTTTCTTGGTCCTCTTCCCATTGGTGTTGCACTCTGTTTTGCCCGAGCACAAATATCACAAAAAGAATCAGGTACCGGAAGCTTCATATCTTTCAATACTTTGTCACTCGGATGACCAAGTCTGCGATGCCAGATATCACAATGATTTTCCTTTGAAGTAAGAACGGTTTCGTAAACAGGGACAAAGTCACTTACGTATTATCCATTCAAATCACGTTCACCAAAGTAAAAACGGTTTCTCCCTTTTTCGATAAATACTTTTTGATTCTTGAAAATAACTGTATAATTTGCACTTTCAATTTTCCTAACGGAAATGAGTTGCCCGTTTAAGTCTGGAACATAAAGCACATCCTTTAAAGTAATTTCCATTCCATTTGACAGTTTTTCATTAATATTTCCAATACCTTTGATTTCAAGATTCGTTGTTTTCGATGCGCGTTCCTGAAGAAGGTACTAAGGATGCGAAATAATTCTCATTAGAACACATATGGGAAGTTGCTCTGGAAGCTACTATAAATTCATTCTTTTTAATGCTTCCAGCAACGAAAGAAACAGCTGAAGAGGCAAAATTTTCTTCATTTGAATGTTTAACAGCTTTACAGTTACGTTTTATGTGTCCGGATTTTCCACAAGAATGGCAAGTAATTTTCTTTCTACAATATTTCGCTGTATGCCCTTTAAAGTTGGAAATTTTGCAAAAGAATTCTTTGCGAGTCGACACAAATGCAGTATTATCATGAGCAGCCTTCGTATATACTTTTTCTTTCTTTGAATCCAAAAGAAGTGCTTCAGCATCTAATAATCTTTGTGTCACGAAATCTAAAGTCAAAACAGAATTCGGTTGGTTTTCTAAAGCAATCTTAACATTTTCAAATTCCTGAGGCAATGACATCAAAATATAAACAATAGTATCCGTTTCATTAACTTCTGCCCCAGACAGCTTAAGATCCGAAATTAATTTATTTATTTCATCAATGTGATTTCTCATAGAAACTGTACGATCTTTCTTAATCGTTGGCAATCTCTCCCGAATTAGAATTTGATTCACTGCACGCTTTGTATCATAAGAGCGTTCTAATTTATTTCAAATTTTATGAGCTGTATTTTCATCTTGAAGTGGCGCAAGAACATTATCACTTAATAATGATAATAATAAAGCGTAAGACTTTTTTGCTTTCACGACATCGGCGGCATTGTCTGGAGCCGCTTTATTTTCCAGGAAATTTTCCAATTCCTTAGCAGCAAAAATTGCCGTTACTCTTCGTTTCCATACCGAAAAAACTTTTCCATCACCTTCAAAAAGAGGGATGCCGTAAACATCTTTTGAGGAATCCATTCTGCTCGATAAAATGTATAAAAAAGAAAGATAAAATTCACTCAAAATCCCAGCACTCAAAATCCCAGCAGAAATGAAAAACAGAAAAATAACGGCGTCAGTATGTCTCGCAGCTCATTTTAACACTTGCTAGAACCACGCTCTGCTGTTGAAATAAATAAAAGGCAGACATAAAGGCGTGGATCGAATTGAGTATATTTGATATTAACAAAAACAATTACACAAACATACTGAAAGAAAACAGAAAATTTACAGCTATTTATAGATTTTGCAAGGCCCATGTTGGGGAATTGGCGGCCGTGAAAGAAAGCTACATTAAACAACCAATCACAAGAAACATAGTTGTACAAAAAGAAATTAATAAGAATTTAATGTAATGCTATGATTATTTTCAACAGAAATAGGAAGATTGTAGATATTATGAAATAGGAGTCCAGCATGGGTTGGGTTATATCCCTACAGAACCCGACATACTTGGACATCAGCCCATTCCAAAATCCGAAATAAAAGAAAATTAATCAATATTTTAATGCTCTTATGTATAAATAGTCTAAAATTCTATTTTAAGATGAATTTTATCCTTTATATAGGATATTAATGTATACAAATTCATTCATATTCAGTCTTACAGATCTGAAGCAATTTTTAAAGAAATCCGGTAACCCGAATCCAACCGGAAAATATCAAAACGCGTTAAACGTAAGCAATTAGACTAATGTCAGACGTACGTCTTTTTTGCTTAAGTATTATCCATTCACAATGCTAATAGCATTGTGAATGGATAATACTTAAGCAAAAAAGCAGCAAAAACGACGCCCGTCTGACATGTGGTCTTAGTGTTAACCCGAGTTCTATGCGTACAGTAAATAAATAAATACATAAATAGCGTCCTACCGACACGAACTTAATCCTGGGCGAATTTTGTTTTATATGACGCAAACCCGAAATATCCATTTAAAGTCAACACGCAAATCGCCTCAACAATATTTCTCTAATCCGTGGGCCAATCCGAATCCGACAAAAAAAAAAAAAAAAAAAAAAAAAAAAAAAAATTGTCGATTTTTACTCCGACACGAAAACTGCAGTCAAACAGATTTAATCCACAATGTAATGGAATTATGAAAAAATAATCTTTAATGATATCTATAACATCAGCTTTGTCTTTTATACTAGATTAATTTTAACACAATTATTCTAATTGGTAAATTAAATTTGAAAAATCAAAAAACCCGACTGCGTGAAAAGCGAACTAATTAATTTTTTCTCATCAATGTAAAACTATTTTTTATATTACTTAACTTATTTATTTATTTACTTGCGATGATGACTTTTAAGTTGTGTTTAATTGTTAGTTCCTATCTATAAACAGAGTTTTGATGAGGCCTTATGATGGTTAGAGTTGCAGTAAAGCTAGAGATCCTACCTACACAACTTACAGGTTGTGTAATATTTAAACGCAGCTTCTGACTGTAAAATAGTCAATGAAACATCGTCTTCATTTTGAAAGCCCTATAAAATGATATGCCGCTCGATATGGTGCGTAAAAATGTCTTATCGTCTCTACCGCCATTTTGTATTTTACGGCCGCCATTTTGAATTAACAAAACCTAGCCTATAACCATCGGACGGTTAAGACAAATCGATAGCGATCTCATTCATTAAAATCCATCCAGCCGTTGGGATGTTTCGAGGGTATAAAGAAATCCACATACTCAGATACACATGAAACACATAACCCTTCTTGGCAGTCGGGTAATAAATCATATCAGATGTAAATTTCTAACTGAGCAAAAAGCTGGGTGAAAAGTTCCACCAGATTCGTTCGGGATAGCTCAGACGATAGAGCATTGGCTGCTTCAGCCAAGAGGTCCCCGTTCGTATCGTGGCCAGGACGTTTGTCTTTTATGTCAAAAAATGAATATGTAATGAATCATTCATATTAAAATTTGTATCTATATTTTTTTTTACCTAGAACAATAATCAACTCTTTCTTTTGAAAAATCAGATTAACGCGAACCCGAGTAGCAAGACACAACGGAATTCGAAACAACTAGTAAACTACGACGGCTACAACAACAACAAAAAAAGAAATAGCTCCAATATCACACGACCCCAGTCATGGGTCGTTCCTGGTGCTTTGAAAACTGCTTTATCCAAGACAATGCACAACTCTATATGGGATCAATAGCACCAACTCTTTATTAAAAATATTTGTAAGGCTCGCATTAACTTTAATATTCGTGAAGCACGGTTATTGGCGGTCGCCAAACAGTGAACTCTGGCCAAGGCAGAACTATTCGAACTGGAACAGGGAGCAGTAGCTGTGGAGATCGTGGGGTGAGAGGATGGAGTGAAAATCAGTGGTGTGTCGCCATGGTTGTTTTTTTGATAACTTCGTCATCCTAATGTCTTTGTGAAATAGTGTAAAATATCCAAAAGTTAATGTTATAATATTCGTTTTGTGTGTGTGTGTGTGTGTGTTTGTCATATTAATAAACAAGTGTTCGTCAGTCCAGCAGTTCTGATTTTAGCAGTGTGTATTAGCAGTGTTTTAGCATATCAAGTATTACTTAATGAAATAAATAAGAAACCTTTTTCTAAGATTAAGAAGATATCGACGAGAAACCTTTTTAATAAAAAGGTAATAAAGAAATAGAGGAGTAAAAGTGTTACTGGCGCAGCACAGCACGATTGTTCTTACGTGGTTTTGTAATATCAAAGAGGTAAGAGTCTGGTTCGTTTTTTATGCTACCCCAAAAATAAAATTATATTATTCTGTTATGCTGTAAAATAATTAAAAATATTATTGTGTAGATTCATGAAGAACAGAATGAGTAATTTAATAAAGGTTATTAAAATTACTTATCATTGGATTGAGTATTCCTTTGAATGTGAATTTTGAAACGAAAGTATTGATTGTTGCATCTCAAATTTCATTAAATAAATAACGTGATGCAGTAATGTTAAAATAAGATAAATGTAGTGTAAAATAATGGAAATATTTCACTGATATGTGATTAAAGTTCAATTGCGATTGCGTAAAATATTATGGATTTTTTTTTCTTTCTTCTTAAATGTTTTCGAAAAACTAAACAGGTGTGAATATTTTGTTTTTCTGGTATTGCATAAGAGCAAACTAAATAAATGAGATTAATATTATAATTTGAAAGTGCTTTGAAAATACTTACATTACTTAACGTTGACGTAATAGAATTATCGAATATGTTTTGTTTTTAAAATTGGTTATTTATCACCTTCGCAATTTGAAAATGCAGGAAGATAATTAAAGTTGTGTTTATTTATGATTTCTTCATTCTACAAAGGAAAAAAAAAAGGTTGTTTTTTCATATTTTATTAGAGGTGAAATTGATATTTTGATTATTTGATTGTGCAACCAAGTTTTGTAGGTTGAAAATAGTGATTACATTTTTTTTTGTTTGTTTAAGAAAGCTCTTTCATAGATCGGAATTAGTATTTTTTTCCTTCATGCTTTATTTAAGTATCCTGAGTTTCGTAAATCGAAACTAGTGTTATGAAGGCATTCTTTTAAGAGTGTTATTATTATTTTTAAATCAAAACTAACATTATGATTTAAATTGTATTTATGAGTACGGAGTGTTGAAATAAATATTATGAGTGCATTTGTTATTTATAGACATTGAGTGTGCGTCCTAATTTGTAATTCTTTGGGTGTTCTACTATTTTAGGGTTAATGAAAGCAATCTGGTGAAAGGGAATATTGGTACATTTTAATTATTGTTGAATGCGTTTTTTTAACTCGTTAAAACGAAAGTAAGTAATTGATTTAATTAAGTGTACATATATTATTTTTTTTTTTCGTAATAATTCGGAAAGTTCATTTTGACTAGATTTAAAATACCGTTGATAGAATTATTTAATTAAATGATTGAAATAAGCATTTAAATTCCAAATGGTTCTATTGAAAAGCTATTTGAATGATTGGTTATAGTTACATTTTTTTTGTGGGAATTAATAAGTCTCTAGGTTTATTACGCTGTCTTTAATTGATTACTAGCTTTTTGAATTCGTTAGAATATTTTTTTTGTACCATGGCATTCCTGGGTAGGGGCAGGAAGGAAGATCTAATCGAGCTAGCAACAGAGCTGGGTATAGAAGCTAGCATGGATAATAAGAGGGCAGATATTAGAAAATTAATATCAGAAAATGAAAATTTCGTCGAAGATGAGGCAAAAGTATCTCTGAGTAGAATCATAGAAGAACGAATTCGGCGTCAGACAAAAGAGGAAGAAGAACGAATTCGGCGTGAGACAAAAGATGAAGAAGAACGAATTCGCAAAGAAGAAAGAGAGGATCGAATCCGAAAAGAAGAAAGAGATCACGATCTCGAACTGAAACGGTTGGAATTAAAAAGAAATAACGTAGATTTGGGTGATGGAGTTGAAAATTCAAACGAAACAAGATCTAGAGTGCAACCGATGCAGATAACTCCTAAATACGACGAAAAAGTAGACGAAATGCAACTGTATTTAGTAAACTTTGAGCGTCGGGCGGCAATGACGCGTGTACATAAATCGGAATGGGTAGCATATTTATTGGGACTGTTACCAACAGATATGGCTAATAATATAGCGCGAGAGCCTCCTGAGAGAGCAAATGACTATGATTTCGTAAAGGATATGTTATTAAAGCGTTACAAGCTAAATCCCGAAAAGTTGAGGCAATTAGTTTTCCGGCATCAAAAGGGACCAGAAGAGTCTTGGAGAAGCTACAGTCATGCATTGAACAATTATTTCAACGAATGGATAAACGAATTAAAAGTTGAAAATTTCGACCAATTAAAGAAATTATTGGTAGCGGACCAACTCAAACGCAGGGTACCAAATGACGTGAAGGAACATGTGCTGGATCAGTGGAATAAAATGATCGACCCTTTAAATGTCGCAGAAAAGGTTGATGAATATGAAAGTTTGAAAGACGGACTGAAGAAAAACACAGTACCCACTAAACTAAAAGATATTTCTCGATGGCAATTGGAAGAGAAAAATAAGTACAAATCTAAGGAAAGGTTCGAAAATACCAAAAACGGTCATTTTTTGGGAACGACTAAAAATGGCAGAAGTGACAAACAATTTGAAAAAACAAAATATCAAGGGACTTGTCAAAAGTATAGGGATTCCAGGGCGTTTAAGCCACATGTTTTACATGCGGAGATTCAACTCATTTTGCACGGGCATGTCCTAAGAATAATAGTCAGGGAACACGAAACAGAATTGAAAATGCTAAGAGTAATTTGGTCACTACAGAAGGAACTATAGAGAACAAAGAGGTATTGTCAGCTCGAATTACATTTCCGATATTATTCCCTGTTAAAGCAAATTCCGTAAAGTGTGATGAACTGAGGAAAATAGAGCTGAAATGCGGTTCTACAGTTCTCAACGGCATCTTAGACACAGGTGCTCAAATTTCAGTCATGAGGCATGACTTAGTCCCTATTAACGCTGGTGAAGGCGAGGGAACCCTAAAACTTGTGTGTGCATTTGGATCAACTGAAATAGCTCCGTTGGTAGTTTTTAAAATAAAAATAAATGATTCTCAACATAGTGATGTCGCAGTCATATGTGCAGTATCCAAAAAATTAGTAAGGGATATGCTGATATGTCCTACAGCATTTGAGGCACTAAATGAAGGTATTCAACAATGTCAACCATTGGCCTCCCTTGCTGTGCAAAAGGACCAACAGGAACCAAGCTTCAGCCTAAACGAAATAGCAAAGAATGATGAGGAAGAAGAAGCAGTTGAGATAGAACGTCCTACCACTTCCAGTGAAGAAGAGTGTTATAAAGTAAGTAGATCAGAGTTTATAAAGCTGCAGCAGGAAGACGAATCATTAGCTAATATTTGGAAGCTTGCAGAAGAACGAAGAAATAGATTCGAGTTAGAAGTTGGATTTCTTTTACACTCTGAGTGGGTGTGTGGAGAAAAAATAAACAAGTCGTATTACCCTCTGTCAAGCGTGATTTCGTATTGAAAATCGCCCATGAAATTCCACTGGCTAGACACCTTGGTGAAAAGAAAACAAAAATATTTGACACTCGTAAAGACAAAAGAAGAAATAGAAAAGCAATTGAGAAAAAAGAAATTGCTACTGACAGCAAGAGATATATAGGTGAAGTTTTACAGGCCTTTCGTAAAATAGGTCTTACAGTAATCCTGGAAAAGTGTGATTTCGGAAAAAGGGAAGTAAAATTTTTAGGGCATATAGTTGGATCAGAAAAACATGCCCCAGACCCAGAAAAGGTGGAAGCTATGAAGAAACTAGCGACGTCTACCAACAAGAAAGAATTGAGAACAGTTCTGGGGATAGCAAGAGACTATATCCCGAACTTTGCAAGTATCGTACTACCTTTAACCAACTTGACAAAACAGAGAGTTCCCAAGGAGATACCATGGGGAAAGTTAGAAGAAGAAGCCTTTCAAAGCTTGAAGGAACATTTAGTCAAAATGCCTTCTTCATATACCCCACAATTTGACAAACCTTTTCAGCTTTATACTGATCTTCTGCACTGCAGTCGGAGCGTGTTTATCCCAGCTCGATGAAAATGGAAAAGAGCATCCCATAGCTTTCTACAGTAAAAAGCTTACCAAAAGCCAGACCAGATGGTCTACTATAGAAAGAGAGGCCTACAGTGTCTTAGCTGCACTTCAGAAATTCGACACCTGGATTTTCGGATCTCAAATTGAAGTTATTTCAGATCACAATCCCCTTTGCTATCTTACCCAGGTATTGCCATTTGGGGCCAAGCTAGCTCGCTGGGCATTAGTTCTTCAAAGATATAATCTAAAAATTACCTATAGGAAAGGAATTAGGCATGGTAATGCTGATGCCCTTTCTAGATTCCCTTAAGGAAAGATATAAACTTATCGTATTATGATTGTATTATTATATATTCTGATATTTTGCGTTATGTGTAATTACGACTGTTGTTTACATTATTATTATATATATACATATTTTTCTTTCATTTAAGTGTTTAAAAAGTTTGGGCTAGCGAACAGGTTCTTTCCTTTAACAATGTATTTGTGAAACTAACTGTATTTTTCTCAGCAGCATAGTCTCTAAGGAGAACTATGTGCTCCTTAAGGAGGGACGTGTAAGGCTCGCCTTAACTTTAATATTTGCGAAGCACGGTTATTGGCTGTCGCCAAACAGTGAACTCTCGCCAAGGCAGAACTATTCGAACTGGAACAAGGAGCAGTAGCTGTGGAGATCGTGGGGTGAGAGGATGGAGTGAAAATCAGTGGTGTGTCGCCCTGATTGTTTTTTGATAACTTCGGCATCTTAATGTCTTTGTGAAATAGTGTAAAATATCCAAAAGTTAATGTTATAATATCCGTTTTGTGTGTGTGTGTGTGTGTGTGTGTTTGTCATATTAATAAACAAGTGTTCGTCAATCCAGCAGTTCTCATTTTAGCAGTGTGTATTAGCAGTGTTTTAGCATCTCAAGTATTACTTAATGAAAGTAATACTTGACTTAATGAAATAAATAAGAAACCTTTTTCTAAGGTTAAGAAGATATCGATGAGAAACCTTTTTAATAAAATGGTAATAAAGAAATAGAGGAGGGAAAGTTTTACTATATTCATGTAATATTATTATTATTTATTATTTATTTATTTATTTACATTCTGTTTTACTTTTTTTTACATGTTAGTTTATTTTTTCTCTTTTTCAGAATTGGTTCAGCCCTCCTAAGCCTGAATATAAAATCTGGGAACACAAACAATAGGGAAGGTTTAGGTTATATTTTTCCCTTGCGACTAGATTTTTTTGCTTGCTACCAGATATTTTCATATTAGTAGTGTCCTGATCATGTACAATATTCTAAAATAAAAATATGGCGTCAATACTACTTTTATTGGTTATTACTTGGGCAATATCAACAATATTTTCTTTAAATACTGCCTCAAGTAAACAATGCTCACATTTTATCAAAATGCATAGAATATTAGTCAAAAATATTTTGGTATGTTCTCAATATTTCTGTATTTTTATCATTACATTACAAATACAATAAAACCTGCTAAAATAATTCTTATCTCCAACAGTATCCCCCTTACACAGAAAATTTCTTTCATCCCTGCGAAAATACATACGGTCATATCTTCTAAGACGGAAATATGTCTGAAATACATGCTTTACTAGACCTTATATATTCCGTTTGACAGGTTTTTAAGCATTTTTAGAAGGACGGCATATATGTATCCTATTTCGGAAATTCTTATGAGATTAATCGGATAAAAAATATGAGTGCATTATTAGCCCAATACTGGTCCCCTATATAACCCATACTGGTTTCACTCGGTGGAATTCTTATTGCTTGTTATATTGTAAAGCTTTATGTATCATGAACATTTTTGAGCGACTTCATAAAAAAGAAGCTTCTTTTCTTTGGTCGTTTATGCATGCTAAAATCCATTAATGTAAGCAAACAAATTAAAATATTTGTTACACTACAACTGTAGTTCACTATGGAATGTGTTAATTTAAAAATGCATGTATATTTTTTTTTTACAGTTACACATTAAAAAAAAAAAAAAAAAAAAAAAAAAGTAATAGAGTAAGGTGCCCAAATTTCGTCCCCCAGTCACTTTTAGGCCCTAAATGTTGAAATTTTCAGTGAAAACCTACCAAATTAGGATTTTACATAGACTAACTACCTATGCACATAGAAACATAGGCAAATATCATACAAAAAAATTTAACAATGCGAAAAATTGTTTTTACAAAAGTATCTAAAAAATGCAAAAGAAAAAAAAATATGGTCCTAATTTCGTCCTCCCAAAAAATCCAATACGCTGAGGCTTAACTTATAGCTAAATCAAAATTTATTTCTAAAGAATAAGCTATTTAATTTCAATTAAAGTAAGGCACAAAGAAATGTATTAAAAATCAATGGAAGAATAACGTAACGAAACATTACCCATCCAAACATGAGGAAAAAATTGAAAAAAATGTCATGTTAAAGCATTCCTAATTTCGTCCCCGGGACGAAAATAAGAACTGCAAGGGGGAAGAAATTGGGACCACGCTACTTCCCAATATGGGGGAGCTTCCGTTACCGTAAGGTGAACTGAGCGTCTTAAATTTCACTGTTTGTTACTGTCATCATCTTAACCACGTAAGATACACGCAATGAAATAAATATTGAAGAAATAAATAATTACAGTACAGTAAATAACGTTCAACAAGCGACGCAATAAGAACTCAGGTGTTCTAAAAATAGGAAATCCGGAGTCTTTAATATATGTATGCGTCTTGGCGGACGAAACTTTCACTACTCACCCGTTATATCTTCCGTTTTCTGTGCCTTTTGTGATAAGTGGCATCACTTTCGCAGAACCGGAGAAGTAAAGGGGGACGAAATATGGTCACTTTACCCTATGTGTTTTTCTACTGCGTATCAAACGTGAGCGATGTGTCAATTGAAACTTTTATATATATATATATATATAAATAAAAGAATGACGACATATGACCAATTAAATTTGATTGTTAGAAAGAATGACTAGCATTACTGCCAAGCTAAACAGTATAAACTTTGCTAACTCTTCCAATCAAACGTTTCAAGACAAACATTGCCAAGTTTTGGAATATCGGTTGCCATTTGGACCAAAACTTCCAATCTGAGAATGAGAGCAGAAGGAATAACTCCATTCTCTAATTTATAAAAGCACTCTCCTGACAACTGTTTAAACAGAATTTTATTAATGGTAAAGGTCTGTCATAAAAACCTTTGTTCAGTAAGATACATACAGTCAAACTACCCTAACTGGAACGCAACAAGTAAGTTACGTAAAAAAACCCGTACGTAACAAAATTACGTACGTACGTATTTTTTTACTGTTACGTAAAAAAAAAATTCTTACACGAATTCTTACACGATTGCAAGCAAGTCGTAGTCCAATAAATAGTCGCCCCACCAGTGACCGAGAGGTTCTGCTCTCGAAGCTGGTAGACGGGAGGTGCTGGGTTCGAACCCAATCACGTCCGTCGGCCTAATCGTTCGGAGTTTTCGTGGTTTTCTTCGGACCGTGGATTTCCAAGCGTAAATACGGGTTAGGTTCCCTTAGAAAGACCCCCACGAAGGGCACTCCCCCCCCCTCACTGCCTGTATCCCTCGCGTGGATAATTGGCCGTCATAAACACAAACAATAAATAGTCACTTGAAATTGCTTTCTTTCTTTTTTTTCAATACAAATTATTTGTTTTTGTTATTAGCCCCCCCCCCCCTCCCATGCTATTTCTTTCTTTCAGCAAGTAAAACGTCGTCTCCAAAAAATAACTTTCCGTTGTATAAGCTATCCGTAAAACAAAACAGAAGTATTATTGTAGTGTTAAATACTCTACTGCGATTTTTTAAACTTCTAAACATCGCACATTTTATATTTTTATACCGTCTTATTGGGGAAAAAAGTACTTTTATGTGCAATCTGTTTGAAAACTGCACTCAATTTATTTTTGAGATATTAATTTTTTCGTAGTTTTTAGCTGAATTTATTTAATTTTGGCAACGCAAGTATTCCGTTTCTGTAGAAAGTAAAGGAAAAATAGTTGGAAAATAGTAAAAATAAATACGTGGTATTATGAAAAAATATAAATGAATGATTGCTAATAAAACATGGAGCTATTATAAGCTATGTTTAATATAATTATCTGTATTACAAACAAATGACAGCATAAGACTCGTTAGATAGCCGATTTCTTTCTTTTTTTTTTTTTTTCTTTTTTTTTTTGTTTGTCGAGTCTCTGGAGTGACGACATCTGTTTTTCGGACTTATGTATTATTCAGTGATAGTGACGCCATATGAATACTTTGCTGTAGATGTTGTTTAAGACTGGATCGTACATGAGGAATTCTTCAGAGAATGCGAATGACGTCATTTTATATGCAATAAAAGTGTGTGTTTAAGTCTTAAAGGTGAAATATGTTTTACATTATCTATATTTATATACATTTTTTTTTTCATCGCGGGCGACAGTAAATTCTGAAAAAAAAACAGATTTCCTGTTTTCTAGTCTTATTTTTTGTTTTATTAACGACAAAGTCAACAAGATTTTCCCTATGAACTTTTCTGTCGCCTCCTACATAAATATCGTAGCTTGCTTTTTAGCTTGCAGGCTATCAAAGCCTGAGAGCTTATGTGCCCGCCGGTTCTGTATGTACGTACGTAATGCGATAACTTTTGATAGAAATATCCGATTTGCTTCAACTTTTTTTTCTTGGTTCATTCTGATAAAGCACTTCCCTTATTAGTTTTAGGGTTCATTGATTAAGGATAAAGGGGAAAAGGGGGCTAGTCTCCACCTTAATTTAGATAAATGGGTTTTTCATGGTTTTTCCAAATTTGGATTCGATTTGCTCCAAATTTGGTATACCGGTTTATTATGTTAAGGAGGTGCCTTTATTAGATTTGGATGTTCATTAGTTCAGTATAAAAGGAGGAAAGGAGGTCTACCCCCCTCCCCTTAATTTAGATAAATGGTTTTTTCATGCAGAATCATTCGATTTGCTCCAAATTTTGTATACCGGTTTATTATGTTAAGGAGCTTCCTGATGAGATTTGGAGGTTCATTAATTAGGTATAAAGGGGGACTAGTCCCTCCCTTTAATTTAGATAAAGGGGTTTTTCATGTAGAATTATTCGATTTGCTCCAAATTTGGAATACCGGTTTATATGTTAAGAAGCTACCTTGATTAGATTTTGAGGTTCATTAGTTACATATAAAGGGAGGAAAGGGGGCGATCCCACCTTAATTTCGATAAATGGGTTTTTCATGCAAAGTTATTCGATTTGCTCCAAATTTCGTATACCGGTTTATTATGTTAAGGAGCTCCCTTGATTAGATTTGGAGGTTAATTGTTTCAGTATAAAGGGCGGTCGGGGGCTAGTCCCCCTTTAATTTAGATAAATGGGGTTTCCATGCAGAATTATTCGATTTGCTTCAAATTTGATGTACCACTTTATTCCGATATGGCTTTCTTCATTTGATTTGGAGGTTCATTGGTTAAGTATAAAAGGGGGCAAGTGCCCCCCCCCCCCCCTTAATTTAAATCAATGGGTTTTCATGCAGAATTATCTAATTTAGTTTAATTTTTTTCTAGGTTCATTCTGATAAGGAGCTTTTCTGATTAGATTCGAAGGTTCATTGGTTTAGCATAGGAAGAAATGGGGGAGCTAATACCCCGCTTAATTTAGCGAAATGGTTTTTTCATGCAGAACTATCTGATTTGCTTCAAATTTGGTATGTCAGTTTATTATGTTAAAGAGCTTCCCTGATTAGATTTGGAGGTTTTTTGGTTAAGTATAAAGGGAGGAAACGGGGGCTAATCCCTTCATTTATTTTTCGAATGGCATTATTCTTTGAAATAAGAGTATAACATACAATTAGTGTGAATAGCCTGTTAGCTCAATACCATCAGTTTAACCGGGCAATATTCTTTTTATTTATGACTATCAATTACCTGTTGCTGTTTTTTAAAATCTGTAACAATTGTGGCAACGGCTGGCCATATGTCTTACGCTTAAATTGAGCTTAAACCATTTCTAAACATCACATAATTTCAATTCTTATATGGTGGGATAAACAATCTTCTTTGAAATTAAACTTATTTCAAAATTGTAACTCAATTTAGAGAATTTGTTTGGATTTTTAGATAAATTTCAAGCATGATTTATTTTTATCTTCTCAACAATGAACGTTTCTATGACAGAATACGTAATTTGTGACAGGGAGTCAACACAGCTGGAAATTAGTTTCCCAGAGTAAATTAAAAGGAATTTCTCTTTCTTTTATCCTTTTTTTACATTAATTATCCCTAACTGGGCTGCCCTCCAAGCGTAGTTATCACGTCAACAATATCCTCAAAGTGGATTTGAATACCACTAAAGATTTTAAACAACTATTTTTGCCAATCCACATTGATTCAAATAAGCCATATGGTAATCGATTACGGAAGATTAATCATAACATGAGATTAACCGTAAAATATGACACTTTGGCGTTAAACTTAAATCAACGAAACAAGTTAGTTCAATTTTATGCGGGGTTTTCTTTATTTCTGGTTAGAAGACAAATGAGATAAAAAAAAAAAAAAAAAAAAGGAGAGAAATGTTAAAAAAAAAAAAAAAAAAAAAGTTTGCCAGTTTGGTTACTTTTTACTTTTTCACAAGATATTTATTTTTCCTTCTGATTTCAATACATTTTCAAATACTGGTAATATAATTTTTAATTCTTTTTATTATTTGTTTTTATGTTACTAAATTAAAAAAAAATAGTTTTGTCTTTTTCAGGATCATATTATTTGAGAAAAAGAACAATGTAATAAAAGGGCTGACAAATAGTGGCCAATTAATTAAGATATATTATACATTTTATGAAAAATCAATTTGACAGCAAGTAATTTTTAAATGATCGAATTGAATTGATTGAATTGATTTTATCGTATTTTTTGAATAATTGAAAAGTGCCTTGTTATATATATATATTTTTTTTTTACTTTTTATCTAAAAATCCTTATTTCCCTCCCCCCCTAACTTTGTGAATCTCTTCAGTCAAAAAAATGTTCTAAAAGTCTAATAACTATTTGAATTTAAAGTAGTGAATTTTAATATATTTTCATAAAAAGAGAAAATGCAAATCTCAAGCAATGCGTAAAAGGGATCTTTAAGAAAATTGTTTCTGGAGGTTTTTATTAACTCAAAAGAGCTTGAATAGGTTCCCCTAAATAGAAGAAAATTAAATGCCTGCTATAAAATTTGATATTCTAACGAGAGAAATAGTGAAAGGAAAAGAAATATATTTTAAGGAGCTGAAATTAAATTTTTATCCATTTTAATATTTTTTTAACGTTAAAGACGCTTAATATTTAAAACTTATGTGTAATGCTTTGTGTAATGGAACATAAAATATATACCACGATTTCTCTTTTTATATCTGAACAGTTAATGCCAGCTGATATTTGGAAAAATAAACTGTAAAATTTTCTCTTCGAAAATACATGCATTGTTGGCTGAATAATGATAGAACGCTGCACAAAAGATTAGAACCGTAAAAATAAGTTAATCGTACTCATTTCTACATACTGCAAATTAAAATTTAAAAATGTTTTTTAAGAACTGAGTTATATTATCTTAACAATAATTATAAGATAATAGAAATTTCTATAATAAATTTTCATATAATTGAATTTTAACTATTGAAATATCATCATCTCGAATAATGGTGTACCTTTTATGTAATCTTTACACTTTGAAAATTTTTTATACATCCATTCAATTATAAGTTAATTTCTTGTGAACATGAAAATAGTCTATTATAAAAGAAGTCTATTATATTTTTCTAAAGCATTATCGTTATCGCACCTCTTTTATCCCAATCACCAGTGAAATAAAAATTGGATGTATTGTTACAAAATTATTCGATAAAATTTTCACCTTTCTTTATTGTACAGTTTAAATAATTTTACAATCTCTAAATCTTAACAAGTGGGTAAGTTTGATAACAGATTGCACAGAGAGTTTCGTTTAACATTCCTTTCAAGTCATTTTATCCTTTTGAAAAATCTATTAGTTCCATATTTCGCAACCAGGGGCCGAACTCTATTCTAAGCAAACCTCTAATGAACGAAGCTTCGTTTTACAAACTATCCGTAGATATATTAGTCGAGGGGATCCGGACCATAGTACCCGAGATAGCTAGGCTCCCCCTGGCGGTAAAAATTAGAACTAAAATGTGTATGTCTATGGTATATAATATGAAAGAGTTGTCAAAGGAGTGTTAGAGTGGGCGGCGGCGACACAAATGAATACGTCATCCAGTTACGGGATGAAATCATGATGCAGGACAAGATTTTTAGGAGTAGATTAAGGAATGACTGCTCTGCCTTGACATTTCTTGGTACGATAGGAGCAGCAGCGGGCGCCAACTCGTCATTTTGGCGCCACTATCACGTCCTCGAGTTATGAGATGAAACCCGTGCCGAATTAAAGGTAAAAAAAGTCTTTTAAGAATATTTTGGTCTGTCTGCGCACATTCTGGTAGAAACTCCCGGCAGACTAAAATCTATAACAAAAAATTACGTCATAATGTACAATTGAAACCCTATAAACATAATATTTTACATTACATTGCCATACATACAACTTTGAATTGAGTTTCAAGATGAATTACGGGTTTAGGAAAAGCCTATTAACAGTACGTGAGAAAGTGACTGATTCGGCATAACTTGGTACAAAACAAGAAGAACGGGGCGCCAAATCTCTATTTTGACAGTACTATTACGTCATCGAGTTACGGCTTGAAATTTTAGTACATTAAATATACCGATTAGTATAATACGAATATTTCAGTCTACCTCATCATATCTTGGTAAGAGATGAGTAGAACGGGACGCCAATTCTTAATTTTGGCGGTGTAATCACGTCATTGATTTACGGCTTGGAAATTTGGCACATTAAAGTTAAATATCAGTACAATAAGAATATTTCAGTCTGCCTCATCATATCTTGGTACGAGAAGGCAGACTAGTCATTCCATAATCTACTCCTAATAATCTTGTCCTGAATGAAGATTTCATGTCGTAACTCGAGACGTGATTATACAGCCAAAATTGGCGCCCCGCTCTGCTCTTCTCGTACCAAGGTATGACGAGAAAGACTGAAATATTCTTATTGTACTGATATTTACCTTTAATGTGCCAAATTTTCAAGTCGTAACTCGATGACATGATTATACGACCAAAACTAAGAATTGGCGCCCCGTTCTGCTCATCACCTACCAAGATATGACAAGCCAGACTGAAATATTCGTATTGTACTAATCGGTATGTTTAATGTGCCAAAATTTCAAGCCGTAACTCGATGATGTAATAGTACTGTCAAAATAAAGATTTGGCGCTCCGTTCTTCTCGCTTTGTACCAAGTTATGCCCAATCAGTCACTTTGTCACGTAATGTTAATAGGCTTTTCCTAAACCCGTAATTCATGAAATTCAATTCAAAGTATGGGAATGTAATGTAAAATATTATGTTTATAGAGTTTGAATTGTACATTTCGACGTATTTTTTTTTTATTTTTTTTTATAGATTTTAGTCTGACGGGGATTTCTACCAAGATATGCGGAGATAGACCAAAATAATCTTAAAAGACTTAATTTTACCTTTAATTCATTACCGGTTTCATC
This sequence comes from Maratus speciosus, assembly GCA_963932465.1. Lineage (NCBI taxonomy): Eukaryota > Metazoa > Arthropoda > Arachnida > Araneae > Salticidae > Maratus > Maratus speciosus. Next base: position 332,161,613 of record OZ010786.1, read on the forward strand.
CCGTAACTCGATGACGTGATAGTGACGCCAAAATGACGAGTTGGCGCCCGCTGCTGCTCATAGCGTACCAAGAAATGTCGAGGCAGACCACTCATTCCTTAATCTACTCCTAAAAATCTTGTCCTGCATCATGATTTCATCCCGTAACTCGATGACGTAGTCATATGTGTCGCCGCCGCCCGGTCTATGTCGGCAAAAGTTAGAAAAGTGCACCCCGGGTGAAAAGGCTGGAGGTTAGAAAAATTGCTAAAAATAAAGAAGTTAGATCCTGGTCGGTGTAAATAATATAAGACTTTTTGAAAATTTTATGATTTTTCGTGTGATCGCAAGTGTTCTGCTATAAGTATGCAAAATGTAACATCTCCAACTTAATTAGGGGCTGAGTGAGAAAAATTGCTTAAAATACACAAGTTAGAGCCCAGAAGGGTAAATACAAGATTTTTTCAACATTTTATGATTTGTCGTTCGATGTGAGGTGTTTAGCTATAAGAATCTAAAATTTCAAGTCTCCAACGTATATAGTTTCTGAGAACGGTCTCTGTTATAGACAGGCATAGTCCAATCAAATAAGCCCGTTTTGGGGCAGTGTGCCACAATAAATGCTACAGAGATGAAAATTGGTACAGTTGCTCATTGATACCTGATAATGACTAGGTAGAAAGTCCTTATCTATAGGAAGTGAGCGGAAGGAGGAAGGAGCAAAAATAAGTCCCCCACCCCCCTCTTTTTTAGTCTTTTGAAAATATCTCAGAAACTATGGATTTTCTTAAAAAAATTACTCCAGCATGAATTAAAGAGCATACAATTCTCTAAAAATGATTTGTATACGCAGTGGAACCTCGGTTATCCGTCAGTCACGGCGCCGGAGCCTTTAGTTCAATCGAATAAGCCTGCTTTGGTGCAGTTTTCCATAATGCTATAGAGATTTAAAAAAAAAAAAAAAAAAAAAAAAAAAAAAAAGGTACTTTTGTTCATTGATAGCTACTATTGACTAGGTAAAAAGTCTTGACGGATAGGAAGTGGGCGGGGGGAGTGAGGGGCAAAAATAGGTCCCCCTCTCTTTTTTTAGTTTTCTGAAAATATCTCAGAAACTGTAGGTTTTCTTTAAAAAATTACTCCAGCATAAATTAAAGAGCATAACTTTCTCTACAAAAGACTCAAAATTCATTTACTCAATGTGTAGCGAAATTTATTAAATATTGTTACTGAAAAAGAAAACAAAAAACAACTTAACTCCTGAGTACTTATAAACGTGATCAATCGACTTATGAGTTGGAAATAATCCCGTGAGAGTCAATGTTTACGATCAGCGATAAGAGAAACTTAACTACAATAGCACGTGATTTTTGTATTGCAGGTGGCCTTACCGAGGGGTCGGGGATTCTAATTCCACGCTCTTTGTTTTTGTATCTGGTATCCTTTCGTTCATTCAGTTACTTTCTATAACCCAGTACGCGGACGTGGATGTGTATTCATAGTAGTTCGCATTTATAATAGTTAACATCGAGTTTATAGTACATAACAACTTTTACGCTCATCATGTAAACGGATAAGAGTTTCATTTGTGATACTGATGTACAGTCGTGGAAAAAAAAAAGTAAACACCCCCTACTAACTCCTCAACAAATCATCATAGAAGAAAGTGACTGGTACCGAACGATTGGAAATAAAGTCTACTTTTAAATGATGTATATAAAATTTTCTTAGGGGGTCATCTACATATTAAAACGAATCCAAACTTCATTTTTTTCAATGGCAATACCCAATTTTAACGAGATATTTCAAATCTTCGGTTCAAACTATGCCCAGACACCAAATTTCAAGTCATTTGAATGATAAGTTTTTGAATTATAAACATTCAAAATTGAGTGCTTCTAATGTTAAATTATATTTTCATATTTTTATTTATATCTCCCGAAATTATGCTCCTAATGTGCTAATTTTTTTTGTGGTAATAATACTAATATACCCAAACATAAATAAGCTGAATTTGCAATTTTTATAATTTTATGACATAAATTATGAATTATGAAATTAATATTCAAAAAAATTATGAATTACAACCTACAATTTTTTTGATGGATTTAGATTTATTAAGTCCTGCTTTATGGAAATTCAAAAATTTCACATTTTTCTTCCAAGTAGTTTTCAAATTATGCTTAAAAAACGGCAAAATGATGGTTTAAGGGGCCGTCTATGATGGAAGTGAGTAGACATTTTGAAATTTATTCTGCCGTACTGTAATCTAACACGCTTCATTGACTCCTTGAGTGGAGCTGAAGGTGCCTTGATCATGGAAGCGGCTCTCTCGGTTAACAATCCAGTACGGAACTTCAATTTGGATACAGCCCTTAAAATACGCTCGTTTTAAAATAATTAATTTCTCGGAAACTTATGGTACGATTTGCATAAAAATTCGTTTTTAGGCTAATTGAAGGGTGTAGAGTTCATTTATGCTGTCAGAATTGGGTACTGCTATTGAAAAAAACAAAGTTATGGTTCGTTTTAATATGTAGGTGGCCCCCTAAGCAAATTTTATATACATCATTTAAAAGTAGACTTTATTTCCAATCGTTCGGTACCAGTAACGTTCTTCTACGATAATTTGTTGAGGAGTTATAGGGGGTGTTTACTTTTTTTCCACGACTGTACATATGTTTATGAGTCAAGCGGTGGTGTAGTACGAGAGGGTGAAAAAGGGATCGAAAGTTTAAATAAAGCAAGTATTCAAAGACAGGACCAAATATTTCAGCACTTGGAAAATATTACATTTCTGAAAGAACACACTGCATGCCGTAAAAATTACACCAGACCTGATAGCATTAATGCAGCATTAAAAATGCTCAGAAATGAGTCTGCACCATCAATCAGTGGACAACCGGCTACTCTGCGGTCATCAGCACCCAAGTTTGATTTCAAAAATAGATGCTTCCTTTGTACTGATTTAATTGATGAACATTTCAAAGTAAAAGAAAAAAGAAACCAATTCCTTTGCGAAGAATATTTTATGAGGTGCGAGTCTTAAAAACAAACGGTCCAACCATGACGCAAAGAGTCCTTGAAACCGCTATAATGAGAAATGATCAGTGGGGAGAAGGAGTTAAAATTCGCCTTAGTAATGTAGTTGATTTAATTGCTGCTGACGGAATTTACCATCATTATTGTTTACCGAAATTTTATATCATTTCAAGTGAAGGTAAATGAGGACGGCCAGAAACAGATTATGTTTTTGAACCCATGGAAGAAATTTGATCATTTCTTGAAAATAATGATGATTGCCAACATACCTTGTCTGATTTGCTTTCCGTAGTAACTGTGCCTGTCCCAGGTGAACGGACAGTGAAAGCTAAACTAAAACAGAGATATGGAGAGAGTATCATCATAAATAAAACTCCAAGAAATATTCCTTCCGTTTGTTTATTGACACTGGAATGAAAAAGCTATCAAATGGATGGTACGAAAACAACAACAAAAAAAAAACTGTGATGATGAACGATTAAGAATTGTGCAAACTACAGCAGCAATCATTAGAGAAGATATCCAGTCAAAAGTAAATGATTCTACGATCTATCCTCCAAGTAATGACTTTTTCAAGGATGCCAAGAGTGGTATTCCTAAACCTCTCAGCTGTTTTCTGGAGCATATGCTCATGAAGAGGGAAAGCCAGCAGAACGATGTTGCTCGACAAAGAAAATGCATTAGAACAGGCAATGCCATATATCAGCAGTGCGTTCAATGTCTTTTGTTTCCCCAATATTGACTGGCCTTGGTGTGCTCTTGTACGGAAAGTATGGCCACAAGAACTTAGTCGATCTCATTTCGAATTTGGGGTATTGCTCGTTGTCCTATTAGGAATCCTGACTGCTTGACATGTCTGCCATTCAACATGGTCAACCAGATTTACGAGAATGTTTTGTCAGTTTGTTTACGATAACGTTGATTTTAATGTTTCCACGCTGGATGGAATCAACACATTTCACTCCATGATTGGCATAAATTGTGTAACTACAACACATATTGAAAGTGGATCGCCAATCATGAAATTAACTAAAATGCCTACTGCTGAGGCTGTTGAGCAGTTGGGGGTTATTCCATTGAAGCCGTTTCGATTCACAGGCATAGCTTTTAAAAATGTGAAAATGAAGGATCTGGGAGTATTAGTAGAACACATACGCAAAATTGCTAATGTGTTCAATAACAGGGAATCCGACCATGATGCTGTTGCAGAAGCAGGAAACCAACGTTTTTTGAGATTGTATGGAGCACCCTCTACAGCTACTCTCTTAATAATTTCCGATACCAATCCTTCGCAAAATCTGTATCGAATGTTAAACTTGACATTTCATCCCTCCCATCGACAGAAGGGGCGGCCAGACGACATTCTTTCTGGGTGTACTACCAGGTACAACTGTGGCTTGACCAGGAACAAATAGCCGAACTCTGGGGGGTTAGGAACAGAGACAGAATCGTCATATTCCCATAACAACCAAGGATTAGATTGCACCTGAGGCTGTCTTAAATACCTTCTGCAAATTGGGTGTGGAGCTAAGTGTGGACGCAGGAAAGCAGCCATTAATTGCACAATCATCTGCAACATTTGCCATGGTGACTATCTGAATGATACACCCAAATATGTAGATCAACATCATGAGGAAAAAGATTGAGGAGGAGATTATGGATTCAATCCTGCTGAGAACACCTTCTAATGTACCTCCACTTCAGCTGATGATGATGTATCAAAGAAAAAAACGAACATTACGACTAAGTAAGTAATATATGCTTAATGATAAATTAGTAGTTCTCATTGTACTCTATTGTGTTTTGTATCACTAACACAGCTTCGCATGACCTAAACAGTTTCTTAATGATAAATATTTGTCTTCAGGATCAAGGGAAGATGAAAAGGACAAGGAAGAAGATGAGGGGATGATTTCCTTTTTTTAAAACACGTCATGTAATATGTCACCGGATAGGGCTAGGCACAAGCATCACGCAAATGTTACTTTACCAGCATTTTTCATCTCTACTAAGTTTTTCGTGCTTAATTAAGGTTTATTAATTAATGTTTACAAGAATTGAAGTATCTCCTAATCTATTGAGTTTTATGGCTTGCCTTCCCTATTCGTAGGTTTCTGGGCACGCTGAGTCGATTGGTACGCCCATTTTTTCAAAATTTTAATTAGGGGGGGGAGTTAGTAGGGGGGAGGGGGGTCAATTTCTAGCTCTTTCATAAACATGCCTTGTAATATGTCGCCGGATAGGGTTTGACGCAAGCATCACGAAAATGTTACTTTAATCAGCGTTCATCATCTCTACTAAGTTTTACGTGCTTAATTAAGGTTTATTAATTAATGATTACAAGAATCGAAGTATCTCCTAAACTATTGAGTATTTTGGCTTGCCTTCCCTATTCGTAGGTTTCTGGGCACGCTGAGTCGATTGGTACGCCCATTTTTTCAAAATTTTAATTAGGGGGGGGAGTTAGTAGGGGGGAGGGGGGTCAATTTCTAGTTCTTTCATAAACATGCCTTGTAATATGTCGCCGGATAGGGTTTGACGCAAGCATCACGAAAATGTTACTTTTATCAGCGTTCATCATCTCTACTAAGTTTTACGTGCTTAATTAAGGTTTATTAATTAATGTTTACAAGAATCGAAGTTTCTCCTAAACTATTGAGTCCTTTGGCTTGCCTTCCCTATTCGTAGGTATCTGGGCACGCTGAGTCGATTGGTACGCCCAGTTTTTCAAAATTTTAATTAGGGGGGGAGTTAGTAGGGGGGAGGGGGGTCAATTCCTTTTCTTTTTCTTAATCATGCCTTGTAATATGTCGCCGGATAGGGTTCGGCGTGGGCAGCTCAATTCAGCTCCAGCTTCAGTTATCAGTCTCGATTTAATTCCTTAGCCCCATTTCGCCATCATTTTGACCACTCCATTCTTTTCACCCTCGGCTCCACGTGACAGCCATTCCCCTCTTGCAGAGGCCTCTTTCCCCCTCCCCTTTTTCAGTTTAGTAGCTTTAGGTTTTCGCAGCTTATAGGTGCCGGGTGTCAGTCCGGTGGCGCTGGGCTAGGGGTTCGATTCCCAGTCTATTCAGAAGTACATCAACACAGGCACATAGGTAACCACCCAGCAACACTACACTTTTACACTATCACAGTTTTACATCACTCCACGCGGATTGCTACTAAGGCTTAGTAATCCCCACCATGCCCAGTAAACGAGGGAAAAGGAATGACAACAATAGATACTACGAGTCACCGTACGGTGATGGTAGGTACAACGAGTCACCATACGGTAATGGTAGGCACAACAACAGCAACAGACCTCCGAGAGAGAGTTGGTTCCAAAGGGCACAGAGAGAAGACGCAGAAAGAATAAGAGAAAGAGATAGGAAGAGGCGACAAGAAGAAGAAGAAGAGAGAAGAAGGGAGCAGGAAAAAGCACAAGAACAGGAAGAGGAAAGAAGATTGGAGAGAGAAAGAATCCAAGAACAGGAAGAAGCAAGAAGAAAACAGAAGAAGCAGGAGGCAGAAGGAAGAGAATTAGCAAGCAAACAGTCAACAAAGACGAAAAACTGGGACAAGCAATCGCACCCAAAGGAAACAAGAAAAGAAGAAACAGACAGTGGAAGCGAGGAAAGCACCACAGAAGACGACAGCGAAGTGGAATACAGCACCAACCCAGTCAGCGGCACTGACACAGAACCGGATAGTGACTACCTAGCCTTCGACGAAAGTCTAGGCCTGACGGAAGAAGAGAAACAATATCATAGGGATCAGGATCACGCATTATGGGAGGTCCAAAGAGATGAAAAGCGGAAACGTAGGAAGGAACAGAAGAAACTAAGGAACGAAAAGGTGAGACTATGGCGAGCGGAGCAGAAGAGTAAGGAAGCAAGTAAGCAAGTAAAAGGCGCAGGAAGAGAGACAGCCGAGATAAACAAGGAAAAAGGAGAAGGAAAAAGTGAAGAACCAGAACAGGAAGTCAAAGAAGCAAAGGAAAAAAACGAAAAGAGAAAGGAAGTAGGGATGAGAAAACCTATAGATGAAAACCCACCGATAACTACAGAAGAATCGGAAAGCCCAAAGAGCAAGGTGGACGAAGAACACGAAGACAAGAACAAAAGCTCAGGAAAAAGTGAAGAAGAGAAACAAAAGGACAAGGAAGAATTACAAGCCCTGAAAACACAGGTTTTTCAGTTCATGGACGAACAGGAAGAAGTAATAAGAAGCAAAGCCGCAGAAAAAGCAATTTCAACGCTGAGGCTACTGAGAAGAATTCAACAAGACAGCGGAAGATTAGCAAAGACAACCAAACGAGAACTTGACGACTGCGCAGAAATACTTATGAATCAGATAATGGAAATGGAGCTGCAATATCAGATAGCCAAAGTACAGATATCAACCATGGAAAATAATCAGCTGGGACCAAGAATGAGCACAGAAGAAGGAGGCAGAATGACCAGGGAGGAGGTAGCCACCGGGACCCAAACCAGGCCCAGCAGGGACTACGCGGAAGCGGTCAAGGTGGCTAAATCAACCCTGATTATCCAAACAAAGAGCGAAGCGAACAAAGAAGAGTTGGAGAAGAAGATATTCGAAGTAACAACAGAATTGCACAGTGGAGTGAAGAAAGTAAGAAGAGTTAACAAAGGGCTCAAGATGTTTTGCGACAATGAGGATCAAGCAAGGAAAATAACAGAGAAAATCAAAAGTAACGAAGAAGTTAGTAACGAAGTCCAAGTCATAACAGCGAAGATAAAGAAGAAGAGTGTCATAATATTCAAAATCCCAAGATATGTACAAGAAGATATAATAAAGGAGAGACTGATGACGATGCTAAAACTGGACGGGCATGGCGGAAGCGAAGCAGTCACTCTGGCTAGGCAGGTGGGATCCCAGAGCGGGTGGAAGAACCAACAGGTCCTACTCCCCGAGGCCTTGGCAGACCGACTGCTGAGAGCAGGCTCGGTGTGCCTGGGACTCAAGGAATGCCCAATTCGGGCATACATCAGTGTAACGAGATGTCACAGATGCCTAGAATACGATCATCTAGCGGCAAACTGTGACAGGGCCCAGCGGTGCTCGATCTGCGCGGGATCGCATCTGTACACGGAGTGCAAGAGCAAAAATCGAAGATGCCACGCATGTTCCAGTTACAATGCAGCAAACAAGGGCTACGCAGTCTCCTACAAGAATACCAACCATCAGGCAAACTCACCGGACTGCACGATCTACCAGACTCTCTTTCGGATCAGGCAGTTGCAATCAGATAAGGGCATGGCACTCGCGTCAGGGCAGGACGTCATTTCAGGAAGGGTGAGGATCACAAGCATCAGAGGGTGGAAAGGGTATCTTGGATACCTAACCACGACCACTCACAGAGGACAAACAAAACCAGCTCATGGCAGACAGTTAGACGCAGATAGCAACACGGCGCTCCAGGAGCACCACCAGGGTACACACTCAACCTTCCACTCTTAACACCACACACACAGAACAACAGCACATAACAAGAAAGCAACAACACCCAGTCAATGGACCCAAGAACTTTAAGTAAGAAACAGTATTTAATGTATTATATGTTTTATGTATTTTTATGTTTATATTAAAAAAAAAAAAAAAAAAAAAAAAAAGGGGGGGGCTTAGGTTTCCTAATGCCACATAAAAATTATAAAATGCACAATTTGTCTTCGTCCTATGAGTGTGTTCGGTAGCCGTGTAGCAACAGCTGGCCACGGCCCTCAACAGGAGCCCCGCATCAGACGAAATGCAACCACTTTACCGGCCGAGCAAGCTACACACAATGGCAAATCAAGAAGCGGCACCCGCCTCCGGCACATCTCCGTCCGTCCGTGTGTTGTCAAGTGCACAAAAGATAAAAAAGAATAACAAGGTAAGTACAAACCCAGTTTTCAGCTAACCAATCTCAGCGACAAGCAAGCCATTTCCCAGCAGCAAGATTTCCAATCTAGTTAAATTTTGGCCTAGGGCGCTCTAGCATCCCCCTTCCAAATCTAACTTTTAAGCATATTTGCTATCAGCTCAGTTCCCCCTGCGTTACCGGGGGAGGCAACCCCCACACTTCTATCCCTTTTCGCCTTCAAGCGTGAAGAGGGTGCAGGGAAGGGAATCTGGTCCTATAGCAGCGAAAGCCACGCGCCGGTACTGCGGACACCGGGCAAGCATCCGTACCAAGCAGCCTCGAAAGAGGTTTGTGAGGTGGGGTGGGCTAAGGACGGAGACACGGAATGGCACCCTCGCAACGCCTATTCTCCAACCATCTGTAAAATTTAAACCTCTCCCATCCTTCTCTTCTTCTAGGCCGGTCACACGTGGCGCAAGCCAGGGGCGTGAGCTAGAAGGGACTCAACGACCGGTCGCCCGGAAAGAAATTCTCTCCAGGGGACACGTGTGCGGGCAAGCACTACTATCTTTCTACTAGCAGCGGTGGACAGCGATCAGCCAGGGACGGGGGTATGAAATGAAACCCGGCCTGCTACCCTTCTGGGCAGGGTCCACAGCCGCATCTTTCCCTACCCATCTATTGCAATATTATCTAGAGCATCCGCTGGTAACGCAGTCTTTCTTTCGGCTCCCCTTCTAATGGTAATCTTTTATTTTTATTTTTATTTTTATTTATTTTTTTTTTCCCAGTTAATTCCGCTTAAGAGGCCCTAGACCAGGTTAGCAATCCTATTTTCCCTGTAAGGAGGCAAGTTTTTCGCAGAACTCAAGCATCGCGAACCACGGGCTCTATGTTCCTAAGTGAGAGTTAGACAATATACCACAGTGTGAGAGGCTGTGGGTTCGAGCCCGGGTCACGACAGAATCCCTCATATAAGTGCCTGGCCCCCACTAAGTATTTTTAAATAAGTTTCACCATGTCCTCATCTCAGTTTCGCGCAGTTATAAGCTAAGCTAAGGCCAGCCACTCCCAGCATTTAGTAAATCGGAGGGTATTAACGACATTGGTCTCCCTAGTCAAGGGAATGGCCCACTATTCAGCACATTTTTTATCAGTCCCCATAGATTTGCATCAGGTTTTAATCTTAGGAATCAGCACCTTTCAGATTAGCCACCCTCGGTTTCCGGATCTTAAAGATTATCTAGAACTCATTAAAGTTTTAAAATGTATGAATGAATAATGTATGTCTAACAATAGTTTCTCTTACAGGTTCCCCCTCGGCCCCCCTGGATGAGTGGCTCGCCGCACATCCGGGGGAGCCTCAAGTCCCCCCTTTTTTTATGGTTTTTTTTTATTATTAATTTCTTTTGACAGTTCGCCTCTTTATTAGGTGCAATTGGACATTGTCCGCACGAGCTACCGGACCCGCTCCAAAGGACAGCCTACGGAGCCAGTTTTTCCCCGGTGGGGTACGGTAGAAAGGCGAAATCCCGTCTCCCTCAGCAGCGTTTCGTCTGCCTTGCATTTAGGCCCAAAATTTTCCCTTCTCTGGCAGCCCCTAGCATCTCGGCATGTTTTTAACCTAGTTCTTCTAATTACAGTTCTCAATCAGTGTTTTCCTCAAGTAGAGCATTTTTACGTCGTGTATCTTCCCTCAAAATTCCCCCCCCCCTGCTAGTTAGCTGCCAACATTTAGACACAAAAATTTTCCAGCCCTATTCCGCTTCGCACGACGAGTAAGTGGTGTGCGGCGCCAAATAAAGATTTACATAGAGCACTCCTCAAACTAGAAACAACGGCTTAGCTCAAACAGTCGGCCCACGTACTTGTCGGGATCTCCGCTGGTGGGTGGACGCCTGCGGCGATCTGGCGCCTGTACTTCTACAGCGCCCCGCTGATCCAGAAAAACAAACCCGTAAACCTGGGTCCTCAAGCCCGGGAGGGAGGGTCTGGTCAGTGGTCTCTGAGGGGATGATTATGAATCCTTACGACCCATGTACTTCCGCTGATGATCACGTGGAAGGAAAAAATAAGCCAGAATAATAAAGACTTCTTTTAAAGACTTATCTACCTCATAATTATATAATATCTACTTAATTATAAATTAGTATGTATCTGCTTTTAGTTTTCTCCGTATATTATACTCGCAGTTATAATGTTTCACATTAATAAACACTTAATGGTGAATATTTATTTTTCATTTACTAATTACCTGCCATTATCTCGTGCAGTATTAACCCTCCGACTGTCTTGGAAAAGGGCAAAATCGTAATGTTGTTTTCTCTGCATTTTGTTAAAATGCTAAAAAAAAATGATTCTTTGAATATTTTATAAAAAAAACTTAATAACGAATATGAATGCAATCCTTGGAAGTATTAATCATTGTTCAACGCATTAAAAATACATTAAATCAATAGAATTATATTACTTCAAATATTGCTTGTATTGCAGTGAAACCTGAAGCTCAGTGAACGTATTAACACGGGCTTGTCAGTGAGGGGGTTAAAGTATTGGAGTGTTTTCTGTTTTATTATATTTATTTTTTGTGACAATATTTTATAAATTTGAATAGAAATTAAATAAATTTGAAAAGAAAGTGATTTATTTTTGTGAAAAATCCAACAAGGTTCCGTTCCCGTGAATGACGGATAACCGAGGTTCCATTTTGTATACCTGTCATTTGTACAGAATATATGCTCTTTAATTTATTCCAGAGCAATTTTTTCATGAAAACCCGCTCTTTCTGAGATATTTAAAAAAAAATAGTGGGGTGGGGGGCATATTTTTCCTCTCCCTCCCTTCGCTCACTTCCTATCCATCAGGACTTTTTATCTAGTGATTAACAGCTATCAATGAACAACTGTGCCAAATTTTATCAATGTAGCATCTATTATGGCAGACTTTCCTAATTTGGCTGAACAAAATCCTTCAAGGTTCCGGTCCCGTGAATGACGGGTAACTGAGGTTCCAATTTGTAGAGAATTTATGCTCTTTAATTTATCACAGAGCAATTTTTTCATGAAAATCCACAGTTTCTGAGATATTAAAAAAAAAAAAAAAAAAAAAAAAGTGGAGTTGCAAAATACGCGCCCCGCTCACTTCCTATCCATCATGACTTTTTATCTAGTGATTAGTAGGTATCAATGAATAACTGTACCAATTTTTATCTCTGTAGCATTTATTTCAGCAAACTTTCCTAATTTGACTGGACTAACAGAGAAGTGAGACGAATAAGGTTTCGTCAAATGAACGAAACCCTAAAAACCTCACTTCTAAAGATACTTGTTTGTTATCTGTATCGCGTACCAAAATTAATTCTGATTTGTGCGCGGATTGCAGCAGTTTTTCAAAGATTCATTCGAATGAAGTTTCGTACGAAGTGAAAGCCATCAAATTTCTGTTTTGATAGACAGCATATTATATTATAATATATAGATTAATAAGAAATGTTTCATGTGAAATTTTATATCTTCAAAATTATTTGACTTAAAAACACATCCTTTGATTCTAGAATGGAAGTACACATTTTCAGATTAAACGTAGGCATAGTGTACTTTATGCGTGCAAAAACTCATTCCAGTTCTTTTTTAGCTTGTACATAAGAATTTCCATTTTATTAAAGATTTTCTCTGTTGAAATTACGTAAAACTGAAGTTCATCAACGTTCAGTTTTGTGTTACAGAAATGTTAATAAACTTAAGTCGTAAAGAGATTCTGATTTATATCAAAGCAACACAGTATACAGTTTTTGCGGAACAAAATATCCCACATATATACATTAAAATCAAATAATAATATCAAACATCAATAAAGCCTTCTTAATGATCATCAATTGTCTACTTGTTTTATATCGTAGTTCATGTAGAAATATACAGATTTACATTGATATAAAATTATATATACATAAAATTTCTGAGGTCTTTCCTCTAGAAGTATATGTAAGATGTGTAAAATTATTTTTGTCACAAATTTTTTTAATAAAAATAAAAATTTATATTGTAATTCTTAATTGATAAATATTAGTCAAGTTATACATCAGCGATTTACTTAATAAATATCACAAAATTCACATCCAGTCACGAGACATTTAAACCTTACTTTCGAAACTCTTCGAAAAATCTTCTTCGTCTTTCTCAAAATCTGTTACTAAATATAAAGCCATCTTGACAAATTGCTTCTCCCTGTGAGGCACCATGTGACTTTTAGGTAACTTTGAATTAAGCGGAGCTATTAAGATCTCAAAATCGGAATAAATAAATACGTAGAGGTAATTCTTCCTTCGGGCTATTGGGTGTTCCCATTCTCTGATAATGCATTATTATCTCTTAAGATTGTGGTGATTTTATAGAGATTAATCAACAAATACTTGACAATTGATTTCTTATTAGCAATGTTTTTAGGTAAGTATCTTTAAAATAAAAAAAATGAATATTTTTTCAGAGATTAATACTTCATTAATATCTCCTATTCATTATTATTATTATTTATTTATTTAAAATAAGTATAAAATGTATTTGTAATATTTTGTTAGCCAGACGATAGTGTTATGCATACGAATGTATATACATACACTAAATATATATACAGTACAGCCCCGATTATCCACGGAATTGGGTGGTAAGGGCACCGCGAATAACAAAAATCGCCGATAACCCGAAAAAGACTGAAACTGGGGTGCAAACACGAAAAGAAAGAAATTCAACATAAAAACTATCTTTTAATGTACAAAAAACATAACAAAACGTTTAAAATATATATGCACAGTACATCAGAAACCTTTGCTTTAAGTCTAAATCGCTGAAATAAAGAACAGTAAACAAGAAACAATACCATACATACTGTACAAAAAAAGCTGAGTTACAACTTTAAAAAAAAATCTGTCATTTGTTTTTGCTTTGGAAACACCTTTTCTTTATTCTAAATTGTAAACTATTGTTTCTCTTTTAGTATGGAATAATTTTTATCTCAAAAATGAAGCTATTCTTGATATGCCCTCCTGGAATTTATCATAATAGTCTTATTTAATTCTTTAATGCATTAATTGCTATGTTTACGTTTTGTTAATAAAATCAAGAAAAGACATCAAGACTTTATATCTGATATTTCAAACATGGCAACCAAATTCAGAAATATTCTTCTATTACTTTCAAATACATGAATTATTCTGTTTATATTTATTAGTAGGGCTTATTGTATTTTCCTTAATATTGGCTTGAATTAAGAAAAAAAAATCGCCTCGCGGATAATCGGGGCTTTACTGTATTTGCTTTCGGAAAAGCAGTCCCTATTAAAAATTTAAAAAATGAAAAATATTTTAAGAATAACCAACCATGTAATTAAGGAAACTTTTATTATTATTATTATTATTATTATTATTATTATTATTATTATTATTATTATTATAAAATACTGAAACATAATTTAAGCCTTAATAACAAATGTACACATTACTATCATTACTAAATGCAGACAAAGTGAACTTCCGATTCCCCGTCAGTCACGGATAATCTAAATAGATGTGTAATCCAAAAACACTCAATGACCGTTACCAAAAATACATTTATTTTTGCCAGTTTATAAGTAAGAATATTTAAACCTTTTTTTATTTTTTGGCCCCCGTATGCTATTTCTTTCTCCAAGCTATTAATATGTCGTCTCCAAAAAATAACGTTCCGTATTATAAACCAGCCTAAAACAAATCAGGTGTAGCACTGTACTGTTAAATACTCTACTGCAATTTTTTAAACTTCTACGCATCGTACATTTTCAATTTTTATACCGTTTTATTGGGAAGAAAAGTATTTCAAATGCAATTTGTTTGAAAACTGCATCTGAATTTATTTTTCAGATATTAATTTTTTGTAGATATTTATTTTTCAGATATTAGTTTTTTATTGTTGTATTGTTTTGTTTTTTATTTTCAAGTACTCCATTTCTGTAGAAAGTAAAGGAAAAATATTTGGAAAGAATAATTATATCTTTTGGTTGCCATTTTCCCATGGCAAATGAAAAAATTGTAATTAAAATACGTGCTATTTTGAAAAAAATATAAATGAACGATTTCTGATAAAACATGGAGGTATGGAAAACATTGGTAACTATACTTAATTTTAAGTATCTATATTAATATTACAAATAAATAAATAAATAAATAATGAAGGCATATGAATCATTAGATTGCCAAATTTTTTTGTCGAATTTGTTGAATAACGACATCTCTTTCTTGTGTTTGCGTGTTATTTAGCGATAATGACGTCATATGCACATTTTATGGTAGAAGTTGTTCAAAACTAGATCGTAAATGAAGAATTCTTCCTCCGGATGCGGATGACGTCATTTTATATAAAATAAAAGCGTGTGTTTTAGGTGTTAAAACTGAAATATGCTTTGTACTATCTCTCTCTCTCTCTTTCTATCTATCTATCTATATATATATATATATATATATATATATATATATATACATATATATATTCATCGGGGGCGACACTAAATTCTGAAAAAGCCGAATTCCTGTTTTCTAGTTTTTAATCTGTTGTGTACATTCTTCAATAAAAAGCATAATTGATAATAAGGAATAAATTTATTATACAAGTTTTGAATTTTACAGAATAAATATGTAGTATCTATTTTCATTATACATTTTTGTTTGTTTTGCTTGCATTTTAATAAAGCAAGATTACGGATTCTATGTAATAAAAGTGTTTGGGTTGTATCCACTTCCTCTCTCATCTCAAAACAATTAATGCACATAGAGAGCACAGATTCACACTTCTGTATGACTTACTTCTAAATCATCATTCCCTGATTCATCACACTCATCCGCTTCAAATTTGTTTAGGCCCAACCAGCGGCGGAGAGGTTCTGCTCCCAAAGCTGGTAAACGGAGGTGCTGAGTTTGAACCCAATCGCGTCCGTCGGCCAAATCGTTCGGAGTTTTCCGTGGTTTTCTTCGAACCATGGATTTTCTTTCGTAAATACGGATTAGGTTCCCTTAGAAAGACCCCCACGGAAGGCACTCCTCCTCCCCCCCTTCGGCCCGTATCCAAGTGTAGATAGTTGGCGGTCATAAAAACAATAACATCAAATTTGTTTGGACTCAAAATTTTCTGAATAATCTCTCAATTTATTTTTGAGGTATTAATTTTTTTCGCAGTTTTTAGCTCAATTTATTTAATTTGGCAACGCAAGTATTCCATTTCTGTAGAAAGTAAGGGAAAAATAGTTGTGAAATTGCAATTATACCTTTTTGTTGCCATTTTCCAATAACAACAGAAAAAAAATTAATTAAAATACGTGCTATTTTAAAAGATATATAAATGAATTATTTCTGATAAAGCATGGAGCTATTATAAACCAGATTTAATTTTAAGTATGTATAATAATATTACAAACAAATGAAGGCATATGAATCCTTAGATAGGCGATTTTATTTTTCGAGTTTCTTGAATGACGGCATCGCTCTTTTTGGATCTGTATATTATTCAGCAATACTGACGTCATATGAGTTACTTTACTGTAAGATGATGTTTAAGAGTGGATCGTAAATGAAGAATTCTTTAGCGGATGTGTATGACATCATTTTATATAAAATAAAAGCGTGTGTTTTAAGTATTAAAACGGAAATATGTTTTGTACTATCAATATTTTTGTACATAAATATACAGGGTAAGTCAAAATAAATATAGCGATTACAAACGACTATAACTATTTAATGGAAAAGAATTTATCAATAAGATTAACACAGAATGTAAACGGAACTTCAAAATTATTTACGTAAGGCGCAGGTGCAGTGAAGCGGAAGATACGCATCCGCGATTTGAAACTTTGCAACGACAAGAAACCTGTTCATTGCAGCCGTCTCAATAGTAAAATTGGCCACTTACGACGGTAAAACTGGCCGATTTTTTTCTATTGGTTATGTGAAAGACAGGATGTCTCTCATGTCCAAAACAACTGAAGAACTCAAAGTACGCATTTGTTTTGTACATGTGATCTTGCGTCGGCGACTGAACAAATGCTTCAGAATGTATAGCGTGAAATGGACTACGGCCCAGATGTTGTCTGTGTGACCAAGGGAAGTCACATTGAACATCTATGCCGGATGTATACAAAATTTTGGAGTTCCGTCTACATTCTGTGTTAATCTTATCGATTAATTCTTTTCCATTAAATAGTTATAGCCGTTTTTAATCGCTATATTCATTTTGACTTACACTGTATTTTTTCATCGAGTGCGACACTAAATACTGAAAAAGCAGAATTCCTGTTTTCTGGGCCTTTTTTTTTTGTGGAAAATAGTTGACGGGATAATAGACAAGAACCAAAAATATTTAGGAGGGGTGGTGGGGGGGGGGGGCGGTTAACCGAGGATGGTGGTTGATAGAGTGACGGATAACCTGAAGTTTAATGTAATGACAAAAAATATTGTTTTGAGAAAATAATACGCAAGGAATATACTTTTCCTATATTAATAAGACGTTAAACCCGAATCGGTTAAGTGAAAATATTTTATATTTCTATTTGGTCAATGGATACAATTTTAGGTATCCTTCACAATAAAAAAAGGGTTTTTTTTTTAACAGCATCGTTTAATGAATTGCATATAGTTTTTAATTGCAATTTTTTTTACATCGAATCATTATTAACAAAAATATGACGGCATGAATCTTAAATTTTTATTTTTCAGGATTTAAATTACTTAACAAGTATAAATTACGCATCTTCGTTTTTTCTATTGAAGCAACTTTTTTTTCTTCTTCTGAAACAAAAGAATTCCTTTTAATTAAAACATTTTTGTACTAGATAAAAAAGTATACTTTCTAATTTTTAATTAAATTAGTTTTCTATTTAGCAATGCTTGATTTTTTTATGTCAAATAAAAAATGTTAATCTTTGCACATTAATTTAATTTTTTTTAATTTTTCTAATTTTCGAAATCTTCCAGAAATATTTCAAGATTTCTTTTAAAATGATCGTATTATTTATTGTGTTAATATTATCGCATTAATACTTTTTACATTATTTTCCTATATTCAAACAAAGAAAGAATTTTTAAATATATATATATATATAAAATTGTACAAAATTTGTTTCATCCATATGTTTTGTAATATACAATAAATATGTAGATTTTAAAGTAATCTAAGTAAAATCTAAATTAATCAAGGAAGGTCTCCTTAAAGCGATATTCAGAATAATTTTCAAAATAAATGCTAATGAAGCTACTCAGGTATGTAATAAATGAGCAGTCAAATTTAGCGGCGAAATTCCAGTAGCAATTCTGTAAAAAAAAAAATAATAATAATAAATAAATAAAAAAAAATACGTTCGAATATTTTGTGCGACGAACGCGCCCAGCGATTTGGCGAGCAATACCTATCCTCACCAAAAACAAATGATTATATTGCATTTCAAATGGCTAGTTAAATGAGTGTTTAGATGCGCAGTACTTAATGAATTTAAACGTAAACCATGAAACGCTTTATTATTTTTCTATAATTTATGTTACCAAAGGGAAAATACAAATGATCAAAGGGAAAATACAGGCTCTGTCCAGTAAGCAATGAGACTGATTCCATAAAATTCATTTATTTGAAGATAATTTTTCAAACACTTATTATTCTTCAAAATAACCTGCTTCTGCATTAATACACCGTTGTCAATGGCTGTGCGACACACTTATGTCCGCCTGGAAGACTCCAACTGGAATGCTGTTCAGAAAGCGCGTTGCGTTTTTCTGCATGATCTCCATATTGTTATAACGACGACTTTTTAAGCTATTTTAACCGAAGGAATTGAAAAAACTCCGACGATGACAGATTGAGGCTGTACGGTGGTTGAGGCAGCGTTGCAATGCTATGTTTTGCCAGAAACTGTGTCACTTTGAAAGTTGTATTGTAACCAGCTTATCACAAGTTTTCCGCAAATGAAGTTCTTCCTTGACAATTTGATGCACATTCGTTTTTGTAAATACCAAAGTCTCCGCAATCATTCGGACACTCATACGACGATCATAGACCAAAAACACTTACATTTTAGCCACATTGTCTGAAATTCGAGAACTCGATGGACGCCCACCGCGTTGTTCGTAATCGATGTCCCCTCTTCCGTCTTTGAAGACATTGTCCCACCTAAACACTTGAACCTTGTACAAAGAATCCTTTCTGTAGGCTTCCTGTAGCATGACAAGCCTCTCAGTAGCCAATATGTTTAGTTTTACACAAAAGTTTATTGCGTATCTCTGCTCGACAGTCCACTTCATTCTGAAAACCTAACGCCACTTTCAAAAACGTGCCTGCTTCATGAGTGATCCGTAAGCTGCAAAGGTTCAAAGTCAACAGACTTCTGCTAGAATCTATAGCTGACAATCCCCACCTCACGTATCGCTCGCAAACTGCGTCCCTTCGGCCTTCTCCTTGGCGCGAAAAATTTAGCCTCATTACTTAATGGACAGACCATGTATATTTGCGTGTTGCTAAGCTATTCATTTTTACACGGTTTGACGCAATGGATCATTTTTAAGGGTATTTTAAAAGTAACTGTCCTCTTAAGAAAGCTCTCCTTGTACATTTCGTTATTGAATAAGCCATTGTTTCCGTGACAACAATACTATTATCTTATTGTCTCCAACACTAACAATAAAGAACTCGAAGTGAAATTGGTGGCGCTCAGAATCAGATAGTCAAATTGATGACGCTCAGAATCAGAGCTTAATTTGGAGTTTGAAACAATTTTAATCAATTATAATTGTGTTCTAAACTATCATAAAACGATCGTTAAATTTCATTATAAATACATGTAAATAATTAATTTTTTTAGTTAACGTTAATAACGAGCGGATGTTTTCGCTTGAGTGAAACAGCCCCCTTAAATCACTGTACATAATGCTGCAGGTACCATATCGAGGCCTTTTATGCTTTTTAATTGTGGAAATCCTTTTCAATAAAAAACTGGTTGTTGCCATGTGGACTTTTTGAAGTTTGTCACTGTAAACATAACTGAGAATACAGTAGTTTTTCTTCACTGCATTCTTGAGCCCATACTTTAAAATACACATATTCCAAATGACACCGTTTCCTTAAATAGTACGGTTTCTAAAAGCTTCTATATCAGCAAAGTTTTTAGTAACCACTCTGCATTTATTAGCATTTTAGCAAAATTTATGTAGAGTAAAATTTTATGACAGACTTATAACGGAAAATTTTATAGTAAAGAAATTGTGGTTAGTTCGCATATCTTTACAAGTTGCTAAAACACTCTCCAGATAGTGAGTCTTTACACTACGAGTCATAATATAGTTCATCCTCGTAGTTTGTAGAATGTTATTTTGAATCTGTAGCATGCAAACTTTTTAATGGAGTTTTTCCCCACTGTTCTGAGGACCTTAAAAGGCAGACTAAAATCCTAAAAATATCCACAGCATATCAAATTAAGAAAAATCAATATCCCCCTGATAGTTGAATTTGTAGACAGTTGCGGGATGCGCTTTAGATGTGGAAATGTCATACCCATAAACGACGATTTCACATGACATTTGTTAAGCAACTATAGGATTAAGGAAGACGAAATAAAATCACGAATAATGTAAAATGCTCATGTGCATCCAAACGTGTGTATGTGGGGGGACGGGGGGGTCATCGACTTTTCTATCCTTCATGTAATTGGATACTTCGATCTCTATAACTTGTGGATGTCTAGTAGTTAATTCTCATAGGATATGAAAATTAACTAATGTGTAGGATCTCTGTAGAACTTCCAGTTCATAATTGTGGTTGTATAAGATGTGAATTTATTCACGCATGACATTTGTCGCTGATAAGAAAAGATCTATGTAGCATGCGCGTCAGCAATAAATAATGAATTTAGCTGTGAAGCGTTCTGAAAATTTCTCATCCTCTATTAAGGTATATCGATTGTATAGAGCTATTACCCTCCGAAAAAACCTATCTTAAATTTGTATCCATTCATGCATTTACATCGTAGGCTGAAGGTCGATTTCGAAAATTGATTTACAGAAAAGATATACTATACAGTTTTTATCATTATAAAGAAAAAACATTAAATATATTTCCACTTAAATAGCTTTTTCAAAATTCTAACTATGTACGGAAATACATTATATAATTACC
Organism: Maratus speciosus; assembly: GCA_963932465.1. Lineage (NCBI taxonomy): Eukaryota > Metazoa > Arthropoda > Arachnida > Araneae > Salticidae > Maratus > Maratus speciosus. Next base: position 332,182,652 of record OZ010786.1, read on the forward strand.
TAAAATAGTTGTTTTCTAAATACTGGAAAGATAGAGATATCTGCTTGTTAATAAAAATGTATTTCTGTTGATAACTTATCAAGGGTAATAATAGTATCTCTTTTCTTCAGAAAAATTTAAAATCTTACGATGTTCAGTAATGCTTATTCCTTTTCAATTTACATCAATAAAACCTAATAAAAATTTCAATTACAGTTCCAATTTACATTTAAGGTTTTTTTCGTTAGCAATTCCCTTTTCGCAAATTTAAATCTATTGTATCGGAGAATTCCGCGAAATTGTGTCATTAAAAGACTGTAATGTGAAAAAATAAAATAAAATAAAATAAAAGAACATGTCGAGACTTTCTGCATGCAATTTTTGTGAAAGTAATCTGATTTTGAACAGTCGTTTAAGCTGTAAAATAACGTATTTTGAAACAAGAATTTCTCCTGTATTTATTTTTCTAGGGAAAATATTTTCAAGTAATTTTATGTAGCATTCATGTATAATATAATAATAAAATATTTTATCTTAAAGAACAGTGCTTATCAAATAATAGAAAATAAGATTTATTTTATTTTTAAAAAAGCTTAAATAAAAGAAAATTTATAAATCTTGATTTATACAAAAGTTTTCTTTTCGAGTGTGTAAAATCAAATTTTAAAACTCACACACCTAAAAATTAAAAAAAACTTAATACTGCTTTAACCCTTTATCTACTGACGGTACTTATAAGTACCATTAAAATAACTTGTTATAAAATTCATTTAATGCACCGATTAGTTGTAATACAGTTTAGAATGTGTTATAGATACATTACTTTATTACATTGCTAGTTCCAAACACAACATGGGTTACACAAAACAAAAATATTTTTAAAAGGATGATTTCTTTTGCCTTTGTATCTTTTCAGCTTTCTTGGCGTTGGGAAGAGGGGGGTGTATTTTTCAAATCAGAAATATTTCTATATTTCTATTGTAAGAAAATTATATTTGTACATTTTCTAATTCTACAAAATACTAAGAAAAGATTTAAAATAAAAGATTTGAGTTCGGTTATAAATATTGCACAAAATCCTTATAAATTCAAATTTAATGAATCCTTCTAAATCTTTCAATCCTTCTACAATCCTTTTAAAATTTATTAAAGGATTATGTAAATATTCTAATGTAGTTTAAACAATTCACGAAAAATGCTTTAGAAGATAAAATTTTCATGAATTCATAATTCAGTACATAAAGGGTTAAACTAAGAGCCTTTAAATTTCAAATAAATGTCGACATATTTTTTAAAGAGGGTGGAATACAGATTCTTGTTGCCTGTTGTAACAAATAAATATTTTGAATAAAAATCCATCTTAAGTTAGATAATTATGCAATGTATTACACTGTTAAAAATTTTGCAGCATTCTGGCAGGTCATTCGACCGTTTTTTGAAAAAACGGTTTCATAACCATAATTTAACTCTATTTTGACCATAAAATGGCCAATAATAGGGTCAGAATAGTGCTAAATTACGGTTGTGTAACCGTTTTCGGAAAAAACGGTCAAATGACCTCCCAGAATGCTGCAAATTTTTAACAGTGTAGATTGAATTATTTTAGGTAACTTTAAAATGTAGCATTGTAAAATATTTCTAGAATTTTAATAGAATTTTAAAAACTATATATTTAGTAAATATATCTGTGCGATATATTCATATCGCACTTATATTTGATTTTATTGATATACTTAAGGGGTCTCAGGACTCTTAAAATTGAAAAAAAATGAAAAAAAAAGACAATTTTCAACATTTAATATCTTAAAATGTATTTAATTTTAAGACACAATTTTAATTGGAATAAAATATATAAGTATGTTTTTCATTTCATGTATTTAAAAAGTTTCAAGATACAGAATTAACATTTACAGGGGGCTCCAAACTGTTAGACATTGTTCTAGAAAAAAATCGACATAACAGCTTACGTGCACGATTACAAAATAAGTGTTGCAACTAGAATGAAAATTTTGGTACCTACTTATACATCAGATTATAATAATTACCGTGAACCTAAATAAATTTGTATTTAAAGCTTTTTTATATTTTTAATACAAAGTTGTATTTAGCTAATGCAAAATTCAGAAAATTTCAACAGTATAATCACCTAAAAAAAATATTGTTTTGAACAATAAAAAGGAAATTTTAGGTTCAGTATATACAGACTAACATGAAACATATGTTTTGAAAATTTCATGAAAAAATATTCATAAGTTTTTGAGATATCGTGCGCCTTATGCCCAAAAATGTCATTTGGAGAAAAATGGCTTCAAAGTTTCCGAAACGACGCTTCAGCTATTGAACGTGTATAAATGTAAAAACCATAACTTCAGTTCTAATAGGAATTTCAAAGAAACAATTATATCCAAATGTTCAGAAAAGATAGGAGTTTAACACCTAAAAAAATTAAAATTTCGAAATTTTTAAAGCTTTAAGAGTCCTGAGACCCCTAAATATACTCAGTAAAATTTTCTAAATTACAGAGACTTGGATTTGGCATTCTGCATTAATAAATTTTCATTAAAATGTTTGCTTTTGTGGTATTTTATTATAAATGTGTCATACTACTCTCAAAATAAATAAAAAAAAAAAAAAAATTCGATTGACAACCAAACAAATAATGTAATTATTTAAAACAAAGTTTTCACGAGAATAATATTAATTTTCATTCCTATTTTTAAAAATATATATATTGTTGTTGATGCAAACATTTACTTTAATAAAAACAAGTAAAAATTAAATTTAAAAAATAAAAAACCCGATTGCGTAAAAAGCAAACTAATGAATTATTTTTCATTAATGAACTATTTTTTATAGTACTTACCTATTTTTTTATTTACTTGTATTGATGACTTTAAATTTGTGTTTAATTGTTAGTTCCTATCTATAAACACTGTTTTGATGAGACCTATACATGTCTATGAAGGTTAGAGTTGCAGTAAAGCTAGAGATCCTACTTACACAACTTCCAAGTTGTGTAATATTTAAACGGAGCTTCTGACTGAAAAATAATCAATGAAACATCGTCTTCATTTTAAAAGATCTACCCAATGATATGCCACTCAATAGGGTGCGTAAAAAAAAAATTTCGTCTCTATCGCCATTTTTTATTTTACGGCCACCATTTCGAATTTATTTAAAACAAAACCTAACCTATAACTGTCGGACGATTAAGGTGAATCGATAGAGACATCATTCATTAAAATCCATCCAGCCGTTGTGATGTTTCGAGGGTATAAAGAAATTCACATACCCAGATACACGTGAAACACATAATCCTTCTTGGCAGCCGGGTAATAAATAACTAATAATCGGGAACAAAATCCTATCTTATTGGAAGATATCAGTAAGGAAAGGTTCTTGACAGACTGTAGAAAGTGTTGTAGTTTACATTTTAGCAATGCAGTTTCAAAGATACGTTTGAATGCGTTCTCAGCAGCTTGATGCCAATGATGTGATACATTCCAGCCCCTGATGTAAGCTTTATTAAATTTAAAAGTTTTTATTTCTTTGAGATTATTTTAATTCAGTATCGCTCTGCGTGAACAAATTTTCATCTGACATTAAGTCTTTTTAACACTTTCCAGCAGCGTTGGAAAGTGTTTATGCATTCCTTTTGTCTTTCCACGCTCTAACTCACGTAAATATTTTCGCATTTTCATGGAAATGATATATCGCAACCTTGCTTCAAAAGTACCATAACTTAAAAAACTTCGTTTTTCAGGAAATGCGAAAAACTGTTTCCTAGCTGTGGAAGGGTCAGTGTCCATCTTACAAACACGATCACAACCTGGTGGCTGGATTTTCAGTGCACCAGTAGGTACTTAAGGTGATTGGTACATGCGTAAAAAACACGCAGAATGGCAGACATAGCTGAAAATACCCAATTTTTGAGTTGAGGAACTTTTGAAGCAAGGATGCGATATGTTAATGATGTTTACCATGGCATAATCGGTATTAAATACAAAGTGTGTAGCATATAATATTTCATTTAAAAAGACACTCAAAAAAATTCCCTTGCATTATAGTCAATTGGGAAAAATCATTTGCAGTATATTTCAACGACATTATGCTATTTCGAATGCATTGAAAATGATATAAATCACTGAATTTCACTACAAAATGATTTCTATACGACAGAGCATTTATCGTTCATTTACAGTGGCACACAAAAAAATCGGTTACAGTACTGTCTTTGAGCAATAAATGCTGGACGTGCGTTATAAATTTCGGCATGCGCTTTTAAATTTAAGTAATATTTTGCATGTTATTTGTTGTGTATAAATTTCATACCAAATGTACAGGGCAGCACAAAAGAATTCATGTACTCCTTATCATCTGAAATTGCTGAAGAGAAATTTTCAACAGAGGTATGTATTTCCTAACCGAAGTAAAATTTTGATTGCATGTAGTTTATAAATACAAAACCTATATAGCATATACAGGGTTGATCGCAGAATTCGGATAATTTTCTGACTGTAGCATTCAAATTGCAAAAATTCATTAGACATCATATTTCAACTCATTAAACGCTGAAGCTTTGTAAGGTTATTCTGAATGTGTTGAAATGTGCTTTATAAACTATGATTGACAAATGATTTTTTCGTTATGGTTTTTGATTAAATCACTTTTTAATTAAACCATAAAATCTGAGTTGTCTGCTAGATTAGTAAATAGTATTCAGGAAATGAAGAACTAGCTTAATAGAAGAGCTCACAGAATGAGAGTTTGTGCTCTTTTTTGATGATAACAAGTTGGAAATTGCTCGTCAAACGTAGCAAATGAGGTGCGTTCGTTTTATAACTAGTTTTATAAATATTTTTTGCACCGTATATTGCACCAAATGTATATTTTAATGGATTTCAATAAGTGCATACCCATTTCACCCTGTTCGAAAGGATGTATCATTAAAATGCACTTGAAATATTTTTTTTCCCATTGGCCGTTATGTAACGGAAAACTTTTGACTGTCCCTGTAATTAAACTATATGTCCGATTTTCATAAAATTTGAAATGACTCGACAAAATTTTGCAAAAATTATATATTTAAAATTTCAGACCATTCGGAAGGCTGTCACATCACTAAAATGCACTTGCAATAATTTATTCCCATTGGCCGTAATGTAACGGGAAACTTTTGACTGTCCCTGTAATTAAACTATACATCCGATTTTCATAAAATTTGAAAAGACTCGACAAAATTTTGCAACAATTATATATTTAAAATTTCAGACCATTCAGTGCGGTAGTTTTTGCTCTATTATATGCGGACAGATGGATTGAACTACGACTATAGGTGCTACGTATGTATATAATTACGAACCCCTAAAAAGAGTTTATATTTGTATTTCTGGGCAGACATAGCTACCCACTATACCTCCTAGCGGGCACATGAAAATTTTTAAAGCATACTAGTACCAGTTTTGTGATATATCATAAAACTTGAATGATTTTACTTTAATTGCACAAAAAAGTAAAAACGCTAATATTCGTGTTCAAATGACGGATTTATCTCATGATTTATACGTACTAGATTATTTAAGTGCAATTTAAATTTGGAAATTATAACTGATTTTACGGTAACAAGAACATTAGAGGCTGTTTAAATCTAAAATAGTTACTATAAACTATATTTTTAAATTCCAAATGTGTTTTTTTCCTTGATGGAAGAGTTTCAATTAAATTATATTAACAATTGTTAAATCTTATTACTTAATTCATAAAAGAACGCTAAAATAATTGAAAATATTTTGAATAAAAATGTTTTTTAAAAACTAATTGACATTAAATAAATCTAAAAATTTTACTGCCATAGCAGTCAAATAATTGCATTTTTTTTCGTCGAAATTATATTTAACTTTTATTAAAAGATTATTAGTTAAAACTAACTATTAACTAAAGTTTAATTTAAAACAAAATCCAATTACTTGTTTCAACCGCAGTAAATGAAGTCTATGAGAATATGACATATGGAGTATTTTTCACCTTATTTTTTCCTCCAAAAATAGCCGAATAATTTATGCACAGAACATTCAGTTTAAATTGTTAAAGTCATGCATGTAAAATATGGGTTTAAAAAAGACATCCCACCGCTCTTTACTTCTAGAAATACTTTATTTCTTTTTTCCTTTTATTAATTCGTGAAATATTTTTAACACAAGAATTTCTCTAGACGCAGATCATTAAGTGCTGATGAATTGTTAATGAAGATGAAAAAGGATACTTTCTTTTTTATGTATCCAAGGTAATGAAATACATAAAGAAATATTGTAAAGATCATTATATCCACAGAAAATTTAACATACTTCTGAAAAAAAAAAAGTACATAAGTTTCACTCTATATGGAATGAGAAAATTATGCAAAAAAGGAAAGATAATCGTAAAATATTTCGTTTTTTATCCAAGATGGTATTTTGAAATAAATTTCAAATCCTTTATTTATAGGTGTTGCCTTACTGAAGCATGCCAATAAAATGGATGTAATTAATGCATATCATGGTGCATGCATACTTTTTTTATGTTTCAACAATTAGGGGCTGTACGCTTATAACGTTATAACTTTATGGGGGAAGGGGGGAGGGGGGGTGTGTGGTCTGGCACTTGATATCGTAAGATAACTCTAGCAGTATGATAGGTTTGTCTTTTGATATCGTTACCATTTTTGAGCCAACAAACAATTTCTTTTTTGTTTCTTTACACCAATATAGTCTGTTATCTTTTTTTCAGTCTGTTATCTATTTTTCTGAAAACAAAAAGTTATTAAAACCATTAATATATAATAAAATCATTTCCTTCCTAAGTTATTATAAAGACCATTAAATGATTATAAAATCATTTCATTTGAAAGTTATTATTAATATCATTAAATGATTTAAAAACCATTTCATTCCAAAGTTATAATTAAAACCATTAAATGATTATAAAATCATTTCATTTGAAAGTTATTATTAATATCATTAAATGATTTAAAAATCATTTCATTCCAAAGTTATAATTAAAACCATTAAATGATTATAAAATCATTTCATTCTGAAACATGGAATAGCCCAACGTTCGCCAATTCTATTATTCTGCCCTATGCGTATATAATTCGTTGTTAGAGAAACCAGGTTCGCTAATGATATTTGTTATATTTACTAAGGAAAAATAGGAAAGAACGTTGTCCACCTGTGTTGTTTATATTATCTTTACCTTAGCATTTCATTCCAAAGTTATAATTAAAACCATTAAATGATTATAAAGCCATTTTATTCCTAAATATGGAATGGCCGAACGTTCGTCAATCCTATTCTTCTGCCATACGAGTTTGTAATTCGTTGTTAGAGAAACCAGTTTCGCTAATGAAATTTGTTATATTTACTAGTGAAAAATGGGGACTAACTTTTTCCACCTGTTTTGTTTATAAGAAGTTCTACTTACCCCCATGCAGGTAGCAAATGCAAGAACACAATTACTCTTCAATGCAATATGTAACAAAAAGCTCTTATAAAATACTTTTAAATAATAAGAATTTCTTTAAAGTGTTATTTGATATCATGTTATTAAAAGAATAGTAATATTTTATTAATTTCTTCTCTTCATTTAAATCAGAAAAGTATGCGAATGATAAATGTATAATCTTATCTGTATATTATTGCAAATGTTTGAAAATAAAATGAAAGAAAAAAATTGTAAAAATAAAAAGAATTTTTAAACACTGATAACGAAATAATTAGAAGGAGGGGGAGTTCGAGGAATGATAACGTATTAGGAGGGGGGGGGGGGAGATTTGGTCTAAAACTTCTAAAATATTGATAACGTTATATATGCACAACCCTTATATCCATATTAAGTATCATCATAAGATGATAGTCCAAGAAGTATCCAACTTAAAAAAGAAAACGCTAAAAGTTTGAAAAAATAGCTTTATTTCTCAATAAAGTCTCCATCTAGTTGAATGCACATTTCCCAACGAAGTTCAACAGCTTTGATAGCCTGTTTAGAGGGAGAACCTTCCAGCTCATCAAAATAGCTATCAACAGCAAACACCACTTCTTCATTTTTGGAAATCTTTTACCCCGAAACCATTTTTTCAAGTTTGAAAGAGAAAAAAATCCCGAGGTGGCTATGTCTGGAGAATAGGTTACGTGAAGAAGCAATTCGAATTTTAACTCATTGATTTTGGGCAGAGCGATAATGGATGTACGAGCTGGTGCATAGTCTTGATGGAACAACACTTTTTTTTCGCCAGATGCTGCTTTTTTTTATTTATTTCATCACTAAAACGCTGCTATAAGTTTACATAATACTCATCGTTGATTGTTTCCCCTTTTTAAAGATAATCAATGAAAATTATGCCACATACATCACAAAAACCGACGCCCATGACCTTTGTAGGAGTTGAAAATGTCTTCACCTTCTTTGAAGCTGGATCTCCCCTTTCAGTTCACGGTTTAGACTGTTCCTTCGTCTCAGGTGTTAAGTGATCGACCCATGTTTCATCTATGTCTAAGATGCAAAATATAACAAATATATGAATGCAATATATAACAAAAAGCTCTTATGAAATATTTTTAAATAGTAAGTATTTCTTTAAAGTGTCTTTTGATATAATGTTATTTAAAAAGGAATAGTGATATTTTATTAACTTCTTCTGTTCATTTAAATCAGTAAAGTATACGAATGATAAATGTATAACCTTATCTGTACAAACGTATGAAAATAAAATACAAACGTATGAAAATAAAATGAAAGAAAAAAATTGTAAAAATAAAAAGTATTTTTAAATACTGATAACTGTATTATTAGAAGGAGAGGGAGTTCGAGAAATGGTAACGTATGGGGGGTGGGGGAGGTTGTTGGTCCAACTGTTACTGTCTATAATTACAAAATAAAAAGCACAAATAAAAAAATAAATAAATTAGTAGTAAGCTTAAAATAGATTTTCAATCAGATCTTTCAAATGCATCAAGAATTAAACTAAATAACTGCAATAATTTTTTTAACTTTATATGCAATTTATATCAAAGATATATTGTCCATTCTTCTTAAAAACTTAATTGCTTACTTAAAAACTTATAACTTATAAACTTGATAACTTAAAAATTTATAAGCAATATAACTTAAAAATTTATAAGCAACACTTAAGCAATAACAGACCGCTATATCTTCTATAATTGCTAGTCACATAGCATATATTTAAAATATAAATTTAACATCACGTAATAAACTTTACTATTCAGTACCATAAGATAAACTTCAATGGTTTCCAATTAATATTAAATTTCCACTTTAAAATATGTACACAGATATTAATTTCATCAGACCATAAAATGATATTAGTTAAAGCTAAAATTTATCCGAAAATATTCTGTGTATTCGTGTCTAGTTAGTTAATCAGGTGTTGTCATGTAATAGCGGCAATAGTTCTGTGTTAGCAAATATTTAATGAATGTGTTAGAATAATTTTAAATGTTTCTGTGGATTAATTCAGTTAAATTTTCGTTAAAGTTTTGAAATAACCGTAAATTAATTCAAAATTTCTTCTTTCTTTTTCATAAATATTTTATAAATAATTATGCGCTTCTTTTTTTTAAAAAATAATTTAATTTAAAATGTCAACTTTTTATTCTGTACCCCTTCTATGTGTGCGTATATACATAAATCTACTGTTACTCAATGGCATTAGTATAATAAAATTTATTTTTTTTTCATAAAAAAAAGGAGTTAAAAATGCGGTTTTTCTTTTCTCCCAGTTTCACGACTTTCTGTCTTCTCTCGAAAATTTTTAGTTTTTGATTTTTTTAAATATTTTTATAAAGATACTTTTTCTCTAATTGTTTTATTTTTATCTATAATAAAACTCTAAAAAATGAAAAAAATCTGGAAAGAATGTATGCTTCTTTAATCTTTAAAATTTGAAAAATATGCGTTTGGAAATTTCATATAGCAGAAGCACGTGAATAAAAACACAATCTGATTATTTTTTAAATAAATATACATAAAATTTGAGTATTAAAGTAAATTTCTCCTTTTGGTCTTTACGCGAAACCGCCTCCCCCTTTTAAAAAGTAACTTAAAAAATGCTTAACCACAGCTGTAGCACACTTTACAAGAAGCAACTCTGGGCACTTTTGACGCTTCGCCATATCTTTGTACTGCAGTTTCCCAGAAACCTGAAATCCGTTTATCTAGTGTACTTTGTAAAAGGAACCAAATATTGAATTTTCACGTTTCCATCTTTTTCAGTTCAGAAGAAATATGATTTTTAGGCACGGACTGACTGACTCAATGATCTATCATAAAAATCTGAGGTACATCTCGTCGCATTAGAAACTTTAAATTTGTCATAAAGGTAGCGTTTAGGAAATAAAAAACTAAAACATCCGAAAAGTTCGAAAATAAACAAAAAAAAATCGAAAATAATTCAATTTTTTGGATTTTCGCAGATTTTTTTTCTTTACTTTTATCTTTCTCTGTATCCTAAACACCACCTTTATGCCAAATATCAAGTATCTAGAGCAGCGAGTAATTCCTCAGATTGGAAATTTGAGTATGCACAGCTATAGCTAGCACATTTCCTATAAGAGACTCAACGTTACTTTTGATATCTACGAGTATCTTTGTGCTGGGGTTACCCGAAAACTTGAAAATTCACTTTATCTACAGGAGTTAGCAAACGGAACTAAAGTTCCAAACAGACACTATTCCATGATAGAGGAATCTCTTATGTGTTCAGGCGGCCCATTTGATATTTTATGACTTTCGTTGGATGTCTAGAAGTCAGAAGTTAACAGTGAACTTCTTTGAGATGTCCATCTCCGCTTGTTTTTCTTATTGAGACAACTCTTCAGTTTGTTCACGACCACAGAACGCTTTGGAAAGAAAAGCCAGTTGACATATTTATTGTTTTTCGTCGGGTAAAGCTAATAAAAGCAAATAAACGGGCCTTAATGTTTAAACAGGCAGAACCCGTGGACTGCGGCATCTTTATTGCTGCCACGCAGAGCTTTTCATCTTTTATGACTTTCATCGGATGTCTAGAAGCCAGAGGTCACAAAGAGATGTCGTTGACGTGTAAATATCCACCTTTTTCATTTGTTGAAACTACGCTTTCTTTTGTTGATGAATACATAACGCTTGGTAAATAAACGGCCAGTTGACATACTTATGACTTTCGTATGAGAGGTTTGATGAAAAGCACTAAAGACGCAGCTAAAATCTCTAAATTTCTCGTTCCTATATTTCCTAGTTCATAAGATTTATGAACTAAGAGTCACCAAATACGTCAAAAAACTTAACCGCGTCAGCGAAGCGTGTACCAAAAATAAGTATTAAATCAATAAATAATATAAAATAAACAGGCATGTTTTTTAAGTAAGTACCGTTTTGCGATTCCGCCGCAGCAGCGCTACGGTCGGCGTTCCGCGCATGCGCGCTGGTTACCTACATCTCTTGTCTACGCACTAACGCCATTACAGTCTGATTCTTCATTGTATACGTTGTTTACTGAGTGTTTAAGATGCCTCCGACAATCGTGAGTCCCGCTGATTGTGAAGTACGGGCTGTTATACGATTTCTTAGTGCTAAAGGCGTAAAACCGATCGATATCCATCCTGAGATCTGTGAAGTTTACGACAAAACATTATGAGTGATGGAATGGTAAGGAAATGGGTGAGAGCATTTAAAGATGGCCGCACAAATGTGCATGATGAAGAACGGAGTGGGCGTCCTTCGGTCGTTAATGAAGATTTGGTGCAGAAAGTGGACGAAAAGGTGAGAGAAAACAGACGCTTTACAATTTCATCATTGTGCGACTGCTTTCCTCAATATTCTCGTAGTGTTTTGTATCGCATTGTGACCGAGAACTTCAATTACCGGAAATTGTGTTCACGTTGGGTTCCAAAAATGTTGACGGATTTGCACAAAACCCAACGTTTAGGCAGTGCATTGACTTTCCTTGAGTGGTACCACAATGAAGGTGAAGATTTTTTAGACCAAATTGTTACTGGTGACGAAACATGGGTGGCCTACGTCACACCAGAATCGAAACAACAATCCATGGAATGGCGACATTCATCATCACCCAAAAAAGTGAAGTTTAAGCAAACAATTTCTGCCCAGAAAATCATGTGCACAGTTTTTTGGGACAAAAAAGGACTATTGCTAGTGGAGTTTCTGCCTCGTAATGAGACAATCAATGCAGCGTCTTATTGTGAGACATTGAACAATCTGCGCCGTGCAATTCAGAACAAAAGACGTGGCAAGTTGAGTAAGGGTATCGTTTTGCTGCAAGACAATGCCCGTCCACATGTGGCTAATCGGACCAAAGATCTCATCAAATCTTTTAAATGGGAAACTCTAGACCATCCTCCATACAGCCCTGATCTGGCGCCAGCGACTACCATTTGTTCCTGCACTTGAAGAAACACCTGGGTGGTCAGCGTCTTCAAGACGATAACGAAGTCAAAACATTTGTGATACAGTGGTTAAAAAGTCAGGCGGCAGAATTTTATGAGGAGGGTATTAAAAAACTGGTGCCACGTTATGACAAGTGCCTCAATAATCACGGAAATTATGTAGAAAAGTAGATGAAGGTACAGGCTTTCATGTAAAAATAAAATTATTGCGATATCTTTGCACGTCTTTTTTTAATTCCAAAACGGTACTTACTTAAAAAACTTAGCGATATACAGTCAGTCACAAAAGTCTACATACACTCATAAAATTACAACAATCTAACACAATACTAATATTTTGGAAAGTAAAACTTTATTTTAGTAAACATTTCAATTATTAACATATGTCCATTAAAGAAAAAAAACCAGTCATTAAAATTTAGCGAAATAGTTCAAAAGGCGATATTATATAGTCACAAAAGTCTAAATACAAATAATGTATATGCATATAATGTACTTTTATGCATAACTAAGGATTCAAAATTAAAAATTAATACTTTGTAGGACATCCCTTGGAATCTATAACTGCTTGCATTCTTTTTGGCATTGAAAAAACAAAATTTTTCGTCATATCGAGAGTAATGTCCGACCATGCACGTTCTATTGCGATCTTCAAGGTTTCTTTAATTGTAATTGTGTGTTGATGAATTCGACTATCAAGTTCATTCTAAAAGTGCTCAATGTGGTTTACGTCTGGTGACTGTCGTGGCGAATGCAGTTGTTTAGGTACTTTAAAAAGGAGCCATTCCTTTACGATCTTAGCAGTATGCTTCGGGTCATTATTTTGTTTGAAGACTCAGCTATTTCCCAGTCCTAAATTTTGAACGGATGACTATATATTTCTCTGTAGTATGTTTAAATATCCGAATGGGTCCATTATACCGTCAATAAACACTAAGCTACATACCTCATCCGCCGCCATTGAGTCCCAAAACATTCAACTCCCTCCACCATTTTTTTTCAAATTTTCTGGTTTCATATCCGTGGGATTTTTTCCGCTAAACTTTTCCCTGATTACCACAGGGAAAAATATTAAACTTATGCCAGTAAATAACTTTGTTTTCCAAAAGTGAATTTCCTTGTCAATATGTTTAGATGTAAAATGTAGCCTTTTTTTGTTAGTTTGCAAATGAAATGAGAGGTTTCCTTCCGGGAACTTTACCATTGAAGCCTGCCGATCGAAGAATTCAACGAGCAGTTTCTGGATGAACTTTCTTGCCACTTGCCATCTACGAACAGCTTCTGGATGCACTTTCTTGCCACGTGCCATTACAATGTTTCGGGTTAATTGTGGGGCACTAAATTTCGGATTTTTTTTTACTTTTCTTACTATAATTCTTGCATCATGGTCCTTAAGTTTCCTTGGACGACCACATCGAGATTTGTTTAGCACATTTCCACGTAAAATATAATTTCTAAGTATAGTTCGTACAGTTGCACGGCTTTTTCCTATAATTTTGGCAATCTGGCCATAAGATTTATTTTCGTTTCTTAATTCTATGACCAGATTATGCAGTTCTAAGGACATTCTTTTCCCCGACTCATCTTTCACATTATATGCAACCATTTACATACAATTAAGTACTCCGACTATCTTGGGAGATGAAGATCAGCGTCACTAAACTTCACGTGCCTGGTAAAATTGAAAAGTGAAAACGAAAGAGGTTCATATGCAAATTTTGTTAACAGCCAATCAAGTGTATGTAGACTTTTCTGACATGCTGATTGCAGTAATTATGCAAATTTTAGTAGTTATTATCATTTTTAAGCTTTTACAAAGCATTCGGAATTATTTTTTATGCTGGAATAATATACTAATGTGCTCTTTTGCTTGTAAATTCGAGTAGTTTCGGTAAAAGCTCTATTTTGAAGGATGTATGTAGACTTTTGTGACTGACTGCATACGCAACAAGATACACACAGGAGTCAAGAAAAGGAGGATTACTTAAAAAAAAAGAAATAAAATCCCGTCTAAAACATCTCATTAAAAAAATGTAGCCAACTCTCGGAACTCTTTAACCGCAAAAAGCTTTGAGATCATGTTGATTCTAGCCCTCTTACTAACAATATTCAGGTTTCTGACGCATTTATGCGTCATTTATAAACTACCGTTAAGAAATTTTGTATTCTCCGCAGAAAGTTTGAATAGTTATTTTTGGTTATTATAATAACAAGGGGTTCCAGCCCGGGGTTGCTGGGAAGAATATAGGTGAAATACATATTTTTTTTAATTAAAAAATTCTAATAGATTTTTTATCTTTAATATACTTTTTTTAGATAATTCACAATCATTTTTAAATGAAAAATAGCAATTATGTATTCAAATAAAGTTTTGAAATTTATTAAAAGCGATACTTTCGTATTGGCCTCGTGCCAGGAATTAGAAATCGAAGAAATCTTCAAAGATCGTTAGCCATTTTTATTCTGATAATTTCAGTGGTCTAAACGTAGTTCGATAACATGTCTTAAATTTATGTTTTTTTTTTTTTTTTTTTTTTTTTTTTTTTTTTTTTTTTTTTATGGATTGAAAAAGTTTTAATTTCGTTATGGAATATAATCGGAAACAAATGCTAAATTGCTAAACTATTTTATTTTTATTAATTTAAGTGCAAACGGATTTACCTTTTGTAATCTTCTGTCTGAGATAGATTTTTAAAAAATCACGCTTGAAAATTGTTTTAAAAACCATAAAAAACTAGCAAATTGTGATACAGTTTTGAAAAAAAAATTGCATCTTAGATTTATTTCCTATTCGTCGGTGCAAATATTGAAAATGCCCGATGTTTAAAATTTTAAACAGCCGAAAATTGTATGTCAAATGTGGCAAATGAGGTGCGTTCGTATTATAACTAATTTTATAAATATTCATATCTTCGTGCAATAGCTGTTGCACTCTTATGCAGAAATGCGTGAGTCTAAAATTTATTACGATCTATATATTAAATTCAGTAATAATATGACTCCATCTTAAATAGGAAGTAATCACCATGGCAACCTAGAATCATAACCTATCATGGGATATCATTGAATGAATTATGTATGATAGTTAATAGAATGAAGAAAACTTTTATTACTATCTTTTTTATATTTTGTTTAGAGTTTCACAAAATTTGAAATGACTGGACAAAATTATGCAACGAATATATATTAAATTCCAAACCATTCGTTTTGGCGGTTTTTACGCTGTTATATGCGGACAGACAGACAGACGGACCAAACGACGAATACGGGTGCTACGTATTTATATAATTACGAACGCACATAAAAACAGCGGTAAAAGTAAAACTTTATCGTCTGCTGTTGTCAGCATCAAAATAACTTCAGCGTTACGGATGGGTGCGTTTGTTCTTTATAGTAGAGTACTTATATTTCCTGAATAATGTAATTAAAAATTCGTATTAAAAATTTCTGGTGTGAAAAAGAAATTTCTGAATAAAAATATTGCCAAATTTGGCAAGACTGTTTGCGCCATATATAGTGTTAACTGTGACATTTGCACTCAAAAACCAATCCTAATCTCTGCATGTTTAGTTAAAGAATATTTTGTGACTGGTAACGATGGCACAGCAAAAGTTGAAATTTCGATTTAGTGGAAGGCTTATCAAAATGTTTGTGAATCTCTGATAATGAGATAGAATCAAATAGGACAAATATTTTTCATTTATTTTTCAACATCTAACTTATACAGTAGAAACCCGTTAATCCGAATCCCGCTAATCTGAAATTCCGGTTAATCCGAACCGATTTTATTTTTGAAAATTATACTTGAACAGATTAATTGAAAAGATTAACTTACGAAATTTCCCTGATTAAAAGATGAATGGCGGGAAAAACGTGTAAAAGTTAGAATTAAACAAAAAATGGCAGTAAGGTATGTTTTTTTTTTCTTTAAACAACTTGAATAGAATAAAAGAAATACTCAGTAATGTAAAAGTACAACATATGTACACGAATATAAATTGAAAACGTGTACTGTAGGCATTAGTTGTAGAAGGCATCTTCAAAAAATTTTGAATATGAGTTTGTTTGCCAGTCACTATAAAATTATTTTTTAAAGTGCAAAAAGTATTTAATTCAGATGATAAAAATTTATTTTTCCT
This sequence comes from Maratus speciosus, assembly GCA_963932465.1. Classification (NCBI taxonomy): domain Eukaryota; kingdom Metazoa; phylum Arthropoda; class Arachnida; order Araneae; family Salticidae; genus Maratus; species Maratus speciosus. The sequence goes on from OZ010786.1 coordinate 332,199,207, forward strand.
TTCAACAGTTTGATTTCAGAAATTATCTACAGAAATGTTTTTCCCGTCCTCGTTGACATGGTGACTGAGCTATTCATAGATTCGAGATTTTGAACCGTTTGTAATGGGTTGTTACGTAACTCTTCATTTTGAAGTTCCATTGGATTATTATAAACATCAAGAGTGATTAAACAAGGAATACTATTTTTCTTCGAAAGTCGTACTGGATCTTCCAGCATGCCGGACCAGATGCCGGATTAGAGGATGTTTATTGTAGTGTTGAGTACTTATAACTTGCATTTCTTTAGCACTTACATTTTTCTTTTCTATATTTATCGGAATTTCAAATAACCCTAATTTTTTGTAATCCGAAAAGGCACCGGTTCCAATTAGTTCGGATTAGCAGGGTTCTACTGAATTTAATTTATTTCTACAAAAAACTGTCTTATGAAATAGCTACATAAAATTTATAAAAGAAAATTATTTAAAACTTAACCCATTTTTTTCTCATAGTTTCCAGTTCCCTGTAAGAAAAACTAACTACGGATAATTTCATAACGAATTTTTTCTCTGCATCAAGTCAAATATTCATTAGAATAATTATTATGTATATCCGCATTAATAATGTCGTTACACATACAATAAAATGAATGCCATAACAAAGAGATAAATGTTAAAGCGTCAAACACAATCTTCATAAAAAAATACAACAAATAATAATGTGTGATCATAATGATTCTTTTTAAGATTGAAAAAAAAAATAAATACAAAGTTAGCGTAAGAATAATGACATTTCGATTTATTGAAAGTATTTTTTTTATAAATGATAAATATATTAACAAAAAAAAAAAAAAAAAAATCTAGTAAAATTGAAATTAAAAAATATATATATATACTTTTTATTGCCCCTAATTTGCCTAGCTTTGGTTTAATAAGGTGTGATTAATATCATTAGTTTAAAAAAGCTATAGTTAAAAAGAATTCAGATTTAAAAATATAAAAGTACATACAAAATCTAGAAAATTGCCAAAACTTTCTTTTCTGTGCTTATTTTTTTCTTCATTAAATCTTGATTACTTCTTAATTAATGTGTAGAAAATTTTAAATCAATTTTTTTAAGAAATATTTCTAAAAGAATTTCAAATCAATTATTTCATTATAGCTTTATAAATATTAATAATTAAATATTTGCAGTCATTAATGCAATAATGATATTTTTACTTTTTTTTTTTCAGTCGTAAAAAATGATAGGAGTTTTTTTTTTCAATTTCAGCTTTACGTAACTATTGATTCAATTATAAATATTATTCTTTATTAATAATAAAAGAAAACAAAATATATAAAAGTTAAAAAGGGTGTTTAGGGTTTGGATAAGTATTCCATAATTCATGAACTGCGAGAATTTTCTCTTTTTCAGTTAAGGGGAATATTTCATTTTAGTGATGGCATATTAAACATACAAGTACTCTCTCTCGATCTATGAGTATATACATAATTATCATGAAATCACATGTGCAAAAACCAACGGAAAGAATAATACAAAAATAGTACAATAAATTGAAAATGCAAATATGAAAAACTATGAACATCTTAAACTTTCTAAACTATTTAAATGTTGAAATTACAATTTTTTAAACTTTTAAATTTAGATAATGTAATTTTCTGAAAAACAAAGCGCATCAGAATTCCATTACTTTGCAGTTTCTCTTTTTATTTGAGATTTCCTTATACTGCACCCAGCGTTGGATAAATGACGGACAAACTAGACAATATCAGTAACAAGTAAAAATTTAATTTAAAAAATCAAAAAAAAAACCGTCTGCGTAAAAAGCGAACTCATTAATTATTTTTCATCAATGTGAAACTATTTTTTATGTTACTTATCTATTTTTATTTATTTACTTGTATTTAGTGGCTCACTTTTGACCCGGAATTATTATTAAAAGCACTCGTACTCCATTAAATTTCTCATTCTCTTTTAAACACATTTTATTACATATAATCTCACAACTCTCTATTCCGAACACAACTCAAAGCACAATACACACAAAAAAAAATCTAAACTAACACTTATGAATAAGCACAATCTCAAAGTAGAACTTCGAACCAAAACTAAAACCAAAGAGTCATTTTCACACAGCTTAGCAATAACTACAAAATTGAAGGGCAGTGTCTTTTTCTCACAGCTTATAGATTTCAAGTACAAACGTCTTACATTTTGATATGTCTGCAATGTGGCTACATCTGGCAGTATAATTAAAATATATGCTTTAACAAAAAGTATTGATGACTTTTAAGTTGTGTTTAACTTTTAATTTCTATCTATAAACACTATTTTGATGAAGACTAAACATATCTATGAAGGTTAGAGTTGCAGTAAAGTTAGAGATCCTACCTATACAACTTCCAGGTTGTGTAATATTTAAACGGAACTTCTGACTGTAAAATAGTCAATGAAACATCGTCTTCATTTTGAAAGACCTTTCCAATGATATGGCACTCAATAGGGAGCGTAATTTTTTTTTCGTCTCTACCGCGATTTTTTATTTTAAGGCTGCCATTTTGAATTTATAAAACAAATCATAGACTATAACTATCGGACGGTAAAGACGAATCTATACAGACCTCATTCATTAAAATCCATCCAGCCATTGGGATGTTCCAAGGGTATAAAGAAATCCACATACCCAGATACGCGTGAAACACATAACCCTCGTTGGCAGTTGGGTAAAATTGGAAGTGCCATGTCCACAGAAGAGACAAATTTTTTAATTTTTAACTACATTGGTTTTCAGGTTGCTAAAATGGTGCATTTATTTTTATTAAATGATGATTAAAACTGATTAAAATTTGTATTAAAATTATAAATTAGCTTTTTCTTACCTCATTTATGTTGACCACGCAATATGCACTGAGAACATTGCCAAACTCCAAATGAAACAAAATTAATTTAACCCATTTGTGCCTGAATTTTTGTTTTCTCAATTTTTTTTGGTAAAAGCACTTTAAAATGTTGCAAAATGAACTGGAAAAATGTTAAAAAAATTAAGCTTAATTTTTTTTTGTATTTATTGATAAAATGTAAAAGAACTAAATATGAGTATTTCTAGTAGAATAATATGCATAATTATATATTTTGCCTATATTTATAGTTAAAACGTTTTTTAAATTGTATATTATGTACTATAATTAGTATTTTAATGAACTACAAAAATATATATATTTCTTTCTTTGCAGAGATTAATAACGTTACAACTATTATTAATAATAAAATAAGAATAAACGTATTGCAGACTTAATAACAATTTATTTCATAAATATCTTCGAAAGGAGATTGCATAAATAACTCTCTCTTAAATTTCTAACAAAAATATGTGCCGATTTGTGCCTAGAACCCTATATTTTTTACATTACAAAAATGCATAAAAGATTGGCTTGAACATTTAATTTCGCAATTTAAAAAAATACGTAATTAAAAAAAGTCCACAAGCTAAGATTATAACTTGCGATTTTGGGTCCATGATGGAAAAAATACAAATAAACTTTCGCCCTCTTGAAAAATTAAAAATCTATAAACACCGAAAAAAGCCTTAATTTAAGCAAATAAATATCCACCTCGTGCTGTCATCTCTCGGTTATCGATAAAGACATTTATAAATAATGATTTCATGCAACTTTCATGTTATAAAGAAGAAGAAAATTATACAAATGCATTAAAATTTAAAACGTCCCAAAAATGGGACTCTAACCATAAATGGGTTAAAGAAATTCAATTTCATCACAAGAACAAAAAGCTACTAGGGTGACCGCGCCAGTAATTGATGCCCCTCCAGTAATTGATCAAATTTATGAAACTTACACGTGGACTAGGACATGTTGGAGCACCTGTTGTCACATTGCTGTCAGCTGCCTGGTGTAAGAGAAGCAATTTTATAATTTTTTTTAAATTAGAAAATTAAAATAGAAAACTAAATTTGTAAAAATTTAGTTTTTTATTAGCTGGAGACAATTACGGTAAGTTAAAATAATCCACTTCCGTCTTGCTTATTTCAAATAATAGTTTTATATGAATTACTGTTAATCACAGATTAAGCATGATATTTTAAAGATTAATTTTTGAATTTTCGGCTGATTTCTTCGATTGATCAACTACTGGGGAAATGGTAATTAAAGAAACTATTGACTTATAATTAATTATGTTGCTATTTAATTCCAGCATATTTCATTTTTCCGATTATAGGATATTCATTAAGGGTTGTAAAATGCATAGTTTCCTGACAATGACACGTATCTTTTGTAACTAGAGAAAAGAAAACTAGAGAAGAAACCGTAAATAGCAATGACGAATTTTTTATAAAAATGTCTTCAAGTTTCTATTATTTTTTTTTTCCTTTACGAGGAAGTTCTTCATAAGCGTATATTCAGAAAAAATTTTAAAAAATTATATGTTCTTCTCATGAGGATATATATGTTTATATAAAAATTTCGGCGGAACCTCGATATAGCGTTCGTAAAAAATAATGAACGTTTCGTTTACTTGGCGATTTATCGCTGACTGGCGACACAATGAAATTTAAAAATATATATATACGCTTTTATGTTTAACATACTCTTTAGTGTAAAACTGTCCCAACTTTTCATACTGAAGTAGTTAGTAAGTTTTACTTAAATATACTTTTACAACTACGGATTTGTCATACGTATTGTGGGTCAACCCTTCCCAGATTTCCTTATATCTTGAAATGTTTTCAACCAAATAAAACGTCATTTTTAGGAAACTGGATAAAGTATAGTGGGAACAACATACTACATATGTAATATAACTATATTAAATATTTAAATATGAGATTTTCTACGATTCAATAATATTCAGAATTATATTGGCAATTTATGGTCTTTAATTTCAGTTGCCTTCGAAGAGTAGCCGGATGATAAGGAATTTTTCACTAATTATCAATTTTATTAACGGACTTCCAACAAAGGTGTTAGTATTAAACGGATACCAATGCGGAGCTTTAGAACTGATGGTTTGTTTGATTTTGATAACTCTTTTTTCTTGGAACTTGCCGTTCTAATGTTTTCCCGAAGAAGAACCAAGTCATCAATAAAAATTAAAAATAACAAAATCCAAAAATTAAAATGACAGTTTGTGTGAAAGTCTCTTATAATCTATCTATTTTTAGAAAGCAATATAAATTACGCTCACTATAACCAATATCTTTCTACCTTTTTACAACAGTTGACCTTCTACTTTATATGAGTTACTGTATACTACTAAAATATGGAAAAAAAAATTATCAGTTCTTTTCTGAAACTGAATGTCGTCTGAAGACCGACCTGATTATTTGTCTTCAGTTGATCGGACGTTTAAATTACACGTTTTTCACATCATCCAGTTTCCAATAGTTATTTCTGGAGGCATATAATTTGTAACTACATGTGTCATATGGCAGCGTCGAAACGCGTGTAGGAATGAGGCATCAGCAGCACAATTTTTCAATAACCCTGTCTATCTCTAAATCAATGTTACTTCAGTGTATATGACTGTTCATACTGTTACAGAATTATTTTTTCAATCATCAAACTGTTTTCATTTATCCATAAAAAAATTTATAATCTGTTTTTGAAAGGTTTAATTCTATATTCACGACAGAATAGAAAATGGCTGTTTTTCATTTCATAGATTGAAGTACATTATTTTTAGCCTATCCTATAGCAAAATTTACGTATAAAACTTTTATTATAATTTCTGTGTATTAATTCATATTTATTAAAGAAGTAAATTCATATTGTTAATATCAATCGAACACTCCGATTATTTAAAGATGCAACAAAATTTGAAAGTGACAAGCCATCAATCTAACACTCATATAAAAACTAAAACTATATCAACAGTACTCAGTTATACTCGTATGAAAATAGAAAAAAAGTTCGTGTAAATAAGGATTTTAAAAAAATTGAAAAAAAATCTGAATGTGTTAAAAAAACAATGACAAAATTTTGATAAGGCGAGAATAACCTTTCTAATTAATAAAAACACTAGCAACAAAATCGTTTGTAAAATTTTATTTAAAAATACGCATTTTTTTAATTTTAATAATTATGCTCTTTTTGCATTAATCAGCTGTGATTTACAAATTACAAACGTAATTTCATTCGCCGAAAGAAATTTAGTTTAAAAATATTAAAACGTGCAAAATCTTTAATGAAAAATATAAAAAAGTTGCTTTTTTGTTCATTTTAAGTGAATTTTGATTATTCTTTAATGAATATAATGAAATCTTGAAATTATTTTATAAAGAAATATTTTAAAAACTTTTCTAAATCAGTTATTTCTTTATCATTTGAAAAATATTAATGAATATTAAATGTTTGCAGTCATTAATAAAATAATTTTTTTTATTCTTTTTTAACCGTTACAAAATTTATAGATTTCTTTTTGGCACCTTATACTTACTTTTATTGATAAAAATATCATATTTTGCAAGGGCCCGACTTATGCAGGGGCATGCGGGCGGCTGCCCTGGGACCACGCTTTTTCCCCATGAGAATAGTCAGGATTTTCATTAAAAGGTCCCAAATGATTAAAATTATCCAAAAGTGACCAAAATTCATATATTTTCAAATATTTAGGAAGGGAGTGTGATACCATTTCTCCTCTCTGTTTCCCATACCCTCTCCATCCATGCAAAAATTAAACTATATCAATAGAAAACTAATGATTAATATTTTATTATTACAACTTAGTATAATATTGTTTTCAAAAGAAATTCTTTATTAGTGTTTTTCTCTGTAAAACCTTTATTTATAACCAATTTGGGGCATTTTTTTTTTTTAGCCATCTTATAACGTACGTAGATAAGCGAAGCAAAAGTTTACAAAGAAATACTCGTATCAACCAATCTGTCATTTTTTTTCTACAATTATCCTACTACTATTTTTTTTTTTTTTAAGTTGAGACCTCTTTTTGTGACACTCTGTATACAGATGGGAGCAGTACCGGGCACAAAATTTATGCATATAATACAATATGCATGAAGTTTAATACTAGCCACTTCCACATTCTTCACAAAAAAATCTATAGATGAATAAAAGGGGGCCCCCCGAATTATTCTTGCCCCGAGGCCTCCCATAGCCTAAGTCGGGTCCTGTATTTTGCCCTAAAAAGAAATAAATTGGAAATTGCACGTCAAACGTACTATAACTAGTTTTATAAATATTTTTTGCACCGCATATTGTACTGAATGTATATTTTAGTGCACTGCATAAGTGCATATCAATTTCATTCTTTTCGAAAGGCTTTAGTATAATTAAAATGCACTTTAAATATTTTTTTCCCTTTGGCCGTAATATAACGTAAAACTTTTGACTGTCCCTGTAATTAAACTATACATCTGATTTTAATTAAATGTGAGATGGCTCGACAAAATGTTGCAACAATTATATATTTAAAATTTCAGACCATTCGACTGGGTAGTTTTTGCTCGATATATGCGGGCGGACGGACAGACAGACGGACCGAACGACGTCTATAGGTGCTACGTTTTTATATAATTACGAACGCACCTAAAAAGTCTAAAATTTAAAATGACAGTTTAGGGTTTTGAATAACATTTCCACAGTTTATGAAATGTAAGATTTTTTTTTTCATTGAAGAACAATACACTGTTAAAAATTTTGCAGCATTCTGGCAGGTCATTCGACCGTTTTTTGAAAAACCGGTTTCATAACCATAATTTAACTATATTCTGACCATAAAATGGCCATTAATATGGTCAGAATAGTGTTAAAATTACGGTTGTGTAACCGTTTTCGGAAAAAACGGTCAAATGACCTGCCAGAATGCTGCAAATTTTTAACAGTGTAGCTTTGTTTCATTTTAGTAATGACATGCTGAATAAAAATAATTTATTAATGGTATAAATATTTTTACACAACTTTAAAATGCATCAGATGAAATTACAAGTTACAAAGAAATGTTAATATTGTTTTAAACTAAGATCAGATTAAGTTACAAACTTAAAAAAAAAAAAAAAAAAAAAAAAAAAAAAAAAACGAAAGATTTTTTCAGTATAAAAAATTTGAAAATAACCAACTCGTTTAATAAAAAATCCGATGCTAAATCTAAATATCTAAATTCGATTAAATTCTTCATAATATTTCAGTTTTGGAAATTACATTGATTTTTAAAAAGAAATTTGTTATAAATTTGTTATCTTAATGCCCATTATATTCATACTATCTGAACCACCCGGCGTTGTCCGGGCCCGTGATAATAACCTTAAATATACCTAAAATCAATCTTGAGTGATTTTTTATTTTTAAACGAATGTCTTTCTAAACGATCCTAATTATGAGGACCCCACTGTATTCGGTAGCATACACCCTCGATTTCGTATGATTTTTTATTTCATGAAAACCTATCCAAACAAACTTACAGTTGGGAACTTCAGTTGTCTTCAGCATAATACAATGGGCGTGCTGCACAAGCTCCATTCTGTTTTGTTTTTATATTTTTAAACGGAAGACCGGCGTAGCCCTGGTCCGAGATAATAACCTTAACCCTTAAATGCGCGATTTTTTATATTGTTTCGAAAAAATTATACATGATTCTCTGAAAGGCTTATTACACAGGAAAAATAATGAAGAAAATCAGAGATGCATATTTCATATAATGCGTCAATCTTTTCGTCTATTGCACTTCTGCAATATAAGTAAAAACTACTCTCGTGTTGCTGTTTTACGCTAAAATATTGCAGATTTGTAAATATTTTAATACGTATGCCTCCAAATACCTTATTCTGTACAATAACTTATTTTATAAATCTTAATCTTTAACCCTTTAATTCCCATGTTAGAATACGTTCTAGAAATTACGTAGTTCAGAGAACCTGACATTGAACCAGAAAGCTTCAATGGTTAATTTCGCTTTATTTAAATACTGTCTGTTATTAATTAAAGCAGATATTGATATTTTAATTTTCTGATGTGAATTAATTATATACGAATGAAAAGAATCTATTAAAGTCAAAACACTGTTGTTTGTATATATGTAAAGCTGCGCACTAAAGGGTTAAATGTACCTAAAATCAGTGTTGAATGATGTTATGGAAATGTATCCATAACATCTGATGATGTTATGGAACAAATAATGTTATGGAACAAATTATGTTATGGAAATGTATGGAAATCAGTGTTGAATGATGTTCAATGGAAAACGTTCCAAATGAACGTAATAATGGCCTTTTGGCTTGTAAAAAGTGTTTTCTTCCAAAGATTTTCTTTTCAAATCGGGTCATTTAATATTTGAAAAAAAAAATAGTTATTATTGTCCAAATTCATTGAAATGTTTGAGTTACAAATATAACTTTTGCAAAGGCCATATATAATTTTCATGCTAAAATATTAATATTTAGTTGTAAAAAGATGTGTTTCTCTTCTTACTTTTTATCAGATCGAAATGCTATGGGATTATTTTTTCAAACTGATTATTTTAGTAAGTGAAAAACTATATGACGATTATCAATTTTCTTGAAATCCCTATCTTCACCTTATCAACTATTACAAATCGTATAAAATTTGCATAAAACAATTATTCTAAATAACTTAAAGCTGTTTTTATTCACAATAAAACACATCTAAAACCAAGTACTTTTGAGCATGCTTATGCTCATCAATAGGATTAAAACGCTAAAAATCGCATGTTAAGTTCTTCTAAATTAGATGGGCTGTACCAAACGTCAAGGTGGAAAAACGGGAGAAGGTTATGCTGTCGGACTGTTCTAATGTTAAACTGGAGCGGGAGGATTCAGGTTATTCCTAGTATACTATAGCAAATCTTGCCAATGGTGTATGATAATGTGTCATTACAAGTATAATTGAAGACTAAAAATTAAAAACGCTAAAAGTACCCAAAAATAGAAAATCTTTTTTTTTTTTTTTTTTTTTTTTTTTTTTAACGAAAAAATGTCGTTAAGTGCCAAGCTTAACAAACAGGAGAACGCTTGAAGTGGCAACCATAGTTGCAATTGTTCAACAAAGAGTCGAAAGGTGTCGCTGTTTCAATGTGTCATACGAAGTGAAGTGGAGAGCACTAAAAGTGTCGGTGGTAAGACGCACGGCGTCTGGTGGCCATGACACAGATTGCTCTTGTTGTTATCATCACTGAGATATTTTTAAGCAAGTTGAAAAATATAAAAAAAAATAAATAAAATAACTGTTTACAAATGATAATATTAGGTATTTAAACACTAAACTAAAGAAAGTAGGTATCTGCATTTTAAAGTGTTGAATAAAAGCCCAAAAGGAGAGGAATAGAAAACGCTGTAAGTACCAGAAGTAGGAGCTTTTCTTTCTTTCGCTCTCTTTTAAATATTCCTCTTTTGGACTTTCAGCGTTTTCCATTTCAGTCCTAAATTAGTTCGACGTAGAATTTCTAATGATTCTGAAATTACTAACTTTTGATAGCGTATTATCAACGTTTTTAACGTATATCTCATGATCATATATATTTTTTTTTTTATGATCTTAGCTTACTTAACATTAATCATAATTTTTCCCTCTCTTGATTCAGCAGATGAAAAGTGTTTATGAATTCAGTTTCTGCGTTCTGTCTGTCTGTCTGTTCTAACTCGCGTAAATATGCTCGTATTGCTATACAATAATATAATTATTTTTGAGGTTTACTATGGCATGTTCGGTATTGAAAATGAAATGTGTAGTATTTATAGTTCGTTTACTGGAACACTCAAAACATTCTGTTACATTACAATCCATGGCGAAAAATCGTTTGCAGCGTATTTTAAACATGCTACACTATTTCAAACACATTGAAATTATCACTGAAGTACGTCCAACGTGGGTTACTGTAAAATATGTTGAGCATAGGTCCCATCGGTTATTTACAGGGACACACAAAATAATTTGGTTACTTTACTGTCTATGAATATTAATTGCTGGAAGTACACATTTAAATTTAAGTAAAGTGCTGTGGGCGCGTTTCAGAATTTAACTGTTCTTTTGCATATTACTTGGAATGCATACAATTTATAAATCATATAGAGAACTGCACAAAATATCTCGAATCAGCATTTTTTGGCGTAAATTCGAGAAACAAAATTTTCATCAGCAAATAAATAAATAGAATACTAAATTATTCTGTAAAAAGTTAAACTTAAAAAATTACACTATGAGCAAAATACTTAAAAGTTGAAAAAATACTTAAATAGATGTTAAATTACTTTAATTCTTCTTAGTAATTTCAGCTATAAACATAGCCTTCGTGAGAGAATACAAAAAACACTGTTATTAACGTCTTATTTTTCAAATTTCACGTAGTTTATGTGGAAAGAATCAATGATTTGCGGATCTATAAACTGACTTTCACTCCTTTCGACACCAACTACCTGAAATTTGAAAAATAAGATGTTAATAACAGTGTTTTTTTTGTATTCTCTGACGAAGGCTATGTTTATAGCTGAAAGTACTAATAAAATTTAACATCTATTGAAATATTTTTGTCATTTTTTATATATTTTGTTCATAAGGTAATTTTCCAAGTTTCAGAAAATTTTCAACTATTCTGTGTAGCATGTAATATATACTATATATTCAAATCTATAGACCATATACAGGGATGTAGAAACCAAATTTGAAATTTTTCTGAGTACTGATGTACCCAGTAACTGCTAAAACTGGGTTTTCTAATGTTCTATGCATTTTCCAAATTACTCACTTCGACGTCATCTTTCACCTTTTTGAACTGCGAAGTTTTGTTACGGTATTTTGAAGCTGTTGAAAAGTGTTTAAAAATCTATGCTTAACACATTATTTTTCTTGCTTGTTTACTACAGATTATGAAAAACAAAGTGTTAGATATACTTTGGATTTCGAAAACTAAAATGTAATAAGCTTATAGATCTGAAAACAAATTGTATGAAATTTATTACTCTGTCGATTTATCCCGCTTTATTGATATTTTATGGCAGGGTAAGGTGCCCTATTATCGTCCCCGAGTCAATTTTAGGACCTTGGAAGTTGTAATTTTCAGTGAAAATCTACCAAATTTGGATTTTACATAGACTAACTACCCACGCACATAGAAGCATAGGCAAATGTCTTATTAAAAAATTGAACAATGCAAAAAATGGTTTTTTCAAAAGTATCTAAAAAATTCAAAAGAAAAAAAATGGTTCCAATTTCGTCCCCCCGAAAAATCCAATATGCCGAGGCTTAACTTTTAACTAAATCAAAATTTATTTCTAAATGAGTAAGTAATTTAATTTACATTAAAGTAAGGCACAAAGAAATGTACTAATTATCAGTGGAAGAATAACATAACGAAACATTAGCTATCCAAACATGAGGAAAAAAATGTCATGAAAAAGCATTCCTAATTTCGTCCCCGGGACGAAAATAAGAACTGCAAGGGGGGACGAAATTGGAACCACGCTACTTCCCAATATGACGAAGCTTCTGTTCCCGTAAGATGAACTGGGCATCCTAAAATTCATTGTATGCTACTGTCAGCATCTTACCAACGTACAATACATACAATGGATAAGAAATAAATACTTATCATACTATAAATAAGTTCTACAAACGACGTAATAAGAACTTGGGTCTTCTAAAAATAGCAAATTCACAGTCTTTAATTTATGTTCTCGCATTTTGGCGTACGAAACTTTCTCCACTGACCTCTTTTATATCCCGTCTCCTTGCGTCATAAGTTACGCCACTTTCTCAGAAGCGGAGAAGTTAAGGGGGACGAAATTAGGAGAGGGGACGAAATCTGGGCGCTTTACCTTACACCTGAAAATTTAATATCCCAATAATGGAAACAGACTGCAAAATTCAAATGTCGAATAATTAACTGCAGTTAATCTCGCAATTCTTATTATTGCAGAAAATTAATTGGATAATATTCCTGAGAGAAATTTATTAAGCATAAAAATTGCAACTGTAACTCTGTAGCACAGCATTAACAAATGAATGTAAAATCTTTATTATTTCACAAAAGTCAGTTTATTATTAAATAACAGGGGAACAATGGATAATTTAATATTAATGTGTCAGACGTTAGTTTATTTTATCCAAATATCTCTTAATGATCTCTGTAGTAGTACCATCATAGAATTCTTGCGTATTTGTTTCATTGAAACATTCTCATTTATTTATTTATTTTTATGTGTATAATATTAATACATGCTTTATAAATTTAACCTTAGATTAACTGATATATGACTGAAACAAATAATCTGAAGATTATTATTATTCTAAGATGAAGTGTAAAATATGTTTGTGATTTAGAAAACTAAACTGAAATTAAATTACAGAGATAAAAAACAACAAGTGTAAATATTTTAACTTTGTTATTTTAATCGGATGTATGTGTAATAAAGTGCTAGTTGGGAATGTTATATATCAAGAATAGAAACGGGCTATCACATTAAATTTTCGAACAACACAATTCTATTTCGAAATTTAGATCATTGCAGTTAATAAAACTTACAATATCCCTTATAACAATTTAAAAGTTAAATATTATTAGTGTTGCTATTCAACACATCATAAGCTAATAAAAATTATTCATTATTATCTCACGTTAAATGTTCAACAATTAAAAATTCAATATTATATGATATGATATAATTTCGTAGCATCTATAAATCCTCTCTTGTTATTATTTTCTAAGGAATTGGTAATCTACATAAATTCTTGAAGGCAATTTCATTTAGATGATTGAAAAATGGTGATCAGAATTACTGAAAATTTTTCTCAACTTTAATTAACTGATATATGACTGAAACAAATAATCTAAAGATTATTATTATTTCAAGATGAAGTGTAAAATATATTTGTGATTTAGAAAACTAAACTGAAATTAAATTGCAGAGATAAAAAACAATAAGTGTAAATAATTTTAACTTTGTAATTTTAATCGGATGTATGTGTAATAAGGTCCTAGTTGGGAATTTTATATATCAAAAACAGAAACGGACTATCACATTAAATTTTCGAACAACACAATTCTATTTCGAAATTTAGATCATTGCAGTTAATAAAACTTACAATATTCATTATAACAATTTAAAAGTTAAATATTATTAGTGTTGCTATTCAACACAGCATAAGCTAATAAAAATTATTCATTATTATCTCACGTTAAATGTTGAACAACTAAAAATTCAATATTATATGATATGATATAATTTCGTAGCATCTATAAATCCTCTCTTGTTATTAATTTCTAAGGAACTGGTAATCTACATAAATTCTTGAAGACAATTTCATTTAGATGATTGAAAAATGGTGATCAGAATTTCTGAAAATTTTTCTCGACTTTAATTAACTGATATATGACTGAAACAAATAATCTGAAGATTATTATTATTTCAAGATGGAGTGTAAAATATATTTGTGACTTAGAAAACTAAACTGAAATTAAATTAAAGAGATTAAAAACAACAAGTGTAAATATTTTTAACTTTGTTATTTCAATCGGATATATGTGTAATAAAGTCCTAGTTGCGAATGTTATACATCAATAACAGAAACGGACTATCACATTAAATTTTCGAAAAACATAATTATATTTCGAAATTTAGATCATTGTAGTTAATAAAACTTACAATATCCATTATAACAATTAAATATTATTAGTGTAGCTATTAAACACAGCATAAGCTAATAAAAATTATTCATTATTATCTCACGTTGAATGTTAAACAACAAAAATTCAATATTATATGATATGATATAATTTCGTAGCATCTATAAATCCTCTCTTGTTATTATTTTCTAAGGAATTGGTAATCTACATAAATTCTTGAAGACAATTTCATTTAGATGATTGAAAAATGGTGATCAGAATTACTATAAATGAAAAATTTTCTCGACTTTCATCATATTTCAATCTTATGAAAACTGCATAATGATTTCAAAATAGTTTATAACTTAATTCATTTATGCTATTCAATTATTTATTAATGCATATTTTTAAGTTACGTGAACCACTGTACTCTTGTTAAATTAATAAATCATTGGTTAAACAATTTTTCACAACTATGCTGTGGTCGTCAGAAACTTTGTCGTATATTCTAATATTTAATTTACATAGTGATGTTACACACCAACAATTACAAAACACAGTGAATTTCTTTGTTTTAACGCGTAGTTTGAGTAATCAGTTAATTTAAAAAGTACAACGGCGTGTCCCTGTTCTGCATTAAATTTAAAAATAAGATCAACTCATATATTTTTAATTATCTCAAATGTAAAATTTGATGCACTTCTATGTAACAAAAATTGAGATACATATGTAATGTCCATATTGGGGTGATGCAAAAATAATGCATGATTTTTTAATTAAAATTTAAACCGCTATAACTTTTTTCAAACTAAATATATTTAATCAAAGTAAGAGCCATTACAATCAATACATTTTTGCCAACGAGAAAACAGCTTAGTCATTCCTATGACATAAAAGTCTGGGCTTCAGGAAGCAACAAACTCTCGGAAGGCGTTTCCGATCCTCTTGATTGACGAAAGCTTTTCCCCTCAAGAATTTGCCTAGTTATTTAAAGAAGTAGTAGTCAAATGGTGAGAGGTCCGGTGCGTACGATGGGTGAAATAATGTTTCGTAGGCCAACACGCGTAACTTTTGGAGGGTCAGTTGCACGACGTTCTGGTGCGGAACCCACTTATCGAGTTTCTTTACCATGCCAATTTGCTCTAACAAGGGAACCACTTTTGGTGTTGCTCGCACCTAGCATCGAGACCTGTTGCGTTTTGTAGCACTATACATAAAAGTTAGAGAACCGAAAAAATTTCTCTGCTAAAATAATATTTTATATACTTTTTTATACTTTTAATTTTTTATTATTACAGATTTATTTGTTTATTTCACGCCAAAAATGAGTTAAGTCGCCAAATAGGGCGCTGCAATTTTTCCGCCCGCTTTATCCAAAGAGAAAATGTACAGAACATATTACTAGAATTATATCAGATTGCGATTTTTTTTTTTTTTTTTTTTTTTTTTTTTTTATAATTGATAGCATAAGAAATAAATATTAGGTTTTTATTTCTTTTTCTATGCAGACGATAAATATATAAATAATAAATATAATTCTAAGAAAGCTTTCAAGATCATTGAAAACTATTTTTTAGTTAAATACAAAATAAGCAAACTGTTTTCTTTTGAAATTGAATGAAGTAAAGTTTCGAATGTTTAAATTGAAATGTTGCTGTATTAAATGGTCCTTCGTTAAAAGTAATCATAAAGTAAATTAATATTTTTACGCATTTAGAAAAATTACTGTGGCGAAATAAGTCGGACATTGCAATTTCTACCTATTACAAATTCTGCTATGACATTTGGCTAGGGTTGCCGGAAAGCTCTACTTTTGAAATAAACGCCAACTGTTTCCCCGCCAAACATTTGAATATAAAGTTGCAAATTTTCATAATCAAATTCGTGGGTTTTTGAAGGAATTTTCAAACTTTTTTCAATATTTTATACTTATCATTAAATAAACTTATTAAATATGTTACTTCATCTTAAAATATATAAATATTTCTTTTAAGTATGTACCATATCAGGTTTAAAAATATGTATATATAGTATTGCTGTACTTAATAGAAAAACTGAAGCTCCAATTTAATTTTAATCTTAATGATTTTATTTTCTTTGACGAACACGACGTTAGTGTATCAGGAATAAATTATGCCCAAATGCAATTTAATATTTATAATATGAAAATAGTCAGTACTTTAAATTTTATCTTAACCCATTTATGCCTGAATTTTTGTTTTGTCAAATTTGTTGGTAAAATCAATTTAAAATGTTGCAAAATGAACTGGAAAAATACAAAAAAAATTACGCTAAAAATTTTTGTATTAATTTGGTAAAATGTAAACGTACTAAATATGGGAATATCCATATGTGGAAAAATGCAATATTGTATGTTTTGTATAAATTTATATAAATTAAGCTTTTAAATTAGATATTGTATACTATTATATATTATAATTAGTATTTTTATGAACCATTAAAAAATATGTTTATTACTTTACAGAGACTAATAACATTCCCTCATAGCATGCATGGTCACAGTGACGTCATTGTGACGTCAGTGTAAGTCACTGTGGTCACGTCACAACTGTGACCAAAATGCCATCACTCAGCGATGTCACACTGTGACTGATATGTGAACTTCTTACAAAACTTTTAAAAATTATAAAAATTCTTCAAAACATGTTATTTACTGTAAAAGATATTTTTCTGTCAATTAAAAAAAAATGTGACGTCACTGTTATGTCACTACATGTAATGTACGTCTCTAACATATACTGTAAACCCTAACATATACTGACAGTGTAACTCGCAGTGTAAACTCGCAATGAAACAAAACATATGTTAAGATTAAAAGTTTCCACATCAAACAATAAAAATAATTCAGTGTTTGTTTCCGACTAATATTTCACAACAAAATTAAAAACTTCACCAAAAAATGTACATAAATAAAACACACAAATTTAATAGACATGTAATCAAACTGCTCGCTTAGACTACTAAAATTTTTTAATTAAAAAAACTGTTATAGGTAGTAAAATACTTGATATTTACGACTATTAACTTTTGGAATGTTGCTAATATGAAAGTATCGCTATTGAATTTTTAAACTTTATTTGAATACATAATTGATATTTTTCATATAAAAATGTTTTTTGGTGTTATTAGTGGTCAATCTAGAAAAATGTATTAACTGTAGAGATTTCAATAATAAGAAAATGTTTTCTTCCTGTATTCTATAATCCGGGAAAATGTTTTTTATTGCCGAAACGTCTGTGAAGGCTTACTGTGGAGACACGAAAAGTTTTGATTTCCGTTTGTCTGTCTGTCTGTTCCGCGATAACTGCCGCAAAAAGCACCCGATCAGCTTGAAATTAATTGGGCATATTCGTGAGATACCCGGACGTAGCTGTATATTTTTTGGTTAAATTTGGTTCATTCGTTCGGAAAATATGGAAGATTTTATTTTTCTTTATAATGCTTTTCTACGGCAAGTCAGACGATTTTCAAATTTCCATTTGTTGAAAGAAAATGGCACGTTTGATTAATGGATTTAAATGTCAAATTATGGATACTAAAATTCCAAATAAGGGTTTTAAATTATTCCTATTATATTGAAGTTTTATCAATATATCTATCAGATTTTTTTATTTACGTGTATAATATTTTGAGGACATTGATACATGTATTCCAATAATATAAAGAATTTTTAAATTAATTTTCTTGTTTTACATGATACATATTTCTTTTTTATTCCTTTTCTTCGTTGCCTAGCGACTGTTATTCGTAGCCTATCATTGCGTCAAATATGAATGAAGTTAGTAAATTACGTTAATTTTGTTGCAGGTACTATTAAACGGCTATCACAAAAAATATTTTATCGCGCCAAATCGATGCAATTTATGCAATTAACAGTGGGCACGATAATGAATTATTTTCCAGTAGATTCATAGATCTCACGATATGCATATTTTGGGAGCTTTTAATATGTTATTGCTATCGCATGGATTAAGATGTTTAAACTAATGTTTAACCATGCTATAAGTGAAAAAAAAGTACAGTTAAAGGCATGTAAATCCTTTTTATGACTTTCCAACATTTATGAAAAGTATTTATGACTTCAGTTTTTCTATCTGTCGCCTGCCGTGTTTCTCTACGAATTCGCGTAAATATAGTCAGGATTACATGTAATTGATATACGTTATTGAGTTTTGACGAAGTATGTTTGGTATTAAAAATGAAGAGTGTAGCATTCATAGCTTAATTACAGGGGCACTCAAAACTATTCCGTTACATTATAGTCTTTGGGAAAAATCGTCTGCGGTGTATTTTAATAATGTTTCACAATTTTAAACGTAATGAAATTTATATACTTCATTAAGGTGCACTAGAACCTGGTTACCATAAAATATGTTATGTGTAGCACTTACAGCATGCGTACAGGGAACTCAAAAGAATTCATAATATTACAATCTTTGAAGAAAATCCTTTTGTGGCGTTTTTTAATGATGTTACTCTGTTACAAAATAATAAAATTGATATGTATTTTTGAAACATTTTTGTAGTATATGGGGTGCAAAGCATATGTTTTTTTCAGGGTCACACAAAAGTGGTCGATTAAAATGTGGTCTACGGGGGGAAAAAAACTCTTCACAGCTTATTTTAACACATTAGTGACGGGAAACGAGAATTCACGTTTTTATTCAGAAAACATCATTGGCTAAGGGAGTGACTTCTACCTAACAGAAAAGACATTTATATTGTGTTGTCCATATTTTTTATAGATTGTAAGACATTATATATTACATCCGTACATTGAGAGATATTTACTGCTGCATAAACATGAAAATCATATCTCAGAAACCAATTTCCGAGACACTTTCAGAAGAGGGAGGAGCTTCTACTGTTTTTAAACCCAGATTTAATTAAATTACCTGTCGTCAGTGTGTTAATTGTGTTGCACTAATTCAAACATTATGAAATTAAATTACATTACTGTGGTTGACTACAAGAAGCTTGAATATGATTTGTATCGTATTTATCGTTCATTTATAGGGTCACATAAAAAATTTCGGATACAGTTCTGGTCTATTAGGGATGATTGCTGAAGAGTATTTTCGATTATGGTGTGTGTTTTAACGTTAAGTAAATTTGTGCTTAATAAGTAGTGCTTAAATATTGTATAGACCATGTACAGGGATACACAAATGAATTCGTAAGCATAAATGAAAATGAGCGCGAATTGCTTCAGTGTTTTTTTTTTTTTTTTTTTTTTTTTTTTTTTTTTTTTTTTTTGAGTCATGTATTTCCCAGCCCAATTACATTTAGTATACTAACAAATGTTTGCAGAATTTAAATAGAACCATATACAGGACTCCGCAGAAACTGGATATATGGTGCACACTATGCATACTAATCCCAGGAAATTTGATATGAACAGTTTTAAGAGGGTTTTTTGTCTGCATTAAATTTAAATGTTATAGACGACGCGTAAAAATCTTCACGTAATATACAGGGCTGTAGAAAAGAATTCATGTACGTTTCCGTCTATTGGTAGAATTTACTAAAGGACATTAAAACAATTAATTGATAATTACAAATGTAAATTAAATTACACTACGAAGGGGTTCAGGGGGGCAGAGCCCCCCTGAAGAAATCTACTTTATTATCTAAAAATTACCAGAATAAGTAGCTCATGAGATTTTCAGAATACCATTACATAACAAGGGGTTTAATTTAACGCTTCTAATGTCAGAAACCTTCGAAATATTTTTTCGTTTTATAAATGTTTATGTAATTTCAAAACTTTAAATTTCGTTTTTTGTAGAAAGATTAATATTACTCAAAGGGTGCTAAACACAATGAATTGTAGAGCTGACGTTGAGGCTCCTGATCTGCAGATTTTCTAGTTTATAAATTATTGTGTGTATAAATTGTGTGTGGGTATGGGAAGGGTCGGAGTTTTGTAATAAAGCAATGCTTTATTATAAAAAATAAAAACACTTGCATATTTTCAGTAATAAATTTTTCTGCTAGTGTTTAATTATTTTAAGTTATTCTTCAAAAATAAATTTGGCTACTTGTGTCACATTTTTTAAATAAATTTAACTTTTTCCGAATATAAAATAAAATACAGTAAAACCACTTTAAAGCGACCATGTTCCGTTCAAATAAAAATTGGTCGCTCCGAGATGTGGTCTCTTAATAGAGGTCACGTTTAAATATAGATTTTAATTGTTAAAAAAGGGTAACAATTAATGTTACTAAAATTTATTTTTCACATTATGAAAAAATATGAAAATTTAGGTTTCAAAACAAAAGTTAATTACATAAGTTAATTACTGCAGAGTATAAAAAATGAATATATTGACGTTTGTTGTGATTTTACGGTTTTATCTTTTATAGCTTTTATTTCCAAGTCCTTTCGAAGTTCAGTATATAAATGGATTTGTTTTTCTTTTTTTGGACGGGAGCAAATAATGACGATTTCATTAATTTATCTATTTCTTTGAGAGTTTCCTGACAGAATAGTGCACGGCAGTTCATTGACCGCCATTCTTAATTTGTCATCAGAGTTAAATTCATTGCCTAAAGAGGCACAAAGGTGTTTAAACACTTAAAAGTTATCGGATTAAAATATTTAAAAAAAATTTCTAAACTAACTTTAGAAGTTTGATGAATAATGCGCTCTCAGGAATTAATTTTCTAATAAAACTTTCTTCAAGCGACCAGGAAAAAACGGAATTTATTTCATTTTCTTCAAAGAAATTGGTCGCTCATGGAGGGAGTTCAACTTAAATGGTCTCTGAATGGAGGTAAAATTAGTATTGAGCCTATGGGAATAAATTTCGTTCTATGACAAAATAGTTGTTCAGGGAGGTGGTCGCTTAATGGAGGTGGTTGCACTGGGAGGTTTCACTGTATACAAAATATATGTAAAAAACATGGCGTAATTAATTATTCATATTTTTTTTTTGTTTTGCAAAACTTAAGTAGCTTTACAAAACTTAAAACTTGAACTATTTTGAAACATATAAAAAAAAGTTAAATGCATCAAAAAATTCTTCAAACAAGAAATTTTAATTGGAAGTAAGTTTATAAAAATATTATGTCGTATAAATGTATAAGACGGAAAAGCCATCTGTTCTTGCTTTGATAATCAAAACAGTGCGAAAAACCGCAGACGATAAAACTATTAAAAACAACATATTGCGTTTCATCTTTGGAACAGGCAGATGGAGTTTTTTGCTGGACAATAGGTAGCGTTATGAACATGCAGTCTGTCAGATATAAACATTTAACCTAAAAAATTCATAGGAATAATCATCCCAAGGTAATACTTTAGACAAAAATATGAGTTCGAGATATTTACACTAGCTTTGGTGTGGTTTAAATGATTCCCATCATTGCTAGTGTATGTATTATTGACATATTTTCTACTTCCAAAATTTGTTCTCCCTAAAACATGGATTACATCGGAATTTAAAGAACGACGTGAAGGGGGAAAAAAGGTATGGAAAAATATTTTATTCCAGAGTTTGCTTTTCTTTAAATTATAACGCTTTTAGTATTTTCTTATAAACATTTTATTAACCTAATACAGTTTAGTAGATTAATTATTTAATTTATTGAAATAAATAACTGTCTATCAACAATTTTAATCAGATGATTAATATCAATTATATCAATTTATTTTAATCAGATTTGTTTTCTTTTAAAATATCATAGGTTAAAATCACATGTTTTCTCAAACTTTAAAATGACATATAAAAATATTATAATCAAAGTTTAACATAATTAGCAAATATTTAAATGTATTTAACGTACTAAATAAAAAGGCCTTTTTATAGAATAAAATTTTTTGATTGTCTCAAACAATTTGCGTTGCACATTTTTATTTAAAAATTAATATATGTTCGGAAGAAAAGAAGATGGTTTATTCTATTTAGAAGAAATAGGAATTTTTTTACATAATGGAGAAGTACTATTTAAAGGATATCATACATATGTAGTATTAAGAGGGAAAAATCAGTGTCAATGAGTATTATTCGATGTGAAAAAAGTTATAAAAAATTATAAAGAGCTATCCTTAGCTGGTAAGAACTTTTCAGTTAGACATTATGAACGAAAAGCTTTGAAAGTAAACCATGTTTCTCAATTTGTTGACAAATATAGAAATTATGCAACCCAGTGAGAATTTAAATTTGGTTTTATTGAAAGATTTTAATTTTTAAAACACATATCCATGTACTTGAATGAATGAAACTAAAATGTAAAATATATTTCATTATTTTTTTTTCTGGATAATTTTAATATTTTACTTCCTGAATGATTTTATACGCATAAACTTCAAAATATCTATACTATACACTCTATTAGAAAACAGACTGATTAAAGGGGGCTTGTTATTTATGATTATCATCTAATCCTGTAAATAAAATAATAATAGTAATAATGAACCAATGTGTGCTTCTATTTTGTGCTTATGGTTTGAATTTTTATACTTTATTCACATAAAAATGACTAACTATTTTACATTATTTTCATTATTTTTTATTTTACTGTGTCATATAAAAGTAAATATGATTACCTGCATTTGTAACAGACTGTATATATAAAATTTTCACCACACGTTATTCTAAAACCTTTATAATAAATTAAAAACGTCATCAAAAATTGTTGATAAATAAAACACAAATTTAATAAACATGTAATCGAACTGCTCGCTTAAACTACTAAAACTATTAGAATAATAATAATAATTAAAAAAAACTGCTGTAGGTAGTAAAATCTTTGGCGATTTCTTCGACTATTAAGTCTTGGATTGTTGCTTATATGAAAGTATCGCTATTGAATTTCAAAAATTTATTGGAATAAATAATTGATATTTTTCATATAAAAATGCTTTTGGTGTTATTAGTCAAACGTATTAAAAAGAGGTGCTAGTTCAGTAAAAACAGAGCATGATGACAGAGCTTCAGGAGTAAATGTAATATAGTAATGTGTTTCGTAATGCTTATAAGAAAAAGTATATAATTTGTTAATATGATAAATAAAGTGACATTAATTTTTAAGGATTTTATGAATTACAAATTGGAAAATACAATTAAATAACGATATTATTTAACAATATCTTGTATTTTCTGAAGAAATAAAGTTCTATAATTTTTGTAAGGTCTTGGACACACTGATTTAGGAATACTGTCGTATGAGGTAGTTTTTTAGAACAAATTTCTGATTGCAACTAAAGGTGAATTTCACTTTTAAAAAAAAGGATGT
Source organism: Maratus speciosus (assembly GCA_963932465.1). Classification (NCBI taxonomy): domain Eukaryota; kingdom Metazoa; phylum Arthropoda; class Arachnida; order Araneae; family Salticidae; genus Maratus; species Maratus speciosus. The sequence continues at coordinate 332,223,037 of OZ010786.1, forward strand.
ATTTCGCCCATTTTAAAATGAGCAGGGTGCTGCAACTTTAAAAAATGGTCTAGATTGAACAGTAAGTAATTGCAGAATTAATAAAAACAGCAAATAAATATAATTTAATTAGTGGCACAAATAACAAACAAGCAAATATAGTTTGCAGCTCATCTTGCATTTGTACAAAGGAATATTACTATTAATCTCCGACGCTTTGGACGGAAGCGAAGATGACATTTTATGGAATGACGGAGATTCTTCATACACCGATTCATATTACAATAGTGGTACTGCTACCTTCAGTGAAAGTGATTTATTATGAGAATTTTTTGTCAAAATTTTCACAAAGATTATTTGTAAATTTTACGTCTATAAAAATATTACTATAAAAAGAAAAATGGTATTTAATAAACAGCACATAGTTTGGAAACATTTGATAAGTTACTAATTTTATTACAATGTGTTTTTTTTTATACCAGTAATGTTTTAGCATTACAGTGTACCATATTGTGCAGTAGATTTCCCCGCATAATAGTCGCACTTAGACTTTCACAATGAAAAATTGGCAAAAAAGTGCGACTATTACGCGAGTAAATACTGTAGTTGTTGAGCAGATATCATTCTTTCCTTCTTCTTTTGCTGTAAATTTATTATTGCAAAAGCAGAATGAGAAAATATTACCTAATTATTCTTTTACTCTCAAAAGTTTTTAATACTTGCTGTGATGTTTATAGAAAAGAAAGAATAACTTGATTGGTTAAAGATGAATTTCGTAAAATCATCGCGAAAAAATGCAAATTTTGTCAAAATATTGTAGAAAAAACGCGAATTTCGTCAATGGACCGCATAAAAGGCGAAATTTTTAAAATAAATCTCGCAAATAAGGTGAATTTTGCCAAACGATTGCGAAAAAAATTCTAAATTTTTTCAAAAGGTCGTGGAAAGAAACGTGAATTTCATCTAAGAATCGCAATTTCGTCAAGAGATTGAAAAAAACGTGAATTTCGTCAAAGGATCGCGAAAATAAATGCAAATTTCGTCAAAAGATCGTGGAAAAAAACGAATTTCATCTAAGAATAGCAAATTTTGTCAAAAGATTGTAGAAAAAACTCGAATTTCATCAATGGACCGCATAAAAGGCGAAATTTTGTAAATAAATCGCGCAAATAAGGCAAATTTTGTCAAATGATCGCGAAAAAAATCTAAATATCTTCAAAAGGTCGTGGAAAAAAACGCAAATTTCATCTAAGAATCGCAATTTCGTCAAGAGATTGAAGAAAAACGTGAATTTCGTCAAAGGATCACGAAAAAATGCAAATTTCGTCAAAAGATCGTGGAAAAAAGCGAATTTCATCTATCAAATTTTGTCAAAAGATTGTAGAAAAAATGCGAATTTCATCAATGGACCACATAAAAGGTGAAATTTTGTAAATAAATCGCGCAAAAAAGGCGAATTTTGTCAAACGATCGCGAAAAAAATCTAAATTTCTTGAAATGGTCGTAGAAAAAAACGTGAATTTCATCTAAGAATCGCAATTTCGTCAAGAGATTGAAGAAAAACGTGAATTTTGTGAATTTCAAAGCATAGTGAAAAAAAGCGAATTTCGTCAAAGCATAGCGAATTTCGTCAAATGATAGTGAAAAAACATAAAATTTTGTCAATAAATCGTACAAATAAGGTCAATTTCGCCGAAGGATTTCGAAAAAAACGTAAATTTCGACAAAGTATCATGAAAAAAACATTCTGAAATTTTTCTGTGAACTTCAGAATTTTCTTTTACTCATAATCACTCCTGCCTCCATTGTCATGGTGCATTGATTGAACTCGAATAGCGATTTCATTTTTCAATAAATATATTGCATCTTAACGCTGTCACAACATTGTCATTGTAGTCACATATTCGTCACAACGTTAATGACAAAATCGTCACAAATTACACAATTTTCACAAAATTGTCGCAATGTGACTTCACAACATCGTCACTGTCGTCACAGAATCATCACAGTGTTAATGACAATTTCGTCACAAATGACACATATTTCACAAATTGGTCTCACCGTGACTTCACAAATTGGTCACAATGTGACGTCACAAATGAGCTCTAAAACGGCCATAACGACCTCACATTTTAGTCACTGTGACTTCACATCGACGTCACGTGACGTCACAAAGTCACAGTGTGACTTCACAACGACGTCGCTGTAATGTCACCATGCCTTACGGGTTATCAGTATTATTAATAATAAATTAAGAATAATCGTATTTGAGTCTAAAAAATAATTTATTCCAAAATCATCTTGAAAAGTACTTTACATAAATAACTGCCCCTTAAATGTCTAATAGAAATATATACCCATTTTCGCCTTACGCCCTATATTTTGTATGTTACAAAAATGCAAAAAATAGGCTTGAACATGTAATTTCGTAATTTTAAAAATGCGCATTTCAAAGAAGTGTACAAGCTAAGTTTGTGACTTATTTATTTGGATCTTTGATGCAAAAAATACAAATAAACTTACTTTTTACATTTCGTTATCTTGAAAAATGAAAAATCTATAAACACCGAAAAAAGGCCTTCATTTAAGCAAATAAATATCAATCTTATGCTGTAATCACTCGTAATAGATAAAGACATTTATAGGCAATTATTTCATAAAATTTTCATGTTGTAAAGAAGAAGAAAATTAAAAAAAATTATTAAATTCGAAACGTCCCAAAAATGGAAGACTAGGCATAAATGGATTAATCGAGATGTTGCTTTAACGTTTTACATGTTGGAGATATGCAGCTTGTACAGCAAAAATGTTCAAAATGAGTTAGCAATTAAGGTTATACTGATGAAACGTCCCCAGAATAATCCGTTAAATTTCAAGTTGATCTTTTACTAATGATTTTCCCATCTTAAAGAAATTCTTATATAAATAAAAAGCAATTCTCAAAAAACTTTATCCACTGGAGCATCTTGTTATTTTGCATGCAGTACAAATTATTTTTTACTCGATTCTGTCTTGTACCTCTAATTACATACGGTAGGCAGTAGCTTATACAGTAGCATATGTTACATGTAGGTATGTTGAATACAAAGACTTATTCATGTTTCCATTTATACGGATGTAATATTATTTCATCATATAATGATGCTTAATATGGATATACCTGTTTTAAGGTCGAAGAAATACATGTTTACACTAGGGAATACATGGAGTATACCCCTTACTGTAGCATGTGTGAGCAAAAGAAAACATGGTTACAAAGGGTTGAAAGCAATAAAAAAATATATCATCTTCCCTAATTATAAGAAATATTTTACGCAGCTGCGTTCTTTTCTGAATAATTTTCTCATTTGTTATACAGAGAAATTTATTTCATATTTTGCCTTTATTCTGTGATTTAGTCGTGTGGTTCAATTTCTGTTACTTTGTTAAAAAATTTCGCGGACTCCAGAATATCCGTTAAACATTTTCTCCACGAAAGAGAAGAAAACTTTTTATTCTTAAATCATATTTTTCATTCACGACTTAAAAAAAAAAAACGTGAATCGAATTTTCTAATTCATAAATTATACTGCTACTTTTTAAAAAGCGAAAAATATTCCACGTGCTTAATTCTCATGTACTTTATTCAATATGCGTAAAGTAGTAAATTGGACATTATTTCTTTAAAATTAATGATGCGAGCTATTTTAAACTATGAATCATTATAAAAAAAAAAGAGGATAATCTATCTTATTTTTTAAAAAAGGATTAAATTAAATTGATGTGATTAAAAATTTTATTTAATTAATATGTTACACATTAAAAAAGTTTTCAACCATTTGACGGTGCAAATGAAGCAGCAGCACCAAAATATGGATCCTTGATTTTTCAAAACTCCTGATTATGGTGAACTTCATCAACATTTCAACTTTTCATCGCCATATTTCATGTATAATAGCTAATCAGAAGAAACTGTTCTCCTCACTTTCTATCCGAACTCAACTTGTGTTGACAGTATTAACTTTTAGAAAACTGGAGTATATTATAACGAAACTTCTAATAGACATGCTTACCTTTGTTGTAAATGTAATAGCATAAAAAAAAGTGGTAAAAGTTTTCATTTTACGAGCCAGTAGTATGTACAGTGGAACCTCTATTATCCGAAAGAATTGAAAACGACCCTCTTTCGGAAAATCGATATTTTAGGATAATCGAGAATGCTTTAGTTTTAAAATTAAAGAGAAATGTATGCACTATTTCTTATTGTGTTAACAAGTGCTTAATAAAAATAAAGCAATAACAAAATAGAAACAAGAATAAATTAACTGAATTTTAATTTTGAAATTAAATCCCAATTACATATTTCACAAGGGTTGAAACAATGTTTTGCTTGTCGCAGTTTCCATTGCCTTTGCTTTGAAACTCTATCACGAAGTTTTTTAATATTATTAGTTCACGCGTATCACAGTTTTTCTGCTGCTCCAGTCATGCCAAACATTTTGCAAAACATTCAAAAACTTCAGAATTGCTAATTTGTTAATTTTGTTCGTTCCACTCCGCAGCTTACGGGAGCTCAAGTTAAATTCAAAGGAACTCTAAGAAAGGGAATCGAAAATATTTATATGTACTCGTAGTTCGGAATGGACTACTTGAACACAAGGAATATGATAGTTTAAAAAATAAATGTTTTAAAAACGAATTTTGCGCACAAGGAATGTTATATAAAAAAGCTTTGAAAATGTATTTAGGTTAACCGAGAGTTTCGGTTAAAAGAGTTTAGGATAATAGAGGTTCTACTGTACTTGACTCTTCAGATCTTGGACTTTTGATTACCAGTTCAAACAGTATCACTGATTATGTGAACACCTTGCTTTTTAGAGCTTTTTGTGATGTTATCACATTTCATACAAAACAAAGTACATATAGTTCCATTTTCAATGTAATATTTTTATTTTTCTCAAAGTTGTTACCGTCTCCCGAAGTTCAGCTAGGATGATTCATCCTGACTAAATATGTGGTTTGCGATCACGTGTTCTATGGCAATTTTTCATCCTCTTGATGCTTACTATCACTTCTCTGAATTTGAAAGTCGAATTCGGCATTTCTCTGTATAGAGACGTTTTGAGTTAACAATCATACTTCAAACCAAATTTACTAAAACTTGCCAATAAGCAATAATTTAGCGCCTGGGCTAGAACTCACAGCGTTAATAAGATTTCCGCTAACTGTAAGTATTTCGTGATCATATACACTTATTGAAGTTTTGGTGATTATAACTAGAGGTCGACCGAAAATTCGGTTTTGTTTTCGTATTCTTCCCAAAATCTGAGTTTCGGAGAAAATGCTGCCGAAAATCCGGGTGGACCGATACTCGACTGAAACTTTCTGTATTCCAAAAATCACGTTTCTTCCTTCTGAAATTTTCAACATTTCTCGTTGATTTGAGCTGTATCGGCTCAAATGAGACACTCTGTATTTATTGCTGTGAACTTTATTGCTTATAATTATCAGTCACGACTGACTCAAGACGTGAGTGCAAATTATAAAGCAAACAAAGCATATATGACAAAACATTGAAGACGCTATTCGTGTGTTCATTAAAAGCAACAAACTTAACAGTACTAAAAGAAAAGTTTCCGTTTGAAATCACAGAAGTGTTTCAAATACTCTTTTGAGTTCCTTCTAGTATAACACATGATCATTTAAAAAAATCCTTATGAAAGATAAATCGAGTAAGACATTTTTTAATTAGATGATATTTGTATAATCAGAAAATCATTCAGTGTCGTTAATTAATTAATTACATTTTATTTTATATAAAAATTTATGGGCAGAGGCATAGGGAGCCTACTTGGCCCATATGTATATTTAATTAATAATTATGTATATTTAATAAACATATATATTTAATTAATAATTATGTATATTTATGTATGTATTAATTACTTAAAATTTTTTTAGGGACACTTTTTGTTTTCGTTTTCGTTTTGCGTCAAAAATAGAAACATTAGCAAAATTCGGCTTCGGTCTTAAAAGCCTGTTTCAGTCGATCCTTAATTTTATAAGTCAATCAATGAAAAGCTATGCTCTGTATAGATCAAATTCTGTGCGTATACAGGGCTATTACAAATGATTGACCCGATTTAAAAAAATCATATTTTCGAAACTATTGCACATATTACAATAAGTGATACATGAAATATACCAGGTCAATGCAAATACAAATCATCGGGTTTCACATAGCTAGAGTTATTATGTAAAATTGCAAAACAGTATTTTTCCCCAATCAGCACTAATCACTAAATAGTGAAATTAATATTTTTAACAAAAGGAATATTTTGAGTTTCCTACTCTTTACACTACAGGGTTATTACAAATGATGGACCCAATTTAAAAAAAAAAAAAAAATCACATTTTCGAAACTACTGCACATATTACAATAAGTGATACATGAATGTAAAGAGAAAAATACAAAGTTTTTTTCAGTTACAAATGTTCGATGTGTGGTCCTCTTGTTACATGGCATACGTCTAATCTGTAATCCAGTTCGATCCAAACATTTTTTAGCATCACTCTGTCAATGGTTTTGAATTCTGCACAAATGCATTCTTTAAGTTCTGACGGTGTCAAATGCATTGTTTATGTACCACCAATGCCGAAAACAAAGTTTTCAGAACTTAAAGAACGCATTTGTGAAGCTCTAAGAACCGTTGACAGAGTGATGCTACAAAATGTTTGGAACGAACTTGATTACAGATTAGACGTATGCCATGTAACAAGAGGGTCACACATCGAACATTTGTAACTGAAAAAAACTTGGTATATTTCTCTTTAAATTCATGTATCACTTATTGTAATATGTGCAGTATTTTCGAAAATATGATTTTTTTAAATCGAGTCCATCATTTGTAATAACACTGTATTTATCAACTAGTTGTCTGGGCTTCCTTGACCGAAAGCTCTGTGGTCTTGTGACTTTTTTATTGCTCATCAGAGATTTCGAAGCAAATTGGGCAAAATCAACAACAGAAATTCTTACTAGAGGAGATGATAAACATGACAGGGACACTCACCCTTTATCGTCGTGTTCTCTTGTCGTATGGCAAGAGAATCACCACATCAAAGATGCAAAAAGGCACCACCTTCTGCAGGATAACTGTGGGTTGCTTTTGAAACAAATTCTCTTAGCTACATTATTAAATTCCTTTAAACAATAAAATACAATATATTATTATATAAATATCTCATAATACACATTCTACCTCCTGTTACAATTTAAAAAATTTTAATTTTAAATTTAATGGCAATAGAACTATTGTTAGTTTCTTTATATTTTATTTAAAACTATTACATGTTTCCTTGTGTTATAGCATAATATTAAATTTCTTAAATTGTACGAGGGTGGTTCAATAATTATTGTACCGAGTGTGTATAAAATATTTGTACTGCGATGGTTGATGTGGAATATTGAAGTGTAATGTTACAGATGCCTATATGCTCAGTTTCAGAACCGTAGCTTCTGTATTAACTTTTTTTTTTCGTTTTAAGTGTGAGAGGTGGCACTTAGCTTGTAATGGGGGTGGGGGGGGGGAGGTAGAAACTGGTTTGGACCTTATAGGGCCAGACCAGTGACCATGTGATCAACGACTCATCATAGAGACGAGAAGTTGCCACATCGCTATGATCCCCAGTCCAAACGACAGTAGCCACGTCTCATTCATTGTCACGCACCCCCCCCCCCCTCCAATCCCTCCTTTCAAGCTAGGTGCGATCTCTCACAACAAAAACGAAAAACAAAATATGTTAATAAAGCAGCTACAGTTCTGAAATTGAGCATATAGACATCTAAGACATTAGGTTTCAATATTCCATATCAACCATCGCAGTACAAATATTTTATACACACTCGGGACAATAATTATTGAACCTCCTCGTATTATATAGGAAATTATTATATAATTCTTTCTATTAAATTTTATTTGTATCACTTCTTAAATTTCTCTTTATTAGAAATAGGACAATTCTATAAAATTGTAATACCAAAATTTCCATTCAATCGTACCTTTTAAAAGTGGAAATTCGATTATTTTTCATTATTTGATAAGCACCATTCCTAAAAATAGATAAAGAACATAACACAGAATAGAACATAGAATTTTATTAGATAATACATAAATGCTTCGTAAAAATAACTAAAAAGTAATTTTGCCATAAAACAGTACAAAACAAACTATTTGTTCTGAATACATTATTTTAGAGCTTACATTACTTTTCAAAATGAGATTTACTCTCACGAAAATAACATCCAGAAAAGTCTGGATATATCCCTTCTTCACATTAGATTCATTTAATGACACAGTTATGAGGCGCATTTGCAAAAATTCTTCGATACAATAGATTTAAATTTGTTTGGAGGGAATTACTAGCCAAAAAAAAAAAAAGAAAAACTTAAATGTAAATTGGAACTGTAATTGAAATTTTCGTAATATTTTATTGATGTAAATTTAAAATGAATGAACATCGTCGAACATCACAAGAACTTTATTTTTATTTAAAAAAAAGAGAAGTAACTTTATTACAGGAGAAACATTATCAACAGAAATAAAGTTTTATTCAACGTAAAGTTATTTTTCATCGTCTTTTCTAAGCAACTATTTTACATAATTATATAATATATTTTCTCTGTATTTTAAGAATTGTGGAAACTGTACGTAACCGGCCATATTTACAATTTATTGAACTTTTAATGTGCTTTTCTTAGTATTTATAAATAAATTTTCTTCTATTTAACGTTCTAAGTGTGTTTTAAAATAAATTTGAATCTTAAATTGTAAACATTTTTACTTCTAGTTTAAATTTGTTTCATCGATTCTATTCTTTTAATTTATAAGTCTCGAGAAATAACCATTTGCAAAAATTAAGTTCTGGTTATTACAGCATTAATTTCATTTAATATGGCAGTAATTTTTTTTTAATCTCCAAACACACTTCTTTTGTTATTCACGATAGGGAGCATATTTTCTCAAAAATTCATTTTTTTTTTCTCTAAAAAATTTCAAGCTACAAATATTTTTAAATAAATTAATCGATATTATTGTATTTTTTACTACCTTTCTCTTTTGCCCCTCTTCTACACGCAGAAAAAAGGAAAGGAAAAAAATACTTTTAACAATTTTTTTTATGGATGAAAAATGACTAAGTCATTATTTCTTTAATTATTACAAACATTTAATCATTATTTTTTTTTCAATCTAAAAAACAGCTAAATTTTAAAAAAGTTTAAGAAAGGTATTAACGTTTCCATTTAATTAATTTAAGAATGATTATCGTTGTTTTAGAGAAAATACGCATGAAAAGAATAATCTTTCAATTTTTAATTATTATAGATTAAAAATATTTTCAGTACAAATATTTGAAATATATTATGATGTAATACTGTTGATAATCTGAAATAGCTTTATAATTGAATGAATTCTCGTTAACCTTTAAAGACATGGACAGTTTTTTTTAACATAAAGACACATGCGGCGCACTTATAAGCCATTTGTTTTTAACCCCTTGAGGGGCGGTGGGATATATTATATCCCACCTACGATTAATGGTGATTTGCACCAGAAAAAGTTTATTAAATTTTACTTTTGTAAATCAGTTGAAAAAAAAAAGTCGTAAAAATGCTTTTCCTTATTTTGCAATAATTGTTTTGTAAATTCCCGTGTGAATTCGATATAACAGCAACGCAATTACTTGCCCCTGTAAGGGTTAAAAGATAAATAACGCCTTTTAATGATATCCTTGTTTAATACAATCTCCAGCAATAGTATAAAAGTAATACGCGTGAAACTGATAAAAAACATATATTTAATGTAAAATTACATAAATTAATCATTACTTATAACAGGATTAAGAGGGAAAAACGTTAAAAATCGAGTATTTTCGGCTAATACTTGGCGATCATGAGGATTTAAAATTTTAAAGAGTTGTTAAAAACGATACTTGTTCATATCTCATTCATAAAACACTGGCTTCAAATCGTGCATCCGGGTTCCATGGTCGATTCTACTAAAATGGCAAAAACCAGAAGAAGGGTGAGTGGAGGGTGGTGGGTATTACAGATCACTGCTTTCTAATAAAACCCATCCATATATTTGGAACGTTGTAGGATAAAATGTCATTGCATGCTTTTCTATTACTGTTTATAATTTCAACAGATTCACGGATTGTTATTTCGTAATAATTTTTCATGCCGAATACAATTCTTGCATTATTGAAATAGATTTAAAAGTTAATATTTTCGCAAAGTCCGGAAACAAGCGGTAGGTGATTTTTTAAATCGTATATCACGTTTATGTTCCTTTATCCCCTCTTTTAACTTTCAAGTTGTCATCCCGATATATTAGAGCAGTTGATCATTTTCAGTAACAAATGGAACGATGTACATGTACAACTCCGGCAATTTCATCTCGCCGGATGGGTTCATAATCTTTGCTTTCAGAAAATTCTTCAATTTTGTTTAGGGGTGGGGGAGAGGGTTCTGCAATCAAATTTATTTCGAATGGAAAAAGAGCATTACGCAGATTTTCAAAAAGGCCAGGTATGTAATTCATCGTGCAGTATTTCTTCTTTGTTAAGGTTTTCTTGGGAAAAGGTTTATTTAGTTTGAAAAAAGACTTATTTGATTAGAAATATTATGATACGGACGGCTTGTAGTACTGTATTACTGTATTACTGGGCTGGGGTCTGAGCCAAAGCACCGCGACCAGGGGTCTATTGTGCTATCCCCCAAAAATGAAAGAGGAAAACATACTCACTTAGTCCCTAATTAGACCAGTAGCTGACATAAAGTTCAGCAGACATTTGATAGGAATATCCACGGTTTGTAGTAACATAAGCCCGCGTATTTAATTCATCGTGCAGTATTTCTTCTTTGTTAAGGAGTTCTTGGAAAAGGTTTATTTAATTAGACGAAATACTTTTCTAACTAAAAATAATATTACACAGACGTTTTGTAGTAACATAAAGACGCGAGAGGCGTACTCCGTGCGCCAACGGCTTTTAATGACTGAAATACCTACTTTTGTGCTAAAGAAGAATAGTTTCAAAAGTCTAGTATTCGTATAAATGTATATCATCACATTTATTTCGTCAAACATCACATTTATTTCAAAAAGAAAGAAAAGAGAACAAATAAGACACACACACGGGCAGCGTAACCCGTACATCAGTGGTGTCTTAGCAAAAAAAAATAATGAAAAGGAGCAGAAAAAATTCAGAACTTCTACTGTAAACAATGATTGAGCATTGAAAGGTTTTTGGGAAGAGTGTAAATTTAACGCAGATGTTAATCACGTAATTATTTTTGAATGAACAACGATTTTTTATCTGAGTTGTTCAACCAGTACGCGAATCATGTCTTTAAAGGTTAATGAAGTTATTTGTCCAATTAATGAGAACGGTTCGTTTTACCTATTGTCTTTTATTTCCAATTAATGTTAAGGACATCGCTTAATGCATATGACACGACTCATCGGTTAATGCAATCAATTTTTTCCTTAATTGACCAGGCAGAATCGAAATTAGTTTTCTAGATTATTTTTCCAATAGAAATTTCGGGGGAATTGTTATTGATATATTAAAAAATTGTTTGAACAACTGCCAATGGAAAGGGAGAATTCCATCATCAAAAACGCAAGAGTTTTTAAAATTGTTAACGGTTCTTCGCCTATATTATTACGGACGTCGTTTAATGAATACGACTCATGTGAGATAATAAGAACAAATTTTTCAAAAATTGATCAGAATCGAAAGTGGTTTTCTACATTGTTTCTCCAAAAGACTGTTCGGTGTAACTTTTTGGTTATTAAGATATTAAAAAATTGTCTGTGGCAATAGCCAGTTGAAAGGAATAAATCCACCATCCACCATAGGTAATTAAGTACATCGTGGCATATTAATATGTCGTTTTTCACTTTTTTTAAATGTCTTATTTTAAATATATTTTTTATGTTATAATTCTGATTCAGACGTAATATTACAACGTTAGACGTAATGTACATTAAAATTTGTAATATGTTTAGTTTTTTGAATAAAAAAAAATTATAAATCATTTTACCTTATTGCGGCTTATTTATGGCAGGTTATTAATCATAGTAATACTTTCCGTGTTACTGATCGTAATTAAAATCTCCCGTACGAGGGCGCTGTGTCAGCGCCGTAATTTTATTTATTATTCCAATCGTCTGCGTGTTGACGATAGATTGTAATTTAGTTACTAGTGAGTGGAAACACTGAATTTTTTGTTGTTGTTGTTATTGAGATAATGGAATGTTTGATTTGGAAACGGCCAGAGAGACTGTTTCACTCTTAAAAATTATTGTTTTAAATAAAGAAATTACAGTTCACTGCGAAGAGTTCCTTAAAAATGGTGTCATTGAGTAACTCATTGTTTTATTCTTAACAAGAATTGGTCCTTCGAGGCCAAAGTAAACGGATTTATCGTTTGCTTTTAGAGTCAAGAATCAGCGACGAGACTTGGTTTCTTCGAATAAGGTAGGACTTTTTCTTTAACATGTCTACTGAATTAAAAAATATTTTGACAAAAAAAAGAGTTTTAAAATGTAAAATTACTAAATTTGTGAGTGAAATTAAATTAAGTGACTCTGATGAATGTTCTTTAGAACTTGTAAATACGAAATGTGATCAATTCAATACAGAATTGAAAGAAATGTTTGATAAAATTTATTCATTGTGCGATGAGGAGGAAATTGATAAATATATCGATGAACAATCATCGATTGAAAAAGAGTTAGATGAAACTTGGTTAAAAATTAAAAGAGCGAAACAAAAACAAATAAATGTTCTTAATGAATCAAAGCCGAAACAAGAGAATAGTGTAACGGAAGTTCGACTTCCCACGATTAATCTACCTTCTTTTAGTGGAAACGTACAGGATTGGATATATTTTAGTGATCTTTTTAAATCTAGCGTTCACAATAATAGCGCACTTTCGGGTGCTCAAAAGTTATCATATTTGAAATCTTCGCTTCATTCTGAAGCTGCAAAAGTTGTACAAAGTATAATGATTTCAGATGATAATTATCAAACAGCGTGGTCCTTATTAGAGGAAAGATATTCCAATAAAAGACAACAAGTGTTTGCTCACATTAAAAAATTAATGTCCATTAATTCAATACAAAGTGAAACACCTAGTGCTATTCTTAATTTAGCAGATACCGCCAGTGAATGTATCAGATCTCTAGAAATTCTTGATCAAAAAATTGAAGGGTTTGCGGATACAATAATAACTTATATATTGTGGCAGAAATTAGATGGGTCCACAAAATTATGGTTTGAACGTGAACAAAAAAAAAAGACGAGCTACCAAAATTAAAAGAATTAATCGAATTTTTAAAAAGACAAACGAGAACACTGCAAATTTCCAAACCTCTTATAAATAATGTAACTCCTAAACGCAATGCTCAACAACGAATCACTAGTATGGTATCTACATCTAATGGTAAAAACTCAAAAACATTTAAATGTGTTAAGTGTCAGAGTAATGAATTCCACTGTTTGCACAAATGTCCAGAATTCTCAAATCTTTCAGTGGCTTCTAGATATGAATTCGTAAAGAAAAATAATATTTGTTTTAACTGTTTAAAATTCCACTCGGTTAGAAATTAAAAATCTACTTATTCTTGTCAGAAATGTATGAAAAAGCATTCAAGTTTACTGCATTTCGAGAATGAAAATGAAAAGCAAATTCAAAACAGCGATAGAAAAAATGAATTTATTTCAAACCCGAGGTCCGTGATTGCAATACCCAAAACCAGAATCAAATCGTAGCGCATTCAAGTCTAGACCCGAATGCTGCAACATTTCACATTTCTAACGAAAGAGTATTTTCAGGTACATCTGTTTGTGAGATGAATTATTTAAGTTTTGGCATCTTATCAATTGTCATTGTTTATATTAAAAATAAATTTGGCGAATTTAAGCTGTTAAGACGTTTGATTGATGCTGGATCAATGAGTAATTTCATTACGATTCAGTGTGCTGATTATTTAGGAATTAAGATAGAAAAAATAAAAGTTGCGGTTTCAGGATTAAATGGTATCTCCGTGAATATTAACTCCAAGGTAAAAGCATTAATTTCGAACAATTCAAATTTTAAGGAGGAAATAGAACTTCTTTGTGTACCAAAAATATCGGATACTATTCCAGTAAATCGGATTAACGTTCCAACAGAGCATTACCCTAATAACATTAAATTAGCGGATCCAGAATATTACAAACCTGGAAAAATATATGTTCTTTTGGGAGCTCAAATATTTTATGATCTTTTAGAAGTCGGTCGATTTTGAAGTCCCCAATTCTAATTTAAAATTCCAAAACTCGGTATTTGGATTCATTGCCTGTTGAAGCGTATTAAATCCTGACAATCGAATCACGCAAAATACTCATTGTGGGCTTGTTTGTAACTATGAAGATTTGACAAAAGAAGTTCAAAAATTCTTTCAGTTAGAAACATTAGGGATAAAAGACGATCCCACATGTACTGACGAAGATAGAGCATTAGAAATATTCGAAAAATCTGTATCTTATAAAAATAAACGTTACGAAGTTACCTTACCATGGAAAAAAGATTGGCGAGAAATGAACGACAATCTCAAAATAGCCAATAATAGACTAAACTGTCTTAAAGTGAAAATGAAGCGAAAATTAGAGCTTCGTGCTCAATATTGTGAGACTTTGAAAGATTATGAAAATAAAGGAATCATAGAAAAAATAACGGAAACGCACAAGCCAGTGGAGAAACCACTTTTTTATCTTCCACATCAACCTGTCTTTAGACAAAGCCTGACAACAAAAATAAGAGTAGTCTTCGATGCCAGCTCACACGATGTTGGCGAATTATCGTTAAATGATTGTCTTTGGCCAGGTCCAAATCTAAATCCAAACATATTCGATCTACTTATCAATTTTAGATTAAACAAAATAGCATTGATAGGTGATATAGAAAAAGCCTTTCTGCAGATATCCCTAGCGGAGAAAGACAGAGATGCAGTGAGGTTTTTATGGATTGGAGATAGAGGTATAGAAATATATCGCTTCAACCGAGTTCTTTTTGGTATGAATGCTTCCCCGTTTCTTCTTGCTGCTACTCTAAGAAAACATATCAAGAAATTTCAAGTTAGATATCCTACAACAACAAAGTTATTAGATAGGTGCCTCTACGTTGATGATTTCATCGCTGGTGCTGACAACTTGCAAGATGCGTTAGAAATCTCTCGAAATGCTGTTTATATTATGAGCGAGGCAAGTATGAAACTCAGAAAATGGTCAACTAATGATAACGATTTGAAGGAGCAATGGAAACAAGAAGGGTTTGATACTCAGCCTCTACACAACCCAATTGAATTAGGATTTGACTCAACAAAGGTTCTAGGAATGTCTTGGCATACGAGTGAAGATTGCTTTATCGTAGATGTAAAAGGCTTATTAGAAATGTTATCAAAAAATGAAAACACCAAGCGCTTCATCCTGCGTGCTATTGGAAAAATATTCGACCCTCTTGGCTTGCTCACTCCTTATACTATTCGCATGAAATGCCTATTTCAAGATCTGTGGTTGAGGAAAATTGCTTGGGATGAAGATCTACCAATAGATGTTAAAGAAAAGTGGCTTCAATGGTGTTCTGAGATCCCACGCCTCTCCGACCTAAAAATTCCAAGAATTGTGCTAAATTCAACGAAAGAAGAAAATTCAGATGTGGTAGAGATTCACTGTTTTTGCGATGCTAGTAAGAAAGCCTTCGGCACTGTCATATACCTCAGAATTGTAAAAGAAAATGCTATTGAAGTTAACCTTGTGACTTCAAAAAGTAGAGTTACACCTCTTAAAAAAATCACTTTACCAAGATTAGAGCTATTGGGAGCTTTACTTGCTGCCCGACTAGGTAATGCAGTCAAGAAAATAGTAGATCATAAGAAGCCATCAGATGTGTTCTTCTGGACAGACTCGAAAATCACTTTGTACTGGATTAGAGGTTCTAGTAAAAGATGGAAATCATTCATAGCGAATCGTGTCAACGAGATTCAATCTTTGACTGACTCCAATTCGTGGTTTCATTGTCCGGGAAAGTCTAATCCAGCCGACCTCCTTACCAGAGGCGTCAGTGTTGATATGCTCTTAGAAAAGGATTTGTGGTTTAAAGGTCCCCCCTTTTTGAGAGAAACTGTTCTCCCAACTAATGACTGCAACATCCAAAATTCGCCAGATGACTATTCTGATGAACTAAAGAAAACAGTTAAATGTGAAAATGATAACTCTTTAGTTACTCTAGCTATTTATGATCAAAATTATTTATTAGATTATATTATTAGTGTTAGTAATAATTATATAACTATCATTCGTATTTTATGTTATGTGCTTAGATTTATTCATAACCTTCGAAATGTTAATAGAGTGAAAGATCATCTTACTTCTAAAGAATTGAATGCTGCAGAATTATCACTGATAAAGATGGTTCAACAAAGTGAGTATCAGGAAGAAATAAAATGTCTTCAGAAAGGTAATTCGGTACCAAATAAAAGTAAACTAAATTCTTTAAATTGTTTCTTAGATGAAAGTAATATTTTAAGAGTTGGGGGTAGATTGGGTAACTCATATTTGACAACAAATGAAAAACATCCTATGGTTCTGCCAAGTAAGCATCCCCTTACTTTAATTATTGTAAGATATTTTCATTTAAAGTATTTACATGTAGGATCACACACATTGTTGTACCATATTCGTCGTAAATTTTGGATAACTAATGGTAGAAACATCTGTCGCAAAATAACATATGAATGTGTCACTTGTTTTAAAAAGAAGCCTGTATTAGCGAGTCAAGTTATGGGTGACTTGCCCAAAGAACGTGTTACACCTTCATTTCCATTTTCCATTATTGGAACTGATTATTGCGGCCCTTTTTACATTAAATTCAAAAATCAAAGGAAAAAGTTACATATAATAAAGTGTATGTATGTATATTCGTTTGTCTCTGTACCAAAGCTATTCATCTAGATTTCGTTTCAGATCTCACTTCTGTAGCCTTCATTGCTTGTTTTAAGCGCTTTGTTAGCAGAAGGGGAAAGTGTTCAAAAATATATTCTGACAATGCAAAAAACTTTGTAGGGGCAAACTTAGAATTGAAAAGGCTTCACAATTTGGTTAGACACCCAGATGAAGCATTAGCTGATTATTTTGAAAGGGAAAATATCGAATGGAATTTTATTCCTCCGAAAGCGCCGAACTTCGGTGGTCTTTGGGAGGCAGGGGTTAAATCATTCAAATTCCATCTAAAACGTGTAATTGGTAACGCGCACCTCACTTTAGAGGAATTTCTGACAGTAATTCTAGAAATTGAAAGTGTTTTGAACTCAAGACCTCTGTCCCCATTATCATCAGATTTCGACGATTTCGAGACTCTGTCACCGGGTCATTTTCTTATAGGTAGGCCCTTAACGTCTATTATTGAATCCCAGCTCACTGAAATTTCGAAAAACAAACTTAGCAACTGGCAAAAAATAACAAAATATAGCCAGCAAATATGGAAATTATGGAAGCGGGACTATCTGAACACCTTACAGCAACGTAATAAATGGCAATTAAATAAAAACAATATAAATGTTGGTTCTCTCGTATTGATCAAAGATGAAAATATGCTCAGCACAAAATGGGCAACAGGTAGGATTTCCGAGATATTTCTCGGTAAGGACAAAAAAGTTCGAGTAGTGAACATTCGTCTGTCTAACGGTACAATAATAAAGAGAGATGTGAGAAGTATTTGTCCTCTTCCAATTAATGGAAACTAATTTCTTTAATGTATATATTTGGTATATTTTGAATATATTTTGTTGTTTAATTTCTATAGTATGTTTTATTGTATTCAAATGTAAAGTAATTTAGCCATTTTCCTTTGTTATTAATTATATCTTTTGCATTGTTATATGTAGTATTATGTAATTTTATATTATATATTAGAGTAGTTTTGAAACCTGCAGGTTTCAACGGTTGGGAGTATGTTACTGATCGTAATTAAAATCTCCCGTACGAGGGCGCTGTGTCAGCGCCGTAATTTTATTTATTATTCCAATCGTCTGCGTGTTGACGATAGATTGTAATTTAGTTACTAGTGAGTGGAAACACTGAATTTTTTGTTGTTGTTGTTATTGAGATAATGGAATGTTTGATTTGGAAACGGCCAGAGAGACTGTTTCACTCTTAAAAATTATTGTTTTAAATAAAGAAATTACAGTTCACTGCGAAGAGTTCCTTAAAAATGGTGTCATTGAGTAACTCATTGTTTTATTCTTAACAAAAATATATTTTTAATAATTCTGGCATAATGATAATCATTCCTTTTTTATGGGGAATTTAGGGGAATCACATTAATAAATCAATAAACAGTTACTGAAATCTCAACGACCCGCGAAAAAAAATTCAACGAAAAAAACTTCTGTGTGAAAATAATAAAGTCATTATTTCATTAATTATTATAACCATTGTTAAATTTTTTTCAAACAAACAAAAAAAACCCAGTGAAATTTAAAATAAAAAATAAGTATTTTAAGGCTTCCATTACATTAATTAAAGACTTATTAATATTTGCACAGAAAAAAAAGTGAGAGCTAAATGAAGAAAATTGTTTCTTGTTTTTTCGTTACACCGATATATATTTTCTATTACTCTTAAAAAATAGAGGATTTTTGAAATGATAATTCGTTAATATGAAATAATTTTATTATATGAGTGATTAATGAAAAAAAAACTTCAAAAAAAATAGTTTTTAGCATTGTATTTTTAAAAATTACTTTCATATTTGTACATTTTATTTCATAAATTTTATTTCTTTTATTATTTAAAATATGGTATAACACATATACTCGTTTTCTTTTCTTTCTTTTTTTTCTGGCTACATTTGTTGTATTAATTCTGGACTGTTTTGTATTTTATTATTTTCTTTAACCAACTCTAGAATCAAATCAATAATCTAATTTATTTGAAATAAGTTCTTTTAACACAAAAACTACCACTTCGGGGTCATTTGAACCGTGTATTAGATTATCAAACGTCTACCAGTGTTTCACACCCTATTTTCGATAAGGAATTTTCGCTTTACTTAAATACCCGGATATAATCGCAGATTTCTGAAATTGAATTATACGAAGATAATTTTTTTAAATTAGCGGTGGCAAACTCTAGTTGAAATTAGCAATTATGCACACGATCTGCGACAAGGGACATCCGTAAGTTATGGTGATATGGATTTTCAAGATGAAATAGCTGAAAATTTTTGTTCAGAATTATAATAACTGTGTTATAAGAAAAACACTTTTTACCTAAGATAGCGTCTCGAGCACATTCTGGATTTTGTTTGGAAAATTTATTAGTGATCCGATATACTGGTAATCGATATTGGTAAGGAAGGCATTTTTAATGAAATTTTTAACTGGTGTATTTGTAATTTGGAAGGTGTATATTTAAAAAAAAAAAATCTGTAGGCGAGGGAAGCTTTTTATGTTTTCAGTTGTCAGTGGCACCGTAATATTATTTCGTCAAATATATCTTATTATGAAAAAAAAAAAAAAAAAAAAAGTCCGCGAGTAACCCTGGATTGAAATGAACGATGACAACGACCTGTGTCATCAATTACGTTTTTATCGAGAAATTATTAACATCTAAAAATAACTCAATTTCAAATTTTACACCATTGAACACTAAAAATATGTGCATTCAGATGCAAGTTTTTTTAATATTTCAATTTAGTAAGTTTATATCACTCACCCGCAAAAAAAGTGACACATCTCAACAAAAGTAAATTTCACAGGAGAGGTAAATGAAGTTTTGCATTTTTTTTTAATGTAACATAAAACGATTGTACTTAACTCTACATGCAGCAGTAAAAGCGTTAATAATTGAGCAAAACCTTTAGCAATAAAGATATAAAAGAGATAGGATGGATTTAGTAAATTTATACCCCTCATACTGATAAACGTAATAAAACTGAGTTGTGACACTTTCTTGTTTTACAATTTGTCAAACTCAAGTCGCCTTTCAAAATAGTACGTGCAAAAACATGGATTTTATTGAAGATAGACGAAAGTATTGTAATCGAATTTTTTGGGGGCTTCTGGCTTTCAACTGATTTACACGTTTTAGTGGTCAGAGATCCCCAAAAATATAATGTCTGTCTGTCCATGTGTCGACATTGTACCGTCGGAAACTGTATGAAATTATACATAGAATTAAACCAAATCCTTTGTGTATGTTTTTGACTATAGCCAGCAGGTCCTCCTTCAATTTGGAAATATTTCACCAGAAAGGAGCGCTTTACTAGCGATTTTAGTGCCAGTTTCATTATTGTACCATCGAAAAGTGTATGAAGAATTGCATAGAAATCATAGAATTGAACCAAGTTATTTATGTAAGTTTTGATTATGACAAGAAATTTCTCCTTCAACTTGGAAATATTCTGCCGGAATTGGGTGCAATAATAGCGATTTTTGTGCCATTTTCATTATTATACTCCCGATAAGTTTTTTGAGTTATGCATAGAATTGAAACAAAATATTAACATTTATAAAGTGAAATTTGTAAAGTAAAATTTGTAAGTATTGACATTTGTAAAGTAAAATTTGTAAGTATTAACATTTGAAGTATTAATATTTGTAACTACTTTTTGAAGTATTAAGATGTATGCAATAGGAGAAAATTTTGAGATTCGCACATCCAACTAGTTTTTAATCAAAGTGTTTTAACTTTAATCTATTATCAATCGTTATCAAAAATATTAATTTGCATCAGGGTAAGAATCAACCGCGGTTTCGTAACAAGGTTTCTAGGAAGTTAAATTAAAAGAAAAAGTATATTTCAAAACTTTTTATAATTATTATTCAACTGTAATCTTACAATTGCATTTCAACGAAACAAAATAAATACACGAAATAAGTATCCAAGAACTGATTTTTTTATTATTAAATTACATAGTCGTAATTACGTCATCACAATATTTTCTATAACAGTTGAAAATTTGAAGAAGTATGCAAGTTATTTTTCAGACTTATATTTCTGTCAACTATTTACTTTTTCAAAACATTTCTATATTTTTATAAACTACATTATTATACAAAGCAACCTTTTTTAGGAGAACAAAAAATACAAAGAATATTGGTTGTTGTTTAGTAACAATTCAAAAGCAAATATAGTTCTTTCAGTTTTCAAAGTTATTTTCTGCTAAAGCATGAACTGAATTACTATATTTGTTTTGCAGTATCTTCAAACTTTTCAGAAAGAAATTTTATTTTTTTAATCAATCATATAACGGGTAATTATCACAGATTTAAAAAAAAATCTTAATTTAAAGTGAAAAACTAGATAAGTGATCTCTTCTTTTTTAAATTTCTTACTCTTGTAAAAATAAATTTTGCAGCATGTAATAGTAATTTTTCAAACTGACACTTTATTTTAAAGTTCTGTATGGATGAACACCAGTCCTTTATTCACATTGAAGCGAAGGCAAGGATCGAAAAGCATTCTAAAAGTGTCCTAAATTACGATTTCTATGGAGTCTCAGGAAATAATAAACCGATTACTAGAAGTTATTGGTTGCGAATCAAGAGTGATAGTCCCTGATTCTAAACGGGCTATATTTTATGGAGGTGTCACTACCACCTGGTTGACAGGAACAACAAGAAAGCCTTTAAAAACATCTAAATTCCGTTTTCTATAGAATATTAGGCAATACCTACCGCTTTCAAGGTTAATGTTGTTGGCAAATGAATGGTGACAGTCTCTGTTTCAAAATTTTTCGAGACATTCTATTTCAACTCTGCTTCGGCATTTTATGTTGGTGCCACCAACACCAGAGAGGTGGTAGACTGTTAGACAAGAAGCTGGGAATTTGACATGATGGTTAATTTTAAGATGTAAATGTGTTAAGATGGTTTCTAAATAATTCAAAACTTCAAATAAATACTGAAATGAGCGTATGAAATGAGCATAAAAGTCGCAAAATACTTTCTAAATTATCATTTATTTGGAATACCTTTTAGTTCTTATTAGTTAAAATCTCATTTCTGTCTATTTTACTTTTATAAGGAAGTTTAGTCAAAGTGTGGCTCAATTTGTTATTTTTGAATTATTCTAAAAAGTGTTCTTCTAATAAAAATTAGTCATGCAAATATCACTTGGCATATTTCAACTATTACGCGAGCAAAGCCGCGGGGTTTGCTAGTTATTGATAAAATTGTCGAGATTGGAAGAAAATTCACTTTAGAGATGGTTTCTAAAGATGTTGTTGAATTCATAAATCCCCCTGATCCGGAATTAACCATCAACGAACATATTGAATTAAAGAAACAAAGTATTGTCGAAGAAATAAATCAAGATTTTAAGCCTACGGTGGGGCGACTGATTATGAGGGTTGCAAAATCAACCGAAGGACTAAACTTTATTGAAGCTAAAATGACGTTTCTTAAAGATATCGATTAGGACGAGCAAAGAGCAGGAATGATTAGATAAAGCTTAGAAAAGTCACTCTGCTCTTACAAAAAGCTTTAAGGAGAAAAAAAGAAAATTTTATCTGTTCAAACGTCACTGCAAGATCTTTTCACACCCTCAAAGACTCGAACGCGGCAGCTAGAAGAACAGTAAATTATAAATTAATAACTTATTGGTTTATTCCAAATTCTTGTATTTGCAAACTCATTTTTTTTGCTAACGTATTTAGCATAATCCCTAAATTCAATAGCATATGTTCATTAGATTTCGGTGAATTTTCATTACTTGTCCATTTTTGATTATCTAAATGTACCTCGACTTACATCGCTAGTCTTGGAACGAATTGCTGACGTAAGCCGAGGTATTACTGTATTTTATTTTTTAACTCAATCTCGTTCTTGCATGTAAAGATGAAATTGTGTAATCGATTTTTAACCCACTTCCTGATAGGCTGGAATTGTAAAAAATGCGTTCACACGTGTGTAATTTTGTAATCGATTTTTAACCCACTTCCTGATAGTCTGGAATTGTAAAAAATGCGTTCACACGTGTGTAATTTTGTAATCGATTTTTAACCCACTTCCTGATAGGCTGGAATTGTAAAAAATGCGTTCACACGTGTGTAATTTTGTAATCGATTTTAACCCACTTCCTGATAGGCTGGAATTGTAAAAAATGCGTTCACACGTGTGCAATTTTGTAATCGATTTTTAACCCACTTCCTGATAGGCAGGAATTGTAATAAATGCGTTCACACGTGTGTTTTACAACAGCAATACTACATTTTAATACTTTCTTTTAACTTAATTGAAGCAATTAAATGACAAGTAAAAATTAAATTACAAAAACCAAAAAACCCGAATGCGAAAAAAGAACTAATTAATTATTTCTAGTCAATGTGAAACTATTTTTTATATTACTTACCTATTTTTTATTTACTTGCATTGGTGACTTTTAGTTGTGTTTAATTGTTAGTTCCTATCTATAAACACTGTTTTGATGACCTATAGAAATGTCTATGAAGGTTAGAGTTAAAGTAAAGCTAGAGATCCTAGCTACACAGCTTTCAGGTTGTGTAATCTTTAAACGGAGCTTCTGACTGAAAAATAGTCAATGAAACATCGTCTTCATTTTGAAAGGCCTATGCAATGATATGCCACTCAATATGATTCGTGAAATTTTTTTCTTCGTCTTTACCGTCATTTTATATTTTACGGCCGCCATTTTGAATTTATAAAAATAAAACCTAGCCTATAACCATCGAATGGTTAAGACGAATCGATAGAGACCCCATTCTTTAAAATCCATCCAGCCGTTGGGATGTTCCAAGGGTATAAAGAAATCCACATACCCAGATACGCGTAAAACACATAACCCTTCTTGGCAGTCAGGTAATAAAGGTGGTAATTGACGCAATCATAATTTTGAAAAAAAATGAACTGTAAAGTTCCAGATACCTATTTGCGTTTATTGTCAAATGTCTCCATTATCAATTAAAATCTATGCGAGTATTAGGTTTTTTACCCGACTGCCAAGAAGTTTCACGCGTATCTGGGTATGTGGATTTCTTTATACCATCGGAACATCCCAACGGCTGGATGGATTCTAATGAGTGAGGTCTCCATCGATTCGTCTTAACCGTCCTATGGTTATAACCTAAGTTTGTTTTTATAAATTCAAAATGGCGGCCGTAAAATAAAAAAATGGCCGTAGTGACGAAAAAATATTTTACGCACCCTATTGAGTGGCATATCATTGGATAGGTCTTTCAAAATGAAGACGATGTTTCATTAACTATTTTACAGTCAGAAACTCCGTTTAAATATTACTCAACCTGGAAGTTGTGTAGGTAGGATCTCTAGCTTTCCTGCAACTCTAACCTTCATAGACATCTATAGGCCTCATTAAAACAGTGTTTATAGATTGGAACTGACAATTAAACACAACTTAAACGGCATCAATACAAGTAAATAAAAAAAAAAATACAGGTAAGGAATATAAAAAATAGTTTCACATTGATGAGAAATAATTAATTAGTTCGCTTTTTTACGCAGTCGTTTTTTTTTATTTTTTTTATTTAGTTTTTTACTTGTTCAAATAGTAATTTAACAGATGGCAGAGGATCTTTGATTATCTTAAATCATATATGGTTAGTTGGTTGGTTGATTTTGTGACGGCCGATTATCTACACTAGGGATATAGGCCCGAGGGGGAGTGCCCTTCGTGGGGGGTCTTTCTAAGGGAACCTAACCCGTATTAACGCATGGAAATCCATGGTTCGAAGAAAACCACGAAAACTCCGAACGATTAGGCCGACGGGCGCGATTGGGATCGAACCCAGCACTTCCCGTCTACCAGTTTCGAGAGCAGAACCTCTCAGCCACTGGTGGGGCCTAAATCATATATGACTGACACTTTTTTTTGTCACATACAGCTTCCTCATCTCAATCATCCTCTTCAATTATTAATTAGTATATTTATTTAAAGGCGTCTTTCCGTTCCGCCACAGGCGATAAATCGCCAAATGTCCTCTGCAACTCTTACAATTGTATACAAGTTTAAACAACAATGGAATTAATGATATGTCCCCCAAAAAGCTCTCCAAAGTAAGTCAAATGGCTGTGAAACTCCAACAATGAAGTATTTTAACGGCTAAAATGTAGAAAATAAATTATAAATAAAAAAAGAAGGGTATAATATTTAAAAAGAAAAACGCTTTTAGCATTTAATAGTTTAATATTATGAAATTTAAGATTATACGTTGAGAAATCGATTTTAAAGTCCTAAAAAAGAAAGATAAAATAATGTTTCGTTTTTTTTTTCCTTGATAAACTATCTCAAAAAAGAAAGACAGCAAAATTATGTATATTTTATTAAATTTGCGTGTTGACGCCTTTCTACAGAGAGTAAAAAAGCAGGGAATTTTTCAAAATCGAAATCGGTGCCACGGCAAATTAATGTATTTTTTTATGAAAAATACATAAATTGCAGTTGAAAATTTTGGCGTGATTTTCGAGATGAATATTGAATGCTTATAACAGAATGATTTTTTAAAATCTATATTTAATTTTATACTCATTTTATAAATATATATAACGACATGTGTGCAACCTTCTTTTATATATTTTTATATGTGATATATTCTACCGAGCTAATTATATATATTTTTTATGTGCAAATATTAAAATGTAACCTATTTAAGAATATTCTTTATTATACATATGAAAGGTTTTATATGAGGTTCAAACATTTTTTTTAGTGTAATGGATAAAAATTTACTATTGTATGAAATACCTTATGCATGGCATTTGTTAAGTGTATTGTTTTCTATATAATGCTTCTGAAATCGAAAATTAGTTTATGATCGAAATTTAGAGATCGACTCCTTGAATTCAACAAATATTTATCAGAAATCTTTGAAAGATTTTATTTGACGTTCAAACTATTTTTTTTAATATAATGATAAAATTTTAATGTACGAAATACCTTGTTATGTATCTCGATTTGTTATGTGTGACTTCTTCAATTCAAAAAAATATTTAACAAAAATCTTTGAATGATTTTATATGAGGTTATAAAATTTTTGTAATATAATAATGAAAAATTAATATATGAAAGACCTTTTTTCATTTCTCGTTAGACTTCTGAAATCAAAAATCAGTTTCTGATCAAAATTTAGAGAATGACCCCTTGAATCCAACAAATATTTTTTTTAAAAATCTGAAATATTTTATGTAAGCTTCAAACTTTTTTTGTAATATGATGATGAAAAATTAATTTATGAAAGACCTCGTGCATAGTATTTTTTCATTGTCTCGTTTTTATATAAGATTGGTGAAATCAAAAATTACTTTAAGATCAAAATTTAAAGAACAAAACTTCCAATTCAACAAATATTTAACAAAAATCTATGAAATATTTTATATGAGGTTATATAATTTGTGTAATATAATGACGAAAAATTTATTTATAAAAGACCATTTATGCATTGTATATTTTCATTTCTCGTTTTCTGTATAAGACTGCTGAAATCAAAATTAGTTTAACATTAAAATTCAGAGACCGAAACTTCAATTCAACAAATATTTAACCCAAGTCTTTGAAATATTTTATATGAGGTTGAAACATTTTTTTTGTAATATGATGATAAAAAATTAATTTATTAAAGACCTTATGCATGGGATTTTTTAATTGTCTCTTTTTCTCTATAAAACTACAGAAATCAAACATTAGTTTAAGATTAAAATTTAGAGAACGACAACCTTCAATTCAACAATATTTAATACAAATCTTTCAAAGATATTATATGAAGTGCAAACCTTTTTGTAATATGACGATGAAAAATTAATATATTAAATACCTTATGCATGGTATTTTTTTTTTATTATTATTCTCTCGTTTTCTGCATAACACAGCAGAAATCAAAAATACGTTTAGCATCAAAATTTACAGAACAATCACTTTAATTTAACAAATACTTAACAAAAATTTTACACTACCTGTTTAAGTTTTAGCGTAACTTTATTATTATGATTAATTACACACCAACCGGAATGTAATGATTTGATAGCATTCATACTATCAAACGCATAGTCATTGATTATAAGACTAATGATTGATGATGCTAGCTAATGCTTTCGATAGAATATTAAAGCTTAATATTTGATTAAAATGATCGTTTCATTCATGTAACTACTCATATGATGTTATACTCAAATCCATTTGAATATATAAGGATATATATAACTTGAATGAAAAAAGGCCAATATCCAAAATTATCATTTTTGGTCTATATCTACAGATTATTTCACATTAGTCAGACGTAGAAAGATAAAAATTCAACGCCCTATCTTTAATATATTCCATATAAACACCATTATTTAATAATTAACGTTCTTTAATTAGTGCCACTTTTGTGCCAATGTCTACCCAAACACTTAATATCACAGATAAAACAAGCAAAATGCTAAACCCTCTCTTTAGCATACTCTGTATGAAAATTACTTTTTCAATGATATTTTATAGTGATTTAATTAAAAAAAAACACTCATTAATCAGATTTATTTCAAAACACCGAAATCGGGCATTGTTTCATTTTCTACTAAAGTACAGGGAAACAGTAACATACATTATATATATATATTGCAAGAGGGAACAGATATTTTATTGTTGTTTCTTGTTATATGCCATATTCGCTTTCGAATATGATAAAAAAAAAAAGTCAAATAGAGAAATAAAAGCACTTGTAAAAGCATGCATTCAGGAAGGCGACATCAGGTATACATCAGGAATGCATGAACTCCCCATGCATGCATGCATTCATCCATTCTTACTGCATGCATTGTTTTCAGGATATTAAAATAGCCATGGGTATTATATAAATTAGATAATTTTCCTCATTAAAAATATCAGGAAGTTGTTGTATCGGGTATAGTTGCGGGATTTTTAACACCCGGTACGGTATGCTATTTCTTTCTCCCAGCTTATTTTGTGACATCTCCAAAAAATAACGTTACCTTTCAGAAGCCAGCCGTAAAACCCAGCAGTACAATTAAATACTCTATAACAATTTTTTAAACTTCCAAGCATCGCACATTTTCAATTTTTATACCTTCGTTTTGGGAAAAAAAGTACTTTTAAATGTAATTTGTTTGAAAACTGCAATTCCATTTATTTTTTAAACATTAATTTTTTGTAGTTTTTGGAGCTATTTGCTTAATATTGGCAACGTAAGTACTCCCTTTCTGTAGAAAGTAAAGGAAAAATAGTTGTAAAATATTAATCATATATTTTTGATGCCATTCTTTTATAACAGCCGAAAGAAATAATAATTAAAATACGTGCTACTTTGAAAAAATATAAACAAATGATTTCTTCTGTTAAAACATGGAGCTATTATAAACTATATTTAATAAATCATTAGACAACCTTTTTGTTTTGTTTTTTTCTTCTTTTTGCTCGAGTTCCTTTAATGGCGGCATTTTTGATGCAGTTGTGTATTATTTCGCAATAGTGACGTCCTATGCATACTTTAATGTAGATGTTTAACAGTGGATCGTATGTGGAATTCTTAATCGGATACGAATGACGTCATTTTACATAAAATAAAAGCGTGTGTTGTAAGTCTTAAAACTGAAATATGTTTTGTACTATTTATGTATACATATATTTATTTTTTTTTCGTCGGGGTGACACAAAATTCTGAAAAAGCAGAATTCCTGTTTTCTAGTACGTTTCTTTTTTTGTATGCACAGTAAATTTGCTTTTGTATCAGTCCTGTAAATTTCACAAAGATATTTTTTCTCATTTAGTTAGTTTGTGAACGACATTTAAAATACTATGTCCATACGTTCAACAGCAAAGGATAGTTTAAAAAAAAAAACTCTCTTTAACAAATTATGTATTAATTTATCGACAAAAAGATTTTCTTTAAAATGCTTTTTATGAGCAAAAAACATATATGGCACATTTTGAAAAGTAGAAAAAAAAAAAAAAAAAAAAAAAAAAAAAAAAAAAAAACCTTTTTTACATATTTTACATACATAATTTTAATAAATTAAACCTTGCCTGCCGGAACATAAATTATCCATCTATTTTTGAACTGGCAAAAATGTATTCCACGTGTAATCTCAAAACTTTATCCGTAGTGCGTGAAGTAGTTCATATGATTTCTTTCTTCTTCCAAAAATAAATAAGAGATTAAATTTAAGAGATGAAACTTTTTAAAAATAGCGATAATATATTTTTTTTTTTTCTCAGAAAAAATGGAGTTTAAATTTTGCATGACTAAAGACTACTTACTATTTACTTTGTAATTTTTGTGTTTTTAATTGTTTTTACAGTATTATTTTTTTATTAACTAGTAACATATTTGCTTTTATAAAGGAATTATATCAAATTACATATTAACATATAGTGGGTGATCGGGTAACGAACTTAATCTGTTCCAAAACAGTGTTCGCTAACCGAATTGTTCGTTAACCAGTCATAGATTTTGTATTGATTTGTATATGGGAATCCAATTAATTCTTTCAGTTAAATAATATATAATATAAATCTGCGCTTTATAATAGAGTTAATATACGTCTTTATATGTCAGATCGCATTTTATACCTTTGTCTGTGTTACGGCGTATTAAAATAAATAAATAAATGAATGGCATGTCCTTTGTAAAAACTTTTAGTCATTGACCGACATTAAATCATATCAATTTGTCACTTTAACCTTTCAAAAACTCACTATTTCTCTGAAAGATCGTGTTTACTGCAGGACTCAAGTGGAGCCTAGAGCCTGTTAATAATTTGTGAAATAAATGTCACTTAAAATAATCAATTTGCAATTAAAATTATTTCCTTTAAATGTGACACAAAATATAAAAAATAAGGTTTCTAATCTGTCCATTTTAATTTGGAGGCCCTAAAATGTAGCACCCGAGCTCCCGGTAACCCATGAATTAATTAATCTATACGTACACAGAAGTTAAAATGTTCTCTAGGTCGACAATAGATACAATTAAATAAAGCTCGGCAAACCTGAAAATCAAGCATTGCGCCATTTTGGCTTTGTTATATTAGATGTTCGTTAACCGAACATTTTTCGTTATCCGAAAATAAAAATCTTTCACGACAGTGTTCGCTAACCGATCTGTTCGTAAACTGAACAGTTTGTTAAACGATCACCTACTGTACACTCGTTTTATAATAGCTGGTCTATCTTTAGCATGATCTTTCAAATATTATGATCATGATCTCAATTACTTCAGACAGTTTTAACAATTACAATCCAAATAGTCCTTAACATGTTTTTTGCCTAAAAAATATTTTTCTTATTTTTTCTTCAAAAAGCATACAACATATATATGCAGGGCTGCCACGGGCGACATTTTTTTAAATCCTCTTCTACACCACTTTTTCGAAACAAAAATCTTTTACATACGCTTTGACAACATTTGCCAAAGAAATATAATACAAAATGTATTTTTAAAAAACAATGGTGCAAATAGAATATAAAAACTAGAAAACAGGAATTCTGCTTTTTCAGAATTTAGTTTAGCTCCCGATGAAAATATATATATATGTATGTAGATATAGATAATTCAAAACATATTTCAGTTTTAAAACTTAAAACACACGCTTTTATTTTATATAAAAAGACGACATTCGCATCGTCTAAAGAATTTCCCATTTACGATCCAGCCTTCAACAAAATCTACAGTAAAGTATTCATATGACGTCACTATCGCTGAATAATACACGAATCAAAAAAAAAAAAAATCAAATAAATAAATAAATAAAAATAAACAGATGCTTCAACATGTTATACAAAGCAAACACAAAGATACAAAGATGTTCAATGACAAAACACTCAAGAAATTCGACCAAAATAAAATTAATTATCTAATAATTCATATGCCTTCATTTGTTTGTAATATAGATAATTAAATTAAATATAGTTTATAATAGCTCCATGGTTTATAAGAAATCCTTCATTTATATATTTTCAAAATAGCACGTATTTTAATTGCATTTTTGTTTTCAGTAGTTATGGGAAAATAGCAACAAAAAGATATGATTACTATTTTTCAATTATTTTTTCTGTACTTTCAACAGAAATGGAGTACTTGAGTTGCTAAAAACTACAAAAAAAATTATTATCTCAAAAATAAATTGAGATATAGTTTTCAAGCAAACTGCATTAAAAAGTAATTTTTCCCCAATACAATGGTACAATAATTGAAAATGTGCGATGGTTAGAAGTTTAAAAAATTACAGTAGAGTATTTGACAGTACAATGATACATCTGCTTTGTTTTACGGCTGCGTTATACAACGGAACGTTATTTTTTCGAGACGGCACTTTAATAGCTGGGAGAAAGAAATAGCATATCGGGGGCTAATAATCGCATTTGGCAGCCTTTTATATGACACATTTTGTAGCAGTCCGAAAAAATAACTTTTTTTACATATTTTACATGCATAATTTTAACAAATTTAACCAAACCTAGCGAAACACAAGCAATTCTACTATTTTGAAAGAGCAAAAAAATACTCCACATGTTTTATTCTCACGCACTTTATTCATAATGCGTGTAGTAGTTAACAGGATTTCGTTTTTCTTCCAAAGCAAATAAGAGATTTAATTTAAGCGATGAAAGTTTATAAAGATAGCGAGCATATTTTGTTTCATAGAATAAACGAAATTTAAACTTCGTTTGACTAAAAAATATTTACTATTTGCTTTCTCATTTTTGTGTCTTAAAATGTTGTTATCTTAAACGTTTTTTATTAACTAGTCATTTTTTTTGATAAAATTTGATTATATCAATCTAGAAGAGCTCCGCCCCCCTGCTCGCTATTCCTTCCCCCGCGTAATCGCTTTGCGATTCCATGCAGTATCGCGAAGCAATCACTATTTTATAGCCAATCCCAGATTATTGTCTGAGCTTAAAAATAATGTAAATAGTTCAATTAAGCTCTATTCATAAGCTAATATCAGTTTTTGTTGCATTGAAGTATCTCAATTTGTTGATTTTCTGCAAGCAAGTCAAACCTATTGTATTCCAATGGGAGTCTATGGAAATTTGGCGAATTACTGAAAATAGCGCCAAGTTGGCGTCACTTTTGGCGACTAATTTTGGACGCCAAGTTGGCGATAAAGTTGGCGACAGAACAGAGTTCCCCCCCTTGGAAGCCCCCTTCATAGCTTCAGAAAGCTCTGACCAATCAGATGCGTTTCGCGGTATCTACGCAGATTTTCATTGGTCCATTTCCAAAGCGTTACTTATTTTTATATATAGAACGATTACAGATTAGCATTTTAGGTAGATTTCGTATGAAATACTACCTATTGGCGTCGTTACTATGTTGGAATTTCTGAAAAAATTTTGCAGATCTACACCGATCATGACCCCTAGAGCCCAAAACCACTCTCAGTAAAAAACTTTATATATCTATCTATCTATGTATGTATGTATGTATCTATCTATATATATATCACTTTCTTCTGGACACGATAACTTCCACAATTTTGCACCAATCTCTTCCAAACTGATACATAAAATCAAGGGGCATAAAATCTTGGTCAAGTTCGTTAATGGGCAAAATCGGACCAAGAGGATGGAAATGGGGGGGAGTTTTGTGAAAACCAAAAAAAACCCTTAACTTCTTAAATTTTGTACATATCGAATCAGTTTAAAGTTTTTATTACTTCTAAAAATAGGGCCAAAAATTTATGTATCACAGATTTTTGATAAAGTTAAAAATGCCCATTTTTAACTTTAAAAAAAATAGGGTTTAATAATAGGGGCGCAAAAATAGGGTTTTCGGGAGAAAAAAATTCATAACTTCGTCAATTCTGAAGATATCAAATCCAATTAATTTTATCATGAATCTCCTTAACATTATCTACAACTTTTATATTCACAAGTGTTTGATAGGACCAATTCGTACCGCAAAAAGAAACTAAAAACGAAAACAAAATGGGCGTTTGGAGAAAAAAAAATCCATAACTCCGTCAATTCAAAAGATATAAAATCCCCATGGATTTATCATATATCTTCTTAATATTATCTACAACATCTATATAGACAAGTTTTGGATAGGACCAATTCTTACAGTAAAAACAAATTAAAAATACATAGCGGTTGAAGAAAAAAATCATCGTAAGGGTGTATTCAAATCCAAACTGCTTATTTTCTGACACATTTTGCAATCTATTTTTACTCTCAAAGGCTTCCAATTGGTATCTTTTCTTACTCAGAAACTATATAATGTACTGTAATGGTCAATTTTTTGATAGAGGCAGAATATATTTTAAAACATGCTGTCAAAGTGGGCCTTTTGAACCGAATTTCCCGAAGCGGATTGTGTTGGAAAAATCATCATATTAAGGGAGTATTCAAATCCAAACTGCTTATTTTCTGACTCATTTTTAAACTCATTTTTGCTCTCAAACGCATCCAATTGGTAGATTCGCTTATTCAGAAACTATATAATGTACCGTAATGGTCGATTTTTTGAAAGAGGCAGAATATATTTCAAAAAATGATGTCAAAGTGGGCATCTTGAACGGAATTTCCCGAAGCGATTGTGTTAGAAACGAAAAATATTGTCTTACTGAGAAAATAATTGTTTATATATCAAGTTTTAATTAATTGAACGAAAATTAAAAACACAGTTCGCTTATAAATCTCTTCAAAAATCACGTCAACAAGTTTCATGTTTTTCCTATTAAAAATGAATCTGGAGTTATGCCAGAAAATTTCAAGTTGTTGAGCATGGAAAAGTATTTTTTTTAATACCACCCTAACATGATTATGATAAAGCCAGTTATTATATAAAAATGGAATAAAAACTCGTTAAAAGTGGCCAGATAAAATTGTTAAAGTGGGTTTATCTCTAATCATGATTTGGTTTTTGTTTGTGAAATTAGTATGCTTAACTTCGAAATCTACCTCCGCCTGTAGGCCGGGCCGTCAGGGATTTTCTTTTAAATTCTGGTTTCTCGTTATAATAAGCTTTCAAATATTAGGGCCATTCTTTAACTTGATTATAAGATAGTTTGATCAATTACACTCTGAGTTTGGTTTTGTCCACAAAAATATTTTATTTAATAGTTTTCTAAAAACAATATATATATGGCATATTTTGAAGCAGTCAGAAAAAATATCTTTACATATTCTACATGCATATTTTTAAAGAAAAAACCCCAACATTCTGAAACATAAGTTAATCTACAACTTTGGAAGAGCAAAAAATTACTCCACTTGTCTTATTCTCAGGAACTTTATTCGTTATGCTTAAAGCACTTAATGCAATTTCTTTCTTCTTTCAAAATAAATAAGAGATTAAATTTCAGCGATGAAACTTTATAAAATTAGCAAACATATTTTGTTTCTCAGAAAAACTGGAATTTAAATTTCATATGACAAAAAATTCTTAGTGTCTACTTTGTCAACTTTGTGTCTTAAAATATTTTTATCTAACTTTTTTTTTTTTTTTTTTTTTTTTTTGTAGTGCATGAAATAGTTAATAGGATTTCTTTTTTTATTCCGAACTAAATAAGATGTTTAATTTAAGCGATGAAACTTTATAAAAATCGCGAGCATATTTTATTTCTCAGAAAAAACTAAATTTACATTTCACATGAATAAAAACTACTTATTATTTACTTTGTCATTTTTGTGTATTCAAATCTTTTGATCGTAACATAATTTTGATTAAATAGTAATTTCTTTGCCGATAAAATGTAATTATACCAAATTAGATATTAACATAAACTGGTCTTGTCTGGTTTCTTGCTATAATAAGCTTTAAAATAGATCACACTTTCACTTGCGTAAGGTAGTTTGACCAATTACACTCCCTGTAGTATCATGGTTTCGTCCACTAAGTTATATTTCGTAATTTTTTACTAGAAGAATAAAACATATATTTGACATATTTTGAAGCTTACAGAAAAATAAACCTTTTATCTAGCATCGATAGTTATGTAAATCTATAGTAAATAACACCTTGCAATAATATTTTAATTTCAAATGCTAAAAGTTGTAAATCAAAACATTAAAGCCGGTAAAAGCACGTTTATTTCGACTATTGACATGATTCGACTCACTCCGAGTCTTTTTCAAAAACAAATAAATAAAGCTATTCTCAATTTGCATGGTCTATGACACGCCATCATTCGGTTTTCCATGTATTCTTTCATATTAAGTACCTAACATTTTTATTTTACTTTATTTTTATACTCATTGAGTAGCTCGGGCCATATTTTTGAAAAGTGAAATGATGCTGCATCGACCATTATAAGAGAAACCATAAAGTTTGTAACGCGGAAAAACTCAATATGTAAAGAAGCAGCATCATTTATCTTACCAAAAATATGGCTCGAGCTACTCAATGAGTATGAAAGTGAAATAAAATAAACATCCATATAAAACAAAAACGTAACGTGCTTAATATGAAAGAATACATGGGAAACTGAATTATGGCGTGTCATAGAGCGTGCAAGTTTAGAATAGCTTTATTTATTTGTTTTTGAAAATGACTAGGGATGAGTCGAAACATGTCAATAGTCGAAATAAACGTATTTTTACTGGCTTTAAAGTTTTAATTTACACATTTTGGCATTTGAAATTTATATAACATTTCTATCTTTTCTACAAACATATTTTCAGCAAATTAAACAAAACCTGGCGAAACACACACACACACACACACAAATAAATAAATAAATAACTCCACGTGTTTTATTCTCAGTCAGTTTATTGGTAGTGCGTGAAGTAGTTAATGGGATTTCTTTCTTTTTCCAAAGTAAATAAGAGGTTTAATTTAAGCGATGAAACTTTATAAAAATAGTGAGCATATTTTGTTTCTCAAAAGAAATCGAATTAAAATTTCATACGACTAAAACTTACTATTTACTTTTACATCATTTTGTATCCTAAAAGATTTTATTGTAATTTCTGTTTTCTTAAACTGGTATTTTCTTTGTTCACATAATGTAATTATATCAGAAAATTAAATATTAACAAAGAGCTCTCTAATAATGTTTGGTCTCTCGATATAATGAACTTTAAAATATTATGCTCATGTGTTACTTCCACCAGATATTTTGACCAATTATACTCCAAATGGTACATAAAATGGTTTTGTCAACAAAAATATATTTAATTTTTTTAAGCAAAAAACATGTACAGTCGTGGAAAAAAAAGTAAACACCCTTTACTAACTCTTCAACAAATTATTGTAGACGAAGGTTACTGGTACCGAACGATTGGAAATAACGTCTACTTTCGAATGATGTATATAATTTGCTTAGGGGGCCATATGCATATTAAAACAAAACCAAACTTCATTTTTTTTCAATAGCAATACCCAATTTTAACGAGATATTTCAAATCTGTGGTTTAAACTATGCTTAGACACGAAATTTCAAGTCATTTGAATGATAAGTTTTTGAATTATAAACATTCAAAATTTAGTGCTTCTAATGTTAAATTACATTTTCATATTTTGATTTATATCTCCTAAAATTATGCTTCTAATGCGCTAATTTTTTGTGTAGCAATAATACTAATATACCCAAACATAATACGTTGCATATAAGCAAATACGTTGAATTTGCAATTTTTATAATTTTATGATATGAATTATGAATTATGAAATTAATATTCGAAAAAATTATGAATTGCAACCTACAGTTTTTTTTATGGATTTAGATTTATTATGTCCTGCATTATGGAAATCCAAAATTTCACATTTTTCTTCCAAGTAGATTTCAAATTGTACTTAAAAAACGGCAAAATGATGATTTAAGGGGCCGTCTATGATAGAAGTGACTAAATATTTTGAAATTTCTTCTGCTGTTCTGTAATCTAGCAGGCTTCATTGACTGCTTAAGATGCCTTGATCAAAAAGGGGGGCTCTCTCGTCTTAACAATCGAGTACCGAACTTCAATTTGGATATAGCCCTTAAAATACGCTGGTCATAAAATGATTAATTTCTCGGAAACGTATCATACAAATTGCATAAAAATTTGTTTTTAGGCTAATTGAAGGGTGTGGAGTTCATTTATGCTGTCAGAATTGTGTACTGCTATTGAAAAAAAAACAAAGTTATGGCTCGTTTTAATATGTAGATGCCCCCTAAGCAAATTTTATATACATCATTTAAAAATAGGCTTTATTTCCAATCGTTCGGTACCAGTAACTTTCTTCTTTCTTCTATAATTTGTTGAGAAGTTAGTAGGGGGTGTTTACTTTTTTTTTTTCCATGAGTGATACTTTTTGCAGAAGTCAGAAAAAATGATCATTTTACCTATCTACTTGCACAATTTTAACAAATTAATCTGAACTTGGTGAAACGTGTGTTACTTCACCTGGTCACTTACCTGGTGTTACTTCAACTATTTTAAAAGAGCGGAAAAAAAACTTCATGTGTCTGATTCTCAGGCACTTTATTCGTAGTGCGTGAAGTAGTTAATAGGATTTAAATGTGATTTAAAATGAATTTAAAATGGAATTTAAATCTCACATGAAAAATAATTCATACTACGTACTTTGTCAAATTTTTATCTTAAAATGTACTTATCGTATTTTTTTTTATTATTATTATTATTATTCGCAGTGGCTGAAATAGTTATTAGGATTTCTTTCTTCTTCCTGAAACTTTATAAAAATAGCAGGCATACTCTCTGAGAAAATGTGGAATTTATATTTCGCATGACTAAAAACTACTTACTATTTAATTTGTCCTTTTTTCTGTCATATATATATATATATTTTTTATTAATTAATTTATTTTTTTTTTTACCGTAACATAATTTTGAATAAATGGTAATTTCTCTGCCGATAAAATCTATTTATATGAAATTACATATTAGGGGAGAGTGGGGATGAAAGGGACATTTTGTCTTTATAAGCTTATAAAATAATGACATTAAAAGATATCAGTCTTATGTTTACGCCTAATTCTCGTCTAAAACCTTTGCTTTGACGCTAGTAGAACCTCTTATGCTCAAGTACAGTAATTTAACACCTGTATTTTTATAAATTGGGAGAAATGTCCCTTTTAACCCTATTGTAGGGGATGAAAGGGACACTGTACAGGATTGAAAGGGACACACATAAATAAAACCCTTTTATGAACATATTTTCTTTTTATTTGCGATTACTTTATTCAAAAATAAAAGATACTAATACACAAATAAAAATAAAATATTTTGCAACATATTATAAAGCAAAAACAAGGAAAATAACTTGTTTAAGCCTACTTGATATAAAACAAATTTAAATCGGTTAAAAATTTTAGGAAAGATTTAGCTCTACTTGGCCACCACCAGTTACGGATTTAGGTAAATTCATCACAATATCATTAATATCCCCTAAATTCATGTCATAGTATCAGAAAATACAAAGTGGTTTCATTCTTTTTTTTCTGAAAAAATGTACTTCGCATTCATTCCGAGTGCTTTTCTGGAGTTTGTGGATAAAATGCGACAGGAATGCCACCACAATCATTCCATTACCTTTCGCAAATTTTATTGTCTTACTTTTTATATTTCTTTCATGATTATCAAATACGAGATGCGCAACATCAGATTTGGAATAACTAGAATATTTACCTAATGCTCAATTGCTTTTAAAAAAATTCTGCGGTCATCCACAAACTTTTATGAGCAAGTCCAAACCTTTGGGATGCGGCAGCTTCGAGCAATGAACTCTTTGTAATTCTTCCTTGGTAAAACGAATACTGTTGAAATAAGTTACCTGATGCAGAAACAAAAGTGTGGCAAGTTTACACGTTCAGCAGATGTTACACGAGAAAACTGCTTTCGCCACGTATTGCTACTATATTAGGTGGCTTGATAATGCATTCATTCTTTCTACATAAAAAACTAAAACCCGTAACAAAAATTTAAGAAACGTAAATAATATTTTCTTGAAATAATTATAAACAACGAGGGGTTGAAAGGGACATGTTCCTTTCAACTCCTCAGTTACTGTCCCTTTTAACCCCATACCCACCTAGCGAAATTAAAAATGTATTAATGCGTGACAGTGTTTTAGATAACGAAATATACTGATATTCACATAAATTACATACTTTAAAGTGCTAAGTAACATAAATATTATAATGCTAAACACAATATTAATTTTTTGAAGAAAAAAAGAAAAGAAAGATGAAAATTTACTTTTTTATATCAAAAACAGATTTTGCTTTTAGTACCTACAACGCTACAATTACTGACTTTAGTTATAAGGATTATTAAGACTAATCAAGTATCGTCATCGATTGAGCCAAAATTGAAACATTGTACATTTTATTTTCTTCCTAAAATTTTGAGTGTCCCTTTCATCTTCAATCTCCCCTAACTTGTCTTGGTTGGTCTCTTGCTATAATAAGCTTTAAAACTGGACCAATTGCACTCTTTATAGTCCATAACGTAGTTTTGTTCACTAATATATTTTTCTTGATTTTTGCATAAAACATATATCTGACATATTTTGCAACACTAAAAAAATATAACCTTTTTACCTATTCAACATAAATATTTTAAAGAAATTAAACTGAACCTTGTGAAACACAGGTTATGAGCGAGCAAAAAAAAAAAAAAAAAAAATAAAACATGCTCCACGTGTTTTATTCTCAGGTACTTTATTCGCAGTGCGTAAAATATTTAATAGGATTACTTTCTTCTTCCAAAGTAAAAATGAAATTTAATTTAAGAGCTGAAACTTTATAAAAATTGCGACTATATTTTGTTTGTCAAAAGAAACGAAATTCAAATTTCGTACGACTAAAATTTACTTACTATTTACTTTTACATCATTTTGTATTCTAAAAATTTTTATGGTAATTTCTGTTTTCTTAAACTGGTATTTTCTTTGTTCATATAATATAATTATATCAGCAAATTACATATTAACGAATAGCTCTCTTATAAGGTTTGCTCTCTCGTGATATTGTGCTTTAAAATATTATACTCATGTTTTAATTCCACCAGATATTTTGACCACTTATACTCCGAATAGTGCATAACATGGTTTTGTCAACAAAAGTATATTTGTTATTTGTAAGCATAAAACATGCGCATGATACATTTTGCAGAAGTCAGAAAAAATGTCCATTTTACCTATTCTACATGCATAATTTTAACAAATTAATCTGAGCCTGGTGAAACGATTACTTCTACTATTTTAAAAGAGCAAAAAAAAAAAAAAAAAAAAAAAAAAAAAAAAAAAAAACTTCACGTTTCTTATTCTCAGGCACTTCAGTCGTAGTGCGTGAAGTAGTTAATAGGACTTAAAGGTAATTTAAAATGGAATCTAAATCTCACATGACAAATAATTCATACTACGTACTTTGTCAAATTTTTATCTTAAAATGTACTTATCGTACCATTTTTTTTTAATTATTACTCGTAGTGTGTTAAATAGTTATTAGGATTTCTTTCTTCTTGCAAACTAAATAAAAGGTTTAATTTAAGCAGTGAAATTTTATAAAAATCGCGGGCATACTTTGTCTCTCAGAAAAAATATAATTTACATTTCGCATGACAAAAAAGTACTTACTATTTACTCTATTTTTTCTGTCTTAAAATGTTTTTATCGTAGCATAATTTTGATTAAATAGTAATTTCATTTCCGATAAAATGTATTTATATCAAATTACATTTTAACATATACTGTTGTTGTGTTGTCTCTCGCTATAATAAACTTTAAAATATTATGATCACTCTCACACTTGCGCAAGATAGTTGGACTAATTACACTCCCTAAAGTCCGTAACGTAGTTTTGTTCACTAGTATATTGTTCTTATTTGTTTTCTAGAAGCATAAAACATATATATATGCATATTTTGCAGCAGTAAAAAAATAACCTTTTTATCTATTCTACATAAATATTTTTAACAAATTAAACTGAACCTTGCGAAACCCAAGTTATGAAGGAGCAAGAAAAGTAAAACATCCATCCGCTACGTGTTTTATTCTCAGGCACTATATTCGTAGTGCGTGAAATAGTTAATCCCAACAAAAAGTTTTCGGTAAAAAAAAAAAAAGCGCCAAGTTCTCCTTAATGTTTCGGCCAGAAAAAGTAGTGATATCTGAAGTTCGCACAAGGGCACAAGTTAAAAGCCAAACATCCCAAATCTTTCATTGAAAATGGCTTCCTGCGACTTGGCCGTTAATGCCTTCTACAGCATTTCAAAATTAATGATTGGAAATTTCGCATTTATGAATTATTTAAATATTAAAATTAATATTAGTATGCAAAGAGGCAAATTCACATAAAGACATTATAAGTAAAAGATTTCTGATAAATACCATCAATTTCAACCAACAATAGTTTTGATTACAGATCATTTAGTCCACATGTGGTTTAATTGCCATTTCGTACGGTCTAAAGCTAAAGTCATTAACGTAAAACCTAAGAAATAAAAGAAAATTTACTTTCTTCAAATCTCACAATATGTTACATTATATTTTATTGTATAATATTGAAATCTTGTGCATTGACGAAAGAGATTTTTTTCGTTTGAACATTTATTATAGTTTGTTTGCATACATTAAGAGGTATTCGATTTATAAACTGTTAAAAGCTGATACTAATTATGTTTTAGCAATTAGGGATATTACCTTCTGAATACAAGTATTTGGTTATATTTAACTTCTAAGCATTTAAATAGACTGAAGTGGTTTAAATACTTTTTTTAAATGTGTATTTTACTTCTGTACTTTGTGCCACAAAATGCCTAAAATAATCAAAAAATGTAGTTGTCATGTAGCTCATTTGTACATACTTTAAAATTTGAAAAATCCTCTCGAAGGCATTAACGGCCAAGTCGCAGGAAGCCATTTTCAATGAAAGATTTGGGATGTTTGGCTTTTAACTTGTGCCCTTGTGCGAACTTCAGATATCACTACTTTTTCTGGCCGAAACATTAAGGAGAACTTGGCGCTTTTTTTTTTTTACCGAAAACTTTTTGTTGGGATATCACTACTTTTTGTATGTTTTTTCTAGTTTTTTCTAAGCTATATTAATATAAAAAAACTTAAATTTCAGTACTTTTATGTTAGCCGGGAGCAAATCTCCTAATTAGCATTTAGTTTTTTCGCCAAAAGAAGTTTTCATTTTTCACATGTGTAAATTAGAAACAATGCTTTGATTTTCAAATAAAATATTTTGGTTTATGTTATTATTTGTTATTTATTTATTTATTTCTATGTTAAAATTCTATTAAATAAAATGAGGGAAATGCATCTATTTTAAATGAGATGACTGAAAAATTTATATTTTTAAATGAAATAAATGCAATATGAGCAATAGAGTTAGGGACAGTATTTGGCGATTTGCCGTTTCGCGCCAAGCTAGCATAAAAATACCTAAATTTATTTTATTGAGCTTTATAAATTCATACTTTATTTCTTTTTATATTAAAGTACTAGCCGACTCTAGCAAGCAGTATATACTCTATTAATTGCATATTAAACGTTGCATCATGTTACTGTTATTCATAATTTAATTTACTTGTCCATTCTTTCGAAAAGTCGGAAGCTTTTGATAGAGAAATCAAGAACTCTTTACGATCATGGAAGCACAACATATATTTTGTGTTGTTATGTATTTCATTCTTTCATGACAAATATCTCTTAACTCACTTATGCATGTTTCCTTATCAGTTACGATTCGTTCTCTAATGCAGAAATTTTTAATCTTATTAAGTAATCTTTTCTAATTGTATTTTATTACTGTATTTTAACTGATACGATTAGGTACAAGTGAAATTATTCTTATTAAATCCTTTGATAATATCTGCATTTAATAATAATATTGATAATATATGCAACCATATTGATGCTAATATCTTTTTGTTTCATGCTAACCTTTTCAATAGACTCGATTACGGAAGAATAGAAGGTCTACGGGCTCACTGCTATGATCCATTTGAAAATCTATCATTCTTCTCATCTAATCGTGTTGAAGAACTAGCCAATTTGCCATGGTTTTAAGTTTTTAGCTAATTTTATTCGAAACCTGAAAACTAAAATGCGAGGAACCGGATTATAGAAGATTCCTTCTAACGGTACATATCGATTAACAGGTTACATATTATAAAATTATAATAATCATAAAGAGAATTGTCAGTTTCGGTGCTTTAATAGTTTCCGTAAATTCTATTTATATAATACAGAAGTTTCAGCAGAGTAAAGCTTAACAACATAGTTACAGTAAGTATAATAACAGTAAAATATATTAACAATAGCAGAGGTTTTGTGCAGTGACGAAACTACTGGCACTTTGGAAATATTCGTACGTTATATTATTTAACTATTCAGATGATATGCGGAAAAATATAAATAGATGGCTCGCATTAATAATTAACTCATTGAAAAATAGCCACAAACGTCAAATACTCGCCAAGCTTGGCGACATTTAGCGAAGTGTCACCAAATTTGGTAATATATCATGTCAATTCCCAAATTTGGCGACAAAAAATGTTTTGCTTGTTCTGACGTCATAATGATGCATATGTATTATTTATTATACCCATACCTATAATATGTATGATGCAAATGTATTACGTATTATATGCATATGTATAATATGTATGATGCATATGTATAAAGTTCTTTAACATTACTAAAACGCACTTAAAGGAATAGTGTTCCATAAATAGTAGGGATACTTGCCAGA
The DNA here is from genome assembly GCA_963932465.1 of Maratus speciosus. NCBI lineage: Eukaryota > Metazoa > Arthropoda > Arachnida > Araneae > Salticidae > Maratus > Maratus speciosus. The sequence goes on from OZ010786.1 coordinate 332,266,734, forward strand.
TTGACCAGAGTGCTATTGAGATTAGAATTCCGACATTTATAACAGACCGGGAGGCGTCTGCACACACCATCACCCTTCGAGTTTACAGCTGAAATTTTAGGATTAGTTAAAACTAGATTAGTATATTAAAATGCAACTGGTCTGTTAAATCATATATTGGTAGAAACAACCTGAAGACCTAATTTTAGTGGATGACTGATAGGTTTACTATTGTATTTTCCTGCATCCAAAAGTATGGAAACATGGAGGAATGGGTGCAGGAAAACACAATGGAAAATCGACCAATTAACCGGTAAAATCGGGTCTGTGGGTGGTTTCCACAAAGATAGGACTTGGCAGACCAGTTACATTTTAATACGCTAATCGATTTTTAACTAGTCCTAAAATTTCAGCCGTCAATTCGATGAGGTGAGGATCCGTGCAGACGCCTCCCGGTCTTTAATAAAATTTGTTTTAAGGAAGTAAAAGATAGAAATATGGACAGATAAACTGAAATATTTGCCTTATTAAGATTTTTGTAAAAGCATATAAAATTTCATTCAGCTTGAAATCATGTAACACCTTTATAACTCAGGCTAATTTTCTGTAATCGAGTTTTGGCAACCAACATATCTGATCTATAACTATAATCTTTTTTTTACAGATTTAAAATTAACAATAAATTAACAGTAAGTAGGCTAATAATACAATATAATAACATTAGCAGCGGACTTCGGACACCGCATCTGTCGCACATCGTTAAAGACAGTTTATTAGTTACACATTTCATTTAATTAAAAGCAGATTCTTAAACTTTCATATGAGAATTAGGATATTTTTCCACTATAGGGACCTTGGCGTTTTTTAAAAATCTTGGCGCAATTCGGACTTCAGAAACTGAGATATGTTGCCAAATGATATAAACAACCATGAAAACAAACCTGATGAACTTTTATGTTATTTATATATGTACTATTTATATACATATAAACATTTTATTTATACAAGTATAAAATATTGTTTTTTATATACAAATTATTTATGTTGGTATATAAAAATAAATAAACGGGTTCCTTACATTAAATAAATTGTATACATATGGAAAAAATTGCTTGTGTATATGACACAGTAGATAGGTTGCCAGAAAATACGTTATTATCAAATTTCTTTTCTCGTCAAGGCTATTTTCTCTATTTCGCCAAGGCTACTATATCGGAAACATACCGAATTGAGATTATATTTTGTTAAATGTTTTATTGTTTTAATATCGTGAATATATCATAACCTATACTGATTAAAATTTTTAGGTATATTCATTTTTTCTATTTAACAAACATCTTTGGAAAAGCATGTATATAAAGTTTTATTCTGCTTGAAATTACGTGACCCCTTCAAAACTCTGTAATCGAGTATTGGCGACCAACACTGGCGCAATTGAATGTGAAGGAACTGTTTACGGCCAAATCAACACCCCCTGTTTTAAGGGTTTAGAGGCGGAAATTCTATGTTTTCAGATTTTTCTGGTTAATTGTGCTACAAACCCGACTTACTTGTGAAATTTCATGATTCTACGACTTTTAGAAGTACCTTAGTTATTTGATGATGCGAAGTGAGTCAGTGACAAAAAAGCGCTTTTTCGGAATTTAATATTTCGAAAACTACTAAATACAGAAACATGAAATCGTGGAACCTTAGTTCAATTTGATCATACGAACATGTGTATAAAAGAAAAAATTCTATATCTCTCCCTAAAACGACGTTATGAGGGGGTGAAAAGCATGCCAAAATGGTTCAGGAAAAGGTAGCTTACGGCTTGTGCGAACTTGGCGGACGCACTGCCGTGCTCCCAGATAGGATTTCTTTATTCTTCCAAAGTAAATAAGAGGCTTGATTTAAGCGATAAAACTTTATAAAAATTGCGAGCATATTTTGTTTCTCAAAAGAAATGGGATTAAAATTTCGTACGTCTAATAAAACTTACTATTTACTTTTACTTCGTTTTGTATCCTAAAATTTTTTATGGTATTTTCTTTGTTCATATAATGTAATTATATCAGCAAATTACATATTAAAAAACTCTTATAATGTTTGGTCTCTCGTTATAATGAGCTTTAAAATATTATGCTCATGGTTCACTTCCATAAGATATTTTGACCAATTATACTCCGAATAATACATAACATGGTTTTGTCAACAAAAATATATTTCTTATTTTTTTAAGCATAAAACATACACATGATACATTTTTCCTAAGCCAGAAAACATGTTCATTTTACCTATTCTACATGCATAATTTTAACAATTAATCTGAATTTTGTGAAACGGGCTAATGCTTCTATATTTTTAAAAGAGCGAAAAAATACTTCACAGGCACTTTATTCGTAATGCATGAAGGCGTTATCAGGATTTGAATGTACATGACAAGTAATTCATACTATATACTTTGTCAAATTTTTATTGTAAAATATACTTAACGAATTACATTTTTTAATTATTATTCGTAGTGGCTGAAATAGTTATTAGGATTTCTTTCTTCTTCTAAACTAATTCAGAGGTTTAATTTGAGTGATGAACCTTTATAAAAATAGTGGGCATACTTTGTCTCTCAGAAAAAATGGAATTTACATTTCGCATCACATAAAAAATACTTGCCATTTACTTTGTTCCTTTTTCTGTATTAAAATGTTTTTTCCGTAACATAATTTTGATTAAATGGTAATTTCTTTGACGATAAAATGTATTTACATCAAATTACATCTCTACATATATAGAAGTCGTTCTCTGTATGTATGTCCTTTATGCAATTATTCAATTTTTGATCGATTTGCATGAAACTCGATGTACATACGTTTTAGAACGTCGGAAAGATCGCTGTCTACTTTCAAAAATTATCACCCACTATTTATCCCCTTTTTCTACCACCTTCCATAATTTAACATTATAGAAATATTTCTATAAATTTTCTAATTTAATCTTTTTTTTCCTGTTGCCACACTCTAAAAACCTATATACATAAAAGCCGTTCGCTGTATGTATGTCTTTTATACAAATTTTCAATTTTTGACCGATTTGCACGAAACTTGATTTGCATACGTTTCAGAACGTGTTAAAGATCGGCTGTCTACTTTATAAAATCATCAGACCACTATTTATTCCTTTTTTCTACCACCTTCCACAATTTAACATTATAGAAATATCTGTTTTAAATTTTCTAATTCAATCGTTTCTTTCCTGTTGCCACATCCTAAAAAATGACACAATGTGAAAAAAATAACGATAACGCGTGTATTTTGTAATTATTTGCAATGAAAATTCAGATTTTCTTGTTATATTTTTGCATTTTTGAAATTGACGTCATTCTAAACAGCAAATGCATATATTTTTTATATATATAAATTAAGAACTTTAACAATAAGAACGGTAAAATGACGTAGCACCTTAATTTGAATGTTTTCTTTTAATTAAAACATCTACTTTAATATAGACAGTCAAATTTCATGAAAATAATTTAAGAAAAAGAAACAAAGGCTAGATATGACGTTACATTCTATCAAATCTTTTCAAGCGGTAGTCCAACTCACTGTAAATAAATGGCTCCTATATTTTGTTTACTAATTCGGTTGTATACTACAGCCATATCTTTCGTTACGTTATCTATACGTTATAGCTAAGTGTTGTGTTGGTTTAGATTCAGTAGTAACATTTTCTGTGAATTATAGTAAAAAGGGAGAAGTTATTTCCCTTTAAAAAAAAAATCTTGACTGATGTCGCGATTTAAAATTTATGGAAAATAACATCATTTCATCTAATCATTGTTGATTTAATTTCTATTAATGAAAAATGTAAGTTTACGTTTAAGAGTGATGTTTTATTTAGAGTGAAAACTCTCTTGATCTTAATACTTTAATTAAAGCTTATATAATTACACGTAAAGTAAAGGTTTTAGTTTTAACCAAATAAAATGTCAGATTTTCCAAATAAAATTTCCGTAACTGTTACCTCATTTGGATTCATTTATTGCATCTTTCCCCGTGTTGTAAGAAATCTTATATTTCTGGTACGCGTGCCAAAGAAAACATGTATTTAATTTTAAAAGTAACTTTCTGACATATTTTTTAATTAATTTTTGTTCGGAAACACATGAAATTAGAAGGAGTTCTTACTTAAAAACTATGTAATCGAAAGACAGTTTCCATTTTTTGGTAAAGGTATAAGATTTTTCAGTTGGTGTTTTGAACTGAACTTCGGACGCAACGCCGCGATAAAGGAGAAAAACCGGTCGTCACGTGACCACAATAGCTCATAACTCGATAAGTAATTTATTTATCAAAAAATGGAATACTCATTTCAATTCCAAATCGCTTTAATAGTCAGGCCTATAAATTTTAAGCCTTTACGTTTAATGAGTCAGAAAATGTGCCAGAAAGTTTCGTGTTGTTGAGCAGGAAATTGGAGAACCACCTTAAGCATTATTGCAGGTTAGTGTTTTGTAATCGACTTGGATGCCAGATATTCACTTAAAGCATAAGACATTCTATAATGTTTTAAACAAAAGTGCATGCTATAATAGGTGTGGGGCACATTCATTAAAATACGAATATGCCAACTAGCGCACAGCCGGATTACTGAAAACTAACCCGTCAGTTTTTTAAAGAGATAAAAATAGTTCTGTATTTTCCATTCAGGTAAAAAGACAAATCTTTCATAATTGGGTTCACATGATTACATAACTTTCTCCTATAATTCTATGATTAAGCAACGGAAAACAATATATTATGCACTAAAATCTTCTCTGAAAAACTAATAGCGCATGTCGCATGGAAATCCGTTCTGAAGACTTCAAGTTATATGCACCTGGAACGAAATTCCCATTTGCATTTTATATACTTATTACATTATTTTCAGCAGTTTGATTCTATATTTGTTAAATTCGTGCTTTATTTTATTTTATGGTACTACTTAGTAATCCCGTCGACCAATTTTGCCAAATTATATAAATCACCAAACCACTCACCAAATTACATAAATTGACATAATTTTTATTTTTAAATAATGAAAGAACAAATAAATTAGCATAACATTAATAAAAATACAAACAAAACGTGGAAATAAAAATCACTTGATGACGTATGCACGTGAAACTTGCTTAAAGTCAAGTGAATATGACATTTACGATCACCCATTATAGGTATTTAATCTCATAGTTTGGCGGAAGAATTTTTTCGATGGGATAAACAAGTAGTACCTATTTTATTTTTGGCGTTTTAATTTTGTTTACCGAATTTAGTTATTGAATATTACACGAAAAGAAACGAATTCTGAATTATTTACAATGTTTTGGAACAATTGAGTTAATATTTTGTAATTGGGTTGCAAGTGTAATTAGAAAGAATCATGTTTGAAAATTAATTTAAAATCCATAAAAAATTTCTAAATTGAAATGAACATTGCAAACAAATATTACTGTAAGTACTTTTGCTTTCTATACGACGTTGGAATAACGATGGAAGAATCGAATGTGCTATGTTAAGAGGTTAAATTGCATTAAAAGGAAATTTACAGATGGGTGACATAATAATACGAACACCTATGACACCAATGGCTTACGAATTGAAACTTTTCCAAAAATGTTCGAATCATGAAGTTCCCTTTGGACAGTTCTTGCTGAAATGGGATTCTGGAGATGACTATTTATCTCTGACGTTATCTGGGATAACGATTGCCTGCGGTTTTGGACCGCTATGCGGGTCAACTCTCTTTCATCCATCTCAGAAAGCTTTCTTTTCTGTCCACTGTTGTACTTCGCAGACGACACTTTACCACATTTCGTGTACGCTCTCATAGCGGCTGACACAGTACTCCTTGCACGCCCCAAATAATTGGCTGTTAACGTCACGGAGTAAACAGCGCACCACATACCAATAATCATTCCTTTTTCGAACTCTGATAGGTCAGTCATTATTGAGTTTTCCAGAGCGTATGGTAAGCGCATGGAACACCTATGACTGACATTGAGCGACCCATGCCTTACCTTTCATAACCACTAGTTGGCAGAATTGAGTGCAAAGTGGCAGGCTCTTTCTGCTTCTTTAAAATGGATTATGCCTTTTTCATGGTGTTCGTATTATTTTGTCACCCATCTGTACTGTTATGTTAGGTTGTTGCCACCGAAAATATGGTACCATCGTTACTCATAGACATGTCTTTTCTTTATACTGTTGCATTAAGAGTAAACGGGTTCATCTTTAGTAATTGGGTTCCACGCACCTTTAAAAATATCCATGCTTGAAAATTATTTTTAAATCCATTAAAATCAGAAATTTGAGATACAATTTTCAAACAAGTTCCCTTTTAAAGAACTTTTTTCTAGTGGACATTGTAAAAAATGAAATTGTATGATGTTTAGAAGTTAGAAAAATTTCAGTAAAGGCACATTATATGGGTTACTATTTATGGGCACTGACACAGTGTTTTTACTTTATAATGTAGATGTATATACCATACAAACGAGAATTTAACTAAATGCTGCGCTATTTGGTGGATTTTTTTTTTTCGTATTTACAGCAAAAACACATATTTTCTCTTACAGCCGCCAAAGAAAACGCACATTCTGTTATTAAAGCTCAGGGATTTTACTATGGTTGCGAGACAATAACGTCATGTTTTCTGATTGTCGTTTTAACGATTTGTGGCTGGGAATGCACAAATTTCAGTTATAGTGATTGCCGTATTATTTCGTTTTAATTTATTATATCTGGAAGGCTCCTTATAAATGACACGGGCGAAGCTGGGTAGTTCTGCTAGTTAACATATACTGGTCTTGTGTAGTCTCCCGCTATAGTAAGCTTTAAAATATTATGATCAACGCTCACACTTGCGTAAGATAGTTGGATCAATTATCTTCCATAAGAAGTTTTGTTCACTAATATATATTTTTTAGTTTTTTCCAGAAGTATAAAACATATCTATCTGACATATTTTGCAGCAGTAAAAAAAAATAACATTTTTACCTATTCTACATAAATATTTTTAACAAATTAAACTGAACCTTGCGAAACATAAGTTATGAAAGAACAAAAAAAAATAAAACATACTCCACGTGTTTTATTCTCATGCACTTTATTCGTAGTGCGTGAATAGTTAATAGGATTTCTTTCTTCTTCCAAAGTAAATATGAGATTTAATTTAAGCGTTGAAACGTTATAAAAATTGCAAGCATATTTTGTTTCTCAGAAAAAAATGAAATTAAAATTTCGCACGACTAAAACTTACTTATTATTTTCTTTGTCATATTTGTATCGTAAAAGTTTTTATCTTAATTTCTGTTTTTATAAAATGGTATTTTCTTTCTTCATATAATGTAATCATATCAGAAAAATTAGATATTAATAAAAAGTGGACTTATAATGTTTGGTCTCTTGTTATAATGAGCTTTTAAATATTATGCACTTCCATAAGATAGACCAATTCAAACCCTTTTATTCCATAACATGGTTTTGTCCAGAAAAATTTATTTCTTATTTTTTATTTCTCAAAGCATAAAACCTATGTATAATGTATTTTATAGTAGACAGAAAAAATGTCCTTTTTACTTATTCTACATACATAACTTTAACAAATCAAACAGAACTTGGTGTAACAGATGATATTCTACTACTTTGAAAATGCAAAAAAAAAAAAAAAAGAAAAAAAAAAAAAAAAAAAAACTTATTCTCAAGTCTGTGAAGTAGTTAATAGGATTTAAATGAAATTTAAAGTGGAGTTAAAATGGAATTTCAATTTCACATAACAAAAGATTCTTACTATCTGCTTTCTTAACTGTGTGTCTTAAAATATTTTTATTGTAACACTTTTTTTAACCATTTGGAAAAATGGTTATTGTTCTCGTCAGGATGGGAAATCAAAAGCATATCTGAAGGTTTTTATTGGTTTAATCCGCATTTTATTCGTTTTCTGATTGGTCTATACAGTAATCTGTATTTCCCTTTACTTTCAACCAGAGATCGATACCTTCTGTTGCCACTATGACAAAAAAGTAATAAAAATTACAAAAAAAAATAATAATAACTCAGAAACAAATTGAGATACAGCTTTCAAACAAATTGCATTTAAAAGTACGTTTTTTTCTCTATACGACGGTGTAAAAAGTAATATTGTGGGATGTTTAGAAGTTGAAGAATGAAATTTCATTTAAAATTGGTCGTCAGATTTCTTGGAAGATGGAAAAGCCTTTTCCCGAACAGCCAATGAAATGCTTGGATAATAGATAAGTTTCAGGTGGATAATACGTACGAGTCGTAGGCGATTTTTGTCGCTTAGAATTTTTACGTGTAATAACACTATTAATGTTTAATTCATGGCGTACGTAATGTATGATCAACTCCGTGCGATTTTTTATGTCTTAAATTTTAGTCTTCGAAAAAAATCTTTTTCCAAATTGTCGTTGTAATTTGATAAATTGCTTTTTTTTGGGGAGGGGGGGGGGCGTAATGCGTGAAGTAGTTAATACGATTTTGCTTTTTCTTCCAAAGTAAATAAGAGATTTAATATACGAGGTGAACTTTATAAAAAATAGCAAGAATATTTTGTTTCTACGATAAAATGGAATTTTAAATTTTTCATGCCAAAAAATTCTTACGATTTACTTTGTCAACTTTGAGTGTTAAAGTGTATTTATTGTAAGACTTTTTTTTATTCATAGTGCGTAAAATAATTAATTGGATTTCTTTCTTCTTCCAAACTAAATAAGATGTTTAATTTAAGCGATGAAACTTTATAAAAATAGCAATAATATTTTGTGTTCTAGAAAAAAAGTAATTTAAATTTTGCATGACTAAAAAGTATTTAATATTTACCTTATCATTCTTGTGTCTTAAAAGGGCACAGGAACTTTAAACTTTCGAAAAATCAATTTTCGGATATCCTTTTATTCTGAATTTTCAAAAATTTCTCAACATTATACAAAAAATCTCATTTAAAAATCTGCATTATTTCCTGACTTATGATCATTTATATACAGTGAGTACAATTGAAAGTACGTTCGTTTTTAATCTTTAATTGGCGTTTTCTCAGATTAGTAAATTTGGAAATTGTGCGCATTGCTACTTTCAAACTATATAAGCTGTAACTTTTAAAAAAAATAGCAAAATATGCGTTTCTTTATAATCTTCATGCTCAAACCGAAAAAATTCACTATTTTGATTATGTATTTTTTTGCACTTGAATGAAATGTTGAAAATTTTGTATTTTTTGATAATGCAAAAATTAATTTTAAACAAAACTTATTGTATATATGTTGGTTTTAATTTAGAAGTAGGTGTGCTATGATTCTTTTTTGATCGAAAATTAATTTCTGTATGCATAATTTAGAGTTTTATCTTGCGCACAGCACTTACTGATTTTAATTAACGCATTAGTGTGATGAATTTTTAAATTTAAAATTTAAAAATTAATTTTGTATATACAACATTTATTTTTTCACATAATAATATTGCTAATAATATATACTTTAGGCCGAAAGAGTAATAAAAATTATTTGTGTCTGCATATTATTTGTGTTTTGGTATTTTGAATAAAGTGATCCTTTTGATCGTTTCGACAAACTTCAAGGTCCTGTGTCCTCTTAAATTGTTTTTGCCATAACAATTTTTGGTTAGTAGCACGTGAAATAGCTAATAGGATCTCTTTCTTTTTCTAAAATAAATAATAGATTTAATATAAGAGATGAAACTTTATAAAATTATCAAGATTATTTATTTTCTAAGAAAAATGGAATTTAAATTTTACATGACAAAAATGTTTTACTATCTACTTTGTCAACTAAGTATCTTAAAATATTTTTATCGTAATATTTTCTTTATTTGTAGTGCGTGTAATAGTTGATGGGATTTTTTTTTCCAAAGTAAATAACAGATTAAACTTTATAAAATTACGAAGAATATTTGTTCTCTAATAAAAAATGGAATTTAAATTTTACGTGACAAAAATTTCTTACTGTCTACTTTGTCAACTGCGTGTCTTAAAATGTTTTTATCGCAACTTTTTTTTTAAATTCGTAGTGCGTGAAATAGTTAATAGGATTCCTTTCTTCTTCCAAAGTAAATAAGAGATTTAATATAAGTGATGAAACTTTATAAAAATAGCGAGCATATTTTGTTTCGCAAAGTAAAGCAAAAAAAAGTGGAATTTTTTGCACGACTAAAACTTACTTACTATTTACTTTGTTATTTCTGGGTCTTAAAATGTTTTTACAGTATTTTTTTTTTTACCAAATAGTAATTTCTTTGCTAATATATTGTAATTTTTGTCAAATTACATATTAACATTCACTGGTTTTATGATTTTTGGTGTCTCGTTATAATGAGCTTTAAAATATTATGATGATGCTTTGACTTACATAAGATATTTTGACCAAATACTCTCGTTATAGACCGACAACATAATTTTGCTCACAAAAATAATTTTCTTAAAATTTTTGTAAGAGCCTGTCATGCAACAAACCTCCTTCCAACGTTTTTCAAAAGGTAAGTAAATTGAAGTGAAGAGACTAACTCCCCAACGGTAAGTTAATTGAGAGGAGATGGTAGTGATGGTTTCTTTGGTTATGTGTAGGATGCGGGAATGCATCCAAGGAAATATTGGTTTCGTTTTCGAAGCGAGATGTGTAGTTTAGTGGAAAGATTGTGTTCATAGATTACAGTAATGTTGTATATAGCTCTCTTCAAGTGTATATACTGTGTAAATATGGCATTTTGTGTTTAATAAACTTGAATATAAAAATTATGGTTCCGTTATCGGTTGTCGTGATATTACAGGCCATAAAGTATATACACTATATGGCCAAAGGTGGCCGGTCACTTACGATTTTAGACATTTTGTTAAATATCTAGAAAAATACATGAGGAATTAACCTGAAACTACAGGTGTGTAAACAGTATAGTATAGTTCATACATTTCAACGAAGATTTTTTTCCCGAAATCCCATAGGGGACCGTCAACAAATTGAAAATAAACGAATATCTTTTGGAAAACCCTGTAAAAACCAATGTAGCAAAAGCGTTCAAACTCGAGATTATTAATGAGTGGCTTATTGTAATATACTGTCTTCATTTTTATGAGGATAGCATGTATACTCGTAGAGAAATTAATGTTTTTATAAAAAAAGTCCAAATTTTGCCAAGTTTTTGCTTATAATTTGAAGAGTTCTGAAAAAAAAAAAAAAAAAAAAAAAAAAAAACGTTATTTTCAAAAAATATGACAAACAACATTGTACACAATACTCTTCAACCAGAATTAAAAAATAATAAAAAGGGGATGAAAAATGAGCATGTTTACTAAAAAACGTTTCACTGCGCATCGTCACTGGAATCGTGTTTAACTCGGAAGTGGTTATTATAGGAGGGGGATCAATAAATAATGCCTCATGTGTCTCAAAAACTTTATTAATGAACATATAACAGCAGAAGTTATTATACAGGGCGGTTATAACTAAACTCCCCCTACAAACAGCAACATACAGACCAAATGGTTGAACGGAATGCAATGAAATTTGGTGTATAGACTATACACGTGATGTGCTCATCGAATTTGAAAAAAAAAAGTTCCAAAATGTCCACTAGAGGGTGCCTTTTCCGGAAAAAAAAAAACATTTTACTTATCACAATAAACGACTGAAACGGAATACAGAAACAATATTAATAATCTATATCAAGAATTATGAGTAATAAAGTGTAAATCTGAGAAAAGCTGTCAGTTCTAGTAAAAAAATGTCAAAATTTGCATGCTTGCGAAGAAGAGGAAGCTTTATGCAAAACAGGTTAGGGTATAAAACTTTTGCAGCTGTTGTCATGTTTTATGTCTATGTTTCCGACTGTAATGATGACGGTATCTTTAGTTGAACGTACGTTATTGGCGAAGCTGTTTTACGAAAACAAGGGGAATGCTTCAGCTGCAGTTCGTGAATTTCGTCGTATAAAGAACCTATGGCGTGGTCACAATGTCCACTAAAGGTATCCAGCACATGATTAAGAGATTTGGGGAGACGGGAAAAATAGGAGTTCAACCTGGAAGAGGCTGTAAACCTGTCACACCGGTACTTGTTGGTGCCGTCAAGACAGTTGTTACCGCACAGTCAGAGATATCAGAGTTTGGAGGCAAACGTGTAGTTTCTCGATAGACAGGCTATTCTTACAGCACCATCATAAAAGTGCTCAGAAACATGATGCACTACTTCCCATACAAGATCCGCTATACCTAAGAGCTTTTGGACAGAGACAAGTCACAGCGTCTCTCATTCACAATCAGTTTTCTCAACAGAATGACTGTCGATCTGTCATGGCCTTGGAATATTCTGTGGAGCAATAAGGTTCATTTCCACCTCACTGGGACAGTCAACACAAACAATTGCCGCATTTGGGCTCAGGAAATCCGCGGATGCACACTGAAAGTCCCTACATTCTCCAAAGGTGATTGTCTGGTGTGGATTCACGACGACATTCATCCTTAGGCCATTTTTCGTTGAGGAAATAACTGCACGTGGTCCTGTCACATGTTCCGTTATGGACCGTCGGTACCATGACATGCTGCAGACATTCGTAGTGCCACAAGTATAAAAAAGGCGAGTCCTTACATTGACAATGTTCATGCACAATGGTGCGTCCCCACATATCCACGAGCCCGTGAAAGCGATATTGCTCCAATACCTCACAGACGAACGTGTTATTAGTCGCTTCTTTCGTAATCCATGGTCACCACGTTTGCTGGATCTAAATCAGTTCGATTTCTGCTTATTCTTCTTATAAGGCACTTAAAAGTTTGGTGTATCGTGGAGGTGTTGCAACGTTGAATGACTTAAAGAACTCCATAACACTTCGTGTGCTAAGCATGACAACTGATCAGTTACGATCCGTTGATGAACACATTGTCCAACAACTTGAAATTTTGCAGGTGAATCAGGATGGTCACATGAAGCATCTTTCCCTACATCGTCCTGGACACGATTAACATCTGCTTCTCTTGTTCAGTTTCGTCCGAATCTGTTTTTGGTTCTGCAAACTGAATTTTTTTTTAACAAACAGAGTACTGCTATTTTTTTCTTACCTTTACTTAATGTGGTTCGATGACAAGCTTATGATCAGAAAATAGTCAATAAATGCTAATATTGTTTCTGAATTTGGTTTTGGCTCTTTATTGTGTTAAATTTAATGTTTTTCCGGAAAAGGCCTCTGGTGGATATTTTGGAATTTTTTTTTCGAAATTCCGCAAGCTCATCTTGTGTATAGTCTATATACCAAATTTCGTTGCACTTGCACACATTTGCGCCATCGGTTAACACGGTCATCAAAACCATTTTGGAAAAATTCAAGGTTTTGCTTTTAGCATGATTTTTTTTTTCTTCTTCAGGGTTTTGCAATTATTCTTTAGGCATAGCCATACAAGACGTTTAATGCATTGGCAACAATCTGAACTGTAACGCGTCTGTGTCCTCGAATCAATTCATCAGTGTATTCTCAATTTGCATCGGTAACTGATGTTGTCGGTTGTCTGCTTCTCCAGTTTATCTGCAATTTCCGTTTCTCCATTTCTCAATTTCTTCACCTAACGCCGCACATTGTTATTTTCTCTTACACAGGTCTGGCACGGTGCTATTTTTTTATTCTATTTCGCACCGCATTTTAGAAACAAAAATCGTTTACATGCACAATGAAAACATTTGCAAGAGACATACTACGAAATGTATTTTTTTTTTTAAGTACAAGCGGGGATCACCAAGCATAGCTCGGTCAAAATTAGCTTTGTGTTCAACTCGATATAATAGTCTCACTGTATCCTTCATCTTTCCAAATTACATTTTTAGCTCAACTCTGGTTGGTTTAAGCATGTATCTCGAGTCTTAAGAATTTCTAAAAAAATCTTTCACATACTGATTGCCTTTTTTTTCGACAAATATAGCCAAATTTGGCGACATTCTCGCATTTGACGCCGAGTATGTGTTTTGGCATTCGTAATCTTGAAAGTCGATTTTTCGGGCAAATGTCGCCAATATTTCGCTAACTTCGCGGTTTCGTGACCTGACCCGTAGTGACCTAAAATGACACACTACTGAAATCTACTCGAACCTGTGACTTAAGCTCAATGGTCTGCTAATCAAAAACGGTAGGATACAAAATTTAGTCAAAACTCATTTAAGCCGTTTTATAGATGAAATTAGCTTGACCCGCAGTGAATCCAAAATGACCCACTAATCTAATTTTCTCGAACATGTGGGACAGCCGAGTGGTCATCTCAAGACCGAAAATGGTATAATGCAAAATTTTGTCAAGATCGTTTGAGCCGTTTTCTAAATAAAATTAGCTTGACCCTGACCGATTGTGACTCAAAACGACCCATTAGTTAAATGTTTTTAAACATGTTACCTACAGAATATGAAAGCAGTTACCTGTGGTTGCCTTGCTTGCAGCGTCCCCATAAGCATTCTTCAAGCGTTTATGGATTTCCTTAGGTGCACAACTTTCTTTCGCCAGAAATTCAATGACGACTCTTTCTTTTAGCTTCAGATCCATGGTTCTAATCAATCTAAAAAGGAAAATACTATATAAGTAGAGTAAGGCTCTATCATATCATGTGCAGATAGTCCTGTAGCTATGAAAGAAAGAAAATTTAGAGCAATGGAGGGATTCCTTTTTGATTCACCCTCGTGTATTCCTGTTCGTGGTAATATTATACAATTTTCGTCGATTCAAGAACATTTTTTTTTTTTTTTTTTTTTTTTTTAGAAAATATCCTTTTTCATTTTTTTTTTATTTATTTAAGGGGTCTCAGGCCTCTTAAGAGTCTCTCAATTGCTGAAGTGGTGTTTCCGAAACTTTTAAGTCGTTTTTTTTCCAAATGACGTTTTTGGGCATAACGCACACGATATCTCAAAAACTACTGAATATTTTTTAATGAAATTTTCAAAACATGTGTTTCATGTTAGTCTGTATAAATGGAACCTAAAATTTCCATTTTATTGTCAAAAAAAAAAATTTTTAGGTGATTATACAGTTGAAATTTTCAAAATTTATTATTAGCTAAATACAACTTTGTATTAAAAATATAAAAACGCTTTAAATATAAATTTATTTAGGTTCAGGGTAATTATTATAATCTATAGTATAAGTAGGCGCCAAAATTTTCATTCTAGTTGCAAAATTTATTTTGTAATCATGTGCGTAAGCTGTTGTACCAAATTTCTGCTCTTCAAATGTCTGATAGTTTTAGCCTTCCATAAATGTTAATTCTGCATCTTGCAATTTCTTAAATACATAAAATGTGAAGAACATACTTATAACTTTCATCCCAATAAAAAATTGTGTTTTAAAATCATACATATTTTAAGATATTAAATGTTGAAAATGGTTGGGTTTTTTTCCCTTTTACCAATTTTGAGAGTGCTGAGACACCTTAATGTATTTACAGAGATAACATTAGTATATTAAACCAAGTATGGAAAAACACAAATTATTCTACAATTTTGGAAGAAACTAAAAATGCCTCCCGTGTCTTTTTCTCCACAACAACATTATTCGGAGTGTGTGAAGTAGATAATAGGATTTCCCTTTTTCTTGAAAAGTAAAGATACGATTTAATTTAAGTGATGAAACTTTGTAAAACAGAGAACATATTTTGTTTCTCTGAAAAAATGAAATTTAAATTTCGTGCGGCTAAATTGTTTTGGATATTTTGTCATTTTTGTGTCTTAAAATAATTTTATTATAAACATTATCCGGTTACCGAATAATTTCTTCGCTTAAGTTAACTAATTGTATGATTTTTTAATTTCAACCACAAATATATTTCTAATTTAAACTGTTTGGTATCATTATGGTTTGGCAATTTTAAATACTACGTAATTTCCTCCATTTATGATTTTTAACGCATATTAATGAATTTTGCAATTTTCTTCCTCTTTTAAAATTCACGTGTAAATATAGTTTTTATGACTAAATTATCAATATTTTCCTGCATTTAATACATACTCATGTAATTCTCATTTGAAAGTTTATTTCTGTTTATAATAGCCACGTGTAAATAGATTTTAATTGAAGTAAATATTATTATTTGCGCTGTTTTTAAATTTGGCAACAATTTAAAATAATACCCTTTTGTAAAAGTTGTAAAAAGTATCCATCGAAATGCTGAAAATTTGAATTTAAAATAGAAATAAAATCTCTAAAAAAATGAGATAAAAAAATGCAGTCTGCACACCGGGAACTTCTAAAGTATAAAATGATCTAAAGATGATTAAATTCCTATGAATAGTTTTTGCTACTATAAAACTTTTTAGTAGAGCGATTTTGACGAAATTTATCATTAAATATCTCTTAAAATAATTCTTCGATTTGAAAATTTTCTGCATCAGCGTGTTTATCAAACATTTCTCTATAATACTACCGATTTCCTTATTTTTTGTATGCAATATTTTTCTTAATATTAACGAAGATAGACCTCCGGTCACAAAAAATTCAAAACCGGCGGCGGTGACAGCCTTAGTTACTTTTGTTAGAATAGAGAGATAATTGTTTACTTATTATATTTGTTTAAGTATTTTTGGACACGTTTTGAATTATTTCAGATAATTCTGAAGATGCTCTAAAACTCCTAGTTCCGCGCACAGGTAAGTGCAACAGTAGTATGTGGTACAAAGGAAATTAGATACATTGAGTTGAATTGGATGTACGATGACTGGCGTAAACATGAAATTTTGCTAACAAAAATGGCCCCAAGTTTCTAAAAAGTTACGAAGATATAATTAGGAATTTGTGTCATTTTCTAAATTTAACCTTTTACAGTATTTTAACAAAGTTTTTTAACAGTATAACGCATAATGATATTTTGTATTAAATAGGAATAATAAGAATGTGATTTTGAAAGAAGCTAAAGAACTAATTCAATAGCATATTCTATCGTCTAAATTACTAATATTCAAATATCTGGCAGTTCACATTTAAGCAAAAAAGATAAAAAATTAAACATGACTTAGAAATTTACGCAATCAGTCTTTAATATAAAATTAAAAAAAATCATTTTTCCACTGAAATCGGCGTTTTACAGCTAGATACTGTAAAATAAAGACATGTGTTTCTTAATTTGAGAAAGTATAATATAAACACTTCCGAAAGTATATAATAGCCTCTTCGTAGTTACTGACTATTACGAAAAGGGTTCTTTAGTTTTAGAAACCTCACAAACTGTTATATTTTCAAGATTTAAAGAAACATTTTTTAAAGCAAAATTTCTTTTGCATACGTTGATTTCGGGAATATTTCCGAGTAGTTTTTATAGTGTATTAATCAATTTGTTTAACCTGTAATTCAGGTTTTTGGCATGCCATCAATCTTCAAGTACACAATTTTGTTTTCAACAAACATATTTCAAAGACAATCATGAAAAATCAGCAGTATTCACATCAACATCAAAATTAATGGCATTTGATATTATTAAATAGAAGCCCAGTAGCGTAGTGCTCAGCACGCCTGTCTGCCACGCTACAGGTCTCGAGTTCTGCTCCCGGCTGTGCAAGGTTCACTCAACCTTTCCTCCCTTCGGGGTCGATAAAATAAGTACCAAGTTGCTTGGAAACTAAACATCGAGGGTCTCGCGTTGGGTTGACCACCTGGCCGAGGCACATGCTGCATAGCACATCGGAGCCCAGAATCAAGTAAACAGAGTTGGGCACTGTAGGCCCTGATCCTTCATGGATCGTACAGCCGCAGTTATAGTTTTTTTTTTTTTTTTTTTAGATATTATTACATGTATAAATTTGGTTACGAGCTAGAAAGGTTTAATTGAAAATTTATAGCATTGTAAAATCTTTTGTTCTGGCTTGAGAAAATTGAATTAACACTGTAAAAAGTACTAGGAAACGTTGCTGAAAATTTTGTTGCAGTAAAACGAACTTTGTTTTTAAAAAAGCTTCTCTAAATCTCGAAAATGCATTCGTTTCTTAGGTTTCGAAATATAAAGAAGGCTTTTACGAATAGTAGGTAACTCGGAATGAATTTTTGTATACGTGGTTATATCACTCCAGGTTATATTATGTTCTTCTAGATTGAGAAACTTTTGTCTTTTTTTACTGTTTATAACCTTACCCTAAATTTTTTCATGAGCATGATAAATGTAGAAACATTTGAAGTAGTACGCCTTTAGGAATCGTAGGTAACTCGGAAGAGATTTTTGTATACGTGGTTATATCGCACGAAATTATGTTACATTATTGTAGATTGAGAAATATTTTTTTTCTTTTTCAGTGTATAAAAGACAAGATGAAATATTTTCATGGGAGTAAAAAATCTAGAAACATTTTAAGTGGTACGCTTTTAGAAATCGTAGGAGTCGTAGGTAACTCGGAAGAGGTTTTTGTATACGGGGTTATATCTCAAGAGGTTATATTATACTTTTCTAGATTGGGAAACATTTGTCCTTTTTTACAGTTGTGATGTTTGTACACGCCCTCTCACCTATAGAAGCGCCATCTGTGGCCAAAAGAGGAGAAACAGAGCGGAATCTGGGATGGCTTCGCCTAAGAAGGTGATCCAAAAATACTGAGAACGGTTTTGGCTAGTGCCAGCCGTAAAGAATCAAGATGAAACTATAAGTTTTGTTTGGTATGACTTAGTGTCATGTGTACATTTGTTTGTGCCAGTCTGTGTTCACCGTCCCGTCCTATGTGTATAATAAACGTTTGGGATGTTTAGATCATTGGCCAATCCTTTCAGAAAGCTCACACGCGACCATCCGGTTGCCCTTTACACTGATGTCAGAATAAATTGTGAGATTTGGCCAAAGTGAATTCAACAAGTGAATTTAACGTGCATTAAGGATACCCTATCCCTGGATTATTTTTTCCCTGGACGTGCGGATTATTTTTGATTTATATTATCCGTATCGCATTATCTTTTTACGGAGGTAAGATTTTATTACATTACTTTAAGTATGGCAGACAAGCTCTCAAAATTAAAAAAAGCTCGCGGAATCACTAAAAGTTCTATTACGTCAATAATTAAAAAAATCGAAGATAATTTTGTGTCCGACACGCCAAACTTAGACGATCTTGAAGAAAATTTGGCGATGTTAGAATAGAAAGGTAGCGATTTGAAGCAAGAAGATAACGAGATATTATCATTAATTGATGATTTATCTGAAGTCGAAAAAGATGCCAAACCGTCTCTAGAGTACCAGGAAAAAATTACGCTCTGGAAGTTCAGAGTGAATAAAAAACTAAAACAAAAAGACCCCCCCCCCCCTGTATGTCCCGCAAATAGGTGCGTTGAATTTCTTAACACAGTCAAACTACCGACACTTAAAATTGAGAAATATTATGGAGATATTAAACTTTTCCAGAATTTCTGGAACTCGTTTAAAACAGCGGCACATGACAATGAACACCTCTCAAATATTGAGAAAATGAATTATTTATTCAGTTATTTAGGAGGGAGTGCGTATAATTCTATATCGGGTTTTGCGTTGTCTGATAAAAATTACATAAAAGCAGTCGACTTACTTAAAAGACAATTTGGTAGGAAAGATTTAATTATTACCATTTATATTAATATGCTGTTAACTTTAAAACCGGTTACAAAATCGCATGGCGTCATGTCATTACGTAAATTATATGACGCTATTCAAACGCAGATTCGTAGTCTAAGGTCATTAGAAATGGAAGCGGACAGTTTCGATGCACTTTTGACTCCCATTATTTTAGAAGCATTACCGTATAATTTATCGCTCGAATTCAATAGAGAAAGTGTCAAAAATTCTGAAGAGAATTACGGCGTGGATAAATTATTATCATTTATCCGAAATGATTTGGAAGCTAAGGAAAAACAGACACAAATTATAAATTTATCTTCCGATCATTCAAGGCCAAAGTACTTATCAGAAATATTACCGGAATTTAAACAAATTAACAAAACATTTGGCGTCAGTGCATATGAAATGACTGGCGGAAAGAGTGTTTGTTTATTCTGCCAGGCAGTAAATCAGCATCTAACTGAAGATTGTGACAAATATTCAATTCAGGAAAGGATTAATAAATTAAAAGCTGAGGGTAGATATTTCGCGTGCCTGAAGCGAAAACATATAATTAAATATTGTACGGAAAAAACTAAATGTAGGCTGTGTTCTAAATTACACCACGTGTCAATTTGTAATTCTTTAGTTGGGAAGGGTAATAAATCAGAAAAAAATACGAATGAAAATGCGCTGACAGCCCGAGTAATGTCGCGGAATGTATTTGATTTAGAACGGGTGCGAGAAAAGAAAAAAATAATTGAACCACTCCAATTTATAGACTTAGAATTTGAGAATAAAATTTTGCGAGGGGTCGTCGATACCGGTACTCAGATTTCAATTATAAAGAGCGATTGTGTACCGGAGCATTTTAAAGTACCATGCGGTTCAATTATACTTAAATCAGCTTTCGGACACGAGTTAAGAGCACCTTTAATAAACATTCCATTAAGCATAGCTGCAGATAAAGTACATTGCAGGGTGTTCCCAAAAATAGTAATAACGTGCGCGATGGTTGATAATTTAATTAATGATTTACTGTTATCTTTAAATGCTCATAAGGAATTAAGCACAATAAGCGAAAGTAACGAACCCGACACCACAATAAATGATTTTAGTACTATAAATTTGCCCCGTACGAGTGAAAACAACGCGGTAGATTTAGATTTAGCTTGCGCTGCTACGGAGGCCGAGCAGGTTAAAATAGGAAATGCAAACGAGAATATTGATAACGATGGCAATGAAAATACCAGAAATTTCACGAACGACTCGGAAAAATTTAAATGGGAACAAAAGACGGATGCATCACTAAATCAGTGTTGGACAGATGCCAAAAATGAGCGTAATAATTATTTTGTTCAGGACGATCTGTTATACCATCGTGACAAAATATTAGGGGAAACGGTACATCAATTGCTCGTGCCCGAGCCGCGTTGAAAGCAGTTTCTAGAGCTCGCTCATTCAAGCCCCTGGGGTGGACATTTAAGAAAACGAAAGACCACTGAAAGATTAAAATATTCTTTTTTTTGGCCTGGGATTAAGACAGATGTGAGCGAGTTTTGCGACAAATGTTTGTCCTGTCAGCTTCGAGCGAAAGCAAATAAATTTGATGATGTACCAATAACCCCAGTTACTCGTCCTGACGAGGCAATGCAGATTGTAAATATAGACGTAATAGGCCCAATAGAACCGGCTAGTGGAGGGTACAAGTACGTACTAACCGCGGTAGACCAGTGCACGCGTTGGCCGGAAGCGGTCTGTTTACGAAATCTTTTTGCAAAATCCACATGCGATGCCCTTTTACAGATATTTTCACGGACCGGAATTCCTAAATTAATAGCTAGCGATCAGGGTAAAAACTTCACTTCGGCCCTCACGAAAGAATTTATGAAACGTTTAGGGACGTCCCCGCGTTTTTCCGTTCCGGGGTACGCACAGTCGAATGGATTGGTGGAACGATGGAATGGGGTAATTAAAGGGATGATACACCATGTTATAAGAGAAAATGCCGGAAGTTGGCATAAACACATACCCTTTTTGTTGTGGGCATACAGGGAGGTACCAAATGCTACAACGAACGTTAGTCCATTCCAAATGTTATATGGTAGGCGTCCAACTGGTCCTCTTTCCATATTAAAGTCATCATGGACCAACGAAACATCTCTACCAATTGGCCAGTTAGGCTCAGTTACCAATTACTTAAATGACCTGAAAATAAAGTTGGAAAAAGCAGCCGAGCATGCCGGAATTTCTTGCAAGGATCAGCAGCAGGCTTACGCTTATTATCACAACAGGAAAGCTAGACATAAAGAATTTAAACCGAATGATCAAGTTATGGTATTAATTCCGGACAGTAATCACAAAATATACGCTAGGTGGACAGCACCAGCTACGATACTTGAAAAGAAGTCTCCCTATAGTTATTTAGTACAATTGCCAGATAATAGTATAAAGCATTTACACGCGAATAAAATCAGAGAATTAAAAGCTCAGACAACACACATAGGCGTCATCTATGATGATGATATCGATTTCGGTGAGATCGAAAACATCCCGCAGATTAGTAAAGACGATCCAAATAACCTCCACCAAAAATTACACTTGGACCATCTAACAGAAGATGAGAGGGAGCAACTGATCAACATATTACGTAGACACTCCAACCTTCAGTCGGCAATCCCTAAAATTGCAAATGTAGGGGAACATAAAATTAAATTAAAACCTGATAACCAACCAAAACATCAGGAGCCCTACAGAATCCCAGAGGCACTCAAAAGTGAAGTCGACAGACAAATCGAAGAATTATTAAGTTTAGGAGTAATCGAGCACTCGGAGAGTGAATATGCTCATCCGATCGTATGTGTAGCCAAAAAAGACTCCTCAGTTAGATTATGTGTGGACTATCGATATTTAAACTCCCAGACAGAAGTCGACTCATTCCCTATGCCTAACGCTACCGACTTGCTCTACAAAGTCGCTCCAGCGAAATTCATCAGCCTGTTGGACTTACTGAAAGGGTACTGGCAGATAAGATTAAGTGAAGACTCTAAACATTTGACGTCTTTCGTGACACACCGAGGACAGTATTCCTTCGTAGTCATGCCGTTTGGGCTACGTAACGCGGCAGCCACGTTTCAAAGGCCCATGAATCGCACTTCAGTCCAACATAAAGAATATGCCGAAACATACATAGATGACGTGGTAGTTTTTTCTAATAACTGGACTGACCATCTCAAGCCCCTAGACGCTGTTCTGACAACCCTCGAAGAAGCAAACCTGACAGTAAATTTTCAGAAATGTGTCTTTGCACGATCCCAGATAAAATTCCTAGGACATGTGGTAGGATCAGGCAGACATGCTCCTGATCCAGAGAAAGTAGCAGCCATCCAAAATTTAGAAGTGCCGAAATCCAAGAAAAAATGTCAGAAGTTTATTAGGCCTTCTGTCCTATTATAGGTCCAATATCCCGACATTCTCTGAAATAGCCCGACCATTAATTGAACTTACAAAAAAAACGTGCTCCTAATGAAATTACCTGGACTGAGCAGTGTGAAACAGCTTTCCGTGATCTGAAGCAGGCAATCAGCAAAACGCCCATTTGTTATTCACCGAACTTTACAAAACCCTTCATCATACATGCAGATGCTTCATCGTACGCGATAGGTGCTTGCCTATCTCAAAAAGATGAAAATGACCAAGAACATCCCATTGCTTTCATTAGCAAAAACTATCGAAATGCCAAGAAAATTATGCTACTATAGAGAAGGAAGCCTACGCGGTTATTTTCACTCTAAAAAAATTTGAACATTATATATATGGCTCGCAAGTGACTGTTGTGAGTGACCACAACCCTTTGAAATTCTTGACCGATTGTGCATCCCAAAGTGCGCGCCTTCAGAGGTGGGCTCTGGCATTGCAGCGATTTCAAGCCCACATAGCCTATAGACGTGGAAAACTCCACACTAATGCAGATTCTTTAAGCAGACTATATGCCTCACACTGGACTTAAATGAAAGAGACTTTGCCGTTCAAAAAAAAACTCACAATAAACTTTTGATTTATTTTGTTTGTGATTATATGTTTCCTTCAAGACTTTTCTGAATATGACTTTTGTGGACATTAATTGATTGAACATTATTACTTGAACTTTAAAATATTTATTCAAGAACTCTAACGTATTAGTACTAGTATCATAATCTCATATTGCATAGTATCTTAGTTATTCTTTTTAGTTATCTTTATGTTAAGTAAGTATTGTAATTTTGATTTTTATTAATAGTGTGTATGCTAAAATGTTCATAGAGATTCCATTAGATTTTGATTAGTCTTTAAAGACTAAATCAAAACTTTGAATGAAGGAGGTGTGATGTTTGTACACGCCCTCTCACCTATGGAAGCGCCATCTGTGGCCAAAAGAAGAGAAACAGAGCAGAATCTGGGATGGCTTCGCCTAAGAAGGTGATCCAAAAATACTGAGAACGGTTTTGGCTAGTGCCAGCCGTAAAGAATCAAGATGAAACTATAAGTTTTGTTTGGTATGACTTAGTGTCATGTGTACGTTTGTTTGTGCCAGTCTGTGTTCACCGTACCGTCCTATGTGTATAATAAACGTTTGTGATGTTTAGATCATTGGCCAATCCTTTCAGAAAGCTCACACGCGACCATCCGGTTGCCCTTTACAACAGTGCATAACACATACCTTGAAATATTCTCATGGGCATAACTAATGTAGAATCATTTGAAGTGGTTCGCATTTAGGAATCGTAGGTAACTCGGAATATGCTTTTGTATACGTGGTTATTTCGCACGAGGTTATAAACATATTATATTCTCCTAAAATTGGTATCCAACATTTGTTCTTTTTACAGTGTATGACAGATTCTTTGCAATATTTCTTAGTCATAAAAAATGTAGAAACGATTGAAGTGGTACGCTTTAAGGAATCTTAGTTAACTTGGAAGAGGCTATGGAATACATGGTTACATAGCACGAGGTTATATTATATTCCCCTAGACTGAGAAACATTTGTCCTTTTTTGCAGTTATACCTTATAACTGCTTTACACAATGTTTTCATGGGCATCAAAAATGGAGAAATATTTGAAGTGATACGCTTTTAGGAATCGTGGGTAACTCGGAAAAAATCTTGAAATATTTTCATGGACATAAAAAATGTAAAAATATTTGAAGTGGTATGCTTTAAGGAATCGTAAGTAACTTGGGATAGGTTTTTTGTATACATAGTTACATCACACGGGGTTACATTGTATTCTCCTAGATTGATAAACATTTGTCCTTTTTAACAGTGTATAGCAGATATCTTGAAACATTACCTTGAAACATTTTTCATGAGCATAAAAAATATATAAACATTAGAAGTGGTACGCTTTTAGGAATTGTAGGTAACTCGGAAGAGGTTTTTGTATTCGGGGTTATATCTCACGGGGGTATATTTTATTTTCCTCGATTGAGAAACATTTGTCCTTTTTACAGTGTTTTTACCACATACCTTATTTACAAAATATTTTCATGGACATAAAAAATGGAGAAACATTTGAAGTGATAAAAAAACACATTACTTTTTACATATTTTACGTATATTAACGCAAATAAATTAAACCAAGCATGGAAAAAAGCAAAATATTCTGTTTTTTTTTTTTTTTTTTTTTTTTTTTTTTTTTTTTTTTTTAAGCGCGTAAAAATAATTGCCAAATCTTATTATTCCAGCGCTTTATTCAGAATGCGTGAAATAACTAACAGGATTCCAACAAGTAACTCTAAAAGTCAAAAGTAAAGATGAGATTTTATTTAAGCAATGAAATTTTATATAGAGCATACTTTGTTTCTCTTTAAAAAAATGGAATTTAATTTTCAAGCAGAAGAAATCTTTTAGTTATTTATTTTGTCATTTTTGTGTCTTAAAATATTTTTATCATAAATATTATGCTGTGCACGAGAGAATCGTATTATTATTATTATTATTATTATTATTATTACGAATATTATTTTTACTTTTATAACGTAATTCTATTAATTTATATATTAACACCCATAAAATCATGCAAAAAAAGAAGTATTTATTGTTTATATATTTCATTTCCATAAATTTCAGAATTACAATTTATAAAATATTTTTGATATAGTACTACGTTTGATTTATAATTATGAAAATGTTACAATATTGTAATCATAGCATTACATTATTCTGTTATTAATTTCAGTTTTCATTTCAAAACAATTGTTTATGTTTGTGTTTGGTAAATATTTAAGCTAATTATACAGCTCTCTTTCACGTCCACTAACCAGTCTGTCGTGAGCCTTTCAAAATCATACATTTTATTTGTCTGTTTTTTATTCAGTTGTAGTTCTTGTAGATATGCAACACAATATACTCAGTTCGATCCAGTCTCGTCTTTTTGTTTATTTATTTATTTTTCAACAGAAAATGTCAGTTTAAAATATATTAGAAGATTTTCTTGACTTTTTAATAAGACAGAAATTAAATTGTACTTGAATATTTCTCTTATAATAAAAAAGACTAGCAGATGCTTATATAGGAGGCATATAAATCTTCCTTAGACGAAAGAGTCAAAATATACATTTAATAGCCAAAGTATCACTGTGTATCGCTCGCTCTTTCTCTTTCTCTTTCTCTCTTTTTAAAATTATGTATTTCAAAAGTGAAAAACGGAACACTTATAGGATCGATTTGTTGTCCGTCTGTCTATGAATACAATTTTTTTTCAGGAACAGCTGGAGATATTAAGTTGAAAATAATGCAAAAAAAACAAAAAAAACATGCTCTATAGTTGTGTAAAAATTTAAATATTCTAATTCAATGTGAACTAAATTTGGGGACTTAAAAACATTTTAAAGCCGAGTCAAAAGAGTTTGTTAAGTAATAATTTTACATATAATTATAAATTATCAATCTTAGGTTTTTTTTCTGCACTTGCACTATAAGACATTCCTTAATGCAAAATTTCAAGATTATGGAACAACGGGATGTACTCTATAGGTTTGTGAGGAAATTTGTGTGTTGTCCTTCTGTCTGTTTTCTTTTCATCCATAGGTTTGTATAAAAGTCGAGCTTTCGTGCAACTCTTTAGTGCATTTCCTGTTGTACTAACGTCTGCGAATTGGGCACGAAGGAAGGTTTTATTACTCACGTTAAGGAAAAGCTACCAATTATTAATTAATTAATCTATGTCGATTTATTAGGTGGCAAACTCCTTTGATCGCTCATCTGTAGAGACCTGTCTATTTTTTTTTTTTTTTTTTTTTTTTTTTTTTTTTACGAAATGCAATGAAATTTTCACGCCTAAAACAAGGTTTTTCAATATTTGAATTTTCTATAATCGGGACCTAAGCCAAATTAATGCATTGTAGGCGAAATGTTATATTTCTTTTGGATGGGAATGCAGCTATTAATAAGTAAAGGTAGTGCAAGAAGCAATAAAGTTAAAGACAATGTTTGATTTCTAACTTTGATATACAATGTAGTGTACTCTAGTCTTTCTTCTATCATTACGAACAAACATGGTTAAGACTTAACAAATAATGAAATAAATTACAGCTTTACAATACAACAACCAAGAAAAAGCTAGGTATAAGAAGGCACTGATTATCTTTGTTTATTTGTAAAGGAACTGGGTACAATATTATAAAGGCATGGGCAATTACATCATGCACAATTTAAATACCTAGATGAAATGTGATAAAATAAACATTGCTAAATGATGCACTACATTTAAAATATTAAAATTACACTGACATATATAAATCATTCTGTTAATTTGTATATTTTTACAGTAATTTTAATATTTTTAACGTAGTACATCATTTAGAAATGTGTATTTTAGCATATTTTATCTAGTTATTTAAACTAGGTACGCAGTCGTGGAAGAAAAAGTAACCCTGCTAAATCTGCAACTAATTATAGTAGAAGAAAATTATGGTATCAAACAATTGGAAATAAATTTTACTTTCAAATGTTGTAAATAAAATTTGCTTAGGAGGCCATCTACAAATGAAAAACAGACCAAACATTGTTTTTTCAATAGAAACAAAAAATTTTGACAATATTTTTTATATCTTCGGTTCAAACTATGCTAGAACGAGGTTTCATGTCATATGGAGGATGGGTTTTTTTAATTATAAACATTCAAAATTTAGATCTTCTAATGATAACCCGTTTGGATCTGGAGTACTATTAATAGTGCACGTCTTTTCATTGAGTATTATGTTGCCTTAACAATTACTTTTGTTACTATCGACATGTAGTAATGGTAGTATGTGTCTATGCATTTCTCATTATGGCTCCATTTATACTTCGGCACTTAGAAATAATAATAATAATATACTTTTGGTGAATTCTCTTTGCACCGTTGGTAATTCTTTAGTTTTAAACATACAGTAAAATCTCCCTAAAGCGGCCATGTTCCGTTCCAATAAAAAATGGTCTCTTAAAGGAGATTAAGTTTAAATCTAGATTTTAATTGTTGAAAAGGGTAACAATTACTGTTACTAAAATTTATTTTCCGCATTAAGAAAGAATATAAAAATTTAAATATCAAAACAAAGGTAATTACATAAATTAATTACTGCAGAGTTTAAAAAATTGTCGTTTTCTTTGATTTTACGGTTTTATATTTTATAACTTATATTTCCAAGTCCTTTCAAAGTTCAGTAAACAAATGCATTTTTTTTTCTTTTTTTTTTTTTTTTAACGGGAACAAATAATGAAGATTTCATTAATTTATCTATTTCTTTGAGACTTTCCTGACAGAATAGGGCAGGGGACCGTCATTCTTAATCTGTCATCAGAGTTAAATTCATTGCCTTGAAAAGTCACAAAGGGGTATAAACACTTAAAAGTTATCGGAATAAAAATAATTCTAATCTTAGTTTAGAAGTTTGATGCATAATGCGCTCTCCGGAATTATTTTTCTAATGAAACCTTCTTCGAGCGACAAGGAAAAAACGGATTTTGTTTCATTTTCTTCAAAGAAATTGGTCGCTCATGGAGGGAGTTCAACTGGGATGGTCTCTGAATGGAGGTAAAATTAGTATTGAGCCTATCGGAATAAATTTCGTTGCATGAAAAAATGGTCGTTCAGGGGAGGTGGTCACTTAATGGAGGTGGTCGCGCAGGGAGGTTTGACTGTATCTTTCATTCTTAAAAATATAAGTTACTTTTCTGAACGTATCATGTGTGATGAAAAGCAAAAAGTATTAGAAAGGTTTAATACCTGTCAAATCCTGTTGTAATACGATATTTTCCAAACGTCTCCAAAAACTCTTCTTTAGCTTATTGTCTTATGAATATGAATTAAATTGTACCGTAACTACATTCCTTATATTTCAGCCAATGACATATTAGCACCCGGTATGCTATTTCTTTCTCCCAGCTTATTTCATTGTACTGTTAAATACTCAAAGTCAGTTTTTTTAACTTCTATGCATCGCACATTTTCAATTTTTATACCGTCGTGTTGGGGGAAAAAGGTACTTTTAAATACAATTTGTTTGAAAAAATTTATTTTTGAGATTTTTTTTTTTTGTTTTGTTTTTAGAGCCATTTGCTTAATATTAGCAACTCAAGTACTCCATTTCTGTAGAAAGTAAAGCAAAAGTAGTTGTAAAATAGCAATTATATCTTTTTGTTGCCATTTTCTGATAACAAAAGAAAAAAAATGTAAAAAAATGCACGTGTTTTAACGTGCTATTTTGAAAAAATATAATCGAATGATTTTTGTTAGAACATGGAGCTATTATAAACTATATTTAATTTTTAGTATATATATTACTGTTACAAACAAATGAAGGCATTTGAATCATGAGATACTCTTCTTTTTTTTTTTTTTTTTTTTTTTTTTTTAGTTTCTTTAATGACGGCATCTTTTTGCTTCATTTGTGTATTATTTCGCGATAGTGACTTCCTATGCATACTTTACTATATAGCTGTGTAAGAGTGGATCGTAAATGTGAAATTCTTAAGCGGATTATCTCCTGAAATTATAATCCTAATGTGATAATTTGTTGTGTGGTTATAATACTAAAAACTATTTTGTAATTTAAAAAAATTATAATATTAATTATGAAATTAATATTAGAAAAAATGCGAATTGCAACCTGCAATTTTTTTTATACATTTATATTTATTATGCTCTACTGTACGATACTATTCAATTTAAAAACTTTCTTCCAAGTAGATTCGAATTATGATTAAAAACGTCGAAATGGGGGTTTAAGGGGCCGTCTATGATAAGCAGAAAAGCATAATATAAATATAAATATATTTTATTCATTTTATCGAAAAATTTGGCCTGGCATTAATCGGAAAATATTAAGCGAGTGAATTGTTCCTGTTGGCAAGAAATAACACTTAAATCGAAGTGACATAGTCATTGTGTAGCATTTCAAAAATCAAGTACCGAACTTTAATTTGGATACAGCATCTAAAATATGCCCATTTTAAAATAATTAATTTCTCTGAAACTAATTATATGAATTACAAATTTGTTTCTCGTCTCATTGAAGGGAGTAGAATTTATTTATGGTGTTGTAGTATGGGTATGCAGACCTTCAGTACTGCTATTAAAAAAAAAAAAAAAAAAAAAAAAAAATTAAAAAAAGGTTGGGTTCGTTTTGATATGCAGATATCTCCTTCAGCAAATTTATGTACAGTCTTGGAGAAAAAAAAATAAACACCCCCTACTAACTCTTCAACAAATTATCGTAGAAGAAAGTTACTGGTACCGAACGATTGGAAATAAAGTCTACTTTTAAATGATGTACATAAAATTGGCTTAGGGGGCCATCTACATATTAAAACGAACCAGAATTTCTTTTTTTTTTCAATCACAGTATCCAATTTTAAACAGATATTTCAAATCTTCGGTTCAAACTATGCCTAGGCATCAAATTTCAAATCATTTGAATGATAAGTTTTTGAATTATAAACATTCAAAATTTAGTGCTTCTAATGTTAAATTACATTCTTATATTTTTATTTATATTTCCAGAAATTATGCTCCTAATGTTCTAATTTTTTGCGTAGCAATAATACTAATATACCCAAACATAAATAGGCTGAATTTGCAATTTTTATAATTTTATGATATGAATTATGAATTATGAAATTAATATTCGAAAAAATTATGATTTGCAACCTATAATTTTTTTGATGGATTTAGATTTATTAAGCCCTGCTTTATGGAAATCCAAAATTTCATATTTTTCTTCCAAGTACTTTTCAAATTATGCTTAAAAAATGGCAAAATGATGGTTTAAGATGGAATTAAGATTCTATAATAGAAGTGACTAGATATTTTGAAATTTCTTCTGCTTTCCTGTAATCTAGCAGGCTTCATTGACTTCTTAAGGTGCCTTGATCAGGAAGAGGGCTCTCTCGGTTAACAATCGAGTTCCGAGTACAGACCTTAAAATACGCTCATTTTAAAATAATTAATTTCTCAGAAACTTATGGTACGAATTGCATAAAAATTTGTTTTTAGGCTCATTGAAGGATGTAAATTTCATTTATGCTGTCAGAATTGTGTACTGCTATTGAAAAAAAAAACAAAGTTATGGTTCGTTTTAATATGTAGATGCCCCCGAAGCAAATTTTATCTATATCATTTAAAAGTAGATTTTATTTCCAATCATTCGGTACCAGCAACTTTCTTCTACGATAATTTGTTGAGGAGTTAGTACGGGGTGATTACTTTTTTTTTTCCCACGACTGTACATCATCAATTAAAAGTAAACTTTATTGCAAATCATTTGGTACCAGTAACTTTCCTTTACAATAATCTAATGCAGTGTTAGTAGAGGCTTTTTACCTTTTTCCCCCACGACTGTACAAGCTTTACAATGATATCCCATAACCACACTGAAATCTGAGGGTGCGAGTTCTACTCGCGCTTGTCCTAATTTTTTCTTTCGAATAAAAGAAAATCTCTATAACGACTAACTATCGTGTTTCATGGATGATTCGTCCATATGAAAAGAAGCCCTCTGCCTATCAAAACATGATATAGTTTTGCCTAATATAAAAATTATTTTTAACCTTATATGAACGCAAAACTTACATGACATATTTTTCATGAGTCAAAAAAAAAACCTTTATTGTACGTATTTTATCTACATAGTGTTAATAAATTAACCAAAAAACAAATTATTCTATTGTTTTTAAAAAAGCAAAAAATAATCCACATGCCTTATTCTCAGGCACACTTTATTTGGAGTGTATGAAGTAGTTAATAGGATTTCTTTTTGTTCAAAAGTAAAGATGAGATATAATTTAAGCGATGAAACTCTGTAAAAATAGAGAACATATTTTGTTTCTCTGAAAAAATAGAATTTAAATAATGTTTGGCGAAAAATATTCATTTCTTTCACTCTTTTATTTAAATTAATTTGTCTTTTGTATGTAATGGAAGGATTTAGCAATTTATTTTTTACACATTTCCTGACAAGGTAAAATTATAACAATTACGTACACATGCGCGTTTCTGATGGTAATACAACCTTTTAATATTTTTAGAAGATAATTGTAAATCGATAGATTAATTTAAGGACATTTTTCGTTCGCTGTCCATATGTGATAAATCGTCAAATAATTTTTATGTTTGCAACTGTTCACCAGTTACAAAAGAATGGAGTTAATTCTGTGCCAACCTACTCTCTCCAAAGTAGGCCAACTTGCTGTGAAACTGCAACAACGAAATATTTTTAAACACTCAAAAGCAGAAAATTTAAATAAAAAACAAATGGTGTAATAATTAAAAAAAATCTTTTAACATTTAAAAGTTTAATAGTTAATTATTTTATAATTATACGTAATGAAGAGAAGTTAGAAATCCTGAATAGATACAGTGGTAGCCAAAATTGTGAACATTTTTTGAAATTTTCATGTTTTTTAATTTTGTGTGGTTATAGAATATATTAATTTTCGATAAAATACAAATGTTTATAAATCAAATTCGAGGAAATTTAATGTAGAATTGAACAGAAAAACAGAATTAAAATATCTGCATCACAAAAAAGTTACGCTTACTTTAGTCTAAAATATAAAACGCAATTAGTCGTGAATACTGAGGTGTATTGTAATAAAAGCTTCCTAGTCACTTACAGTGAATCTTCTAAGAACAAATCAAATATCAGTAACAAAACAGTTGTATAATTTGATTTGTAAAAGCGGTATTGTGCTGGAAGGAATTTTGCAGAAGGGTGAATACTAGTGTAACTAAGTAGAATAATGTTTTTTTTTTAATATTTCTACATTTTTCTTAATGCAAATAATTTAAAACAATGTCATCAAAAACAAGAACTAATTGGCCACCAACAAAAAGAAGTAGAATTGTCATATTGAGAGAAAATAGACTCTCTTATGCTGCTATTGCAAGATAGGTTGGTGTATCAGTCACTTTATCTAACGTGCGAAAGTTGCGCTTACGGTATGAAGAAACTAAATCAGTGATAAATAAGGCAAGATCGGGCCGAAAAAATGCACAAGTGCTTCTGACGATAGAAAGATAAAAAGAATATGTCTCAAAGATAGAAGGATTCCATCAGATGCTGTTAGATGTGAAATAAATGCAATGGGTATTTCAGTTAGTTCAAGAACAATAAGGAGAAGATTAGAAAGTTTTGGAATGAAAGGTGGGATTCCGAGGGAAAGAACCATTTTGAAATCTCCAGCAACGCAAAAAAAGAGTTCATTGGGCTAAAGAATACATAAATTTGTCAGAAAATTAGTGGAACAAAGAATCTGGAGCGATGAGAGTAAAATATCCTTTCGTAGTGATGGGCGAATATACGTGAGACGTAGAATAGGGGAAGAGCTACATCTCGATTGCACTGAAGCAACTACAAAGAACAATACAAATGTAACAATTTAGGTGCGTATATCTGCAGGTGATGTGGGCCACATTCAAGTGATTATTAGCACTCTGAATGCAAAAAAATACATCGAAACTGTCCTGGAACCAAAATTGATACGTTCCATCAGAGATCTCTTCCCCAATAAAGCACTATTTACCTTTCAGCAGGATACCATACCATACCAGGGCCTCCATACCATATGGCGAAAAATATGCAAAGAATGGTTTAAAAAAGCAAACAATTAATACCCTGTACCGTACTGGGTACAGACAGTACAGGGGTATTACCTGTACTGGAAATAGCCGTAATCTGAATCCTATAGAAAATTTTCGGCGAAGCGCGACGTTTGAAAATCCTTGAACAAAAAATAGCCTTCATCTAGTAAAATGCAACTTATTGAAGCTATAATTTATTCTTGCATCATGTAATTAAAAAGAATGAACTCCAAACACTAGTTCTCTCAATGGAAAGACGCTGTGAATCTGTTATAAAAAACAAGGGTTACCCTACAAATTTTGAATAAGTGTAACTTAAAAATATAATGAAATCTAGGATAGATCTTATTTTTTGTAAGCGTAACTTTTTTGTAATGCAGATATTTTAATTATGTTTTTTTATGAAATTCTAAGTTAAATTTCCTTGAATTTGATATATAAACATTTGTATTTAAGTGAAATTTAATACATTCTTCAAGTACACAAAGTTATAAAACATGAAAATTTCAAAAAATATCCACAATTTTGGCCACCACTGTAGTTTATGACTTTTCTTTTTCCCTTTTCCTTATCACGTCTTAAAAAAAGAAACTGAGAAAAAATTATATATATATATTAATATATTCACTTTCTATCAAGTGTAAATCGAAGCAGTGGTTTTCCAATAAGCTAAAGAAATGCAATCATGAAAGGAGGAGTGAGTTTAAAGATAAACATTGCATATTCATAAAAGAGTGGGTCAATATTAAAACCATTTATATTTTTATCATGTACTATGCTTTTTTGCGTTTTAAATTAATTTTAATCCGTAAAATTATTCAATTAACAGTTGATTTATTTTGATGATATTGTGTAATTATACCACTTTGATTAATAACCCCCATCGAATCATTATTACTGTTTAATTGTTTTAGTGCTCTAAATTTTAGATATACAACTTATAAAATATACTTTCCATGTTGTAATATACTTCATTTGCAACGGTAAAAATAAGAGTTTAAAGAGTCTCAGGACTCTTAAAATTGAAAAAAAAAAAAAAAGACCGTTTTCAAAATTTAATATCTTAAAATATAGGGGAGAGTAGCCATATTTGGACCGTTGCCATTCTGCTGTTAATTACACAAAGAGACGTCATCTACCGCTGAACCCTACTCAATAGAATGACGTCATTTTTTATTAGAAGAAGCAACCACCTACCACGTGCTGTTTTCAGACAATTTTTAAAATCTAAAATTAGCTGTTTTGATCTAATTTTTTCGTACTAAACGTAGAGGAATACTTTAAAAGTAACGTGAGTTGTCATGTTTTCATATACATATCTAAATTCATCTGTCTATTGCACATATTTTTCACGTAGATTTGTTTGATTTCGTTTTGGTTCTTAGTCTTGGGATTATCTGTTTTAAAAAATGGCGCAGTTACCTAAATTGGGCAAATTTAAGTTGTTTAAATTGGACCAGATATGCGATCTTAAATTTGAAAAGTAACCAATGAATTTCGAGAGCTGTATGATTTGTACAATATATTTTTATTTTTTAATATTTTATAATGGATTACCATTCCCATGCAAGTTTTTGAATATATATTTTTTTGTATATCTGGATCAATTTTTTTATAAAGTTTAGGCCTATATAAACATAAAAATATTTTTACATGTTTATGCAATAAATTTTGTTTGCAATTTCTTTTATCTTGTATGTATTTCTATTTATTTTCTTTGAATTATTTATTCCTACGGCGAATTTTATTTACGGATTTGAATTCAAACATTTCCTTCCTGGAGGATATTTGCGGTTCCGTGAGGGGGAAGGCAGACTTTTTGCAGTTCTTGTGGGTAGAATTACACATTTTTGCCATTAAAACGCATAAAATCCTAAACCTTCCGGGGGAGTGGTTATTTCAATGCTCCGGGGGAGGGGGGGACCCTATATTCAACGATGTTTGAATATATAATGTTTTGCGTTTGATAAACCGTAGCGTATTTTTTTCAATAGAGCATATTTGTTAAAAAAGTTTTTAATATAATTGAAAAATGTTGAAAACGACACAGACAAACTGTCTGGAAGAAAAACACCCGTGACAGCAAAAGCTGTTAAAGATATAGGAAAAGAAAAGGAGAAAGTAAGTTGTGAAGAAATTGAGCTGCATGAAGGCTGCTGCTACAAATCCCCCCCCCCCAAAAAAAAAAAAAAAAAAAATCATCAGAAATGTTATCTCCCTTGCTAAATTCAGCTAAATCAAAGTACAGAGGGAACTAAAAAACAGTGTGTTAACATCTTCGCCGTATAAAGTAAACCTTGAAATGAAAAAAAGAAAAACGACAAAAAGGAAGCTCTCACACCACAAAAGGAATTGAAACATCAATTAAAAAAAAAAAAAAAGGGCGTAATGGAGTTGGGAAGACAATGATGGAGGGGAAGAACTACAAACCTAATGTAACGAAAACTTCTGTTGCAAAAAAAAATGTCTGATGGTTCAAAATCTAAAAAAAAAAATCCAGTGATAATTGGTTTTGCCTAATTTGTAAGAAAAATAAAATAAGAGAAATGATTAAGAGTTCAGATTGCCATGTACGGTTCCATGTTGTGTGCGCTGGAATAAAAAATGAAAAAACGAAATTCATGCGTAAGCTTTGCATCACATCTTGCATGATATTCAAGTAGCTTGCAATTAGTTCCATAACTGTTAGTAATATTAAATAGACATTGTCGAATCTTTATCATTTAGGTAATGGCTACAAACATTTCTATTTAAATAATTTACTGAGCATTTTCTATCTACGTGAGTGTTTATGCTCTTCTATACAGTTATATGTATTTAGTTTCAATTATACAATGATAAGGCAAAAGGCTTACCTCTTCTCTTTTAATTTGCAGGTCAATTTCGTTAAGTGACAAACCAGTAATTTTTCACAGTCGATCCACCGTAGTTTTCGTTCTTTCTGCTGCTGTTTGGGAATAAAAGGTAGATGATTTAATTGTGTGTCAAGCACACGAAATCAGTAAGAAGGGACGGTTTCTCGATTTGAATCCTGTTTAATTAAATCAGGTATATAGGATTCACAGGTTACAAAATAAGAATATCGCTTTAGGAGCGAGTTAAAAACACGTAATACACAGATAAAAACACGGGATGATCTAGCGAGAGAAAAAAGTCTATTACGCAATTCTTGTTTTCCTTTTTCTCTCAGAGTCCTGGATATCTGGGGTTTGGGTCGATGACCCTACGACGTCATCGTAGCTTTACCAGATCTTCTCCATTAGGATTTTTTTTTCTTTTCTCTTGTTTTGGATACTCGGGGATTATGAGTTGGAGAACCATATTTCACAATATACCCCCCTTAATCCCTGAGTGGAGGAAAGTCTAATAGTTTGAGTCTTTCGCGGTTTTTTAGGAAGTCAGGTTTGGGTGCGGGCTTAGTTAGCACGTCCGCAACCATGGCTTTGCTGGCACAGTATTGAAGTTCTATGATGCCTGTTTCCACTAAGTTCTTTATGAGGTGGAACTTTACGTCGATGTGTTTGGTCCTGTTGGAGTGTTTTTCTGACTCTGTCATTTTTATTGTTGAAAGATTGTCCTCGAAGAGAGTTATTGGATGTTTTTGTGGAAGATCTAGATTTTCTAAAAGTCTTGTTAGCCAGACGATTTCATTTGCAGCAGTTGCAGCTGCAACATATTCCGCCTCAGCGGACGATTGGGCAATACATGACTGGCGTTTAGACAGCCAATGAATGGGGTTCTTTCCAATTAAAAATATGTTTCCCGATGTTGATTTCCTTGTCTCTGGATCTTGTGCCCAGTTCGCGTCTGAATATGCCTCAAGGACTGGGGCCAGTTCTGTGTCTATTATTAAGTGTAGATTTTTTGTTGCGTTTAAGTATCGAATGACGCGCTTTAAAGCTTTCCAGTCGGTCTCTGTCGGATTTTCGTTTTTTCGACTGAGTATATTGACTGCGGTCAGGATGTCGGGTCTTGTTACGGTCGCTATATACAATAGTGCACCAATTCCTTGCCGGTATTTATGATTGTTTGGAAGTAAATTGCTGTTATCGTTTATTCTCAGGTATCCGGCATCCATGGGAGTACTATATGGCTTGCTTTCGGTTAAGTTAAATTTGCTTGTTATTTCGTTAATTTTTGTTGTCTGATTTAGAGCATATCCGTTTTTTATCTTCTTTATGTTTATTCCTAGATAGTTGCTCACTTCACCTAAATCGCTAAGTTTGAATTGACTTTTCAATCTTTCTATGAATTTTTCAATGTTCTCTTTATTTCCTGCAATCAAAAGGTCGTCAACGTAAACTATTATGTAAATGGTATCTTCTTTGCTTTCATTCTTTCGCGTAAACAAACAAGTGTCTACTGTACTTTGAATAAAATTCATTTGTTTTAGAGTGTCGCTAATTTTGATGTTCCAGGCTCTTGCTGCCTGTTTTAGGCCATATATAGCCTTTGACAATTTGCATACTTTGTTGTTTTGATTTGATATTTCATGACCTTCGGGTTGTGTCATGTAGATGTCTTCGTCAAGTTCGCCGTGTAGAAAAGCGGTCTTAATGTCAAGATGGTGTACGTCAAATCCGTGGTATGCGGCTGCGGCTAGAAAGGTTCGGATTGTCGTGTGAGACACCACTGGGGCAAATGTCTCATCGTAATTCTCACCATATTTTTGCAGGAAGCCTTTCGCGACGAGGCGTGCTTTGTACCTTTTAACGTTTCCCTGGTCATCGTATTTGACTTTGAAAGTCCATTTGCTGCCGATGACTTTCTTTCCTTGTGGGGGTTCCACTAGTTTCCAAGTGTTGTTTTCTTTTAGCGAATTTATTTCTTCTTGAGCGGCTTTTAGCCAATTCTGCCTCTCAATTGGATTTTGAATGCTTATCATGCCATCCCAATCTTTGGGTTCATAAATTGTGTTTGTCTTAACGGTGTACGCGAAGCGATCGGGCGGTACTCCTCTATTGGATCGTTCCGATCTTCGCGGTTCGTTAGTTGATTGTTTGGGCACTGATGGTTCGCATTCTGCAGGTGTGATTTTTACTAGTATTTCGTGTGGGTTGTCTTCCATTAGTTGTTCGTTTTCTGAATTTTTTGGTTTGGTTACTTCTGGATTATTGTCGTTTTGTATGTATGGGAGTTTACTTTCGAGGAATTTTATTGATCTGGTTAATATTACTTTACCATCATTAGTATACACTCGGTAACCTTTGCTTCTATTGTCGTATCCGACGAATTTTCCTAGCTGTGCAGTTTCGTCTAGTTTTCCGCGTTTTGATTTGTTAATGTGAGTATAGGCCGGGCAGCCAAATACTCTTAGGTAGTGGAGATTAGGTTTTCTGTTTGTCCATCCCTCGTAAGGCGTGATGGCGTTAGATTTTGTAGGTAAGCGATTTTGAATGTGGTTGGCTGTAGTTATCGCTTCTCCCCATAGTTTGTGCGGTAAATTAGCTTCAATTAACATACTGCGGGTCATCTCAAGTAAATATCTATTCTTGCGTTCCCCAACTCCGTTTTGGCTGGGAGAATGTGGAACTGTCAGTTGATGTTCTATACCCTTATCCTTAAGATACTGTTCCATTTCGGCACTGGTGTATTCGCCACCATTGTCCGATCTGATTATGTTTGGGTATCTGCCGAATTTGTTGTATACTAGAGATACGTAATCTTTAAACTTTTCGAATACTTCACATTTCCTAGACATTAAGTATATTATGCAGAATCTGGTTTTATCATCTATGAATGTTACGAAGTATGTTTTGCCGCCTATTGTAGGGGTCTGTATCGGCCCACATACATCAGAGTGAATTAACTCGGTTTTTCGTGTAGCCCTGTATTTTGCTTGTTTGGGGTACGGAGCTTCTGTTGTTTTTGCTCTAATACATATTTCACATGTATTTTCATGTTTGCAGTTATTTATTGTCACACAGGTGACCAGTTGATTATTTTGCATTTCTTTAATTGCTTGATAACTGCGGTGTCCCATTCTGCGGTGCCATAGGTCAATGCAGTTGGGATTTTGACAGGTGTATGCCATGTTTACGTAATTTTGATTTTTCGTATCACTAGCGAAATTTATTTCATACAGGTTATTTCTCAATTTTCCTTGTAATATTGTTTTGCCATCGTTTATTATGCTACATTTTTCCTTTTCGAAAGTTACTTCACAACCGTTTTGAGTCGCTTTACTGACTGAAAGTAGATTAGTTTCTATTTTAGGTATGTATAGCACATTTTTGAGCGTGATTTGTTCACTGTTATCTTCCGTTTGAATTTTTATGTCGCCAGAACCGTATGCCTTTAATTTATTACCGTTAGCAACAGTTATTTCAGTTTCGGCATTTTCGTTAAATCTTGAAAACAATGTTTTATCATTTGTTATGTGGTTTGAACTACCACTATCAATTACCCAAGTGTTTGTATCACTTTTTTCCACTAAGAATGCCACGTCGTTACGTTTTTCATTTTTGAAATTGTATGCTTCATTCCTATCATTTGTGTTAGTTTTCTCAAAGCAAAGTTGTGTTGAGTTTTGTTTTTGAAAATTATATCTGTTTGGATGAGGATGGTTGCCATGCTGCTGAGTGTAAGAATTTGGTTTTTGTTTCTTGATGAACCATCATTGGGCGGTATTATGGTTCCGCATTTTGCAATGAGTGCAGTATTTGTTTTCTTTTCTATTACTGGCGTATGCCGAATTTTTCGTAATTTTGTATGCTTTGGATGCATTTTGTGACATGTCAGTATTTTCCATTCTTCGCTGGTATTCATCTATTAATTTTGTTCTCAGAAAATTAGGCGTCAGGTCAGTTTCTGGACGTGATTCAAGAGCGGTGATCAAAACGTCGTATGACCTGGGCAATGAACATAGCATTATCGCTGATATATGTGAATCGCTTATGCGTTCACCAATTGCGGCTAATTTGTCAATCAGTTCGAGTATGTTAGTAATATGATGTTGCATGTCACCGTTTTCACTTAGTTTAGTATTGTACAATTTTCTTAGAAGAAATAATTTACTAGAAAGTGATTCTCTTTCGTGAATTTCTTTTAGTTTATCCCAAGTTTCGCGAGCAGTTTCTAAGTGTTTTATGTGTATTATTTGCGCGTCTTCAATGCTCAAATTTATAAGAGCACGCGCTTTTTTATCCCTTTTGTTCCAATCTGCCCATTTAGCATCGGTCATGGCAGGAGCAGTTTCTGTAATTGCTTCTATGAGATCATCTTTGGTTAGCAGCATCTGAATCTTGAAGCGCCAGTTGGCGTAGTTCGATGCATTCAGTTTTTCAATAAATTGATTATCTTTATACGATGTCATAATAAATATTTTTTCTTTTTTTTTTTTTGACCTACAATATTTTACTTTTTGTATTTGTTATTGTTATCGAGCACAAAATCAGTCTCGAAATCTTATTTTGTTAGTAATATTAAATAGACATTGTCGAATCTTTATCATTTAGGTAATGACTACAAACATTTCTATTTAAATAATTTACTGAGCATTTTCTATCTACGTGATTGTTTATGCTCTTCTATACAGTTATATGTATTTAGTTTCAATTATACAATGATAAGGCAAAAGGCTTACCTCTTCTCTTTTAATTTGCAGGTCAATTTCGTTAAGTGACAAACCAGTAATTTTTCACAGTCGATCCACCGTAGTTTTCGTTCTTTCTGCTGCTGTTTGGGAATAAAAGGTAGATGATTTAATTGTGTGTCAAGCACACGAAATCAGTAAGAAGGGACGGTTTCTCGATTTGAATCCTGTTTAATTAAATCAGGTATATAGGATTCACAGGTTACAAAATAAGAATATCGCTTTAGGAGCGAGTTAAAAACACGTAATACACAGATAAAAACACGGGATGATCTAGCGAGAGAAAAAAGTCTATTACGCAGTTCTTGTTTTCCTTTTTCTCTCAGAGTCCTGGATATCTGGGGTTTGGGTCGATGACCCTACGACGTCATCGTAGCTTTACCCAGATCTTCTCCATTAGGATTTTTTTTTTTTCTTTTCTCTTGTTTTGGATACTCGGGGATTATGAGTTGGAGAACCATATTTCACAATATGCAATTAGTTCCATAACTTCTATTCTTAATCTGATAACTTTGTTTTATATTTTGAATACATTTTGATTTAAAACAATTACTCTTATTTTCAGATATGCGACTTCATTATACTTCATTGCTGTTATTTTGTTTGATTGTTTCATTAATCGCAAACTTTGCTTTTAATAGAATTAATTATATGCCCTAGTCATTAAAGAATTAGTTATATGCCCTAGTCGTTAAAACAACCTAATATTGTTTGCTCCAATTTAGGAAACTGGGGATCCAACTTAGGCGACCAGTTGCTGAATTTGGACCACTGTTGATAATATTTTCAAAATAAAATAAAACGTAAGATTTTGAAAAAGAAATCGATCTAAAGATTTATTTAGTTAGCAGATGAATAGATTGACCCCTTGTGGTGATGTTTTCCAAATATTCCAAAAATTAAGGGAGTTACACCTAAAAATAAGTGAAGGGGTCCAAATTCGGCTACTCTCCCCTATTTGACTTTAAGACATAATTTTAATTGGGATGAAAGATATAAGAATGTTTCATTTCATGCATTAAAAAATTGTAAGATGCAGAGTTAGCATTTACACGGGGCCCCAAACTGTCAGACATTTGACGAGCAGAAAATCGGGATAAATGATTATGCGCAGGATTGCAAAATAAATTTCGCAACTAGATTGAAAATGTTGATGCCTACTTAAACTTCTGATTGCAATAATTACCCTGATCCTAAATAATTTTGTATTTAAAGCATTTTTATATTTTTAATAAAAAGTTGTATTTAGCTAATGAAAAAGTTAGAAAATTTCAACAGTATAATCATATAAAAAATATTTTTTTGAACAATAAAAAGGAAATTTTACATTCAGTTTATGAAGACAAACATGAAGCATATGTTTTGAAACGATCATGGAAAAAAGATCATAAGTTTTTGAGTTAGCGTGAGCGTTATGGCCAAAAACGTCATTTGGTGAAAAATGACTTCAAAGTTTCGGAAACGCCGCTTCAGCTATTGAGCGGGTGTAATTCTAAAAGCGATAACTTCCGTTCTAATGGGAATTTCAAGGAAATAATTATATCAAAATTTTCCGAAAATATAGGAGTTTAACATTTTAAAAAAAATTGAAAATTTTAAAGCTTTAATATTCTTGAGACCGCTTAAATATTTACATTATTTAAAACCTAAACAAGTACACTATATAGCCAAAAGTCAACGCACGCTTTGGATTTTAGAGGTTTTGTCGAATATCTAAGGAAAATTACGGTACCAACAATAAATTGAATAAAAATAATGTTTTCGAGTATTCTGTAAAATGAAAGTTCGAAATTATCCGTACCTGTAGCCCACGTCTCTATGAAGTTTTTGCAATAATTGAGTTCATTTGTCTAAAAATAATAAGTTTATTTATGATGATGCTCAAAGTAGATTTTAAAAATTCCATTTCTTTGAAGAAATTTCCATGAGTTTTTTGTTTATAGCATGCAGGGTTTTCGACCAAATTCCGACCAAAGTTCAGGAAACTTGACAAAAAACAGTAGAAAAAACATTTCACAATCAAAATATAATAAATTAATTATTTAATAAATTATTTTTGGAAAATTTGGTTGTCCCGTATATACAGCGAATTACATAAAAGACCAGTCGAATATCGAGAAAATTTAAAGATATATATGCTAAGTCGGCGCCTAATTAAAGGCATTTAAAAGATGTTACAGATAATATCGGGCACAATTATAAATTGTTAGATGTTACTTATTTGCTTTTATTATTAGACCTAAAAGGGATTTTTTTCTTCTTTATATTACATTTCATATTTCTACAGTCTCCCTTTGAGTTAACACATCTTTATCCAAAGTCTCAAAATCTATTATATAACATTAAAAGCGCATCACACCATTCAGTAAACGCTGTTTACCTTTTAAATAACTATTTCACGTCTCAAAGCTGTTTGTGTGACCCCAGGCCAGAAACACTCCCAGAAAAGTAAATTTTCAGTCAAATCCGTTTACTGAATGTGAAGCCAATTTGATAAATGGATTTTCTCTGAGGAGGAGTTGATATATGTTTGAATAGAGGGAGCTTTCATGTTAAACAAGAGATTAAGATCTCAAAATC
The DNA here is from genome assembly GCA_963932465.1 of Maratus speciosus. NCBI lineage: Eukaryota > Metazoa > Arthropoda > Arachnida > Araneae > Salticidae > Maratus > Maratus speciosus. Next base: position 332,310,539 of record OZ010786.1, read on the forward strand.
AGGATAAATAAACATCAAGAAGTTTCCCTCAGGCGTTTCTATACTCTTATATTGTGTTTTGGTCTTTCCGGCTTATTATAGAATTTACAAAAGCTATAATTGCCATCATTTTGTAAAGATTTACGGCAAAATAATCTCTTCTCAAAGTGGGTATTTTAAAATGAATGCCCTTAAGAAAAAATGATTTTTATACTGGACAGAATAGAGATTATATAACTTTTGACTGTGTCTAAATGAACGTTTATTATAAAATGAAAAAAAAAAAAAAATATGGATAAAGTTCATTGTGTATTTGATGCTATAGTAATATTTTAATGCTGTAGAGCGATTATAAAAATCGTAAGTTCAATTGTACACATAATATAATTAATAATTATATTTATATAAAGTTTTTTTAGCTTAAAATAAATTAGTAACACATATAATTTCACAAATCAACAAGACTGTTTGATTTCTAATGCAAAAAACATACCTAGAAAATTCAGTCAAATGCATTTACTGAATGTAAAACTAATTTGAAAAAAATATTTTATTTAAGGAAGTGTCGTGTGTATTTGAATACAGGGGAACTTTCAAGTTAAATAAGATCCCCAAATCAGTCAAATAAATAACTTCCAAGCAGCTTTCCTACCTTTAGTCTAAATGGCGTTCCTATACACTAATATCGTGTATGGCTGTTTACTGATTTATCCTTATGGCCGCTGAATTTACGAAAAGTGTGATTGCGATATTTTTAGGAATATTACAGGTACAATAATTATTTTTGAAAAAAGACATTTTATAGAGACTGTTTTAGAAAAAAAAAATCGAGACGAAAAAAAATTTCCTGTTGATTTTGAATATTTTTTTAAACGGCTGTTCATTCAGTGATAGATATATTCTACATAAATTATGTCAGGTAAAGGTTATTATGCTGAAACAAATGTTATGTTTCAACTAAAAACAATACTTATACGAAAGTCACAAGTTATGATATTACATAAAAATAGTTTTGCCGTTTCTTTTAGAACAAATGCACCTTTAGCCGGTCTAGCAAATACCAGTAAAGTATATCAACACAAAAAACCCTTAACGGGTTAAAAGTTTGTGACGCAGCACTTTATCTTATTGCTATAAGAATTTTAAATATGGAACTTAAAAATAATGATATCAAATTTTAAGTGACACTATGCTATTAATTAATGTATATATACATACATTTATATTATTTATTTCATCATTTTATTTTTGTTTTACTTATAATTGCATGTGCAATAATTTGTTAAATTTAAAAGGATGTATAAAAATTTATTCATTAATGCTTTATCAATCACATCTTTCATAAATTCAAAATATGAGTTTTAAAAGATATGATATCAAAATTTAAGTGACGCCTTGATGTAGCTTTAAACAATTTGTTTTAAAATCCAATTTCAATGATTTTCATTTTGGCTAAATATATTTACACATGTAATCAAAACTTTTAATTTACCAATACACTGTTAAAAATATCACTCTCACTGAACCTACACAATGCACTGTAATGTATTTATATGAAAAATTTGATTTATCTTTTGTGCCACGCTATCCAAAATCAAAAGTAAAATTTAGGTAAATGATTTTTGTGCGTTATTGTATCCAAACTAAACGAAATGTATGCAAATGGATAATATGACGCACAAAAATCATTTGCATAAATTTTACTTTTGATTTTGGATAGCGTGGCACAAAAGATAAATCAAATTTTTCATATAAATACATTGCATTGCATATAAAGTGCATTGTGTAGGTTCAGTGAGAGTGATATTTTTAACAGTGTATTGGTAAATTAAAAGTTTTGGTTACATGTGTAAATATATTTAGCCAAACCGAAAACAATTGAAATTGAATTTTAAAACAAATTGTTTAAAGCTACATCAAGGCGTCACTTAAATTTTGATATCATATCTTTTAAAACTCATATTTTGAATTTATCAAAGATATGATTGATAAAGCATCAATGAATAAATTTTTATACATCCTTTTAAATTTAACATAATTATTACACATGCAATTATAAGTAAAACAAGAATAAAATGACGAAATAAATAATATAAATGTATGTATATATACATTAATTAATAGCATAGCGTCACTTAAAATTTGATATAATTATTTTTAAGTTCCATATTTAAAATTCTTATAACAATAAGATAAAGTGCTGCGTCACAAACTTTTAACCCGTTAAGGGATTTTTGTGTTGATATCACTGCTTTTTTGGGGGGTTAATAATAAAAAGATTTAAAAAAAAAATTATGACCAATGGTATGAACTCATAATCGTGATTTCCATTCACCTTTAATTACCCCCCCCCACCCCCTCTTCTTTCTTAAAAAAGCATACCTATATACAAAATGGGAATTTTTTTATGGTTTGTTTCATAGATATAAAGCTTTGTTAAATTTTACTACGTAATAAGTTTACTTTTTTAAGAAGAATATCAAGAAATATTACTCTTTAAACCTTTTTATTTAAAATACAGTAATTGCTCACTAATAAAACTAAATAAATCTATCTAAATCAATTTCTAACCTACAATTTTTTGTTTAATAATTGAGTATCCATTTTCATTGAGCAACAGTTCCAATATACATACATTCCATACAGAAATCAAATAGCACAGGAAAACATTAATCTTCCACAGCATCAAATGAAATTAAACTCTAAGAAAAAAGTTGCCAAAGTGAACTGGTAATATTAAATCGCCAAGACCTCGCCAAAATGTAATCTCGTTGATATCATGATAAAGAGACGATAAATGACTAAATCTCTTAAATTTCATTGCTGTTCATAAAAAATATTGAAGCTTGGTACTAATCTGAATTTTCGAGACCCAAATTAAATTTTTTGGGGCCTATTTACCAGTATTTAAAATTGCAGATGTAGTTGAGAGGCTTTATACGGAATAATATTTTTACATTTGAAAGACAGATGGCAACACCACCAAACACTAATTTCAATAATTCAGAAATGTAAACGGGATTGATTTTATTAGATTACGTTTGTTATCTTCAATACCGTTTTTTAAAGTGAAATATTAATTAGTAATACTTGTTAAGTTTGTAACAAAAAAAAAAAAAAAAAAACATCTGCTTGAGCATTTATTTATTATTTTTTTACGCATAGAGAGAGTTTAAAGTATGAAGTTACCATTTTATTAATTTAATGAAAAGTAAAAGAGAAAAATGTACGCTTTTTTATTTGTTCAATCGGCATTTTCCTTTTATTTATAGTTTTTTAAACATAAAAATTCGTATTTTCCACAGCGAAACGGATTGAAATACGATACATATTAATAAACTATACAATTTTATTTTATTTTTCAATTATCCTAAAAATTTAAAAAATATATATGATTTTTAAAAATTTACTTTTTTAAATTTTGGATGTATGACATTTTTTTTTAAATCTCGTAGTCTTCCATTTACAGTTAGAATAACTGCATGTATTTTTATTATTATTGTTATTAAAAACGTAATGGTAGAATAACGGCCTGGTTTTTTTTTTATTATTATTATTATAAGGGTAATGGAAAAAAAAAACGCATAATTTAAATTTATGTACCGTAGAAAAAGAGAAATTCATTTGTGTTAAAAATTGTAAATAAAAAGAAACTTTTGTAGACTGAAGAAATACAATTTTCGGTTTTAAAATATTCTTTTTTCCGTCTTATGTAAAAATTCTTAAAAACCTTTCCGGTTCCACGTTAAATCACAAATTTTGAATAAAAACTTTCATTGATGAGTAATTGATATTAATTATCTATAAAAATAGTTAGTAATTTTAGTATAAAAAATAAATTAATATTTTATTACATATACTTTTTAGATCAATTTATTCTTAATTTATTGAATTATTAACGTTAATATAAATTACACATTTCGACTTTAAAATAAACTCAATACATAATATATTATATATTCAGTTCATCATTATATTTAATATTAGCTAAAGCTGAAATTTATGATTTATCTGTTTATTTATTTCATATTTGAAGTTACTGAGATTTAAAACTATTAATATAATTAATAATAAAACTAAAATAAACAATTATTAAACTTATTTTCTGGGAAAGATGGAGGTAAAAGTTAATTTAAAAAATAATAAAAGACAGAGGCAAAAGAGCTAATTTTTGTCAGTTAAAAAATTAAAATTAATTAAAGTATTAGTAACATTATTACATAAAATTAAAAATAGTCGTTTTATTAAAAAGAAATACGTCAAATTTCAATAAAATTTGTTTACAAAAACTGCTTCAAGCGGTGGAAAGACTTAAAAAATAAAATAAAAGCAGCAATTATAAAAAGAAGGAGCAGGTGTGTGTGTGTGTGTGGGGGGGGGGGACTAAACATTTTTTTGAAAACAAAATATTTATTTCAGCACGCCCTAGTAAGCAAATTTCTGTTGATTTCTCAATGTTTACAATGGTAAAGTTTCTTATGAAAACAAATTTATAAGATGCAACATTGTATTAAAAAATAATAAGACAAATTAAATATTTGTGCTTCAATAAATATATCTTAATTCTGATTAATTAAAAGATGTGTCTTAGAAGATTGATTTGAGGATATATTTACATATAATAGCTCATGCTTATAAGTGTCTAATTTAATTATTGAAGACATACATTATTAATGTAATTGGGGAAAAAAAAAGTAAACACAGTTTTTGTTTATTATTCAATTGATGATAATTTAGAGGTTCTATTAAATGTATGAAATCCACCATAAAAATGTATTTAAGGTAGCTTATAGTATATATAAAATGCCTAATATTAATAATAATATAAAACTTAAAACATCCATTCTCTTAAAGAAAAAAAAATGTTAAAATTATGTCACATTGTTCAATCACACAAAATTTTAGCGCACTGTGATTTCATTATCACGAGTTATAAAAATTTTAATTTGTCGGTCCTTGCGCATGGCAAAGGACCGAAATGGCTAGGGACCGAAACGGCGGAACCGAAATGTCGTGCACCCCGTTAATTGTGATCGCGAATATCAAGAATCAAATAGTGATTAAAACGAGAAATCTCGTATGCGAATAGTCACACCCCTTTTCAATATTCGCATTTGTAGACATCGACGAAGAATATTCGTATTCGCGTTCGCGAATGTCAAAATTCAAGTAGTGATAAATGCGTTTCGTACGCGAATATTCTAATTTTTTTACATAGCATTCACAAACCTTGAAAGAGAATTTTCGCCTACGAGAATGATAATTCAGACATTTGTTGCCTTGTTAGTTTTTAGTAATTATTTATCAATACGTTCAGTATTTATCAATTCCGTGTCATGTTTTCTGGTCACTTTTTTTTCTTGCCACGTTTTTCCCGGTCACGTTTTTTCCTTGTCACATTTTTCCGCTCTTGTTTTTCCGATAATTTTTTAGCCTAGATTCATTCTGAACACGTGTGCAGCACGCCGAAATTTTCATAATAATTCAGTATAGTAATGTTTGTCTTACTTATTTGCGATTAAATAAAGGGGAAATTAATATACTAAATTACCTGTGAAAAATTGCGCATGTTGCACAGTCTCAAAAGATGGCTTTGTTTACGTACCTTTTTAGCGTGTCAAATATCTTTTGAAAGTACCAAAAAAATCAATATTTTGCAATAGCTTATATTACGGGGTGTTTTTGAAATGTAAAGATACAATGTCGCATACTCATTCCAAAAACTTTTAATTTATAAAATGTCCAATACCAATTTCTTACTGGTATATGCCTTATTTTTCGACCTAGTTGCCGTCATTGTCCAAGCATGTATTATGATGGGTAGAAGCTATTGTATTCCACAGTCATAGAAGTTTAACGCGTGTTGTCGAAACCACACCTCAACTTCAATTTCGATCTCATCATCGTCGTGGAGTTTCCACATGCAAGCTGTTTCTTCAGGTAAAGTAATAAATGGTAATCGCTGGCTTCAAGGCTCGGGCTGTAAGTAACCTACCTGTTATGGGTTCTTCATAAACATTGGTCCTATCTCCAGAGAAAGCAAAAGGCCATTTCGTTACATTTTGTTGATTCATAATGTTCCCATAGACTGCAACAATTTCTTTGTGAATAGCAGCTTGACGCTCAACTTTTGTAGGAAGAAAACGTATGAAAGAACGTACTTCACATTTGACGGGATTCTGATTTGACGCAGCCGTTGTAAACACGTGCTACAACAAACAGATTCACCTTTCAAATAACAGATGATTGCCAAACGTTCAAGGTTGCAATATGTGATGCCAACGCGTTCATTAAAACTTTTTATTTTCTGCTGTCTCAGGTGTACCTTTACTTTTCAAAAGCACCTCCTAGAATTTTATTTTTTAGAAACATTTTACAAGAAACTCCAGCAAAAAGTCACTTTAGAAGGGAACTTATGTCCAAAACAATTTGAGATCATTTTACCCGACTGAAAAGAAGGGTTATGTGTTTCACGCGTATCTGTGTATGTGGATTTTTTATACCCTCGAAACATCCCAACGGCTGGATGGATTTTAATGAATGAGGTCTCTATCAATTCGTCTTAACGGCCCAATGGTTATAGGCTAAGTTTTGTTTTTATAAATTCAAAATGGCAGCCGTAAAATACAAAATGGCGGTACAGACGAAAAAAAAATTTACACACCCTACTGAGTGGCATATCATTCGATAGGTCTTTCAAAATGAAGACGATGTTCCATTGACTATTTTACAGTCAGAAGCTCCGTTTAAATATTACACAACCTGGAAGTTGTGCATGTATTGTGGATCTCTAGCTTTACTGCAACTCTAACCATCATAGACATCAATAGACCTCATCAAAACAGTGTTTGCAGTTAGGAACTAACAATTAAATACAACTTCCCTAGTAGCAAATTGTGTCTGGCCCTTGAATGGCCTCTCATCGAAATCCGATTACACGATAAGTGGCCGATTATCGTATTCTCATCGGACAGGGATGATTTTCATCGGCAATTACTCAGAAATGTCTCATTGGCCTTAGATCAATAAATGATCGCAACCTGATGAATTTTAGAAAAAAAAATATGATGAATCCCCGAGGAGTACGATTTCATGACGATGAATGTCCGATGACTTTGAGATGAGTTATCAAGAAAATTTTGATGAGAAAGCGATGAATTATAGATTGGTTGGTTGGGTGTATAAATGAAAGCGATTTCAGAATATTTATTTTCAGATTTTGCGAAATATACATACATTAAAATTTTAGGAGTTAGAAATTTAAATATGCTCACTTTTAATTTCTATTAGCTTTACTACAATCATTTGAAACAAAATATTTAAACAAAAATATCCAAATTTTGTTTTATTTTTTGAGGGGGGAGGGGGGCTGAATTAAAGTTCCATATTTTCTTAGTTTATTTCTAAACAAATACTACTCCTTCATTTAAATAATCCTATTAAATTCTATTATTTATCCTCTTCCTAGAGCCTTTTATTTTAAATAAAGTTTGCTTGCTGAACTCAAACTGATTTATTAAAAAAAAAAGGCTCTAAAAAGGGGATTTTCCAATATTAATACTTAAAAAAGTGATTTTTTAAGTAGTAATATTGGACTAACAATTACCACTGTTATTGTTTATCATTTTGTTTGATAGAAATATTTTAAAAGAATTTTGTTAATTCTAAATTATTGTTCTGCTTTGATAAGTTTTTGCCCTTTAAATTTTTCATTTTAAAATGTGAAAGGTTATTTCTTTCATTTTATTCGACTTTAAGAGATGAAAAATGCATTGGGCCTTTTTTCTACCAAGGTACATATGAATAATTCAGTAAGTTATACTATTGTATAAACACTCATAACTCACAAGAGTGCATATTTTTAAATAAGCATTTTTTGGAGGGGGGGAGGGTTAAGGTGGGATTCAGGTGTCTAATTAGGTACAATTTAGGTCTGTTCGGAGATCCTTGACAAGAGGCATACAAAAGAAAAAGGCCCCCACACCCTATTTTTTATCACACAAACTGTCCCAAACACATACCCATATTTGCCAATAAGCCGTTTTTCCCAAAAATAAATACTTTGAACCAGAAAATTTATTTAATTAAATGTGTCTTGCCTCTATGTGGTAGAGATTTGAAATATACTTTATTTCATTAAATAAAATTTCTGGTTTAAAGTCTTTTTCTTCTTTCATTACGTGGGAAGGTGGTAATAAGTATGCTTATATTTTTTTTTCTTAAATATTTCATAATTCATATCTGTAAAGTATAAAAAATAAAACTCTTGAAGAAGCACACCGTAATAACAGATTATATTTCTAAATCAAATGTATGAATTAGGTTCAGCTTTGCAAGTCCCATTTTTAATTCAAATCCATTTCATTTAACCCCTTGAGAAAGTGATTGTGTTCCTGTAATGTTAAATTCACACCGGATCTTTGAAAATTTTTGTTGCAAAATAAGGAAAAGCAATTTTACAAGTTTTTTCCATCAAAGTTACAAAAATAAAATTTATTTAAAAGTTTCCGGTGCAAATCTTGATTAAACTTAGGTGAGATAAAATATATCCCATCGCCTCTCAAGGGATTAATATTCACAACTTTCACGTCTACGGTTAATTTCTTTTCTATTAGTACTACCTAGATGTTTAAGGAAAAATCTTATGTCACGCTGATACTTCAAGACTGCATTGTCTGTGAAAACTTCTGTAAAGTAGGCCTTTCCCCCTCTGAAATATTTGTATCTTTAATATGATTTAAGAAAAATAGATAGAAAAACTATTTTAATTAATATTTTAATAATTATTGATCAATCTAATTGTCCAATTTATTTGAAAATAACTTTTTGAGCCTTTCTGATAATTTTTTTCCCAAAACACTGCTGCGATGATTTTTTTCATTCAAAAAATTTACATAAATTTATATTCATTATGGAATTGGGCTTCATTAGCACAGGATCAACATTCTCTGGAAGTGTAGGAAAAAAATTTTCAACACCTAAACTTACGCATCCAGATGCATAGGTCACAATAGTTGAATGCGAACAAATCCACACAACGTGGAATAAGGAAAGGCTTTAATGCTCGTGATATTATTTAAAATGTTTAACTGTTTTTGTTTATTAATCCATAAATTTCATGACTGAAACAAAATTTAAAATACTACTGTAGTAGTTATACAGTCAAACCTCGTTAACATAAATTTCAAGGCAAATTAAAAGTTTTTCCCTCATGTTATCATCAATAGTTTATATTATTAGTAACAAAATCGTTGTATTAATTTTGACAGGCATTGTAGGAACAATTCATATTAAAAGTATACCAGGTTAATTCTGTACATGTCAATGAGGTTTGAATGTACTTTTTGTTGTTTAATAGCAACATCCATCTCCTGTTAGTTTCTGTTTTATAGCTGCCAACTTGTACGTATTTTTCTCACCACTAAAATTTTATAGAATTTTTTTATTTATTTAAACGTTAAAATTGCTTGAATTGCGGTGATTAAATTAACTAAAATTTTCTGTTACATTTTAGTGGTATGAAAAATCCGTACAAGTTGGCAGCTATGCTGTTTAGATATTAGGGCAGATGACTGAAAAAATACATTATCTTAATTCATTTTTTTTTTCAGTTTTATATCTCTATGCCTACATAAAACATCACATTAATGTTAGCTATTTTATCTTATTGTTTCTAAACTTGAAGTGTTGTTTTAAGAATCTACATATACTATCTGCATTTTTTAATTACTACATTAATAAAATATCCCAATTTCTAGTGCATACTCTGCTGATCAAACAAACATGTTTAGATCCAGGAATGTTAATAAATAAGATTTATCTTATTTCTATTTTCTACATATTATGCAACATATTTAAAGAAACTTTCTTGATGTAAAATTTATTGGATCGGCTGCAAACTATGTACATCTGAAATTAGAGTACACAAAAAGTACTTAAATTATGTTCAATTAACTTGCTCATTTCATATAAATGTACTATTTGAAAGTTTTATTAAGGTTAAACAATGGCAGAAAAAACTAGTATGTTGTGGCCATCACAAAACTTTCTTCTATATAAATCACGTCAATTAAATGATTTAAATAGTACAAGAAATGACAACGATTTAGCACCAATTCATATCAAAGTGTATCTGAATTTGAAGTTGGATGAAAATTCATGCATTAGTTCTTGAGATAGAGCTATCGCGGAAATTCTGAAAAAAATGTAGCATAGCAGCGCCACCTGTTGAGCGATTTACACCAAAAGTAAACAGCACTAAACGATATCAAGGTATACCTGAATCTGAAGTTTGTTGAAAATCCAAGCATTAGTTCTTGAGATAAAGCTATTGCGGAAATCGAAAAAAATACAGCATAGCAGCGCCACCTGTTGAGCGATTTACACCAAAAATTAAACAGCACTAATTTATACATCAATTCATGTCAAGGACTAACTAAATCTGAAGTTTGAGGAAAATCCGTGCAATAATTCTTGAGATACAGTCTTGTGGAAATCGTGAAAAAGGCAGCACAGCAGCGCCACCTGTTGAGCGATTTACACCAAAAATTAAACAGCACTAATTTATACATCAATTCATGTCAAGGACTAACTAAATCTGAAGTTTGATGAAAATCCGTGTAATAGTTCTTGAGATACACCTCTTGTGGAAATCGTGAAAAATGCAGCACAGCAGCACCACCTGTTGGGCGATTTGCACCAAACCTTAAGCAGCACTAATTTATATCAGGGACTAACTGAATCTGAAGTCTGATGAAAATTCGCGCATTTTTTCTTGAGTTAGAGCTATTGCGTTAATCATGAACAATGCAGCATATCAGCGCCACCTGTTGGGCGATTTTCACAAAAAAGTAATCAGCACCAAACTATATCCTGGACTAACTGAATCTGAAGTTTCATGAAAATCCGTGCAGTAGTTCTTGAGATACAGCTATTGCAGAAATCGTTAAAAATGCCGCATAGCAGCGCCACCTGTTGGGCGATTTTCACCAAAAACTAATCAGTTCCAGTTTATATCAAGGTCTAACTAAATATGAAGTTTTGTGAAATTTCGTGCATTAGTTCTTGAGATAGAGCGCCCACAAAATTTGTGTCACATACAGACAGACAGACGGACAGACAGACAGACAGACAGACGGACAGACAGACAGACAGACAGACAGACAGACAGACAGACTCACAGACAGACATTTTGTAAAAACATGTTTTTTGGAATCTCTGACTCATAAAACGTGTAAATCCGTCGAAAACTGGAATTCGAAAATTTTCATGAAACCAATACTTTCTTCTTGTAAAGATAGAAGAAAGTAAAAAATTGTTGCTTCTTCCCGTAACTCTTCATAGAAATCTAAACACAAATCTTCTAAGTTAAATAAGTTTCTGAAGCAATTTATTGTCACAGAATGATTCAAACGTGGCTGTGTATATTCACATCCCATAAAAAAGTAGAAGTAATAAAATATTTATTGAATATTCATGCATAAGAATTAAATGAGGACGTCAGTTTCAAAACTTGTCTTATCTAAAAGTTAAAAAATCGAGTTTTCTCTGTCATTCTATTCTACTGGTACTGGTGAACATGAATTGAGAAAACAATACAATCTGCAAAACACTAGCTTTACTGTGTATTTCTGGCATTGTAAAATCTTGGTTTAGAATGAAGACCAACGTGATCAGAGGTTTTTCACGATTTCTGAAAATTTGATTTTCTGGATAAGGCGAATTTTGAAACTCATGTCCTCAAATATAGCTAATAATTTCAAAAGCAAACTTTAATTAACTCTGATATAAATTTAAGATTTATTTATTTTTAAATAACACACAATATAACATACACATCAAAAGAAATTCAAGGTAAGTTTAAATATATAAGTGCATCAATTATACTGTTTATAATTAATGTTCCAACAGGAACAAACAAAAACTAATGCATTTAAAATAACTTCGGAAAAAAAAAAATCGCAAGGGAAGGTTGATCTGTATTTTTCATTTGAAGTCTGTCATCTGGGTAATTACATGAAGTATCTTGTTTTAGAAGTGCTCTAGCCAAATTATCAGGACGGAATGCCATCTTTTCTTAAATGTAGCTAACAAAACTGCTGACAATATTTCATTTTCTGCAGTGTAGAGAGAGGATATCATGAATGTCATCAGATGTAAAATGCAGTTCACAAAGCTAGACAAAAAGAGAAAAAAATAGTAAATTTTTGTGCATAATCATGTGTTGTGTATATACATATAAAACTGTGGTTTATTTCAGTAAGCTTTATTTAGTACCCTTGTATTTTATTTCAATGAGAGATATATGGGGTCATTCAAAAAAGTCCATTTTGAAATTTTTAAGAAAGAAAAAATATCTTTTGAAAAGGATTGAATACTTACTCAAAAAAGAAACTGAAGGTGAATTTGGGATTTTGGCCCCAGCTTAGTATTTTTTTTTTTTTTAATCTTGGATTTTTTGGGTCTGCACAATTTGAAATAACAGCAAAATTGTAAAAATTTTAAGCCAAGATAGAATTTGTTAAGGCCAAACCTGAAAATTTTAGTCTGTGCAGACCTTTAATGTCTACTGTTATTTCAGTTAATTTTTCTATATACAAGTTAAAATTAACAAACATAAAACTTTCCAAATACGAACCGGCAAATTTGCAAAGAAAAAAAAATTAAGACTTCATATACAAAATTACACTTTGTTTCTATAAACAGTTTCAGTGTTTAAATAACCATTTTACAAAGAGCCAATTTTGGAGATTTTCTTCAGATTGAAACCTGATACTTATCAAGTATACCCTACAGATTTCACCCAAAATCTTATTTCAAACAACAAAAACCAGCTTTTTGCTATGAAGAAAAGGTGGTTTTATGATTTCATGGAATCCTCTATAATTTTCTTTAAAGGCAGGATACCATTCATTGAGCCGAAAAAGTAGGTCAATTTCATCCTCCCCCCATAGAAAGAATAAAGTACCACAAAAACTGAATTTAACCAGTTATTATTCATAGTTTGTAGTATAACAGATATTTTTTATTATACAACAACCCCAGTAGCAGAAAATTCTCCATGTGCCTGTGACAGATACTTCAGGGACAAAAAATAATCTGCAGGTAAAATATTTTTACAATTGAAGCGTTAATTAATCAAACAATCACTTACATGTAACGTTTTTAGACATTTTAAAATATTTTATTAATAACAATATTAACTTTTTGTATTAAGTAATAAAGAAAGAGCTAAACATAATACTATGGAGCAAAATAAAGGTCTGACGAAGAAGAATCTGCAAAAGAGAAAAGAAAATCTGCGAAGCTCGTCTCCTGTTTCGAACATTCTGCTACCGGGACAACAACTATTAAAACTGATGGCAATATTGTCAGTTGCATATACAACATTTTTAGCATGACATGTAAAATACAGTTTAAATGGATCACCCAATCATGTTTTTCTTTTTGGAAATAACAGAATATTTTGCGGGCCCATCAGCCTTTTACATATATGTAATTATAATATATTCTTTGAGCTACACCGAAGTTAAGAGATAAAAGTTTTCAGAAAAAAGATGACACTTTTTTTCTGAAAACAATTTCGCCCCCCCCCCCAAAAAAAAAAAAATTAAATTTCAATGAACTGCTGTAAAATTTGTAAAAAGTTTACACCACAATCGTTATTTTATGTCACACAGACCTTTCGATTTGAGACAGACTGCACGCAGATTGAAGAGAAAATTTACTATTTTTGGCTTTATTTTCAGTCACACAGATAATTTTACAACATCTGTTTTATTTCAGGTCCAAGGTGCATAAAACCAAGCAAAAAAAAAAAAAAAAAAAAAAAAAAAAAAAAAAAAAAAAAAATACAATTTTGTATAATTTTTATTCTTGGAAACCTGAGGAGAAAAAAAAAAGCCAAATTTTCACAATTGGGGGGGGGGGGGGGGTTCCAATTTCGAAATTATTTATGTTTCCACAGACATGAGGGAGAAGAGGGGAAAAAAAGGGAGGGGTGAAAAAAAATAACAACAATTTAAAAAACAACTCATAAGCATTCAACGTTTATCTTTAAAAATCACACCTTTCAAAACTGCAAGTTTATGTAGTTAAAAAAATTTTTCGTTACAACAGGTTAATTTGGCATGGGCCCGATTATTGAAAATTCATCCTTTTGATTGACACTTGGATAAAAAACATGAAATGGTCCTTAAAAATAGACTTCTACACGGTTTTCTTGATGTGTAATCATAATTATATTTATTAAACCATTTGAAAATTTTAAATGATAAAAAAGTAGGCATATAAATTTTTAAATACATTATTTTTTTTATCTTTTCTACTTTTTAGTGTTTAAATATTTTGTTGTTGCAGATTCACAGTCAGTTGGCATATTTTCGAAGAAATGATTTGACACATTATCTTCATTGTTTTTGTACTCATAAACAATTATAACTACACTTCTTCTAAACTGTTTACTCAATGTGTAATCATAATTATATTAATATTAAACTATTTGAAAATTTGAAATGATAAAAAAGTAATATTTTTAAATACATTTTTTATTTATTTATATTTTCTACTTTTTAGTGCTTAAAATATTTTGTTACTGCAGATTCACAGTCAGTTGGCATATTTTGGCAGAAATCATTTGACACATTATCTTCGTTGTTTTTGTACTCATAAATAATTACAACTGCAAAAATTATTTGGCAATTTATCAACATTTTCAAAATCACTTTGTGGCAACCTTTATTTACATTTTAAAAACATTCACAGATTGAAATATCTTTATAAAATAGTTATCAATGTATCAAACGCACAAACAATTATTTGTTTTATATTGATACCATTTAATATACACATTAAAAAACTATTAGTTTAATTTATGCATAAATAAAACATAACAATTAATACAATATATATATATATATCTATAATAAGAAATAAGCCATATATAGTTAGACATTTTTTATTGGTCGCAATTTCAGTTTCACGACAGTTTATAATATTTGCCAAGAAATCACACTTTCTTAATCTTAACTCGGTCATGACCAGGGCCCGCTTAACACTTGGAAGTAGGGGAAGCCCGACGTCACACAGGGTCCCCTATTACTCTACAAATTGCTTTTTTATTTACTAAATCCCTTTTTCGTATGCTTAAATAATTTGAAATTTTACCATCAAAGTTTAGAGTAAATAACACTTAATATTAAACTAAAACTAACTACCTATATATACATACTATGAAAAAGTATTTTATTATATTTTTAATTGTAAATAACCAATTTATTTTGTAAATGACAAATATGGAACTACAGTATTTGAACTTCAAAATATCTTGTGTGATTTACAAATTGCCACATAGTAAGAACAAAAAAATTTCAAAAGAAAAATAATGCATTTTTTACCCTGATTGAGTTTCTTTTTTCTAATAATTAGTTTTGAAAAGTAAAATTGGGGGCCCTTTCGTATCTCAGTGGGTAAGCACGGGCTTCATGGGCCTATTCCGTAAACAGGGCCTGGTCATGACTGAGTTATGTCATAGCCCCTATAATAAAGAAGTATTTGTTACGTTAGTGTATAACTTAACATACTCTTTGAAGTAGCAAGAGACGTCAAGTTACGTCTGGTAACTCAAAAACATTAACGTTTAATATGGATCAGTTTATACCAACCAAAACACGAATTTTCTGCTTAAAATCAATACAAATCGAACAACAAAAAAATTCTACAAACTGAAGAGAAAGGAAAGTAATACATATTTT
Source organism: Maratus speciosus (assembly GCA_963932465.1). Classification (NCBI taxonomy): domain Eukaryota; kingdom Metazoa; phylum Arthropoda; class Arachnida; order Araneae; family Salticidae; genus Maratus; species Maratus speciosus. The sequence continues at coordinate 332,326,270 of OZ010786.1, forward strand.
AATACAATTATGGAAAAAAGTCTATAATTAAATGTTTCATATAAATACTGTCTTTTAGGTAGCTTTCTTTACAAAAAAGCTACCTATTGCAGCCGTTCGGAGGAAAGCGATTTCAAAAAATTTTGGTATATTTTCATCGATCATGACCCCCAGACCCCGAAACCACCCTCCGTTCAAAATTGATATATATATATATATATATATATATATATATATATATAACCAATAATTAAACATAACCTACCACCATCAAAAACCATAATATTATGAATTAAAGCTGTAAGTATATATATAAAAAAAAAAGATAAAATATTTATAAGAATATTATGGAAGAAAAATAAGAAAGTGGACACCGACAAATAATGGAAATGCTTATATATTGAATTACGTTTTCAAGGGCACAGAATTCAATGATATAAGCAAAATGGTTGTTTTCTGTGGGAAATATAAGCTAAAGCTAAAAGTTATTTTCCCCTGTGCCCTAACAACCATTAAAATCAAGTGAATTGATTAAAAATGAAAACAGAATAGAAACAAATAATATGAATTGGAAAAAACAATAAAACCTATTTAAATATTTATAGGATATAAAATGAAATAATAAACACCATACCGATTAATATTTTAGAATAAATCCACGCTCACATGGCACCCATATCGTAAAGATTAAGGTTAATAAAACAGTTAAGAAATCACAGTAATTGATACCATAGGACACAGTTAATACATATTGAAATAAATGTTAAATAACTTTTAATATAATATAAAATAATATAAATAGAAAGTAATTACATAATTAAAATGCACTATTAAATTAATTAAAAACCGTTAAACAATATCGTCAAAATTAAGCTAAAAATTCCCCCTGGTGTAGTAAATTATAACTGAAATGTAGCTGGAAGAAGTAAATCTAGAACTTATCGAAAAAAAAAAACACAAATTGTGGTGCTGCCATATATATATATATATATATATATATATATCTGACCTATGTCACACTGTAACTCCCGTAATTATGAACCGATTTCGATGTAATTCGGTGTGCACATAGTACATACCAATGTCTCGACCGAGTTCGTTGGCCAGCTTCATCCGCCGTTTTGTTTCAAAATGGCGGCCATTTAAAATTTTTAAAAAAATTTAAAACTTGAAATGTGGTACCAAAAAACTAAAAATGGAAAAATATTTTTTTCGTATGTATTTGACCTTTATACAAAGATTCCGGAGCAGTTTTTGTTTCGTCTATATCTTAAAAAATGGCTGAGTTATAGCATTTTTAATTTCTAGCGTGGCTGACATTTTGAAACGTCCTGAATTTTGCCACGCGATAAAAGGCGTATTTATGAACCGATTTGGATGTAATTCGGTGTGTACATAGTACATACCAATCTCTCGACCGAGTTCGTTGGCCAGCTTTATCCGCCATGTTGTTTCAAAATGGCGGCCATTTAAAAATTTTTTAAAAATTTAAAATTTGAAATGTGGTACCAAAAAATTAAAAATGGAAAAATATTTTTTTCTTATGTATTTGACCTTTATACAGAAATTTCGGAGCAGTTTTTGTTTCGTCTATATCTTAAAAAATGGCTGAGTTATAGCATTTTGAATTTCTAGCGTGGCTGACATTTTGGAACGTCCTGAATTTTGTCACGCGATAAAAGGCGTATTTATGAACCGATTTGGATGTAACTTCGTTTATACATAGTACATACCAATATCTCGACCGGGTGCGTTGGCCAGCTTCATTCACCATCTTGTTTAAAAATGGCGGCCATTTAAATTTTTAAGAAAAATTTAAATTTGAAATGTGGTACCAAAAAATTGAAAATTGAAAAACTATTTTCTTCTTATGTGTTTGACCTTGATAAAAAGATTCGGGAGCAGTTTTTGTTTCGTCTATATCTTAAGAAATGGCTGAGTTATAGCATTTTGAATTTCTAGCGTGGCTGACATTTTGAAACGTCCTGATTTTTGTCACGTGATAACAGGCGTATTTATGAACCGATTTGGATGTACCTTGGTGTGTACATAGTACATACAAATATCTCGCCCGAGTTCGTTGGCCAGCTTCATCCGCCATCTTGTTTCAAAATGGCGGCCATTTAAAAAAATTAAAAAATAAAAAAATTTAAATGAGATACCAAAAAATTGGAAAATGAAAAAGATTTTTTTTGTATGTGTTTGACCTTAATACAAAGATTCCGGAACAGTTTTTCTTTCGTCTATATCTAAAAAAAATGGCTGAGTAATAGCATTTTGAATTTCTCTTGTGGCTGACATTTTAAAACGACCTGATTTTTGTCACGCGATAACAGGCGTATTTATGAACCTATTTGGATGTAACTTGGTCTGTACATAGTACATACCAATGTCTCCACCGAGTTCGTTGGCCAGCTTCATTCGCCATCTTGTTTCAAAGGGTTACCATTTAAAAAAATTAAATTTAAAATTCAAAATGAGGTATTAATAAATTGGAAAATGAAAAAGATTTTTTTTATGTGTTTGGCCTTGATACAAAGATTCCGGAGCAGTTTTTGTTTCTGAAAATTTGTTCTTTTGTTTATATCTTAAAAAATGGTTGATTTATAGCACTTTGAATTTCTAGCATGGCTAACATTTTGAAACGATCTTGTATTTGTCACGCGATAACACACGTATTCGCCTATTTCGATGTAAGAAGGCATGTGGATAGTATACATCAACACCTCGACCAAGTTCGCTGGCCAGATTCATCAGCCATCTTGTTTCAAAATGGCGGCCATTAAATTAAAATATATATATATATTTAAAGTGAGGTGCAAAAAAATTAGAAATTGAAAAAGGTTTCTTTCTTAAGTATTTGACCTTGATATAAGGATTCAGGAACATTTTTTGTTTGTCTTTACCTTAAAAAATGGCTCAGATATAGCAGTTTCAATTTCTATTGTGGGTGACATATTGAAAAATCTGATTATTTGCATGCGACAGCACTCCTATATATTAACCGATTCAGATGTGAGTGAGCATGTGCACAGCAATTACTAAGGTCTCTACCAAGTTCACTGCTTAGCCTCATCCACCATGTTGTCTTAAAATGACAGGCACTTTAAGAAATTGCCGAATTTGGCAGCCAAATATAAGTTACTTTAAAGAAAAGCAGCTTGGATAAAGCTGACTAATTTCGCGAAATTCTCATTCATTATATTGATAAAAATTAGTATTGAATCTCCTATATTCGGTTTCCACTAAATTGAGCTTCGTGTGTTTGAATGGTATAAGTTGGCTTTTTTTAAATAAGGATTATGAAAGCTACCTCTTCCTCCCGGCACTGGCCGGAAGGACTTTTTTGCTTTGAACAGTTTGAACACATACAAATTTATTAATATTTAAATACAGTAGAACCTCGATCCATCGTTTTTCAAGGTGTGTGTGGAGAAAACGATAAATGCAGGAAAACGATGAATGTGGTTTAACGTCAAAACACGAAAAAAAAAAAAAAAGTTTAAGCATTACTTACTAATACATGCAATGTATACAGTATATTAATAAATACTAATTTGTTACAGACCAAACTGTAAAATAAATAAATCAAAGTTGTAGAAAATGGATATTTATTCTAAAAATGAGTAATTTTATATTCAGTTTTTCGTTCATTTTTTAAATTAAACAACAAATTTTCAGGTCATTTTCTGTAATTTCATGTACATATAAAAAAGTTCGTATAGTTTCAAATGCCGTAATTAAATCAGACAGACTTTGCGCTGGTGTAGGCTTAGCTTCATCGGCATGAACATTATCCTCTGCTTCTTCGCCATTATTTTCATTTTTTGCATCATCACACATTTCTTCTATGCTTAGGACACCACATGTCGCAACATCTCGATCAATAGAAATATATCGTTAAATTTTGTAACAGAGACATCCTCTTTTACACGCAACCACTCTTCATTTGCATTATCGTCAGCATATTCATTATTTTCTTTCCCTTCTGTTGAGCATTCTTCATGAGTTTTTTGCAAAAAAACTGCATTTCACGAAACACTTCTGGATGGAATGAAGAAGTTACTCCATGCCAAGCTGAAAGTACAAAATGAATAGCCTGCAGAAGCTCTATTTTTGGAGTACGTTCTTTTGCTTATTCCATGAAACAAAGATATTTCACTAGCTTTCTCCTGTAAAATTGCTTAAAACAATTGATTATTCTGGCATCAAGAAGATGTACGACCTCTTGATAATCTCTGACCCCCCCCCCCCCTCCCGAAACAGCTCAAATGAGTTATTTTAGGATAAAAGAAGTAATTCCAGTTTGTATGTCATATGGATCCGCTTGACCTTCAATTTCATTTCGGTGGGGAGAAAAATTTTACAACGATGAATGCGGGAAAAAGATTTCTTGACGAACGATGAATGCGGGTTTCGTTAACATTATTTAAGTATAATTTGTGCAGGGACCATAGAAGTAAAACGATCAATGTGGGAAAACGATGGATGCTGGAACGATAGATCGGGGGTTTCACTGTATAGTATAGATGCTGCTTAATGTGATTACTTCGGGACCACAAGTTTTTGATAACAATATACAGGGTTTTAAAACACCCAGCACACTGGTCTAAAACTCGGGGTTTTCTTTAAAAAAAAAGTGGGGGGGGGGGGGGACTTTATTGAGTTTTTTTGCAGAACACTTTAAACTTCTACATAATACATATACATTTATCAGTGAAACCTGGGTATAATTTTGCATTAATTAAGTATGATTTAGCAAAATATATATATAAAAAATTAAGTTAATTTAAAAAGTACATTTGTATCTCATGGGACCGGTTTGCTGCATTAAGAATATATTGAACCAACTACAACTGAATTTTTTTATATAATTCTTAATATAATTCAAAATATTTTTCACACAAAGCGATGCTTTTAGCATGATGCGTTAGGTCGAGACATGATGATTTTGAAAACACTAACAGGCTGATATTACACATAATCACATTAAGCAGCATCTACTGCAAAAAGTAGTTTCTTTAGCATAAACATAATTATAATTACCGTTAAACAGATTTCTCTAAAAAGTCACGCTGCAAGGGGAACACTGTTTGCATTCTCAGAGTGGACTCTCAGGAATTCTAGGTATATCCTAAGGATAAAAAAAAAAAAGTAATTGAAATGTAAAAAAAATATTGGATTTCATTAAAGTACTGATACACAAAAACAAGTTGGAAATTGCACGTCAAACGTAGCTAATGAGGTGCGTTCGTACTATAGCTAGTTTTATAAATATTTTTTGCACCGCATATTGTACTCACTGAATGTATATTTTAGTACGGTTCAATAAGTGCATATCCATTTCATTCTGTTGGCTGTAACATCATTAAAATGCACTTGAATTTTTTTTTTCCCATTGGCCGTAATGTAATGGAAAACTATAGACTATCCCTGTCATTAAACTATAGATCTGATTTTCATAAAATTTGAAATGACTCAACAAAATATTGCAATAATTATATATTTAAAATTTCAGAACATTCGGTTGGGTAGTTTTTCCTCAGTTATATGCAGAGTGACAGACAGACAGACGTACTGACTGAATGACAACTATAGCTACATATTTATATAATTACGAATGCACCTAAAAAGGAATTTTGGTAATGTAAAAATAGTATTGACTATGGGCTTATTTGTCAGGGCATAAAGCCCGGCGGCCCTACTACTAACTACTTTATGCACCCAGGGGTCCTTACTGCTTTTTTTGATTCACCCTTTTATTTAATTTAATCGAAAAATACATCAATCAGCTGCAAAAAAAAAATCTGAATTTCACTAATTGGCCGAAGGAGAAAAAAACCCAGCTAAATTCATCGAATAGGCAAGGGAAATGCAAAATTTGTTAATTGATTGTAAAGAAAGGGGAAAAAATCAAGAAATATGTCAACTCCACACAAGAAAAAAACTGTGAAATCTTTTAATTGTGATCGATTAATGGGAAAAAATATCAAATTGTCTACTCATCTCAGAAAAAAAACATGAAAATTTTCAATTCAACAGAAGAAAAACAGAGTAAATTTTGTCAATCAATCGTAAAATGAAATGGCAGGATTTATCAATCGTCGCAAAAATTTTATAACCGCTGAAGACAGGGCTTGAAATTCAATTTTTAGGGTTTCGTTCATCTGGTGAAACCCTATTCGTCTCGCTCCTCTGTCAGTCTGTCACAGAGCCCGTTCTAGTCTTTTCTGCGAACCATTCACAAAATTTGAACTTTTCCGTGCCCTATGATGAAATTTGCATCTCCCCCCCCATGATCCTTCGATGAAATTCACGATTTTTCAGCAGCCATTCGACGAAATTTGAGTTTTCGTGATCCTTCGAAGAAATTGGAGTTTTCGCGATCCTTCGAAGAAATTGGAGTTTTCGCGATCCTTCGAAGAAATTGGAGTTTTCGCGATCCTTCGAAGAAATTGGAGTTTTCGTGATCCTTCGAAGAAATTGGAGTTTTCGCGATCCTTCGAAGAAATTGGAGTCTTCACGATCCTTCGAAGAAATTGGAGTCTTCACGATCCTTCGAAGAAATTGGAGTTTTCACGATCCTTCGAAGAAATTGGAGTTTTCACGATCCTTCGAAGAAATGAGAGTTTTCACGATCCTTCGAAGAAATGAGAGTTTTCACGATCTTTCGAAGAAATTGGAGTTTTCACGATCCTTCGAAGAAATTGGAGTTTTCACGATCCCTCGAAGAAATGAGAGTTTTCACGATCCTTCGAAGAAATTGGAGTTTTCACGATCCTTCAAAGAAATGAGAGTTTTCACGATCCTTCAAAGAAACGAGAGTTTTCACGATCCTTCGAAGAAATGCGAGTTTTCACAATTCTTCGAAGAAATGCGAGTTTTCACGATCCTTCGAAGAAATGCGAGTTTTCACGATCCTTCGAAGAAATGCGAGTTTTCACGATCCTTCGAAGAAATGAGAGTTTTCACAATTCTTCGAAGAAATGCGAGTTTTCACGATCCTTCGAAGAAATGCGAGTTTTCACGATCCTTCGAAGAAATGCGAGTTTTCATGATCCTTCGAAGAAATGCGAGTTTTCACGATCCTTCGAAGAAATGAGAGTTTTCACGATCCTTGGAAGAAATGAGAGTTTTCATGATGCTTCGAAGAAATGAGAGTTTTCACAATGCTTCGAAGAAATTGGAGTTTTCGCGAACCTTCGAAGAAATTGAGTTTTCGCAATCCTTCCAAGAAATTGGAGTTTTCGCGATCCTACGAAGAAATTGAGTTTTCACAATCCTTCAAAGAAATTGAGTTTTTGTGATCCTTCGAAGAAATTTGAGTTCTCGCGATCCTTTGACGAAATTCGAGTTTTTAGCGATCCTTTGACGAAATTTACGCTTCTTTCGCGATCTCTTGACAAAATTAGCGGCATTTTTCATGATTTTTTGATGAAATTTGAGTTTTTTTTTACAAAATCCTGCACCGGTTCCTTCCATATTTTTAGTCGCCAGTCTTTCAAGTTTAATCGCCGGGTGGCGAGTGCTTATTTTCATCTTTACGACAAAACCCTTTTGATTTTAATAAAATAAAAATAAAATTATATACAGTCGACTCTGTGAAATCTGCACACTTAGGGACAGAGGGTTTTGCGGATTACACATCTTTGCAGATTATAGATCATCCATTTATTTACATTTTACTTTTTAGAGTCTGGCAATAAATTAGAAACAACTGCACACAAATTATAATTACAATGTAAAAGAAAAACATAATGCATTATTATTTTACTAATTGTATTAATTTTTTTAAACGTTGACACAACATAATGGTAATTTCAGTTTTGCTTTGTTGTCAATAATTTTTTTCTATAGTCTATGAACAATCATTACTTTTTGCTCTGAGATAAAATTTTGTTGCCTTGGAAAATTTAAACATTTATGTCCAATTTATATTTAAATATTTATTCATTGGAGAGTTGATAACTTATGAAAAAAAATACCAAATTTAACTTTATCTAAGAGTTTAACTGTTAATGGAATTTTCATTGTTTACATTCCAACATGTAGTCCGGATAATAGACATTGGCGGATTATACATCAGCGGATTTCACAGAGTTGACTGTATTTAATAGTTCACTTATATATTATATTAAAAAAAAGAAAAAAAAAGAAAAAAAGTCGCCAAACAATGTGATTTAAGACCATAAAGTTTATAAGTGTAATATGGTCACATTTGTTACATGTTTATCATTTTTGGACCACAGTCAAATATCTTGTCTGTGCATTCTAATTATAGAAGATTGCTAAGAAAGTATGGCAACAACCAATCAAGACTGCAGTGAAGATAACCAAACTATGGCTGTCAGAATGATTGGTACAAAATTGCATTTTTTTTTTTTTTTTTTTTTTTTTTTGCTTATTTCTACTATTATATATATATCCCCCAATCTTTATGTTTCGAGCTAAATTTGCTGTGTCAGAACTGATTAATAAAAAGTCACTGGTCTCAAGGACTCAAACATTAGAATTTACTGGTCCACAACATAAAATTCTATTAAGCACCTTTAACCCTTTGAGCCCTCTCCCCTCCCCAGAATATAAACCAAACTCACTTTTCAGTTATCCAAAATTTTCAGCATTAATAAAATGTGAAATTTTAGTTTGTTAAAAATAAAATAAAATTGTGATTTGCGATCGGGAGGGCAGAAAAGTTACTGGTTCTGCGGACAACTAAATTTTTCAAATTAGGGGCTGCCCACAACTAATGTCATGCTTGGAGTAGGGTTCGTGAAATTGTGACAAGGGGATGGGAGGGGGTAAGAAGAAATGTGACATCACACATTTTGGTTAAAATAAAAGCATTAAAAATCAGCAGATTAAATTTTGAAGTTATTTTGAAATTAAAATCAGGGGTCGATCCATGCAAAATTTGGGGCCTATTTAGGGCTCTTTCACAAAAATCTATTTAATAAAATAGGCCCCTTCACAAAATTCCTTTTAATAAACAGGCCCCTTTCATAACATTCTTTTTCATAAAAACTGTTTTAAAATGTGTAATTTGTAAATAAAACCAGATCACGAAAAACAAAAAATTTAGCAAGGGGATTTAAAGAAGTTTTTGTTTATAAATTCTTGGTTCGAATGAGTAACTGGATTTCCACTTTCGTTACAAAATGCTATTTTTCACAAAAATATTATAAAATTCACAAAAATAACTTACTTTTCATAAAATGGGCCCCAAGAATAAAAACCTGCATCGATCCTTGAAAGTATTTTATACTCATAAAGTAAGGATAGTATTGAGTTGACTCTAAGCCGCTTTTTAGCAGGGCGCAGCGCTAGGCGGCCCTTTTTATTTCTTTTTTGCGCCCGGCAGCTCTTTTAAACCCTCCCGATACGCCCAGCTGCCCTTTTCAACATTTCCTATGTGCCTCGTGGCAATCCAATTGATCCCGAAAAAATATCACAAATTCTAGGCTCTCTAAACAAACCAGTTCAAAATATTTTTGTGAACAAGGTTTAAGTGTCCCTTTTTTGAAAAAAAAAAAAAAAATGTGCCTTTTTTTAGAACAATGTTTTCTTTTTGAAGAAATGTACCCTTTTTTAGATAGTGTTCCCTTTTTTTAGAATAGTGTTCCCTTTTTAAAAAATTACCGCCCGGCGGCCCTTTTTTAGGTGCGTTCGTAATTATATAAATACGTAGCACCTATAGTCGTCGTTCAGTCCGTCTATCTGTCCGTCCGCATATAACAGAGCAAAAACTACCCGACCGAATGATCTGAAATTTTTAATATATAATTGCTGCAAAATTTTGTCGAGCCATTTCCTATCTTATGAAAATCGGATGTATAGTTTAATTACAGGGACAGTCAAAAGTTTTTCTTTACATTACGGCCAATGGGAAAAATTATTGCAAGTGAATTTTAATGATGTTACAGACTTCCGAATGGTCTGAAATTTTTAATATATAATTGCTGCAAAATTTTGTCGAGCCATTTCCAATTTTATGAAAATCGGATGTATAGTTTAATTACAGGGACACCCAAAAGTTTTCCGTTACATTACGGCCAATGGGAAAAAGTTATAGCAAATGCATTTTAATGATTTTACAGCCTTCCGAATGGTCTGAAATTTTTAATATATAATTGCTGCAAAATGTTGTTGAGCCATTTCCAATTTTATGAAAATCGGATGTATAGTTTAATTACAGGGACACCCAAAAGTTTTCCGTTACATTATGGCCAATGGGAAAAAATTATTGCAAATGCATTTTAATGATTTTACAGCCTTCCGAATGGTCTGAAATTTTAAATATATAATTGCTGCAAAATTTTGTCGAGCCATTTCAAATTTTATGAAAATCGAATGTATAGTTTAATTACAGGGACAGTCAAAAGTTTTCCGTTACATTAAGGGGAATGGGGAAAAAATTATTGTAAGTGCATTTTAATGATGTTACAGACTATGCACTTATGAAGCGCAAAAAAATATACATTCAGTATAATATGGGGTTCAAAAAATAATTATAAAACTAGTTATAGTACGAACGCACCTCATTTGTCACGTTTGACGAGCAATTTCCAACTTGTTTCTAGAGTCAACACTAAAGGATAAGATTTAAAGCCAAATATATTAAATTCCATTTCAAATTCCAAAATACTACTGTTTTCAAATGCTCTTTCATATTAATATTTTATGACTATTGCATATTAATTTATGTTTTTTGTCGTAAACCTTAATATTATTTCATACAAAATAAATACATAAATCATATTTTATAGTTATGCTCACAAATGTCGTAAAAGCAAATAGTTAAAGTTAATATGAAAGTTTAATTACAAAGTTAAAATTTTAAATATGATCTATAAAGCAGTGCTTTGTTTCTGAACTGCAAGTATATGTTATGTAATATAGCATGACATGCGACAAGAGGGGAGGGCAAGAGGTAAGGTGAAGTGTGACAAAGGGGGGGGGGGGGGAAGGGGCCAAAAAGTGTGACATCATTTATGGACTGTCCCTTAGTGGTCAGGTTGAATTTTCAGTAGTCGCGGACCAGCAGAACACCAAGGATTCTGAATGTTGATTTGTAAATGTAGAACGAATATTTATGTGGAGCAATATTAATTTATAAACTGCCTAATTTAGAAGACAATGAGTTACTTATAGTTTCATTAGAAAGAATATTTTCTGGTTTTCATTTAATTTAGTTTAAAAAGGTTAGGCAATAAAAATACAGGCATGCTAACATTTGCATTCAAATTCTTCAGTAAAAAATATATTTTGTTCTGTGTATAAAAATTCCCTTGATAGTGAATGTTTGTTTTTTGTGAAAAGCAAATTGTTTCTGTTTTCAATTAGTTGACTGTCAATTTTGGTGTAAATAGAAAGAAAAAGATTGTGTTCTTTTTAGGTGCAATATATTTTAGTTTCCAATTTATATTAAATCTCAAAATATTTATAATCAGCAATAAGTATTTGACTATTTTGCAGCATTCGAAATCCTTGGTGGTCCGCTGGTCTGAGACCACTAAAAATTCAATTGGACCACTAATTTAAAAAATTTAGTGGTCCGAAGGACCATTAACTAACAGTAACTTTTTCCCCTTTCTGAAAGGTAAACGTAAATTTTCCCATCCCTGAGAAAACTGCAACCAAACATTACAATAAGCATAAAATTTGCATAAAAACTTAGTTAAAATAAATAGACGGAAATAAAAAACATAATAATTTCAGTTTTTGTTTATGTACTATTTAATTTTCAGCAAAATATAATTTTACATTTTATTATGCCGAAAATTTTGGGTAACCGAAAGGAAGTTTAATTTATATTCTCGGAGGAGGAGAGGGGAGGGGGGGTGTCACTCAAAGGGTTAAGGTACTTATATAATTTTATGTAGCGGGCCAGTGACGATGTCTGCGGACCAGTAAACTCTGATGTTTACTGTTCCTTGTGATCAGTGATTTTTTTTTTTATCAATTCTACCGCTGAAAATAGTCAGGGTTGCAAAATCGCTAAAAAAATGTCGGTCATAACAAAAAAGATGACAGACGATCAAGGGAGAATATGCAAGGGATATACAAAAACTCATTCAATTTCATTATAAAAATTAACATAAGGTTAACAGATGATAAGATTAAAAATTCAAAACAATATTCTTGTATTTAATAACATTTGTTATAATACTTGTCCCCAAGCAGAATTAGCGATAAATACAAAATATTATTTTGTCTTCAAAAACATCGGTAAATTAGAAAAATTTTTGTTAAAAAAAAAAAAAAAAAAAAAAAGATCTATTCAATCTATCTTTTAACATGCTTTTACAAACAAAATATCAAAGTTCTCCAAATGTTATTTATGAAAAAGGAGAGAGAGAGAGATGGGGGGGGGGGGGGGGGGCGAGAAATTTGTAAAAAGCAAATAGTATAAAATTTTCTAATGATAATGATTCTGAGATTCATATAAATATTAAAATTGATCTAAGCCCAATAAAAAACAATGATGTTTTCAAAACAAAATACCAAAATTTTCCAAACGTTATTTCTAAAAAAAGAGAGGGGAAAGGGAATTTGTAAAAAGCAAATAGTAATAAAATAAACAAAAAATTTTGTGCATGCATGTGCAGTAAGTAAAAAATACTGCATGTATGAGCACTGCATGCCCATAAAGCAAAAATTGAAAACAATATTCTTGTATTTAATAACATTTGTTAATGCTTGTCCCCACGCAGCATTAGCGATAAATACAAAATATTATTTTGTCTTCAAAAACATTGGTAAATTAGAAAAATTTTGGTTAAAAAAAAAAAAAAATCTATTCAATATGTCTTTTAACATTCCGATGAAGCAAGTAACTTTTTTCCCTCTCTGACAGGTAAACTTAAATTACCCCATCCCTGACAAAAACCGCAACCAAACATTACAATAATCATAAAAACTTAGTTAGTTAAAATACGTAAACGAAAATAAAATACATAATTAATAATTTCAGTTTTTGTTAATGTACTACTTATTTAATTTTTAGCAAATTATAATTTTACATTTTATTATGCCGAAAATTTTGGGTAACTGAAAGGAAGTTTGGTTTATATTCTCGGAGGAGGAGAGGGGGGGGGGGTCATTCAAAGGGTTAAAAGTACTTAATATAATTTTATGTAGAGGGCCAGTGACGATGTCTGCGGACCAGTAAACTCTGATGTTTACAGGTCCTTGGGACCAGTGACTTTTTTTTAATCATTTCTACCGCTGTTTTGATATTTGCGAACCCTGCAAAAATTTATTTTTTATCATAAGCGATAAAAATAAGAGTATTTTATGAACTTTTTTGTATTTTAATATCACCCCCCCCCCCCTCTGCCTGTTTTTTTTTTCTTTTTAAATATCCCAGCAGTAGGGGTTGTTTTGTGTGTTAATAAACGAAAGCGTTAAAATATGTTTTTTGTTTAGTATCCTTAAATCTTGACTGAATGATACTAAAGCATTTTGGATTTTGGCTGCCAGACTGCTTGGTTTCAGAAACAAAATACTACTACATACTAGGGTGTAAAAAAATCATGATTTTTTGGAACAGATGTCATATTCGCCCCATATTGGCGCGATTTTTTTCTGTCGCCAATATCATATAGGCAACAGGTACTTAACTTGCGCCAAAGTGCTTGATGTGGTAACCCGGATTATGTTGTTTATGCTGTTGATGTTTTCGCCAAATTGGCAAGCGAAAAAAATCGCGCCAATATGGGGCGAATATGACATCTGTACCGATTTTTTTTTTAAAAATCAGATTTTTTTAATTTAAATCAGATTTTTTTTATTTTTTTCCCTGTGTTAAAATATTAAACATTTACCAAGAATTAAGCATTTCAAAAATGAACAACCCTTTAGTTACTAACATAATCTATGTTTTTTTGCTTTAATTAATAAAATTTTAATTATGCAATTATAGAATTTACAAAAAACTGCAAATTAAAAATTTCTTTAGTAACATACAACATTATGTGCATTAATATTTTGTAATAATTATGTAAACCAATATTAAATACTGCTTACATTTTAAAGTTATTGATAAATTGCATTTAATTTTAAATTGATGATACAGATTAAATTTTGTAATTATTAAACAATTAACTTTTTAAGAACACAATCTACATTTTTGAAAAAGTGATTGAAAAAAGGTGATTAATAATAGTTTGATAAATACATAAAGCAGCCAGTAATGTTACACAGGTTCTAAAGCGTATGTATATCAAATCAATCAAAAATTGTAGCAATGTATACAGCAAATTCACACATAATTTAAAAATAGATTACAAAAATTGTATTTTTGAAACTTAAATCGGATTTTTTCCCCATAACATTAAAATATTTGAATAGCTACTAAATATTATAATGTTTTGAAGTTATTTAACATTTAGTTAGATTTTTTTTTTTAAATATAATACTTCTTTTTACACAGTTTAATATTTTTATAATTAACAATAACAAATATTACATTTTTTACAAGTGATTTAGTGATCATTTTCATTACTGATTATAATGCTTTTTCACACTATTTTAAAAAATCAGAAAATATGTGATTTTATCATCTGATTCAAATCAATTGATTAAAATCATTGACACTCTATTGCTATGTTTATTGTATAGTATAAAAGAATGAATAACTTGATTATTAAAAGGAAATTATGGCATTGTAAATTATATTAGATTGAAATATCATTTTTAAATTAAATGCTTTTTATGTTTGTTAGATAAAAACCATGCTTTTTACAAACTTACTGTACTTAAAATTTCACAATACTCAGGAATTATGCTTAGAAACAATTATTTAAAGCTTTGTTTTGTGTATTCATAAGTCACAATACCTGTAGAAACTTTCCAAATTATGTTCATCTTAGATTTGAATACTTTTTACGTCATTTTAAACATTTAGAATTTTTTTGATTTTAATCAATGATTTTTTTTTAAAAATCACTTGATTAAAATCATGATTTAAATCGCTGATTTAAATCAACTGATTTAAATCGTTGACACCCTACTACATACAGACTTGCCAAGCTCCGAAATCCAAAAATCAGAAATGAAATCAATTTTTTTTTTCAGTTTTAAATTGCGCTTTGTTGTCATATAAGATTAAATATAAACAATTACATAGACTATTAAAAAAGGTGCATTACAATCAAGAGCACGGGAAAACGTGTGTAAATCAGAAGCATTGTCAAATGAAAAAGGTAATAACATCAGAAAGAATGAAATAGGTACTTACATATTTCCGGAAAAAATGTATTTATTCCACGGATAATGCAGTGTAGCAATGGCGACCGCTTCCTTCTTCCTCGCGAACGGCCGTTGACAACAACATCGTCTTCATCCGGGATCTTCGTAGCTCTCGTGTTTCAACCAATCAGATTCACGCTTCCAGAAAAACTGTGTTTTCTAGCATATTTCACCGTGATTTGATATCAGGCCGTTATCTGTTGCACATGACTATGCGATTAGCACATTTTCCTCGGTAATTATGCTCATAATGATACCTTTCAACCGAGGAAATTGTGCCCATCGAAAACCGGTTCTCAGGTACTGCTCGCAAGGCTATACCTGTGTTATTACTCGAGCACATTTCGAGGAATTGATGAAAGGCCGAGAAAAATACGATCTGTCGATGCTACTAGGGTTAAAAGACATCAATACAAGTAAATAAAAAAATAGGTAATATAAACAAGTAATATAAACAAGTAATATAAAAAATAATATTTTAAGTCTAATCCTACTTAGGTCAATAAGAGATTTTTTTTCTCCCATTCTTCTTTCCTCTTGAGTGGCGCTTAATGGGCCTTGATCAAGAAGAGCGCTCTCTCGATTATGGAAAATTAATTAATTAAATTTAATTAATGAATTAATATTTGAAAAAAAACTGGATTAACATCAAGTGTCATCCACTACAAGTTTAAAAAATATATATTTCAGCTTGATTGGATGAATAATAAGTATTTTATTAACGATTGGAAATTTGAACAATATACATATAGCGAGAGTGTGAGCTAATAGTAGGAATAAAAAAAAAAACAGTTTCACATTGATGAGAAGTAATAATTAGTTCGCTTTTTACGCAGTCGGGTTTTTTGATTTTTTAAATTTGTCTATTATATGATCGAGCGTAACCATTGATCGTTAAAGTCCATTTTCTCAAAACAGTGATTTAGGTCTTTATGCGCATGATTTTTAAGAAATGGCTGGGTAGAATTTTATGAAATTTTGACTTAAAACATAAAACTTATAGATGCACAAAATGACCTACTATTATGTTTGTTAAGTAAGAAATTTAGAAGTTAAAATTATTTTATTTTAAAGAAAAATAAAAATTTTGAAGGTTTTTTTTTAAATTATTATTTCAAGAATTAATCATTATATTTTTTGCAATGCAGGTCATTTTGAACACATGTTATACATCTATTCATTAAACAAAATATTGCTCACTGCGACAATTTAATTATGAAAAACCTTGCGCACAAGGCTTATAAGTTGAATTCATTTATTAAAAAAGCATTGAATTTCAAATTAAATATTAAAACTTTACATGCATCTAGGCAAATTTTAATTGTTAAAAGATGTAAATTAAAACTTTAAAAACTGTAACATTAGGTTTATTCGACTGTTTGTAAGTTTCAACTACACCCGAGGCATTTTCAAAATAAATATTTAAAAATATTCTTAAAATTGCAAGGTCTATGAAGCGCCATCATTCAATTTTTCACGTACTCTTTCATATTATGCACGTTATTGTTTCATTTTACTTGTATGCTTATTTCTATTTTCGTAACCATTAACTCTAGCGATAATTTAGGTAAGCTAAATGATGCTGCATCGTTACATATTGAACATTTGCGTTTTACAAATGTTACATATTTTTAAAGTTTTAATTTACACCGTTTAGCAATTAAAATTAGTATAGTATTACAAGGTGTTACTTTGTTATACCGGGTGTCCCAAAAAGGACTGACTGATTTTAAAATTCAATAACTTGTAAACGGTGACAGATGTTTAAAAAAATCCTGCAGGAGGTTTATGCATAAGGTCAAAAGTTTTATTACAGTGATTTTCGATTTTAGTTCAAATTAAAAACAATAGATGGCGCTGTAAGCAATAGTCGCTAAATACAGGCTCGATTTCTGGTCCTTTCTCTTGTTCTATGCGGAAAAAGGAGATGGAAATGTATTATCCGGGCCACGAAGTACCAAAAATCGAGCCTGAATTTAGCGTCTATTGATCGCAGCGCCATCTATTGTTTGTAATTCGAACTAAAATTGAAAATCACTGTAAAAAAACTTTTGACCTTATGCATAACCCTCCTGCAAGAATTTTTTAAATGTCTGTCACCGTTTACAAGTTATTGAATTTTAAAATCAGTCAGTCCTTTTTGGGACACCCGGTATATTTGTATCTAGACTATTTTTTAGAATATTAGCTGTTAGCATGTATTCCTTATAATGAGTGTTTAAAATTTCATTATTTAAAAGTTTATCAGATTTGGAGTTATTGCATTTCATATTAGAATCAGTTTTAATTGTAAATTATGAGATTTAAAGGTACCCGAACCCTTAAGGCGCCTGTCCCCGAAAGAGAAGACACTCGCGAGCTAATGCTAAGCCTATGGCGAGGTTATTTTTTAATATCTCGTTTGCATTTCGACATTTCTAAATATTTTTTTCGCATTGGATCGCTGAAGTCCATTTCTACATCGCTTCTTTTTTACGTTTTCGATTTTGGTTGCAGATATTTTTTTTAGAATGACACTTTCATTTTCAGAACCGGTTTCGAAAGTGAATATAACTTTATATAAAAATATCTGCAACCAAAATCGAAAAGGTAAAAAATGAGCATAGTAGAAATGGACCTCAGCTATCCAATGGGAAAAAAAAATATTTTAAAATGTCGAAATCCAAACGAGATACTATTATAGAAAATAACCTCCCCATAAGTTTAGCATTAGCTCCCGACTGTATTAGCCTTCAAGGACAGGAGCCTTAAATAACTATTTCACTTCTGAAAGCTATTTGTGTAACCCTTAGGCCAGAAAAACTCCGAGAAAAGTAAATTTTCAATCAAATTCGTTTACTGAATATAAAGCTAATTTGACACATGTATTTTCTCTAAGAAGAAGTTATATACTATGCGTTTCAATATAGGAGCTTTCAAGTTAAATACCATATTAACATATCAAAATCAGGGTAAATAAACATCAATAAGCTTTCTTACCTTTAGAATATCAAATTAATGTAAGCAAGTCACTTACTCATACTTACTTATATGTCCATTACTCTTATATTATGTTTTAGTGTTTGGGGGTTAATACAGAATTTCAAAAAAGTGTGATTGCGGTAATTTTAAAAATATTAACGAGAAATAATTTTTTCTAAAAAAGAATACTCTAAAACTAAAGCTTTAGAAATGTTATACGGTATTGAAAAAAGATTATGCCGATTTAGGATATACCACTACACAATCGTTCATGTAGTGATCGGTATATTCATTATATA
Source organism: Maratus speciosus (assembly GCA_963932465.1). Lineage (NCBI taxonomy): Eukaryota > Metazoa > Arthropoda > Arachnida > Araneae > Salticidae > Maratus > Maratus speciosus. The sequence continues at coordinate 332,344,761 of OZ010786.1, forward strand.
TTACGTCAGATAAAGATAATTTATATGAAAAAACTGCCTTTCAAACAAAAACAACACATGTTCGAAATTCACAATTTTCAGTAAGAGGGAAAAATATGTCTTTAACCCTTTATGCTCCGGCGGTACTTTAAAGTACCATTAAAATAACTTGTTATCTTGTTCCAAAAGCATAATTGGTTGCACAAAACAAAAATATTTTTTAAAGGATGATTTATAAAAACATGTATAATAATCACTTATAAACAAATTAAGTTAAATAATGCTATAAAAAGTGATAGAATATCTTTATTAAGACTTGCGATCGTTTCATCGCACAATCGACGACATTTTCAAAATCAATCATAATAGAAAATATTTTCACATAACTTAAAAACAATAATATAGTAAACAATGTCACGAGACATGAAGCATAATGAAAATATTGCAACCATAAAATAAAATAAAAATTAAAAATTAAATTAGCTATTTGCGAGCGTGGATTAATTTTCACATAATTTAAAAACAACATGGTAAACAATGTCACGAGACATCAAGCATACTGAAAAACATTGCGAAACATAAAATAAAATAAAATTAACTTGGCTATTTGCGAGTGTGGATTAATTTTTACTATTGTTTCTACAATTACTTAGTATCTCTTTCCAAATTCTAGGTAAATCAAGGGACACAGAATCATTGCAAATATTCTCGTTGCGTAAAAATATTTCTATTGATTCTCGGACTATGGATGGTAAATAAAATCTTGATGGATAAATTAACTTGCTATTTTTAAATTCAATCTGTAAAGGTTCTTCGCTGCATAATCTGCCCAAAGCTGTGGTTCTTCTATTGTATTTGATGTCTGCTATATGTTCTTTGATTCTAGTTTTAAGTTTTCTGCTTGTCATACCTATATAAAACTGCTTTGTTCCATCTTCTTTGGTGAAAGGTATTTCGTATACTCCTGCTAATTGGTTGGACTCAATTTGATCTATTTTCTTGCATACTATATATATATATATTTTTTTTCATGGATGGTTTTGCGACTAGGAAGATATTGAATTTATTGAGTTTATATTTTAAACGTTCGAAGAAACCAGGAAAATATTGTAAAGTGGATAACGTGGAATTTTGTGGCTTGAAATTTCTTTTCTTTTTGTTCTTCAAGCTCTTAATTAATTTTCCTATGGTGCTTTCTTTGTATCCATTGTTTCTTGCAATATCATATATTTTATTTATTTCGTTATTTAAATGTTCAGGGGTACAAACTGTGAAAGCTCACTGAATAGAATGTCTAAATTCAGAAACTTTGTATGAAAAAGTTGCTTGCGCATTATTAGGGATAATGGATTGACTGGCTATGGGCTTTCTGTAAACAGTGTGCTTTATTCCTTGGTGCGTCTTGATTAATAATACATCTAAATACGGTAGCGTACCATTTTCTTCTATTTCCAATGTAAATTTAATTTTAGAATCAAGATTATTAATCTGGTTCAGAAAGTTATTGAGCAAGGTTTCTTCATGTTGTCATACGATGAAAATATCGTCTACGTATCTGATCCATGCATGGTGGGGTATAATCCAAATTGTATATATTCATTTCAAGAGCTCGTAATATGAATTTAGCTAATAATCCTGATATAGGAACAGAATAACGGAGCTCCAATGGGTTCATCAGGATTATTAGCTGAATTCATATTACGACCTCTTGAAATGGATATATATATTATGGTTGCAATATTTTATGGTTGCAATATTTTCATTATGCTTCATGTCTCGTGACATTGTTTACTATATTATTGTTTTTAAGTTATGTGAAAATATTTTCTATTATGATTGATTTTGAAAATGTCGCCGATTGTGCGATGAAACGACCGTAAGTCTTAATAAAGATATTCTATCACTTTTTATAGCATTATTTAACTTAATTAAGGATGATTTATTTTGCCTTTGCATCTTTTTAAATTTCTTCACGCTGAAGTACTGGAAGCGGGGGGAGTTTCAGTTCAGAAATGTTTCTATATTTCTATTGTAAGAACATTACTATCAGTATTGCGCAATTCGCTATAAATTCAAATTTAATTAATTTATTTTAATTGGCAAAAGCCTTCTAAAATTTATTAAATGATTGTGTAAATCTTCTAATGTAGTTTCAAAAATTCACGAAAAACGCTTTAGAAGATGAAATTTGCGTGAATACATAATTTGGAACATAAAGGGTTAACACACTGGCAATAATCATAATTACGCACAATTGTAAACTATTTTAGTCGATTAAAAAATTGTGTAATCGTATGGAATATATTTGATTTTTGAACAATCACAAAATAATCATAATCAAGAAATTTCACTCAGACTATAATGATTGTTTGATTTTAATCCTGTCATACAAAATCAATCTGTATCGGAAAGTTATATAATCGTAATTTCTGTTACTAAAAGAGTACAGTCTATTTTTAACCCTGTTTACCACTTTCAATTTAAATATACTCTGCTCTTGCTTATCATTCTAATAAATTATTTTTCAATTCCTACTATTAGCTCACACTCTCCCTATACTTATTTATATATTTATCTTGTTAAAATTTTCAATCGTTAATAAAATACTCATTATTCATCCTATCAAGTTGAAATAAATTTTTTAAAACTTGTACTGGATGACAACTGATGTTAATACAGTTTTTTTTAATATAAATTAATTAATTAAATTTTAATTAATTAGTTTTAGTTTTGCATGGGAAACAAAATGGCGGCCATTGGTTATTGAAGATCAATGAAAGTATTTTCAATAAGGGATTACCATAAGGGGGGCCCTGTTCTGTCGCCAAATACCGCCAAGTTCGTTGCCAACTTGGCGATATATCCCCAAATTTGGCGGTCAAAATGAGTCGCCAAAAGTGACGCCAACTTAGCGATATCTCTAATATTTCGCCAAATTCCCATAGAGTTCCATTGTAAACCTACTTGCTTACAGAAAATCAACAAGTTGAGATATTTTAATGCAACAAAAACTAATATTAGTTTAAGGGATTATATTAAATTTTTCTTTGGTGGCCTAAGTAGGAATTGACTTTAAAACAAAATTTTTATATTACTTGTTACCGTATTAGCTCTCTAAAAATGAGGAAAAGGAGGTGGGAGGATTGAGGGGAGTAAAGAAAGAGAAATTGGGACAATCCCAACATGTAGGTTATGAAATTAGTGAAACTTAATAATTTACGTTATCAGTAATCGTAAAGGAACAAAATAATTTAATCGCGATGTAAAGCAGGAGACTTCTAGAATCTAAAAACTGGCGATCAGAAAGTTCAGTTTTAGACATTACATTTCCTTAAACGGCCCATTCTATCAAAAAAGTACAAAATGTCCTGCATACATACACATACATAACTTACATACATAAATACCTATATATATATATTAACTTACAAAATGTTAGAATATAAACTATACATTAAAAATAACAAAAGACCCTAGATTTTCATATTAGCACACCTGATTTAATTTGAGGATGTAATAGCAGGGTTAAAACAGCAGTAATATGTAGAAAAGACGTCCCACACAGGATATTGAATGGCCCTTTAATAGGCTTAAAAAATCCACAAGTTAAACCCTAGACCTAAGGAAGCTGCCCATTTTTAATAGGTTTCAAAATCTCTACACTTTAAATTATATACCTAAATAATCTACCCATTTCAAGGCCATTCCTTGAAAAACAGAAAAAAATTCCTGCACGTGACACTTACATACATATCTATATCTATTAACTTATAAGTTGTTAGAATATAAACTATATAATAAAAATAACGAAACCCCCTAGATTTTGATATTAGCACACCTGATTTAATTTGAGGATGTAATAGCATGGTTAAAACAGCAGTAATATGTAGAAAAGACGTCGCACACATGATATGGAATGGCACTTTAATAGGCTTAAAAAATCCAAATGTTAAACCCTAGACCCAAGTAAGCTGCCCGTTTTTAACAGGTTTAAAAATCTTTATCTTTTAAATTCTAGGCCTAAATAATCTGCCCATTTCAAGGCCATTCCATGAAAAACTGAAAAAAAAAATCCTGCAAGTGACACTTACATGAATATCTATATCTATTAACTTATAAGTTGTTAGAATATAAACTATATAATAAAAATAACGAAACCCCCTAGATTTTGATATTAGCACACCTGATTTAATTTGAGGATGTAATAGCATGGTTAAAACAGCAGTAATATGTAGAAAAGACGTCGCACACATGATATGGAATAGCACTTTAATAGGCTTAAAAAATCCAAATGTTAAACCCTAGACCCAAGTAAGCTGCCCGTTTTTAACAGGTTTAAAAATCTCCATCTTTTAAATTCTAGACCTAAATAATCTGCCCATTTCAAGGCCATTCCAAGAAAAACGGGGGGAAAATCCTGCAAGTTATTAACTTATAAGTTGTTAGAATATAAACTATATATTAAAAATAACAAAACCTCCTAGATTTTCATATTAGCACACCTGATTTAATTTGAGGATGTAATAGCATGGTTAAAACAGCAGTAATATGTAGAAAAGACGTCCCACACATGATATGGAATGGCACTTTAATAGGCTTAAAAAATCCACATGTCAAACCATAGACCTAAGGAAGCTGCCCGTTTTTAATAGATTTAAAAATCTGTACATTTTAAATTCTAAACCTAAATCTGGCCATTTCAAGTCCATTCCATGAAAAATGGAAAAAATTTCCTGTACGTGACTGTTACATGAATATCTATATCCTTTAACTTATAAGTTGTTAGAATATAAACTATACATTGAAAATAACGAAACACTCTAGATTTTCATATTAGTACAGTTGTTTTAATTTGAGGATACAATAGCATTGTTAAAACATCAGTAATATGCAGCAAAGCTGTCCCACACGATACATGGAATGCCCCAAATACCGAAAAAAGCTCATACAATTAATACTAAACATTTTATGTTACAATTTAGGCGATGGATACACAAACCAATGTAAAGAGAAACATAGACAGACTGAAAATGTAGCTCATATCTATTTCAAGGCTTCAATAAAAGGTATTTCTTAACCCTTAAATGCCTGGTGTTGCTTTCCGGCAACATACCCAATTTAGGCTCTAAAATACTATTAGAATAATATTGAAGCTATAATGCCTAACGTTGCCAATAAAATACTTTCTGAAAATATTATTAAATCGATTTTCAACATGTAGATGGAAACACTTGTGCTGTTTAAAAATAAAGAGAGATTTATTTATTCAATTGTTGCTACCTGTTCTTTTTGTTTTGTTTCGAAGCTTGCGAAATACCCTATTTTGTTCTGCAGTGAGCAAGTAAAATTTATTTCTTATTATAGTTCCTAAAATTCTTGTGTGTTTAATATTATAGAATTTTATCAAGGAAAATTATTTTTTCAATTAAAGACCAATATTTCCGATTAGTAACAAACTGTTTTTTGGCCCTAAACCATACTTAAAACAAAATATGATTTTTTAAAGTATTTTTCCCATGATTTATTTAAAAAATGAAAGCCGAAAAAAATTATTTCAATGATTTTTGAAAAATCAGGCATTTAAGGGTTAAATTAGAAAATTATGACATGGATTTTAAACATTAATTTGCACCTATTATCCCCTTTCACCTGGAAATAAGTCTATGCAAAGCAAAAAATTATTTATAAATTTAAAACATCTAGTCTGTAAAGATATAGCTTTGAACGAAATATTTATTTTAAAAAAGCATATTTTCTTCTAATTATTCATTTTGGATAATTTAAAATAAACGTCAATATTCATTTATATAATGAAAGGATGTTTTATTAAATAAAAAAATGTATTGATAAATTAATCAAAACTGAAATTTTTACCTCTCCTTCTACCTCATCCTCCAAGAAATAAGTTTAAAAAAATTACAATCAGCTTTATAAGGATTTTTTAAAAATCGTCAAAGTCATTGTTTCATTAATAACTAAGAATTTTTAGCACTTATTAATTTTTTTCGACCTAAATACAATTAAAATCAAAACTTTTTAAATTAGTTGAAGGCTTACATTTCATTAAATAAAGAATGGTTTGGGTTTTCGAGGGAAAAAAAAAAAAACACTGAAAGAAACACACACACACACATATATATATATATGACGGAATTTATTTTTAATTTCTTAAACCGATTTTTTCTAAGATTAACTTTTGTAAATCTTATATAATTTTATCATATTTAAATCAAAATAAATTAAAAAAAAACGGCGACATTCAATTATGTTACATTTATATTAATTTTAAGATTTTTTAATTGAATATCTTATTATGTTTAAAGAATTTATTTAATATTCAATACTTTATTAAATAATTAATTTAATGTTTTAAAATTTCACATAAAACATGAGTAAAGACTAGTTCATTTTCTTTGTTTTTCTTTCTTTTTTAACTCCTTGTATCGTCTGAATCTACCAAGTTTTACCATGATCTTTATTGATAATATTTGCATCTTAAGATAGTAAACTTAGCGATATAATTTTGTATAAATAAAAATAAATTCACAGAAAAAAGTTTATGGAAAAAGAGCCAAAAATTACCAAAAATTCTGTTTATAAGAAAAGTATTCTTAAAATGCATTTCCAGAAAAGTTTTTCATATGCTATACAATCATATATGAAGTTTTAAGAGGCCAAATTCCGAAAAAGAAGCAATAAAGGAACTCTGTGTTTTAAACGTCAAAAGACAGGGACTTTTTTATGCTGATCTTTTTCTAATTTTCCTGACTGTAATACATTTTCAAACTTCTTGCTTAAGGACTGATTGTAAACATTATACAGGGTGTCCCCTCTCATCGGTGTCCAATAGCTAATTTCTAAACCGTTAGTCATAGACATATAGTTCCAGTTACAAAAATGTTTTAAATGAGGTAAAGAAGTATTTTTAAAGCGATTTAGGTCAAGAAAAATATTTATTAAAAAAATTACGAAATTTAAATTTTTATACGGTCCCCGGTCCTACAAGTGATATTTAGTAAACTTTTCCTATCTCTCTAACAAGTAAGACAAAAAAGTCACATTCATCTAACACTAAAATTGGCCGAGTTATTTCAATTTCAAGATTTAAACCACTTTTCTGTAACTGAAAACAGATGAGTTGGACCAAGCTTTGAAGGGTCGAACACGAAGTGCTTAAAGTATTATAAAGGGCGTCCTCTCCAAACGATGCCCAATGTCTAATTCCTAAACCGTTAGTCACAGACATATAGTTCCAATTCCAAAAATGTTTTAAATAATGTAAAGAAGTATTTTTAAAGCGATTTAACTGAAGGTGCTACCCCCCCCCCTCCTATAAGTATTCCGGATGAGTTAATTTTTAGTAATTAACTTTCAGATTGGTTAAAATATTTGAAGACGTGAGTTTCAAAACTCACCTTTTCGAGAAAATCAAATATTGGGAAATAGCGTAAAACCTTTAAATGCGACCATTGGTTTACGTTGAACATGTGGAGATTGTAGTGTTTGATTGGGACAGATTTACCAATAGAATAGATTGATAGAGAAACACGATTTTTTAAATTTCGGATAAGGCGAGTTTCGAAACTGACGTCCTCAATTGTATTTTGACCTTTTTTTTTTTTTTTTTTTTTCTTTTTTTTTGTAAGGAAATGAGTGTGTTTCTTTTGATGATTTTATTTTAAAAAGTTGTATTATTTTTATAAGTTATTATTTAACTTACAACGTTCGTATGTACGTCTTCCTAGTTCAAAATTTGTATTCCAATTTTACCTCACTTTCAAATATCCGATCGAGGTTAAATTTTGCATAATTATGTAAATCCAATGACAATGTAATATTAATATGATTTTTGGAGCGTACCGCTGATAGTTATTTTACAGGACCACACAAAAAAATTCGTATACATTTACTGCCTACAAACAAAAATTTTGAAATCAAAATCAGTAACATTTATATAAGGCATTGAGATGAATAATATCATTTTTCCAAATGAAAGTGCGTTACGTTTATATTTCTTATACAGTGTCACACAAAAGAAGTCAGATACATTACAATGTATGAGCAGGGATTGCTAAACACTAGAACGTCCGGAAATTTTACTCAAGTTTCATAAAAATATTTGACACCAAAATTTTTGTTTAAAATTATTTGATTGATTTATTTAACGTAAATCTGAGTGGTTTAAATTTAACTTATTTTATAAAAGAATTTCTGGTTCCAGCGGACATTTAATCAAGTGGTCGGAGTCGAATCGACTTCTTCCGGGCGTTCTAGTGTTGAAATACATTTTAATGATATTATGCTTTTTTCAAATTCAACTTTTTAGTTCTTCAATGCAAATATAAAAACTTGTTTGAAAAAAATATTTTAGAGACCAAATTCAAAATACAATTTCTACTTGCTAAACAAAAAATAAATAGTAAATGGAGTGAAAAATTTTGCTGTTAGGCAAGGAAAATGAGGTAAACAACTTTATTTGCACAATAGATGTGCCAAAACACTCGCGGCCTCAAATCATGCACATACAAATACTTTCTCAGGTTTAAAATGCATATTTTTCCCAACCATGTTTTGCCAATACGTAATCTGATTGGCCAGAGGTTTCTGCGTCAAAGTGACTCATCTTGGCGGTATTCGTGCTTGGCGGAAACCATCAGACGCAAGTGTTTTGATTGCAAAAGTGATTTATATGCTTTTGAAACTTGCTTAGCAAGAGAATTAGCGAGAAGTACGGCAAAAAAAAAAAAAAAATATATATATATATATATATATATATATATATATATATATATATATAAGTTCTTAAATGTTAAATGTTAAAATTTAAAAATTTAATATATGTTATGGATTTAACAATATGTTTTTCCTAATTTTTAATTTAAAAATAATTCAATAATCTCAAACAATTTAAAAGTATTAATATTTTCAAAGATTTAAATATTTAACATAAAAAAATTTTTAACTGCTCTAATGCATATTTGCTGAGGGGGAGACAGTGGAATTTTCAGAAGGGTTAATGTAAAATAATAATATATCTATATATTTTAACATTACTATAAAATGACAAATGGAACACAATCTTAAAAAAAGAAAAGTTTATTAAAAGTGAGAATGTGGGCGGTTATAATATGCCCGACCTTTAATGGATAAATCTGTGCTCTATTAGAACAAAATATTAAAATATTGTAACAATTTTGTTATGTTTATTTTGATCATTGAAGTAATCGCACAGGTAGCATCATATAATTCAAATAAATGTCGTTTATTGTAAAAGAACATAAAAGTGATACAAGGATCATTTTCTAAAAGGGACATATTAATTTCCTTAAACATATTCAGAGTAGCCATTCAAAAGTTATATATAAAAATATACGCATACCAAAAAAAAAAAAAAAACATTAAGATGGCAAAAAAAAAGAGCTTTCTTGTGCCTGTGCTTGGGGCGAGAAGGAGGGGGCGGGGGGTGGAAATGTAACATAATTTCTGATTTTTTTTTTTTTTTTTTTTTTTTTTTTTTACTCAATATATTTTTAGTACAAGTTGTATATTTTGCTTTAACATGTCAGAATGAACAAAAATCTCAAAATATAATTTAATGTTAATTTCACTCTCAATGTTTAATGTTAAATTTCATATCTGACGATTATTTTTATTTCTAGTAAATTTGTGACTGACCCCTATTTTGCAGCAAAAAAGATACTCCAACTTTAAATACGTATTACTCGGTCAGTTTTAATCGCAGAGGAATGGGACTTTTTTTGTCTTACTTGTTAGTCAATAGAATATTGTTACTAAATATCACTTATAGGACCGTGGGACCGTATAAAAATTTAAATTTCTAAATTTTTTAATAAATGTTTTGATGTATGTATAACCCTCTCAGATACGAATAAATTGATTTTCGAAACAGGAAACAAGCAGTAATTTTCAAGGACGCAAAAACATTATGATACTTAAATAAACTGATTTAGTAGCAATAAATCATTGCGTAATCAACTCTCTCTTTATATCTTCCAAAATTATGCTATTCAGAATAAACAATAACATTAATAAGTGAAATATGTTTGTATATCAGCCCACGCATGATGCAAGATTTCCACGTCATCGAACTGTAAAGGACTAAAATAAACATTCTTATTATTAATTTAGTTGTTCTATAAATTTCGATCAGCAAAGATGTAATAAAAAATTGTTGCTGCAAAAAGCAGCAGTATGTAAAAATATAACTTAAAATGTAAATTTAAAGTGTTAATAATATAATAGTTAATCAGCAAAGAAAAAGTCTCAGGAGTGGATTGAATTTAAATAAGATAAAACACTAAACTTCCACCTATTTTTTACTCAACACTTTAGCAAAGCGGGATAACAGGTGTTCCTGACAAATGGATACGCGGTACCTGATTTAAATGCGGACCATCCTTCATACGAGGAATTGCTGAGCAACAACATAAAGGTAAGAAATTACCTATTTCATTATATTTAGTTGATTTATTTTGCAAGGCCAGAATCAGTGATTTATTTTATTTATCTAAATATCAACGCGCGTGTAACTGCGCAAAGTAGAGGTGGCTTTTTTTTTGCCTACATGTTTTTCTTGACTCAAATCGCTTTAAAAATACTTCTTTACCTCATTTAAAACATTTTTGCAATTGGAACTATATGTCCATGACTAACGGTTTAAAAATTAGCCATTGGACACCGTTGAGAAGGGATACCTTTTATATACCGAGTGAGTCAGAAGTTCGTTAAAACTTTAAAAACTCATAAAAAAGGGAAGAAATTATGATAAAGGAGTTTGGTTTGCAAAAAAAGGCTCACAAGGTAGTCGGATTTTCTTTAGAAAAAAAAAAAGTTAAAGAATCACATGTTGAGAGCGTTGATAACCCGAAATACAATGAATAGGACAGCAATACGCTCCATTCATTTGTTCTCCCAATAGCAAATTTTCAAGATGACTTCCAGAACATTCTACGACACGACTGTTGTCCTGTTGATTGTGTTTCGGGTCGTCAACGCCCTCTAAATGTGATTTTTTAATCTAATTTTTTGCTGCTAAAAAAATTTCGACTACCTTTTGAGCCGTTTCTTGCAAACTGCACTCCTTTATCATAATTTTTTCCCTTTTTTATGAGTTTTTAATGTTTTAAGGAACTTTTGGCTCACTTGGTATATATATATATATATATATAACCATTAATTAAACATAACCTACATATATATATTTTCCCATTCACATTCAAGGCGGGAGTAGCACAGTTGAAGTTTATTCCAACAGAGCGAAAAATGTCCAGACCAGGGATCGAACCTGGATACTTGGCGTGCCGTGCCAATGCCTTACCTGTTAGGCTATCCGGACCGATACCTGGCTGACATAATTCACTCTTATTAGTTGGACTTGGCTGCGAACTGCAGCGCTAGTTTCATTCATCCGAGCTATAACTATAGCATTTACATGATGAAGCTACTTTAACACGGAAACTCCTGTATACCATGTCATTAGGTGATAATGAAGGGAACGAATATTTTTTCCAACTGGATTAAATCACATTCAAGGCTGGAGTAGCACAGTTGAAGTTTATTGCAACAGAGCGAAAAATGTCCAGACCAGGGATCGAACCTGGATACTTGGCGTGCCGTGCCAATGCCTTACCTGTTAGGCTATCCGGACCGATACCTGGCTTTGAAGAGATACCTAAGAGTGAATTATGTCAGCCAGGTATCGGTCCGGATAGCCTAACAGGTAAGGCATTGGCACGGCACGCCAAGTATCCAGGTTCGATCCCTGGTCTGGACATTTTTCGCTCTGTTGGAATAAACTTCAACTGTGCTACTCCAGCCTTGAATGTGATTTAATCCAGTTGGAAAAAATATTCGTTCCCTTCATTATGACCTAATGACATGGTATACAGGAGTTTCCGTGTTAAAGTAGCTTCATCATGTAAATGCTATAGTTATAGCTCGGATGAATGAAACTAGCGCTGCAGTTCGCAGCCAAGTCCAACTAATAAGAGTGAATTATGTCAGCCAGGTATCGGTCCGGATAGACTAACAGGTAAGGCATTGGCACGGCACGCCAAGTATCCAGGTTCGATCCCTGGTCTGGACATTTTTCGCTCTGTTGGAATAAACATCAACTGTGCTACTCCAGCCTTGAATGTGATTTAATCCAGTTGGAAAAAATATTCGTTCCCTTCATTATATACATATTTATATATATATATATAACAGCACAAAGTGTATAACGCTTCCGGGGTTGAACTCATCCGGATCCCACTTCGTTTTATCGTATTCCATTCGGCCATTTTCATTGAAAATTATTTTTTCAAATAAATCTTCATAAAAGTTACATTTTTAGAAAACATTTTCAAAATAAATTAACATTTGAGAGATGACTTACATCCAATTATGTATATATTCTAAGATAACTTCAGTTGAAAATAGTTTGGCCCTCTCCCTCCATAAGGTAAACATTAGTTTGCATCCCATTCATTGTGAAATTTTGTGATTTGCTGGCGCCATCTATCGGTCGTTAAAATAAATAAAAAAGAAGTTTCTTTTGAAATTCTTTGAACGCTGAAGACATTGGGAGAAAAAGTGAATAGTAATTCTTATAAAATATAATTATATATATATACATACATATATAATGCTTTCAAAAAATTTTTTAAAAACAAATAACCCAGTGCATCAGGCGCAACGCAGCTTCTTATATGCACTAAGTGAATATAGCTCTAATAAAAGTGAATGATTATGAAAATTATTATGAAAAGAGGGTGCAAAACAACAATAAAAATCCATGAAAATTTATAACGAAAAAACAACAAACAAACCACTCCCTGCTCTTCAGAAAGTAGGAGGAGTGAAAAAAGCAGGTATCAAAAACAGAAATTGGATCCTCACGGGTTTCGCAAGATATGGCCAACCCACATTTGGAGTATGTGGGTTGGCCATATCTTGCGAAACCCGTGAGGATCCAATTTCTGTTTTTGATACCTGCTTTTTTCACTCCTCCCACTTTCTGAAGAGCAGGGAGTGGTTTGTTTGTTGTTTTTTCGTTATAAATTTTCATGGATTTTTATTGTTGTTTTGCACCCTCTTTTCATAATAATTTTCATAATCATTCACTTTTATTAGAGCTACATACATATATATATATATATATATATATATATATCAAAGAAATAAAATTTTGCCCTTTTGTATTTCGTAGGAAAAATAAATTTATAATTTAATAAAAGAAAATGAAAAAAAATCTGTTGATGAAATTAATAGTTGCAATTTACTTGAGTGATAAAGGATAATTTTTAATGATCAAAATTTATTATAGGTTTCTTTATGCATGTTTTAAAAAAATCAGGATTTAACCTGAGTTAAATCTTTTAAAATTTAAGTTATATAATTATTATTTTGGCGTCTGCTATCGGCAATTAATCAGTGAAGGACATTTATTTATTTTTTTTCTTCTGATTTTTAAGAAATTGAAGGTTATTGATTTTTTTTAAAGCAATGAACAAAGATGAAAGTTAATCGACAATATATTTTGAAATAGCATTATTAGTTCTAATTTGCATGTTTTTTGTGAAGTAGTTCTTTAAATTTTGTGAGTGAAGTTCTTTCTTGCAAATTAAGTGTCAATTATAAATGAGCTGTTTTATAACTATTTTACTCCCACCTGATCCTATTAGTCAGATAAGATAAAATTTATTACTTCATAATTTTTTTTTATAATGCAATTCTATATCATTCTTTTGAAAATGCAGCACGTCATCCTGACGGGCTATCTTCTAGTATATATATATATATATATTGCTATTTTGGATTTCACATATTAATAACACATATGCGAAAGTTGTTTTTTTTTTTTTCTTTTCCAACGTTGTTATGCCCATAATTTTCCGAGACAGTGGGATTGGTTTTGATATTTCGATTCCTTAGCCTCCTTGGTCTCCAGATTTAAATCCATTGTATTTTTTCTTGTCGGTTTATGTGAAGGATTGTGCATAACGTACGCCTTGTACAGATTTGTAGGAAATGAAGCAATGAAGCACCTGCTATTCAATCCACTACTCTCTGGATACTTGCGAATACATGGAATTAGATCGAATGCCGCTTGAACATAATACGCTTAACCAAGGGATCTCACAAAGAGATGAATTAACTTCTCTACATATTTTGTATGTTAGCAAGATATTTTAATTCTATATCTTCTATTTATTTTACATACCGTATATACTCGTGTATAAGTCGAAGAATTTTAGATAAAATTTCGGAGGTGAAAATGGGTGTTCGACTTAAACACGAGATAGTTAAAAAAAAAAAAAAGAAAGAAGTCGCAGATAATCGGCGAATGGACGTCTTTTAAGTAATCATATGAGAGATAAAAACGGACAATAGTTATTTCCCTGTGATTGACAAAAATAGCTGAACAATAATGTCCCTGCAATTGTTCTGCACCAATTTTCTTTTGGGACAGAAATCCCTTCAGTACAGCAGTATTCCTTTCAATATTTTAATCTCCATTTTAAAAAGAGTTCAACTTAAGAATGCTTCTGGATATTTCTCCCAAAAGTCCTAAAATACAAAGAAATATTTTAGCAGTCTAAGAAGTTATTCATCCATGTAAATAAGGCTTGAAAATTTTTTTCACGGCAATTTTTTTTCTTTTTAAGTATCATTAAATTGATGTGAATAGGTTTCAAAATTGTTTAAGGTTAGTTTTCTTCGGTTTTACATAACTATACAGTTTTAAAACGTTGAATTAAAACAAAAGTCTGGTTATATACGTAAAAGAGTTTACTGACTTAATGAAAATGTATTATTATTTTTATCCTCGATTATAAATCATTTTCCAACATACTACCAGAAATGTGGTTCGACTTATACAGGAAAATTCAATTTTTTTCAAAATTTTGCTTAAGAATTGCGGGGTGGACTTATACACGAGTATATCGGTAATTTTTTAGTGTGTCCAATTGTTGTCGAAGACAGCATTTTGCTAGAAATAATTCTGAAAAACCACTGGAGTAAAGAAGCTTAAAATTAGGCGCATAACTCTATTATAAAATAAGAAATCTATTTTTTTTTTTTTAATGAGAACACTAGTTTGTGTATAGTTAAACATTAAAATAAAATTTAATACTCTAAAAGAATCTATTGTTTCTCTTTCAACTTTTTATTTATTGTTTCTTAAGACCTTGTATAGCAATTGATACAACTATACACCCTTTCCGTAATCCACGCATTGAAAATATAAATATTATAATCAAATAAAACATGTCAATTCAAAATTAATTTAAGAGTTAATTAGTTGAATTAACGCTTTTGAATAAAGATTGTTCAAAAATAAAAACATTTTAAGATATGATTAAATATACATTCCAAGTACAGGTTAAAAAGTATACCTTAACAATCTTATAAGAAACTAATGCTTATTTTCAAAAAATAATGAAAACTAACGAATGCAAAATCTTTTGCTTAACAAAAGTAAAAGGAATGTTACAAGAGTAATCGTAATTATATGTAGTAAAAACTCAATTTAACTTTCGACACCATTTGTAAGAATAAGGTTTTTTTTTTTTTTTTTTAATCACATTCTACGTAAAATTATTACAACGGTCCCCCGGTCAGGTTACATGAATTTTAACTTCGATTTTTAATAAAAACTGTTTAAACCTAAAACTAATTAAAAATTTGTATATATATACGTATAATATATATATATATCATCATCATCATTATCAATAACCGTTTTCAATCCACTACATATATATCTTACTTACATGAATGAATACTTCTATAAAAACTATAAAGAAAACATAACGAATTGAGGGAGATATATCATTGTGACTCAGTATTTTTCAATCAGAAAAGAACAGAGCACCTATTCATTGTTACCAGCAGTGCCGTTAGTCTTTTTTGAAAAATAGTTCTTCTAGCGACGGAGGTTAATCTGGGTGGTCTAGCTAAATCTTTCATATGTTGCAATAACAGAGGAAAACTTCAAAATATGGATATACTATTTTACTTTTTTTTTTTAACATGAAATCCTCTTGTTTGGAAAAAATAAAATATATGAATCGGTTGTGGTCACATTACGTTTATTTACTAGGACTGGAATTTTATTTCCTTTGATTTATCTTTATTGTGACAAAATTAAGTGTATGAAATCATGCTTGCTTTTTTTTTACACAGTAATTATTTCACAATTTTATTGATTAATAGTCTTTAAATAAGTTTTTAATACTTTTATTAAGGCAGGATTTTAATACTTTTGTCTTCTAGCTAGAGTTCAACTTTCGCTTAAACCAGCAAGGTCCAGGGTTTAGTCTTATTAAGCCGACAGTGGACGTTCAAAATCATTCTCTACAGTTTATGCTCAATTGTTTTGAAAATTAATACACATATAATCTGTGCAATAATTAAGAAATATCTTAATTTCATTAAAATATATTAATATGCAAATGAGTAATTAATTAATAATATGCTAACTAGTGATACAAATTGAAAATGCTCCATGCGCATTAAATTTTGTTTCAGAAACTTGTAATTTTTTTAGCATAACTTTATGATATTACATCAAAAATTGGTATACATTTTAAAATTATGCTAAGTACCTTGGAAAAAAATTATAAACATATAATATTGATCATTTCGGATAAAATTCAATGGTAAAATATTACATTTTCTTTTCTTTTTTTACCTTTATATGAAATAATGTACACATATTAATAGCAAGTTTTGTAACAAAGTATATCAACAACAATATTACCAAATATTATGAAAATTGGTGTAAAATTAAGAAACATGAAGCATTTTGAACTTACTCAGTCGGGGAAAATTCTCATTTTGAGAAAACTGGATTTAAAGTTTTATTTTTAGTGTAAATTAACGATTGTTTACGTTAGAAAAACAGCTGTATCTCTGCAAAAAATTATCGGATTTGAATAATTTTTTTTTATTTGAAAGTAGAAGATTGCCAGAACATCCCCCCCCCCCCCCAAAAAAAAAGAGATTTTTTTTTTTCGATTTTGAACGTTCATTGTTGCCTTAATTTTAGGGATCCACTAAGAAAAAAATTGTAGTTGTGGGCATAGGTTATTTCAAAAGACCGTATCAACCAATAGAAAGATTCATATTAATCAACAGAAAGATTATCCATGACAGGTTTTGAGCAAGAGCCTTCAATAGTATTTGTGCCTAGGGCTCAAAATTGTGTGAGTCAGTTCCTGCCATTTAATGAAAATGAAAAAAAACTTTAATTAATTTTGTCTCTCTCTAATGTGAATAAATACTTTTATAAAAGTACACACACGTACCCATGGACAGTTGTCAGGCAAGATGAGGAATACTTTAATGAATGTTTAATTAAAATAAATAATAAATAATTTGATAAATACTTTATTAAGCGCTTTATTGAATATTTTTTAATACTGTAATAAAAATATTTTTTAAATACTTTAATAAATACATAATTTAAATTTTTAATAAATACTTTTAAATATTTTAATAAATACTGATTAAGTGCTTTAATAAAAGAGACAAAAGGTTTTCAGACAGTATGAGGAATACTTTTATAAATGCTTAATTAATTTAATAAATAATTAAACACTTTTTAATAACCTATTAAATATCATATTAAATACTTTAACAAATACATAATTTAAATCTTTATTAAATACTTTTAAATATTTTAATAAGTATTTGATTAAATACTTTAATAAATACTTTTTAATACTTTAATAAAAGTACACGCATTTCTCGACGAAAAGTTGTCACGCAAGATGAGGAAGTGAGTGATTTATAAAGCTATGGAAATTAGTCAAAAATAAGTAATGGTCAAATCTACAGGGGGCAGTCAAACACAAAACACCAAACTCGTGGATTTATAGCTTTGCATCTGGGGGGTTTGTTACATAAAGAAAACAGATTCAAAACTTCCATAACATGTATAAAGCAAAAAAAGCAGCAACATAACAAAACAAACACAAAAAATAATAAAATACTCGAAATAAATATGTAGAAATACATTGCACATTACAAAAAAGTTGTACTGTTATTTGAACTAAATTCATCCACATTATCGTAAGGAATATGAATATTATTATTATTATTAAATATGTTAAATTTTTTCATGCGTTTTCCAGTATGAAACTAACCAATCCAATACTGTTATAATCCATATTATGGGAGAAAAATTACTGGCTTTTTAATGATAAATGAATGGTGGCTGCATAATATAGTGGAGTATTTTATTCAGTGTATAAAATTCCTCATAATTACAGGATGATGCATGGAGCTAAAAAATATGAAATTATTTAATCTGTCTGGACATACGACATTTCATAAGCACACAATAATTTGACATGAACGCAGTATGACTAATTGCGCAAAGGTGGTTTATGGTTAATGTGTCTGACGCACTTTTCGAATTACTTTAATTTTGGTGGAATGTGAGGCAAGCATTAAATTAAAAATACTACATAATATAGATGACTTAAACGCCATCTAATTTAGTTTAAATAATATCATCGTATCCAAAATCTAAATTTTGAATATTCACGCACCGTTGACAGATTAGATAACAGTTTTATTCTTCGTTTTATTTGATAACAGACATTATGTAAAGAAAAGTTTACAAATCTGTGAAAGTTTTAGACATTTTGAATTAAAAATAAATGGTATCACTGGATTTATGGCTACCATGTTTTTAAATTAATTATTATTATTTAATTTATGAACTATACCATACCCATGCGTGAATTTCAAAACCAATGGAAAGTGGAAAGTTCACATTTGGCAGAAGTAATAAAGGCTATTGACCCACATATTTATAGTTTCTTAACCATTCACATATATATTCAGAAAAAATGTAAGGGGGCTGATTGAGAATGGAGACTTGAAAATAATCATCTTTTTTTACATCTATCATGTGAAAGCTCTTATAACGCCGAACTCAAAAATACATTTGTTTTAATTTTAGGTGTTACATTTTCAAAGATATCATCAAAATTTTAATGAAAATATATGTCTCCCTCTATTTATGAATCTTCTGAAACTAAAATTATGAAAAAAATTAGCAGCAGTAGAAATTTATTTAAACATTGCATGAAAACTATAGCGATTACCCTAGGTCATATAGTTTTGAGAAAATCGCATTTTTCCGTTACACATTTCACTTTGCGGACGCGGTGGGAGTTGAGGGACGCTCGAGATACCTATCGTCGTGGAAAAAATGGTTTCTTGTAAATTGTTGTTAAGAATCTTGTTGTTTCTTTATAAAAGTTTTCTTGATGATTTTCAAAAAAAAAAAAAAAAAAATGTCGGTAATTTGCCAAGATATTAAACCTTTAAAGGCACGGGAGTTTTTGACATACATAAAGAAACACAGGCTGCTTACTGTATGCGCCATCGGCTTTTAAAGCTTAGATAAGAACTTATTATTCTTTTAGCAATGATTTCTTGTAATATTATAGTTACTAATTAATATATTTATTGTACGTAGGGATTATAATCCCGAGAGTAATTTCCAATCCCGAGATTTCGGGATTGATTAGACACAATACCGGGATCCCAGGATTACGAAAATTAGAATTTCTCTAAAATCACCAATTTTTACAATAGCTAAATATCATTATCTTATAGAACAGATAATAAAAGCAAAAACACAGTCTAACTTACATTTGAAAATATTCTAAGTTAAAAATTTATGATTTTAATTAATTATCAAAAAAGTATAGGATAAATTACAACAATTGAAAATTAAAACAAATATGCAGTTGGTGTTTGACAATGCAATAAAAAACATGGTCTATGTCTCATCTTCTAGATAATTTATTTCATTTCTTGTTAAATAAGTTTTGCCTTAATATTTATAACATTAAAAAAAAATAATAATTAGTAGCCCTAATTACATTTTGAATTATTTTCATAACCACGTAATTAAAGATTACAATTCTAGGATATCACAAAAGCAAGATTTTCCCTAACATGAGGCTTTTTTTTTTCTTTAAATAAAAGAACTTAACACACACACACACATAAAAAAAAAATTACATAGATGTATAGTTTAAATTTCTAAATACAGATAGTTGTTAAAATCCGAAAACGTTGCATAATATAAAATATCATTGCATACCACGAGAAAAGAAAAAAAAAAGATTTGTTTGAATAGTTCACTGTGTCTTAACTAATGAGTTTTCAATTTAAAATATGATCTAAGAAATATCAAGTCATCTAAAGTACCATTTCAAAGTCGACTTCTAATGCTGTTCGCAATAAAACTCCTTTGTTATGTACACGATATTGAATTGATACTGCAGATTTTGTCAAATCATTATAGCCTTTAGCTATTAGTAAGTTTCTTAAATCAATTGCAGTGATGAAAACTTTAAATGATAAACCGTCTTTAGCTGTCATTCGCCATAAAATAAACCCAGTGATCCCTTATCACTATTAAAATAATCCTCTATTTTCCGCTTTTTAGAATGCAATGTATCTCTATGCAATCTTGACTTGTGGAAGGAAAAGAGATTGTATTAAATTCTCTCTGAACTTTAGTACCATGCTTCCTAGATTATTGATTTTACAACCCATTAGTCGAAACACCTAAGTTTTAAGCACTTGCGCTACATATTTTACATTTACATTTAATGCTTTTTCCATCTTTTGACGTTAAATAGTAGTCCCATACTGAATATGTACCATTATCTTTCTTATGAGCTACAAAATCCTTTTCATTAGACATCTTTATAGCAAAATAAGTATAAACGCTCGAAAAGCAAAGAAATTAGCCCATAATAATTACTGCGATGCACAAATCCGACCATATCAGTAAACTCTAATTCGAAAATGACATACGAAGCGAATGATATTTTCTACACAGGCAAGAGAAATCAAAAAAAAAAAAGTGATTCATTAATCCTAAAGAGCTGTGCGGTTACATCTGTAAGTCAAAAGATTTCCATGTTAAAAGATTTAATCGCTTAGAAATATAAGTAAAAAATATTTGAGATATACATTCTTTTTCAATCACATATAAATTCCATAAAAATTGATTTTTTCTTCAAAGGCGAAAGTCTATAAATATATTTTTTAATTTCAGCTGAATAATTCTCCATAAAAAAAGTAATATAAATCATGCGTACAGATTATGAAACACTTTCCAACACTCCCTGAAAGCTTTAACGAAACTTCGTTACTTAGGGAAATAAGGTAAATAAGATAACTAAGTAAACATTTAAAAATCTGATTTCAGTAGTTACCGCCCATAGCCAAATATGTATTCCAATTCTTTTGAACAGCCCTGTATTTGATCTGTATGTTGATATATATACTATATAATGGGAAATTTTTGTTTAGCAAGAAAATGCATAACAGGTTGAAATTCATCTTTCAGCAATGTATAATAATAGATGGAAACATACTTGAATACTTTTGTACAGCCCTGTAGTTTACCTAGTACCTGTACTACATGTCACTATTTTGCTAAAATTTAATTCAAACTAAAACACGCTTAAAACTACTGAAATTACATTTCCAGAAATTATCACCCATAGACGGCCATGTATCCATTCTCTTTGCGTGGCCCTATATATCATTTTATCTATATTCTACAAATATTTCTTAGTACACTAAATTTAGTTTAGCGTAAAAATGCATAACTCCTTTAAAACCCACCTTTAAGCAATTTATGCTCATACTCAGTAATCTTTACGAATTCATTTCTGTAGCTCAGTATATGAACTATAGCATTTATACGCACTTTATAGTATGCATAAATATAGTGAACAAGTAGGTAAGTGTGATCACAGATTGCACAGAGGGTTTCGTTTAATATTCCTTTCAAAAATCTTTATCCTTTTGAAAAATTTGTTAGTTCCTTATTTCGCAACCAGAGGCAGTCTATTCTAAACAAACCTCTATCCAAACAAAACTCCGTTTTATATACTATCCGTTGATATATTAGTCGAGAGTATTGGGCCCCGAACACCCGAGATAAGTAGGCGCCCCTGGTGGTAAAAAATGTAACTAAAATATGTAAGGCTATGGTGCATAATATGAAAGAATGGTCAAAGAGCCGTCAGCAAAAGTTGGAAAAGTGCTCCCCGGGAAAAAAGAGCGGAGGTTAGAAAAATTGCTTAAAATACACAAGTTAGATCCCGGAGGATTAAATAATATAAGACTTTTTGAAAATTTTATGATTTGCCGTGTGGTCTGAAGTATTCAGCTATACATTTGCAAAAATTCATGTCTCCAACTTAATTAGGGGCTCTCTTAGAAAGGGTTGCTTAAAATACATATGTGGTAGCTCAAAGGGTTAAACGTAAGACTTTTTCAATTTTATGATTTGTCGCCTGGCCTCAGGTGTTCTGTTATAAGTATGCAAAATTTCAAATCTCCAATTTAATAAAGGGCTCAGTTAGAAAGAATTGCTTAAAATACGCATGTGGGAGCCCAAAGGGTTAAATTTACGACATTTTCAAAATTTTATGATTTGTCGCATGATATGTGATGTTCAGCTATAAGTATGTAAAATTTCACGCCTCCATCCTAAATAGGGGCTCACTTAGAATGAATTGTTTAAAATACACATGTGGGAGCCCAAAGGGTTAAATGTACTACTTTTCCAAACTTTTATGGTTTGTAATTTGATGAGAGGTGTTCAGCTATAAGTATGCAAAATTTCACGCCTCCAACCTAAATAGGGGCTCACTTAGAAAGAATTGTTTAAAATACACATGTGGGAGCCCAAAGGGTTAAATGTACGACTTTTCAAAAAAGTTATGATTTGTTCTTTTATGTGAGCTGTTCATCTATAAGTATGTAAAATTTCACGCTTCCAACCTAATTAGGGCTCACTTGGAAAGAATTGTTTAAAATACATGTGTGGGAGCCAAAAGGGTTAAATGTACGACTTTTTCGAAATTTTATGATTTATTGTATTATGTGTGGTGTTCATCTATAAGTATGCAAAATTTCAAGTCTCCAACACGTATAGTATCTGAGAACGGTCTCTGTGACAGACGGACTGACAGATAGACAGACAGAGGAGCGAGACGAATAGGGTTTCGTCAGATGTACGAAACACTGAAACAGCGCATATCATAATTAAAAATGCATTTCAAGCAATCATTACTAATATACAGTAATTCGGATACATTATAGTATCTGAAATCTTTTCAAATACACCGCAAACAATTTTCCCTATACCATTATGAACGGAATTCTTTTTTTGTGGCCCTGTAATTGAACAATAACTATTCTTTGCACCGCATATTCAACAAAATGCATATTTTAGTGGGCTTCATAAATGAATATCAATTTTACTATGTTTGAAAGAGTGTAACACCATTAAAAATCATTTGAAACGATTTTTTCCCATTGGCCGTAATGTAACGGAAAACTTTTGACTGTCCTTGTAAATGAACTAGACATGCTACAAACTTCATTTAAAATAGGAACGTGCTATGTTAGAGGTCACTAACATGTAAAAATTTCAGAACGATCCGAGCATATTTACGAGAGTTAGAGCGTGGACAGACGGACAGTACTCGTACTTACTCGTACATACTAGTACATACTCGTACTTTACCGATTATTTTATGTTTTATGTTTACAAATCTTCTTTAATCCAAGTTGAAATTTTATAAATTAACAAACTCTCATTAATTGCTTTTATGAATCTTAGCTTTATTAATAATCTTGTATCAATGCTAAATTCTTTATAGGTTTACGAAATGTGTTGCATCGAAACATGTTAATATTTTTACACCATTTTAGATTCTGAACACATTTGTCGGAAGTTTATACATTTCTCAAGCACCCAATGAGGACTTTGATAAATTAATTTTATAATAAATGACTTTGTATCCAAATCAAGTAATTGTGATTTAAAAAAAAAGAACAAAAATTACAAACGTTCATTAAAAATTTTTACATTTCTCAGGTTCATTAATTATCCTGCATTTTTGTTGATATTTTTTGTAAATTTATGGAACTTCCTCTATCGTCTCTTATTAAGTACTTCTGGATACTTTTGCTACATCAATCGAATTGTTCCCAGTCAGAATTTTCCAAAACCATAATTTTTATTTAAATATGTTTATTATATGTATTTTTTATTAAATATATTTATGCAAATTTCTTTTGTTTCTTTTAATTTCTTGAACAGAAATGTTTCTTTATTTCCATTAAATATATCTGATAATCTTTCACGAAAAAGTATTCAGTGAGTATAAACAAGTTAATTTAGAGAAGATGGTCGATAATCTTTTAGTCATTTTTTAATTTTTTTAGATGCAACACGTTTAGTATCGAATGATATTTATGGATCTTTGGATCTTCGTATTTTAAGTGTCAGTAATAACTCATATACATAATTTTCAGACAAGGTGTCTGAGAATTCGGTTCGTGCACTAACTACAAAAATGTTTACAATAAAACTGCTTGTGTAATCCTACCAAGACAAGAAAAAAAAAAGAATGATCCGATAGAACGAAGAAAGAAATGTTGAAGAAATTTACTTTATTCTAAATTTAAAATGTCTGCACGTGTTTTTACACAGCTTTATCCATGAAATATCGTTTCTTTGCACGAAATCATTGCCTGATAGAACCTGTATCTTTGAAAATGAGTAATACTTTTATAATATGACTCTTTATTTGAAAAATAATGTTAATAACCTTTTTCATCTTGTCTTTATAGAGTAAACATCGATTTAAAAGGTATTATTTTATCTCATTTCTTTATTAAAAAAATAAAGCAAAATATTTAAAAGCCACGCAAATAAAATGCTGATGAAGAAATGGAAAAAGAATTGGGAAATTAACGCAGTTGAAGAAAATTTAAAAAAAAAAAAAATGAAAAACAAAAAAGAAAGAGAAATAACAAAAAAGTGGGCAGAATTTTTTAAGTAGTAATACTTTAATAATGCAACTCATTCTTCAGAAATAATTTCCTAAAACATTTTTGAGCTTGCCTAATTAGAGCAGGGGCTGATAAAATAATGACTAATCTTTCTATCCATCTTATTTTTTTTTCTTTTTGCAAAAATATAAAGGATAAAACGTTCAAAGGAACAAAAATAAAATGCTAATGAAAAAAATAATAAAAGGGGGAAGATTTGGAATTTTCAAGCAGTTGAAGAACATACGAAAATGAAAGATAAATAAGAAAAAAAAATCAAATATAGATTATTTTAATGGAGAGTAACAAAAAACAAATTTCAATTGCCAATAATAATATGTTTTTTCTATGAAAACTTGAATAATGTAAAATAAATTTCCATAACTATTAAAAAATGAGAAAAATGTAAAACACTATTAAAATTATAATGAAAAAATTAATATTTAAAAAGGCAAAATTAGAGCAATAATTATTCAATTTTCCATTAAAACTGATAATTGGTATTTAATAGGCCTAAAGTACAATAATTTCTTATAATAATAATTCTAATATTTAAAGGTAATTAATCATGAAAAAAGTATTCATTTATGTTGTTTAAAGTACATTTTTCCTTCTTTGATATTCAATTTCTTATAAAAAAAAAAAAAAATTTTCAAATTCACAGGGAAACATTGATGGCACGACACAATTTATTTGATATAAACGGAAAACTAATTTTGTATAATCTTTAAATAATTTTAAAGTATATAAATTTTAATAAAAAAATTAAATCAACAGTAATAAAAGTAAATTAAAAATTATTAAAAAATAGCAATACTGTTATTTTAGCGCAGACATAAAATTTTAAATATAATAAAGCCTCTTTTACGTGTTTGAGTACCCCCACCCCCCACCCCACCCGCGCGCAAAAAAAAAAAGAAGACGCATAAATGAAATGTCATATAACTGAAATTTTACGCTTAAGTTATAATACATTTTGCATTTGAAATATTAACTCATATTATTCCAAACTTAGTGAACTACAATATAAGCTTGGCAAAGTATTATCAAATTTGCGACAGAAATAAGTTACCATAAATGAAGGTAAATTTTCGATAGCTAACAAATTTTTCGAAAACCCCATTCAAATTCCTTATAAATAAACAATTAAATTTAAAAAATTAAAAAAAACCGACTGCGTAAGAAGCGAACTAATTAATTATTTCTCATCAATGTGAAACTATTTTTTTTTTTCAATTCCTACTATTAGCTCACACTCTCGCTATATATATCTTGTTCAAAATTTCAATCGTTAATAAAATACTTATTATTCATCCAATCAAGCTCAAATAATTTTTTTTAACTTGTAGTGGATGACACTTGATGTTAATCCAGGTTTTTTTTTCAAATATTAATTCGTTAATTAAATTAATAAATTTTCAGTAATCGAGAGAGCCCTCTTCTTGATCAAGGTATTTAAAGACCGAGAGAGCCCTCTTCTTGATCAAGGCATTTTAACGCCACTCAAGCGGAAAGAAGAATGGGAGAAAAAAAAATTCTCTTATTGACCTAAGTAAGAAATGACTTAAAATATTTTTTTTTTTTTATATTACTTTTTTATGTTACTTACCTATTTTTTTTATTTACTTGTATTGATGACTTTTAAGTTGTGTTTAATTTTTAGCTCCTATCTATAAACACTGTTTTGATGAGGCCTATAGATGTCTATGAAGGTTAGAGTTGCAGTAAAGCTAGAGATTCTACATACACAACTTCCAGGTTGTATAATATTTCAACGGAGCTTCTGAATGTAAAATAGTCAATGAAACATCGTCTTCATTTTGAACGATCTAGCCAATGATATGCCACTCAATAGGGTGCGTAAATTTTTTTTCGTCTCTACCGCCCTTTTGTATTTTACGGCCGCCATTTTGAATTTATAAAAACAAAACCTAGCCTATAACCATCGGGCCGTTAAGACGAATTGATAGAGACCTCATTCATTAAAATCCATCCAGCCGTTGGGATGTTTCGAGGGTATAAAGAAATTTACATACACAGATACGCGTGAAACACATAGTCGGGTAAAGAAAACTGGTAATATTCTGTAATCGGGCTCCACTCATTTTATCTTCGAATTTTTGAGTAAAATTAGCTCCTTTCGTAGAAGCAAGAATTAGGGAAGCTACCTTTTCTTCCCAGAATAGGTCGGAATGTTTTTTTTTTTTTTTTTTTTTTTTTTTATTGGATTACATTAATTAGCTCCCGATATGCTATTTCTTTCTCCCAGCAATTAAAGAGTCGTCTCGAAAAAAATAACATTCCGTTGTATAAGCCAGTCGTAAAACAAAGCAGATTTATCATTGTACTGTTAAATACTCTAATGCAATTTTTTTAACTTTTAAGCATCGCACATTTTCAATTTTTATACCATCGTATTGGAACAAAAAGTACTTTCCATTGCAATTTGTTTGAAAACCGCATATGAATTTATTTTTGAGATATTAATTTTTTTGTAGTTTTTAGCGCCATTTGTTTAATTTTGGCAACTCAAGTACTCCATTTCTGTAGAAAGTAAAGCAAAAATAGTTGGAAAATGGTAATTATATGTTTTGTTGCCATTTTCCCATAACTACTGAAAAAAAAAGTAATTAAAATACGTGCTATTATGAAAAAATATTAAATGAATGATTTCTAATAAAACATGGAGCTATTATAAACTATGTTTAATTTAATTATCTGTATTACAAACAAATGAAGGCATGTGAATCATTAAAAAGCGATTTTTTTTTTGTTGTTGAATTTTTTGAGTGACGAGATCTGTTTTTTGGACTTGTGTGTTATTCAGCGATAGTGACGTGATATGAATACTTTGCTGTAGATGTTGTTTAAGACTAGATCGTAAATGAGGAATTCTTCAGAGGATGCGAATGACGTAATTTTATATAAAATAAAAGCGTCTGTTTTAAGTCTTAAAACGGATATATGTTTTGTGCTATCTATATCTATATGCATATATATGCTTTTTTTTTTTTTTTTTCATCGGGAGCGAAACTAAATTCTGAAAAAGCAGAATTCCTGTCCTCTAGTTTTTTTTTTTTTTTTTTTTTTTTTTTTTTTTTTTTTTTTTTTTTTAACTTTAATATCTCTTGGAAACTAATTTACTTTTTAAAGAATTCACAAGGATAGAATTTTAAAGAATTTTCTTCCTTATCAAGTAAAATAATAGTACAATGAAGAAATAATAACGGAGTTTCAGAAACTACTTCGGATTTAATGTGTTATCCATCACATTTTAAAATTTATCTATGGCAGCTGTGTTTTAGAAATAGATTACTTCATGAAACATCCATTTTACCTTTTTATTGCGCTACATTAATTTCTTAAAATTATTTTAACACCTCCTTGAAAAATTATTCATTTTCTAAAGAATTTTCAAGAGTAATACTTACCCTTTATGTACTGAATTATAAATTCATGAAAATTTTTTCTTCTAAAGAATTTTTCATGAACTGTTTTAACTACAGTAGAAGATTTACATAATCATTTAATAAATTTTAGAAGTATTGGAGTATTTAGAAGGCTTAATTAAATTTGAATTTATAGGGATTTTGTACAATATTTCCACTCCACTCAAATTTACACCACAAAATAACACCACTCAAATTTTATATTTTTAATGTTTTTCTTAGACTTTTATAGAATAGGAAATGTACAAATATAATATTCTTACAGTAGAGATATAGAAATATTTCCGAATAGAAAAATTCACCCCCACCCCCTTGCAACTCCAAGAAAGCTGGTAAGATGCAAAGGCAAATGGAATCATCCTTTTAAAGATATTTTTGTTTTGTGTAAGCAATAATGCTTTTGGAACAAGTAATGCATCTATAACTCATTATAAACTGTATTACAACTAATCGATGTATTAAGTGAATTTTGTAACAAGTTATTTTAATGGTACTTATAAGTACCGTCAGTAAATAAAGGGTTAAAGTAATCTTCTGCTTTCTGATAAATAATTCTCAAATAACAGTAAAAGTCAATTTAATGTCTATCAGGTTTCAAAATCTCATGTTTTAGCCCCTATCCTAAAGCAAAGAAACTCTCAATGAAAGGTAAACTGTTTCTACTAGTTGTGTATGAAATACGTTTTATTTAATCGATTCACTTTAAGAGACGATATCCATTTAAACAAAAGAAGCTTTTGAGATAAACCGGAATATTTTGATCTGAAAGTCAGTGTGAGTAAATACAGAAAGTGGCTATTTCGCCTGTAGGCAATAAAGCATTGGGTTGTACCTGTAACATATAGTTACGTATTTCAGCTCCCAAATTCAGAAGTACATTTATTTTATGCATTGGTATATTTTTAAGGACAGTATTTCATTGTGAATGCTTTATCATAGTATTGAAAAAAAAACAAAAACATTTATTGTACGATGTTTGGAAAATGAGAACACAATTAAACAATCCGGTAAACTGACCAGTTAAAGGTGAAAGAGTAGAAATAATTTTAAAAGAAAAGGAGTTGAAATAGAAAACAAACGACCATGCAATGCATTTAAACTTACAAAGATATAATTCAAAATATATAAAAGGAGTTCATGTAGACGGAAACGGCCAGGCAATGCATGACATATTTTTAAGGATTTTATTTCAATGTAAACGTGTTATCATATCAGAAAAAAGAAACATTTATTGTCCATTATTTGGCAAAAGAGAACACAATTAAACAATAAGATAAACTCATCAGTTATAGGTGAAAAAGTAGAATTAATTTTAAAGCAAAGGGAGCTGATGTAGAAAGAAGCGGCCAGGGAATGCATGTTATAATTTTAAGGATATTATTTCAATGTGAATGCGTCATCATAGTAGAAAGAAAAAACATTTATTGTACACTGTTTGGAAAATGAAAGCATAATTAAACAATCAGGTAAACTGGTTAGTTAAAGCTGAAAGAGTAGAATTGATTTTTAAAGAAAGGGAGTTGATGTAGGAAGAAGAGAACAGGCAATGCAATTGGGACTTACAAAAGATATAATTAGTTGTATATTTTATAGTAACTAATTAAAAGTATTTTCTATTTTATATATACCTTATATTTTGAAGATTTAATTCATAATCTTTTATTTTATTTTAAAAGAATTATTATTATTATTTTTTTTTTTTTTTTACGGTAGCCGTGATTTATAAGATAATAGTACAATGAAGAAATAATAACACACTTTTAGAAACTACTTCGAAATTAATGTATTATCCATCACATTTTAAAATTATCTATTGCAGCTGTGTTTTAGAAAAAGATTACTTTACGAAACATCCATTTTACTTTTTTATTGCGCTACATTAATTTCTTAAAATTATTTTAACACCTCCTTGAAAAGTTATTTATTTTCTGAAGAATTTTCCAGAATAATACTTTAACCCTTTATGTACTGAATTATAAATTCATGAAAATTTTTTCTTCTAAAGAATTTTTCATGAACTGTTTAAACTACAGTAGAAGATTTACATAACCATTTAATAAATTTTAGAAGGATTGAAGGATTTAGAAGGTTTAGTTAAATTTTAATTTATAGGGATTTTGTGCAGTATTTATAACTCCACTCAAATCTTTTATTTTAAATAATTTTCTTAGAATTTTGTAGAATTAGGAAATATAATGTTAATTACAAATGTTAATGTAATTACAAATATAATGTTCTTACAATAGATCTATAAAATATTTCCGAATTGAAAAATTCACCCCCCACCCCCTCCCAACTCCAAGAAAGCTGGTAAGATGCAAAAGCAAAAGGAATCATCCTTTTAAAAATATTTTTGTTTTGTGTAACCAATAATGCTTTTGGAACAAGATAAAGTAATGTATCTATAAATCATTCTAAACTGTATTACAACTAATCGAATGTATTAAGTGAATTTTATAACAAGTTATTTTAATGGTACTTGTAAATACCGTCAGCAAATAAAGGGTTAAAGTAATCTTCTGCTTTCTGATAAATAATTCCCAAATAATCCTATATGTCAATTTAATGCCTTTCAGGTTTCAAAATCTCATGTTTGATCCACTACCCTAAAGCAAAGAAACTCTCAATGAAAAGTAAATTGTTTCTACTAGTTGTGTATGAAAGACGTTTTATTTAATCGATTTACTTTAAGAGACGATATCCATTTAAACAAAAGAAGCTTTTGAGATAAGCCGGAATATTTGGATCTTAATGTCAGTATGAGTAAATATAGAAAGGGCCTCTTTCGCCTGTAGGCAATAAGCAGTGAGCGGCATATGTAACATATAGCTATTTTTTCAGGTAACAAATTCAGAAGTAAATTTATTTTATACATTGGTATATTTTAAGGACTTTATTTTAAAGTGAAAGTGTTATCACAGTAGAAAGAGAAAAAACATTTATTGAACTATGATTGGAAAATGAAAACACAATTAAAC
The DNA here is from genome assembly GCA_963932465.1 of Maratus speciosus. Taxonomy (NCBI): domain Eukaryota; kingdom Metazoa; phylum Arthropoda; class Arachnida; order Araneae; family Salticidae; genus Maratus; species Maratus speciosus. The sequence goes on from OZ010786.1 coordinate 332,376,070, forward strand.
AATCAAAGGAATTCATGTAATACATACATAAAGTATAATGTATATAATATTATAATATGTAATACATATAATATCATGTATAATATATTGATATATAAAAATGTCTATTACCTTAAGATAAGGTGATTATAAAAAATACAATAAGGTATTTTGTTTTCAAATATATAGCTATGCATATTATAATATTTTAGAATTTCGGCATCCAATTCCAACAGAGATGTTTTATCACAAATCAAAATTCGTTTATTTTAGCTATTTATTGTAAGACAATACAATTAAATTATTACAAATAAACTGATCGGTTCAAGGTGAAACAGTAGAATTAATTTTTAAAGAAAGGGATTTTATGTAGAAAGAAGCGGCCAGGCAATGCGTTAAGACTTACAGAAGATATAATTAGTTGTTTTAGTAACTAATTAAAAGTATTTTCTACTTTATATATTTTATATTGTAAAGAGTTTGATCCAAGGCTAATATTTTACTTTAAACGAAAATTATTTTTTTACGGTAGCTGTTATTTGTAAAAGAATAGTACAATGAAGAAATTATAACACAATTTTATAAACTACTTTGAAATTAATGTCCATCACATTTTAAAATTTACCTATTGCAACTATTTTTTTTAAAGAGAACTTAATGAAAGAACCAGGTAAACTTCTTTATTGCATAACATTAATTTCCTAAAATTATTCTAACACCTCCTTGAAAAATAACTTATTACCTAATGAATTTTCAAGAGTAATATTTTAAATTAATCTTCTGCTTTCTTTTTAGTAATTTCTAAATAACCGTATTGTATGTTAATTCAATGTCTTCCAGGTTTCAAAAATCTCATATTTGATCCACTATTCTCAATCAAAGAAACTCTCAATGAAAAGTAAATTTTTTCCACTAGTTGTGCATGAAAAACGTTTTATTAAATCGATTTACTTTATGAGAGGATATCCATTTAAACAAAAGAAGCTTTATCGATAAACTGGAATATTTGGATCTGAAAGTCAGTGTGAGTAAACATAGAAGGGGGCTATTTCGCCCGTAGGAAATAAATTGAACTGTATATGTAACATATAGTTATGTATTCATGTCGAAAATTCAGAAGTAAATTTATTTTAACATTGGTATATTTTTAAGGACTTTATTTTAAAGTGGATGTGTTATGATAGTAGAAAGAAAAAAACAGTTATTGTGCGTTGTTTCTAAATTAAACAATCAGTTAAACTGATGAGTTACATGCGAAAGCGTAGAATTAATTTTAAAACAAAAAAAGTTGATGCAGAAAGAAGCGACCAGGCAATGTATGGTATATTTTTAAATACTTTATTTCAATGTGAAGGCTTTATTATACTAGACAGGAAAAAAAAAAAAAAAAAAAAAAACATTCATTGTACGATGTTTGAAAAATGAGAACTCAGTTAAACAATTAGGTAAACTGATCAGTTAAATGTGAAAGAGTAAAATTAATTTTAAAATAAAAGGAGTTGATGTAGAAAGAAGAGGCCGGGAAATGCATGGCATGTTCATAAGAATTTTATTTCAATGTGAATGCGCTATCATAGTAGAATGCAATACACTTTTATTTTACGATGCTGGAAAATGACAACACAATTAAACAATCAGGTAAACTGATAAGTTGGTGAATGCATGGCATAATTTTAAGGACTTTATTTTAATGTGAATGTGTTATCATAGTAGAAAAATAAAACATTTATTGTAGGATGTTTGGAAAATGAGAACACAAACAATCAGGTAAGCTGATCAATGAAAGTTGAAAGAATAGAATTAATTTTGAAAGAAAGGGGGTTAATGTAGAAAGAAGTGGCCAGGCAATGCATGGTATATTTTTAAGGATTTTATTTTCAATGTGAATGCGCTATCATAGTAGAAAGAATAAAAAAAAAATATTGTACAATGTTTGGAAAACGAGAAAACAATTAAACAATCAGGTAAACTTTTGAGTTAAAGGTGAAAGAGTAGAATTAAATTTTAATGAAACGGAGTTGGTGTAGAAAGAATCGTCTAGGCAATGCATGGAAAATTTTTAAGAACTTTCTTTTAATATGAATGCGTTATCATAGAAAAAAAAAATATTGTATGAGGTTTGGAAAATGATAATACAATTAAACAATCAGAAAATCTGATCAGTTAAAAGTGAAGGAGTAGAATTAATTTTAAAAGAAAATGAGTTCATGAAGACGGAAGCGGCCAGGCAATGCATGGTATATTTTTAAGGACTTTATTTCAGTGGGAATGTGTTATCATATCAGAAAGGAAAAAAAATATTGTCCGAGGTTTGACAAATGAGAATCAAACAATCAGGTAAACTGAACAGTTAAAGGTAAAAGAGTAGAATTAATTTTAAATGAAAGGGAGTTGATGTAGATCGAAGCGGCTAGGAAATGCATGGTATAATTTTAAGGATATTAGTTGATCATAGCAGAAAAAAAAAACATTTATCGTACAATGTTTGAAAATGAAAACACAGTTAAACAATCAAGTAAACTAGTTAGTTAAAGATGAAAGAGTAGAAATAATTTTAAAAAAAAAGGAGTTGATGTAGAAAGAAACGGACAGTCAATGCAATTGGGACTTACAAAAGATATAATTAGTTGTTATCGTAAGTAATTAAAAGTATTTTCTACTTTATATGTCTTATATTTTGAAGACTTAATTACAAAGCTAATATTTTATTTTAAAAGACAATTCTTTTTTACTGTAACCGTGATTTATAAAATAATAGTACAATGAAGAAATAACAACACAATTTTAGAAACTACTTCGAAATTAATGAATTATCCATCACATTTTAAAATGAATCTATTGCAGCTCTTTTTTTTTTTTTTTGAAAAAGACTACTCAACCCTCTCACTGAGTATTTTTTTTTTATGAAAATGGGTTAAAAAATTGCGTATTTGTTTTATTACATATTTCAAACCTACATATATTTTAGGGCTAAAATACGTAAAAAAAAAAAAAAAAAAAAAAAAAAAAGAGTTTTTGCTTTTTTTTTTTTTTTTTTTTTTTTTTTTTTTTTTTTTTAATATAGTATTAGATCATAAAATTGTTTTGTCAGAAAACTGAATTGAAGAATAATCATAGAAAAGCAAATTTCTGAAAATTAAACTTCGATAAAATCATCCTGGCGGGAATTGCGGGTTACTCAAATTTCGCTGCCTTAAAATTGCCCGTGGACATCGTAGGATGCGCAGCGAGAGGGTTAATGAAACATCCAAGTGAACATCTTTATTACATTACATTAATTTCTTAGGTACTTTTCGGTTATCTGGGCGCAAGTGTTATGTATACATGTATATGTCTATATACATGTATATATACATATGCGTATATATACATATATGTGGATATGTATGTATATATGTGTATAAATACAATACATGTATACATATATGTATATATACATATATATGTATGTATATATAACACCGGCGCCCGGCTAACCGAAAAGTACCATTCCTTAAAATTCTTTTAGAACCTCCCTCAAAATTTTTTTAATTTCTAAAGAATTTCCAAGAAAAATATTTTAAAATAATCTTCTGCTTTCAGACTAGTAACTTCTAAATAAACGTAAATGTCAATTTAATACCTTTAAATTTTCAAAATCTGATGTTTGATCTGCTAGCCTGAAGCAGGGAAACGCTTAATGAAAAGTAAATAGTTTCTCCGAGTTGCGCATGAAAACCGTTTTGTTTAATCGATTTACTTTAAAAGACGATATCCATTTAAAGCGAAGGAACTTTATAGATAAACAGGAAGATTTGAAAATTCGGAACAGTAAATATAGAAAATAGTTTTTTCGCCTGCAGATGGCATTGAATGAAACATATACCATAATAAGTTATTCATGTCGTATGCTCAATGTATTCAGATCATAAATTCAAAAGTAAATTTATTTTTGGCATTGATTCTTTTTAATTCAGATTTTAACTGCCAAGTAATTTTTAATAAATTTCACAAATGTTAATGCTTTAAAAATATCATTGTTATAACGCATTATAAAATGCATGTGGGTGCATCAGATTTCTCGTTGAGCTACATTATTATTATTATTTTTTATTTATTTTTTTATTTTTTTACACTGCTTGAAAAATGATTTAATTTTAACTAATTTTCAATGATGAGAATTTAAAATAAAACTAAATAATTTCTCAAATTTTTGAACGAAAGCCGATTCGTTTAATTGATTTATTTTAAAAGATTATCCATTTAAAGCAAAGGAAAGTTATAGATAAACAGGAAGATAATAAATTTCACATCACTAAGTATAGAAAATAGTTTTTTCTCCAAAATTCTGAAAATTAAACTTAGTTAAATGCATCCTCGCGGTAATCGCGGGTTGTGCAATTTTTGCTACGTTTATATTGCCCGTAGAAATCGTGGGATGCGCAGCGAGAGGATTAATGAAACATCTAAGTGAACTTCATTATTGCATTATATTAATTTCTTAAAATTATTTTAACACCTCCCTGAATAATTATTTAATTTCTAAAGAATTTTCAAGAAAAATATTTTAAAATAATCTTCTGCTTTCTGACTAGTAATTTCCAAATAACCGTTAATGTCAACTTAATACATATAAGTTTTCAAAATCTGATGCTTGATTTGCTAGCCTGAAGCAGGGAAACTCTTAATGAAAAGTAAATAGTTTCTCCGAGTTGTGCATGAAAGCCGTTTTGTTTAATCGATTTACTTTAAAAGACGATATCCATTTAAAGCGAAGGAATTTATAGATAAACAGGAAGATTTGAAAATTCGGATCAGTAAATATAGAAAATATTTTTTTCGCCTGCAGATGGCATTTAATGTAACATATAACATAATAAGTTATCCATGTCGCTGCTCAGTATATGCAGGTCATAAATTCAAAAGTAAATTTATTTTAGGTATTGGCTCTTCTTAATTCAGATTTTAACTGTTAGATAGTTTTTAATAAATTTCACAAACGTTATCGCTTTAAAAATATTATTGTTATAAGTACAACACATTATTAAATGCCTGTGGGTGTTTCACTTTTCCCGTTGAGCTATATTATTAATTATTATTTTAGTTTAACATCGCTTGAAAAACTATTTCATTTTATCTAATTTTCATTGATAATGATTTAAAATAACTAATTAATTTCTCAAATTTTTGAATGAAAGCCGTTTCGTTTAATCGATTTATTTTAAAAGGCTATATCCATTTAAAGCGAAGGAACGTTATAGATAAACGGGAAGATTTGAAATTTCAGATCAGTAAATATACAAAATAGTTTTTTTCGCCTGCAGATAGCATTGATAGCCTTCAGATAGCATATAACATAATTGTTCATGTCGTATGTTCAATATATTCAGATGATAAATTCAAAAGTAAATGCATTTTAGGCATTAGTTTTTATTAATTTAGATTTTAACTGCCAGACAGTGGAGTATTTGACGCAAAAATCTGGCCCAAAATGCAAAAATTTAAATTTGTAACACGTATATTTTTTAATATCTGGTTAACTGGTGCATTGCTATGTGTCCAATTCAGGAGCATGAGTCATTAATCAATAATCATTAATTAATGCAAAATGAACAATATGAAAATTTTTTGTAACATTTAAATTTAAGACATACCCAGCAATAGAAATGCTATGACCATATCACAATCACAAACAAGTACCCAATTTTAGCACACATTTCACCCGCCTAATTAAATGGTACAGTTAAAAGTGAATCCTTACGGTTTCAGATCATCACAGCTTGCAGATAATATTATCATTCTTATAAATATAATAATTATAATTAACCTAAATATTCTATACTATAAAAATTATTGTGTGCTATTTTAAGGATCCTGGAATAAATTATTCCTAAAAAGTACAAGAAAAAAAGGAGATGTTTAAATCAATCAGGTAATAAATAAGTTAAATATAATATAATAAAGTATTACAACATAAATATATATATATAATTTTTTTTTTTTTTTTTTTTTTTTTACATTTAGATAATATTTAATCTTAATAACTCACCTCAGAATTCTTAGCAAAAGTGTATATGTAAAAATGAAAAAATTATCTTAATTTATCTTTAATAGTTCTGGTATATAAAAATAAAATAAAGAATTTTCAATATTTAGAGATAATGAAATACATTTCTACAATATAAAATTTACAAGAACAAATATATGGATAATTTTATTTATTTTTTTTTTTTTCTTCAGTTTATAAAACATCCAAAATTTTATGTAGATTTATTTCCCATTTCACTTCATAAAATATATTTTAGAACATTTTATATCTCTTTCTGTTATGGGGTCCTAAATAATAGGACATGGCTTTACCTTTATAATTTTATTTTGCTTTACAAATACTTTTTTTTATTTCTTTCATGTAGTAATGATAGTATATCTTGCATTTACTGTTCTCACTTTTCTTTAAGCATTTAGAAATAGAGATAAAATGTTTCCCTAAAGATCTGTAAACCGTTTCTGAGACTTTTATTTAAAAAAAAAAAAAAAAAAAAAAAAAAAAAAAAAAAAAATGCATTGCTTAAAGTTAAAAAGAGGGGTTACTGTCCAGTACCATAAATTATGAGACAAGAACGAAGTATCATGTATCAATCAGAGATTATGGAAAAATTTCCAACAATAACAAACTTTTATAAAGAAATTTCGACTTGCAATGAAATCAATCATAGTTTGTCTTGTAACTCTATATTTTGCACGTCCCTGTAATCGAAATATAAATGCTACTTATTCTATAATCATGATAAAGCATTTTTTAGTCGACCTCGTTGATGCATTTTTAGTTAAATCTATTTCCTTAGGTTTGAAGTATCGTAAAATCAATAAAATGCATACATCATGCGGAACTGTTTTTTTTCTCCATAGACCATAAAGTGAAGGAATTATTGTGTGTATCTCTGTGAACGAACTATAATAGCTACACGCTTCATTTTCAATCCTGAACATTTGATAGCAAACCCAAATAAGATAAGACATACAAATTACGTAGTAATAGAGTGTATTTAAGAGAATTACAGCAGGGGATGACGGGCAGATGACAGACAGACTAATCGAATCCATGTACACTTTTCATCTACTATATTGGAAAGCATTAAAATTATAAATAAAAAAAAAAAGGCAAAATTCTCGAAAGTAGTTATGCTTGTTTAATCCTATTGTCATAAGACATTTCACAAACCAGGGCCGAAATTAAGGAGGTCACAGGGGGCACGTGCCCCGGCCGCCAGAATGAAGGGGCGCCCAATAAAGATTTTGTTTGTCGATTTTTGTCACATCTATGTTTAGCTGTGTATTGTTAAAATCATCATGTCTGGGGTATGCCGAAGCATACAAATAACTAAAAAAATGATATGGCATAAGGATCCTGAATAAAGCGGATTTATTTTTTTCGACTCTGTTTTCAAGATTTTAATGAATCAATATTTGACAGAGCAGATTACGTAATTCAGTATTACATATTTTATGATTACTTATTTTAATTTTAAAATAAGTCGACTATTAGAAAATTAGTAAAATTCTCTTTGTAAGTATATTTTACAGAGGAAGGGGGGGATGCGCCAAAATTCATGTTTGCCCCGGGTTAAAAAAAGGCTAGTTTCGGCCCTGTCTCAAACATCTTTAAAAATTCTTCCATACGCAAAATAAATATTTTCGTTAGTTTTCGGAAAATTCGTTACATATTCGTTAAACCATAATTATTGTCACTTTTATAGCAACCATTATTTTTTTCACAATTTAAAAGTACAGTAGAGCGTCAATTATCGGAACTCCAATTAACCGAACTTCCAATTATCCGAACAGCCTGTTTCTCTCAAAAATTTTTTTAACCGAACCTCTAATTATTCGAATAGCCTATTTCTCTCTCTCTCTCTCTCTTTTTTTTTTTTTTTTTAACCGAGCATGCAATTATTCAAACACCCTATTTCTCTCATTTTGCGGGTAAAGTACTTACCACCTAATATTACATCTGTATTCCAACCCATGAATTAAAGTGTGATCGAGACATTTAAACAACTTTATAGAAAGCAAATGTTAAGAATGCTCCTTTTATCAGAAGAAACAGAAGAGCCTGATTCCCAAGACACCATAAAAAATGATTTGAATGATTGCTGTGTAATGGCTGCTGATTCCTGGAATCTAGTAAAATCCTGAACATTAAAAAGGGCTTGGAATAAAATTTTAAACAAAGAAAAAACTGATAGGGGATCAGAAAATGAGGAATGTAAAACAATAAAAGAGATGGGGAGAATCCTAAGCTATGAAGAAAATGAAATTAACGAGTGGTTAAATAGTGACGTACAAGACCCTGGATATCAGATTTCAAATGATGATGAGATTCAAGATGAAAAAGAAATTTTAGAAAATGAAAAAGAATGTTCTGAAAATGACTCAGGTCCAACACAAACTTTGAATATTTGAAAACAGCTATGAAGTGGCTCGAACGGTAGAAGGACGCTGATCCTATTCAACTAACGTATTTAAGAAAATTTCCAGATATAGTAGCATTGAAAAAAGTCTTCTTTTAAGTAAGCAACAATCGAAAGCTTTTTCGCTTAAATTATAATCTGTGGATTTCTGATAATGATAAAAAGGGAAAAAGAAAATTTTAATAAGTAGAAAACAGGAATTCTGCTTTTTCAGAATTTAGTGTCGCCCCCGATTAAAAAAAAAAAAGTATATATAAACAGTACAAAACCTATTTCAATTTTAAGACTTAAATCACACACTTTTATTTTATCTAAAATGACGTCATTCGCATCCGCTTAAGAATTCCACATTTACGATCCACTCTTAAATATCTACGGTAAATAGTACATAGGATGTCACTATCGCAAAATAATATACAAATGCAGCAAAAAAATGCCGTCATTAAAAAAACTCGACAAAAAAAACGGCTATCTAATGATTCATAGGCATTCATTTGTTTGTAACATTAATATAGACAGGCGATTTCAGTCGTGACGTCAGTGATGACGTTTTGGTTAAAAACTGACTCCAAGCAAACGGTGGCTATGTTGTATTTTCTATTTTGTTTGTGTGTTGCAGCTATATCTTATATCTATATCTCACATCTAAGTGTTTTAATACTTGATATATACTGTAACATTTTCCGCAATTTATATTTAAAAAGAAATGACGCATAGCAACCGTTTGTTTGGAGTCAGTTTCCAACCAAAACGTCGTGACTGAGGTCACACTGAAAGCGTCTACAGATACTTAAAATTAAATATAGCTTATAATAGCTCCATGTTTTATCGAAATTATTCATTTATATTTTTCCAAAATAGCACGTATTTTAATTACACTTTCTTTCGGTTGTTATGAGAAAATGGCAACAAAAAGATATAATTGCTATTTTTCAACTATTTTCCTTTTACTTTCTATATAAATGGAGTACTTGAGTTGCCAAAATGAAAAAAATGGTGCTAAAAACTACAAAAAAATTAATATTTCAAAAATAAATGGAGACACAGTTTTCAAACAAATTGCATTTAAAATTACTGTTTTTTTCCAATACGACGGTATAAAAATTTAAAATGTGCGATATTTAGAAATTAAAAAAATTGCTATAGAGCAATTAATCGCACAATGATACATCTGCTTTGTTTATTGCTGCCTTTTCTAAGGTATCGTTATTTTTTGGAGACAAAATAAACTGGGAGAAAGAAATAGCATACCGTCCCGGGGGCTAAAAAAATAAAAAAATAAATAAATAAATAAATAAAATAAATAAAAATAAAAAGACAAAAAATAATAAATAAAAACCTTAAGCATGCCAGCACTAACTGGTGCTGCCAATCCTAAGCCTGGATAATGTGCGAAGGTTTTAGTATAGTCAGGAAAATCCCTTAAATTGTCTGTCCATTTATCCGAACTAGGGTCGGCCCAAACTTCTTCGGATAATCGGCACTCTACTATAGTTTTATCTCAAACTAAAATAATAATAATAATAATAATAATAATAATAAATAAATAAATAAATAAATAAAGATTCGAAAGAAAAAAAACAAACAACTTAAAAAAATGTATAAATTGATCAAAAATGTATAACTAAATAAATAATAACTGATGTTCCAAGATGTTGCAACGAATATGAATCTCATCTATCACTCAAACAGAACAGGTGTTTCTTGATTCCCCATATTCTCTACGAAATTATATCATCCGCATTTAGTCTGTCGCCTTTCAGGATCTGAAAAGGTTTAAGCGATCACGTGGTAGAAGGCACCCCCTACAAGGAACAGCTGATGGAGTGTGGCAATTTGCTGCCCTCACAGATGTCAACACAGTGCGTGGTAGTTAATGACTTTCTTTTTGTTAGGCTGACAGATGAACAGATGCCACCGCTGTCTAGAATTAGCAATGAATGTAATGATGACATACAAAGACTCCCTCTTGTTTCTCTGTCATTACTTATGAATAGGTCTTACCGCAGAGAAAAGAAATATTTTTGGAGTTACTGAGATAAACAATCTGGTAAAGCAGGTTAATAATAAGAAAATAATGTTTTGTATATATATGACAAATCAAGTTTTGCATGTATAAGACTAGGATTTTTTCAAGATATTAACTACAAATCCGTTTAAAGAATTACAAATACGCAAATGGAAAAATATGATACATATGTCAAATATACATATATATGTATCGATTTATATTGATATATTCTTTCTTTCTTTTTTTTTTTTTTTTTTTTTTTTTTTTTTAGTCGCTTATGATTACATTTTATTAGATAGGAAAAGAATGCTTTCAGAGTGAAAGTTGTAATCAAAATATTTGGATGGATAATTTTAATATAAATAAAAAAAGAACGAAGAATCATGCGTCCACCATAGATTATGAAACACTTTCCGACGTATTCAGAATACTGTAACAATACTTCGCCGTTTATTAAGGTGAAAGGTTATGTGTAAATAAACAAGTTGAAAAACATATAACACACTTAAAAACCCAATTTCAGCTGTTACCATCAGTAGTCGAAAAAAGTAATTAAATTTAAAAAATTAAAAAACCAGACTATTTAAAAAGCGAATTAATTAATTATTTCGCATCAATGTGAAACTATTTTTTATATTACTTTTATATATATATATATATTTATTTACTTGTATTGATGCTTTTTAAGTTGTGTTTAATTGTTAGTTACTATCTATAAACATTGTTTTGATGAGGCCTATAGATGTCTATGAAGGTTAGAGTTGCAGTAAAGTTAGAGATCCTACCTACACAACTTTCAGGTTGTATAATATTTAAATATATTTAATATATTATAATAATATAGTATAATATTTAATATATTTAAATATAGCATGCTATGCATACTGCATAGCATGCTAAAAGTTAGTTCAGTTAAAGGAATAGCCTAATTGAAGATCTTCATCAGCAATTTCCGTGGGTGTACTTGACAACTTTCGTGCAGCCCTGTCTATGATCTATAGAATTTATATACACCAAGTAATAAAAAAAAAAAAAGTTCAATTTAAAAACGTGTGCCACAACTGAATACGCGCTTTTAGCACATATTGTTCACAGGCTTTAATAGTTCAATTGTTATTCTATTTCTTCTGTAGCAACATTCTCTTCTGTGTCCCTGTAAATGAATGATAAATTCTGTACGGACCATAGACTAAAGCAGTGGTTCCCAATCTTTTATTGGCCATGCCCCACCAAAACATCCGTAAAGTCGCTATGCCCCCCCCCCCTCCCTAATCTGTAAATTATGATTCTTTTTATTTAAAAAATGAACTCTGTTCACTCTGCGGAAGTGTAATAGGGCCTTAACAATAAATATTCATTTCACATTTTTTAACTTATCAAAGAGGTGAATCTTCTGTCACAAACGTGTTTTTAACCTAAATTTATAAATGCAAAAAAGATTATACATATTCGCTTTTGCGCCAAAAACAGTTTTGTTCTAGTTTACCAATTTTCCTTACTGTTGAAGAAAAGTGTTATACGGTCTGCATTTTTATCTTCACAAACTAACTTGAGTATACTCATGACTTACATTTAACGTTAAAATGGATAAATTCATACATTTTTTAATGCATTTTTGTAGCTTATTAAGGCTGTTCAAAACTGCTCTGCTCAATAAGCGCAAAACGTTTTGATACATTTACGAATTCATTTTTAAACGAAAAGATATAAAATTGGAAAGTCTGAAGCGAGTTGGAATCAAACAGTTTTTACCATTTTTTGATCAATCAATTACCTACTGAGTTATAAGCGCTTTTGATCATGTGACACGGCATTTTTCTCCCCTTATCGACTGGGTTTTCTTCTTTCGTTCGGAAGTTCAGTTCAAAATGCCCACTTTGACAGTATTTTCTGAAAGATCTATTGCGTTTACAAGAAAACGGAAAAAACAGTTCGATGACATAGTTTCTGAATAACAACACGTTCTAGTTTTATGCGTTTCTGAACAAAAATGAATTAAAACTTATGTCAGAAAGTTGACCCTTTGGATTTGAGAACAGCCTTAATAGTTGGTGGAAAAGCTTTGGGCAATAAATTTTCTTTCTATGGATAACACAATACATAAAAATAATTCAAGATTCTCATCTTTATGAAATTTAAGTAGCCATTATTCCGCATTATAACACATTTACTCTGTTTTTCCTTTCCCGATATCGTTAATTGTCTCCCATGTATTATCTGATTTTAAAATTAAAATGTATATATGTTATTATGTAAATTTATTTACTGTGTAAGAATGTCTGTACTAATATCATAGATATTTACAATCTACCCATTTCCTTTTCTAATGATATTTAAGATTTATAACTTTTATAAAATTGGTAGTACCATGTTCAGATATTCCATATTTTTTTTAGGTTAAATATACTCAAGAAAGTCACATTGGAATATACTTTTAAAGTTTCACGTTTAAGAGATTCTTTGTGCGACATATAACAGAGCGAATGGAAGAAGAAAATTCTCTCAATGAAAAAAATGGTTCTATGAACAATGAAAGAAAGTCGTTCTAAAAATTGTAAAATTTGCTATTGCAAAGATTATAGCGAGTTTTAATACAAAAAATAAATAAATAAATAAATAAATTAAAAATAAAGTTAACTTTTTAAAAGATTATTTGTATTATTATTCTGGTGCAAATCCATTTTAATTATTGATAGTGAACATTTTAAAAAATCAGTAAAAAAACTGTCTTTTTAAATTTTTTTTATTCCATTTATTTTTAGCCTAAAACATTAACTTTAAAAAGAAATAAGTAAATATGAGTGAGTAACAAATTTGGAATTGGCCCCCTAGAAAGTCAAATTGCTCCCGGTGGGCGTACGTCCCACGTTGGGAACCACTGGACTAAAGTAAACGCCATTTAGTACACCTCGGTCATATATATAAATTTCCGTAAGTTTAAAATAGTATAATATCATTAAACTATACCGCAAACGATTTTTCCTCATAGACAGTAATGTGACTGAATTATTTTGAGTGTCTCTGTCCGAAAATTCCATAGTCATGCCCAATAATATCTGGAAATTTCAGGGCAATTGGACTATATTTACGTGAGTTAGAGCTAGAGCTCGGATAGATGGAAGACAGAGAGACAAACCGAATTCATAAATACTTTTCAACTTTGTTGGAAAGTGCTAAAAAGAAGAGTTGCTATAGAACTGATATCCAAACCACCTCTCTTGTTTCATTAATTTACTTACGCATACGCTTTATGGAAGAGAGAAGAGATACTTTCGCAATCATCTATGTAATGAAAAAGTTTGGATGAAATAAGTTAAAGGAAATTAACGTAATAATATTTTGCATAAAATATTTGAAAACATACTTTGAAAAAAGCAAATGTGCAAAAGTAAAAAATTAAAAATTTCGTTAAAGATTGTGCATACTTAAATGAAATGTGCTATGCATATATAATTCATGCAAATTCATTAAATAAAATATATAACACGAACGAAATTAGACGTTTTGTAATATGTGTTACACGAAAACATAACGTATATTTAAAGCTTAAAAATAAATATTTAAATGTGGATTTTTTTGTGAATTATTAAGTGTGGTTAATTACTTATGATTTTTTTTTAGTATAAATACTCTGATATCTGCAAATCTAAATATAGGAAAGGGTCATTCCATACAATATGAGCAAATCAGCTGTGGCAGACATGTCACAGATTTCAACAAAAATCAGTATATAAGTAGATTATATCTTTTTATGGATAAATGTAAAATATGTAATAGATTTCAGGATTGTTTATTTAAGTATTAAAATTTACATTAAAAGTGGATGCAAAATCGAAGTCTTGTCTACATGCTTAAAAGATTATTAGCCTTGATTATTAGCCTTAGGAATGGAAAGACTACACTATATGACCAAAGGTGACCGGTCACTTGCGATTTTAGACTTTTTTTTTTTAAAATATCTAGAAACATACATGAGGAATTAACCTGAAACTGTATGTGTGTAAGCAGTATAGGTCATATATTTCCTCGAAGATTTTTTCCCGAACAAATATCTTTTGGACAACCCTGTAAAAACTAATGCAGCAAAAGCGTTCAAACTGAAGATTATGATTAAGTGCTTTATTGCAATAAATTGTGTTCGTTTTTATGAGAATAGTATGCATATTCGTAGAGACATTAAAGTTCTTATAAAAAGAATCCCAAATTTTGCCAAATTTTTTGCTTATAATTTGTAGAGTTCTTAATGTATAAAAAAAAGTTCTTTTCAGAAAATATGACAAATAACGTGATTTGTTAGTGGTGTTTAACAATGTTGGATAGAATTTATAATGAAATTACCAGTTATAATGAGTATGCCAATATCTGTCCAGCATACACATATATAAAATTAAATATGTATTTTAAAAACATTTTGTCAGAAAAAAGAAAAAGAAGAAAAAAGAAAGAAAATTTTTCAAGAAGAGCATACATAAAAAATAGGTAAAAATTTTATTTTTTATTGGAGAAATTTGAAAAAATGTGGATGCATTTAAAGTTCACTGGTTTAACTTTAGAGAAAGGGATTTAGGTTTGACTGAAGAGGAACATTAAGTTAAAAATAAAACAAAAACATATTTGGGAAATTATTCCCAAAACAAGCTTTGAACCATATGTGCCATGATGACGAAATTCAGGCAGAGGCAAGAATGTACAATAGTCTCTATATGTAGTCTCCATGTGGTGTAACATAGAATGTATTTTGTGAAATACGTTCTAGCGTAAAATGAGTCTGCCAGAAAACTTTGCGGACAAGAATTTTTAAAGAGAATTATAATACAGAATTTTAACAAATAAGAATAATGAAATAAGTTTCTACCAGCATTTTTTGAATGGAGAATTAAAACGGGTATTTATTATTTTCGTCAAAGGGAATCTGGCACCTGAACTTCCAGTTTTAAATAATTTTTAAACCTATGAGCATAAAAAAGTGATCTAAAAACTGTTTTGTATTTGAAAGGAAAGGGAAAGGTCCAGATAGCGGCTCCCTAACGAAAAAAACTTACTTTCTTTATCTCTTAAACTTAATTGAAATCACTTGGAAAGAACAATTTTTACTTTTTTGTTTGTCTGTTTGTTTTCAAAATTATCAAACAAAAATAAAATGTAGTAAATCGAATTCAAAATCGAGGGAGGGACAATGAATTTTATCTGCACACTTTTTTCAGGTGTCCGTTTTTCAAAGCCATTTTTCTAATGGATCTGTGTTGGATCTCGTTCTCCCTCTTCATTTTTTCGTCAATGAAACACGATATGAATAGAAAAAGTACCTTAAGGTAGTAGTAGTGGCAAGTTTGCAGTAATCCCCGATCCGGTAAAAACTGGAAGAGGTCCTCCGATTACTGAATTCTCCCATTACAATAGAGCCATCAGAAAGTGATTACCTGGCAACTTTACTTGAATATGTATTGGTATCTCATGAAGTTATGGGCAAACATTACGATTTTTCATGTCATAAAAATTCCAAAATTTAATATTTTCAAATTATTTTTCCTTCTCTGTATTGGGTTTTAATCTGTAAACCAGATTAGCATTTTATAGGTGATATATAATGAGAATTATAAGAGCTTTTTATTGATATTTATAGCAGAGTTTCAATTATAAGACTAGATGATGATAACTGATTACTATATTATACGAATTTATTAACCTTACAAGAAAATGATTATAATCTTGATTTTATTTCAAAGTACTTGTGTGCCTCGTAAAGTTTCGGAAGAAAATAATAGAACATATTGAAAAAAACGTTTTCTCAAAACATTATGTATATATATGTGTGTGTGTGTGTGTATACTAAATATTCACGTATAATCTTTTTCAAACATTTATATATTGAAAGATCAGAAATAACAAAAAATCAAAAAAAAAAAATTCCATAAATAGTATTAATGATATATTAACAACATTTTTAATTTTTGTGCACAGTTATGATAATAATATATTTATACTACATTTTTCAAAAGTAGAATTTTTTAGATACATTTAGAAAATAGTCTCCCTTCACACAGTTACTAAAAATACTCTCTTCAAATATTTATATTTATTAATTATTCCGTTGTTGACATTCAATTCAAATTTTGATTAAATATTCACTCGCCAATGCATTTAACATAGCAATTCATTGGGCTACGCACTTTTATAACGAACATGCCAATTAACTTTCTTTAAGGCCCTACTTCAGTCACGCGAAAATACCCGTTAGCTAATGCTATTCCTACGGAAGAAATTTATAAAGATATCTCGGTCGCATTTCACTATTTTTAGATGGTTTTTTTTTTTTTTTTTTTTTTCTCAGTGGCTAGCTGAGGTCGATCTGTATGCAGGACATTTTCTACTTTTTCAATTTCGTTTACAAGTATTTTTAATCAGGACACTTTCATTTTCAGAACCGGTTCCTAAAATGAAAGCATCCTCTTGAGAAAAATCCCCAATGAAAATCGATAAAGTAAAAAACGGCCTTTTTACAGATTGACCTCCGCTAGCCACTGCAAAAAAAAAAAAAAAAAAAAAAAAAAAAAAAAAAAAAAAAAACATCTAAAAATATTGAATTACGACCGAGATATCTTTATAAATTTCTTCCATAGGAATAGCATTAGCGAACGGGTCTTTTCGCGTGACTGAAGTAGGCCGTTAATTAAATCGTAAAATTATTTTTACAAAAGCAACACAAATCATTGATTATATATATTATAAAAAAAATAGTTACTTATTCACCTTACGATTTATAGGTTTTGTTGCTTAGTTATAAATACAATCTAATGTCTCGCATAAAAATCAAAGAAATACTGTTATGTTTTTTAATTTTTTCAGTTCACATTAAATTAAAATTTTCTTTTGAATATTTTATATGAAATGCGTTTATCTATCAATTCAATACACAGAGTTCTTATATAAACTATATGTTATACACTCAATAACAATATTATTTACATAAAGCAGATCTTAAATTACGCTGACACAACTCACCCAAAATGAGTATTGATCGAATCAAAACAGTAAAAAATATAACTACAATCAGAATTTTGATATTTATTTGCAAATTACCATATAATATGACCCATAGCGCTCAATTTTGATACAAGAAAATCCATCAAAATTTACAGGTGCGCTTTATAGTTATATCTATTTCTTTATGTTTGAAGTATTGTAACATCAATAAAATGCATAAGTTATGAGGAACCATTTTTCCCCACAGACCATAAGGTAACGGAATTCTTTTGTGTATCCCTGTAAATTAACTATAAACGTTACACACTTTATTTTCAATTCTGTAACATTCTATAGCAAACCCTAATAACACATAAAGATTGCATAGCAATCCGAATATATATACGAGAATTAGAGCACGGATAGTCGGACAGATGATGACAGACAGGGTAATCGAATCCATGGACACTTTTTGACTATGCAAACCTTTATATAAATGCAAAATGAAGTAACGTAGGAGGATTTTAACCGGCTATAAATATGAAACATTTAAACTAAAGGGATTCCGGGGCTCAAAATTCTTCTTCTTCTTCTTCTTCTTCTTCTTATTTTTTTTATAGAGATTTTGTTATGAAATTTTTTTCTGAAATATCTTTTAATATAATAAGAATATTGCATGTAAAAAATAATCTGAAAAATTTTAAATATTTAAAAAAAAAATTAAATTGTAATATTTTAAACATATTTAATTTTTTATATAACTCTGGAAACACTAACTCGATTTGCAAAATTTTTACACTTTTGTGTACAAAAAATGTGTCATTTTAATTTGTTTTCAGGATTTCTTAAAATATTGATTAGGAAATTTATAAAAAAAAATCTTAATTAAAAAAAATGAAATTTTTTTTATGAGTGAGTTTTGCATTAATTGGCATATTTTCACAATTATCTCTGAAAATTAAAAATACTGAAGATAATTTGTTGGAAATATAGCATAAAATCTCTGTTAAAAATTTCATACATATATCTTGCAAGGAATTTTAGATATATTACTTTAAAGTTGACAAATCGTGAAAAAATTCATTTTGAAATAAATGAAGCTAAAGTTCTTGTCAGCGAGCAGCTGATGCATCGCTTCTCAAGGCAAAATGTGTTATATCTGAGGATCTAATGAAGATAAAAGCATAGGGTTTGCGGTATTTAACGCTAAACACTCAGTATTTTTTTAAGTCAATAAAAAAATTGTATTTTTTTTGAGAATTTTTGGCCCCAGACCCCATGGGCGTACCCAAGGGGGGGGGGGGCTGATGGGGCTACAGCCCCCCCCGAAATTTTCGAAAATGAAATGAAAAAATTGCTGATTTTTCCCCTTCTTTTTTGGAAAAATTTTTAATTTTTTTCTGTGTTACAGCGGACTAGCCATTCTCATTAGTTTCATATTAGTCCACATTGACACCAAAGAAGAGAAAGGGGACTGATGGGGTTACAGCCCCCCCCTCCCCTCCTCCTGAAATATTCGAAAATTAAGTGAAAAAAGTGTTTTTCCTTACTTTTTTTAGAGAAATCTGTAAATTTTTCTTTTGTCATACAGCGAAATAGCCATCCTCGTTAACGTCATATTAGTCCACATTGGCATGACAACATACTATAAGATGGGGAAGGGGACTGATGGAATGACAGCCCCTTCATCTCGCAAATAGTCGAAAATGAAATGAAAAAATCGTGCTGATTTTTTTTCTTACTCTTGTTTGAGATAAATTTGCGTTTTTTCTCCTATCATTTAACAGATTTGCCACTCCCTTCTCTTTAGTTCCATATTAGTACACAGTGACACTACATTATACTAAAAAAAATGGAAGGGGGCTAATAGGGTTGCAGCCCCCTCCCAAAATAGTCGAAAATGAAATGAAGAAAATGCTTATTTTTTTTTTTTCGTTGAGATAAATTTATATTTTCCCTCCTATCATTCAACAGACTATCTGCTCTCTTCTTTTTAGTTCCATATTAGTGCACAGTGACACCACATTATACACAAACAGATGAAAGGGACTAATGGGGTTACAGCCCCCTCCTCCAAAATAGTCGAAAATGAAATGAAAAAAATAGTGCTGATTTTTTTTCTTTCTTGTATGAGATAAATTAGCATTTTTCCCCCTATTATTCAACAGGATAGCCCCTCCCTTCTCTTTAGCTCTATATAAGTACACAGTGACACTACATTATGCACAAAAAAATGAAAGAGGGCAAATGAGATGGCAGCCCCCTCCCAAAATAGTCGAAAATGAAATGAAAAAAGTGCTTGTTTTTTTTTCTTTTTGCTTGAGATAAATTTGTATTTTTCGCCTACCATTCAACAGACTAGCAGCTCTCTTCTCTTTAGTTCCACATTAGTGGACCTCATTAGTGACACCTCCTTATACCCTAACAGGTGAAAGGGGCTGATGGGGTTACACCCCCCCTCCTCCAAAATAGTCGAAAATGAAATGAAAAAAATAGTGTTTTCTTTCGTTATGTTTAAGATAAATTTGTATTTTATACCCTACCCTTCAACAGACTAGCCGCTCTCTTCTCTTTAGTTCCATATTAGTGCACAGTGACACCACATTATACCCAAAGAAGTGGAATGGGGTAATGAGGTTGCAGCCCCCTCTCAAAATAGTTGAAAAAAATGCTGATTTTTTTCATTTTGTTTGAGATAAATTTGTAACTTTGTTATCTGCAATATAAAGAACTACCCATTCTGGTTAGTCCCATATCAGCGAACAGCTACACTACAGTTTACCCAACGAGGGGAAGGGGGCTGATGGGGTTACAGGTCCCCCTTTCGAAATAGTCGAAAATGAAATAAAAAAGGTGCTGATTTTTTTTCTTTCTTTTTGAGATAAATTTGTAATTTAGTGTTCTGTTTTACCGCGGATTAATCACTCTCGTTAGTCCCATGTTAGTCTACATAGACACCGCAGCATACCTAAAGAAGGTGAAAGATACTTTATTTTCAGTGATGGGGAGAACAATTTTACAGATTTTAAGTTACAATTTCTTTCTTTTAAATGAAAGTACATAAAATAAAACCCATTAACACTTTTAAACTTATTTCGGAGTAGGGAGGCCTCAAGATCGGACCCGTAGCCCGTAGCCGTAGGTGATTCTAAGTTTAAAAAGAATTCTGACATTCACAGCAAATTTTCTGAAAGGTTACAGCAGAGGGGCTAACGGGGGATCCCTTCCTGGGGCCCTAATTATTTTTGTTGCAGTTTGGGTTAACTCTGTTTCTTGGTTTTCATTAACTTGGGTTTTCATTTCTGGCCAATTTCAATTCCTGCAAGTTGGGTTCGGGTTAACCAGACTTTTGAAACGTTAGTTCAGTACATTATTTCCGCTTAAAAACTATACCTGTATTAATAAACATAGTTGTTTGTATATGTGCCGTTATCTAAAGAGACCACCGTGTTTTTTCCACAACCCTTTAATGATATTCAGGTTTTTATGAAGACCCTTTGACGAAATTCGCATCTTACCGTGATCGTTTGACGAAATTAGCTTCATTTTTCTGCGGCTCTTTGTCGAAATTTGCGTTTTTTCCGCGGATTTTGGCAAAATTCGCGTTTTTTCTCGATCCTCTGCCGAAATTCCCTCTTTTCCCGCGTCTTTTTGGCGAAATGCGCGTTTTTCCGCGGCCCTTTAACGAAATTCCCGTTTTTTGTGATGCTTTGACGAAATTCACGTTTTTTTCCCCGTGGGTCTTGGACGAAATGCGCGTTTTTTCCGCGGCCCTTTGACGAAATTCGCGGTTCTTTGCGATTCTATCACGAAATCTGCGTTTTTTCGAGGCCCTTTGACGAAATACGTGTCTTTTTCGTGACACTTTGTCGAAGTCTGGGCTTTTCCCGCTGCTTTTTGACGAAATTCGCGTTTTTTCATCGACCCTTTGACGAAATTTCGAGTTTTTTCCGCGATTGTTTGTCGAAATTTGCGTTTTTTCCGCTGCTTTTTGACGAAATACGCGTTTTTTTCGCTTCCTTTTGACGAAATTTGCATTTTTTTCCGCGGCACTTTGACAAGATTTGCGTTTTTCCGCGATCCTTTGTCGAAATTTGCGTTTTTCCACGATCCTTTGTCGAAATTTCCGTTTTTTCCGCGATCCCTTGTCGAAATTTGCTTTATTCCCGCGATCATTTGTCGAAGTTTTCGTTTTTCCGCGTCTTTTTGACGAAATTCGCATTTTTTTGCGATCCTATGTCGAAATTTGCTTTTCCTTCGCGGCCCTTTGGCGGAATACGTGCCTTTTTTCGCGATCGTATCTTGAAATTTGCGTTTTTTCCCGTGGCCCTTGGACGAAATTTTGCGTTTTTTCCGCAATGCTTTGTCGAAATTTGCGTTTTTTCCAGGACCCCTTTTCGAAATTTGCTTTTTTCCCGCGATTCTTTGTCAAAATTTGCGTTTTTTGCGACTTTTTGACGAAATTCGTGTTTTTTTGCGATCTTATGTCGAAAGTCCAGCTTTTTTCGAGTTTGTTTAGCAAAATTCGTGTTTTTCCGTTGCCCTTTGACGGATTTCTTTTTTTGCGATGCTTTGTCGAAATTCGCTTTTTTTTCGCGACCGTTTGGCGAGATGTCTTTTTTTCGCGATTCCATTCGCGTTTCTAACCGCAGACTTTGGACGAAATTCGAGTTTTTCCACGGCTCTTTGACGAAATTCGCATTTTGGTCGCGATATTTTGTCGAAATTTGCATTTTCCCGCTGCTTTTTTGACGAAATTCACGGTTTTTTCGCTGTCTTTTGCCGAAATTCGTGTTTTATCTGCGGCCATTTGACGAATTTCACGTTTCTTTCCGCGATCCCTTGTCGTTTTTAAGCGATCCTTTGTCGAAATTTGCGTTTTTCAGCGGCTTTTTGACGAAATTCGCGTTTTTTTCGCGATTCTTTGTCTAAATTTGCTCTTTTTCTGCGTCTGTTTCATGAAATTTGCGTTTTTTCCGTGTCCTTTGACGATTTTTTTTCTGCGGTCTTTTGACGAAATTCACGGTATTTTTGCGGTCATTCGACGAAATTCACATTTTTTCTGCAGTCCATTGACGGAGCACGTGTTTTTTTTGCGCGACCATTTGTCGAAGTTAGTTTTCTTTCTGCTGCCCTTTGACGAAATTTGTGTTTTTTTCAGCGGTCAATAGAATAAATTCACGTTTTTTCCTCGTTTGACTTTTTTTCGCGATCCTATGACAAAATTTGCGTTTTTTCACCTCCCTTTGACAGAATTCCGGTTTTTTCCGCGATCCTTTAAGGAAATTTGAGATTTTTTTTTTTTTCGAACGATTGATGAAATTGATGTTTTTCGCCGACCATTTGTCAAAAATCGTCATACATTTTTTAAGTCAAAATTTTGGGACTGATGACCGATTTTTTTTTTTAATAGAACCTCATACCTAAAATTTACGGAAAATTCGGAACAGAATCATCCCTATCCCCCCTCCCCTCTCCCCCCCCCCCCCTCTGGCTACGACAGCCTTATTGTCAAAAATGATTTCACTTTACAACACAATTCAACGTGTTTCGTAAGATATAGAACATTATGGAAATTTAACTCAGCCCCCCCCCCCGAAATAAAATCCTGGGTACGCCACTGCCAGACCCCCTAATGCAAAATTGGGCATTAGAACGGAGATTTCTGCATTAATGAATGTTGTAAGTGTTGTATTTTTGCATTTTCTATTTTTTTTTTCTTTTTCTTCGAGCTAGTTTCTAATAATCTTCATTATCATTTATTGTATTTTCCTGCCCCTATGCTGTATTTTTTTGGAAAATAAAGCGTGCGCCTTACACACAGGAATATAAGGTATATCATAAATGAAATACAATTTATTTAACATCCATCAGAAATTGAGATTTGTTTTATAAAGTACATTCTTTAGACATATTATTAGAGATTTAATAATCATGATACAATTAAATTCTAATCTGTGCAAATCAGAGGAATGGCAGTCCTAATACAATCATTATTATTATTTACATAAAAAACGATGAATTTAAATAATAACATTTGATATGTTGTCTGAAAAATCAGACATCATGTAATTCCCATGTAATTAAAATAGCATTTAACATTAGTTTTAGTAAATCATCAAATGATTCTGCGATAACTAACCTAAATTAGATGTAGATCAATTCAAAACAGCTAAATTCATATTTTTGATTATTTATTTGGGAATTATAGTAACAATAATATTATAACACCGGTGGACTCGTGCCAGTTTTCCTCATTGCAATCTTTGAGATTAAAAACAAATCCAATTTATGTAATTACGCAGTTTAAAAGCACATAAAACTCTTTAAAGAAGAAAAGAAAAACATTAGACATTTCCAACTTATTTAAAGCTCCTCATCAGTAAAGTAAGTAAACGTGAATTCTCGAGCGATGACGTAGATTCAACCTGCAGTTGAGAGCATGTGTCACAAACAATTAAAAACGAAGGTAGATATTTGAGTCGGATTAAAGTGGCATATTCAGCTGGAACTGAACTAGCCTCATTGACTGGAAATTTCGTCAATGTAGTAAAGCACGCATCCAGGACCAATTAATCTTACTCATAATTACATGTGGTTATTTATGGTAATCTGATCCATTAATCCAATACACAACTCCGTTATAATTGTTTGTGACACGTGTTCTCAGCTGCAAGTTGAATTTATGTTTTATCTCGTGAATTCAAGTTTATTTACATTACGGATGAGGATCTTTAAACAAGTTCGAAACGTTTAATTTTTTTTCCTTTTTTAAAGATTTTAATGTCTTATTAAACTGCTTAATTAAGTTTTGTGTTTTTTTTGTATTTGTTTTTAATTAATTATGAACAGGCGTATTATCTTTTTTCATTTTAGATCTTTGAGATTATTTGCTGATAAATATTTCATTAATTTTTAATGAACTGTAATTTTTAATCAAACAATGTGTTTTAGCAAAATGTGAGTATACTATGTTGGAAACCTGTTCAAAAACTGTCCGTGTGATACCTTTTTCATCGTTCTGCGTACAAAACTTTTCTATGCACATGTATGTGCATAGAAATAAAGGCGTTTACATCATAAATAATATACATGATTTTTAATAAAATATTATATCTCTATTCTAAAAAAAGTAACTAACGCTGTCACCGCAGCCACCGGTTTTGAATTTTTTTGTGAACGAAGGTCTTTCTTCGTTAATATTAAGAAAAATATTGCATACAAAAATATGAAAATCGGTGGTATTATAGAGAAAAGTTGGATAAATACGCTGATGTAGACAGTTTTCAAACCGAATAATTATTTTAAGAGATATTTAATTTTAAAGTGGGTCAAAATCGTTCCATTAAAAAAGTTTTATAGGAGCAAAAACTATACATAGGAATTTATTGATTTTTAGATCATTTTATACATTGGAAGTTCTCGGTGTGCAGACTGCATTTATTGTTTTAATTTGACTCATTTTATTTTAGGTTTTATTTCCATTTTAAATTTAATTTTTCTGCATTTCGAAAGATACTTTTTACAACTTTTAGAAAAGGGTATTATTTTAAATTGTTGCCAATTTTAAAAACAGCACAAAGAATACTATTTCCTTCAAATAAAAAATTTATTGACACGTGACTATTATAAACAGAAAAAAGTCTTACAAATTAGAATTAAAGGATTACGTATTAAAAGCAGGAAAATGTTGATCATTGCCCCATAAAAATTATATTTACACGGAAATTTTAACAGAGAAAGAAAATTGCAAAATAATAAATTCATTAATATGCGTTAAAAGATGTAAATGGAGGAAATTACGTCATATTTAAAATTGCAAAACAGTTCAAATTTAAAAATATACTTGCGCGAGACATTTATTTCATATTTTTAGATAATCTTTTGAAACTAATCTTATATATATAGTACGCTATCGCATGTGGCACAGAAATCGCGATTATTTGTTAATTGTTTTATGGCAACGCCCAAATGAAACGCATCTCATTGGTTATTGAACGGCATTTCATTACCATAGGAGCGACCATGTTCCGTCGCCGATTTGGCGATATATCGCCAAATTTGGCGACCAAAATTATTTGCCAAAAGTGACGCCAACTTGACGATATCTCTAATATTTCGCCAAATTCCCATAGACTTCCATTGTAAACCAATAGGGTTTACTTGCTTACAGAAAATCAACAAATTGAGATATTTTGAACCAGTGCAGATGTTATTAATCAAAGACGAAAACAGCCCGTTAACAGGGAGATCGCCACTGTTTACTATTATTATTATTATTATTATTATTATTATTATTATTATTATTATTATTCAGCCTTCCGATTTTTTTTTTTTTCAAGCCGATCAAATTAGCGTGCTTTTAGAGTTTTCGGTGTCTGAACGGGGTGTTGGCGAGTGTAGCTTGTAGGGTGAAGGGCCCCCAAGTATAATATATTATTATTTAACAATATTAGAAACAATTGTTATTTTTATTATTAACAATTATTACTATTATTGTTATTAACAATTATATAATAATATATTATCAATAATATTTTATTATATAAATATACCACGTTAGCAAGAAATAAGTTTCCCACTTCAGAGGGCTCTAGGATGCGTTCTATTGGTCCAAAAGTGATAAAATTTGAACGACAAATAATTCAAATGATGCGCTTGACTCTTATTAAATAAAAAATAGTACAAAAATCAGCCGATAGGTGCCGCTGTAATGCACATAAAAACATTTAATATACTTTAAAAATGTTAAACAATATAAAAAAGTAATATTAAAGCTGCTCAATATGTCTCTCTTCGCATGTAACATTTTAAACATTATTTAACATTTTAAAAGTATATTAAATGTTTTTATGCGTATTATAGCGCCACCTATCAGCTGATTTTTGTACTATTGTTTATTTAATAAATGTCAAGGGCATCATTTGAATTATTTGTAGTTCAAATTTTATCTCATTTGGACCAATAGAGCTCATTCTAGAGTCCTCTGAAGTGGGAAACATATTTCTTGCTAACCCTGTAATATAATTTCTTCGCACAAATGCTAACGATATACTATTGAATATTACCTTTTATAAAATATCTGTAAACATCTAATTAGAGATTTAATCACCATAAGCAAAATGTCTATATTTTCTTTTAAAGATGGACGTTTTTAGATGAATAACTTTGCCCATTATCAATATAAGGATGTTTAATAGGACGCTTCATTCAAACATTTTCGAAATAACACACAATTACAGCTGATTAAACATAAACCACTATTTTTTATTTAATAAATGTCAAACGCATCATTTGAATTATTTGTAGTTCAAATTTTATCTCATTTGCACCAATAGAGCTCATTCTAGAGCCCTCTGAAGTGGGAAACATTTTTTGCTAACCCTGTAATATAATTTCTTCGCACAAATGCTAAAGATATACTATTGAATATTACCTTTTATAAAATATCTGTAAACATCTAATTAGAGATTTAATCACCATAAACAAAATGTCTCTATATTTACTTTTAAAGATGGACGTTTTTAGATGAATAACTTTGCCCATTATCAATATAAGGATGTTTAATAGGACGCTTCATTCAAACATTTTCGAAATAACATACAATTACAGCTGATTAAACATAAACCACTATTTTTTATTTAATAAATGTCAAACGCATCATTTGAATTATTTGTAGTTCAAATTTTATCTCATTTGCACCAATAGAGCTCATTCTAGAGCCCTCTGAAGTGGGAAACATTTTTTGCTAACCCTGTAATATAATTTCTTCGCACAAATGCTAAAGATATACTATTGAATATTACCTTTTATAAAATATCTGTAAACATCTAATTAGAGATTTAATCACCATAAACAAAATGTCTCTATATTTTCTTTTAAAGGTGGACGTTTTTAGATGAATAACTTTGCCCATTATCAATATAAGGATGTTTAATAGGACGCTTCATTCAAACATTTTCGAAATAACATACAATTACAGCTGATTAAACATAAACCACTATTTTTTATTTAATAAATGTCAAACGCATCATTTGAATTATTTGTAGTTCAAATTTTATCTCATTTGCACCAATAGAGCTCATTCTAGAGCCCTCTGAAGTGGGAAACATTTTTTGCTAACCCTGTAATATAATTTCTTCGCACAAATGCTAAAGATATACTATTGAATATTACCTTTTATAAAATATCTGTAAACATCTAATTAGAGATTTAATCACCATAAACAAAATGTCTCTATATTTTCTTTTAAAGATGGACGTTTTTAGATGAATAACTTTGCCCATTATCAATATAAGGATGTTTAATAGGACGCTTCATTCAAACATTTTCGAAATAACATACAATTACAGCTGATTAAACATAAACCACTATTTTTCATTTAATAAATGTCAAACGCATCATTTGAATTATTTGTAGTTCAAATTTTATCTCATTTGCACCAATAGATCTCATTCTAGAGCCCTCTGAAGTGGGAAACATTTTTTGATAACCCTGTAATATAATTTCTTCGCACAAATGCTAAAGATATACTATTGAATATTACCTTTTATAAAATTTCTGTAAACATCTAATCAGAGATTTAATCACCATAATCAAAATGCCTATATTTTCTTTTAAAGATGGACGTTTTTAGATAAATAACTTGTCCCATTATCAATATAAGGATGTTTAATAGGACGCTTCATTCAAACATTTTCGAAATAACATAACAGCTGATTAAACATAAACCACTATTTTTTATTTAATAAATGCCAAGCGCATCATTTGAATTATTTGTAGTTAAAATTTTTATCTCTTTTGGACCAATTGAACTCATTCTAGAGCCTTCTGAAGTGGAAAACTTATTTTTTGCTAACCCTGTAATATAATTTCTTCGCTCAAATGCTAATGATATACTATTGAATATTACCTTTTATAAAATATCTGTAAACATCTAATTAGAGATTTAATCACCATAAACGAAATGTCTCTATATTTTCTTTTAAAGATGGACGTTTTTAGATGAAAAACTTTGCCCAAATTCAATAAAAAGATGCTCCATTCAAACATTTTCGAAATAACATATAGTTAAGGCTGATTAAACATAAACCACTAAGAAAGTTCTTTTAACTAAATCTCGACATGTGTACTGTTTAATTACTTATAACTTTGATTAAACATTAGTTAACATATGTATGCAATATAATATTATTTTATCTTTCTGATAAGTGTTAGAACCCTTTTCATAACAGCATTATTTATGAAGAAAATGGTAAATTTAGTTAATAATAATTAAGTCTTAATTTTACTAGTTAAAATAAATCGTCAACTTAAGCAGATATAAAAAACTGGAACTTGTTATTGATAAAATAAAAATCAAGAAAATAACATAGACACATATTTCTGAATTATTTAATTTCTTTGCGCATATATCAAAGGTTTCTTTACCAAACATTAATATTTCAGTTATAGTATGCGCCTATTTTGATATAATAATGACAATCTTTACAACAGAATGATTATCTACTTTGAAAAATGATATTTAAAAACATTTAATTCTATTAATATGTATTCAGTTACAAAAATAATCCTTTTCGATATTTATTTGTGGATCGTACCATAAAAGTTATCTAATTCTTCGTCTAGATAATAAAGTTTTACTAATAAAATTATAATTTATCAGAAATCTTCTTTACACATCTAACTAGATATTGAATAATATAGACAAAACGTCCATGCATTTTCCTGTTAATATGAAGGTTATAAGATGCATAAAGAATTATCAAAACTTAATTAGAAAACTTAATCCTAATATTTTGGAAAGAAACAATAATTAGTGCTGATTAAACAAAAAGCAAAACGAGATCTCTCATAAATGAAACTCCATATCTTTCCTTTTTAATTATATTGTTCTTTAATTCAACATAAAAATATTAATTAGAATTGTTATGTGATATATTAGTAAAAAATAGAAATATGAGAAAAATTATTGTTTAAATAAAAACTCTTATTTTTACTTTCTTCTATCTTCAATAAAAGAAATGTCTATTGTAATCGAAATTTTTTTCGGCTGCCGGTTTTCGACGGATTTACTCGTTTAAGAGGTCATAGATCCCAAAAACATGGTTAAAAAAATGTCTGTTAGTCAATATGTGTGTCCGTGTATCATCATTGTACCATCGAAAAGTGTATGAAGTTATGCACATAATTGAACCAATTTTTTTGCGTATGTTTTTGGCTATGGCCCGCAGCTCCTTCTGCAATTGGGAAAAATTCCACCTCAATTTTTATGCCATTTTCATTACTATACCATCAAAAATTGCATGAAGTTATGCATAGAACTGAACCAAATTTCATATTTATGTTTGTAGTTACGACTATGTCAAGCAAAAATCTCCTTGAAGTTCCAACTATTCCGCCAGAAGGGGGCGCTGTAACAGCAATTTTTGTATAATTTTTTCAATTTTTCGAATTTTTATTTTACATCGGCAGCTTGTGCAGCGACGGGAACTTCGCATCCTGCTAAACCGGTTATTCGCAAATAGCTGATGCACAACAGAAAAACAAAAAACTACCGATTTTAATAAATATCATCTTCGAGAGTAACTCGTTTTTACTCCTATTAATTGACTGAAGAAGAAATTTAAGATGAAATTCAAAGTTGGTATAGTATTGAACTAGCCATATTGAAGAATTAACATTTGTAACTGCTTTTTGAAATATTAAGATGTATGAGATAGAAGAAAGTATTAGGATTGGCAGATCCAACTAGTACTAGTATACATTCAGTTCTAAAATCATGTTTTTCTATCTTTATTTGTGAATTATATCATAAAAAGAATATAATTTTTTCGTATAGTACAGTCGTGGAAAAAAAAGTAAACACCCCTACTAACTCCTCAACAAATTATCGTAGAAGAAAGTTACTGGTACTGAACGATTGGAAATAAAGTCTACTTTTAAATGATGTATATAAAATTTGCTTAGAGTGCCATATACATATTAAAACGAGCCATAACTTTGTTTTTTTCAATAGCAGTACATGATTCTGACAGCATAAATGAACTAACTCTACATCCTTCAATTAGTCTAAAAACAAATTTCCATGCAATTCGAACCGTAAGTTTCTGAGAAATTAATTATGTTAAAACGAGCGTATTTTAACGGCTGTATTCAAATTAAAGTTCAGTACTCGATTGTTAACCGAGAGGGCTCCCTTCTTGATCAAGGCACCTTAAGCAGTCAATTTTAAGCCTGTTCGATTACAGATTAGCATAAGAAATTTCAAAATTTTTAGTCACTTCTATCATAGACGGCCCCTTAAACCATCATTTTGCCGTTTTTTAAGCATAATTTGAAAACTACGTAGAAGAAAATGTGAAATTTTGGATTTCCACAAAGCAGACTTAATAAATCTGAATCCATCAAAAAAATTGTAGATTGCAATTCATATTTTTTTAAATATTAATTTCATAATTCATAATTCATATAGGAAAATTATAAAAATTACAAATTCAACGTATTTATACTTGGGCTACGCAAAAAATTGGGACATTAGGATCATAACTTCAGAAGTTATAAATAAAAATATGAAAATATAATTTAGCATTAGAAGCACTAAATTTTGAATGTTTATAATTCAAAAACTTATCATTTAAATGACTTGAAATTTTGTTTCTAGGCATAGTTTGAACCAAAGTTTTGAAATATCTCGTTAAAATTGGGTATTGCCGTTGAAAAAACTGAAGTCTGGATTCGTTTTAATATGCAGATAGCCCTTAAGCAAATTTTATATACGTCATTTAAAAGTAGACTTTTTTCCAATCGTTCGGTACCAGTAAATTTTGTCTACGATAATTTGTTGAGGAGTTAGTGGAGGCGTTTACTTTTTTTCCCCTCGACTGTACATAGTTAATATTAAAATCTCAATGTTATAAGAAATCTTCTATAAACATCTAATAAGAGGTTAAATAATCATGAGAAAATTTCTATGCATTTTCTTGTGATGATGAGAGTTGTCAGATGCTTAAAGAATTTTGTCTAGACACCATAAATAAAGAATGTTTCACAGAAAACTTCCTAATATTCTAGAAAGGAAAAATAATTAAAACTGATTAAACGGAAATAATTAAGCGAAGTCTTTTAACAGAAACTTGATAACTTTCCACATTAATTACATGGTAGTCTGATAAAAATGTAATATTAACGTGCTTATGTAGTAAATTAAAAAAATATATATGTTATGAGAATTATTTAACATGTGATAACCTTTAATACATAATAGTTATTTATTTAACCCAAATATAATTTAATGTTGTTAAGATAAATAATAAAATTATGCTGCATAACGACGCTTAAATTTGCTACTGCTCAAATCAAACGCAGACAAAAAATTGCCCAACTCATACTTTATGATATATATTTGTCAGTTATCTCATAAATATAATATAATTTCCTCGCACAGATGCTACAATTTTATTATTCAAACGTTACTATTTAGTTTCAATCGATGCTGGATTTAATTAAGTTTCGTGTTTGCCCCATGTCGGTGGCTCACAGAAGAATATTCCATCCGTTTGTAGCCGTGCCAACCTGTAATAGTGAGAAGTTCCATGCTGGGTATAGTTCTATGTGGTTTAGTCGGTAGAATGTCAGTGCGCTATAACCGGGTTCGAGTCCTGGCAAGGGATCTTTTTCATTAGATTGGCCTTTGCTCCTTTTAAGCATTTAATTTGAAATTTGATTTTCATTTGAAATATTGTATTCAAGGCGAATGTTTCTCTCTGAAAAAAAAAATATCCCAGTATTAATATAGTCTTAATATTTAATTCAATCTCCTCTGATTAATAAATCTCCTATTCAATCTTGGATATTCAATAAAAAATTGAATAAACATGATAGAATATCTATTCTTTTTCCTTTAATGCGAAGTTTATATGTATATGTTTGCTAAAATTCAGTAAAAGAATATTTAATTGAAAGATCAGTACACATATTCATCACTGGAGAAATACACCTGATTAAAGAGATTTGCTTGTGAGAACTTCTTGAAAAAATATTTTGCCATCGCACTATTATTTGAGATTGCGCAGGAGTGTGTCTAGTTAACTTTATAGTTAATATTTAAACCTCAATGTTATAAGAAATCTTTTTTATACATCTAATTAGAGATTAAATAATAATAAGAACATTTCTGTGCATTTTTCTGCAGTGATAAAATTTTTCGGGTGCCTAAAGAATTTTGTCTAGGGACAATAAATAAAGAATGTTTAACAGAAAGCTCTTCTTGAAAGGAAAAATAATTAAAACTGATTAAATGGAAATCATTAAGTGAAGTCTTTTAACAGAAACTTGATAACTTTCCATTTTAATTACATGGTACTCTGATAAAAATGTAATATTAAAGTGCTTATGTAGTAAATTAAAAAATATATATATATATTATGAGAATTATTTAAAAATGTGAAAATCTTTAATACAGAATAGTTTTTTTAAAATCCAAATATAATTTAATGTTGCTAAGATAAATGATCAATTTATGCTGCAAACGAAGCTTAAATTAGTTATTGCTCAAATCAAACGCATACAAAATATTGCTAAAATCATGCTTTATGATATTCATTTGTCAGTTATATTATAAATGTAATCTAATTTCCTGTCAGAGATGCTAAATTTGTTTTACTGAAACCTTAATATATAATTCAATATTCTGTGAATATCCAAATACAGATTGAATAAACATGATATAGTATTTATTCTTTTCCCTTATATATGTAAGGCTTATATGTATAATGTATATTTTTTCGAAAATTCAGCAAAAGGATATTTAATTAAAAGGTCAGTACTAATATACATCACTGGAGAAATACTCAAACCTGATTAAAGAGATATGCTTATGACAATATCTTAAAAAAATATTTTGTCATGTCATTATTATTTATGATTGTGCAAGACTCTAATATCGAGCCAACTTTATGCTAGTTGAATTGGCACCACATCTGAATAATGTTGACATAAAGAGATTAAAATATATTAATCTATTCAATAATGATAATGTGCATATTAATCAAGGTACAGCTAATAATATTAATATTATCTTTTTATAAGATATCACTGATGATATATATATTTATGTATTTATTCTGTTTTATTTGTACTGCGAATTAACCATTAAGCGTGCGCGCTAAGCAAATTCTTTGTTACTATATTATAAATACTAGATATTGTATAACACTAATAAAATATATAAGTTAAATAAGCAATTAACATATAAAAATTAAATTTTAATAAAATTTACTTGCAGAACAAAATTCTAGAAAAATACGTTTAAAAAAGGTAAGTATCAATTAGTAATTATTAAACAATAAGATTATTTCACAAAAATATCAAGCATGATTTAATGAAAGACGACGACTATACATATTTTAAAAATTTAGATTATTTTAAAATTTCCTTAAAAAATATGTATTATTTTCAGAAAAAAGATCTAATTTTATCCTTTATATTTTTCGAAGTTTTTTTTTTATGCCAGAAAAAAAGCCTTACAATGTAATACTTTTTCTTTTTGACCTCGTGGATTATCCAATTTTACTCCATTTTGTTTTATCCGTACAAATATGTGTATAGATATATATATTATCTAACATAAATTTTGCTGAATGGTCTAGAAACGGAAATTATTACTGAAACTCATTCAACTTAAACTCGACATATTTTTTTCTAATTGCATGATTCGTATTCTGATTAAACATGAAGGTGAATGATTAATGTGTTTATTGCGGTGGAATAGTACTACTCTTTGGACGTCAGCAAAACAGGTTTCACAATCTTTACAACAGTATTATTACTCGCGTAAAAATTTGATAAATTTAAATAATACTTACTGTTGCTGAAATAGCTTATTTTTGCTTAATTTTTGGTAGCTTTCATTACAAAAAGGATGAAGCTACATATTGCAGCCATGAAGCTAACTATTGCAGGGAATATCTTAACCCTGCATTCAAATATCATGTACATACGTATACATATGTATGATTTTTGTCATGCGATAACTGTCGTATTGCTGAACCCATTTTGCACTAAAATATACATTCAGTACAATATGCCGTACAAAAAATATTTATAAAACTAATTATAGTACGAACGCACCTCATTTGCCACGTGTGATGTGCAATTTCCAACTTGTTTCTTTTGCTTTCTTCAATTTAACTGCATTGTTAATATTATATATAGTTTCCATAAAAAAGAATATGGTGGAAGTGTTTATATACGAATAACCATACCATACGTTATAGCATATATAGGGATGTAATATAAGGCAAGATGCCCTATTTTCATGCCCCAGTCACTTTTAGGCTTTTGAAAGCAGTAACTTCCAGTGAAAGTATACCAAATTTAGATTTTACATTGACTAACTATCCGCGCCCATAAAAACATAGGCAAATCTCGTACAAAAAATTTTTAACAATACGAAAATTTGTTTTTCAAAAGTATCAATGTGTGGCAAAAAAGGAAAAAATGGTCTCAATTTCGACCCCTTCAAAAATATCCAAAAAAGCCGAGGCTTAACTTATAACTAAATCAAAATTTATTTCAAAATGAGTATGTAATTTAATTTACCTTAAATTAAGGCCCTGTAAAGAACTAACTCACTTACAGAAAACTAACATTTTCAACCGATAGATGACAGTACCATCTGATAATAAAACTAGTATGTTGTGGCCATCACAAAACTTTCTTCTATATAAATCACGTCAATTAAATCATTTAAATAGTACAAGAAATAACAACGATTTAGCACCAATTCATATCAAAGTATATCTGAATTTGAAGTTGGATGAAAATTCGCACATTAGTTCTTGAGATAGAGCTATAGCGGAAATTCTGAAAAAATGTAGCATAGCAGCGCCACCTGTTGAGCGATTTAACTCAAAAGTAAACAGCATTAAACGATATCAAGGTATACCTAAATCTGAAGTTTCTTGAAAATCCAAGCATTAGTTCTTGAGATAAAGCTATTGCGGAAATCGCAAGAATACAGTATAGCAGCGCCACCTGTTGAGCGATTTACACCAAAAATTAAACAGCACTAATTTATACATCAATTCATGTCAAGGACTAACTAAATCTGAAGTTTGATGAAAATCCGTGCAATAGTTCTTGAGATACAGCTCTTGTGGAAATCGTGAAAAATGCAGCACAGAAGCGCCACCTGTTGAGCGATTTACACTAAAAATTAAACAGCGCTAATTTATACATCAATTCATGTCAAGGACTAACTAAATCTGAAGTTTGATGAAAATCCGTGCAATAGTTCTTGAGATACACCTCTTGTGGAAATTGTGAAAAATTCAGCACAGCAGCGCCACCTGTTGGGCGATTTGCACCAAAAACTAAGCAGGACTAATTTATATCAGGGACTAACTGAATCTGAAGTTTGATGAAAATTCGTGCATTTTTTCTTGAGTTAGAGCTATTGCGATAATCATGAACAATGCAGCATACCAGGGCCACCTGTTCGGCGATTTTAATCAAAAAGTAATCAGCACCAAACTATATCCTGGACTAACTGAATCTGAAGTTTTATGAAAATCCGTACAGTAGTTCTTGAGATACAGCTATTGCAGAAATCGTTACAAATGCCGCATAGCAGCGCCACCTGTTGGGCGATTTTCACCAAAAACTAATCAGTTCTAGTTTATATCAAAGTCTAACTAAATATGAAGTTTTGTGAAATTTCGTCCATTAGTTTTTGAGATAGAGCGCCCACAAAATTTGTGTCACATACAGACAGACAGACGGACAGACAGACAGACGGACAGACAGACAGACAGACAGACAGACTCACAGACAGACATTTTGTAAAAACATGTTTTTTGGAATCTCTGAGTCATAAAACGTGTAAATCCGTCGAAAACTGGAATTCGAAAATTTTCATGAAACCAATACTTTCTTCTTGTAAAGATAGAAGAAAGTAAAAAGATTGTTCTGCCTTTTCGAATTCTGAAGTCAGAAGAGGGAGTGAGCGCTCGGAGTTTTTTGTTTGGGTTGTGAAGGTGACTTGCCGTTAGAGAGATGTATTTAAAAAAGAAAATGTTACCATGATTATAATTTTTTGTTTTGTGTTCGTAAATTTGTGTTTGTGAATGTGAATTAAATCAAGAAATCCACCCGATGGCCTCTTCATTTATAAAGTGTATTTATTATAAAGGTATACCATCGTATCCTCCATTACAGCCCCCCCCCAAAAAAATTCCATTAATCAGTGGAAGATTAACGCAAAGAAACATTAGTGATCCAAACATGATGAACATATAAATTTTGTATTGTTTTTGGCTGATGCAGGGCCGAAACTAGCCTTTTTTGCGCCCGGGGCAAACATGAATTTTGGCGCCCCCCCCCCCCCTTTATTCCTCAAAGTATATCTACAAAGAGAATTTTACTAATTTTCTAATGGACGACTTATTTTAAAATTAAAAATATATAATCATAAAATATGTAATACTGAACTACGAAATCTACAGTGGCGGATCGAAGGGGAAGGTCCCTGTGAACATCAACAAAAAAATTCTAAAGATCATTTTTAAAATGACATATTCAGTAGAGTCCCGATTATCCGAGTTCCGCCTAACCGAGATTCCGCTTTCACCAAGTTATTTTCTTCTGATGGACTGATGACTTTCGTTATTATGAAACAGCCATTATAAATGAAGTGTTAGGTGAAGATGAAAGAGCAGTCGTAAAAAGTTAGAACTCTGATTTTCTGGTCTGAATGGGGGAAAAAAATAAAATTATGGCCATTTTTCCCCCCATTCAGACCAGAAAATCAGAGTTCTAACTTTTTACGACTTCTCTTTCATCTTCACCTAACACTTCATTTATAATGGCTGTTTCATAATAAAGGAAGCCATCAGTCCATCAGTAGAAAATGATCCTTTACAAAGGTATAATACTTCATTTGGCGCCGCTTTGCTCTGTCGCCCGGGGCACATGCCCCCTCTGCCCCCCCCTTAGTTTCTGCCCTGGGCTGATGAGCAGGTTTCGCGTAACTAAGTGCAGCATTGATGAAGCCGCTGAACACATTGTTTTCCTTGTTTATAGTCAGAAAATTGCTTCAAGCAGATAGGGCAATCTGCATCCTTCTCGTCATCATTATCGCTTGTATTACATCATAAAGAATGTCAACAGAAGAGACACTTTCCTCCTCAGAGTCGCTGGGTTGGCAGCGTTCGGATTTTTGACATAGTGGATACTTCCCCTTTCCCTTGAGAGTGGATGAGGTTGCTTAAAAAAATCTTCATATCGAAAAAGGTTGAAATTAAGGGTATCGGGAAAGCCTTATCTCCGCCATGTTAAATTCACCAACTTTATGTACCTTTTTCTCAGAAATGGTGAAAGATAGAGGTCTAGATATTTTAGAGTAGTTAGAATAACATGATTTACTTATTTTAACAGACCATTTTCTTTCTAAGTGAAACTCAAAATTAATTATTAATTATTTATTGAAAGGCATTTTTAAATTAGCATTTTTTGTGAGATTTCACTGCCTAAAATAAATAATTCTCAACAAATCATTAAATCCCTGTATTAAAGTATACAATATATCATTATATAAGTATTAAATAAAAATATGAGTTCTTAATTTTAATAAATATTGAAAAAAAGGAACATAAACATGAAAAATCCAAGTTTTGAGAAAAAGTCAATGAAAGATTTAAATGGCCATTAAGCTGTGAAGTACTCTTAGAAAGAATGATTAATTTCAACACTTATTTTTTTTATACATAAACATGTGTGACACATCGTTGGAAAGATAAATGTTTAAACTATTTAATGATATAAAAAGTAAAAATCGATTTTTTAGTTGAATTTTGCTTTCCCTGTCCCTTTAAATGGCATGGTACTCGTCTTTTTTAAACTACTGGTCAGCAGTTTTAACAACAGTAGCATGCTCGTAGGCTTTATTGAAAAGTTGTGCGATTTGTGGGTTCTCAACTCTTCTACTAGGAAGGTTTGACAGCCAATTTTCTATTCCTTCAGCATAAAACGTTTTAAAGGGAAATATAACATGTATTAAACTTTATTTTCATTTTGAAATCATTGTCATGAAAAGTGTTCCTAATTTCGCCCCCCGGGACGAAAATAAGAACTGCAAGGGGGACGAAATTGGAACCACGTTTCTTCCCAATATGACGGAGATTTAATTCTTGTAAGATAAACCAAGCGTCATAAAATTAACTGTATGCTACTCTTAGCCTCTTACC
The DNA here is from genome assembly GCA_963932465.1 of Maratus speciosus. NCBI lineage: Eukaryota > Metazoa > Arthropoda > Arachnida > Araneae > Salticidae > Maratus > Maratus speciosus. The sequence continues at coordinate 332,414,718 of OZ010786.1, forward strand.
TACGTAGAATACATACAATGCATAGGAAATAAATATTTACAGTACAGTAAATAACGTTCTTCAAATGACCTAATAAGAACTCAAGTCTTCCAAAATTAGGAAATCTGGCGTCTATACTATATGTATGCGTCTTGGCGAACGAAACTTTCACTACTGAAGCCTATTACCTTCCGTTCCTTATGCCTTGCCTGATAAGTGGCGCCATTTTCAGAGAAGCAGAGAAGTAAAGGGGGACGAAATTGAGAAAGATGAAGAAATTAGGGCACTTTACCTTATCATATTTATTCATAAAGTATATTTATATTACATAATATTTATGTTATTTTCATTATGGTAATCAATCAAATCATATAATCAAACACAACAAATGGAAATAAGACGTTAATATCGTTTATTGCTAAAAGTCGTTAATTTGATGGATGACGATGTTTGTAATAAATGTATACTAAATACTCTTTTATTTTAATTTTCTTTTATGTTATTTATAATTTTTGAAAATGTAATGCATTTATTAAACATACATTAAATTACCATTTTGAACAAGAATGTCAAATGATAACGATAAATAAATTTGGCTATTGCCAACCATTTTTAGCGATATATCTACTTGGCCAGGATAATACATAAGTACCTGAAATTCAATAGCTTTCCGTTTTACTTATATGGCATTTAGCTGAAGCATAACAGGAATGATTAATCTCTGTGTATATTATAATAGCGTTAATTTTTATATGTGTAAATTTGAAATATGTCAGTCTTAAGGAGAACTTAGTTATTTGTGTAGAAATCGATATATTTAAATAATTGTATTTATTATTTCGTCTGAAAAATCTAAGCGCTAATGCAACCAAAATCTCTTTTAAAGTTAGTTTAAATAAATTTCCAGTCTAGCATAACCATGAATCCTAAACTACATAGAGAACAAAGAACTAAAACTATACATTTTAAGTTTATTTATTACTATTATTATAAATATAATATAATTTAATTGTATCGATACTACTTAAAGACTTAATATTTTATGAAATATTCCCTAATCAATCAATTAAAGATTTTACAACCATGAGAAAATTCCCATCGTATTTTCCTTTAAATATGAAATTTATCAGATATTTCAAGAATTTTGCCAAAATTTAGTAAAACTATGTTTAATAGAAAACTTCACGTCAATATTCTTGAAAGGAGAAATAGTTAAAGCGGATAAAACGGAAATTATTACTGAAACTCTTCTAACTGAAACTCTGTATCTTGCTTTTCTAATTACATTATTGGCATTTCTGATTAAACATTGAAAACAACATTTAGCATGGCATGCATTATAATACTATTACTTTTTTAAGAGTATAAATTATGAAAGCGAAATTTATCAGATATATCAAGAATTTTGCCAAAATTGAGTAAAAATATGCTTAATAGAAAGCTTCACGTCAATATTCTTGAATGGAGAAATAGTTAAGGCGGATAAAACGAAATCATACAGGAATTTTTTTTAATTGAAACTCGATATCTTCCTTTTCTAATTACATTAGTGAATTCTGATTAAACATTGAAAGTCACGTTTAACCCATTTTCGGCCAAAGGTGCGTAAACGCACCATTTCAATAAATATATTTTTTATTAACACTGTGACGAATATTTTTCACTACTTTTATTTTTCTGCTGTTTTTAAGGGTTCTGGGGGGTTCTTTTTTATAAAATATCAGTAATTTCAATTGGAGTAAGCACTTTCTGTTGAGAAATTTTTAAAATACGCTAGTCTTTTAAAATTGAAACGGTTACTCACAAATTCGACTTTTGGAAAATGTATAATTATTCCACATGAGATTAATCATATGTTTTTATAATGGAAATTGTAAGTTCTGTAAATAAATTAATAATAAAATAAATTTCGCAAAAAATTAAAAATTATTATTAATTTGAAATTTAATGGAGCGTTAGCGCAACATTGACCGAATGCATTTTATTTCTCAAATAAAACATTATTTTTCATGCACGAGACTTTTTTTTTGTCTTAATGAATGTAATTTAAGCATATTTCAATGAAAGTAATACCACATTTTATAAAATTTTCTATGCTTGGCATAAAATAGGTTAACTTGCGCATGCATTATAATACTATTACTTTTTAAGAATTTACATTACGAATACGAAATTTATCAGGTACTTCAAGAATTTTGCCAACATTCAGTAAAAGGATGCTTAATCGAAAACTTCCTACCAATATTCTTGAAAGGATAAATAGTTGAAGAGGTTAAATCAGAAATTATTACTCGAACTCATTTAACTGAAACCCGATATCTTCCTTTTCGAATTACATTATTGGCATTGAGATTAAATATTGAGAGCGACGTTTAACATGTGCATGCATTATAATATTTTTCTTTTTAAGAGTATAAATTATGAATATCTTTATCAGATACTTCATGAATTTTGCTACAATTCAGTAAAAAGATGCTTAATTGATAACTTCGTGTCAATATTTTTAAAAGGAGAAATAGTTAAAGCGGATAAAACAAAAGTCATTAATGGATCTATTTTAACTGAAACTCGATATCATGCTTTTCTCATTACATTATTGGCATTCGGATTAAACACTGAAAGTAACATTTAACATTCCCATGTATCTTAATACTAATACTTTCAAAGAGTCTAAATTATGAATACAAAATTTATCAGATATTTCAAGAATTTTGCGAAAATTCGGTAAAAGGATGCTTGAAAGAAAACTTAAAGTCAATATTTTTGAAAGTAGAAATTGTTAAAGTAGATGAAACAGAAATCATTACTGTAACTTTCTTAACTGAAACGATATCTTGCTTTTCTTATTGCATTATTGGTATTCTGATTAATCACTGAAAGTAACGTTTAATAAACGCATGCATTATAGTACTACTAATTTTTAAGAGTATACATCATGAATACGAAATTTATCAGGTACTTCAAGAATTTTGCCAAAATTCAGTAAAAGGATGCTTAATAGAAAACTTCGTACCAATATACTTAAAAGGAGAAATAGTTAAAGCGGATAAAACAGAAATCATTACTGGAAATCGATATTTCGCTTTTCTAATTACATTATTGGCATTCTGATTAAACACTGAATGTAACGTTTAGCATGCGGATGCTTTAAAATACTATTACTTTTTAACCGTATAAATTTTAGACTTGGTAATCTTTGCGACAGCATTATTATTTATGTATTAACGTGATAAATTTTAATAATACTACTTAATTTTAACTAGAATATATTCAATTGTAAAATCAGGTTTTTCGAATATTATTTGTGACTTATATCAGGAAGACAAACTAATTTCCACGTACATATATTAAATTTTGCGATTAAAACCATAATATTGCATGTAATATTCTATAGTCGTGAATTTGCTCATTGACTAATCATATGACAAAATTTTTCTGCAGTTTCTAGTAAAAGATGAAGATTAGCAAATATATAAAACAATTTACCTACACTCAATAAATTCTTGAAAGTGCTTCATTGTAACATTTTAAATAAATGTAATGAATAGTAGTTAAATTTACAAGGTTATATTTCATTTTAAATTATACTTGTCGAACTTTATTTGTGAATTATACTATAGTCTTAAACTAATACGTTCGGTTCTCGCGAACTATTAAGCCTGTTCTTAAATCTAAAAGCGCAACTTTATGACATAAGTTTAAATTTATTTTTGGTCGGAAATGCATGAAACTCGCAGTTGTTGTTGTTCAGGTTCGAACTGTTCCCCCCCCCCCTTTTTTTTTCTTTTTCCACCAAACGCAATCGATCTTTCAGAAATTATTGTCAAAGTTGACGTTTTGAATTGAAGTTTCCGAAGAAAGCAGAAAAACCAGTCAGCAAAAGGAGAGAAACGTTTTGGCCACGTGATCAAAATTGCTTATAACTCAAGAGGTAATTTATTTATCAAAAAATGGAAAAAACAGTTCAATTCCAAATAACTTCCTTTGTCAGGCCTTCCAATTTTATGTCTCTCCGTTAAAAAAATGTATTTGTTAATGTGTCAAAACTTTTTGCGCTTGTTGAGCAGAACAGTTGAGAACAGCCTTAATAGTATATATCTTTTCATTGAGTATTATTTTGTCTTAACAATTACTTTTGTTACCATCTACATCTTTTAATATGAATTTCTTCTTATGACTTCTTTTATATTTTGGCATTATGTAATAATAATAATAATAATAAATGTTTGTATAAATCTCTTTGCAACGTTGGCCAGTCTGTTATTTTAAACATATATTTCACTCTTTAAATTTAAAATATATGTTACTTGTCTGAATGAATCATGTGTGATAAAATGCAAAAAAATATTAGAAAGTTGTAATATTTTTTAAATCCTGTTGTTTTCCAAACGTCTCCAAAAACTCCTTCTTAGTCTATTGTAATATGAATAAGAATAGAAAAGTACGAAAAATAACTGCATTCGTTAGATTTCAGACAATTGCATATTCGTTAAACTTATAAAATTACTATAAATGAAACTTACATTAAATCTATTTGGATGGCTATTACTAACATTATTAACGTAAAAATAATTTTTTTCTGAAAATTGAAAAAATATCGGACTCGAAAGGGTTAATTTCCTTTCACATACATACTGCAGATTTACTATTAAAATACTAATATTATATTAACTACTCTTCAACAATCCAATTAAAATAGTCCTGCAAAAATTTGTAGTCGTTTTTCTGTAGATATTAAGGTTACCACATGTAAAAGTGATAAACTTTAACAAAGACTCAATATAATGATGTTTATTGAGAAGTTTCGTACAAGAATTCTAGAAAAGAAAAATAATGAAAGATGATTAATTAAAAATCATTAGAAAAACAGTTAGAACTGAAATTCGACATATTTACTTTTTAATTACTTGATACGCAGAGTAAATGAGAAATAATTGATTAATGTGCTTCAGTTTTATAACACCATTTTTTTCTGATTATGACGTAGAAACAGCAGCAACCTTATTATTTATGTGAAAAGGTAAATTTATATAAGGATATTTAATTTTATTGGGGTACATTGAGATTTGTCTGCATAAAATTTACTTTATATGAATCAGTGTTAAAAGTTTTCTTTTCTTTAAAGTGGTCAATTTTTAAGCACTACAAGACACTATAAATATGCTTACACGTTTCTTAATGAGCACCTTAATTTTAAAATATTGTATAAGGGATTTTTTAAGACTCCTTAAAAAAGCTGAAACGTCTTGATTATTCTACAAAGAAATACTTTTATTTTGGTTTTTAACTATTGAGGCTGTAAAGTATTTTCAAACTATATAAGCAAAAATATTTGTAATTATTTTGTCTGTGTATACGCATGGTATTTTGTATGGAATTTTTTATTTTAATAAAATGCTCTTTTTTCTATAATAACATTTGCAAAATAAATAAATAAATAAATAAAAATAAAATAAAATAAAATAAATAAATAAAATAAATAAAATAAATAAATAAAATAAATAAATAAAATAAAACTCAATAGTTGTTAAAAATATTTTTTAGCACACCATCAGTATACGTTGTTTTAATGAGTGTATTAGGAAAATGATTTTTTTTAATATTTTACTGTACGTTCTCACATAATTTTCACTTGGCAGAAAAGCGCAGTTATGCAAACCCCTGCTGCACATATCATGCGTTAAAGTGAAACAATTATTACGCATGCATCTCTTACAGTTTTTCTCAAATTAAAACTTATTAATTTTTGGTTTGTTCACAAAGTCGGTTTTATTACTAACAAGGAAGGTCTCCTTACAGGGCATACTCAGAATATGTTGAAAAAAAGTGCTAGTGAAACTACTCATGTATGTAATAAGCGATCAGTCAAATTTAACGGCGGAATTTCAGTAGAAAGTCTGTAAAAAAATAAAATACTTTCGTATAATTGGCGCGAAAATATGAAAGTGACACGCGATTTGGCGAGCAGGATTTTTCCTCGCCAAAAGCAAACGATTTTAATGCATCATAAAATTTATTAATTGTTTTTTAGAATGCACGGTTTTTTAATGAATTCAAACTTAATCAATTAAAGAGATTATTATATATTTTTTATATTACATATATATGTTGCTTGTTGCTGTAGTTATTTAATTTCATCACTGAAAAAATATTTTCTGTGCTTTGCAGGTTGCAAATATCTATTTTAAGTTATAGTCAACTGACATTTGATTTAACATTTCCATATCGAAGACGAGGTCGTTTCCATAGCAACAAAATCAAATCGACAGTGTTCTATCTGCTTTAGACCAATGTGAGACGGGCGTCCTATTTTTGAGCTTGAAATAATTTAAATCAATTTAAATTTTATTTAAAACGTAAAATATGATATTTAAATTTTATTATAAATACATATAAATATATATCACAAACAATTGTTAAGACAAACTAAAAATGACAAAACTATTATTAAAACAAATTAAAAAGACAAAACTAAAGTTATTTAAATTAAACTTGTATAAACAAATTCAACATAAAAAGTTTTTTCCTACATAAAGCCGTATTTTTTTTTTCATCACCAACCGGTGTTAAAGCGCCAAATAAACAAAAATTTCGTTATTTTTTTTTACGGACACTGTATCGGGGTTCCGCCAAAAAATGTTTTATAAACATATATATCCATATGAAAAGAACATTCTGTAATTTTTTCAGATTTTTCTGAGTATGCCCGTATGGAGACCTTCGTTGTAAGTGTACAATATTTCCAAACGTTTTTAATCCGTTGAAACGAAATACAATAGCGTTTTACATTTTTTTGCAAAGAAAAGTATACCGAAGTGAATATCTATATAATAAAACATAGTGTAACGAACCCATCAACCTTACCAATGTCCGGTAAGATGGAGCCACGTTAGGCTTAATTTCGATTTGAGATGTGTAAGAGAAAACTTATCTGCCTAAATACAAATCTTTTCTACATGAAATTCCTTCTGTTCAACATAATTTTCTGTAAAAGATTCAAAACTAACAAAATTTCAATGATTTAAAAAACCTTTTAAGTAATCCTGTTGAAAATAAACGTAGCGTAAAGCGTAAATAAAAGAAGCTCAGACAAGAACATGTAGCGAGTCATTCAGTTTTGTGATTCAGGGGAAAAAAAATTAAACTATGCAGGTATTCTTCTCGTGGCGCACATCAACTACGGTAAACCCACTACTAAATCAATTACGGCCCCCTCTCCTGCGTCAAGAACAGATACTTCAGTAAATATCGTTTCTGCTGAAATGTGACGCAAAGATCGTACACAGGAAAAAACATACTGAGGAAATGCCGCTTCCGCACCCCCACAACTTGAATGGTCAAGGTCCACCGGTGTTCCAAAAGATTCTTTGGCGATCGTTTTCAAAGTTCAAAAGGCGTTCATTGTTTGTTAACAAAGTCAGCGTCGTTAGAGAAAGGATAAACGATGATTTTCGCTTGATACATTAAAATTCTAAGTACAATTTCCCAACTTTAAAGGCATAAAAAACTGTATGAAATTTATAAACGAAAAGGTATCCATTGCCATTTTTATGAACGATTTTCACTGTTTCCCAAAAATCTTAATTTTTCAGATATGTATGTAGTTTTTAACAATTTTGATACAAAGAAGAAAAAAAAATGTGAATGCCTGTTTTTAATTGTAATGACTTTAATATATGTCGGTCTAAATTTTAGCTCAATCAGCCATAGAATTAATAGTATAATTAATAGTCAGCCAGATGAGTCTAAGTAAAAATAATAAGATGATCGCCTTCATTTTTGAAATTTTTCATTTGATTTCTGACAGCAAAACAAACGAGGAGGGCGGGGGGAGTTTACAATATCACCAGAATGTCTTACGTGAATTTTAAAATAATTTAATGTGAAAGCGTGAAGTTTAAATAAATAACCATGAATATTATTTTAAATATTTATTTTAGCATAAAAATTTATTTTTTATATTTTTCATTTAGACTATTATTTATATTTAAATGAAAAAGAAAATCTGTTTGTGAAGACATACGAAATAAATACATATAAAATAGATATATAAGTAATAAGACATACCTAAATATTATAAGACATACACATAAGAAGATACATACGAAAATTATAAACTATGAAGCTAACATATGAGTTTTCCAGACTGTAAAAAAAATTATATAGTTTATGTGTTATTTGTGAAACATTATGTAAATAATGCAGATAATAATCTATAATTTTATAAATAAATATTGCATAAAATAACAAAATTACTTTGATAAAAATAAATATTAAATTAAACATTACTACAAATATTTAAATAATAACAATTCATAACATTATATGACTGATAAAACTAAAGTTTAAAGAGGCATATATTTAAAGTCATTTTGTCAAATTCGCTTAAATAAGTTGAAAAGGACGCGGCTAACATTTATTACGCGGACGCATAATATTTTTTATTGTAACATCTTACTCGAGCAGAAAACGTTTTGTACAGCTATTAAGAATAGGCATTAACAATGTTTGATTGTTCTTTGTATTACAATAATTTAAAAATTACATAGATATATAAAAAATGAAGGTTACGAAACGAATAAAAATAACTTTCGCCTTTTGCTTATAAGTTTTATTGGCAGATTTAAAACACACTGAGACTGTTTTATTTCTTTAAAATTTATCCTATATATTAATCAATGTATGTACATATATATATATATATATATATATATATATATATATATATATATATATATATATATATATATATATATATGTATATATATATATATATAACCATTAATTAAACATTACTGACCTCCATCAAAAACCGCAATATTGTGAATGAAATGACAATAAAAATGGATACCACAATCCTATAATATACAACTGTATGTATAAAATAATGTGCTTTATACTTTATTACAAGAATTAATATGGAAGAAATAAAGCAGAAATTGGATACCAATAAAAATAATTGAAAAACTTATATATTGAATTACGTTTTCAAGAGAACAAAATTCAATGATATAAGCAAATCGGTTGTTTTCTGTGAGAAAAAAAGCTAAAAGCTGAAAATTTTTTTTCTCCTTTACTCAAACAACCAATATGACCAAGAGAACAGTTTCAAGATGAAAACAAAATAATATCAAATGGCATGAAATGGAAAAAACAAAACAACATTTTAAATATTAAATTTATAGCATAAAAGATAGAAATATTGCACAACATACCGAATAAAATCCCAGCTGTTTAATATATATATATATATATATATATATTAGCAAACTATTTTATATATATCCTTTTTTGGAGGGAGGCGGGGGGGGGGGAGGGGGAAACGATAAAATTACATTTTTCATAATGTTATTTAAAAAAAGTATTAATTATTAATATTATTTCAGTAGTTACAGCAGACTTTTTAATTACGCAGTTTTATTGCATATTTGTTACATTTTGTTTTATTAAGAAATCTTAATTTTGTTATGGTATATTAGCCGGAAAGCCTGGTTTACTCAGAAGTATTGTAAATGCTAATAATGTGTTTATTAAAGCATAAGTTAGCCGAACTTTGCTCATCTAAACGCTTCCATATTGCCAATTATTTTTAGCTGTGTTTTCAAATTTTATGTGAAAAACACAATTTTTAACCACCGTCCTAAGACGGCATTTACAATAGTATAAATAATAATTGCTGGCAGTGCTTTTCAGTTGTAGTATGCGTTTTAAAATTTAACCATTTTTTTTTTTTTGCATATTATTTTGTGTGTATAAATTTTATACATAATATTCCGAGATACACAAAGTATATAGAGTACATTTCCAATTATTGACGGAAATTGCTGAATTGAATTTTAAACTGTGATATACGTTTAATTGAGCTAACTTTTAGCATACGATGTAGTATAAACACCAATCTATAGATCATATACAGAGATGAACAAAATATTCTGATGTATTTCCAAATTTTGATATACAGTATTCTGAATATGTTGGAAAGTGTTTCATAGTCAATTCTGGGCTCATGATTTTTCGTTCTCGTTTAAATTTTGTCCAGAGATTTCGAGGCACTCTAAGTTCTGAGGTCCTGTACGCCGTACCCCGTAAGCACAAAGCCTTAATCTGGCCCTGCTTAGTAACAGTATTCATAATCATCTTCCTTTTCAATTATGTGTTTTGATGTATAAAAAACGACCAATGAATGCTTCCTGTTATTTGAAAACGCATTTAGTATGCATATACCGTATTTAAGCTTTGAAAATCAATTTAATTGATCCTTTTTAAATTCTTGTAAGTGCCATAATTGAACGTCTCGTGCTTAAGAGGAGAAAAGTCAATTTTCGAACCGGATGATTAGTGGGCTTATATCGGGGAGGCAAATTCAAGACCACCTGCATCAAAATGATAGGTTGTCAGAAGGTGTGGATAACAAAGTAGACTGTCGACATTCAACACCGACAACACCCATCATAGAAGAATAAACCAGTTCCTACTTAAATCCAAAAGAAAAGAAACTTAAAGGGAATGGATTCCTTATTCCTTTGGCAGTAACCCTGATTTACAACTAACATTTTCTGTCTCTTTTTTTTTTCTTTCTTTTTTTTCTTTTTTTTTCAACTTGGGATCCGTTATAGCTTTCTAAGTTTTACTGCACATTTGACGTGTAATTTTAATTCGTCCCAAGTACATTTCATTTAAATAACACGGATTTCAGTTTAATCTTTAGTCAATGAAAATTAATTGATTCTGACCTGAAATAAAAATCTGCTTAAAACTTCCTTTTGTTGCTAATATGCAATTTTTTAATACTTTTTATTCTCCTTTTAATTTTTTTAGAAAACAATTGTGACTTTTTTTTTTTTTTTTACTCAAATCATTTAATTATTTTTTAAAGCATTGTATGAAACCGTCGCGCATGGACCAAAAAGTAGAAGGTAGACCATTAGTATAGCAATAAATTGACAAATTTTATTCACAACTGATAGTTGCGAAAATAGTGCTATATTATGGAATAGTGAATGTGCTTTTTGGTTGAAATATAATCAGTTGCTTAAAATTGCTTCAAAACAGTTATTATATCAATGGCGCTAAGTTGGATAACATAGTACAATGTATAATACGAACATGCAGTATCGACAATAACCTGCTCGAAAAATGAACCAGCTTCTACTGAAATCAAGCTCTAATGAAAAGCAGTTGAAAGAGATTGGATTCCTTGTTCTCTTAAAAGTGTGGTTGATTCAAAGATTTCTCATTTTTTCCCCCTCGCTTAATAACATCATTCAGAAACATTCTGAGAAATTTAAGAAATCAATTTTATGCCGAAAAGAATGAAATTTTCTGCTTGAAAAGTGCTTTGAAGTGCTTGGAAATCGAATAACGTTTATTATTTTGACATTTTTTTTTCTTTTGCCTTACATCTTATGTCATCTTTATTGTCCATTGTTTTGCAGTGTCGAATATAATCTGAATGTTGTTTCGGTACAACAATCTTCAACTCTGAAAACCTTTTCTAAAGTATTCTTCTCTGTTTTAGGAAAAAAATAGGAAACGCTATTCGATTTCTTTTTATGAGTGAAAAATTCTGCAATTTACAGCAATTACCAATGAAATAACACCATTAACTTGTCGGGAAATAGTAAATTTGCATTTGAATATATTTTTAGACTTAAATCTTCTTTTGTCTAAAAAAATGTCGATTAATTTGTTTTATTTTCAGCTTGAACTACACCTACAGTGTCCACTACTTTAAAATAGGCAATTTCGTGCAATTATCACAATTTTCTTTTGTAGCTTTATTTGAAAAGACTGTGCAATTAGGTGTTTAGAACAGTTTTGTTGCGTACGTACGACCATTTGAAGAGTAGTTACGGCTGTTTTCATTTGAGCTCTGAGAGAAATTCCCCGATCGCGAAATCCCATGCTAATTTACAGGAAATGATTGAAGCGCGATTACTCATTACCTAGTATAATTATTATAATACGCTTTTCATCAGGAGAAAGTAGATTTCAGATGCCGACGATGTAATTTTTAAAAAATTATCTCCTTAAATTTTAAGTATGTAAAAAATTCCTATAAACTTTGAAATTTCCCCCCTGGTGAAATTTTATCATCTTCTTAAAAATACCTAGAAATTACGGAAACAATTTTTAAAAACGAACATGGTCGGCACCTAAAGTCTGATATCTGATTGTAAAAACCGTATTTTAATAATTATCGCTATATAATAAAAGGCAGTGTAATGCATCCGGGGTAGCCCTTCAGTCTTACCAGTCTCCGATAAGATGGAGCCACGTTAGGCTTAATTTTGATTTGAAATGTATAGGAGAAAACTTATCTGCCTAAATACAAATCTTTTCTACCTGAAATCCCTTCTGTTAAAAATAATTTTCTATAAAAGATTCAAAACTAACAAAACTTCGATGATTTACGTAGCCATTTCAGAAAACAAACGTAGCGCACTTCGTGCGTAAAAAGTAAAAAAGAAGCTGTGGTAGAGAGTCATTCCTTTTGTGATTCATTGAAAAAAATTTAACCGTGGAACTATGAAGATTAAAGGAGACGACATAAATGACATCACTAGAAGCTGTCAAACCCCTGCTGCGTGACGTCAGCCGCGGGTAAACAGAAGAAAAACACCAATAAGGAAAGGGCATGTTTACAAACAAACACTTTCGTCAACTAATCTACTACTACATTTTTATTATAGCGATCATTGCAGAAATCACACTTGGCGACGTAGGCCAATCACATCGCAGATCTGTTAAATCAATCTGTTAAAGACCAATCAAATTCCCGGAGTTCGTGCGTATAGTAGAAGTAATAATGAATGAACAGGTTTTTCTTGCTGACCAACAGTAATTCGACCAACAGTGATGTCAGCTGCCCTTTCCTTATAGGAGTGAAGGACACTTTAACAATGCTTCCCCTTCGTTCTTTCGGATGGGGTTCAACCCGAGATACCTATTTATTAATCAATATATATATATATAAAATTTCGAGGGGGGGGGGGGGGGGGGCGTAACCGATAAAAATACAATTTCAAAATGTTATTAAAAAATAGTATTATTTCAATAGTTGCAGCAGACTATTTTAATTACGCAGTTTTATTGCATATTTGTTAAATTTTTGTTTTATTAAGAAATCTTTATTTTGTTATAGTATATTAGCCGGTAAACATGGTTTACTCCGGAATATTGTAAATCCTAATTATGTGTTTATTAGAACGTGCACAAGCCGAACTTTGCTCATCTAAACGCTTCCATATTATCAATTATTTTTTAGCAATTTTTCAAATTTTAAGACGAAAACACAATTTTTACCCACCGTCCTAGGACGGGCATTTACACTAGTATTAGATAGTGGGTAGAGTAGTCGCGCATCAAAATTTTTCCATATGTGAAAAGGGGCTTTCGCGATCGGGAAGTTTCAGTAAAGCAGCTACTTTATAACACATTTTAAAATTCCTTTTACCTCGATTCCTTTTATCAATCCATTTACCTCCATCTGTCCTGATGAACCCGAATGATTCTTGGAGCACACTTTTTCATATTCACTCTTCCACTTTTTCAAATCTTCCCCAGTGAAATTTTTTGCAGCCTCACAACCTTTACAATATGAGCATGAAACAAAACGGTCAATGACTTTTCCTGTTTTACTGCCAATAAGTGTTGATACACCATAAAGTGATGAATGGCCTCTAGTTTTCCATGATCCGTCTCCACTGACAGTTAAATTTGTATTTTCTGTCATTTTTACTTCCTCTTTAGCAGCGGATTTCATGCTATTTTCAGCAACTATGTGTGTGGCTGATTTAATATGCCTCACAATTTTGTTATACGCTTTTCGAGTCACTGGTGGTGACAAATCCATAGTGCCGCAGAAGGATGTCATATCTGAATTGCCTTTTCCTATACATCTCATGGCAAAAACAAATCTCCTATTTACATCAGATGCATTTTTTTCTTTCCTCCAATCATTTTTGAGTTTTTTAAGGCTGTAATTAAACCACATTCCTTGGAAATGATGTTTATGTTTACTAACAGCACATATACAACATCTGATGAGACTGATACTTGGCTATAGCATTGTTTGCAACATAAAAACTGTTCTAATGCAGTAAATAATATATTCTTGTTCATAATTAGATATACATCAAAATTGCCATCTACATTTACATAGTCAGCTTTAACATCTGACGAAGCAAGCTTTTTAGATGAAGCAGATATATTTAACATTTCTGTATCACGTTGATTTCGTATATGTTGATTGCCGAGAAAGCGACTCCTTTTCCTCTTTTTCAACACTTTCCAACAAAGTTGAAAAGTGTTTATGCATTCGGTTTGTCTGGCCGTCAGTCCGTCTGTCCGTCTCTCCGTCTGTCCACGGTCTAACTCCCGTGAATATACTCGGATTTTTATGAAATTGATAAAGGTTATTTAGGGTCACCAAAGCATGTTTGGTATTGTATATGAAGTATGTAGGATTATTCGTTCATTTACAGGGGCACTCAAAAGTATTCCATTACATTATGGTATATGGGGAATAACTACCGTAATTATACTCGGATATTCCGGAAATTGATAAAGATTATTTAGGGTCACCAAAGTATGTTTGGTATTGTATCTGAAGTATGTAGGATTAATCGTTCATTTACAGGGGTACTCACCCGTAAGGCATGGTGACGTCACGGCGACGTCGTTGTGAAGTCACACTGTGATTTTGTGACCGTCGATGTGACGTCATAGTGACTAGAATGCGAGGTCGTTATGGCCGTTTTAGAGGTCGTTTGTGACGTCAGATTGTGACCACTCTGTGAAGTCACGGTGTGACAAATTTGTGAAAAGTGTGTCATTTGTGACTATTTTGGCATTAACTTTGTGACGAACCTGTGACGACAGCGACAATGCTTTGACGTCACACTGTGACTAATTTGTGAAATATGTGTAATTTGTGACGAACTTGTCATAATCAATGTGATGATTTCAAATGAAAATCAAATTTCAAATTAATTGCTTAAAAGGGCAAAGGCCAACATAGAGAAAAAGATTCCAAGCCGGGACTCGAATCCGGGCCATCAGTGTAGCGCACTGACATTCTACCGACTAAACCACATGGAACGAGACCCATCCTGGAAAATTTCTTACTAGTACATGTTTGCAAGGCTACAAACGCAGCACAAGATGGAATATTTATCGTGAGCCACCAACATCGGGAAAAACACGAAACTTAATTAAATCTAGCATCGATTCAAACTATATAAATACTTGGAAATTTTTCCATAGAGAACCATTCGCCTTGCATACAATATTTCAAATGAAAATCAAATTTCAAATTAATTGCTTAAAATGCAATTTTAATTTGAAATTTGATTTTCATTTGAAATATGCAAGGCGAATGTTTCTCTCTGGAAAAATTTCCAAGTATTTATATAGTTTGAATCGCTGCTGGATTTAATTAAGTTTCGTGTTTGCGCCATGTCGGTGGCTCATGATAAATATTCCATCTTGTGCTGAGTTTATAGCCTTGCCAACATGTAATAGTAAGACATTTTCCAGGCTGGGTCTCGTTCCATGTGGTTTAGTCGGTAGAATGTCAGTGCGCTATACTGATGGCCCGGATTCAAGTACCGTTATGGAATTTTTTTCACTATGTTGGCTTTTGCGCCTTTTAAGCAATCAATTTGAAATTTGATTTCCATTTGAAATATTGTTTTCAAGGCGAATGTTTCTCTCTGGAAAAATTTCCAAGCATTAATACTGTGATGATTCTTGTTATAAACACTGTGATCAATTTTAAAATAAAGTTTTGTTTGAAATATACAATATTATCTTTTTACCGTACTTTTTAGCAAAGTATCGCTATTTTGGAGTCCTATTCTTCTAAAATACTTTTAATTTTTACACTAAAAAAACAATGTTTATCAACTGGCATCCTTTTTTATTAAGTTCTAAGCTTGATTTTGAGTTCAAGCTTTATATTAAGAATGTGTAAGTTTTTATGTGTTGTGATTTGTTATTATTTTATTAAATACGAACATGGAGTCTAACGGATATTAATATATTTCCTATTTAAAGAAGAATAAGATAAGCCATATTTATTTAAATTTTTTATTCCCGTGTATATTGTATTTTGTTAATATGAGCTAAATAGATTTGGTATGATGTATAGGAAATGACTGATCTGGGAAATAGAAAAAACAAGTAAGAAAAATCATGCGTTAAGCATAGATTATAAAGCACTTTCCAACGCTTCCTGAATGCTTTAACTAGACATCGTAATTTAAGGAAATAACGTACATAAGATAACTAAGTAAATATTTTAGAAAACGCATAAAACATTTGAAAAACTGATTTCAGCAGTCACCGTCCATAGCCAAATATGTTTTCCAATTCTTTTGAATAGCCCTGTATTTAATCTGTAGGTTGATATATACTAGTATATAATGTGAAAATTTAGTTTAGCAAGAAAACGCATAACAGGTTGAAATTCTCATTCAGCAATTTATACTAATATATGAAAACATACTTGAATACTTTTGTACAACCCTGTAGTTTACCTAGAATCTTTATTACACGCCACTATTTAGTTAAAATTTAATTCAAATTAAAACTCTCTAAAAACTGCTGAAATCACATTTCCAGAAATTATAATTTATAGACGGCCATATATCCATTTCCTTGCGTGACCCCGTGTATCATTTTATCCATATTCTACAAACATTTATTAGTGAATTAAATGCAGTTCAACATAAAAATCCATAACTCATCTAAAAAACACCTTTAAGCAATTTGCGCCCATACCCCTTAACTCTTACGTATACTTTTGTGTAGCCCTGTATATGAATTATAACTTTTATATACACCGTATACTATGCATAAATATAGAGAATCATAAAAGCGCATATTATAATTAAAAATGCATTTCCAGCAATTATCGCTAATGAACAGTACAATATCAACTTTTATAAATATCATAAATTATAAATATTTTTTTATAAATATTATAAATATCAAATTTTAAAAAGTATAATAAAGCAGTTTAATCTATAAACTTGTTATCAGGCATAAAAAACACTTTATTTCAATGCTTAAATGTCATATTTTATTTTTTAATGCGAAGTATCGAACGTGTATCGAAAACGTAGAAAATGAGTTTACAATCGAAGAAAATTTAATAACTGATTCTGAATGTCTACAATTAAATGTTTGATTAAAATCACGAACAGTAAAAACGTGCTTACATACAATTTAAAAAAATAAATATACCAATTTGAAAAACACTAAATAATTAGTATTTATAATTGTACTATTAAACAACAACAAAGTACAATAGATGAATTAAATGTATTATTAGATTTAAGAATTTCTCAAAAATCTCTCCATATGTTACAAGGAATTCCTATTATTTTATAATTTTGGCAAATGTTAAATCTGAAAACATTGATATGAAGATTTAGGATCTTAAATAATAATTTAAAATATTATTAGCAATGAAAAAAAGTCTTTCAAAAGTTTCACAACTATAGTATGTAAAACGAAATTTCCCATTCAGTATAATGTTAATTTCTAATCTGAAAAACAATACCAGATCAGTCTCTTTCTATAGGTATAATATAAAACTATTTAACTCATCTCACCAAATATACAAAACAAGAATAAACAATTTAAATTAAATAAGACCTACTTTTTAAGCTCCATAAATTAATTATTAATATCCGTGTGTATCCGAAAATGGCGACGTCTTTTTCTTCCATTAAAAAAAGCACACGCAAAAGCTTACATTTTAGACTAGTAACTTAGCGCATCTGTTAGAACAAAAAGTTCTCTGTTTACCCTGCGGTATCGTGGCAGACGATTTTGGGCAGGTGGATTTGGAACTTACATGTGCAATCATTTTATGAGACTGTCTGTATTTAAATTTTTGTATTTGAAGAATTTTCCAATGTATTTTACCTTTTCTTTTTATCAGTTTTCATCCCCCCCCCTCCCTTTTTCTAAGTAAAGATTGTTTCGCACATAATAAATACAAAATATCTTCTTAAAAAATAATAAGATATAAATAAATATCGAGGATAAAAAAATTTTGTTTGTCAATCGTCATTCTTTTCATGTTAATTTCCTGTAGAATAAAACAATTCGTAAAATAACTTTTTTTTAGAGTCATATCTCTAAAACACAAATTTGAAATACGAATAATAAATTATATCATGGGTTTTGCATAAATTTTGTATTTTTTTTTATTCGGAAAATGCTAATTTTATTTTAAAAGTCTGAAAGAAGTAGAATTTTTTTAAAAAATAGTTACTTAAAATAGGTACACTAACAGGAAAAAATATGACTTGAATGCAAATTATAAAGCAAGAAATTTATGCATGACTAAACTCTGAAGACTCTTTTTACGTGCTCATTAACTCCTTGAGGGGCGGTGGGATAAAATATATCCCACCTAATTTAAACAAGATTCTCACCAAAAAATTTTAATTAAATTTTATATTTTTAACTTTGGATGAAAATCGTTAAAAAATTGCTTTTCCTTATTTAAAAATAAAATGTTTCGATTATTCCGGTGAGAATTCAATATTTAGAGACATTTTTGCTTGCCCCTCAAGGGGTTAAAACTGCAGACTTAACTATAATAGAAATTTTTTAGTTTGAAGCCACAAAAGTGTTTCGAATACCAGTGGTCGGTAAAAATAAATTAAAAATTTTCCTTCCTGCAAACTAAATATGTGAAGTGTATATATTTAATATTGCTAATTCTAAATATGTTATCCAAATTGCTCCAGCACGTACCATTTTTCCGAGAAACACTTTTATAATAATAAGAATAAGAGAAGGATTATTATATTAAATTGCAATCCTAGATAAAATTGAAATCAGGAAAAAAGTATACTTTCACTCTCTTAGATATCAAATTGATAAAATATAGCATGAAAATCTAGTTTGTTGATACTTGTACCATGCATTTTCCTTTATATGCCCCCCCCCCACCCCCATCTTTTCGTGTCTGAATTTACTATTTGCTATCCACTAATATATTTTCATTCCTTATGCCGCTGTAACTCGGGCCTTTTTAAAACATTTCTCTTCATTTTCAAAGATTTTTGAAGTTCATATTTTTCTCACACTGTGACTTACAATATGGGGGAATTTTTTTTGTGAGTGTGACGTGACCTACGTTACATGCAGTGACAGAACAATTCTTTTTTATTGCCAGAAAAATAAAATTTTACAGTAACATGTTTTGAAGAATTTTTGTAATTTTTTAAAGTTTTGTAAGAAGTTCACATCTCAGTCACAATGTGACATCACTGAGTGGTGCCATTTCGGTCTCAGATGTGACGTGACCACAGTGACTCACAGTGACGTCACAACGACGTCACTGTGACCATGCATGCTATGAGGGCAAAAGTATTAAATTACATTATGATATATGGGGAATAACTCCCGTAAATATACTCGGATTTTCATGAAATGGATAAAGGTAATTTAGGGTCACCCGAGCATGTTTGGTATTGTATATGAAGTATGTAGAATTCATCGTTCATTTACAGGGGCACTCAAAAGTATTCCATTGCACTATGGTATATGTGGAAAAATCGTTTGCAGAGTACTTTAATGATATTATGCTATTTCAAATGTATTGAAACTGATATAAATCACTGAATTTCACTACGATCACGTTATAACAGGACATTCATAGTATTTTTTATTCATTTACAGGGACACGCAAAAGAAATCGGTTACAGTACAGTACTGTCTTTGAGTAATGATTGCTGGAGTGCACGGTTTAAAATTCGGTATGCGCTTTTAATTTAATTAATTTTTTGAATCTTACCCGTTATATATAATTTCTATACTTCAAATACAGGGCTGCACAAAAGTATTCACTTACCGTTCTCCTTATTAGAGGAAGTTGCTGAAGCTAAATTTTCAACTGAAGTACACTGCAAATAAAGGCGTCTTAAATTAAGATACATATGTGACTGAAAAAGAATTTCAGACACTTAAGTGTCTGAATCTGAAAATTCAGTCACAATAGATGTCTTAATTTAAAACACCTAAGTGTCTTACTATGATCATAGTGTACACGAACTGATAAAAGTGTCTAAAAAATCTGCAAGTGTCTAATTTTAAGACACTTTGTAACTCCGCTTCGCATTCACCAGGGGGCACTCTCAGTTGCGCATGCGTCTTCCTTTCGAACTCGATGTTCGTTTGTAATTCAAACTGAATGCTTGTTTTTATGTACGCGTACATTTTAACTAATAATTTATTTTGACTTGATTGTTTTTTGCGGAATGTGAAGTTCCGGGATTTAATTTCTATCGACATAGTGGTACTCCGTATTAATATTTATCTATAAAACTAATACAGTGTTCTTCATCTCGTCAAATTTGTAAAGAGAACTGTTGTCTGGCGGGCTATGTTTTCAGGATGGAAATTTTCCATCCTTTTAACAGAGCTAGCCGGATGTGCAAGGGGATTTTATTTTTTAAATATCCAAGTCTGCCTAACTAACGGATACTAACGTAGCCTCCAATCCGGACGTCCTCTGGGCGAATGTGCTTTTGGAATAATCAGACCTTTTCCCAGGTAAGTGGGGTCTTAACTATGTATTTAAAACTCTCTGTGATTGTTTTCTCTTTAAATGAAGACCTCACACGAGTCTATAGCTTTATTAGTTCCTGAGTTTTGCCAAAATATGTTCAAAGCATTTTGCCTATGGTATTTCCATGTTAAAATTTTATTTTGCTAATATTTAAATTTCTACTCTTCAAATCATCTGCAATCATATTTCTGTATTATTTTCTATCCAATGTTATCTTTAAAATAAATTTTGGTGTCTCTGCATGGTGTATATTAGCGGTTACTGAATTTATTAATTTTACACCTTCCTAAGCCTTTTCTTATGTAGCCATTACTTTAAAAATCGCAGTGACATCGCCTTTTGATTGGCTCATACTTCTTAATTACCATCAAGACTAACTTAATAGTATTTTTTGGTGTAATTATTACTCTGAAGTACCCTTTTTAATTATTTATTTACGTATACAATATTTTTATAAGCATTTAATGCGGCAGCATTTGTAATGTTTACATCGATTTTTACATTTCTGATAGATTTATTATGTGTTATGTACTTGAATTCAAAAGCATTTATAGTAAACATTCGTGTTAATAGCTGCTTTTATTTATTATTTATGCTTTTCTTGTCTAATGAAGTTTTCTTCTGCCTCATAGTGTGTACATCATAAATTTTAAAAAAGAATATAGTTCGAACATCCTTCCATTCATTGATTCCCCCATATATTTAATACAGCGAATTACTTGTGTTCATTTATTTATTTTAAAATGTTTTGACTGACAAAACTCATTAAATCCGGTCATTCTAATTAAAAGATTTCCCTTTGCTATAATTTTAGAGTTTCCGAGTATTTTAGAAATATCCCATTTGCCATACTGAAAATAGTCAACATATAATTTTTTATGATTCAAAAGTCAAAACCACAGCTTCACGATTTGATTGTTTGAACGGAAATTGACGTCACTAATGTAGACGTTGAATCAGAAAAAAATTTGTTGATGTCAACAAAGATTTAGAAAAAGGATCTCGCGTTATCTGTAGTCACTTTGTTAAATTTTAATGATTATTTTTAGATTCTTAAATTCATGTAATCATGTACCGTTAACGTAATTGTAAGAATGCGGTAAAAATATAGAGATATATTTCATTTGAAATAATTATATAATATTGATTTTTTGATTACTTTTAGTTAAAAAGTAATTTGAAATTAAAAATGAATACAAAGTAAAGAGGTAGATTTTTATAAAATATTTATTTGCATATAGCTAGATTTTGCACTTAAAACTGACACGTACATTTATCGAATCATAATACAGGGTTGGACTTTTTCCAGAAGGAGGGCCTGATTAAAGCATGGGCAGACCCTCCCCCCCCCTCCCCCCCTACGATTTTACGTGCTCCAAATTCGAAATGGATTTTTTTTTAAGCTTATATTTTAAATGTGTTTCAACATTGTATTGATTATAATCAGCATTTTGAACTTTAAAAGTAGAATTAGATTAAAAACTAAATAAAAAATAAATACAGTAAAAACTCTCAATCGCGGCCACCTCGCGAATTGAACGCGTTTTGGAACGTTGAATTTGCCTGCTTTTCGATTGTGTTCGCTTTTATGAGGTAAAAAAAAATGTACTTATCTTGAAAAAGGTCAGTGTTCGCTGAAGAAAATTGTCCTATGAAAGTTTTGTTGTAAAATCTCCATAACGGACACTCCTACATAGAGGACACAACTATTTAAGAAGCACATTTTTTATTAACAACATGCACATATTTTATATTTTTTACCTCAGAAAAATAGACACTTCCGAATGGCGAACAAATTCCACGGTTCTAAGGTGCCTACTATTGAGAGGTTTTACTGTATTGTGACAAATATTTTAATTTTTAATCTTATTCTACTCTATAAATTCAAAATATTGATTATAATCAGTACAAAGTCGGAAAAGATTTCAATTATCAGCTTTATGAAAATTGCATACCATATTTTGGAGCCCCTAAAATTAGGCTGTGTGTGTGGGGGGGGGGGAGAGTAGGGCAGAATAATGGCCATATACTTTTCCAGGATCAACGTGGTCAAACATGGCTACGTATAATGCTTTAAAAAAATGGCTGCGATTCAGACGTTTGAAGTGTCTAAAATTCAGACGCAAAAAGTGTCTGAAAAAATTCAGACATTTTAAAATGTCTGAAAATTGAACACTCCGTTTCAGACATTTAAGTGTCTGAATTTAAGACATTTCGATTTAGAGTGTATATGTAGCTCTTAAATGAACTAAATTTTGGCTTGCATGTAGCTAATAGATTCAAATCTATAAATCATATACAGGGCTGCAATTCGCATAATTTTCCTATTGTGGATGGGAACAGCTGAAATTGGGTTCTGAAATGTATTATGCATTTCCATAGGGTTGAATGACGTAATATTTTAATTTTTTAAACAGTGCAGTTTTGTTACATTATTCTGAATGTGTTGGAAAGTGTTTCATAATCTATGCTTGACGCATGATTTTTTCTTACTTGTTTGGCCTTAAACCCGATGCTCTTTTCTGACTGATTTCGCTCATTTTACGATCTCAACTATTATATTTAAATAATAAATAACACAAAAATATCAAATTATTAAAAATCTTGCACTTAAAACTGAGGAAGCTAGCTAAATAATACGAGAATCACACGATCGAACACGAGATCGCAAAGATAACTGTAAATAAATGTTTATCAGCCTCGAACATAAGTTTAGTTGTTTAGAAGCTTCACCCTTCAGTGGAGAGCAAAATAAAAACGCTAAAACCGAGAAGAATATAATTTAAAATGGAAAAATACTCGGTGTCGGTAAACAATGTAAATGTAAACAACGCCAACAGCTGATGTGACTGTCCCTTTAAATAGCTGTAGTGAAATATGTAGTCCTAATAAAACTGCCATAATTAGTAAACTAATGGGAATTTTTTAATGCGGTTTTTTGCATATTGTTCAGAAATGATTATGGAATCAGAATATGTATTACAAAAATTGAAAATTTTTATGGTTTAAAGGTATCTTACCCCCTTAACGTCGGACTGCAAGATTTCAGCCGACTGAACAGACAAGACTTTTTAAATACAAGCTTGTAAAAACGCATTTGACATGCTTATTACATTTAATAATGATGAAATTATAATTATCAAGCAGGAGCTTGGTGCAATATAATAAAAGCGTAAAAAATAGCAACGTTAAAAGCACTAAAATTTTAAGCATACCGGTTTCGGTAGCATATAGCATACCTTCCTTAGTGCTAAGGATGGCGGAAATTTGCTCACATATATAGGAGAGATGGGAATTCCAGTTAAAGGTTTATTGCCTGCAATAATCCTCTGTTTTCCTATTGGTCAATAAACCTTTAACTGGAATCCCCATCTCTCCTATATATGTGAGCAAATTTCCGCCATCCTTAGCACTGAGGAAGGTATGCTATATGCTACCGAAACCGGTATGCTTAAAATTTAAAATTTTGGTGCTTTTAACGTTGCTATTTTTTACGCTTTTATTAAATGATGAAATTAATTAATACAAATATGATTCCTTTCTTAAAATCATTTTGTGTCATATTTTACTGAATAAAAAATCCTACCAATTAAAGTTTTTTTTTTATAAATACATGCTTTTATCTCACTCACAGTTTCAAACATAGAACATCTTTATTAAAAAAAAAAAAAAAAATCCATTGAGTATCCAGTTTTTAATATTTCATGTTTTCTTTTATTATTATTATTATTATTAAGAGATTTCATTGACAAAAAATGAAAAATTACTTCTTAAGTCCACAACAATAAGTCAACGGTTGTCCTCCCCCCCCCCCATTTTAAAAGGGTGCACAGTTGAAAAAGTAATAAAGGTGCAACGCCCTGTTTTAATGAAATCCTAATAGGGCGGGAAGGCAACTTCTTCTCAAACTGACATCTTCATTATTGGTTCCGTTTCTCTGCTTCAGAAATAGGTGAGGTAAAATCTTGCAACACCTAAAACGACGCGGCCATTTTTGTTCCCACTTTTCTTTTGCTTGTTTAAGGGTGTATTCGAAAAAATATTTTTCCACCTTCAACAGCTCGAAATTTTCGAGACATTTTCAGACTCATTTTTAAAAGTAAAAACATGAAACTTGCTGGGGTGATTTCTGAAGACATGTTTAACATGCAGTGTGATTTCATTTTCAGTTCAATTAATTAGAATTTGATTTTTAAACAATTATTTTCTCAGTATGACCATTTTTTTTCATTCCCAGATCGCACGCTTCGAAAAATTCGGTTCAAAATGCCAACTTTGACAGCGTTTTTTTACAGTATTTTTTGCATTTATCAAAAAATTAAGAAGCACCGCACATTATATAGTTTCTAAATAAGAGAATTTCCAAGTTTGATGCGTTTGAGAGCAAAAATGAATTTTAAAATGAATCAGAAAATAAGCAGTTTGGATCGGAATACACCCTTAATACTGCAATGGAAGAATTTCTCTTATCTATTCGTAGTTGTATAAATACGTAGCACCTATAGTAGTAGTTCGATCTGTCTGCCCGTCTG
Organism: Maratus speciosus; assembly: GCA_963932465.1. NCBI lineage: Eukaryota > Metazoa > Arthropoda > Arachnida > Araneae > Salticidae > Maratus > Maratus speciosus. The sequence goes on from OZ010786.1 coordinate 332,439,825, forward strand.
TCTGTCTGTCCGACCGTCCGCATATAACAGAGCAAAAACTGCCCAACCGAATGGTCTGAAATTTTAAATATATAATGGTTGCAAAATTTTGTCGAGTCATTTCAAATTTTATAAAAATTGGGTTTATAGTTTAATTACAGTGTCAGTCAAAAGTTTTCCGCACATTACGGCCAACGGAGAAAAAATGTTTCAAATGTATTTATTGATATTACGACTTTTTGAACAGAATGAAATTGATATGCACTTATGAAGTGCACTAAAATATACATTCAGTACAATAAGCGGTGTAAACAATATTTAGGAAATTAGTTAGAGTCCGAACGCACATTATTTGCCACATTTGAAGTGCAATTTTCAACTTGTTTAATGAAAGGAAGGAGGCAGGATGACGCATTTCTCCATTTCCGGGGCTTTGCAAATAGTCACAAATTAAACTTCTGAAATAAAAACTGGCCTTTCCTATATCTGTAATAACTGCCAACGAAGCATAATTTTTATGTGATTACTTGACTGATGAATTCCAAATTTGTAAATATCATATTAATTAATTTGATCTTATATTAATAAAGGTATTTTATCACATTTTATAGCATTATTTAACTTAATCTGTTTGTAATTATTATACATGTTTTTACTTTCTTCTATCTTTACAAGAAGAAAGTATTGGTTTCATGAAAATTTTCGAATTCCAGTTTTCGACGGATTTACACGTTTTATGAGTCAGAGATTCCAAAAAACATGTTTTTACAAAATGTCTGTCTGTCAGTCTGTCTGTCTGTCTGTCTGTCCGTCTGTCTGTATGTGACACAAATTTTGTGGGCGCTCTATCTCAAGAACTAATGGACGAAATTTCACAAAACTCCATATTTAGTTAGACCTTGATATAAACTGGAACTGATTAGTTTTTGGCGAAAATCGCCCAACAGGTGGCGCTGCTATGCGGCATTTTTAACGATTTCTGCAATACCTGTATCTCAAGAACTACTGCACGGATTTTCATAAAACTTCAGATTCAGTTCGTCCAGGATATAGTTTGGTGCTGATTACTTTTTTGTTAAAATCGCCCAACAGGTGGCGCTGGTATGGGGCATTGTTCATGATTATCGCAATAGCTCTAACTCAAGAAAAAATGCAGGAATTTTCATCAAACTTCAGATTCAGTTAGTCCCTGATATAAATTAGTGCTGCTTAATTTTTGGTGCAAATCGTCCAACAGGTGGCGCTGCTGTGCTGCATTTTTCACGATTTCCACAAGAGGTGTATCTCAAGAACTATTGCACGGATTTTCATCAAACTTCAGATTTAGTTAGCCCTTGACATGAATTGATGTATAAATTAGTGCTGTTTAATTTTTAGTGTAAATTGCTCAACAGGTGGCGCTTCTGTGCTGCATTTTTCACGATTTCCACAAGAGGTGTATCTCAAGAACTATTGCACGGATTTTCATCAAACTTCAGATTTAGTTAATCCTTGACTTGAACTGATGTATAAATTAGTGCTGTTTAATTTTTGGTGTAAATCGCTCAACAGGTGGCGCTGCTATGCTGTATTTTTTGCAATTTCCGCAAAGCTTTATCTCAAGAACTAATGCTTGGATTTTCAACAAACTTCAGATTCAGGTATACCTTGATATCGTTTAGTGCTGTTTACTTTTAAGGTAAATCGCTCAACAGGTGGCGCTGCTATGCTACATTTTTTCAGAATATCCGCTATAGCTCTATCTCAAGAACTAATGCGCGAATTTTCATACAACTTCAAATTCAGATATACTTTGATATGAATTGGTGCTAAATCGTTGTTATTTCTTGTACTATTTAAATGATTTAATTGACGTGATTTATATAGAAGAAAGTTTTGTGATGGCCACAACATACTAGTTATAATTTGATCTTATGATTAAGTTGATCTCAGAGAAGGATCGACTTTCATTCAAATTCGTTGTTATTATTATTATTATTATTATTATTATTACTATTATTAAAGGAAAAAACAGTCGTCGTCTATGTCGTTGTATAATACGAAAATTTTGTGTACCTTTGCAAGATATAATTAAAAGTAAAATAACAATAGTAAGCAAAAAGATTTTTTGAATTTTGAAAATTTGTATAACAGTGATTCATTATTTTTTACATAAATAAAAAAATCAGTTTAAATCTTTTAAACTTCATGCATTTTTTTTTTCTAAGAATAAAAGTAAATAGAAATGTTACCTTATTGTTCAATAGTCGTATTATTGTATCCAAACGAAGCTAAGAAGGAAAGAGAACTATTTCAGCTATTAAAGTTACTAGGGGGTGGAACCCGAGATTGCCATTACCATTATTTATTTATTTATTTATTTATTAACTCTAATAATCTTTTTATATGCAATATATTTTTTTAATTGACCACTAAAACCAAAAAAAGCATTTTTATATGAAAAATATCAATTATACAATCAGATAAAGATTTGAAATTTATCAAATGCGATTTTTTCACCTTAGCCACATCCTTTGAGTATGCTTAATAACCCAAGATTTTGCTTCTTACGGAAGTCTTTTTTATTATTATCATTTCAGTGCTTTAAGCGCGTGGTTCAATTATATGTATGTTAAATTTGTGTTTTATTTATATTACTTTATTTATTTATTTATCGTGGAAGTTTTAATTTTTGTATGTAATATTAGCCGTAAGAAAATGCTGAACTTTTTACGTTGTTTTAAGGGAAAACGGATTCATCTTTCGCAGTGGAGCTGCACGCGGTATAGATAAATTTAAAAATATTTCATACTTGCAAATTACTTTTAAAAACGTAGACAATCAGTAATATAAGATGCAGTTTGCAAACAAATTTCATTTGGAAGGCTTTCTTACTTTATTTGGCAGTGTAAAAATTTAAATTGTTCTATTACATATATGTTAATTTTGTGTGTGTGTGTGTTTTAATATTATTCTTATATTTATTTAAAGAGGAAGTTTTAATTTCGTTATTGAAAATTGTCAGAAATAAATGATGAACAATTTTTATTGCTTTATGTGTAAAATGTTATTACTATATATGGAACCTGTACGTGATAAACTACGAAAATTTATGCTTGAAAATTATTTTTAAAAACATAATAAATCAGTCAATTAAGATACAGTTTTGAGAAAATTGCATTTGAAAGTAGCTTTTTTTCCGTATACGATGGTGTAAAAATTTAAAATGTGCGATGATTAACAGGTTACAAATTGCAGCTGCGAAAATTGCAAAACCGAAATTTCATGGTGAAGTGTTGCCATTCACAAAATAACGTCACGGTTACGCACAGATACGTTTGTCCTTTATAATATAGAAAAATATTAAAAATAATAATTTAAATTCAGACAATTTAATGAAATACTCAATTAAATCACATGAAAAATTTTAAACGGCATGTAGAGGTTTTTGATAAACATTAGTTCCTCATCAGAAATGTAAAAAAAGTTTTTTTTTTATTGTCCGAAATATCTACATATTTTTTAATTTCATTTAATTATGTGTTTTATTAAATTCTCTGAACTTAAAGCATTATTTTTCATATCTATCTATATTTCATTAAATTTATGAAACATTTCATTAAATTGTATTTTCTTAAACTCTCTGACTTTAAAGTGTTATTTTTAATATAATTAGTTTGATCACACATAGTTTGTTAACCTATCTTATTAAAGTTTATTTGTCTCATATTTTTATTGCTGATCAAGAACAAAAACAAGTTCCCATACTCTGCAAACTAAACTGATAAATTTGAAGATTCTGAATAAAGAAAAAAATTAAAACAATAAAAGCTAAAAAGTTATGTTTATAGAGAAAATATTGTATATATTAGTGGACCTAGGACGACCGCGCCAGCAGTTGATACCCTTCCAGTAGTTGATAAATTTTTTGAAATAGTGCTCCATTTCAGGCGGAAATGAGTTTTACACGTTGGCACTAGACAAAATTTTTGTTTGAATGTTGGAGCACCTGTTGTTACATTGTTGTCATCTGCCCACGGTAAAATAAGCCATTTTATGATTTTTTTTATTAGAAAATGTAAAAAGTTAGTTTTTGATTAGTTAGAGACAATCACGGTATGTTAAAGTAATCCACATCCATCTTGCTTATTTCAAATAATAGTTTTATATAAATTATTGTTAATCACAGCTTAAGCATTATATTTTAAAGATTAATTTTTTTTAATTTTCGACTGATTTCTTCGATTGATCAACTACTGGAAAAATGGCAACTAAAGAAACAATTTCTTTATAATTTTGTTGCTATATAATATCAGCAGATTTCATTTTTGCCCATTATAGGACATTCATTAAGGGTTGCAGCGATTATGTTAGTTTACTTCTAAAACTTCACAGGAAGGAAAAATTATTAAAAACCCAGTAGCACCGGCCTTATTTGATCAACAACTGGCTCGGTCACCCTACATACTATGTGTTGTAATGCAGTTTCTACATTTAATTATTTTAACAAAGCTATATCATTCATAAATTTTTATAAGTATGTCTGCAAAATATCGCCACTGCAGCCATAGTCTTTTCAATTAATGGAACTCTAAACAACGCACACAACGCGTCTTTAATTAATGCACCGCTGGACGTAGAAGTAAATTTAATTCTATTAAATAAATTCATGAATAAATTATTTTTTTATTTCTCATGCGAACAAATTTTTAGACACATAAGTATTTTATATATTTCCAATATAACAGTCCACCTTAATTTTATTTATCTTCTTAATACATGCTTTAGTAAAGGATATTATCATATAAAAATCCAATAAAACAATATCATTTACAATTTGTATAGGTAATAAATATATATGACCATTTTTTATTAATTTAAACAATGAATTTACTTCCATAAAAAACATCATGCTTTTATTTCTCTATTCAAAATCTACTACAATGAAATGAATGCATGGATTTTGCTTAATAAACGCACCCCTTCTTCCAGCTCATTTAAACGAAAATAAATGTTCTTTGTCTCAATGAATAACATGCCATAAAGTTTTATTTTGTGAATGGAGATATCATATAAATTTGCATTTCTGTAACAAATGAATAAATTTATCAAAGCAAATTTTAATACAAACGTCATACTCAATACAAATGAACAAAATATTTCATGTTTCTGACAAGTGTCATATTTTAAGTCATATTTTTTCTTTGTAGGTAACATGTAAATAAATGTATTTTCTGAAATTGTTTTTCTTTTTTATTCTTTCAAGAAAAACTGACAAATAATTATAGTAACATATCAAAACTAATAAATTAAGAAATAGAAATATTGACTTTTACAGATAATAATATTATTTTCTAAATCTCTTTCGAAAATTTTTGTTGCAAATATAAATAGCTTAATTAGGGATTCATAAAGCCTGTAGGCCCACTAACTGTGTGGTAAATAGAGACAATCTTGAAGTAAGAAAGAATGTAAAGTCACTGTTCCTAATTGAGACGCAATTTCACATCTTCTACTCGCTTTTAGGGTATGTTTTATTAAATAAATATATTTTTTATTAAGCATAAAATGATTAAATACGGTGCTTTTAATTGAAAACTTACTTGTTTTGTAGAAGTTGAATCATTATCTGTAATATAAGCAAACAATATATGATTATTGTTTTTAAAAAAATATTTGTGACATTTACAGTACTTAAAACCTAAATGATAGGGGAAGGTGTTGTTCCTTTGACCACTTTGCATAATTTTAATTTTCGTAGCTTAACTATTAAGGCTAACTTCAATTTCTTTGTTTTATTATAATTAGTATCATCTGTTTTATCATATGTAATTTTTTCAAGGTTCTAGTTTTACTTTTATTGTGTTTAATTTCATTTTTAAAAAATAATAACATTGTGAAATGCAGTAAACCAACGTTTAAAATGCACAAATAATGTGTGAAAAAGCAGCAAACAGCTGTTTCGAATCTACAGCGAGATTCTTCAGTGCAAGAGAGGGAAAAAAAAGGAACAGCGTGCTAGAAAAAAGCAAGGCTGAGCAAAATGATAGACAGAGACGCGCTGCCTTATATACCCTATGCGGGTAGCGAAAGCGCCAGAAACAACCAATGAGAGAGAAGCAGTGGAAACGACTGGGTGGACAAGTAGCGAATCTCGCTGTAGATTCGAAACAGCTGTTTGCTGCTTTTTCACACATTATTTGTGCATTTTAAACGTTGGTTTACTGCATTTCAATATTCCTGCACAAAGGCTTTAATTGCTATTTTAAAATAACATTGTGGACAAAGATACAAGACATAGTTGTACCTTTGACCATGAGCTGTTCTACCTCTGACCAACCAATTAGACAACACAGTAATGAAGAAAGTAATAATAATTTTATTCAATATCATTTTTTCTTGCGTTTAGAGTGTTGCTTTTTTTCAGTTTCAATAGCTTTTTAGGAGTATCAGTCAGGATACGAGATTTCCCTTTATGCCGACCTCTATTTGACATTTTCCTTGCTTGCACTTTTGGATGAAGTCTCACAGTTTCAGGTGTTATGATAATTGGCTATAAATTTGCGCTACATTGAGGAATGATATTGTAAGTTTGAGCTGCGCCACCCGCTGATGGTTCATCAAAATTAGTTTCATGCAGCATCGGTCTGCCTGTTACAGTAGCTGCAAGAAATTCGTCATCAGAGAAAACGTTCTCATTGAAAGGCACAAAGCCTGTGACCTTAAAACCTTTCATGATATTGTTTGAAACTACGGTTTTAGAATCTGCTATGCCATCATGTTCAGCAATGTTGTAGATTGTAAGAGGCTTTCGAACATTTCCTGGAGCAACTATCTAATTATTTACAGCATGATTATAAAAGGCTGTAAAAGGACCATAAAACCCTTATGAAGGGGTTGCATTTTCTTGCTAGAGTGTGGGTGAAACGTCATTAGTATCACACCACTAGCCTTGGCTAAATCGATTATTAGTATGGTAATATGAGATTTATGGTTCCACTGAAAAAACTGTTTTGTTGAAACAATTAAATTTTGGTTAATATACCTCCAACCAAATATTTTGGTTGGAATTATCAAATTTTGGTTAGATTAACAAAATGATTTTGTTAATTCAACAAATACTTTCATTAGTCCAACCAAAATTTGGTCATTCCAACCAAAATGTTTGGTTGGAGCTATATTAACGAAAATTTTGTTGTTTCAAAAAAACAGATTTAACGAAAATTTTGTTGTTTAAAAAAAACAGCTTTTCCCGTGCATTAAATAATAACAATACTGGTCTTTCAGTACTAGGTCTAGCATTCTTCAGAAAATGTTGAAATAACTGTTGGAATATTGTCTCATTGGACCAGCCTGATGTGTTTGTAGTTCCCATTGATCCAAGAGGCGTTCTGTGAGGCATAAATGGTTTGAGTCAATATCTGAAAATTGGACAATTTCACTCCAGAATTTTTTTTTAAATTAATGTACCAACTTCCAAATACAATTATATAGTATGATACATGTTTTGTCATTTGATTGTTGCTGTATTTTGAGATCAAGGATGTATATTTTATGCGTAGGATAAACTTTTATGGAAGTAAGTGTCTGTTAACGCCATAATCAGTGTCTAATAATTGGGACAGAGATGATGGGGACTAAGGTGATGTTTTTGTCTTAACAGCTGCACAGACATTTTATTGAATCATTTTGAACACATGTAAATGATTAAATATTCCATGTGGCATTTGTATGTTACATAAATAAAGTTGCAATTAGCTTTATTTTTATAGATAAAAAGTTAAAAATGGGGACATGAATGATGCTATAAAAAAATACTCATCTCTTTTCAGACCAAAAACTAAATATTTCTAAAAATGAAACAATGAGAAATAAAACTTACCTTCATCCATGGTGGATAGTTGAACTGTAGTTGCTGTTGCAATGGAAATAATTCTGACAGCACTACCTAGTATCTGTTAACCTAAATGTGTGGTTAGAGGGATTGAGATGATGGTCAACCTAAGGGACAAATATATTTACTACAGTATTTTACTATGTAATTTATACGAGTAAAGGAGCATTATATTTTCCCATACTGTATATACACTGTGTCCACGTATAACCTGACCGACCTTTATTTTCGCAACCGTTGGTCCTAGATGCGTACTTCCAATTACAAAAAATGGTTTAAAGAAGGTAAAGAATTATTTTTAAGGCGATTTGGGCCAAGAAAAACATTTATTAAAAAATTACGAAATTTAAATTTTTATACGGTCCCCCGGTCCTACAAGTGATATTTAGTAAAAATTTACTGCGACACTAACAAGTAAGACAGAAAAAATCCCATTCATCTAACATTGAAATTGACCGAGTTATGAAACTTTGAAATGCACGACTTATACCATTTTTTTTTGCATATCGAAACAGATGATTTCGACCATGCTTTCAGGGGTCGTATATAAAGTACTTAAACTTATTTCAAGATATCTGCGGTTTGAAAGAAATCGTACAACTATTACGATTGAATTAACTTTATTAGTTAAGTTTCAGATTAGTTAAAATAATTGTATTTTAACATATGTTGTATTTTGTATGGATTTGAGGCTATGATTTCTTTTAACAAAAATTATGTTATTTTCATAAAGTTTTATTTAACTTGCAACAATCGTCGTTCCAGTTTAAAATTTGTACTCGAACTTTAACTGATTTTCAAATGTCCGATCGAAGTTAAAATTTTACACACTGACTTAAATCCGATTAAAATGTAATTTTATTATGATTTTCGACGCTTGCCATCTTATACATACTTATATTAGAGAATAACACAAAAAAATTCGGATAGATTACCGTCAACAAGTTTAAGAAATGGTTTTAGATTAGATAACATAAACCTGCGATGGCTGTGTTTTTTAACTTGTTTAATTATTTTTATATAATTTTTAACGCTAAATAAAAAATCACCTTCACTTTTAACCATCATGTCAGAATTTTTCGCAAATCGTAAATTTCAAGGTTAAAAAATAGCAAAAAATCTGATACTATAAAATAGATGTAAGACTTTTTTATTCAGTTTAATTTTATTTAATTCAATAATTTATTCAATTTTGTGGCTTATACTGGGTTTCTTACAGCTAAACAGCTCAGGGGTCCGATGAGGTTGGGAGGGGAGGATGGATAAATTTTAACTTTGAGCTTTTTAACTTTGAAGTTTGCGATTTGAGAAAAATCCTGACGTGATGGTTTAAAATGAAGGTCATTTTCGGATTCAGCGCTGAAAAATACACGTGAATCAATTTTCAAAAGCTAAAAAACATGACACAACCCAAAATTTGAAAGACGGTGTAATCTAACAGCATTTTAAAATATGAATCATTTTTGTAAAGAATTGAGGCTGTTGTTTTTCATCCTTTTAACAAAAATTCTGTTATTTTTATCCTTTTATATGTTCTGTAAAAATTGTATATTTTGCACTAATATGTCAGAATGATTAAGGATTTCAAATTTATATTGCAATGCTAATTTTACTCTCAACCATTTCTTTAATATATCTGACGAAATTATATTTCTACTAAATTTGTGAATGACCCCTAATTTGCAGCAAAAAATATGCTCCAACTTCAAACAGCTATTACTCGGTCAATTTTAATCGTAGAATAACGGGACTTTTTTGCCTTACTTGTCAGTCTAACAGAAAAAAATTTTACTAAATATAACTTAAAGGACCGGGGGACCGTATAAAAATTTAGATTTTGTAATTCTTCGCTAAATTGTTTTTTCGCTTCAGACTTTTTCTATCTTAACTCTGTACCTAATTTTGACCACTTTTGTAATTGGAAGTATGCATCTAGGACCAACGGTTGCGAAAATAAAGGTCGGTCAGGTTATACGTGAACACACTGTATTAGTGATGGGCGATTCTCGAGAATTCGACAATCGAGAAAAATCGTCATCGTAAAAAATCACAATCGATACAGCCATCGATTAATTCATAGAATCTACAATCGAGATGTTTTACAATCGATTATAACGAGAAAAGCTAAAAACAGTTATTGGAAAACTTAGCTATTATTATGGCCGACAATTTCATAGTAGTGATAGAGCTTAGTGGCGGGCGATTCTCGAAAATTTACCAATCGAAAAAAATCGTTATCGTAAAATACACAATCGATACAGTCATCGATTACTTTCGAGAATCTACAAAGGAGATGTTCTAGAATCGATTATTGAAATCATTGTTTTTACATATATATAAGGCAGATTTTATTAAATATAGGGTAACTGAAAACAAATGGAATAAAAAAACAACAAACCAAAGGGAAACTATAAAGGAGCCAGAAGACTGGAAAAGTCTTGTAAGGGTGCCCCCTGGTTGAAAAAAAAGCTGAAAAAACGCGAGTAGCTATGAAGCGGTAAGGGGAGTTTAAGTATCAAAAATTAGAATTTTTCGGCAATTAGCACCAAAATGGCCAAAGAAATAAGAATCAAAAGCACCCCCTAGTGGCAGAAATATGAACTAAAGGATGATAAAAGGGATCAAAATTTTTTATTGATTTTTCTACGTCATTTGAGATTGGATCTTTAATTTCCCCATTTTTATAAAGTCTTCGACTGGAATACATTAAACGAACTCCCGCGGGGAGCAAAGTAGGAGGGAGGGGCAAGGAAAGTGCATAATATGAATAAGTGGTCATAGGACTTTCCAACGATATGGCACATGAGGGGTGTCGGCTAAATTTAGTAAAGTGCCTCCGCTCGGGGGCAAAGTAAGGGGAGGGGCGCGGGCGATATATAAAATGAAATAGTAGTCACAGAGCTTTCCAATGATATATCACATGAGGGTTGTCAGCAAAAGATAGAAAAGAGTCCCAACTACCAGGATTCCAATTATCGCCCCCCCCCCCCCCCCCGAAATATACCCTGCCCATCCTTCTCTTTGAAATTTTCATATATTAAAAATTATTTATCGGAGGGCTCCGAAAAAAAAAATCCGATCTAAAATGTTTAAAAACGCTACGATTTCAAAAAAGTTCGAAAAGTGCCTCTCTCGGGGCGCCAAACTAAGGAAGGAAGAAGAAAGGTTCATAATATGAAAGAGTAACTTTGCGATGATAACCGAAAACTTTCCGATGATAGATCAAATGACTGGTCCAAAAAAAGTTTGAAATCTATCCCTCCCACGTGGGTTCCCTCTTTTATCCGAGAATATAAAGGAAATCACGCAGCCCCACTTTTAAAATTTTATATTTAATAAATAATATTTATCGGAGAGCTCCATTAAAAAACCTCATTTAATGATATTTATTGTAGAAATCTCTACAATTGAAAAAAAGTCACCCCCGCACCGCTCCCCCCCCCCACCCCGAACCCCTTCCGGAATTCAACTCTGGGAGGAGAAAGGTTCATAATATGAAAGAGTGGTGAAAGGACTTTCCGATGATATGTCAAGGAGAGATTTGGTAAAAGTTTGAAAATTACACCCCCCCCCCGCCTCCCTTTGTGCACTCTGGCGCACCCCAGAATTCACTCACCTTCCTCTTTGAACTTTTTATATTTAATAAGTAGTATTTATCTGAGTCTCCAGGTATGGGGCAGCTTGGCAGAGCTAAAATAAGAGAAACATTGAAAATTCGGGGCAAAATGACACTAAATTTAACAGTAAAGTTTGAAACTAGGACTATACAGAACTGAATACATAAACCACTATGCTTCATAACCCACATCGGTTAATAGCAATAAAAAGATAAGTGTCAGTTAAACTGATGGCATTGAGCTCACAGGTTATTAACACTAACTGTATATTATACTCTTATTTCAAAGAATAATGTCCCTCAAAAAATAAATGAAGGGAAATATCCCCCGTTTTCCCCTTTTATACTTAACCAATGAACCTCCAAATCTAATCAGGGAAACTCCTTAACTATAATAAATCAGTATATCAAATTTGAAGCAAATCAGATAATTCTGCATGAAAAAAAGAAACATATCGCAAAATTAAGGGTGGTCTAACCCCATTAACCCTTTTATACTTAACTAATGAACCTCCAAATCTAATCAGGAAAGCTCCTTATCAGAACAAACATAGAAAAAAATTGTAAATTGAATAATTCTCCATGAAAATCCATTTATCTAAATTAAGGGGAGGGGACTTGCTCCCTTTTCGCCCTTGTATACTTAACCAATGAACCTCCAAATCTAATGAAGGAAGCGCCATACCGGAATAAATCGGTATATTAAATTTGAAGCAAATCCAATAATTCTGCATGAAAAACCCTTTTATCTAAATTAAGGGGAGACTAGCCCCTGCCCTTTATACTTAACCCATAAACCTCCAAATCTAATCAAGGCAGATTCTTAACATAATAAACCGGTATCCCAAATTTGGAGCAAATCGAATAATTCTGCATGAAAAACCCATTTATCTAAATTAAGTGGGGACCAGCCCCCTTCTCCCCCTTTATCCTTAACCAATGAACTTCCAAGTTTAATCAGGGAAGCTCCTTAACATAATAAACCGGTATACCAAATTTGGAGCAAATCAAATAATTCTGCATGAAAAGCCCATTTATCTAAATTAAGGGGGGACCAGCCCCCTTCTCCCCCTTTATACTTAACCCGTAAACCTCCAAATCTAATCAAGGCAACTTCTTAACGTAATAAACCGGTATACCAAATTTGGAACAAATCGAATAATTCTGCATGAAAAACCCATTTATCTAAATTAAGGAGGGGGTCTACCCCCCTTTCCCCCCTTCATACTTAACTAATGAACCTCCAAGTTTAATCAGGGAAGCTCCTTAACATAATAAACCGGTATACCAAATTTGGAACAAATCGAGTAATTCTGCATGAAAAACCCATTTATCTAAATTAAGTGGGAGACCAGCCCCCCTTCTCCCCTTTATCCTTAACCAATGAACTTCCAAGTTTAATCAGGGAAGCTCCTTAACATAATAAACCGGTATACCAAATTTGGAGCAAGTCAAATAATTCTGCATGAAAAGCCCATTTATCTAAATTAAGGGGGGACCAGCCCCCTTCTCCCCCTTTATACTTAACCCGTAAACCTCCAAATCTAATCAAGGCAACTTCTTAACGTAATAAACCGGTACACCAAATTTGGAACAAATCGAATAATTCTGCATGAAAACCCCATTTATCTAAATTAAGGGGGGGCGGCGGACCAGCCCCCCCTTCTCCCCGTTTATCCTTAACCAATGAACTTCCAAGTTTAATCAGGGAAGCTCCTTAACATAATAAACCGGTATACCAAATTATGAGCAAATCAAATAATTCTGCATGAAAAGCCCATTTATCTAAATTAAGGGGGGGGTCTAGCCCCCTTCTCCCCCATTATACTTAACCCGTAAACCTCCAAATCTAGTCAAGGCAACTTCTTAACATAATGAACCGGTATACCAAATTTGGAGCAAATCGAATAATTCTGCATGAAAAACCCATTTATCTAAATTAAGGAGGGGGTCTACCCCCCTTTCCTCCCCTTCATACTTAACTAATGAACCTCCAAGTTTAATCAGGGAATCTCCTTAACATAATAAACCGGTATACGAAATTTGGAGCAAATCGAAGAATTCTGCATGAAAAACCTATTTATCTAAATTAGGGAGGGGGGAGGGACCAGCCCCCCTTCTCTCCCTTTATCCTTAACCAATGAACCGTCAAAACTAAACAGCGGAACGCCTTATCAGAATGAACATAAAAAAAATTGAAGCAAATCGTATATTTTAATCAAGAGTTATCGCGTTACGTACATACATACGTACGTACAGTACATGCATACACACAGAACCGACGGGTACATAAGCTCTCAGGCTTAGATAGCCTGTGAGCTAAAAAGTGATTGGATAAGCAGATGGACTCCTTTGAGAAATTATGACTTAAACCAGAAATGCGGTAAGTTTGACTCTGAAAGCTTCATTTCCATCTCGCATTTCGGCAAATCTCATCTTGATTATTTTTCCAGCATTTCGACGCTTCCAGATGGGAATCTGCTCGATGGTTGGTTCTCTCGCGGTTTTAAACCTTTCGGGATGGGAAGTCTCTCGAGAGTTTCCTCTCGCCCTTTTCAACCTTTCCCGATGGGAAGCCTCTCGCTTGTTACTCTCTTCCTTTTCGAAATGTCCCAATGAAAAGCCTTTCGAGGATTTCTCTCGCGCTTTTCAACATTTCGCTATGAGAAGCTTTTCGAGGATTTCTCTCGTCCTCGGCAGAGAAGAAAAGTAAGAAAATTTATCGAGAGTACCAAGGGACGAGATAGAGAAAAAGACATGACAATGAGCTGTGAAATGAAGCCCTAATTTTCAAAGTTTCTCTTATTTTAGCCCTACCAAGATGTTACATACCTGGAACCCTCCGATAAAAATTATTTATTAAATATAAAATTTTCAAAGAGGAAGGTGGGTCGGATGATTTCGAGGAAGGAGGACGTGAGAGTGGACTCATGGGGTGCAATTTTAAAAATTTTACCGAACCCTTCCTGTGGCATATAATCGAAAAGCCCTTTGACCACTCTTTCATACTATGAACCTTTCTTCGCCCAAAGGGGGGTGGGGAAGGGCGAACAAATTTTTAAAACCGTAGCCGATTTCTATAATAAATTTAAATATCACATTAAATATGGGTTTTTTATGCAGTCTTCCGGTAAATATTATTTATTGAACATAAAATTTTAAAGTGGTGGCTGTGTGAATTCTGGGGTGAAAGAGTGGGCCCACGGGGGGAGAGAGGGGGAGCAATTTTCAAACTTTTTTTGGACCAGTCATGTGATATGTCATCGGTAAGTTCTCGGATGACTCTTTCATATTATGAGACTTTCTTTTTCCCCTCCCCAATTTGGCCCCCACTGCGAGGGTAGTTTTTTCCGCTTTTATCATTTTAGATCGGATTTTTTTATGGAGCCCTCCGCTAAATATTATTTATAATATATGAAATTTCAGGACACTTTTCCAAATTTAGCCAAGACCCCTCATGTGACATATCGTTAGAAAGGTTTGTGACTACTTATTAGTGCTATGCACTTCCGGTGGTCGCCCCCCCAACTTTGCCCTCCCCGGAGGACACTTTTCCAAATTTAGTCAGTACCCCTCTTATGAGATATCGTTGAAAAGGTCTGTGACTACTTATTGATGTTATGCACTTCCGGTGACACCCCCCCCACTCTTTTCCCCCCACCCCTGGGGGACACTTTTTCAAATTTAGTCAAGACCCCTCGTGTGAGATATCGTTGGTAAGGTCTGTGACTACTTATTGATGTTATGTACCTACGGTGCCCCCACCACCACTTTGCCCCCCCCGGGGGCACTTTTCCAAATTTAGCCAAGACCCCTCATGTGAGATATCGTTGGAAAAGTCTGTGACTATTTATTGATGTTATGCACCTCCGGTGACAGTCTCCCCCAATTTGCCCCTCCCGGGGGGCACTTTTTCAAATTTAGCCAAGACCCCTCATGTGAGATATCGTTGGAAAGGTCTGTGACTACTTATTGATGTTATGCTCCTCCGGTGTTCATTCCCCCCATTTTGAACCCCCCCCACGGGGGACACTTTTCCAAATTTAGCCAAGACCCCACATGTGAGATATCGTTGGAAAGGTCTGTGACTACTTATTGATGTAATGCACCTCCGGTGACCTCCCCCCCACTTTTCCCCCACGGCGGTGTTTTTCTAAATTTAGCCGAGACCCCTCATGTGAAATATTGATGGAAAGGCTTATGACTACTTACTCATGTTATCCACCTCCCGCACCCCTCCCCCCCTTTCCCCCCACGGGGAGGGCATTTTTATAAATTCAGATCCAGACTTCTCATGTGACATATGGTTGGAAAGGCCTAAAGACCTGTGACGACTTAATCATATTATGCAGCTGCTGTGCCCCTCCGCTCGCTTTGACCCCTCCCCCAAGAGATCTGGTCCGACGTTCATTCGTTTCAATATTATATTTTTTACAAGATTTTGTAGTGCGTGCACACCACACCCGCCTGCTATCATATATCAGTGCCGTATATAGCGGGTAACCTGTTCGTGATTTCATATTACAAGATTACGTATAAATTAGGGGCCCCAATTAAAGGAGGGGCCCGCTAGCGGTCGAAGTCACCTAGTCTTTATTAACATCGACTCATTCCAGTTCACCCGCAGACTATTCTTGATAAATGTATGACGTATATAATACATAATATATGATTTATAAAAGAAATTTGCAAACTGTAGTCATCGAGAAAAAATTTATACAATCGAAAAATATCGAGATGTCCATACAATCGAGAAAATCGAGAAAAACATCTCGTTATCGCCCATCACTACACTGTATATAGGTATAAATATATAATAGCAAAAGTTAAAAATATTTATAAAATTTTTTACAGCATACATTTAATACTGGATATTTGTACCTGGGGACAGGGACTGAAATGATGATTTCGTTTGTTTAAAACTTAAAATTAATCATTTATACATCATCCTATGTCCATTTATCATTGGTAATTGTTATAACATATGTTACAATATATTACATTTTTCAGTTTTCGGTATTAGTATAATTAATGGAATATTATTGGCAGTGGACGCAAATTGTCCAATTTTCAGATGTTGACCTGTTTAAAGTTGACACGGAGCAAAAAAAATGGGGAATGATGTTTGCGGATGCACTAACAGCAGTAATGATAGTGATAGTTGCTCCCCTTTCAGCAGACGTTATCTCCCCAACTTGTTTTTTTTTCCTTTGAGGCCTATGAATTTAGGAGGCACATGAGCTGCGCTTATCCCAGTCTACATACTTTTTTATTATTTATGAACATCTGAAGTAAAAAATATCGTTAACTAATTGCAAGACAGTTGTAGAAAGTAAGTCATAAAAATTGAAATGTTTAGAAAATCTTTTAAGAGTGTTGTACATTTGACCTGGTCAAAGGTACAACAATTGACCATGGTCAGAGGTACAAACCATGCTAGTGCAAATTACAAAGCATACTACATTTTTAGGATTAGGATAATGATTTTCACAAGCCGCACCATATTTATAAAAGTCCATAGCTAGCATGTCAAATTATTTATATCAACAAAAACATAGCACAAAAAATATCATTAGGCAAAACACATTAACAAATAAATACTTACATTTTTACGATGGAAATGGATTAGCATTATTCACAGGAATCCCCTTTGACTTGAATAATCCACAGTAGGTTGCACAAGCCCTCTGGTGAAGGAATTATGCACTAATTACACCAAAATTCACAAAATACTGCTATATGGCGCAACAGCTGAGGTGGTCAAAGGTACAACACCTTCCCCTTCACCAAAACACATAAATGTGACAACGCATTTCATGAATGTCGGATCATCTTAAAGTATTCTTTTAATTGCTGTCATTTTTTGAAATACTTAATAAAGAGTTGAAATACAGGGTGTACATAATGAATATCCCAACTTTACAGGGCTGTTAAAAAAAAGTACAACCTTCTTATTCATGGAAATCAAAAATAATAGTTGGAAGTTTAAATTCAACACAGTTATAAGTGTTCATTGTGAGACCTTCCAGAAACGCGAACGATATCGAGGTGCCACGATAACACATCTCACACTTTTTCAGCATGTCATGTGTGACTCTTTGAAGGGTTTCAGATATGCCTGTCCTAAGTTATAAAAAAATGTTAAGTTATAAATTACAGTAAACGTTATTTGGTAGTGGTGGAACAAACACCTGATTTTTGATAAGGCATCACAAATAAATAAATAAATAAATAAATAAATAGAATCACGATGAGAAAAGTGAGTGATGTGTTATCGTTCTGCCTCGATATCGTTCATGTTTCAGGTGGTGCTCACATTTAACAATTATAACTGTATTAAATTTAAACTTTCAACTGTTATTTTTCATTTACGATGAACAACAACGTTGTACTTTTCTTTTCTTTTAATAGCCCTGTAAAGCTGGGATATTCATCTATGTAGACCCTGTATTTCGAATATGATATTCCAACTTAATTTTATTTATCTTTTTAATACTATACGATTTCGTAAAGGAAATTATCCTATCAATACCCAACAGAACAATATCGCTTACCATTTGTATAGGTTAGGGATGGCGAACCTATGGCCCGCAAATCACACTTAGCACGTAAGAAAACTTCTCTGGCACGCGAAAAAACTTATAGATTGTCTTCAGTTTATGGAGAATAATCCATTTTAAGTTCTTTTTTTTACATAAAGTATAGTTTTGTGTAACAGGTATATAATTTTCTTTAAAATAATCCGTAAACATTGAATGAATAAGGAATTATAAATTTCAATGAAAGAGCCTTGTTGCGTCATTTTCTCGCCAAATCATTCCAAATCATTTTGCTTCTTTATGAAACTTCAAAGGTTTTAGAAAATTGAACTTTTACATAGTTTACATAGTTATATACCTAATCGACACGCTTCTACTTCAGATTAGGTTTTATTTTATTTAGGTTTATGATTTTAAGTAATTTTAGGTTTTTTTTTATATTGAGGTTTTAATTTTGAAAATTGGGTTTTAACTGTTAGTGTAAATAACTGTGTATCTATTGAACCTGAACCTGCTTCTACCTGAAGAACTAAAAGTAATCTGACTCGGAAGTATACAATAAAAGAAAAACACATTTGCAGATTATTAATACGGAATTTGATGCAACATGGCTATATCAGTGAGTAAATAGAGCATAATAAATAAGTTAAGAATCGAGTTTAGTATAAATGTAAAAATATTTAAGTAAAAAAATTTATAAAAAATAATTATTGGATTTTATCTAAGTTAAAATATTTCTGGCATATTAGAATGTTGGTTCATAATAATTTTGAAATTTTTGGCACGCCCACTTAAAAACGTTTTGCCATCCCTGGTATAGGTAATAGAAATAGAATGTTTTTTTCTTATTAATTTAAACAATGAATCGACTTCCATAAAAAACATCATGCCTTGATTTTTTTTCAAACGCTACTACAACGAAATGAATGCACAAATTTTGCTTTACCAACGCACCCCTTCTTCAAGCTCATTTAAATGAATATAAATGTTTTTTTTTTTGACAAACTGAATAACATGCCATAAAGTTTTGTTTTATGAATGGAGATATCAATACAAATTTGCATTTCTGTAGCAAATGAATAGATTTATCAAATACGATTTTAATACAAATGTCATTCTCAATACAAATGAACGAAATACATCATGCTTCAAAGACAAGTGTCAGATTTTAAGTCATAATTTTTTTCTTAGATGACATATAAAGGTATTTTTTGAAATTGTCTTTCTTTTTTCTTTTAAGAAATACTGACAAGATGACAGAGAATTTTAGTAACATATCGAAACTAATAAATTAAGAAATAGAATTAGTGATTTTTGCCGATAACGATACTACACTGGTTTCCAAAAATTAAGGAAAAATCACAAACAGAGAGATAACTCACTCAAAAATGAACATATGCGTATGAAATTTGCATATGTTGTTAACTAAAAGATACTGAATAAAATTACAAAATGCAAATTAGTGGCGCTGATATCGGATTGTGTCATCTGTGAGGAACATACAAATGCATGCTAGAGAGTACGGCTGCTGGGGTCGCTGTGATTATGATAGAAGAAAACTGAGATAGCCAATTCGTTAGTAAGTCCTAGTGGTATCATTTGTCCGCATACTTGCAATATAGCGCTAATGGTAGATTGGAGGTAGGTAAAAGTAAGACAGAGGTTTCCAGATGTCTAAATCTCAGTCTTTCTGTTGATCATAGGCTTCGGAAACAATTTTAATCCACTGGTTCGGCTTCCAGAAGGTTTAGTCAAGGACGGACAAGAGCTACGACAAGCACACATGACCGATATTTGCGGTTATGTGCAAGAAAGAATAGAACAGCAACACCCTCTCATCTTAGATTCTCCCTTGATGCAGCCATTGGAAGGTTGGTATTTAAATCTACTGTGCGTATAAGGCTTCATGAAGATAGTCTTTATGCGATGCAACCACACATTTGTGTGCCGTTCACCTCATGTCACCGGAAGGAACGTTTAAGTTGGGCACGTCAACATGTTCACTGGACAGCTGGTCAATGAAGGCGTGTTTTCTTCAAGGATGAGTTTCAGTTCAGCCTCCAAAGCGATAATAGGCGTTGATTGATTTGGAGAGAGCATGGAACACGCTATCATCCATCAAACATTCGTAAAAGAGATTCGTATGGAGGAGGCAGTGTCTGTGTGTGGGATGGTATCTCTTTGGGCGGTCGCACTGACCTCCATGTCTTTCCACGTGGAACTGTGAATATTTACGTCTATAGAGATGACATTCTTGATGCTTATGTGCACCGTTATGCCAGTGCAATAGTTAATGATTTCCTGTTACAGGACGATAACACTAGACCGCGCAGGGCTCACATCGTAGAAGATTATCTTCAGCACCAAACAATTCCGCGCATGGTATGGCCAGCTCGATCACTGGACTTGTATACCTCCGAGCATGTTTGGGATGCCTTAGGAAGATGTGTCGCTGCTCTAAATACCCCTCCTCAGACCCATGCCACGCTTACAACTGCTTTACGAGAGCAATGGCTCGCACTTCCCCGCGAACTTATCGATCGCATAATTGACAGTATCACACATCGCTGTATGTGCTGTATTGCTACTAGAGGGGATCATACTCCATATTAATGGTACTTTTCCTATACCAAACTGACTCATTTACTTTGTTTATCTTATAGTTGTGTTAATTTCTGAAACACCACAATTACCTGGTAATTTATTTTAATGCTATTTTATACCTTACTATGTGTTGTACATTCTGGTTGAGTTTTATTAAAATCTACTTGTAACATTTTGAGTAATCGCTACTTTTGTTGTTTTTCCTTAATTTTTGGAAACCAGTGTATTTTCTAAAACTCTTCAGAGAAATTTTGTAGCAAATAGCTTAGGTATGCTTTTAAAATCCGTAGATGCATCAACTGTGTGATAGATAGGGATAGTCTTGAAGGTAAGAAAGAATTTAAGACTTTTGTTCTTAAATGGGATTCGATTTCACATATTTTATTCGCTTTTAGTGTATTTTTGTTATTTTATTAAATAAATAGATTTTTTATTATGTATAAAATTATTGAATACTGTGCTTTTAATTGAAAACTTACTTGTTTTGTAGAAATTGAATCATTACCTGTAATATAAGCAAACAATTCAAGATTGTTCTATTTAGGTCAATTTTGTGACATTTACTGTAAGTAATTAAAATTTAGATGTGGCGCAAAAAATAGTTAAATGTGACAACCCATTTTATACATGTCGTTTCATTTTAAAGTATTCATTTATTTGGTATATGTTTTTGAACTTATTTCATAAAGAGTTCAAATATATTAAAGAGAAACAATTATTACTGAACTACATAAAATTGTAATAACTTAATCTGGTAATATTTTAAATAATAAAAATAATAACTTTGACATACAAAATATTGAATATATTATAACTAAATAATGAATGCGTCTATAGTCATACTTTAAAATTTTTAACTTTTACTATGTAAAAAACAAAAAGTAAGTAAAATATATGTTGTACTTGACATTAAACATAAAGTTTACAAAAGAAATAATTATTACTATATATTCTAAGCAATTATTTTGTTTTTTAAGTTTGCCTTAACTCATTTTTGCTTTTCGTCTTCTATGTAAGTCTAAATACCGGGTGTCCCAAAAAGGACTGACTGATTTTAAAATTCAATAACTTCCAAACGGTGACAGATATTAAAAAAATTCTTGCAGGAGGGTTATGCATAAAGTCAAAAGTTTTATTACAGTGATTTTCGATTTTAGTTCGAATTACAAACAACAGATGGCACTGCGATCAATAGAGGCTAAATTCATGCTCGATTTTTGGTACTTCGTGGCCCGGATAATACATTTCCATCTCCTTTTTCTGTATGGAACAACAGAAAGGACCAAAAATCGAGCCTGTATTTAGCGACTATTGTTTACAGTGCCATCTATTGTTTGTAATTCGAACTAAAATCGAAAATCACTGTAATAAAACTTTTGACTTTATGCATAATCCTCCTGTAAGAATTTTTTTAATATCTGTCACCGTTTGGAAGTTATTGAATTTAAAAATCAGTCAGTCCTTTTTGGGACACCCGGTATTTACTTGTTGGTTTTTGGAAGATATGGATCAAGATAATTTTGAAGTTTATGCTTCTGCTTATGTTCTGTTTTTGACTGTACTTCCACATTTTTTTAGCGACTGACTTTGAGTTTTTGCTGAATTCATTTTTTATAATGCTGTTTTTATTTTCTGAAATTTAATTGTTTTTTCTTTTCCAAGTTTTACCTCTCTTTTTAACCTTTCACTTCATTGTCCTCTTTTATTTGCTTCAAATGTTAAGCATAGTGCAAAGCTTAATCTTACTGCTTTTCGCTTCTTAGCTAAATTTTGATTTGATGTTGAAATTGTTTAATAAAGTTTTAAAAAGAATAAGATGGATTAGCTTCAGAGAGTAGTTTTGTGACTGGGATCCTGATTGCATTTCTTGCTGATCATGAATACAACTTGACCTGTTTTACCCGTTAGTTTTTTTTAACGTATTTTCATTGTTTGCAAAGATAAAAATCTTCATCACTTATATTTCTATCAAATGTTGGATTTATCTGAATAAACAAATAAGACATTATTGGAGAAGTTTTACCACTACTTCCTTGATGCTCTATTTGAAAAGTTGTTCTGGCAGAACTGTCAATATTAGTTGATAACTCCTAATTAGCCATGGTTATTAAGTTATTTTTAATGTCGAAAACAGCAGAAATATTGACCTTCTTAGCAGGAAGGTCTTTACTAATAGTTGACGACTCAGTAAGACGAAATTCATTTGAGAAATCGATTTATGGGCAGAAAATATAACAAATCAATCCCTAATAGCTTATCTCTCATGAATTAAGTCCTTGGTATATATATATAATATATATATATATATATATAATATATATATATATAACCATTAAATAAACATTACCGACCACCAACATATATATATAAATATATGTGTGTAAGAAAATTATAAAGATTAGACCTATTAATTAGTATTTGTAATGAATCGCCCCTCAATTTGGATACGGGCCCAATTACTAATAATCACAAGTTTGGCAAGGTAGCCAATTAATCCATTTTATCGTTAAATTAATAGCAACACATGGCCCCTTTTAACTGGTAACTCTAAGAGATGAAAAATTTCAGAGAGATACCTCTACGCCACTTGCTGTCTGAAGTCTACCCTGTAAGCAGCTATGAAATATTATAGCTATATGTTTAATTATTTAAATAAAGCTTATCAAAGTGGAGAGCAAAAAATTCTGTCTTCACTACAAAATGCTACAAAATTAGAGTCGGCAGGATTAGAAACTGCGCGGAAACATCCCAACGGATTGATCAGGTATCATATGAACTGTTACTGGATGATATTTGATAGTTGAATTTGACATCTTTATGAGTATATTATAATTGTGTTTTGAGAGTCTACTCTCTACTAAATGATGTCAAGACATTTTCATTCAAGTTTGTATTTTATATGTAACTTATGTTGGATTTAGCAGCAATTCTAGAGTATATTTCCTATTTTGATTATTTTATTTTGCATATAATATTACCAGCGTCTTGCATTTATTAATACAATTGTTTTTATCATGTTCAATTGCTTATGGTATTGGAAATTTTAGTGATATTATTCTTATTATTTGTATTATTTTTACTATTTTTATTATTGTTGTGATATCATATGTTAACTATACGAAAGAAATAACTCATCTCCAGGCAGCTCGATTAAAAGTAATTCATCTCCAAAATTTTAACATCCCTTTAATAAAGAAAGCTTTATAATTTCCAGGTGGCTCTCGTATATGGAAGCCGGCCCAACCCCGGGGACCTGTCTGGAAAGGGGGAATTGTAAGAAAATTATAATGATTAGACCTATTAATTAGTTTTTGTAATGAATCGCCCCTCAATTTGGATACGGGACCAATTACTGATAATCACGAGTTTGGCAGGGTAGCCAATTAATCCATTTTATCGTTAAATTAATAGCAACACTTGGCCCTTTTTAACTGGTAACCCTAAGCAGCTATGGAATATTATAGCTATATGTTTAATTATTTAAATAAAGCTCATCAAAGTGGAGTGCAAGGAATTCTGTCTTCTCTACAAAATGCTACACACACACACACATATATATAAGTACATATATTATGACTGATTCTGAAAAAAAAAAAAATAAGTGGTACAAAATCTAAAACTTTAAAAGCAAAAACTCAATTTTCTTCAAACATGCGTAAGTAAAAAAAATATCATTATTAGAGTCAATACCTTAATACAGGGTTAGCTTAAATGATTCATCGAGTTGGAAAATACTGTGTATTGAGAGGTATACGACATACAAAGACGGATGATACATGTCAAGATACATACATTCACCAAGTTTAAAAGCCTGCTTCGTGGCTCGCGTGCACGCTAGATGACAGGCCTGCAGCGCCAGTGTACAAGATGTGGAAATGGTAATAATCCGCTGGTCTGGGTGATGTTCCTCTGTTGTCATGCCTCTCCACACCCCAGGTCACCAGATCTCACACAATGTGATTTATTCCTGTGGGGTTATGTGAAGGATAATGTTTATGTACCCCCAATATCAACGATGCTGCAAATTTCAGGAATGCATCACTGCTACTATGGCGGACATTGACAGAAACATGCTATTATGATCGTGTGGACGAAACTGGATTACCCTATGATGTGTGCCGGGTGACTAAAGGCGCACACATTGAGCATTTGTTGTATGTAACATAAAGTTGGTGAGTGTATGTGTCTTTTCATGTATCACCCGTATTTGTACGTTGTATACTTATAAATAAACAGCCTTTTGTAACCCGGTGAATCATTTAGGCTAACACTGTGCTATTATTAATCTTTGAGCTTGTCAACTATAACGTTATCATTATGTTAGTAAATATTAAAATCCCGAGCTATGAAATTGAGAGCGCATATTAAAAATAAAAATAAAAAAAAAACGAAAGAAAAACTTCGTTCTTTTAAATGGAAGAGCATCTAAAAATACTCCTCGAATTCATATTTTTAATGGCCAGTAGCTGAGTGGTCAGCACGCCTGTCTGCGACGATACAAGCCAAAAGTTCGACTGCCGCTGTGCAAGGTTCACTCAATCTTTCCTACCTTCAGGGTTGATAAAATGAGTACCAAGTTAGCTTGGGAACTAAATACTGAGGGTCCTGCGTTAGGCTGATCATCTGAACGGGAGGTATGATGTATGATCACCCAGGGTCAATAAAACAGTGTTGGGCACTATAGGCCCTGATCTCTAGTGGATCGCAAAGCCACTGATTTAGTTTAGTTTTATTAATATTTTTAATGGAACATTCGCTTTGGTAGAAAAATATATAAGGGAAAGAAAAATTTAACGTAGGCCATTAAAATTTTAAAAACAGATCGATGTCTAACATTATTGATCGCGACATACATATGGGGCAATCAGGGAGCACTTGGTGTGTAGCAAAACTTCGATATACAAACGCTACACTTCTGAACAGAATAGCTAGGAATAATTATTTGAAGCGAAACCTAAACCAATAACCCTTTCATTCAGAGCTTTCGAAATAATCAACATTGTGACCTCGAGATATGAAATAATATGTTGGTATTGTTAGAAGATGTTTTAAAATATATACATGTCACAAACTTTTACTTCTTTTTTATTTGTGTAAAAGATTTTATTTATGAACGTATTGTTGTATCAAATGGCTTCTATATCACATGTATTACCGATATATATTTTAAACGAAAATTAATTCACATTGACACGTTGAAAAGTATTACATCTCAAATTTTAGTTTTATTAATCAAAATGTTAGTAAAACTTTGCTTTTCAGTAACATATGAACACATTTACAGATTCTATTTTGATTCAAAATTCATGTTTAGTACGAATGAGCAAATGATTTTATGCTGCTGAGAAATCTTTAGCAATAAGTTTTCATTAACACATTATTTAATATTTTTATGGCAATTTTTTTTCTCTCCTTTTAACTAATCCTCTGACAAGCACATAAATAATCACATTCATGCAAATGAGCTAATATATTAATAAATATAATATGTCTTTACCCAGTGTTGAATTCAGACAGTTTTCTCCGGGAGGGATTTCTGTGGCTCCGGGGAGGGGGGGCACAATAAGAGTTCGGGGGGTGGGGGAGGGGAATTGCACTTTTTGACCATTGAAAACACAAAATCTCGAATGCTCCAGGGGGGACATCTCATTGCTATGGGGGAGGGGGGAATGTCCCTCCCGGGCCACCCCCTGAATTCAACACTGTTTTTACTTGACATTATTTCATCAGTTGGAAAATTTTGAAATATATATTTTTATTTCAATCTGATTTATTCTTATATTTTTAACCTGTGGAAGAAAACAGTATTAAAATAACGTATTATGTAAATCAATAAATATTTATTTACTGAAAATTACGAAACAAAATATCCTTATGTAACTTGGTTTAATGGTCGTGCATACATCTCTTAATAGGATATCGCTGTGTCAAATGTCTTCTGTTTTGTATTTATGACTATTAATGAACTGAGTATAATTGAGGCCTCAAAATGGAAAACGCTGAAAAAATTTTCAAAACAGCGGAAAAAAACCCAACTCCTACTTCTGGTACTTACAGCCTTTTCCACTTCACTCCTTTTTAGCTCACTGTTCAACACTTTAAAATGTAGGTACCTAGCTTCCTTTCGTTTAGAGTATAAATACCTAATATTATCATTTGTAAACATTTTTTTAAATTTATATATTTAATATTTTTCACATTGCTTAGAAATATCCCATTGATGTAAGAATAACAACATGATCAAGTTGTGTAATGACCACCAGTTGCCGCGCATCTTATTACTGACACTTTTAGCGTTCTCCAGTTCACTTCGTGTGCCACATTCAGCGTTCTCTACTTAACTTCGTGTGGCGCATTCAATCGGTGACATTTTTTTTTTTTTTACTCTTTTTTAAACTATGTCTATTCCGAATGGCACTTCAAGGTTTCTCCTGTTTGCTAAGATTGGCATTTAAGATTTTCAATTTTTTGGTATTTTCAGCTTTTTCCATTTTTAGTCGTCAATTAAAACACATCTTCCGACATCACCCCTTTTGAATATAAATTAATAATCATTGGCACGTGGAATAGTGCTGTGTCTCATAGTTTTGTCCTAGTATTAATGAAAATGATATTTAAACTTTATTTTTAGATAACAAATGGAACATATTTATCAACTTCGATTTTGATTCGAAATTCATATTTAGTACAAATGAATAAATGAGTTTAGGCTGCAGAGAAAACTTTAATGATAAATTTTCATTAATAAATTATTGAATATAATTTTCTGAAGTCTTTTTTTCTCTATGTCTAAGTACTTCTGACAAGCACATAAATAATCATATTCACGTATCTAACTAAATTATTAATAAATATATTATACATTTACTTGTCATCATTTTATCGCTGGAGAAAACTTTGAAATATTTATGTGCAGTTAAATAGAAATAGTAAGATAAGTTTTCATATTAGTGTCATTTATCTTTACATAAAACTTCGTTGTGAAAATGACATTAGAATGACATATAATGAAAAGCAATGAAAGTTTATTTAATGAACATTGCATCAAAAATATCATAATGTAAGTAACTTGTTTTAACGGTCGTGCATACATCTGATAATAAAATATCCTTGTGTCAAATGGCCTCTAGTTTATATTTATAACTATTAATGAATTGCGAATAATTAAAACACATCTTTCGACATCATCAATTTTGAATGTAAATTAACAATCATTGGCACATGGATTAATGCTGTGTCTCATAGTTTTCTCCTATTAATGAAAATGATTTTTAAACTTTCCTTTTAGATAACAAATGAACATATTTATCAACTTCGAGTTTGATTCGAAATTCGTATTTAATACAAATGAATAAATTATTTTAGGCTGATGAGAAATCTTTAATAATAATTTTTCATTAATAAATTATTGAATATAATTTTTTGAAGTCTTTTTTTTTTCTCTATGTCTAAGTATTTCTGACAAGTACATAAATTATCATATTCACGCAACTAACTAAAATATTAATAAATATGTTATACATTTACTTGTCACCATTTTATCGTTGGAGAAAACTTTGAAGTATTTATGAGTAGTTAAATAGAAATATTAAGATAAGTTTTCATTTTAGTCTGATTTACCTTTATATGTTAAACTTCGTGGTGAAAATGACACTAGAATGACATATAATGTAAAGCAATGAAAGTTTGTTTAATGAAAATTTCGACAAAAATATCATAATTTAAGTAACTTGTTTTAACGGTCGTGCATACATCTAATAATATGATATCGCTGTGTCAAATGACCTCTAATTTATAGGGGAGAGTAATACACAGTGAGGCAAAAATTATTATTACTTAACGAATGGCGACTATTTTTATTCTTTTGAAAAAAAATTGCTACATCTTTAAGTTACACATTAATGTATAAATGATTTTTTAAAAAGTTATTGCTGCACAGAAGCAACAAACCGAGTATCGGAAATTGTATCATTGCGTACCACTTGTGTTACACAGTGAGACAATGTATATATTTTCATAAATCATACATTTTTACACTCTATCAATAATTTTCTACAGTTTATGATTTCTAATTAATATTTCTAGATTTTCAAAATATTAAGAATATGAACCTTGGGTGGACAATGGCAGACCTTGGACTACCTTCATGCAAATTTTCAGCTTCTTACGTTTAGTAGATTTCCCTAGCCATCGCACGCCCGACATAGTAGGTACACAATGAGACACGTCTCACTGTGTACCACAACTGTGTGTCTCTCTGTGTACTTTTGTTATGTTGTAACAAAATGGATGCCACATCTGTTACATCAATTTCATCGCTTTAAAAAGTTTATGTCGTTTTGTCGAAATAGTCTAGTATTAGCTACAGCTAGGTTTGGTTAAGTAAATATATGTCATATTGAAGAAAATAAACTCTAAAATAGACGTTTATGTAACTTTAACCACTATAACATAAAGAAATATTTACTATTTTGTCGGACCAGTAACTGAAGTGCCGAAACTCCATCCACGTGTTGCATAAGATGAGGTCGTTATGTGTGTGTGCCAGCTTGGAGAAAAAGTTACAACTATATGTCAAAGTGGCTGCTGTCTGTCTCACTATGTACCATGTCTCACTGTGTACTACTCTCCCTATTTAAAACTATTAATGAACTGCGTATAATTAAAATACATCTTCCGACATCATCCATTTTGAATGTAAATTAATAACCATTGACACGTGGAATAGTATTGTGTCTCATAGTTTTGTTTTATTAAAGAAATTTAAACTTTGCTTTTCAATAACAAATGAATATATTTGTCAGCTTCGATTCGAATTCGAAATTCATATTTAATACAAATGAACAAATGGTTTAAGGCTGCTGAGCTTGTCATAATTTTATTGCTGGAGAAAACTTTGAAGTATTTATGAGTAGTTGAATAGAAATTCTAAGATAAGTTTTAATTTGAGTCTCATTTATCATTATATGTTAAAATTCGTGGCGAAAATGACATATCAATGAAAGTTTGTTTAATGAAAATTTCGACAAAAAATATCATAGTGTAAGTAACTTGTTTTAACGATCGTACATACATCTGATAATATAATATCGTTGTGTCAAATGGACTCTAGTTTATGTTTATAACTATTAATGAACTGCGTATAATTAAAAGACATCTTCCGACATCATCTGTTTTGAATGTAAATTAATAATCATTGACAAGTGGAATAGTTTTGTGTCTCATAGTTTTGTTTTATTAATGAAAATAGTATTTAAACTTTGCTTTTCGGTAACAAATGAACGTATTTATCAGTTTTGATTCTGATTCAAAATTCACACATATTACAAATGTGGAAATGATTTTAGACTTCTGCAAAAACTTACTAAGAAAATGGTAATGGTAAGAAAAATAGTTTAAACAGTTTTTAGATATAATTGTTTATGTTTAGACCATGTGTTACAAGATTAGAAGATGCTCAGTATGTACATCCTTATCCCTTATAGTGATACCACTTCTTCCTTTACCCTTTAATCCTTTTTGATATTCAATTACTGTTACTTTTAATATAATTTAACATGTTAAAATGTGCATCTTGTAAATAAGTCAACGAAGTACGTTTCACAATCTAGATGTATTTTTAAAATGATACCTGTCTGTAAGGTATCAAATGTAAACCTTACATTTGTGTAGAAGAAATGAATTGTGAAGCATTTTCAACCTAAAAGTTGTGTTTTTTAGAAATATTTTGTAAGCTTTTTTCAGATAAAATATATCATAAAAATTTAAGTACGTAGGTTTTAAGTAATGCAGAAATATCGAGCTTTCATTCCAGGCATAAAGGTTGTACAGTAAGTTAGGCTTAACATAACAATGTGCTATTCTTTAGAAAAGGGCTATTTGGGGAGGCTCGACCCAGTCAATGTGAGTGACGGTTGACCAGACGCTCAAGGCTCCCTTAATTAAGTGGTTTTGGAAATGTTTTTATTATACACTGTGCATAATAAAAGGTTAATGGTTATATATAAAAAAAATAATCTAAATTTGTTCTGTAGAGCTACAGTGAAATTGGGTGATGGAAAAGAAAGGGTTTAAAACTGATTAAAGAAAGATGTGAAAAATTGTTATAGAATCTACTGCAAGAAAAAATTTAATCAAATATGAATGAGAAAGTTGGTAGGAACTTTTTTGCATTTAAATATTACTTACAGTAGGTAAACAGAAACAGTGGAAAAGACTAGAAAGGACTAGAACGTATGAAAGCAGCAGTCTCAACCCTTTCAGATGCAGATGTATGTTTTTGAAACCACTTAATTTTAATTCCCAAAAGCCACAATGTCACCAGAATTTTGGTAAAATCTTTTCCATTTAATATATTTGTGAAATATAGGTTTTTTCTTATTTCCAAATAAATTTGTTCCTAAATTCCGGCGCCAGTCATTTATTTCAACATTATAGAACAGAAAGTGCTAATTAACCCCTGAAAGGGTTAAAAGATATTGATGATAAGATAGGTGTTCATGCGGCTGTAAAAGAACATAGCATTGATCGAAGAAAACATTGATCGAAAAACTTTCGGAAGGTATGTAGACAAATTTCAGCAGGATGAATACAGTGAGATGAAGCCAAACTATGTGACAACTACAGTTATCAGGTCGAATGTCACGAAAAGTGAGACAAGGGAACAAAAAAAGCGAGACAGTGCCGACATAGTAATACATAAAACCCTATGAAAGCGGAACCTGCCTCCAACGGAATTCTATCTTCAATGTTAAAATTTAATTTTCCCTGCTGTACAATTATACCTGCTCAGACCAAATCATTTTTTAAAATAAAATTTTTCTCTTCTGATTCCGGTTGCATCTAAACAGGTTTGTTTAAGCATCTTATTTTCAAAAATAATTTTTATAGTAATTGAATCATGTAGCATAAATTTATTTTGCTTTTTTAAAACTGATTTTATTTCTCTTCACAGATATTTCAATATAAAACAAAGTGGGTCATACGTTCCATGTGTGGGAAGCCTTGGCCCATTATTTTCTCATGATTAAAATCAATCATTTTTCAAATTTCTTATGTATTACACTTTTGTAGCAATTTTATTTTGATAACTGATTGTATAACGAATAAAATGATACATAAAGCTTTATTCTACATTTAATATTTTAAAAATAAAAAAAATCATTTTGTAAAAAGTGGGTCAATCCTCCGTAGTCTCTCCTATTATGCAAATCAATGAAAATTACGAAAAATAGCGTAATGTAACTAATTTGATTTAACGGTAGTGCACACACCCCAGAGTCAAATGGCTTCTGTTTTGTATATAAAGCTATTAATGAACTGAGTGCAATTAAAACACACTTCCTGAACTTTCTTTTAAATGAGTGTTAATATTCATTGACACGTTGAATATCACAGAATCTCCAAGTTTTGCTTTATTAAGGAAAATACCATTAATTACATGGCAGTTTAGAAGCAAATTAATTTTTAGGGTTTAGATGCTGATTAAAAAATGTTATTTAATACGAATAGACAAATCGCTCCTGAACACAGAAATAACTTTTTCCTTGTCGAATTGTTTAACTTAATTTTGTGTACTCATTTTTCTCTTTTCTTCTAATAAATACTGACAAGCAAATAATAAATCATAATTGCACAACTGTACTAAAAATATATTAATAAATTTATTTATTGAGTTTTACATGATACATTTTTATTTTGCTGATATTAATAAACTGCTTATAATTAAAACAAGATTTCAGATTTATCTTTTATATCAAAATTAATATTCATTGACATGTTGAAAAATGTCTCGTAGTTGTGTTTTATTAATGAAAATTTTGAATAAACTTTGCATTTTGATAACAAATGAACATATTTATCTCTTTCGAATCTGTTTTAGAATCCATATTTAATACAAATGGATATTTTAGCCTGATCAGATGTGTAAAATGTTTAACAATAATTATTTTCCTTGACGAAAATATTGAACATAATTTTCTGTAGTCATTTTTCTCTTTATTTTTAATTAATCTTTAAAGGCAAATAAATAATCATTATTACGCAACTGAACTAAAATTATATTAATACATTTAATTATTGAGTTTTACTGAATATATTTTTATATTAATGGTTAGAGAAATTATTAAAATGTATCTTTTGCCTCCATAATGTTGCTAATGTACTGCGTATAGTTAAAACACGCTTTCTAATATTTCCTTTAAATCAAAATTAATGTTCATTGACATATTGAAAAATACTATGTATTATAGTTTTGCTTTATTAATAAAAATGGTGGTAAAACTTTATAATTTGGTAACTAATGAAGAAATTTATCACCTTTGATCTTGATAGAGAATCCATATTTAATACAAATTAACTAATCATTTCAGACTGTTGATAAATGTAAAGACTTTAACAATAATTACTTTCCTTAATAAATTGTTGAACATAATTTTCTGTACTCTTCATATGTAACTAATCCTAATAAGCAAATAAATAATCATTATTATTCAACTGAGCAAAAAATGTATTAATAAATTTATTTATTGATTTTTACTTGATGTATTTTTATACTACTGGTCAGAGAATTTTTTTTAAATGTACCTTATGCTTTCATATATTGCTGTTCATTAATCTGTTACAGTTAAAACACGCTTTCTCATATTTATTTTAAATCAAAATTAATATTCCTTGATAAATTGAAAAGGGATATATTTCATACTTGTGTTTTATTAATGAAAATGTTGGTTAAATATTGCATTTTAGTAACAAATGAATTTATTTATCATCTTCTACTCTGATTTAAAAATCATAAATAATACAAATGAACTAATCATTTAAACTGCCAGGAAATCTAAGAACTCTAACAATAATTATTTCCATTAATGAACTGTTGAATATAATTTTCTCTTTCTTTTTATGTAATCCTGACAGCACATAAACAAACATATCAACTGAACTGCAGCTAATTAATTCCATTTCAACGTCCGTAGGTTTTCCTGTATTTTTATAGGAATGCTTGTAAGTTCCAGGATATATATATTTATTACTTATTTAGTTACTTATATTGCTTTGTTTATTATTTATTATTGATGCTATAACATATTTAATATCACTTCTTTATATATATGGTTCAAAATAAAATTCTGCTTAAAAAAATTTTGTCTACAGCCATTTTAACATGATTCGTAGAAATGGAAAAATCTGGGCCAGCCGGTTAAATGGTTAATATATTTGAGGTTTATTTGACACTGATAGTCTTTTATTTTATTCAATGGTGCAAATTTCGAAGTGTATACATCATATGAATATAAAATTGAACATATTTTCTTTTATTTCAGTCTAATTTGTCTTCTACATATTTATCCTTTTGAAGACAATGACATTAAAATGGCATATTACATTATTCAATGAAAATATGTTTGATTAAAATTACCACATAATATAAATTATTACTTACTTGTAGTATGATACTTATTACGTAGATGCTTATATTTAAAGCATATTTATGATTTGTTATATAAATGTTTTGAGTAACAATATAAAAATTATGGAAATTAAAAATTAATTGCATGTAATAGATACGTTTTTAGAATACTAATAAAATGTTTAGAAAAATTAAAACTGTTGGCATCTTAATAAAAACAATTAATGTCATTTTATCATTATCAATTGTAAATTTATGTTCATAAAGGAAGTATATTTTAGATATAAACAATTAATTTTTATATATTCTTATCTAAAATTACTTTATAGAATATATAAATATTTATTAATTTCCTTATAATAAAAAACGCTTTTATGCTTCTATACACTGTAAAAAAAAAATATATATATATATATATATATATATATATATATATATGTGTGTGTGTGTGTGTGTGTATATATATAAAATTACTGAGAATTATCTGGGAAACTGGGATGCCTAGAACTTTTTATGTAACAGCAATAACAACAAAACAAAAAATCATGTAACAGATACACGTTTGCACT
Organism: Maratus speciosus; assembly: GCA_963932465.1. Lineage (NCBI taxonomy): Eukaryota > Metazoa > Arthropoda > Arachnida > Araneae > Salticidae > Maratus > Maratus speciosus. Next base: position 332,474,413 of record OZ010786.1, read on the forward strand.
GTAAATCAAAAAATCTGTAAGGTTAATACATGGAAATTATTCCAGAGAGAAACATTCGCATTGCATACAATATTTCAAATGAAAATCAAATTTCAAAGTAATTGCTTAAGAGGCGCAAAGGCCAACATAGTGAAAAAGGGACTCGAACCCGGGCCATCAGTATAGCGCACTGACGTTCTACCGACTAAACCACATGGAACGATACCCAGCCTTGAAAATTGCTCACAATTATATGTTGGCAAGGCTACAAACGCAGCACAAGATGGAATATTTATCGTGAGCCACCGACCACGGGCGAACACGAAACTTAATTAAATCCATCATCGATAGAAACTATATTAATACACGGAAATTATTCTAGAGGGAAACATTCGCCTTGCATACAATATTTCAAATGAAAATCAAATTTCAAAGTAATTGCTTAAGAGGCGCAAAGGTCAACATAGTGAAAAAGGAACTCGAACCCGGGCCATCAGTATAGCGCACTGACGTTCACCGACTAAACCACATGAAACGATACCCAGCCGGGAAAATTTCTTACTATTATATGTTGGCAAGGCTACAAACGCAGCACAAGATGGAATATATCAGTGCGATACATCAGTGCGCTGTACTTATGGCCCGGGTTCGAGTCCCGGCATGGAATCTTTTTCACTATGTTGGCTTTTGCGCCTCTTAAGCAATTACTTTGAAATTTGATTTTCATTTGAAATATTATATACAAGGCTACTGTTTCTCTCTGGAATAATTTTCATGTATTAATATAGTTTCTATCGATGCTGGATTTAATTAAGTTTCGTGTTCGCCCCAGGTTGGTGGCTCACGATAAATATTCCATCTTGTGCTGCGTTTGTAGCCTTGCCAACATATAATAGTGAGAAATTTTCCAGGCTGGGTAGCGTTACATGTGGTTTATGTAAGCCTTTTGGCGAACTTTCATTTAAAATAAACAGTGACAGAATGTAGATTATATATTATACTTGTTTAAACAAATAAAGTTCATGCTTACTTTTCTCAGTAGCGCAGGTTTGGCTTGTAGAAAAATAAAGACGAATGACCATCAAATAAATAATGGAGCAACACCTTTCATATAATATATATTCATTTATATTTACAAAACGGCAGACATCACTGTCACAAAGCACAATCAACACTCAACTACAAAGAACATCATAGAACATCTTAGAATGTCTATATATTAGCAAAACCTATAACCATGGAAACACGATAGGCTTTCTAGCGGCAGAAAAGAAAAGAAATATACGAATCGTTAGATTACATAAATAAAATAAAAGGAGAATTTTACAACAGTTTAGTCGGTAGAACGTCAGTGCGCTGATGGCTCGTGTTCGAGTCCCGGCATGGAATCTTTTTCACTATGTTGGCCTTTGCGCCTCTTAAGCAATTACTTTGAAATTTGATTTTCACTTGAAACCTGTAAGTTACTAAGAAGTTTTTAGGAAACTGGGATGACTAGATCTTTTTATGAAACTTCGACCCGGGTTACAGATAAAATTTTAGTAAGATTTCTGTAATTTTAGTAGATTATTTTGTAAAGCTACAGATTTCTGTAGCTTTACGACAACTAGTTTTGCAGATATACATCTTCTTTTGTACAGTGTACAAATAAAATTTTAGTAAGCATACAGGTTTCTGCAACTTTACATCTTAGTCCAGGCAATAGGGTATTTTACTTAGCAAAATTAATGGTAGTTCTGGAAATCGGCTTACTTTATGTTTTTTGGGTCGCTGAATCCGAATTTGTAACTTCCCACCAAAATTTCCCCCGGCAACCCCCACAAATTTTGGTAAAAAGACCCCCAAGAAAGGTTTTTATTTAAAAAATCATTTTTTTTTCTTGTTTTAAAGGAAAAGTATCTAGAAATCCAGAAAGTAGACAAAATTTGCAACAAATTAGATAGATGACATTATGACTTAGGATGAAGGGGAAGGGGGGATCTGCCTCGGAACATGCGCGCGGTGCTGCGTAGGCTAAGTTGCGCTATTCCACTTAACCACTCACACGTTTACATTCGCCCTCCCATCTGCCCTCCGAACTTTCCTTATAAGGTTTACTTTAAGTTTTTTGGGTTGCTGAATCCGAATTTTTAACTTCCCCCCAAAATTTCCCCCCCCCCAAACAAATAAATAAATAATTGTTATTAACTTAAATTTCTTATTGTTCTAGGGGAAAAGCATTACGAAATTCAGAAACTAGATAAAATTTGCAACAAATAGGATATATGACATTATGACGTAGGATAAACTGGGAGTGAGGGGGCTGCCTCGGAACATTCCCCGCGCGCTTTTCTCAAAAAATCAATTTTTTGGGGAGCTGCCGGGTGAAATTTTTGTGGGAAGTTACAAATTCGGATTCAGCGACCCAAAAAACATAAAGTGAGTCGAAATCCAGAACTAGTATTAATTTTGCCAGGTAAAATTCCCTATTGCCTGGACTTCATAACTTAGTGCACGTAGCGCCGCAGTGCATGTTCAGAGACAGCCCTCCTCCTCCAAGTTCATCCTACGTCATAATGTCATGTATCCTATTTGTTGTAAATTTTATCTAGTTTCTGAATTTCGTAATGCTTTTCCCCTAAAACAATAAGAAATTTAAGTTAAAAACAACTATTTTTTTTTTTGGGGGGGGGGGAAGTTAAAAATTCGGATTCAGCGACTCAAAAAACTTAAAGTAAACCTTATAAAGAAAGATGGGAGGGCTAATGTAAATGTGTGAGTGGTTAAGTGGAATTGCGCAACTTAGTCCACGCAGCACCGCGCGCATGTTCCGAGGCAGATCCCCCCTTCCCCTTCATCCTAAGTCATAATGTCATATATCTAATTTGTTGCAAATTTTGTTTGCTTTCTGAATTTATAAATACCTTTTCCCCTAAAACAATAAGAAATTTAAGTTAAAAACAACTTTTTTTTTTTGGGGGGGGGGGGTTCGGGGGGGGAAGTTAAAAATTCGGATTCAGCGACTCAAAAAACTTAAAGTAAACCTTATAAAGAAAGATGGGAGGGCTAATGTAAATGTGTGAGTGGTTAAGTGGAATTGCGCAACTTAGTCCACGCAGCACCGCGCGCATGTTCCGAGGCAGATCCCCCCTTCCCCTTCATCCTAAGTCATAATGTCATATATCTCATTTGTTGCAAATATTGTTTGCTTTCTGAATTTATAAATACCTTTTCCCTAAAACAATAAAAATAATGATTTTTTTAATAAAAACCTTTTTGGGGGGACTTTTTACCAAAATTTGGGGGTGTTGCCGGGGGAAATTTTGGTGGAAAGTTAAAAATTCGGATTCAGCGACCCAAAAAACATACAGTAAGCCTTTTTCCAGAACTACCATGAATTTTGCTAGGTAGAGCCCCTATACGGTCTCTATTGCCTGGACTAATCTGTAGAATTGCAATTTTTTAAAATTTAATTTTTTTTTTTTTTTTTTTTTTTTTTTTTTTTTTTTTTTACAGTGTAATAAATGTAAATGAAGATTGTTGTATAATACGTGAGAATCATGTATCTGGATGAACTTGCTAATAATAATTTCCATTCTTGTGTACTGATAAATCTATCAGTCTGGATTCTTACTACAACTTCGTGTGTAATCGAATGAACAAATAAATTCAAGTTTCACACACATGTAAGAATTTTCGTAATAGGTGTTCATTGCAAAAACAATTCTTGAATTGCACATTTTTCTTTCTTTCTTTTTTTTTTTTTTTTTTTCGTTAAAACACAAAAATTCACGCTTTATTCGCGCATTTCTTTCCGAAGTAGCAAAATATTACAAATTTAAAGTGAAAGTTACCTGAAAGCCTTTATCTTAAGCTGCATTTTTGGTAAATCACTGGAGTTTTTCAGCATATGTGGTGCCTGCTACATTTTTGTGCTTGAAACGGGGTTTTTTTGCATCTGTCTTTTTTCCCCATATAGCACATCCGAAAAAATTTAAAATTTCGTGAAATATTTCCAGTAGAGGTTAAATAACCATCAAATAACGCGTGCGTTCCGGCAACTTTTGGTTTGTGTTTTTTACGTTTTTCGATGTTTTATTTTATTTCATTTATTTTACTATTTTTTAATTTAATTTAATTATATTCAATTATATTTTATTTTATTTTACATTTTTTAAAAATTTAATTATATTTTATTATTATTATTATTAATTTTTTTTAGAGTAGTGTTTTTGTTTAAAGAACTCAAATATTTACATTATTTTTAACTATTACAGACAAACAAACCAATAATTTAATTAAAGAAGATTTTGAAACTGACATATCCCGATTTTTATTTATCGAATTTAAATTTATATGGGTAATCTTCTTTCATAGCATCCTCAAAAATTTTCTGTATATAACTAGCTATACTTCTTTCACTTCATCTTCTACTTATAACCTTACTATATTTTCATAATGAAATTATTCATTCCAACTTTTTTCTTCTATTGATGACTGAATGAAATAACTTTATTAATAGCAATTAATGAAAACTGACAAGATGCAAATGATGACAAAATACCACGACGAAAAATTTAGATGATATGAAAATCTTTGAGTTATGTTTTTTTAAATATTGTATGCACTAACAAACGAAAATATATCATAATTCGATTAAAAACAAATTGCTAGCATACTAACAATATGAACCTGCAAATTTATTAAATTAATGAAAGTATATTTATGTATAGATAATTAGTGCTGACGCATTCTTATTTCAGAAGGTTTCTAAATCATATATTAATTAATTCCATATGATTGAAACTCTCTTATGCTGCTTTATGAAATATAAATAAATATTTATTTACCCATTGGTCTGCATCTCGCAAACTATGTTTTTATGAAAGCTTTGCTAACAATAATCTTAATTACTGTAAATTAATTTATTAATAAACCTGCATTCTTATACTCCAGCCTCGTAATAATCAAAGGGAACAAATGATTTCAAATTGCAAAGGAAGAACTTTACCGATAAATTTTTGCTTAATGGACTCCCAGATATATTTGTTATTTTATCTCTTTCTTTGTAACTTATTGTGGCAATCAAATAAATATATTAATAATAATAGAAAATCCTAGAACCGATATATCCTAAATTCTCTTCATTGGTATACATATTTTTTCTTATACTCATATATTACGTAGCATATATAATTAAACAAAAACCTAATTTGCAGAACAAATTAAAAAAACAAAATTTATTTCCTAAATTGTTTAAGCCCGAGAAGGGGCAGATATTAAGATATTTCATTCAATTCGTTCTACATTCAATGTTAAATTTTTGTAACAAATAAGCTAAACCAATTGAGCATTAAAAAATAAAAAAGAAATCCATACAATATAATGCTTTAAACACCTATATACTTAGATTCCGTTCAAATGAAATCGAAATAAATCTTAGACTTTTTTTAAGGTTTTGTATTTTGCATGTTATCATATTGTACAATCGTCATAAACATAAGGCAAAATCTGCAGTACAAATAGATACAACTTAAAAATGTAAAAAAGTCTAAGATTTATTTCAATTTCATTTGAACGGAATCTAAGTATATAGGTGTTTAAAGCATTATATTGTATGGATTTATTTTTCATTTTTTAATGCTCAATTGGTTTAGCTTATTTGTTACAAAAATTTAACATTGAATGTAGAACGAATTGAATGAAATATCTTAATATCTGCCCCTTCTCGAGCTTAAACAATTTAGGAAATAAATTTTGTTTTTTTTTTTAATTTGTTCTGCAAATTAGGTTTTTGTTTAATATGTCAAGTTTTTTAATAACTACTACATTCAGACAAACACATTTCAAAATTAATGGAGGGTATCATCATTAGGCTTTGATTTGTGCGATATCGCATCACAATTTGTGATGCAATTTACCTATGTATAATTCAAAATGTTTCACCAGTGCAGTAATCCCAAATTGTTGTAGTTTGGTCAAAAAATTACAATCTGAACTTAAAAAATCTGCTTGAAAATGTCATTTTTTTCCACTATGACGTCATATTCATCTTTTTTTTAATTCTTAAAAAAAAAACTATTCCAATTTCTTCAGTTTCATGTTTCACGTGAAAAACATTCAACAAAAAATAGGCAAATTATTATTACGGCTTTTGAATTATTTACAACAATGAATGAAAAATGTTAAATTTTATTAGAAAATGTCCGTTGATTCTCAATGAAAAAAGCGAAATTTGGAATTATTAAGAAAATTATTTGAATAATGTAAATAAAAATTAGCCCATGTCACTCTCTAGATTATAATCCACCTACATGCAAAGGCATTTTATGATCCGTTTTGATCCTGACGTCTGGCAAATGTTTTTACACTTTGAATTTATAATATTATTAGAATTAGCAAAGAATTAAAAATGAGTGGCATCAGGGACAAAAAGGTGGGAAGAAAAAATGAAAAAGTTATCATCTCCATAGGCTTTTCTATGTTAAATTAACATTGAGAAGTGACACTGGAAATAAATAAGTATTGCGCTGCCGCGCAATACTTAAATTTAATATTTTTGTAATATGCAAGTTTTTAATTATCAGCTTAATTTATTTCTAATGATATTTTTTTTATTAAAATCGTATATATTATTTCTGTTGACAACATCCCCTTTTCACAACTAGTGTATAGCGTACAACAACGAATGAGGTATCATTGTATAGGATTTTTCGCTCACATCTGACATTCTACAGTGAATTTAACTGATATGTATCGCACAACAATGAATGAGGTATTTTTGGATAGGATTTTGTGCCTTCATGTGACATTGCATTCTGAAGGTTCGTTATATTTTTACGCTAAGCATCATCATACATATTATTTTCGATGAGAAAATTCCTCTTTCTATGCATATACAAAACACACAACGATGAAAGGGGTATCATGCGAAAGGTTTTTGAAAAGGCTTTTGACATAGTATACTCATACTTCGTTAAAACAAGTTGTTTGACTTAAACAAGACGGAAATGGTACGTCAAACCTGGCAATTTATGTACATTCGTACTATAAGCAGTTTTTTAAATATTCAGATCTTTTTGCAATAGCTGTTGCACACATGCAAAAATGCATGAATACAAAATTCATTGCGAATGCATACATTGCATTCATTAATACAGAAATCATATGACTCCATCTTAAATATGACGTAATTACCATGGCAACCCAGCATCAATATTTATCATACGATTTCATTGAATTAATTACGTATTGTAGGATTTAAAAAAATGAAGAAAACTTTTATTAATATCTTTTAAGTTTTGATTCGATTTGCATAAAACATGAAAGGAATCGACAGAATTCTGCAAAGATTATATATATTAAATTTCAAACCATTTGGTTGGGTAGTTTATAAGCTGTTTTATGCGGACAGACGGACAAACAGACAGACGGACGGACCAGACGATTACTATAGGTGGTACTTATCTATATTATAAAGGACAAACATATCTGTGCGTAACGCATACGTCATTTTGCAAATGGCAACACTTTGAAATTTGAAATAAAATTTTGGTTTTGCAATTTTCTGTACTGCAAATTTTTAAACTTCTAAACATCGCACATTTAAAATATTTACACCGTCATATAAGAAAAAAAATGCTCTTTTAAATGCAATTTGTTTGAAATCTGTATCTCAATTTATTTTTGAGATATTAATTTTTTTGTAGTTTTTAATACCATTTTTCTTATCGTGGCAACAAAAGTACCCCATTTCTATTGAAATTAAACGGAAAACAGTCGAAAATATGAGATACTGTATCTTTTTGTTGCCATTTTTTCATAAAACCTGAAAAAAATTGAAATTAAAATATGGGCTATGTCAAGAATACTGCCTGTTATTCCGTGGTAATGACGTCATATGCATACTTTCCTATTGACGAAGTTTAAGGCTGTAATGTAAAAGTGGATTGATTTAGCGGATGCAAATGACGTCATTTTATAAAAAAGCGTGTATTTTAATTCTTACACCTGAATTATGTTTTGTAGAAGTGCGTCATTTTCACAGACCAGTTGCTTTGAAATTCTTCACAGTTGAAAATGCTTCACTTTTGAGAATAATGTAATCGAAGTCACACACAGATAAAACGCAATGTTTTACAAAAAATTAGAGTGTCTTTATAAAAGAGAGGTGACATTCAAATAATAGCGATTTATAGTATAGAAATTGATGATTCTCGCCTGGATGGATTTGCTTCGCCGAGTTAGACAAGCAAACAAATAATTCGTGGTTTAAAATAATATCATGTTTTGTCCAAAATTCTCTCGAATAATAAAATGCTATCCTTTAAGACATTCTACTATAATTTATCAAAATAACATAATTTGCTTATTTTAATTTTTCCTAATTTTATAATTTCCATATATTTAAAACACAAGTGTGTTTTTTAGTCCTGATCTTTTTGCTGAACCAATTTTACTAATTTTTTTTCTTTTTTTTTTACTGAAAGCTGTTCATTTGTAGATGTGATCGCACTATCTGTTAATATTTTAAATATCCCCACTTTCATATTTTAATTTTAAAAGCATTTTATGAAATTTCTTCAAAATAGTGGGAATTAGATAGCTTTCATTATTGTAGACAAGAGAGAAATAATGAGGTATTTTTATCCTTATTCATGCTATTTTCTGATAAAAATGCAAAATTGTTGATAAAAATTGTTGCATAGGGTTCAGTGGCGCAAAATCCCATTAGGAGCAGAATATTATATTAGAGGCATAATATCGGAAAGTGACATACTGTTTTTGGAAACATGCATTTTTCCACATAAATTTTCTATATTATTTTTCCTTCTGCATGTGTACTGATGCTAAGTTTCAGACACTAGGCGAAATGCTTATTTAAGTGAAAATAATGTCATATTTAAAAGAAAATTATCATTTTCTTAGCTAAAACTAAACATTTTAACACAAATGCGTCTAAAAAACATAAATTACGGAAATTTTTACTCTCCGGAATTGAGATTGGAATCTCACGTAAAGAGTGCGTCTGTTCACATAAAAGATGTTGCTGATAATCGTGACTTCAAGTTTTGAATTAAAATGATTTTTAAAGGATCAAACAAAATGTAATTTTTTTTAAATGATGAATATGGATATGAGAAGTGCGTATGCAAATTTTGAGAAGGTGAAAATTGCTGTTTTTCATTCTGGAATACCAAGCATAAGAGCCTCAATTGATAACCACATCCCAATAACTTATCTTTATTATATTTTACTGATTAAGTATCTATATTATAAAAAACAAGCGTATCTGTGCTTAATGCTGACGTCGTTTTGCGAATGGCAACACTTCACGATAAAATTTCGGTCTTAAAATTTTTGCTACTGCAATTTTTTAATCTTCTGACCATCGTACATTTTCAATTTTCGTCGCATAAGGAAAAAATTTACTTTGAAATGCAATTTGTTTAAAAATTGTAATTAATTGATGTATTATATTTTCTAAAATAATTTTTAAGCATGATTTTTTTAAAGTTTATCTTATCACGTGCCGGTTTCAATACATAATAATATTAAACATTTTGCACATAAAGCAACAAACATTTTTTAGCATTTGTTTCTGGCTATTTTTGCATAACGAAATTAATACTTCCTTTATAAACAAATAAAAGAATAAAATAAAAAAAAACCAACCTAACATATTTGTGAAAGACAAATTAACGAAATTAATACTTCTTTTATAAACAAATAAAAGAATAATATTGAAAAAAAAACACCAATGTAAGATATTTGTGAAAGACAAATTAACGAAATTAATACTTCTTTTATAAACAAATAAAAGAATAATATTGAAAAAAAAAATACAAATCTAACATCGTACAATTTAAATTTTTAGATCACCAAATAGGTTTTTTTTTTTTTTTTTTTTTCAAATGGAATTTGTTTGCAAAGTTCATCTCAGTTTACTGATTGTCTATGGTTTTAAAAACAATTTTAAAGAGTGAAATATTTTTTAATTTATCTATATCACGTGGGGCTCGATCGCGAAAGATTAATCCGTTTGCCCTTAAAACGAAATAAGGAGTTCATCATTTTCTTACGGCTAATATCCATTAAAAAAACTTCCCTATGAATAAATAAAATAATATAAATAAAACCCAAATTTAACAGATATGTATAAGCTCTGAAATTATCAGAACATAAAAGAATGCCGTAAGCAGCAAAATCTTGGTCAAATAACTCTTAGCATACGGCTAATAAGAAAATATCGCTTTTGATAAATTTCAAAAATTTATTTGATTGTAATGCGTATTTTCCATATGAAAAATGCTTTTTTAATGCAAGTGGGCAATCTAAAAAATTTATTGCATATAAAAAAATTATTAGTTTACAATTAAAAATAATGTTTTCACCTATATTTTTTAACCATGGGAAGCCCGGGTACGATCCCCTAGTTTATATAATAACGAACGCACTTAAAAATGGGAGTTAATTATTAATTAATGAAAAATGTATCTGAAAATAAACTCAAAGTTTGTAGTGCAAAAGCCTCGCACGTGTCTAGTGGTTTTATTTATTTTAAATTTAATTGACCAATAGAATTGGCTTTATTAATAAAAATGAATGAAAAATAGTAGGAAGTAAATAGTGACAAATTACACTGCAATGTTAGTTTTAGGAAATTCCTTCATGTAATTGTGTTTTAAATATTGAATACACCAACAAACAGTAATATATCATAATACAATTGGAAAAAATCTTTCTAACAATAAAATTTATCTTTCACTTTTGTTCGTTTAAATTATTTGTTTTTATATACGAACAATTATTACTAGCATAATATTATTTCAAATAGTTTCTGTGGAATGAACGAATATATTAATTAATTTAGTACAAAAATAAAAATATATAATATTAAATATGTGATTTATCACATTACTAACGAAGCGTAGAACCAACATTGTGAAAAATGTCCAAGCCGGGAATCGAACCCGGAACTCTTGGAATAGCGCTCCAAGTGCTGTACCATTTAAGCTACCAGGGCGATGCCCAGCTTAGGATTTCTCACATACATATGCTGGTAAGGCTGCAACTGCAGCACATGATGGAACAGTCTTCATGAGCACACAATTCTGCGGTGAAACATGAGACACAAATAAACCCAGCATCGGTGAACACATATATAATTAAATTAATTTTTCAATTAATTGAATTGGAAAATTAATTAATTAAAAATTGATTTAATTCAAAAATTAATTGAAAAATTAATTGAAATTAATTATAATTCTATATGTGTTCACCGATGCTAGGTTTATTTGTGTCTCATGTTTCGCCACAGAATTGTGTGCTCATGAAGACTGTTCATCTTGTGCTGCAGTTGCAGCCTTATCAACACATATACGAGGGTCACTTTGAAATTTTTGAGATACAACTAGGTTTTTAAAGTTATACTTACAAAATATTAGGTGTGTTCAAAGTAGTCTCCTCCAGCATCAATGCACTTTTGTAGACGAATTTTCCACAGATTAAATGCCTCAAGCCATTCATTTCTTGGAATAGATGAAAAAATGCATTTATAGCCACATCAATCTCTTCTTCTGAATGAAAACGACGTCCACGTAAGTTCTTTTTTAGATTAAAGAATAACCAAAAGTCACACATAGCTAGATCAGGTGAATACGGCGAATGTTCTATCAGTTTAATTCGTTTTTGTTTAAGAAACTCAACTGTCAATCCGGCTGTATGTGAAGATGCATTGTCATGGTGAAGCATTAGTCCCCTAACATTCACTTCTTGTAGAATTTCTGGAAGACATTTAGTGGTATACCAGTTTGCTGTTACTGTCTTCTGTCCTTCCAACTTGATGGCTTTGACCAATCCCGTACTTCTGAAGAAAACGGCATACATCGCTTTTTTCAGTACGCGTTGTCTTTTCACCATTGTCGGCGTGGGATCATCTTCAAAGACCCATACTTTGCTTTCTTGACGTGTTGGAACGTCAAAAAACGGTATGTACGTTTCATTACCCGTTGCAATTTTAGAAATGATGCGGTGGCCACCATCATTTAGCAATTTAAGAGTTTCTTTACTGATTCTGACACGCTCCTCTTTTTGGTGCTCAGTTAGATTATGGGGAACCCAACGGCAAACTACTTTTTTCATATGCAATTCTTCATGAATAATTTTTTGTATGGCTGCGGATCCAATGTTAAGTTCCTTTTGTATCATTTGATAGGTACAGCGATTATCATCCATTAACATCTTTCGTATGGCAGACACATTATCCGGGATTACTGCCGACGGCAGCCTTCCTCTGTGTTCTTCATCCTGAAGAAAATTGCGACCTCTGCTAAATTCTTTAAACAATCTGAATACAGTAGCACAAGAACGGGATTCATCACCAAATGCTAATTTCAACCGTTGAATGTATTCTTCTTGATTTAATCCTGCTTTAAATTCGTAGAAAATCATAGCGCGAAAATGTTCTCGCGTCAACTCCATTTTCTCTTCTGTTTAAAATTTATTCTACGCTAAACAAGTTGAAGTAAGTCAGTAAAAAATCGTCTGCTGTGTTAAAATACTTTGTATTTTAAAATTAAACCGTTATTTTTATTTTGTAAATTCTCGTCTGCGCATATCTCAATAATTTCAGAGTAACCCTCGCATGAGTGAGAGATGCTGAGCTGGGTATCGCCCTCTTAGATTAAATGGTAGAGCACTTGGAGCCCTATTTTAAGTATAACGGTGTTTTCGTATACCCTGGTTCATAAATGAACAAAAAGAAACTCTAACACAATACTTTAAGAGACTTAAACATTTACTAGATAGATCCCGTCAAGACTTGGCGGTAAATAACTTGAATGTTTCATTAGAAAATTCTTGAATTTTTATTAGTTGCTTTTAAATTAATTATTGAATGACGAATTACGTGATGCATTTCTATATTGATAAGTGACTCCTATTTCTTTAAGGTGATAGCTGGTGCTGTCAGTCTAACCTATTCAGTGAAGTGAAAGAATTTTAAGTTTATAATTTACAACCGATTATGCTTGCTTTTTAGCTTTTTATCAGAAATTTACCTTAAACTACCGGGTAGAGAATTTATCTTTACTTACTACGGCCTCTTTTTTTTAAATTCTTAATAACAATATTTATTTTCATTTATTTATTTATTTATTAAAACTACACGATCATTAAAAGTTGCCATAGATTTTATTTTTATCTGTCTCACTCTCTAAAAACCTAAATCTGAAACATGATGCAGCTAACGATTTATAATATATATATATTTTTTTACTTTAATTTTATTTTACATTTTTTAAATATTAAACCTGGAATATCAAGGTAATTTCTTTTATAGCTCTTATACGAATATTTTTCGTTCTTTCCGTTTTATTTTTTGCGCATATGAATGACAAACTTTTTTTTCTGACACACACCCATATATATTCTTGATAATGGTCAGAAAATATAACGAAAATTGTAGATCAGTTCAGTTTATTTAATTGATAATTATATGCAAAATATTTTAAATATAAAATAATTATTTTTTTTTCAAAATATTATTGAGAGTTAAATTTTATTTAATTATAAAGCATTTAAATAATAATAAAATAAACATCTTATAATTTCTCTTCCTAATAAATTATGTCATTACTGAAATGAATTATCGACAAAAATAGTTCATATTTTGCCAGGCTTGGATTCGAACCTGCGTCCTCTGCAAAATTGGGCAGTTATCGAAATTCTCCCCGTCCCTCTGTATTTTCACGGCCCTCCTTTAAAAGTTCTTTACAATAAATGTTTAAGTCTCTTAAAGTATTGTGTTGGAGTTTCTTTTTGTTCATTTATGAACCTAGGTATACGAAAACACCGGGTTCGATTCCCGGCTTGGTCATGTTTCACGTTGTTGGTTCCACGCTTCGTTAGCAATGTGAAAAATTATTTAAAATTATATATGTGTTCACCGATGCTGGGTTTATTTGTGTCCCATGTTTCGCCGCATGATTGTGTGCTCAAGAGGACTGTTGCATCTTGCGCTGCAGTTGCAGCCTTACTAGCATATGTATGTGAGAAAATACTAAACTGGGTATCGTCGTTGTAGCTTAAATGGTAGAGCACTTGGAGCGCTATTCCAAGGATTCCGGGTTAGATTCCCGGCTTGGTCATGTTTCACGTTGTTGGTTCTACGCTTCGTTAGCAATGTGATAAATCCCGTATTTATATATTCAATAATTTCGAGCGTAATTTCACTGCTAAAAATTAATTAAAATTGTATATGCGTTCACCGATGCTGGGTTTATTTGTGTCTCATGTTTCGTCGAAGGATTGTGTGCTCATGAAGACTAATCCATCTTGTGCTGCAGTTGCAGCCTTACCAGCATATGTGCGTGAGAAATGCTAAGCTGGGCATTGTCCTCGTAGCCTAAATGGTAGAACACTTGGAGCGCTATTCTAGGGGTTCCGGGTGCGATTCCCGGGTTGGACATTTTTCACATTGTTAGTTCTACACTTCAGTAGTAATGTGATAAATCATGTATTATATATTCAATAATTTCGAGCGTAATTTCACTGCTAAAAATTAATTGAAATTATATAAAAATATATATTCTAAAAGTGATTACAGCAAATTTAAAGGCTTATATGAAACTTTTAATAAATGTAACTACTAGCTTCGTTCACCCGATCGGCGACATTCTCAAGATCAATAACGACAAAATAAATTATTTTCGAAAATAATAATAATAATAATTAAAAATGAATTTAATGAAAAAGGGAAAACAACATGATCACAGGTATAATGAAAACAGGTGTTTTAATAAACATGGTCATCTGTAAACGTGAATTATTTTATCTTATTTATTTTCTTTTATTTATAAGCATTTAGACATAAATTCTGTGTAACTTAAAAGACGTATATCCTCACTGCGTATATCCTCACTGAGCGTATAATTTTTTATTTATTTGCGAATAATGGATGTGGAGTTAAACCTTGGTGGATAAACTGTTTTACTATTTTTAAAAATTATTCAGTAAATGGTCTATGTTATATAGCCTGACTAAAGCTATAGTTCTCTTACTGTATTTAATATCTGCTATACGTTTTTTCATCCTCGTTTTAAACTTTTTATTTGTCATTACTATATAATATTGCAATGTTCCACTCTACTTTGATGAAAGGAATTGTATATATACCTGATAGCTGATCTATTGGATCTATTTTCTTACGGAGTATGTTCTTTAATTTTATGGAGGGGGGGGGAGGGTGCAATAAGACTATAATAAGGTAAATTAAAAAAAAATTTGGCTGATTTAGCACATTTGTCGATTTTAATTAAACTGAATTTTCCCTCTGGTACTTTAACAGGAAAGTTAGAGAAAACTAATAGTGCAATTATAAAAAAGGGATTTTTTTTTTAGACAGATAATAATATACACTATGAGTATAAGTAATCG
This sequence comes from Maratus speciosus, assembly GCA_963932465.1. Classification (NCBI taxonomy): domain Eukaryota; kingdom Metazoa; phylum Arthropoda; class Arachnida; order Araneae; family Salticidae; genus Maratus; species Maratus speciosus. Next base: position 332,489,809 of record OZ010786.1, read on the forward strand.
CATATATGGAGGGCAAGGGGAGTTCCTTAAAAACATCCAGAAGGTATACAGCGTATACCACGTAATACCCTCCACTCGATCCCTGGAGAAAAGAAAGATAGAAAGAAAATAATTGTAAAAATGGTGTTAAATGTACTGATAAAATGACCTTTCATTCCACATATCCAAGAAAGTAGCATTTTACGAAAATACTACCTTAAAAAGACTGACGAAAAAAAATAATATTTTTGTGATAAGTGATGTGACCTAAAATGGCGTCATTGTATTAAATGTTTGGGTTTGCGTCAAGATTTATGGGTTACGTCCTTGCACAGCTGCCGTTCCACACGTAATCAATTTCCAGTCCCACCTCCTTTCTTCTTCACAGTTAAAACCTAACAAAGAAGTAACTCCAAAGAAATAAAAGCCTCAGATTGTTGCTGTCACAATCCGGCAAGGTAACGCCTTTGAATTTTTCTCTTTGTTTTACTTTCTCCCCTAAATAAACTGGTGCAAAATAAACAACTCCACTGATAGAAAATACTTTTGCAGGAGGTGGTGAGAAGCTCATGTCGCTATGTATCAGAAAGTTGTGTAATTTTTGTTATCTGTCATTCCGCTGTCAACTTCTACATGATGTATAAATAACAAAAGAAAATTGATCATATCCTTTGTTTTTACAGGAATTTTCTCTATTTTAAATATAAAATTATCCAATTTATTACATGTTCATTAACACAGTTTTGATTTAAATGAAAGCAAAAAGTATTTCACAGCTTTAACATTTTCTATTTTTTCTTTGATACATTTAGATTAAAAAATGCTAACGTTTTTAATCTTCTGATGCCAAGACAAAACAAACTTTAATTACTCTTCTTTTTTTATCCACTTATTTTACAAGCCAAATTTTAATTCTCCAGTATGACTGACAACCACGTTGTTTTGTCGTGGGTTTTTTTAAATATGTAATTTTTGTAATACATATAATATCATTCCAATTATTTATATGTTATTAAGTCACCAAACGCTGCCAGTGGTAAGATGTCTTGACTTTTGATCATCCCTGTAAAAGTATTGTAATTCAAAGGTGTAGAATTATGCTCTAGTTCTACGACATATTCAACTTTTGTAGCAACTTAAGACTTTTTATGCAACATGATAAATTATTCGAATATTTTATGGGCACTAAAAAAAATATATCAATGACAAGATAACTATTAAAAATATAATGCAGCTGTCTGTATGAGCAATATATTTAAAGATTGCGATTTGAAGGCGTATTACTACGAAAGTTAGTGTATAGGGCAAAAGGCACATAGACATAGCATTCTAACATCTTCAGACATGAAATACACAAAGATAGAGTTCTATTCTTTGTCTAATAAAAAATAATCTGTAACATTTTTTTTAAAGTTTTACTTTACTTTTATATAGTTGGATGTTTTTTGCTTTGGAACAAAACCAATAAATAGCAGCACTAATGCTTACTTCCTCTGAAAATAAATATTATTTTCATCTGAGTTTGCAAAATGCCTTCAAAACAATGTGGCCAAGAAGGAGTGAAATTTTCATAATTATTTAACTTGAGGCTGTTATCAAATCTAACGAGGCTAATTTCTGACCCATTGTTTAGTTCAATTTTTTTTTTTTTTTTTAAACGCATGAAACTGGCAGGTGTTGTTACTCAGAAATTATGTAATTGAAAGACTTTTACAAATTTTGGTAACCGTAAAAGATCTTTCAGAAAATTTTGTCAGTTTGACGATTTGAAACGAATTTTCGACGTGGAACCTCGAGAAACTAGAAAAAACCGCCGTCTCGTGACAACAATTGATTATAACTCGATATGCAATGTATTTATCAAAAAATGAGAAACTCATTTCGATTTAAAATCGCTTCAATTGTCAGACTTGTTAAATTTGTGCTTTTACGTTTAAAAATGTGTCGATTCGCCTGTATATAATAAAAATCTGTCAGGAAGTTTTGCGTTGTTGATCGGAGGATTTGAGAACAGCCTTAAACGATTTTCAAAAGGGAAAAAAATGATGATTTGTAGATGATAAACTTGTTTAAACCCCTTAAATTTATTGTTGCGTGAATTTAGGCTACTGATAATTAAATTGACATTTTAAGGGTACTAGTAATATTGGATCCATACTTTTGAACCTAAATTACCAATTCCCTAGAGTATGAATTTCACCAAAAAGACATTTCTGCTATCTCTGATGTCATTTTGATAGTGCAAAAGCACTGAATGAGTACTTTTAATGTTATTATAACTTCATGCCTGAAGAGGTTAAGATCCTTATGTAAGTTACTCGAGAATACAGTGAAAATTAATCCTTCTGAAAAAAAAAAGAAAAAATCCGTATTGTAACGCATGTTCGAAAATTATACTAGAACAAACATGAATATCTCGCTCACCTGCAAGAAAAGTGTCACATCTCCCAAAAGTTCATTTTGCATTTTATTCCGCTAATAGGTTTCTCATAGGTGTAAACTTCATAAAAAGTTTCTTAAGTGTAGTCATATGTAATATCACTTTATTACGCTATATGTCCACTTGTGACCTCAGAAGAGTAATGGATTGTGTGGGGAAGTAACCTTACCCAATCCTCCAAACCCCCTCCCACGTCTTCATTCTGAAGGGTTTTACGCTTTTATGCACGTTTTTATTCCTGCATGCAGAGCTAAATGCTATAATTTCATGTTACAGTAAAATCGTGCAAACTTTTTTTTAACTCTCCTGTGAAATTTACTTTTGTCGAGATGTGTGAATTTTCTTGCAAGTGAGCGATATATACTCTTGTAAGGAATGACGACTTCTTAAAAAGTAGGTTAAAAATATTTTTTTTTTACATTCATGTTATTACATTTTAACCCGGGAGAACTCGCTGCATGAGATTTTCTCTCACAGTCGTACTTTTTTAAGACTCTTATTTAAATAATTTTTCATTTTAATTAAAATTTCAAAATGTTTTTCAATTATTTTACCTATTTTGTGAATAAAAATTACTAAGCCAACCAAAAAAAGTTGATATTATATGAATGTAAAGTAAAAGAAAAGCAATTGGGCATTCTCACTAGTGTGTTCTTACGGGTTAATAAAAGTCGAGATGCTTATTGATTATTTGTTGCTCAAAATTAAAATTAAGTTATTTTTTTTTAACCTTGACTTTTGGAACACTCGTCCAAATATCATGAAACACAGACTTGTATTTTTATTTCTATGTTTTTAAAATCCGCAAAGGAAACTCATAAACACTATAGATGCCATAGACCATCAGGGCCAAAATACAAAAATAGTTACAAATTAAAAATATAATTATTTGAATTTTAAGTTTAACCTTAAAAAAATAATAATAAATAAATAAACATATTACATTAGAATTACGCGAAGTCTATGTTGTTTTATTTGGAAATTTTCCCTGTAATATATAAGGAAAAATTTTCTTTTGTATATTTCATTGAAATAGTATGTTCATCTTAAAATGGCTCTCTAGACAAAAAAGTAAACCATGAAAAAAAAGGAAGGAAAATTAATTTGTCTAAACACTTTTGTTCGGTATATTTCTACTACACTTACGACCAATTAACCACGAATGTTCCTAATTAAAGTAATTTGTTTATTAATCAACATGTATTCTACGGGAAAAAATTAAAATATGTAGAAAAGAATAAATAAAATAAGTAGAAAAGTATAAAAATATATTTCATAAGTATTCATGCCTAAAAATAATGCCTAATTTTATGACTGAAATTCACATTGTTCAAAAAATCTTTTGTTACAATACGTTAATTTGGCTTGGGCTTTCTGATTATGGAAGACTCACAGATTTATTTACGATTTGTAGAATGATTGGAATGAATTTATTAAAACAATGTATAAAATTTCTGTGTTTCCTTTTTTTTTTTTTTAAATATCGCAACAGGAAAGAAAAAAATAAATTATTTGAACTATTCAGGATTTCGAAATTGTTCTCTCGTATACGTACGTATGACCATAATTTCATTGCTGTTAATCTGTTAAATAATTAAAGCGGTTTTTTTATTATTACACTAGGGGGCTCTGCCCCCTACGAGCTACGCTCGCCAACCCCCGTTCAGACACCCCAGATTCTAAAAGCATGTTAATTTCATCGGCCTTAAGAAGATTGAATTATAATTTTAAAAAATAGTGACGGTCTCCCTGTAAATGGGTTTTCAATCCTTTTCCTTTGATTGGAGATTTTTAAGACGAAATCAGCCGCTGCTAAGAGATACAATGGCTGTTTTCGTCTTTGATTAAAAACAAGAAAGAAAAATCATGCGTACGGCATAGATTATGAAACACTTTCCAACACTCCCTGAAAGCTTTAACAAAACTTCGTTACTTAGGGAAATAAGGTAAATAAGATAACTAACTAAACATTTAAAAAACTGATTTCAGCAGTTACCATCCACAGCCAAATACTCATTCCAATGATTTCGAACAGACCTGTATTTGATCTGTAGGCTGATATATATACTATGTAATAGAAAATTTAGTTTAGCAAGAAAACGCATAACAGGTTGAAATTTCTCTTTCAGCAATTTATACTAATAGATGAAAACATACTTTAATACTTTTGTTCAGCCCTGTTGTTTACCTAGTACCTTTATTACACGCCACTATTTAGCTAAACTTTAATTCAAACTAAATCACTCTTAAAACTACTAAAATTACATTTCCAGAAATTATCACCCATAGACGGCCATGTATCCAACCCTTTGCGTGGCCCTGTATATCCTTTTATCTATATTCTACAAACATTTCGTAGAAAACTACATGCAGTTCAGCATAGAACATTTTAAACCCACCTTACAGCAATTTACGATCATACTCAGTAACCTTTACGAATGCTTTTGCGTAGCCCTGTAAATCAACTATAACATTTACACACACCATATAGTATGTATAAATATAGTGAAACCTAAAAGCGCATATCATAATTGAAAATGCATTCCCTGCCATCGCCGCTAATATACAGTACTTCGGATAGAAAATACTTGTCTGAAATGTTTTGTATGTTCCTGTAAATGCTATGCACTTCGTATTATGCATGAAATAACTTAAGTAAGCCTCACCGACGTATATCAATTTTATCATACAATAATTAAAGTACGCCGCAAACAATTTCCCCCTATACCATTTGTAATGGAATTATTTTGTGTAGCCCTGTAAATGAATAGTAACTATTCGTTACACCGCATATGCTACAGAATATTCTTAATATTTTAGTGCACTTCGTAAATGCATATATTTTTTATTATGTTTGAAAGGGTGTAACATCTTTAAAATTCATTTGAAATGATTTTTTCCCATTGGCCGTAATGTAACGGAATACTTTTGACTGTCCCTGTAAATGAACTAAACATGCTACAAACTTCATTTGTAATAGGGTTCGTGCTAGGCTAAACGTCAATAACCAAAAGTTTCAGTGCGATCCGAGTATATTTACGAGAGTTAGAGCGCGAACAGACAAACCGAAATCAATAACACTTTTCAACTTTGTTGGAAAGCGTTAAAAATTAGTTAAAAATTTGGAAGTAAGCTAATGTAAAATGAATTAAGTACACAGAGTCTTTGTCTCTCGGTACTTTTTAACAACGCTATGAGAAAGTTCTTTTAAATGTATCGTTTGAAATCTGACGTAATTTTCACCAAAGTTTCCTTTCTCTTTTTAATATTCACATGAAAATAATTTTATTGTTAGGAAGGAAATATTATTTGCGCTGTCTTAGAATTCACGATAATAGTTGAAAAGATTATCTCAAAATATGAAATAAATGTCTCGTGCAAATATATTTTTTAATTTAAAGTGTTTTGCCAACTTTCATTTATTTGGCCTTTTTAAATATGACGTAATTTCCTACATTTGTGACTTCTAACGCATAAAAATGAATTTAGTATTTAAAAATTTTCTTTCCCTTTTAAAATTCACGTGTAATTGTAGTTTTTATGATGTAATTTTCAATATTTTCCCAAATTTTAACACGTAATCATTTAATTCTAATTTGAAAGTTTTTTTTCTGTTTATTATAGCTACATGTAAATAAATTTTTTATCTGAAGGAAATATTATTCTTTGCGCTGTTTTTAAAATTGGCAACAGTTTAAAATAATTGCCCTTTTCTAAAATGTGTAAAAAAATATCTCTCGAAATGCTGAAAATTTGAATTTTAAATGGAAATAAATCCTCAAAAAATGAGTCAAATTAAAAAGATAATTGCAGTCTGCACATCAGGAACTTCCAATGTATAAAATGATCTAAAAATATTTAAATTCCTATGTATAGTTTTTCTCCTATAAAACTTTCTTAATGGAACGATTTTGACCATCTTTAACATTAAATATCTCTTAAAATAATTATTCGATTTAAAAACTGTCTGCATCAGCGTGTTTATCAAAGATGTCTCTATAATACCACTGATTTTCATATTTTTGTATGAAACAGTTTTCTGAATATTAACGAAGAAAGACCCCCGGTCATAAAAAATATGGATGGCGATCTAGTAGGAGTATACCCGGATGATCTACGCAGATTTTCATTGGTCCATTTCCAAATCAAAACTTTTTTTTATATATAGAAGGATTTTTTGTTTTCATTTATATTTCTAATTGTTAGTACTTAAAATATATCTTTGTTCCAGTTTTACCAATCAGTTTTCCTATTTTCGCAAGCGTGGTTTGGTGTATCATTAACTCCATTTAGTTGAACTCCCATTACTTGTAAGCATAAAGAATGCTTGCTTGATTTATCAAATGCGGCGAGCTAATGGAAAATTACTTCAAAATAAATTAATTACTTTATAATATTCAAAAATGGTGTACTGTCATCGGAAACGCAGATCTATACACAATTTTCTTAATTCAAGTATATGAAGAACTGAATGAAAAATCAATTACGAAATTCCGTCTTTACATTAGAGGTCTGCACGGGCCGGGCCGATAAAAAAATTAATCGGGCCTATCGGCACGATATAAGAATCCAAGCGAAGCAGATAAAATACGAGCCATTTTCAATGAATATGATTTCTCGAGAAGTATAAATGTGCGTCACGAGCCGATGCGAGTTTAACACCATCAATACAGATATGTAACATGTCCATCGTAGAGATCGGCATCGTACAGTTACAAGATGTCTGATTCCGGGTTTAATTTTTTTCAGCAGACTCGTGCTTGGACGGAACTAGTCTTAACCCATTAATGCCGACTTCAAAATACTCGATCAATTTTGAAATTTTTGTTCATATTTGTTCATCCTGTGTCTATTAAGTACATAATAATACTTTCTAGATTATATACTTCTAAAATATTACTTATACTTGTATATTAAGGGGTTTTTTAATTAAAATAATATTTAAAAATTTTAATTGAATTCAATTTGCAAAAGAAAATTTTGTAAAATATATAATTTACAAATTCTAAAACTTAGAAAAAAAGATTTAAAAATCATAATTACCTTTAAAAAATAGTAAAATATTTTTAATAAACTAAATATTTATGCATTAGAATCAACATGAGAACTTTTTTGTTATAACCAGGCACTAATAAAATATATAGAACACAAGAATATTTTTCTTTGTGAGAATTTTGTGAGTCCAAACCGACATTTATATAGCACTATATAATTACGCTTCTCATTTCGTGACACGTATTTATTCATAGACGACTTTCTTTATGAGCCATTGTATTATAAAAATTCGTTATAACGAGAGAATGGAAGTGGTACAAACGAAACATTTTGCGACAAAAACAAGCACAAACGAATGCCGTAATACAATTTAGATTTCGTTGATTTGGTGGGTCCACCGAAATGGCCGCCCTGTGTTGGAAAAGTGGAAAATTTGTTATATCGAGAAAATCAGAATGCAACAAACGACACTTTTTACGGCACAAACCGACATTTACATAGCACTAAAGAATTACGTATTTCCTTTCGTGAGACGTATTTCTTTACGATTATCATAAGTGATTTTCTGTAAGTGACCTTGAATTATAAAATTCCTTATAACGACATAGTACGGAAGTGGCACAAATGGAACTTTTTGCAGCACAAACGTAGAATAAATGAATGCAGTAACAATATTTTGATTTCATTGATGGAGCGGGAGTGTCGTTTCACTGGCTACACCCATTTTATTCGTTATAACGAGATAATAGAAGTGGCACAAATGAGAATTTTTGAGGCAAAAGCAAGCACAAACGACTGGTATTGATTAATTTTAAAAATCAGTGGCGAGGCCAGTGAAATGGACGTCCATTTTTTATTTTCTGATCGCCCTAAGTAAGATTGAGACTACATATATGCCGGTTGGTACAATTTTCTACCATTAAAAGTAAAAATGTACATACAAAACGAAACAAAAGTAAAACTAACTTTAAAAAGCGCAATCGTTTAAAGTACACTATTACAATTGTGATTCCATTTAAAAAAATAATTAAAATTTTTAAAAAGTATGCGTAATTTACCGTTTTATTTTTGAAGGTAGAGACATACTGATCGATTTCGTATTCACTCAGTTTTTACACCAACTACCACGTTCATTTTCCACAAAAATGCGGGAATTCTATTTTTATACTTATTTGTGATTATTTAAGATGTCAAATGCATCATTATTTGACAGATTGTGTCATCTAGTGATAATTAATAAAAATAATTCGGTTTGGTATATTTTTGTACCAACCGGCATTAATGAGTTAATCGATCTCAGGATGTGTAGGACAGGCATTATGTTTTGTAAAAGTATTAAGAGTGATAATGAACTTCTGTTAACAGTATCTTTTGAAATATACCTTAAGGTGGTTCTCATATTCACTGCTCAACAATGCGAAACTTTCAGACACATTTTCTAACTCATTTTTAATTATAAAACATAAAATTGACAGGCCTGACTATTGAAGGCATTTGAAAACGAATAACTTTCTCCATATTTGATAAATTGCTTACAGAGATAACAGAGATTCTTGTCACCGGACTGTACGTTTTTCTCCTTTTCTGTGCTATCGCTTTCGGAAATTCGATTCAAAACGCTAACTTTGGCAGTAATTTTAGAGAAAGATATATTGCTTTTATCTATGAAAAAGACGTCATTTACATAGTTTCTGAATAAGAATACTTGCCAATCTTACGCGTTTCCGAAAAGAAATGAATTCACAAATGTGTCGAAATGTAGCTCTTTTGAATTTGAGAAAAGCCTTAAAAATGAGAGAAATATTTATACAAATCTACTTTTATTATGTACAGCTTCAAAAGTTATCATGTTTTTAATCCTTTATTCTGAACTACATTAACATTTTAATGAATCCTTATTGGGATTTTGAAATATCTGTAGAGACAATGACTAAAACACTGTGAAATCGTTAATGTTTACTATTGTGTATTTTCTGTTTTGCGAACACATAATAATCTAAAATATACTGTAAAATGTTCCCATAAATATGTATGTACTATTCATTAAAATAATCTTAATTGTATGTCGAGAAAAAAACGGATTTTCTTTTGTAGATATTCAGTCGGGCCGGGGCGAGGACTGTAAAAATGCAAACGGGCCGAGCAGGGCTCGGACCAAATTTTCAATTTTTACACTTGAACGGGGATGGACAAGATAGCCTCCGTTCGGGTCGGGCCGGGCCTGGGCCCGAAAAATCCGGCCCGTGCAGACCTCTACTTTACATACCAAATCCAAATTAATTAAAATAAAATAGTGTAATTAAGTGAAGCCTAAATTGTTTTGTCTTTAAAATTTCCTCTCTTAAATAAGAATAAATGAATACGCATTTTCCTTAATTGGAATAAAATGTTCGTTTAAAATTTATAACTACCGAACATTAAATTCTAGAACTAACTCTTTAATGCATGTTTTGTTGTTGTTGTTGTTGTTCGGAAAACGTTATATTCGAGTCTATTTTTGTTAATTTTTCATTAGAAAAATAGCGAAAAAATTATTTATGTTTCTCTTGGACATTACGTCATAATGTCACTCTTGAGTTACTTAACAAAAATTGCTCAAAAATGATAATTTTAAATTATACACGTACTTTAAAGTGCTTACACTGCAACTATTTAACGACGAAATAATTTTTATAATACTTTTAAGAGGACAGTGGACGTTTAAAAAAATGTCTTTTAATTTTTATAATAGAGATTGAAATTTAGTGCAAATATATATTTCACCGTAAGCATTTCCAATCTTATTATAATTTAAAGATCTTTAAAAAAAATCCCTGCCGGCCCGGCCTACAGGCAGAGGTAGATTTCGAAGTTAAGTATACTAATTTCACCAACAAAAACTAAATCATGATTAGATATAAATCCACTTTAACTGTTTTATCTGTCTGCTTTTGACGAGTTTTTATTTCCTTTTTATAAAATAGCTGGTTTTATGAGAATCATGTTAAGGCGATATTAAAAAAAAAAATTTCCATACTCAACAACTCGAAATTTTCTGGCACATTTTCAGATTAATTTTTAATAATAATAATAAAAAAAAAAATGAAACGTGCTGACGTGATTTTTTAAAAGATTTATAAGCGACCTGTGTTTTTATTTTTCTTTCAATTAATTAAAACTTGATTAATAAACAATTATTTTCTCAGTAGGGCAATATTTTTCGTTTCTAACACAATCGCTTCGGGAAATTCTGTTCAAAATGCCCACTTCGACATCATTTTTTGAAATATATTCTGCCTCTATCAAAAAATCGATCATTACTGTACATTATATAGTTTCTGAATAAGAGAATCTAGCAATTGGATGCGTTTGAGAGCAAAAATGAATTTAAAAATGAGTAGGAAAATAGACAGTTTGGATTTGAATGCACCCTTAATAAGATGATTTTTTTCGTCAACCGCTATGTATTTTTAATTTGTTTTTGCTTTAAGAATTGGCCCTATCAAAAACTTGTCTATATAAATGTTGAAGACAATATTAAGAAGATATATGATAAATTCTTGGAGATTTTATATCTTGTGAATTGACGGAGTTATGAAAATTTTTCTTCTTCAACACCCCTTTTTTGTTTTCGTTTTTTTTTCTTGCAGTACGAATTGGTCCTATCAAAAACTTGTGAATATAAAAGTTGTAGATATTATTAAGGAGATGTATAATAAAATTAATTGGATTTGATATATTGAGAACTGACGAAGTTAGGAATTTTTTTCTCAACAAAAACCCTATTTTTTGCGCCCCTTGAGTCCATTTTTTATTTTATCAAAAATCTGTGATACATAAATTTTTGGTCCTATTTTTAGAAGTAATAAAAACTTTAAACTGATTTGATATGTACAAAAATTAAGAAGTTATGGGTTTTTTTCGGTTTTCACAAAACCCCTCCCTATTTCCATCCCCTTTGTCCGCTTTTGACCATTAACGAACTTGACCGAGATTTTATGTCCCTTGATTTTATGTATCAGTTTGGAATAGATTTGTGCAGAATTGCGGAAGTTATCGTGTCCAGAAGAAAGTGACAACACAATTGCTTCGGGAAATTCCGTTCAAAATGCCCACTTTGACTTAATTTTTTGAAATATATTCTGCCTCTATCAAAAAATTGATCATTGCGGTACATTATATAGTTTCTGAATAAGCGAATATACCAATTAAATGCGTTTGAGAGCAAAAATGAATTTAAAAATGAGTCAGAAAATAAGCAGTTTGGATTTGAGTGCATCCTTAATGCAATGATTTTTCCAACACAATCCGCTTCGGGAAATTCGGTTCAAAATGCCCACTTTAACAGCATTTTTTAAAGTATATTCTGCCTCTATCAAAAAATCGACCATTACGGTACATTATATAGTTTCTGAGTAAGAAAACGTACCAATTGGAAGCCTTTGAGAGCAAAAATAAATTGTAAAATGAGTAAGAAAATACGCAGTTTGGATTTGAATACACCCTTACTTAGATGATTTTTTTCTTCAACCGCTATGTATTTTTAATTTGTTTTTGCTGTAAGAATTGGTCCTATCCAAAACTTGTCTATATAGATGTTGTAGACAATATTAAGAAGATATATGATAAATTCATGGGGATTTTATATCTTTTGAATTGACGGAGTTATGGATTTTTTACTTCTTCAAACCCCCTTTTTGTTTTCGTTTTTAATTTTTTTTGCGGTACGAATTTGTCCTATCAGAAACTTGTGAATATGAAAGTTGTAGATAATATTAAGGAGATTTATAATAAAATTAATTGGAATTGATATCTTGAGAATTGACGAAGTTATGAATTTTTTTCTCCCAAAAACCCTATTTTTTGCGCCCCTTGAGCCCATTTTTAACTTTATCAAAAATCTGTGATACATAAAATTTTGGCCCTATTTTTAGAAGTAATAAAATCTTTAAACTGATTTGACATGTACAAAAATTAAGAAATTATGGGGGGTTTTCGGTTTTCACAAAACCCCTCCCTATTTCCATCCCCTTGGTCCGATTTTGCCCATTAACGAACTTGACCGACATTGTATGCCCTTTGATTTTATGTATCAGTTTGGAAGAGATTGGTGCAGAATTACGAAAGTTATCGTGTCCAGAAGAAAGTGATATATATATATAGATAGATAGATAGATACATAGATAGATAGATAGATAGATAGATACATAGATAGATAGATAGATAGATAGATAAAGTTTTTTACTGAGAGTGGTTTTGGGTTCTAGGAGTCATGATCGGTGTAGATCTGCAAAAATTTTTCAGAAATTCCAACATAGGAACGATCCCAATAGGTAGTATTTCATACGAAATCTACCTAAAAAAAATTATTTTTAAAACGAAATTTTAAAAGCCTCCTTGCGCCTTAATTTTTTTAGATATTTCTTTGATTTTGGATTTTAACCACGTAAAACTCTATTACAAAAAAAATCTATGTATAGATTTTTTAATCCCTTATATGTTTAATTTTTTAGAGATATCTTTCTGAATTCTATACCAATTTTAATCAGAATTCTGCCTTATAATAAGTTTAAAATGAAATTTAAATGTCTTAATGGGTTGGGGTGATTTTTGACGGCCAATTACCAACACGAGGGATATAGGCCCTGAAGAGGGGGGGGGGGGTTGTCCCCCGCGGTGGTCTTTCTAAAGGAAACTACCCGTTTTTACGCACGGAAATCCATGGTTCGAAGAAAACCACGAAGACTCCGAAAGATTAGGCCGACGGGCGCGATTGGGTTTAATTGTCTTAATGAAATCGAATTTTAAAATGCATACACAGTTTCTTTTTATGCAATATCAGGATTCTTCCTCATCAGTTTCATGGAAGTTTATGAAAAATTACGTAGCAAGAAGCATTTCAAAGGAAAAAAAAAAAGCTGAAAGATCAGTATTGAGAAAAACAGATTTGAAGTATATTAAAAGGCCAAAAAATTGTTTGTGAACAAAATTAAAACACTAGTAATTTTGGGTAAAATAATCGCATCTGCAAGCGGTTTTCCACGAATGACACAGTACAAATTGGAGAATAACAATACACACAAAAAGGAGTGTAGATTTCAGGGTCGATGATCCCCTTAATAGTTTTCCGAATTAATAATTGAAGAGCTAAGTGGAAGAACATGTTAAGTAACAAAAATTACATTTGAAGAAATTTGAAGTGAAAGTTTTTGCTGTAAATTTTAATGATTTATTTTCTGTTTGATATCATGTGTTTAAAATATTAACAAGTATGGTACTAAACTCTCACAGAATGACTTATTCATATTTAATTCTCAAATATTAAAAATTATTAATATTATTTACATTATTAAATATTAAAATATTAAATATTAATGAATAATGTCTTAAATCTTCAAGACTAAATAGAATCTTAGTGTTTTATCTTCACCAATTGATAGAAAACGCTTTCATCCAAAAGATAAATTTTTTTTTTAGAAAATGTAGCATAACATGTTCATTCACTCAGCTCTTCAATGACTACCTTATAAAGATAGAGAACAAATGTCAGCTGAGCCCATTGCAAGATGTATTAACAAAAGATGTTATAACCTCCCGGTGATGACAAATCAGAACAAAAACAGACTTCACGACATTAAATGTACACTTTAACGCGTAACTAATACATACTATGCCATAAGACCTAGAGAAAGCGCCAAATTGCGAATAAATTCTTGTATATTCTGAGTTACACGATGTATTTAAGGATTAAAGAGTACGAAGATTAATATTCTTAAAAATAAGTACCTCTTCGCACTATGATATTCTCAAACCCAAAGGTAATACATTTTTTAATTCATTTTTGTTCGGAAACGCATGGAATTGGCAGGAATTGTTATTCAGAAACTGTGTAATAGAAAGACGTTTTCCATTTTTTGGCAAACGCAAAATATCTTTTGGAAAATACTGTCAAAATTGGCGTTTTGAACCGAATTTTAGGAAATTATAGTGAAGAAAAGGGTAAAAACTTGTAGTCAGAGGACATAAATTACTTATAATTCGATAAGTAATTTATTTACTAAAAAATAGTAAACGCGCTTCGATTTCAAATCACTTCAATGATCACGCATGCCAATTTTATACTTTTTGACATATACATTTCAAAATGAACTTGAAAATGTGTCGGAAAGTTGCACGTTTGTTGAGCGAGATTTGAGAACCACTTCAAACAACATTTAGTCATAAAAAGAAATGAATCGGGATTATCGACGTAAATTATTCATTTTAAAGGGAATAATAATAAAAAATTGGTGTATTAAATCCGAAATGATACTTTAGAATATATTCTCGGAAAAAAATAAATAAAGAAACAAATGAATATAAATAAATAAATAAATAACAAATTCATGAAAAAACGTACAAAGTACAGATAGCAAGTTGTCGGAAAACCACAGTAATTGCACAATATTTTTCTTGTTATTTAAAATAATTTACGTCTTTTGCTGGAGAATTTCAGATAATTTTGATTCATCATAGAACGGGAAGTTTTTTTCTCAATCAAGCTAATATGTGGCACGTTTAGATGTAGCTCGTTTTACAAACATTAATTTAAAGAAAAAACGTTATTGATGTCCTTGGTTAGCGAATTTCGATGTTTTGATGGGAAAAAGAAATACATAAACATTCCGTGTCTTATACTTAAAAGTAACAGGCAGCATAGTTGCAAAACGCCTAGGTGATTTAACGAAAGGTCAGTTATTGATTGGGGGGGGGGGTAATTTTCCCCTTAGAATCAAAAAATTTTTTAGTGCTTAAATAGAAAAAATAATCGTCAAATTAAATAAATTATTTTATTTATGTATATTGGATTTCAATGTGAGTCTATGGAAATTTGGCGAAATGCTGGAAATAGCCCCAAGTTGGCGTCACTTTTGGAGACGCATTTTGGTCACCAAGTTTGGTGACATATCGCCAAGTTGGTGACAAACTTGGCGACGTTTGGCGACAGAGCCGGCTCTCCCCCTCTTTTAACCCCGCTTATTAGCATCAGAAAGCTCTGACTAATCAGATGCGTTTCGCGGTATCTACGCAGATTTTTATTGGTCCATTTCCAAAGTGTTACTTTTTTATATATAGAAGGATTTTTTTTTTTTAATCCGGTAAAAAATAATTTCAATGAAACGAAAAGGGCTAATTAGTTTTAAAGCTGATTTTGCTTAAGCTGTGTAACATTTCAGATTAAAGAATACGAAGAAAAAGCAAAAACAATTAAGCGAGGTTTAAATTATTTTGTTTCGAGAAGCTTTTTCTTGCATAATAAACTACTAATTGTAAATACTACTATTAAATAATAACATTAAACAACCACATGAATTATTAAATGAAATGGCGTGTTCGTAAAACAATGGCATTCAAAATAAAACGAAAAAAAAAAAAAAAGAAAATTAATTTAAGTCTAAATTGATTTCTTTGGGAAAATTCCACGATTTCACAATTCTTTAGCATATATTAATTAATTGGAATATTACGTTCATTAGAAAATTGCATTCTAATCAAAATGAAAAAGAAAAATTTAATTAGTTTAAACTGTTTTGTTTGGGAATTTTCCTCTATTACGTCAACATAAATAACTACGTGTATTAATTCAAATAAAATGTTCTTTAGAATTTGTAAAATAAATATATAAATAAAAATAAGTGATAAATATTTTAGCCCAAAGAATTTACATAATGTTTTGGTATTCATATTTCAATAATCTTTTCCATATAAGGAACAAAAGTAATACCAGTAGCGAAGCACATGAATTTTGATTTCTAGAAATGATTTCATCATTACAGAAAATTTTTCTGAAACAAAAAATGTTCATAAAAAGAAATTAATCCAAACTATCGAAGAAATATTATTATTTTTAAAGAAAAAAAGTGGGTTAAGAATTATAAAAAATCGTTGCATTTAATATAGAAAATTATGATTAAGGATACATGGAGAACAATCTTCATTATATCTTCAAATATAATTGAATAAATTATATTTTAAGTCTTTTAAAATATGTTTTAATGAATAAACCAAAAGAAAAAAATAGTTTCCCAAGTTTGTTTTATTTAAATTAAATAAAAGTTTACTCAAATTTGATAAAAAATTAAATTACTACATTTCGAGATATATAAAGAGATTTTTTAAACGTCCAAACTACAAAAAATAATAAAATAAGATAAACTTAAAAAGCAGAAAAAACAACGTTTAAAATGCACAAATAATACATGAAAAGCAGCAAACAGCTGTTTCGAATCTACTAGCGAGATTCTTCTTTGCAAGATAGGGAAAAATGGAACAGCGTGCTAGAAAAAGCAAGGCTGAGCGAAAAGGCTTTCGCTCTGAAATTTATTGCCACTTTATATGATCCCCAGTATGATGAATCCACAAAACTGCACAAATTGTGATACAACACATTTACGAAACACCTTATGAAGACACAATTTAATCTCGTTTCTCTGCCGCCAACTGAAGATGCAGCCAAAAAACATTCATTCAGAGCTTTTCTTCAGATCAGCATTATGAATGGATGGGTGATGAATCCTACTGATTGGGGTTGGAAGTCATTCAGATATGCTGTACATTTTAGTCTCCACGAACGATGTAGCTGCACCACCAGAACTCTTAACACTCTGTCATGCAAATGTGCAAAGGGGTACAACGGTGGTTTATTTTTTGAGGAAGAACGGAATTAAAATACTCAAGTATATGTTACCACTGTAAAGGTGCGTCCTGCAAAAATACCGCCCCAAAACGCAAAACCCCCAAAACCGGGTACGACGAAAAAGTATACAGGGTGTCCGGTCTCAACTGTGTCCAATGGCTAATTCCTAAACCGTTAGTCATAGACATAAAGTTCCAATTACAAAAAGGTTTTAAATCAGGTAAAGAAATATTTTAAAAGTGATTTGGGTCAATAAAAACATTTCTTAAAAAATTACGAAATTAAAATTTTTATACGGTACCCCGGTCCTATAAGTTATATTTAGTAAAATTTTCCTATTACAATGGCAAGTAAGACAAAAAAAGTCCCATTCATATAACACTAAAATTGAGAGAGTTATGAAACATGAAAAATGCATGACTTATGCCACTTTTCTGCTCTGAAAAAAAATGAGTTCGGCTTGGCGTTGAGGGGTCACATACCAAATGCTTAAAGTATTCGAAGATCTTATTTCATGTGTATCTGCGCTTTGAAAAAAATCGTACAAGAATTACGATTAAGTTAACATTTATAAAGTTTCAGATTGGCTAAAATAACATGTGTCTTATTTTGTCAGGATTTGAGACTGTTTCTTTTATGATTTTTTTTAACAAAAACTATGTTAATTTTAAGTTTTTATGTTACTTCAACGATCGTATGTAAGTTTTCCCAGTTCAAAATTTTTACTCAAACTTTAACTCACTTTTAAATATCCGATCGAGATTACATTTTACATACTGGCGCAAATCCAATAACAATCTAATATTATTATGATTTTTGGTGGTTACCATTCATACTTATTTTACAGGATAGCACAAAAAAATTTCGGATAGATTACAGCCAAGAAGTTTAAGAAAAAGTTTTAGATTAAGATAATACAAGAGTTCGATTGTTTTTTTTTGTTGTTGTTTGTTTGTTTTTTTTTTTACTTTTATGTATTTTTTAGCACTGAATCCAAAAAATTACATTCATTTTTAACCATCATGTCAGAATATTTCGCAAAACATAAATTGTCAAATTTAAAGAATAACAAAAATCAGATACTATAAAGTAGAGGGGATACAGTAAATTCTGTCTAAGACGGACTCTGTGTAAGCCGGAAATCTGTCTAACGCGGAAATTTTTCAAAGTCCCGGCGAACTCAAAGCAAATAACATTAATGCATGCTGTTTAAGCCGGAATCTGTCTAACGTGGAAACGGAAAGTTTTTTATGGTCCCACCGAATTGAAAATTTTGCGCAAGGCGGAAAAAATTCTATTTTAAAAATGAAAGGCATTTGATTCATTAACCTTTAAAACTGATATGTATATACACTAAATAGTCTCGAACACTTTAATTAAATTTCGTAATACATTAATAAAGTTAATTCAAAAGAACCATATTTAATTTTATGGTTAAATTTTGGGTAATTTTAAATATGGGTAATTTTTAACCATAAAAATGAGTAACACAATGGGACTCATAATGTGTTACTGAAGAATGCTTGTTAAACCAGAAGTAGAAACAAGCATCGATAAAATATTATTTTCCGTCTCGTCAGAAACTATGTTAAAGATGAGGTATATGATTGTATTTGTTAAAGTGAAAAATTTTCATTAAATTCTAGAAGTGAAGCAATATCTAATCAATACTATTTATTTCAGTGTTTGAATAACGTTTTAAAATATTATTAAAGACTATAAATTTAATAAAAAGTTTAATTCATTAAAAATTTAATTTTAAAGAACCGTACTAAAGGTTACAAATATACAAAAAAAAAAAAAATACATTTAAATTTTTTTTTATTTTTGATTATTTATTTATTTATTTATTTATTTATTTATTTTTTTGGAGGGGGGGGAGGGGTATTTTGCATAAAGCGGAATATTGTCTACGGCGGAATATATCATCAGACCCGATCGATTCCGCCTTAGACAGAGTTTACTGTAGTTGTGTTTTTTAACTTTTGATAATTTATTTTTACGTACTTTTTAGCACTGAATCTGAAAATGACCTTCAATTTTAACCATCACGTTAGAATTTTTTTGCAAATCGTAAATGTGTAAGTTAAAATATAACGAAAATCTCATACTGTAAAACATATGTAAAACTTTTGTTTTATTTTATTTTATTTTAATTTATTTTATTTTATTCAATAATTTATTCGATATTTTTGCTTATCCTGAGATTCTTACAGCTAAATAGCTGAGTGGTCCCATGAGATAAGGGGGGGGGGGGAGATTTGATTTTAACTTTGAACTTTTTAACTTTGAAATTTGCGAAAAATCCTGATGTGATGGTTAAAAATGAAGGTCAATTTCAGATTCAGCGGTACAGAATACGCAAGAATAAATTATCAAAAGCTAAAAAACATGACATAGCCCAACTTTTGCAGGCTAGTGTAATCTAATAATATTTTAAAATACCATTTTGTAAAGAATTAAGGCTGTTAATTTAGCAACATTTTATTTAACAAAAATTCTATTTTTTCTTTCTTCTTATATGTTTATTACAAACTGTATATTTTGCATTAATATGTCAGAATGATTAAAGATTTCAAATTTATATTGCAATGTTAATTTTACTCTCAAACATTTTTGAATATATCTGACGAAATTATATTTCGACTAAATTTGTGAATGACCCCCAATTTGAAGTAAAAAATATGCTCCAACTTTAAACATCTATTGCTCGGTCAATTTTAATCGTAGAATAACGGGACTTTTTGTGTATTACTTGTCAGTGTAAAAGGAAAATGTTACTAAATATAACTTATAGGACCGGAGGACCGTATAAAAATTTAAATTTCGTAATTTTTTAAGAAATGTTTTTATTGACCCAAATCGCTTTTAAAATATTTCTTTACCTGATTTTAAACATTTTTGTAATTGGAACTATAGGTATATGACTAACGGTTTAGGAATTAGCCATTGGACACCGTTGAGACCGGACGGTATTATGCATCCGTATATGGCCATTGAGGCCATTTATGTAGTAGAAGAAGAATGGACAGATCAAGGTCCAGCCAAAAAAAAAAAAAAAAAAAGTTCTCAGCTCGATTTCCCTGCATATTTCAAACAATTAACTTTTGAGTTTATTTTATTACCATTGCTTTTATGCCAATTTTTTTAAATAAATTATTTTTCTTGGTTTTCTTTTTTTATTACATTGTTCTCTAACATTTTGTAAAATACGTAATTTTAAGTACACATACAACTCTTTCATTTTTCAATTATCGTTTAGTAAAATCTTAATTTTAGTGGCCTAAAAGGTTTCTTGGTTATTATCTATAATTGTTATTATAAAAACAATGATTTCTTTTAAAGGAAAATCATTGCAGTATTTGCTGTTCTTTTGATGATTTTTTATTCTTGACTTTATCCCACCATTTTTTATATTCTCTAACAAAGAAGTTTAATTTCTTTCGCGTGTGAATTAAGGGTTCGACTTATACATCGAAAACACCCAAAGTATGTTATTGTTGAAAATATAAGATCGACTGATACACCAAATACTACCAATATCTGTCACTTCCGACTTTAAAATATAGGGTCGACATATACATAGAAAAATACAGTAAGATAAATCTACATTGTTTTCTTCGGGTAATATCTTCAATTACAATAGAACAAACTACAACTTATGTTGCTTATGCACCCGTTATTTTTGTACCCGTGGTTTTGGCAGGAAATCTCGGAGCGTCATCCCAAATAATTTGCCTACGTACTCGATAATCCTCTTACGATTTTTGCTCTGGCGCATATAGTACAGATTGTAGCCCTGTGTGACTGCCACTATATATGTGTGGACATGGATGTTGAATGACCCAAACTCTTGGTACTACATGTAAAACTTAAGGGTCTAGATGGATAAGTATAGCGAAATGACACCCACGGCCGATGTTTGAAATAACATATGTGGTAATAATGCTCACCATTAGAATACATTATAGAGTGTGTTTAGCCCCTGGCCTTGAAATGCCCTTGAGATAATCGGGGAAGTTTGGGTCGGCGCTACTATTTTTCGAATACGTTTTTCTCAAAAAGTACAAAAGTTAAAAAAATGAAACCAAAGCCAATTTTTAAAGAATATATTAGTTCACATCATATATTTTTTTCGCATGTTTACACAAATTTTAACATAGAAAAATAAACAAAAATATTTTTTGAAAATATTATAAATGTAGTAATTTTATACTACACCTACCAAAAAATTACCAAATAATTCTCAAAGTTTGAAGATGTGCTTTTTGAGTTATAAAAAAATAATGCTAGCAACTTGCTAAAATATTCGTAATGGTCCCTGTTTGCATTTGAAGAAATACGCTACTATCAATGCATTGGTCCATTCGTGACATTTTCACTCGGGCAAGATGGGCAGTGCGCCAAAATAAGAGAATGTTTCCATACATACCACTTCCCTATAGGTTTGTTTCGTGTTTGTAAATATTATGTTATTTTAGCGTACTGCGCATCTTTCTCGCGTAATAAAATCAAGAAATGACAAAGAAAACGGTAACATATTCCTACCACAATTTTCACGTAGAAGAAGGCTATGGGGCTGTACAATGTACATTTATAACGTATAACATAAGGGGGAGTGTATGCGTGTGTGTGGGGGGGGAGGAGGTCAGGCACTTGACATCGGAAGGTACGTGTAGGAGGTGGGGGTGTTGTGATTTGATATCGTTATCATTTTTGATTAAACCAAAATTTAATTTTTTGGTATCTTTTTCTTTACATCTGTAATCTTATTTTTTTTAAGTCTGTTTTCTTCTTTTTATGAAAATACAAAATTATTATTAAAACCATATTCAATGTTTATAAAACATTTCATTCCAAAATATGGAATAACCCAACGTTCACCATTAATATCCTCCTGGCATATTGGTATATGATTCGTTCTTAGAGAAACCAGATTCGAAATTATACTTGATATTTTTGCTAGTAAAAAATGGGGAAGAATGTTGTCCACCTGTTTCGATTACAGGAATTTCTGTTTAGCCACGTGCATGTGCAAGGGAGAAGTGAAAGAACACAATACTATTGTTCAATGTACTATGTAACAAAGAGCTATTATTAAAAACTTTTAAATAATAAGTATTTCCTTAAAATGTTATTTGATATAAAGTTATTTCTTATATAACAGTGATATTTTATGAATTTCTTCTCTTTATTTTAAATCAATAAATATCAGAATAAAAAATGTACAACCATACCTGTATAAACGTATAAAAAAAAAAATAAATAAATAAAACAAGTGTAAAAAAAAGAAAAAAAAATTAGACATTTTTAACAATATTATTAGGGGAAGGGGGATTCAAGGAGCGATAACTTCTGATATCAGAAAGTTGGAAGGGGCTCCGAAATTGGCAAAAAGTTGATAACCTTATATATCCTGTTCAGCTTCACCTGCACAATCCACTAGACCATTGACTTGATATTACGCGAGAAGGATGCCTTGATCGCAAAAATAACAGAATATTTACAAATACGAAACAAACCTATAGGGAAGTGGTATGTATGGAAACATTCTCTTATTTTGGCGCACTGCGAATCCTTCCCGAGTGGAAATGTCACGAATCGACCAATGCATCGATAGTAGCGTATTTCTGCAAATACAAACAGGAAAAGTTATGAATATTTTAGAAAATTGCTAGCATTATTTTTTTTATATAATTCAAACAGCGCATCTTCGATTTTAACGAAATTTTTTTCTTAAAAGTACATACTTTGAGCATTATACTGTAATTTTTTGGTTGGTGTAAGTATAAAATTACTACATTAAAAATTTTTTAGAAAAATATATTTGTTTATTTTTCTATGTTCAAATTTGTGTAAAGTATGAAAAAAATATATGATGTGAACTAATATATTCTTCAATAATTGGCTTTGGTTTCATTTTTTTTTAACTTTTGTACTTTTTGAGAAAAACGTATTTGAAAAATGGTAGCGCAGGCGCATACTTCCCCGATTATCTCAAGGGCAGTTCAAAGTCAGGGGCTAAAAAACTCTCAAGGGAACCACTTTGGGTGTTGCTCGCACCTAGCATTAAGACCTGGTGCATTTTAAAGCCCTATATTATGAAGTTTGAGAATCGATAAAAATTTTCTGTTAAAATAATATTTCTTGATTGTACAGCAGCATAACTTTCTGAAAATGCAATTTTCGAGACCACTTATCGGACTATTAACATTGAATTTTTTTAAAGAAAAGCATTTAAAAATAAAAATTAGTTAATAAGTATAAAATATTCAAATTTTTTTTAATTCCTTCAAAAACCCACGAATTTGATTCTGAAAAATTGCAACTTTATATTCATATTTTTGGCGGGGAAACAGTTGGCATTTATTTTCAAAAGCAGAGCTTTCCGGCAACCCTAGCCAAATGTCATAGCTGAATTTGTAATAGCCAGAAATTCAAATGTCAGACTTATTTCACCACAGTAATTTTTCTAAATTGTGTAAAAATATTAATTTACGTTATGATTACTTTTACCGAAGGGCCATTTAATACAGTAACATTTCATTTTAAACATTCGAAACTTTATTTCATTCGATTTCAAAAGAAAATAGTTTGTTTATTTTGTATTTCACCAAAAAAATAGTTTACAATGATCTGAGAAGCTTTTATAGAATTATATTTATTACTTACATATTCATCGTCTGCATAGAAAAAACAAATAAAAACCTAATATTTGTTTCTTATGCTATCAATTATTAAAAAAAAAAAAAAAAAAAAAAAAAAAATTGCGATCTGATATAATTCTAGTAATATGCTCTGTTCATTTTCTCTTTGGATAAAGCAGACGGAAAAATTGTAGCGCCATATTTGGCGACTTAACTCACTTTTGGCGTGAAATAAACAAATAAATATGGAATAATAAAAAATTAAAAGTATAAAAAAGTATATAAAATATTATTTTAACAGAATTTTTTTTTCGGTTCTCTAACTTTTATGTATAGGGCTACAAAACGCACCAGGTCTCGATGCTAGGTGCGAGCAACACCAAAAGTGGTTCCCTTGTCTATATTGAATTTTCAAGGTGAGGCTTATTGCCACACATGTTATTTCAAACACCGACCGTGGGGGGCCATTTCGCTATGCTTATCCGGCTAGATCCTTTAAGTAGCTACTATACAACTTCACTCTTTGTTATGACTCGTAGACCATTAGGCGGAAGCACAGACAATCACCTCACCGAATTCACGGCTGAAATTCGAGAATTAGTTAAAAATCGATAAGCATATTAATACATAATCGACCTGCCAAGTCATATCTTTGGGGAAATCCCCTGAAAACCCGATTTTAGCGGTTGATTCGTAGGTTTACTATTGTGTTTTAATGCTCTCAGTCCTCCATGTTTTCATGGTTGCAGGAAAACAAAGTGGTAAACCTACGAGTCAACTGCTAAAATCGGGTTTTCAAGTGTTTTCCACCAAGATATGACTTGGCAGACTGATTGCGATTTAATATGCGAATCGAGTATTAACTAATTCTTGAATTTCAGCTGTGATCTCGATGTCTGTGTTGCCTCCTCCAGCTCTATCGCGAACAAATGCATACAAGTTGGAAATTGCACGCCAAACGTGGCAAATGAGGTGCGTTCGTACTATAACTAGTTCTATAAATATTTTTTGCACCGCATATTGTACTGAATGCATATTTTAGTGCACTTAATAAGTGCATATTAATTGTATTCAATTCGAAAGGCTGTAACATCATTAAAATGCACTTGTAATAGTTTTTTCCCATTGGCCGTAATGTAATGGAAAACTTTTGACTGTCCCTGTAATTAAACTATACATCCGATTTTCATTTAAATGACTCGACAAAATTTTGCTACAATTATATATTTAAAATTTCAGACTTTTTGCTCTGTTGTATGTGGACAGACGGACCGACCGACGACTATAGGTGCTACGTATTTGTATAATTACTTACGCACATAACAAGGCAACGAGTAAACTGGCCAAGCAAGCGACAACAGACACCACGGTTGATCAACACCTAATAACTCACTCCTTTTTTAAGAAGATCCTGAAGGCTATGATCCTATCGGAATAGCAGGAGTATTGGTAAACACCAGACAATGCCAGGCACACATATGACATAATATCCAGTCTCTCATAACTTACTTACACTCTTACCATACACAACTGTTTTCTCACCGGCCAGATTCAAATGTTCTCTGGAGACTTTGATTTCGAGTCTGGGCAGTTCCTCTCAGGATATCAAACCTTCTTACGCTCGTAGTCACCATCTACCTCAATTGCCCGTTAAGCGGGAAAATTTTGGTTGAATGCTGAAATCGTATTCAATAATAACCTGATTGTATATAGTCATGGCTAAAGTCTAGTCAGATTAATCATGATGAACCATTTCAGCTTTCGACCGAGCTTTCCTCATATAACAGGCGGGTAAATACGAGTATTAATCACGCGAAGACGCTCGAAAGCTATTGTTAAACCAATGGCAGTATTCTTTTAAATTTATTTCTTGCATTTTAATATTTTGAAAAGATTATTATTTTTTAGGTCGATCTTTAACAGGGTACTTTTCTTATTTTCTTTACAGCTCATTTTATGAAGACACTTTCACTTTCAGAATAGATTTTAAAATAGTGACTCCATAAAAGAAAGAAAAAACTGCAAAATATAAAAAAAGTTTAAAAAAAAAATGGAAAAAAAAGTACTCAAGTATAGATACAGCTCAGCTATCCTATGCAAAAAAAAGAAAAACCGTTAAAGAATATTGAAATGCAAATAAGAAATTTAAAAAGAACGCTGACATTAGCTTTAACATTAGTTTACAAGGGTATTCATCTAATTAGTACAGACTCATAAAGCGGCCAGAAAGGTTTAAAATGACGAAAATTGATTGAGATTTGATCGTGTATTAAAATGATCTTAATTAATTTAGACTAGTATTTGTTTTTCATTTATTTATTTATGTTTTATAGAAACAAAAAATGTTCGTTAAGTTGTAAAATCAATAACAGAAGTTTCAATATTGCAACGAAAAATTAATCTAGCAAAACTAGCTTTGCCACGATTTTGAAGGTTGGGTTCCATATTTTTGAGCTGCCATTTCTTTTTTATACAGCTTACTACGTTGTCCTTCGATTACACTTAAAAAACAAACAAACAAACAAACAAATTGTAAACAAGTGGATAAAATGATCGAAGATTGCACAAAAGGTTTCATTAAATATTCTTATCAAAACACTTTAATTAATAAACAATTTAATTACTAAATCCAAATCGTTAATTTATAATTATTTAAACCTTAAACGTTTTTTTAAAAAAAAAACATAGATGGCAGCTCCCTTACATTTAATTTTAAAATTGTTACAATTGGGTTGGGTTGATTTTTGACGGCCGATTAACTACTCGATGGAAATAGGCCCAAGAGGGGATGCCCTGCGTGGGGATCTTTCTAAGAGTACCTAACCCGTATTTACGTATGTAAATCCAAGCTTCGAAGAAAACCACGAAAACTCCGAACGATTAGACCGACGGGCGCGATTGGTTTCGAACCCAGCACCTTCCGTCTATCAGATTAAAGAGCAGAACGTTTCGGCCACTGGTGGGGCTATTATAATTGGAAGATATATTTTTATGCAAATAAAAATTATTCAAGAACTACATGGCATACAACTGCAACAGCATATGTTTGTACATTTGAAAAACATATTTAATTTCATGATTTAATTTTAGCTTTAAAAAAAAAAAAAAAAAAAAAACGCTTAAGATGGCAAAAAGGGAAAGTTCTTTTAATTAAATCCACCAGACATTGAAATGTAGTTAATTTAAAATTCACAATTTCGATTAAAAAAATCGATTAAAAAAATAATTGATAAAATATTTTACAACAACATTTGGTCTTAAAATGGCAAAAAACTACAACCAAATCCGGAAATGTGAAAAAAATACTCAAGTATAGATAGAATTCAGCTATCCTATGCAAAAAAAAAAAAAAAAAAAAAAAAAAAAAAAAATCGTTAACAAATATTCAAATGCAAACAAGAAATTAAAAAAGAACGCTGACATTGGTTTAACATCAGCTTACAAGGGTATTCACCTAATTAGTATAGACTCTTAAAGTGTCCAAAAAGCTTTAAAATGAAGAAAATTGATTGAGATTTGATCGTGTATTAAAACCATCTTAATTAATTTAGACTAGTATTTGTTTTTCATTTATTTATGTTTTATAGAAACAAAAAATGTTCGTTAAGTTGTAAAATCAATAACAAAAGTTTTAATATTGCGACGAAAAATTAATCTAGCAAAACTAGCTTTGTCACGATTTTGAAGTTCGGGTTCCATATTTTTGAGTTGCCATTTCTTAATTATACGGCTTATTACGTTGTACTTCGATTACACTTGAGAAACAAACAAACAAAAACAACAACAACAAAAATGTAAACAAGTGGATAAGAGTGATCGAATATTGCCCTTAAATATTCCTAACAAAAAACGTTATCCTTCATTAATAAATCCAAATCGTTAATTTATAATTATTTAATCCTTAAAACTTTTTCAGAAAGAACATAGAGGGCAGCACCCTTACATTTAATTTTAAAATTATAAAAAATGGAAGATTTTTTTTTTTTATTTAAATAAAAAATACTCAAGAACTGCATGTCATACAATTGCAACAGCATATGTTTGTATATTTGAAAAGCATATTTAATCACATGATTTAATTTTAGCTAAAAATAAACCCTTAAGATGCCAAGAAAAAAAAAAAAAAAGTTCTTTTAATTAAATCCACCAGACATTGGAATATAAATAATTTAAAATTTCACCATTTCACAATAAAATAAAATAAAATAAAATAATGCAATTTAACAAATCACAACGACCATTTGGAAAATGATTTTTTCAAAGACTAAAATTTAAGACATAAAAAATAGCACGGAGTTGATGATACATTACATACGCCATGGATTACATTTTTCGGTACTGTAAATTTTTAAACTTCTACGGAGCTAGTCATACATTACGTACGCCATGGATTAAACATTAATATTCCTGGACCAATTTTAAATGAAATTTCATTCTTAAACTTCTAAACATCCCACAATATTACTTTTTACACCGTCGTATAGAGAAAAAAATTTACTTTTAAATGCAATTTGTTTGAAAGCTGTATCTCAATTTGTTTCTGAGTTGTTAATTTTTTCTTGTAGTCTTTATTACTTTTTTGTCATAGTGGCAACAGAAGTATCCATCTCTGTTGAAAGTGATGGAAAAATACAGGTTACTGTATAGACCAGTCAGAAAACGAATAAAATGCGGATTCAACTAATAAAAAGATATGTTTTTGATTTCCTATCTTGACCGGGGACAATAACCATTTTTCCAAATAGTTAAAAAATACTCTTAAAAAATAATTGATAAAATATTTTACAACAACATTTGTCTTTAAATTGAGAAAAAAAAAAAAAAAAAACTTATAAAATTGAATCTATCAGGTAATGAAATCTATTCCGGGGGAAAATCATCAAACTGTGACGCTGAGTTTTGAACCGGTAACCTTTGTGATCAGCAGGCAAACGCGATACTACCACGGAGCTATAGAGTCTGCACGAAAAAGACTGCAATTTTAAATTTCATTTAAAAAAATAAAATGCATAAATGGTCGAATGTAATTAAATTAAAAATAAAAAATATATTATAATTCATCAGACATACAAGTAAAATTACATAAATACATTTAATACATTAAAAAGCAAACGTGTCGAGCTAAATTTTAGCCCCTCATCAGTGCAACAAAACATTCAAATGACAGAAAGCTTTATATCATGTTTACATTTAAAAATTACTGGCAGTTAAAATTAAATAAAGTATAAATTTTTTTAAAACAAAGCTGAGTATTCAGGAGGAAGTGCACATGATTCATTTATCGGCGATGTTTGCTTACGAGTGAACACACCTTCCAGAAAAACTCTACTTTTAATATTATTGCAACCGGATCTGATAACTTTCATATTTGCGAAATCTGGGATATGGTCGGTATCTAAAGAATGCTGTACAATTTTAGACTGTAGGTTTCCAGATTTGTATGCACGTTTATGCTCGGCAAGGCGAATGGCGAAAGTTATGATATTGCAATAATATTAAAAGTAGAGTTTTTCTGGAAGGTGTGTTCACTCGTAAGCAAACGTCGCCGATAAATGAATCATGTGCACTTCCTCCTGAATACTCAGCATTGTTTTAAAAAATTTTATACTTTATTTAATTTTAACTGCTAGTAATTTTTAACTGTAAACATGATATATAGTTTTCTGTCATTTGAATGTTTTGTTGCACTGATGAGGGGCTAAAATTTAGCTCGAAACGTTTGCTTTTTAATGTATTAAATGTAGTTATGTAATTTTACTTGTATGTCTGATGAATTGTAATATATTTTTTATTTTTAACTCGTATATCAGACGTTAAACAATGATTATTTATTTTAGTAATTAAATTAATTCATTTAATTAAAATAATATGAGTTTTCTAAAATTTTATTATTTGTAGCGTGATCGGAGTTATTCAGCTTTAAGTATGCAAAATTTCAAGTCTCTAACTTATATATCTTCTGAGAATGAGCTGTGTGCGGACAGACAGAGAAGTGAGACGAATAGGGTGTCGTAAGTTGAACGAAACCCTAAAAAATAAAAAATATATATTAAAAATATCAAAATACATAAAAACTGGTGACATTTTTTGTTATAATTAAAAAAAAACTTTCTTTTTCAGATATAAAAATTAATTTCCTTTACTAAAATAAAAGAAACACTTAAGTCCGTTAACGTTTTCAAAAATTATAGCGGAAAAAGCTCTGAAAAACACTCTTTCGAGATATTTGAGTTTAAAGATTTGTCTTGGCCGGTATTGCCAGTCTGCGTCGGTCAACGTTTATGGCTAATACGACCATACGTTTAGGAAATTTTCTCTCAGGCCAACAATATGACATTCCCAAAGTCTCACAACATATATTTTTATAAAAATAATGGTACTTGTTAGTTATCCCGTCGACCAAATTACTGTCACCAAATTGTAAGATTAAATGCCAATAATAGTTGATGTCACATTCTCTTGACAACACGTGTTTACGCCATCAAGTAATTTTTATTTCGACGTTTTATTTGTATTTTTATTAATGTTATACTAATTTATTTGTTCTTTCGTTATTTAAAATAAAAATTATCAATTTGTATAATTTGGCGAGTGGTTTGGCGATTTATATAATTCGGCGAAATTGGTCGACGGGATAACTAATAAGTACCAAAATAATAATGATGATAAAAAATGCATTACATGCCTTTAATTAAAATAGAATTTTCATTCAAAATATAGAACTCAAAATAAAATGATGATGCGGAAGAGAACTGAAGTCTAAACATTAAGGGGGTCTGGGACACAAAAATCTTCAAATTTCCTTTAAAAAAAAAAAAATATATATATATATAAATATATATATATATATATATATATATATATATATATATATATATATATCGCATTAAAAATGTCTCTGTTCTTTTTTGCTTAAAATGATGTTTAAAGCATGTTTTTATCTTAATTCGAACAGGAAATATATATTTTTTTTTGTTTGGTTTGTTTTCAAAATCCAGTTTCCAAACAATGGTTGTAGTGGAAACAACTTCTTGTGAAAATGTTTTTTTTTCACCATTTAACGTATTTAAATTGTTATAAGTCAAGAAGAGTTCTAAATAGTTCCAACTTGGAACATGTCTTTTCCAATTGTTTTACTTTAATTTTAATTCAGCAAATTTGAAAAAAAAGTATTTACTTTTGAAAAAATATTTTTTTTTTAAGTTACACCATTTTATTATTATTATTATTATTATTATTTTGCTTTAAATATTTTTTTAATTAACATTTCTAAAAATTTTGAATCAAAATTAAAATTTATATTCTGTAATTAAATTATATTATATTATACTCTGTTCCTTTAAATAAAAAAAAAATGAAATTCGACAAATAATATTTCAAGTTATAAAGATTTTAACTTACCCCACATTTTTAATAAATTTTAATTTTTTTTTTAATTATAAGAAGTTTTATGTAAGTATGTGGTTTTGTTTACAAATGATATGTATAACCATCACAAAAAATACCAAAAATTTAACTCAATAAATAAAAATTATTTTTAAATATGTTCCGGACCCCTTTAATTTAAGCTTTTTGGGGAA
Source organism: Maratus speciosus (assembly GCA_963932465.1). Taxonomy (NCBI): domain Eukaryota; kingdom Metazoa; phylum Arthropoda; class Arachnida; order Araneae; family Salticidae; genus Maratus; species Maratus speciosus. Next base: position 332,521,105 of record OZ010786.1, read on the forward strand.
AAAAACTCAATAACATATTGAAAAAAATTATATTTACTGGTTCGTTTAGAATTTGTAACCGATGAGTATTAAATCTTTTAGCACAAAGAATTAACATGCGTTCTGGCATTCATAATTCAATAATCTTTTCCTTAGATATGAGAGAAATACCACTTGCAAAGCTCAGAAATATTGATTTCTAGAAATGATTTAGTCGAGTTTACTAGAGAAGATTTTGCTTAATTACTATTCCAGCCGACGCGGACTCTTTGATTGAAAATATTATGTTCCCTTTGAGGCAATAGAGTACGTTTCGACACTGATTAAATATCGATTTTGATTGAGGTTATTTCCAGACATAATTAAAAGGAATGTGCATGCATGTCTATATGTAAAGAAGGTTAAAACATAATAGACTGCAAGTTAACAGTATTTCTATTCTTGAAATATGTATACGTTAAAAGTGATATTCATGTAATTGTATCAGAGAGAGAATATGGGAATAATGTTTAAAGCTGTATGCTATTTCATGAATGTTCAAATTCAAATTTTACAATAGAATTTAAAGGTTATGCAAGTGTATGTGTATACGTTCATAAATAAAGCCTAATAAATAAAAGTTTTATGTTCTATAAAGTAATTTTGAAAAGTTGTCACTTAAATGAAATGCAAAAATTAAAAGCGTATTCGTGCTAAGTATTTGTAAAGGGCTAAAAATTAGACTAAGATATTCAAACATTGTTGTTGAACACAAAAATAGTGATTAGATATTAGTGTTTAAATAAATTAATTAGTCATCGAAGAAATTAATTAGTCATCGTTATCTATATATATATCGCTATCGTACGTGGCACATAAATCGTGGTTATTTGTTAATTGTTTAAAGGCAGCGCCTGAAGGAAACGCATCTTATTAGTTATTGAACAGCATTTAATGCATCATCTTACCTATAATGAAGTTACCATAGGGGGACCCTATTCTGTCGCCAAATGCCGCCAACTTGGCGATATAACACCAAATTTGGCAACTAAAATTAATCCTCAAAAATGATGCCAACTTGACGATATCTGTAATATATCGCCAAATTCCCATAGACTTCCAATATAAACCAATAGGGTTTACTTGCTTACAGAAAATCAACAAATTGAGATATTTTAATGCAACAAAAACTAATATTTGCTTAAGGGATTATATTAATTATATTTAAGGGAGTCCAAGTAAGTTAAATTATGAATAAAAGTAACATGATACAATACTTATCATGCTTTCTCAAACATAAATTTTAAGGGAGGCCAAACTGGTAGCCAATGGCGACTAGTATGTATATATTTTATAGAAAGGCTTTTATAGAAAGAAATATTTTATAGGCTTAGAGAAAAAAATAACAAAATATTTATTAAAAGTAAAAAAAAAAAAAAAAAAAAAATATACTGAAAGAATAAAAATATAAAAAGATTTTTACTTTCTTCTATCTTTACAAGAAGAAAGTATTCGTTTTGCGAAAAAATTCGACTTTCAGTTTTCGACGGATTTATAAGTTTTAGAAGCTCCTGAAGCTTTCTTTGTTAATAATGCCACTAATAAGATAAAAACTATCTAATAAATAATTTTAGGCGATTGTTTTTGTTTAATATTGCACAAATATTAAAATAACTAAACATTGTTTAACGTCTGATATACATATTTTAAAAATTAGAAATATATTATAATTCATCAGACATACAAGTAAAAATTACATAAATACATATACATTTAAAAATGCAAACGTTTCGGGCTAAGTTTTACCCCCTCATCAGTGCAATAACATTCAAATGACCAGAAAACTATATATCATGTTTTAAAATAGCAATTAAAGCCTTTGTGCAGGAATATTAAAAAGTAGTAAACCAACGTTTAAAATGCACAAATAATGCGTGAAAAGCAACAAACAGCTGTTCCAAGTCTACTAGCGAGATTCTATATCATGTATATATGTTTACAGTTACAAATTACTAATAGTTAAAAACAAATAAATTATAATGAATTATATCAAAGCAATGTTGTTTATTCAGGTGGAACTACACAGGATTCATTATCGGCGAAATTTGCTTAAGAGTGAACATACCTACAAGAAAAACTCTACTTTTAATGTTAATGCAACTGGATCTGATAACTGTCATATTTTCGAAATCTGGGCTATGGTCGGAATTCAAAGAATGCTGCACAAGTTTAGACTGCACACTTCCAGATTTCTTACCGGGCATAAACATGCCATCTTCTTGAAAGTGTGTTCACTCCTAAGCAGATTTCTCCGATTAATGAATCCTGTGCTTTTCCACCTGAATACACAGCATTGCTTTAATATGGTTCTTTATAATTTATTTGTTTTTAACTGTTAGTAATTATTAACTGTAAACATTATATATACTTTTCTGGTCATTTGAATGTTATTGCACTGATAAGGGGGTAAAACTTAGCCCGAAACGTTTGCATTTTTAATTGTATACGTATTTATGTATTTTTTATTTTGATGTCTGATGAATTGTAATATATTTCTAATTGCATATATATATATCTGAAGCGGGTTTTTATATTAATTCTATTAAAAATATATATATAATTAGTTAGAACTATTACTATAAGTTTAAATAAAATTTTCTAGTTTTCTTAACAAAATAACAAGTATATGTAACTGTCTGATATTAAATTATATCAAAATTATCTGATTTTAAAAAAGCTCACCTGGACGGTAGCGTCTATCTTGATTAAAAAAATGATCGGTGAAGTTTTCCTTCAGGAATATTCTCTCATCTATTGATTTGATTTCTAAATATGTTTTGGAAGGAAAATTATCAAAAAATCAGACAAAATATGTTTTAAATTGGATTAAACATCTTAAAGAAAATTCTAAAAAATATGTCTTTGATCAAGTACACCAATAGAGAAAAGGTTAAATACCAAATTTATAAAATATACCATGAAAAAATATTTTTTCATATCTGTTTCACGCATTTTCTTTAGGTTTCTCCCGTCTTTCATATCCAGTAAAATCTAATCTCCCTTCTATCATGTACAATAGAATCTACTAATATAATATAATAATACTAACATAGTACAAACGTGATAACAATGATCATAACGAATTGAACTGATTAACTTATAGACCTCGAGCCTAAAATCACAAGAAAAAAACCCCCAAAGTCAATAAATGAAAATGTCAATGCTACCTTATGTGATAACAGACATCTTAAAAATAATAGACGAACTAAAAGCCAACCTGCAACAGGCTCTACCCTATAGCGCACTAAGAAAACAACAGCCCACGTGTATGCAAGATATCTAGTGAAAATTATAACTACAGTTGATTATGACAACAACAACCAAGATATGTGAAAATGAAAATAATACTCAAGTCATCCCCGTTCAAGACCAGCATCTTTTACAAGAACTTTATTCGTTTGGCACCACTGTTTGTTAAACCCTTCGGGACTATGGGGGTACATATGCATCTTCAAAAGATGCTTACAGTTCTTGTTTTTGATATAACTGGAAGAGAACAGTAAAAATTTCCTTATTTAATTAAGTCATTTTCTTGATTGATAAACTAAATTTAATTATTTGACAAAAAGTGGTGTCAACCGAATAAAATTTATGTAAAATATGCTGGTCCCGAACGGGTTAATTATCTGACTTAACTTTATAAATCACGAAAATGTCGTAATTAAATAAAAATCAATTTTACTTTTCTTTTTTACTGGTATCAAACTCAGGTGATGTAAGCACTTTTTGAGGGCACTCATCGTCCCCATCTCATGAAAATGCTAACTAGAGCAGATTGTGACCACAGAAGAAAACACAGCTACCAAGATATATGTCAACTAAAACAATGATTTATGTTTAACCATGACAAAAAAACCCGCTAGCAAGAAAAGTGAAAAAAAAAAAAGCTCTAGTGAGAAAAAACTAAAAAACATGACCAAAAACTCAACGAGAGTGATGAATTTTAGGCCAAATGAAAGGCTGACAACAAGACAAATCAAGTACGACAAAAGAAAAAAAAATATATAAGTATTTTTTATGTACATAATACATAATAACGGCACAAAGATGTTAAAATATCATAGTCTATATTAGCAACTAAAGTTTATATTATCGTTAGGCAACTTTGATAAATGTACTCCTCTCACGTTTTTCAGTGCGAATGCGGGCCGGATGTTTTGGAGATTCGTTTGAATGTTGTGCAAGAGTCCCCAAATTTTTATTCTTCCTTTTTTGACAACTCACAAACAAATCCAAACAACATAGTTAATAGCAATCTAAAACCGGCCAACACAGTAGCAATAGTGATGAAATAAATAGCGAAGCAGACATCTGAGTTAATTATTATTTAAACTAATCATGAAACATTAGGCAGACTTGAATAAATTTAGAAAGTAATTAAATAAAAAATATATTCATAAAAACATTTAATTAAAATCAAAAACATACAAATTAAACATTTCGCTATGTCATCTCATTAACCTCATCAGTACTAACATCAACTACAACAACAAAACATCGAACACGCTCTGGACTCATTCAAAGTTAATGTTAAAGTGTTTCTCTTAGAAACAAGAAATATTCACTAGGAATCGAACCTGATTCGTTCACTTTTAAGAGTTTTCATGGAGGAATGGTTCACTAAGCTATACCCATATATCTTGAACGAATATTTTTATGTATATATTTTTTATTTAATTTTTTTTTAATGTATTCAAGTATGTCTAATGTTTCATAATTAGTTTAAATATTTCAATTCTTTTTACTACTGTATCTTCGGCAATGTTTATTTACTTTCACTTATACCTTTTTTTTATTATTATCATATACATATTTTTGTTCACAGAATTTCTACTTATACTTCGGTAAAACATAAATTACCTTAATTTAAAAAATAGCCACCTAACCTAAAAATTGGTACATGATACTATAAATTCATTGCCATATTTCGATTTAGTGAGCTGAAATCTAGTATACGGATCAACCATTATTTTTACGGGAGGATTTTGGTGCCGAACAGTGTAATTACCATCTTTCCTTCTTAAACAGCACAATAGAAGTAAATGATATTGTTCATATAACTTGCTGGAATAAAAATCTGTATGCATAAACATCTTTTTTTTTATTCTAATTTTTTAACAACGAAAGAGAATTTGATGAGGAATACTTCAGTTATAACTTTACTAATTAATCTTAACTGAATCAGTTTTATTTATTTATTTTTGCATAATACAGGAACTTTTGTTATTCATCGTTGCGCATCTGTGTTACTTAAGTATAAAGATACCAATTGGCCAAATCGATTCCGTTTTTGTTTTCGTTTTCTCAAAGATTTTTAATAAAATATTTCGTTTAACGAATGTATTAACAATTCTAACGTTTATTGTGCAATGTTCTATATTCTAATTTTAAAGTTGTATTAAAATATATTTTCTGAAAATAAATGAATTCCTCTTATGAAAGAAATTTTCAATCCCCAAAAGAGAAGAGTATGATTTTTTCATATTTAATTTAAGTTAAATTAATTTAATCATATTTAATTTAAGCCTTTAAAATATGAATAAATTTAGCTCCTTAAGTAATTTATATATATATATATATATTAGATTTGTTATTTAAATATTTTTTCTTTATATAAAATATATTAAAATTACAATAAAATTTTAATCATTATGTGACACCTTTATGAGCTTGATAAAGATATTTTAATAACGAAGTTTTGTGGTTTTAGGGGGGAATTAAAAAAATATATATTAAAATGTATATATTTTAAATTTTAGATTTCAAAAATCATAAATAGATATCTTGTTGTGAAGGAAATGCGATCCTGTTTTTGGGACTGAAAGATAAAGGAGGAGTCAAAAGATGTTGTCGAGCTACTTGAAAGCCTCAAGTGCTTACTTAAAGTCACAAGCCTTACTTAAAGGGAAAAACTTCCGGGAAAATGTGTTCTAAAAATTATGAAAGGGCATTAAATTCTTTAAAGCTTATACCTATATTTAGTTAAAAAAGCTGATTTTGAACAAAAATGGCTGTTTTTTTTTCCTACTTTTTTTAACCTTTTGGGAGCTTAAAAATGTAATTAATCTGTGAAAATTATACTTTTCTTTGGTAAAAGCACTAACAAAAACTATTATCTTTTATTTAGATAAAAAAAATAAATAAAATCGGTCGAGTAGTTTTCGAGAAAATTGGTCGACCACTTTGAAAAAAAAAAAACGCTTTCGAAATTACAGAAAATGTTCAAAATTTTACAAAAACGTTACGTTCAACGAGCAAAAAAGATATATGGAACTGGAATATTACGAAACCGCTTACTTACGTTTCAGGGCAAGATTCTACACACTTGAGTAATGCAAAAAAATGCAAAAATAAAAAAAGTGAAAATTTTGATTCAAAGAAATAGATCCTCGCCTTACCCAGAGATACTAATTGGATCCAATCGAAATTCAATTTCTATCTCTTTTAAAGACATTTTTTAAATAAAAATATTTATCATTCCTTTAATTGCGATGTTAATAATTCTATCTTTAATTATACAATGTTTCATTTTCTAATTTTAAAGATATATTGTAACATACTCTCTGAAAAAAAAAAAAGATAATTATTTCACATAAAACAAATTTATGTTCCCGCTAGGGTATAGAATGATTTTGTGATATTTATTTGAAGTTTATCATAAAAATGCGAAAAAAAAATAACAATATATTTTCACAAGTTATTTATTTTTATCTAAGATAACAATTTTTAGTTTTTTTTCTTTAAAAATGCCTGTGAATATTTTCTAATTATATAACATTATTTTTCTGAAGTTTATTTTGACAGTAAATTTATTATGTTTTCAAAAAGAGACAAAAATAATATAATTATATGCGAAAGTCAATGTCAGTACTTTTAAAAAGTATATTTTTATTCAGAATGTACTTTTTTTTTGTTTCACTAAATCAATTTGTTTAGATTTAAAATGATATAAAAATAAAAAAAATAATCAGTGAACAGCATTTCAAACAATAATATCCATTGACAAGCGGTATCGGCTATTTTATTTATGCTTTATATATATATATATATATATATATATATATATATATAATAAAAAATGTGTCAGTTTCAATAAAGAATATGCTTTTGAATAAACTCGAATAACATGCATAATTTTTGTGGCTTTACAAAAGCTTTTTAATTAAAAAAAATAATTACAAAAAATTCAGACGGACGATTCAAATTTATGAAAAAGGAAAAGGTTAAAGTGAAAAGATATTAAATAACAGAATATTTAGAATTATTTATTAAATACAACAACAGTAGAAAAGTTTCTAACTAATTTACAACATAATATTTCAAATTAAATAAAAATCTAGTGGTGCGTGAAATCTTTTTTTTTTCATAATTAAAAAAATCATTTATAATTTATCAAATTAATCTTATCTGAAACAAAAATAATTTTCCTTAGATAATAGATAACTTTTACTGATCATTCTTCTCCACCTGTGTTTCTTAAACATTTCTAGACTTATAGGACTTAAAAGTGCCGGTCAATTTAATTTGATTTACTTTTGTCTTAACAATTATTCTTGCTGTTATCTATATGTAGTAATGACATCATATGCCTTTACATACTTTATTATTGCTTCTTTTATATTTCATTATTTACTAATAAGACAGAAATAAAACGTTTAGTTAAAACTCTTTGCAGCGTTGGTGATTATTTTATTTTAAACATATGTTTCATTCTTTAAATTTAAAAGAGATACCCTACTTCAGAGCTAATAAATTGTGATAAGAGAGTAATTAATAGAACAGAAGTAACTGTACGCTGCAAATATTTATACACTTTTCAGAACGTTTTTTAGAACACTTATTTTGTCGCCCTTTTTAGAACACTTTGAAGTAAACCTTTTGGAGCACTTTTTCGAATACTTCTGAGAACACTAATTAATTTTACGCATACTTTCTAGAGCACTTTTTGACCACTTTTGGGAACGCGTGATTTCACAAGTGTGCCCAAATGGCCTAATGTATTCTCAATTTGTTCTCAAATATGTTCCAAAATTTAGATTTAACAAATATCCTGAGCAGAACACATTTGGTACACTTTCGGAACACTTTCTTCATAGCGGAACATATTCGGAAGACATTTCAGTACACATTAAGCTAACTGGAAAACTTTTTTTGAATCAAAGTGTTCCAAGTGTTTTCTCAATGTGTGCTGGGAATTTGCAGTGTATTAGCTGAATTTTATAAAATAACATATTCGTTAAAATTCGGAAATCCTTAATATTTGTGATTTGGATAGCTACTTTAAATTTTTAAACCTAAAGTAATACATCACAGAAAACCAAAAATAGGAAACATTTTTCTTAATATTTATATGTTATTTAATAAACATATTTATCATTGTTTTAATTGATATGTTAATATTTCTAAAGTTAATTACGTAATACGAAATCTTCTAATTGCAAAGCTACATCAAAATATGTTTTCTAAAATAAATAAATAATTATTTTTTTATTAAAGAAATTTTTCCTTCTACGAGCATAAAATATGATTACGTGATATTTTATTGAAGTTCGTCATTAAAAATGGAAAACAATTCAAAAATATATTTTAATAAGTAACTTATTCTTAAAAAAACATTTTTACTATTTTCCTCTTAAAATAATTTGAATGCAGTGATTTCTAGATTTCTATACTATTATGTAACATTTTTTATAGTTTAAAAATAATTCTTTTTGTAAACGTATTTTGATAATGAATTTATTATATTTTTCAATTGAAATAAAACATTAAAATTACAATAACGAGAAGTTCAATATTTTTAAAAAGCATATTTATTTGGAATGCAGATTTATTTTCAGTTTATTAAATTAGCATTTATTCCATTTATTTTTTTATGTTTATTATTTCAAAAAGACTTCAATATTTTTCATTTAAATCAATAAATAACCAAGAATTGGCAATGAAGTAAAATAAACACAATCAGCAAAATATATTACTTGGTACTTGTGTAACGGGCCCGTCTGGGCTGCTACTTTGAAGGTTCCTTTATAACTCAGGTTTAAAGTAAAACACCTTTATAAGCTAATCAGGCAGGGTTATTGTAGAGCCACTTCACTAATTTGACCATGATTACACAGGATCATTTACTAACTCACAGACTAACATATTCTAAAAAATGTTAAAGATTAAACTTACATAAAGTTCATCGATCGTCCAAGTCTATAGTAATCATTCCCAAGGTAATGTTCTACTCTGAGCTGCAAGGTAAAATTTACTTAAGACTTCAGTGTTATCTAACTAACAACCAGTGGTTGTTAAGAAACTTTTATTTTCTCAATCTATAATTTAAAATCACTTACCAACCGGCAACCGCTTACAGCACAAATTTTGAATTCGCTTCTACGTACCGCGAATCCCTGCTTCCATCCTCAAACACAGGCCCTGTACTTCTCTGGGGTAGGAATCCACCCAAATCATTCGCGCAGCCTCTGGTCATTGATAGATTGGGCGATGACTAGAGAAAAAATAAAGAGAACATACAAATTTTAATTTTATGCAAGCATATTTTTAAGTGCTTCGCCTCACCTCAATTTTGGACTGTAACCCTTAAATGCCTGATTTTTCAAAAATCATTGTAATAATGTTTTTCGACTTTCATTTTTTAAATAAATCATAGGAAAAATACTTTAAAAAAAGTCATATTTTGTTTTAAGTATAGTTTACGGCTAAAAAATAGTTTTTTACTAATCGGCAATACTGGTGTTTAATTAAAAAAATAATTTCCCTAGATAAAATTCTATAATATTAAACACCCAAGAATTTTAGGAACTATAACAAGAAATAAATTTTACTTGCTCACTGCAGGTCAAAATAGGGTACTTCGCAAGCTCCAAACAAAACAAAAAGAACAAATAGCAACAATTGAAAAAAATAAATCTATCTTTATTCTTAAACAGCACAAGTGTTGCCATCTACATGTTGAAAATGGATTTAATAATATCTTCAGAATGTATTTTATTGGTAGCATTAGGCAATATAGCTTCAATATTATTCTAATAGTACTTTAGAGCCTAAATTGGGTATGTTGCCGAAAAGCAACACCAGGCATTTAAGGGTTAAGACGATGAGATAATAGTGACATTCCCTTTTTTCTTATAATTAAATATTTAGTGCTGTCTTCTATCGCTTTTCAAATGAGACGGTTAAACTGGAATCGAACGAACTAAATCGTTACTTGCTATAAGGATTCGTCAAGATTTCCGAATCTGGTCTTGCTTGCGCACGCATATTCTTAGTCCCTCACAACCAATCAGGCTACGGAAGTATTTCTTAGTTTCCGATAAATAGCGCTGCTTGTCATCGCTAATTTTATCGAATTTATTCTTGGAGCTTTCAGGGGGAAAAAAGTACGTGCATTTCATTTTACACTTATCCCCTTTTTGAATTATTCCAGTAGAAATACATTTTGTTAAGTACTAAAAAGTACGGTATTTTTTTCTTTAATAATGCTATTAAATTAAAACGAGTGAATAATTTAAGGATTTAAATTAATTACGAAAAACACTTTTCAATAAACAAAAAATGTGGAATTATTTGGAAGGTTGTGAACTAGCGATGACCATCAGAGAACCTCACGCATCGCCACTGATCCAAATCCGACGACAGGAAATTTTGCTTCACCTTCTATACTCTGCAGATTATACCACGCAGCTTGATTTGCATACAATTACAGCAAAAACCCGAAACCGAAGATTTATATTGACCTGCAAGGTAAAAATTACTCAGATCTTAAGTGTCATCTAAATAACAACCCATGGTTGCTCACAAACTTTTATTTTCTCAATTTATAATTCAAAACGTCTTACCAACCGGCAACACCTTATAGCGCAAGTTCTGAATTCTCTTCCATGGGCCACGAATCTCTGCTTCTATCCTCCAACACAGGCCATGTATCCCACTGGGGTAGAATTCGACCCAAATCCGATAACACTAACTTTTGCTTCACTTTTATACTCTGTAGAGCGACGCAGCCTACTTTGCATAAAATTATAGCGAAAACCCGAAACTGCAAATTCCAAGAGATGCAAACACACATTTAAAAATGAAAAATATTCTTCAGTTTAACTGATGAATTCGTAAATAACAGAAGTACAATGAAACTTGGATATTTCGAACTTGTTTAATTCGATACTTTTGCTAAGTTCCTAGAATTCTGTATTAAAATAATTTAAAAATATCGTAGATATTTCGTAATTTATTTTGGATAATTCAAATGTTTCGATGTCCCTTAACATTTTGAGGTAAAATTGTTCCTGAGACCTTTTTCAGCTAAGGTTTAAAATATTTTAACAGTTTATTTTAACGGTCTTTCTAAGTAAAAGAAAGGATTGAAATATCACTATGCGGAGATTTCCAAGAAATTTTCCGACAAAAGCAAAATTCCAAGACTTGGCCACACCCATACTCCAAACGTGTAAAATCGGATCCATCAATCTTGTATGAGGCCATGTCAACGTATACCAATATGAGGTGAGGCAACTGATGCAGGCATTATTGCTTAACTGGCGAAGAACAATGAAGCTGAGGACAGAATATCTAGGGATGAAGAGAATAAACAATTAAATAAATAAATAAATAAATAAAAATAAAATAAAAACTGCGTAAAAAGCAAACTAATTAATTATTTCTCATCAATGTGAAACTATTTTTTTTTCAATTCCTACTATTAACTCACACTCTCACTATACATATCTTGTTCAAATTTTCAGTCGTTAATAAAATACTTATTATTCATCCAATCAAGCTCAAATAATGTTTTTTTTAATTTGTAGTGGATGACACTTGATGTTAATCCAGTTTTTTCAAATATTAATTCATTAATTAAATAAAATTAATTAATTTTCAATAATCAAGAGAGCACTCTTCTTGATCAAGGCATTTTAAGCGCCTCTGAAGAAGAAAGAAGAATGGGAGAAAAAAAAATTCTCTTATTGACCTAAGTAGGAATTGACTTAAAATATTTTTTTTTTTTTGTATTACTTGTTTATATTACTTACCTATTTTTTTTTTTTATTTACTTGTACTGATGAGTTTTAAGTTGTGTTTAATTGTTAGTTCCTACTTATAAACACTGTTTTGATGAGGTCTATAGATGTCTATGATGGTTAGAGTTACAGTAAAGTTAGAGATCCTACGTACACAGCTTCCAGGTTGTATAATATTTTAGCGGAGCTTCTGACTGTAAAATAGTCAATGAAATATCGTCTACATTTTGAAAGACCTATCCAATGATATGCCACTCAATAGGGTACGTAATTTTTTTTTCGCCTCTACCGCAATTTTGTACTTTACGGCAGTCATTTTGAATTTATAAAATCAAAACCTAGCCTATAATCATCGGGCCGTTAAGACGAATTGACAGAGACCTCATTCATTAAAATCCATCCAGCCGTTGGGATGTTTCGAGGGTATAAAGAAATCCACATACACGGATACGTGTGAAACACATAACCCTTCTTTTCAGTCGGGTAACAAGGAGATATAAGGCTGCGTACTGACGCGTATTTTGCCTACTTCTCTAGTTTTCTTGGGAAATCTTTTATTCTGAACCCATCTGCGGTTTATTCATAAAAGAATGATGGGAATTAACAATGGGTCAGGAGATAAGGAGCTTGACTCTACTTGAAGGAAAGGTTCCTCTTTGCCGGACATTAGTCCCTTTCCTGCTAAAGTCGTTAAAAATCAAAGACACCGCGTGGCCACAAAAAACGAAGCCGACACTGATAACAGTTAGAAGGATGGTGCGTACGCAGCTTAAGAGAAGCCCCTTCATTGTAGTAAGTTCGACAAAAACTATTGTGCTTATTACATGAATTTAGACGCTTTTTAGCGGTGAGTCTATTGTAGAAGATTCTATTTTTGTATCAATTGATAGATTGGAATCATATGCCGATACTAAAAGATTGCATTCAAAGAAGCAATAAACAAATCTGACTATTTTTCTAAAAAGTAATGAATAATTAAGATAGTAAAAAATGTTTGGTGTAGTGAAAAAAAAAAGTAGTAGTTATTCTTAGATAAAGTTTATGTGTCAAAACTTTCATCGTGGAATTAATCTTTTTTACTTGTTTCTTCTTTTTGAGAGAATATATCTAATTCGAATATTTGGATATTTCGAACTTTTCTCTAGTCTCATCGACTTCGAATTATCCAAGTTCAATTGTACTGTAATCGAGAATGAAAGTAATCGAATGCGATAAATTATTAAACAAAAAACTTTGTTTTAATTACTATGGTAATATCAGATATTCTGTAAAGTAAAGAATGTGATCTGATAGTAAGGATTCAATTATCATTAAGAAAAGTTCTATTTACCAAACAACAACAACAAAAAATAATCTACATTACAGAGGAACTATGTTACTGTCGAAAAGGTCTGCATTGTCTACAAGATGAAAAAAAAAAACAATGTTTTAATCTAAAAGATTCTTTCCACATTAAAAAATTCTGTTTCTTAGACTGCAAAAAATAAAAATGCTTCTTAATATATAAAATTCACTTAATATCACCACGAACGAAATTATACAATAACCTCTTCAAATTCACTCATGCTTCCGAAAACCGTTCGTTATCATCGGAAACCTCAGAAACCCATATATTTTCGAGATTTAAAGAGTAACTTATAAAGATAATGTTTCTTTTGCTGCCACTGATTTTCGTATACAATGATTTTCCGAGTACTTTTCGCAGTGTATTAATGAGCTTTCTTAAACTGGAATATTGCTTTTTTTATGCTATTAGTTTTCAATTAAAGATTTTCAGCTCCATATTTGAGTTTATACATGCAAGTCTAACAATATAATACTAATTTATATGTTAATCTTATTTATTTATCGTGTTTTTTGAACGTCCAAATGTTTATTTGAGAATTGATAGAGTTCAAAAAACTGATATTCATGATTGAGAAAACTAATAAGTACGCTAAAAAAACTACTCGGGAACGTTTCCGAAAACCAGTGACAGTTCCAGTTTAAATAATAGTGGCTTTGGCGGTGGTGGTTGGTGATAATGGGACATACACAATATTACTTATAAAATACATGAACTATTACATAAAATTAAAACTTTAAAAATTATGTTGTGGGTTCTCAATAAACCCTCGATTGTAAATAGCGATATTTAACACATTTTATTATAAATAACCTTACATAATTATTTTACTCATTTTAATATTTTGTTAATCTGATATTTTGATAATTGAATAAATCTTACGTAAATATATTAGCACGTTTTGGCAGGCTGGGCGTTTCATATTTAGCAAATTTCTCTCAATAATTATATCTTTTAAACGTTTTCATTTATATTATATTTCTTAGCTTAATCTTTGCCCCCAGTTACACATTTGTACATGGATGTTAGTATAACTAATTGATGTTAGTATTGTGAATCCTGAAAATAACAAAAAAGTGTTGTAAATATGTAGGTAATTGTGATAAAAAAGTTTAATATCAAATTCTAAAAACTATGCATATTTACATGTTATAATAATGAATATTTCTCCAAATGTAATTATAGGGGTCATCTGTAATTATTTATTGCACACACTGTCAATAATTGTCATATATCTAACATTGTTTTTTCACCTAAACTGTAAAAAAAAAAAAAAAAAAAAAAAAAAAAAAAAAAAAAAAAAAAAAAAATTAAGGTGTTTCGCAGGTAGTAAAACTTTTCCCTGCCCTGGGCTTGGGGGTTACACCTAACCATAAGCCAAAAGCGGGTTCACAGGGCGGGTGCTTACTTACTTACTTACAAGGAAGGTCTCCATACGGGCATACTCAGAAAAATCTGAAAAAAATACAGAATGTTCTTCTCCCATGGGTATATATGTTTATAAAAAAATTTTTTGGTGAACCTTGGTAGAACGTCCGTAAAAAAATAATGAAAATTTCGCTTTTTTGGCGACTTATCACCGTTTGGCGAAGAAATGAAGTTTAAAAAAAATACGCTTGTCGAATACTCTTTAAAGGAAAAAACTTTTTATGTTGAATTTGTTTAAATAAGTTTAATTTAAATAACTTTAGCTTTGTCATTTTTAGTTTGTTTTAACTATAGTTTTGTCATATATATTTATATGCACTCATAACGAATTTTAACTATCCTATTTTACGATTTAAAACAAAATTTAAATTGATTAAAATTGTTCCAAACTCAAAAACATGCCCCATCGATCACTGTCGATTCAACTTTGTTGCTATGGAAACAACTTCTTCGGTATGGAAATGTATTACGGCAGAATTATTCATCTGGCGTTAAAAGTTATTTTTATAACCGATAAAAAAATGTGGATTGGAGAATAAAACAACGGCAAAATTTCGTTCAAATCGGCAACAAGCAACAAATATAATACAAAATGTAATAATAATAATAATAATAAATTCTTTCATGGTTTATGTTTAAATTCATTAAATAACGCATATTTTCAAAATCAATTAACAAACAATTTTCAGATTCATTAAAATCGTTTGCTTTTGGCGAGGAAAAGTGCTGCTCGGCAAATTGCGTGCCGCTTTCGTCTTTTCACGCCAAGTATTCGAAAGTATTTTAATCTTTTTACAGATTTTCTACTGTAATTCCACCGCTAATTTTAACTGATCCTTTATTACATACATGAGTACATTCACTAGCATTTTTTCAACATATTCTGAGTGTGCCAGTATGGAGACCTTCCTTGTTAGTAATAGAAACTTTGTTTAAACAGGGAGATTAAAAGAAGTTTACAAAATGACATGGCAAATCAGGCAAACAATAAGGATAAATAACCACATATGACTATAGGGTCGCAAACCACTTATTGAGTCACAAATTCAGGGTGTTTCATCCTAACTGAACCCGGATTCAAGGTAATACTTTCGAGGAAAATAAAAACATTGTAATGAAAATGCAACAATATTTACCTTGCTTTGTGTGAATGTGATAACATCACGAACAGATCTGTAAAAACATTTTTCTCAAGCAATCGATGATTCCGCATGAATTGATAATCACAGTCCAAAGTGTGGGACGTCAAGTGCATAATGCTGGCGCGTATAATGCAAACTTCTGCCACTTTTGCTTAGTGTTATCACATTTACAATAAAGGTGAGAATCTCTTTTAAATGTTTTATTATAATACAGTTCAGTTTTCTGAAAGTTATTACCTTCAACCCAAATTGAGTTAGGTTGAAACACCCTCTATTTGTGACTAAATGCGAGTGGTTTGCGACCCTATGTTCCTATAGGATTTTTTTTTCTTGGTTTTATGCCTGATTTGCCATGTCAGTTTGTAAATATTTTTTTATCACCCTGTATAATTAATTTCCGAAAATAGATAGCTTTCTTAGGCTTTTAAAGTTAAGGAAATCTATTCTGAAAAGAGAAGTGTTTTTATTTTATTTGTTTTTTCAATTCCTACTACTAGTTCACACTCTCCCTATATTTATTTATATATATATTTATTTATTTATATATTTATATATCTTGTTCAAATTTTCAATCGTTAATAAAATTCTCATTATTCCTCCTATCAAGTTGAAATAATTTTTTTAAAATTTGTACTGGATGACAATTAATGTTAATACAGTTTTTTTTTCAAATATTAATTAATTAATTAAATTTTAATTGATTAATTTTAGTTTTGCATGGGAAACAAAATGGCGGCCATTGGTTATTGAAGATCAATGAAAGTACTTTCAATAAGAGGTTACCATAGGGGGGACCCTGTTCTGTCGCCAAATACCGCCAAGTTTGTCGCCAACTTGTTTATATATCGCCAAATTTGGCGACCAAAATGAATCGCTAAAAGTGACGTCAACTTGGCGATATCTCTAATATTTCGCCAAATTCCTATAGACTTCCATTGTAAACCTACTTGCTTACAGAAAATCAACAAATTGAGATATTTTAATGCAACAAAACTAATATTAGCTTAAGGGATTACATTAAATTTTTCTTTGATGACCTAAGTAGGAATTGACTTTAAAAACAAAATTTTTCTATTACTTGTTTATATTTTCGTTTGTGGTGATATTATATTTTCTCAGTTTAAGAAACATCTGCCTTTTTTTTAAGTGCATAGAGAAAAATCTCTACCAATCTAACAGGTTTCGACAGTACAAATTACAAAGGGAACACTGGTAGATTTTCTATCAGGATTTTGCTGCAAAATCTGTAGGACATTTTTTAGAGTGCAGCATATAAATCACCATTTTGAAACACAGGAATAGAAAAACAGTATGAACGAAAAATACTAATCTCAGGCTATTTGCATTCCAATTGCCTGCATACTGCAATGACACCAGACCGCAAATTTACTATATTACAGAATACCAGATGAAAACTAGGACTGAATGACACAACCCTCTTTTTATCATTGCAAAATTATTTAAACGCAGAAAAAACACAGAAAATTCTGGTGTGATTTCAGCATTACAGAAACACAATTATTTACCCTTAAAGGAATATTTTTTAAAGCAAATTCAATTGCGTAAAGATTAAATCAATTATTTCGGCAATATCTTAATCTACAGGAATTTTTAAGAGTGTAGCATAAAAATCAGCAGTTTGAAATGCAGGAATAGAAAAACAGAATCAACGAAAAATACTAATATCAGGCTATTTGTATTCCAATAAGCTGCATAACCCAATGGTGTAAGATAGCAAATGTGCCTATTACAGAATGCCGCATGAAAATTAGGACTGAAAGACAAGACACACTCTTTATCGTTGCAAAATGTTTTCTACACTGAAAAACCATAAACAATTCTAGCATTAATTCAACATTACAGAAATTTAATTACTTACACTTAATGAGTTTTAAAAAAAAACTAAATTCAATTACGTAAGGATTAAAGCAATTATTTCGGACAAAATATCTTAATCTCCCGGACCTTTTTTAGAGTGTAGCATAGAATTCAGTAGCTTGAAACACACTAACAGAAAAGCAGTATCAACAACAAATCCTAATATCAGACGATTGTTTTCCAGTAATCTGCATAACTCAATGACATGAAGCAGCTAAAATTACTATTACAGAATACCACTTAAAAACTAGAACTGAATGACGCGATCCCCCCCCCCTTTTTTTTTATCATTACAAAATTAATTCTCTGCTGAAAAACCACAGAAAAATTATAGAAATCGAATTACTTGACCTTAAATGCCTAAAAAAGCAAATTTAATTGCGTAAGGATTAAGGAAATTTTTGCAGACAAAATCCTAATCGAATACTGATAAATTAAAAAGTAACGACAATATGTTTTAGAGATTCCTTTGAATTTAAAATATTAAAATTTAATTAAAATTTACATGTGGCATTTTTGAAGACTGATAATCCCAAAATATTTTTTTCTCAATATATTTAACACGTTCACGCCGGCGCGGTGGGTCACACTCGACTGTCTCATGGCTGCCAAGTCTCCGGCTGTTTGGATACCAGTATTTTAATACAGAAAGTGTTGTTTTATTTAAATAGAACTATTGGGCGATTTAAAGGAACAACATTTTCTCTAAAATAACGGTGGTGTGCAAGAAGCCGGAGACTTGACATCTCTGAGACAGTCGAGTGTGATCCACCGCGCCGGCGTGAACGTGTTAATAGAAAAATACGTAACATTTGTTACATGCATTTCATTTTCCCTTGGTTGACTAAGTAAGTTCAAACAAACATAATATTAGTAAATGTTAGTGAGTAACACATTAAAAAAAGTAAATTCAATTACCTGAAGATAAAAGCAGTTATTAAGGACAGAATACAAAATATTTAAAACTAATTATAGGGAGAAAAAAAATCTCACAGATTTTGATGAAATTTTCTTTCTGTCTTTATGTAGCTAGAAATTATTGGTATATCTTATAAGTCATTTAAAATTAAATAAATTTAGAGATTTAAAAAAAATGATTATTTTTTATAATTTTTTTTTCAGTCTAAAAAAAATACTTTTCTTATGAAATTCGATATTTTCTAACAAATTTCCTAATTATAATATGCATTAAAGCTTCCCTTAATACAGTTTTTAGAGTTTTCATGATTTAAAAAACAATTATTTAAAATTTAATTGGTCGTATTTTTTGAGACTAAGAAATTAATTTTTTTTTCTTTCATACAAAAGCATGCAATATTTGCCTTAAACACTTTATTTTCCAATGATTAGGAAAATCTATTGAAACAAGCATAATATAAAAATAAAATCAGTGGTTAAAGGGAAGAACAATTACACTACACTGTAAAAAAAAAAATAATAATGCCAGTTTTCTGGTAGGAATCGGAAAAAATAGTTGCCCTTATCGTACCGTAATAATTTCCAACCCGGAAAACTGGCAGTTTTTTTTTTTTTTTTTTTTTTTTTTTTTTTTTTTTTTTTTTTTTTTTTTTTACAGTGTAGCCTTGCAAAATGTGAGTTTTTTCATGATTTTTATCTTTTGATAATTGATTCTGATGTATTAGTATATTCTCATTATATTTGTATTTCCTGAATTAGAAAATAATCTAATTTTTTAGCCATCAAGCTGGAGATTTCGCAAATTGTAAATTTCAAAGTTAAAAATACAGCGAAAATGTGATACTATAAAATAGATGTGATAGTTGTGGGTTTTAGCTTTCGGTAATTGATTCTTATGTATTTTGTGGAGCTAAATCCGAAATTGACCTTTATCTTTTTACCATCGCGTCAGAATATTTTAGAAATCATAATTTTTTTAATTTTTAAAAAGTAGAAATATTGCGAAAATCTGACTCTATAAAATGGACATAAACTTTTTTTTCATGATAATTTATTCATTTTTTGACTTATACTATGCATTACAGCAAAACGTGTAAAATGTTGTGTATTTAAAATCCTTACAATTTTTTTCCACATGTGGCAGTTTCTTTGTACCTCTCATGCTCTGTCTCGCGTTTTCCCTTTTATGTTATCCATGTTATGTTTCCTTTTATGTTTCCGTTCATGTCGATGTTACCTCCAGCAATAGTCCGCCATCATCGTCAACCATTTAATGGAATAACCTCCATAATCCCGTAAAAGCCACTTACGTCTAAGGTAGTTCCCGATCGTCTCTAAATTGGAATAGTACATATCTCCACAGGGTCAATGAACACCCCCTCCTCTCACCAGACACCTGTAAAAAAATCGAGAAAAAATTTAATAAATCATTATGAAAAATGTTTTATATCTATTTTAGAGTACTAGATTTTCATTATTTTTTTTACTTTTTAACTCTGAAATTTTGCGAAAGACCTTGACAGCTGGATAAAAGATGAAGGTAATTTTCGGATTCAGCAGTAAAAAATACATAAAAACAAATATTGTCGAAAGTTAAAAAACACAACAATAGTAAGCTTGTATTATGAAAGCCCATAGAAAACGGCCAATATTGATGTGTAATTTGTCTACAATACTATTGTAGTGTTTTCCATATTTCTTATCTCTCTGGTTTGTTCCCCCAATGATTAGATACTAGATATAGTACCCTTCAAAACTTCACGGTAAACAACTTAGAGGTTCCACAGAACAAATGTTCATTATATCTCTAAAATGTCAGCATTCTTAACAAAACATTTGTTAGCAATAGTTAAAATATAAACTTGTTTTTGTGCATTCGGTCTTAGGAAAGACTGATATTAACTCTCTTTACACGGTTGCAGAAAACATAACAGTTTCCAGAGAATTCAGTTATCTGATAAAACAATCCAAATTTTATTTTATAATTAAACAGTTTACGAATACAGAAATTTTTGAAATGGAAATTTTATTAGCTATCCCAAACATAAGCACTTAAGTGCATTACAATACCAGTAGATGACGCCACAGTTTTGTATGCAAATAATTTTTCCTTGTTCTTTTTCCAGATTATTATAATTTACTTTTCTTACTGTATATGGCTTATCGAGCAATTGTTTTAAAATATATACCAAAAATTGTAGATAAATTAATTTATTTAATCAACATTTACATGTCAAACCTTTTAATTTAAAATTTTAAATACAAAATTAAACATAAATAAACTACGGAGAATCTTCAAATTTTCTTAATAATAATGAAGAAAAAATAAATTCTATAACCTTTCCTTCTGATATAAAATATAATTAATGTTATTTAGCTGAGTTCTCAGAAGGTTAACAATATCTGAGTGTAGCGACGTCATTTCTCGAACAACTACTTTTACGAACAATATATGACGAGTAACTGGGGCGGAACAATTGAGCTAGCCCTTTGTTCTGCGCTACGACGCTCGTCTTCTACCTACTAGGTCCCAGGCTCAAACTTAGCCAACGCCATTTCCTCGAGATCCACATTCGTGACCCGGAAAAGAAAAATAAACAAAAACACGCAACCTTCAGAACAGATGGCAGCACTAAAACGAATTCACCTCACATGCAAATCGTTACAGCAAAAAGCGAAAGAAAGCATGACAATGTCTAAATAAGACTCTTTTACTGGGGATGGAGTATGTAGCAACATCATCTCTCGCAACAACTCCAACTAACTATATGCGATATGTCACTGGCACGAAACAATCGATTAGTCTTTTGCTCCGTGTTACGACGCTCGACTCCTACATAGTGGGTCCCAGGTTCAAACCTATCCATCGTCATTTCCTCGAGAGCAGCACTGAGAAACATGTTGTGCTAGGAACAGAGTTCGAATGCGCCTTCCATTAAAGAACCAGAATTTCTCCTTCTGGTGCCTTAGACTTCTGGGCCAACTCGACTTCGCTCATTGTCTTTCTGAAATGAAACAAGTTCAAAACTCTTTTTGCACACTGTTTACCTACAGAAAAGCACCGTAAAGTTATCATTGTGCATATAGAGATCATTAGAACTCCGTCTTAACCATCAAGCTATGAAAGGAAAGTAGTAGACATAAATGACGTCACTTGAAGCTGTTTCTGCCACCCCCACCTCCCTCCTGCGTCTGCCACATTTAGCGGTGTCTTAGACTGGAGACTGGACTGATGTCGGTTAAAGTCAAATACGGAAGCAGGAGAGGGGAAAATAAGTTGTTTTTCGGCTTCCAGACTTTCCACAGGGAGAAGATTGATATGTGTACTCCTTTCCTTTCATAGCTCCATGGTCTTTACAGATCAACTTTGCAATTTAAGTGTATAAATGTTTGGATTATTTTGTTTTTGTAGAAAATCAATTACTTTTAAGTAACATTAATTTCAAAGACAAAACAAGAACCATAACTATTACATATTTTTCCTTTTATCGTACAGTAGATTTATAGTTACGATATGTTTAAAATTATTCACAAATGTTGAAAAAGCTTAAGTTAGTTCTTTCAAAAAAGGTACCTTAATATCAGCTGTTTTCCACACGATTTCTATACTGTTGTCAACTCTTAAGTCTGTTAGTCAATGAGCTTGCCAATTCCCCTCGCTAATGTAAAACCTACGGGCATGGAATGCATTCGCATATTTAAAATATCTCTTCAGGGTATTAATATTTTTAATTTCTGTTTTCTCTGTGTTCTTCTTAAAGAAGGTTTCTGTTTTTCTTAGTTGTCAAAATATTTCAAAAATATTTACTTAATTTTAAGTGAAGTGCCAAAGTCTTACTCACAGCTTGCCATATTTTAACACATGAAATTTTAAATTAAGGCAATTTTTAGAAATATTTTGACAACTGCGAAAAAAAAAAAAAAAAAAAAAAAAAAAAAAAAAAAAAAACATTTTTTAAGAAGAAGTACAAAGAGATGCTATTAATTTGCTGGGGATATATTTTAAATATACGAATGCATCCTAAGCCAAATGCTAAGCATTAGCTATGAGATTTTGATAGTCCGCTGACTTACAGCCTTATCTTATTTTTTAAAATAGCAAAATAAAATTGTGTGGCGATAATAGCAATAATTTTTACAGAATTAGAACCGTTTAAAATTAATCTATAGCAAAAATATTTCTCGGAGTTTTTAAATTCTTTTCCGTTTTTATGACTCTAGTAATTATTTGTATTTTTTCTAATTCGTTTAAGCTTAAATAAGTTTAAAGGATTTCTTACATAAAAGAAATAAAAGAAACTACTAATTTCATCTAAGGTCTCACGTTTTCGCACTTTATTTCAAAAATTGAAAGGAAATTTCTTTTCTAAAATGAGCTAATCTAATACTGGTAGATTAAGCAGAAAAGGCAATATTTTAAAAAGTTTTCATGATTTGTAAAATATAATTAAAATTTTTATATGTCGTATTTTTGGGAGACTAATAAATAAAAATATATTTTTTGTTTTACTATAAGTATATTTCATTAAAAAATATGTAACATTTGGCACATGCATTTATTTTTTCATGGTTAATAAAATCTATTTACGGGGGTCCGCGAGACAAAATTCTCAAAAAATACATTTTATACTTTTCTTGCTAATAACATACTACAAAGGAAAATAAATTAAATGAAACAAACCGTGCATTTAGTATTTAATGATTATTTCTGCAGTTATAACAATTTTTGTGTTATACTATCAACTGTAGATCCTGTAACTAAATCCTTAAGTCCATTTACCTCATAATGGATTTTCTCAAAATTTGTATTGTTTAAAAGGCTATATCTAAACTGTTTTTAAAGATATATGTATCAAACTTTGTAAAGTGTTCTTATGTTATTTTTTTTAATAAATTGTGTTCAGAGTTTTTAATTTCATGTAAAAATTTTGGAAATATTTTCCTCTCAGTAAAAATCGCTCTCAGAAATCCCGTGTCTTTTACTTTTCCATTTATTATAAATTTTGTAAATAATATTTTTGAAAATCCAGAAGACAAATTAATAAGAAATCTTTTCTATACACGATAGTGAAACAGTAATGAAATCTGTCCAATAGTTCATACGTTATATCAAAGATTAAATAACTTTAAAATTTTCAAATTTAATTGAAAAAAAGCAAACAAAATTTCAAACTTTTCTTCCGAAAAGTACATTTTATGTTAAATAAAAAATTATCGTAAAAGATAAAAAATGCCTATAAATAAAAAAAAATAAAATTTTGACACCTGCACTCACCTAAACTTACGTAAATAATATTCCATTTGGAGATTTATTAAGTGTACAGTACTCTTCCCATTTTAAATTCAGGAAAATGCACCCACCCTTTTTGGAAAATAAAAAAATGCATTCCTAGTTTTACTAACAGACTCCTTGTAAAAATATTCCTCATACGAATGTACAGGCATCCTCCGACTTACGAAAGTAATACGTTCCTTAAAGTTTTACGTAAGTCGAATATTCGTAGTCGTTTCTTAGGTAAAATTTAGTAAGAAACTGCAATGTATATATATATACAAGGTGATCTTTTTAAAGTGACAGTATTTGGAGCGCCCTGTAGCGCGATCTAATAGCCGAAATGGTACCAAACTTGGTATTTAGACTAATCAAGACATGAGAAAAAGGATTCCGTGAAAAAAATAGTTCCAAAAATATCCGCTAGGGCATTTTGTGGCGCTTTTCAATGTATAAAATTTGAGAAAAGAAAAATATAGCACATACAATCGTACAGTTAAATTATTAATGTTTATTTACTCATTAACTTCCCCGGTGAGGAATTAGATCACCTTCAAGTTGAGCACCGTTCTCAGAAATAACACCGTGCATTCTGTGCACAACGTTCTCCACAGCTGTACGTAACACATCACGAGGAATATTCCGCACTGTCTTTGTTATGTTGTCATTTAGAATAGACAAATTTGATACTCCACCAACATAAACTTGAGATTTCAAATAACTCCAGAGCCAAAAATCGCATGGCATGAGGTCAGGGGAACAAGGCGGCCATGCAACTGGAAAACTCCGACTTATGACTCTATCATCAGTGAAGTTTTGGCGCAACAGCTGCTTTACCTTATTGCTAATGTGTGGCAGAGCACCATCCTGCATAAAGATTGTCAGTTGGAGACGGTTTCTTTGCTGAAGTTGTGGAATAACAAACGTTTTCAGCATTTCGTGGTACCTTTCTGCATTTATGGTGCACGTTTCGGGTCCTGTCGAGTGATGGTCTCAAAAAAGAATGGCCCAGTTACGAATTCGGCTGTGAAATCACACCAAACAGTGACTTTTGGGGAATTTAATGGGATTTCATGCGCGGTGTGGGGCTGCTCAGAAGCCCAAATTCGGCTATTTTGTGTGTTTGCGGACCAACTGAGATAAAAATGGCACTCATCTCCCCACAGAATGTGCCATGGGAAAGCATCATCAATTTCTACCCTGGCAAGAAACGATAGAGCGAATGTCACTCGCTTATCATAATCACTTGGTTTCAGTTCGTGCAAGCGGCTGATTTTGTAGGGGTAAAATCCAATAACACGTCGCAAAACTCTCCATACCGTGGAATAATTCATGTCCAGTTGTCGAGCTACACCCCGGGCGCTGCTAGTACCAGCAGTGGTTCCCTGCGATCCTTCGACAATAGCAGTTGCCACATCAGTTATTACATCTTCTGATACTTGTTTACGTCCTCTCCCAGCACGAATGGTCCTTGACCCCGTTTCCTCGAACTTCTTAATCATTTTCTTAAGACCATTCAGCGATAAAGGCCCCTTTCGTAATTTTTTTCTGGTTCGAAATTCCAGAAGAGGTGCGGATGCATTACATTGATTCATATAATACAGCTTCACCAGTAACGCACGTTCCGGTAACGTGAGAGGCATGTCCACTGGAGCTCGTTTACTTCAGCTGAGATTATTTGTCGGAGCTCTCTACTACTTGCTTTTATACTTTTATAGCCCCTATTACTGGTGCTGACATCGCACAGCATTTGCATTTTTCTTTGATACCTTTGTTTTACGCTAATTCTCGTTATTATAAGCTACAGCAGCTCCACAAAATGCCCTAGAGGCGACTTTTGGAACTAAATCTTTTTTTCATAGAATCCTTTTTCCCATATTTCGATTAGTCTAAATACCAAGTTTGGTACCATTTCGGCTATTAGATCGAGCTACAGGGCGCTCCAAACACTGTCACTTTAAAAAAAGATCACACTGTATATATCTATATATATATTATTTACCCCGATTTTATAAATAAAGCATCATGCGACAGTATTTACTCGTATATAAATTATAAAAGCATAAAAAAATATAAAAACAAACTTAAAGAACACTTTTCAAATATCTTATGGAATATGTATTTATAAATCTAACATTGATGAATTGATTTATAAAAGTTTTGAATCTACATCAAACGACAATAAAAATAAGTAAAGAGGACTAATTTAATCTATTCAGAAAGAATTTCTGATGACAATACAAATGAATAGCACTCACAAAATAAAATAAACCTTCATAAACGAAAACTCTATTTATTATGAATTAGATGACTACTATGTATAACTAACAATAAATATTAAGTCGTTTTCTTATAGATATGATATATACCAATAAAAATATATCTATCTAATATATAAACTATATTACGTTTGTGGTTTATATCTGTAAACTTTATTTATAAAACAAATATCAAAAGGATGCAACTGCGTATCAAACGCGTTATTTTGTTCACAAATGTAATTTTCGAAATTCCTTACGTAACTGCGTATTTAGGTAAGTCGCGCATTACGTAAGTCAGGGGATGCCTGTATTTCTAAATCTGCGTGCCCAAAAACTTGCAAAAAATATTAAGCCCCCTCATTTCTTTCAGGAAAATAAAGGAGATAATTCAATGAGGCTGTAATTTAATTGTATTTTTTTATTTATAAATTAGAAAATAATTTGAAATTATTTTTGCTTTTTTTATCATACCGAAAACGTGAACTACTCTAACATAAAAAAAAAAAAAACTTGTTTTTCTTTACGTCACTGAACACAACAATGCATTTTCACTTAAATTAATGCTTCTTTTACTAAGATTTCTTTTCTGCTCCAATATTGCTCCTTTTAGCGACTTTGCCCTTTTCCATTCTTAGGTGCTACATATAAGATTTAAAAAAGGCCGTGGTTAATACACTAAAAAAACACTAAAAAATTGTGATTAAACGTGGTTAATACACTAAAAAAAGTTTACTTGTGTTCAAATAAAAGTAATTATTTCAGATGAAATCCCGAATCATTCAAAATTAAATTAGAGAGAAACAAATTCGTTCAGTTTTTAAAGAGAAAAATTAATTTATTTTTTGGTTTCTATTGGTTGTTGGTAATTCTTCTAATTCTTTGAAATAAAGTTTAAATGTTTATTGAAATAGAACAAATAAAAGCAAATTCAATTTTCATTTTAAGGGTCACGTTTTCACCTTTTTTTTTTTTTTTATCAAACATTCATCAAAACGAAACATTCATTTAGTAAAATCAACTAGTGCATTACTAATAGGTTAGACAGAAAAAACAAATTGAAATTTTACAAAAGAAAGTTATTCAATATTTAATTTACAAGAAACATTCCATAAAAATTGAGAGTGAAAACGGTATTTGTGTATTATCCGTACAAAACAATGTACAGTCATGGAAAAAAATTTAAACACCCCTTACTATAACTTTGCAACAAATTATTGTAGAAAAATCTTACGTTTACCAAACGATTGGAAATAAAGTCAATTGTATCTGCATATCAAAACGAACCAAAACTTTTTTTTTTTTTTTTTCAATAGCAATACCCAATTTTGACCCCATAAATTAATTCTACACCCTTCAATTAGACTAAATAGAAATTGCCATGAAATGCGTACGATTATTTTCAAATGAATTAATTATTTTAAAATGAGGATATTTTAGACGCTGTATTAGAATTGAAGTTTAGTACTCAATTGGTGAAATGCTACAGAATGACTATGTCACTTCTATTAAGGGGACGAGGGACCTTAAAAATCAATTTTTTATTTTTTGTAAAATTCAACAATTTTTTTTTTTTTTTTTTTTTTGTAAACGTTCAATTTAAATATTACTTATGGGTACATTATATGCGTTATGGCATGCATTTATCACAAAAAAATTATAAAAAAAAATCGAATTTTACGTGTCGTCTTAGAAAATTTCGAAATGACCCATGCGCGTTCCATATCAATGAAAATCCCCAATATGTTTTATAAAAGTTTGGTATATATATATATATAAATAAAACTGTGCATCGAATTTTATATATTTGAAAATAAAGGTATAAAAAAAAATTCACATTTTCTTTTAATTTTTTTCGAAAAAATTTCAAAATTTTTCATTTTTTTTTTTTAAACCTTATATTCAAATATATAAAATTCGATGCACAGTTTTATTTATATATATATATAAACCAAACTTTTATAAAAAAATATTGGGGATTTTCACTGATATAGAACACGCAGGGGGCATTTCGATGATTTCTAAGACGACGCACAGTGGTCCCAAATCGCGATTATTTGGCCAAAATTCAGAAAATCGAAGTTTCGTATTTCGCAATGAAATAAATTCCACAGTATTTAAAAATATATGAAGATTTATATCCTTTAATATTTTGGTTTTATAAGCTCACATGAATTCCCACTGTTTATGTGAAATTAAGAGTGGGAATTTTCTGCTGTTGTGTGAATTTCAGGCAAATTCGCTGCATTCACACCTTAACTAAGTTTGTCGTATTTTTCTTTGCACTTCTCTGAAACAACATTAAATCACATATTTAATTTGTTTTTTGATTGCAAAAATCTCAAAAATAAAAAAAAAGAGGATTTAAAAAAAAAAAATACATTGTTTTAAGGGATTTTTGTACATAAAAAGTGATATATAAAAAAAGTCCTTTCGAGTTCCTCGGACTTTTACAGTACAAAATGTAAAATGAACCTTCTAAAATCATATCCCAAGAGATTTATTGCGACTTTGCGACTTTGTGAGAACCAGTAGTTTGAAGTTGGACATTGGATTATTGCCAGTATTAGTCCAAAATCAGTAATCGGGTTTAAAGTCAATCTAATTTTCGCACTGACCCAAAATGTGTGTTTATATAATGCAACATTCTAATTAACATAACACTGTCAATTTCATTTTTTATAATTCGCGGGGGGGTGGGGGGGGGGGGGTGGAAGGGCTTAAGAGTTGGGGATTTTTTGAAAATTTATATATATATATATTATTTGTTTTTACAATTTTTCCCTTGATTGTTTCGTTTATATCAAAAATAATATTAAAACTTGACCTTATTTTAAAAAGTACATATTTAAAGTTCAGTTTATATGTATACATATATTTAAATTTTAATTTAAACACTTATTTATATGGATTTCATACTTATTTACATTTATTCTCATTAAACAAAGGCTCAATCTGGTAATATTTTAAAAAAATGTACAGCCCACCCTTTTCGCTTTTGCTATTCTAGAGAAATGTGTTGACCTGAATTTCGATATCGGTGTAGAAGTATAACCCCACATTGAGTAGTCAATGGGTTCACCTCATTTCACACCTCCGCTATCCCTAGCTCTCATGTTCATTCGGTAAAATTTCATGGGGCATTCATCCCCCACTCCCTCTTCCTGTGGAAGGGGAAAGCTTCCTACACATTCTCTGAACAAAACCATAGAACGTCTGTAATTTCTTTGAGAAATCATTAAGATTTTTTATCAGTTAAGTTGGTTGTGCTGGTCTGTTAGGCATGTTATTCAGTGTATGTTATTTGTTGATTACATGCTGTATTTTGATTAAAAATTTTGCTTTGTGGATTACAAAATGTTATCTTGTAGACAACTAGGTAATGTTGCACTTGTTTCTAGAAATTTTAAAGATTTTTTTGCTCATACCTTGGCGGAATATTCATTGCATGGACAAAAAGAATTATTAAAAATATCCTTAAAAAATTCTATTGGAAATTCTGGCTGCTTTGGAGAAAAGCTAATAGAAATATAGGTAATCTCGAACGGAAACATTATAAGTGTCTTGACGGATCGTAGATTTTCATAAGGAATTGTTAGCAGTTCCCGGTCCAAGTAGGGGAGACCGGAGTTAGTTGTGCCAGGGGCAAGTTGTGCCATCGAGCTTCCTGACTGAGCCAATAAGTTGCAGCACCTGTCGCGTCATGTGAGTGAAGAGGTTGATTGTCTCAGTGTGCTTTGTATGTTTTGAAGTATAGCGTTGCGTTGTTTTTGAGATAAAAATATTTATGTTGTTTTCTATCGTAAAAGTAAATTTTGCGACCTACGTTGGAATCGTCATTGCCACTAGCGATACTGAGGTATGTCAACTTCCCTAACATTATTTAAATGCTTATATTTTGAGTTATTATTCTATGTATTTCATTTTTTAATCATGCCAACATTACGGAAACTAATTAATAAAGTTCAAAATGGCGTAATGCGGGGCTTGTTGTGACGAAGTCTAAGAGGCATGTTGTGACAGTGTCACTACTTACCCCAGACTAACTTTTCGTTACAATTTTAACTTCCTATGTTCCTCAGTAACTGATCAACAGTTATTCATCTGAGATGAGAGCGTTAAAGACTAGAATGACAATGAAAATAAAATAGTAAATATGAAATTGTTAATAAACCAAGCACTTCAGCAATAACTTTAATCAATGATGGTGAGATTGCAGGACCGTCTTTAGAATTAAGAAATCTCATTGAATTAGACGATTCTATGACAATTGATAATAGCAATGTGTCTGTGGTAAGTCTTACAGAAATAAGACCACTCCCTAAAACAGGACCTCGAAAAGGCAAGCGATCTATTCGTAAATGTTTGAAATCTGCTATTTTAACAAGCACACCTGTAAAAGAGAAAATTCGAGCAGAACAAAAAGCAAAAGAACGCAGAAAACAAATTGGAAAAGAAAAAGCAACAAAGAAACTGTATGGAAAGGCAAAGCAGTGCATAAAAAAATTACACCTAGGTTATTAAAAAAAGGGGAGAAGCAAGTATTGGATAGCTCTGAAGATGTCGAAAATTGCTTATGTCTAGTTTGCTTGGAGCAATACAAAATTTCTAGACCGGAAGAAGACTTGGTGCAATGTATGACATGTAAAAGATGGGCGCATGTCAAATGTACCAAAAATGAACCTTATTATATTTGTATTAACTGCAAATCAGAAGCTGAAACAAGTGATGACAATGAGTGATTAAAAATATAGGATATAGGCCTACGCGTTGTAGTAGGCTACCGAGTCAAAGATCAATATGGCTAAAGATTGATGTTGGCTTACTTTTTATTTCTTTCTTGATTAAGACAGTTTTTTTTCTTTATATTGTTAAGTGTCTATAAAAGTATCTTTATAAAGGACTAAAAGTTTACAAGTGTTAACAATTTAACTATTTAATTTTCATTTGATTTACAATACTATTAAAACATGAAAGCGTTTTATTGTATTAAGAACGTTATAAATGAATAAATTTCTCATTCTTGATTGAACATTTCCCATTTAATCGCCTTTCTTACATAATTTGTATATGTTACAATGTACTTGTATGTGTCCTTTAAGTGTCACAATGTGCCCCAAGCGTGTCACAACTTGTCCCGCAGCGGGGGTTAGTAGTGACAAATTTCGAGGTTACGCAGAATGCATTTTGTGTTAGGAAAAACGTTAATAATGTAAATAGTAGTTTTATAAATATGTTACGCAAGCTTTACTCGAATGATATGATACACTAAATGTTTCGCTTCAGTTCAAATTTTAATGCTAATATCAAAAATGTCGAAAATGTCACTACTAGCCCCGGTCTCCCTTACATTAAATTTAACACTAAGAAAACTTGGACGCCACAAAAAATCTTATGGTGATGGTAGCGATCGAACCAAAGGAACAGTAAAAGGTGAGTCCGATTCATGTGCAACTCCAGAATTAGTTAGAGTTTTATCTAGTCGCTTGAGGAATAAGGAAATTTAGCAGCAGCACCTATACTGAGAGTCGTAGCAAACAGCACACCCACATCTTCAAGGAAAAGTCTTGGGAAAATAAGAAATGTAGAGAGATCAAGTACCCATACTCGCCTAAAGAAGCTCTATCTCTTCTCATTGAAACAAAATTAACCAAGCGATCTTATAATATATTAAAAAGATCGTCAAAAGAGCGAAATGCGGGATGTTAGAAACTTTATACCGAAGAGGAGAGGGGGGGGGGAGAAGCGGAAATTTCAAATATACTAGAAAAATAGATAGGTAATTATTTATTTAATATTACTAAAATAAAGTAACAAAATCAGATTCTTCATTTTTTACTGGAATTTCAGTGGTATTATTCTCTGTGTAATAGAGAGAAGCAAAAGAAGGTGGGGGGGGGGCGAAAATTTTGAAAGTAATCTAATTAATGAATTGAATGATTTTAGTATTTATTCATAGTAAATAGATGTCGAAACTTAAAAAATAGTAATAATATTTTTAGATTTTCCTTGCTATGCGGGCTAATAGAAAAAGGGAAGATTTCATGTGTGTGTGTGTGTGTGCGGGGGTGGTAACAAAATTTATCTGATTGATTATTTATGTATTTTATTGATTGCTTATACTCTTTGTTGTTACTTTGCTATAACATGAAAAAGAGAAAAAAATAAGATTTTCACCTGTGTATTTTTAGGGAGGGAGGGAGAGGGGGGGGGGGTTAAAATTTCAGGGGAGACTGAATTAGATGATTTGTCTTATGAAAGTGAAAATATTCACTATAATCAAAAGAGGAAAAGCCTCATTCCTGTAGAAAAATCCAGTAAAAAAAGAAAATTAAAATGCAATAAAAACTTGTCCCCCTCTATTGCGACCCCCCCCCCAATCTTCTTCCCTGGAACGCCAATTACACTTAGTTTAAATTAACAATGTAATATCATTTAGAATGTTATAAAATTAAAAAAGAGTCATCTACAGCCACTAGGAAAGCCAGAAATGATTTTTGGCCACTTGATCGCGATTTGAGACCACTGTGCGACGCGTCAAATTCCATTTTTTTTCTCAAAAATACATTTTTTGTGATAAATGCATGCCATAATGCATGTAATGTACCCTTGAATAATATTTAAAGTGAAATTTACAAACAAAAAAATTAATTTTTAAGGTTTTTAAGGTCCCTCGTCCCCTTAATGTACTATTTATTGCCACTATTACTATTTCACTCACTTAATATGTTTCGACTCTTACTAGCCCAAATGTTTCAATAAAATGAGTAATATATATATGTGTGTGTGTGTATTCTAAATTATGCTTTTCTGCACGTAATAGACGGCCTCTTAAGAGCATCATTTTGATGTTTTTTAAGCACAATTCGAAAACTACTTCGAAGGAAAATTTGAAATTGAGGATTCGAATAAAGCAGGGCATAATAAATATAAATCTATCAAAAAAATGGTAGGTTGTAATTCAAATTGTATTTCTAAATCTGCGTGCCCAAGAGGTTGAAATATTATACAACTTCCTCATTGTTTATCAGAAAACAAAGGATGTAATTAAATTATGTTGCAATTTAATTGTTTTTTAATTTATAAATTAGAAAATTATTTGAACTTAATTTTGTTTTACTTATCATACCTAAAACATGAACTACTCTAACATGGAAAAACACATGTTTTTCTTTTCATCACTAAACACAACAATTGAATTTAACTTAAATTAATGCCTTTTTGGAGAGATTTTTTTTTGCTTCAATATTGCTTTTCTTAGCGACTAGCACCCTGTCCTGTTTCCTTCCAAAGTGAACACCAAATATTAAAAAAAGTCACTGGTTAATTCATTAAAAATACAAAATATAATTGCGTTCAAATAAAAGTAATTATTTCAGACGAAATCTTGAATCATTCAAAGTTAAATTAGAGAGAAATAAATTCCTGCACTTTTTAAAGAAGCGGAAAATATTTTTTTTTTCTTTTTTGGTTTCTAGTGGTTGTTGGTTTTTCTCCTAGTTCATTATAACAAAGTTTAAATGTTTATTTAAATAGAACAAATAAAAGCAAATTCAATTTTCATTTAAAGTCTCACGTTTTCGCCTATTACTGAAAAAAAATCAAAGGAATATTAATTTAGTAATATCAACTAGTGTATAACTAATAGGTTAAACAGAAAAATATTAATTTTACAATAGAAAGATATTGCATATTTAATTTACAACAAATATGTCATAAAAATTGAAAGCGAAAACGGTATTTGTGTAATATCCCCGCTAAACCAATGCACATACTGCAATAGTAACTATATATTTTAAAGTGAAATTTATACGTATTACTACCGTAATACAGTAGATTAATTTATACATACATACATACATACATACATACATACATCGCACCTCTGTCCATCTTACACGCTTACATACATTTCACTAAATATTTCTTACAAATAAACAGTAATCAATTACTTTCATCCTTACATACATTGTAACGTTTACACATTACCCCCTTCTTACATATTTCCATACGAAAATTTACATCTATCATTCTTGCGATCTTACATATCTTGCAACATACATAATGCAGCGTGCTTACAATCCCTTCCGCGTATGTACAGGGTGTCCCAGAACTTCGTGTACGAACTTGGAAGGGAGGTAATGGATATCGTTAGGAATCATAATTACATAGGAAAGCATGGGCGAAAACTCCACCCTCAAGTGATAAAGAGACATGAAGACACACTAAAGCCACGATGCAGAAAGCAGTGTAAAAGGCTTTATTAAACATAAAAGAGTGTTGTATGTATGACTTACAAGCATCACAGGAGATGTTTTAAATTGCACCCATTGGCACGGATTTATGCATGAGAACTATGCTGCATGGATTGCTGAACATCTTCGAAGATTCTGGTTGTTACGATGATGGTAGTAGCTGCAGCGTTAGAGAATCTTGCCTCCAGGTCCATTTCCGAATTTACTGGCGTATC
This sequence comes from Maratus speciosus, assembly GCA_963932465.1. Taxonomy (NCBI): domain Eukaryota; kingdom Metazoa; phylum Arthropoda; class Arachnida; order Araneae; family Salticidae; genus Maratus; species Maratus speciosus. The sequence continues at coordinate 332,555,857 of OZ010786.1, forward strand.
GTACACAATGCTCTTCATGACACTCCAGAGAAAATTATCAAGCGGAGATAAGTTATATGAACTGGAGGATGTGCGACGAGACAGCCACGCCCAATCTAATTGTTTCCAAATGATATCCTGTCCGAATGGTCACTTACGACCCTTGTGTTATGAGATGGCGCCCCATAATGTTGAAAGCACATTCCGCTACAAACACGGGCGGGGATATCATTAAGCATTTCCAGAAGAACTTCCTGAATTAAAACGAGAAACTTACTAGCGTCCAGTGAACGTGGTAATATGTATAGCCCCACTATACTGTCCGCCACGATACCCGCCCACACATTAACAGTGAAGCGTTGTGTGCGGCTCGTGTTCTGTTTCCGTGTGTGTTCTTTCTGTGACTCATGTTTATCGCATGCAGCCAGTATCTACAATCAGGAAGTCACGCGTGCCGACCTTAAAATCTCGCATATAGCTCCCACCTATCGATTTCTGCCCATGCTTTCCTATATAATTATGTTCACTAACTATGTTCTCCATCTCCTCTCTAAGTTGTACACTAAGTTATGGGTCACCATGTATAGGGTGGTCTTTAAAAATTTGCTGATAGATCTGGCGACCGCACCGTTTGAGGCATAAGCGTAACTTGGGCTCTAAAACTAGGGGGGCAAAAGTCTTGAGGCCCTTTTGTAAAAATTTCTACCCCCCCCCCCGCCCTCCTTTTTATCCATCACGCACATTTAAATTAAATACTTAGAAGCTTTAACATTTAAACAAAATTTTTAATGTTCAAACACATAAGAAAATATAGGGAAAGATCATAAATTCCACATTTCATGTATTTAATAGAATATTTAAAAATATTGAGTGCACGATCGTTAAATCTTCTTCGTCTGATGCAATGTCCAATTCTAAAAAATCTCAAACAAATTTAGTAAAAATTTATCAAAACCTCGGGCTTTCGAAGATCTTTTTAAATGAGCATAATATATAGGGATGTTGTTGAGATAAATATGTTTAAAGACGTTATCAGGGCGTCAACAAATGAGAGAAGTTTGTGTGAAAAAAAACTGTTAGCTAGCGTTCTAATTGGAGTGACTCAGAAATTTTGTGATGCATTTTAGAGTACACGGAATAATTTTAGTTTAAGAATTTAAAAATTGATATTGTCTTTACATTTCGAAAATTCTGAACTCAACCTCTTCACTTTTCAAGTGAAGGAAAACAAGAACAAAAACTCGTACATCAGTTATAGATTATGAAACATTTTCCGACATTATTCGAAATAAATTTCATTGTTTCATACAATGAAATGAGCTATTGAAATAAACAATTAAAAAAAAAAACACAATGTATTTATCCATTTTCACAGTTGCTGTTCATAGCAGATAATATATTCAAAGTTTTTTGTGCAACCATATGATCTATAGAGCTTTAGACATACCACATAGTGAAACTAAATATTAAATCATCTGGAAAACGCATAAAACAACTAAAATGTTTTCTAGGGATTGCCCTTTATAGAAGACAGTGCATCAATATCCTTTTGTGCTGCCATAAATATGAATGATACAGTAAAATTTGTTTGAGTTGAAACCCTCGTAAAACAGTTGAAAGTGCATTTTCTGGAAACGATTCCATAAATGTTGATACTAGTTTTTTGGATTAAACCCGTATCTATATGTTTTATACAATTCAAATACAGTAAAACCTCTGAATAATGGGCACCTCGAGAGCACGGAATTTGTCCGCTATTCGGAGGTAAAAATTTAAACGTATGTTGAAGTTTGGGATCGAAAAAGTGGCCGCTATTCGACAGTGTCCGTTATGGAGGTTTTACTGTAATGTACTAAAATTTAGTTCCGCTGGAAAATGTGCAACACAACTAACAAGTCAGAAATTGTAAGCAAACCATGGCAAATGAGGTGCGTTCATATACTATAACGAAGTTTTATGACTATTCAGATCTTGGTGCAATAGCTGTTGCACTCTTATGCAAAAATGCAAGAATGCAAAATTTATTACGATTATATAAATTAAATTCAATAATATATACATAAATTGGAAAGAATATTCCATCTTAAATATGACGTAATACCATGACAACCTAGAATCATTACCTATCATGGAATATAATTGAATTAATTACGTATGATTGGATTTAATACAATAAACAAAACTTTTATTAATACCTTTTTAAGTTTTGGCTCGATTTTCATAAAATTTGAAATGACTGGACAAAATTTTGCAACGATTATATATGTTAAATTTCGAACCATTCGGTTGGGTAGTTTTTTGACGGTTATATTCGGACAGACAGACGGACGGACCAGGCGACGATTATAGGTGCTGCGTATTTGTATAATTATAACATTTCCTCATTGACCATAATGTAATGGAATAATTTTGAGTGTCTCTGGAAATAAACTATGAATGCTACATTTTCAATACTGATTTTTATTTTCTATACAGAACATGGAATAGTAAATTTCAATAACATATAGCAGTTAAAGAGTAAGCCAACAATATTAACGAAAGTTAGAGTTCGGAGAGACAGACAGAAAGACAAACCGAATTCATAAACATTTTTCAACTAAGTTGGAGAGTATTAAAAACTTCACTAGTATAAATTTCCCTTTCAGCAATTTATACCAATAGAAGGGAGCATACATGAATACTTTTTACAGCTCTGTATTTTTGCTACTATCTTTATGTACACCCCACTATTTAGCAAAAAGTTTAATTAAGACTAAAACACGCTTAAAACTACCGAAATCACACTTCCAGAGATTATCATCCATAGACGGCCATGTATACAATTCTTTGCGAGGCTCTGTATATCATTTTATCTATATTGCACAAACTTATGTCAGTATACTAAATGTAGTTCAGCGTCAAACTGCATAACTCATTTAACCCTTTGAAGGGAGGTGATCCCGCAGCGTGACCACCTAATTTTAATTCCAAATCTGACAATCCGCACAAAGAATATTTTAATAAAATTTTCCTTTTAAAATGAAAGTGTGAAAAAGCAGATTTGTATTTTCTAAGAAATTCGTTCGTAAAATCTGGTGTCAGTCAATTATTTCATCATTTCATGAACAGAATGTCTCTGCCCCTCAAAGGGTTGAAAACGACCTTTAAACTATTTTCGTTTATGTTCAGTAACCCCTACGAGTTTTTCGTTCATCCCTGTATATGATCTCCAGCATTTACGCAACGTAATATGCAGAAATTTAGTTAAACTTAAAAACTCATATCACAACTAAAAATGCACTTCCAGCAATTATCGCTAATATACAGTACTTCGGATTCAATATAGAATCCGGAATATTTTTGCCCCTGTAAATACTATGTACTTTCTATTATACAGGAAGTAACGTGTAGTAAACTTCAGCAACGTATATCAATTTCATTATATGTGAAATAGTTTAGCATAAAATACGCCCCAAACAATGTTTCCGCCTATACCATTATGTAACGGGATACCTGTGTGTGGCCCTGTAAATTAATAATAAATATCCTTGGAACCGCATATTCTACAGAATGTATATTTTAGTTCACTTCCTAAATGCATATCAATTTCATTATTTTCAAAATGGTGTAACATCATTAAAATGCTCTTGAAACTATTTTTTCCAATTGGCCGTAATGTAATGGAATACTTTTGACTGCCCCTGTAATTGAAATATACATCGGATTTTCATAAAATTTGAAATGACTCGACAAAACTATGCAACAGTTATATATTTTAAATTTCAAACCATTCGGTTGGGCAGTTTTTGCGCTGTTATATGCGAACAGACAGACAGACGGACGGACCAGACGACGACTATAGGTGCTACTTATTTATATAATTACGAACGCACCTAAAAAGGCACTTACAGAAATTACGATCCACAGGCGGCAACATATCTAATTTATTTTGTGCAGCCGTATATGAATTTATTTATTACAAGCATCTTTTAGTATAGTAAACTATAGTGCAGTTGGAAAATGCATAGCACAATTAAAAACAGACTTTAGGAATTCACACTCATAAGCTGAAAATACTTAGGATTTTTTTCGTGAAGCTCTGAATATGATCTATGGGATTCATACTCATCACGTAATGCACTAAAATGTAGTTAAGTTTAAAAACACACACTGCAGCTAAAAACGCACTTTTAGCAGCATGTTTTATATTCAGTTCTATAAACGAACTACATACTACTGTAATCAAAAAGTATTGGAAATGCTTCATTTAAAATACATCTATAGTATATATGAGCTGTAAACTTTTTTCAAACATTTTTAAGACTTCTATAAATATCTGGCAATAGTCAAGAATTTATTTCATTTTATCGCAGGAAAATAAATTTGTGTTTAATGAGATAAGAATTTTCACTCTGTTGGTCAGGATCTCCCTTTCATGTTATTTTACTTCTGTCGGGAATCTAGAGGTTATAGGTCGACTGTGGACGCCGTTCACAAGTTTATATCCGCCACTTTCTGTTTTTGGTTCTCCTTTCTTTTGTTGATCACCACAGAACGTTTGGAAAAGAAGGATCGAGGGAGGGATTTACGACTATCGACAAGGATTTTTGAAAAAAAGCATATAAACGCACCTTTTAATTAAAAAATCATTTGTTCTATAAGCGGAACATTTACTTAACATTTCTGTTTTCAAAAAATTAATTCCCCAGTGAAACTCAATGAAGTTTTATGAGCACCGTGAATTACTAAAATTTGACTGGTACTGTGGAACATCAGACTGTTTCCAATATTCCACGTGAAAAACCCTCAAAGTGATACAAAATCACTAGATATAGGAAACCCCATGTGTTTCCAAAAATACTCGAATTTTCGTCTAAGTTTCAACTTTAGACCGGAAGATAAGAAGAAATAGGTCAATCATAATTCATATTAAAATGTGGTTCTTTTTAGACAGCGAGTAAAAAGCATAGACCACCTGGGGTCCCTTTCATGCGTCGTCATAGTGAAAGTAGTCTATGCTTTCCCACGCTCAGTCGACCAGAAGTGTAACGAGTGCAGAAAGTGGACAGAGACATAGGTCATCTTATCGGAGGAAAGCTTGTAGATGAATTGACAGCAAAGCACTGCTAGTGGCCGAAAAACTCTCTATTGTTTTTCTGAGAAAAATCAGAGGATGTAGGCGATCCTTGATTAAGAAATAGTTAAGTTCTGAACTCGAGAGAGTGAAGGTTTACAGTTCGTTACCTAAGGCGAGAGATAAATCTCTCGGAGATCACTCATATTTTTTTCAGAAGTAGAATTCGAGGGTGAACGACATATCTTTCCCGCGGCGGTCTAAGCCGTGAGGTCGAGTACAGCGACAAGCTGTCAATCGGAGAGGAGAGTCCTTTAACTCTTCACAAGCGACTTTTCGAGAGAGCAGATTGACAAATCTTGGAGTCTCTTTAAATGCAGAACTATTTAATCACTACTTTGATATCACTACTTTGATCACGACTTTGATATAATGGTCTCATCATTGACTTTGCTTAACATCAAAAACCCTTTATTCTATTTAATCGTTGTGTATTTATGATTTTATTTAGTCTAGAAAACATTTTTGTGTTTTATACGGATAAAAACTCTTATTCCTTTAACTAAATATTTGTCATTACGCCTCTAAAGAGAACAACCACGCTACCGCCCTCACCTGAGGCTCCATAGTACCATAAAATAGGGGCGATATAGGCGGAAGGATCAGGGAGTTGTATTCAAATTATCCCAAGGTTACTTTATCCTAAAGAAAAGGACAATGGTCAAAGTCAACAGATCTATTCCACAGGTGCAGATAAACAGCTCTAGAGAAAAATAGGGCCCGTTTTTCTGAAAATAAAGAGAAGGGGAAATAATTTTACTTGAACTTTGACTACGTTTATTAAAGATTTGTCGACATAAGACTATGAATGTGAAGACTTTAATTCTGGGTTATTTTTAATTTCCCAATAATCTTCTACTTCGTATGTAAGATAGCACATAAATAGTTACAAAAAAGAGAAAATTAAAATACAAAACTGTGCCTTAATCATTAAACAATACAAAAAACTGGAGGGGCAAAATGTAAGTCTTGCGCCTGCTCCTGGAAAACTGCGGGGGCATATGCCCCCGCCAGATTACGCCCATGGTTTGAGGTAACGAGATATCTTTTTTCTGTGGGCATTTTATGACATAGGACAAAAGAGTGAAGTAGCAAACAACTGAGCTCTTACAGTTACTGTTACAGTGACAAGGTTTTGAAATTTTCAAATAATAAACACCCAAATTTTTCATGCAAATGAGTTTTCATGGTCAAAACACCTTAATGGATCTAACAAATAAAGGTTAGGTTTCGAAATTTCAACATAAAATAAACGTGAAGAGGACAATTTCGTGCACCACATGTGCTACAAGAACAAATTGGTGACATTGTCATTTACCAAATTTTTCGTTTCCGTGATTGGTAGGCTAACCCGAATACCCCCAAATCGGTTTTTGTCTCTTGGGGGTGTTTTGCAACATTCAATTTTTTTTCAACGCAAAATTATCTTCAGACTAAAAAAATAATGAATGACATTAAAAAAGACTAATTTTAACGATATATATGGTGATATAAAATAAAAGCAAAGAAAGTCAACGAGAAGAACAAATTTGCCTACCCAAATGGAAAAAAACAATCCATTTTACTCAGATTACGAAACTTTCAAGCATTTGCTTTCACAGAAAGTTATATACAAAGTATGCAGAGGCCTGAGGACAACAGTAAATCACGGAGTAAGGACAATACAGAATCTCACGTTTGTTGACGTTTTTCATGTCAGACTCACTTAGCGATTTCAACGTGTATGCTTAGAATTTTAAAAACCAAAGAATAGGAAAACGAGAGATATGTATTTTGGACATTTCGCCTACAACAAAGCAGCAAAATGACAGTAAATGACAGTGTCACCAGTGTGTTTTTCAGTATACATGGAACACGTAATGATCTTATTTGCGTTTGTTTTATGTCGCCGATTCTACTCTTAGAATTAGTTTGCTAACGTCTTTTATAGTTTTTCACCCTGAAGATCATTCTGAGATGAAAAAAAATTGGATGTTGCGAAATTTGCCACTCTTATCGTAAATGTAAGAAATCGATTGTTGTTATTTCCCATATTGGCGACAGACGAACGGACAGACGGACTGAAAGACGACTATAGGTGCTACACTGTAAAAAAAAATCTGTAGTTCTACAGATGTAAAGTTGCATGCTTACTAAACTTTCACCTGTAACTGTACGAAAAAAGCTGCAAATCTACAAAACTAGTTTTTGTAAAGCTACAAAAATCTGTAACTTTACAAATGAATCTTCTAAAATTTCCGTAATCTTACTAAACTTTTATTTGTAACCCTGGCTGCAGTTACATGAAAAGTTCTCGGAATCCCAGTTTCCAAAAAAATTCTTAGTAACCTTACAGATTTTTTGATTTTCGGCGCAAAAGTGAGTCTGTTACATGAAATTTTGTTGTTGCCGTTACATGAAAAGTTCTAGGAATCCCAGTTTCCTAGAAAAACTTTAGTAACTTCACAGATTTTTTTTTACAGTGTACGTATTTACATAATTACGAACGCACATAAAAACGGTACTAAGTAAGAAGTTCCAGCTAAGGGAAATTGTGATAAATATTATCAAGCCATTGTTTGCGCATATGGATAATACTCAAGTACCCTAAAATCAGAAACAAATTCAAGAAATATTAGTACAGCTATTTTTTTTTTTTTTTTTTTCAGAAAAACTTTCTCAGATGGCACACAATAATGTGACATAATAACAATGACAATAATAACAATAATTTAGTTTTGTTGTTCAATCAACGTTTTGGAAACTTCATTACAGAATTCTGAAAGACTAAATTAACACGAGCATCTGTATCGTTCCTCCACAAAGCGGAGCCCCTTCCAGATGTCGTAAAAATCATAGTATTTCTATTTATAAGATTATTATTTTGCATTAGTCGTTTTGGGAACTGTTTTGCTCGAACCATATCTCCTTAGGAGACAGGCGCTTAAGTAATTTCTATAGTGTAGTCTCCAGTGAAGTACGGATTCCGCAAAATGCATTGTCACATGCTTTCAAAAGACTCTGAATGATTGGACTATTACACACCATTCCAGGGAGGAGAGTTTGAAGAAAAAGCATTTCGTTGTACCTATCTTCTTTATATATTTTTTCATGGCTTTAGTCTAAATTTCGTTAACAGCCCTTATATAATAAAAACAAGCCAGAAATGCGTCAAACATACATTATGAAATACTTTCCAACGCATTCAGAATACTATAATAAAACTTCACTTTTTGACAAGGTGAAAGAGATGTATAAGTAAAAAATTTGTTAAACCACGGCCAAATTCCTTTTATATAATAGGTGGGATCAAGTTTGACCGTGGTTAAATCTCTAACACATTTGAAAACCTAATATCAGCAACTAACATAAATAGTCAGAAAAATATCGCCGAATTTTATTGTGTATTCCTGTATATGAGCTATAGATTTGTATATATACTACATAGCATGCTAAAATTTACTTTAGTTAGGAAAGACATAGCACACATAAAAATTCCCTTTTAGCAATTTCCAATAATGAACGGAAAAGAGTAATGCAGACGTTTTTTGCAATCTTGTATATGATCAATAACATTCAGACAAACCAACTAATATGCAAAAATAATTGCTAAATTTAACAATGCTTGCCGCAACTTTCAGCAATTATTGTTCATAGAAAGTACTGCAACAGATTGTTTTGTGTGTTCCTGTAAATGGACGATGAATGCTATGTACACGGTATTCTATAACTAAGAATCTTCCAATTCACCTCACTGATATATATCAATTTGAATATGTTTGGGGTAGTATAAAATCATTAAAATACACCGTATACGAACTTTCGGAATAGAATGCAACGTATCGGAATTCTTTTGAGTGTACTGTAAATGAACGATAAATGATATGCACACCATATTCTATTGTAAAAATCTTGTAGTGCAACTCAGATATATATATATCAATTTGAATATATTTTAAATAGTGTAACATCATTAAAATACACCGCAAATGATTTTCCCCAATGAACTGTAATATAACTAAATTCTTTTGAGTGTCCCTGTCAACGGATTATAAATGTTCCCCACTTCATTTTCATTACAGAGCATGCCATAGTAAACCCCAATAACATCTGAATTTCATGGAAATCCGAGTATATTTACGTGAGTATATTAACGTGAGCACAGACAGACAGCAGACAAACTGACGGTAGGCAGACAAATGATAGACAGACAGACAGACAAGCCGAATTCATAAACACTTTTCAACTATGTTTAAAAGTGTTAATAATAAAGAGGTGTTTTGTAAGCATTTCTTCATATTTTGTCATATTAAAACAAAATCCACTATATTAACTATGTAGATATATTATTTAAATAATTTTCACTAGTATTAAGAGTATTTCTATAAGGTATTTACTTAAAATAATTAAATGTGTTCTTAAATATTTGTTCTTAGACGTTAGGAGCAAATATTTAATAACACATTTGATTATTTCGGTTACTAGAGGACATAAAATAAATGTTTTTTTCAAAAATGCAGATTAGGCACACCTATTTACACTTCAACAAGGAGGCAGAGAGAAACGAAAAATTCACCGTTGCTTGTTTAAAAGTTTTTAAAAATTTCATGGAAAGAGGAAATTAAAAGCTTTTAATGTCAATATTTGAGTAGAAATTTAGGAAATAAGCTATTATCCGTCGTCTGTAACTATTATCACTATGTTTAAAAAAATGGAAATTTTCGGTGTGTAAAAGGAAAAATTTAATTGAATAAAATGTACATTAAATCGAATTTAATTTATAGAATTTATTTTCCATCAATTTTTGTATTAAAAGATTAAAAATAACATTTTCCTTGTACAATTAAGGAAATTAAATCTAATAAATTTATTATATATATAAAATATTAAATAAATCTTTACGTAACGCAATGCAATTATTATTTTACTTGAGAAAAAGAGTTTTGTAACTATTGATTCCTGTAAAGTAGTGATAAATTAAAACAATTTTCTATGGAAAATTATAAAATTTAAGAAATAACAATCTTGCTGCTTTTTAGTAGTTTTTCATAAATACAAGAGTGATTTTGAAGGTATTTATTTTAAATAATATAATGCATTCTTAAATTTTTGTACTTGCACATTATGGGAAAATATTTATTAGCACTACTTTTAATTATTTCAATTGAATACATTGGATGCATTTTTATGTGTATTATATATTAGTGCTAGAGCACGTAAACTAAATGGGTACTTCTTAGTTATCCCGTCACCAATTTCGCCATATTATATAAATCGCCAAACCACTTCCCAAATTATACACATTGACATAATTTTTTATTTTAAATAACGAAAGAACAATAAATTAGTAAAACATCAATAAAAATACAAATAAAACGTCGAATTAATGGATTTATTGCCCATTTTTGACATTTAATCTTATAATTAATTAATTAATGGCAACCATTATTTGCAATTAATCTTACAATTTGGTGACAGTAATTTGGTCGACGGGATAAATAAGAAGTACCAATAAATGTTTTATAAAAATGCAGCCTAGGTGTGCGGCCTGAAGTTACGACTCTACAAAACGTCAGCCAGAGAAAACAATTTCTCAAGTACTTTATGATAAAAAATTGGTAAATATATATATATATATATATAATATTTTCATGCACAATAATTTACGTTTATTCGTTTACAACGCATTTTAATGAAAATCTTCACTCATTCAAGGAACTGTATCATTTTAGTACAATTGCATCATAACAGGTATTGCATAATATGCGACCCAATTTTAATTGACTTTCGAAACCTCAAGATCGCAGATCACACAACGAACAGATTAGCAGACAAAAGCGTGAGACAGGAGACAAATTGTTGTGTTCAAACCGGTTTCTTCTTTGTTAAGCGGGTGAAATGTGTCTTGACTTGCGTTTTTTTTTTGTCGCTTGTCTGTTCAGTGTGTCACTGAACAGCAGATTACCATTTTATTTTCTCTACTCTATAACTGTGATTTCAAAGGGCAAGAAAATCAAACGTTTCTGTCATTGAAAGTTACGTCATGTTTAAAATAAACAAACACTATTATTAACTAAACTTTCACATTCAATACGATTGTGAAAAAATTATGCAGTTTTTAATGATTTTTGTTGTTGTTGTTCCGCTGGTACTGATAATAGGGTTCTAAATTAAAAGGGTGAAATGTCTCTTGACTTACGTTTTTTTGTCGCTCGTCTGTTCAGTGTGTCACTGAACAGCAGATTACCATTTTATTTTCTCTACTCTATAACTGTGATTTCTAAGGGCAAGAAAATCAAACGTTTCTGTCATTGAAAGTTACGTCATGTTTAAAATAAACAAACACTATTATTAACTAAACTTTCACATTTAATACGATTGTGAAAAAATTATGCAGTTTCTAATGGTTTTTGTTGTTGTTGTTCCGCTGGTACTGAGATTAGGGTTCAAAATTAAAAGGAATTGCTGATGTAAAAGTGATGTAACATATATTTAATAAAAACGTGTATTTTCATTTATTAATGTAATGATAATGGGACAAGACTGGCGACTATTTTGGTATTCATTCGTACCACAATTTACATTAAAAAAATTATTTGAGATAGATAGCTTTTGAAAAGCATCCTATTATAAGCATAGTTTAAGATTATTTTAAGAGTATCTAGTATAAGATTATTTTTTCAAAAAATGGTTCCAATTGAATAAAAAACAAGAACGAAAATTCACGCGTACAGCTTAGACTTACAGCATGAAAAACTTTCCAACATATTCACAATATTATAATAAAACTTCATAGTTAATTAAGGTGAAAAATGATAAATAAATGAACAATTTGGAAAACGCATAGCACATTTGAAAACCAGTTATTACCATGAAAAGTCGACGATATACGATTTTTTTTATCAGCCCTGTATATAATATGTAGATATATATGTATACTACATAGTATGCTAAAACTTAGTTTAGCTAAACGCATAGAAGGATTCAAAAATTTCCATTCAGTAATTTCCGCCTATAAATGCATGTTGTTGAAAAGTTTTGTGTGACCCTATATCCATAGAATTTATATACACCAAATAACATTGAAAAAATAGTTACATTTAAAAACGTATATCACAACTGAAAATGCACTTCCAGCAATTATTGTTCGTAGTCTTCAATTGTTCAGTTATTGCTCATTTTCGTCTTTAGCCAAATTCTTTTTCGTGTCTCCGTATGAACGATAAGTTCTGTGCACACCATATTCTATAGTAAGTACCTTGCAGCACGCCTCATTGAAGTATACCAATTTAACTATGTTCAAAATACTGTAATACCATTAAAATCCACGGCAAACCATTTTCTCCATAGACAGTAATGTAACGGAATTCTTTTGGTTGCCCTCTAAAGGAACCGGAAAGGTTACACACTTTATTTTCAATACCGTACATGCCACAGTAAACCCCAATAACATATATCAATTCCATGACAGTCGGACCATATTCACGCAAGTTAGTGTACTGATAGAGAGGCGGACGGACAGACAGACCGATTCATAAACACTTTTCAACTATGTTGGAAAGTGTTAAAAAGTCACTGGAACGTACGGTATCCCAACCTGTATTCAAAACGTTAAAATGAAACAAAAAATATTTTTTTTTTGTTTTTTTGTTTTTTATTTTTTGGATTTTCATTTTTTGTTTGTGTGTATGGTTTTTTTGTTTTTTTTTTCCTGTAGAAAAAAGTAATACCCGGAATTTTGACATCATTAATTTAAACTGAATATACATTGTTTCAATAACTCATCATATTCAGATGTGTATTGTCCAAACACCAAGCGATATTTTAGGAAATAACTATTTTAAGAAGTGAGACGAACTTCATACTGAATTAGGTCATATTTCTGGTGTCGAGCGTACGCTAGGAATACCTTTAAAACTATGCTAGGAATTACCATCTTTATTAACTCTTATTTTCGAGGGAAAAAAAAACAGTCGTAATACTTTTTTTCACGAAATTGTGTAACAAAAATTTCAAAACAGGGGCAGTTAGTTTCAAGACAAACTATCCAATATGGCATATTCGTTACTTTGAAGCTGAAAAAGTACAAATAAGCATACCATATCAAACTATCTAATGTGATTTTTTGGCGAGTAAAATTATTTAAATGATTTATCTCGATAGCATGTTTAAATAGGATATAAAACAGCACCCGAAAAATGTAATAATTGCTTACTACTGAACAATTTCTTTGAAAAAACAACTTATTGATTTTTGATAAGTTTTTTTTAATTTATAAAAGTCAAATAATTTTATGCAGTTTATTTCTTTTTTTAATTCGCATTAGAAAAAATTGCAGAGTTTTGTATCCATAATTCAATGGTTTGTCAAAATAAAAACTCATCCTTTTTACTCGTAAAAAATAAATAAACAAATAAATAAAAGAACGTCTTTAGTATGCCAATATTTTCAAGAAGTAATATAAGAGTTTCTAAATTATTTAATTGAAACAAATTAATGTGTTCTTCTTTATTTATTTTTATAGGCTACAAGTAAATATTTAAGAAAAACCCTAGTTATTTCAAATAATTTCATTAAATTGTTTGAAATAAATGCATTGCAAACATTACTGAGACACTGCACTCTAAATTAAAATGTCTGAAATTCAGACACTTAAGTGTCTGAAATGGAGTGTTCAATTTTCAGACATTTTAAAATGTCTGAATTTTTTCAGACACTTTTTGCGTCTGAATTTCAGACACTTCAAACGTCTGAATCGCATCCATTTTTTTGTAAGCATCATACGTAGCCATGTTTGACCACGTTGAATCCTGGAAAAATATTTGGCTGTGGTCCTGCCCCCCCCCCCCTCCCCCAATACAGCCTGATTTTTTTGGTGCTCTCAGTTTTGGTATACAATTTTCGTTACGTTGATAATTTAAATCTTTTACGACATTGTACTGATTATAATCAATATCTTGAACTTCAGGAGTAGAACAAGATTAAAAAACAAAAAATATTTATCTAAATATTAGATTTTTTTAAATTTATTTTGTTTTTAACCTTATTTTACTTTAAAAGTTCAAAATATTGATTATAATCAGTACAATTTCGAAACAGATTTAAAATATAAGCTTTACAAATATTGCACATCAAATTTGGGGGCACTACAGTCGTAGGGGGACGGGGCACTTCCCAGTTTGCCCTTCCTTTAATCAAGAAGTACTTTTGCAAAAAACGCAACCCTGCATTATAGTTGTCTAAATTGAGATGTCCGGTATTCGGGAGTATCCGTTGTGGAGGTTAATGGACATTCTCGAATAGCGAACACCTCTATTTAACGAATACTTTTTTAATCAGCAGACATACATATTTGTATATTTTTACCTCAAAAAAGTAGACATCTCCAATTATCGGACAAATTCCGCGGTCCCGAAGTGTTCGCTATTAAGGGCTTTTAAGGTACATAGATAAATATATATATATTTTTTATAATCTTGTCCTACTCTAAAAGTTCAAAATATTTATTATACTCGGTTGAATGTGGAAAAAGATTTAAAATATCAGATGTACGAAAATTGCAAAAATCCCCCCCCCCCCAAAAAAAAAAAAAAAAATGAAAATATAAAAAAATATATTGCCACATAGGCAATTTTACATATACATCACTTGATGATCACAACAGCCATTTAACTATGAATAATGAAAATAAATAAATAAATATTCTACTTTAATAACATTGGGGAAAAAATGACTTTGGTATTTTGTTAAATATATTTGCGTTTTTAAACTTGTCCTACTCTAAAAGTTCAAAACTTTCATTATAATCAGTGCAAGATTTAAGATATCAGCTTTACAAAAATTCATGCAAAATCCCCCCCTCCCCCCCCCCCAAAAAAAAAAAAAAAATGAAAATACTTATTTAAAAATTATGTTTTTAAAAAAATTATATTTCCACATGGGCAAGTTTTTATGTAGATCAGAGGGTACTCACAAAAGCTATTCAACTATCAATAAAAACAAATAAGTACATATTCTATATTAAAAACATGAGGAAAAAATAACTTATGATTTCCAAACTTCTTTCGTCTTAAATATATACAGTAACATCTGTCATTTTTGTATTTTTCGTATAAGTGCATATAAATAAAGTTACCACAATTTTAAATACGAAATCTAGTTAGAGGTATTCACTTTTTCCCATTATAAATTTCAAATTACTTTTTTATTAAAAATAATAAAAAAATCAGTATTAGAGTTGATTGCAAATCAAATACATATGTATATTTTTACAGGCAGCTTCATATAATAGACCAGTCTCATTTACTTTATTTATCTTTTTTTAATCTGCGGTTTTATGCCAGGAAGTAAGAAAGCATTAGGTCATCTTTCAAAGTTTTTTTTTCTTTACTTCCTTGTGGCCGTCATTTACTGCGAGATAAAAATTATCCATTGAGACTAAGAACTGACATTGAATATATAATTCTTAATAAAAAAGAACGTCATAAGTTTAAAAATATATACTTCTAGAATTAGTGGGGTTTTTTGCGAACAGATTCAAAACTAATTAAATTTCATGCAGGATTTTGTTTAGTACAATAAATAAAATCATAAAATACACTAATTTTACTACTATAAAGAAACTTACTTGAGTTGCTGCAAGAGGTAAGAAATATTCCTCGATTTGAAATTTTAAAAACTACCACAACCACAGTGAGGGAGAAAGACTTTCATCAGTTTAAAAGTTAATCCCATAATACATCCGACTAGCCATATTTAAAGAATGAGATGTTTCATCCTAAAAACAGGACCCGCCAGACAAAAGTTTCTTTTTTTTGCCAGCTTCGACAGGACGAAGATGAATAACACAATATTATTGATATAAATTGATACGAGTTAACACTAAGCCCATTGCACACGCTTTGTAGAATTTCCGGGTGTAATCTTCAACCGTCGTCTACTTCTGTTCTGTGTCTATCCCGCCCTTGTATCGACGACAGCTTCTAAGAGACATTTGATGTCGAGCACACACGTCAGATGTATGTATTCAATAAATAA
The DNA here is from genome assembly GCA_963932465.1 of Maratus speciosus. NCBI lineage: Eukaryota > Metazoa > Arthropoda > Arachnida > Araneae > Salticidae > Maratus > Maratus speciosus. The sequence continues at coordinate 332,571,965 of OZ010786.1, forward strand.
ACAATCCAAGTTAATACGAATTAAAATCACAGTACTTCACATTTCGCAAAAAACGAATTAAAATACACGCGTACATAAAAACAAACTTTGTTTGAATTACAACGTATACCACTTCGAACGAAAACATCTAAAACGCATGCGCAACTGGGAGTGCTAGTGCCCCCTGGTGGTTATTGCGTCGGAAGAATCAAAACGTCTTAAATTAAGACACGTTTAAAGCAATGAAGTGTCTTAAAATAAGACGTTTGCGGATATTTTAGACATTATTCTCAGTTCGTTTACACCATGGTCATAGTAAGACGCTTATGTATCTTAAATTAAGACATCTATAGTGTCTTAATTTTCAGATTAAGACACTTAAGTGTCTAAAATTCTTTTTCAGTCACATATGTGTCTAAATTTAAGACGCTTCTATTTGCAGTGTGTGAGTTTGAAGAATTACGTCTTTAGAACGTACATCATGAGTGTTTATAAATTTATGAATCTATAAAAAGACAGAGAGAAAGAATCCACTAATACAGTAAGGAGGATAATAAAACATTTAACTCAATATTTGAGTTAAAAATTTATCAAAGATTCTTTTATGGGGTATAACTTTTAAACGCGACGAAAATTAATGAAAGAATTCAAAGTTTGAATTAGTCTCTCTTCAAAACATTGTTATGTATAAGCATAAAATTTTTACTATTGATTAAATAGATTGTAATATGCTACCATTAGAAATTTATTAGACTTATACAGAATTTGCGTATTTTTGAAATCAAAATAGCTCTTTTTTTTACGCCATAAGTCATTGCGTGCATGATATTTTGAGAAAGTATGTATGGATTGTCATGAAATTTGGTAAAGATACTAAACAAATATGTGTGTTTAAAATGATCTTCTCTTAGGCCAAACTTATTTCATTAACTATATAAAAAATATTTATGTAAATAAAAAAAAATCAAAATTTTACATTTTCAATGAATAAAAATAGTCATAACTAAAAATATTACCATTGTAAATAATTAAACGTAGATCACTTAAAACACACATTTGTTTAATATATTTACCAAATTTCATGACAATTCATAGATACTTTCTAAAAATATCATGAGCGCAATGACTTATGGAGTAAAAGAAAAAGCTATTTTAATTTCAACAATACACAAACTCTGTAAAATGCTAATAAATTTACGATGGTAGCATACTACAAAGCAAAATCTGTTTAATCAATATCCAATATTTAATGTTTATACATAAAAAGGTTTTGAAGATATATTAATTCAAACTTTGAATTTTTTTGTTAATTTAAAATGTACAAGACCCCAATGCCACTTATAACAATTATCATGATTTAAAAAAAAAAAAAAAAAAAAAAAAAAAAAAAAAAAAAAAAAAAAAAAAAACTTATTAAATTTTTTAATGTATAAAAAGAAAATTTTATCGAATACAATGTAAATTAAATTATCGTTACATTAAAGGTTATTTCTACATGGATATTTATAAAAAGAAATTATAAAAATATTTCCTTCGTAAAATATATCAATCTACGTCTACAAGGTTCATTTCGAAACATAAAAAGCAAGACTTAATTTTAAGAAATTTCTTGAATCTTGAATATATATTGAAAACATACGGTTTGTAACAATATTTTCATATTCTGTCATGATGTAAAGTAAGGTAAAGTACACAAATGCCGACAATTTAAGATTTTTTTTTTACGTACTCCACGCGGTATTTTTTTTACCAGCAAAATGAGATCCTATTGAGCTCAAAATGTTCATCATGATCTTCCCTACAAAATTCACTAGTAACATTTTCAAAATTGATAGGGTTTCAAATTTTAATACTTAAATATAAAAAGTGTATATTTGCTCATAATTCCTACAGCTTCAAAAGGGGGGGGGGGGGTTCCTAGTACCGAGAGATAACATAAATAATGTTTACATTCGAAAGTAAAAATTAAAAATTCATCAAAACTATTTATTAACAAATATACAGTGTGTCCACGTATAACCTGACCGACCTTTATTTTCGCAACCGTTGGTCCCAGATGCATACTTCCAATTACAAAAATGGTCAAAATTAGGTGCAGGGTTAAGATAAAAAAAAGTTTGAAGCGAAAAAACAATTTAGTGAAGAATTACAGAATCTAAATTTTTATACGGTCCCCCGGACCTATAAGTTATATTTAGTAAAATTTCCCTGTTACTCTGGCAAGTAAGGCAAAAAAAGTCCCGTTATTCTACGATTAAAATTGACCGAGTAATAGCTGTTTAAAGTTGGAGTATACTTTTTGCTGCATATTAGGGGTCATTCACAGATTTAGTAGAAATATAATTTCGTCAGATGTATTAAGGAAATGGTTGAGAGTAAAATTAGCATTGCAATATAAATTTGAAATCTTTAATCATTCTGACATATTACTGCAAAATACACAATTTGTACTGAACATCATAAGAGGATAAAAATAACAATTTTTTTGTTATATAAAAGGATGAAAAACAATAGCCTCAATTCTTTACAAAATGATACATATTTTAAAATGCTGTTAGATTACACTGTCTTTCAAATTTTGGGTTGTGGCATGGTTTTTAGTTTTTGAAAATTGATTCTTATGCACTTTTTAGCACTGAATCCGAAAATGACATTCATTTTAAATCATCACGTCAGGAATTTTCTCAAATCGCAAATTTCAAAGTTAAAAAGCAGCTAAAAGTTAAATTGATCCCCCCCTCCCCTCCCAACCTTATCGGACCCCCGAGTTGTTTATCTGTAAGAAACCCAGTAAAAGCCAAAAAGTCTAATAAATTATTGAATTAAATAAAATTAAACGGAATAAAAAAATCTTACATCTATTTTATAATATCAGATTTTTCGCTATTTTTTAAACGTGAAATTTACGATTTGCGAAAGATCCTGACATGATGGTTAAAGGTGAAGGTAATTTTTTTATTCAGCGTTAAAAAATACATAAAATGTAATTATAAAATTTAAAAAACACAACCATCGCATGTTTATGTTATCTAATTTAAAACTCTTTCTTAAACTTCTTGACTGTAATCTATCCGAATTTTTTTGTGTTATCCTCTAATATAAGTATATATAAGATGATAAGAGTCGAAAATCATAATAATATTGCATTGTCATCGGATTTAAGTCAGTATGTAAAATTTAACTTCGATCGGACATTTGAAAGTAAGTTAAAGTACAAATTTTAAACTGGAAAGACGATCATTGAAAGTTAAATAAAACCGTATGAAAATAACACAATTTTAGTTAAATGAAATCATAGCCTCAAATCCTTACAAAATAAAACATATGTTAAAATACAATTATTTTAACTAATCTGAAACTTAACTAATAAAACTTAATTGTAATATTTGTACGATTTCTTTCAAAGCGCAGATACCTTGAAATAAGTTTAAGTACTTTAAATACGATCCCTGAATGCATGGCAGAAATCATCTGTATTGAGACGCATAAAAGTGGTTTAAGTCGTGCATTTCAAAGTTTCATAACTCGGTAAATTTTAATGTGAGATGAATGGGACTTTTTTTGTCTTACTTTTTAGTGTCACACTAAAGTTTCACTAAATATCACTTATAGGACCGGGAGACCGTATAAAAATTTAAATTTCGTAATTTTTTAATAAATTTTTTCTTGACCCAAATCGCTTTAAAAATAATTCTTTACCTTTTTTAAACCATTTTTATAATTGGAAATATGCATCTAGGACCAACGGTTGCGAAAATAAAGGTCGGTCAGGTTATACATGGACACACTGTATGTCACATTGCATGAGTAATAAATCCATATAAAAGAATAATAAGAATAACTGAAATTATCCTAATAATACAATGACCACATTTCAATCTGCTAACAATGAGTTCGGAAACTGGTACCTCTTTTTACTACCCCAAACAGCAAGAGGAGGGGTGGATTTACATATTAGATAATATTTGAATATTGTGCCTAGTGTTTTTCTTCCATTGGAAAATACAGTTTTAAGCCTGCAACAGGCATGTAGGGGCAGTACTTTTGCTTTATCGTCAGAAAATATTCTTAAAATTTGACATGTTTGCTTTCTGCTCCTATTACACAATTTCTTCCTGATCAAATCGACTACGTAGTTGAATGTCCTTTTTTAAGCGGGTGGGCCGTCACAGTGGCACCTACAATGTGTAGAAAAACAATTAGGTTCCTGTTGTAGGGAATCAATGATACAATTACAGAACATATCCTTACGAGAAACCAAATTTATTCATTCATGTCATTATAATGACAGAGTGACACTAGTTGACAGAGAGAATGTAGGTGTCACTATGTTGAAAGAGTGTCATATTGGCACCTACACTGTAAAAAAAAAATCTGTGAAGTTACTAAAGTTTTTCTAGGAAACTGGGATTCCTAGAACTTTTCATGTAACGGCAACAACAAAATTTCATGTAACAGACACACTTTTGCGCCGAAAATCAAAAAATCTGTAAGGTTACTAAGAATGTTTTTCGAAACTGGGATTCCGAGAACTTTTCATGTAACTGCAGCCAGGGTTACAAATAAAAGTTAAGTAAGATTACTGAAATTTTAGCAGATTCATTTGTAAAGTTACAGATTTTTGTAGCTTTACAAAAACTAGTTTTGTAGATTTGCAGCTTTTTTCGTACAGTTACAGGTGAAAGTTTAGTAAGCATGTAACTTTACATCTGTAGAACTACAGATTTTTTTTACAGTGTACAAACTGTAGAAAAAAAAAAACTAGGTGGTTCCTGTTGTTGAGAATCAATGATACAATTACCGAACAAATCCTTACGAAAACGCCAATTTAATCATATGTGGCACTATGTTGACAGAGTGACACTTGTTGATAGAATGAATGTAGGTGCCACTATGTTGACAGAGTGTCATACACTGTAAAAAAAAAATCTGTAGTTCTACAGATGTAAAGTTACATGCTTACTAAACTTTCACCTGTAACTGTACGAAAAAAGCTGCAAATCTACAAAACTAGTTTTTGTAAAGCTACAAAAATCTGTAACTTTACAAATGAATCTGCTAAAATTTCAGTAATCTTACTAAACTTTTATTTGTAAACCTGGCTGCAGTTACATGAAAAGTTCTCGGAATCCCAGTTTCCAAAAAAATTCTTAGTAACCTTACAGATTTTTTGATTTTCGGCGCAAAAGTGTGTCTGTTACATGAAATTTTGTTGTTGCCGTTACATGACAAGTTCTAGGAATCCAAGTTTCCTAGAAAAACTTTAGTAACTTCACAGATTTTTTTTTACAGTGTAGTGGCGCTTACAAAGTATAGAAAAAAATTAGTTTCTTGTTGTAGGGAATAAATGTTACAATTACAGAACGAATATTTACCAAAAATCCAATTTATTCATATGTCTCACGCACTACTGTGTATTAGTCCTGAAAGTTAACAAAGTGTCCGCATTGGGAACCAACTTTATATCTGGGTTGCAAATGACGACAGGAGCCTATCCATCAAATCGTATATGATAAAAGCGATTTCTATACTGAATTATGAATCTTCAACATTCATTTAAGTTCAAATAACATAATGGTTTTTGGTTGCGCCAATTGTTTAAAAATCGAGTAAATCACAAATCAAAGTTAGAGTGGTAGAGCCATTAGTGGTTAAATAGTTTACTAATAAAATGAATTAATATATTTAAATCAGGTATCATGAGCAATTAATCATTAAGCTTTCCAATCTTCATTGACACAATCTTCATTCAAAACATTTCTTCGCAGTACAAATCCTTTATTTAAAACAAAACCAAGATATTCTCATGCTGCTTTTCTGTTGCAGAGTCAAGGCTTCCATGATACTACAATTACATACTCTGTATTAAACAGAGCCACGATTTACACCTTATATCTCTGGTTACAGAGTCAGAACTAACCTTTTCCAAAAATATACATATTAAACAATATCAAAATAAAAATTACAACAATATGCTGGTTATAAATCTTCTGCAATTACTTTAATAATAATATCATAAACCACATTAAAAGTAACTATAAATTATTATAAATAGCTATAATATTAATTTAAATGACATCAAGTAATTATAAAACAATAAATCAATTTAAATGATACCAAAATAAATATAACTCATAAAATTATATCAAGAAATCACAAAGTCATTAAATTACAGTAGCGCTCAAAAGTATTTTGACAACCTTATATTCTCTCTTATTTTATTTAATATAAAAATGTAAAAGAAAATATATTCAAACGTGTTTTGGCTGGTCTTCTGCCATGTAAACCACAGAGGTTTAGGCGTCGTTTGACTGATGAAACGTGTATTTCTATGCCGTAATTTTCTTTCAATTCATTTTTTATTATTACAGCGGACTTACGACAACCAGTTGTAGATATCATTTTTATAATACAGTCAACATTGTAAGTTGTTTTCTTCGGATGGCCACTTTGATGCTTATTTTCGATGTATTTCTGTTTATTAAAAACTTTATTCCATGTAATAACAAGTTGCCGAGATCCGTTAAAAGAACGAGCTAATTTTGCTTGCAGTCAACCTTTCTTAAGTGCATTTGCAGCGGATTTTCTAGAATCACTTCAATATTTTTTACATTTCGGCAAATAATCACAATAAGTCTATATAAGCACTAATCGAAGCTATAGCGCCACTGACACCTTCAACAATTAAATGAAAACAAATTCTCAAAATACTTTTGAGCTCAGGAGGAGTCATATTTCTTCGGTGACGCCGAATGTAAACAAACAAGTTGAAACTTGATACATTTGAATAACTGCAGTCATAGTGTTCTCAATTATAGGGAATATATTTTCTTTTACATTTTTATATTAAATAAAATAAGAGAGAATATAAGGTTGTCAAAATACTTTTGAGCGCTACTGTACTAATAAAACATCATCAAGAATTCAAAATTATTATAAAAGCTAATAAATCTATATTAAATGACCTTGAAATCATAATATTACTCATAAATACTGATCAAGAGCCAGGGTTATAAACAAACTAGATTTTCTGTCAGAAGAAATCAATCAGTTTTATAATTATGTTTCATAATATAAACGATAAACAGCTTAAATTATAAACAATAAATTTGATTTCTTCTTCAAGGGCATTTACGCCGAAATAGTTTTAGTTAAAATGCTAATTAAGAAACGAAAACCCTTAACCCTTTATGTACTGAATCATAAATTCATGAAAATTTTATCTTCTAAAGCATTTTTTTGTAAATTGTATAAATTGCGTTAGAAGATTTACATAATCATTTAATAAATTTTCGCAGGATTTTAGAAGGATTGAAGGATTTAGAAGGATTAATTACGTTTGATGTTATAGGTATTTTGTGCAATATTAATAACCTCACTCGAACCTTATATTTTAAATATTTTTCTTAGTATTTTGTAGAGGTTAGGAAATGTACAAATATAATGTTCTTACAATAGAAATATAGAAATGTTTTCGAATTGAAAATACCCCGCCCCCTCCCAATGCCAAGAAAGCTGAAAAGATACAAAAGCAAAAGAAATCGTTTTAAAAACATTTTTGTTTTGTGTAACCAATAAGGCTTTTGGAACAAAATAAAGTAATGCATCTATAACTCATTCTAAATTGTATTACAACTAACCTATGTATTAAATGAATTTTATAACAAGTTATTTTAATGGTACTTACAAGTACCGCCAGTAGATAAAGGGTTAAACAGTCAACTTATTTCCTTAGCCAAACTAGTAAGCAAAAACATGTGATCATCGAAAACTGGACACACGTCTAAAAATTTTCAGTCCGCTGTTTCTAGTATCCCAACTAACCCAAGCAGGCCTGCCAACCACGAAACTGAATAATTTTTTTTATATTATTGCTCCAGTATCTAATTTATACGATCATTTAAAGCCTTATGTTTTCAAGTTGATGTTATAGTTTCGGCATTCGCGTATTTTAATCTAATTTCCTTTTTTAGAAATATTTATCAATATTAAAATACATCTTTCCTCTATGCTAGTAATTTCAAATAGCCACAAACTCTAACTTAGTCTTTCTAAGTTATTTACATAAAGTAAATTAACATGTTTTTAAATATTTGTTCTTAGAGTGTACGAACAAATATTTAAGAAAACACTTAGCTGTTTCTTCTAAATGTATCGAAAACACCTTTACAGCTGTTGAAATTGCTTCTGGAAGGTATAAATTTAAAGTTTGTTAAACATTCAGCGTAAGCTTAGAACTTCACGTCTCTACAAAGAGAGAAATAGAGAAAAAAATTGCATGATGCTCATTCAACAGCTTTGGAAAGTTTTGCGAAAAGAAGAAAATTAAGAGTCCTCAAAGTCAATATTTGAGGTAAAAATCTGGTAATTAAACGTCGTTTGTAATTATTATTGTGATGGGGACAAAAAAATGAATTAAAACTTCTGAATGTTTTCAGGTAATATATTTTATAGAATCTAATGCAAATTAAGACAAACTACACATAAAAATTTTTGAGTGAACTTTCATAACAAAAAATTTAAAACATATATTTTTCGAATCTATTAATACATTTCTAATAGGTTCTTTTTCAAACATAAGAATATAAATGTTATTTTAAAAATTTTATTGTATATTTAATCTATATTTGTAAATATATTTTTGTTTTTGTCACAATACAAAATTATCTATGTTTTCGCAAAATTTTAAAGTATTAAAGAAACTACTTCAGTGTATGCTATAAATTTATAATTATCAAAAAAGAGTTTCTAAATTATTGCTTTAAAATAAATTAACCTCTTCTTATATATTCGTTTTTAACCTCTTCAGTACCTGTGGCGCATGCAGTGAGTTTTCACAATCAGTGTAGAATCTTTTTTAAGTACCTTTTTTTTGCATAGCCCACTTTGGACTATTTAATCGCCGAATTCCTCGGATTAAATAAGTCGAAAAGAATTGTATGGAAACAGTGGTATTCTAAATAGAAATTTCTACACAGGCCACTAGTTTCAATAAGGTTTAAATTTAACAATTGTGATGATAATTGGTGCAATACAATACATGTAAAAAGAAAAATGATATTTTAGTAAATTTATTGCACATTTAATTAGTACTGAAAAATATATTTTTGTTTATGTCATAATACGATTATTATCTATTTTCTTCGCAAAATTATAAAGTATTCTACTTTTCTATATGCTATTATTTTATAATTGTCAAAAAGGTGTTTCTAAGTTATTGTTTTAAAATTAGTTAAGGTCTTCATATATATTCGTTATTAATCTCTTCAAGACCAGTAACGGATATCAATGAGTTTTCACAAAAAATGTATAATCCTTCTTTTAAGTACTTCTTTTTCGTATATCCCTCTGTGGACTAATAGATTGCCGAATTAGTAGGACTAAATAAGTCGAAAATTACTGTACAGAAACAAAGATTTTCAAAATATAAACTTCTATAAAGGCTGCTAGTTCCAACAAGGTTAAATTTGACAATTAAAATTATCCTTGGCACAGTACATGTAGAAGAAACAGCGTTATTACATTATTTTGAGCACAATTATTCTAATTGGTAGATAAATCATATGAATTGTATTTTTAAACAGGGAAAAAAAATGTAAGGACCAGGATTTGAACGAGGGATCTCTTGACTGAAGTTACTAATGCTCTGCATACAGAGCTGTCCCGCACGAATATGGAGGACCGAATTCGCGCAGCTAACCTTATTGGTCGTAGAATCTGGTCTGATATATATGGGTTGGGTTGATTGTTGACGGCCGATTATCTACTCGAGGGATATAGGCCCTAGGGGGAGCGCCCTTCGTGGGGGTCTTTCTAAGGGAACCTAACCCGTATTTACGTATGGAAAATCCAAGGCTTCGAAGAAAACCACGAAAACTCCGAAACGGTTAGGCCGACGGACGCGATTGGGTTCGAACCCAGCACCTCCCGTCTACCAGCTTCGAGAGCAGAACCTCTCAGCTACTGCTGATATATATGAATAAATCCAACAAGAAAAAATTGCATGTAACGCAACTCCAGTAAACGCTCGATACGTAATTACACTAGATTAATTTTATACAGTTAATCTAATTGGTAGATAAATCATATGAATTGTAATTTTCCAACATGGAGAAAAATGTAAGGACCAGGATTTGAACGAGGGATCTCTTGACTGAAGTTGCCAATGCTCTGCTCACAGAGGTGTCCCGCACGAATATGGAGGACCGAATTCGCGCAGCTAACCTTATTGGTCGTAGAATCTGGTCTGATATATATGAATCAATCCAACAAGAAAAAATCGCATGTAACGCAACTCCAGTAAACGCTGGATACGTAATTACACTAGATTAATTTTATACAGTTATTCTAATTGGTAGATAAATCATATGAATTGTAATTTTCCAACAGGTAGAAAAATGTAAGGACCAGGATTCGAACGAGTGATCTCTTGACTGAAGTTACTAATGCTCTGCCTACAGAGCTGTCCCGCACGAATATGGAGGACCGAATTCGCGCAGCTAACCTTATTGGTCGTAGAATCTGGTCTGATATATATGAATCAATCTAACAAGAAAAAATAGCATGTAACGCAACTCCAGTAAACGCTGGATACGTAATTACGCTAGATTAATTTTATACAGTTATTCTTATTGGTAGATAAATCATATGAATTGTAATTTTCCAACAGGGAGAAAAATGTCCGGACCAGGATTCGAACGAGGGGCAGAAGTTGCTAATGCTCTGCCTACAGAGCTGTCCCACACTAATATGGAGGACCGAATTCGCGCAGCTAACCTTATTGGTCGTAGAATCTGGTCTGATATATATGAATCAATCCAACAAGAAAAAATCGCATGTAACGCAACTCCAGTAAACGCTGGGTACGTAATTACACTAGATTAATTTTATACAGTTATTCTAATTGGTAGATAAATCATATGAATTGTAATTTTCCAACAGGGAGAAAAATGTCCGGACCAGGATTCGAACGAGGGATCTCTTGACAGAAGTTGCCAATGCTGTGCCTACAGAGCTGTTCCGCACGAATATGGAGGACCGAATTCGCGCAGCTAACCTTATCGGTCGTAGAATCTGGTCTGATATATATGAATCAATCCACAAAAAAAATCGCAAGTAATGGAACTCCAGTAAACGCTGGATATGCAATTACACTAGATTAATTTTAACACAATTACTTTAATTGGTAAATAAATCATATAAGCTGTAATTTTCCAACTGTGCGAATAATGTTCGGACCAGGATTCGAACCAGGGAGCTCTTTGCTTAAGCTGCCAATGCTCTGCCTACAGAGCTATTCCGGACTAATCTGGAGGGCTCAATTCGCCCAGCTAGCATTATTGATCATAGCATATGGTCTGATATATATGAATCAGCCAAACAAAAAAAGTCGCAGGTAATAGAACTGCAGTAAATGTAATTACACAAGACTAATTTTAACACAATTATTTTATCTGGTAAATAAATCACATGGGTTGTAATTTTTGAACTGAGAGAAAAATATATGTGTCAGGATTCAAACCAGGGACCTTTTGGCTGAAGCGGTAAGTCCTCTTTCTACGGAGCTATCGCGGACGAATTTGGACGACCTAATTTACTCAACTAACATTATTAAATTTAGCATCTGGTCTGATATATACGAATCAGCTCAACAGAAAAAATCCCGTGCAATGCAACTCCAGTAAACGCTGGATACGCAATTATACTAGATTAATTTTAACGCAATTGTTCTAATTGGTAAATAAATCATATGAGTTGTAATTTTTGAGCTGAGCGAAAAATGTTCGTGCCAGGATTCGAACCAGGGACCTCTTGGTTGAAGCGGTCATTCGTCTGTCTACGGAGCTATCCCGAATGAATTTGAAGGACCCAATTTAACCATGCCCCACCAGTGGCCGAGAGGTTCTGCTCTGGAAGCTGGTAGACGGGAGGTGCTGGGTTAGAACCCAATCGCGCCCGTCGGCCTAATCGTTCGGAGTTTTCGGGGTTTTCATCGAACCTTGGAATTCCATATGTTAATACGGATTAGGTTCACTTAGAAAGACCCCCCACGGAGGGCACTCCCCCCTCGGGCTTATATCCCTCGAGTAGATAATCGGGCGTCAAAAATCAACTCAACTCAACCCAATTTAGCCAGCTAACCGTATTGATCAAAGCATCTGGTCTGATATATATGAATCAGCTCAACAGAAAAAATCGGAGGCAAAGGAACTCCAGTAAACGCTTGATACTTAATTACACAAGATTAATTTTAACACAATTATTCTAATTGGTAAATAAATGTTATGAGGGGTAATTTATCAACTAGGCGAAAAATGTCCATGTCAGGATTCGAACAAGGATCTCTTGGCTGAAGTTGCCAATGTGCTGCTTACATAGCTATCCTGGAAGAATGTGGAGGACATAATTCACCCAGCCCCTTATTGATCATAGCATCTAATCTGATATGTATGAATCAGCTTAATTGAAAACAAATCGCAGTTAATGGAAATCCAGTAAACGCTGGATACATAATTACACTAGATTAGTTTTAACACAGTTATTTTAATTGGTAAATAAATCATATGAGCTGTAATTTTGCAACTGGTCGAAAATATCCGGGTAGGATTCGAACAAGGGATCTCTTGGCTGAAGTTGCCAGTGTTCTTCCTACTGAGCTATCCCAGACGAATTTGGAGGATAAAAATCACCCATCTAACGCATTGATCGTAGCATCTGGTCTGGTATATATGAATCAGCACAAAAGAAAAAATCGCAGTTAATGAAACTCCAGTAATTGCTGAATACGTAATTACACTAGAGTAATTTTAACACGATTATTCTATAAATGAAAATAAAATTCTAGTGCTACATTTAAAATGTACGTAATTACACTAGATTAATTTTAAGACAATTATTCTAATTGGTAAATAAATCCTACGAAATGTAATTTTCTAACTGGGCGAAGTACATATCCAACGTTTACTGGAGGTCCAATTACGTGTGATTTCTTCATTGAGCTGATTCATATATATCAGACCTCATGCTATGATCAATAATGATATCTGCAAGCACTCTAAGAACGACATTTCCAAACTGAGCAAAAAATACTCAAATATGAGTATGTCGGAAAGTCAAAATTGCTCTGAAACAAAATTACTCAAGTTTTAAAGATGTATATACTCATTTCTGAAAACATTTACTTACTTAAATATGAACACATCACGCTATATTCATGATATTTGTTCATGATTATACATGATGTTTGTATTTATATATTGTTGATGGTTGTGAAATGACATTTGAGAAGACTTTTTTTTTTACAAATTCATCCATTCTTCGGTTTCGAAGACTGAAGAACAAACAAATTGCGATAGCATTACGACGGCTTTTAAGGGGAGTCTTCTCTCACTTGAAAACGACCGTTTCGTAATGTTAAACCAATGGGCAGGTTGTTTTAAAATTTCTCGTTTAAATTTGGAAATTTTTAAAAGAATTTCTTTTGCATAGATAGCTGAGCTCGATTTTTAATATGGCTGTTTTTTACTTTTTCGATTTCGGTTGCAGATTTTTTCAATAAAGGTACTTTCACTTTCGGAACAAGTTTCAAAACTGAAAGTACTTAAAAAATAATTCTACAAACAAAATTTAAATATTAAAAAACATTCATAATAAAGATCGAGCTCAGCTATCCTATGCAAAAAAATATCGTTTAAAAATACTCAAATTTAAACAAGAAATTCGAAAACAACCTGCCCATTGGTTTAACATTACGATTCGGGTGTTTTCAAGTGAATGAGGAGTCACCTTAAGTGTTCTTCCGCGAACACGATAAAAATGTAGTTCGCCGCATTTCATGTTATGAAATATTACTGAAATGAGTGTTTCGTTCGATATCATAACAAATGAAATAATATGAATAAATTAAAGTACACTGGTGAAATTTACGACATTTAACCAATAAAAAGTAATTTTGTTTCAAACTGAGTATTTCTGGTATTTCAGAATTGAAAGTATTGAGTCTTCATATTTGAAACAAAAAGTTTCATAACAAAACAAAACATCGATTTACTCAGAATTGAAAGTGTCATTTCAGTAAGCAGAGAATTGACAGCTTCTCCCAATAGATCCCTGGTTCGAATCCTGGCCCGGACATTTTTCGCCCAGTTCTTACCCGACTGCTAAGAACGGTTATGTGTTTCACGCGTATCTTGGTATGTGGATTTCTTTATACCCTCCAAACATCCCAACGGCTGGGTGGATTTTAATGAATGAGGTCTCTATCGATTCATCGTAACTGCCCAGTGGTTATAGGCTAAGTTTTATTTTTATAATTTCAAAATGGCGGCTGTAAAATACAAAATAGCGATAGAGACGAAAAAAACATTTTTACACACCATATTGAGTAGCAAATCATTGGATAGTTCTTTCAAAATGAAGACGATGTTTCATTGACTATTTTACAGTCGGAAGCTCCGTTTAAATATTACACAACCTGGAAGTTGTGTAGGTAGGATCTCTAGCTTTACTACAACTCTAACCTTCATGGATATCTGTAAGCCTCATCAAAACAGTGTTTATAGATAGGGACTAACAATTAAACACAACTTATAAGTCATCATTATAACTAAATAAAAAAAATAGGTAAGTAATATAAAAAAAATACTTTCACATTGATAAGAAATAATTAATTAACTCGCTTTTTACGCAGTCGGGTTTTTTGATTTTTAAATTTAATTTTTACTTGTTAAAATAACAACTCCACGTTATTAACGTCAGAACTTATTAACTTGTAGCACACTATTTTCGGTAGCATCTAACGTACAGTCAGTCATCCGTGTCCCTCACAGATGAGGAAAGGCTGAATCTAGCCAAAACGATTCTGCTGCGAGTTACTAAGTTATGGTGCTAATAATGATGTTTTTTTCTACTTATAAGATTAAGGGGTCTCAGGACTCTTAAAGCTTCCAAAATTTCGAAATATTAATTTTTTTTAGATGTTTCCTGAACATTTTAATATAACTGTGTTCTTGAAATTCTCATTAGAACAAAAGTTATGGCTTTTAGAATTATACCCGCTCAATTGCTGAAGCTGCGTTTCCGAAACTTTGAAGTCATTTTTCTCCAAATGACGTTTTTGGGCATAACGCGCATGATATCTCAAAAACTTCTAAATATTTTTTCATAAAATTTTCCAAACTTATATTTCTCGTTAATTTGTATAAACTGAACCTAAAATTTCCTTTTTATTGCTCGAGAAAATATATTTTTTAGGTGATTATGTTGTTGAAATTTTCAAAATTTTGTATTATTTAAATACAACTTTGTATTAAAAAAAAAAAAAAGAAAAAAATAAATACAAATTTATTTAGGTTCAGAGTAATTATTACAATCTGAAATATAATTAGGCTCAAAAAATTTCATTCTAGTTCCAAAATTTATTTTGTGATCCTGCGCGTAAACTGTTATACCAATTTTATGCTCGACAAATGTCTGACAGTTTGGAGCCCCCTATAAATATTAATTCTGAATCAATTATTTAAATACATTAAATGAAATGTAGTAAGCAGGGGGATCTGGCGAATACAATGGAAGGGGCGTGTCCACCTGTCAATCAAAAGGGGGCGTGTCCGAACACGTCTTATAAGAGGGGGGGTGAAATTTTTTCCGTGGGACCTCTGGCGAATACAATGGAAGGGGGCGTGTCCACCTGTCAATCAAAAGGGGGCGTGTCCAAACATGAGTTATAAGATGAGGGGTCATTTTTTTTCGCCTGGTGAAGGCACGGGTGATTTTTTAGGAGGGGGGGGGAGGAAGTGGGGGATGACAATAGTGACAGGCTAGAGGAGAGGGGGTGGAATTAAGTTTCGGTTTCTGGACGGAATCGGTGGATTTCAATTTAATGTCGTAAGGGGGGCGTGTCCGATCACGTGTTATAAGAGAGGGGGTCAATTTTTTTTTTCGCCTGGTGAAGGCACGGGTGATTTTTTTAGGAGTGGGGGAGGAAGTGGGGGGATGACAATAGTGACATGCTAGAGGAGGTGGAGTGGATTTAAGTTTTCGGTTTCTGGACGGAATCGGTGGATTTCAATTTAATTTTAAGGAATTTATTGAAATGAACTTAATTTTAATTTAACTAAATATAAAGGAGTGTGTTTTAATTTAAACTTTTAAGGGAGGATGAGTTCAGAATTTTTAATGGGTTTCAAAACTATTTTTACATAGACCCTTTTACTGAATGCTTTATTCTCAGAATGATGTAATCGGGCATTCGAATTTATTTAATTTCATGAATTAATTAAAATTAAAAAAAATAAGCTCATTATTTATAAATTGATTTTAAGATTTATTGAATTGAATTTTAACTGATTTTTTTTAATTAGAACTTTTTAAGAAATTGATTATTTTTTAGAATTAGGAAACTTGTACAAAAGCTTAACTCAAGGATTCGAACCCACATACTCTTGGTCAGTAGATGAACGCGTTTCCCAACCAGTACAAAGACTTATTTGTGCATTTTGGATACATTTTTAGACGAACGACTTTAATTTATTTACTAGTTAAAAGGTATTTGAGCGCAAGCACGACTTAAGTTGGCTCTAGATTTGAACGTTGTGACTTTTATCGGCATTTAGAATCTTTTAAGGAATAGTTTGTACTATGTTTAATATACTTATTTTCTTGTTATAAAACACAGACTTTGTCAACTCTTTATTTAATGATTTATCGTTGGCAAAATATCTTTTAATCCGTATTGCTTCATTTTGAAAATCGGAACATACTTTAAATTTGGAATTTACTTTTAATACGGACTTACGATTTTTTTTTTTTTTTTGGACAAACTAAATATATTTTGAATTTTTACTGAAACTCATTTTTAACTTATTCCTTAATGTTGAATCAGTTCATTTATATCTTGTATATTTTGAAAGTTTTAAATACTAAAAGAAAAAAAATATTTTTAATTTAGTAATACTTTTGTATCTCAACTGTTACAAATTTTAAGAAATAGAGATTATCTATCCACTTTGTCACCACAAAGCAGCCTTTATTTCTTTTCAAAGCGTATTTTCTTCAATTAAAGTTTATGTGTTTGAGAAACCGGAATATATTCCACAGTTTTGATTAAACACAGCCTAAATTCTAAACTAAATTCTTAAGACTAAATTTATTAATTTTTTCGTATACTCGAAATCTGAAATACTAAAGAACGAAATAACAGACGATTTTTTTAGAACAATGTATAGCTTATTTTTAAGCAAACACTTTTAAAATAATTTAATATATTCTTAGTTAACTCAGGAATTTACCAGACTGTTAGTATACTCAAGTTGACTTTTTAACATTCACCTGTTGATTTTCATACACTTTTCTCGACTTATTTATGGATCCTTGTTTTTCGCACTTTTTTCTTGATTAATATGTAATGGATAATTTTTTAGTAATTTTTATCCTTTAGTATAGTTATTTAATTAACTAGTCATCTTGCTTAAGTTAAAATCTTTTCTTTAAAAAAAATAACAATGAGTTTTAGGTCTTCAGAAATGAAAATAGAAGTATATTTTTTTATAATTTGATCCTTTTAATATTTTTTCCTAATTACAAAACTTTTTCCTAGAAAAGTATCTTTTTCTTAACTGAATATATTTTTCCCTAAACTTAAAACTTTTTTTTCCTAAACACGTAACTTTTTCCTAAAACATAAAACATTTTTCCCTAAACACAAATCATTTTTTCCTAAACATAAACTTTTTTCCCTAACACAAATCATTTTTCCTAAACACAAATCATTTTTTCTTAAACATAAACTTTTTTTCCAAACACAAATCATTTTTTCCTAAACACTAAACTTTTTTTACTTAACTGAAAACTTTTTTCCCAAACACAAATCATTTTTTCCTAAACATAAACTTTTTTCCCTAACACAAATCATTTTTTCCTAAACATAGACTTTTTTCCCTAACACAAATCATTTTTTTCCTAAACATAAACTTTTTTCCCTAACACAAATCATTTTTCCTAAACACAAATCATTTTTTCTTAAACATAAACTTTTTTCCAAACACAAATCATTTTTTCCTAAACACTAAACTTTTTTTACTTAACTGAAAACTTTTTTCCCAAACACAAATCATTTTTTCCTAAACATAAACTTTTTTCCCTAACACAAATCATTTTTTCCTAAACATAGACTTTTTTCCCTAACACAAATCATTTTTTCCTAAACATAAACTTTTTTCCCTAACACAAATCATTTTTCCTAAACACAAATCATTTTTTCTTAAACATAAACTTTTTTCCAAACACAAATCATTTTTTCCTAAACACTAAACTTTTTTTACTTAACTGAAAACTTTTTTCCCAAACACAAATTATTTTTTCCTAAACATAAACTTTTTTCCCTAACACAAATCATTTTTCCTAAACACAAATCATTTTTTCTTAAACATAAACTTTTTTCCAAACACAAATCATTTTTTCCTAAACAAAAAACTTTTTTTACTTAACTGAAAACTTTTTACCCTAACACAAATCATTTTTTCCTAAACATAGACTTTTTTCCCTAACACAAATCATTTTTTCCTAAACATAAACTTTTTTCCCTAACACAAATCATTTTTCCTAAACACAAATCATTTTTTCTTAAACATAAACTTTTTTCCAAACACAAATCATTTTTTCCTAAACACTAAACTTTTTTTACTTAACTGAAAACTTTTTTCCCAAACACAAATCATTTTTTCCTAAACATAAACTTTTTTCCCTAACACAAATCATTTTTTCCTAAACATAGACTTTTTTCCCTAACACAAATCATTTTTTCCTAAACACAAAACTTTTTTCCCTAACACAAATCATTTTTTTCTAAACATAGACTTTTTCCCTAACACAAATCATTTTTTCCTAAACACAAAACTTTTTTTACTTAACTGAAAACTTTTTTCCCAAACACAAAACTTTTCTACTGAACTGAAAACCTTTTTCCAGACACAAAACTTTTCAACTGAACTTAAAACTTTTTTCCTAAACACAAATCTAATTTTACAGTACATCATACTTCTTTCCTAAACACAAATCTAATTTTACAGTACTTCATACTTTTTTCCTAAACATAAAACATTTTTCTAAACACAAGACTTTTTTACCGAAATATAAAAAATTTCCCAAACACAAAACATACATAAACTCTTTCCCAATCACAAAACATTTTTTCCTAAGCATAATCCTTTTTTCCTCATCGAATGAAATTATAATTTGATTTTCAAAAATTTAGGTATAGAAACAGGACTTGACCATACTGTTACTATGCTCTAATTCACTTTTTACCATACGCCAGTTGCTTTTCATACAACTTTCTCGAATTATTTATGCCTTTATGTTTTTCCCAATTTTTTTTCTGATTAATATGTTATGGATAATTATTTTTAGTTTATTTTCATGCTTTAGTATCAACATTTTAATTAACTAACCATCTTGCTTAAGTTTTTATACAGGTAAATTAACTACACCGAAAATCCATATTTTGTATTTGTTCTTAACGTATTTTTTTATATTATTGAGATTTTTTTAGTGTAATTTTATGCATACCCCTAATTTTACGAAAGTATAAAATTTTCTATACATTAATATTAAGTTTTTAATTTTTTTTAATTATTATTACAGATATAATCTTAAATTTTTATAGTTTACATATAGTTTGTGTATGAATATAATATTTATTAGGGAAACATTTAAAGAGCCTAATAGGTTTTTGTTTTGGTTCTTTAATTTCGTTTTAGTACATTTTACAATAAGTTTAAGATTACCTAGCTTACATAACTATATCTTATACATACTATTTTTTACTTTTAGGAAAATCTTAGTTATTTCTTTTATAATTTTACACGATATAATTGATTTTACATATTTCTCAGACTGTTAAAAAAAATATATATATATATATATATATAAACTTCAGTATAACATTTAATATTTATACTTTATGCAAGCATGCTTGATTATAATCTTTAATTTCAAGTAATAATTTACATAAAAAATATCTACATTATATATTTGTCTTATAACATGGAACTTATAACAATTGGTTATCGTTAGATGCTTTTAGAGAACATTTCAACATTATATTGCTCATACTTCTGATTTTCAAAATACGCAAGTTCACATATCAATAGTTTGTATAGTGTAACCATTATTTTTTATTACATAACAGATAATTTATACAGTACTTTAAGATTAATTGTATTCATTTTAGTTGCTATAATTAAAATGAAATGAACTTTTTCATAGAAAAATCTCTGTTTATTCGTAATTTTTGAACTAAAATAATGGTACATGCAGCACATACACACAATTTACATTCTTTTGCTTTATACTTTAACCACTAATTTCAAAACATACTAAGTTGACTATACTATATCTAACGGAAGATAATTAAATCTACGAATACACCCTTTTAAAAGTTACATTACTTTAAAATACTAGTACTTCTTAGACCTGTTATCTGTATAACACATGAAATCGAAACTAACTTTAAAATACCCCCAATGTACATAAACCATATAATTTCTGCTTAAATATCCAAAGTTTTAAAATAAATTTATACGTGTCTTAACGATAAGATGTCTTAACTCTGATAAGAAGAAAAAACACGAAATATCAATTGAATCAAGAATCAAATAGAAATTTTATACCAAGTAAAAATTCTCTCAAAAAGATCTTTTACAGAATTAATAAATGAAAAGTAAATGAAAAATCTTTAATGTTACATGAAAAAATACATATTCTAAAAAATTTCAAAAAAGAAAAATGTTTGACAAAAGAGAAAAAAATATATTTCACAAAAAATATGTTTTACAGGAAAAAATCTTACAGAGAGAAACTAAGATAAAAAAATATGTTTTACAAAAAAAAAAAATATTTTAGAGTAAAAGAAAAATTATTTTATAAAAAAAAATTTCTTTATGGTAAAAGGTATTTTTCTTTTTTTGTAAAATATTTTTTTTGTAAGAGATATTTTTTTATGTAAGTTTCTTTCTGAAAGATTTTTTTTGTAAAATATTTTTTCAAATATTTTAGTACGTTTTATGAAAGTTTTTGTGTATTGTTCCTTGTAATGTTATAGATTTTTCATTTTTTTCATTTATTAATTTAAAAGATCTTTTTGAGAGAATTTTTACTTGGTATAAAATTTCTATTTGATTCTTGATTCAATTGATATTTCGTGTTTTTTCTTCTTATCAGAGTTAAGACATCTTATCGTTAAGACACGTATAAATTTATTTTAAAACTTTGGATATTTAAGCAGAAATTATATGGTTTATGTACATTGGGGGTATTTTAAAGTTAGTTTCGATTTCATGTGTTATACAGATAACAGGTCTAAGAAGTACTAGTATTTTAAAGTAATGTAACTTTTAAAAGGGTGTATTCGTAGATTTAATTATTTTCCGTTAGATATAGTATAGTCAACTTAGTATGTTTTGAAATTAGTGGTTAAAGTATAAAGCAAAAGAATGTAAATTGTGTGTATGTGCTGCATGTACCATTATTTTAGCTCAAAAATTACGAATAAACAGAGATTTTTCTATGAAAAAGTTCATTTCATTTTAATTATAGCAACTAAAATGAATACAATTAATCTTAAAGTACTGTATAAATTATCTGTTATGTAATAAAAAATAATGGTTACACTATACAAACTATTGATATGTGATCTTGCGTATTTTGAAAATCAGAAGTATGAGCAATATAATGTTGAAATGTTCTCTAAAAGCATCTAACGATAACCAATTGTTATAAGTTCCATGTTATAAGACAAATATATAATGTAGATATTTTTTATGTAAATTATTACTTGAAATTAAAGATTATAATCAAGCATGCTTGCATAAAGTATAAATATTAAATGTTATACTGAAGTTTATATATATATATATATATATTTTTTTTTTAACAGTCTGAGAAATATGTAAAATCAATTATATCGTGTAAAATTATAAAAGAAATAACTAAGATTTTCCTAAAAGTAAAAAATAGTATGTATAAGATATAGTTATGTAAGCTAGGTAATCTTAAACTTATTGTAAAATGTACTAAAACGAAATTAAAGAACCAAAACAAAAACCTATTAGGCTCTTTAAATGTTTCCCTAATAAATATTATATTCATACACAAACTATATGTAAACTATAAAAATTTAAGATTATATCTGTAATAATAATTAAAAAAAATTAAAAACTTAATATTAATGTATAGAAAATTTTATACTTTCGTAAAATTAGGGGTATGCATAAAATTACACTAAAAAAATCTCAATAATATAAAAAAATACGTTAAGAACAAATACAAAATATGGATTTTCGGTGTAGTTAATTTACCTGTATAAAAACTTAAGCAAGATGGTTAGTTAATTAAAATGTTGATACTAAAGCATGAAAATAAACTAAAAATAATTATCCATAACATATTAATCAGAAAAAAAATTGGGAAAAACATAAAGGCATAAATAATTCGAGAAAGTTGTATGAAAAGCAACTGGCGTATGGTAAAAAGTGAATTAGAGCATAGTAACAGTATGGTCAAGTCCTGTTTCTATACCTAAATTTTTGAAAATCAAATTATAATTTCATTCGATGAGGAAAAAAGGATTATGCTTAGGAAAAAATGTTTTGTGATTGGGAAAGAGTTTATGTATGTTTTGTGTTTGGGAAATTTTTTATATTTCGGTAAAAAAGTCTTGTGTTTAGAAAAATGTTTTATGTTTAGGAAAAAAGTATGAAGTACTGTAAAATTAGATTTGTGTTTAGGAAAGAAGTATGATGTACTGTAAAATTAGATTTGTGTTTAGGAAAAAAGTTTTAAGTTCAGTTGAAAAGTTTTGTGTCTGGAAAAAGGTTTTCAGTTCAGTAGAAAAGTTTTGTGTTTGGGAAAAAAGTTTTCAGTTAAGTAAAAAAAGTTTTGTGTTTAGGAAAAAATGATTTGTGTTAGGGAAAAAGTCTATGTTTAGAAAAAAATGATTTGTGTTAGGGAAAAAAGTTTTGTGTTTAGGAAAAAATGATTTGTGTTAGGGAAAAAAGTCTATGTTTAGGAAAAAATGATTTGTGTTAGGGAAAAAAGTTTATGTTTAGGAAAAAATGATTTGTGTTTGGGAAAAAAGTTTTCAGTTAAGTAAAAAAAGTTTAGTGTTTAGGAAAAAATGATTTGTGTTTGGAAAAAAGTTTATGTTTAAGAAAAAATGATTTGTGTTTAGGAAAAATGATTTGTGTTAGGGAAAAAAGTTTATGTTTAGGAAAAAATGATTTGTGTTAGGGAAAAAAGTCTATGTTTAGGAAAAAATGATTTGTGTTAGGGTAAAAAGTTTTCAGTTAAGTAAAAAAAGTTTTTTGTTTAGGAAAAAATGATTTGTGTTTGGAAAAAAGTTTATGTTTAAGAAAAAATGATTTGTGTTTAGGAAAAATGATTTGTGTTAGGGAAAAAAGTTTATGTTTAGGAAAAAATAATTTGTGTTTGGGAAAAAAGTTTTCAGTTAAGTAAAAAAAGTTTAGTGTTTAGGAAAAAATGATTTGTGTTTGGAAAAAAGTTTATGTTTAAGAAAAAATGATTTGTGTTTAGGAAAAATGATTTGTGTTAGGGAAAAAAGTTTATGTTTAGGAAAAAATGATTTGTGTTAGGGAAAAAAGTCTATGTTTAGGAAAAAATGATTTGTGTTAGGGAAAAAAGTTTATGTTTAGGAAAAAATGATTTGTGTTTGGGAAAAAAGTTTTCAGTTAAGTAAAAAAAGTTTAGTGTTTAGGAAAAAATGATTTGTGTTTGGAAAAAAGTTTATGTTTAAGAAAAAATGATTTGTGTTTAGGAAAAATGATTTGTGTTAGGGAAAAAAGTTTATGTTTAGGAAAAAAATGATTTGTGTTAGGGAAAAAAGTCTATGTTTAGGAAAAAATGATTTGTGTTAGGGAAAAAAGTTTATGTTTAGGAAAAAATGATTTGTGTTTGGGAAAAAAGTTTTCAGTTAAGTAAAAAAAGTTTAGTGTTTAGGAAAAAATGATTTGTGTTTGGAAAAAAAGTTTATGTTTAAGAAAAAATGATTTGTGTTTAGGAAAAATGATTTGTGTTAGGGAAAAAAGTTTATGTTTAGGAAAAAATGATTTGTGTTTAGGGAAAAATGTTTTATGTTTTAGGAAAAAGTTACGTGTTTAGGAAAAAAAAGTTTTAAGTTTAGGGAAAAATATATTCAGTTAAGAAAAAGATACTTTTCTAGGAAAAAGTTTTGTAATTAGGAAAAAATATTAAAAGGATCAAATTATAAAAAAATATACTTCTATTTTCATTTCTGAAGACCTAAAACTCATTGTTATTTTTTTAAAGAAAAGATTTTAACTTAAGCAAGATGACTAGTTAATTAAATAACTATACTAAAGGATAAAAATTACTAAAAAATTATCCATTACATATTAATCAAGAAAAAAGTGCGAAAAACAAGGATCCATAAATAAGTCGAGAAAAGTGTATGAAAATCAACAGGTGAATGTTAAAAAGTCAACTTGAGTATACTAACAGTCTGGTAAATTCCTGAGTTAACTAAGAATATATTAAATTATTTTAAAAGTGTTTGCTTAAAAATAAGCTATACATTGTTCTAAAAAAATCGTCTGTTATTTCGTTCTTTAGTATTTCAGATTTCGAGTATACGAAAAAATTAATAAATTTAGTCTTAAGAATTTAGTTTAGAATTTAGGCTGTGTTTAATCAAAACTGTGGAATATATTCCGGTTTCTCAAACACATAAACTTTAATTGAAGAAAATACGCTTTGAAAAGAAATAAAGGCTGCTTTGTGGTGACAAAGTGGATAGATAATCTCTATTTCTTAAAATTTGTAACAGTTGAGATACAAAAGTATTACTAAATTAAAAATATTTTTTTTCTTTTAGTATTTAAAACTTTCAAAATATACAAGATATAAATGAACTGATTCAACATTAAGGAATAAGTTAAAAATGAGTTTCAGTAAAAATTCAAAATATATTTAGTTTGTCCAAAAAAAAAAAAAAAATCGTAAGTCCGTATTAAAAGTAAATTCCAAATTTAAAGTATGTTCCGATTTTCAAAATGAAGCAATACGGATTAAAAGATATTTTGCCAACGATAAATCATTAAATAAAGAGTTGACAAAGTCTGTGTTTTATAACAAGAAAATAAGTATATTAAACATAGTACAAACTATTCCTTAAAAGATTCTAAATGCCGATAA
The DNA here is from genome assembly GCA_963932465.1 of Maratus speciosus. NCBI lineage: Eukaryota > Metazoa > Arthropoda > Arachnida > Araneae > Salticidae > Maratus > Maratus speciosus. The sequence goes on from OZ010786.1 coordinate 332,597,171, forward strand.
AAGTCACAACGTTCAAATCTAGAGCCAACTTAAGTCGTGCTTGCGCTCAAATACCTTTTAACTAGTAAATAAATTAAAGTCGTTCGTCTAAAAATGTATCCAAAATGCACAAATAAGTCTTTGTACTGGTTGGGAAACGCGTTCATCTACTGACCAAGAGTATGTGGGTTCGAATCCTTGAGTTAAGCTTTTGTACAAGTTTCCTAATTCTAAAAAATAATCAATTTCTTAAAAAGTTCTAATTAAAAAAAATCAGTTAAAATTCAATTCAATAAATCTTAAAATCAATTTATAAATAATGAGCTTATTTTTTTTTAATTTTAATTAATTCATGAAATTAAATAAATTCGAATGCCCGATTACATCATTCTGAGAATAAAGCATTCAGTAAAAGGGTCTATGTAAAAATAGTTTTGAAACCCATTAAAAATTCTGAACTCATCCTCCCTTAAAAGTTTAAATTAAAACACACTCCTTTATATTTAGTTAAATTAAAATTAAGTTCATTTCAATAAATTCCTTAAAATTAAATTGAAATCCACCGATTCCGTCCAGAAACCGAAAACTTAAATCCACTCCACCTCCTCTAGCATGTCACTATTGTCATCCCCCCACTTCCTCCCCCACTCCTAAAAAAATCACCCGTGCCTTCACCAGGCGAAAAAAAAAATTGACCCCCTCTCTTATAACACGTGATCGGACACGCCCCCCTTACGACATTAAATTGAAATCCACCGATTCCGTCCAGAAACCGAAACTTAATTCCACCCCCTCTCCTCTAGCCTGTCACTATTGTCATCCCCCACTTCCTCCCCCCCCCTCCTAAAAAATCACCCGTGCCTTCACCAGGCGAAAAAAAATGACCCCTCATCTTATAACTCATGTTTGGACACGCCCCCTTTTGATTGACAGGTGGACACGCCCCCTTCCATTGTATTCGCCAGAGGTCCCACGGAAAAAATTTCACCCCCCCCCTCTTATAAGACGTGTTCGGACACGCCCCCTTTTGATTGACAGGTGGACACGCCCCTTCCATTGTATTCGCCAGATCCCCCTGCTTACTACTCACGTACTTATATATCTTTAATCCCAATAAAAATTGTGTTTTAAAATCATATACATTTTAAGATGTTAAATGTTGAAAATATTTTTTTTTTTCATTTTTCCAATTCTAAGAGTCCTGAGACCCCTTAAAATTTATTAGAATTAATCATGAATAAATTTCCCGAAGCAATCCTACTGACTTCTGGACATTATTTCTTAAAGGCGTAAAATAAAAGTCTGTTAAATATACAGCATAAGCTTATAAATTTACAGCTACAGAAAGAGGGAGAAAGAAAAAAAAATCCAGATGTTTATTCGATAGTTTTGAAAATTTTCTAGGACAGAGGAAATTAAGAGGCACCAATGTCAATATTTGATTAAAAAAACTTAGCACGAAACTATACGTCCATTGTAATTTTTATCATGGTAGTTAAAACAGAAGAATGTAATTTCTTACTGTTTAAAAGGACAATTTAATCGATAAATTAACTATAAGGGAATAAATGAAGTAACTGTAAGGGAATTTTTGTATCGAGTTTTCTAAGAGAAAATTGAAAAAAAAATTCTTTTGTAAACTTAATGAATCTACTTCCGATAGAGAAATTTTAAAATAGTAAAAGCAAGATGAAAATGTACTATATATTTGAATTTTTAATTACATTGGAAAAAGTCAAATTTGCAACCATATTTCTATATCCTGTCATGATAAAAAAAAATATTCCTATTTCTTCCTAAATTTATAAAATATTTAAAAAAAATCGTCTTGCAGTAGGTTAGCAATTTAAAAGAAGACACAAGGGTGAGTCTTAATTATTTACTTATAATAAATTAATGTGCTGTTAAATATCTGTCTTTAAAGCAAGTGAAAAAATATTTAATTTTTATAAGTAAGTAACAAAACATACTTGTGGTTACTAAACAGGACATGTAAACGGTATAAAATAAAAATATGCCAAAAATGAAGCTTAAAATTGTAAATTTACGCGTCTACAGAAAAGTAGTACAAACGTCCAACAATTCTTACTCAATAGTTTTGAGAAAAAGGAAAATAAGAAGCTTGAACGTTAATATTTGAGTTGAAAATTTAGTTTTTAGTTTTTAGTTTTTATGATACATCGTTTGTGTAAGAACGGCGTAATAGTTTAAAAATAATCAAAATTTCTTAATGGGTAAATGGAACACTAAATCCAATCAAATTTAAGTTATGCAGGATTAAGTTTATAGAGATATTTTGTACAAAGTTTCTTTAAAAAATAATATTTAAAAAATTGTAGAATGATTAAACTATTTTCAAAATGTGCTTTGCAATAGTTGAAAGATGAGAAATAATTTTGCTAAATTCATTTCATTTTATATTCATATTGAAAAAAAAAATCAAGTTTTGTATTATATTTTCATATTTTGATTTCATAAGAGGTATAGGATTAACTTTATACAGATATTTTGTACAAAGTTTCTTTAAAAAATATTATTAAAAAAATTGTAGAATAATTTAACTATTTTCAAAATTTTCTTTGCAATAGTTGAAAGACGAAGAATAATTTTGCTAAATTCATTTAATTTTTTATTCATAATGAAAAAAAAAATCGAGTTTTGTATTATATTTTCATATTTTGCCATATTATAAATTAATATACATCAATTGTAAAATATAAAATATTAATAAAATCGTTTTCCTGTTTGCTATAAATATTAAACTGACACAAGTGTGTTTACGAGTTATTTAGGGGTGAACGAGAGTATTTTATATAAGGCTCACATTTTCAGCACCGTTGGCGCAGTGTTGAATCCAATGCTATTTGCAGAATATGCACTCCTACTTATTCGTGACGCTATACATATAGCAAACAACAATTCTATTTTGTTGCTTCTGGAAAGATAGAGACGATAGTGTTTCTTTCGCAAATGCTATCAGGAAGAAAGGATAAAGGAATTTTTCTTCCGTGGTTTTTATTTAATGGCTTCACCATTGCTATAAAACAAAGATCGTTTTGAAATTTAACCGCTTTTAATGTTTCACAATATAAATTAATTCACTGAAATATTTTTTTTTATAGTATAGTAGCTTTTTTTTTTTATCTCAATCATTCATGACGTTCGTAGAAATCAGAAAATTTAGTTTTAACAGGCAGGTACACACACACACATATATATAATATATGTACTATATATATATAATGTTTGTATCATGTCTTGATACTCAATTTATAAGTTTTATTTGATATTGAGGATGAATTGTAATATTCTATAATTGTTATATATGTATATTCTAAGACGAAGAAGCTTAAAGAAGAAGTTTGTAGGCTTTGGCCTACTGCATTTGGGTTAGTTGTTTCTATATGGACTTCGAGAACTTAATGATGCGGTCAGAATTCTGCTTGTGTCCATGCGAGTGAACTAGCCGATTCTCTGATGACCTCCTTCTTTATCTTTATGGCGAGTTAACAGATGGAGTCCGGGCGCTTGCTTCAGTAGAGGCTAGCATCAGTTGAACGTGGGATTCTTACTTTGTAACGTTGCATCTTTGTATAAAATTATCTCCAGAACTGTTTTAGTCGACCTCATTTTAAGAATTTCGAATGAAACTCTGATTCATGCTTTCAAGTTTTTTCTTTGGAGGGCTCAGTAGGATAACCTTCTGAACCATCAGGATGTTTTTCTTAGATCTCGAAAGAGAAGAAAGAACATTTCTTGGCTGGAACTTTTGTAGAGGCCCTCTTTGTTCCCAATCTGTTAACAAAGAGGAAACAGATTTGAGTTCAAGAATTTGTCTCCTAAGTTGCGCTTGTTACCTCGGTGTGAGGTCTATTTAGACATCTTTTTTGCACGAAAATTTTTTAGACTCTTTATACAACTGTGCTTCCACGCTTGTCTTTGCTAGATCAAGCATTTTGAGGTGAGATAGTGTAAGGGAGGTTGCTTTTTCTGATTGGCTGTTGCAATGGATAAGCGGTCTAGCCTCTCATTCTCATCTTTTATTTTAATTGTTGAAGTGCCAGTCTAAAGCTCCAAATAGAAATATCATTCAACTATTTCCAACTGCCGGCATCTTTTCTTTGGTTACGTGGTGGCTTTTCTCTATCATTGCTTTTGAAGAATTAGAAGTATCATCTCGTAGGGCGAACGTCCTTCAACAAAATCCATTCTCGCCTCTTCAAATTTTGAATCTCGACGTCCTCTTGTTAATAACTACAAACGGTTGTAGAAGAAAAGGCTATAATTTCTCTTGAATTAGAATATTTGAAGATAGGAGTAAAACGACCTTATCGAGGATGACCATACGATTGTAAGGAATTCCCCTCCCCCCCTCCTCCGAGAATGAGTGTGGTTGAATCTGTCATTGTAATAAATTCATTTTGATACCCCCATAAATTTGACTGAAGGGTTGTAAATTGAATATTATAAAGCATGTCCAAAAGGGTGACAGAGTTGCTTCTAGGCAATTGATTTTGTATCCCTTGGTGAGAGTAGGTGTTTACTCATTATTTTGCCCTATCTTTAAATTATAAAAATTTTAGTCCTAAATATCCTAGTAACCCTTTTACTTAATCCATTTATAACAAAACAACACTTCGATATTAAAAAGGCAATCTATAGGGATAAAATAATACATAGTAAACTAAAATATAAAATTTAAAAAACAAAATGAAAATAAACAGACCGGACCTTTTATGTTCTTTACACCAACACTCAAAAGCACCCTTGTGTTTCTTAGATATTCCTTATTTAGGGCATAAAATAAAAGATAAAAATGTAGCGTAAGATTAGAAATTTACTCATTTTCAATGAGGAAAATAGAGAAAAAAATGACCACCGATGCATATTTAATAGTTTTGAAAAATTTCGATGAAAGAGGAAATTAAGAGCCCTTAATGTCAATATTTGCGTTGAAAATTTAGCAAACATGCTATTATAAGCCGTTTGTAATCAAAATCGTGATGATTGAAAAGGAAGAAATAAAATTACTTCAGGTACAAAAGGAACCTTTTAATCGAATTAATATTAAGGACTTCTAAGATATAAAAGACAACTAAAAAAATATTGTGTTTGAATTAAAAGTTACGGTAATTTAAAAATAAAATACTGTATGAAAAGACTCAAGTCGATAAGATTATAAAAGTGCCTGTTATGAAAATTAGTAATTTTTTCATTAATAGTTTTTTTTAATTGTTTATCATAATCTATTTAATTTTTTTTATTTATAGTATTTTATTAGCATTTTTAAAGAAATCATTTTTAGAGGTTATATGTGGTTATTCTTTACATTTTAAAGATAAATAAGTTGTTTGCTTTTGAATTCTAAGCACGTTTTAAACCAATTTGCTGGATATAAGATTGACAAAATGGTTGTCATCTGAATATAACTGTTTTTTTTTTTTTTTTTTTTTTTTTTTTACAAGATTTATTGAATTTAAAGAAATTTTAAAAACACGATTCGAGTCTTAAACATTGAAATGCTAATGCAGTAAAACTCCAGTGATCCGAAAAATGTGTTTCAGAGAATACCCGGATAACTGGAAAAGCCATAACATAAAAATGTTATGCTTTCAAATACAAATTTATCTCAAGTAACTTTTTCTAAAACTAATAAGAATGATAAAATATAAGTTAAAAAAAGACCAGTTTTTGTAAAAAGAATTAAAAGAATTACGGTCATATTATTACTAGGTTGAGCAAAAAGTTCTGTGAAATGTGTTAAAGTTGCGTTGTTATGCGCAAATTAACAACAAAAACGTCAAGGACTATTCTTCAAAGTAGAGGCAATCATAGTCCACGACTTTCTGCCATCGTTCTGCTAGATTCCGGATTTGCTGGAAGTACGAAGTTTGTCGCCGTACCAGCACCTTCACCTTCATTAATCTCATCTATGGCTTTCAGAACCGTCAGACCTTTTCTCCACTAATGCAGGATTAACACACGCAAATCATACTGTTCAATAGGCATTTTGGAGCCGAAATTCCTGAACTCCTATAGATATACCACAAGTACTTCTATATTCGATACAAATTCTGGTAACTATTAGGTTAAAAATTTCCCAGAACTTTTTGCTCAACCTAATGTAAAGAACTTAAAAATTCCGAATATTTTTCTTACTTACTGCAACACTAATTGTAAACAAAATTACTTGACTTCACTTAAAAGTTTATTTACAATTCTAAAGCAGAACTAAATTCTTTAAATTTTCTTATAATATGAGACCAAACGAATACAACTTATTTACCCCTAGTCTAATTATGTACAATATTGAACGCTATTTGCTTTCACTTAAAAGCCTAGTTACAAATTCTGAAGTAGGATTGAAAATATCAAAGTTTCTTACAATATGAGGACAGAGAAAAACAACTTTCTTACTCGTACTCAAATTGCTAATAATATTCACACTAGTTCCTTTCACATAAACGTTTAGTTACAGTTTCCAAAGTAGAACTGAATTCTTCAAATTTTCTTATAATGTGAGGACAGAAAAATACTTTACTTACTTCTACTCTAATTTTTTAACAATATCCAACACTAACTGCTTTTCCTTCAAAATCTAGTTATAATTTCAAAAGTAGAACTGAATCTACAACATGTGAAAAGAGAAATAAATCTTTCTTACTACTACTCTAATTCTTAACAATACCCGAAACTACATGCTTTCACTTGATAGTCAAGTTACAATTTCTAAAATAGAACTGAATTATTTAAATTCTGATACAATATGAGAACAGAGCAATTCAATACTTCAGAAACTGATGAAATACGGATGAAGAATTATCTAAAGGTAAACTTAAAAATTTACAATTAAACGGATTACTTAATCTTCAAAAAAACTTAATTTTGGGGTGAAAAATGTGTATGAAATAGCAATTTTATTTTAGCGTTTTAAAATAAACCGCACAAAATAATATTAAAATCACGCTACTTGAGACTAAAAAATCGGTCAGGTATTTCCATATAAGCAATGATTTAATGAGCAATTTACAGTGGCTTACCACCACACATTTAACATATGCTCCTTTTTTAAAAATGTGCGCAAGATTTCTCTTGAATGACTTAATATTTTTAGGAAAATCTTCCCGGATAGAAACATTATATATACACCTTAAGACTAAACATAAATTTGTTTATTATTCCCATCACACAAATACCGGGTGTCCTAAAATGGACTGACTGATTTTAAAATTCAATAACTTGTAAACGGTGACAGATATTTAAAAAATTCTTGCAGGAGGGTTATGCATAAAGTCAAAAGTTTTTTACGGTGATTTTCGATTTTAGTTCGAATTACAAACAACAGATAGCGCTGCGATCAATAGACGCTAAAGTCAGGCTCGATTTTTGGTACTTCGTGGCCCGCTTAATACATTTCCATCTCCCTTTTCCGCATGGAACAAGAGAAAAGACCAAAAATCGAACCTGTATTTAGTGACTATTGCATACAGCGCCATCTATTGTTTGTAATTCGAACTAAAATTAAAAATCACTGTAAAAAAACTTTTGACCTAATGCATAACCCTCCTGCGATTTGCGTCTTCGTTTGCAAGTTATTGAGTTTTAAAATCAGTCAGTCCTCTTTAGGACACCCGGTAGTTTATGCATAGGTAAATTCAAAAGATCTATATATGCACATACCCAGCATTTTCAACTTTATTTCAAATTTTGCTAAAATATACATGTTTAAGCGGTCTCAAGATTCTTAAAGTTTCAAAATTTTCGAAATTTTAATTTTTTTAGAAGTTAAACTCCCATTTATTCTGAAGGTTTCGATATAATTTTTTCCTTGAAATTTCCACACTCTAAATTAAAATGTCTGAATTTAAATTGTTCTGATGTGTTCAATTTTCAGAACTTTTAAAATGTCTTAATTTTTTCAGACACTTTTTACATCAGAATTTCAGCCACTTCACGCGTCTAAATCGCAGCCATTTTTTCTTTTTTGTAAGCATTATACGCAGCCATATTTGACCACATTAAACCCTGGAAAAATATTTGTCCATGTTCTTGCCCCCTTCACCCCCATACAACCTGATTTTAGAGGTTCCCAAAGTTGGTATGCAATTTTCGTAAAGCTGATAATTTATATCTTTTTCGACATCGTACTGATAATAATCAATATTTGAACTTCAGAAGTAGAACAATATTAAAAACAAAAAATATTTATCTAAATAAGAAATGAATAAGATTTTAGATGTTTTTATTTATTTAATTTTGAATCATATTCTACTTTAGAATTTTAAATATTGATTATAATCACAACAATGTCGAAACAAATTTAAAATATTAGCTTTACAAAAATTGCATATCTAATTTGGGGTCCCCAAAATGGTAGGGACAGGGGAGGGAACACTGTCCAGTTTGCCCATGCTTCAATCAAATCCTTTTTCTTCAAAAAATCCAACCCAGCATTAAGTTCGAAAAATAGAGATGTCCGGTAATCGCGAGTTTTCGTTATAGAGGTTAATGGACATTCCCTAATTCCGGGCAACTCTGTTTAGCAAAAACCCTTTATAATCCAAAACGCATACACATTTGTTTATTTTTACCTCGCAAAAGACAAGCTCCAATTAATCGACAAGGCACAAATGGAATTTAGGCGCAAATGTGTTAATCAGTAAATGCAAGGAATCCGTGCCACTTACTAGCAAAAAATTGTCAATTTAAGAAAACTACTTCCCTGTATACTCAACATCAGGCAGATCCTTACAGCTATTTTCAAGGTATCTTGGAAGCACAATAATGTAGAAACTGCACACTAAAATGATGAGAATGTGTAAATGGAAAAAACAGCTTAAATTTTCAAGTGGATTAATAGAAAGAAGCCTGTTTTTCCCAGATGTTTTAGCCCCACAAGTGGCTGAGAGCTTCTGCTCTCGAAGCTGGTAGAAGGGAGATACTGGGTTCGAACCCCGTTGGCCTAACCGTTCGGAGTATTCGTGGTTTTCTTCGAACCTTGGAAGACCTTGCGTAAATACGGGTTAGGTTCCCTTAGAAAGATCCTCCACCAGGGGCACTCCCCCTAGAGCCATATCCCTCGTGCTGATAACCGGCCATCATAAATAACACATTAACACCCAGATGTTTTACATTGAAACGAAAGTGTTTAAAGTGTTTGTTGATTTGTTGTTATAAAACAGTTGATAATAATTCATATTCCATGCATAACTTCAAATGAAGTATGTCCTTTTTGCTACCAAAAATGTATACGTTAATTTCAATGAAGAAAGTTATAGGCCGCATTTTTTATAAACATCGTGATAAATTCATTACAAAAATATTTTTTCATTTTGTTTGAGTATATGATATGCAACTGCCTGCTACTCTACTATTCTATGAAATCTTTCATTAAACAACTAATGCCTGATTTCAGAATTTCACCAAAAGTTTTAAAACTGATTTTCAAGAACTATGCCAAATATGGCTTATATACCTTGTTCCCCCGAACGCTTCATCAGCTGTACCAAGCAAAAATAGATAAAAGAAGCAACATAAATATGCGTAAGCTTATAAAAACTGTTATGAAGATTACTTGTAAATAGCATTTTAGAGATAATTACAACAATCTGATATCTAACATTAAAAATTAATTAGAACGACAACGTAAGAAAAAAATTACAACATAAGAAAACTAAAATTATCATCATTATTCTTTGAAAATACCACTTTTCTTCGGTACTAAGACATTAGTTTAACATTTTCAAATAAACAAGCTAGTTTTCTAAACATAGACACAGTTGATTTTAATTATTTTTTTTTATCACAATTTAATGTCAAAATACTATTTACTGTGAAAAAAAAAAAAAGTAAAAACAGACTGAAAAACAGTACACAACGGTATATAAAAAAAAAAATGACCTCCTTCAGAATTCCGAATTAAAATATTTAATGATATGTTTATTGACATAATCCATTATTTTTTTATGCATTTTTTTTTCTATGTCCAATGTTAGTTTTAATCACAAACATTCTTTAGGATTAAAATAATATTTTTCTTTTTTAAGAATAATTTAAATGTGTGATATTTTAATTGAAGAAAATAAAAAATAAACATTTAAATAAAAGTTTAATTTGTTTAAACAAAAGTCAAATGCTTAAATTGCTTCTAATAAATACACGTAAATGGTAATTCCATGATAATCATAGCACAGCTATACTTAAAATTAAAAATCCTTTGAACAATAACAAAAATCTAATTATCTATTAATAAGACAAACATTTGTATTGTTTGAAAACAAATTTTTCCTTAGTTGTTATAACCCGCATTTAACATTTTTAAATAACGACTTTTCAAAACACAACGCATATATTTTTCTTTCTTTGTTTTTTGTAATCTACGATCAAAGTTCTATTTACGAAAAATTTTAATACAGCAGTTATTCAAAAGTTTCGACTAAATCCGAGTAGAAGAAAGAAAAAAAAACAACAACAGTTAAATTTGATACATCTGATGCCCCTCCGGTGTTTAGTCAAAGAAGATCAGATTTCCATTATTTGGGATTCATATTTTCCCCTCGAGTTTCATTATACTTCTTACATTTGTGGTTTTTATCAGGTATTATCTTCAACAGCTGTGGAATCTTGCAGAGCCATCTCGTGATAAATAATGCAACTAATTCTGTTTGTAGGAAACATTTGATGATTGTTAAAATAAAAATATCAGTTCGGCTCCTTAAAAATATCCCAATTTTTTATTATTCGCTTTGTACTTTGCTATACTTTTAGCTCATTTTAACCTTATAATATTACACATTTAACTGTTATAAATTTTGAAATATGTTTGAATTGTTATTTGAGTAATGTTTTTGTAAATTAAGCCAATTGAATTTATCAATATATTTTCTAAAGAGAATTTAATAAAAATAAATAAATATTTGAATGGATAATAATAAAAAAAAATGTCATTCAAGCTGTCTTAGGTTGTTTAAATTTGAAATTTCTAAGGATGCTAATACATTTCACTTATTTATTTATAAATTGCGATGAATTTATTATCAAAAGTAAATTTAATAATCGATATTTAATTACCGTATTTAAGGTTTTATTTCTATGTATAAGTCTATTCGTTGTGTATGTTTTCCGTGTCTATTTTAACACTGAAACTGTGTATTTTGAGTACTTTTTGTGCATACGTCTAACCAGGGCCATCGCGAAAAAACTTTCTGGGTTATTATGAATAAGTGAATTGAATAACATTTATTTATTTATTTTAACCCCTTAACGGTAGCATTAAATTACGGTTTCAAAATTCAAATTGCTTATTGGTACCACTTTTTTGAAAAAGAAATATTCACCTTATTTAATGACAGGTAAAATGATACCATAATAAAGCCAATTACACTATTTTATAAAACTGGTAGGAATGAAACAATAAAAGACGCAGCTCGTGAATATGAAGGGAGCGAGAACTAAGTGGTTAAAGAAATATTTGCTTTATGGAGTCCTGCCACAGGCGACTATTTTTCTGTTCTATTTGCACCACTATTTTTAGAATACAAATTTTGTGGTATATTTCTCTTGCATACGTTAGCAAAGTGTACGTGAAAAATTTTTGTTTTGAAAAAGTAGTGCGGGATAGAATTAAAAAATATTCGCCTGTGGCAGACCTGTTTATGTAATGAGAACGTTCTGACTTTAAACATATCGACCATAACTTTTTGTAAAAATAGGTATTCATAGGTATTCTGAGGCTTATGAACCCCGTTTCGTTAAGAGAAGAAAAGTTTTCTCCCGTTCAATTAAAAGTTATATAGTTTTATTAGCTGGGTACCCGCGCTTCGCTACGGTTAATTCTCGGTCTCTTTCATAACTTCTAGTTTTGGTTGATTGCCTGTCTTTTTTTTTTTTTTTTTCTCTTTTTCTTTCTCTATCTGTAATTCTAATTTTGCTCTTTTTACCCGACTGCCAAGAAGGGTTATGTATTTGACGCGTTTCTGGGTATGTGGATTTCTTTATACCCTCGAAACATCCCAAATGCTGGATGGATTTTAATGAATGAGGTCTCTATCGATTCGTTTTAACCGTCCGATGGTTATAGGCTAGATTTTGTTTTATAAATTCAAAATGGCGGCAGAGACGAAAAAAAAATTACACATCATATTGAGTGGCATATCATTGGGTAGGTCTTTCAAAATGAAGACGATGTTTCGTTGACTATTTTACAGTCAGAAGTTCCGTTTAAATATTACACAACCTTGAAGTTGTGTAGGTAGGATCTCTAGCTTTACTGCAAATCTAACCTTCATAGACATCTATAGGCCTCATCAAAACAGTGTTTATAGATAGGACTCAACAATAACACAACTTAAAAGACATCAATACAAGTAAATAATAACAAAAAAAATCGGTAAGTAATATAAAAAATAGTTCACATTGTTGAGAAATAATTAATTAGCTCGCTTTTTACGCAGTCGGGTTTTTAAAATTTTTATATTTAATTTATTTAAGTCAATCTAATTTCTATATATAAAGATAGAATTTTGCAATCATTAACTGATTTTTAACTCAATTTCTGGCATGTTAGAGATATAAACATTATGTTTACATATGTGTTTACAGGTCCATGATGACAATAAAACATTTTAATATTAGAAAAACTAAATTATAAGTTAATAAATTAATTTTAAAGCATTTTACTGTTAGCCCGCCTCAAGTGATAACTCACCCATTATCATCTGTAACTCGTAAAATTGTAAGCGAATTAAAACAACAATAGATTTAATAATGCTCAAATACACACTCGCCAAAATATGCCAAATGATTAAAATTGCAACAATGAAACATTTTAAAGGTAAAAATACTGAAAATAAATAGAAATAAAAAATACAGAATGGATTATTTAACGTTCGGATGATAGAGTGGGGTTATTTTCCGACCCCAACGCAGGTTCAATCCTAATCTGAATTAATTATCTTTTTTTTTTTTTTTTAATATTTTGTTCCAGTAATATTGCATTTTTATTTCTTTCTATGACTGCAACTGTTATCTATATTATTAAATTAATTTTAAAATTTAATTTTTGGAATGTTTCTGATATGGTAAATAAATATGTGTTTTTTAACTATGGGTCACTGAATGACCCCACACGTAGTTTCATGATTCAAATTTCTACCTGGTCATCCGAGTGTTAAAAAAATATGCTTTTATCAATTATTAATTAATTAATTAGTTTAGGTTCTATCAACGAAATTGGCCTCAGTAAAGTAAACTCTTTAGCGGTTTTCAAGATGCACGACAAGGTGCATAACAGAAAAAACCTTTCGTGAATAGGAAAAAATTGCACCTGGTGGACTCAGCGCTGCTGATGTATCGTCCTGTCTCTTATCTCATCAGTTCGGCCAGATTCTAAACGATGAATGTTGCCTGATCGGATCCTTTGTTAAGATACTTTCAGATATATTTTATGGATTCTTCTGAATTGCAATATTCAACATTTATATCAGGTCGTAACGAAAGTTTCCCACCACAGCTAATAAGATCTGTGCAAACATTTCGTGTTGACGTGTTTGCTCATATTTTGTCAAACGATTTTTGGCATTTGAAAGAAAGACACTTGCTTTATAACACTATGTTGTGAAATTTGTAAAAAAAAAAAATCGTTATCATTAAGTATAAGGTGTCTGAAATGGAGCTATCACACTACGAGATTAGAACCATCATTTACTTCCAGTTCTGTTGCAAAAAGTCAGCTACAGAATGTCCCCGAATAAAGTGTACAGCTTTAGGTACTAGTGTTGTATCATATGACACTGTGAAGGTTTGGCGGAATAGTGGTTATATATAAAATTACAGTTAATTATGTATATTATAATTAGTATTATGTAATGTTGATTTGGTGGAAAACTTTTGGTACAACCTAATATGTACCGAGAAGGTACGTGAGAGGACGGAGTTGTATGGAATCCCCCACCAATTGTCAGTATCTACTCTGCCGATATTGGCAGTGAACTCACTATCCACCAGGGATCGCCTGCGATATTAAGGATAGCTATCCTCTACGGTTTGAATTTCTTTCAAAATGGATCGGGAGTATTTCTTTCTGCACACGTCATCCACCCTGCAGGGTGATTTCCTGTTTAGTAGTCCACATGAGCCGTCTATCATTGTTGTCTTGATGATATCACACTGTTAAAAATTTTGTAGTAGGTTGAACCAACTTTTTGTGCTCCAGTAGCTGCCACCATAAGATGGTGAAATCTCACTCCAAGATTTGGAGCTCCGATTGAAACTTAGCTCCAAATGTTTGTTCAAGGTTTCACCATCTTATGGTGGCAGCTTCTGGAGCACCAAAAATTGGTTCAACATACCACAAAATTTTTAACAGTGCATGGAGGATTTGGTCTTGTTCGGGATCAGACACTTCAACACCTATGAATTTATCAATTAAATCCGACCTTATCTTAACTTCTAACCACAGGAGAATGTGAACGTGCTGAAGTCCTTGTTTCAGCCACTCAATGGAATACATGTGACACCTGGTAGAACCAAAGATGCAATCTTTAGTCAAAATTTTCATCATATGTTTCAATTTAAGATGGAAAACCATCGCTACTATGTCATGTCTATCTTGAGAATTTTGGCCTTGTATCTAAAGCACTAAAATTTCTGGCCATTTAGGATTACATGTAAAGGTAATAAACAAATCTGGTCGGTCGAAATGGCGTACATAAGTCATGACATATTGAGTGTGCTCATGCATATAGTGGGGTCTTACAGTGAAAGTGGACGACAAAACAATCATCTTTCCGAGGTTTGATAACATGGTGTTAGCTCTTGTCATGGCTTTCTTCAGGCTACCTGCTCCTCACATCTCAGCTTCTTATGGTTGTGACGCATATAATAGAGTATTTCTGTCTCAATCGCAAACATATAAAACAGAAATTGATTGAAAAGGCTTCGGAACAGCAGCATATAGCATTCTTTGCCAGCAAGCTTCATTATTCTGTAGCTGTAAAAATCAGCCACGGATACCATCTTATTAATAAAAGTTTTGGTCTTTACGTCGCGTTGTGGTATACTTATATCATAACCATCGTCTCCATGATAGAATATTAGAGGATAATAGAGAGTTCCAAAGGCACGGTGAATTTCACTAATTCGTAACAATCTCTTATCTGTACTGTTTAAAACAATATCTATTTTCTTAAAATCCTGACCAACGATGAGAACAGCTACTTCTCCCGTTGTCAGAGCGTTAAAACGACCTTGGGGCTCTCCTGAAGGATTCCTATTGGCGTTAATCACCACCTGAAAGTCCTGCTGGCCTTTAGGATGTGAATCAATAGCAGCTTTAAAATCCAATATATACTTGTTATGTTCATGCTGCAAGTATTGCAGTTGTTTAACCAGTTGGGGTCAACGCCAGGGTAGATTACACTACTAATATCCTTCTCATTGTCATCGTCCATCGTCATCAACAAAGTATACCTGGAGAAATGAAGGCTGCTTCTGAGGCCATTTAAATGGACTTCCTATTTTGTGGTAGATCTGCCACTGCACTTTAAAGGTAGGTAGACAGAAAATCGCCCTCCTTCACTTCTCTTGCTCCAAAAGACGTCATTTGTAAACAACTGTTTTACTTTCGAACAGCAGAAAGAAAGTGTTCGGATTGTGGATGCTGATGGGTGAGGAGACTGTGTAAGGAGAATCTTATGTTCAGGCTAAGGGTCCAGGGCAGAGAGGTTGGCCTTTACCGCCACAGCAACACATCCCTGGAGTCTCATCTTGCCATTTCAAGGCACACCACAAGGTACAGGATAATTGAAGTTCAATATCCGCAGCTTTATCCCTGAAATAATCAATCAGATAATCATATTTAAATCCAGACGATTACTTAATAGTCCAATAATCTGACATGCGATCTGTTTTCATGTCTTTCTGTAGCTGCCTGACGAACTCGTACATTAGAGAAATTCTTTTTTACTGCGTTTCTATTGATTTCGGGATGACTATTTCTATATTCTTTTTTAGTTAATTTTTATAATTCAGGATTGTTTTTTGCATGTTTTGAAACAGCATCTATTTTTTTTTTACCTGATTTTTATCTGTAAATCTTTTCCTGGGTTTTATACTTGTTTTAACTTTAACTGACATTATAGTGGTTGGATAGGTTTTGTCAGAATTGCACAGGTCAGTGTGAGAAGCAAGTTGGAACTGCGACAATATGCAGGACAAATTCAGGGCGCAAAGCATTGGCTCACTGGTGGTCAGCGATTGTTGTATATTATCAAGGTTATTTGATAGTTTAACATTATCAGTATTTTTTGTTTCACCCAATGGAATAAGAATATAAACGTATTCTTTTAAATTATCATTTTTGAGCAATTTATGTAATTCAGGAGTGACATTATGATGTTATGTCCAACAGAAATATAAATAAATTTTTCACTAATTTTCTAGTGGAAAATTAACAAAAATGGACTCAAATATAATTTTTTCTGAACAATAAAAAATTATGTATTAAAAAGTTAAATGATAAAGGAAACAGTGTTTTAAAATCACTTTTTGAACACATTTTATTTTAATTGCTATTTCTAAACACCCCGGCCTTACATGTGGCATAATTATTTTATTTTAATTGCTATTTCTAAACATTCTGGCCTTATATGTGACATAATTCTTCTTTTTAACATAACATAGAATTTCTTTTAAATTTGTGTGCGAGATGGTTAATAATGTTTTGAATATCAATATTTCAAATTGAATATTTAATTTGCATTTATTTTTAGACTTATTTTTAAAATATTGGTTTTAAGGATTAATGGAACTAAGCATTATACTAGTAATACATTTACAGCATTAGCGTATATAGCGGGGTCAATCCATTTCAAATGGTCCAGAAAATCATTTATTCGTTGTTTGACCTTCTTTAAAAAATCTGAAATTTTTTGTATAACAACCCTAACACGATGAAAGTTCAAAGTGATTATTATTTTAATTTTATTAATTTTTGTTTGTTCATGGCGGCCATCTTTGTTTCATCGTCTGCAGCAATTTTCTCACATGAAGGGTTTACGGAATTGTAAATAACTCATCGTTTATTTCTCCAATTCAAGTGCGGATTAAAGCAATTTGCACAGAATACATTGGTCTAAAAATTTGGTAATAGAGTAGTTTCCGAAAATAATTCCTTATTGGGGAAATTTCAGCATAAAGTTTCAGTTTTTTTCCAAAATGTGTCCGTTTACAAGGGGAAATGTTTCTAGCAAGGATAACTGTCAATATGACATAATTATTTTTACAAATAGGCCGAAAGTACTCATACTCATACGCCAAGTTCTAGATCTGGGACTTGCTTTCTCTTCGATGTCAAAAATCGCTCTTTTGAGGCTTTGATATATCTGATGGGGCACGAGATAAAAATCTCAAGTTCTGGTTCCTGACAGTATTTTATGGTAGTGTTATGCACAAAAAATTTCAGGATGCATATTTGACTACAAGCTGGCATATGGCAAGGACAACATCTCAAAACAATATTGCCAAACTATTGTTTTATTGTAGTCACAGGTAAATTTTATCTTAGAGTGTCATTTAAATTTTCTTTTATTATTATCTTTAAATAATAGTAAGAGAAAATAAAGTCTTTTTCAAAGCTCAGCAATTAATTAAAAAAATAATTATGCCTAAGGCATACATTTTGTATGTTTTCAGTAATTTTTGTTGTAAGTAATTTTAGTAACTAAAAGAAACCTCAGCACTATTTAATAAAGAAAAAAAATATTTTTATACAAGACCTCAGACAAATACAGAATAGGGAAAGAAAGCTGTTAATGTTGACATACTTATATCGGTGAAATTTCAGCATAAAGTTTTTTTTTTTCAAAATTTCTCCGTTTACAAGAGAAAATTTTTCTAGCAAGGAAAACTGTCAACATGACATAAGTTTTTTTACAAACAGGCCGAAAGTACTTGTACTCACACGCCAAGTTCCAGATTTGGGACTTGCTTTCTCTTCGCTGAAAAAAATCACAAATTTTTCAAAAAGTCAAAAATCGCACTTTTGAGGGTTTGATATCTCTGGTCGGGCACGAGATAAAAATCTGAAATTATGGCTTCTGATAGTATTTTATGGTACTATTATGCACAAAAATTTTAAAAATGGAGATTTGACTGCAATCTGAGATACAGCGAGGAAAAGATATCAATAAATGCTATTACGAGTACCTTAAGATGAATTAGATTTATCTGTTTTATTACAATATTTACACACAAAATACGGTTTGTTGAAAGCAGTGTAATAACAAATACTTAATTCACTAAGAGACTGTGTATGTTCAACAAAGATCTGAGAAATATCTTCACAGAATTTAGGCGAGATGTTATGAGTTCTACCAGTTACTGTTGTCAGTTCCGTAGGGTGATCTTTCTCAAAATTTTATTTGTAGAAACAAAGTCTTGTCATCTCTTGATAACTTGATTGAAATTCTTGGCCCTGCTGGCTCATAAAAATGAACTTTGAAATCACTATGTTCAAGTCTCACTTCATTAATAATTCCCAGCTTACTTCTTATCATGCAATATAAATTTTGAAAGGGCATTGGATATCTTTACTTTCTGAAAATTACTTGAAGCTGAGGCATGGTAACATCGTATAAATTATTCATTTACAGGAACATACTTATAGTAGGAACAAGTTTCAGGGATGCGTTAAAATTGTGGTTTTAAACCAACAAGTAGGAATGTGTTTTGACACCTTTGAACATGTCTCAACAAGTATGACAACATTAACAGCTTTTCTCTTTCCCTATTCAATTTTTGTCTCAGGTTTTGTATAAAAATATTTTTTTTCTTTACGTAAAAGTGACGAGGTTTCTTTTAGTTACTAAAATTGCTTACAACAAAAATTACTGAAACCATGCAAAATGAAGGTCTTGGGCTCAATTATTTTTTTTAATTAATTGCTAAGCATTGGAAAAAGCTTTATTTTCTGCTACTATTTTTTAAAATAATAATAAAAAAAATTTAAATGACACTCAGAGATAAATACTACCTGTGACTACAACAAAACAATTGTTTTGCAGTATTGTTTTGATATGTTGCCCTTGCCATATCTCAGCTTGTAGTCAAATCTCCATCTTGAAATTTTTTGTTCATAACACTACCATAAAATACTGTCAAAAACCAGAACTTCAGAATTTTTACCTCGTGCCCCACCAGAGATATCAAAACCACAAAAGTACGATTTTTGACATTTTTGAAAAAATTGTGATTTTTTTAGCGAAGTGATAGCAAGTCCCAGATCTGTAACATGGCGTCAGAGTACAAGTACTTTCGGCCTATTTCTAAAAAAGATTATGTCATGCTGACAGTTCTCCTTGCTAGAAAACTTTCCACTTGGAAACGGAGAAATTTGAAAAAGAAACTGAAATTTTAAGCTGAAATTTCCCCAATAAGGATTTATTTTCGGAAACTACTCTATTAACAAATTTTTAGCCCAATATATTTTGTACAAATTGCTTTAATCTGCACTTAAATTGGAGAAATAAACGATGAGTTATTTACAATACCCTAAACCCTTCATGTGAGAAAATTGCTGCAGACGATGAATCAAAGATGGCCGCCATGCATAATCAAAAATTAATAAAATTAAAATAAAAGTCATTTTGAACTTCCATCATGTTAGGGTTGTTGTACAAAAAATTTCAGATTTTTAAAAAATTGTCCAGCAACCAGTGCTGCACCACTTGAAATGGATTGACCCAGCGATTGCTTTTCAGGATTTTTTTTTTCAGAAATTTCGAATTTATACCAGAAAATCTGAATGTTAATTTTTTCTGCATTTTATCGCAATCATTTGGTGATTTCATCAAGTAAAAATTCTTCTTTTGAAATTTCTGGCATGGATTCGGTATTTCTGAATAACAAAGAACTTCTTGAAATGCATTCAAATATATGCTCTAATGATGAAAATGAGTTAATAACTAATATTTAAAAATAAATGCTTAGTTCAAATACATAATTTAAAATAAAATTCTAATAGCCAATAAAAAAGAAAGAAAAGAGTATTTTAAAACTAATCCTAATTATAAAGATTTTGAAATCATATGAAGATGACGCCAGTTATAGAAATGTTTTTTAACAATTTTCACCGTAGATGTTAAGTAAACGGCACTTCGGTATGAATGGCTATCGCTATATTTCTTTTTATTTGTAAATTGGCTTGAATAATCATTAAAGCATAATTCTGTTGAAATTATCAAAGGGTGGTACAAACTAAAAATATTTTTACAGATTCTGATTATATATATAATATGACCTCATATAGAATTCCCCTATATTAATGATCATTTCCATTTTTAAGTGTATTTTAGAAATTGGGCAATTTTAACACCTTAGTGCTTATTTGAAAATGTCTAAACCAACTTACTTGACTAACTATGATATAATAAACAAGTAGTTTTATAAAGCCTTTCATTGATTAGCATTATTTTCTTAAGTTATCTTCTATCAGTTAGAACCAATGTTGCACATCGCGTTCGGATAACTTTTTATTTATCATTCGTGTAAATCGTAACACCCATGGAATTTCATTGGCGTCATTTTCTTTAATGCAGTTAGTGAATTCAAGCAAGTCTTCTATTTAAATAGGTTCAGCAATTTCTCCCAAACCTTATCTATTTCCGGATAACAAAAGATAGCAAAAATAACAGAAAATAAAATAAATGCGATTTCAGAATTCATTCAATAGGCTAAACAGTAGGAAGGTAACAAATATACTTTCAATATGCGGTATTCGGCATATTATGGGGCCTATATCCCTCGTGCAGATAATTGGCCGTCATAAATACAACCATAAATCGGCATATTATGGAATATTCGGTTAGCCTAATACTGAAGGCTAGTATGACGAATATTGTTACATATTTAAGTGGAAAAATTCAGGATGCATTTTTTTCTTTTTTAACAATGCTTTTTCTCAAATTTCTCAGTTTTCTCAATTTCTCAAAAAACTCAGTTCTTTTTGGCACATTTGTATAGACTTCACGGTTAAATGTGCATTTTTTACAGTTAACTTTATTCATATATTAAGAAATTTAATTGCATTTTTTTTGTTTTTATTAAAGGTTAAGAGTATTTTTTTTAAATATTGCCAAAGTTGTAGATTTAAACCTATTGTAACGCCGGAACAATTTGAGAAGAATCCACTATATCTGTAAGGCATTTATAAATAGACGAAAAATGTATTTCAACATTAGTACACTTCAATAATAATATCTGCAAATTCCATGCCTACATAAAAATGGTTTATTCAGTGTGTCAGAAAAATTTGTAGTATTAATCGGTATTATTAGCTTTTTTCAAGAACAGTATATTTAATACAAAATATTTCAGAATCGTACTTCATTAATATCAATAAAATATCTCCTAACACTAAGTCAATTTTAAGTTTCATATGTTTAAATTTTATTGTTAGGCTGTTTAAGTTCTATGTAACTGCATATAATGGTATATAAATAAAGGTAATTTTTTCTGAATTGTTAAAAATCGCGCATTTAAACAAGTATTACAATTTTAATTGATAAAATGCCAACTATATATCACACTTCACTTGTAAATCATGAGTGCGTTTAACACAAAAATTGCTGATAATAGAATTTACTTGAGAAAGGCCAATTTCTGGAGGTATCGCATTGGTCATGGGGGTATAGGAAGTTTTATGAGAGGCTCATGAACTCTGTATTTAGGTATGGATCAGAAGTAAACTAGAAAAAACTTACTAAACTGACTTAAAGAAAATCTGTTTGATATGTGTAAATATAAAAGCATAAATACAAATTCTTACATTTTTGCTCTGAAATAAGTTTTCTGAATAAAAGAAAATTATAAATTTAAAATATATGTAAATTGCATATATTTACGTACATTATGCTATATTAGCTTCGATAATAAAAGTCACTTTGTTTTAATATTCGCACCAAGGCGTTTGAAATATTAATAAAAAAAACATTTAATTGTTTTAAAAATCAAAAATACAAAAAAAAAATACTTGTGGTTAATTTTATTTAAATCATTTTTTATTTATGGTTAATTTATTTAAATTTTATCATAAAATTAAATCAATATTTTTTTCCTATTTAAGCATGTATTTCGCCTTAAATTTAGCCGAGTATTCGGCATTCAGCATTCAGCTATTCGGCCAAATTCCTATTCGTTACATACCTCGTAAACAGTTGATATATTATTATAAAAACAGTTGAAAATGGCATTTAAAACTTTGGCTATTATGTAAATATAAAGGTACGAGCAGTTTCAGTCAAAAACAAAATATTTAAAAATTTGCCCCAACGTCTAAACATGAGAAACGTCGAGTTTTCATAAAATAAAATCGAATGTACTGAAAGGCAAATTTAACTATATATTTTAAGAGATTGCAAAATTACAAGCTACTTGCTTACTTCATTTATTTGCTTTGAGAAATAGTTTTCCTAATTACATCTTCTTATCACTTTGCAAAATATACTTTCGCTTCTCATAAGCAAGACACAGTTATAAAGCCTTTTAATATATGTGCAAATTTCTTCTGATAGTAAACGGGATATAGAAAGTTACGCATATGTTCGAAATAGAAAAGTTTTGTACAAGCAAATCCTGAATATAATCGTGCTTCCGTTATAAAGGCTACATTTACTGAATCTCTTTTCAATATGCATCAAATTTTCGGCTAACGTTTAAAATATTTATATAATACTGTGATATTTTAGAAAGTTATTTTAAATTTCAGTTATATCGGAGTGATTAATAATACCAGGTGTTTCAAAATAGAGGCATTGTCTTTAAACATAGAAAAAATTGCAAAAAATAGACAAATCAATTTTAATTTTCAGATATGGCATTTGTTGTTCAAAGGTGTATCGGCATTAAAATACGAACTGTATTTTTACACCGCCCCTTTTTCTGATAACTTCTATTTAAAAAAAAAAAAAAAAAAAAAAAAAAAATGTTTCCCTGCATTCAAGGATGCTGAAAAAAAGTCCCATTCAGTTACAATAAAAGCTGATCGAGATATGATACTTAACATTTTGTAACATTTTAGTTTTTTGGTACTAAAAGCGCATTTTTCTACTTGTTGTTTGTGTGTCCCTGTAAATGAACTATGCTGACCACGTTCTATAGTGAGAACCTTGTACTACACTTGAGTGATGTATATCAATTTCAATATGTTTAAGATAGTGTAATACCATTTTTTTTCCCAATCATTTTTCCCCATAGACTTAATGAAACGGAATTCTTTTGGGTGTCCTGTACAGGAATCATAAATGCTACACAATGGGTGGGGTACGGTGCAGGACCTCTTAACTTTAGAGTGCCCCCCCCCCCCAAAAAAAAAAAAAGTGTAGAGGAGTTCAATATTTACATAATTCAGGAGAGATTATCGTACCATTCCAGTACTTTGACTATTACTATTGCCGAACAGCAAAATTCGCCTTATAGTAAGATTACTATTCGGAAATAGTGGCAACATATATCGTATTTTAGCAAGATTTTATAATAGATCATGAGAATCAAAATGTCTAAAAAATATCCGAATATCCTTACATTTAAAAATAATATAAACTCAACGTTTCTCAACTGGTTCTCAGTTTTTTATTTATTTGTGTGTGTTCGGAATTATATAAATACGCAGCACGTCGCGTCTAATCCGTCCGTCTGTCTGCATATAACGAGGGAAGACTAACCAAACGAATGGTTCGAAATTTAATATGTATAATCGTTGCAGAATTTAGTCGAGTCATTTTAAATTTTATGAAATCGAATCAAACTTAAAAAGATATTGGTAAAAGCATTCTTCATTCTATTAAATCCTATCATACGTAATTAATTCAATGATATTTCATTATAGGTTATGATTCTAGGCTGCCATGGTGGTGACGTCCTATTTAAGATGGAGTTATATTATTTCTGTATTACTGACTTTAATATATATAATCGTAATAAATTTTGCATTCACACATTTTTGCATAAGAGTGCAACACCTATTGCACCAAAATCTGAATATTTATAAAACTAGTTATAGTACGAATGCACCTCATTCGAAGCATTTGAGGTACAATTTTCAATTGTTATTATCGGAAAAGACTTGAGCCCGTTTCAATTTCATCAGATTCAAAACTGGTATATTCATGTGCATCTTTCTCTTTTTGTCTTTTTTAGATACGTTAGACTCTAACTTTTGTAAAATTCGACCAATACTCACGAAATATGCATACACTGCTTAGGTACTCAAGTCAGAACTACTATAAAATTTTAAAATAATCATCGTATCTTGCATAGTTTCTTTATTGAGACGTGTCAAGACATTAAAATAAAATCGTAAGTTTTGTTTCAAAATCTGCGATATTGGCAACAATGGGAATAAAAAATGAATGGGGATAACAATAAAAAGTTAGCACAAAAATATTCACATGTGCAAAACCTTTCTCACTAACTTAATACAATAAATACATGGCTCATTCTCCCAAAAGTGTACATTTTCAATACAAATTTTCCCAGTAAAAAAAATTGTTTTTCACGTCAAATATTATCATTTTTAGAAACTTATCACTCACTGCAAGTAAAAATCAGGAATGGCCCAGCTACATTATATTTATTTTTTCAGAAACACAATTTTTTTATTAACATCATTCACGGAGGTAAACTTTATGCTACAGTTACGTTTGTGTAGTGCGACAAACTATAAAAAATTATATGCATATTTATTCTATTAGATATATATATATAACTAAGTAGCAATTTTATATAAGAATGCATAATGAATTTATTTGGAATGAACATAAAAAATACACAAAAAACTCTTCCCCTCTCTGGAACTTCTTTTCATCAGCCATCTTTTAAATGTTCTTCAATTCTTCTATTTTAAAGTTTTAAAATAACCTTTTTTTGATTTACACTCATTGTAAATTCTTGTTAAGCATTTTCCTCTGAAATATACATTTTCAAAATTAAGATATTCATGGAGGTGATAATCACAGAGGTGAGGAACATGCTCTAAATATGAACCTAGATATTTATTTTTTTGAGAAAACTTATTTTTGTTCTTTAAATAACATCTGTTGATATAATTACATAAGCAATGTATAGTATAAGCAAATATCGTAGTGTTGATTTAGTCACCTTGAATTTACTGTTCACGGATGTGAGAATCTCCAATAACCATCGTTGCTTTTTTACGACAAATTTTAATGACTGAGTATCAAAACAAATTTTTGACTTACAATTTAACAACAAGAAACATACTGTCTAACTTTAGCATCATGGGAAGTAAACTCTGATGATAATTTTGCCATTGAAATGCCTGATGATAATTGACTGATGATAAAAATGAGTGATGATAATTTTGCCATTGTCACATGAAAATGCAACTTAATGTTTGGCTCATGGAGATGAGTATTTATTGTCTGTCGTACTCAGGAAAAATAAATACGAAAAAAGTAATTAACTATGTTAAGTTACACTAGATTAATTTTAACACAATTACTCTAATTTTTTTATTTTATGCCCAAGTGAAGCAAGATCACCAGATCACTAGGATCTGTTGTAGACCTTATTTGCTCCACCCGGTAAGTTCCCCGACATGCGGGGATTCACTACATATAGTTCCAGTCCTCGATCAAAAGGCACATGCCAACGAGAAAATAAAATTACATTAACACATAGATATACATAAAAACTAGCCGCTGGAGCACAAAGCTCTTACGCGACAGGCAGCGGTGGGTTGATCCTGGAGATAAAAGTCCATAAATCAAAAAAAGAAAATTTGAGGATTGTATCATGATTCCGGACCACATTGTCCAGATGGTATGTACGCCGGAGACCTGCTCCTGCACGACAAGGGGCGCTAGGACTGCCAGGAGCTCGACATACGCTCTAACGCGACAAAGGGCGAGTCATAAATCATATTATATGTAAATTTCCAACTGGGCGAAAAAATGTCCGGACCAGGATTCGAACCAGGGATCTCCTGGCTGAAGCCGCCAGTGCTCTACCATCTGAGCTATCCCGGACGAATCTGGTGGAACTTTTTCACCCAGCTAACCTTAATCTAGTGTAATTACGTATCCTGCGATTTCTGGAGTTCCATTACCTGAGATTTATTCGGTTGAGCTGAACCAGGTTTCAGACCAGATGTTATAATCATTAAGGTTAGCTGGGTGAAAAAGTTCCACCATTATCGTCCGGGATAGCTCAGATGGTAGAGCACTGGCGGCTTCAGCCAGGAGATCCCTGGTTCGAATCCTGGTCCGGACATTTTTCGTCCAGTTGGAAATTTACATCTAATATGTTAAGTTACTTTGCTCTTGACATAATAGTAGCTAGAATAATAATTATTTTATTATTTTATTTTAAATTAAATAAGTAATCAAACATTTTCCTTGGTAACATTGGATGTGTGACATGATACGGAGGTGAGATCTCACATATTGTGCACTAAGAAATAAAAAAATATAAAGTATTTATGAAAAATGTATGTACACAACACATTTAGTCTTCTTTCACTTTCAATAGATAACGTAAATTAATTCAAAAATGTTCATGTCGGAAACTGAAAGAGGCTTTGTGATAGTCCAAGAGCCGACAACGCAAAAACCTATGTTATCAAGTACAAGAAAAAAAACCTGTATTTTATGGGAGAGTAGAAGTAGGGGAATCTAATTATCCATGTCTGCTGGAAGTGAAGTGGTGCATAAGCTAAAAATTAATACCACCAGTGGTTCACTCGTAGGTTTATCATTGTGTTTACCTGCTCCCAGTCCTCCATGTTTTCATACCTCTGTTTGTAGGACAAACACACTGATAAACCTACGAGTGAACCACTGGTGGTATTAATTTTTGTCTTATGCATCTCTTCACTTCCGGCACACATGAATCATTAGACTCCCCTACTTCTACTCTTCCATAAAATAAAGGTTTTTTTCTTGTGCTTGATAACATAGGTTTTTGTGCTGTCGGCTCTTGGACTATGACTGGAATAGTAAACGTTTTGGAGAATGACCCATTATTAATGTAACATTTGAAGGAAGAATCACTAAAGGTCCATTTAATTTTCCTTTCAAAAATCACTTATAAATATGAGATAATGTTTAGTATGTGAACATGACCAAGTAGCAAACCAATTTTAGTTACATTGATTACTTTACGGCTCATTTTATCGCCAGTACTGAAATCATCTTAAATACTTCCAATTAATTGTCAATAAACTTAAAACTTGGTTTCTATATTTGAGGTGCTTGAAATAAACCATCAGTATTCTAGCTATATTGGATTTCATTGGAAATATTAACGATAAAATGCTGAAATAAACAATTAGCAATATTGTTGGAGTATGGAAGAGAACTGAGAGGAAATTTTAAAGAAAAATAGATGTGCTTTGTAAGATAAAATAAAATCTTTAGTTTTGTAATTTGTATGTACTTTCAGTGTTTTCTGGTGCAAAGCACGAAAAAATGCGTTTTTTATGCCAAAAACAGCGGTAAAATCCATAAAATGCAAAATATTATAAGCCGGTAAGTTTTCGCAGTAGAAGAAGGAAATTTTCACTGCTTTAGTTGTTAGAGCATTGGGGAAGTTTTCTAAATATAACATATACAACCCAGGGACAGCATTAAAATTTAAATTTCATAACTTAAAAATTACAATTTTAACGTAAATGAATTTTCATATGATAAAGAACAACATTTGAAACGATTTTGCAAAACTAAAACTAACATTTAAGGAACTAGCTACTGGTGAACTATAAGAAAAAAATACCAAGTATCTATATACGTATAACTTATTTTACTTCATTTCTTTCTAAATTATCATTATTATTTAAGCATAAAATTTATTAAACAAAACATAACGACACTAGAAATAAGCTATTATAAAGGCATAGGCGTGGCAAGAAAATAAATTTTGGTGGGGCATGAATAATTTAAATATTTATTTAAAAAATACATTTTTTTACATTAAAGAATTTAACTCAAGGAAATAAATAATTTAAAAAAATCGCGGAATTTGTATACACAAGGTGATTCTAAATATGTGGTACAAACTTTAAGGGTCAGTAGAGGACACTGTAACAATAATTTATTGTATAGGAATGTATGGGTGCAAGTAACGCGTTGAGGTACAAACACCGGAGGGTGGATTTGGCCCTATTTTTTTTAATTTCGAAATTTTCCATTCATACCAGAAATTCCTATGCTTTACTTTATTTAAAACAGACATTTGGTTATTACCCAAAGAAAAAATTCTTCTTTGAAAATTTTCGGTATAAAATCGAAATTTTTGAATAAAAAAAAAAAAAAAAAAAAATCCCGCAAAACTGGCAAATCTGTCAAACACAGGAAATAGATGAAAAGTAATAGAAATGGATTTTTTTTTATTGAAAAATTTAGATTTCCTAACAGAAATTTTCAAAGAAGAATTTTTTCTTTATGTAATCATGAAATGTCTGTCTTAAATAAAGAAAAGAATAGTTTAGAAATTTTCATTTATGAATGAAAAATTTTGAAATAAAGAAAACGATCAAATTTACCCCTGGTGTTTGTAGCTCAACGCGTCACTTGCGCCCATACATTGCTATACAAGAAATGATTGTTACAGTGTCGTATACCAACCCTTAAAGTTTGTACCATGAATTTAGAATCACCCTGTATATACTCCGCGCACTGAACATTAGATTCTTTGTACATAAAAATTCTATAACGCTAAAAGCGTGAAATCTGAACTCAATTCTCAATGAATTCTTAATATAAGCTAAACAGATGCGAATGGTTAAATGAATATGATATTTATGCTGAAAAATTTTGTGTTGAAATTTGTGTTGTGAAAACTTAATGTATTGAGAAATAAACTAGATAAAAAATAGTATACGAAATACCTTTTAAACAAATACATTTTTTTAAGTAATTTTACAGTATAGTTTTGGAAATAACTTAAAATATGAATTTAGAATATTAAGTTTTTTAGAAGATGAGACATAATGATGGAAGTTTCTAAAAAAACTGAACTGTTAGTAAAAAAAAAGTACTTCTCACATTGAATTATTAGTAAAAATTGCATAGTACTAAAAATTAGAAATCTATATTGAGTTCTCAATGATTTCTTAATATAATATGAGATAAAAAGATGTGAATGGCAGATTGGAATTTATTTCTGTGTTAGTGGAAAAAATTAAGCCATCGAGAAATACACTAGTTGAAAAAAAATATAAAGAAATCTTTCTTAAACAAATTCAAATCTCTATTTTGCTTGACTAATTTTAGAATAAGATTTCTGTGAAAAAAATCAGGATACAAATATAGAATATTTAGAAGTTTTACAGAAAATGAAGTACTATAATGATTGAACTGTGTGAAAATGTGAAACGCGCGCATATATATAAGAATATACAGGGTGCAATATGTTATCTATCGCCGACCTTTAATTTCTCAAACGTTGGTCGTAGATATATAATACCAATTACAAAAACGTTTCAAATGAGGTAAATATTTATGTTGTGGCATTATTTAAAGTAAAAAATTACTTTTATAAAAATTACGAAATCTAACTTTTTATACGGTTCCCTAGTCCCTATAGTTATATTTAGTAAAATTTTATACGTATCATAACAGATAGAACACAAAAAGTTTGACATCTGTACTATAAAAATTGACACAGTTATTAAATTTCTAAGTTTAAGATTTTTGCAGATGATCTTGTCTTTCATTGAGGGTACTGTTAAAAGATGAATTAAAGTAATTCGAGATCAAAACCAGGGTGCATTTCCGCTGCCATTTATCTAGTGCTTGGTGAGTATGTTTTATTTTCCGGTTGTCAATTCTACCTACTTTGACGTTTGAACGTTGTTCGACCCATAAAAGTTAACTCAAATTTTTAGATGCAATAACTTTCTTTGGTGATTCCCCGATTTGGCAATACCGGCTAAAGGTGGTTTCGCCGTAAGAAGGACATTGCACACTGACTTTGATTTCGAATTACTTTAATCCATCTTTTAACTAATCCCTCAATGAAAGATAAAATCATGTGCAAAAACCTCAAACTTTGAAATTTAATAACTGTGTCCATTTTTGCAGTACAGATGTCAATCTTTTTGTGTTATATTTGTTATGATATGTGTAAACTTTTATAAATATAACTATAGGGACAGTATAAAAAGTTAGGTTTCGTAATTTTTATAAAACTTATTTTTTACTTTAAATAATGCTACAACATGAATATATAGCTCATTTGAAACGTTTTTGTAATTGGAACTATATGTCTGCGACCAACGGTTGAGACATTAAAGGACGGCGATAGATAATATATAGCACCCTGTATATAAGCTAAACAGATATATATGATGACGCGTATGACACGATGTATGACAGATATATGTGAATATTAGTAAACATTCCAAAATACTAAAATGAATTCTTAATATAATCTAAGCTAAACAGATGCGATGGAAGAATGGAAATGATTTCTGTAATTTTGGAAAAAAAAACTAAGTCTCTGAGAAATACACTAGGTGAAAAAAAAAAGTGTATGAAGAAATATCTTTTGAAAAAACACGAATTTCTGCGGGGGGGGGGGGATTTAATATATTTCTACAAAAAATTCTTGATATGAATTTTAAATTTTTCAGGAGAAGAGGTAAAAAGATTGAAGTTTCTGAAAAACCGAATTATTAATAAAAAAAAGGCTTTCCGTGCATTGAATATTAGTTCCTTTGAACATAAAATTTCCATATTCTTTGCATGCATAATATTTAAACTGAATTGTTAAAAAATCCATGATGTAACATAATGTAGACACGTGTGGAAAGAAAGTTGGAAATGATTTTTGTGTTGTTTAACAAAACATAAAGTTTGAGAAATGAACTGCGTAAGAAAATAGTCCATCAATTCAGAATCTGAAATTAGTACGTAGAATTTTACAGAGATTGGGCATCATTGTTAATCCTGACACGTTTGAATGCCTTCAAGTAATAAATAAACAAAAATTAAAGATTTTTCCCCAGATTAGGCATTAGTTTCATAGAAGATAAAAATTTCATAATCCTAAAAGCATAAAATATAATTAAATTCTTTAAAATCCTTAAAGTTTCTGAAAAGATTAAATATCAACAATAAATAAATAAATAAAAATTAGAAGGTTTTTCCACATTAAGTTTTCTAGAAGATCAATATAATGATTGAAGATTCCATGTTTAATTTCATTGAGGATAAAAATTCCATAAATTTAAAATCCTAAAAATCTAAATTAAATTCACAGTAAATTCTTAAAATTTATCAAACGAATTAATATCCTCAAAAAAGTGTTAAATAAATATTAAATGCATTTCCACATTCGTCATTAGTTTCATATAGGATAAAATTTCCATAATTCTAATAGCTTAAAATATAAATTAAATTCTCAATAAAAATCTTTAATATAACGCAAATTAAACATAAGTGAATGAAAAGTTGAAATTATTTCCGATTTTTCAATAAAATTAAGAATTAGGGAAATAAATTGGATGAAAAAAAAATATAAATTAAATAGTTTATTAAGCACATATTTGTATTATTGGTTAATTTTTCTCTAGAAATAGTTTACAGAAACATATATTTTTTTAAATATTTGCAGATTCAATTAAATTAAGATAATATATATTCCAATTTAAATTTTCTACTATACTGAACGCTAAACTAAAATTTAAATGTACAAATAAATATAGCTATTTACAAAACTAGTTTAATATAGGCTTAATAATAAGTTATACTAAAAGTTTTTAATAACATTTTATAATAAGTTAATTATCTGTTTAAATTGTAAATCATTTTAATACGTTTTAAAACAAAATAATATTAATAAATAATCTCAGTTCGTTTAAATAACTCATAATTCAAAATTATATCAATGAAATGAAAGGTGGTAATCTAAATATTATCTGTTCTTAATGTTTACTGATATTTCACAGTTAAGAGGCTACTTCACTCAAGTGAAAACACCCCCTCGCTAATGTTAATTCTATGGAGAATTTTTTTAAATATCTCGTTTGCATTTGAATAGTTTTTATTGATTTTTTGCATTGGATTGTTGAAGTCGATCTCTATAAAGTACGTTTTAAACTTTTTTCATTTTGTTTACAGTTTTTATTATTATTATAAGACTTTTATTTTTGGAATCTGTTTCAAACGTAAAAGTATTCTAATGATAATTAAAAAAAACGGCAAACAATATTAAAATCGTAAAAAATGGCCTTTGTAGAGATCTAATTCAGCTATCTAATGCAAAAAAGAAAAAAAAACATTTAAAATATTGAAATGCAAAAGATATTTAAAAAAAAAACTTCCAAAGGATTAGGATTAGCGATCTGGAGTTTTCATGTGAGTTAAGCAAGGTTAATAAACAAGAAGGTGGCGTCAAAAATGCATATTTTTTTAAACGCATTTTATTGTTCTTATTTTGGAGTTCCAGCGATTATTTTTTATTTATTGGCATAAAGTCTTTTGAAAGAGCTTTTTACTTTCAATTTATAAAAATTCAGTTTTATACCACAGAATCGCTATTAACTGATTCCTTATAAAATGAGACGTCTAGTAATTCACCGATAACCTTATACAATTTTGCAGATTTTTCACTTTTTATACAATCATTGATTAAAAAAAAAAACAACAACTGGATATATGAAAGTCAGTTTGTAACACAATGACGAAAAATTCTGCACCACGGCATAGATTATGAAGCACTTTCTAACGCAACCGAAATATTGTTATGAAATCTTACTTTATTTCACTCAAAATGAGACACCTAAAGGAACTCATATATGTGATGATATTGGGTGACAGGTCAAGGAACGATATCAAATAAAGCAACAACCGTTTCGTAACATTCTAAGAATTTAAGCAATCGTCATCTCGATACATATCAAGCTCACATATTCAGTATTCCATCAGCACTATAATAACTTGGGCTTTGGTCGATAAACATTGGGAGTTTCACGAATAACGACAACACTTTTTCACAAAAGCAGAAATTTTATTACGTCCTATTATCATAATACAGAGGTCAATTTTCATAAACACGAAACACCTTTACCCACCATCGCCGTACAGGTACACGCTTCATTTTATATATGACGTTACACTTCTTTCCATAATATTTCCGTGACTTCTTTGGACAGCAATGTAGTTTTTTTTATATCAACAAATACTACCAAAAAAAAAAAAAAAATTCCCACTCCGTGTTCATGTTTCAGGTTAAATAGTCGGAGGCGGATGGTCTTTTACGCTAACGCAGATATGAGGAAGAACGAATGGGCGCGCGCGCGCAGCAAGGTTAGAGAACTCTCTATTGTAAGAGGCATAATATTGAGAGGATATTGCAGAGTCAGAATTACGCGGAAAATCGATATATGGAATAAAAAAAGTGGTGTAAATCAAATAATTTTAATAAATATCAGAGATTTAAGATTGAAAAATAAAAAGGTCTTGAAGAAAAATTATTAAGGGGAATTTGTTTTAGAAAAGTTTGAAGAATTAAATACACGTTTTATATGGAATGATTTTAAATGAACGGAATGAATGGCATATTATTTAAGATAGGGAATTCCTCAATAAACTAGGATTGTAAAGTAATTTAGAAATTAAATTTCTATGGAATAATTTTAACACGTTGAGTGTCATGTCAGTCATCCGTGACCGACACTGAACTTTCCATTTAGGTTGCGTCGATCATCGGTGAATGACACTTATAAATTCTGTAAAAAGAGTCTTATTTATTGACCTGAACGGAAAGACAGAAAAAATAGACTTGTCATTCAACGTGTTAATAAAGCGCGGAAATTTAATTTTCGTAATATATATATTTATTTATTTATTTATTTATACATATAAACACACCAAAAATTCACAAGTTCTGCTGCACTTAGCCGGTAATGTGTGCGCAAGCACTCTTTCGTGCAGCCCTATATATGATCTAAACACACCGTAATACACTAAAAATTAGTTAACCTTTAAAATACTTATAACAGCTGAAAACGCAGTAGAACAGTTAAGGCTCTTAGTCCAGTACCCGAAATTGTTTTCAGCATCTCTGTTAATAAACAATAAATTTTATGTACTCAATAATTTTCAGAATTTTTTTTATACTACATCCCAATTTTATTATATTTGACATAGTGTATCCTCATTAAAATACACTGTAACATCCCCCCCCCCCCACCCGGATAGTTGTACAGCGGGAGGTGGCAGCCCAGACAATCAACTCATCGAGTTCACGGCTGAAATTCCAGAATTAGTTGAAAACTCGATTCGCATATTAAAACTCATTCGGTCTGCCAAGTCATATCTTGGTGGAAAACACCTGAAAACGCGTTTTTAGCGGTTGACTCGTAGCGTTGTGTTTCCCTGCACCCAAAGATATGAAAATATGGAGGATTGGGAGCAGGAAAACACTATAGTAAACCTACGAGTCGACCGCTAAAATCGTGTTTTTAGGTTTTTTCCACCATGATATGACTTGGCAGACCAATTTTTTTAATATGCGACTCGAGTTTTAACTAATTCTGGAATTTCAGGGGTGAATTCGATGAGGTGATTGTCTGTGGCCCCCCCCCCCCCCCCCTCCCGTTCGGTCTATTGGTTAATCAGGATTCGTGTGGGTCTAGAATTTCCAGAACAATAAGTTCTTCGGTACCAGTATTTTCTTACAGAAAATCTCTCCTCAATTAAGGCAAAATTTCGCGCGTTTAAACTAGATTTATTTTTTTTCATAAAAAGATACTGTAAATTCTGTCTAAGGCGAACTCTGTATAAGCCGGAAATCTGTCTACCGAGGAAAAATTTTCAAGTCCCGGCGAACCCATAGAAAATTACATTAATTCATGCTGCATAAGGCGGAATCTGTCTATCGCGGAAACGGAAAGCATTTTAAGGTCCCACCGAAATCAAAATTTTGCAAAAGGCGGGAAAAAGCATAATTTAAAAATGAAAGGCATTTTGTTTATTAAACTTCAAAACTGATAAGTCAAATACTCAATGTCGTGCATGTTAGTTAAATTCCTTAACACTTTGAAAAAGTTAATTCAAAAGGACAGAAACTGTTTAAATTTTAAGGAATTTATGGCTTGTGTCATTTTTTCATATGCAAAATTATATTTAAAAGTTAATATTTCTAGTAGAGAGAACATTTGTCAAATTACATATTTTCGAAAGAACAATATATTATATTTTAAGGATGCACTCAAATTCAAAGTTATAGCGTTCTGTCTCATTCTCGAAGTTTATTTGGTGTGTGTGTGTGTGTAAACTTCGAATTCCGATGTATTACAGCAGTACTAAGAAGTTGAATAGCGTTTCTCATTTATCTATAAAGACAAAAGATCTTTCCGAATTTCAGTTTTCAACCGATTTTCGAGTCAAGAAAATCAATAAAACTAGTCGGATGTACCAATCCCAAAACTTTCTTCTATCTCATAAATGTCAATACTTCAAGATTCGTTATCATAGTGGCAAACTTAAATGGTAATCTTTGCTCATCATGAGGATACTAAAAAGATGAAATTCCGTGCATTTGTTCTTGAGATATGACTATGAGTGAAATCTTAAACCCAGCAAAATACAGCATAGCAGCGCCACCTATAGGGTGATTTACACCATAACCTAATAATCAACTTATGCCAACGTCTAACAGAACATGAAGTTTGGGGAAAATTCGTGCATTAGTTCTGGAGATAGAGCTATTGTGAAAATCATGACAAATGCAGCATAGCAGCGTCACCTGGTGAGCGATTTACACCAACACAGAATTAGCAGCAATATTAATCAAGGAATACTTGAATCTGAAGTTTGATAAAAATTCGTGCATTAATTCTTGAGATAGGGCTATTGAGGAAATCGTGCAAAATGCATCATAGCAGCGTCATCTATTGGGCAATTTACACCAACACGTAGGTAGCATCATTTCATATCAAGAATTAACTGAGTCTGAAGTTTGATGAAAATGTGTGCATTAGTTCTTGAGCTAGAGCTATTGCGGAAATCGTGTAATTCCTGCAAAATGCAGCATAGCAGCGCCACCTGTTGGGAGATTTACACCAAAACGTAAACAGCTCCACCTCATATCAAGGACTAAATGAATCTGAAGTTTTATAAAAACCCGTGCATTATTTCTTGAGATGGAGCTATTGCGGAAATCCTGCAAAATGCAGCATAGCAGCGCCACCTGTTGGGCGATTTGCACCAAAAACTAATCAGCACCAATTTATATCAGGGACTACCTAAATATAAATTTTTATTAAATTCCGTGAATTAGTTCTTGAGATAGAGTGCCCCACAAAATTTGTGTCACATACATACAGACATACAGACAGACGGACAGACACAGACTCACAAACTAACAGACAGGCATTTTGTAAAAACATGTTTTTGGGGATCACTGACTCCTAAAAACTGTAAATCCGTCGAAAACCGGAAGTCGAAAATTTTCACGAATCCAATACTTTCTTCTTGTAAAGATAGAAGAAAGTAAAAATCATCAAATTCGAGGGGATTTTTTTTGGCGGGGGGGGGGGGAGTTTTTTTTGCATAAGCCGGAATATTGTTTACCCCGGGAAATTTTCTCAGTCCCGATCGATTCCGCCTTAGACACAGTTTACTGTACTGATATTTTACCTGGAAAATAAGGGGACCCCATACGAAACCTGTTAATGTTCCAATTACTTTGCATATCCGAAGTTTTCAGTACTTAATTATCCGCATACTCGGAAAAAAATGACATTAAAATACATGCGACTAAATCACAAATAAAAAATTATTTTTTTTTTTTATGAACAATTTAATAAATGTATATATGCATCGAAATTCCTGGAATTTGTCTATCCCTAAGTACCCACTTAGACTATTAGAGGCTTTAAAGTGTTGAACTACCAAACATCCTGAACATCCTAGTTTAACCATTTAATGTATTATTTTTTATTTTGTTCGGAAAATATATTTGAGTCTATTTTTGTTGATTATCCATTAGAAAAATTGTGACTATATTTGGTTATGTTTCTGTTAGACATAATGTCACTCCGAAGTTACATAATAAAAATGGTCCCAAAAATTATAATTTTAAATTATGTGCTTATTTTAAAGTGTTTATACTACACAGTAACAAGTATTCAGCAATATAATAATTTTTATAATGCTTTTAATAGTTTGAAAAATAAATAATCACTACCTTATAAATATAGAGAAAAAACGTCAATCGAGCACACTGCAAGGAGTATCAACAAAAGACCTCCCAAACAAATGAGAACAAACGACTTTACGACCTTAAATACATGTTATCGCACTAAAATATAATAGTTCACCAAAAGGTCGCAATGGCAACAAAAAGATCGTGTATCTCCTAATCTACAGCAATACGTATTTTAAGGTTTTAAGGGATATAGATTAAGTTTTATTCTACACAGACGGGTATTGCATAGTTCAAAAATTTAAATTATTAATTTGTTTTTTAATGTATGTAAATATCAAAATGATACTCTAAATGTTTATGATAGAAGAAATACACACACTTACCTGGTGTCCTAAAAGGACAGACTGATTTTAAAAATCAATAACTTGCAAACGGTTACAGACATTTAAAAAATTCTTGCAGTAGGGTTATGTATGATGTCAAGAGTTTTTTTTCTTGTGATTCTGGATTTTTGTTCAAATTACAAACAATACATGACGCTGAGAGTAATAGGCACTCAGACGAGGCCGAAACTGACGGCACTCAGCATCGATGCAAAGGAAGTAAATTAAGGCCATGGAGTGGGTCTCATTCGCAGATACAAACTTGCTCTTAGCGCACGATTCTGAACTCCGTCGATGTGATTTCGATTTTGTTGGCGTCAGCCTCGGAGCTATGAAGATTATTTCATATGGGAAGCTTAATATTCATAGCTCCATGGCGTTTAGCGCAGCGACAGAGAAAATATTGTTTCGATTGAAAAGACTTCGAAATCGGAATGCGTAATAACAGCGTTCAAAATACTGTCTTTTATAAAATTTTTACATTCGAAGAAAGTTAAGATTTTTTAAACTTGGTATCTTATATCAATGAAATTTATCCGTTTTAAGACTCCCCAACATATTTGAAAAGTGTTTATCCTCGGTTTGTCTGATCGTCTGTCTGGGTGTGCTCTAACTCGCGTAAATATATTCGGATTACCATGTAACTGATATACTTTATAAAGTTTCACCATGGCATGGTCTGTATTGAAAATGAAGTGTGTAGCACTTATGGTTCATTTACAGGGTCACTCAAAAGAATTTTATTATATGATGGTATATTAGAAAAAAATCGTTTGTGGTGTATATTAATCATTCCACACTGTTAAAAATATAATTAAATTGATTTACATTTATATAAAATACGCTAAAATATTCTTTCTGTAGAATATAGAATGTAAATGATATATTATTCGTTTTCAGGGATCCACGCAAATTCAGTTATATAATGGTCTGCGGGGAAAAACGGATTGCATGGTATTTTAAATAGGTTACACTATTTCAAATATTATGAACCTGATATAAATTACTGAGGTTAACTGCTAGATACTTGTTGTATAATATGATGTGCATAACATTTGTCGTTCTTTTACAGGGACACACGAAATATTTCGCTTACATTACTGTATCTTGAAAACTGTTTAAAAGCGATAATTTAGTATAATAGTCGTATATATCCAATAGACTTGAAATATACTACATAGTATGATAAAATTCAGTTCAGTTAGGGAACGCGTAGCATAGTTCAAAATTGCTCTTCAATCCATCAGTACAAGGAAATGTACTTGAAAACTTTTGTTTTACCATGTATATTATATATTATAGAAATTATATGCACCGAATAATAGGTAAAAAATAGTTAAGATTTAAAAAAAGTACCCTAATTGAAAACTCACCTTCAGCACCTATTGTTAATAGAAAATACTGTAACCGAATACTTTTGTGTGCGCCTGGAAACGAACAATGAATGTTGCACTCCCTATTCCGTGACAAACATTTTGTAGTGTACCTCAGTGACTCAAATCAATTTAGATATGTTTAAAATAGTGTAACATCATCAAAATACACCACAAAAAATTTCTCCATAGACTGTTATGGAATTCTTTTGGGTGTCCCTGTAAATGAACCATAACCAAACATTCCCTGGTTAACATCAATAAAGTATATCAATTAAATGGCAATCCTAATATATTTACGCGAGTTAGAGCATGGCCAAACGGCCAGACTGACAGATGACCAGACAAACCAAGGGAATAAACACTTTTTAACTACTATCTTGGAATGTCTTAAAAAGGGATAAATTTGATTGATAAAGAAGATACCCAGTTTTAAAAAATCATAACCTTCTTGAAATCTAAAATGATTATAAAAGACGGCGTTCTTACGTTGTTGTAAGGCATTTCGATTTCAAAGTAGTCGTTCCCATGGAAAAAATATTTTTCTCTATCGTTGCGTTGACGCCAACAAAATCGAAATTATATGGATTGAGTTCAGAATTGAGCCGTAAAAGCAAGAGTGCATTTTCGAATGAGACCCTCTCCATAGCCTTTTCTCTTTAATTCGCATCAGTGCTGAGTGACGTCAGTTTCCGCCTTGACTGAGATCTTATTGCTTTCAGCTCCATCTATTGTTTGTAATTAGACAAAATATCGAGAATCATAGTAAAAAAAAAAAACTCTTGACATCATACATAACCCCCTGCAAGATTTTTTTAAATATCTGTCACCGTTTGCAAGTCATTGAATTTAAAAATCAGTCAGTCCTTTTTACGACACCCGGTATATATGTATTTGAAAGTATGAGAGAAAGCGAAATTTGAATTTTAATGAGTGCATATATGCCTTATTACTTCAAATAGCTGCTGGTTTTATTTTAGAGAAATAGCTTTTTTATTATTATCTACTTTAATTTTAATTAAAATAATGAAAAAATACCAAAAAAAAAAACAAAAAAAAAAAAACAAATAATTTGCAACTCCATCCCGAACTGAAAAATCCCTATTCCATTAACAGTTTAATAATATATCTCTCAATAAATCCGAAACATAAATAGCTTTAGGTAAAGTTGAAACACAACTACTGCGTTTTTGAAAAGTTGAACTATCAACAAGTCAGTATCTCACAGGTTTAATGTCGATTTAACAATATAAAAAGAATTATAACTCAAAAAAAGGAAAAATTTAATTGGATTTTTAGTTAATCTTTTATATAATGTTAATGAAACGTATATGCGTGTAAATATAAAAAAAAATTTCGAAATGTTTGGTGAGAAAGGTATATATTATTTTCTTTTAAGAAATATGGAAGGAAGTAAAACATAACTTTTAAAAAATTCACATTTGCTTTATTAATTAAAATTGCTGTAAGATATTTCTGAGCATATTCTTTGTTAGTATATACATTTATTCTGATAAAAATTATGAAAATGATTTAATTTTTGATGCTGATAAATGGAATTCCTGCTAAAATGAAGTAATTTAAGAAATAACTTTTTATAGTAAGTACATATTTCACATAGATGAGTAATGTTAACATGATCACTAGCCAGTTTCCATTATTAGGTTCCTGAACTAGTTATTTTTCAAATGATCGACTCCACCTGTGGATTTTCAAAATCGACTAAAATCGTGGATCGCCTTAACTAAACGAAGTACTATTAGACAAAAAAACCTTCCAATTTCAGAAAGAATAAAAAAATTAGCAAGTTAATGAGCTGAATAACTAAAAATTGCCCAACTTAATCATACGAATAATACATTTAAGTGTTTAAGTTATAATAACATTACGTTAGACTAATATTTAAAATAAAATAAATGTAAAATATATAATTTGAACATTAAAAATGTCCACAATCTTACTTAAAAGGCGACTAATGTAACGAAAAAGATGTTACAAGTTTAAAATAAACATTTTATTTAAAACTTCTTAGTACTTTCAAGCCTTCCAAGCTCATCAGCATAGAATATCTTGATAACTAAATGTTGTTTAATAAATTGACTTAATAAAATAGTCCAATCTTGAACGCCAGATTCACCTTTGTTTATTATATAAAAACATGGAAACATTTAAAATGTTTCATTTAAACGTATTACTACATAGGTCTGATAAAATATATACAAATGTTTTTAAAAATTAAAATCACTAGATGTTAAAATGATAAAAAGCTACTCCAAGCGCTTTCGGCTAACCTTAAGCCTTTGTCAAGGAGAAGAGAATTGACTGATAAAAATACTGAACTCTCGATGTTCACTGCTACACATTGACCGGAAACTCTCCTCAGGAAGCCTGCAGGTGGTCGTATCCATTAAACTGAAGGAGGGGGAAGGTGGAGAAAGCTCAATCCTACGAGAGACCGAACTCTCCAGTAATATGAAGTAAATTAAACCAGATACGCGGAATTTGGTACGATAATACGTCATTATAACAATTTTCTGCTTACGTTAAAATTTCCAAAGACTCTAAAATAGCACAACTATTAAAATCGGAAGCCTGCATAATGACTCTCGCTCTATTGAAAAGGATGTCAATATCTTTTGTTTGAAACAGCCTTGAGAGGGCGGTAGCCGGTCAATTTTTATTAATATCCTGCATATGTTCTTTAATCCTTGTTTGGAATTTTCTTGTGGTCATACCAATGTAATTTAATATTTTATTTGTTTCTTTACTTCTGTATGGGATGATATAAACTCCTGACTTATTTTCCATACTAATCTTTTACTACAACTCTACTACAACTCTTTTTTGCACAAGATTAATTAATTTGGTGTTATCTCTAGCTATTAACATTATACAATATTTCCTTAGGATGTATTTTAATTTTTCATATACCACCAAAAGCAAATAATATACCATCAATATAAAAAAAAACCCAAAAGATCCCTTTTTTCCTTGTTTTATTCTTTTATATTTCTTTCTTTATTATTATTATTTATATTTATATTTTTTAATTTACTTCTTTCATTTTATTTTAATT
The DNA here is from genome assembly GCA_963932465.1 of Maratus speciosus. Taxonomy (NCBI): domain Eukaryota; kingdom Metazoa; phylum Arthropoda; class Arachnida; order Araneae; family Salticidae; genus Maratus; species Maratus speciosus. Next base: position 332,639,152 of record OZ010786.1, read on the forward strand.
CTGTTTATTTCTTTTATTTCCATTTTTCCCTATCAATTTCTCTTCTATCATTTTGGCAACACTTTCGTCTTCTGCATGTTCCCCTTTCAGTTAGCGCCATTTGCCGCATTCTTTGCAAGCTCTACTGTCTACCTTTCAGTTCATTTTTGACCTTGTCCCCTTACAGACACGTGTTTACTATGGCTGATGACGAGCTGTTAATATTTTTACTCGAAACGCGTCCTATGTTTTGTTTTTATTTTATGATGATTTTTTACTAGGATTTATTATTTTAATAGTTTTATATCGCCAGCTTTCGGTGCTGTTTCGCTATAATGTTTACTGTTTAAGCGCATACATTTTGAAACAACGGCTGTTGAATCTTCAATTCAAAATGTCTAATCAGTTATTAGCTGCCTCAAGTAATGCTTAAATGCAAATCTATCAGCAATTAATAAATTTGGTCAAGCCTGTTCTTTGCTAATACACATCACTGAGAAACTCCTTTAAACGTCTCATTCTTCTACAACCGACAATTTTTTAGGACTAATGTTCCACAACAATTTTCTACAAAATTATTTTTGTAAAGGTGATTTCTTTCTCTGTTTCAAAGGTTTAATAATAGATGTGAAATAATACAGCCGGCGGATGCAGAAACCATTTTATTTCAAAGCTCACGGCTGTAATTCAAGTTTCAGAAAGAATTCGATGAGCATATTAACTCCTTTCAAAGGCAAAGCACTTCCATGTGTTGGCCTAAATGTTGGAATAAAAGATTGGCACAGGAATTTACATACATATTTACTTACAAATATGAAAAAGATTTTTCATATAATAAAAGGATAAGCATTATACCAAAATTCCGGAGCCAAAGTCGGATTTGGGAATTAAAAATAATTGGTTTCATAAACATACCACCGCCCCTGAAAGGGATAAAATGGAAATGCGCTGACCACCACCAATTTCTTACAGTTTATTTCGTCATCTTTAATTGCAGATAATTCTACCATTAGATAAGGAGAAGAAAATTACTTTGAAACACTGGTGTTCAGAGAATTTGGAGCTTCAATTTACGCTTGGCACCCGGTAACACTAGTCCCCATTGAGTTTTTGAATTAACTTCCAGCAGCCGATAGCATCTAAGCTTGAAGAGGAATAAAAGTATGCAATAATTTCAAAGTAAAACTCAACAGGGGTCTATAAATAAACCACCAAAATTAGATCTGCAGGTGTTTTCCACCAAGGTATGACTTGGCAGACAAATTTCATTTTAATATTCTAATCGAGTTCTATCTGATCCTGGAATTTCAGCCATGAAATCTATGAAGTGATGCTTTGTGAAAAAGCCCCTCGGTCTGAAAGGAAAAATGGTTTTAGCTAAAAATTACCAATGGAACTTATCAAATTCAATAATTACAGCTTGCGACCATCTTGAAGTTCAACACTGTAGACAATATCTTTTACCGTGGCAATGGCATTGTCTTTGGTACGTAGGAAAACTCGGAATACCCAACAGCTAAAAAATCTTGGTTTTGAAATCCAGATGTGGGATCATCTTTACTCCATCTCGATATTTAATTATCCGATTTGATCATAATCCAGTTTGGTTCAACTGTAAAACGCATTGTTAAATTATCACTGTTAGTTGTCGGTAAAGTTACGGAGATAGTTAGTTAACCCTTTATCTACTGACGGTACTTATAAGTACCATTAAAATAACTTCTTATGGAATTCATTGAATATACCGATTAGTAGTATTACAGTTTAGAATGAGTTATAGATGCATTAATTTATCTTGTTCCAAAAGCATTATTGGTTACACAAAACAAAAGAAATTTAAAAAGACGATCTCTTATGCCTTTGCATCTTTTCAGATTTCTTGGCGTTGGGGCCGGGGGGGGGGGGGAGAGGAATTTTTCAGTTCGGAAATATTTCTATATATCCATTGTAAGTACATTATATTTGTACATTTCCTAATTCTACAAACTACTAAGAAATATATTTAAAATAAAAGATTTGAGTGAGATTACAAATATTGCATAAAATCCCTATAATTTCAAATGTAATTAACCTTTTTAAATCTTTTAATCCGTCTAAAATCCTTTCAAAATTTATGAAATGATTATGTAAATCTTCTAATGTAGTTTCAAAAATTCACGAAAAATATTTTAGAAGATAAAATTTTCATGAATTCATAATTCAGTACATAAAGGGTTAAAACAGCAATTTTATTGTTTACAATGTTATCACAGCTTCGAGTTTTTTTGGGGGGGATTCTGAAGTTCATAATACATGAGGTTTTATGGAAATGTTTGAGGACATTTCGGTAGATATGGATTGATGCATGTTTTTGTATTTCCATCCCTGGCAAAACATCGGCACTATTGGCTAATACATTTTGGTGTAAATGTGAACACTTTTTCAGGAGATATCAAGTTTAAAAAAAATGTATTTTGTTTAAAAGAAGTAATAGTCATGCTCCCCACTCTGACAGTAATTGAGAAATGCTTTATAATATATTAGAATGTAGCTTAAATATAATACTATATTTTTAAGCAAGAAAAAATGAGATAAAATGAGCAAAACATTTTATAAACAACTTCAAAAATTTATTTATTTGTTGTTGTTACTTATCATTTTGTTCTCAGAAGTATTCTCATATATTTCTTTCTCGTCATTTGTATCAAATAGACAAGTTCCGATGTTTTAGACTTCACTGCTATACTAAACTATTTGTATATAAAAAAGTAAAATTAAAGCAAACGAAAAAAATGTTTTATTAAAAAACTTATGCAACACATATAAATTTCTTCTTTTCATGAATATCTTAATAATATCTTTCTGCCGAAATTCTAGGATCTCAGATTAGAATCTTGAATTTCCCTAGACAGTGCTACATCAACATTAGAGTTTCCGGAGAGTTGAACTATCAGTAAAAAAGAACCTCCCTGGTTGAGCATTAGTTTCGCTTTACATAAAAATTCCATAATCCGAAATATATAAAATCTAAATTGAATTCTCAGTGAATCCTTGATGTAATATAAAATAAACATACCCGGATGTAAAGAATGAATTGATTTTCTGTATTTTCGTGGAAAAATAAAATTGTGGGAAATAAATTGAATGAAAAATATTATATAAATAAAGCAGGAAATTTGAATTTTTTAATGTATGTTTGCTTTAATAAGTAGTATTTCTTTAACTTTTATTTGACGATATTATGTTCTTTATCGTATGATATTTCATTTTAATTAAAATAAATTGCTTGAATACGAAGTGCTGAGGAAAGAGTATAAAAATTAATTGGAATTTAAAATAACAGAAACTCATTTTTATTATGTATTATACAAAATTATTAGTAAAAATGTCTAGGGTTAGTATTGAAAATATACGTCAAGACAAACAACTCAAGAAACAAGATTTTTAATCTAAAAATACAGGATGTCGCATACGAAGAGGACGTCGAGATTTTATTTAATTTTTTATTAAAGAGGAACAAAGGGAAATATCCATAATAGATTCGAAATAGAGAAAAAAAATTAGAAAAATTAGTTTTATCCAAGATCGGGGTATTTTTCCATAAATAACAAGGAATTTTTCTGGTGATTTAACTTTGTTGTTTAATAAGGAAAATTCCTATGAAAAGTTTAAATAATATTTTAAAATAATAAAGGCTTTTGAGACTATAATAAGACACATTTAATTTTCCTTTCATGTTAAGAGCGGTTTTTAATTTCTTTTAGGCATGGGTATCCGACAAGAGAGAAAGGAGAAAGCCATTGCCCTTCCGTGGATTTTAAAATGTAATTGACTAACTTGTCCTTTCTCTCTAACGATTTTGAAAAAAGAAAAAGCAATAAAATTTATTATTCTGAAAGGGTTTTTAATAAATAAACATTAACGGAAAATAAATAGCTAACAATTTTCCAACAATCTCTCTGGCCCCCTTTCCCTTAAAGACAATATATACGTCTGTTTTCTTTTATGTTTTTGTATTTAAAAAATATCTTAAGGAGGTGTTTTACGGAAGTCGGTCCTCCTTATTAAAAAAAGAAAAAAAAATCAATTCTTCATATTTAAAAATGCCATTTGAAGTCTACTTTTGTATTTGCAATTACCTTTTATTTGCTGCATATGTGTATTGCTTTTAGAGTGATATTTAAAAAATATATATATCCTTTCACGAAGGTTTTGATTAAAAAAAAAAAAATCTCAGTTTATCAACCTTATCCTTTCGTGACTGAAACGCATTATACAAGTAAAAAAGATATCTGTCTCATGAAACCTATAGTTAAAAAAACCTGGTTTCTCTCCATTTATCATTATCTGAAAGGGGGGGGGGGGGGGTAAAGAGACTCCGCTGTGAGGCAGCAAGGGTCAGCAAGTCAGCAGGAGCTCGCAGTAAGCGAAGAATAGTCTTCTTCATACCATACTGTGAATTATGATGCTGATGAGAGAAAAGCAAAAAAAAAAAAAAAAAAAAAAAAAAAAAAAAAAAGCAACATGAACACAGTTAATTAAGAGACCACCAACACATATTCAAGAACTCTTGATATTTTGCGAAACGCTTTTCTGTCACAAAAGAAAGAATTTTAATCTGGATTTACCTCCAAGCTGTAAATAATGTATCGGTTTGTATCTGTAAGACATTTTTATGGTTCATGCGAAAATTGTAGCAGCTGTGTTGCATGATTCTCATTGTGGCTGTTTTGTATAAATATATATATTTTTAATAATCATAAATATGTAAATATTTGCTTTTGGTTATATAATTGCCACTTCATTTGATTGTCGATTGCTTAGTATGAATTAAAATGAAACAAAAATTTGGGAATTCCTTACAGTTGGGAAAACTTTCCCTTTTAAAGACGTAATTATAAAATAAATTCTCTTATAACGAAGTCTCTGAAAAAAAAAAAAAAAAAAAAAATCGATTATAAGTCTTTAAAGTGACTACATGTGCTATAAATTATAAATCTATATACAATATACATGCCATTCACTATAAAATAATATTATAATGACTAAGCAAAAAAGCGATTCAAGATATTAATGATTTAATTTAAATCATTCGTGATTAACTATTGCTGAAAAGTGGGCATGACTCTCAAAAGACACCGCTGAGAATCACCAAGGGGGCAGTTAGCGGGAGCTCGTTTTAAACGAACAATAGTCTTCTTCATGTCGCACTGAAAATTTATTATGTTACTGAGAGAATAGCATAAACCTATGAAAACTATTAATTAACAGACCACCAACAAATATTCGAGCTGATTAGATATTTCGCAATCTACTCTGTCAGAAAAAAAATAATAATAATAAGCTGGATTTGTTTCAGTGTGTAAATAAAGCTTCATCAAAAACGTAATAATAATAATGAGGTGGATTTATCTCAGATTGTAAATAATGCTCGATCAAAAACATAATAATACTAATAAGCTGGATTTATCTCACAGTGTAAATAATGCTTCATCAAAATCTTCTTTGTATAGAAAATATTAATGTCAGCAATTGAGTAGGATAATTAATTTGATTGTAGTTGATTTGCAGGTTTTCTTTTCTTTCTTTCTTTCTTTTTTTTTTTTTTTTTTTTTTACAGCATACAGAAGTGCCTAATTACTTTCGTTAGTAACAAAATAACTATAATTTTCGTTTATTGAAATGCGCTCATGGATCAATCCGATTATTGAAAGATTCCTTAATTTAAATATATATTTATTAAATTTTATTTGAATTCAATATACAAAATCTAATCTAATCCACAAGAATTAAATTAAAATTTAAAGTATTTTTTTTTTTTTTTTTTTTTTTTTTTTTTTTTTTTTTTTTAATTTGTGATGTAGTATTACAATTTTTTAAGTTACGAAATAATGATTTTTTTTTAGGTCTATTTTAAAAGATATGTCTGGAAATTCAATTGAAAGAACTGAAAAGACCTCTGATCATAGAAAAGTACCCATCTCCGCCATATGTATAATAATAAAAAATATATTTTAATATTGCATATGTTTTATAATAATTTAAACACTGTGTTTTTTTTAATAATAAAATCATTTATGTGTGTTTAGAATAAAAATTATGCGTGTTTTATAATAAAATTGTGTGTAATTTAAAATAAAATTGTGTGCTTTCTATAATAAAAGGAATCCGTGGGTTTTTTAAATAAAATTGTGGGTATTTTATAGTAAAATTATGTGTATTTTATAATAAAACGGTGCGTTTTTTATAACAAAATAAACTGTTGCATAGTAACATGTTATTTCCGCACGTTAGGCCTAACAGGTATTAGAAAACTATTTCCCGGGTTTCTTTGAACATATAAAAAATCATTTAAGAAATTTTGGCTTATGTTTGATCGCGAAGCCGCTAAAGATACTTCTATATACTAAAATTGATCCGATTAATAGAGATGACCTCTCAGGAGTTTACATGATTCCATTTATTAGGGAGGGAGGAATCAAAAATCATTATATAGGTATAACCCAACGAAAATTCAATATCAGATGTAAAGAACATATAGCGGACATAAAATACTATAGAGATAATACTGCTTTATCCCGGCTAAATCAAATAGAGAACATTAACATACTTTTTAACGAGAGTAAAATCATCTACAGGTCTAATTTTTATTTACAATTATTCATAAGAGAGTCCATTGAAATTTATTTAAGAGGTCCAGGAGTTTGTAACGATACATTATCTTTTCGTATCCTGAATTTATAGGTTGAATTGTTGGATAAATTACGGCATCGCGACATAGAGGGAACACGAGGAATCGCGAAAATATAGGGCACGTTACATGATTACTTGTTTATTTTCGATGATTTTTTCCATTTTTCATTATGGATTTGTAATTTTCTATTACATTCTAACGACGACTCAGAAAATGAGTTGAAACATGTAAATAAAGAGTTTTTAATTTTAACGTGTTTTTATAACGTCTTTTAAGCAAATAAATATTTTAATATTAGAATAAGATTGGTAGCCTTCGTTTTGCGAAAAGTTAAGAAAATATCAATTTTCTATTCTCATCTTTAAAAGGGATTCAGACATCTGTAGTATGAACGCTTGTGTGCGTCATACTGCAATGAATACTATGAATGCTGTATGTGCGTTTTGTTGTCCATTTTCCTTTAGAAGATTCAGAATTGCGCTTTTAAAATTAATTTTTCTCAGGTTGTGTTTTGATTATATCAGTGTGATCAAAATTCCAAAACTTCAACACATACTTTGTTATAAAAGTAACCCGGACAAAGTTTAAAATTTATTCAAACAAGAATGAAAAAATATGCATCAAGCACTGATTACGAGACACTTTTCAATACTTCCTTAATTCTGTAACGAACCGTCACCGTTTGAAAAAAAACAATGAAGACATGTATAAGTAAACAAGTTGGAAAATGCTAAACACAATTCGGAATAATCAAATTTCGACAATTACTGTCTATAGCCTGAAAAATACTTAGATTCAATTGAGCATCCCTGTCTGCGATCTATATATATGTATATACACTATATATTGTTCTAAAATTTATCTTATTTATAAAATGCACAGCACAGTCAAAAATTCTTTTCAGAAATTTACGTTAATACTCGGGAATACACTGGAATAAGTTTGTATAGTCTTATATATTATTCCCAGACTTTTATTTAAGACACATAGTAATTTAAAATTTAATTCGGGAAGAAAACGCATAACAAAACTGAAAATGTATTTACAATAATCAGTGTCATAACTAGCCTTTTTTGCACCCGGGGGAAACATGGATTTTGGCGTCCCCTTCTCCCCCCTCCCTTCTTTCGCAAAGTATATTTACAAAGAGAATTTTACTAATTTTCTAATGGCCGACTTATTTTAAAATTTAAAATATGTAATACTGAACTACGTAATCTACAGTCCCGATTATCCGAGTTTCAGCTTTAACAGAGTTATTTTCTTCTGATGGACTGATGGCTTCAATTATTATGAAACAGCCATTAAAAATGAAGTGTTAGGTGAAGATGAAAGAGCAGCCGAAAAAAGTTAGAACTCTGATTTTCTGATCAAAATGGAAAAAAAAAATGGCCATAATATTTTTTTTTTCCATTCTGACCAGAAAATCAGAGTTCTAACTTTTTACGGCTGCTCTTTCATCTTCACCTAACACTTCATTTATAATGGCTGTTTCATAATAATGGTAGCCACCAGTCCATTAGAAGAAAATGATCCGCTCCATAGGTATAATCTTTCATTTGGCGCTCCTTCTCTCTGGCGGCCGGGGCACATGCCTCCCCCCCCCCCCTAGTTTCGGCCCTGACAACAATTTCCTTCAAAAGACGATAATGTATCTAGTTTTTTAAAGTTTCAAAAATCAAAAATCTTATCTCAAAATTAAGCTGCATATACAGGGTGTTCGGGATTTATTGAATGGTGGTACAATAAGGGAAACTTCAATATCAGTGCCTTACGATGGTACAGCCAAGCGTAAATCAGGAAAAAGACTTCCTAGTACCGCCGTGAGGCACTGCAGCAAGTTTTATTTTGATGCATGTCATTTGAGTGATGCGGCGAAATCAAATCTTATTCTCAATTTCCGCAGTTTTTTGCAGGTAAGTATTATACAATTCGTTTTAATTATAAGGCCTCTTCGTAAATTAAGTTAATCAAAATCAGTAATAAGTTGAAAAGTTAACTAGATAACTAATTAACTAATTAACTAGATAATTACATAACTTATTAACGACTGAACGGGTTATTTTGTTCAAGATGGTGTGTCTGGCAATATGGAATACACTCTAGACTAGAACATTGCTGCAAAACGACTCAAGTGAAGATGAACAATCATTCCACTCCGACATATAATCTGAGACGGGCTTTTTTCCCGGTTGTGCACCAGATGAAAAAAGATGTAGTGTACCTGTTTTGCAATATGAAATGCTCAGAGGTTGCAAAAGTATATAAATGGGCAACATGCCTGATAAGTGCAATGTGGGTCATGTGTAATGTGGTGTGGGCGAACCAACAAACTAAGTTTATGACTTTTGTAAAAATTAAAATATTTTTTCATAGAATCTTATGATATTTATACGTTCTACTACTGTTTAGTCATTAAAAAAACTTGATTATTCTTGTGTCTTAATTATTCATGGGTTTTCATGCCATTTTAATGTTCTTTATGACCCTATTTCACATTACAAGACTTGTTCATATTATTCGAAAAATGTAATTCTTTTTAAAATCTAAATATTGTTATGTATTTTTTTTTCTTCTGCTTTAAACGTATTAAACATGTGTTAAGAAATATTCAAAGTTTATACTTTACTCACTTTTAAAGTATCTCTAATTTTTCATGTTGAGTTACAAATCAAAATGCAAATGACATTCCATTAGATCCGAACTTTCAATAACACTAACACTAACGAAAAATAAAAATTACAATACTATACCATAAAAATGTTTCTCCTGCGGTTTTTTGCGTATAAAATTTTATTATATAACTTTCTTTTGGAAAATTAGAATACGTCATCAAAGTTGCTCTCCAAACACCAATGTTAAAGCAAAGGTAAAAAATGCCTAAATCTTTTAGAATTATTTTTGAAATTGTATGTACTGTGGGACAAAATTGATCCTACATTATCATACATTCTATTTCAAAGTAAAACATAAATTTAAACTATTATGACTCAACAATTCCGATTTAAAAATCACTTACTGACGCATGTAATTGACGCATTTACTGACGCGGTAAGAATACATCATTTTAAGAACATAAAAAGAAAAAAATTCCTGCCGGCCCGGTCTACAGGCGGAGGTAGATTTCAAAGTTAAGTATACTAATTTCACCAACAAAAACTAAACCATGATTAGACATAAACCCACTTTAACAATTTTATCTGGCCGCTTTTGACGAGTTTTTATTTCATTTTTATATAATAGCTGGTTTTATCAGAATCATGTTAAGGAGGTATTCAAAAAAATATTTTTCCATGCTGAACAACTCGAAATTTTATGCCACATTCTCAGATTCATTTTTAATAGAAAAAATATGAAACTTGCTGACGTGATTTTTGAAGAGATTTATAAGCGACCTATGTTTTTATTTTTCGTTCAATTAATTAAACATTGATTTATGAACAATTATTTTCTCGGTAGGAGAATATTTTTCGTTTCTAACGCAACCGCTTCGAGAAATTCTGTTCAAAATGCCCACTTTGACATCATTTTTTGAAATACATTCTACCACTATCAAAAAATCTATCATTACGGTACATTATATAGTTTCCGAATAAAATAATCTACCAATTGAATGCGTTTGTGAGCAAAAATTAATTTAAAAATGAGTAAGAAAATAAGCAGTTTTGATTAGAATTACGCCCTTAATAAGTTGATTTTTTTCTTCAACCGCTATGTATTTTTAATTTGTTTTGGCTGTAAGAATTGGTCCTATCAAAAACTTGTCTGTATAAATGTTGTAGACAATATTAAGAAGATATATGATAAATTCATGGAGATTTTATATCTTGTGAATTGACGGAGTTATGGATTCTTTTCTTCTTCAACCCCCCCCACCCCTTTTTGTTTTTATTTTATTTTTTTTTATTTTTTTTTTTGCGGTACGAAATGGTCTTATCAAAAACTTGCGAGTATAAAAGTTGTAGATAATATTAAGGAGATTTGTAATAAAATTAATTGGATTTGATACCTTGAGAATTGACGAACTTATGAATTTTTTTTCTCCCCAAAACCCTATTTTTTGCACCCCTTGAGCCCATTTTTAATTTTATCAAAAATCTGTGATATATAAATTTTTGACCCTATTTTTTGAGTAATAAAAACTTTAAAGTGATTTGATATGTACAACAATTAAAAAGTTATGGGGTTTTTTCAGTTTTCACAAAATCCCTCCCTATTTCCATCCCCTTGGTCTGATTTTGCCCATTAACGAACTTGACCGAGATTTTATGCCCCTTGATTTTATGTATCAATTTGGAAGAGATTTGTACAAAATTGTGGAAGTTACCGTGTCCAGAAGAAAGTGATATATATATATATATATATATATATATGTTTATATATATATATATATAACCATTAATTAAACATCACCTACCACCATCAAAAACCGTAAATATTATGAATTAAAGCTGTAAGTATAAAAAAAAGTGCCAAATAATTTATTATAAGAATTATTATGGAAGAAAAAATAAGAAAGTGGACACCGACAAATACTGGAAAAGCTTATATATTGAATTACGTTTTCCAGGGCACATAATTCAATGATATAAGCAATATGGTTGTCTTCTGTGAGAAAAATAAGCTAAAGCTAAAAATTATTTTTCTCTGTGCCCGAACAACCATTATAATCAAGTGAATAGATTAAAAATGAAAACAGAATAGAAACAAATAATATGAAATGGAAAAATCAATAAGACCTGTTTAAATATTTATAGGATATAAAATAGAAATAATACACAACGTACCGATTAATATTTCAGTATTTTTCAATATATCCACTTGCACATGGCTACCAAAATATCGTAAAGATTAAGGTGAATAAAACAGTTAAGAAATCACAGTAATTGATACCAAAGGATGCAGTTAATACATTTTGAAATACCATGATAAATGGAATTAATATAATATAAAATAAAATAAATAAAATAAATAGAAAGTAATTACATTATTTAAAATAACTAAAATGCACAATTAAATTAATTAATTACTATTTAACAATATCGTCAAAATTTAGCTAATAAATCCGCTTGGTGAATATACATATATATATATATATATATATAATAAAATTTTTTCTGAGGGTGGTTTTGTGTTCTAGGGGTCATGTTCGGTGTAGATCTGCAAAAAAATTTCAACAATTCCAACTTAAGGGGGGGGGGAGGGGAATTTAATAGGTAGTATTTCATACGAAATCTACCTAAAAATAGAGCATAAAAATAAAGAAGATTATTTTCTAAAATGTACTTATCTTACATCTGCAATAAACAGAAAATTACACACTTCTCATAAATATTGTCGATTTTCAAATACTAAGAACTATATGAACGTATCTTTGTAAAAAATCTATTTTTGATCGTTTTTAGCCATTTTCTTAAAAAAAAAAAAAAAAAAAAAAAAAACTCTTTTAAGCAATAACGATGAGAAACAGCTCAAATGATAAAGAAAACTTTGGCATGAAAAATTAATTCAGTATCGCCGTATGGCAAGAATTCAATGAACAATTTACATTAACTGCTGTGTTGAGAGATACTAGCAGTAAATAAAATCATATTTCAGACCCCACTGTATAAATAACATTGTCTTTTGTGTATGTTGCAGATATACAACGCGGCAATAAAAAAAGTTAATTAAACGTTATTTTACTTTGTAATTCTTACTTTTTATCAATAATCATTTTATCTCTCTTCTTTATATACCGGGCGGCGGAAGAACAGACAATGACCTCATCGAGTTCACGGCTGAAATTCAAGAATTAGTAAAAACTCGATTCGCATATTAAAAGGCAATTGGTCTGCCAAGTCATATCTTGGTGGAAAACACCTGAAAACCGGTTTTTAGCAGTTGACTCGTAGCATTGTGTTTTCCTGCACCCCAAGATATGAAAATATGGAAGATTGTGCGCAGTAAAACACAATGATAAACCTACGAATCAACCCCTAAAATCGAATTTTCAGGTGTTTTCTACCAAGATATAACATGACAGACCCATTGCGCTTTAATATGCTATTCGATTTTTTACTAATTCTGGAATTTCAGCCTTGAACTCGATGAGGTGATTGTCTGTGCTGCCATCTCGCGGTCTGATAGGAGTTTCCCCACATTTGAGGTTTTCCTCAACTAAAAGCAAAATGTAATTTCCTTCACTACTCAACTCTATCCTTTGCCCCTACCTCTCTCAGTCTATATGTTTCCTAATCAATAAAATTTAAAATTTTTTAGACAATAATTAAAAGGTTAAAATATTAAGCCTTTACAATATGCTTTTACTTACTTTTTGTTCAGATTACTAACGGACACAGAAGGAATTTCTATAAAATGTAAGCAATTTTCGCATTTTTCTTTTGTTATTTCGAAAATAAAGCTGTAATAAATATATATTAAAAGAACATTTTAGGACAAACAATTAAACTTTTTTACTGCATATAGTTATCAATAAACAAAAATATCTACTTTACAATGTTACGTAAAAGTTAAATAAGTAGTTAAATAAATAATATCATCGAATGTACTCGAAAACTTATCATTAGATTTTACAAAATTATGTCTACATTTAAAAATATTAACCAAATGCACAGAAACAATATTTACTTTCTCGACAATACAACTATAAATATTATTTTTATTTATTTTTTTATTGGATTCACCATACCTATTTTTTTATCTACAAAATTCTATCATTTATACAAAAGTGGTCATCCGTTCAACACACAAAAACTCTACAGTTTTTTCAAGTTATCGCATCAATTATTCAATTGAGCCAACAAACGATATGTTATTACACAGAAAGAGGAAAATATTGATTGCCTTTCTTGCACTAGCAATTTTCTTTTCTAAATTAAGCTTTAAACAAAATTATTGGAAAAACTTTTGTATTTCTTATTATATCTTTGGAAAACAAGAAAGGTCGTAATATTTAAAAAAGCAATAATGAAAAAGTACAAAATTTATGTAACCAATATTTGCATTGTATCTTTAATCTTGCAATAAATGTTTAAAAAATAACAATTAGTTTCTTAAGTGTCTATCGGTTTTACCTTAAATATATTTGACAGCTCGAAAGCGATATTATAATTTAAAAAAAAAGAAAAAAATAATAATATTTCCACAAAAATATTAAAGAAAGGAAAAAGAAACCAACCTGAAAATTTCGATTTTCGTAAATCACATCACATATCACTTTTCTATCACTTACAGAGTAATTCTGTTGCTATATCCCTTTAAGACCGGGAGTTTTGTTGGTAGAAATTGAAAGTTTCGGTTGATTCCCCTTATCGATAGAACCGTATTTGATTGAAAAAAAAAATATATATAAAAATACCCCATGCCAGGTTATGCCAAGGGAGGACCCGCTCACTTGTGCGGGTTTGGTCTTAATGCAGCCGTTTTTGTGCTAAATCTACACAATAGTGTAGTTTGGGATTATGTGTGCAAATATCGTAAGATAAAAGTTTAAGCAAAAAAAGTTGTTAATTATTGAGATAATTTTCATCAGCCACAATGAAAATGTTTGAAACAATTTTTGTTTTTGGACAGACTACTACAATTTCATTTTCTGAGACGTGCTCAATGCTCACACCCCTCTTAAGAGACGTTGGTAAATGGTATGAACTTCACCCCGTTTGGATTGTGCCTGATCCTTCAAATTTCTTTTCTTTTTTTAGTTTTTCCAGCAGTGGTATTTTGTTGAAATACTGATCGAAGTACATAAAACTAGGTCTGAACCAGAGTAAGGACTACAGCAGGTCCTAAGTCCAGATCCTTGTGGATCAGGCCTGTATTTCCCCCCTGGTATACTACAAAACTATCTCAGGTGATACTGTTACAACAGAGTGTGGTTTGTTTTTTATATACTGCTTTACTGAAGCACGTCCTAAAAAAAGGAATCGTCTGCTCATCTATGGAGATTTTTCCCTGATCTCCTGATAAATTCAAGCAGACACTACGGAATCTGTCGAGCATTTGCTGAACTTTCTATAATTTATTATTTATTCCAGGTGGTTTACTTGCTGTCTCGACAAAATGGAATGGATTTATCAAACTTAAAAAACTATCTCGTGATATGCATATAACTCGTGTAAAACTTATAAATCATATATTTCATCTATAACTAAGAGCAGAAGCATACATTTCGTTACATGTGCATATTACATATCTAATACTATCAATTTTAAATAGAAATCGTGTATAGTACAAACCTATTAATTTAAAATTAATCCGCTTTAAAAATGTTATTAATAAAAATAAATTGCTAAAAACATAACTTTAAAAAAATCACTTAAAACTAAACATTTTATATATTAGGAATTGCACCCATTTTGGAAATGGTAAATGCCGGACGCGCACAATTGTGTGGGTCATTTGTTTTTCAACATTTCTAAAGCCTATTTAAATTTATCAAAGACAAAATCAATTAAAATCATGAATAAAGTATATGAAAAGAAAAATTAAATCTAAGCAAACGCTAAAAATCATATTTAAAAGAAATTACGACCGTACATACTTTTTGTTTATTGCTGTCAGATGACATAGTCTTTTTAAAAGCAGAAAATCTAACCCTGTATTGTAGTTGGTGCCCCCTAGTTCTGGCTTATCAAAACATCTGAAGCCAATTAACTCATATAAATGTGCGGATTTGGTTTTAAATCTCGAAAACAGGAAATAGTCATTCTCTTTTACTTTAGTATTATCCGCACAATTGTGCAGGTCAGGGCTTAAAGGGATATCTGCAAACTTTTTTATGATAAAAGGTAACCTAAAAGTTCTAATATACAAGTCGAGAAAGTTTCATCTACTCTGAGCTACTGAATGTTAACCTGTGGCTTCAAGAGAGTAGCTTAGCTCTGAATGTAAACAGCTATCTTGTGTCGAAGCGATTTTGACGCATGAAAAAGAAAGGAGTCTCCAGTAACAGGAAATCAAATTCTTGGCAAACAGACGATGGAAAACCCTTTTTCTGGACAGCTAATGACATCATCTGGAAACGAAAAAAGTGTTACATTCGTTGCGGGAAAACTGATAAGTTAAAAAATAAAATCTCTTGATGATATGCAAAAAAAAAAAAAAAAAAAAAAAAAAACTATGCTGAAAATTTTGACTTTCGCAATGTCTCATGACAAATTGAGGAATTTTGAGGAATTTTCATGACAAATTCCGTTTGCATAAAAGAAATAATTCGCGATAAAAGGTAACCTTAGACACCTCTCTTTGGGAACCTCATTTGGTAATCTGAGAATTCTTTTTTCTTGAAGTTTTTAAAAGTTATATAATTTAAATTATAAATATTTTTTTAGATTTTTTTATTGGATCGCAGAACGAAAGTTTGTTCCATCCTGTGATATCTACCCTATATATATATAAAATCCTAATGAATCGAATTGAAACGAATTTATGTAACGATTCTATGAAACGACTGATTAAACAACTGATTACGTTTCACGGCGATTTCTCCTAAAATGTGGAATACTTTGTGATGAAATTAACACCAAAAATCCGTATTGATCCACAGATCTCAAAACTGGTATTAGAATTTTAAAATTAGAATTAGCTTTCGAAATATTAATTTTTTTCTAATTTTAAATACTTTTTTCTAATTATGGCAACTCAAATTTTAACCATAACAGATATTTTTTTTCATATTTTAGAAAAGGTTATTTCAAATTAATTTGGCGACGAGTTTGTCCTCCCTTAAATGTATGCTAAGAAATGCATCATGTTACTTTTATTCAGAATTCAATTTGTATTTCATTATCATTTTATTTAATACAAAAATTTCGTTTAAAATTGAAACCTTTAAAATAAATGGCTTTTACTTCATTCTTTTTTTTTAAACGAAACGAAAAGAAAAATATTAGACACAGATGTCACATACGCAACGGGGTACCTAATTGGGGCCAAAATGGCGTTATTTTGCCTGGCATGGTAACCCGGCTATTGTTGCTTATTTATTAATAAATGTTTATTTGAATTTATTTTCTTTTTATTTACAAAAAAATGTTATAAATTGTTTTGTTCTATAGTTATTAATTAATTTTTTTTATTTATTGTTATTTCATTTTAAAAATAACAGAAAACAATTTAAAAATACATATGTAACAGGTATTTGAAAACGAGGTTTACGCCAAATTGTCGTAAAAAAAAAAAAAAAAAAAAAAAAAAAAAAAAAAAAAAAAATCACGCCAAACCCGATGAGATTTAATTTCCACTTCAAAGCAACGTTTTAATGTTATTACTTCTCCCGTCGACCAATTTCGCCAAATTATATAAATAGCCAAATTATACAAATTGACATACTTTTTATTTTAAATAACAAAAGAACAAATAAATTAGTATAACATTAATGAAAATACAAATAAAACGTCGAAATAAAAATCACTTGATGGCGTGAACATGTGTAACTTCCTTAAAGTCAAGTGAATGTGACATTTACGAACAACCATTATTGGCATTTAATCTTATAGTTTGGCGACAGATTTTTTGGTCGATGGGATAACCAAGTAGCACCGTTTTAATTTACCACTCGAAAAATAAAAAAATGCTAACTGGCGAGTTAAAAAAAAAAAAAAAAAAAAAAAAAAAAAAAAGCTATTGGCGAGATTTTCACCCGGCTAACATAAAAATACCAGGAATTCTTTGTGATCATGGCAACTTTTATGTAGTTTTATTCGAAAAAATAATTTTGATTCTTTAATCAAAATGGAAACCTTTCTTATAAAAAGGGAAGAAATCAGCCCGTTGTTTATGGCAGTTACATGACTTGAACTATTATAATATAAACGAAATAATGGGGATAGAATAATATTCGGCTACTTATCACACCTGTGGCTGGCTAACATTAAAGTACCAAAATGGCCGCCTGGAATATAAAAAGCGAAGGGATCCGCCTGGAGCTGTTGATGATAGTCACATGACTTAGGCTATTATTATAGAGATTGTTTTCAATTTTAAAAACAGCGCAAAGAATAATATTTCCTAACGATTAAAAATTTATTTTCACGTGACTATTAAAAACAGAAAAAAAAAAAAAAAAAAAAAAAAAAAAAAAAAAAAAAAAAAAACTTTAAAATTACTATTAAATGAGTACGTGTTAAAAGCAGGAAAATATTGAAAATTATGTCCTGAAAATTGTATTTACACGTGAATATTAAAAGGGAAAGGAAACTTTAAAATAATAAATACATATTAATATGCGTTTAACCCTTTCACGGACAAGGAACTTCTATTCGTAAAATCTTGAAATCAGTGAATGGCACCAGAATTTACAAACAAATTTCGAAATACAAAGATGCTTTTGTTCACTTACTTAATAAAAGGGAAATTTTCATCCCAATATTCTGATGCTAATGTGGCATTTAAGAATTAAAATTAAGTGGTCCAAAAATGAACCACCGCCCTTGAAGGGGTTAAAGCAGCAAATTTTAGTAATTGTATTATGTCAATCGTTTTATAACGCTGTTAAAAAATACCGAGAGACAAAGACTCTGTTAACTTAATTCATTTTATTTTAGCTTCTTTTCAAATGTTTAACTGATCTTCTTTAACCAAACACGAAAACAACCATTGGATGTCTTAACAGCAACTGATTCTACCTTAAATTTTTGCAATCAAAGGGAATTTAATGGAAACCCGTTTACAGGGAGATCGCTACATATTTTTTCAGTATAATTCAATCTTCTCTAATCTTTTTAAAACCGATCAGGTTAGCGTGCTTTTAGATTCTACAGTGTCTCAACGGGGGTTGGCGAGCGTAGCTTGCAGGGGGAAGAGCCCCCTAGTATAATATAAAATTGGATCGATAAGATATCAGACATATTAGTTGGTAAAAAAAAAAAAAAAACAAATTTCTCCTTTTCGGCGTCATGGAAACGCTTCATGAAAAAAAAAAAAAAAAAAAAAAAACCCGGTACGAATTCCAAATAAACTTGATTGAAAATATAATAAAATGTACTATAACAGGCAACATGACATAATTTGGATTGTTTTTATAACTGGGTGAAAATCGCCTTTGAACTATGACAATCGGTAGAATACGCTGATATTTCCTTTCAATATAACATAACAAAATGTGTAATAAACAATATCTAAAATATCTAAAATCTGAGCATAATGGGATTTTGGACTTGTCTTCGTTTATAAGCTAACAAATTTGTGTGATAAATTTCCATAGACATCACCAACATTTACACATATATGGATACAGATAAACACTTTCTTTTTTTATGTTTTCGCGTGCGCACAGGCACACACACATCTTATCTTTATTTTATTAGTATAAGTTTTAAACTACACTTTTGTTAATATATGAACTGCTTTTATTTCCTTTTTCTGCATGGAAAGTGTAAATTTTTTTTAACATATGTGATAGGCATGCTTGGAAGAAAGGGATTTAAAGTTAATGAAATAAATTTTTTAAGTTGGCAATATTTAAGAACTTGAAATTATTGAATTAATAAAGTTAAATTAACATCTTAAAGGCATGAAATCCCTCCATCGAAAGACGCATACCGACTGGAAAGTAAAGTGGTTAGATATTGCGTTAAAATGAAAATAGAATTAAAGCCAACTAAAAATTATTAATTATATAACATTTAATTGTTGTAAAAATGAAAAATAAGGAAAAGATAAATTACTCACCCAACTCTTGTGTATGTTGTAATTAAACGAAATGAACTGCCAATATAAATGTAACTAAGATATTTATTGATGCAACATAATTTACTTAAATTCAAAAAAAGGGAGAAGGGTCAAAATAATATATTACTATTCAAATCACACAAAAAAATATTAATTCAACACAATGAGCGTGTGTTCACTTCAACAGGAATTAATAAATGATTGGAGGATTATCTTACGAAGCATTGAAATTTCAATATTGTAAAATGTTGTTGTAGAAATGTTCTATGAGTTTCAAAGGAAAAATGTCCATAGGTATTATTTATTTTCTAAAGTTATTAAAGTTCTGTAAAAAAAGATTATACTTCAAACTGTTCTTTAAACTAATTGTTCGTAGGAGCTTTATACTTAAATGAAGGAATAATGATGATTACACAAGTTGAAGGGAGTAGCAGAAGTTAAAAGTATGCAGGATACGCTAATATACCACTTTTGATTCACAAACATTTGCTGAGGAAATTCAATAAAGTGAGGTAGAGATGAATTATCAAAGGAATAGATGGAGGTTATACTTCTCTTTATCTTGGTGGTACAGGCAATAGATTATTTCTGATCGAACGGTAGTCATCATTGATTCTAGGAAGGCATGATGTTCTCACACTGTAGAATGTCGACAGATCTTAAATTCCCATTATTGAAGATATTATTTTATTAGCCATACACTGTAATTTCATTTCTTGATGTAGACAAAATACTATCCTTGTTTCACTACGAAGATTTTTCAACTAACTCCGTCCGCTACGGGGATAAACCCCGCAGCCTCTTAAAACTGCACGTTCACCCTCCGACTTAATACCTGTTGACGGACGAAAAACAGCTCTCTGCCTGCAAGAATGTGTAAGATTTTGAAAATGACCAATCCGATGCATTCAAGTACCGCGCGTCCATCCGGAAACGCATGAGTTGAATGAACTATCCGCGTGGGTGTCTCGCGATGTCACCGAATTGTACGATAAAAATGGCGCAGAAATGCATCCTTTTATGAATGGCGGACAGAAAGCATCGCGCCAATATTTAAAAATAGGAAAATGCAGAAAACGTTAAATTAAATATCTCCAATATTTGTTGACGGATTTTTCTGCAACTTATATCAAATTAATCAGAAAAATATATTCTATCTGTTGACTATAGATTGAGCACGAAATATTAAAAAATAAATTATTTTTATTTTCGTTGTTTTAAACTTATAAAGAATGTAGAATCGCGATCTTTTCGGAAAAGTAAACACGAACGTAAAACTTTGTTTACACATATTATTGTAATTGTTTAGTTTAATATATTTTAATGAACGATTGAAAGATAGAATTTAAGTTTGATTGAGGAAAATAAATAAAATTTAGAATATCTTTATTAAGAGGAAACTTAAATATTTTGAAGAGAATTTTCTAGATTTGAAGTTGAGTTTAAAATGAATAAATATTAATTTAAGATTGAGGAAGATAAATAAATAATAAAATTGAGATTATTTACTACTAGAGATGTTGCATTTTATAACAATATGCAATATTTATATTCATAATCTATCTAAAGTAATGGGATTTTGTCGAAATAAAAATAAATAAATAAGATAACATAAAGTTTTGAAATCTATTAAATAGTGTAATCAATATACAGCTTTTTCTTTTTGGATTATCTTTATCTTCTTTTTTATTAAATGTAGCATTTATACAAAAGGGTTCTTTGTTTTAAACATGAAATCTGTACATTTTTTTTTCGAGTTATTAAATCAAAAACTTCTTTGGACCAACAAATGATCTGTTAGTATATCAGAAAACTGGTATTTGCAATTTCCTTCTGTAACATAATCTTTAAAAATAAAATATGAGTGGGAATCAATTTATTGGTAAAATTTGATTGTTAGTTATTATTATCATTATTTTTGAAGACATCATTCTTAAAGACGGTGGTGATAAGAAAAAAAAAAGAATTGTAATAACAAATATTTCCATAATATGCTAAGTATGATGTGGAGTATTTTCAATAGATAAGTTATTTCTTAAATGCGGATAATTCAAAATGAGGATTGTAAACTGCTGAATATATTATTATCATTTATTGATATATTCAAACTACGATTTTATTAATATTTTAACGGTAATTTATTTTTCTGCAGGCAAAGTGTACATTGTAATCAACATATCCAATATTTCTAAAGAAATTTCATTTCGACGAAAAGAATTTTCAAAGAAAGCTTTAGAAATTTTAAAATCCTACGGAAAGTAAAAAAATAAATAACAGTAGGGGTAGAAAATATTGATTGCCTTTCTTTACTCATAATTTCCTTTTGTATCTTAAGCTCTATAAATAAAATACAATTGGGAATCAATTTATCTTTGAAATCTGGTTGTTAGTTATTATATTTTTGAAGACAAGAAATGTCATATTATTTATAAAAGAAATGATAAATGAATACAAAATTTGTGAAATGAGATATTAGCGTTATATGCAAAATATAGAGTGCTGTATTTTGAATAGAAAACGTATTTCTAAGGTGTTGTTATTCAAGACAATACTTGCAGATTGCTGAACATACTATTATCGATTATTGAAAAATTCATCGTTTTCTTTTGCTAATATTTCAATTAGAATTTCTTTGTTTTTCTGTATGCAAGTGTACATTGTAATCAATGAAAAGTGTAGCAAAGTGTACATTGTAATCATAACAAACCTATGCAATATTTCTAAAGACATGTCATTTTTTTTTTTTCAAAAAGAAATTAAAAAAGGTTTTATATATTTTAAAATCTAATGGAAATCACAAAAAACAGTCATTTCAAAAGCTAATGCCACAAATTCATTTTTTTGCAGCATCCATGAAAATAGCGCTACACAGAATTCCTGTATATTCTAAAAACTTTTCTCTACCACATAATTACATTTCTAGATCTATAATCTTCTAAGAGGGATATTAGTTAGTGTTTTATCATAATTAAAACTAAAACAATTAAATATAAAAATAAGACAATAAAACTTTTTGAGTTTATTTCGCAAAAGACTTATACCAAGTAGCAGAATTTATTGACCCGTCCTTGAAAGTTCATTGAAACTCTTGGGGAATGGTAACAGGTTAATGGTGAATGGTAAACAGTGGGGAATGGTTCAGAGACAGGAAGCGTATCGGAACAGGATTCTAAGTGTAAAAAATCCACGAAAGTGTCAATGAAAAATTTTAAGGGAGCTCAGGGCTTTATCGATACCGAAAAACATGTAAACAGAGATCTCGCTTCGAATCCGTATAAAAACAGAAGTATTCAATGTCACTAATTTAAACTTTCTGATATTTTTAAGGTATGTTTGTAGTCTTATAAAATTATAAAATGAAGTACTTCAATGTAATAAAAAAATATATATAGCAAAATTTATATAACATAATTTTCGAAACAAAAAAAAAAAAAAATGGTGTCATATCACCATTCGTAAGATATCTTAACATTGAATTGACATAAAAACCTAATTTTTGCTTTAAAATGATCCAGAAACTTTACCCTATAGAACGAATTAAGAATATAACTATCACTCAAGATAAACCTTATTAAAAAAACTCAAAGTTGAAAATTTAAAAAAACTCTAAAAAATACATTTGTTTTCATTAAAAATACACAAAATACTAAACTATCTAAAATATATTAATTCATTTTATAGATAATGATATTATATGCATGTAAAAAAAATAAGCCATTCCATCAAATAGTTTTTTTTTAACCTTACGGATAGTCGTAAAAATCAAGTTCCGAGAAAGCGCGACTGAAAGTTGCAATTGAATGGGTGCAACTTTGAAGGCGATTGTTACATAAATGCTTTTAACGCCTTTAAAAATGCAAATATTTTTATGCAGTTTTTTTTTTTTTTTTTTTTTTTTTTTTTTTGGCACTGTGTTCAGAATTAATTGAATAATCAAAATAGAAACTAAAAAAAATCATTTTTTTAATCCCTGAACCCACTTAAAGACTTACAAAACCAATTAAACCTACATAATGGTAAGGATGAACAATAATCGCTATCATAAGTGACAAATATAAATAACAGAGTAGAAACAAAAAAGTTCTAAAGTTCAGATATCCCGCTCCAGTAGACCTGAGAACAATCCAGCTTATTATTTTGCTGCCCTCATTATTTTTAGCCAAACTACGGATTAAAATAGGTATTTATTTTAACTTTTATGCACCCCACGACCACCAAACATGTCATATGTAGTTAATAGAACCTTAGAACCGGTCAACACATTAAACTAAAATAATTCACATTATACTGCTGCTTCCATCACATCAGTTTTTGAGAAGAGTGATATGTGTTAAAAATTCATTACTCTTAAGATATCCGTAACACCATGTTTTGAAATTAAAGTTCCTTTACTCTGGAAGAATGTCGTTTATCAATGTCTACTTCTAAATGGAGGTATTATTATCTTAGTTTTTACAGACATCGTTTTCGCTTTAATGTTTAATTGCAATAGATTTTAGTTTAGAGTAATCGTTTCTATTATTCAATAAAATATGTTGTATTAATACTGTTGCCTTTACTAGGGTAACTCCGGAAGAGTCACCGCATACGGGGTAGGTGCCGCACCCCTTGTATTTCTTGTAATTATCGATAGATGACCGTCAAACGCACAGTATAGGTGCGTAGTGAGATTATTTTAAACAGTGTATAGCGTGAATCCCATTTCGATTTTTACTTGTAGAAGTACAACGCTTAATTTGACGAAAGTGTATGATTTCACTGTCCAAACTTTTAAGCACGTTATGTTTAAGTATTTTTCATACACTAATTACTAAATGCATGCATGATTTCGAAGTCAAAACTAAGTGTAGCGTTTATATAGAGTACTGTGTGTATGGTTACGCCATTCCCCTTAGCGATGGCAGGTAACTGTGATGGCCGACGTCTGCACCATGAAAAAGGGGATACATGCCGCCCTTCTATTCCGGTATACATGCCGCAGTTTCTTTTGTACGGGATGATTAAGTTTTAGTGATCTTTCCTTTTCTTTTTGCACAGGCTAACCATGTTAGGCATGTTATCAAGTTTACTAAAACGAAGGAGAAAAGGGGGAAAATAAAAAGTAAGAAAGGCTAGAAAGATGCAAGTGAAGATAATAATAACGAAAAGTTGGATTACGCGTAACGCAGATGTTCTTTGCAAACTACTCTAAAAAAGAGGAAGTGTAATTGGCTTCGTTTCATCATGTGTTTAAATGTAGTTACACAAAGATTGTACTTTTTCGACACATTTTCTCTAGATTGTAGTCGAAAAAACAGGTATTTTAAGCCATTCGGGACCATAGGTGCATATAAGCACATATAAAGAGCTTACAAAATTTGTTTCTGGTACCAGTAAAAAAGAAAAGTAATATTTTCTTGGTTTAATTAGAGCATTTTCATGATTATTTAAGCAAAGGTTGCTTCTTTTAAAAAAGTGGGACCAACCGAATAAAATTTGTGTAAAAGCCACCGATACTCAAAGGATTAACAAATAAATTATGTAAACAAAATTTTACTTGTTTTCATTTCCCTTTCTAATACATTGATGATACGTTGTTGCTGAAATTTCAATTAAAATTTAATGTAAAAAAATAAGTCGATAATTTTAATAGTAAGAAGGCAACAATTTTTAATTTGAATCTACTAATAGGTTTCACTGTACTCATTTAGTTTCATTTTGTTATTACATGGTTAATGAACACATATGAATATTTTTAAAATATTTTTATTTATAATTTCATTCTGTTCTTATTACAAGCGCGGCATTACTACCGCACAAGTGCGGTAGTAATGCCGCGCGTTTTCTCTCATCCTGAATGTACGGGTGACGCGCCGCAGTGTAATGTTTTAGAAAAAATCGTTAAAAAATATTAACAATTTGTTTTGAATTTTTTGTCGCTTTACACGCGTTGTATATTTAACATTAAATAGCACGGCATGATTTTTTTTTATTTTATGTCCACCATGGGACTTTATACACAAATTCAAAAAAAAAATGTGCGGCATAAATCCCGGAATTACCCTATGGTGGAATTTTGAAGTTTTTGGTATGTTGAAACTAAAAACTTTGGACCTATGATGATTTGTTTTACATTCTTATAATGTAAACAATGTTTGTCTTTATAGGCAGATACAAAAACAATTACATGGAAATAAAAAAAAAAAATTCCAATATTAAAATATTTTTTAACAAGGCATATGAAGAAAGGAGATGGTTTTTAGTCTTAAGTACTCGAAATGAACGGTAATTCGTTAAAGATTTATGCATTTAGACATTTTAAACAATTACTAAAAGAAAATAAATAAATCTGTTTACACTAAAAAACATTAATATGAAATAATTTTTAAATAAACCTGTTGTATTTTTTTCTCAAAATGTTCATTTTTTATTCAGTTTCTCTTCTCAGAAACCGACGAAACTGAAAGCTGATCTCATTTTTGTCGGTATTTGATAAACAGGAGAAAGATTAAAAGTCTGAAAATTGAAATTAATAAAATCAATATTATGATAGCATTTTATTGTGAAAATGCTGAAAAAGAATTTCACGATGTGTTATAATTTTAAAATCTTGTTTACGATTAAAGTTATTTGAGAACTTTCGAAAATTTGATAAATGGCGCTTTAAACATTTACCATAATTACATTTTCAGTGATTCACATTTTTGGATTAAATTCATAATGATGCAAATTTTAATTAAAGTAACATAAGAACTAAATTGAGAATATCTGATAAATTTAAAAACTATTTTAATTTTTTAATAAACTTTAAGCTTAGTCATTTTGAAATTGCTATTAAGAAAATAATAAAACTATTTTGTTATCAATTGATTAAATTTACTTTTTTAGACTATTTGACTTTTCATAGATCCTAATCATCTAAGAATTCAAACATTTAAAAATAAATTTCTCAAAAAATAATCTACAGAACAACGAAATATCTGAAATGGCAAATGAATAGAAATTTCAATATTAATAAATTGTGTTAAACCCTAGATATTCATCATTATTCAAGAATTAATTTTATTTTACAGATATTCTTAACTCTAAAGCTTTTCTTTTTTTTTTTTCTTTACGAATTCCTCTTAATTTTTAATTTCAAAGTTTTTTTTTTTTTTTTTCTCAAAATCAAAATTTCTTGTAACTTCAGAGTTACAGTAAATCGAAAATCGATATTATTCTTCAAGTAAGTTTGTTGAAATACCTTACTTAGTTTGCATAGGCAAAGAGATCGTTTAATCATTTCACGAGAAAAGAATACTTTTGAAAGTATTTGAATAAAGAAGGTAGTATTTGCCGTTTAGGAATATAATTTATCAAAATAAGTTATTAATGTAAATATTGGCTTTTGAATCAAAAGAATTGTAAATAAAAGTTCTTTGCATTGAGAAAAGTTTTAGTATGTCCATTAAATTGATAAATAGTTTCTAAAACCTATGTTTACATCTTTAAAATACGGCTTAAAATTAAGCCAACAAGGAATATTTTGCATTATGGAATTTCAGAAAAGGGACATGATACGAGGGTGTTTCAATAAGTTTTTGCATTCACATAGAAATAATTGAGTGAAATTTATGAAATCGCTACATTGTATTAGTCCTTTTCTATGTAGTCACCGTGCACAGTAATACATTTCTGCAAATGCTATTTCAAAGAGATGGGGGGAGGATGTATTTCAGGAAGCGCGATAGTATATCCAAAGGGGGGCATTCTAAATTTTGCCGACCCCCACATGTGACATATTGTTGGAAAGGTCTTTGGCCACTCTTTCATTTTATTCACCCCACGAGCCCCTCCTCTAAATTTTGTCCACGGGTGGCATGAATGATGTCCGAAAAATTTAGAAAACTGCCCCCGGAGGGCAAATTGGGGGGATGGGCTCGGGAGGTGCATAGCATGAATAAGTGATCACATGCCATTCCAACAATATGTCACATATGAGCAAAAGTTAGAAAAATGCCCTCTTTGGATCTACTATCGCGCTTACTGGAATACATCCTCCCTCCTCTATTCGAAATAGCGTTTGCAGAAATGTGTTACTGTGCAGGGTGACTATATAGAAAAGGACTAATAAAATGTAGCAATTTCGAAAGTATCACTCAATTATTTCTATGTGAGGGGCAAAACTACTTGATACACCCTCGTATAACATATAATTAATTCTATGACTATCTTTTTAATGTAATGTTCAGAGATTGACATTTTCAGCGTATATTTATCTTTATATAGAGTGAAAGTCCCAGTAACTGACACCTTGAGGATTTTTTTTCTATACAAATCAGTATTACAAAATTTTAAATCCATTTTATATTCAATCTTTCTTTTTGAAATGAAAGTAAAGATACATTAAAAAATATTGCAGACAAAGTTTGGGAAATTTATACACTGTAATATTAAAAATTAATATTTTTCATAAATGTTATCAATAATTACAGGAACTGACATGAATCCTAATTTCATAAACCAGTAGCTGGCACAAAGTTAACCGGTGTCTGACACTTTATATCAAAAAAATAAAAAAAAAATAAATTATATTTCAAGGAATTTATGCATAAAAAAATACATTCATCTTTATTATAAAAACAAAATTCTTAAACTTTTTTACACATGATATCATACTATAGGTGCATGTGTCCTTTTTATCAGGTTTTAAGTTATTAGGTATCCAATATCTGACATATGTGAACAAGACATATGTGAACTGACAAGTGGTTTCTGACAATGGTAGAAAAATTTAAATTTTAATCCTGTTTACTACAAAATACATTTAATTTATTATTATGTTTTTTTTAAACTGCTCAAATAATAGATTTCAAATTTCTTTAATATAATCAATAATTGACAGCTCTGTCGAGGACTGGTGAAATAAAATTCCTAGAACCGATAACTGTCATCACTCTATTAAAATAAATTAAATAACTATAAACTATTAATCATGGCCCGATCGTATGATAAGCATCTTTTAACTAATTTGTACAAGTATAATTATAGGAAATTTTACGATGGTTGCATTAAAAACATATTAAAACTAGTCAGGACCAATTTGTATGAGGGACTAAGTGAATCTGAAGTTTGGTGAAAATTCATGCATTAGTTCTTGAGATACAGTTTTTGCGGAAATCGTGATAAATGTAGCCTAGCAGCGCCACCTGTTGAGCGATTTGCATTAAAAACTAAAGAGCGCTAACTTATATCAGGGACTAACTGAATCTGAAGTTTGGTAAATATTCGGGCATTAGTTCTTGAGATAGAACTATTGCGATAATCATAAATAAGGCCGCATAGCAGCGCCACCTGTTCGGTGATTTACATTAAAAAGTAATCAGCACAAAATCATATCAAGGACTAACGGAATCTGAAGTTTTATAAAATTCCGTACACTAATTCTTGAGATATAGCTATTGCGGCAATTGTGAAAAATGCAGCATAGCAGCGCCACCTCTTTGACGATTTACACCAAAAAATAATCAGCACCAGTTTATATCAGGTAATAACTGAATCTAAAGTTTTATTAATTTCCACCCATTAGTTCTTGAGATAGAGCGGCCACAAAATTTGTGTCACACTCACACAAACAGACAGACAGTCTCACAGACAGACATTTTTTAAAAACCTATTTTTATGGTTCTCTGATCCCTAAAACGTGTAAATCCGTCGAAAACCGAAATTTGATCATTTTCATGAATCCAATACTTTCTTCTTGTAATTATAGAAGAAAGTAAAAACTACAACCTAAATTTTAGAAAGAAGATGGTTTACTCAAAATGACACTTTTTGTGTCTTCAAAATTCTTCCCTAACTGAATATGTTCTTGACTTACTTTTGTTAAATAAATTGATTCCAAAAATAAAATAAGCATTGGTTAGGTGTCAATAACTGAGGGTGTCACACTATGTTATCTATATATATATATATATTGTTTATTTATATCGTTTTTCGGATGATTTATCTAAATTTTTCAATTGTCTGAAGAAGGTTTTTTATAATAAAACGATCCTATAAAGAAACTACTATTGTAATGATTGTGATGTTCTAAATTGGATTAAGGGCAATTTCTCATAAATTCATGTTATACGTATAATGTACATAATAAGAAGTATC
Organism: Maratus speciosus; assembly: GCA_963932465.1. Taxonomy (NCBI): domain Eukaryota; kingdom Metazoa; phylum Arthropoda; class Arachnida; order Araneae; family Salticidae; genus Maratus; species Maratus speciosus. Next base: position 332,668,595 of record OZ010786.1, read on the forward strand.
AGTGTAGCTGTAATCTGAAAAAAATTTCTACCAAATTGTAAAACATTGTTGTTTGAATTTATATTTCATATTATTAATCATTGGAGTTTTTGCTTTCAGTTTGTTTCTGAAAATTTTATTATAATTTTCTTTTAATGAACTTTGGTGTAAATTATAATTACTATGTTATTAGGAGAGACCGGGGTTAGTTGGCTACAGGGGTAAGTAGGCGCAGTCCTCATAATTCGCCTGATTGTGGATAGATTGCGCAACCAGTCACAGAGTACCTTTCTTCTTGCTTTTTACAATCCTCATTGTAGTTTTGCAGCGTTACCTACGTACAGTGGACATTTATTACGATTTTTCTGTTTTTTGCACTCATAAGTAATTTTTTGTTGTTTCATTCTTTTTCTAATTTCTAATACTTATCTTAATAATTGCGATTTAACTTGTGCAGTTTTTCTTAGTGTATGAATAACTGCACCTACCCCGTATGTGATTTACTTGCATTATTTATGCTTAGATGGTTACGTGCCCCTTTTTTGAAGAAATTTAGTATGGGGCTAGTAGGCGCATTGAACACGGGACAAGTTGACTTGGTGTCTGGTGTGTGCTGGTAGCTTGAAAAACAGCAAACACCGAGAAAAGTGGTTGCCATGCAAGATTTTGGGCACACGAGGCTTGCCCAAACGGAGACATTCGATTTTTTATTTTTGACAACTATAACTCTGATGATGATATCGAGTAGGATTGAAGTTATTCCATGTTAATGTTTTATTCATTATTTTTATATCTGTATAATTTAGCATTTACATTGTATGGCGATAACGCCTTTGTTTAAACTTACTAGTAATAATGAAATTTATTTCTCTTAACTGCGTGTCTTATTTGAGTTTCATTTACATTTTTATAAAGCGTGTGCAAACTTACACCATAGGTATAGGCAACTTGCCCCGTGACGGGGTAGGTTGGCGCACGATTTTCCTTTTACTTTAGACTTCCGCTAAACATAAACTACAAAAGCTACAAACTCAAAACTCCGGGTATTTATAGCCCAATGCCTGTTCTTTAAATGTACAGTTAAAGTTTCATAAAAAACTTAAACAAAAAATTAATAAAAATTAATAACAAAAAACTGCGCCTACTAGCCTTGGTCTCCCCTATTACTATTTTTGAAAAATGTAAATTCCTTTAAAAAAAAAAAAAAATGTGATCGGTTATACTAGATAAAAAATCGGAATTTCAACCACAAAAACGTGCTATAGCTGCCATTCCAAAATATATATATAAACTCATGACGATAGGGGTGGTAGGGGAGGTTTGATACATAGGGAGGGTTGATACATTGACAATTTTTCTCAACAAATGGCATTAACAGTCATTCTAACACACGTGAAGGCTTCTTTTATTTGCTGAAGCCATCAGTACCTGGACTAATCAGTGAAGAACTGACAACTTTTCTTTTCTTTTAATTTTGAAAGTTTTTGGAATGTCAATGTAAATTTTTTCATTGGCAGATTTTCTTTCATAACTCTTATTATTGTTATGATAATATCTTGTAATATTTTTTTTAATTCATAAAGCACATTGTTAGGATTAGTTTTACTAGAAAGTAAATTACCATTTTGCAACTGCATTTGTACAAAGTGATTGAAAATCCAATAAGGCATAATAGGGAGAAATGATACATTAGTACTGGGAAAAATGATACATTAGTACTGGGGAGAAATGATACACTTGTATATTTGAAATTTAATAGTTTTTTTAAGTTTCCAAACTATATAGGACTGTAATATTCATTATTGTTTTACAACAATAGCTACTGAAATTGGTAAGGAAGAACAAAGAGACTATTCATATATGTTATGTAGGTTACATAGAAAAGCAGTGCGATGATAGATAGTAGTTCACTTTGCTCGTCATGTAGAAGAGAAAAAGTTTAAATGGCCTGAAAGGAAAATGCTCCTATAATTTACGAAGGGCAAATTGAAAAAAACGTTAAATCTACCCGATTTTACTTATGTTAGTTTTTCTTTTAACCATTTCAGGGGTGGTGGTATGTTTATGAAACCACTTAATTTCAATTCCCAAACAACACATTGGCACTAACAGTTTGGTAAAATATTTTCCATTTGGTGTGAAAGTGAATTATATCCCTTTCTTATTTCTAATTAAGTTTGTTGGTAAATTCCGGTGTCATTCATTTATTCAATACTTTAGCATTGAAAAAGCTTTGCCTCTGAAAGGGTTAAAGGAATCTTAAATGTGCTAAATTTATGTTAAATTGTTTGCAAATCAGCAATGTTCATTTCATTTTTCCTTGTAGCTAGATCTCTAGGGTTTTTTTTCATTATTTATTTTCTAAAAAGTGTGTTAATAGGATTGTTTAAATAATAGCAATAGTTTAAATATTTCTGTAAAAAACATTTATGAAACAAAAATATGTCAATGTCATTTCGTTTCAAATTTTACTTAAATATTTCAAGATTTATCATAAAAAATTGTATGACGCATAAATTGAATTGTATGCATTTTTTAAAAATTTACATAACAATGCATCAAACCTCTCTTGCTAGTGTATCAATCCTCCCCAGTAATGGAGAGATTTGATACAGTAGTAGCCATTCAAAATAATTGGGATACATTTTTTGAATGACTATTTTTTAAATTCACAACATTTTTAATAAATGAATAAAAGGTCATTTTATAAGAAAACATGAAAAATTTGTTTAAAAATAGCTTTCTAAGGGTTGTAAAAAATTAGTAAAAAAAAAGTGTATCATACCTTCCCTACCTCCCCTACATATATCAAATTTCAATTCATTATCTTAAAGTCATTAAGTAAGATTCTCCTGTGGAAAATAAAATATTGAAATTGTAAAATTAAGTTATCTAAATGCATGATTAAATTGTTCTGTAACATCCGAGTTAATTTATTGGCCAATAATACAATAGAAAATTCTCTGAATAGAGATTTACGCATTCTGTCGCAGGCAAAATAAGCAGCGATTTTTAACTTAGTAGATAAATGTTCATGTCACCATTATACTAGCTCTCATGCATAAAATATTGCAGAAATGTTTAAGCTGTATTTTAGGAAGCAAGACAGGATTAGGATTCGAAGATAAAACTATCTCGTAACTTGAAAGAAGAGTGTTTTTTGAACAAATAGTACGCGAATTTCATTCTTAGTTTGCCATGTTGTATCAAAGAGTGAAATATAGGTTCACGTGAGCAAGATTTGTTGTTCGGAAGACAATTATTCAAGAGTAGAGAGAACGTCGTAAATAAATCTGAAGATATAATGCTTTTAGAGGTTTATCACGCATGAGAAAAAGAAAAAAAAAATTGTATTGGAGATTAATGAGTATATTAACTAACGATCTCGAGGGAATTTTCATTCTGCACAGTTTAAACCAGAAAATTTTGCTTACGACATTGTGATTTTAAATAAATTTTACTTATAAATAAACATCTCTCAAATGTATTTAAAAAATATTACCTTAATATCAGGAAGAAGATTATTGCCTCAAAATGGCACATTTTGTGTCTTCAAAAGTTCCTTCCTCACTGAATATCTCCTTGTCTTACTAGTGGTGAATGAATCCACTATAAGTTAAAAACAAGTAATATAAAAATTTTGTTTTTAAAGTCAATTCCTACTTAGGTCATCAAAGAAAAATTTAATATTATCCCTTAAGCTAATATTAGTTTTTGTTGCATTAAAATATCTCAATTTGTTGATTTTCTATAAGCAAGTATAGGTTTACAATGGAAGTCTATGGGAATTTGGCGAAATATTAGAGATATCGCCAAGTTGGCGTCACTTTTGGCGACTCATTTTGGTCGCCAAGTTTGGCGATATATCGCCAAGTTGGCAAACTTGGCGGTATTTGTCGACAGAACAGGGTCCCCCTATGGTAACCCCCTTATAGATATGAAGATGCATTAAATGCTTCAATAACCAATGGCCACCATTTTGTCTCCCATGTAAAACTAAAATTAATTAATTAAAATTTAATTAATCAATTAATATTTGAAAAATCTGTATACCTTCTGTATATATGAATACCTATCTGTTTATATGTATGTATCAATTGTCATCCAGTACAAGTTTAAAAAAAAAATTATTTCAACTTGATAGAATCAATAATGAGTATTTTATTAACGATTGAAAATTTTAACAAGATATATAAATAAATAAATAAATAAATATAGGGAGAGTGTGAACTAATAGTTGGAATTGAATAAGTGTCTAAGTTACTATTAGATAACATTACTTTGCAGAATTTTACAAAAAATTGCTTATTTGACTGCCATTTTTGCTGAAGTGTTAGTTACCGGTTAGGAGTCAATAATTGAGGTTTTCATTCTAAATTATCTATATATTTTTATTGTTTATTTATATTGTTTATCGTAAACGTTATCTAAATTTTTCAATTGTCAGACGAACGTTATCTATACTCCTATTATAAAGAGGAAAAAATTGTTTATTTGTAGGAGGTAAGCTCTGGAACTACCGAACCGATTCCAAAAGTAATGGTATCAAAATGATGCTGTTGGTCCAACTTAGAACATAGGCTATATCTTATGTCGATGCCACTACCCCAAAGGGGGTGCAGGAGCAAAAAACGTTCTAAAAATGCGACTTTAGCGTTACTGAAGGGCCTAGAAATATGAAATTTGGAGTATTAGTTACTTATAAGATATAAATGATGTCTAAGAACAGTTCTTAAAAAATTCGAAATTTAAAAGGGGTGAAAATGCGCGAAAAGCGTTCTAAAAAACGTTCTAATGGTGGTTTCTACACAATCTCAGGAAATACCAAACCGATCTAAAAAATAATGGCGTCAAAATGATGGTGACAACCCTTACTCCAACATAGGCGATGTTTTATGTCGGTGCCACTACTGCAAAGGGGGTGCAGGAGCGAAAAACGTTCTAAAAATGCGATTTTTGCGTTACCAAAGGGCCTAAAAATTTGAAATATTGGCTACTTATTAGATATAAAGGATTTCTAAGAAAGGTTCTTAAACAATTCGAAGTTTAAAAGGGGGAAAATGCGCGAAAAGTGTTCTAAAAAACGTTCTAATGGTAGTTTCTATACAATCTCAGGAAATACCAAACCGATCTAAAAAATAATGGCGTCCAAATGATGGTGAAAATCCTTGCTCCAACATAGGCGATGTTTTATGTCGGTGCCACTACCCCAAAGGAGGTGCAGGAGAAAAACTGTCTAAATTGCGGCTTTTGCGTTACGGAAGGGCAAATCGTGCAATTTGGAATGGTAGTTAGTTATAAGATATCAATGATCTCTAAGAACAAAAATCGAAATTTAAAAGGGGGTCAAAATGCACAAAAAGCGTTGTAAAAAACGTTCTAAATAGCGATTTCTATGCAATCGTAGGAAGTACTGAACCGATTTCAAATATAATGGTGTAAAAATGATGGTGACAGATCTCGCTCCAAGATAAGCTATATTTTATACCTGTTTCCACTACCCCAGAGGAAATGCAGGAGCAAAATGCGCGAAAGTGTTCTAAAAACGTTCTAAATGCCGATTTGTCGGCAATATCTCAGGAAGAATGAACCTGATTTCAAACGTAATGGTAGGAAATTGATGCTGACAGCCTCTACTCTAACATAGACGCTATTTTATGTCGGTATCACTATCACCAAGACGTTGCAAGAGCAAAAAAGTGTTCTAAATTTCGATTTTTGTGATCGGTAGGGGCTAGCAACTTAAAATTAGGCAAGATACATATTTATTAGATATAAATGATCTTTAAGAACAGTTTCGAAAAAATTGGAAATTTAAAAAGGGCTGAAAATGCGCGAAAAGCGTCCTAAAACGTTCTAAATTGCGATTTCTACTCAATCTAAGGAAATACCAAAGCTATTTCAAAAGTAATGGCTGCAAATCAATGGTGACAGTCCCTGCTATAACATAGGTTATATTTTATGTTGCTGTCACTACCATCTGAGAGTTGCAAAAGCAAAACATGTTCTAATTTGCGTTTTTTGCACAACTGAGGTTTCTAACACTTTGAAGTATGGCATGGTATTTACTTGCAAGATGCAACTGCTTTCTAAGAACAGTCGAAAGAAAATTCCAAATTTAAAAAGATGAAGTGAGTGAAAAGCGTTTTAAATTACAATCTTTATACAAACTTATGAATTACCAAACCGATTAAAAAAATAATGATGACAAATTGTTGGTGATAGAACCTGCTCGAACATAAGCTATATTTTATGTCTGTTCCACTACCACAAGAGGGTTGCAGGAGCTAAAAACTTTCTAAATTGCGATTACTGTGATACGGAAAAGGCTAGAAACTTTAAATAGGGCATGGTAGTTACTTCTAAAATATAAATGCCCTCGAAGGAACGTCGAAAATAAATTCGAATTAAAAAGGGGTGAAGCGAAGCGGAGGTCCGAAAAGCATTCTAAAAAAGTTCTAAATTACGATTCTATGCAATTTCAGGGAATATAAACCGATTATAAAAGTAATAGTTGCGAATCAATGGTAACAATCTCTGATCGTACACAGGCTATATTTTATGCCGGTGATTCTACCACCGGGGGTTCACAGGAATAACAAACGTTCTAAAAAAAAATCTTTAAAAGCTTTTTAAATTACGTTTCTGTGGAATATTAGGAAATAACAAATCGATTTCAAAATTAATGTTGGCAAATTAATGGTGACAGTTTCTATTGCAGCATAGCCCTTTATGTTGAGAGAGGTGGTAGGACTTGGAATTTGACATGATGGTTAATTTTAAGATGTAAGAAGATGGTTTCTAAAAAATTCAAAACTTCAAATGAATACCGAAATGAGCGTATTAATTGAACATAAAAGTTTCAAAATATTTTCTAAATTATCATTTATTTAGTTTTATTTCGTTTTATTAATTTAAGTCTCATTTCTGCCTAATGCAGTGTAATAATGATGTTTAATCAAACTGTGTTTTAAATAGTAATTTTTTAATTATTCCTAAAAGTAATATGTACCTTTTAATAAAAAATAACCTTTTAATAAAATAAAATATTACCTTTTGATAAAATAAACATTTAGTTAGTACCTTTTAATAAAAATTAGACATATAAATATCACTTGGCATATTTCAAATATTACGCGAGCAAAGCCGCGGGGTTTGCTAGTCTATAATAAAACATAACGATCATATAACGAAACTACTATTGTAATGATTATTATTTTCTAAATTGGATTAAGGACCATTTCTCATATGTTTATGTTATACGTATAATGTGCATATTAAGATATACCCATGTAGCTGAAATATGAAAAGGTATTTTACCATATTGTAAAACAATGTTGTTTGAATTTATATTTCATATTTTTCATTATTGGAGTTTTTTTCTTTCAGTTTGTTTCTGAAATTTTATTATAATTTTTTTTAAGACCATTAGTGTAAAATATAATAACTAAGTTATTATTACTATTTTTGAAAAATTTAAATTCCATTACTAAAAAAATAAAATGTGATCGCTTATACTAGATAGAAAATGGAAATTTCGACCGCACAAATTTCCTACAGCTGCCATTCCAAAACACATATATATAAACTCATGATGATACCTATATCATATTTCAATTAATTATCTTAAAGTCATTCAGTAAGCGTTTCCTGTTGGAAATAAAATATTAAAATATCAAAATTAGCTTATTTTAATGTATGATTAAATTGTTCTGTAACTTCCGAGTTAATTTATTGCAAAATAAAACAATAGAAAAATTTTACGAATAAAAATTTACGCTTTCTGTCGCGGGCAAAATAAGCTGACATTTTTAACTTTAGTAGATAAATGCTCTTGTCATCATTATACTAACTCTCATGCATAAAATATTGAAGAAAGGTTTAAGCTTCACTTTAGGAAACAAGACAGGATTCGAAGATAAAACTATATCGTAATTTGAAAGAAGAGTGTTTTCTGAACAACTAGTACGCGAATTTCATTCTTAGTTTGCCATGTTGTATCAACGAGTGAAATATAGGTGCACATGAGTAAGTTTTGTTGTTCGGCAGATAATTGTTCAAGAGTAGAGAATGTCGTAAATAAATCTGAAGATATAATACTTTTATTGGTTTATTACTCTAAAGAAAAATAAAAATTCTGTATTGGAGATTAGTGAGCATGTTAGCTAGCATTGTAGAGGGAATTGACAGTCGGCACAGTTTAAAACAGAGGAATTTGTTTACGACAATTTGACTTAAAAAAATACATATAAATATACAATCGTTCTCTAATAAGTAAATAGATATTATATATCAAACTCATGTTCATATAAGGTAATTCAAGATTCCAGAGGGAAAGGTTTTTCGAGTTGTTAGAACATTAACCAATGTAGAATGTCAGAAACAGATTGAAATGTGCTTTATGTTTTTATCTGTTGGAGATTAGCAGCCAATGTAAATTGCAAATTCGTTGTTTTTTTTCCTGCTTTTAAGATTTTTAGTACTTAATATCAATATGAGTGTTAATTATATATTGATATTTCAAGGAATTTTCTTTTTTTTTTCAAATATTTGACACATTTCTAAGCATGATTAGACTTCACCGTATCATTTAAGAAATTTTGAATTTTTACAATTATATATTTCTATATATCTACGCTACATAATGAACATTATATAATATAAGATCGAATTATATTTTATTAATGTGGTATTTCTATTTTTTTTTTCATAAAATCAGCGAAAATATTGAAAAAAATATTATAAGAAGTGCATTGTTGTAACTTCTTTGCCCATTTTAAACATTCATAAAGAAGTTACTTTTTTTGTAATTAAAGATCATATTATTCTCATATAATACTGGAAACAAGGCAGTAATCGATGAATATTAAATGAAATTTTAATAGCAAGTAACTGATAGTTGCTTATAGTTTCGACAAGTAAAAGCATTTCTTATTACATATATCTCTCTTCGAAATTAAAAAAATATATATGTATTTTTAGAATGAGTAATAGTTTTTACTTCTTTCAAAATATCACAGAGCATTTACCATTATTACGAAAACTATACAAAAAGTATAATATTTATCATATATTGCAAGGATACAGAAAAAAAAATTGGTTTGATTTCTGTGTCCTAACTTTTAACTAAAGCCAGCACCACCCAGATAATTACTAGGTTTTTTTTTGTTTGTTTTTTATAGAAAAAATTTCTAGCAGAAATATATGTAATATCTTTTTGAAAATTTTTGAATTCACATGCACTGTTAAAATAATTTTCCTGGATTTTTAATCTACCTTTGTTTCTGCAGTGGCTGCAACCATAAGTTGGTGCAATCTTACTCCGACGTTTGGAGATACGATCCAACCGGAGCTCAAAATGTTGGAACGATGTTTCACCATCACATGGTTGCAACTAGTACAGCACCAAAATTTGTTTCAATCTATAAATAAAATAAAATAAATAAATATAGAAAAACTATATTTCAAGTTGAACGACAGATTCACCTTAATAAAATAAATAAGCAATATGAATATTAAATTCACAATATATATCTTTACTTAATAGAACATTTTAAAAACAATCAAGATGTTAAAACATTGGAGTTATATGATGTTAAAATCCAAGGGCTTTCGACTAAGACATTAGTCATCATCGGGGGAAATCACTGCCGGCTGAAAGACAACTGCTGGTTAAATACCAAGGGCGAAACCAAAGAACCACAAACAGGAGGGTGGGAAGTTAAGAAATAGAGGAGTAGCTAACCTGAAAAAGATAGGGGAGGGGAGGAAGGAGAAAGGGAGGAGAGAAGGAAATGGTTATTCAAAATCAAATTCACCAGTTACACCTAGTATGTTAAAACAAATTCTTGGTATATTATAGGACAGAACAATATTGCAGGTACGCCTGCCTCTTGCCGAAATTTCCAAAGACTCTCTGATTATACAAATATTATAATGCGATGCATGTGCAATGATTTTGACTTCCATGTTTTAACATCTTGATTGTTTTTAAAATGCGTTAACATTTATGTATTTTAGCACCTATTAAGTAAAGATATATATTGTGAATTTCATATTCATATTGCCTATAAATAAGATTTTTAACACTGCACAAAGAGTTAACTTTTGTCAACTTTCTTCATATATTATTTTTTCTATTCACAGCTGATAAATAAACAGTCCCAAAAGAGTATGGTTAAATATATATACTTTTGTTATACCATAATTTCATGATTTCGAAAACGGAAGGTAATCAATACAGACGAAAATTGGATTTTTAGTCAACATTTAGCAAGAAAATTATCAAAAAAAGTTGCATAACAACTTTATGTATGTATTTTAAAACGTTTTAATGAAAAGAATAGTTGATAAACCTATTTGTTACTAAATGCATACCAAGTCTTTATCTAGCGACAATTGTAAGTATGCCGTGTATTACTTTTACAAAAATCTTTTCTACCGACTGCTGTATGCTTCATAACTCAGTAGATAGAGATTTCGAGCTGCAGTATTTTTAAGTTGTAAGAAAATCACTACTGTGTAGCATACAAAATGTCATATATTTACCTTTATGGGTTAAGAGATGTCAGATTTTGACCGTCAGTCACTAAAACATAATCAAGACCATTTATAAGATCCTGTATTAAGAAGGGAAATGAATACTGAAATGATGCACTAAACATCTCTCTGAACATCTTTTTTTACGTAATATCATAAATTTCATACAAGATTTTTTAATAGATTCTGAGATATGGAATATTTAAAATTTACGATTTTGGTTATCAATCCCTGGCAAATTATAAGATGTGCAATCAAAATTCTATATAATATTTCCCATACATATTTGGATGTTGATTTTGATATTCGTTCACTGAAAGATCACACATATCGTCATTAAAACCTATATAATAATTTCTGCATACTAAAAAGTTTCAAATATTTTGTACAATTTACACCGGAAAAGGGTTGGGTTGGGTTGATTGTTGACGGCCAATTATCTACACGAGGGATATAGGCCCTAAGGGGAGTGCCTTCCGTGGAGGTCTTTCTAAGGGAACCTAATCCGTATTAACGCATGGAAATCCACGGTTCGAAGAAAACCACGAAAACTCCGAACGATTAGGCCGACGGGCGCGATTGGGTTTACACCGGAAAAGGAATCAATAAAAAATAAAGCAAACAATTATAGCCTTAGAATTTTTAAAACTTAATTTTCGTTTGATCTACTGTTGAGTGTTGACTGTTAATTTACTTAAACAGGATTTGCAATTGATATATTGGAGTTGATGAAAAAAACTATCATTATAATAGCATCTAAAATTGAATACTGTTTCTTTTAGAATATCCCAGTTATAGTATTTCTAATAGTAAGGAATTTGGTAGTAGATCTTTGATACATCTGTAACACTTATATGTTTCTTTTGGTGTCATTTGAAGCATGAAATTTGGTAGTACGCTGAAATTTGTATTTGTATGACTGAGATATATATTCCTTTTGGATTATTTCTCCTAACAACAAGCCAAAAAAGAAATTTTAACGGTTAAAATAGAATAAACAATACGGTTAATAAGTATTAAAATCTGATATAAGCACATCCACGAGGGTCCAAGTTTTCCGCGATATTTTCACTTAGAGGCGAAAAAAAAAATGAAACATAAAATAAATGCAAGTTTCTTTTATGCATTAAATCATAGTTTTCAAATTTTGTAAGAGTATAGAATTATATAACATGGAGAGCAAGAGTTGTTTGAATAATATGACCATATATTATAATATATGGTCATATGGCATATATAATATATAATATAACCGCATATATAATAATTTTTTACAAGAAATTTTTTAATACCGTTTTGTTTCATGTTTATCAATTAATTTTGTATATAAATAAATTAATAAATATCATTCAATTATTATTTATTTTAATTCAATTATTATTATTTGTATTATTAGATTATCATTATTTATTCAATTATTGTTATTTAATTCAATTATTATTTATTTAAAAATAAATAAATAATAATTGAATTAAAAAGGAATTTTATTATTTAATTCCACATTATGTACTTATGTATTTTAGCTTTCATTTGACTTTGGCAAGCCTTTTTTTTACTCAATAATAAATTAAATTGGGATTTTATTTTAAGCAATAAATTTTGCCATGTATGTAGTTGAGCAATTGGATGTTTTACAGAACATTTTGGTTTTATATTTATCAAGTACTTAAATGTGCGTTCAATATAGTACAGGAAATTTCGAATATTAAAGATTTTAAACATGTGTTTAAAGTATTTATTGCTAACAGAAAACTTCTTATATTTCAAACCGTTTTTTAAAAATTTAGTTAGATTTTAAAGAATTTTGTACAATCCACACAATGTGTAGAAATTAAAGTTATTGTCTAGGCACTATTACTATAAATAAAAGATTTCCTATCAATCTTTAAAATTGAATTCCCTTTAGGAAATTTCTCAGTGAAATTCGAACATTTAAAAAAGGTAAATTTGCTTCGAGCATAAACAAATCTTTTCTTTCAAGCTATTGAAAGATATATTTAACTGTATAAGTAAACATTGTATTATTACAAATAATAGAAAATATGGATTGTCTCATTGTACTTGTAATTCTTTTTTGTAAACTTATTTAGAAAAATTTAGTGTAATTGTAATGATATATCGCACTCATAATCAATTTATCGAAAAAATTCGGCTGCATGTCATTATTGATGTTGAAGACAAAAAAGGTTACACTTTTTCAAAAATCCATAAAGATAAATAAAGAGAACACTTTGAAAGAATACGTATTTGAATAATGTGCTTAATATTATGCACAATATTTACAATATATATCTTTCTTAAGAGATGAGAGTAAATAGATATAACTGCAAAAGAGTACTGAATATAATGTTAATTAAAACTGCATATCGAAATTTTCAGACAATTATTATTTTAATATTTATGCCGCATTTCTCGCAAGAACATTGTAAATTGAATTCATAATAACAATAAGGATTACGTCTAAAACATATTTTTGAAGTAAAATCTCATTCTAAGTTTAACACAAGATTTAAGGGACTGCATTAAGATGGATATTTTCCGTAATAACTTTTGTTCATCTTAAAATATACACGAAATTAAAGAGTCGTTGAAGAAAATGGGCTAAAAATAAACATGCGCTTCATATTACCTTCAATTTCATATTGCTGTAAAAAGGAGTTATATTATTGTATGATTTCAAGGGTAAAATTGGAAACACGTCAAATTGGCTGGTTGCGTAAATTGATTGGTAAATAATCAGAAACTTCAATCTTTTAAACTTCATTTAAATTAACGACAAATACAGGGTGTCTATAGAAAGTCTGACACATTTTGATGTTTAATAATTCATAAAATAATGAAGCTAGATTTAAATTAATAACATTAGTGGTTAGATAGATTCAAAAAGTTTTTTGGCCTTTGTAAAGGAATTTTTACCTTTGCCAATCCTCTTGCCACTAATCTCACAGACCTCCTAGGACTGTGTAAGAATGTCTCCCTGACACGCTCAACATCAACGTCACTTGTGCAGGAAGTCCAAGGCTCTTGTTTAAGACACTTCCAGTTTCTAGAAACTTCTTTTACGACTGCAAGATACTGTTTCTCGATGGAGGACTTTTCTGGTATACTCTTCTGTAATTTCGATATGTTTGCGATATTGATTTCGTTTCGATGAACCACCACAAAGTATGTGATTTCTTTTGTGGTGTTGGCAACAGAATTGGCAAATGTGGAAATTCATTGACAAGGGCTATAAAACGTTTTTAACCCTTTACGTACTGAATTATGAATTCATGAAATTATATCGTCTAAAGAATTTTTCTGAATTTTTGAAACTACATTAGAAGATTTATATAATCATTTAATAAATTTTAGAAGGATTTTAGAAGGATTGAAGGATTTAGAAGAATGAATTAAATTTGAATTAATAGGGATTTGGTGCAATATTTATTACCCTACTCAAATTTTTTATTTTACATATATTTCTTAGTATTTTTTAGAATTAGGAAATGTACAAATATAATTTTCTTACAATTGAAATATAGAAATATTTCCGCATGGAAAAATCCTCCCCCAACGCCAAGAAAGCTGTAAAGATGCAAAGGCAAAATAAATCCTCCTTTTAAAAATATTTCTGTTTTGTGTAACCAACAATGCTTTTGGAACAAGATAAAGTAATGCATATATACAATTGCATTATGAAATCTATAACTCATTCTAAACTATACTAGTAAATCTGCAGATCAGGAGCCTCAACGTCATCTTTGCAAGTCATTGTTTTTTAACACTCATTGCATAATATTCAACTTCCTACAAATCGCTTTTTAAAGTTTTCAAATTACATAAATATTTATGAGCATACAAGATACTTCGTAAAGTTTCAGAAATTAAAAGTGTTAAACAAGTGGTTGTACATTGATGTTCTGAAATTCTGATGAGCTACTTATTCTGGTAACTTTTTAAATCAAAAATTGCATTTCTTCAGGGGGGCTCTGCCCCCCTGAAGAAATGCAATTTTTGTCTATTTAAATCTACATTCTATCTCTATTTAAATCTACAGTAGTCTATTTAAATTTACATTCGTAATTTTTTATTGACTGTGCGGATGGTTATAGTATATCTTAGATTTTTTTTACGCTGTGATTTATAAGGATAAGCATAAGTTTTTTTATAAATTAATAAAATTTAAATTTAAAATAAAATATTCATGTTAACCGTACACAGACAATAAATCTTGAAGTGACGCCAAAAATGTAACCCTAAAATCCGCTACATTCGCACAACACAACGACGTGCTTAAACGGATGAAGTCAAAGAATTTGGTCCCTGTTCCACGTGCTTGCTTTGTTTGGGCCGAATGAGGGCATTTAAATCTGAGCGATAACGCACATCGTATTTCAAACTGTTTTTACGGCATACTGCATCTCCATCTATCTCTTTCCTCCGTGAATAATAGTTAATTTTATTTTACCCAAGATCTTTTTATTCCAGCATCTTTGTTTTCGATAAATGACGTCTAATTCACCTGCTATGCGTACTTACTCAAAACTTTTCATCTTGTTATATTAAGAAATACTCGAAAGTTTTCTTTTTATTTTTAATATGCCGCCATATTAATTTTTCTAAACTTAATTTTATTTTTCATTTTCCTGTTTCACGACAAAACATTTCAATTGAAAATTGTTTAAAGGAAAATATTATTCCGGGTTTTGATTTTCTTGGCAACAATTAAAGAAATATTGGTAAATGTTATGGGAAAATGTTACGTTATTCTCTATGAAAATAAGGAACTTTTGTATTTTTAAGCAAAATATTTCAATAAAATAAATGAAATATTGCCTATTATTATTTCTGGGCTAAAATCCTTCTATATGCAAAGATACAAATGCATTAATTCATTTGTTTTGACGTTGGCTTTACTCAAGCATTATACACGCAATTATACTAATATAATTAGGACCAAATTCGTTGCTAGGCAACAGAGAAAGAAAAGGAAAAAAATGAAATATGCATTATGTCAATTTGATAAAACAAAATCCTTTATATTATTGGAAAACATGCATAAAATCCGCCCCAATATTATAAACCTAATTAAAAAAATCTCGCAAATATATTGACATAATTTATTGGAATAATTTAATGTTATTTAAAAATTTCAGCATCAAAAATTTACCATTTAAATCCATTTTTCATATGAGCCATTTCTTTCAACAAATGAAAATCTGAAAATCGTCTGACTTGCCATTGAAAAGCATTATAGAGCAAAATAAAATGTTCCATATTTCCCGAACGAATGAACCAAATTTAACCAAAAACTATACAGCTAAGTCCGGGTACCTCATCAACATTACCAGTGAATTTCAAGCCGATCGGATGCTTTTTGCGGCAGTTATCGCGGAACAGACAGACAGACTAACAGACAGACAGACTAACGGAAACCAAAACTTTTCGTGTCTCCACAGTAAGCCTTCACTGACGTTTCGGCAATTACTACTAATCGACATATTAAATGAATTTTATAACAAGTTATTGCCGAAACGTCAGTGAAGGCTTACTGTGGAGACACGAAAAGTTTTGGTTTCCGTTAGTCTGTCTGTCTGTTAGTCTGTCTGACTGTTCCGCGATAACTGCCGCAAAAAGCATCCGATCGGCTTGAAATTCCCTGGGCATGTTGATGAGCTCCCCGGATTTAGCTGTATAGTTTTGGGTTAAATTTGGTTCATTCGTTCGGAATATACAGAACATTTTATTTTGTGATATAATGCTTTTCTATGGGAAGTCAGACGATTTTCAAATTTTCATTTGTTGAAAGAAATCGCTCATATGAATAATAGATTTAAATGGTAAATTTTGGATGCTGAAATTTTTAAATAAGAATATTAAATTATTCTTATTAGTTTGCAATTTTGAAAAAACATTTGTCAGAGCTTTTAAATTAGGTGTATAACTTATGATAGAATTTTATACATGTGTTCGAATAATATAAAACATTTTATTTTATGAATTTACTTATATTTCATTTTTTCTTTTAACCGTTGCGTAGCAACAGCATTTCATCTAAAAATATCATAAATGTGAAAGTATGTATGGTTTTTTGAAGTCAAATCAAAGCAAAAGGAATGAATTAATGAATGCCTTTGTATAGATATTTGCATATAGATTTATTTAAACGCAGAAATGAAAATAGTATTTATATACTATATAGAATAATATTTTCATTCAGAATAAACTGACATTATTCTGTTAAATTTTATAAATTTTATTGTTGCCAAAAAAAAAAAAAAAATGAATAACAATTTCTCCCAAAGAGTTAATTTTAATTTGTAAGATTTTCACATGCAAAAGAAAAATGGAATAAGCAAATAAAAAATAAAAAAAAGGATATATAGGACAGGAATGAATACATATAAACATTTCACACCAAATACCACCTAAAATAGTTTTTGTAGCAGTATTTTCCCAGCACTACGAAGAAAGATTCCTCGATTTACACGATTTTACTTGGCCTTCCTTTTCTCATTCTTTGCGATTTCACTTTCGCAATTGCGTGCATTAATTGGCTCAAAATTTTACATTTTTATGACTGAGATATATGTAAGGCCATACAAATAAGAAATTCCGCATTGTCTCCTATAAAATGTGATAAAGTGTTGGTTAATCATATATGTTTTTATTAAGAGGAGCAGAGCTGCCAAGCCTCCGGCGTTCTGGATACCAGTATTTTAATATAGAAAATGTTACTTTATTTAATTGAAACATTTGCGCGATTTAAAAGAACATTTTCTCTAAGATAATAGTGATGTGCAAAAAGCTTGAGACTTGGTATGTCTGGTGGGGAGTGAAATGTTTTACTTAATGCATTTATCTCTATTTTAATGCTACGTGAACAACGTCCGTGTAACAGCTTGTAGAGTGTAAAATAAATTAAATTATTAAAATAATCCTTATTACGAAAAATGAAACAGAAAGTCCGGCTAAGGGAAATGAAATGTTAGTTAACCTTTCGTAATTTGACCTGAACATAGGTTTGCGTCAAATTTCAACGGTATTTGTAACATCACGATTTTAAATTAAATGTAGATACTATTAAAAGAAAATCACAAAAAATACTTAAAGGCGCCAAATCATGTTTATCTATTTAACGATGATGAATTATTAACTGTTAGGTTTAGAAGCCCCCCTACTTTAGGGTGATTTTAGTAAGTTAATGCTATCGAGTACATTTTTTGATATTTAGATTAGATCTTAGATATAAATATTGCAGAATGGTAATCAAAATTATTTTTTATAAACAAAATTTATAAAGGTATTAGATTTCTAAATTAGATGTTTCAGTTTACATTTCCAAAAGTTCTTTATCCATTAGATACAGGTATTTGTGGTTAGCAGGCAAGTAAATACTGCTGTATGGATATTAGGATAACGTAAAATGCTTGACCGAATTATTGCTTATCCTTATAAATCGCAGTGTAAAAAGAAATCTAAGATATAGGGTAATCATTAACTCAATCAGTAGAAAATTACAAATGCAAAATAAATTACACAACGGGGGGTTCAGGGGGGCAGAGCCCCCCTGAAGAAATTTGCTTTATTATATAAAAATTACTAGAATAAGTAGCTCGTGAGAATTTCAGAATATCCTTACATAACAACGTGTTTAATTTAACGCTTTTAATGTCTGAAACCATCGAAATATTTTTTTCCTTTTATAAATGTTTGTGTAATTTAAATAGTTTAAATTTTGTTTTTGTAGAAAGATTAATATTACGCAAAGTTTGATAAAAACAATGAGTTGCAGAGATGACGTTGAGGCTCTTGATCTGCAGATTTACTAGTTGCCGAAACGTCAGTGAATGCTTACTGTGGAGACACGAAAAGTTTTAGTTTCCGTTAGTCTGTCTGTCTGTTCCGCGATAACTGCCGTAAAAAGCATCCGATTATCTTAAAATTAAGGATGCATGTTGGTGAAATCCCCGGATTTAGCTGTATAGTTTTTGGTTAAATTTGGTTCATTCGTTCGGAATATATAGAACATTTTATTTTGCGGCTTAATGCTTTCCTATAGCAATTCAGACGATTTTTCCATTTTTATTTGTTGAAAAGAAATGGCTCATATGATTAAAGGATTTAAATGCTAAATTAAGGATGATGAAATTTCCTAATTAGAACCATACATTATTCATAGTAGTTTGAAATTTTGTGTATACATTTGTCACAGTTTTTAAATTCGGTGTATAACTCTTATGGAGGGATTTTATATATGTGTTTCGATAATATAAAATATTTTTTTTTATATAAATTTTCTTTTTAAGCCCATATTTAATTGTTTTTATTATCTTTTAACTGTTACCTAGCAGCGAACTACACCTAAAAATATCATAAATGTGAAAGTATGTGTAATTGTTTGAAGTTAAATCAAAATCAAAAGGGATGAATTAATGCCTTTGTGTCTTTACATATAGATGGAATTTACCACAGAAATAAAGAAAGACTATGTTCTATTTATTTTGTTAAAATATTTTTCTTTTAAATTAAAAAGTTCATTATTTTCATAAGGAATAAATCGACATTTTGCTATGAAATTTAACAATCATTTTTCTTTTTTTTTGCCGTTGCCACGAAAATTCAATCCCGGAATAAAAATTTATCCTAAACAGTTAATTTTGATTTGAAAGATTTTTATGTGCGAGAGGAAAATGAAATAAAAAATAGACATGAATACGCCTTCATATTAGAAATAAAGTGAAAATACGAAAAGAAGGTGAATTTGATCTCATATATCAAAAATAAAACGAATACGCTTTGAGGATGAAATAAAAGGGGCTTGCTATGATATTAATTCTTATTATTAAAAAAAAGTTTTACTAATATCTCATGGTTTATCGTCTGCACACAGCTAACAGAAATGTTAATTCTTAATCGAAAATTCCAATGAGGAAAAAAAAAACTTTTGAAGAGAAAATATATAGTAAATATCAAAATTATGCACCGCAAAATTATCGCTGTCGAAAATGACGTCATTGTATCGGGAAATAAATATTTTCATCCTTAAAAACCAAGCATTAACTAGATTGCCTGAAAAAATGTTTTTTGACGGGTGTTACTTCTTAATGCCGCCTCATTTCAGAAAATATGAATGAAAATTATTTTATTTTTAAAGGAAATTACATTTTCATTCATAAAACCTAAATATTTAATATAATTGCGTCAATGTAAATCATTTTCTGTGTTATCAGGATTGAAAAATAAAGCTCGGAAGTGTAAAAAGAAATCTAAGATTTGCGCTAACCATTAGCGCAATCAATAAAAAGTTACGTATGTAAATTAATAAGACCACGGGGGGTTCAGGGGGGCTCCACCCCCCTGAGGAAATCTACTTTATTATTTAAAAAATATACCAGAATTAACAGCTCATGAAAGTTTCGAAATATCCTTCCATGACGTTTTTAATTTAATGCTTCTAATGTCTGAAAACTTCGTATTTTTTATTCTTATAAATAATTACATAATTTGAAAACTTGAAATTGCGGTTTGCAGGAAACTGAATATTACCAAAGTGAGTCTAAAAACAATGACTTGCAGAGCTGACGTTGAGGCTCCTGATCTGCAGATTTACTGGTTGCCGAAATGTCAGTGAAGGCTTACTGTAGAGACACGGAAAGTTTTGATTTCCGTTTGTCTGTCTGTCTGTTCCGCGATAATTGCCGCAAAAAGCATCCGATCGGCTTGAAATTAATTGGGCATGTTGATGAAGTTCTCGGACTTAGCTGTAGAGTTTTTGGTTAAATTTGGTTCATTCGTTCGGGAAATATAGAACATTTTATTTTGCTCTGTAATGCTTTTCTATGGCAAGTCAGGCGATTTTCAAATTTTCATTTGTTGAAAGAAATGGCTGATATAAAAAATGGATTTAAATGGTAAATTTCGGATGCTGAAATTTTTAAATAAGATTATTAAATTATTCCAATTAGTTTGAAATTATGTCAATATATTTGCGAGATTTTTTAAATTAGGTTTATAATTTTGGGGGGAACTTTATGCATGTTTACCAATAATATAAAGCATTTTGTTTTATCAATTTGACATAATACATGTTTCATTTTTTACCTTTTTTTTCATCAGTTGCCTAGCAACGTATTTGGTCTTAATAATATTAGTATAAATGCGTCTATAATGTTTCAGTAAAGCTAACGTCAAAGCGGATGAATTAATGCATTTGTATTTTTGCATATAGATGGATTTTAGCCCTAGAAATAAAAATAGGCAATATTTTATTTATTTTATTCAAATATTTTCCTTAAAAATACAAAAGTTCATTATTTTCATAGAGAATAATGTGACATTTTTTCATAAAATTTATCAATGTTTCTTTAATCGTTGCCAAGAAAATCAAAACTCTGAATAATATTTTCTCATAAACAATTTTCAATTGAAAGATTTTGACGTGAAACAGGAAAATGAAAAAAAAAAAAAAATAAGAATAAAAAAATTAATATGGCGACATATTGGGAATAAAAAGAAAACTCTCAAGTATTTCTTAATATAACAAGAAGAAAGGTTTTGAGTAAGTACGAATAGCAGCTGAATTAGACGTCATTTATCAAAAAGAGAAGATGTTGGAATAAAAAGATCTTGGCTAAAATAAAATTAACTATTATTGACGGAGGAAAGAGATAGATGGAGATGCAGTATGCCGTAAAAACTGTTTGCAATATGATGTGCGTTATCGCTCAGATTTAAATGCCCTCATTCGGCCCAAACAAAACAAGCACGTGGAACAGGGACCGAATTCTTTGACTTCATCCGTGCATTTTTCCTGTAAAATGAAAATGATCTGCTTATATTTAAGCATTTCATCGTATTATGAATTAAAAACTGTATTACTAAAAATATTTTTCTTTCCTTTCTTTCATTTTTAAGCACGCCGTTGGGTTTGGGTCGAATGTAGGGGATTTTAAGGTTACATTTTTGGCGTCACTTCAAGATTTATTGTTTGCGTACGGTTAACATGAGGATTTTATTTTAAATTTTAAATTTATTAATTTATAAAAAAAAACTTATGCTTATCCTTATAAATCACAGTTTTAAAAAAAAAAAAATCTATGATATACTATAACCATCCGCACAATCAATAAAAAATTACGAATGTAAATTTAAATAGACTACGGGGGGTTCAGGGGGGCTCTGCCCCCCTGAAGAAATGCAATTTTTTATTTAAAAAGTTACCAGAATAAGCAGCTCATCAGAATTTCAGAACATCAGCGTATAACCACTTGTTTAACACATTTAAATTCTGAAACTTTACGAAGTATTTTGTATTCTTATTAATATTTATGTAATTTGAAAACTTTAAAAAGCGATTTGTGGGAAGATGAATATTACGCAATGAGTGTTAAAAAAACAATGACTTGCAAAGATGACGTTGAGGCTCCTGATCTGCAGATTTACTAGTTTAATGGTACTTATATGCACCGTGAGTAGATAAAGGGTTAATCTATCTAACCATTACTTTTATTAATTTAAATCTATTTTCATCATTTTATGAATTATTAAATAGAAAAATGTGTCAGACCTTTTATAGACATACTGTATATATGTGCGACTGGTGAGGGTTGATCATAATGGAAGGTCGATCCACCCTTCAGTTTTCGCATTTAAAAGAATTTCAGATGTTTGCCAATAGGTGTCAACCAAAGCTACTGGAATGCTCAAACAATAGTCTTTGTTTCACGCAGATAATTGAAACAGGTGTAGAAAAATCAATTGTGAAAAATTTTCAGCTTAAAATGTTTATTTTTTAGAAATGTTTTGTAAGATTTCATCAGATAAAATATATCTTAGAACGTTAAACAAATAGGTTTTAAATAATGCAGAAATACTGAGCTTTCATTCCAAGCATAAAGAAAGATTGTACAGTAAATTAGGCTAACATAGCCATGTGCTGTACTTTAAAAAGTGGCTATGTGAGGCGACTTGATCCAATCAATGTGAAGGAGGATTGACCAGATTGTCAAAGCTCTCTTAATGAATTAATTTTAGAAATAGTTTTATTTCACACAGTACATAATGAAGGGTTAATGGTTGCATCTCTCTATTCTAAAAAAAAAAGCAACTAACGCTGTCACCACCGCCGGTTTTGAATTTTTTGTGACCAGAGGTCTTTTTTCGTTAATATTATGAAAAATATTGCATACAAAAATATGAAAATCGGTGGTATTATAAAGAAATCTTTGATAAACATGCTGATGCAGACAGTTTTCAAATCGAAGAATTATTTTAAGAAATATTTAAGGCTAAAGTTGGATAAAATCGTTCCATTAAAAAAGTTTTATAGGAGCAAAAACTATACATGGGAATTTAATCATTTTTAGGTCATTTTATGCGTTAAAATTTCCCGGTGGGCAGACTGCATTTATTTTTTTAATTTTACTCATTTTTTAGGTAGCTTTCTTTACAAAAAAGCTACCTATTGCAGCCGTTCGGAGGAAAGCGATTTCAAAAAATTGTGGTATATTTTCATCGATCATGACCCCCAGACCCCGAAACCACCCTCCGTTCAAAATTTATATATATATATATATATATATATATATATATATATATATATATATATATATATCTGACATATGTCACACTGTAACTCCCGTAATTATGAACCGATTTCGATGTAATTCGGTGTGTACATAGTACATACCAATGTCTCGACCGAGTTCGTTGCCCAGCTTCATCCGCCGTTTTGTTTCAAAATGGCAGCCATTTAAAATTTTTAAAAAAATGTAAAACTTGAAATATGGTATCAAAAAATTAAAAATGGAAAAATATTTTTTTTCTTATGTATTTGACCTTTATTCAAAGATTCCGGAGCAGTTTTTGTTTCGTCTATATCTTAAAAAATGGCTGAGTTATAGCATTTTGAATTTCTAGCGTGGCTGAAATTTTGAAACGTCCTGAATTTTGTCACGCGATAAAAGGCGTATTTATGAACCGATTTGGATGTAATTCGGTGTGTACATAGTACATACCAATCTCTCGACCGAGTTCGTTGGCCAGCTTCATCCGCCGTTTTGTTTCAAAATGGCGGCCATTTAAATTTTTTTTTAAAATTTCAAATTTGAAATGTGGTACCAAAAAATTGAAAATGGAAAAATATTTTTGTCTTATGTATTTGACCTTTATACAAAGATTTCAGAGCAGTTTTTGTTTCGTCTATATCTTAAAAAATGGCTGAGTTATAGCATTTTGAATTTCTAGCGTGGCTGACATTTTGAAACGTCCTGAATTTTGTCACGCGATAAAAGGCGTATTTATGAACCGATTTGGATGTAACTTCGTTTACACATAGTACATACCAATGTCTCGACCGGGTTCGTTGGCCAGCTTCACCCGCCATCTTGTTTAGAAATGGCAGCCATTTAAATTTTTAAGAAAAATTTAAATTTGAAATGTGGTACCAAACATTGAAAATTGAAAAAAATATTTTCTTCTTATGTGTTTGACCTTGATAAAAAGATTCGGGAGCAGTTTTTGTTTCGTCTATATCATAAGAAATGGCTGAGTTATAGCATTTTGAATTTCTAGCGTGGCTGGCATTTTGAAACATCCTGAATTTTCTCACGAAATAACAGGCGTATTTATGAACCGACTTGGATGTACCTTGGTGTGTACATAGTACATACAAATATCTCGACCGAGTTCGTTGGCCAGCTTCATCCGCCATCTTGTTTCAAAATGGCGGCCATTTAAAAAAATTAAAAAATAAAAAAAATTAAATGAGATACCAAAAAATTGGAAAATGAAAAAGATTTTTTTTTGTATGTGTTTGACCTTAATACAAAGATTCCGGAACAGTTTTTCTTTCGTCTATATCTAAAAAAAATGGCTGAGTAATAGCATTTTGAATTTCTCTTGTGGCTGACATTTTAAAACGACCTGATTTTTGTCACGCGATAACAGGCGTATTTATGAACCTATTTGGATGTAACTTGGTCTGTGCATAGTACATACCAATGTCTCGACCGAGTTCGTTGGCCAGCTTCATTCGCCATCTTGTTTCAAAAGGGTTGCCATTTAAAAAAATTAAATTTAAAATTCAATAAATTTAAAATTCAAAATGAGGTATTAAAAAATTGGAAAATGAAAAAGTTTTTTTTATGTGTTTGGCCTTGATACAAAGATTCCGGAGCAGTTTTTGTTTCTGAAAATTTGTTCTTTTGTTGATATCTTAAAAAATGGTTGATTTATAGCACTTTGAATTTCTAGCATGGCTAACATTTTGAAACGATCTTGTATTTGTCACGCGATAACACACGTATTCGCCTATTTCGATGTAAGAAGGCATGTGGATAGTATACATCAATACCTCGACCAAGTTCGCTGGCCAGATTCATCACCCATCTTGTTTCAAAATGGCGGCCATTAAATTAAAAAATATATATATATTTAAAGTGAGGTGCAAAAAAAATTAGAAATATAAAAACGTTTCTTTCTGAAGTATTTGATCTTGATATAAGGATTTAGGAGCATTTTTTGTTTATCTTTACCTTAAAAAATGGCTCGATATAGCAGTTTCAATTTCTATTGTGGGTGACATGTTGAAAAATCTGATATTTTGCATGCGACAGCACTCCTATATATTAACCGATTCCGATGTGAGTGAGCATGTGCACAGCAATTACTAAGGTCTCGACCAAGTTCACTGCTTAGCCTCATCCACCATGTTGTCTTAAAATGACAGGCACTTTAAGAAATTGCCGAATTTGGCAGCCAAATATAAGTTACTTTAAAGAAAAGCAGCTTGGATAAAGCTGACTAATTTCGCGAAATTCTCATTCATTATATTGATAAAAATTAGTATTGAATCTCCTATATTCGGTTTCCACTAAATTGAGCTTCATGTGTTTGCATGATATAAGTTGGCTTTTTTTAAATAAGGATTATGAAAGCTACCTCTTCCTCTCGGCACTGGCCGGAAGGACTTTTGAGGTTTTATTTCTATTTTAAATTCAAATTTCCAGCATTTCGAGAGATATTTTTTACATATTTTAGAAAATGGTATTAATTTAAACTGTTAAAAAACTGTATAAACAGCGCAAACAATAATGTTTGCTTCAAATTAAAAATTTATTTACTCGTGACTATTATAAACAGAAAATATAAAAAGCAGGAACTTTTTGAAAATTATGTGTTAAAAACTATATTTGCACGTGAATTTTAAAAGAGAAAGAATATGTAAAATAATAAATTCATTAACATGCGTTAGAAGTCTTAAATAGGAGAAATTACGTCACATTACACTTATTACGTAAAAGAAAAAAAAATGATATTGCAAAACTGTTTAAATTTAAAAATTTATTTGATATTTTAAGATGATCTTTTCAACTATTTTTATTAGGACAGCGCAAATAATATTTCATTTCTAACAAAAGTAATTTCCCGTGACTAATAAAAAGAGAAAGAAAATTTTCGTGAAAATCACGTCAGATTAAAAACGATACATTTAAAATATATTTTTAAAAAAACTTTCTTTTCGCTTTGCTAAAAAAATACCGGGAGACAAAGACTCTGTTTACTTAATTCATTTTATATTAGCTTATTTTGAAATGTTTAACTGATTTTATTTTATCAAAGACGGAAACAGCCGTTGTACCTTTTAACAGAAGCTGATTTGGCCTTAAAATTCTCCAATCAAAGAGAAATGTACAGAAACCCGTTTCTTGGGAGATCGCCACTGTTTTTTAGCTTATAATTCAGTCTTCCGAAATCTTTTTAAAGCCGATCAAATTAGCGTGCTTTTAGAGTCTGGTGGCGTCTGAAAGGGGGTTGGCGAGTGTAGCTCGTAGGAGACAGTGCCCTCAAGTTTTTAAAATAATGTAAATTTATTCTGTAAAGATACAGCAAAATGGGCTGATATGAGACAAATGTTTACACATGATTAAAGGAAGATTTGAAAAATTGCTATAGAAGCAAGAATAAATTTAATAAAGGTAGGAACTTTTATTTCATTTAAATAGTACCTATAGTAAGGTAAATAGTAAGAATGGAAAGTACTAGAAAAGATGAAAGCAGCAGCCTTAAGAGATGTTAGGTGATCATGCCTCTGAAAAAGAACATAAAAATGATCAAAATACTTTAGGAAGGTATGTAGACAGATTTCACCAAGATGAACTGCACACAATGAGATGAAGTTAAACTATGTAGCTACTGGTGTTGCCAAGTCGAGTGTCATAAAAAGTGGGTCTTTAAAACGGACTTTCATTCATGTGCCTTGAATTCCATCTAAGCAGATTTTTTTACACATCACATTTTAAAATAATAATTTTTAATAATAATTAAAACATGTAGCATAATGTTATTCTACTTTCTTTTTAAACTGATTTTGTTTCCCTTAATAAATATTTCAGTATAAAATAAAGTGGTTCAATCCTCCCGTCTGCGAGGAGTTTTGACCCATTATTTACTTATGATTAAAATCAATCACTTTTCAGGTTTTTTATATATAACATTTATGTCGCAATTTTATTTTGATAACTGATTGTATAGCGAATAAAATGATATATGAAACTTTATTCTAGGTTCATTATTTAAAAAATAAAAAATCATTTTGAAAAAAAAAATGGGTCAATCATTCCCATCCCCTCTATATAAAAACACATGGATAATTTCATTTTATTCTTCAAAAACTAAAACGCAACAATCTTTTAAAACTTCGAACTCTGTTTTAAAAATTTCGAATTTTCCCTGCATATATTCTACCAATAAGACACATTTATCATTATAGATTTTAAGTTTCTTCATACATTCTTCAATTATTTTGAGTTAATTTACGTTCGAAAAAGTAATATGAATGCAGATGCCAATATAAATCGACTCATTCTCATGTAGAAAAAAAACAGCAAGGTAGTTTGGCTTTCAAGATGTATGTTGTTTTCTACTCATATATCTTTAATATTTTATCAGCGCTGTGAGTATAAGTTCAGATTAAAGGATAAATGTATAGTGTAAGAACAAGGATGTATTTTTTATAAGAAAGTGGTGCACGCAATTTCATTATAATTTACTATGTTGTTTTTAAAAGTAAGTTTTAGTTTTAGACATCTTCAGCAGAAAAAAATATTTAAATTATAAAACGATAATCTTTCTATTCTATTAAAAAAAAAGAAGGTAACCACCGTTGTCGCTGCCGTAAATGAATTTCGTGTGTCTTTATATTAAGAAAACTATTGCATATAAAAATATGAAAAATGTTAGTTATAGATAAATGTTCGATGAACACTCTGATGTAGACAGTTTTTAAATCGATGAAACAGTTCAAGGGCTATTTAAAGCTGAATTCGCTCAAAATAGTTCCAGTAAAAAAAGTTCTAAAAGATCAAAAGCTAAGCATAGAAAATTAACAATCTCTTGCCATCACATACTTGAACGAGCTTGCGGTTTGCCGGATGCAATGAATTTTTATATTTGACTAATTTTTTGAGGGTTTCGTTTTCAATTTTTTATTCAAAATTTCGTTATTTCAATAGAGATTTATTTCATATTTGATAAAGAATCATTTTTACCTAAAGATGCAAATTTTAAAACGCAGCAAATAATAACTGTTCCTTTTAAATAAAAAATGTATTTACACTGAATGTTAAAAAAAGAGAAAGAAATAGACGAAGAGAAAGAAAAGAGAAGGAGAAAAAAAACTTCGTGACATTGTTTACTTGGCCGTTTTATACAAGCTGATTTTCAAGTGTTTATGTGATGTTATTTAATCATTTATGAAAACAGACATTAGTTTTCGTGAAAGCAGTTGATTTGGTTTTTCGGTTAATTATAAGTCAGCATTCCATAACCTTTTTAAAATAGATCAAAGTATCTCGTTTTAAAATCTTACAGTGTTTGAATGGGGTTTGGTGAGCATAGATCGTAGGGTAAACAGAGATAGTTAAGAAAATAAGTAAAAAATAATTTAAAAAAAATCTTGCAAATCAATGTAGAACGTACAGGGTAAAAGTGTTCTTAAAATTTAAAAAAATGTGATAGATTTAAAATGAAAGCACAAATAAATGAATATTATTATTCTTTTGTTAAAATTCCAATTTCAGGATACTTTTTATTTAAAGTTTCTCCATTAATTACTAAATTATTTCATCATTTTACTTTATTTTGCTCTTGAAAAAGTAACATGAAAGCAAATGCCTATTTAAACATAAGCATTCTCAATCATTCAAAAAGAATAGAATTACGTAGCATCTTCTAATGAATGTCGTATGATACTATATCTTTAATATTTTTTCAGCGCTATGCAGATAAGCAAAGATTAAAAAATAAAAATAAGCATCGACTGAAACAGGTTTTTAAGACTGAAACCGAAAACGAAAACGAATTTCGGTAATCAACCTATTTTCGGGCGAAAATGAAAATGTCAAAAACATTTTTAATTAATTAATACACACTAAATATACATAATTAATAATTAATTATACGAGTTAGTTAAATATACATAATTATTAATTAATTATACTTGTGGCCAAAGTTGGCTCAATGTGCCTCTTGACCAAAACTTAATTTTCGTAAAAAATAAAATGTAATTAATTCATCAACTCCACAGAATTAATTTTTAATTATACGAATTTCATCTAATTAAAAAATGCTTAAAGTATACATACCTCGATTTATCTTTTATAATAATTTTTGTAAATGATCATCTGTTGTACTAGAACTTTCCCAAAGAGTATTGAAAACACTTTTGAGGTTTCAAACTAAAAATTTTCTATTACTGTTAAATCTATAGCGTTTCAAACTAAAAATTTTCTATTACTGTTAAATCTATAACTTTCAAAGTGTACGTGAAAGCGTCTTCAAAATTTAGACATATATGCGTTTCTTGCTTTATAATTTTGCGCTCGCGTCGTGAGTCAGTCATGACCAATAACTATACATAGTGAAACTCATAGCATTAAAGGAAGAGTGTCGCATTTGAGTCTATACAGCTCAAATCAATGAATTTGAGTAATATTGAAAAGTTCCGAAAGAAGAAACGAAATTTTATCGAATTTTAAAATTTTATCGAAAATTAAACGAAGTCTCTGTTCGGTCGAATTTTTGACGATATTTTAGCCGAAAACGAATTTTCGACCGAAAACAAAAACGAAACCTAATTTTTGGTCGATCTCTCTCTTAAAGTATACTGTAAGAAAAAGTAATCGTATTTTATAAGTAAGTGGCGCACGGTATTTCAATAGATTCTCCTATGATGTACCGGAGTTTGAATTGTATTTTTAAGCAATTTAAAGGTTATTATTTTTTATGTAAAAAAGACTCAAAAAGTTAATTGTCTTTAAAAGCACAGTTAGAATTTTTTTTAGTTAGATATACTTCAGTTTCATCAGCGTAATTAAAGGAAGGATAAGTAAAAGAAGAATAAGCACTCCTGGTAAAGAGTTATTGCTGACAATCATCTGGTTCGTGGATACTTCCACTGGTCTTCATACTTAAATAACCATCAAAAATCTCAAATGTAAATTACTTATAACAACACTGGGGAACTCTTTGAAAGGGTGCGTAAAAACGTAATCCCGCACCTGCATAGTAAACTGATTTTGGGGGAATTTTTGAATATGTTGGTATGCAATCGTTGATACCATGCCTCTCTATCTGGCAGACATTTTTATGAACAGAAGAGCATGAACTCTTTTCAAATAATGTGTCTCTAATCTCATCGCAATTCAGCATACTATAGTTTTCTATGTTGCATAGAAGAATTGTATTATATTTAAAAGTCTTTAGTTATTTATTACTCGTACTTTTTTATTGTTGAGAAAAACTTATTCAACATTAGGAGTCATCACCAAAGCCAAGTAATTAAACTAGTTTACTTAAAAATATTTTCTTTCCTCTATGCCTAACATATAGCGAGGTTAAATGTGCTTAAATCAGATGAAAAATGTAATTTAAAATTTATGCAGAAATTGATGAATAATCTTATTTTGTTTTAAAAATAAAGAATCGCTCACAAAACTTCAACAATCGTTTAAACAAAGTTTTAAAGTTCTGATTCCCATCGTCTGACCAAGAAGGCACATCTATCAAGAACAGTTTCATTTTAAGGTTCATCATACATCACTAATTTTTACAATCATTTTGAGTTATTTCACTATCACCAAAGTAATATGCGAGAAGATGCCGATATAAATCTATTCACTCTCTTCTAGACAAAAAAAGGAAGATAGTTTAGCTTTCATGATGAATGTTGTTTGCTACTCATATATCTTTAATATTTCATCAGTGCTGTGTGGATAAACTAAGATTAAACGATAAAAGTATATTATCGGAAGAAAAAAGATTATTTTCTAAGCAAGTGGTGCACGCAATTTCCTTATAGTTTGCCATATGTTCTATTAAAAGAAGAGTTTTAGATTTAAATAGTTAAATAAATATTTTTTAATGACTTTATAAAAAAGATATAAGTTAAAATTTTTGTAATCATGTTTAAATATTTATTAAAAAAAAAAAAAAAAAAACCTTGGTTAGTCGATAGAAAAGGAGATTGATTCACCTCTTTTAAAGTTATAACGTTTAAATCTTGAAATTATACTTCTTAGCTAACTAACTATGAATATAGATGATATGTATAAAACCAAGCTAGTATATCTTAATTGCATTGAATATCATTAAAAAATATTTTAAGAAGCATAAGAAATATATATTGCTTCTAGGGGGCTCTGCCCCCTTCAAGCTACGCCCGCCAACCCCCGTTCAGACACCGAAGAATCTAAAAACACGCTAATCTGATCGGTTTTAAAAATAATATAGAAGATTGAATTATATTGAAAAAAATCTGTGCAGATCTCCCTGTAAACGGGTTTTCATACAATTTCCTTTGATTTCAAAAATTTAAGGCCGAATCAGTTGCTGTTAAGACATCCAATGGTTGTTTTCGTGTTTGATTAAAGAGGATTAGTTAAACATTTGAAAAGAAGCTAAAAAAAATGAATTAAGTGTACAGAGTCTTTGTCTCCCGGTATTTTAAAACAATTTCTATAACAATGGCCTAAGTCACGTGACTATCATCAACAGTTCCGGGCGAACCACTTTGCTTTTTATATTCCTGGTGCCATTTTGGTACTTTAATGTTAGCCAGGTACAGGTGATAAGTCGCCAAATATTATTCTATCGCCATCAATTCATCTATATTATAATAGTCCAAGTCATGTAACTGCCATAAATAAATACGCGCTGATCCCTTCGCTTTTCATACGAAAGTTTGGCTCGGATATCATATACGGCCCCATATTGGCGCGATTTTTTTTTCCGACTCTAATTTGGGGAAAACAACAACAGCATAAACAACAACATCCGGCTTACCAAATCAAGCAAAATAACGATACTATGGCGACAGTTAAGTACCCGTTGCGTATATGACATTGGCGTCAGAAAAAAAATCGTGCCAATATGGGTCCGTATATGACATCTGTGCCGAAAGTTTTCCCTTTTAATTAAAAAATCAAATTTCTTTTTCGAATAAAACTACATAAAAGTTTCCACGCTCGCAAAGAATTCTTGGTACTGTTACGCTAGCCGGGTCCAAACCTCGCCAATAGCTATTTTTCAACTCGCCAGTTAGCATTTTTTTTTTCCAGTGGTAAATTAAAACATTGCTTTGAAGTTGAAATTAAATGTCATTGTTTTTTACATCATTTAATATTTGGCCAGATGTCATATACGCACCGGGTTTGGCGTGATTTTTTAAAGAAAATTTGGCGAAAACCTTGTTTTCGAATACCAGTTACATATGTATTTTTGGTACTACTTAGTTATCCCGTCGACCAAAAATCTATCACCAAACTATAAGATTAAATGCCAATAATGGTTGATCGTAAATGTCACATTCACTCGACTTTAAGCAAGTTACGCGTCTTTACGTCATCAAGTGATTTTTATTTCGACGTTTTATTTGTATATTTATTAATGTTATGCTATTTTCTTTGTTGTTTCGTTATTTAAAATAAAAAATATGGCAATTTGTATAATTTGGCGAGTGGTTTGGCGTTTTATATAATTTGGCGAAATGGGTCGACGGAATAACTAAGTATTTTTTAATTATTTTCTATTATTTTTAAAGGAAAATAACCAAAAATATAATTAACTATAGAATAAAACAATTTATGTAATTTAAAAAAAGAAAGTAAAGTAAATAAACATTTATTATTAAATAAACAACAATAGCCGCGTTTCCATGTCAACCAAAATAATGCCATTTTGGCGCCAATCAGGTACCCAGGTGCGTATATGACATCTGTGCCTAATATTTTTCTTTTCATTTCGTTTAAAAAAATTAAAGAAGTGAATGCCATTTATTTTAAATGTTTCAGCATGTGTTAAATAAAATGATAATGAAATACAAATTGAATTATGAATAAAAGTAACATGATACATTTCTTAGCATTCATTTAAGGGAGGTTAAACTTCTCGCCAAAATAGTTTAAAATTGTAACCTTTTCTAAAATCTGAAAAAAAGATATCTGTTATGATTAAAATTTGAGTTGCCATCATTAGAGAAAAGTATATAAAATTAGAAAAAAATTAATTTTTCGAAAACTAATACGAATTTAAAAATTCTTATACCAGTTTTGAGATCTGCAGATCAATACGGATTTTTTGTGTTAATTTCATCGTAAAGTATTCCGCATTTTAGGAGAAATCTCCGTGAAACATAATCATTTGTTTAATCAGTCGTTTCGCAGAATCGTTACATAACTTCGTTTCATAATATCCGTTTCATTAGGATTTTATATATACTAGGGGACCGTACCCGGGCTTCCCGGGTTAAAGAATATAGGTAAAAGGATTTTTTATAATTGAAAACTAATATTTTTTTTATATGCAATAAATTTTTTAGATTGCCCACTTACATTAAAAGAGCATTTTTCGTATGGAAAATGCGAATTATACAATCAAATAAATTTTTGAAATTTATCAAAAGCGATATTTCCTTATTAAGCGCATGCTAAGAGTTATTTGACATAGATTTTGCTACTTACGGCATTCTTTTATATTCTGATAATTTCAGAGCTTATACATGTCTGTTAAATTTATGTTTTATTTATATTATTTTATTTATTTATGCATAGGGAATTTTTTTTAAAATGGATATTAGCCGTAAGAAAATTTTGAACTCTTTATTTTGTTTTAAGGGCAAACGGATTAATCTTTCGCACTCGAGCTCCGCGCGATATGGATAAATTAAAAATATTTCATGCTTTAAAATTGTTTTTAAAACCATACACAATCAGTAAACTGAGATGAACTTTGCAAACAAATTCCATTTGAGAAAAAAAAATCCTACTTTGTGATCTAAAAATTTAAATTGTACGATTACAAATATGTTAGATTTGTGTTTTTCAATACTATTCTTTTATTTGTTTATAAAAGAAGTATTAATTTCGTTAATTTATCTTTCACAAATGTGTTAGTTTGGTGGTTATTTTTAATATTATTCTTTTATTTGTTTTTAAAGGAAGTATTAATTTCGTTATCCAAAAATTATCAGAAACAAATGCTGAAAAATGCTTGTTGCTTTATGTGAAAAATGTTTATTATTATTTTGTATTGAAACCGGCACGTGATAAGATAAACTTAAAAAAATTCATGCTTAAAAATTATTTTGGAAAATATTACATCAGTCAGTTAAGATACAGTTTTGAAACAAATTGCATTTGAAAATAAATTTTTTCCCTATGCGACGAAAATTGAAAATGTACGATGGTCAGAAGATTTAAAAATTGCAGTAGCGAAAATTTCAAGACCGAAATTTGATCGTGAAGTGTTGCCATTCGCAAAATGACGTCAGCGTTACACAAAGATACGTTTGTTCTTTATAATATAGATACTTAATCAGTAAAATATAATAAAGATCAGTTATTAGGATGTGGTTATCAATTGAGAAGGAAAAACAATATAGAAAATGTATGAGGAGAAATGCGTGTTTTCAAAAGCAGTATGTTATTTTCCGTTATTATGCCTCTAATATAATATTCTGCTCCTAATGGGATTTTGCGCCACTAAACCCTATACAACAATTTTTATCAAAAGTTTTGAATTTTTCTCAGAAAATAGCCTGAATAAAGATAAAACACCTCATTATTTCTCTCTTGTCTGCAATAATGAAAGCTATCTAATTTTCACAATTTTGAAGACATTTCATAAAATGCTTTTAAAATTAAAATATAAAAATTGGGATATTTAAAAAAACAAACAGATAGTGCTATCACATCCGCAAATGAAGAGCTTTCAGTTAAAAAAATATATATATATATTAATAAAATTGGTTCAGCAGAAAGTTCAGGGCAGATGACTAAAAAACACGCTTGTATTTTAAATATATAGATTATATAAAATTAGGAAAAATTAAATTAAGCAACTTATGTAATTTTTAAAAATTATAGCAGAATGTCCTAAACCATAGCATTAAAATTTTATTATTCGAGAGAATTTTGGACAAAAATTTCAGGAACATGAAATTATTTTGTTTGCTTGCCTAACTCATCGAAGCAAATCCATACAGCGAGAATTATCAATTTCTGTAATATAAATCGCTATTATTTGCATGCCACCTCTCTTTTATAAAGACCCTCTAAATTTTTGCAAAACATTGCGTTTTATCAGTGTGTGATTTCGATTACATTATTTTCAAAAGTGAAGCAGTTTCACCTGTGAAGAATTTCGAAGCAGCTGGGCTGTGAAAACGACGCACTTTTACAAAACATAATTCAGATTTAAGAATTAAAATACACACTTTTTTATAAAATGACGTCATTTGCATACGCTAAATTAATCCACTTTTACAATCCAGTCATAAATTTCGTCTGTAGAAAAGTATGCAAATGACGTCATTATCACGCAATAACTGACAATACTCTTGACATAGCCCATATTTTAATTTCAACTTTTTTTTCAGATTTTATGAGAAAGTGGCTACAGAAAGATACAGTATCTCCTATTTTCGACTATTTACCGTTTACTTTCAATAGAAATGGGGTACTTTTGTTGCCACGATAAGAAAAATGGTATTAAAAACTACAAAAAAATTAATATCTCAAAAATAAATTGAGGTACAGCTTTCAAACAAATTGCATTTAAAACAGCAACTTTTTCCTTATACGACAGTGTAAAAATTTAAAATATGCGATATTTAGAAGTTTAAAAATTTGCAGTAGATAAAATTGCAAAACCAAAATTTCTTTTCAAATTTCAAAGTGTTGCCATTCGCAAAATGACGTATACGTTACGCACAGATATGTTTGTCCTTTATAATATAGATAGGGTAGATAAACCACAGAAGAGTAATAGAAGCTACGCTTTGAAAAATGATTAATATTTTACCGAAAATTGTATACATTCTGCAAACAGGATTAAAGCTGATGCAAGAATAACGCTTATACAAATTTCAGAAAATTTTTATTAATTCCATCTCTTATTGATTAAGTTTTCTCCATTCAAATCATCAATATGATTTATTTGCCAATTAGAATAATTGCGTTAAAATTAATCTAATGTAATTACGTATCCAGCGATTTATGGAGTTCCATTACCTGCGATTTATTCTATTGAGCTGAACCAGATTTAAGACCAGATGCTATAATCAAGAAGGTTAGCTGGGTGAATTTTCTTCCGAGATAGCTCAGATGGTATAGCATTAGCGAATTCAGCCAAGAGATCCCTGGTTCGAATCCTGGTCCGGACATTTTTCACCCAGTTGGAAATTTACATCTAATACGAATGTTCCATTCACATATTTCAGAGCATCGAACAACTTCATCATCAGGGAAGTCATGACATATTTTAAGCTTATGGTCTTTAAATGTCCATTTTCTATCACTATGATTCAACCCCTAACAACCCCAGCTATCTGTTAGGCTTAGAGTTCCGACCCTGCATTACTATGTGATCCCGAGTCGTCTCCGAGGAACCCTACACCTCCTGCAAGTTTGTCGGTTTAGTAGTAAAACACCCTGTATTACCCATATATGTCGGCGCGCTTTTGATTTGAAACGGTATATTTTTTTTCTGTTTAAGGACATACACTACTTCCAAGTCTATCTATTTGAAACCCCATAAAGTGATTAAAATCTTAATCGATTGAACAATCGGAAATGATATTAATAAGAAAAATAAATCATTTGGTGCAGCATAGCTTATAAAACACTTTCCAACATTTCTAAGATTACTTTAACATTACTTCGCTGTTTAAAAAGGTAAAAAAGATACCTACGCATCCGTTTTAGAAAGCGCATAATATTTTTGAAAAACAAGATTCAGCAATTACCGTTCATGGCAGAAAAAATAGCTAGATTTTTTTTTATTTTGAACAGTCATGTAGATTACCCACAGATCTTTATAGAGGCCACGCATTAAGCTAAAATTTAATTTAGGCAAAAACATGCTTAAACATACTGAAATCACACGTTTAGAAGATATCATTCACAAGAGATCTTCTGTCTTGTTTTTTGTGTCCCTGCATATGATTTTACTTATATTCTACAAACATTTCTTAGTATTCTAAATATAGATCAGCTTGAAAATACAGAACACAATTAAAAATCACCTCTAATTATCTCATATTCAGCAATTCTTACGAATTCTTTCATGTAGTCCTGTATATGACCTATGGCATTTACACATTCCACGTAATATGCTAAATTTTCTTGAACTTAAAAAAGCATATCATAACTGAAAACATACTTCCAGCAATTATCGCTAATGGACAGTATTTCGGATACAATACTGTATCCAAAATCGTTTATAAGTCCCTGTAATGAACGATAACTGATATGCACTGCACATCATATTCTACATAAAGTATATTGTTGTAGTAAACATCAGTAATGCATATAAATTTCAGTACATTTGAAATAATGTAGCATAGTAATTAAATAAAATACACGGCAAACATTTTAACTCCGTAGACCATTATGAAATGGAATACCTTTGTGTGGCTCTGTAAATAAATAATAAATAATTTGCAGCCCATATTTCACGGATTACATGTGTTAGTGTCCTTCATAAGTGCATATCAATTTCATTATATTTGAAATGGTGCAATATGATTGAAATGCCATTCAAACGATATTTTTTTACTGTAATATAACGGAATACTTGTGCTTGTCCCGGTAAATGAGCCATAACTGCTACTATCTTCGTTCTCCATAGGGATCATGCTATAGTAAAGGAAAATAACTTATTAAAATTAAAGAGTAATCCGAGTATATTTATGAGATTTAGCGCACGGGCAGACGGAAAGACAAACCGAAGTCATACACATCTTTAAGCTGTGTTGGAAAGTATTATAAACGCTTCGCGGTTGGGAAATAATAATCGCTAAAAATATGTTTGAGATTCGGTGACGGACATCTAGCCGATGACGTCACAGCCGTCATAAAAATAATATAATCCTTGTGATTCAATTTAAAAAAAACATTTAATTCATACAAAAGATATATTACTACATCACAGCATCGGAAAACTCAGAAGATACTACAGAAACAAAGGGGAAAATACACCCGCCCCAAGCAGGTTAAAAGGTATTTGATAACATTTATTTAAATTGAAGTATTTGAGCAATTTTGCAATAGATAATATTCATTAGGGTGGGTCGAAAAAATAAATACTTTATTTTCGAAACGTTTTAGTGCGGAAAAGTTGCCTATTGTAATAATAAGAAGAATGGCATATTTTTTTTTTTTTTTAAATAGGTTAACATCTTCCATTTGCGCATCGTACTTAAATTTTATGAAAAAATTGCAAAAAACGCGTATTTTTGTAGTTTTTTTAAGTTAATGAAAACTTTAAAAATAAACACGCTTTAGATTTTTATGCTTCTTTTATGGTTTAACTAACTCAAATAAAATAAATTCTGATCAGTAATTTGATATTTTTCGTTGGTGCAACATCTTCGAAAAAATATAAAGTTACCAAATTTTCGATTTTTTCACCATGCAGCTCCTCGCTCGTTTTGCTAGAACAAAACGACCCAGAACTCAACACGTGGTGGTGGTTGCACGTTGAGTTCCACCCACACCAGACCCAACCAGTAATCCAATTATTGGATGTGGTATTTACATTTACAAATGTTTAAAAGATTTTCCATAGATTAGTATTCTTTGGTTTACTGTGTTTTTTATTTTCTCTTTTTTAATCTATTACACATTTAAAGTATCTGATTTTTTTTTAAGAAATGAGGCATAACCAATCTAAACTTCAGTGCTGCTTGGATATAGCCATCTTTAGCTTCATGCCCATATACTTTATTCGAGGCATCTGTCACAAGTTCGACGCACATGGTCGACGCACATGGACTCACAAGTTCAACAGCATCGATCTGACAAGGAAATGCTTGTATATATTTCTCTGATGTCCTTAGTGTCAGAATTGATGAGTGATTTAACAATTATCTTCATTTAGGTCCCGC
The DNA here is from genome assembly GCA_963932465.1 of Maratus speciosus. Classification (NCBI taxonomy): domain Eukaryota; kingdom Metazoa; phylum Arthropoda; class Arachnida; order Araneae; family Salticidae; genus Maratus; species Maratus speciosus. The sequence continues at coordinate 332,707,542 of OZ010786.1, forward strand.
AGCATTGGGTAAAGATGCACCCCACTTGAATTCCAATTGACGATTATATATCGGACATAATATGGGATGATAATATAAACGGAGGCTTGAAAATTTACCTTCGGTGGTTTCAAATGGTCTTCTTCTTTGTGACGGTTAGTCTTGCTTTTAAGATCCTTCTGTAACCGAGTTCACGAATATGCTCTTTTTCATTGACAATCATTGCCAACAGGACCGTCTCCTCCACTGGAATGCCTCCATTCATTTGGAATGCAAAGGTGTTCAACGAACGCATTTCGATTAATTACTTGATCGACAACTTGTAGTAATTCTTCAGATAAATAGCGTGTGCTATTTGAATTGCTTGAAAGACATGTTTTTGTCTGTTAGTAAACTATTTGCTTATTTTATGGCAAACCACACAGGCATGTATGATTTTAAGATGAAGCCAACTATTTCTTTTAAGTTTTCGGGTTGATCTGATGAGCGTATATACAACCTAAGGACTCGCTTGGCCGCGATTATCCATCTGGAATTGCACAAAGGACCAGGGTTTCGATTTATCAAAGTCTTCTGAGCAATGTCCAAAAGTTATTGCATTTGAAATGTCTAAGAAATACTATTGTTCTTCGCACAAAAAATTCCTATCTATAGCAAGAATCGAACTTTCTATGGTTTCATAATCGACCACAGGGAATTTTTCACTCCTTGCTTGACACAATAAAATATTTAGGCCCTGCAGTTTGACTGTCAATACGTTGGAAAATGTGGCGAAAAGGAAGCTCATTAAAATGCAGGAGGCATATGATCCATCTAGCGGGCGTCTTACATGATTTTTTAGTAGATGGATGGCACCGTTATTTTATCCAATGTTTGTTACATTGCCATCACACCTTACTACTTCTAGTTTTTCTAGTGATATTGATAGTTCAAACAAACAAGAAATAATTGTTTGACTTATATCGTTTGGTGACATCGAGAAAGGAGATACATGCCCAATATAAGTTGATTCAGATTCCTGGATAAGAAAACAGTGTTCTTATTTCACATTCCTGCGAAATTACTTGCCATTCAATTTTTCGACGATCAAAGTATCGTATTTTTGTCTGTGAAAGAGAAGACCCCAACATTCCTCAGGGGGTGTGAATTGACTTTTCAAATCCATCCTAATACGATTCTTGTCTCGTTTTATTTTATACTTATCAATCACATAAGAAGAATCTGTGTCTGTTATCATCCCAAAGTCTCGCAGAACACTTGACGCTATGACAGTTGCTGGCCGATCAGAAACCCCAAACCAATCATCACTGTTTAGTGCTGTTACATTAATTGAAATTCTTATCTGTCATTTGTACTTTTAGTAGATGTATTTCGTTTTTATTCATCTTCCGCATATTCCGAGTCTTAAAAAGAACTGTGTTTGTGTACACCAATTTCCGAGTACTCTGCTACTTTAGGAAATTTAGAACAATTTTAGGAAACACTCAGCGCTCGTTGAAGATCGCGAGCTTTCCGCTCGGCGTTCACATTTAGTTTTTTTCGTAAAAGTTATGTCAATAGATCCGATTTTTCAGAAATTGTCATTCCTTTGAATAAACATGAACGTCAAGTCGAGGACAGGATTATTTATTTATTTTTTTTATTATTATTTTTTTTTACATAAGCATTTAGTTCGAATTTCACATTAACAGGCATCTTGTCTTTTTAATACAATGTAAGTACCACACCCAACAATTGAATGGTTGGTTTGGTAGGGTGTGGGTGGAACTCACAACGTGCAACTACCACCATGTTGTGAGATCTGGCTCATTTTATTATCGCAAAACGAACTGAGAGTTGCAGCGTTAAAATCGCGAAAAATCGGTAAATTTCTGTTTTATCTAAGATGTTGTGCAAACGAAAAAAATTAGATTATTGATCAGAATCTAATTTATTTAGGTTATTTAAACCATAAGACAAGCACAAAAATCTAAAGCGTGTTTATTCTTAAAGTTTTAATTAATATAAAAAAATTACAAAAAAGGCGCGATTTTTGCTATTTTTCTGTAACTTTAAGTACGATGCGCGAATGGAAGATGTTAACCGATTTAAAAAAAAATTATGCCGTTTTTCTTCTTATTAAAATAGGAAACTTTTCCGCACTAAAGCGTTCCGAAAATTGAAATTTATTTTTTTTTCGAGCCACCCCAATATCCATGTTTGTCAACAAACTGGCTTGTTCGTGACAACGCAGCTTGCTGTAGGCAAAAATTAGAAGTAAATTACTTGATATTATGCTCAAATGTTCATATTTTTTACGTAGTTATAATGTATTGCATTATATGTAGGAAGTAATACGTTATAAATTACTAAGACTGGGAAAATTGAAACTTTCTGCCTACAACAAGTTGAGAGGTACGTCTTTTTTTCGTGTGTGTGACGTCACATGCACATTATCTACTGAAGTGAATTATGTTGGTGTATGAGGTCATCGAAGGTAAATGCAATGCCCAGTCACTTCACTTCAGTTTAGTTGTACTGCCGCAAACATCGTGTTCTAATTCATTGAAATAATCACGTCTTCGTTGTATATAAAATCATAAGACGAATGCAATATTTCACTTTGGTCCAATCTTAAAGAACATAATTTGAACATTTAGAAGTTCACTGTTTACTTAAAAGATACATATGATGGGAATACAGATATTACAAGTTTAAAAACACACCTTTTATTTAAAGGGTCTGAGGACTCTTAAAATTTGAAAAAATGAAAAAAAAAATCAGACCATTTTAACTTTTAATGTTTTAAAATCTATATGATTTTAAAACGCAATTTTTAGGGAAATCAAACATATGAGTGTGTTCTTTCGTTTCATATATTTAAAAAATTGCAAAATAGAGAATTAATATTTATAGGGGGCTTCAAACTGTCAGACATTTGTAAAGGAGAAAATTGGCATCACAGCTCACGCGCACGATTAAAAAATTAATTTTGCAACTAGAATGAAAATTTTGGTGCTTAATTATACTTCAGATTCTAATAATAAACCGGAACCTAAATAAAGTTGTATTTAAAGCATTTTTTATAATTGTAATACAAAGTTGTATTTAGCTAATACAAAATATTAAAATTTCAACTGTATAATAACATAAAAAAATATTTTTTGAACGAAATGCTGGTGCGTTTGCACAGCATATCAAGCTTTGGCAAAAAAATGCAAACTTTAACGATAAAAAAAATAATGTACATTAATTAAATATTGTTTTTATGTATTATGTATAAATGTATGTATATTACAGTGCCCACATATGAGAGTTGCAGGGTCCTAGACCACCCAAGTGGACGGATTTACGACCCGAATTTATTGCAGGGATGCAAATAAGACTTACTGTACAATAAGATGACGTTTACGACAAACAATTATTTATTGAGGACAATTTAGGTCAGTCATAAATATCAGCCTTTACTACAGGAGTGGGGGGCACACGGGGCTAAGAGATGGGGAATCCCTACCCAATCCTTAGCAATGTGCATTATACAGAAATAGCCAATAATTTGCAATGGTGGGCGAGACCCAAGACCTGCCGTGATCCAATGACGGATAGCGTAAAAGGAGGGCGGTCCATACGGCCCCCTGTACCATTCCATCTAAAAAAAAAAAGATGGGATTTTTCTATTCTACTTAGAGAAGCTGACGAGAGATGTGTCTAGAAGGAGAGCCGGGCAACTAAAAAAAATAATGATGTCCAGTTGGCCAGATAATAGGCTTGCGAGTTAAGTCTGTAAAATTTGTCGTGGTAGACAATAAAATAATATATATCTTTACGATAAAATTTGTGGAATGATTCCACGGTAGTAGAACCATAATAATATCTATATAATTCTCAGACAGAGCCATGTGCACGCTCCGAAGGATGGACTTTGAAGGACCTGACGACAATGCCAGTAAGCGATGGATCACAGGTAGCCTCTATATATTGTTTTTGTATGTGCAAAATAAGTATTGTTAAATAATACGATAGGGCCTGTTTACAGTCAGGAGTTAATTCTATTATGCTAATATGCTGAGTAAAAGAATTCTACCAAAATTTAATGCTTTTAGCCTTTGCTATGTCGATAATCTGTTTTTTCATTAATGCATGTATATATTGTAAATAAAATAACTGTAAATGTAAAATAACTTTCTCCTCATTATTTATGTCTATCTAGTGTGATTTATTAGTTTTTGCATCGAGTTAGAGAGGTATGTATTTATTTATATTCCTCATCGATATGCAGGTGTCAAGCTGCAGTTATAAATTTAACCTTCTAGATTTTGAGAACTTTAAAGTCTAGTGCAGCCTTTTCCAAAAAGTTGAGAGTTCGTCAAATATTTACACAGCGCTTTGGTTCGATTTAATTTATCATTTAGAGTAATTAATGATTGTATTTTTATATTATGCAATTTTACCGAATTACTTTTCCCTCTCAACTAGGAACTTATATGATCCTAAATATTAATTGTTTACCTGCAAATCGATAAAATCAGGATAGGAAGGGGGAGTTTTACCTGTTTGACTCCACCGCTGTGTTTTGGGATGCTCTTTAGGGCTGTAACCGGGTAAAAGTATTATGCTGTGCAAACGCACCAGCATTTTATGCGAGAGTACTAAGGACTTCACACCCTTCGCCTGTTATTAGATTCTGACATATGAAGGACTTTCACTATATGTTTGAATACGTGTGGACATTATGACAGACGTGGAGTGATGACTCTGATCGGACTGCGCAGCCTCTGCGGAACTATCGGGGTGTAAAGCCCCAATCCATGCCACAGAATCACGATGACGCGGGCGCGTCAATCATGATTTTTTTTTTTCACAAGGGGGGGAGAAATGCTGGTGCGTTTGCACAGCATATCAAGCTTTGGCAAAAAAATGCAAACTTTAACGATAAAAAAAAATAATGTACATTAATTAAATATTGTTTTTATGTATTATGTATAAATGTATGTATATTACAGTGCCCACATATGAGAGTTGCAGGGTCCTAGACCACCCAAGTGGACGGATTTACGACCCGAATATATTGCAGGGATGCAAATAAGACTTACTGTACAATAAGATGACGTTTACGACAAACAATTATTTATTGAGGACAATTTAGGTCAGTCATAAATATCAGCCTTTACTACAGGAGTGGGGGGCACACGGGGCTAAGAGATGGGGAATCCCTACCCAATCCTTAGCAATGTGCATTATACAGAAATAGCCAATAATTTGCAATGGTGGGCGAGACCCAAGACCTGCCGTGATCCAATGACGGATAGCATAAAAGGAGGGCGGTCCATACGGCCCCCTGTACCATTCCATCTTTAAAAAAAAAGATGGGATTTTTCTATTCTACTCAGAGAAGCTGACGAGAGATGTGTCTAGAAGGAGAGCCGGGCAACTAAAAAAAATAATGATGTCCAGTTGGCCAGATAATAGGCTTGCGAGTTAAGTCTGTAAAATTTGTCGTGGTAGACAATAAAATAATATATATCTTTACGATAAAATTTGTGGAATGATTCCACGGTAGTAGAACCATAATAATATCTATATAATTCTCAGACAGAGCCATGTGCACGCTCCGAAGGATGGACTTTGAAGGACCTGACGACAATGCCAGTAAGCGATGGATCACAGGTAGCCTCTATATATTGTTTTTGTATGTGCAAAATAAGTATTGTTAAATAATACGATAGGGCCTGTTTACAGTCAGGAGTTAATTCTATTATGCTAATATGCTGAGTAAAAGAATTCTACCAAAATTTAATGCTTTTAGCCTTTGCTATGTCGATAATCTGTTTTTTCATTAATGCATGTATATATTGTAAATAAAATAACTGTAAATGTAAAATAACTTTCTCCTCATTATTTATGTCTATCTAGTGTGATTTATTAGTTTTTGCATCGAGTTAGAGAGGATGTATTTATTTACATTCCTCATCGATATGCAGGTGTCAAGCTGCAGTTATAAATTTAACCTTCTAGATTTTGAAAACTTTAAAGTCTAGTGCAGCCTTTTCCAAAAAGTTGAGAGTTCGTCAAAAATTTACACAGCGCTTTGGTTCGATTTAATTTATCATTTAGAGTAATTAATGATTGTATTTTTATATTATGCAATTTTACCGAATTACTTTTCCCTTTCAACTAGGAACTTATATGATCCTAAATATTAATTGTTTACCTGCAAATCGATAAAATCAGGATAGGAAGGGGGAGTTTTACCTGTTTGACTCCACTGCTGTGTTTTGGGATGCTCTTTAGGGCTGTAACCGGGTAAAAGTATTATACTTGCCTAGAACTTCCCAGCACAATAAAAAGGAAATTTTAGGTTCAGTTTATACAGACTAACATAAGACATCTATTTCGAAAATTTCATGAAAAAATATTGAGAAATTGTTGAAATATGCTGTGCGTTATGCCCAAAAATGTCATTTTCAGTAAAATGACTTCAAAGTTTCGGAAAAGGCGCTTCAGTTATTGAACAGGTACAATTCTAAAAGCCATAACTACTGTTCTAATGGGAATTTCGAGGAAACAATTATGTCAAAATATTAAAAAAAGATAGGAGTATTAAATATAAAATACGTAAAATTTCGACAACTTTAAAGGTTTAAGAGTCCTGAGATCCCTTAAATTTCCAAGTACTTCGAGTCTGCTCTCCCACAATCATCGCCAGGGAATATTTTCATTAATTGCCGTTTTATTAATCCAAATATGTCACTTCGTTTGAAATGGGAAAGTCTATCATTATTAGGGTAGCTGAATGTAGAAGTATTAGCGCTTCAGATTAAACTTTTGTAGAGGAAAATATTTAAATGCCGTTTCATTCCTTTTTTAATATGTCGCTTTGTTCATATACGTCACTTTGTTCTAAATGATTAAATATCCTGAAAACTTAAACACCCGGTATAGATGTAATCCGAAGTAACTACTACTTCTACTACTTTCCAGCTGCACCTTTAAAACGAAGTGGCGTATGTAAACAAAGTGACATATTACAATGAATTCAACAACAGTTAAGTATTTTCCTCTACTGAAGTTTAATCTGAAGGGCTACCAGTTCTACTAATTTTTAGCTAGAAATTTAAAACAAAGTGAAGTATATGGGCAAAATGACGCATTAAAAATGAATCTAACAGCAGTTAAATATTTTCCTATACACAAATTTAATCCGAAGCACTACTTATTTTACTTTCAGCTACCCTAAGAATTACAGTATTTATGTGTCACCTTGTAAAATGTATATTTTTAAACTTGTAACATCTGAATTATTATTATTTGTCACCTTTTAAGAAAATGTTAACTTTTTCGGAGTTTATAATAACGTCTTCATTTCTTTTTCATTAATATAAAAATCTCAATTCGCCGCTTAATTTTTGAGCTTTAGTATTTATACCAAGAGTATAACGAGCACGTTTGTAAAATTTGGACCAATTTTCCTGTTTTAAAAGCGTGAGTTATACGCGGAATATAAGGTATATTAAATACACGTATATATTTTAAAAATAAAATTTATATTATGATTGATTTAGAATCTTAAATGGATTATTATATTTCTTTTAATATTATGAAAGAAAGATATGTCATAAGGCATTTTTGTGAGGCTAACGCTAACAACTAATAATATATATACCGGGTGTCCCAAAAAGGACTGACTGATTTTAAAATTCAATAACTTGCAAACGGTGACAGATATTTAAAAAATTCTTGCAGGGGGGTTATGCATAAGGTCAAAAGTTTTATTACAGAGATTTTCGATTTTAGTTCGAATTACAAACAATAGATGGCGCTGTAAGCAATAGTCTCTAAATACAGGCTCGATTTCTGGTCCTTTCTTTTGTTCCATGCTGAAAAAGGCGATGGAAATGTATTATCCGGGCCACGAAGTACCAAAAATCGATCCTGAATTCAGCGCTAATTGATCGCAGCGCCATCTATTATTTGTAATTCGAACTAAAATTGAAAATCTCTCTAATAAAACTTTTGACCTTATGCATAACCCTCCTGCAAGAATTTTTTAAATATCTGTCACCGTTCGCAAGTTATTGAATTTTAAAATCAGTCAGTCCTTTTTGGGACACCCGGTATATATGGCACTATAATTTTGTTACAATCGATCTTACAATTTCATGATACTTTATCTCAACAGGAATTAAATACTTACAGCAAATACGTTTATTGTTCTGTTTTCCAATACACAAGTAGGGAGGTCTGACGTATCAACCATTACAAGAAGTGAAAGAAATATATGAGAAACAAGAGCAATGATGAGAACTTGTTTATCTGTTGCAGAGAAACAATTTGTTTTCCGTCTACTAGAAGAATGGTTTAGGATTGGAGCCGGAATAAAGCTAGAGAATGTAGATTAGAATTATGCCGGGGTTGGGTCTTTTAGGAAGAATTTCGAGAATCCGAAAATTTTCTTATAGTCAATCAAAAAAACGGGCCGAATTCAACGAAAAAATTTTGTTCACCCGGAACCCGACAAAAACGTTTTCTTGAATCCACTTTTTGGGCCGAACATAAAATAATTTATCCAAACACCTATGAAACTTGATTTATAATTTAATGCAACAATGAAAAAATGGTCTACAATCATATTTCTAAATTTCAAATTTATGTTTTCTGAAGAAAAACTAGGCACAGATGTCTCAGACGAACCGGGGCATCTTTTTTTCCGTCAAAATGGCAATTCTATGCCTGAGTAACCTAGTAATTTTGGCGAGATTTCCTTTCGTATGGAAACACGGTAGAAAAGATTGCGTGGGTTTTACGTTCAATTAAACATTGCGTGTTTTATAATAAAATTATTTGTGTGTGTTTCTAACGAAAACTGTGCGTATTTTAAGATAAAATGTTTGTTTCTTATATAAAATAGACAGTTTCATAATAAATAAAAGTAACGTGCTATTCTCGCAAGTTAGTCCTAAAAGATACCCAGAAACATTGTTTTCTCGCAAAATAGCACAACCCCTCCCCCCTCCCCCCACAAAAAAACAAACATTGCATCTTAGAAACCGGCGCGTCTGAGATATGTGTGCCAAAAGTAATTATCTATTATCTATATTATAAAGGACAAACATATCTGTGCGTAACGCATACGTCATTCTGCGAATGGCAACACTTTGAAATTTGAAATGAAATTTCGCTTTTGCAATTTTCGCTACTGCAAATTTTTAAACTTCTAAACATCCCACATTTTAAATGTTTACACCGTCGTATGCAGAAAAAATGCACTTTTAAATGCAATTTGTTTGAAAGCTGTATCTCAATTCATTTCTGAGATATTAATTTTTTTATAGTTTTTAATACCAATTTTCTAATCGTGGCAACTGAAGTACTTCATTTCTATTAAAAGTGGATTAGTTATTTTTATTGATTATATTCTTACTGATGCCATTTTCTCATTGCAATTAAAAATATCATTTTTAAAAATTTGAACAGAAAATGACGTTACACTTAAAAAAAATACAATTTCTCTGATGATGCTGTTATATTTCACTATTTTTTCATTTCGCTGATATTGAGTTTGAGACAATAGGCAAAATATTTCAGCGACAGTAAATGACGTCATATTTAAAATAAAACGATGATTTTTTTTTTTGATAAAACGAGATATTTCCCTTTGAATACGTCTAAAAGTTATAAATTTCTGGAATTTTTACAAGCAGGTACAGAGATTATACTAAGACCTCCAATCACGAGTGGGAATTTTAACATGGGAAGTAGTAATAGTTGACAAACGTGACTTCAAGCTTGAAAATATATTTATTAATAACCTATTGCGGGTTAAAATGTTTTAAAATTGTTAATATGGATGTGAAACGTGGAAAACGACTTGATTCGGTTTAGATTTAAAAGGGGGGGCGGAATTCTATGATTATGTCATGGTGAAATCATTTTTGCTGATTTTTCATTCCGTAATATCAAGCATCAATTGATAACTTAATCAAAATTACTTATCTTAAATATATGTTACTGATTAGGTATATGAATGAAGTTTAATTTTTCAATAATTTTAAGAGTTGAAGTTCGTGAAAAAAGTATTTTGTTACTCTTAGGTTAAAATATGTCTTCGGAGAGTTAAACTAACAAGTGTAAGATGGATTTTTTAATGTAATTAATGTTGTCGATGTATTATAAATTTGATGCAACAGTTCCTTTGTAAACATTTTCTTCCGTCGAAATTCGACGGGTTCCACCTCGTATATATAAAATCCAAACGAAAATTTCGTTCCGAACGCCGAGATTTCGAGTTCTACCGCATGGATTTTGACGGAAGTTATACCGTTAGATAGGTATCGTTTCAGGAAAGGTTTTAAGCTATAACACAACATTCTACTTAGATTAGTTATTGAATTATTACGGAAAATTCTGTTATTTTGGACTTCGTTACTTCATATTTCCTTAAATATCTGGTCTCCTATTGGTCGTAGAGCTTAGATCTCGCGCCAAAAGTAGCTCCAAAGCACCCAAGCAAACTTTTCCCCGCGATTATTTTGCCGTCTTCCGATTTCCTCTAACTCTATTAGGGGCCCGCGTAGGGCCCCCATTAAAATATTTTCCGTAGTAATTTCAGCAATTATCTTAAATTATTGGTTAAGACCGCTACCCTCCCGATTCATGTATCTACGGAAAGGTTGCATAGAGGAGTTTCGTTCAGATACGCTTTCGTTAAGAATAGAGTGCACTCCCTGGTGGTGGAATGTGGAACTAACATAACGCGATATTGTTAAAATTAGGAAATCTAACAATGCGATCTGTTTAAAACTTTGAGATAGTTCATAACACATAATCTATTATCAATTCTATTATATATATATATATAATCTATTATCTATTCTATTATCTATTATATATATAAAATCCAAACGGAAATTTCGTTCCGAACGCCTAGATTTCGAGTTCTACTGCATGGATTTTTACGGAACTTATACCGTTAGATAGGTATTGTTTCAGGGAAGGTTTTAAGCTATAACACATTATTCTACCTATATTAGTTTCAGATTTATGACGGAAAGTTCTGTTATTTTGGGCGATAAGGTTACCATTTTATTTCTTGGCGAAATTTATCGTTGATAAAAAAAATTGAAACGGCTATTAAACCTCGAAAAATAAAAGAAAAACTGTTACTAATTTTATTTAAATGAAAAAAAAAAAGAAAAAAAGAAGAAGAAAATCCGTTTTAATGAGTGATAATATTAAAAAACGGAAACATTTAATCAAAACCTGAAAGAAATATTTGTAATGCTTAAAAATTAATTTAATAAGAAATATTACCTTGATACGCAATATTTGGTTCTTTATCGCTTGCGTTAGATATGGAAACGAATCTGAAAATTTGATTAGATGAAATTTTAACGACATTTTCTTTCTGTTCTGTTCTTTTCTTTTTTTTTTTATATCTAATTGTCCCATCACGTGACTTATAGAAGAAACAAGCAGATGTAATTGTGATTCACATGTGTAATTACTATTTGTTTCTTTACAATTTTTTATTTTTCTTTTGTCGCCAAACAATGTGATTTTAAGCCAAAAATGCATAAGCGTGACATTAGCTTGAGGATGTTCTCACAAATGGTGTTTTTTTTAGGTAAAAGAGATCATTTTTAGAGTACATTTTCATATTCAATTGTAACTTATATAGATATCAGTTAATATTTTAAAAATGGAATCAAATACTTAAATTTCAGTGTGAATTTCTGCCACACATACATATTGTAAAATAATTTCATACTTTTTAAAATGTTTTTCGCCGTAATTCCGAAAGCATCTGATATTTATAAACTCGAACTCAGATCAACGAATATTACCCATTTTATTTAAGCAAATATTATCTATTATTTATTTCATTTTTTCTCAAGACATATCGCCAATTTCATTTATAGGAAAATTCACAGATTCGAAATCTAGGAAATAAAGATAATTTTTAAGGAAATTTATGTTTTAATACGTTATTACTATCGAAAAATTCAACATTTTGAAAAAAAAAAATTACAAGTCTTTTGCAATTCGTCATTTCTTCTTCGTCTTTCTTCGTACTTTCTCCTCTGTTATGTAATATTTCAAATGATATTCGACTAATTTTCGATCATCGTTTCACCGCAAAATGGCATATCTAATATAGTATATAAAATAAAGTCTGGATTAGGGGACTAATTAACGCACAGCGCAAACTACGGAACCTAAAATCTTGAAAATCGTGGTAAAAATACTTCTTATGACATAGACTTCTACTAAGAAAGGATTTACGAAAGTGTCACCCCTAATGTTTTTTGCACGTGGATGGGAAAAAAATCGAATGTCAAAATTATGAGTCAAATTATAGCATATTTTAATGTAGTTTTGTATGCTGAATCGAATGCTACCAAATAAATTTTTATAAGTCCAACAGTTCATGACACATTTCATATTTTTCTAATTTGGCGGTGTCTTTGGCATATAAACCTCAAAATATCTATCATTACATCCGCTACTCTAGCAACGGAAAAAATTCAAATCAACCCTTTTGGCTAAAAAATAAAAACGGCTCTATGAGTTTGAAATAAAAATGCAAGCATCTTAATTTTTTTTAAAAATAGTGATTTTATGTAAAATAAAAGGAAAAAAATTACTGAGAATTTAGCGTTATAAAACAAAAATGGAAAAAGTACTACTTAGATATTCCGTCGACCAAAAATCTATCGTCAAACTATAAGATTAAATGCCAATAATGGTTGATCGTAAATATCAAATTCACTTGAATTTAAACAAGCTACACGTGTTTACGTCATCAAGTGATTTTAATTTCGACGTTTTATTTGTATTTTTATTAATGTTATACTAATTTATTTGTTATTTCGTTATTTAAAATAAAGATTATGTCAATTTATATAATTTGGCGAATGGTTTGGCGATTTATATAATTTGGCGAAATTGGTCGACGGGATAACAAGTAGTACCAATGAAAATATTTAAGTATGAAAGCAATGTTTGTATCGACTTAAAAATTATTTTCATATATATAAACTCGGTTTATGGCGTCAGATGCCGTCATCCGAAGAATCTACAAGAGTCTTTTTCCATTTTTTTCGGTCATAGGTTCCTCAGTTAAAGAAATTGGAATTGGAATAATATTGTGCGATTTATAAATTGCTCCTCGATAAGAAGAAAAAATGGGTACATTTATAACAACTGTGCACACATCTCGCTGATAGCATTTTTTAAATTTCCAGTAGCAGTAGTTACATTTTGCGTATCTAAATTAAAAATATTTTTTGTTTTTAATTATGGCATTATTTCCTGTTATTGTTTATCTTTTCAGTTTTTTAAATGAAATTAGTATAAGGCATGCATTTTAAATGAAATGAGTGAAAGGTTTGTGTTTTAAATGAAAATAATAAAATAAGAATTTGCTATGAAAACAATCTTTATTGATTTATTACCTGCGCCCGGCTGACATAAAATTATGACAAAAGTCACATATTCACTTTTCTTTGAGTAGTTGCTCATGAGAATTCAAGTTAACATTCCGTAATCGGATACTTCACATATTGGTGTATTAGCTTTAATTTTGAAAGCATCATTCATGTTTGAAGCGAAAACTTTACTATGAATTCTATTGCACAAAATCGCATCATCATCATCTACTATATATTTACAACGGAAATTTGTATTTCATTCCGATTGTTTATAATACTTTCGTAGGATATACCACAATTAGTTAGGTAATAATTTTGGAAAGGTTTTAGTGTATATATATATATTGTTCAAGGGTACTTAGTTATAGAGCAACAGTAAAAGTTCAAAAATTAAGTGAACCTGATTATGAAAGTTTAGCCTTCTTAAAAAAATCTACAGAACATATTTTGTTACAAGTGGCCCTGTTGCATGACTTTTAGGAATGGTGTTAGTATATATGATTTCATTATATGTTGATTAGTTACAGAGGTATTAGTTCCTGTTGTCATAACGGCCTCATTACCCGACCATAAGTGCGCTGTTTATAATCAACTAAAACAATTACTTCTTAATTGCTAAATTTTGTCCAACGCTTAAGATAACATTATATCGCAATGGCGTTCGCATCGTTTTCAGTAATGAGCAAGGTCAAGCTGAAGATCCATATTGTTTAAAATACAAGTTCAAATTCACCATTTAGTTTAATCCAAGGTTCATTTGTTAATATTGACCAGCGTAGCGGGCATAGCCTGCTAGTCTATATATATAAAAGAAAGCCTGAATTTCGTATTAATCAACGCGCAGCCCAAACTACTGAACCTAAAATCTTGAAATTTGGGTTAAAAATACTTCTTATTACATAGAGTGCCGCTAAGAAAGGATTTTCTAAAATTCTACCCCGAAAGGGGGGTAAAAAATAGAACGAACTTTTAAAAAATTCCTTAAAAATCTGATTTTATAGTTATTTTTCAACTGATAACATATTTTAGTGTAATTTTGTATGCTGTATCGAATGGTACCAACTAAATTCTTTTAAGTCCAATAGTTCGTGAGATATTTCATATTTTTCTAATTTGGCTATGACTTTGGCGCCAAAACCTCGAAATATCTGACATTACAAGTGATAATTCATTCATATTCATTCATATTGTATATCCGTTGCTGTAGCAACGGAAGAAATTCAAATTAAATCTTTTAGTTAATTCTGTTGGTTAAAGAATTAAAACGGCTGTATGAGTTTGAAATAAATATATACAAACGCATTGAAAAAAAGAAAACAAATATTGATTTTATTTGAAATACAAGAAAGCGGTCCCACTAAGAAATTAACATTATAAAACGGAAATATTAAGAAATGAAAGCAATGTTTGTACGACGTGAAACTTTTTTTGGTACTTACATCCGGGCCATGTCAGATACAAGACAATTACACTAATTACAGAAACCCTTATTTTTTGTCCATTTGACAGTTTATTTATTACAGTTTTAAATTAATTTTATTATTATAGTTTTATTTAATTATAGTTTATAGTATGTAGCTTTATGTTATATATTTTATTTATTTATTTACTTTAAACAATTTTCCATTTTTAACAAGGTTATGCATTTAAGAATGATAAATTACTATTTTGAACATAATTGACAAACGATAAACAAGATTTGCAATTGTCAACCATTTTCCGCGATCTATCTCATGGTCTAGATAATACGCAAGTATCACTTTTTTCAATGGAAGAAATTGGAATTGAAATAAAACTTCGCGATTTATCGTTTCTCTCCAGATAATAAGAAGAAATGGGTACTTTTATGTCAGCCTTTGGTGGGTACTTTTATGTATTTAGAGCAGTTGTTACATTTCGCGTATGTAAATTAAAAACCATTCTTTGTTTTAAGTTATGGCATTATTTCCTATTATTGTTTTACTTTTCAGTTTTTCAATGAAATTAGTGTAAGACATGTATTTTAAATGAAATGAGTGAAATGTTTATATTTGAATGAAAATAATAAAATAAGAATAAGGTATGGAAACAACATTTGTTGACTTGTTACTTGCGCCCGGCTAACATAAAAGTATCACAAAAGCCATATATTCACCTTTCTTTGGGTAGTTGTTCAGTGTTCATGGGATTCCTGGATCTTCCGTAATCGGAGACCTCGCCAATCGGTGTATTAGCTACAATGTTGAAAGTATCGTTTACGTATGAAGCGAAAACTTCACGATGAATTCTATTACAGAAAATCGTATCATCTACTACCCATTTAAAACGGAAATTTGCATTTCATTCCGATTGTTTATAATATTTTGATAGGATATGCTACTATTAGTTAAGTAATAATTTTGGAACGGGCTTTGTGTATACACAGTGTTCTACGTTGCTTAGTTATAGAGATAAAGGAAAAAGTTAAAAAATTAAGTGAACCTGATTATTAAATGTTAGCCTGTAAAAAAAAATTCTTTGGAACAGATTTCGATCCAAGTGACACTTTTATATAACTTTTCAGGAATGGTTTTAGTATATAACATTTCATTATATAAAATCAATATTTGTCTTTCCTTCCACCCGTTTATAATTTGAGTTTTGCTGGATGTATTTTGATGGGACTTAACACTATTATAGATAATTTTTTGAATGGTTGCCACTTCTTGCATGATTGGTACTTCTTGCATGGATGATGCTTCTCTGTAGCAAAGTTTTCTTCTGGTTAGCGTTTTTTCTGAAGCACAAACTTGACAAAAAATCAGATTACAGAAAATCACATTAAAAGAGAAAGTTCCAAAACTAGGTGAACCCGATTGCGAAAGATTACCTTTTATTTAAAGCTATACTGAACGTATTTTAATTGGAGTTACACAATTGTGTAATATTTCATTGATTGTTTCAATATTTACCATATCATTGTACATGTTTAGTTATGGAGCTATAAGGAAAGTTCTCAATGGTGTAGTTGTGAAAAAAGTAGGATAATATCTGCAGGCAGAGGGTATATATTATAGAGAGTATATATGTTATAGCTATGGAGGGTGTGTATAGTTTCTAAAGAAATCCAGAAGGTCTACAGCGTATAGCCAACGCTACATTCCCAAAGTTATACAACCACGTTAACACGATTAAGAAAAATGTATTTAACTATCTACTGCACACATAAAATACAAAGAGCAATTTCGCTCCGACCACTTATAACTTGAGTTCTTTTGAATGGATTTTGAGAAGACTTGCATTGTTAGTTAGATAAATATTGAAGAAAGGGTTTCGTATATAACACATATCATTCTGCATTGCTTAGTTATAAAATTATGTGCGAAATTTCTTTAATCAGTGAACCCTATGTAGAAAGATTAGCCTTTTTAAAAGTTCTACTGAGTTAAGTTCAATGGAATTAGCACTGGTTGTTATATAATTTTTCAGGAAAGATTTTAGAATATAACACATGTTGTTTTACATTGCTTTGCTATAGAATTATAGGTGAATGGTCCATAATCTGGTGAACGCGATTATGAAAAATTAGTCTTATTAGAAAGTTCTACTGAACTATTTTGATGAGATTTGCATTTTTAAATTTTGAGGCATGATTTTAATATGCTACATATTGTTCTTCCGTTCTTTTCCATATTCAATTGTAAATAATCAACTAAAAGATTTGCTTCTTAACAGTACAAATTTTGTCTGAGCCTTTAGAAGATATAAAATCGTAATCGCGTTCATATTGTTTTCAGCAATGCGGAAGATCATTAGAGATAAATTTATATATTGCTATAAAAAACAAGATCAAATACACCGATATATTTCGTTTGAAGGAACCGACCAGCGTAGCGGGCGAAGGCTGCTAGTATATATATATATATATATATATATATATATATGTAAGCTGATTCACATTCAGATATAGATTTTCATTTGAAACAATAATTAAGAGTTATTTTTCTCAAAAATCGATTAAACCGATCACGATCCGCAATTATCAAAACTCCCAACAGAAACCGACCCGAAAGCAAAACAATTAGAATAAACCCGACTCGAAACCGACCTGCAAAGAAACAATTACCTCCGGAGGAAATCGCGTTACACGACCCTATTCAGTAGTCTACTACACTCATGTCCAAAATTAAGGTCACAAAAGTAAAATCTGTGAAAACTGATGAACTATTCAATGAGTTGCCACGAAATTTGGCACAGAGATACATTACAATAGGGGAAAGAATATAGAAACATAACAATATGGAACAGATTTTAATTGTCAAATAAGATACAGGGTATATCAAAAAGTATTAAATCATGAATCAGTGATAAAGCATTTATCTCGGGAAAAGTCTGTCTAATATGGAGTGTGACCACTGTGCACTGCTATACAAGCCTCATAACGAGCTGTCATACTGTTTATGAAAGTGTCAACAAATGTTTGTGGCAACAAAGCCCGTTTTTCCACAAGTGCTGCTTTTAACTCTTGGTAGGTTCTGGGAGGGGGGCTACGCTGCGCAATGGATCTGCATTGACCATCTCAAACATTCAATAAGATTGAGGTCCGAAAACCTCGAGGATCAATTCATACGGTGAATATTTTCTTCTTCAAGAAAATCATCAACAATGTGAGCTCTATGTTGCTTCGCATTACCGTCATTAAACATGAAGACAGGGCCAACAGTATGCCGGAACAACCTCACATATGCTTCAAGGACCTCATCCCTAACGCCTGGCGTCCAGTTATGTGTGTCCCTTTCACTGCATCCAACAGGAGAGCCCGGTTGTTGTGGAGCCGAAGATATCACTCTTGGTCAGAACAAGAATGGGGCGTGTTCTTTTCAGTGATGAGTCAAGATTCACCACGCAGAGTGATTCTCATCGAATCTTCATCTGGGGACCACGTGGAGCTTGGTATCATCACTCCTACGTAAAAGAAATCGACAGATTTGGTGACAAAGGAATCCTTGTCTGGTGCGGCATAATGTTGGGCAGATTTACACAACTGCATGTCTTCAACGGGTTTACTGTCAGCGCACAAGGCTATATAGAGATGAGGTTCTTGAAGCTTATGTGAAGTTGTTCCGGGTGCTGTAGTCCCGGAATTCATGTTTATGGACGATAATGCGAAGCAACACAGAGCTCACATTGTTGATGATTTTCTTGAAGAAGAGGATATTCGCTGTATGAATTGGCCCTCGTGGCTTCCGGACCTCAATCTTATTGAGCATGTTTGGGATGGTTTAGAAAGAGCTATTGGACAGCGTAATTCTCTTCCCACGACTCGCCAGGACTTAAAAGCCGCGCTTTTGTTAGAATGGGATTTGTTGCCACAAACATTTATTGACACCCTCATAAACAGTATGAGAGCTCGTTGTGAGGCTTGTATAGAAGTGAACGGTGGTCACACTTCATATTAGACAGACTTTTACCGAGATAAATGCTTTATGTCTGATTCATGAGTTAACACTTTTTGATAAACCCTGTATCTTAATTCACAATTAAAATCTGTTCCATATTGTTATGTTGCTACATTATTTCTCCCTTGTAATGTACCACTGTGCCAAATTTCGTGGCAACACAGTGAATAGTTTATCAGTTTTCGCAGGTTTTATGTTTGTGACCTCAATTTTGCACATGAGTGTATACAGATATGAGATTTTACTTTTTTGTGCATGTCTGTTACTGTTAAGTTTGGTTAATCACAGAAAAAAGAGGTGAAGCATAGACTAATGTTAATAGTTTGGGAATTTTATTTTTCGAAATATGTATCATAATATTCAACTAGTGAACTTCGCTTATTTAATAACTGATTATCTGCCAATAAATAAAACGAATATTATTATACTTAAATATGATAAATATTTTGATTAAAGCAATTTCCCAACTAGGCACTGGCTCGGAAATAAGACTAAAAGTTACATATACAAAAAAAAGTCTTTGTTTTAAGTTTAAACCTTTTAATGTTAAGATTACTATTTACTTACGTTGAGTGAAATGTCGAAGTATCATTTTGTCGAATCAATAAATGTCTTTTAAACAATAATTAGTATACTTAAAATTTTGGATTTGAAAAAAGATTACCGCAAAGAAACAATTATTTAAAAGAACTATTTACACAGTATCTTTGTTGGAATAATTGTCTGAGCGAAGCGAAGGCTAATTATCAGCGACACATACACCTACGATGGATATTCACACCATGACCTACTAAATAAAAAGCCTAATAAAAACATTTCGTCAACCATAACTCAAAAAATATTTGTTGGATTTCGTTTCTGATTGCACCAGTAGGTACCTATGAGGGTCACCTACTGAATGCATCTACTATGAAAAATAAGTTCCAAACCGTTTAAAAATTATATAGAAAAAACTGATAAAAAAGCACAATTTATCTACGTACGTCACAGAAATTTGGTGTGCTTTCACCGGTTGATGTTTTCATAGTCAACTGGTTTGAACACATAGAGCAAATAAAAAAAAGTACGCACGCAATAATATAGAAGTGCCATAAAACACATTTAAATTTGATCAAATAGGAAAATAAATCTGTTTGTTTTCCATTTAAAAGAAAAAAAAAGGCTTAAAAACTTTGATTTGAGATTTTGTGATAATCTCTCTATAGCATTTTTTAATCGTCAAAAGCATATTTTATATTTCGCGTGTGAAAATTAGAAACAATTATATGATGTGTAATAAAATATTTTGCTTTATAGCATCATTTCTTCTTATTTTCTTTCTTTCTTTTTTTTTTTTACATACTTTCTTTTAACTTACAATTATATTATCTGTGGTACTCAAATCTTGTGATTCATTTTTCACCCACTTCCTGTTGACATAGAGTTTTGAAATTTGGAATGTATGTGTATTCCTGACGGCAATATATGAATTGGACATTGATTTTTTAAAATTCGATCCCTAAGGGGGCAACGGTGGCGGGTGGGGGTGAATTACTTAATGGTTACGTTTGATTTTCTGTAGAGGAATCAGCATTAGCTTCAACAATGAGTATTTGTTGAAAAGTACTAATGACAGGATTACCACGATATCGTATAGAGGAATCAGCATTAGCTTCAACAATGAGTATTTGTTGAAAAGTACTAATGACAGGAATTACCACGATATCGCCAAACATTGGCCAATGTGGCGAAATATCCCCAAATTTGACGACAAAAAAGTTTCTATATATAAAGCCAACTTGGAGACAGCTGGCTAACTTGGCAAAATTTCCATTTAAATCCATTTATCTTCCATAATTGAACTCACCGAATTACATTTAAACTCCGTGCATTTAAGGTTTTTTTTCAAGACTTTTCTAATATTTAGTACATTTAAAAAACATATATATTTTCAAAATTTTTGTGAATTTTAATGAAAGCATGATTTTCAAAAAAACAATTTCAATTTATATTAATTTCTTTTTAGTCTTTAAAAATGAAATTGCTACTTTTCCTGTATAAGGGATTTGGCGAGGTAGAGGAAATAGGTTTGGTGAGACAAGTAAGCTTTTGATGCGTATTTTCGTGTAACTTATTCATTGTTTCATATACTCAAGCATATTTTTAAAGATTTATGCAATTTATTTTGTATTAACAAGCCACTAACCTATTTTTATATACAAAACCAAGTAAATTGTATATAAAAAGCAATGATATTATATATATAAATAAAATGTTTATATTTATGGCACAGATGCCATAAACTCACCTTGTTTGGCGTGATTTTGTTTATGCCAATTTGACGAAAACGTCGTTTTCGAGTACCAGTTACATATAGCGTGCTATAATAGTGCGTTATTTTTTATTTCAATATGAAAACAAATTAAAGTGATAAACAAAACATTTTCTATTATTTTTAAAAGGAAATAACAATCAATAAAGGATATAATTATAGAACAAGACAATTTATAATAGCGTTATATATGGTTACATCAGTCGTGGCTCGTGACTGACATTTTGGGGGCACTAAATCCATAGCTGCCAAATTTATTCTTCTCTTACCACTATTGCTTTAAAAGAAATATTTGCCATATTTGTTGGCAGAA
This sequence comes from Maratus speciosus, assembly GCA_963932465.1. NCBI lineage: Eukaryota > Metazoa > Arthropoda > Arachnida > Araneae > Salticidae > Maratus > Maratus speciosus. The sequence continues at coordinate 332,728,971 of OZ010786.1, forward strand.
TATTCGACCATTAAACAAGGTAATCTTTTTCTTTCAAAAAATAATGGTAAAAAAGAATAATAATGTCCGCCATGCATTTAGTGCCCCAAAATATGACAGTCGCGAGCCGCCAATGGTTAACATGTCAGGCAAAGTAACGCCACTTTGGCGCCAATTAGGTACCTCGGTGCGTATATGACATATGTGCCATATTTACTTGTAAAAATAAGCATAAACGTTCTTCAGGTATGTTTTCATAGCTATTTATATCTTTTTGCAACAAATCTCACTTTTTGAGGCGAAACTGCACAAAGATTGAAAAAAAAAAACTAGAAAACGGGAAGTCTGTTTTTTTCAAAATTTAGTGTCACCCTCGATGAAAATAAAATATATAAATATGGATAGTACAAAAAACAAAATATATTTCAGTTTTAAGACTTAAAACACACGCTTTTGGGTCATTCCACGTAAAATGAGCAAAAATTTTAAAAAAGTCGTGGGCACATAGTAACAGATTTTAATAAAATTTGATATACAGGTCCAATTCATATTCAAATAGAGCTCTGCAAAATATCTTCACGAAAAATAAATTATTTTAGCAGTTTTGGACATTTAAAAAACTTGTGATAAAAAATGGCATGTGTGCAATCGTCCAAAGTTGCAGGTTTGAAGTTCTGTATCTTGAAAACTATTTAACTGAAATGAATTTTTTTTTAAATAATGTAACCTCTGAAAAATTATCTTCTTATTTATTGAGCAATAATAATCTGGTAACACCATGATTATTCTTTAATTGGTTGTAAAAATTGAAAATTTGCAAATTTTGAGAAAATTAAAAACGTAATAAAAATTAAATGAATTCAAAAACATCTGAGAAATTAATGCCTGATGTAGTTTTACATATTAAGATCGAATTACTAAAGTTTTTAAGTTGCCATGTATTTCCTTCACCTTTAAAAAATTTTAGAAACTTTTAAAAAAATGACAAAATTGTAATTTTTCCTCTTATTGACAGGTAAAAAAAACAATGAAGGAAATGTCCCACATTACAGTTATTGCACAGACATAAAGATCAATAAGTCCATAATCTGATAAAAAAAAATTCAAGCATGCCTTTTTGATTCCTAACGTCACAAAATTGGGTTAAAAAAGGCAATATTAACTATATTCCATGAGCTATTTTTTTTTTAATTCGCGCGCGTTCCTTAAAATATTGCACGATTTCAAGGTGAAAAAATTTAGTGCTGCCATCTATTTTCTGTATGTGGGTTTAGAAATTAATATATAATTTTCTGTTCAATTGAGCTTTTTTTTCTACTGTAATTAAAAATCTTCTTGAGGAAAAAATAAACTGAAAGCAAGTATAAAAGTTTTTATGTTTAAAATATACACTGTTATCTATAATATTAAAAGAATTAAAAGTTTAAAAACATTTCTTTCACGTCGAAACAAGTGATAGAAATATTGCATTTTATCCTCAACATTTTTTACTATATATTTTTTTTCTCATTAAGGAATAAAAAAGGCAAGAATTAAAGTTTAAATATTTAATATATATACTTTTAGCTATAACGTCAAGCAATTTTGATATTGTCAGAGGTGTCCTTCATCTCTATAGAAACGTTGCATTTTTCCCTCAATTTTTTTCAAAAATAATTTTTTTCTCATTAAGGAATAAAAATACAATTACAAACTTACGTCAATCTGTTACTTATCATTCATTCCTAATTATAAATAATTTTTAATATAGTCTTTGCATTCTTAAGGCTAATAACCAAAATTGAAACTTCAAGCATGTAGCCAAAACCACGATTTTGCATCCACTTTTAATATAAATTTTAATACTTAAATAAACAATCCTAAAATCTATTATTTTACATTTACTCATAAATAGATATGATCTACTTACAAAATGATTTTCGTTAAAATCTGTGACATGTCTGCCACAGGTGATTTGCTCATTTTGTATGGAATGACCCTTTTACTTTAAACAGAATGACGTCATCCGCTTCCACTGAAGAATTCTTCATTTACGATAAAGTCTTAAACAACTTTTACAGTGAAGTGCGCATAGGACGTCACTACCGCTGAATAATACACAAATTAAAAAAAAAATCGGCGATCTCATGATTCATATACCCTCATTTGTTTGTAATATTAATATAGATACTTAAAATTGAATTTTGAAAAAGAAATCATTCATTTATATTTTTTCAAAATAGCGCGTATTTTAATTAATTTTTTTTAAAGTTGTTAAGGGGAAAAGGCAACAAAAAGGTATAATTACTATTTTCCAACTATTTTTCCCCTACTTTCTACAGAAATGGAGTACTTGAGTTGCCAAAATTAAACAAATGGCGCTAAAAACTACAAAAAATTAACATTTCAAAAATAAATTGAGATGCAATTTTCAAACAAATTGCACTTAAAGGTACTTTTTTTCCCCAATACGACGGTATAAAAATTGAAAATGTGCGATGTTTAGAAGTTAAAAATCTTAAAATAGTAGAATAGAGAAGATTAAGTTAAATTGGAGTTAAATTGCAGTACTGTATTTGGTACTACTTAGTTATCCCGTCGACCAAAAATCTATCGCCAAACTATAAGATTGAATGCCAATAATGGTTGATCGTAAATGTCGCATTCTAAATACCTTAACACCATGCATTTAATGCTTTTCATGGTACTTCGCTCTATATGGACTTCGGCGCTTTTGTAAAAAGCACGCAATTCGGTGTTAAGAAAGTGAGATTTTTTGCCAAATGACTATGAAAATAAAACGGAATAAGTATTAGACGGGTTTATATACATATATATATATTTAAAAATGCATCTGACAACACGTATTACATGAGTTATTTATGTTTGTAAGTAATCTAATATATAAAAATGAAAATTTGTCTATCAGTCTGTTTGTACTTCTATACAAATCGACAGTTCGGAAGCCAAAATTATGAAAAGATACTTACATGTGTATTAAAATATGGCCGAGACAACTAAAGAAATCCGGAATCGAAATAATTTATAGTTAATTTTTAATTAATAAAAAACCAACAATTTAACAGCAATTTCTTATCAAATTTAAACATTTTTCTTTATAGCAGTTGCCAACAATGAAAATACACAATAAAATTCTTACTACAACAATTAATTTTCTACTGCAAGATTTCCACGTGAAAAATGAAAATGAAATAAATAGTTGACCGAATTAAAAAGAAAGTGAATATTTCGTCATAACTTTTCTATTGTAAGATATACACATGAAAAATGAAAATGAAATAAATAGTTTGTCGAATTTAAATGAAAGTGAATATAACTTCATAGCATTTCTATTTCAAGGTTTCCACGTGAAAGAGGAAAATATTACGTCATATTGGAAATATAAAGGACGTGGTGAAATATGGTATAACGCCATATGAGTGTGAAAAAACGTATTGAAGTATGATAAAAACCCGATATGGAATTGTCACTGGCATATTTTAAAGTTATTGCTCCAATTATAAATTGAAATAAGTTCATTTATAGCTGTATCCTTTTGCGTCTGTTATATACATTTATACATTTTGATATTGTGTTTTCATTTGACTCATGCGTACAACACTTCGACTGTTTTTTTTAATGTTTGTTTTATGTGGTATGTTAAATTTTGAAATTGATTTTTCAGAACAAACATCCTTCAAATTTTGGGCAACGCCGGGCACTTTAGTTTGTAACAGATAAATGGCTTTTGTATCTGTATATCTAATGCTAATATTATAAAGCGTTATAATATTATAAAGTGTACAATATTATTAATGTTTGTACGTTTGTGAGGTGTTATCTCTGAAACTACGTAGCCAACTTAAAAAAATTTTGGTGGCCATCTCTGCACCGAAAAAAAGACTGTATTTTATGTCAGTGCAACAACCTACATCGCTGCAGGAGCAAAATGTTCTAAAACTGCGATTTCTGTGATGCTGATTGGGTTAGAAACTTTAAATTCGGTGCGGTGGTTACGTTTAAGATGTAAATACTTGTTATATTAACGCTCTCTAAAAGGTTCGAAAATTCAATTTGACAGATAAACGTAAAAATTTCTAGAAAGGTTCTAAATTATGATTTATTTGGAATACTGAAATTTCTGGGATACTGTTGGGGTTAGAAACTAGAACTTTGGCATGACAGTAATTTATAAGATGTAAATGCTCGTTGTAGAACGAATTCTAAAAAATCGAAAGACTAAACAAAGTGGAAAAAGATCTAAAGATGATCTAAGTAACGAAGTACATGGAATTGTTAGGAATGTAAACATGAAATTGACATGGCTGTATTTATCATGATGTAAATTCTCGCAATAGAACAATTTCTAAAACTGTCGCTATATAAAACACTGCAGAAAAAAAAAAATTCGAAAAATTTCTATTTTTGTGTTAGTGGTGAGCTCAAAAACTTCAAGTTTTGCTTCGGGTTAGTTTTAAAATATAAAATTGCCTCTATGAATTGTTTCTAAAAAATTTAAAATTTAAAAAGATGAAATGAACGGAAAGCGTCCTCAATTACCATTACATTAGAATTATTATGTATAGCAACTTTAAATATTTCATAATGCTGCATTTCCTCCACAAAACATGCAATTTAAATTCAACAAAACTGATAGATACCCATCTAGCATTAAATAAATTGTGTAAACATTGAATAAAGACCTGCATGAAACAGTGAGTAGGTTGCCCGAAAGTACTTGTTAAAATGTTCCTTCTATAGGCTTTTCTCTCTCTCGCCAAGGCCACTAACATGGGGAAGTGCCGTTTTAAATGTGATATGAATTTTTTTTCTGTTTCATTTTTCTAGACATTTTATCATAAGATCATATTCTCAATTGTCATTAGTAGATTTTTTATATATTAACTTACACTGGCCTCCAAAAGTTATGGTACAGGGACTGGATGTCTTCGATTGTACACGGCTTGTCGAATATCTACGAAAATTATTGGTGAATTGTTCTTGAACTTCTGGGATGTAAAGAACATGTTTGATTTAATATTTATTGGTGAAGATTTAGTCGGGAGTACAATTAGGAGACTATTAATAAATTTGATAATAAAATAATATTTGTGATCACCTATGTAACAGAAAATTCTGAAAGTGGTTTGGCACTGCGTTAAATTACTATTTGGGTCCTTTTCAACGTTTGTGTGCATTTGTGTAAGCATAGCACTCATATTCGTGAAGATGTTATTGTGTCTGTGAAAAATTCAAAAGTTTATTGTTTATAGCGTACAGAGTTTTCAACAAAATTTAACACCACTTTCAGAAAACTTGTCAAAGAATAGTACCAACAGTATACTGCAATTAAAACATGAATATATTGAATATTTGATGAGACACTGTAAAAAAAAATCTTAAAACAACAGAAAAAAATCTTCGAATTCCGACAGTAAAAATTACGTTAACAGTCTTCTTATGTCATTCCATCCTCATATCGTTTATTTTCATGTTAAACAACAAAAAATTCTGTTTTCTTTGCCATCAGTTTCCACTGCGACAGGATAATGTGTTGGATGACAGAAAAACGGAAGGTCATCCCCTATGACGTCTAGAAGGTCATTTAGAATGACCAATAAGCATTGGTTATCCCACCCCACGCTAAGACGTATCTTCTAACCTGAAATATTTGAGTGTCTTGTCTGTGTACTGTTGAAAATGGCAGTTCGTTTAATAAAGCAGTTCATCTAATTGAAAAAGAATAATACATAAAGAAATTTTAACAGAAAATTAAGAATCTTTTTCACAATTCGAACCCGCGACACACACCTTTGACATCAGAACCGCTTTCTTCAATGATTAGGATTTACAGTTGGAATACTAGAAAACAAACATAGCAGAAGGTATGTTTTCATCCTTCTTTTAAATATGTAACAATGTTTTTCCGAAACGTAACAATATGTATGAAAAATACTTCCTATTTGCTAAAAATCTTAATTAAGCAATACTATTTATTATTATTATTATTATTTCATAATGTATGATTTACTTAAATTATTAGTATTATTTTATACTTCATTTATTTATGCACATTAGTAACTTAGTTGATCTAATTCTGTTAATAGCTGGAGATTATTTTTTGATCGGTTGCTTATTTTAAGTTAAATAAATAATCTTAAGTTTATGATTAGTTTACAAATCTTGAATTTTTACTTAGCTGTAGAATGATTACTTATTATATTTAACTTTTTTATGACTAAGAGTTTAATTTTACTTCATATGTATTAGTTCCAGAAATTTTGATTGAGATTTTAAATTTATTTTGTCATCATTGACATACGTGATTAGTTTTGCAGTGATAGTTTTAATAATAAACACGGAGTAGCTGCATTAATTATTATAGTTATAGATAACTGATATTTTCGTTTAACATTAACCAGAATAATATTTATTAGATCTGACGCTGTTCATATATTTTTATTGTTTAAATTTATCACATTTCCTACTATTTACTATGTTGTTTAAAATGGAGTGGTTGATATTTTGTTTAATCGTTCCATATGTTGATTCTGAAGAAATGCTTTTTTTTTTTTTTTTTTTTAGTACAATCTTAGAGTTACTTGTAGTGGTTAAGTTAAAATTTGTAAATTTTATTCACTCTATTTAATGAAATAAATTTTGAGCTACAACTGTGTGAATTATTTTGAAAATAATTCCTATTTAAGCTTTAACGATTCATTTTATAGAATCAGCAAGTTTAATTTTGTTTAACATTTTAATTTAAATTATATTGTAATATTTTTTCTTATTTAGTTGATGATCATTTACTTTATACGGAAAAACACTGTAAATTGTTAAGAAGGATGAAAACTCATTTTATCACTTTAGCTGGAATGAAATACTTTTTAGGTGCGTTCGTAATTATATAAATACGTAGCACCTACAGTCGTCGTTCAATCCGTCCGTCTGTCCGTCTGTCCGTCTGTCCGTCCGTCTGTCCGTCTGTCCGTCCGTCTGTCCGTCCGTCTGTCCGTCTGTCCGCATGTAACAGAGCAAAAACTACCCAACCGAATAGTCTGAAATTTCAAATATGTGATTGTTGCAAAATTTTGTCGAGCCATTTCAAATTTTATGAAAATCGGATGTATAGTTTAATTACAGGGACAGTCAAAAGTTTTTCTTTACATTACGGCCAATGGGAAAAATTATTGCAAGTGGATTTTAATGATATTAGAGCCTTCCGAATGATCTGAAATTTTAAAGATATAATTGTTGCAAAATTTTGTCAAGCCATTTCAAATTTTAGGAAAATCGGACGTATAGTTTAATTACAGGGACAGTCAAAAGTTTTTCTTTACATTACGGCCAATGGGAAAAATTATTGCAAGTGGATTTTAATGGTATTAGAGCCTTCCGAATGATCTGAAATTTTAAAGATATAACTGTTGCAAAATTTTGTCGAGCCCTTTCAAATTTTAGGAAAGTCGGATGTATAGTTTAATTACAGGGACAGCCAAAATTTTTCTTTACATTACGGCCAATGGGAAAAATTATTGCAAGTGCATTTTAATGATATTACAGCCTTCCGAATGGTCTGAAATTTTAAAGATATAATTGTTGCAAAATTTTGTTGAGCTATTTCAAATTTTAGGAAAATCGGATGTATAGTTTAATTACAGGGACAGTCAAAAGTGTTCCGAAAAAATTATTGGAAGTGCATTTTAATGATGTATCAGACTATGCACGTTATGAAGTGCAAAAAATTACACATTCAGTACAATATGGGGTGCAAAAAATAATTTTAAAACTAGTTATAGTACGAACGCACCTCATTTGCCACGTTTGACGAGCAATTTCCAACTTGTTTTTATGGTGATGTTTATATACATTTTAGTGGCTCTTCTTTTTCATTTCTCATCTTTGCTCATAGCTGTCAACTTTTACACATTTATATATACAAAGCTTTCTATTCGAAAAAATTATAAAAATTGGCAGGATATTATTTACATAATTAACCAAAGTCACTAATTTAACCTAATCAATTTTCAAAAATATTGCATGAATAAATATTAAAGTTCTTTTAATTACAAATCACATTCAATACATATATTTATTTTATGAAGAAATATTTTTATTGGGGAGGGGGGAGTTATCTTATATCGTATATATATTTTTTTATTATTCTGGGGGGGGGGGGAGTTTAAGATACCTTCTTTCACTTATTCCAGTCTTTAATATACTTAATTTACAAATCTATATAAATTCAACTGTTTAAATATTTTATTGCGAATAAGCTATTTAAATTAATTTTATAAAAGTTTGGAGGAGAAATTCCTATAAGTATTTATTATTATTAATATAAACAAATCGATCGGTAAATAGAAATTTCCCGTGTACCTAACCTATAATATGCGATTCTTCTGTTGAATAGAACCTCCCTCCCCCCCCCCCTCGCCAACAGGAAACGACCTACAGATTTTGACTGTTGGGAAAGGCGTCTATTGTCAACACGAAGTGCCTGTATGACTACGTATTTCTGTCGTCTGATAACGCATTCTTTCGTTAAGAGATATTTTCTGAAAACAAATAGTTTCTGGCAACTTTTTGCTGCCAGAAAGTTTCTGTTGTTTTACAAAAATATTTTTAACAGTGGATATGGACATTTTTATGAAATAATTTTCAACTGCGCATGCGCTGAAGATTTCAATTTTTTTCTTTCATAATTTGGTGATCAGTGTTTTGGGGCAACTTCTATAAAAAGCCAGCCGAATATTGTGAAAACTCAGAAAGATATAGTGAGCTGATTGAAAAGTTGTGGAAAATCCCTTATAATAAAGCTATTTTTAGAAATCAATTCACTATATCGCCCCTATGTTTGTGAATTTTCGCGATATTTGAATGGACTTTTTATATAAGTTGCCCTAATTAGCTCACTACCAAATTATAAAATAAAAATTTTAGAATCTTCCACGCATTCGCAGTTAAAAATTATTTCATACAAATGCCCATATCTCGTCAAATATTCAATATATTCATGTTTTCATTGCAGTATACTGTTGCTACTGTTCTTTGTCAGGTTTTCGGAAAGTTGTGTTAAATTTGGTTTAAAACTCTGTATGCTATAAACAAAAAACTTTTGAATATTTCATAGACATAATAACATCTTCACGAATATGACTGCCATGCTTACACAAATGCACACAAACGTTGAACAGGCCCCAAATAGTCATTTAACACAGTGTCAAACCATTTTGAGAATTTTCTGTTACATAGGTGGTCGCAAATATTATTTTATTATTAAATTTATTATTACTCTCCTAATTGTACTCACGACTAAATCTTCACCTATAAATATTAAATCAAACATGTTCTGTACATCCCAGAAGTTTAAGAACAATTCGCTAATAATTTTGGCAGATATTCGACAAACCATGTGCAATTTAAAGAATCCAGTCCCTGTACCTTAACTTTTGGAGGCCAGTGTATTCTGGTGAAATTTCATAATCGGGTTCATATTATTGTATTTTATCTTGCACGATTTGCGGAAAAAATATGTATGGATATGTAAATTACTTCAAAAGACACTTTGACAGCCCAAAGATTATGCAGACAATATATTCAGATCTTGTGTCATACTTTATGTTGCAATCATTGCCGATTTCTTTTATTTAATACATGCTAAATACAGCTCAATTTGTGCAGAATATGTTTAAAAACAAAACAATACAGCGTATGTAGTGGCCAGCATACACTCATCATTTAAATCCGATCGAGCATATGTAAAACACACTCTAACGACGCATTGCATGCCATGGTTGATGTGTTTGGTACTTTGATACTGTATCAGATTTTGAAGAGAGAATTCCTTATCCTATTATGGACAACCTCATTGCATCCGTGGAAAACAGATATTGTACAATATTAACTATTCCGCGGGAGCACAAACCATATAAAGTATAGTCCATTCTTTTTAAACATCATACATTTGTCATTTTTAATTTTTAATTTTATATTTGTCAAAGTTACTCAAATTGGTGCGGAGCGTCTGATTATGCTCTTGACATCATTTTATATAGTTAAAATTTCGATATAAGATAATTTAGTGTTTCATTTTCCATTTTACTTTTAATATATTGCATACTTTCAATTTTATATCCATGCATGGCTTTCTTGCATGGTTTGCTTTCCCATTTTTAAAAAGTGTATACATATTTACATGTAAGATTTTGTAATTCTACGATTCGTTTATTTTCATCATTTCAATTTATCGCATTACATAGACAATTAAAGATATCTCATTTTCTTTGCTTCCACATGTTATTATAAAATCTATGTTTTCAGCAATATCGCTCAGACTAATCCCTCTGAGGGAAGTCCTAGTTAACAAAAAATATATCTTTTATGGAAATTTCTCATTGTCTCATCCGAATTATACAAGGTGTCCCACGATTACTGGGGAAAATTTTAAGGGGAGGTAGGGGATATCACAAGGATTCAGATTTGCATAGCAACTCATGGTCGGAAACATCATGGAAAAGTAGTGCGACAGATACAAAAAACTAAGAGACACAAGATTGAGATTATCTGAAATATTTATTGGTCAAAGATATTACATGTGTTGTGGTACACTATATGTAAAAATGTCACAAAATATGTTCAAAGTTTCCACCATTGCTATCGGTGCATGCAATTACACCATCGGACCATGGATTGGCGGACTCGCTTAAATACACCTGTATATTGTTGTATATCCGCAGCAGAACAGACGAGTCTTGCAACCAGATCCATATCGGAATCCACAGGCGTTGCGTACACAGCACTTTTCAGTGCACCCCAAAGAAAGACATCTATACTGCTTAAATCAGGAGAGCGTGGTGGACAAGAGCATCTGTCTTATGAACAACACCACCTAACGGCGAACGAAACCGTTTCCGATCATGGGTCGCCATACAAGTTTGAATCCTTATGATGTCCACTACCTATCTTTAAAGTTTGTTCAATAATCGTGGGACAACCTGTATAAAAAGAAACAAACAAAAAAGAAACATAAAATAAATAATGTGAACATTAAAAAAGGTTCACAATCTTACTTAAAAGGGGAGTAATTTAATGGAAAAGATGTTACAAGTTTAAAATATACATTTTATTTAAAACTTCTTAGTACTTTCAAGCCTTCCAGATTCATCATCAGAGAATATCTTAATAACTAAATGTTGTTTATCTATACAAATACGTCACTTTGTTTACACTTTGTTTGTAACTTTGAAACAAAGTGACGTATTTGTAAAAATAAACAACATTTAGTTATTAAGATATTTTCTGATGATGAGCCGGAAGGCTTGAAAGTACTAAGACGTTTTAAATAAAATGTATATTTTAAACGTTTTTTAACATCTTTGTAACATCTTTTTCATTACGTTGGTCACCTTTTAAGTAAGATTGTGGACCTTTTTAATGTTCACATTATTTATTTTATGTTGAATCAAGGTAAAAAAAATGCGTTTCGTCTTGTGATATTACAGAAAAGAAACTTTAAAGATGTTAAGAATACTCATATTCGGTACTACAAAGTGCTTGAAAAAATTAAAATTTGGATGTTCAAAGTTAAATTTTGGATTTCTTTTGCGAAAATCTTTCCTTATTTTTTTTCCACACTTTTAATTAACACATATGTGTTTTTCCAAATAAATATGGAATTTTTAAATTGATCTTTCACTCACTGCTTGATACATAAGAATTATAAAAAAATAATAGTCGAAACCCGTTCAATTCGACTAATGAAATTGTTTAAAAGAGCTAATTGGCTGAATTTATAAGAAATTAACAAAAATAATTACAATAATTAATAAATGTACTTTGCTTAACCTAATTCCTAAATCAAATATTATATTTGACTATAGTTTAGTTTCAACTTTGAAAATTAAACTTTATTTCCATATAAAATCATTAACATAGAATTAAGATAATGAAATTATGAAGTTATTAATTGAGATTTCTCTGATCTCTGCTCTAACGTAATGAAAAAGAACAAAAATTGCGCCACTATGACACAATTATAATTTTTGTTTTCAATGAAATTTAAAAATAACGTATTTTTTACCATCCAAAGTTTTACATGCATACTTTTGATATTCATATTCCCTATTTAAAAATATTTTAACGTGTAATATATTATTAACTAGCAGGCTATGCCCGCTGCGCTGGTCCATTTTTCCAAGCGAACCTTGAAACAAACGAAATGATGTGTTTGATCTTGTGATTTAAAGAAATAAGACCTTTAACTGAATGTCCTTCCGCAGTGCTGAATCGATATGAACGCCATTGTGCTATTATATTTTCTAATGTGCAGACAAAACTTCAGCTGTCACGGTTTAACACTTTTAGATTATCCCTCACAGTAGGATTTGGTAAAGAATGATAATACAATATACAATATTTCATTTTGTATCAGAGCATCCTCGTTAAAAAGAGCCAATATGGTGAGAGTTCCGATCACAGAATTTTCCTCATCTATATTTTTATATTATTTAAAGAAAATGTATTTTAATGTCTCAGTGCTAACCTGAAGCTATAAACCAGTTTTTTATTGTGTATTGTCCCATGTTAGATATTATAGCATCCATGCTGCAATGTGCAATCTAAATGCTTAGTACTTTTCTGATATTTCAACACCATTGTCGCCAAGCGCAATTGTTGGCACCAAACAAAGCATTTGAAAAAAAAATAACATTATTGGCGCGAAAGTTATCTTTTAAAAAATATATCATTTCAAAATTACAGAGTTTTGACAACTATTTTATTAAATGAATACAAATATATTCTGAAAATAAAAACACAAATAAATATTATACAATAAAATATTTTATTTTAAATAGCAATTTAAACTACACAATGAAATTGTGTCTCTTAGCAATGCTGTAAACATTTCCATTTTTGAATCAGCAAAAAATGAAATTATAACTTAATTTTACTTAATAACAAAAAATATTTTCGACTGGAAAAATAGTAAATGAAAAAATGCATGGTTCCGACTAAATAATAATTGAAGCCAAAAGTGATTCACGTTCATTAAATAGCAAGTTACAATGTTTGGCGCAATTAGGGCATCATAAAGTGAGATTTGTTGTCAAATGGTATAATCAGTTATGAAAACAAACTTGATGGACTATTTTGCTTTAATATATTTATTTTAAATGTATGTATATTATTAATGTTTTTTTCATACATATTAAATGGGTTTCGATATAAAATTAGATAATTGGCGATATTACGTTAAAAAAAAATAATAATAATAAAAAAATGGTTGTGTGTATGAAATGAAACAGTGAATAGGTTGTCAGAAAATATATTGCCAAATTTCCTTTTCCGCCAAGGCTATTTTTCCTATTTCGCCAAGGTATCGATATTGAAAAAGTACCAAAAAATCTTTGCATGTTCAGGTTTGAAATAAGTGACACAATAGCAAACATTTTGGTATAGTGTTGGTGTAATGTAAATGTTGCAAAATGTCTCCAAAAAACTGTCCCAAACTACTCTAATTCTCTTTAAAACTCGGTTATGGAATAGGTCCGCTTTAAAAAGAAAGAATCAATTTAACTTATTTTATTAAGTTAATTATCATCAAACCACGACCGATAACATATGTCACATCGATAACATATGTTTGTAGACTGGATTATGTAATTTATTTGTACCAAATATTTCAATTGTCTGTAGACTCGATTATGTAATTATTTCCTTAATTAATGCATACTTTACAAACTAAACCTACTTTCTAATTTTCCTGATTTTTTTTATCAATGGTTACAGTTAGATGTATATATGTTTGTCATTGTCACGGTATTTTAGTTTGATCTGCGAAATATTATTATAATATTCAATGTTAGCACTATTTCTGATAGTATTAACAATCATAGAAGCGGTCCTTTTTTGGTCATCAATCATTTTTTAAAATTATTTCTGTGATAGGTTGCCTCAAAAATCTCAAGGAAAAACGGTACTTTTATGTTAGCCGGCCGCATTTGATAAACAACAAAGTATTGTTCCTATTGCCATTCATTTAAAATATAAAGCTTTTACTATTTTAATTTAAAATACACACATGTTAAATTTACATACATTTAAAATAGTTGCTTTTCACCCATTTCATAAAAAATTCAAAAGGATAAAAATAACAAATAATGCTATAAACAAAAATATTCTACTTCATCAACAATGTATTGTTTCTAATTTACACTTGTGAAAAATAAAATATGCTACCGACCTGAAAAAAAAAAAAAAAAAAGATATTGGCGAGATTTGTGCCCGGCTAACTTAAAAGACCGTAAAAAACATTCTCGCGTAGCTGGTTTCTACGAAATTTGTAAGTGAAATCTAAAACGAAAAATTTTGTAAGGAAATTGTGTTAGTCAAAACAGAGACCACTCTGACGCCTATATTAGTGAACAATCAAGTTTGATGTCAAATATCAGCCAGGAATTGTTTGATTAAACCCATTTAACGAATATTTCTCCCCAAATCGAATATGGTTAGCCAAATAGCAATGCTGTCATTTGAGATATGTCATAAACGGGTTCATCTGATTACATAATTTTCTATACTTTTCAAGTATAGGGGCTTTGTCGGTTTTTTTTTAAAGCATGGCGCAATTCGGACTTCAAAAAGTGAGATTTGTGGACAAACGATATGAACAGCTATAAAAATAAATATGATGAACTTTTATGCTTTTTTACCTATGTATTCATATAATAAACTTTTCAATGAAATATATTATTACTATTGTTATTAATATTCAATTTAATTCTGTTTTTAAATAAAAAGAGATAAATGGCTTCTTTATAGTAAATAAATTCTATAATTATTGAACAAAAAATACTCATTGAAACTGTACTTCTTCCGTCAAGCCCATTTTCTGCATCTCGCCAAGGGATTGCCAAGGATCGCCAAGGATATTGGAAAATTACCAAGATTCCCCCCATTGATATATAACTAAGCAATGTAGAACAATATGTTATATTCTAAAATTGTCTTTGAAAAATTACCAAACTAACAATGCAAACCTAGAAAAAACAGTATATTAGAACTTTTAAAAAAGGTAAATTTTTGATAATTGGGGTCACCAGATTACACAATTCTCCCCATAGCTGTATAGCTGAGCAAGGTAGAAGGATATGTTGGATACTTAAACCCTCCCTGTAAAATTATCTGATTAAAAGTGCAAGTTCTATCGAAAAACATTCGGCAGAACCTTTTCACAAGATTATTTTTTCATAATCTGGTTCATCTCATTAAAGAACTTTAAACCAGAATTCAATACCTAAGCAACGTAGACAAAGTAATGATTTGTTATATACCAAAACCTTCCAGAAAATTACCTATTTAACAGTGCAAGTTCAGCAGAACTCGAGTTATAAGCCACCGTAGTGAAATTTCCATTTGTATTATATGTATATATATATATATAAAATTCCATTTGTATTATATGTATATATATATATATATATATATATATATATATATATATATATATAATTTCACTTGTATTATATATATACATATATATGTGTGCGTAGTAAAATTAGATTACTCCAAAAAGGATACCGTCCGCTTAAAAAATCACCAATATTGTAAACGTCGCTCAAACCAATGTTACGCTTATGCCTTTTTGGCTTAAAATCATATTATTTGGCGATAAAATGAATCAATAAACATACAACATCTAACTCACAAGTACCATTATTTTAAGTCTAATGATGGATGCGTTTGATAAAAATAAAAAGTAAATAAAAAAAGAATCCAAAACAAAAACAAAATTGTCAGTCTAATATTGTCTTATCAAATTTTCTGGCGCATTTTTCTTAACCTGAGGCAATAGATAAATCGCCAAATGTTGTTTAAAACTGCAATCTTTTTTTTTAATAAATTTTTACGCATTGCGAATATTATCTTTCTTGTTCAAATTAAATATTTTCTTTTTATAATATTACCACTCGTTACAACTGTTTTTCATTTTCTCTTTTTCTTCTTTTTTTTCTATTAATTAAAATTAGTAACAGTTTTTTCTTTTATTTTTCAAGGTGTAATAGCCGTTTCAATTTTTTTTTAACAACGATAAATTTCGCCAAGAAATAAAATGGTAAACCTTATCGTCCAAAATAATAGAACTTTCCGTCATAAATCTATAACGAATCTAGGTAGAATGATGTGTTATAGCTTAAAATCTTTCCTGAAACGATACCTATCTAACGGTATAAGTTTCGTAAAAATCCATGCAGTAGAACTTGAAATCTAGGCGTTCGGAACGAAATTTCCGTTTGGATTTTATATATACGAGGTGGAACCAGTCGAATTTCGACGAAAGAAAATGTTTACTAAGGAACTGTTGCATCAAATTTATAATACATCGACAACAATAATTACAATAAAAAATCCATCTTACACTTGTTAATTTAACTCTCCAAAGACATATTTTAACCTAAGATTAACAAAATACTTTTTTCATAAACTTCAACTGTTAAAATTATTGGAAAATTAAACTTTATTCATATACGTAATCAGTAACATATAATCAAGGTAAGTAATTTTGATTAAGTTATCAATTAATGCTTGGTATTACGGAATAAAAAAATCAGCAAAAAGGATTTCACCTTGACATAATCATAGAATCCCCCCCCCCCCTTTAAATCTAAACAAATCAAGTCATTTTCAACATTTCACATCAATATTAACCATTTAAAAATATTTTAACGCGCAATAGGTTATTGATAAATATATTTTCAAGCTTTAAGTCACGTTTGTCAACTATTACAACTTGCCATGTTAAAATTCCCACTCGTGATTTGAGGTCTTATAACAATCTCTGTACCTGCGCGTAAAAATTCCAGAAATTTATAACTTTTAGACGTATTCATGGGGAAATATCTCGTTTTATCAAATAAAATTATCGGTTTCTTTTAAATATGACGTCATTTTCAGTCGCTGAAATATTTTGCCTATTGTCTCAAACTCAAAGTCTGCGAAATGAAAAAATAGTGAAATATAACAGCATCATCAGGGAAATTGTGTCTTTTTTAAAGCGTAACGTTATTTTTTGTTCAAATTTTTTAAAAATATATTTTTAATTGTAATGAAAAAATGGCATCAGTAAGAATATAATCAATAAAGATAACTAAACCACTTTTAATAGAAATGAAGTACTTCAGTTGCCACGATTAGAAAATTGGTATTAAAAACTATAAAAAAATTAATCTCTCTATTCTAAAAAAAAAACTACCGCTGTCACCGCCGCCGCCGCCGTCGGTTTTGAATTTTTTGTGACCGGAGGTCTTTCTTCGTTAATATTAAGAAAACTGTTGCATACAAAAATATGAAAATCGGTAGTGTTATAGAAAAATGTTTGATAAACACGCTGATGCAGACAGTTTTCAAATCGAAGAATTATTTTAAGAGATATTTAATGCCAAAGTTAGACAAAATCGTTCCATTAAAAAAGTTTTATAGGAGCAAAAACTGTACATAGGAATTTAATAATTTTTAGATCATTTTATGCGTCAGAATTTCCCGGTGTGCAGATTGCAGTTAGTTTTTTTAATTTGAATAATTTTTCGAGGTTATATTTCTATTTTAAATTCAAATTTTCAGGATTTCGAGAGATATTTTTTACAAATTTTAGAAAATTGTATTAATTTAAACTGTTGCCAACTGTATAATCAGCGAAAACAGTAATGTTTGCTTCAAATTAAAAATTTATTTTACACGTGACTATTATAAACAAAAAATATAAAAAGCGGGAACTCATTGAAAATTACGTCATAAAACTATAGTTACACGTGAATTTTAAATGAGAAAGAATATTGTAAAATAATAAATTCAGTAACATGCGTTAGAAGTCCTAAATAGGAGAATTTACGTCATATTACACTTATTACGTAAAATGAACAAAAAATAATATTGCAAAAATTGCGCGAGACATTTACTTGACATTTTAAGATGATCATAATATTTCATTTCTAACAAAAGTATTTTGACGTGAATATTAAAAAGAGAAAGAAAAGTTTGGTGAAAATTACGTCAGAATATAATTGTCAGATTCAAATTATAATTCAATCTTCGGAAATCTTTTTAAAGGCGATCAAATTAGCGTGCTGTTAGAGTCTGCGGTGTCTGAACGGGGGTTGACGAGCGTAGCTCGTAGGGGGCAGAGCCCCCTAGTATCTCAAAAATAAATTGAGGTACAGCTTTCAAACAAATTGCATTTAAATGTGCATTTTTGTCTGCATACGACGGTGTAAACATTTAAAACGTGGTATGTTTAGAAGTTTAAAATTTTGCAGTAGCGAAAATTGCAAAACCAAATTTTTATTTCAAATTTCAAAGTGTTGCCATTCGCAGAATGACGTATGCGTTACGCACAGATATGTTTGTCCTTTATAATATAGATACTAGCAGGCTACACCCGCTTCGCTGGTCCATTTTCCAAATGATCATTGATCTAACAAAATTATGAATTCGACTTTGTATTTTAAATTAATATGGACCTTCACCGGGAAAATCTTTCCGCATTTGCTGAATACTATGCGAACGCTATTTAGCTATTATAATATCTTATGGGTTAGGCAAAATTCGGACTATTCAGAAGAAATTCTTTTTACAGTATATATTTAAAGTAGAGGTTGGGAAGAAAATACGCCCGTTGTGATAATCAGAAATGTTAAAATGTTCTCTAGTCACCACACTACTAAAAGGAGAGATAATTACAATGATTGCAGAGAGTGACCACTGAACATTACTTATGTTCGGATTATTCACTTTCGTTTGATAATTCTTGAACTCCGGGCTTCTCAGCTTGGTGCTATGTGTGGTTCTGGTAGCTTAAATACAATTTCTCTCTACGTTGCATTATATTTTGCAATACACGTCTTCTAGCAGGTCTACTGCAGTTTTCTATCTTCGGATTACAGCAGAGTAAATACGGTAAAAAAAATGTAATAAATTGTTTGCACACAAAAAGTCTTTAACTTTCATTAAAAGAAATGTGAATCACATAAAAGTGGATATTTAAAAATGAAGTGTTTGAATAAAATTAAAATAATGTCATTTTCATTACCATTTCCTTTATATATATGTACCACTTGCAATTATGTAACGGTTAACCTGAAAAAAATCTCGATAACTCATTATGATAGAAAAATAAACCTCTTGTTTTCATCCAATCAAAATCTTCCCAATCGTCCATAATCGGGTGCACAGCTAAGTTTTACGGCAAACATTAGAAGTGTTTGCAAACTATATGGTTAAAAATTTACCAAAGTTAACACGCGTAAAACATACGTAATTATGCGCCAGATTAGATCCCATTAAATAAAGTCAAATTGCTGTTGGCTGAATTATAGATCTTTCGCCAAAAATACTCTTTGTAAATGACAAATAAAGTCAGTTATACAAAACTTAATAACCTAACACGTTATAATATAACGAAATAATCTTTTTGATGCACCGAAGACCTTTTTTCATTTCTCTAAAGAGTGCAATAACACGGAGAAATAAATACACTTTTTATTTTCAAAATTACATTATTCTTCAGTCTGCTTCCTAAATAAATCTAAAATCGTTAATTTTTTCCTCAGTTTAGCGAATAGGATTGTGCGTCAGAAGAACTTGCTTTATAATGATTTCTATTTTCAATTTTATCTGCATTTCAGGTACTTTTTTTCTTATCCAGGCTAAAATGATAAATCAACAAATATTGTTCCACCAGCTACCATTGGAATTTCAAATTTTTTTCCCAAGTATTTATTTTTTAGTGACAGTAAAATAACTGCAGATAAAAATATATATAATACTAAATCTTCTGTTTTCCGTTTGCTTCATAATGAAAAAACATAAATTTACTAATAGCTAAGTACAAATTTCATGTAATCTTCTACAATCGCGATCACTGTCTGACAGTCACTGTCTGATCACTGATCTGACTCTTTCAAATATAAAAGAGACATCTAAATAGTTCAGTAAATACACTAATTAGCAGGTAACCTGATTACGAAAGATTAATCCAATATCAAAAACCTTAAAAAAACTGAAAATGGGATGACGAATTAAAAAGACAATCGAAAATGTATTTCAGTAAGCAATTTTTATTCAGGAAGCAAAATATTTTTTTTGTGGTATTAATAACGCAAAATTGCATAAATTTTCTTAAGAATAATCTTTAGTACTTAACATTTGAAACAGTAGACTTTTCTAAAAGAAATATTGGCGATATATGTAAAAAAAAAGAGAGAGTGGACAATATTTGTTGATCTGAGTTCGAGGTTATAAAAGTCATAAGTTTGGGGAAAAACAAAATAGCATGTATCCGTAGTAAAGTACGCGAAAAATATTTTAAATATCTGAAATTAAATTATTTATAATATGTGTGTGTGGGTGGGGGGGGGGCAAACGTTTGCATTAAAATTTAAATATTTGACTCCACTTTTATAATATTAACTGCTATTTATGTAATATCATTATTTTTATAATTACATCTTCTAGTTTTTTCTGTAAGAGATACATAATAATAATAATAAAAATTGTTACTCACAAGGAAGGTCTCCTTAAAACGCATACTCAAAATATATTGAAAAAGGAAATGCTAATAAAATGACTCATGTATGTAAAAAAGATCGGTAAAAATATAGCGGTCGAATCGCAGTAGAAAATCTGTAAAAAAATACTTTTTCGAGTATTTGGCGCGAACAGACGAACGCTCGACGCTCTTTGGCGAACCAATAGGTTTCCTTGCCAAATGCAAGCGATTGAAATGCATTTATAAATTCCTTGTTAAATAAGTAATTAAATGCCTAATGCTCAATGAATTTAAACTTAAACTGTGGATTAGTTTCCTATTTTTGCTGTAAGCTTATATAATATATGCAAATTGCGTGTTACTTGTATTGAGCTATTTAATTTTATACGGTGTCACCGGCTGGATAAGTTTTAAGGGTATTTTAATTAAGAATGCTATCATTAAACATTTCGATATTAAATTGTTGTTTCCATGGCAATAAAACTCTCTTGTTGTCTCTGACACTAACAATATCGAAGTCAAATTGCCAATGCTCAGAATCGGACCTTAATTTGAGTTTGAAACACTTTTAATCCATTTAAATTTCATTGTAAACGGCATAAATACCATCGTTAAATTTCATTGTTACATATATAAATGTATATGACAAAACTGCAGTTATAAATATGTATTTATTTAAGTTAAACTTAGTTAAACTAACTTCGTATCGAGAGTTGAAAAAGTTTTTCTTAAAGAATATTTATCATAGTATTATACAAAATTTTATCGTGCCGCCATCCAGCGCTAAATCGCAAAAAATGAAATTTTCATTGTTTTTTTCAGGAATGCTAAATAGAGGTTCTGCCGATTTTTTTATGGATATATATATATTTATGAGAAGAATATTTTATAATTTTTTTTCAAATAATGCTGAGCATGCGCTTATGGGGAACTTCCTTGATATCATTTTATCAATTTTCAGATGCATTTTTCTTAACCTGATGCAAAAGATAAATCGCCAAATATTATTTCAATTGCAATATTTCAACTGAGTAATTCTTTAAGTATTACGAACATTCTCTTTCATGTTTAAATTAAATATATTCGTTTTTTAATATTATCACTCATTAAAATGGATTTCTTTTTTTTTCTTTTTTAAAGATTTTAAATAAAATTAGTAACAGGTTTTTTGTCTTTTATTTTTCTAGGTGTAATAGCCGTTTCAATTTTTTCAACAACAAAAAACTTCGCCAAGAAATAAAATGGTAACCTTATCGTCCAAAATAACAGAACTTTCCGTCATACTTCTATAACTAATCTAGCTAGAATGATGTGTTATAGCTTAAAACCTTCCTTGAAACGATACCTATCTAACGGTATAAGTTCCGTAAAAATCCATGCAGTAGAACTCGAAATCTAGGCGTTTGGAACGAAATTTCCGTTTGGATTTTATATATATAATAGATAATAGAATAGATAATAGATTATATGTTATGAACTATCTTAAAGTTTAAAACAGATCGCATTGTTAGATTTCATAATTTTAACAATATCGCGTTATGTTAGTTCCACATTCCACCACCAGGGAGCGCACTCTATTCTTAACGAAAGCGTATCTGAACGAAACTCCTTCATGCAACCTTTCCGTAGATACATGAATCGGGAGGGTGGCGGTCTTAACCAATAATTTAAGATAATTGCTGAAATTACTACGAAAAATATTTTAAAGGGGCCCTACGCGGGCCCCTAATAGAGTTAGGGGAAATCGGAAGACGGCAAAATAATCGCGGAGAAAAGTTTGCTTGGGTGCTTTGGAGCTACTTTTGGCGCGAGATCTAACCTCTGCGATCAATAGGTGCCCAGATATTTAAGGAAATATGAAGTAACAAAGTCCAAAATAACAGAATATTCCGTAATAATTCTATAACTAATCTAGGTAGAAGGATGTGTTATAGCTTAAAACCTTCCCTGAAACGATACCTATCTAACGGTATAAGTTCCGTAAAAATCCATGCGGTAGAACTCGAAATCTAGGCGTTCGGAACGAAATTTCCGTTTGGATTTTATATATATAACTAGCAGGCTATGCCCGCTGCGCTGGTCAATATTTCCAAATGAACCTTGGATTAAACTAAATGGCGAATTTGAACTTGTATTTTAAACAATATGGATCTTCAGCTTGACCTTGCACATTACTGAAAACGATGCGAACGCCATTGCGATATAATGTTATCTTAAACGTTGGACAAAATTTAGCAATTAAGAAGTAATCGTTTTAGTTGATTATAAACAGCGCACTTATGGTCGGGTAATGAGACCGTTATGACAACAGGAATTAATACCTCTGTAACTAATCAACATATAATGAAATCGTATATACTAACACCATTCCTAAAAGTCATGCAACAGGGCCACTTGTAACAAAATATGTTCAGTAGATTTTTTAAAAAAGGCTAAACTTTCATAATCAGGTTAACTTAATTTTTGAACTTGTACTGTTGCTCTATAACTAAGTACCCTTGAACAATGTGTATACACTAAAACCTTTCCAAAATTATTACCTAACTAATTGTGGTATATCCTACGAAAGTATTATAAACAATCGGAATGAAATACAAATTTCCGTTGTAAATATATAGTAGATGATGATGATGCGATTTTGTGTAATAGAATTCATAGTAAAGTTTTCGCTTCAAACAAAAACGATGCTTTCAACATTAAAGCTAATACACCAATATGTGAAGTATCCGATTACGGAAGGTTAACTTGAATTCTCATGAGCAACCTCTCAAAGAAAAGTGAATATGTGGCTTTTTTGATACTTTTATGTCAGCCGGGCGCAGATAATAAATCAATAAAGATTGTTTTCATAGCATATTCTTATTTTATTATTTTCATTTAAAACACAAACCTTTCACTCATTTAATTTAAAATGCATGCCTTATACTAATTTCATTTAAAAAACTGAAAAGATAAACAATAACAGGAAATAATGCCATAATTATAAGCAAAAAAATATTTTTAATTTACATACGCAAAATGTAACAACTGCTACTGGGAATTTTAAGAATGCTATCAGCGAGATGTGCGCACGGTTGTTATAAATGTACCCATTTTTCCTTCTTATCGAGGAGCAATTTATAAATCGCACAATATTATTCCAATTCCAATTTCTTTCATTGAGGAACCTATGACCGGAAAAAATGGAAAAAGACTTGTAGATTCTTCGGATGACGGCATCTGGCGCCATAAACCGAGTTTATATATATGAAAATAATTTTTAAGTCGTTACAAACATTGCTTTCATACTTAAATATTTTCATTGGTACTACTTGTTATCCCGTCGACCAATTTCGCCAAATTATATAAATCGCCAAACCATTCGCCAAATTATATAAATTGACATAATCTTTATTTTAAATAACGAAATAACAAATAAATTAGTATAACATTAATAAAAATACAAATAAAACGTCGAAATTAAAATCACTTGATGACGTAAACACGTGTAGTTTGTTTAAATCCAAGTGAATTTGATATTTACGATCAACCATTATTGGCATTTAATCTTATAGTTTGACGATAGATTTTTGGTCGACGGAATATCTAAGTAGTACCTTTTCCATTTTTGTTTTATAACGCTAAATTCTCAGTAATTTTTTCCCTTTTATTTTACATAAAATCACTATTTTTTTTTAAAAATTAAGATGCTTGCATTTTTATTTCAAACTCATAGAGCCGTTTTTATTTTTTAGCCAAAAGGGTTGAATTGAATTTTTTCTGTTGATAGAGTAACGGATGTAATGATAGATATTTTGAGGTTTAGATGCCAAAAGCACCGCCAAATTAGAAAAATATGAAGTGTGTCATGAACTGTTGGACTTATAAAAATTTATTTGGTAGCATTCGATTCAGCATACAAAACTACATTAAAATATGTTATCATTTGACGCATAATTTTGATATTCGATTTTTTCCCCCTCCCCGTGCAAAAACCATTAGGGGTGACACTTTAGAAAATCCTTTCTTAGCAGAAGTTTATGTCATAAGAAGTATTTTTGCCACGATTTTCAAGATTTTAGGTTCAGTAGTTTGCGCTGTGCGTTAATTAGTCCCCTAATCCAGACTTTATTTTATATACTATATTAGATATGCGATTTTGCGGTGAATCGATGATCGAAAATTAGTCCAATATCATTTGAAATATTACATAACAGAGGAGAAAGTACGAAGAAAGACGAAGAAGAAATGACGAATTACAAAAGACTTGTAATTTTTTTTTCCATTTTTTGTTGAATTTTTCCATAGTAATAACGTATTAAAACATAAATTTCCTTAAAAATTATCTTTATTTCCTATTTTTCGAATTTGTGAATTTTCCTATAAATGAAATTGGCGATATGACTTGAGAAAATAGATAATATTTGCTTAAATAAAATGGGTAATATTCGTTGATCTGAGTTCGAGTTTATAAATATCACATGCTTTCAGAATTACGGCGAAAAACATTTTAAAAAGTATGAAATTATTTTACAATATGTATGTGTGGCAGAAATTCACACTGAAATTTAAGTATTCGATTCCATTTTTAAAATATTAACTGATATCTATATAAGTTACAATTGAATATGAAAATGTACTCAAAAAATGATCTCTTTCACCTAAAAAAACACCATTTGTGAGAACATCCTCAAGCTAATGTCACGCTTATGCATTTTTGGCTTAAAATGACATTGTTTGGCGACAAAAGAAAAATAAAAAATTGTAAAGAAACAAATAGTAATTACACATGTGACTCACAATTACATCTGCTTGTTTCTTCTATAAGTCACGTGATGGGACAATTAGATATAAAAAAAAAGAAAAGAACAGAACAGAAAGAAAATGTCGTTAAAATTTCATCTAATCAAATTTTCAGATTCGTTTCCATATCTAACGCAAGCGATAAAGAGCCAAATATTGCGTATAAAGTGTAATATTTCTTATTAAATTAATTTTTAAGCATTACAAATATTTCTTTCAGGTTTTGATTAAATGTTTCCGTTTTTTAATATTATCACTCATTAAAACGGATTTTCTTCTTCTTTTTTTCTCTTTTTTTTTCATTTAAATAAAATTAGTAACAGTTTTTCTTTAATTTTCGAGGTTTAATAGCCGTTTCAATTTTTTTTTATCAACGATGAATTTCGCCAAGAAATAAAATGGTAACCTTATCGCCCAAAATAACAGAATTTTCCGTCATAATTCTAAAACTAATATAGGTAGAATAATGTGTTATAGATTAAGACCTTCCCTGAAACAATACCTATCTAACGGTATAGGTTCCGTAAAAATCCATGCAGTAGAACTCGAAATCTAGGCGTTCGGAACGAAATTTCCGTTTGGATTTTATATATATAATAGATAATAGAATAGATAATAGATTTTTTATATATATATAATAGAATAGATAATAGATTATGTGTTATGAACTATCTCAAAGTTTAAAACAAATCGCATTGTTATATTTCCTAATTTTTACAATATCGCGTTATGTTAGTTCCACCTTCCACCACCAGGGAGCGCACTCTATTCTTAACGAAAGCGTATCTGAACGAAACTCTTTCATGCAACCTTTGCGTAGATACATGAATCGGGAGGGTGGCGGTCTTAACCAATAATTTAAGATAATTGCTGAAATTACTACGAAAAATATTTTAAAGGGGCCCTACGCGGGCCCCTAATAGAGTTAGAGGAAATCGGAAGACGGCAAAAAAATCGCGAGGAAAAGTTTGCTTGGGTGCAACGGAGCTACTTTTGGCGCGAGATCTAAGCTCTACGACCAATAGGAGCCCAGATATTTAAGGAAATATGACGTAACAAAGTCCAAAATAACAGAATTTTCCGTAATAATTCTATAACTAATCTAGGTAGAATGATGTGTTATAGCTTAAAACCTTCCCTGGAACGATACCTATATAACGGTATAAGTTTCGTAAAACTCCATGCGGTAGAACTCGAAATCTAGGCGTTCGGAACGAAATTTCCGTTTGGATTATATATATATAACTAGCCGCCTTCGCCCGCTACGCTGGTCGGTTTTTCTAAAGAAATGTTGAATGAAACAAAATATATCTGTGAATTTGATCATGCGTTTTAAAGCAATATGGACATTTACCTGGTGTATCCAACCGAATTGCTGAAAGCAATATGAATGTCATTACGCTATTATATCTTTTATTGAGTCATACAAAATTTAGACTGTTAAGGACCAATTTCTTTAGTTGATCTGTTATTGTAGGATTCGGTAAAGAACAATAGAACAATATGTAATATACTAAAAGCGTTCATGAAAAATTATTAATGCAAGTCTCATCAGAATCTGTTAATTGGACTTATTGAAAAGACTGATTGTTCATAATAATTAGGTTCGCCTGATTCTAGAACTTTCATCTATAATTCTACAATCAAGCAACCTAACAACCAAGCAACAGCAAATGATATGTGTTTTATACTAAAACATTCACTGAAAAATTAACTAACCGATCAAGTTGCATCGCAATCCACTTAGCAGAATCTTTTAAATTGGAAAATATACCGAAACCTTCCCTAAAAATGATCTAATTAACAGTTTAAATCCCATAAAAATTCATTCAGTGGAACCTTTAAAAAAAGCAAATCTTTCAAAATTGGGTTCATCTGATTTAGAACTTTCCCCACAATTATTTAACTAAGCAACGTAGAACGTTATGTTTTATACTAACATCTTTTCTGAAAAATTTTCTAACTAACAATGTAAGTCCCGTCAAAATCCATTCAGCAGAACTCAAGATATAAGCGGTCGGAATGAAAATTCTCTTTGCATTATATATATATTGAGACAATTAAATATAACTTTCATAATCACGTTAACCTGGTTATAGAATTCTCTGGGAGGTAGGGGTATTTATATACTGCATCACTTCTGAATTTTTTTATTAACTCAGCTCAACTTCCATAACTATACCATATATACTCTCTAGTGTACCCTATCTCTGCAGCGTATATCTTCCAATTTTCTTTACTGCACCACTGAGAACCTTTTCCTCATAGCTCTGTAACTAAACAACACAGAATGATATGATAAATATTGAAAAAATCCCTGAAGTATTATCTAACTTACTGTGCATTTAATTAGTTGACTTGAAATCTTTCATAATCGAGTTCACCTAATTTTAGAACTCCCGTAGCAATTTAGAATGATGGTTTTTACATTAAACCATTTATAAACCAAATTTACTATTTAACAGTGTGAGTTCTACAAAATTCTGTTCAGTAGAATCTGAGTTACAGTCATATTTACAATATTTATTGCTCATTAAGCTTTTTTTTCTTTACATTTGAAATAAAATCAGTAACTGTTTTGGTATTTCCCTGTTATGCGAACACCATTGTCACCAAGCGTAATAGTTGGCACAAAAATGAAATGATACATTTAAAATATATATATATATATATTAATAATAATTTTGTTGATAAAAAAATGAGCATTTAAAAAATATAATTTTTGAAAATTACTGACTTTCACCTTCCATTTTTTTAAATCAATAAAAATAATGGTACTACTTGGTTATCCCGTCGACCAAAAATCTATTGTCAAACTATAAGATTAAATGCCAATAATGGTTGATCGAAAATGTCGCATTCACTTGACTTTAAGCAAGTTACACGTATTTACGTCATCAGATGATTTTTATTTCTACGTTTTAATTGTATTTTTATTCATGTTGTACTAATTTATTTGTTCTTTCATTATTTAAAATAAAAATTGTCAATTAGTATAATTTGGCGAGTGGTTTGGCGATTTATAAAATTTGGTGAAATTGGTCGACGGGTCCAAAATAAATACTTAAAATATAAGAATAAATAAATATTGGTACAGATGTCATATTCGCCCCATATTGGCGCGATTTTTTTCTGTCGCCAATATCATATAGGCAACAGGTACTTAACTTGCGCCAAAGTGTCGTTATTTTGCTTGATGTGGTAACCCGGATTATGTTGTTTATGCTGTTGATGTTTTCGCCAAATTGGCAACCGAAAAAAATCGCGCCAATATGGGCCGAATATGACATCTGTACCTAAATATTTTGCAAGTAATAAAATATAGTCAATTTAAACTGCAGTCTTGAAATTGTAAATATCTTTTACTACTGAAGCATGGCGTACGTAATACGTATGTCTCACATTGCAGTAAACATTTCATTCTTTCAATGAAGACATTCAAGGTTTTTTGAATAAAACATTTTTATATGTATAATTCCTAACTTCTGAAATAATTTTATTGTAGCTTCCTCATAATCAGATAACTGCAAAATGGTAAAATCTATATCAGTATCAGTAATAAATATTTTCTATTAAAAAAATAACAAATTAAAAAGTTTTGCGAGATTATGGTGGAATAAAATAAATTCCATCATTAAAAAATTCCTGCATAAAAATATTCACGTTCAATAATTAGCAAATGTTAAAATGTGGCACGGTTTGCAATAAAAATCGTTTGCAGGATTAGGGTTGAAATGAATGGCGCGATACCATACATTTTGGCATGGTATCGCGACGAAAATTAGAACGAAAAAGTACCACAGTTTTTTTTTTTTTTTTTTTTTTGTTTTTGTTTTTTGTTTTAGTTTTTGAGGCGTTTGAATTTTTTTTTTTTAATTGACGAAGTTGTTTTTATTTAACCAAAAGGATTGGTTAAAAAATTATTCAATTTGAATTTTTTCCCTTGCTATAGTAACAGAATGAAAAGAATGAGTTTTTAGAAATTATCATTTGAAAAATTCAGGTTTTGGCGCCAAAGATAGTGCCAAATTAGAAAATATGAAATATCTCTCGAACTATTGGGCTTAATAGAATTTAGTTAGTACCATTCGATTCAGCATACAAAAATACACCAAAATATGTTATCAGTTGAAAAATAACTATAAAATCAGATTTTTAAGGAATTTTTTTTAAGTTCGTTCTCTTTTTTACCCCCCTTAGGGGTGGAATTTTGGAAAACCCTTTCTTAGCGGCACTCTATATCATAAGAAGTATTTTTACCCCGATTTTCAAGATTTTAGGTTCAGTAGTTTTGGCTGCGCGTTGATTAATACAAAATCCAGACTTTCTTTTATATATATAGATAGATAGACTAGCAGGCTACGCCCGCTACGCTGGTGTGTTTATCCAAATGAACCTTGAATCAAACAAAATGTATCAGTCAATTTGACATTATGATTTAAAGCAGTATGGGACCTTACCTGGAATGTCCTTTCACACTGCTGAAAACGATCTGAACGCCATTGTACTATTGTATTTTCTAATGTGCAGACAAATTTTCTACTATTAAGATCTTATCTCTTTTAGCTGATCGATCACAATAGGATTTGGTAAAGATTGATAGTACAATATGCAATATAATAAAACAAACCCTGAAAAAAAAACATTTAATTTATAATGCAAACAAACAAACTGACAAAATCCTTCCAGTAAAACTTTTTTAAAGGCTGATCTTTGTTACTGGGGTCCATCTGATTAGAGAACTTTCACCCATAATTCTATAACTAAGCAATGTAGAATTATACGCAATAAACTAAAACCTCCCCAAACATTGTCTAATCAACAAAGCAAGTATTGTCAATATCCGCCATCTAGAACTTTTTGAAAAGTCTAATCTTTCATAATCGGTTTCACATTATTATGGAACTTTCTGCCATTACTTTATGACTAAAGCAAAGTCGAAAAATATGCAAAACACTAAAACCATGTCTGAATAGCTATCTGACTAACAATTGAATTCCTATCAAAATCCGTTCTGTAGAACTTTTTAAAATGCTAAACATTCATAATCGGGTTCAACTGATTATAGAACTTCCCACCACATCTCTATTATTAAGCAATACAGAGGGGTATAGTATATACTAAAACCCGGCCTGAAAAATTATCTAACAGTGAAAATTCTATCGAAAGGAATGCGGCTGAATCTTTTAAAAAGGCTAATCTTTCATAATCGGGTTCGTCTGATTATATAACTTTAAAACATAATTCTATGTATAAGCAACGTAAAACGATATGTTATATGCTAAAATCTTCCCTAAAAAATTATCTAACTATCATTTCGATTCTCATCAAGATCCATTCAGGTGAGCTCAAATTATATGCAACCGGGACGAATTTCCCATTTCCATTTTACTCTCGTATATATAGTAGACGCAGAAATAAATACAGTCGAACCCGGTTAAAACGCGCACGGTTAATACGCGATCCCGCCTAATACGCGGATTTTTCCCGATCCTTAAACATCGCCCACAAGGCTAATGCAAAAACATCGCGTTTAACACGCGAACGGTTATTACGCGATCCCGCTTAATACGCGATAGATTTTCTGTCCTTTGAGTAAAAAATCACGCTTATGACGCGAATTCATTGATTAAGATGCGAATTCCTTCTCTCTATTCCAATGTGGCTAATTTAACGGATATTTTTTTATTCAGATAGAAAGCATTGCTTCCGAATGTCATATTTACTTTGTTTAATAACAGATTAATTAAGGCGAGCATTACTAATAGGAAATAGTGGCAAATATTTGAATTTAAAAAAAAAAAAACCCGGCTAAATTAGCAACTCTGCAATTCTTTTTTGACCCCGCGTCCTAACATTCTTTGTTTCTCACTTCGTGTATGTTTTTACTGTAAGAGAGAGATATAGACGAATTCAAGAAACGCAGATACGCCATAAAAATCATTATGATTAGACATGATCATACCTATTGTTAGTGAAGTGTTTCTATGTTTTTTGATGCATATTATCGGCAAAAGATGGAAACTCTTAAAGATTAAACAAGTACGACTTCGGTTTTATAATTGCTATATGTTTTCAGTGTTTTCTTTATTTTGTGCTATGCTACCCAAATATTAATAAGGTTAGTTTTTTCTTATATTAAAAAGAAGGACTGATTATAATGGTACTCATTGTCACAATCACAAGTATTAAGTATGATTTCAATAACTGGATTGTGCTTCAAAGATTTATTTATTTTTTTCTGTTAAAATATTAATCTAGCAGAAAAATAGTTATTATTTTCTTTTTCTAACGTATTAATCGACAATAAAGTCATGTTTGAATCCATATTTATTTTAAGTTATTATTCCAGTCAGTTCTGTAATAAGAAATAATGAGTTAAAGTTGAATAAAATTCAATTTTAACTTAAATATACGTAAAAGACAACTTTCAACCATAAACATATAAATAAAAGCTCTAAAGTTCATTGAGCCGATTAGATATGTAAATAAGTCCTGTTCCTGCAACATTATACAAATCACGTTTAATGCGCGATCCCGCTTAATACGCGATTTTTTTTTTTTACTCCCTTGAAACGCGTCTTAAGCGGGTTCCACTGTAGATAGATATGTATATTGTTTCTTAAAATTTATGAAACTCTAAGTTATTTCTCGTTGTCTCTGCTGAATAATTTTAAAGACTTTTCAATCGGCCAGTATTGAGAGTTACGATTATGTCTACAACAAATATATTTCATTTTGTATCAAAACATTCTCGGTAAAATGAGCCAATTTGGTGTGGGTTCTGAATTTATAAAATATTTTTTTTTTCAAAATCGCCATTTAAACTACGCACACGAAATTTTAAGTATCTCTTAGCACTGCTGTAAACATTTCCATTTTTTAATCAGCGAAAAATGAAGTTATAACTTAATTTTACTTAATAATAAAAAATACTTTCAGTTTCAAAAAATAGTAAATTAAAATTTTTGGTATTACTTAGTTATCCCGTCGTCCAAAAATCTATCGCCAAATGGTTGATCGTAAATGTCATATTCACTTGACTTTAAGCAAATTACGCGTGTTTACGTCATCAAATGATTTTTATTTCGACGTTTTATTTGTATTTTTATTAATGTTATACAAATTTATTTGTTCTTTCGTTATTTAAAATAAAAATTATGCCAATTTGTTTAATTTGGCGGGTGGTTTGGCGATTTAAATAATTTGGCGAAATTGGTCGACGGGATAACTAAGTAGTACCAAATTTTTTGCAATGTTACGATTAAATAACAATTAAAGCCAAAAGAAATTCGCGTTCAATAAATAGCAAGCTACAATGTTTGGCACAGTTTGTAATGAAATTTGGTGCTTTTCCACTATAGGCGCCTTGGCGTTTTTTTAAACAGCTTGGCGCAATTTGGGCATCAGAAAGTGAGATTTTTTGCCAGTTGTATAAACAGCTAAGAAAACAAACTTGATCAAATTTTTTGTTTGTTTATATATGCATATTATTAATGTTTTTTATACAGAAAATTCTTCTGTTTCTAATATAAAATTAGATAAATAGCATCTTTATGTTAAATAAACTGTATAAACATAAAAAAATGCTTTGTATATGAAATGAAACAGCGAATAGGTTGCCAGAAAATATGTTTTCAAATTTCCTTCTCCGCCGAAGGCTATTTTCTGTATTTCGCCAAGATCCCTATACTGAAAAAGCAACAAAAAATCTCTTCACGTTTAGGATTGAAATAAATGGCGCAATAGCATACATTTTGGTATGGTGTTGGTATAACGTAAAAGTAGCAAAAGGTCTCCAAAAAACTTTATTTCAAATTATGCCATATCTGTGTTAATTCGGTTATAGAATAGGCCAGCCTTAAAAACACAGAATCAATTTAAACCTTTTCCTAAGTTAATTGTGCGCCAAACCACGCCCGGTAACATACGCCAATTGTCTGTAGACTCAATTATGTAACTTATCGGTACCAAATATGTCAATTGTCTGTGGATTCGATTACGTAATTTATGTCCTTAATTAATGCATACTTTACAAACTACATCTACTTTCCAATTTTCCTGATTTTAAGACCAATGGGTACTGTTAGATGTTAAAAAGCTTGGCGCAATACGGGCTTCAGAAAGTGAGATTTGTGGCCAAATGATATGAACAGCTATGAAAACAAATAAAATGAACTTTAAGCTTTTTAAAATATGTATTCCTATATATAAACATTTATTTATGAATATTCATATTTTTGTTATTTATATACAATTTATTTCTGTTTTTATATAAAAAAGAGATTAATGTCTTCTTTATAGTAAATAAATAACATAATTATTGAACAGAATATATGCATAAAAAATTTCCTTCTCTCGCCAAGCCCATTTCTTCCACCTCGCAAAGTGCCCTATATTGGAAAATTACAGAATTTGCCCCATTGCTCTATGACTAAACAATGTCGAACAATATATTATATACTAAAACTATCGCTGAAAAATTGCCAAACTAAAAATTCAAATTCTATCAAAACCGTTTATTTATAACTTTTTAAAAAGGCTATTGTGATAACTGAGTTCACCAGACTACAGAATTTTTCCCAAAACGGTATGACTGAGCAATGTAGAAGGACATGTTGTATACTGAAACCTTCCCTAGAAAATTATCTAATTAACAGTCCAAGTTACATAGAAATACATTCGGCAGAATCTTTTAAAAAGGCTAATTTTTCATTATCAGGTTCATCTCGTTAAAAAACATAATTCAATACCAAGCAACGTAGAACGATGTGTTATCTATCTTACCCGAAAAATTACCTATTTATCGAGTTCTATGCAGCCAGAATGAAATTTCCATTTGAATTATATATATATAGAGAGAGATAATTAGATTTTTCCAAAAATGCAGTCGTCTACTTCAGAAATAACAAATATTGTGAACGTCGCTCAAACCGATGCCACGCTCATGCATTTTTGGCTTAAAATTAAATCGTTTGGCGATAAAATGAAATCGTAACTAAGCATACAATATGTAACTCACAAGTACCGTCATTTATATAATTGCATTTGCTAGTTTCTTCTGCAAGTCACAAGATGGATCAGTTAAATAAAAATAAAAAGTAAATTAAAGTAAATAAATAAATAAATAAAAACAAAATTGTCACTCAGATAATATCTTGTCAAATTTTCTGATGCATTTTTCTTAACCTGACGCAAGTGATAAATTGCCAAATATAGTTTAAAACTGCAATCTTTCATATTGAATAAATTTTAAAGCATTACGAACATTTCCATTCATGTTTAAATTCGATATTTTCCTTTTATAATATTATCACTCGTCAAAACTTTTTTTTTATTTTCTCTTTTTTTTCTTTTAAATAAAATTAGTAAAAGTTTTTTTCCGAGATGTACAGCCATTTCAATTCATTTATAAAAAAAATTCATCGCCAATAAAATAATGGTAACCCTTTCGCATAAAATAACACAACTTTCCGTCATAATTCTATAACTAATATAGGTAGAATGATATGTTATAGCTTAAAACCTTCCCTGAAACGATACCTATCTAACGGTATAAATTCCGTAAAAATCCAGGCAGTAGAACTCGAAATCTAGGCGTTCGGAACGAAATTTCCCTTTGGATTTTATATATATAACTATCAGGCTATGCCCGCTACGCTGGTCTGCTTATCCAAATGAACCTTGAATTAAACAAAATGTATCATTGAATTTGACATTGCGATTTAAAGCAATATGGAACCTTACTTGGAATGTCCTTTCGCACTGCTGAAAACGATAAGAACGCCAATATGCTATTATATTTTCTAATGTGTAGACAAAATTTCAGCTATTAAGGCCTTAACCCTTTTAGTTGATCAATAACAGTAGAATTGGTAAAGAAAGATAGTACAATACGCAATACAATAAAACAAACCCTGAAAAATTATATAACTACTTGTAACAATGCAAACAAACAAATGGACAAAATCCATCGAGTAAAACTTTTTTTAAAGGTTGATCTTTCATAAGGGGTCCATCTGATTACAGAACTTTCCCCCATAATTCTGTAAC
The DNA here is from genome assembly GCA_963932465.1 of Maratus speciosus. Classification (NCBI taxonomy): domain Eukaryota; kingdom Metazoa; phylum Arthropoda; class Arachnida; order Araneae; family Salticidae; genus Maratus; species Maratus speciosus. The sequence continues at coordinate 332,764,309 of OZ010786.1, forward strand.
TAAGCAATGTAGAATGATACACAATAAACTAAAACCTCCGCAAACATTGTCTTATCAACAAAGAAAGTATTATCAATATCCGCCATCTAGAACTTTTTGAAAAGTCTAATCTTTCATAATCGGTTTCATATGATTATGGAACTTTCCGCCATTACTTTATGACTAAGCAACGTAGAACAATATGCAAAATACTAAAACCATGTCTGAATAGATATCTAACTGAAATGAAATTCCTATCAAAATCCGTTCTGTAGAACTTTAAAAAATGTTAAACTTTCATAATCGGGTTCAACTGATTATAGAACTTTCCACCACACCTCTATTATTAAGCAATGCAGAAGGGTATAGTATATACTAAAACTCTGCCTGAAAAATTATTTAACTAACAGTGAAAATTCAATCGTAATCAATTCGGCTGAATCTTTTAAGAAGGTTAATCTTTCATGATCGGGTTCGTCTGATTATATAACTTTAAAACATAATTGTATGTATTAGCAACGTAGAACGATATTTTGTATACTAAAATCTTGCCTGGAAAATTATCTAACTATCATTATGATCAAAATCCATTCAGGTGAGCTCAAGTTATATGCAACCCGGACGAATATCCCATTTCCATTTTACTCTAGTATATATAGTAGAAGCAGAAGTATAGATAGATAGATAAGAATATTGATTATTAAAATTTATGAAACTGCAAGTTATTTCTCGTTGTCTCTGCTGAATGATTTTAAAGACTTTTCAATCGGTGAGTATTGAGATTTACTATTATGTCTACAACAAATGTATTTCATTTTGTACCAAAACATTGTCGTTAAAATGAGCCAATTTGCTGTGGGTTCCGATATTATAATTTTTTTTTTTCAAAATCGCCAACTACGCGCAGGACATTTTAAGTGTCTCTTGGCCCTGCAGTAAACATTTCCATGTTTTATTCAGCGAAAAATGAAGTTATAACTTAATTTTACTTGATAATAAAAAATACTTCCACCTTCAAAAAATAGTAAATTAAAATTTTTTGCAGTGTTACGAATAAATAATAATTAAAGCCAAAAGAAATTTGCGTCCAATAAATATCAAGCCCCAAAGTTTGGCATCGTTTGCAATAAAATTTGGTACTTTTCTTATCCACTACAGGCGCCTTGGCGTTTTTTTTTTTTTTTTAAAGCTTGGCGCTATTCGGGCATCAGAAAGTGAGATTTATTGCCAATTGATATAAACAGTTAAGAAAACAAACATGATGAAATTTTTTGTTTGTTTATATATGTATATTATCAATGTTTTTTTATATACAAATTACTTCTGTTTCTAATTAAAATTAGATAAATTGCATCTTTATGTTAAATAAATTGTATAAACAGAAAAAATGCTTGTTTATATGAAATGAAACAGTGAATAGGTTGCCAGAAAATATGTTTCCAAATGTTATCTCCGCCAAGGCTATTTTCTCTGTTTCGCCAAGATCCCTATACTGTAAATTACCAAAAAATTTTGCACATTTAGGATTGAAATAAATGGCGCAATAGCATACAATTTGGTATGGTGTTGGTATAACGTAAAAATAGGAAAAGGTCGCCGAAAAGTTTTCTTTCAAATCACGCCAATTCTGTGTTAATTCGGTTATAGAATAGTTCCGCTTTAAAAACACAGAATCAGTTTAAACCTTTTCCTAAGTTAATTATGCGCCAAACCACGCCAGGTAACATACGCCAATTGTCAGTAGACTCAATTATGTAACTTATCGGAACCAAATATGCCAATTGTCTATGGATTCGATAACGTAATTTATCTCCTTAATTTATGCATACTTTACAAACTACATGTACTTTCCAATTTTCCTGATTTTAAGATCAATGGTACTGTTAGATGTTAAAAAGCTTGGCGCAATTCGGGCTTAAGAAAGTGAGATTTGTGGCCACATGATATGAACAGCTATAAAAACAAATAAAATGAACTTTAAGCTTTTTAAAATATGTATTCATATATATATTCCTATATAAATTTTTATTTATGAATATTAATATTTTTGTTATTTATATACAATTTACTTCTGTTTTTATATAAAAAAGAGATAAATGTATTCTTTATAGTAAACAAATTATCTAATTACTGAACAGAAAATATGGATGAAAACTTTCCTTTTCTCACCAAGACCATTTTTTCCAATGCGCAGCTATATTGGAAAATTACAGAATTTAACCCATTGCTCTATGACTAAACAGTGTCGAACAATATATTATATACTAAAACTATCTCTGAAAAATTGTCAAACTAATAATGCAAATCTGTCAAAAACCGTTTATTTTAATTTTTAAAAAGGCTATTGTGATAATTGCGTACACCAGACTACGGAATTTTCCCAATAACCGTATGGTTGAACAATATAGAAGGGCATGTTGTATACTGAAAACGCCCCTGGAAAATTATCTAATTAACAGTCCAAGTTCCATCGAAATACATTGGGCAGAATCATTTAAAGAGGCAATTTTCCATTATCAGGTTCATCTCATTAAAGATCTTTAAACCATAATTCAATACCAAGAAACGTAGAACGACTTGTTATGTACTAAAAAATTCCCCGAAAAAATACCTATCTAACAGAGTACGTTCAGTAGAACTCGAGTTATAAGCAGCGGGAATGAAATTTCCATTTGAATTATATATATATATATATATATAAGTAGAATTGGGTTTTTCCAGAAAATGCTGTCGTTTATTGAGAAATAACCAATATTGTGAACGTCGCTCAAACCGATGGCACGCTGATGCATTTTTTTGGCTTAAAATTAAATCGTTTGGCGATAAAATGAAATCGCAAAAAACATACAATATGTAACTCACAAGTATCGTCATTTTTATAATTACATCTGTAATTTCTTCAGTATGTCACATGATGGTCGAGTTAAATAAAAATAAAAAGTAAATTTAAAAGAAATCAAAAACAAAGACAAAATTGTCACTCAGATATTATTTTATAAAATTTTCTGATGCATTTTATTTAACCGGACGCAAGAGATAAATTGCCAAATAAAGTTTAAAACTGCAATCTTTCATACTGAATAAATTTTTAAGCATTACGAACATTCTCTTTCATGTTTAAAATCGATATTTTCGTTTTCCAATATTACCACTCGTCAATTTTTTTTCTCTCTTCTTTTTCCTTTTAAATAAAATTAGTACCAGTTTTTTCCCGCGATGTACAGCCATTTCAATTCATTTATCAAAAAATTCATCGCCAATAAAATAATGGTAACCCTTTCGCCCAAAATAACAGAACTTTCCGTCATAATTCTATAACTAACCTACGTAGAACGACGTGTTATAGCTTAAAACCTTCCCTGAAAGAATACCTACCTAACAGTATAAGTTCCGTCAAAATCCATGCAGTAGAATTCGAAATCTAGGCGTTCGGAACGAAATTTTCGTTTGGATTTTATATATATGATAGATAGAATAGATAGAATAGATAATAGATTATGTGTTATGAACTATCTCAAAGTTTAAAACAGATCGCATTGTTAGATTTCCTAATTTTAACAATATCGCATTATGTTAGATCCACATTCCACCACCAGGGAGCGCACTCTATTCTTAACGAAACTCCTTCATGCAAACTTTCCCTAGATACATGAATCGGGAGGGTGGGGGTCTTAACCAATAATTTAAGATAATTGCTGAAATTACTACGAACAATATATTAAAGGGGCCCTACGCGGGCCCCTAATAGAGTTAGAGGAAATCGGAAGACGGCAAAATAATCGCGGGGAAAAGTTTGCTTGGGTGCTTCGGAGCTACTTTTGGCGCGAGATCTAAGCTCTACGACCAATAGCAGCCCAGATATTTAAGGAAATATGAAGTAACAAAGTCCAAAATAACAGATTTTTCCGTAATAATTCTATAACTAATCTAGGTAGAATGATGTGTTATAGCTTAAAGCCTTCCCTGGAACGATACCTATCTAACGGTATAAGTTCCGTAAAAATCCATGCGGTAGAACTCGAAATCTCGGCGTTCGGAACGAAATTTCCGTTTGGATTTTATATATATAATAGACTAGCAGGCTATGCCCGCTACGCTGGTCTGCTTATCCAAATGAACCTTGAATTAAACAAAATGTATCATTGAATTTGACATTGTGACTTAAAGCAATATGGAACCTTACCTGGAATGTCCTTTCGCACTGCTGAAAACGATAAGAATGCCAATGTGCTATTATATTTTCTAATGTGTAGACAAATTTTCAGCTACTAAGGTCTTAACCCTTTTAGTTGATCAATAACAGTAGGATTGGTAAAGAAAGATAGTACAATACGCAATACAATAAAACAAACCCTGAAAAATTATATAACTACTTGTAATAATGCAAACAAACAAACGGACAAAATCCATCCAGTAAAACTTTTTTTAAAGGTTGATCTTTCATAACGGGTCCATCTGATTATAGAACTTTCCCCCATAATTCTGTAACTAAGCAACGTAGAATGATACGCAATAAACTAAAACCTCCGCATACATTGTCTTATCAACAAAGAAAGTATTATCAATATCCGCCATCTAGAACTTTTTGAAAAGCCTAATCTTTCATAATCGGTTTCATATGATTATGGAACTTTCCACCCTTACTTCATAACTAAGCAACGTAGAACAATACGCAAAATACTAAAACCATGTCTGAATAGATATCTAACTAAAATGAATCACTATGAAATACACACAAATGATAACTATCAAAATCCGTTCTGTAGAACTTTAAAAAATGTTAAACTTTCATAATCGGGTTCAACTGATTATAGAACCTTCCACCACACCTCTATTATTAAGCAATGCAGAAGGGTATAGTATATACTAAAACTCTGCCTGAAAAATTATCTAACTAACAGTGAAAATTCAATCGTAATCAATTCGGCTGAGTCTTTTAAAAAGGTTAATCTTTCATGATCGGGTTCGTCTGATTATATAACTTTAAAACATAATTGTATGCATAAGCAACGTAGAACGATATTTTATATACTAAAATCTTCCCTGGAAAATTATCTAACTATCATTATGATCAAAATCCATTCAGGTGAGCTCAAGTTATATGCAACCGGGACGAATTTCCCATTTCCATTTTACTCTAGTATATATAGTAGAAGCAGAAGTAGATACATAGATAGATAAGAATATTGATTATTAAAATTTATGAAACTGCAAGTTATTTCTCGTTGTCTCTGCTGAATAATTAAGACTTTTCAATCGGCGAGTATTGAGATTTACTATTATGTCTACAACAAATGTATTTCATTTTGTACCAAAACATTGCCGTTAAAATGAGCCAATTTGCTGTGGGTTCCGATATTATAAAATATTTTTTTTTTCAAAATCGCCAACTACGCGCATGACATTTTAAGTGTCTCTTGGCACTGCAGTAAACATTTCCATGCTTTATTCAGCGAAAAATGAAGTTATAACTTAATTTTACTTGATAATAAAAAATACTTCCACCTTCAAAAAATAGTAAATTAAAATTTTTTGCAGTGTTACGAATAAATAATAATTAAAGCCAAAAGAAATTCGCGTTCAATAAATATCAAGCCCCAAGGTTTGGCATCGTTTGCAATAAAATTTGGTACTTTTCTTTTCCACTACAGGCGCGTTGGCGTTTTTTTAAAAGCTTGGCGTTATTCGGGCATCAGAAAGTGAGATTTATTGCCAATTGATATAATCAGTTAAGAAAACAAACTCGATCAACTTTTTTGTTTGTTTATATATGTATATTATAAATATTTTTTTATATACAAATTACTTCTGTTTCTAATTAAAATTAGATAAATTGCATCTTTATGTTAAATAAATTGTATAAACAGAAAAAAATGCTTGTTTATATGAAATGAAACAGTGAATAGGTTGCCAGAAAATATGTTTCCAAATTTTCTTGTCTCTGTTTCGCCAAGATCCCTATAGTACTGTAAATTACCAAAAAATTTTGCACATTTAGGATTGAAATAAATGGCACAATAGCATACAATTTGGTATGGTGTTGGTATAACGTAAAAATAGGAAAAGGTCGCCAAAAAGTTTTCTTTCAAATCACGCCAATTCTGTGTTAATTCGGTTATATAATAGCTCCGCTTTAAAAACACAGAATCAGTTTAAACCTTTTCCTAAGTTAATTATGCGCCAATCCACGCCAGGTAACATACGCCAATTGTCAGTAGACTCAATTATGTAACTTATCGGTGCCAAATATGCCAGTTGTCTATGGATTCGATAACGTAATTTATCTCCTTAATTTATGCATACTTAACAAACTACATCTACTTTCCAATTTCCCTGATTTTAAGATCAATGGGTACTGTTAGATGTTAAAAAGCTTGGTGCAATTCGGGCTTAAGAAAGTGAGATTTGTGGCCAAATGATATGAACAGCTATAAAAACAAATATAATGAACTTTAAGCTTTTTAAAGTATGTATTCATATATATATTCCTATATAAATTTTTATTTATGAATATTAATATTTTTGTTATTTATATAAAATTTACTTCTGTTTTTATATAAAAAAGAGATAAATGTATTCTTTATAGTAAATAAATTATCTAATTACTGAACAGAAAATATGGATGAAAACCTTCCTTGTCTCGCCAAGCCCATTTTTGCCAACTCGCAGCTATATTGGAAAATTACAGAATTTAACCCATTGCTCTATGACTAAACAGTGTCGAACAATATATTATATACTAAAACTATCTCTGAAAAATTGTCAAACTAATAATGCAAATTCTATCAAAAACCGTTTATTTTAATTTTTAAAAAGGCTATTGTGATAACTGCGTACACCAGACTACAGAATTTTCCCAAAAACGGTATGGCTGAACAATATAGAAGGGCATGTTGTATACTGAAAACGCCCCTGGAAAATTATCTAATTAACAGTCCAAGTTCCATCGAAATATATTGGGCAGAATCATTTAAAGAGGCTAATTTTCCATTATCAGGTTCATCTCATTAAAGATCTTTAAACCATAATTCAATACCAAGAAACGTAGAACGACGTGTTATGTACTAAAAAATTCCCCGAAAAATTACCTATCTAACAGTGTACGTTCAGAAGAACTCAAGTTGTAAGCAGCAGGAATGAAATTTCCATTTGAATTATATATAAGTAGAATTGGGTATTTCCAGAAAATGCTGTCGTTTATTGAGAAATAACCAATATTGTGAACGTCGCTCAAACCGATGGCACGCTCATGCATTTTTGGCTTAAAATTAAATCGTTTGGCGATAAAATGAAATCGCAAAAAACATACAATATGTAACTCACAAGTATCGTCATTTTTATAATTACATCTGCTAATTTCTTCTGTATGTCACATGATGGTCGAGTTGAATAAAAATAAAAGGTAAATTTAAAAGAAATCAAAAACAAAAACTAAATTGTCACTCAGATATTATTTTATAAAATTTTCTGATGCATTTTATTTAACCGGACGCAAGAGATAAATTGACAAATATAGTTTAAAACTGCAATCTTTCATATTGAATAAATTTTTAAGCATTACGAACATTCTCTTTCATGTTTAAATTCGATATTTTCGTTTTCCAATATTACCACTCGTCAATTTTTTTTTAATTTTCTCTCTTCTTTTCTTTTTTTCTCCTTTTAAATAAAATTAGTAACAGTTTTTTTCCGCGATGTACAGCCATTTCAATTCATTTATCAAAAAAATCATCTCCAATAAAATAATGGTAACCCTTTCGCCCAAAATAACAGAACTTTCCGTCATAATTCTATAACTAACCTACGTAGAACAATGTGTTATAGCTTAAAACCTTCCCTGAAACAATACCTATCTAACAGTATAAGTTACATCAAAATTCATGCAGTAGAATTCGAAATCTAGGCGTTCGGAAGGAAATTTTCGTTTGGATTTTATATATATAATAGATAGAATAGATAGAATAGATAATAGATTATGTGTTATGAACTATCTCAAAGTTTAAAACAGATCGCATTGTTAGATTTCCTAATTTTAACAATATCGCGTTATGTTAGTTCCACATTCCACCACCAGGGAGCGCACTCTATTCTTAACGAAAGCGTATCTGAACGAAACTCCTTCATGCAACTTTTCCGTAGATACATGAATCGGGAGGGTGGCCGTCTTAACCAATAATTTAAGATAATTGCTGAAATTACTACGAAAAATATTTTAAAGGGGCCCTACGCGGGCCCCTAATAGAGTTAGAGGAAATCGGAAGACGGCAAAATAATCGCGGGGAAAAGTTTGCTTGGGTGCTTTGGAGCTACTTTTGGCGCGAGATCTAAGCTCTACGACCAATAGGAGCCCAGATATTTAAGGAAATATGAGGTAACAAAGTCCAAAATAACAGAATCTTCCGTAATAATTCTATAACTAATCTAGGTACAATGATGTGTTATAGCTTAAAACCTTCCCTGAAATGATACCTATCTAACGGTATAAGTTCCGTAAAAATCCATGCGGTAGAACTCGAAATCTAGGCGTTCGGAACGAAATTTCCGTTTGGATTTTATATATATAACTAGCAGGCTATGCCCGCTGCGCTGGTCAATATTTCCAAATGAACCTTGGATTAAACTAAATCGTGAATTTGAACTTGTATTTTAAACAATATGGATCTTCAGCTTGACCTTGCACATTACTGAAAACGATGCGAACGCCATTGCGATATAATGTTATCTTAAGCGTTGGACAAAATTTAGCAATTAAGAAGAAATTGTTTTAGTTGATTATAAACAGCGCACTTATGGTCGGGTAAAGAGACCGTTATGACAACAGGAATTAATACCTCTGTAACTAATCAACATATAATGAAATCGTATATACTAACACCATTCCTAAAAGTCATGCAACAGGGCCACTTGTAACAAAATATGTTCTGTAGATTTAAAAAAAAAGGCAAAACTTATATAATCAGGTTCACTTAATTTTTGAACTTTTACTGTTGCTCTATAACTAAGTACCCTTGAACAATATATATACACTAAAATCTTTCCAAAATTATTTTTAACAAATTGTGGTATATCCTACGAAAGTATTATAAACAATCGGAATGAAATACAAATTTCCGTTGTAAATATATAGTAGATGATGATGATGCGATTTTGTGTAATAGAATTCATAGTAAAGTTTTCGCTTCAAACAAAAACGATGCTTTCAACATTAAAGCTAATACACCAATATGTGAAGTATCCGATTACGGAAGGTTAACTTGAATTCTCATGAGCAACTACTCAAAGAAAAGTGAATATGTGGCTTTTGTGATACTTTTATGTCAGCCGGGCGCAGGTAAGAAATCAATAAAGATTGTATTCATAGCATATTCTTATTTTATTATTTTCATTTAAAACACAAATCTTTCACTCATTTAATTTAAAATGCATGCCTTATACTAATTTCATTTAAAAAACTGAAAAGATAAACAATAACAGGAAATAATGCCATAATTAAAAACAAAAAAATATTTTTAATTTACATACGCAAAATGTAACTACTGCTACTGGGAATTTTAAAAATGCTATCAGCGAGATGTGCGCACGGTTGTTATAAATGTACCCATTTTTTCTTCTTATCGAGGAGCAATTTATAAATCGCACAATATTATTCCAATTCCAATTTCTTTCATTGAGGAACCTATGACCGGAAAAAATGGAAAAAGACTCTTGTAGATTCTTCGGATGACGGCATCTGACGCCATAAACCGAGTTTATATATATGAAAATAATTTTTAAGTCGTTACAAACATTGCTTTCATACTTAAATATTTTCATTGGTACTACTTGTTATCCCGTTGACCAATTTCGCCAAATTATATAAATCGCCAAACCATTCGCCAAATTATATAAATTGACATAATCTTTATTTTAAATAACGAAATAACAAATAAATTAATATAACATTAATAAAAATACAAATAAAACGTCGAAATTAAAATCACTTGATGACGTAAACACATGTAGTTTGTTTAAATTCAAGTGAATTTGATATTTACGATCAACCATTATTGGCATTTAATCTTATAGTTTGACGATAGATTTTTGGTAGACGGAAGATCTAAGTAGTACCTTTTCCATTTTTGTTTTATAACGCTAAATTCTCAGTATTTTTTTCCCTTTTATTTTACATAAAATCACTATTTTTTAAAAAAATTAAGATGCTTGCATTTTTATTTCAAACTCATAGAGCCGTTTTTATTTTTTAGCCAAAAGGGTTGATTTGAATTTTTTCCGTTGCTAGAGTAACGGATGTAATGATAGATATTTTGAGGTTTAAATGCCAAAGGCACCGCCAAATTAGAAAAATATGAAATGTGTCACGAACTGTTGGACTTATAAAATTTATTTGGTAGCATTCGATTCAGCATACAAAACTACATTAAAATATGCTATCATTTGACGCATAATTTTGATATTCGATATTTTTTTCCCTCCCCGTGCAAAAACCATTAGGGGTGACACTTTAGAAAATCCTTTCTTAGCAGAAGTTTATGTCATAAGAAGTATTTTTACCACGATTTTCAAGATTTTAGGTTCAGTAGTTTGCGCTGTGCGTTAATTAGTACCCTAATCCAGACTTTATTTTATATACTATATTAGATATGCGATTTTGCGGTGAATCGATGATCGAAATCTAGTCCAATATCATTGGAAATATTACATAACAGAGGAGAAAGTACGAAGAAAGACGAAGAAGAAATGACGAATTACAAAAGACTTGTAATTTTTTTTTTCAAAATGTTGAATTTTTCCATAGTAATAACGTATTAAAACATAAATTTCCTTAAAAATTATCTTTATTTCCTAGATTTCGAATCTGTGAATTTTCCTATAAAGGAAATTGGCGAAATGACTTGAGAAAATAGATAATATTTGCTTAAATAAAATGGGTAATATTCGTTGATCTGAGTTCGAGTTTATAAATATCACATGCTTTCGGAATTACGGCGAAAAACATTTTAAAAAGTATGAAATTATTTTACAATATGTATGTGTGGCAGAAATTCACACTGAAATTTAAAGCATTCGATTCCATTTTTGAAATATTAACTGATATCTATATAAGTTACAATTGAATATGAAAATGTACTCCAAAAATGATCTCTTTCACCTAAAAAAACACCATTTGTGAGAACATCCTCAAGCTAATGTCACGCTTATGCATTTTTGGCTTAAAATCACATTGTTTGGCGACAAAAGAAAAATAAAAAATTGTAAAGAAACAAATAGTAATTACACACGTGACTCACAATTACATCTGCTTGTTTCATCCATAAGTCACGTGATGGGAAAATTAGATATAAAAAAAAAAGAACAGAACAGAAAGAAAATGTCGTTAAAATTTCATCTAATCAAATTTTCAGATTCGTTTCCATATCTAACGCAAGCGATAAAGAGCCAAATATTGCGTATCAAGTGTAATATTTCTTATTAAATTAATTTTTAAGCATTACAAATATTTCTTTCAGGTTTTGATTAAATGTTTCCGTTTTTTAATATTATCACTCATTAAAACGGATTTTCTTCTTCTTTTTTTTTCATTTAAATAAAATTAGTAACAGATTTTCTTTTATTTTTCGAGGTTTAATAGACGTTTCAATTTTTTTTTATCAACGATGAATTTCGCCAAGAAATAAAATGGTAACCCTATCGCCCAAAATAACAGAATTTTCCGTCATAATTCTAAAACTAATATAGGTAGAATAATGTGTTATAGATTAAAACCTTCCCTGAAACAATACCTATCTAACGGTATAGGTTCCGTAAAAATCCATGCAGTAGAACTCGAAATCTAGGCGTTCGGAACGAAATTTCCGTTTGGATTTTATATATATAATAGATAATAGAATAGATTTTATATATATATAATAGAATAGATAATAGATTATGTGTTATGAACTATCTCAAAGTTTAAAACAGATCGCATTGTTAGATTTCCTAATTTTAACAATATCGCGTTATGTTAGTTCCACATTCCACCACCAGGGAGCGCACTCTATTCTTAACGAAAGCGTATCTGAACAAAACTCCTTCATGCAACCTTTCCGTAGATACATAAATCGGGAGGGTGGCGGTCTTAATCAATAATTTAAGATAATTGCTGAAATTACTAAGAAAAATATTTTAAAGGGGCTCTACGCGGGCCCCTAATAGAGTTAGAGGAAATCGGAAGACGGCAAAATAATCGCGGGGAAAAGTTTGCTTGGGTACGTCGGAGCTACTTTTGGCGCGAGATCTAAGCTCTACGACCAATAGGAACCCAGATATTTAAGAAAATATGAAGTAACAAAGTCCAAAATAATAGAATTTTCCGTAATAATTCTATAACTAATCCAGGTATAATGATGTGTTATAGCTTAAAACCTTCCCTGGAACGATACCTATCTAACGGTATAAGTTCCGTAAAAATCCATGCGGTAGAACTCGAAATCTCGGCGTTCGGAACGAAATTTCCGTTTGGATTTTATATATATAATAGATAAAATAGATAGATAGATAATAGATAAACATATTCCCGAACTTGATGTTGCGTTTGAAGTTGCAATTTTGTATGTAAACATTCGCACTCTTTACTTGAGGTTATCTTAGTACCGGAGAAGTCCAGAAATTTACTTTTAGACGCCTTCTCAGTAAAATATTTAGTTTTTCCAAAGTAAATTCAAATTTTATTTTTACTATGATCTCATTTTCACCCACTGAAGGCCTCTGAAATTAGTGTCTCAATCTCAGTATCAGCCGAATAAAAAAAAAAAAGTATTGAAACATAACAGCTTTATAAGTAAAAATGCGTTTTTTATAAATCGTGACGTCATTTTCTGTTTAAATGCTTAAAAAAAAAAAAAAATGGATTAAAATGGAATCAGTAGTAGTACGGAAATTCACACTGTTTCCCTAATCTCTTCAACTATGAAAGTTACCCGATTGCCACCAATGGGAATAAATTTTTATAAAGGGCTTTTTAAATTAAAATTAAAATATAAAAATGGGATTATTTAAAAAAATAACGACTGCTAACACATCTACAAATAAAGTGCTTTCATAAAAAAAAAAATAAATAAATAAAAATAAAATAATAATAATAATAATAATAATAACTCTCAAAATCGGTTCAGTAGAAAGCTCCGGCCAGATGACTGAAAAAACAGCCTTGTCTTTTAAATATATAGATGTTCACTGGTGTATTTCCGATGACAATACGGAATTACAATAATATTAGAACTTAATTATAATATAATAAATTAATTTTAAGGCATTTTTCGTTAGCCTGCCACAGCTGATAAATTACCAAATATTCTTAGGGTTACAACTATTTACAAGTTGCAACTGCAATGTTGTTAGTTATGCGCTCAAGCATTCTCCCAAAATTTGCCAACTAACATTGAAGCTACAACAAGGAAATATTTTATACACTAAAACAAGTGCAATATATATATAACCATTAAATGAGCATAACCTACCACCAGCAAAAACTGAGAAATTATGAAGAAAATGGCATTATATATATACTCGTATATATAAATTTGTAGGATGATGATGTAGGAAAAGCTAATTTATTGGACAAATCGAATAACTGTGAAATAAAACACATGAATTTTAATGTAATTCTACAATGATATTTTTACAATGTTAAAAATTATGTATTTAAAATAAAATGCACTATTTGCTAAAAGGTACAGATATTAAAAATATACATTTAAACATCAACGTTTCGTTTCGCATCTGCGAGCGTCTTCAGGATGATACAAGTCTAAAATTTTTCAAGAATGGTTGGTTGGTTGGTTGTGTTTATGTCGGCCAATTATCAACACGAGGGATATAGGCCCTATGGGGGGGAGTGCCCTTCGTGGGGGTCTTTCTAACGGAACCTAACCCGTATTAACGCTTGGAAGTCCAAGGTTCGAAGAAAACCACGAACACTCCGAACGATTAGGCCGACGGGCGCGATTGGGATCGAACCCAGCACCTACCGTCTCCCAGCTTCTAGAGCAGAACCTCTCGGCCACTGGTGGGGCCTTTTCAAGAATGGAGACAAACATCTCAGAGTCCCTGACGACCTTGTGCAGAGGGCGTACCAAACGTCACAAAGTTGCCAAGGCAACAAAAAGGAGGAAACCAATCCAGCTATGGAAGAGCGGTGGGGGGGAGATGGAACTGACTCCAAAAACAGTTTATAACATATTGTGCCAAATTTTATGTATGCTGTAGGATAAATTATCATTACAGGTGTGCTGTCCAAGCTTAATAATCCTAATGGATTCTAAAATTTTGTTTAGGTATGGATTCTTGCACGGAATTATGATTCTTGCTTCCATCATGACTCTGCTCCCATCATTAGCAAAACAAAATCTTGCGGGAGCTGTATTTTGTTTCGATTGTGAAATGTCCCCCTTGTGCTCTTTCAACCTTTCTGAAAATTTTCTTTTAGTTTCGCCGATATACACAAATCTTTCTTTATTTGGGAGGGTAATTGAAATTTTATACACACCAGCTTTTTGATGATTCAAGATTTTATCTATATTATAACTAACAATTTGAATCAGGTATGGGGAGGGGGAGCTACTAATTTTATATTGAATGATTGAAGGATCTGCTTTAATTTTTCATATAAAATGGGGACATAATGCATACTCCTGTACTTCATAGGTAAAGTATTAACAAACCGCTGGCCTGACTGAGGGGGGGGGGGGGGGGTATTAAACTGCGAAATAATCTGGTCAATCTGGAAGCTGTTATAACCATGATCTAATGCAACTTTTTTAATGAAATCAATTTCAGTCCCAAGCTGACTATCTGAACAAATCTTATAACCTCTTCTGATAAAGGACTGAAACGCAGCAATCTTATATTTAAAAGGCAAATTCGTACGAAAAGGTATAACTGTATTCTCTTTTAACGGTTTTCTGTAAACTGAAAAGAGTATACAGTTATACCTTTTTGTACGAATTTGCCTTTTATATATAAGATTGCTGCGTTTCCGTCCTTTAGCAGAAGACCTTATAAGATTTGTTCAGATTGTCAGCATGGGACTGAAATTGATTTCATTAAAAAAGTTGCATTAGATCATGTTTATAAAAGCTCCCAGATTGACCGGGCTATTTCGCTGTTTAATCCCCCCCCCCCCTCAGTCATGCCAGCGGTTTATTAATACTTTACCTATGAAGTACAGGGATATGCATTATGTACCCATTTTATATGAAAAATTAAAACAGATCCTTCAATCATTAAATATAAAATTAGTAGCTTTCCTCCCTTCCATACCTGATTCAAATTGTTAGTAATAATATAGATAAAATCTTGAATCATCAAAAAGCTGGTGTCTATGAAATTCCGATTACCCTACCAAATAAAGAAATATTAGTGTATATCGGCGAAACTAAAAGAAAATTTTCAGAAAGGTTGAAAGAGCCCAAGCGGGACATTTCACAATCGAAAAAAAATACAGCTCTCGCAAGATTTTGTTTTGCTAATGATGGGGGCAGAGTTATCTTTGATGAAGCAAGAATCATAATTCCGTGCAAGAATCCATACCTAAACAAAATTTTAGAATCCATACCTAAACAAAATTTTAGAATCCATTAGGATTATTAAGCTTGTACAGCACACCTTTAACGATAATTTATCCTACAGCATACATAAAATTTGGCACAATATGTTATAAACTGTTTTTGGAGTCAGTTCCACCAACCCCCCTCTTCCATAGCTGGATTGGCTTCCTCCTTCTCGTTGCCTTGGCAACTTTGTGACGTTTGGTGCGCGCTCTGGACAAGGTCGTCAGGCACTCTGAGATGTTTGCCTCCATACTTGAAAAATTTTAGACTTGTGTGTTTTGTAGACTTGTGTATCATCCTGAAGACGTTTGCAGATGCGTAACGAAACGTTGATGTTTTAATGTATATTTTTAATGTCTGTACCTTTTAGCAAATAGTGTATTTTATTTTAAATACATCATTTTAATTATATTTCATGGTGCAATCGTCCAATTTTTAAATTTAATTTTACAATGTTTCGTTGGTAGCTTCTTCAACTATATTACAATTATCACGTACACATATAATACACTTTCCTTCGAATAATCAAATTAGGCCTAACTGTGCCTTCCTTGCCATTTTATATGTCGATACTTAATAAACCATATAAATTTAAAATACTGCCTCTTTTCTAATTTTGAAATACTTTAGACTTCGTGTTCGTGAATTTTCATAGCTCATACTTTCAAATCATGGATAATAAAAATACCAGAGGGCCAGTTGTTTTAATGATCACGCACGTCATAAGGCAAATCAATGATGTTTAAATTCAAATCCTACATATATATAGATATAGATATATTTAAAATAACCTTTTATAAATTTATATTTTGATCTTTATCCAATTATGATTATGGTTTTAGATATCAATTTAGAAATATTAAAACAGTTTAAATAACGTTTCGTTTTTTTCTTTTCTCTTGCCATGTTTTAAAAATGAAACAGAGCAAAATTGTATATATTTTAATAAATTCACGAGATTGCGCTTTTTACAAAGCGCATGAAAAGAGTAAATTTTCCACAATCGTGTTGAATAAAAAATGAATGTATTATAACGGAAATATTTGGGGAAAAAAAAGGAGGAATTGCAGTCATAAAATTATGTGTGGTTTTTAAGATAAAGATTAAATGCTTATAATTTTTTTTAAACTATTTTTAATTTATTCTAATTTTCAGAAAAAAGTATAAATAAATAAAAAGATAAACATGCGATTAAAAATTTAATTTAAAAACAATTTTCCTATTATAAAATGTTTATAAAAATTAAAAAAAAAAAATCAAAGAAATAATATTTGAAGTATCTCATTTATAGATTTAAAATATATTGGGTGGCGGCAGCACAGGCAATCACTCGGATAAAATTGCAGAAGTAGTTAAAACTCGATTCGCATATTAAGACGCAAGCGGTCTGCCAAGTCATATTTTGGTGGAAAACACCTAAATATCCGATTTTAGCTGTTGACTTGTAGGTTTACTATTGTGTTTTCCTGCTTTCAGTCCTCCATGTTTTCAAACCTTTCCGGGAAGAGATGTCATATATTCCCGCTGCCGCCATCTTGCATTTTTTCTTGGCGTGAAAACCCTTTTTCCGCCAAGTAATAAATGTCGCTAAGCACCAATTTATGCGACTTTTAGGCTTAACGAATATAAAATGTAAATAATAAACGAAACTCTTTAAAGCAGCAATTAATGTATGAACGTATGAACGTTACGCGTTAATAAACCGAAAAAAAAAATCACTGGATTCAACAAACTACTTCTGCAGCTACGACAAAAATGCACGAAACTTATTAAAGCAGCGGTTAGTAAATGCACGTTGTTGCTGTGCAACAAGTTCAAAAGTGCACGAAATGCATGAGAAATATACAATAAATGGCAAATATAAAAGATTACTATAAAACATTACAATAAAATGTGCATAAAATTATCAACATACCTTAACATACATCTCGTTTCTTCAAACCCAACTGTAAAAAATGGTCACTTGCCATAATTTCTCAAACTTCAAGTCGTCGGAAAACTGTCATTTATCTTTACAGCAAGAAAAAAAAAAGATTAATTACTCACAATTTCAAACTAAATCACACAAGAACTTTAACTTGCAATATTGAATATATACTACCAATATCAAACTTCGCATTATCGTAATTTTAATTTTACAATTAAAAACCAATACAAAATGTCTCCCTTCTTCAAAACTTTCCTTAGTACAAATTGCAAAACATGCGGAGTTGAGCTGTCAAAGCACCGCTGAGCTAATTTTTCAATCTCGAATATCAGAATGCATCATTAATGTCGTCAATAAAACGATGTTTTCATTAGCACAAACACAATATTGCAGGAAAATACACATAAATAAACACTATTTAAGGAATAAATTAGCAAAAAATATCAAATATATATCTTATCACTTAATACAGACACTGGTTGTTTTTTTAACGGTTTAACTAAAAAATATATTCTTTAAAAAATGTTCATGAAATGTCAATTTTATACTCCTCCCACTTTATCCCCCTTAAACTTTCTAAAAAATATTAAAAACGGGTACTTTTTTATCATAACTAGCTCGGTCAAAAAGGTTCATTTCCAAATAGAACGCAAAATCATTTTGCCGATTATACGTTGGCAATGTATTCTTAACATTCCGACACATGCTTTCGATGGTATTCGTATGAACACGAGTAATGAGATCAACAACATTAATGATATGGTTCACACGCAGCGAGTTATACCCATGACGACCCAAACTATCATACACTTTCCAATAATCACTATACACATGCGTGCCTTTCTCAATCCATTGCTCTATGCATTTCCCCAAAGTCACAGCCGTCCTATCATGCACAGCAACTGAAAACATCCGACCTGCACCCCGCTCGTCACCGCCAAAAACCCAATACCCATCAACAGGATGACCTTTATTGCACATTATCTTGACAAACTTCGACTCGTCCACTTCGACAATCTTTCCAAAACCTCTTATCTTCTCCGACTTTATCTCAATAAATTCCAAAACCTGCCCATTTATAAACTGCACCCAATCGGCCATAATATGATTACCAAACTTATACTGCTCACCAATTTTACATGTGTTAGTCCTAATAATAATTTCAAAGGTCAACAAAAATATCTCCTCAATCGCCAAATTATTAGATGTTCTAAACCAAGAACCATACCTAAAAGACATTTCTTTCCAAAATCATACCTCTCTCCATCATTCAAAAGTCTCTTATTACGACAAATACAAGTATAACCGTCCGACGTATTACTCCTTTTACGTAATTCCATATCAGCGCCACATTTACTACAAACCATACTCGATTTAAGCAAACCGACTTCTTTCAAAAAACTAAAAAACAAATCTCTATCCCGCAAAAGATCAAGCACAAAATACTTACTCGCATCACCTTCATTTCCCAAAATAACACTATTACTAGGAACTGTAAAGAAACCTCCTTTTTCATTCAAAATTCCCTGATAGTTCTTAAAAACATCTCCCACAGCAGGTAAACAAACTACGGAAGCCATAGTCAATGAAATAAATCCGCCGCAAAAGACAATCTCCCCCCCCCCCATCCAAAAAAAGGCTTACCAGAACACGTCATTAACGTGGTTGCCATATGGATAAAGATCGCCCCCATCTAAGCCCCTTTGGGTGCAGGAAAACACAATGATAAACCAAGAGTCAATCGCAAAAATCGGGTTATCATGTGTTTACCACCAAGATGTGACTTGGGAGACCGATTGCGCTTTAATAGAGCGAATCGAGTTTTAACTAATTCTGGAATTTCAGTAAAACAGATGTCACATATTCCCGCGCCCGCCATCTTGGATTTTTTTTTTTTTTTTTTTTTTTTTTTTTTTTTTTTTTTTTTGGTGTGAAAACCCCTTTTTTGCGAAATAGTAAATGTCGACAAGCAGCGATTTATGCACATGTTAGGCTTAACAAAAATAAAATATAAACCAGAAAAACGTAAGAAACTCCTTAAAGCGGCAATTAGTAAATGAAAGTATGAACGCTACGCGCAAATAAATCACATGAATCAGCAAACTACTTCTGCAGCAATCTGAAAAATGCACGAATCTCGTTACCGTGGCAGTCAGTAAACGCACGTATGTTGCTCTGCAGGAATCTCAAAAATGCAAATATACAATAAATGGCTAATTTAAACCATTACAACAAAATATGCATAAAATTATTAACATACCTTAACCCATTTGTGCCTAGCATCCCATTTTTGGGACGTTTCAAATTCTAATGAATAAGTATATATTTCTTCTCCTTTATAACATGGAAATTGTGTGAAGTAATTGTATATAAATGTATTTTTCTATAACCGAGAGATGACAGCATAAGGTGGATATTTATTTGCTTAAATGAAGGCTTTTTTCGGTGTTTATAAATTTTTAATTTTTCAAGATGGCGAAATGTAAAAAGTAAGTTTATTTGTATTTTTTCTATAAAGAATCTAAAAACGCAAGTCATAATCTTAGCTTGTAGACTTTTTTGAAATACGTATTTTTTTAAATTGCGAAATTAAATGTTCAAGCCTATTTTTTATGCCTTTTTGTAACCTCCAAAATATAGGGTTCTAGGCACAAATGGGCACATACTTTTGTTGTACATTTAGGAGACAGTTATTTATGTAATCTCCTCTTGAAGATATTTATAAAATAAATTGTTTTTAAGTCAACAATATGATTATTCTTATTTTATTATTAATAACGAGTTGGAACCCGTCGAAATTCGACGAACTAAAATGTTAGAAAGGAACTGTCGGATCGAATATATAATAAACTTACAAAAATAATTACAATAAAAAATTCATCTTACATTGCTTGTCTAACTCTTAAAACAAATAATATTTTTAACCTAAAATTACCAAAATATTATTTCCACAAACTTCAATGCTTATATTATTGAAAAATTAAACTGTATTAGTATACGTAATCAAGATGTGTAATTATGATGAAGTTATCGATTGAGGCTCTTATGTTTGCTTTTACGGTATGAAAAATCAGTAAAAAGGATTTCGCTTTGTCACATCATAAAATTTCCCCCCCATAAAATCTAAACTGTACGTTATTTTCACATTCTCATAATTTACATACGCACCACTCACATTCACAATTTGAAAGTATTTAAACGCGCAATAGATTATTAATGAATGTATTTCCTAACTTAAAGTGACGTTTGTCCGTTACAACTTTTCATGTGAACATTCACATAAACTTTAAATCTAATCTCAGTACCCGCGAAAAAAAAATTTCAGAAATTTGCCTTTAGTTGTCATAGTATTGGCCATATAGTATCGGTCAAATATTTAGTTTTATCAAAAAAAAAAAAAAAAAAAAAGATCGTATTGTGTTAAATATGACATCATTTTTACTCACTGAATCACTTTGCCTAGTGTCTCAAACTCGGTATCAGCGTAATGTAAAAATACTGAAATGTAAGTGATTTATGAAGAAGAATGAATGTTTTTTTTTAATGTCTGACGTCATTTTCTGTTAAAAAATTGTAAAAAAGTTATTTTTATTTGTAATGTGAAAACGGCATCAAATTCAATAAAAATAATAAACCATGACTATTTTCTCTTTATTTTCAATATGAATGGAGTACTTCAGTTGCCTCGATTACAAAATTTGTATTAAAAACTACAAAAAAATTAATATCTCAAAAATAAATTGAGATACAGCTTTCGAACAAATTGCATTTAAAAGCACATTTTTTTTTTCCTTGTACGAAAGCGTAAAAATAGAAAACGTGCGATGTTTAGAAGTTTAAAAATTTGCAGTAGCGAAAACTGCAAAACCGAAATTTCATTTCAAATTTCAAAGTGTTGCCATTCGCAAAATGACGCATGCGTTACGCACAGATATGTTTGTCCTTTATAATATAAATAGTTATAACGTTATTAGTCTCTGTAAAGAAATAAATACATATTTTTTTTTTGTTCACAAAAATACTAATTATCGTAGATAGTATACAATTTAAAAACTTTTTAAATATAAATATAGACAAAACATATAATTATGCATATTATTCTACTAGAAATGTAGTTTTTTTTTTACATTTTATTAAATAAATACAAAAAAAAAAAAAAATAAAATAAAATAAAATAAAATAAAATAAGCGTATTTTTTTTTTGTTATTTTTCCAGTTCATTTTGCAATATTAAAGAGATTATACCAAAACATTCCAGAAAACCAAAATTCAGGCACAAAGGGGTTAACAGATATCTCCTTTCTTGAAAGCTCAAGCACAAAATACATGCTAGCATCACCTTCATTTTCCAAAATAGGCTTATGATTTCGCACTATAAACAAACCTCCTTCATCCTTTAAAATTTCTCATATTTCTTAATTACATCAGCAACAGCGAGTAAACAGACAACAGAACTCATGATAAATCAAATACATTCAATGAATTTTAACATAAAACTAAAAAGACAGAATGATACAATACGGTATCAAACCACATGCACAAAATCCCAAGCGAAACACAGCGTCACGTACTCACACCACAATCTCGCTGAAAAACGGGGTGGCCAGAACACGTCACGCGTCGGTGTTCCATACCGATACAGATCGCCAAGAAACATCCAATATGGTGGACACGGGAATATACGGCATCTAAGCCATTTCAGCCGTGAACTCGATGAGGTGATTGTCTGTGCTATCTCCTCCCGGTCTAAAGGTATGGCTACGCAGAAGCATGTGAAGTTTAACTTTATATTTATTTTCATAAATTTTAATTACTTTTAATTTATTCTTATTTTTAGAAAAAAATATAAATATAAAATAAACATACGATTAAAATATTTATTTAAAAACAAGTTTCTTACCGTAAAATGCTTATAAAAAGTTTAAAAAATCAAGAACAAATATTTGAAGAATTTTATTTATAGATTTTAAAAGTATGGTTACACAGAAACATTTGAAGTTTAACATTACATTTATTTTCATAAGTTTGAGAGTTTCAAAATACATTGGAACACATATTTTTCATCCTATCACGTTGTTACTTTGTGACATTTTCTCGATATTTAATACTTTTAAATACCATAATAAAGGAATTGATTTTTAAAAAATAATATTGGAATATCACGATTTAAACAGTGTCTTTGAAACAATGTAGAAAACATATATTGGTAATCGATCACTTTCAAATCAAACATGATAAATTCAAAAACTTTCTTCGAATTAGGCGTCCTGCTTTATTTTTGAAGTATTTGGGGAGTATAAAATAATTTCAGAATTCTGCACACACGTGCGGTATTTCTCATGAATATATGCGAGTCATTGTTTGAAATTCTGTTGCATACAAATAAAATAAATGAGTTTAAGAAATATAAATTTAATATAATGAGTTCTTTATTTTGATAATTTTATCGATTTTTAATGCTGTTTTATGGATTTGTTCTGTTAGATACAATGAAGTCATATTAAAACGCCAACGGAGGTGATTGAGAAATCAGATTTTATAATTTTAGCACAATGCAGATCAGAGAGCAAAAGATAGAAAAAAGACCAAAATTTAAACGCCATCAAATAAAAACATTTTTCAGAAAATATACATGTGTAATTTCGAAAACTTTAAGCCCTTAAAAGTCACAGAGTAAACTGAAAGCATAAAAATATAAATAAATAAGTTTCTAAAAATGGCAAGGTATTTTTCTTTAGATGATGCGTTTGCTGAATTCCATAAATCACATATCAACATGTAACTTTAGTTCTTCTACAAATGCCATCTATTATCCACAAATCGAATTAATAGGTACCATAGTTACTATTTTTCACGAAAGAAAGAAAAAAAAAACAGATTTTGATTGCACACCAATTTGAGTCTTGGAAAGGAAAGATTTTGGGAGAAGGGCTCACTTAGCATTGACACTTTGTGCATTTTAAAGCGCTAATTACATAAAATTGAAAGCCGAAAAAATTTGTCTGCAAAAATCATATTTGGGGCCTTCCACAAATGATATCACGCTTGGAGGGGGTGGGGAGGGGGTTCGTAAAATTTGTGACAGTTTGTGACGAGGGGGTAAGAAGAAATGTGACATCACACATTTTGGTTAAAATAAAAGCATTAAAAATCAGCTGATTAAATTTTGAAGTTATTTTGAAATTAAAATATTTTGTGTTTATAAAGTAGGTTTAAAACCAAATATACAGTGTGTCCACGTATAACCTGACCGACCTTTATTTTCGCAACCGTTGGTCCTAGATGCATACTTCCAATTACAAAAGTCCTTCCGGCCAGTGCCGGGAGGAAGAGGTAGCTTTCATAATCCTTATTTAAAAAAAGCCAAATTATATCATTCAAACACACGAAGCTCAATTTAGTGGAAACCGAATATAGGAGATTCAATACTAATTTTTATCAATATAATGAATGAGAATTTCGCGTAATTAGTCAGCTTTATCCAATCTGCTTTTCTTTAAAGTAACATATATTTGGCTGCCAAATTCGGCAATTTCTTAAAGTGCCTGTCATTTTAAGACAACACGGTGGATGAGGCTAAGCAGTGAACTTGGTCGAGACGTTAGTAATTGCTGTGCACATGCTCACTCACATCGGAATCGGTTAATATGTAGGAGTGCAAAAAATCAGATTTTTCAAAATGTTACCCACAATAGAAATTGAAACTGCTATATCTGAGCCATTTTTTAAGGTAAAGACAAACAAAAAATGCTCCTGAATCCTTATATCAAGGTCAAATACTTAAGAAAGAAACCTTTTTCAATTTCTAATTTTTTTGCACCTCACTTTAAATATATATATATTTTTTTCAATTTAATGGTCGCCATTTTGAAACAAGATGGCTGATGAATCTGGCCAGCGAACTTGGTCGAGGTGTTGATGTATACTATCCACATGCCTTCTTACATCGAAATAGGCGAATACGTGTGTTATCGCGTGACAAATACAAGATCGTTTCAAAATGTTAGCCATGCTAGAAATTCAAAGTGCTATGAATCAACCATTTTTTAAGATATAAACAAAAGAACAAATTTTCAGAAACAAAAACTGCTCCGGAATCTTTGTATCAAGGCCAAACACTTAAAAAAATCTTTTTCATTTTCCAATTGTTTAATACCTCATTTTGAATTTTAAATTTAATTTCTTTTAAATGGCAACCCTTTTGAAACAAGATGGCGAATGAAGCTGGCCAACGAACTCGGTCGAGACATTGGTATGTACTATGTACAGACCAAGTTACATCCAAATAGGTTCATAATTACTCCTGTTATCGCGTGACAAAAATCAGGTCGTTTTAAAATGTCAGCCACAAGAGAAATTCAAAATGCTATTACTCAGCCATTTTTTTTTAGATATAGACGAAAGAAAAACTGTTCCGGAATCTTTGTATTACGGTCAAACACATACAAAAAAAAAATCTTTTTCACTTTCCAATTTTTTGGTATCTCATTTAAATTTTTTTTTTAATTTTTTTAAATGGCCGCCATTTTGAAACAAGATGGCGGATGAAGCCGGCCAACGAACTCGGTCGAGATATTTTTATGTACTATGTACACACCAAGGTACATCCAAGTCGGTTCATAAATACGCCTGTTATTACGTGAGAAAAATCAGGACGTTTCAAAATGTCAGCCACGCTAGAAATTCAAAATGCTATAACTCAGCCATTTCTTAAGATATAGACGAAACAAAAATTGCTTCCGAATCTTCTTATCAAGGTCAAACACATAAGAAGAAAATATTTTTTCAATTTTTAAGTTTTTGGTACCACATTTCAAATTAAAATTTTTCTTAAAAATTTAAATGGCCACCATTTTTAAACAAGATGGCGGATGAAGCTGGCCAACGAACCCGGTCGAGACATTGGTATGTACTATCTATAAACGAAGTTACATCCAAATCGGTTCATAAATACGCCTTTTATCGCGTGACAATTTTCAGGACGTTTCAAAATGTCAGCCACGCTAGAAATTCAAAATGCTATAACTCAGCCATTTTTTAAGATATAGACGAAACAAAAACTGCTCCGAAATCTTTGTATAAAGGTCAAATACAGAAGAAAAAATATTTTTCCATTTTCAATTTTTTGGTACCACATTTCAAATTTTAAAGTTTTTTAAAAAATTTAAATGGCCGCCATTTTGAAACAAAATGGCGGATGAAGCTGGCCAACGAACTCGATCGAGAGATTGGTATGTACTATGTACACAATGAATTACATCCAAATCGGTTCATAAATACGCCTTTTATCGCGTGACAAAATTCAGGACGTTTCAAAATGTCAGCCACGCTAGAAATTCAAAATGCTATAACTCAGCCATTTTTTAAGATATAGACGAAACAAAAACTCCTCCGGAATCTTTGTATAAAGGTCAAATACATAAGAAAAAAATATTTTTCCATTTTTAATTTTTTGGTACCACATTTCAAGTTTTAAAATTTTTTAAAAATTTTAAATGGCCGCCATTTTGAAACAAAACGGCGGATGAAGCTGGCCAACGAACTCGGTCGAGACATTGGTATGTACTATGTACACACCGAATTACATCGAAATCCGTTCATAATTACGGGAGTTACAGTGTGACATAGGTCAGATATATATATATATATATATATATATATATATATATATATATATATATATCAATTTTGAACGGAGGGTGGTTTCGGGGTCTGGGGGTTATGATCGATGAAAATATACCAAAATTTTTTGAAATCGCTTTCCTCCGAACGGCTGCAATAGGTAGCTTTTTTGTAAAGAAAGCTACATAAAAATGGTAAGAATTAGGTGCAGGGTTATAATAAAAAAAGTTTGAAGTGGATAAACAATTTAGTGAAGAATTACAGAATCTAAATTTTTATACGGTGCCCCGGTCCTATAAGTTATATTTAGTAAAATTTCCCTGTTACACTGGCGAGTAAGGCAAAAAAAGTCCCGTTATTCTACGATTAAAATTGACCGAGTAATAGCTGTTTAAAGTTGGAGTATATTTTTTGCTGCATATTGGGGGTCATTCACAAATTTAGTAGCAATGTAATTTCGTCAGATATAATAAAGAAATTGTTGAGAGTAAAATTAGCATTGCGATATAAATTTGAAATATTTAATCATTCTGACATATTACTGCAAAATTTACAATTTGTACTGAACATTATAAGACGATAAAAATAACAGATTTTTTGTTAAATAAAAGGATTAAAAACAACAACCTCAATTCTTTACAAAATGATACATATTTTAAAATGTTGTTAGATTACACTGTCTTTCAAATTTTGAGTTGGGGCATGTTTTTTAGCTTTTGAAAATTGATTCTTATGAATTTTTTAGCAATGAATCAGAAAATGACCTTCATTTTATACCATCACGTCAGGAATTTTCTCAAGTCGCAAATTTCAAAGTTAAAAAGCTAAAGTTAAACTTAATCCCCCCCCCCCACCCCTCCCAACCTCATCGGACCCCCAAGCTCTTTAGCTGTAAGAAACCCAGTATAAGCCAAAAAATCTAATAAATTATTGAATTAAATAAAATTAAACTGAATAAAAAAGTCTTACATCTATTTTATAGTATCAGATTTTTCACTATTTTTTAACCTTGAAATTTACAATTTGCGAAAAATCTTGACATGATGGTTAAAAGTGAAGGTAATTTTTTGATTCTGCATTAAAAAATACATAAAATGTAATTATAAAAGTTAAAAAAACACAACCATAGCACATTTATGTTATCTAATATAAAACTCTTTCTTAAACTTCTTGACGGTAATCTATCCGAATTTTTTTATGTTATCGTCTAATAAAAGTATGTATAAGATGATAAGAGTCGAAAATCATAATAATATTGCATTGTCTTCGGATTTAAGTCAGTATATAAAATGTAACTTCGATCAGAGATTTGAAAGTAAGTTAAAGTTCGAATACAAATTTTATACATGAAAGACGATCATTGCAAGTTAAATAAAACATTATGAAAATAACATATTTTTAGTTAAAAGAAATCATAGCCTAAAATCCTTACAAGATAAAACATATGTTAAAATACAATTATTTTAACTAATCTGGAACTTAACTAATAAAAGCTAATCGTGATATTTGTAGGATTTTTTTCAAAGCCAAGATACCTTGAAATAAGTTTAAGTACATTATACACGACCCCTGAAAGCATGGTCGAAAACATATTTTTTGATATGCAAAAAAGTGGTATAATCATGCATTTCAAAGTTTCATAACTCGGTTAATTTTAATGTTAAATGAATGGGACTTTTTTTTTATCTTACTTGTTAGTGTCACAGTAAATTTTTACTAAATATCACTTATAGGACCGGGGGAACGTATAAAAATTTAAATTTCGTAATATTTTAATAAATGTTTTTCTTGACCCAAATCGCTTTAAAAATAATTCTTTACCTTATTTAAACCATTTTTATAATTGGAAGTATGCATCTAGGACCAACGGTTGCGAAAATGAAGGTCGATCAGTTTATACGTGGACACACTGTATAAAATTCCATTTCAAATTCCAAAATTCGGCTGTTTTCGACTGCTCTTTCGTATTAATATTTTTTATTACTATTGTATATTAATTATGTTTTTGTTATAAACCTTAATCTTATTTCATATAAAATAAGTACATGAATCATTTTTATTGTCATGCTCACAAATGTCGTTAAAACTCATAGTTAAAGTTAAAAAATTAAATTTGAAATATTATCTATACCGTAGTGTTTTGTTTCTGAACTGCAAGTATATGTTTATGTAATATAGCATGACATATGATAAGGGGGGTGGAGGGGGTATGGTGAAGTGTGTCACTTTGTGACAAAGGGGGAGGGGGTCAAAAATATTGAAAAAAAAATGTGACATCCTTTATGGACTTTCCCTTTATGATTTCACAGCAGCTTAATTTTCTGAAAATGTAGCTTTTTAGAATACTTATCGCACCATTTATAATTTTTTAAAAGTTTTAATAACAATATTTACGAAAATACTGTAAAATACATATTACTTAATAATAATAAAAAAAATATTGAGAAAAAAGCTTAGGAATACCTTCAGGAAAGTACTAATTTCACTGCGAAAAAATAAAACATTAGAAATGCATTTTTTGGCCGAGAGAAAATGGCTTTGTTCGTTACCGAACAATTTTTTCCGGAAACACTGAAATAAATTTAATGATTTAATTTTAACATGTGCAATATGTAAGTGTACACATGCTGCAGGAAAGAGCGTATTAAACATTCGTATTACAATTTGATAACTTAGTTTCCTTTTGGCAAGAAATTAACAATTAAAGAAGGATTACTTTAAAATTAAAAGCAAACAAATATCTATATGATGTGATTTTTCCAAACAAATTTTATAGGTTCTCTAACTTTCGTCTGTATAGCTGTAAAATTCATCAGATCTCAAATCTATGCGCGAACGTCATCCAAAAGTGGTTCCCATCGACACCGTCCTGAGACATTTTAGAAGTACTACAATGTCAAATATCTCTCACAGCAAAAACAGTCAGTTCTTGATGATACTTTGGTGCGTTAACACTTTAAATAAATTAAGGCAGAAATTATTATTCAGAAATACTCAAAAATTGCCACTTCTACGTACCCTGGATCTGTGATTTAGAATCACTAACTTAGACATTTTTTGAGACATTGCAAACATGCTACAATGTCAATCATCACTGAGAGCAAGAGCAGCCAGTTTTCGATAACATTGTTGTGCGTTAACATTTCAAATTTAATAAGGCAGAAATTATTATTCGGAAACAGAGGTACTCAAAAATTAAAACCCCTACTTACGCTGGATCTGTGATTTAGAATTACTGAATTATACTTATTAAGAGTAATATAGGATGTATAGAACATTAAAAAAAAATCATGAAATTAATGCTTGGTAAAATATCTTCCCTTCGATATTAAAAGTAATTAGATACAGGGTCAGCATACGTAAACATTCTTATGTCTATCTTTAAATGATTATTATTAAAATATATGGGATTTCTTACTCACAAAAGAGAAACCGTGAAACACACTTTTAGAATGTTGAATAAAAGGCAGAGAGACTAAAACGCAACCTTAAAAAAATATGAGAAGAATTATGTTTGAAAGATATATCGGCGAGCATTGTATTTCTAATGCAATAACTATTGATTTTTTTATTTGTAACAGTTGTGTGATGCCTAAATTGGCGATTGAACGTGATTATTCTGCAAAATACTTGTATCTCCTGTAAGGGAGAATTATGTTTGGTAAGAAACCTTTCCCTTTTCTTTAAGAGAATATCTATAATAGATTTTTTAAAGAGCTTAGAAAACGGTTTTAATATAATTACAAATTATGTTGAATAATATTTCTCATTTACACAAATAGTGATAAAAGATATTTTTTTACCATTCAGCTTTTTTTATCTTTAAAAAAAGCAATTAAAACTAAAGAAAATAATGATAATTGTGTTTATGCTCTTCGTATATTATTTATTTTAAAACGAATAGATAATCAATATGGAATTATAGTAACGAAAAGAAATTAGGAATCAATTCAATGCTATAACTGAACTTCATCACAGATATTTGTCGTAAAATATCTTGAAACAGCAAGGCATTAGAAATACTCAAAATAAATGAAAATTGCTCTAGATTCGGATCATCTATAGTAATTCTGAATATCCTGAATATCTATACTCCTATTATAAAGAGGAAAAAATTGTTTATTTGTAGGAGGTAAGCTCTGGAACTACCGAACCGATTCCAAAAGTAATGGTATCAAAATGATGGTGTTAGTCCAACTTAGAACATAGGCTATATCTTATGTCGGTGCTACTACCCCAAAGGGGGTGTAGGAGCAAAAAACGTTCTAAAAATGTGATTTTAGCGTTACTGAAGGGCCTAGAAATTTGAAATTTGGAATATTAGTTACTTATAAGATATAAATGATGTCTAAGAACAGTTCTTAAGCAATTCGAAATTTGAAAGGGGTGAAAATGCACAAAAAGCGTTCTAAAAAACGTTCTAAATGGTAGTTTCTACATAATCTCAGGAAATACCAAACCGATTTCAAAAGCAATGGTATCAAAATGATGGTGTTAGTCCAACTTAGAACATAGGCTATATTTTATGTCGGTGCCACTACCCCAAAGGGGGGTGCAGGAGCAAAAAACGTTCTAAAAATGCGATTTTTTCGTTACTGAAGGGCCTAGAAATATGAAATTTGGAATATTAGTTACTTATAAAATATAAATAATGTCTAAGAACAGTTCTTAAACAATTCGAAATTTGAAAGGGGTGAAAATGCACAAAAAGCGTTCTAAAAAACGTTCTAAATGGTAGTTTCTACATAATCTCAGGAAATACCAAACCGATTTCAAAAGTAATGGTATCAAAATGATGGTGTTAGTCCAACTTAGAACATAGGATATATTTTATGTCGGTGCGACTACCCCAAAGGGGGTGCAGGAGCAAACAAACGTTCTAAAAATGCGATTTTTGCGTTACTGAAGGGCCTAGAAATATGAAATTTGGAATATTAGTTACTTATAAAATATAAATGATGTCTAAACACAGTTCTTAAACAATTCGAAATTTAAAAGGGGTGAAAATGCACAAAAAGCGTTCTAAAAAACGCTCTAAATGGTAGTTTCTACATAATCTCAGGAAATACCAAACCGATTTCAAAAGTAATGGTATCAAAATTATGGTGTTAGTCCAACTTAGAACATAGGCTATATTTTATGTCGATGCCTCTACCCGAAAGGGGGTGCAGGAGCAAAAAACGTTCTAAAAATGCGATTTTTGCGTTACCGAAGTGCCTGGAAATATGAAATTTGAAATATTAGCTACTTATTAGACATAAAGGATTTCTAAGAACAGTTCTTAAACAATTCGAAATTTAAAAGTGGTGAAAATGCGCGAAAAGCGTTCTAAAAAACGTTCTAATGGTGGTTTCTACACAATCTCAGGAAATACCAAGCTGACTTAAAAAATAATGTCGTCAAAATGATGGTGACAACCCTTGCTCCAACCTAGGCGATGTTTTATGTCGGTGCCACTACCCCAAAGGGGGTTCAGGAGAAAAACGTTCTAAATTGCGGTTTTGCGTTACGGAAGGGCCTAGAATCGTGAAATTTGGAATGGTAGTTAGTTATAAGATATCAATGATCTCTAAGGACATTTCCTAAAAAAAATCGAAATTTAAAAGGGGGGTCAAAATGTGCAAAAGGCGTTGTAAAAAACTTTCTAAATTGCGATTTCTATGCAATCTCAGGAAGTACTGAACCGATTTCAAATATAATGGTGTAAAAATGATAGTGACCGATCTTGCTCCAAGATAGGCTATATTTTATATCTGTTTCCACTACCCCAGAGGAGATGCAGGAGCAAAATGAGCGAAAAGCGTTCTAAAAACGTTCTAAATGCCGATTTGTCGGCAATATCTCAGGAAGAATGAATCTGATTTCAAACGTAATGGTAGGAAATTGATGCTGACAGCCTCTGCTCTAACATAGACGCTATTTTATGTCGGTATCACTATCACCAAGACGTTGCAGGAGCAAAAAAGCGTTCTAAATTTCGATTTTTGTGATCGGTAGGGGCTAGCAACTTAAAATTAGGCAAGGTACATATTTATTAGATATAAATGATCTTTAAGAACAGTTTCGGAAAAATTGGAAATTTAAAAAGGGGTGAAAATCCGCAAAAAGCGTCCTAAAAACGTTCTAAATTGCGATTTCTACTCAATCTAAGGAAATACCAAAGCTGTTTCAAAAGTAATGGTTGCAAATCAAGGGTGACAATCCCTGCTATAACATAGATTATAATTTATGTTGCTGTCACTACCATCTGAGGGTTGCAAAAGCAAAACAAATTCTAATTTCGTTTTTTGCACAACTGAGGGGTCTAACACTTTGATGTATGGCATGGTATTTACTTACAAGATGCAACTGCTTTCTAAGAACAGTCGAAAGAAAATTCCAAATTTAAAAAAATGAATTGAGTGAAAAGCGTTATAAATTACAATTTTTAAGCAAAGTTATAAATTACCAAACCGATTAAAAAAATAATGATGACAAATTTAGTTGATAGAACCTGCTCAAACATAAGCTATATTTTATGTCTGTTCCACTACCACCAGAGGGTTGCAGGAGCTAAAAACTTTCTAAATTGAGATTTCTGTGATACTGAAAAGGCTAGAAACTTTAAATATGACATGGTAGTTACTTATAAAATATAAATGCTCTCGAAAGAACGTCGAAAATAAATTCAAATTAAAAAGGGGTGAAGCGAAGGAGAGGTGCGAAAAGCATTCTAAAAAAGTTCTAAATTACAATTCTATGCAGTTTTAGGGAATATAAACCGATTATAAAAGTAATAGTTGCGAATCAATCGTATCAGTCTCTGATCCTACACAGGCTATATTTTATGCCGGTGATTCTACCACCTGGGGTTCACAGGAACAACAAACTTTCTAAAAAAGGGCTTTAAAAGCTTTCTAAATTACGTTTCTGTGGAATATTAGGAAATAGCAAACCGATTTCAAAATTAATGTTGGCAAATTAATGGTGACAGTTCCTGTTTCAAGATAGCCCTTTATGTTGGGAGAGGTGGTAAGACTTGGAATTTGACATGATGGTTAATTTTAAGATGTAAGAAGATGGTTTCTAAAAAATTCAAAACTTCAAATGAATACTGAAATGAGCGTGTTAATTGAACATAAAAGTTTCAAAATATTTTCTAAATTATCATTTATTTAGTTTTATTTCATTTTATTAATTTAAGTCTCATTTCTGATTAATTCAGTGTAATAATGATGTTTAATCAAACTGTGTTTTAAAT
The DNA here is from genome assembly GCA_963932465.1 of Maratus speciosus. NCBI lineage: Eukaryota > Metazoa > Arthropoda > Arachnida > Araneae > Salticidae > Maratus > Maratus speciosus. The sequence goes on from OZ010786.1 coordinate 332,797,664, forward strand.
AGTAATTTTTGAATTATTCCTAAAAGTAATAAGTACCTTTTAATTAAAAAAACCTTTTAATGAAATAAAATATTACCTTTTAATAAAATAAAAATTTAGTTAGTACCTTTTAATAAAAATTAGACATATAAATATCACTTGGCATATTTCAAATATTACGCGAGCAAAGCTGCGGGGTTTGCTAGTATTTTATAAAAGTAATATAAATTAAATAGTAGTGCATGCAGAGTATGTTTTAAAATTAACCTTCCAACATTCATAAGTATGAAATTAAATGTTAAGTTTTTGCTCTCCATAAATTCTTTTGATATCAAAAGGCTCGATAAACGTAAACATTTTTATGTCTATTTTTAAAATATTATTTTAATATGTAAGTTTTTCTATGGAAATATACCGTAGGAAGCAAACGGAGAAAACCTTGAAACACACTTTAAAATGTCGATTAAATGAAAATTGCTCTACATTAGAATTATTTTTAGTAATATTGTAGATCCAGAACATATTTTACAAAAACAGCAGTAAATATTGAAAAAGATTTAAAATTAATCTTCCATCATTAAAAAGAATGAAATTAAATGGTAATTTTGTTCCCTCCGTAAATATTTTTGATATCAAAATTCTCGGTAAATGTAAAAATTCTTATGTCTATCTTTAAATTATTATTTTTAAATGGAAGTTTTTCTACGAAAATATATCCTACGCAGAAAATGCAGAAAGCCATGAAACACACTTTAACAATATATAATAAACTGCAGAGATAATAATGCGCAACCTCAAACAAAGATTGGATGAAAAATTTTTAGAAGAAACTTCGGTGAAAATGTATGAGACTAACTTCTATGTAGCATCTCTTTGTTTTCTTCAAGCTGTCGGATGGCTGGATTAGCGTTTGAACGTGATTGTCCTACAAACTGTTAGTTATATTAGATGTAAAAGTGAACTATTTTTGGTAACAAACCTTCTCTTTTTCATACAAAAAGTACATCTACAGTCGATTTTTAAAACAAGTCGAAAACAATTTTAATATAATTGCAAAATAGGTGGAATGATTTTTATATAAATATTGGAAAATATATTCTCACATTTTTTCTTAAAAAAGCGAAACTACAGAGAAATACCAGAGACAGCAACCAAAGTCTTTTATACTAATAAAAGAAATATGTCTGTAGGTACGTCTGGGTGCCTGTGTGCGATGGTTAGTAAAACCTATTGCGCAAAGAAGTCTAAGAATTTCGAAGAAGGTAGTCCAACGCAAGTATTAATTCACTCGAGGTTATATATTTTCACTTTTTAGGTAGCTTTCTTTACAAAAAAGCTACCTATTGCAGCCGTTCGGAGGAAAGCGATTTCAAAAAATTTTGGTATATTTTCATCGATCATGACCCCCAGACCCCGAAACCACCCTCAGTTCAAAATTTATATATATATATATATATATATATATATATATATATATATATATATATATATATATATATATATCTGACATATGTCACACTGTAACTCCCGTAATTATGAACCGATTTCGATGTAATTCGGTGTGTACATAGTACATACCAATGTCTCGACCGAGTTCGTTGGCCAGCTTCATCCGCCGTTTTGTTTCAAAATGGCGGCAATTTAAAAATTTTAAAAAATTTTAAAACTTGAAATGTGGTACCAAAAAATTAAAAATCGAAAAATATTTTTTTCTTATGTATTTGACCTTTATACAAAGATTCCGGAGCAGTTTTTGTTTCGTCTATATCTTAAAAAATGGCTGAGTTATAGCATTTTGAATTTCTAGCGTGGCTGACATTTTGAAACGTCCTGAAATTTGTCACGCGATAAAAGGCGTATTTATGAACCGATTTGGATGTAATTCAGTGTGTACATAGTACATACCAATCTCTCGACCGAGTTCGTTAGCCAGCTTCATCCGCCGTTTTGTTTCAAAATGGCAGCCATTTAAAATTTTTAAAAAAATTTAAAACTTGAAATGTGGTACCAAAAAATTAAAAATGGAAAAATATTTTTTTCTTATGTATTTGACCTTTATACAAAGATTTCGGAGCAGTTTTTGTTTCGTCTATATCTTAAAAAATGGGTGAGTTATAGCATTTTGAATTTCTAGCGTGGCTGACATTTTGAAACGTCCTGAATTTTGTCACGCGATAAAAGGCGTATTTATGAACCGATTTGGATGTAACTTCGTTTATACATAGTACATACAAATGTCTCGACCGGGTTCGTTAGTCAGCTTCATCTGCCATCTTGTTTAAAAATGGTGGCCATTTAAATTTTTAAGAAAAATTTAAATTTGAAATGTGGTACCAAAAAATTAGAAATTGAAAAAATATTTTCTTCTTATGTGTTTGACCTTGATAAAAAGATTCAGGAGCAGTTTTTGTTTCGTCTATATCTTAAGAAATGGCTGAGTTATAGCATTCTGAATTTCTAGCGTGGCTGACATTTTGAAACGTCCTGATTTTTCTCACGTAATAACAGGCGTATTTATGAACCGACTTGGATGTACCTTGGTGTGTACATAGTACATACAAATATCTCGACCGAGTTGGTTGGCCGGCTTCATCCGCCATCTTGTTTCAAAATGGCGGCCATTTAAAAAAAAAATTAAAAAATAAAAATAATTAAATGAGATACCAAAAAATTGGAAAGTGAAAAAATTTTTTTTTTGTATGTGTTAGACCTTAATACAAATATTCTGGAACAGTTTTTCTTTCGTCTATATCTTAAGAAATGGCTGAGTTATAGCATTTTGAATTTCGAGCGTGGCTGACATTTTGAAACATCCTGATTTTTGTCACGGGATAACAGGCGTATTTATGAACCGATTTGGATGTAGCTTGGTCTGCACATAGTACATACCAATGTCTCGACCAAGTTCGTTGGCCAGCTTCATTCGCCATCTTGTTTCAAAAGGGTTGCCATTTAAAAAAATTAAATTTAAAATTTAAAATGAGGTATTAAAAAATTGGAAAATGAAAATGATTTTTTTTCTGTGTTTGGCCTTGATACAAAGATTCCGGAGCAGTTTTTGTTTCTGAAAATTTGTTCTTTTGTTTATATCTTAAAAAATGGTTGAATTATAGCACTTTGAATTTCTAGCATGGCTAACATTTTGAAACGATCTTGTATTTGTCACGCGAAAACACACGTATTCGCCTATTTCGATGTAAGAAGGCATGTGGATAGTATACCTCAATACCTCGACCAAGTTCGCTGGCCAGATTCATCAGCCATCTTGTTTCAAAATGGCGGCCATTAAATTAAAAAAATTATATATATTTAAAGTGAGGTGCAAAAAAATTAGAAATTGAAAAAGGTTTCTTTCTTAAGTATTTGACCTTGATATAAGGATTCAGGAGCATTTTTTGTTTGTCTTTACCATAAAAAATGGCTCAGGTATAGCAGTTTCCATTTCTATTGAGGGTGACATTTTAAAAAATCTGATTTTTTGCATGCGACAGCACTCGTATATATCAACCGATTCCGATGTGAGTGAGCATGTGCACAGCAATTACTAAGGTCTCGACCAAGTTCACTGCTTAACCTCATCCACCATGTTGTCTTAAAATGACAGGCACTTTAAGAAATTGCCGAATTTGGCAGCCAAATATATGTTACTTTAAAGAATATCAGCTTGGATAAAGCTGACTAATTTCGCGAAATTCGCATTCATTATATTGATAAAAATTAGTATTGAATCTCCTATATTCGGTTTCCACTAAATTGAGCTTCGTGTGTTTGAATGATATAATTTGGCTTTTTTTAAAATAAAGATTATGAAAGCTACCTCTTCCTCCCGGCACTGGCCGGAAGGACTTTTGATAATTTGCCGATCTCTCTGTCTTATTTAAGTTTATTGTTTATGTAGCGATATTTACATAAATATTGAGTTCCAAAGGAACAATGCCAATAGGGAAAATATTTTTAACCTTTTTAACAGAACGACATTTAGTTTATGGCTAAAACATAAAATAATTCTTTCACACCTAAAATAATAGCTTTCTTTTGGTCAGGCCGACACATGGACAAAGTGGAGAGAATAAAATGATGCCACCATTTGGATTTTGATAAGAAAAAGACAAAGAAATTTCAGTTTTGCTTACAAAAAACATATCAGAGCGTGCGTTTCATGCCTGTTGTACTACACCGAAGGCAGTGAGGCACCTACATTAAGTTCGTTTGGAAAGATTTTTATTACAAAAAAAAAAAAAAAAAAACTATTTCGATACTGATTAGAGGTATAATTAATATTATTATGATGAGCTCGAGCAACCACGGGGGGTGTGTCAGCTAGTTAATAATAATTGGGTCTTTATACTTCCTATATTATTTATTTTCTAACGATTAGATAATCATTATGAAACCTTAATAATGTAACGGAAATAATGAATCATTTTAATGCTGTTATTAAACACCATCACAGACACATGCTGTATAAGATCTTGTAAATGCTAGTGGGAAAAGTCTTTTATAAAAATTACTCTACATTGTAGTTTTTATAGACTGATACCCACCTCTAGCACTATTTGTACGAAAGAAAAATAAATTAAACATTAGTATATGATATAAAGGATTTCAAGTTAGTCTTCGAAAACTCATAAGTGTGAAATTAAATGATAAAATGTGCACCCTTTGATTACAACTTTTAATATCCACAAGCTCTGTAAACGTACACATTCTTTTGTCTATCTTTAAATGACTATTATTAAAATATATAGGTTTTCCTAGGAAATATATCGCACGAACCAAACACATAAAGCCTTAAAACACACTTTTAAATATTAAATAAACACAGAGATAGTGTAAACAAAGATAGTAAGAACAAATGTTTGGAAGATATATTGGTGAAAATGTATGATACTATTTTTCATGCAGCTGCTGTTCTTCTGTGACATGCTCCAGCTGTCCAGTGTCTGGATTAGCGTTTGGACGTGATTGTCCTACGAGCTGTTTATATTTTTTGTAAAGGAAAATTATTTTTGGCAACAAACTTTTCCCTTTTTTTCAATAGAGTATCCACAATATATTTTTTTATTCAAATGCAAAACGAAAATAATAAAGGTGTAAACTACCTTTACTAATATTTCTTTATAATATAAACAGTGGGTAAGGATATATTTTCTTTTTTTAGCTATCTTTTACGCAATTATTTTAATGAAAAAAATAGAAGAAAAAGAATCATTGTATTTTATATACTTCCTATATTATATTCTTTCCTATTCCTACTTTTCATATTATATGCTGCTGTATCTATCTAAAACATCAGCTGATGACGAAGTCAAGAGTAATTTTCGAAATTGTTTACTTATAGTAAGTGGATTAGAGATATAAAACATTTTTATTTTGCTGTAACTAGTAGAACAAGTTGGAAATTGCTCGTCAAACGTGGCAAATGAGTTGCGTTCGTACTATAACTAGTTTTATAATTATTTTTTGCACCCCATATTGTACTGAATGTGTATTTATTTGCAATTCATAAGTGCATAGTCTGTAACATCATTAAAATGCACTTGTAATATTTTTTTCCCATTCCCCTTAATGTAACGGAAAACTTTTGACTGTCCCTGTAATTAAGCTATACATCCGATTTTCATCAAATTTGAAATGGCTCGACAAAATTTTGCAGCAATTATATATTTAAAATTTCAGCCCATTCGGAAAGCTGTAACATCATTAAAATGCACTTGCAATAATTTTCCCATTGGCTTTAATGTAAAGAAAAACTTTTGACTGTCCCTGTAATTAAACTATACATCCGATTTTCATAAATTTGAAATGGCTCGACAAAATGTCGCAATAATTATATGTTTAAAATTTGAGACCATTCGGAAAGCTTTAACATCATTAAAATGCACGTGCAATAATTTTTCCCATTGGCCGTAATGTAAAGAAAAACTTTTGACTGTCCCTGTAATTTAACTATACATCCGATTTTCATAAAATTTGAAATGGCTCGACAAAATTCTACAACAATCATATATTTAAAATTTCAGACATTTCGGTTGGGTAGTTTTTGCTCTATTATATGCGGACGGGCGGACAGACAGACGGACGGACAGACGGACAGACAGACGGACTGAACGACGAATATAGGTGCTACGTATTTATATAATTACTAACGCATCTAAAAATGCGTGTTTTATTTCAGGTATATACATTTTCATATTTTTTTGGCCCTAAAAATATTTTAGAATAACTATCATAAATTAATAATAAGAAAATTACAACAAGTGCTTTTGAAATAAAAATCAATGTCACTTGAAGAGACTGTTACTTTAATAAACGATGCTTCTTTTCAATTGTGAATAAAACGCATGTTATTAACATTGCATTTTTATTAACACTTTCCAAACACTTTCCACATACTTGAAAAGTGTTTAGGAATCCGGTTTGTCTGGCCAGAACTAAGTTAAATACAATCGGTATAACAACTGCTATAACTAAGTTAAATACAGTCGGTATAATAACTGCCTAAATCTGTCATGACTGTTTCCGCGCCAGTTATAACTCGTTTCGGTAAAATGCCCCGGTCTACCCTATAATGCCGTGTCAATAAGAAATTTGTAATTTTCATGTGATTGTAATTTTAAAGTGTTGTTGAATTATGTTTTTCTGAAAAATAAAATAAAGTTTTAACATAATACATACGGCTGTCTTGATTATATGTTTAATTGATGCCTATAAATCGAAAAACATAAATAATGGACATTTAAAGAACACAGTTTTTACGGATATCAAAATATAAACAGCCAAGTTCTAGAAATACAGGATGTGTTCACAAAGTTTCAAGACATGTCTGAGAATACAAAATTTATTAAATATTTTTGAACAGCGAACTAAAATTCTTCGAAATATTACCCTTGAGCATCAACACACTGCTGCCAGCGTTTTTTCCATGATTCATAGGCTCCCTGAAAGTCTTCGCACACAAGGCTGTTAAGGGGCCTCGTTGAAGCTGCCTGGATCATTGGAATCGTGTCAAATCACTTCTCTTTCAGAACTTTCTTGCTCCAAGGGAATAAAAAAAGTCACTGGGAGTAAGGTTGGTACTGTAGGGGGCTTACTGCAGTATTACCATGTTCAATTTCGCTAAAACTTCGGAGGGGCGAGCGGCGTGTTAGAGGGCTCATTGTCCTGGTGAACAATCCAAGGGGGTGTGCCACTCCGCACTTTGACATTTCGTTACAGGATCGTACTTGTAGACCAAATCTCATCACCAGTAACAAATTTATACAAAAATTGGGATAGTCTTGCAAGCCACTCAACCAGTTTTCGACGTGAGTCAATGACATGCACTCACTCTACAAGCGATCGACTTACTTCAACGTCTCGGAGGTAACTGACGCGCCTGCGCTCTGTTAGTTGACACCCGACACTACCTCACCCTGTTGGCTTTTTTTCAAAATCTGTGCTGCCCGTCGCACACTGCTGTGAATTGGCTTTCTTTCTATCTTTTGCAGACATGGACAAAGCGGTTTTAGGTGTTTATCGAGTCGGTTCACAATTCCCTATCAAGGTAATTTTTGTTACTTTATACAGTGTGTTTATTTTATATACTTTTAATTTAAAAATTACAAATTTCAATTATTTTTTAAACAAAAAGTATCCTTTTTCAATGAGGTTAGTACAGAAACATGTTCTTTATGTCGGCTTTCATTCAATCAATGACCACTAACTGACAAATTTGAACCTAAGTACAGGTAATCCTTAAGTTTCTCACGCTTTAAAAACCTACACAAGATAAATTTATTTGGCTGGGTATATCTGGATAGGGTATATACAAGACAAATTTATTTACACTTTCAAGGGCGGTGGTCACACGGTCTAGCCAACTCATTTTAATTCCAAAACTGACAAATGGCACCAAGAATATTTTAATAAAATTTTGATTTTCTAATAGTAGTGCAAAATAGCGGGGTTTTATTTTCTAAGAAATTCGTTTGAAAACTTTGGTGACAGTCAATTATTTCATCATTTTACGAACAGAATTCTACTGCCGCTGAAAGGGTTAAGAAATGCAATGCATACGTATAAAAACCAAATCCCTTTATTTATTTACGCTTAGAATATCAGACATTTTAAAACAATGTGATTTTTTTCAAGCGACAGCAGTTGTATATATCAACTAATTTCGATTTGATGTGTACAGAACTTAGCAAGGTTTCGACAATGTTCATAGTTTAGTTTCATCCAACATACTGTTTTAAATGGCGGGCACTTCGAGATATCGCCAAATTTGGAGCCCAAACATAAAACTCTCTAAATTAGGGGTGCACAACCTTTTTAAGAGAAGGGCCACTTCCAAAAATTTTTGGGTTGTTGAGGGCCACATCACTAACATAGAGATAATTCTATATCGGTGAGGCGGGGAGGCGATAATAACTTTTTATTCTTGGTTAATAATGATTTTTTGTAACAAAAATAAACTAATAGAAATAAATTATTGTACGCAGGAATCCGCGGCTTCTTCACATCTGTATAAATAACCATACAACACTTTATGAAGACTGTTTCTTCTTGATAAATGAAAATTTGAAGAAAAAATAAATACACAAAATTTCTAAAAAATTGAACTTTATTGAAAATCAAAAAATAATCTATTGAAGAATAACTTTATTAAAAATAAAAGGAAACTTATTTTTGAAATAACAGAGCATGTTGTACTAATTATGTTATTTTCTCTATGACCGATTAACAAAATTCATTTTTTTTCTTTGTGTCAATCAAGCGCGAGTGATTGATGAAATTCGCGATTTTTTTTTATCAACGACCGATTGACGAATTTGACGATAATTTTCCATTGCCGATTGACAAAAGTTGCAAGATTTTCAAACAACCAATTTGCGATACCTGCGATAAATTGGTGAAATTTGCAATTTTTATTTTCTCTTACCGGATCAACGAAATTTGCGATTTTTCGAATCGAATTGATTCGCGACTTTTTTTGTTCTGCGATCTATCTGCGAAATTTGCAGTTTTCTTTCCATTAGCGATTGACAAAATTAGTTTTTTTTTTCATGAGTGACTCGCGAATTTTGCAATATTTTTGTGACGGATTGACAATAATGTCATTTTTTACAAACGATCCATTGATGATCCTCGTGATTTTTTCCTGATATGCATTAATGTAAATCACGATTTTTTTCTCGTAATAAATTGACGAATGTCGCGATTTCTGCTCCGCGCACGATGGACTAAATTTGCCATTTTTTCCTGCGACCATTGGATTTTTATTTCATGATATTTTTGGCACAAAATTCACAATTTTTTCACATGAGCGTTTCGCAAAATTCGTGAACTTTTGACAAAACAAACGACTTTTTCCCTCGAACGATTGACGAATTTCGAGATACTTTAGCAACCAGTTGAAAAAATTTGTAATTTTTTCGATCCATTCTCGAAATTTGTGTTTTTTTACCTTGTCAGATTGACAAAATTCGCGATTTTTTCTCGCGATTATTCCGCAGCCGATCGACAAAATTTGAGATTTTTCCGCGCCTGATCGATGAAATTAGAGATTTTTCCGTTCCCGATCAACGAAATTTGTGATTCTTAACTGACTGACAAAAGTTGTAATTTTTCCTCACGGAAATTACACGAAATTGGAGATTTTTCTCGCGATAAACTGACGAAACTCGCGATTTTTCCGCAGTTAAGATACGAAATTTGCAATTTGTCAATGCCTCCTCAACAAATTCGCGATTTTTCTGTGCCCGATTAACGAAATTTGAGATTTTTCCGCGCTGAATCGACCAAATTCGCGATTTTTCAGCCCCCCGATCAACGAAATTTGCGATTTATCCGATCCGATGAAGAAAATCCGCTATTCTTAAATAACTCTGACAAAATTTGATTTTTCCCATGACAAATTGGCGAACTTCGCAATTATTTTCTGAAACTCACGAAACTCGGTATTTTTCCGCAGCCGATCAACGAAATTTGTGATTTTTCCGCAGCCGATCAACGAAATTTGCGATTTTTCCGCACTTCACTGACAAAATTCGCCATTTTTTGCGCCCGATAAAAAAAAAAAAAAGATATTTCCCCGCGCCGAATCAACAAAATTAGTGATTTTTCCACGTCCGATCAACGGAAGTTGCAATCCTTAACTGAATCTGACGAAATTTGTAATTTTTCCTGCGTTAAATTGACGAAATTGTGATTTTTTTTCTCGCGATAAACTGACAAAACTCGCTATTTTTCCGCAGCCATTCAAAGAAATTTGAGATTTTACGCACATATTCGACAAAATTCGCAATTTTTACCTGATTCCAACGAAATCTGCAATTTTTTCCCTGCGGCAAACTGACGAAATTCACGATTTTTACTCGCGATAAACTGACAAAACTCGCGATTTTTCTGCAGCCAATTAACGAAATTTGAAACTCTCCTGCGGCTAATCGATAAAATTCGTGGGTTTTCAGAACCTTATCAACGGTTTTTGTGATTTCTTAACTGTCTGACGAAACAAATTGACAAAATTCTCGATTTTTTCCTGCGACATGTCAACAAAAATTGCCATTTTTTCCCGTTATAAATTGATGAAATTCGCGGGCCATAACTTAACCCTTCGCGGGCCACAGGTTGTGCATCCCTACTCTAAATGAAGCCTACCTGGATATAGGTGACTAATTTAGTGAAATTCTCATCATCTTCAGTTTAATTACTTATTTATGAAAGAGTATTTTTGTTATTATAATTTATTTACTTCAAATTATTAATATATAGGTAAAAGCAAATGAAAACGTTCAAATAATAATAATAATAATAATAATAAAATATAGAGATAATGATACGAAACTCAGGGGGGGGGGCAATTGTCCCACCCTCCCCTTCATAAATGATGCATGTAGCTAAAGTTTTATAGCAGTGTCTGGCTATTCACTTATGATTGTAGCCTAGTTTGTGAACACGTTCTCACATATCAAACATTTTTACGGGAAAATGACATCTCTGACTTACGGAAATATGATAAGGCCCCCCTGATTTCGAGCTTTACTGTTGATTTTGCGCGGATACATATTAATTAGCTTTCTGTGATCCTCTGGTCAGTATGAATAGAGAATTGAGACTTTGAACGAGCTGATTGGTTGGAGTCCTGCCTTTCAAGGGAAACAAGAAAGGATTTTGTCGCTTTTGAGACTTGTAGTTTGCATTGCTTCCACGTGCTATGAGATACAGGCGTTTCGTATTATCTGAGGAGTTTGCCTTTTGGAAAAATGTTATTCTACTTACTTGAATAAAATGTAAAAAGGAGTCCGATTCAAAATAAATGGAATAGAAAGTAACTGAAGAGTCAAAAGGACAAATGATGATAGTCGATTCTTTGAGAAACTTGATATGATATTTTGAGAAGCGTGCGGTCGTTTCGCACAACTCTCGACAGAGCAAAAATCAAGGTAATCCATTAAAAACCACTCTAGAAGATAGGTATAAATAGGAAAAAAAGATAAATGTCCTCTGAAAGAAATAAAGCTCATAATAGCTCAAACAGGAAAAACGAAGAAAGTTGAGACTCGTAAACAAAAGAACTATAGTCTATCTATTTTTGACTATTATCATTTCTCCACTACTGATCATTCAATTTTTATTTTCAAGTCATATTTAAATGTACGCTGTTTATAGCATGTGTTCCGAGAAAAAAATACTGTATTTATTTAAAGATTTGTAAGCAGTAATGCTTTCACGCATTAAAAATAGCAAAACAGTTATCAGTCAGATGTTTCTAAAAATAAACTTTTTCATACAAAATTACAAAAAGTTTTGAGTTCAACAGTTAATAACCGTAAATATTTCTGTGAGTACAGTCGATATCTTAATACAATTTCTAACACATTAAAAATTTTATTGCATTCAAAACTAGAGAATTTGAAAAGAACTCTAAATAGTTTGCACTGCAAAGAATTTAAGAAGTCCAAAGGAAGGAAATAACGGATTATTCCGATATTTAAATTCGTATATTCGTATACGTTTCTAAACTTTTCTTTAGAATTAATATTACATTTCGTTTGATTTTAAACTAAGGGCTTTCATTTATCCATTAATAAGTTCGCAGGATTTTCGACATTAAATATTTTTTTCTCATTCCATCAATAATAAATTTAAAGTTTTCTTAAATCGAAAATCGATAGCTTTTCATATGTACTCATGTGAAAGTATTTTGCTTAATTTTCAGAAGCACAGTGATCGCTACTTTAAAAAAAAAAAACCTCTTTGAAAAGTATTCAAATAAGAAAAAGTAACTGTTTGTAGTTCAATAATTTAATTTATAAAATAAATTAGCGATATAAATATTGGCTATTGATCTAAATTTGTAATGTAAAGCAAAACCATTTCAGTAACGCGTAAGTCACATTGAGGACCTGGCGAATAAATTTCGTTTTCATTGCAAATTTTTTTAACTTCTAAACATCACACAATTTCAAATTTATATAGGAGAATAGGAAAAAAATGCAGTTTTAAATGCCATTTGTTTGAAAACTTTACTCAATTTACTCATTTTTTATGGTTCTAAGTAAATTTTAAACATAAATATTTTTAAATTTGCGTGCAATTCAGTTACTGAAGATTAAACCTTTTGCATGTAAAACGATGTAAAAAATTCAAGATTCCTATTCAAGGTTGGAGTAGCACAGTTGAAGTTTGTTCCAACAGAGCGAAAAATGTCCAGACCAGGAATCGAACCTGGAAACTTGGCGTGCCGTGCCAATGCCTTACCTGTTAGGCTATCCGGACGATAACTGGCTGACATAATTCACTCTTATTTGTTTGACTTGGCTGCGAACTGCAGGGCTAGTTTCATTCATCCGAGCTATAACTATAGCATTTACACGATGAAAGTGCTTTAACACGGAAACTCCTATATACCATGTAATTAGGTCATAATGTAGGGAACGAATGTTTTTTCCAACTGGATTAAATCATATTCAAGGTTGGAGTAGCACAGTTGAAGTTTGTTCCAACAGAGCGAAACTAGCCCTACAGTTCGCAGCCAAGTCCAACAAATAAGAGTGAATTATGTCAGCCAGTTATCGTCCGGATAGCCTAACAGGTAAGGCATTGGCACGGCACGCCAAGTATCCAGGTTCGATTCCTGGTCTGGACATTTTTCGCTCTGTTGGAACAAACTTCAACTGTGCTACTCCAACCTTGAATATGATTTAATCCAGTTGGAAAAAATATTCGTTCCCTACGTTATGATTGAAGATTCCTTTTTTATTCCGTGCAATATTCCATAACTACGTTTCCAAAAGAACTTAAAACTTAACAAATAAATACATATCATAAATAAATAAAACACGATTTTAATAGATATTTAATGCACTACGTACGTAAAGACTGAAAAAAATCAGAATTACAAAGGTTACAATGAATAGTGAAATGTTTAACGATTAGACGCTGGTTTGCGGTCAATACAAAAGGATCAAAAATGCTTTTTCGCCTACATTGTTAAAAATTTCTGTAAAAACACAGAAAAAAAGCGAGACTCTCAGTAAATTTACACTAGTTCTTGGTTAAATGCATTCGATTGAGTTTCTCGATCAACATTTTAAAGACTCCCTTATCTTATATCTAATTTCCTGTAGTCTTTATTTAAAGATATTTTTATCTATGTTAAAACTTATAATTCAAAATACATACTTTTAAAATTCTTTTCCAATGTTATTAACCATTTTAAAGAAGAAAATTTAGTCTAAAAATTGTTTTTTTTTTTTTTTTTTTTTTTTTTTTTTTTTTTTTTTTTTTTTTTTTTTTTTTAAACTTAGAATAATTTAGACAGGGAAAAATCCTATCCTCGGAGTTAGTGAAGATTTTCATCGACAATCACTTAGCAGTTGTTCCCTTCACCATATATCAGAAACTTGGCAATATTAAAAGTAAATTGCGTAGAATTATTTCAAAGCTGTTATTATCATCACAATGCTATTATTATTATTATTTTATTGGTAAATGCGTCATAAAAAAGGAGTCATAAAAAATATATTAATCTTTTAGAAACATATTGCACAAAATGAATAAAATAATGAAAACGTAAAAAATCACGTTTGAATAATAAATTATATTTATTCTGTTTATTTTCCTCTTATTTCTTACTAAAAAATTCTTTTAAATATTACCACATTACAAAATAAATAGTATGCGACAATTTCGAAAAATTCTCTAAAACAATATTGTTGTAAAAAAGGAATTAGATTAATTTTTTTATTACTTAAACTAGTTAAAAAATAAAAATTGATAAAAAACAATAATAGGTATTATGTATTGGTCTAAAATAAATTAAAATAAACCGTTTAAGAATTTTCTAACGAATATATTTGAAGCGAAATCTTTGAAAAGCACAATAGATTTTTCCCCACTGAATCATAAAAGACATACTTTGTACTCAATGGCAACAGCTCCTATAGCTCAGTTAGTAAGGTGTTCCTCTGCTATCTGGAAGGCCCGGGTTCGAACTCCAGGGCCGCTAGAATCAAGTTGTGTAAATGTTAAATGAGGCAACAGTTCAAATTTACTCGAAATATTCAACTTCTTTGAAGCTCATTAACAACTAAGTGATTCACGAATTCTGAAAACCAAATTAAATTATTATCATTAAAAATAAATTTACAGAGTCTTGTGTATTTTTTAAAATGTTAATTTACAGAGTCTACTGTAAATTTACCGTTTAAATTCTCTGTAATTTAACAAAATCTCTGTTTTCTAATCTCCGTAATTTTGCCTCCGTAATAATCATTAAGATAATGGATTACCCGTAGATTCTCTGTAATTTCACAGAAAAATCTTTAACAGTGTAGTTGTTAAGCAATCTACTCTTAACACTTAAAAAAAGAATAATAGAAAATAAACAAGCAATGATATGCACTTACGGTTTTTTATATTCTATGAAGAAAATAGCCAAGTTTTTTGCAATGTTTTATTCCACGATTTCAGTCTGCGCATCATTAGTCTCTCGCAACACATCGAGTCAATACGACGATATACCTAACCACGTTCTATGGAGCATTTCAGAACCAGCAGTCTGGAAGTTCGCTATAATTCAACTTTTCAGTTCAACTATGTCACGAATTGGAGATTCGTAAACAATGTTTTTCACGTATCTGCATAAAGATAAGTCTAAAGGTGTTACGTCTGGTGATCTAGTTGGCCCCGGTAATGGACCTCCTCTTTCAATGCAACGCCTGCAGATTTTCCGATATAAATATTTGCTATTTTGTTCATGGAACATAAAACACCGTAAGCATATATCATTGCTTGCTAATTTTAAATTATTATTATTTTAATTTAGATATACATTTCACACCCTTATGGATCAATATCTGAAAACCGGACAATTTCATTCCAAAATTTTTATTTTTTTAAATTAATGTACCAACTACCATATAAAATTATATGCTATGATACATGTTTTGTCAATTAAATGCTGCAGTGTTTTGAGATCAAGGATGTATATTTTATGCTTAGGATAAACTTTTATGGAAGAAATTGCCTGTTAACATCATAAACAGTGTCTAATAATTGGGACTGAGATGATGGGGGCTGAGGTGATGTTTTTGTCTTAATAGCTGAACAACCATTTTGTTGAATCATTTAGCACACATGTAAATTAATTTCTGAATATTTCTAAATATGAAACAAAGAGAAGAACAAGTTACCTTCATCCATGGTAGCAAGTTGAACTTTAGTTGCTGTTGCAATGGAAATAATTCTGCCAGAGCCACCTAGTATCTCTTAACTGAAATGTGTGTTTAGAGGGATTGAGATGATGGCCAGCCTCAGGAACAAATATATTTCTTGAAATATTTTACTGTACAATCTATACTAATAAAGGAGAATTATATTTTCCCATACTGATATATATAGGTATAAATATATAATAGCAAAAGTTAATAATATTTATAAAACTTTTTACAGCATACATTTAAGTTGGATATCTACACCTGGGGACAGGGACTGAAATGATGATTTCGTTTGTTTTTAAACCTTAAAATTAATTATTTATACATCATAATGTGTCCATTTATTGTTGGTAATTGTTATAACAAATGTTACAATATATTGCAATTTTCAGTTTTTGGTTTTAGTATAATTAATGAGATATTATTGGCAGTGGACGCAAATTGTCCATTTTTCTGATATTGACCCCTATATATAATAGCAATTAAAATTTTTTCTCATTTATATTCTGTACAGCGCATAGGTCATTTTTTTACCATGTAATCCTGGAAGGAGTGTCCCGTATATTTCAAATGAAAATGCAATTCATTCGGAATATTTTCGACACGTAGCAATTTCAGTCTTTAAGTAGTTTTTTAAATGCTGCGTTTATTTGCTACCTGAATGAAATCCCCCCACCCCCCACCCCACAAAAAAATTAGTTTATATCAGAAATTTTTAACCTATGTGCTAATCTGCTGCACACATTTGTATTCTTATTAAAAGTACAATTTTCCTATAGGTCTCTAATCTTTCCAACAACTTACTTCAATGTTTACAGAAATAATATTGCGGAAAGGACTTATAACATGCAGATAAAACAAGTTTAATATAACAAGTATAACTAGTATATTATGGCTACCCCAAAACTTTCAGTTAGATAAATGAAAATAAATGATTTAAATAATACAAGAAACTGCCTTATTCATAAATCGACTGTTCTAAAATTTCTGATTACATCACATCGTTTAAAATAAATAACTAAAACAACTCTCAAAATATATATAGGGGAGGGTAGTAACAGTGAGACAAAATTTATTATTAATTAACGAATGGCGACGATTTTTATTCTTTTGAAAAAAACACGTTACATCTTTAAGTTACACAAATACGATACACATTAATGTATAAATGGTTTAAAAAAAGTTATTTATAAAAGTACAGAAGCAGCATAACGCAGTATCGAAAATTGTCTCATTGTGTACCACAAGTGGTACACAGTAAGACAATGTATATATTTGAATAAATCATACATTTTGACACTCTACTGATAATTTTCTGAAGTGATTCCTAATTAATTATGATTCCTAATTAAAATTTCTAGATTTCAAAAACATTAAAAATATGAGCCTGGGGTGGACAATGACAGATCTTGGGCTACCTTCATGCAATTTTTCAGCCTCTTACATTTAGTAAATTTCCCTAGCCATCTCACGCCCATACACACACACAGAAAGAGAAGAAAAAAACCTTCTTATATTATTATATAATTTTTTTTTAACATCAGAACCACATAGTAGGTACTCAACAAGACACGTCTCACTGTGTACCACAACTCAGTATCTCACTGTGTACTTTCGTTACGTTGTAACAAAATGGATTCCACATCTTTTACATCAATTTTATCGTTTTAAAAAGTTTATGTCGTTTAGTCGAAATAGTCTATTATTAGATACAGCTACGTTTGTTTAAGTAAATTTATCGCATATTGAAGGGGAAAAAAAAACTCTAAAATAGACGTGTATGTAACTTTAACCACTATAAAATAAAGAATTATTTACTATTTTGTCGAACGAGTAACTGAAGTGCTGAAACTATATCCACGTGTTGCATAAGATGAATTCGTTATGTGTGTGTGCTAGCTTGGAGAAAAAGTAACAACTATATTCAAAGTGACTGCTGTCTCACTGTGTACCATGTCTCACTGCGTACTACCCTCTCCTACATTCAAAATATTGACATAGGGTCATAGGGACATAGGGAAATATAATTTTGCGATTCCACTACCATGTTGACAATAAAAACGTATAAACCGAACATTTATTGTAAGTATATTTCGCATTTCTGTAAACATATGAAAGGCATTACGCGGAATCTCGGACAACATCTGCCAGACTTTGGCATGTGTTCTTATACATCTGCTGTCCGATTCCCCCTGTAAAAGTTAAGGCTTACTGAACGCTTATACGAACTCTAAGACCCCTTGATGGTATTACGCAACAACAAATTCTATTTTGAAAATGACAAACTCATCGTTTGCATTATCTATAGTTGAAATTTCGTTACATTCCGAGCAGTCGAATGTAGCATCAGAGGCTACCAAACGAGGTAGGTTACTTTTTAGTAATATTGTAATTGTGTATAATTAGGAAAGTGTGGGATGCGCCATCGTAAAAATACTCAAAAGGGCAGAAATAATATTTATGAAAATGTTCGATCCTGGATTTACTATATTTTTTTATAAAGCAGGAAAACAACAGCTATCTATAAGAATATTTATAATAATAACTTTTAAATTAGAAACAGTAAATGAAATTTATAACGTAAAATATGTCTACATTTGTATTTTCTATAGAAATGAAATATATATACATATATAAACAAACAAATCAACTTATCTGCATATACATGACTAATCTTGATTTGTTTTATCTTCCATTAAAATAAAGGGAGCTTTCAGATAAATATCTACGCTGTTCGGCTTCAAACTAAACTGGGAACAAAATTTAGTTTCGCTGATATATTTTCTTTCTCCCATATATCAGCAATGCTCGAGCTATACTAAGGAATAAGAAATCGTTTAAAGATAAAATTATCTTGTAACTAGAAAAATGAGTGTTTTCTAAATCTCTGGTACACGAAGTTACATTACAACATTATTGTCTACAGTGTTGTATCAGAGAGTGAAATATGTTTTAACATGACTTCAGGAAGTTTAGCTTTGCGTCGGATAAATAATCAAGGATAACGAATGATCTTTAACAACAATCTCAAGTAAATAACTTAGTGATGTATTCATCAGTTTGTAAACAAACATGGACAAGTTGGTTAGTATTTGTTTAGAACAGCTGATATATGTACATATATAACAATTATATATAACAGATAGTGACAGTATTTAGATTACATGATTTTAAATTTAAAATATTACATACAGTTTAAAGCATAAAGTGTTTTACTGCATGTTTGCTGTTTAAAAGTATTTTTTTAAAGTTATAAATTAATATTTTGCTTACATATGACTAATCTTTGGTTCTTTGATTGCTCGATGAAACAATTTGAGAAAAAAATTCAGATAAATACCTGCCTTTGATATTCAAACTAAACTTGAAATGATATATTCTTTCTCTGATAAATGTCATTGCTTTCCATATGTGATCAATGTTTCGTCAATACTTTAGCGAATTATAAAAGAATACATGCATATTTTGTAACTAGTTGTTTAGTGTTTTCTAATTAGCTGGTACACAAAATTTTATTAGAGTTTAAAGCGTTTTATCAGAAAGCGAAATATAATCTGAGTAAGACTTCCTAAAATTTAGCTTATAGACAGATAATTATTTAAATGTAAAGAACGATCTTTAAAAATGAATCTCCAGAAAATAATGCTCTGGGTAGTTTGTCAATAAGTATTAAGAGTCTCAGGAGGAACATTCTTTTATAGTGGTTGTTCTTCACATGAGATTTTAAAGTTTTATACGTAAAAAATTAACATATTTTATTTTTTAAAATGTGAAATAAAGTAAATTTATGCTAAACATCCTTTAGTTTTCCAACACAAAAATATTTTATGAGATTGTTTCCATTATAAAAAGTAGAGAGCCATCTATTGCAGCCGTTCGGAGGAAAACACTTCAAGAAATATTTTGTATATTTTTATCGATCATGACACTTAGAACCCAAAATCCAGCACCTTTAAATGTTGATTTCTTTATCTGTCTACATATGTATATAGGAAGTAGGACGTTTCGGTCCCGACACTTCGGTGGCGCCATTTCGGTCCCGAGAAATTTCGGTACCTTGCCATTTTGGTCCCGATTCATTTCGTCCCTAGCCATTTCGGATTCTTGTCA
This sequence comes from Maratus speciosus, assembly GCA_963932465.1. Classification (NCBI taxonomy): domain Eukaryota; kingdom Metazoa; phylum Arthropoda; class Arachnida; order Araneae; family Salticidae; genus Maratus; species Maratus speciosus. The sequence continues at coordinate 332,817,460 of OZ010786.1, forward strand.
TTTCGGTTCCTTCTCCAACAAGTTGAAATTTTGTGCACGTGGAATATGTGCCATAATTATATAGGGAATTTTTTTTATAGGGAACACTGTAGCGTTTCTTAACCGAAGGCCTTAAAATTTTAGTATAACGCGAATATTAGGGCCCGAAAACTGCATACACGTATAACTCGTATCCAAACTATTACGGCCCACACAAATTTTGTATGGTAATCGTAATCGTTTTAAAAAACAGAGGGGGGGGGGGTGGAGTTCTGTTGACTTTTCCTATATTTTAGTTTTTCATAAGCATAAGGTCCTATCATATTAAAACTTTTATAATTCGATCTATAATTATCACAAAACACTCATATTTCGTACGGTAAAAGCAATCTTTATAAAAGGAGGGACGTTATGAGATTTTTTAAGTGAACTCCCTAAATTTTAGTATAACCCAAATATAAGGACTCGAAAACGCAAACACTTCTAACACAGATCAAAATTGTCGGAGCCCAGACAAATTTCTTATGGTAATCGCAATCGTTTTAAAAGGCAGGGAGGGGAGGAGGGGGGTTTGTTGATTTTTGTGGAAGCCTATTATATTTTAATATATCATAAGTAGAAGATCCAAATAAATTAAACAATTATAAAACTCCAGCTATTATTAGATAATTATTAATTATTAACTAATAATTAGTGTAAAATACACATATTTTGTATGGTAAACGTAATCTTTATAAAAGGAGGGACATTATCGGATTTTTTAACTGAACCCCTTAAATTTTAGTATAACCCGAATATAAAGGCTCGAAAACGCAAATACTTATAACTCCGATACAAATTATTACAGCCCAGACAAATTTCGTATGGTAATCGTAATGGTTTTAAAAAGCAGGGGGGGGGGGGAAACTCTGTTGACTTTTTCTATACTTTAGTGTATCATAAGTATAAGGTCGTGATAAATTAAAACATTTATAACTCGAGCTATAATTAGTGTAAATCACTCATATTCTGTATGTTAAACATAATCTTTGTAAAAGGAGGGACATTATCGGGTTTTTTAACTGATCCCTCCATATTTTAGTATAACCCGAACATAATGGCCCCAAAACTTCAAACTATTATAATTCGGATCCAAATTGTAGTAACTCGTGTAAATTTCATATGATAGAAATAATCGTTTTCAGGTGTGAGGGAAGGGAGTGTTTTGTGGATTTATTTATTAATTAGTTTATAATATTTTTCTTGTTCTTTAATTATAATTAATTAATAATATCGGCTTTTTGCGAATTATAAACTATAACTGTGCTCAAAAACTTAAAATCTGCATCTGGACAATAGTGTCACTTAACATTGTTAAAAATAATTTTTACGTATTTGAACGATGTTGCATTATTATTATTATTATCATTATTATTAGTAGTATGTTTAATTAATTAATTGATTAATTAATTTCTTCTTCATGTTTCTTGCCAGACTTCATGTTTCTGGCTGATTTTTCAAAAAAAATTTATTTTATTTTTTGGGAATAACAAATCAAAAATTTTCAATAAGAACTTTAAGTGATGAATAATTGCTATTAACTGATTCTCAAAACAGTCAGTAATTTCAGTATAAAAATTAAATTAATATTTTATTAAGTATATATTTTTAATTTAATGTATCCATAATTTATTAAATTAATAACATTATTAATATACATTACAAATTTTTACTTAAAAAAAAACTCATTATATAATATATTTTATAGTAGTTATAAACTGAAATTTATCCTTTACCTGTTTATTTATTTTATATTTAAAGTTACCTGTAAAGTGGGAAGAAAAAGGTAATATAAAAAATAAATAAATGAACGACAAATACAAAAAAGCTTAGTTATGGCAATTAAAAATTGAAAATAAAATTAATTAAAAAAATAGTTATATTTTTACATAAAATAAAAATAATCAGCTTATTACGAAGGAATAGGCACCGTTTCAATAAAATTAGCTCACAAAAATCGTCTTCATGGGGTGAGAAAACTGTTAAAAAAATGCAAGCAAATAATAATAATAATAATATAAATGAACTAGTGGGTGGAATTTTCTGAAAACAAAATGTTTTTCATAGCTAGCCTAGTTGTCAAATCACTTGTTTTCCCAATGTTTATATTGGTAAAGTAACTTATAAAAACAAATGTATAAGATGCAACTTTGTATTATAAAAATAATAAGAAAAATTAAATATCTGTGATTCAATTAATATATCTCATTTTTTAATTATTAATGAAGAGGGTGTAGAGGGTGATTTGGGGAAATATTTACATATAATAGCTTATAAGTGTCAATTTGAATTATTGAAGACATTTATTATTAATCTAATTGGAAGAAGAAGAAAAAATTAAGCACAGTTTTTTAAATTATTTAATTAATGATAATTTATAGGTTCTAAAAAATGTATGAAAACAACCAAAAAACATTTAAGACAGTTTATAGTACATATAAAATACCTAATATTATTAATAAATAATAAAATAAAAAAAAAAATCATTCTGTAAAATAATAATAATAATAAAAAGCCAACGTGCCCTGTAAAATTATATCACATTGTTCAATCAAACAAATTTTCAGCTCGCTGGGATTTCATTATCACGAGTAATAAAAGTTTAAATTTATCGGGCTGTTATATTCAGCTCTTTATAAAATTTAAAGGGGGGGGGGGGGGGGGGATGATAATTTTTTTTTTTTTAACGGGCTCAGATAATGTTGAAATTACAGCATTTGGCGGGCCCACGACAATTAGAATCCGAGTTATAAGGTGGTGGGCATCGAAATAGCAAGGGACCGAAATGTCCAAGGACCGAAATGGCCAAAGACCGGAATGGCTGGGGACTGAAATGTCTCAGGACCGAAATTTCGAATACCCTATGTATATATATATATATATCTGATTTTTGTCATACAGTAACACTCATATTTATGAAACCGATTTGGATGAAAGTCAGCATGTGTACAGAACATACCGAGGACTGGACCGAGTTTGTTGGCTATCTTCTTGTTACAAAATGGCGGCCAATGAAAGATTAAAAATTTAGAATGATGTACAAAAAGTTAGAAATCCAAATTTATGTTTTGATTAAGTGTTCATTCATGGATTCCGGAGCATTTTTTTTTTTAGCTTCTACCTTGAAAAAATGGATGAAATATGGAGTTTGAAATTCTAAGATGTCTCACATTTTGAAAAAGATAACAGATTAAAAAGATCAGGGATTTTTTTATGAATTTTGGTGAGAGCTTTTTCTTGCAAATTTTCGTTCATTGTTCTAGCCATTTTCCCGTTCATACGCATAAACCACATATTCATATTTGTTACCGTCCAGTTCTCGCCAATCTTGGCGACACTTGCAGAAATATCGTCGAGTTTGATGACTGAAAAAAAGAGGCCATAAATGAAGCCAGTTTGGCTATTACTGACTAATTCTACGAAATTCTCATTGGAAATCTTCTCTAATCGGTTTCTTCGCATTTTAACTTCGCGTTTTCGAGTAAAATTGGATAAAATATTGAAAACTAAAATTAGGAAGATACCTTTTCCTCCCAGTACAGTCCGGAAGGTCCGGTTTTATGTTGCGTATCTAAAATAAATTAGTACAAAGCTTTAGAGGATATAGAATACACACAGACAAACACAAATCACGTTACAGTGCTAAGTCGTAACTAGAAAAATGAAAAAATAGCGGTATCTGTTGTAACGAGAGACCTATTTCCGATATAGTTTTAAATAAATAATTAGAGATTATTTATGCATAGTAGTTTTGCAAATTAAACCGCTAATGTGAAAAATTTACAAGATCATGTAAAAAATTGAAAAGTAAGGTTTCAATATTTCATGATTTGTGCATGTTTATACACGCGTTTCATCTATTATTCATATAAAATGCAAATTGGAACTTCATTGCGAACGCTTATAGCATTCGTTCTTCGTTGCTTAGTTATAGAGCTATGGGAGAATATTCTACACTTTGCTCAACCTGATTACAAAAGTTCTACAATTGGTGTTTAAAAAATATATTAAAGAAAAATGGACACACAGACATAACGACCTAATCTTATGCAACACGTAGATGTTAGTTTGGGCACTTCAGTTACTCGTCCGACAAAGTAAATAATTCTTTATTTTATAGTGGTTAAAGTTACATAAACGTCTATTTTAGAGTTTATTTCCTTCAATATTACATATATTTACTTAACCAAACCTAGCTATGTCTAATAATAGACAATTTCGACAAAACGATATAAACGTTTTAAAGCGATGAAATTGATGTAACGCATGTGACATCCCCTTTTTTTTTTACAATGTAACGAAAGTACACAGTGAGACACTGAGTTGTCGTACACAGTGAGACGTGTCTTATTGAGTACCTACAAAAATTCATCTATGAATGAAAAAATAAAATAATATAAACAAAACACAAATTTAACCGATATGCAACTGACGTACAAGGTTTCAACTATGAAATTATCAGAATTCGAAACGATGCCGTAAGTAGCAAAATCTTGGGTTAATAACTCTTTGCATGCAACTATAAAGCATTGTAAATATCGCTTTTAATAATTTTCAAAACTTTATTGCATTTTAAATTTCGTATTTTTCATACGAGAAAGGCTTTTTTATTGTTAGATTGCAATCTAAAAATATATTACATGTAAAAAAACAACAACAACAACAAAAAAAAACATTAGTTTTCAATTTAAAAAAAATGCTCTCACCTATATTCTGTAGCCGGGAATCCCGGGTACGATACCCTAGTATATGTAAAATGCAATTGTATAATTCTTTCCGAAAGCGTGTAACTCAGGTTCTGCAAACGGTCTTTTTATTGAATTTACAATTGTAAGTTAATTTTTTTTTTTTGGGGGGGGGGAGTTTTAATTTAAAACGCTTCTTTCTACGATTCTTAGTTTTAGAGCTATGATAGAAAGCTCTATAATAAGGTGAACGCGATTGTGAAAAATTTGATTTTTAAAAATCTGCTACATACTATTTATATAAAATGCAAATTCGTATTTTATTCAGAACGGTTATAATGTAGGTTGTGCTCAATGGACTTATATACTTCCAGTTAGATAATTTTTTAGGAATTTTAATTTCATTCAAGATTATACTCATTTAATGCTATAAAATTTCAGATTTTGTAAAATCCTGTATATTTTTATACATCTCCTTCGACTCTTTGTTTGGATAACCTCTGTAAAAGTGTTCAAAGCCAATTGAATTAGGTTTGACAAAATATAATTTAACGTTGCTAACCGTTCTTGTAATTCTCATACAATTAGAACTACATATTGTTGTCTTGTTTGAAGCCAATTTTCGTAGTGGATTATGTTACGGAATATTAACCATTTTTCTGGGCTAAGAGCTGTTATAACATAAGAAAAAATATTCCATTTCTCATACCACATAAAATGGAGACTATTTTTATATTTCATTTCAATTTATGGGAATTCTGGCATACTTTTTATTTTTCTGCAATACACTGTAAAAAAAAATCTGTGAAGTTACTAAAGTTTTTCTAGGAAACTGGGATTCCTAGAACTTTTCATGTAACGGCAACAACAAAATTTCATGTAACAGACACACTTTTGCGCCGAAAATCAAAAAATCTGTAAAGTTACTAAGAATTTTTTTGGAAACTGGTATTCCGAGAACTTTTCATGTAACTGTAGCCAGGGTTACAAATAAAAGTTTAGTAAGATTACTGAAATTTTAGCAGATTCATTTGTAAAGTTACAGATTTTTGTAGCTTTACAAAAACTAGTTTTGTAGATTTGCAGCTTTTTTCGTACAGTTACAGGTGAAAGTTTAGTAAGCATGTAACTTTACATCTGTAGAACTACAGATTTTTTTTACAGTATACTTGCCACCTCCATGAGTAGTGGAAATTGCATAAAAACAAGTTTTCCTGGAGATGATCTCTGACAGATCTGTTTCTAGACCGCAAATTTCCTTGATCCGTCTTTTTCAAGAAAATCGTTAGAGCTGTTTTCGAGAACCTAAAAGCATATAAATAAATAAGCAAGTTTTGATCGTTTAATAGTGCACGGGGATAAACACGGGATATGTATATGAAGATCACTTTTTTAATTGAAAACTCTAATAATTTTTTACGTATAATAAGTATATTCCTTAAAATGCCAATTAACATTACCAAAAATCACTAATATGCAAAATAGAAATTATGCCTTGATATAAAGTTTTGAAAATTAGAAAAAACGATTCTTTCATATTGGTCCGGTGCCAAGAAATAACAGTCGATGAAATCGCATAAGTTCACTATTTACATCAGACTTTTTAACTCGGATCTTTTTAATTGCTTAAGCGCGTTGTTCGATAACATTTCTTAAATTTGTCTTTCTTTATAATTCATTAATTTATTGATGAAGTTTTAATTTCATTCTGGAATATAAACCGGATTCAAATGCTGAGCTATCTATGTGGTGACACGAGTTTGGACTCTTCGCCGCAAGCAAAGCGAATTCTTAATTAACGCTCTCGAAGTGAATCACCATTGTCAGAAATAATATTTTTGATGAAATATACCCTTTCTACGTTGAAAAAAAGATAAAGGTTGTCCAGAATTCAAAGAGGGCAGATGCTGCTCAGATCTTGCCGATTAGACGGATCGGACATACGTTTAATCAACAGGTAGACAGACGATCCTTCTATCATGTTAAAATTTTATATCATTGTAAATAATCATCATCATATTAATCAAGATCGCATTTATTTTCTGTGCGACTAAATTTAAAGCAGGCTGGACTTTCATTCCTAGATACCATCGTCATTATTAAATCTTTTATTTCTCTCCAATTCCTCCAATTTTGGAAAGTAAAACACACATTTATATTGATTTAACCTTCTCACCAACGCGAACTGATATATTCGTGTACTAACTTGTAGATTTCTCTGCAATAGATGCATTATTTAAATTAATATAATTCCACAGAAATAATCCCGTTTTAAAAAATTAAGTAATTTTTAATACACTCAAGGTTAATACTCACTATTTCATGTTTGAAAAAACATCTTTTTCAGCATTTTAAAATAAATACATAGAAAACAGCATTATAATTTTGCACTTTTGCTCGGATGTCAGTGGACTGCGTAAACAGATTTATCTTTCATAATAGTCTGCAGGCGATAGAGATAGACAGGCTTCCTACGCAACTGGAAAATACGGAATTGTCAGGAAAAACGAGGAATGCTCAAAAATCATGGAAATGTCAGGGAAAATTACAATTTTCTCCTAAAACCTGAAAAAGCCAGGGATTTTTTTTTCGCTTTCATGTGCCAAGATTCTCCTGAGTTCTGCTGAAATTAAAATGTTAAAAGAAAAAAAAAAAGAAGAAGAAGAAAAATTAAACATACACAAAAATTGCTTCTGAAACAAGACAAAAAATTATTTGATAACAGAACGGTAAAAAAAAAAAAAGTGTATGTTTAATATCTATAAATTCAATTATATGAGTAAAAAAGTAGACTTCAAATAGACCTGAGTTGTATATTAGTTTTTTTTTTAATTTAATTGTTTTGAATTTGTTCTGATTTTTTTATATTCTAAATACCAAATGATATAGATTTTAATTAAAGGAAAAATTTTAGGTTATTTTCATTTTCAAGGGTAAGCTTACATTTTATTTTTATTAATGTATTAGTATATTCTCTTCTGCAGTATACGTTCAAGTGCTAAGATTTAAAATTGTAACTCTTATTTATAAAAATGTCGTGAATTGTGGTTAGTGAATTTTAGGAAATTTGATCTAGAAAACCTGGAAATGTCAGGAATTTCGTTATTCAAATAGAGTATGAACCCTAATAGATTTTATAAAAATTCATGCTTGAAAATTATATAAAAAAAGAGTAAATTCCAATAGAGTATTGAAACAAATTGCATTTGAAAGTACATTTTTCCCTATTCGACGGTCTAAAAATTTTAAATGTGCGTTGTTTATGAATTTAGGGACTTGCAGAAAAAGCTACATTTAATCTTCTGGTTGCCACCACCAATATGGCTTCATAATTACCGACAGACACGTTAGTCCTTTATAATATAAATAAATATGATGAATTTGCTAATATTCTTTTATAATGCAATAGTACGTAAAGGAATAGCCACAAAAGTTTTGTAATTCCAGATATATAAAACCTAGTAAAAGAAAACTTCCTTTCAGTCGGAAATATAAAATGAAATTTATAACATATTTCTATGCACTTATTTCCTCTAGAAATACAAATATGTAACTAAAAATTAACATATCTGCATTCAGATGACTAATACCATCAAGTGTTTCAATGTCGTCGTCTGTTAAAACAGTGGAGAACATGTTTCAGCTAAATATCTGCGGATTTCGGCTTCAAAATAAACCAAAAACATTATTTAGTTTTGACGATAAATGTTCTTGACTCCATATATTAGGAATACTTTATACAATAAGAAAACATTTAAAGATAAAATTATCTTGTAACTAGAAAAATGAGGTAGATAACTAGTACACGAGCCTTGATTGCCTTGTTTATTAGGGAGTGAAATGTGTTTTAACATGTCTTCAGGAAGTTTAGCTGCTCGACAGATAATTATTCAAGGATAAAGAATGATCTTTAACAACAATCTCCAATTAATAATGTACTCAGTGATGTGTTCGTTAGTAGAAAAATAAAAAGGTCATGGATTAGTTGATTAGCATTTGTTTAGAACATCTGATTTATACATATATATATAGCTAATACGTATATATAATAGTCAATTATGTAATAATCAAAAATATTGAAGAGCATTTGTTTAGAATGACTGGAATTTAAGTGATATTAAGTAGCATGTTATTGGGAAAGTCCGAAGTTTTTGTTTACATCTAATTATTCAAGGATAAAGAATGATCTTTGAACACAATCTCAAGTAAGTAAGTAACTTTGTGATGCATTCGTCAGTAGTAAAACAAAAAAATGCATGGATTAGTCGATCAGCATTTTGCTTTGAATAGCTGATTCACATATATATATTGCGAATATATATAATAGTCAAGGTTTTATTATTCAATATATATATATGTTGCATTATGGTGACATTGGAAGATTTTTCTAGTTGAATTGAAGTAACTGGCTGTCACGATATCAGTAGTGGATCACATCCAGCAGTAACAGAGTAGTATTAGTTGTCAGAACAGGTTAATTCGATCCTGTTGTACTAGTATAACGAAAACTGGAATCCTGTAGTGTTAAAGACTACGACATTGACGTTATATGATGAATTGGAAGTTGCATCAGTCGACGAGTGAAGGGCATGGAATACATTTTTCCGCGAAAGTTACCCCAGAAATAATTGAGGCAAAGCGTAATATCAATTCATCATTTTATTTAAACATCTGTCGGTCGCGCACTTTCCAACAAGAATATTAGACATCGCTTCATAGCAGTAATTTAGGGATGAACAAAGTTGTAGATAATTGAATACGTAGACGGTGACCAGGGGGTGGTATGAAAAATGGAATTACGACTAAAATCTGGTGAAACACAGCGAGTATCGGCTTTTTGTGCGTCAAGTGTAGGAGTACAAATATGACGTAGGTCGCGCTCTCAACCAATTAATAATTAAGAATACCACGCCATGAAGAAAGTGCGGACAGAGCGAGTGGATGAATTTGAAGGTAAAAAGGATAACCCCGAAATGTGCGCGGGAAAATGAAATGGGAGATAAAAGAACATTCTAAAAGAAAAAAGAACGGAAATGGAACATTTAATTTAAGAATACTAAAACCGTAATATTTAAGTAATTTAGACAAGTGAGACATTAAATTAAAGGGAATTTAACAGAATTAACGATAGAGATTATTTAAAAATAAGGATTTAGTGAATATAAAGTTGTAATTTGTAATAAGATAAAGAAATCGCGGAATTAGATGAAATAAGGTAACAAAGTCAATCCCCTCAAAAAGTGAATGAACTAGTAGGTCTCGATGACCTGCGAGTTCATTGAGAGAAAGCAGATACTCGTCTTATATTTTTTGTTTCTTTGTTATACAATCAACTTTATAATGATACGGTCACTTGATCACCATATCACGTTCCTAAAAGCTTTAATTTCATTTTGAAAGGGAAAAAAAAACATTATAAAAAATAAAAAAATTCTTGTCTAAGTGGAAACAGCTGTAATAAGTACATGTCCAATAATAAAAACAATTATAATAATATTTGGTTATTATTCAAAATAACATAAGTTTTGCTTTCTGTGAATTAATATAGTAATATTAATATAAGTTCATTAATTAGTAACAGTGGCACATCATTTTTCAAAACCATCTCTTTTTATCAATGTGACCATATTTATTCAGTATCTTCACTAAATTATATTTTCTCTAGTGATTTTTAGTCCGTACTGAAATATGAATCTGTAGAGTTCATAAGAGTTCTTATGGTTTTCTTAAATCTTATATCACAGAATATGTTGCACTAATAATGCTAATAATATTAAATACGAATAACAATAATAAATAAATAAATAATCTAAGTATAACCTTGTATAATAATAATATATCAAATAAATTAATAAACAATAGTAAATATTTTTTTGTCAACATAAATGTAAATATACAACTGTACAATCTTTGATACTTTTTTGCCATGGTCTTTTCATCATTTACAGATCTGTATTCTCTTAGTATAAGAGTATCAATCACAACAACTGTTAAATCCTACGTAATTTTATTTCTTGTATTATTTTTAATCTTAGATAAGTTTTCGGAAAAAGTTATGATTTGTGACCGGAAATTAAGACATTATGAGGTTCATTGAACTCATAGGTCCTTTCAAGGGTTAAATCATCATCACTGTTTCAGTAACTTATAGCCTTTATTTTAGCACAGTTATCATCAAAAATTATTTAAATCTTTTATAATTCAATAGCATTCTTAATATTAGTATTTCAAGTTACTGTATTTCCTCAATCTAGAATATTTAATATTTTTATAAATAACAATAATATAATGTTAATCCTGTATCATATAATAAATTCCTATCTATAAATATCTCGTAATATCATTCATTCGTATGTGAGTCGTTAAATCTAATTCCCGTTTATCTGACACATAGGAATTACATGTACACTCAAATAAAGAAAAAAAAATCATAAAATAAAAAAAAATAAGGAAAGGGAAGGTATAATGCGTTGAATAGATGGCAGAAAAAGAATCAGAATAGTGTTTCTCAATTCGCATTTGTCAGTTACATTTATCTTAAATAAAAAGAATAAAATCAAAATTTAACAACAACAACAAGAAAATAAAATAAAAAGACTTTTGACTTTCGTGGAAAGAAAGAAAAAAAAATATATAGCAGACGAAAAGTTTTTGCATTTCAAATAAGCAAGCGGTTTCGCAACCATCTCATATGCGTCCGTACAGATTTTAATCCTGAAACATTTCTTCGAAAGGTTTTAATTCTTAGGAATTCGTTTTATTTTTGATAAATTAAGCTAGTTATTTAAATCATTTGAAAGAATATAAATTATTTTTTTTATTAATTTTTTTATAACAAGTAAGATTACATTTTTATTGATAAGTAATAATTTAAGCATTATAATTTAAGGTTTAGATTCAACATTAATTTGAAATCTTAAATTGAAATAACTAATTTATCCCATATAAACGAGTTTAATCAAAATATAATTTCAATTCTTGTGTGGTCTTTGCAAGAACATACCGTAATGTTGAATTAAAAAAATTTACTTGAAGCTTTAAAATTTTAATATTAAATTACAAACTTATTATTGTTAGGAAATTAAGTTTAAGTTAGTGATTTAACTTGAGTTTTTTGCTGCTGTTGTGATAATTGTTCATGAGACAATTTTAATTTATCAGAATGACGATATAGACCTAATTTTGAAACATGAATGATTTCGGTATCTTTAAATGGGATTTGTCCATCGATTGCAAAATTTATATCGGCTACTTTCCGAAGAATTTGGTATGGTCCAGAAAATACCTGAGAAAGTTTTCTAGTATTTGGGTACTGAAATTCTTCATAAATAACGAGATCACCTACTTCAAATTTTGGCTCAACATAATTTTGATCATGATATTTCTTACTTTTTAAATGGAATTCATCAGATCGCGCTTTTGCGATTTTAAGTGCTTCATTAACAGGAGGGTGATAATCTTGTTGAAGGGATGAATCATAGGGTAATTGGCCAACGAGGAAATTTAGTTATTGAATGGGGGTATTATTGTATTGATTTACAACTTCAGCAGGGAGTTTAGTCCAAGGAGTTTTAGAGGTAGTAGAGTTAACTTTACATTTTAGCCTAGTTACTATCGTTTTATTAGCTCGCTCGAATTTATCATTCGTTTGTAGATGGTGAGATGAGGTTAAATGCTGAAAAATTTTTCCGAAATTTTTTTTTGAAACTGGAAGAAGTAAAGGCGGCGTTCCTATCGCTTAAGATTTTTTGAGGTGTCCTAACATTAGAAATTTGATTAAAACAGAATAATTGTTGCGGGGTTCGAATATTAAAAAATTGTTTTAAACAATTCGTATAGGTTTCAGTGATGACATTCTTTGAGGGAAACGCCCAGACATAACGGGTTGCATGATCGATGACAGTATGAAGATATTTTTAGTTGAATTATAGTAGTTGAATCGTTTCATAGTACCAACAGAAAGACATTCAAAATTTTGATCTATGGTAGGCATAGCTTGTAATAAGCCAAATTTTTTGTGTCTAGGCTTTTTGTTTTTCTGACAAATATCGCAATGCTTTACAAAGTTAGTTATATCTTGAATCATATCAGGCCAATAATAATTGGGGGGGGAATTAAATTTTGCATTTTTTGAATTCCAAGTCTGGAGAAGATCGGGTTCGATGAGGTTGGTGGTTCACGAGTTCGCTGAAATGGTGTAAAAAAACTCCAACATATAGATGTAAGCACAATTAGTCTTTATTCATTTTTCAATACGAAGAAGGACATCTCACAAAAAGGGAGCCTCAAATACGAAGCTCTGTAAAAGCAGAGATTAAGTATATCTCTATGTGTAGAAGCATATCCATTCATGAAAAACTGCTACGCAACGTCACAAAAGGAAGAAAAAAACAACAGCGGTCCTTTTTGCGGACCTTTCAGCAGGGCGGTCGGGAGCGAACTCTGGTTGATGCGTACTCAAATCACATGAATTGGCATCTTGCATTATCGCCAATCAAGTTTTTGACGCCGATAATATAGAGACAAAGGATTGGCTGCAGGATTAGCAGACAAATAACGTGGCAGCCTAGCCTTTTGGCGCACCCACCGGATGTGAAGCAACCCTACATGTTTCAAGACTAAGAGCGACAAAAAGTCTCGATAATGTTTCCATTAACAGATTGCAATTAAATGTAATTGAGTAATCTTTAATAAATGTATGTGAACTGTAGAAATCATAATGATAATTGAAAATATAATTTAAAGCTGTAATTCCAATAAATACATCTTTTCTTTATTTCATTTTTCACCCGTCAAGTTCTAATAGGAAATGAGAGTAGTTTATTTATAGCGCAAATAAAATACGTTAAAGAAAATGAACGGTTAAAAGAACGTGCAGCTGTACGTTGTTAAATGTGATCGTGATTGCATTTTAAATAAAAACCGTTAGGAATGGAAATCTAAATAAATATACGAGAATGAGAATTTTGAATAAGTAGAAAAAAATATGAAAATATAAATCTTTATATGTACTGAGTAAAGATCCTTGTGAAAGAAAAAAGGAAAAAAAATAACTAAATAAATGTAGAACTATGAATTGTTTTAGGAAAAAAAAAGAACTGTAATACTGAATTTACTTGTTTAAAGTAGATTTTGAAAAACGGGGGGTGAACTTGATATGTTGCCGATAAAATCTGCCACACCAAGATGACCAAATTTTTCATGAGCAATTCCAAGCAACTTTCTTCTCAAGGACGTGGGGACTACTATTTTCCTAAAACACTTTCTTTTGATTATCATTAGTCCATTGTCATTTAAGTAATTTTTTCCGCACACATTATCCCTTTCCTGCATTTCAAGTACCTCTTTAACATCTAACAGAAACGTGAGTGGTGGATTAAAATGAGAAATAGGGTTTCTGGACAAGATGTCGGCTTCGACATTTGTAGATCCCTTTAAATATTCTATCTTATTCGAACATACTGAGCTTTAGAGACCATCTAAAGAGTCTACCTCTCAGGTGTTTTACATTCTTAAGCCACACAAGAGATGCATGGTCTGTGTCAATAGTAAACTTTATACGATGGAAATAATGGTAAAATTTGTCTAAGGTGTCAATGATGGCAAGACACCTCAGTAATAAAGTAATTTCGTGCATAACTTCTCAATCCTCTGCGGTAATAAGCAATTGGATGTAAAAACCTATTATCATCCGTTTGTTTAAATACGGCACCTACCGCTACCTGATAGGCATCAACAAACATATGGAGGGGTGATTTAGGGTCTTAAATTTTTAAGATGGGTTTTACTATTAGTGCATCTTTCAATTTTGGGAAAGAATTTTTACATTCAGTACTCCATTCCCAAAAAGTATTTTTCTTAAGTAGTTTATTGAGAGAATTCCTAATTTCGGCATTTTTGTTTATAAACTTATAGTACACATTAACTGATCCCAAAAATCATTGGAGTTCTTAAACTTTCGTTGGGGTTTTAATTTTTTAATTACATCAATATTGGCAATAGAGGGGGTTAGGGTTCCATTTTTAATTTCGTATCTTAAATAGTTAATTTTATTTTGAGCAAAATTGCATTTAGAAAGTTTAAGTTTTATGTTCTCAAGCCTACACAAATCAAAAATTTTGCTTAGATGTTAGATATGTTCAGCTAGGGAGGAAGAAAAAATAATTATATCTTCATAATAGTCGCATGAAAAATAAATTTTATATTTTGTAAGGATTCTTCTAAGTGTTCTATTGAATATGGAGGGCCAAACTTTAACACCAAAGGGGAGAACATTCCACTCAAATAAACCAGAATTGGTAGTAAAAGCAAGTTTTTCTGTACCTGAAGGGTGAATGGGGATATGCCAGTAGCCAGAGGCTAAATCCAATGTGGAAAAATACTGGGCATTACACAATTTATCTAAAATATCATCATTACGGGGAAGGGGTTCTGCATCGTTTTTCATTATGGAATTTAATTTCCGGTAATCTACACATAATCTTGTCTTTTTGCCTTCATTACGTTTCATTACTAAGGTGACAGGGGAAGAATAAGGACAAGAACTTTTTTTTTATTAGGCCAGCATTTAACAAAGATTGAATTTGGGTTGAAATCTCCTTTCCATCAACTTTCGATGTAAGATAAGGTCTCATAGACACAGGTAGGTCAGAGTTTAAAAAAATTCGCTGTGGCTCAATATTTATCTTTCCTACTGCATACTTGTTTCTAGAAAAAAATATCTAAGTAATCCCTTAACATTTCCCTTAAGTTATCATTATCTATAGCATTTATTTCCCCAATTAAATTAGAATTATTATCATTAGATCGCGCGAAGGTTTGAGGAGCCATGGTATTTCCATAATCGTGTTGTATATGTTGATATTCATTTCTAACATTGGAATAAAGAGATCTTACCATGTTTCTGGTTATACATGAATTTATCTCCTTAAGTGACGCTACAACTAGCATAACTGATTTTCGAATCAAATTTTACACTGTCTGGCAATCCTAAAATTACATAATCTAAATCGGTATCACACACAAGAAAATTAACATATTGTTCAATATTACCAATTCTAATAAATAATTCACCAGCTTTTTTTTAATTTGGACAAAGCCTTTGGCTTGACCTGCATTAATAGGAAAAATATTCTTAAGTTTAGCATTCAATAAATGTACAAAATGAAGTGGCAAAATTGAAATCGTAAAACCGGTGTCCACAACACAAGGTAACTGATTTTTTCTCGTATAACCAGACACAATTAATTGTCAAACATTATCAGTATTTTGTGGTGGGGGAGCGGAAGTAATATCAGATTGTAAAGGGTTAACATTAAGAACCCAACTATTCTCCCAGTGAAATGCATTATGTATTCCTTGTTTGAAATAATTTCTACAAGGTCTAGATGGATAATTTCTTTGAAAATGATTGTTCTGCATTCTATGATTCGAAAATCTAGAACCATGTTCATTGGAATTAGGATTAGAGTTATTACTAGAGGGGTTGAAATTTGGTGAGCGAGCCCAATTTCTGGGAGCATCATATCGTGGTTGACAAGGTAGAACATGCTGCTGAAAAGTTCTGCCCTTGGTTTGAAAAGATCTAGCATTCTGCTGAAAAGATATATCATTTGAAAGGGTATTTTTTGTAGCATTTGGATAAGAGGTAGGAGTGACAAGTTGTCTGATTAATTTATACCAATCTGTTGCATTATTTGGGGAGCTTACAATTAAAACATTCTGGTATTGTGGTGCTAAGCCATCAGTAAGACCCTGTACTATGACTGTATCACATAATTTTATTTTTCTTCTAATCTCTACTTTTTTATGGAAGTAATATTCCAAATCTTTTAGATCGTTTAATTTAAGCGAAGAAAATAAGAAAATCTAGGTACTTCAATTTTGATAAATTTTTCTATTAAAATCTCTGAAATTTGAGCATGACTATCACAATTTTGGCACTCATTGATATAAATTTTCAATACCTTTTAAATATTTTCAAATATTTTCAAATTTCCAAGTATCTCTTTGTTTACTGCAAGAATTATCAAAATATGTTAACCATTGTTGAATGTTCATTCCCAAATCGGGATCAAAAGATTCAGTACTAATTTCTGTCATTTTACTTTTTTGTTTTCACGTAATAAAACTAGAATACCGAACTTTAACTCCAGATCGTAAAAGCATTACAAAATATCCCTTAAAATCTTTATCATATTGCTTAACAGAAATCTAAAAAAAAATAAAAATCTCATAATAAATAATAATTTAACACAACATAAATCAAATCTCAGAATATTAAAATATTCCATCATTTAAATACTCGTAATATTTTGTAAATATGCATAAATAAACAAAGTTGGTTCCGATTACGTAAGTTAAATAAAACACCTGTCACTTAAATGCTCATATACTTCGGCAGTAAAAATAAACACAACTTATTTCGAATAAATAATAATATAAAATAAAATAAAATAGTAATTCATTTCTAACATTGAAATAAAGAGATCTTACCATGTTTCTGGTTATACATGAATTTATCTCCCTGAGTGACACTACAACTAGCACAATTAATTTTCAAATCAAATTTTGCACAGTTTGGCAATCCTACAATTACATATTCTAAATCGGTGTCACACACAAGAAAATTAACATATTGTTCAATAGTACCAATTCTAATAAATATGCATGCAATAACAAGCAATAAACATAAAAAATTTTCAACACAAAACAGGGATCATTTTTTTAAATGACTTACGTAATGGTGTCTTTATTTGGGCAAGTAACAATTTTTTTTGTTGTTGTTCTTTTTTATATTAACGGTGTTAGGTGATTATCTATATTTTGCTTCTACCTGGCGACCGTCATTAGTGGGGTGAGACTTTTTGTATATTTGTGGTGACGTTCGATGTTGTTTCGAATTCTTGCTGGCTAGATGTTAAGTATGGCGTTCAAACCGCAAATAGTGACCGGATAAGTGTTGTATTATGGCAACATTGGAAGATTTTTCTAGTTGAACTGAAGTAACTGGCTGTCACGATATCAGTAGTGGATCACATCCAGCAGTAATAGAGTAGTACTAGTTGTCAGAACAGGTTAAATCAATCCTATTGTACTATTATAAAGAAAACTGGAATCCTTTCGTGTTAAAGACTACGACTTTGACGTTATATGATGAACTGGAAGTTGTGTCAGTCGGCGAGTGAAGGGCATGGAATAAATTTTTCCGTGAAAGTTTCCCCAGAAATAATTGAGACAAAACGAAAAGTCAGATCATCATTTTATTTAAACATCTTTCGGCGGCGCAGTTTCCACCAAGAATATTAGACATCGCTTCATAACAGTAATTTAGGGATGAACAAAGTTGTAGATAATCGAATACGTAGACGGTGACCACGGGGTGGTGTGAAAAATAGATATACGACTAAAATCTGCTGTAACACAGCGAGCATCGGCTTTTTGTGCGTTAAGTGTAGGAATACAAATATGGCGTAAGTCGCGCTCTCAACCAATTAATAATTAAGAATACCACACCATGGAAAGAGTACGAACAGAGCGAGTGGAGGAATTTGAAGGTAAAAAGGACAACCCCGGAATATGCGCGGGAAAGTAAAATGGAAGGTAAAAGAACATTCTAAAAGAAAAAAAGAGCGGAAATGGAACATGTAATTTAAGAATACTAAAAGCGTAATTTATATGTAATTTAGACAAGTGAGACATTAAATTAAAGGGAATTTAACAGAATTAACGATAGAGATTATTTAAGAATAAGGATTTAGTGAACATAAAGTAGTAATATAGAATAAGATTGGGAAATCGCGGAATTAGATCTAATAATGTAACATATATATATATATATTATTATTATTATTATTTTTTAAGAGCATTTGTTCAGAATGGCTGGTGTTTACATATATTTAGCAGCATTTTATAAGGAAAGTCCGTATGATTTGTTTAGAAATTATGATTTCAATTAAATTTACGTTAAAAATGTTTTATCTAGCTATTAATCATTATTTTTAAAATACAGTTAATCATTTGTGAAAAAAAATTATAAGAGTTAAAGAATTGTCTAAAATTCATAAAAGGATGTTATTTAAAAAATATAAAAGCTCGTCAATTATGCTAAAAATTTATTTTACATGAGCAGTTGATAAAAATTTCACTTAGTTTAATAACTGGTTCTAACAGCAAATTTTCCTCACTGCTGTTACTTTTACAGACTTGATTTAGGTGCTAAATGCGTTAATATATCGAGATATACAATAAAAGCTTGACAACAATTTGACGCATGTGCATGAGTGTACATATTCATGTGTGAGTGTGCGTTCAATGTTATGACAACATCACATTAATGGTATATTTTAAAATTTTGATATTATTACTTTTGTTTTGTTCAACATCTCTACCTCGTTCTGTAATTGCGTAAAAGAACTGCAGCGTTTACGCTTTGTGTATTTGATATAAAATAATACAGTTTGTTACAAGAAACGTTGTTTTTTAATTTAAACTGTTAGACATTACCTACCACAACACTACAGCATTTTCGCTTTTTTCTATCTCTAATAGAAGAAAGTGTTGCAATCGAAATTTTTTTAACTTCCTGTTTTTGATGAATTTACAAGTTTTTGGTGTCAGATATCCCCAAAAGCATGTTTATACAAAATGACTGTCTGTCCGTCCGTGCGTCCGTGTGTCGCCATTTTACCACCAAAAAGTGCATGAAGTTATGCGTAGAATTGAACCAAAATATTTTGTGTATGTATTTGGCTGTTGCAAGCAGGTCCTCTTTCAATTTAGAAATATTCTGTCGGAAGGGAGAGGTGTAATAGCAATTTTTGTGCCATTTTCATTATTGTACCATCAAAAAGTGTTTGAAGTTATGCATAGAATTGAACGAAATTTTTTGTGTATGTTTTTGGTTATACCCAGTAGATCATCCCTGAATTTGAAAAAAATCCGCTGAAAGGGGGCATTATAATAGCGATGTCTGTTCTATTTTTATTATTCTAGCATCGAAAAGAGTATGAAGTTATACGTAGAATTTAAAATAATTTTTTGTGTATGATTTTGGCTACGGCTCGCAGGTAGTTCCTGAATTTGAAAAAAATCTGCCGGAAGGGGGCGCTGTAATGTCGATTTTTGTTCCATCGTAAAGTGTATGAAATTATGAATAGAATTGAATCAAATTTTTTGTGTGTGTTTTTGGCTATGGCCAGCTGGTCTCCTACGATTTGGTAATATTCCGCCGGAAGGAAGCGCTGTAATAGCGATGTCTGTGCCATTTTCATTATTGTACCATCAGTAAGTGTATGAATTTATGCTTAGAATTGAACAAATTGTTTTGTATATTTATTTGGCTGTGTCCAGCAGTTTCTCCTTCAATTTTAAAATCCTCTGCCGGAAGGGGTTGCTGTAATAGCGACTTTTGTGCCGTTTTCTTTATTTTTCCATCAAAAAGTGTGTGAAGAAATTTGAAGGTTAGAATTGAGCCAAATTTTTTGTGTATGTTTTTGGCTATAATCAGCAGGTCCTCCTTGAATTTGTTAAATAATTTTTTGTGTATGATTTTGGCTACGGCTCGCAGGTAGTTCCTGAATTTGAAAAAAATCTGCCGGAAGGGGGCGCTGTAATGTCGATTTTTGTTCCATCGTAAAGTGTATGAAATTATGAATAGAATTGAATCAAATTTTTTGTGTGTGTTTTTGGCTATGGCCAGCTGGTCTCCTACGATTTAAAAATATTCCGCCGGAAGGAAGCGCTGTAATAGCGATGTCTGTGCCATTTTCATTATTGTACCATGAGTAAGTGTATGAATTTATGCTTAGAATTGAACAAATTGTTTTGTATATTTATTTGGCTGTGTCCAGCAGTTTCTCCCCGAATCTGAAAATCTTCTGCCGGAAGGTGTTGCTGTATAGCGACTTTCGTGCAGTTTTCTTTATTTTTCCATCGAAAAGTGTGTGAAGAAAATTGAAGGTTAGAATTGAGCCAAATTTTTTGTGAATGTTTTTGGCTATAATCAGCAGGTCCTCCTTGAATTTGGAAATATTACGTCGGAAAGGGACACTGTGATAACGGTGTTTGTACAGCTCATATTCAAAATATTAGAATTACTTTTTTTCTTACAAATTGAAAATATCGTTTGGTAATTTAATGCTTTTAATGCAAATATGCAAACAATATTTTTATTAAGAACTTATTGTTGATTAAACTTACTTATTATTTTTAAATTAATATGATTTTTGAAAAGATTAATTGAAAAAAAAATTATTTTGAAAAGTCAAAATATTAGAATATTTATTCAAGTGGTTCAAAATATCAGAATATTTCACATTAATTCTAATTTAATTATCACCAATTCATAATTGGTGGCATCATTGATTAAATTCAGACGATTTTACATAAAATCAGTATTCTTTTTGCCGTTTGTTTGCTTTTTCGTCTTAAAATGGGTTTTGTGAGTGATATTCCTGAATCTATTAAACTTATGGTGATTTGTATCTGAACGGTAAAAATCAATGTTATATAGCGAATTATTTACATTGTTCGCAATCAAACGTTAGTGAAATACTAACACAATATTCAAAAAATAGAAAATTTCAAAATAATCACCGAAATGGTGGCCGAAAACCAAAAACATCTGCTAGAGATGACAGGAAACTGAAGCGTATAGTTAAGGAAAACCGTTTTAAAACTGCGATTCTTGCTCCGAAAATGGAAAGAAAAAGGAGTTGAAGTTTCTATCGAGCGAGTTCGTTGGCCAGTTTCACCCGCCATCTTGTTTCAAAATGGCGGCCATTTGAATTTTGCGGACACTTTTGGGAAATTTTTAGGTTTCCTAACTTTCTCTTTAAAATGACCTATGTCGTTAACTTACATTGTCTGACTCTTTAAAATATGTTTTAAAGTTTCTAACATTCTGTTTGAAATGATATATAAGAGTTTGAATTTTGTGAAACGTAACATTTTTTATAAGTATTCATGTTAGAAAATATAAAAAAATTCAAAAATTCAAATGGCCGCCATTTTGAAACAAGGTGGCGGATGAAGCTGGCCAACGAACTCGGTCGACAGAAACTTCAACTACTTCTTCTTTACATTTTCGGTGCAAGAATCGCACACTTTTAAAACTTTCTTTTTAACTATACGCTTCAGTTTCTTGTCATCTCTATCATATGTTTTTGGTTTTCGGCCGCAATTTCGGCAATTACACTTTGAAATTTTTCATTTTTCGAATATTGTGTTAGTATTTTACTTACGCTTGATTATGAACAATGTAAATAATTCGCTATAAAACAGTGATTTTTACCGTGCCGATGCAAATCAACTATACGAAGTTTAAAAGATTCAGGAATAACACTCACACGACCCATTTTAAGACGAAAAAGCAAACAAACTGAAAAAAGAATACTGATTTTAAGTAAAATCGTCTGAATTTAATCAATGATGCTACCAGTTATGAATTGGTGATAATTAAAGGAGAATTATTATTAAAATATTCTAATATTTTGAACCACTAAAATAAATATTCTAATATTTTGACTTTTCAAAATATTTTTTTGATTAATCTTTTCGAAAATGATATTAATTTTAAAATGATAAATAAGTTTAATCATCATTAAGTTCTTAATAAAAATATCGTTTGCATTTTTGCATTAAAAGCATTAAATTACCAAACGATACTTTCAATTTGTGAAAAAAAAGTATTTATTCTAATATTTTGAATATGAGCTGTATAATTTTCTCGATTTTTCGTAGTTCTGTTGTCCATTGTCGTCTCGCGCAGTGACGGGAACACGCGTCTGCTAAGCCGGCTATTCGGAGACAGCTGATGAACAAAAAAATAACGAAAAACTATTTCAGTAAATGTCATGATCGATATTAACTAGTTTTTACTCCAATTAATTGACTAGTACAGGAACTTAAGATGAAAATCAAACGTGGTATAGTATTGAACTAATAACATTGCAGTATTAACATCTGTAACTACTTTTTTGAAATATTACGATGTATGGGATAGAAGAAAGATTTAGGATTGGCACTTTCAATTAGTTTCACATTGCAAACGACAACAAGAAGTAAACAGAAAAATACAGAGTGTTGTCTAACGCGGAAAGTAATTAAAAGAAACTTACATGATTCGGAGCACATGAAACAGAGGATCATGCAGAGGAACTGGCTGCAGAAGATACTTGCATAAACTCACGTTATATTAGATTTTTACAAAGAATAATGGGAAATAAAACCACAGAAACACCATGATAGTTAAGACTAAATGTAACTGTATTTATAAAATGATAAATGCTGTGAAATTTAATAACATTGAAAAACTGTTGTATTTTAAAGTTTTAACATTATCCATATAGATTTTTTTCTTTACATATGTAATCAATAGTATATTTTAATAACGTAAAATTTTATATTATTAAAAAAATAATTTATTTTTATTTCGAAACAAATAAGGATTTTATAACCTAGTATTAAAAACTCAAAATATTATTTTTCAAAACATATTTTTATAAAGTACGTGGAAGCACAATTAGTATTATTTATAATACATTTACTGAAATACACAATAATTATATTTATTTATACATATGTGAGGAGATGTTACATATAGGGAGTTGCTAATTTTTATACTTTTCCTAAAGAAAAAGGCATCATACACTTTAGTGGCGAAATAATAAAACAAAAATATATGAAGAGACAATGTTTGCTTATTTGTCATAAATATATTACACATTGTCTAGACGAATCGCGGTTAACAGCCAGAAGCTAATTAAAGATGGAGAACATGGAGCATATATTTTCTTATTCATTGTTATTATCAATAAATCAGATGCGATCAGCGTAAAATACTGAAAATAGTGCAAGTATTTTCATAAAACTTGATTACTGTAATTTTCATGCTTTCGATGTTAATTATTAAAATTAATCCTGCAAAATATTTAAAATAAAACTACTGCAAAATTAAAAAATGAACATGTTTTCTTTTATTTGCAATTGTATCATAAATGCGTGCATGTCATGCTGAAATAGGAATATCTAACCATAAGTTATTCAAAAATTATATTGTCTATAAATATTAATATAATTTCGTATCTCTCCACTTTTACAAAGCTTCGATTGTATGAGGAACTATTTAACAACCGACTGACACCCGCGGCGTTGGCCGGGTCTGTGATAATAACCTTAAAGATATACCAAAATCATGTTAAATGATTTTATATATTTAAACTAAAATATTTCTAAGCGATCCTAAAGCTGTAGGCCCCACTGCCTTCGTCAGCGTACTTGTTATGGTACGCGCTTTCCGGTCTGTTTTCATTTTATATTTTTAAAAGGAAAGACCACTTTAGCACGGTGCCGAGATAATAACCTTAAGTATACTTAAATTATTAAGTATGCATGTATTTAACGAAATCAATTATATATTTAACTGAATTTATATATTTAACGAAAATCCTTCCAATCGAACCTAATATTGGAAGCCATGCTGCCTTCGGAAGCTAAGAAGAGTGTTCTTCTCAGAAGAAGAAAAAGAGTGTTCCTTTTTCCTGCATCGGGACATTTAATATTTAAAAAAAAAATAGTTCTAATTGAACAAAATCTTTGAATTTTTTATGAGTTATAAATACATTTCTAAAGAATATAAAAAATGCATGAGAGCCGTATTTATATTTAGTGTTAAATAAGTTCTTAAGATTTTTTTTTTTTTTTTTTTTTTTTTTTTTTTTTTTTTTTTTTTTACGTTGGGTCTTATAATTGTGAAAAAAAAGTGTTCATATTTTTCAAGCTGTTCAAAAATCTTATCAGTTATAAATATCATAGTTTTAAGCATTTAAAAAATTCATGGAAAAGTATTGATATTTATTTGTAAAGGAGTTGTGTTTTCTTCTCACTTTTCTTCATTTTCCATCAGGTCGTAAAAGTAAAATAATTCTTATCGTTATCGTTCAAACTCCTCAAAATTTTTATGAGTTATAAATATGGAGTTACGGAAGCCTGTGTATGACATTCGTACAAGAATATGCTTATTTATCTATAAAAATATGAATCAAAGCCAACCGCGTATATTTAATTTCTGAGTGAAAATTTTGCAGATTTTAATTTTTTTAAATGTTCAAATGTTTCGCGATTTTTATACGCGATAGAAGAGAGTGTTCAAATAACGTGTAAAACATTGTGTTAACCATTTATACTCCGACGGTAGTTTAAAGTACCAAAAAAAGTAACTTGTTATAAAATTAATTTAATGCATCGATTAGTAGTGATATTGCTTATAATAAGCTATATATATTTTATTTTATTGTGTTCCAAAAACATTATTTGTTACATAAAACGAAAATGCTTTTAAAAGGATGATTTCTTTTTAATTTGCATCTTTTCAGCTTTCTTAACGTTTAAAGATTGTGGAGAAAAATGTTCAGTTAGGCAATATTTGTATATTTCTATATTAAGAGCATTATATCTGTACATTTTGAAAGTCTATAAAATACTAAAAAAATATTTTAAATAAAAGATTTGAGTGGAGATGTAAATATTGCACAGATTCCCTATAAATTGAAATTTAACTAATTAATTGTTGTTGGCAAAATCCTTCTAAAATTTATTAAATGATTGTGTAAATCTTCAAAAATTCACAGAAAATGCTTTTGAAGATGAAACTTTCGTGAAATAATAATTTGAGATCATAGAAACTCGACAGAGTTTCTCGCCAAGCAAAAGAAACAACAGTGCAATGAACCGTAAATGAAAGGAATTTCCGCCAATTAATGCCAAACGACATTTAAAAAAATTTTTTGAACTCTGTCAAGTTTATATTTTTCAAACTGACCAAAGCGGGATTTTGACATTTCTATTTCTCCGGCTCTATTTATGATAGAAACAAAATTCCTATTTCTATGGAATGGGGCGTGCCACATGACTCAGAAAACGAAAATAAAGTTGAACCCGGCTAATAGGTTTTTAGTAAATGCGATTTTAAAAGTGCTTTTTTTTTTTGCACTTTTGAAATTCTTGTTCTGACCAAATCTGTTGACAGGGCTACAGCAATGTGTAATTATCGGATTTTTACGCGGTTTACGGCATTAGAATTGTTTTTATGAGTAGTTCAAACTTTTGGAAGTTTCATGTAAAAATATTAATTAGTTTTTGATTTATACCAGTTTAATGTCTCTTTATTTTTGCAGCGTGGCGTGCGTAATATGTGAGGCATTCTCATAATCTTTTGACTTTTAAACTCCGGAATAATAATTTTTATGTTAGTAAAAGAATTATCGTAATACTCGCTAGCTTCTTATTATTGCAGCGTGGCATACGTAATATGTGAGGCATTCTCACAATTTTTTGACTTTTAAGTCCCTGAATAATAATTTTTAGTTTCTTCTAACTTTACAAGAAGAAAGTATTGGATTCGTGAAAAATCGATCCGAGCAAGACAAAATAATTTCTGTCGACACGCAACCGGAGCAGAACCTGATAACAAAAAACCGAAATCTGACACGAACCAAATATGATAACCGACAAAATATTCTAAAGCACCATAAGCCGATCCTAGTAAGACAAAATAATTTCCGTGAACACGCAACCGGAACCGAACTTAAGAATTCCATTAGAAAACATCCGAAATCTTACACGAACCAAATCTGAGACCCGACAAAAATATTCTAAAGAACCATAATCCGATCCTAGCAAGACAAAATAATTTCCGTGGATACGCATCACGACCCGAACCTAATTTTTTTTTGAAAAAAAAACACGAAATATGACCCGAACCTAATATGATAACCGACGAAAATAATCCAAAGAACCATAACCCGATCCAAGAAACACAAAATAATTTTCTTGGACGCAATACGACTCGAACCTAAAACTTCCATTAGAAAAAACTCGAAATCTGACACAAACCAAATCTGAACCCGATAAAAATATTCCAAAGAACCATTATCCGATCCGAGCAATACAAAATAATTTCCTTGGATTCGCAACCCGAACCAAACCTAAAAATTAGATTAAAAAAACCTAAAATCTGGCCATAGCCAAATCTGAATCCGACAAAAATATCCCCAAAAAACATAACCCGATACGAACCAGAAAAATAATTTCCGTCGATGCAACAGGACCCCAACCTAAAAATTCCATTAGAAAAAACCCGAAATCTGACACGAATTAAATCGTAACCCGACAAAAACATTCCCAAGAACCATAACCCGATCCGAACAAGACAAAATAATTTCCGTGAACACGCAACCCGACCCGAAGCTAATTTTATTTGAAAAAAAAAAAACGAAATATGACCCGAACCAAATTTGATAACCGACAAAAATAGTCTAAAGAACCATAACCCGATCCGAGCAAGACAAAATAATTTCCTTGGACACGCAACCCGAACCGAACCTAAAACTTCCATTAAAAAAAAACCTGAAATCTGATCCGAATCATATCTGAATCCAAAATCTTATCCCTAAAAACCATAACCCAATACGATGAATACAAAATAATTTCCGTGGACGCAACAGGACCCGAACCTAAAAAATCCTGTAGAAAACCCCGAAATCTGACACGAACAAAATCTGAACCCGACAAAAATATTCCCAAGAACCTTAACCCGATCCGATGAAGACAAAATTATTTCCGTGAACACGCAACCCGACACGAACCTAATTAAAAAAACCCGAAATATGACCCGAACCAAATAAGATAACCGAAAAAATATTCTAAAGAATCATAACCCGATCCGAGCAAGACAAAATAATTTCCTTGGACAAGCAACCCAAACTGAACCTAAAAATTTCATTTAAAAAAACCATGAAATCTGAACCGAAACAACCCGACAAATCATCACATCTGAACCCAACAAAAATATCCCCAAAAACCATAACCCCATACGAGCAAGACAAAATAATTTCCGTGGACGCAACACGACCCGATCATAAAAATTTTATTTAAAAAAAACCGAAGTCTGGCACGAACCAAATCTGAACTTGACAAATAAACTATTCCAAAGAACCACGATCCGATCTTAGCAAGGCAAAATAACTTCTGTGGATACGCAACACGATCCGAACCTAAAAATTTAGTTTGAAATAAACACGAAATATGACCCGAACAAAATATTATAATCGACAAAAATATTCTAAAGAACCATAAGCCAATCCCAGCAAGACAAAATAATTTCCTTGGACACGCAACAAGACTCTAACATAAAAAATTCCATTAGCAAAGCTCCGAAATCTGAACCGAACCGAAACAAATCTGAATCCGACAAAAATAGTCCAAAGAATCATAACCGGATCCGAGCAAGATAAAATTATTTCCGTTGTCATGCAAACCGATCTGAACCTGAAATTTCTACTTGAATTTAACCCGAAACCCGAACATTACCCGAAATAAAAATACATCAGGCCGAGCCCCGATCTGAGCAAGGCAAATTATTTTCCGTGTAAACTCAATACGACCAGAATCTGAAAATTCCATTTGAAGTCAACCTGAAACCCGACACCGAAACCGATCTGAAAAGGACAAAAATATTTCAAAGAGCCGTAAACCGATCCGAGCAAGACAAAATTATTTCTGTCGACACGCAACTGGATTCATTTGAAGTCAACCCGAAAACCGACCATAACCCGGTTTCGGATCGAGTTTCGGATTGAGTTCAATTATAACTTTCTGGTTCGGATCGGGTTGTCTGTCGACGGAAGTTTATTTTGTCTTGCTCGGATTGGGTTATAGTTCTTTGGAATATTTATCTCGGGTTAAGATTTGGTTTGAGTCTGGTTTCAAGTTACCTTCAAATGAAATTTTTAGGTTCTGGTCGGGTTGCGGGATCACGAAAGATAATTTGCCTTGCTCGGATCTGGTTATGGATCTTTGGAATATTTTTGTCGGGTTCAAATTTCGTTTTTTTAAATGACATTTTTAGGTTCGGGTAGTGTTGCGTGTCACGGAAATTATTTTGTTTTGCTCGGATCGGGATATGGTTCAATGGAATGTTTTTGTCGAGTTTAGATTTGGTTCGGGTCAGATTTCGTTTTTTTTTCTCAAATGGAATTTTTAGATTCGGATCAGGTAACATGTCCACGGAAATTATTTTGTCTGTTGGGATCCAGTTATGGTTCTTTGGAGTTTTTTGTCGGGTTCAGATTTGGTTCGGATCAGATTTCGTTTTTTTTCAAAGGGAATTTATAGGTTCGGGTCGGGAAACATGTCCACGGAAATTATTTTGTCTTGCTCCGATCCGATTATGGTTCTTTGGAATATTTTTGTTGGGTTCAGATTTGGTTCGGGTCAGATTTCTGGCTCTCTTCAAAGAGAATTTTTAGGTTCGTGTTGGGTTCCGTGTGCAAGGAAATTATTTTGTCTTGATCGGATCGGGTTACGGTTATTTTCAACATTTTTGTCTGCTATCAGAGTTGGTTCGGGTCAGATTTCTGATTTTTTCAAATGGAACTGTCAGGTTCGGGTGGGGTTGCAAGTAGACTCTAATTATTTTGGCTTGCTCGGACCGGCGTACAGTCTGTTGTAATTTATTTTTTGGGTTCGCTTCGGGTTATGGGTTTATAATTCTAAAAAATCACCCTGATTGGGAAATAAGTGGTCACTTGTTAATTATCCTAACCGCTGTCTAGGCTCTATGATATAGGCTTGAAAAATATTAGGCTAGTTGGTAAATGAGAGATGATTCTCCAATTAACCTACGACATGTATATCTCACATTGCAGTAAACATTTAAAGCTGGTTAAAACTCGCACGATTACGGGTTGAACATAAAAGAAGGCAAAAATTCGCCAAAAACGCAAAATAAAAAAAATTATTCCAAATTTTCGAATTTTTGGCCCCAATCGTTCATGACCCCCCTACAAGCAACCCGTGTGCCAAATTTCGCAGCCCTGCACCCTGTGGTTTCCGGGTTTGTGAGGTTACATCGATAGATTTTAATAGGATAGATGTTATTGCATTCCACCCAGTTAAGCTCTCTGTTGTAAGGTGGCATTGAAGCATTTACGGTTCGTTTACAAGGTCACATTACAACCGATAGATATTTACTGAGTGGCATGTATTTTAATGAATTTGTACCTTTTCAATCTCTAGACAATTTTAGGTTATTTGAAAGTTGAATATGAATTCAATGTGTTCATCTAAAAGCTCGACGATCCAGGTTCCTACTTTATGAAAGATGTTTCTATTGTCCATTTTATTAAAGGTGCCTCTAGATTTCAGCCCACACCCTTTGAAAATTTCAATACTATGGGTATTTTAGCACACAAAATTTAGATAACAATTAAATGAACTTTTATTTTGCACGAAATCGGAATGATCTTTGATTAAGGTACTGCGCACAATAATCATCACCGAATGGCCTTCTGATACTTGAGGGGAAACTAGATTATAGAAACGTGCCAGTGGACCTCGATTATGGAAAGATTATAGGTAAACACTAACTACGGAGAAACCACAGAACAGGCTCAGAAAGATAATGTAAGTACTTTAGTAAATCACAGAGTACTTATAGACAAGAAAACAGTTCGACAGAACTTAAGGATTATTGTAATTCATAATGAATTAAACGAGAAAGTGTTCAATTCTGTATTGCTTTTATACTAAACTGCACATACACTCAAATATTTTTTTCAACATTCCAAACTTTGCAATTTATTCAATTTAAACCATTTTACAAAGGTAATACAGTCAGTCTGTTTTTTTATTACATAATTTTTTTTTCTTTTTTTACAATCCTTTTATATCAAAAAAAATTGTTGGCAGTTTTATTGGAATTTTTCCTTTTCTTTTCATTCAAAAAGATTAATAAGGGGATTTATTAAACTAATTGATTCTGTTATTTTGGACTTGGTAATTAAAGAATGTTATCAATATGCCATAAATAGCCTTTAGTTAATTTTTAAGCAGATAATAGAACTACTTAAAAATTTACAAATATGACTGAAATTAAGTAAAATCATTTCATAACGATGAAATATCGAATTCTGAACTTTTATTGAAATTAATTATAATTTATCGTATGAATTATCCGAAATATATGAGAAAATACTTGGAAAGCATTCGACTTAGTATGTTTTGTTAGACACGTAAAAAACAATTAGGAATTTAGAAAGTACATGCATTGAAAATACAGGAAATCCAACAAATGTTACAGCTTATGAAAATATTTAAAAATAATAAAAAAAGCTTAATAAGATAATCTAAGTTTCTGCCCGCTTATCGGAGGGACGTTGGATTTCCAGAGTTAAAAAATACTAATTTTATTTAAAAATTACTTCAAGCACACCCGGTGATAAAACAAAGGCTCATTATTCAGTCTGCTTTTAAGTCTTTACATATTTTGTGCAAAATGATATGTATTTTGAAAATGTTAAGTCAGTTTTTCAAAAGTTATTAAGACAAAACCCTTGCTGAATTAATGAATCAAGGTATAGCTTATAGAACAACAGCAAAAAATATTGCTGGTGAGTTCGACACATTTTATCATTTTTTAAAAAAAATATGATTTCTTCAGAGATTTATAAGGATCGATAAAATGGTTTTGAATTATTTTTAAAAAGTCTAACATTATGTCTCACTAGATATATTACACTTTTGAAAAGTTTATAGCATCACTATTAAATTATTTTTTTTTAGTTCTATCATCTTCCGTTTATCTTTTCTTTTCTGAATTAAAATGGCATATGTATAATGCAAATGAAATACCTTACAAAAAGGTGTGATGTCTAATCAAAAACAACTCGTTGTAAATGTTGCCGCCAAGACACAAACTTAAAACGTCAGTCATAAAAAGAAGTGATATCACATAATAAGAAGCGATATAGAAGTGCATACTCGGAGGTGCCGTGTAAAAATCTATCACTACTCATAATTTTTCCAAAGGACTCGGAGTGAGGTACAGTATGTGAAAACTGCTTGGCGACCTGCAGGCGTATATTTAATATATGCAGTATCTATATCAATTTCAAAAAATTGTGAAAGTCGAAAAAATTAATTTTAATTTCTCATTATATCACTCTTATAAATATTTGTTTAAGGAAGATCTGTAATAAATTAGAAAGATTTGTAAGACAAGCAGGAAATGGTATGTAATTGTGGTATTCATCTATTATCACAATTATAATTTTCATTATTTTAAACATAATTTTTAATTACACATATGCTTAATAATACACTGTATTAAAATTAAAGGGAAAACTGGTAAAATGGATCCTGTTTATGACAGATTTATTTCTTAAACGTAAATGTCGTGTTGCCAACATAAGGAATATTATATGATACTAGTAGCCTTACTAGTACAGATTTTTCCCCTGTCATGTGCAATTCCATTTACGCAGGCTTTACTGCAATATATCTTAGTTTAATTAACGTCTACTATTAGATGCATTGTTAGTAATATTTATATGATCATTATTTTTTATTATTATTTTACAAACTCAAAATGTTTATTAGATGTTTACTTAAAAAATCCTCCTCATAAAAGTGGTCTTTCTCGTTCAAATAATGGTAATCAACAAATCGATCGCATGATGTTAAATAAGAATGGGCATGTAAACACCATAAGCTTCGAATTTTCACAGTTTAATGGGAGAAGTAATAGAAGAAGAAAATTGTTAAACAAATAGTCATATGTTAGTGCAGGAAGAGCAAACATTATAAAAGCCTGCAGGTCGCCAAGCAGTTTTCACATACTGTACCTCAGTCCGAGTCCTTTTGAAACATTATGAGTAGTGATAGAGTTTTACACGCCACTCGGAGTATGCACTTCTATATCACTTCTTTTTACGTGATATCACTTCTTTTTATGACTGACGTTTTAAGTTTGTGGCTTGGCGGCATTATTTACAACAAGTTGTTTTTGATTAGATATAAATATTTCACAGATTCCCTATAAAATCCCGATAAAAAATAAAAAAATCCCTAACAAATTTAATTAATTAATTTAAATTGGCAAAATCCTTCTAAAATTTATCAAATGATTGTGTAAATCTTCAAAAATTCACAGAAAATGCTTTTGAAGATGAAATTTTCATGAAATCATAATTTGGGATATAAAGGACATATATACCGACATTTAATTACTTTTATCCTGATGTGAAGCAATATGCAGTTCCAATTTTTTTTAATGTCTAATATTTGCATTTTTCTAAAGAATTTCACTTACTTTGAGTAGGAAATGTTATAGTGTGTTTAGTGGGTTTTTTTTTTTTTTTTTTTTTTTTTTTTTTTTTTTTTAGTATCTGTTATAGTGAGGCTGATGAAATGTTAAAAAACGGGAGAGGCAAAACACGGAAAAAGACATTTTCAAAGGGTTATTATAGATATATCTTTAAACGAACTTCGTAGCCAGAAAGAAAAAAGGACTATTTTGGTATCATTCCCTTTTCCGTATTTAAAATAGTTAACGTAGGGCGCGCTACGAAAAAAAAAAAAAAAAAAAAAAAAAAAAAAAAAAAAAAAAAAAGAGGTGCTTTCCTCTTTTTGGTCCTTCAACACAAGGCAGCTTCGGAACTATTGGATAAAGCCAAAAAAAAAAAAAAAAAAAAAAAAAAAACGTTTTTTTGTTCAGAGTTCGTTTAGGATTTTCATCAATATCTCGGTTAATTATAAAAAAATTAAAATTGGTATACTTAGGTGCATTAATATTTGTTTTGGACTATCCTCATCCAAATTTTCGGACATCTACTGCCGGCAGATTTTCCTAGCCATCGCATATAAGTAGACGTGCACAGACAAACACCTTTCTTTTGTTAGTACAGACACACGTATTATTCGGAATTATTTTGTACGAAGAGCTAGAATAATAAATGTTCAGCACTTAAAACTTGCCGAATTAGATCTTATGGAACGTATGACGAAATTATAAATAACTTGTCTATAAAAGACGAGTAAAACGCTGGCTGCAAGTCTAGAGGCAAGGAGTTCGGATCCAATTTAGTGTTCTGCATCTGCATTGGGTCGAGTAACTGGAATTTATCACAACTTGTTGTGACAGCGGTTCGGGTCAGGTGGTGTTGGCGGTAGGTTCTTTAAAAAGGTTTCGTTAAAATGTATACGTTTGTCAAACCATACTTTTATGATTTCAAAAACTAGAAGTAATCAATGTAGACCAAATGTCAACATTTAGAAAAAAAAATCAAAAAAAGTTTCATTAAATAAAAAGCTACTTTACAACGTTATGTAAGTACATTAATGTTTTAATTAAAAGAATATTTGATAAACCTATTTGTTACTATATGCAGACCAAGTGCTGAGTTAGCGACAATTGTAAGTGTGCCGTATATTCAGATCTAGTGACTGCCGATCGATTCATAACTCAGTAGATAACTGAGATTTCCAGCTGCAATTTGTTTCTATTGTCTGATTTTGATACTGTGTTTTGTACATGATGTCACATATTTAATTTTATGGTTTACGAGATATCCGATTTTGGCCCTCAATCACTAAAATATTATCAAAACCTTTTATGAGAATCTGTATTAGGCAGTGAAAAGAATATTTAATTGGTGTACAAAGCATCTCTCCGAACACCTTTTTTACGTAATATCATATATTTCATACAGAATATTTTTATAGAATCTGAGATATAGAATTCCCGACTTTGGTACTTAATCAATGACAAATAATAAAATGGGCAATCAAAATTCTATATAATATTTTCTGTATACTTTTGGGCATTGATTTTGATAATCGTTCGGTGAAAGATCGCACATATTGTCCTTAAAATTTATATATAAATTAATTTTTGCCCAAAATTTGAAAATGTATTAGGAACTGTACTATTTACCTCTTAAAAATAAATACTTTCAAAATTTAAAACCCGAGCAAATAACATTCACCTAAAATAAGATAATTCAGAAATTTTCCATCTCTTGTTCGTAGATTTGGTTACTTTTTATCTGAGTACTAAATACCTTTTGGGGTAGAAAATATCACTAGTTCTGGCTGCTTGATATTTAAAATACCTTATCAGGAATAATTATAAAAAACTATACCTAAAAGTTTCTTTATAAGTTTTCAACATATTTTATGTATTTATACATTTAAATTATTTTAATGTATTCGCAAATAAAAGTTTTAGAATCTTAATAGATATACTTAAAACATTATGAGAGCTAGAAGGGGCTTCAGAGATTACTAGAGGGGGCTCAGCCCACCTTGCTCCATCTGGTTATGACCCTGCTCTGCGTTTGCGTTATTGATTTAGGTTCGATGAACCGCCATGTCTGTGTTTTTTCTATGTGGTGTTGGATGGAGAATTGGGAAATGTGGAAATTCATTGACAAAGGCCATAAAAGTTTTGGAGTCTTTCTAACATTTAATGTTAGATAAACTCTGAAAGTTGAACTAGGTATTTTAGGAATCAGGAATAAAACTTGGCTAACAGTTACATTACTTATAATTAAAATAAAAGGAAATCTAGATTAAAATAGAACCATATACATTTAAAATTACAGAATAATCTTTGACCACTGTCCGGCTCGAACATTTCGTTACAACTAACTTCTGTTCTTAGTGATTGTACACTAGTGGAAAAAAAAGTCCTTCCGGCCAGTGCTGGGAGGAAGAGGTAGCTTTCATATTCCTTATTTTAAAAAAGCCAACTTATATCATTCAAACACACGAAGCTCAATTTAGTGGAAACCGAATATAGGAGATTCAATACTAATTTTTATCTATATAATGAATGAGAATTTCGCGAAATTAGTCAGCTTTATCCAAGCTGCTTTTCTTTAAAGTAACTTATATTTGGCTACTAAATTCGGCGATTTCTTAAAGTGCCTGCCATTTTAAGACAACATGGTGGATGAGGCTAACCAGTGAACTTGGTTGAGATCTTAGTAATTGCTGTGCACATGCTCACTCACATCGGAATCGGTTGATATATACGAGTGCTGTCGCATGCAAAAAATCAGATTTTTCAAAATGTCATCCACAATAGAAATTGAAACTGCTATATCTGAGCCATTTTTTAAGGTAAAGACAAACAAAAAATGCTCCTGAATCCTTATATCAAGGTCAAATACTTAAGAAAGAAACCTTTTTCAATTTCTAATTTTTTTGCACCTCAATTTAAATATATATATATATTTTTATTTAATGGCCGCCATTTTGAAACAAGATGGCTGATGAATCTGGCCAGCGAACTTGGTCGAGGTATTGATGTATACTATCCACATGCCTTCTTACATCGAAATAGGCGAACACGTGTGTTATCGCGTGACAAATACAAGATCGTTTCAAAATGTTAGCCATGCTAGAAATTCAAAGTGCTAGAATTCAAACATTTTTTAAGATATAAACAAAAGAACAAGATTTCAGAAACAAAAACTGCTCCAGAATCTTTGTATCAAGGCCAAACACATTAAAAAAACTTTTTCATTTTTCAATTTTTTAATACCTCATTTTAAATTTTAAATTTAATTTATTTTTAAATGGCAACTTTTTTGAAACAAGATGGCGAATGAAGCTGACCAACGAACTCGGTCGAGACATTGGTATGTACTATGTACAGACCAAGTTACATCCAAATCGGTTCATAAATACGCCTGTTATCGCGTGACAAAAATCAGGTCGTTTTAAAATGTCAGCCACAATAGAAATTCAAAATGCTATTACTCAGTCATTCTTTTAGATATAGACGAAACAAAAACTGTTCCGGAATCTTTGTATTAAGGTCAAATACATACAAAAAAAACTCTTTTTCATTTTCCAATTTTTTGGTATCTCATTTTAATTTTTTAATTTTTTAATTTTTTTAAATGGCCGCCATTTTGAAACAAGATGGCGGATGAAGCTGGCCAACGAACTCGGTCGAGATATTTGTATGTACTATGTACACACCAAGGTACATCCAAATCGGTTCATAAATACGCCTGTTATTACGTGACAAAAATCAGGACGTTTCAAAATGTCAGCCACGCTAGAAATTCAAAATGCTATAATTCAGCCATTTCTTAAGATATAGACGAAACAAAAACTGCTCCCGAATCTTTTTATCAAGGTCAAACACATAAGAAGAAAATATTTTTTCAATTTTCAATTTTTTGGTACCACATTTCAAATTTAAATTTTTCTTAAAAATTTAAATGGCCGCCATTTTTAAACAAGATGGCGGATGAATCTGGCCAACGAACCCGGTCGAGACATTAGTATGTACTATGTATAAACGAAGTTACATCCAAATCGGTACATAAATACGCCTTTTATCGCTTGACAAAATTCAGGACGTTTCAAAATGTCAGCCACGCTAGAAATTCAAAATGCTACAACTCAGCCATTTTTTTAAGATATAGACGAAACAAAAACTCCTACGAAATCTTTGTATAAAGGTCAAATACATAAGAAAAAAATATTTTTCCATTTTCAATTTTTTGGTACCACATTTCAAATTTTAATTTTTTTTTTAAATTTTAAATGGCCGCCATTTTGAAACAAAATGGCGGATGAAGCTGGCCAACGAACTCGGTCGAGACATTGGTATATACTATGTACGCACCGAATTACATGGAAATCGGTTCATAAATACGCCTTTTATCGCGTGACAAAATTCACGACGTTTCAAAATGCCAGCCACGCTAGAAATTCAAAATGCTATAACTCAGCCATTTTTAAAGATATAGACGAAACAAAAACTGCTCCAGATTCCTTGTATAAAGGTCAAGTACATAAGAAAAAAATATTTTTCCATTTTTAATTTTTTGGTACCACATTTCAAATTTTAAATTTTTAAAAAAATTTTAAATGGCCGCCATTTTGAATCAAAACGGCGGATGAAGCTGGCCAACGAACTCGGTCGAGACATTGGTATGTACTATGTACACACCGAATTACATCGCAATCGGTTCATAATTACAAGAGTTAGAGTGTGACATAGGTCAGATATATATATATATATATATATATATATATATATCAATTTTGAACGAAGAGTGATTTCGGGGTCTGGGGGTCATGATCGATGAAAATATACCAAAATTTTTTGAAATCGCTTTCCTCCGAATGGCTGCAATAGGTAGCTTTTTGTAATGAAAGGTACCTAAAAAATGGCAACCCTTTTGAAACAAGATGGCTAATGAAGCTAGCCAACGAACTCGGTCGAGACATTGGTATGTACTATGTACAAACCAAGTTACATTCAAATCGGTTCATAAATACGCATGTTATCGCGTGACAAAAATCAGGTCGTTTTAAAATGTCAGCCACAATAGAAATTCAAAATGTTATAACTCAGCCATTTTTTTAGATGTAGACGAAACAAAACCTGTTCCGGAATCTTTGTATTATGGTCAAACACATACAAAAAAAATCTTTTTCATTTTTCAATTTTTTGGTATCTCATTTTAAATTTAATTTTTTTAAAATTTTTTTTAAATGGCCGCCATTTTGAAACAAGATGGCGAATGAAGCTGGTCAACGAACTCGGTTGAGTTATTTGTATGTATTATGTACACACCAAGGTACATCCAAATCGGTTCATAAATATGTCTGTTATCACGTGGAAAATAGCCGGACGTTTCAAAATGTCAGCCGCGCTAGAAATTCAAAATGCTATAACTCAGCCATTTTTTAAGATATAGACGAAACAAAAACTGCTCCCGAATTTTTTTATCAAGGTCAAACACATAAGAAAAAAATATTTTTTCAATTTTCAATTTTTTGCTACCACATTTCAAATTTAAATTTTTCTTAAAATTTTAAATGGCCGCCATTTTTAAACAAGATGGCGGATGAAGCTGGCCAACGAACTCGTTCGAGACATTGGTCTGTACTATGTATAAACGAAGTTGCATCCAAATCGGTTAATAAATACGCCTTTTATCGCGTGACAAAATTCATGACGTTTCAAAATGTCAGCTTCGCTAGAAATTCAAAATGCTATAACTCAGCCATTTTTTAAGATATAGACGAAACAAAAACTGCTACGGAGTCTTTGTATAAATGTCAAATACATAAGAAAAAAATATTTTTCCATTTTCAATTTTTTGGTACCACATTTCAAATTTTAATTTTTTTTTTAATTTTTAAATGGCCGCCATTTTGAAACAAAATGGCGGATGAAGCTGACCAACGAACTCGGTCGAGACATTGGTATGTACTATGTACACACCGAATTACATCCAAATCGGTTCATAAATACGAGAGTTACAGTGTGACATAGGTCAGATATATATAGATATATATATATATATATTTTGAACGGAGGGTGGTTTCGGGTTCTGGGGGTCATGATCGATGAAAATATACCAAAATTTTTTGAAATCGCTTTCCTCCGAACGGCTGCAATAGGTAGCTTTTTGTAAAGAAAGCTACCTAAAAGTAAACACCCCTTACTAACTCTGCAAAACATTATCCTAGAAGAATGTTATTGATACCATACGATTGGTAATAAAGTCTACTTTTAAATGATGTTTATAAAGTTTGCTTAGGGGGCCATATACATATTAAAACGAACCATAACTTTGATTTTTTTTCAATAGCAGTACACAAATCTGACAGCATAACTGAACTCTACACCTTTCAATTACCCCCAAAACAAATTTTTATGCAATTCGTACGATAAGTTTCCGAGAAATTAATTATTTTAAAACAAGCGTATTTTAGGGGCTGTATCCAAATTGAAGTTTCGTACTGGATTGTTGACCGAGAGAGCTCCCTTCTTGATCAAGGCATCTTAAGCGCTTGCTAGATAACAGGACAGCATAAAAATTTTCAAAATATCTAGTCACTTCTACCACAGTCGGCTCCTTAAACCACCATTTTACCGTTTTTTAAGCATAATTTGAAAACTACTTGGAAGAAAAATGTAAAATTTTGGATTTCCATAAAGAAGGACCTGATAAATCTAAATCCATAAAAAAAATTGTAGGTTGCAATTCATAATTTTTTCGAATATTAATTTCATAATTCATAATTCATATCATAAAATTATAATCATTTCAAATTCACCGTATTTATGTTTGGGTATTTTAGTATTATTGCTACACAAAAATTTAGCACATTAGGAGTATAATTTAAGGAGAAATGTAATTTAACATTAATGAAAATGTAAATGAAAATATAATTTAACATTAGACGCACTCAATTTTGAATGATTATAATTCAAAAACTTATCATTTAAATGGCATGAAATTTGGTGTCTAGGCATAGTTTGAACAGAATATTTGAAATACCTTGTAAAATTGGGCATTTCTATTCAAAAAATTTATGTTTGGGTTATTTTTAATATGTAGATGACCCCCTAAGCAAATTTTGTATACATCTTTTAGTATAGACTTTATTTCCAATCGTTCGTCACCAGTAACTTTCTTCTATGATAGTTTGTTGGGGAGTTAGTAAGAGGTGTTTACTTTTTTTTCCACGACTGTATATCTCGATTTATACAGCGACAATCGTTGAGTCGCTTACAGTTTACTTAAAGGATTTTAGCTGACTTTGCTCCATTTTCACACAAAGGAAGCGTATGTCGAACCAGCACGATTTTTATACAAAAAAAAAAAAAAAAAAAAAAACATACACTGATTTTGTTTCCTTAAATGCTAACCACGCTTGTCGTTATGACATCTTTCACTTAAGGCTATCACCAGGTTGACTATGTGCCATCCTGCCCATACCCACATTAATATTATAAATTTAAATCTATCTTCATTACTTTATAATTATTAAACAGAAAAATGTGTCATGCTACTTATGAATGCCCCTGTATATATACAGAAACACATGGATAATTTCAATTTATTCTTGAAATACTAAAACGGAAGAATCTATTAAAACTTCAAATTCAGTTTTAAAAATTCTTCATATATCCTGCATATATAGACGTATTTATCAGTATACGTTTTAAGTTTCTTCATTTATTGTTCAATAATTTTGAGTTCTTTTACGTTCGAAAAAGTAATATGAAAGCAAATGCCGACATAAATCGACTCATTCTCAACCAGAAAAAACAGCAATATAGTTTAGCTTTCATGATGAATGTTGTCCGGTATTTATATATCTTTAATATTTCATTAGCGTTGTGGAAGTTAAGATGAAACGATAAATGTATATTATATGAAAAAGGATGGGTTTCTTGTAAGCAATTGGTGCATGCAATTTCATTATAATTCGCTGTGTTGCTAAAAAAGTAAATTACAGTTTTAGACGACTTTAGCAGAAAAAATTATGTAATTAATAAAAAGATAATCTTTCTATTCTGAATAAAAACGTAATCAGCACAGTCGCTGCTGTAAATGAATTCCCTGCGACCATACGTCTTTCTCGGCTTATATTAAGGAAACTATTGCATATAAAAATATCGGAAATGTTATTTTTATAGAGAAATGTTCGATAAACACTCTGAAGCAAACAGATTTTAAATCGAAGAAGTATATCAAGTGCTATTTAAAGTTGAATTCGATCAGAAAATTTCCGGTAAGAAAAGTTTTATACGACAAAATACTATGCATAGAAATTTAAACATTTCTCACCATCACACCCTTGACGAGCTTGCGGTGTGCCGAGTGCAATGAATTTTCAGATTTGTGTAATTTATTGAGGATTTTGTATAAAAATTTTTATTCAAAATTTAAATTTTCCAATAGAGGTTTATTTCATTGTACGAAAAGGACATTTTGTTTACCTATTGTAACCAAATTTTAAAACAGCGCAAATAATAATATTTCATTTGAACTAAAAAATGTATTTACATTTGACTATTTAAAATAGAATGAAATTTTTACTTATATACTTTTTTACTTATATAATAAACCTCAAAAAGTTAATTGTCTTTAAGAACAAAGTAAGAAAATTTATTTAGTTAGTGATACTTTTCTTTCATTCAGTGTAGCACTTAAAAACAGTTGGAAGCCAAATTCGTGAAAAAAGTGGTTTTTTTATATTTTAATATTTTGAATATTTTATTTCTCCCCTTTCGAATAATATATTACGTACTTTTGTTTTTACGACAACAAGAAGATAGAAAATTTTAAGTAATTCAGTTTGCTCAGATTATACATAAACACTACATACGTAAACTTTCAACTCAGTTTTCTCAAAATATTGCTTTTTGAACTTCGTTGTACCTTTTCCAGAAACTACTACGTATCATTGTTTGCAATTTAGCCAAAATATTTCAAACATATCTCTGATTAATTTGAAGTGAACTTCAATTACAAACATTTATACAAAATTCGTTTTAAAAAGTTTTTCTTTAGAAAATGCAAGTTTTTTAAAAGAAAAAGCATTTTTGAAGTTGAAACATCAAGATGAGACAGAAATCCTGTTGTTTCACTCCGAAAAACTCTGTCCAAGTCCAGAAAGTGAAGTGCAAAAAGGTAGATGGCATATAAAATCCAAGAAGATGTTCCGACCGCCATGCACAGAAAATGTACAGCCTCACTGATGCCTCGCACGTGGGAGGTACGTTTGCAACACGACTCTGCACAATCCCATACAGCCCATAAAACTCAATAATGGATGGGCAAAAACTTTCATGATCATATCATCCTCAACTTGTTGCTTCCCAGCTTTCCAGATATTAATCCAATGGTTGAGACGGACTGCCATAGTTACTTTGTAATGTTTTTTACGTTTTATCATACATGATTTGTTCAGAAAAGTAACCTAGATTTTAAATTTAAATATAATAAATTTTAAAAAGTGAAATATGTTTATAAAAGAAAGGAATCGCCAACTGTGGACAGAGAATTAAGCAAACTTTTATTATTATTGTTATTACAAGTGCCGAAAAAAACCTCCTCGCGTAGGTGGTTTCTACAATATTTGTAAGAGAAATCAAAAACGAAAAATATTGTAAGGAAATTCTGATAGTCAAAAAAGAGACCACACTGACGCCAGTAGCTCACATAAAATTCAGCAAACGTTTGATAGGAATATCCTGAATTTTCCATGGCGTAGTCAAATGTCGACCCAGTTGTTCGAAACGGTAAGCAGCATATGCTCCACAGCTACAAAGGATATGTAAAGCGGTCTCCTCTTCCTAATTACAACCCCTACAAATAGCGTTTAGCATAAAAGGGGAAATTTTAGCATACTATAGCTCTAAAAGTGGTTTTTATTCCATATTAAAAAAAAAACTAACTAAAGAATATCTGTTTATAAAGTTGACTTCCCTTTATTAGGAATTATTTCATACTATGTATATAAAAAAATAAAGCTAATATCTTTGGTAGTTTCTGAGAAGGGATTCATTTATTTAACATGGTAAGTACAGGGACAGTAATTTTTTTTTCACGTTAATTTTGAACTCTTCGTAAATGTCCTGCTGTTTTATTAAGAATAAGTACTCCTGACAAAGAGGTCTCGGTAACAATCCTCTGGTTCGAGGATGATTACACTACCTCCATACTTAAATAACCATAAAAAATCTGGAATTTAAATCTTTTTCTAATAAAATAGGCAAACTCATGAAAAGGATGTGTAAGACCGTCATGGCACCTGTATATGTACTGGTTTTTGGCATTTTGATTTTTTGAATTTTTTGCATTTATTGGCACTGGTTGAAACCATGCCTCGTTATCTGGCAGTCATCTTTATGAACATAAGAGCACCAAATCTTTTCAATAATGTGTCTCTAATTCATTGGCAATTCAGTCTATTATAGTTTGCTATATTGCATCGAAGAATCAGTATTATATTTAAAAGGCTTTAGTTTTTTTTTGTTGTTGTTCGGAATAAAATAATCAAAATCAAAAATCATCTTCAAAGCTAAATAATTAAACTGGTTTACTTCGAAATACTTCTTTTCATCTATGTCTAGCATGGAATATTAAATTTGCATAAAACTGAGGAAAAATACTATTTGAAATTTATACAGAAATTGATGAATAAACTTATTTTGTTCTAAAAGTAAAGAAAATCGCTCAGAACTTCAAAAATTGTTTAAGCAAAGCTTTAAAGATCTGATTCCCAGTGTTTGACCAAAATAACGCATCTATCAGGAACAGTTTCATTTTAAGGTTCTTCATTCATCACTAATTTATTCAGTCATTTTAAGTTATTTCACTATCGCCAAAGTAATATGAGAGAAGATGCCGATATAAATCAATTCACTCTCTTCTAGACAAAAACAGCAAGATAGTTTAACTTTCATGATAAATGTTGTTTTCTACTAATATAGCTTTAATATTTCATCGGCGTTATGTGGATAAGCTAAGATTAAACGATAAAAGCATATTATAAGAAAAAGAAAGAGTATTTTCTAAGCATGTGGTGCACGCAATTTCTTTATAGTTTGCCATGTTTTATTTCAGGAAGTGCTACAGTTTTAAATTACTACATCGATATTTTTTATGCTTTAGAATAAAGATATAAGTTAAAAATTTTGCAATTATCTGTTAATATATTTTTTAAAAACCTTGTTCAGTCGCAGGAAAAGTCACTTTCAGCTGTTCGATATTGCTTGATTTTAACACAATATTAAACAATTTTCGGAGCTGTAAATTTTTCTTTAAATTAAACAATTTTCTAAATAAATAGTAAATTGAAACTATTTTTGTTTACATATTACTTTAAATACTCTTAATGAAAATAAATTATAATTTAGTTTAATTGAGACATACAAATTAAAGAGTTTCAAAAAGATGATTTGACATACGTGTGTTGCGCGCAGGATGATTAAAAATATATTCGATATATCCACTTATTACTACATATGGAATCGTGTACGGTAATAGAAAATTTTTGAAAAAAATTTTTTTTTAATGAAAATATATGTGTGATACATTGATTTAAAGGTAAAGAATTGATGTATATGAATTTGTAAGTTTTAATTTCAGAAGAATAAGTTTATACCAAAAATGGGCTGGAAACTGACAGTATCAAAATTACTATACAGTTGAGCATAAAAATCCACTTATTGAGTTGCATGTTCTTTTTTTACTTCTGTTCATTAAATGAAATTATTATGCATTGAAAATAACAAGCTGTTATTATGTACGTCAGATCTGAATAGTTAAAAGTTCTTAGCTAAGGTATTAAATGGAATTTTTACTTTATTTAATAGTTGATAATTAATTGTCACAAGAGCAACAGGAAACGTATTAAAGTTTTA
Source organism: Maratus speciosus (assembly GCA_963932465.1). Lineage (NCBI taxonomy): Eukaryota > Metazoa > Arthropoda > Arachnida > Araneae > Salticidae > Maratus > Maratus speciosus. The sequence goes on from OZ010786.1 coordinate 332,862,202, forward strand.
ATTTTATAAAAACTACTTAAAAATTTTACCCAAAGCTTCAAATTCTCTGATTTGGACGTATAAAACAGATTTTACATAAAATATTTTATTGTTGTTGTTATTCATGGAATAGGATCAAGGGTATTGTCACAAGAGTCACAAATATCTGTGTCACAAGAGTAACACATAACACTTTAGCCCATAGTTTGACATAAAACTGCGTTACAATCAAAACAAACATACTGCTTGAAGCTTAGCTGTTTTCTGCGTTATCATAATAGTTCTCGAAATAATTTTAGCCTTAATTAAGAATATTTTGTAGATTTTAAGCAAGATAAATATTTTTTACTGTTTTTTTTTTAAATTAATGGATTTATTTTATTTATTTTTATTATTACATAAGATTGCATAATAATCATGACAAGTTATTAAAGATAGATTAAAGCAACTCAACTCGTGTTATTTTTGTGTACTTTCTTTTATTTTGAAGCACATGATCTTTGATCAGATATTTTATAGGCTTTCTAAAGCTTCGTTTACTAAATTATGCTGTAAGATCTACAGAAATTCTTATAGTAAAACTTATAGAAATGATAATGATAGTATATTTAAAATGAAAGATATTACTTCTTATACACGACATTGTTTTAAAGGGCATGAAAAATTGTGCTAAGCGACAAAAATTGTACAGGAAAACTTAGAATGAAATTGGATATGTTGAGGTGAGAAAGAAACAAAATAAAAGGTATTACGATAAAGTGAAGAAATGTCTTAGAGGCAAAAAAAACTTCAGAAACAGAAAGAAAAAAGTAGAAAACTAGCTAACCTCAGATTTTGTTGTGAAAGAAAATCTCTGACTCCACAAATTTGTAGAATTTTATGTCGATGAAGATGTAAGAAAAGGTCATTCTTCAGCCAAATTTACATTACTTAGGCGTAAAAAAGATCACATAATTTCATCAATCGTAGGTGACATTTGCTAACTGAATACTTTTTGTTTAAAGTAGTTTTTCTAGATTAAAAAGTTAGATTCCTTTGCAACTTTAAGGCCTAGTTTTATAAAACAATAGAAAAATTATTCCTCAGAATACCTGCATTTGTCCTTGTCACTAAAACATTCAAACAATTCATAAGACAGTGACTGATGTATTTCCTGGTTTAAACTTTCCTACGAAGGATATAATGGCTTTGTCTGCTGTAATATATTATATTTATAAATTATGAATTCAGAATCTCTAATTTCCAAAGAGAACATCGAAGAGTTACTTGAAACTGAAGTCCATAATACAGAACTTCTTATAAGTTACTGTCTGTAGGAAAACGTTGATAAACGTTTTGAACCAGTAACAGTTGAAGAAACCATTGCTGATTATTCACAATTTTTTTTAGAACAACTAAATCCATTTCTGCGACACACATTCATTCAAAATTGTACACAGAGTTATTTTGATAATGCCAAAAATAAATAAATAAATAACCAGTTCTGAAAGAGTCGTCATGTAAGTAGATTTTTCTGAAAACTATAAATATTTATACCAAGACGAAATTTTGGTACGAAATTGTTCACCACTTTTCAAATCCGAAAGCGACTGTATTTTCAGATCTTATTTAGTATGATGCCATAAAGTAAAATATTATGCTATTTCCTCAGGCATTTTAACTCATAACCAATTTTATGTAAATGCTTTCCTGCGTAAAATTTCAACAGAGGGAATGTATTTTCCAAAATTGTAATCGTTTTTCTGTTTTTTTCTCATGGTTGTGCTTTCCAATTTAAACAAAAATATAACTTTGTAATTATGTCAGGAATAAATCAGTCTTTTTCCTCAATTAACTTAATTGCACATATATTTTTAAAAAGTTCCTAGCAAAGATGCTCCAGACTTAATTTGTACTGTTGTACTCGTATAACGAAATATGCGGAATGAAGTTCGTCCTAAAAAAGCAATTGTAAAGAATACCGCTGACTTTGTCAAAACCGTTCATGGAAAAATTAGTAAACATACTCCGTGTATCATATGAGGAAATAAACAGCAACAACACGTTTTATTACTTTGGGAGAAACTACAAACAGCGAAGAGCACTCAACAAGTATAATTAGTTAAAGCCATAAAGAATGCAGTATCTACTACAAACCATGCACATAACATGATTCGTGCAGAGAATGTACGTTTCACTAATTAAATAAGGATATAGGAGAAGTTGCAAATTATATTACTGATAATGAAGACAACAAATTATTCTGTTCAGTAGCAAAAACTGGGAGATTGCTATGTGGTTTCGATGAGTAAAATATGATGATTTAAAGTTTCATGGTATTATAACTGAATTATTAGACTATGTTTGTCAAATAAGGTACTTAGAGCGGAATGAAGCTCAGAAGTAATGCTCAAGATTGAACATGATGGCCACATTATTTGATACAAAAAATCAAACTGTGGTTGACATTAATGCTCCCAGATTGATAAACTCTTGAAAACACTACAAACTTTATTTTTAAATTTTTGTACATTCTTTTATATTATTTTAAGCTTTAACCAGCATAAAAAGTTATTCTGTATGAAAAATAAATTTGTCAAAAACTAAATTAATGGGTGTTTTATAGAATTTAAAATGAACGTTTGCCAAAATTTCCTTATGGACAAAATGTCACAAGAATAACACTTTAGCATTTTGGAAAATTAAATGTAACTAATTCATGTGTTATCAAATGAGTTCAATGATTAATTATTTTTAAAAAGATATAATTTCTCTGCTTTATTCTATAAATTTTATTTATAAATTCTTATATAATTCCAGAATTTCTACGTCAAACACAATTCCTGTTTATTGCATTTTTTTGTGGTCACAAGCGTAACAAAACTTTAATTTATGATTATGACAAGTAAAATGCATTTTTTTATAAATTGCATATTGTTTATGTGAGTAGAGCAAGCGTATTTTTAAATGTTTGCATCAAATTTATCCTAAATATTTTTGTAATAAAAGAATTGGTAATATTTATGAAAAATTTCTCTGATGGTCACAAGAATAACATTGGATGTACCCATATATATACTCTTAAAACCCCGTAATGATTGTACTTGACCGTGATGTAACGGGATAATTTTGGTTATCCCTGTAAAGGAAGTATAACTGCCACATTCTACATTTCCATCATGATATATTAAATGAAAATAACATATTAAAATTACAGAGCAATCCAAGTACATTTACGAGATTTAGAACATGGACGGACGTAAAGACAAACCGAAGTCATAAACTCTTTTGAACTATGTCGGAAAGTGTTAAATAAGCTTCACTGGTGGGCAATTATAATCACTCAAAATATATTGGCAATTCAGTGACGGACATCTAGCCGATGGTGTTACAGTCCTCATGAAGACGAGGTGGAACCCGTCGAATTTTGACGAAAGGAAATGTTTAAAAAAGAAGTGTTACACTGAATTATAAACCTACAAAATTAATTATAATATAAAATCTGTCGAGCTTTGGTTAGTATGCTTCTTAAAACAAATATTGCTTTAACCTAAAGTTATCAAAATACTATTTCCTTAAATTTAAACTCTTCCAAGTTATTAAATTTTTTTTACTCGTATACGTAATTAGTAAAATATAATCAAGATAAGTAAATATGCTGAAATTATTAATGGAGGCTCTAATGCTACGCATTACGGAATGAAAAATCAACAAAAATTATTTCACTCTGACACAATCATAGAATTTTTTTTCTGCATGAAATCTAACCTTACATCATTTTCATCATCACAAAATTTACATCCGTATTCACCATTTTAAAAATATTTTTACGCGCAATAGGTTATTACTTAATATTTCTCCAAGCTTGAAATTACGTCTGTTATGTTCAACTTTACAGATGAACATTCACACTCTTGACTTGAGGTTCTAATATCAGTACCGATAAGGAAAAATTCCAAATTTACGCCTTTTTAGAGGCATTTGTGGTAAAATATTTAGTTTTATGAAAGAAAATATCAGTTTCCTTTTTAAAATGACGTCATTTTCTCGGATATTTCTCTCATTTCAGTGAATTATGTTGCCTAGCGTCTCATCAGTATCAACAAAAGGAAAAAAATATTGAAATGTAACTGTTTTATGTGGTAAGTGGGTGTTTTTTTTTAAAGCGTATCGTTATTTTCTATCCTGATTTTTTAAAGTTATTTTTAAATGTAATGAGAAAATGGCATCAATAAAAATAAAGAAACTCCATTTTCTCTTTCCTCTGGAATAATGGAAGTAATCGAATGCCACCATTTCAAAGAAATAAAAAAAAAACTTTTAAAATTGAAAAATAAAATATAAAAATGGAAACATATTAAAAATTATCTTGAACGGGAACTCAATAAAAATTTCAGGGCTGTGTACTAAAAAAACAGCCTTGTCTTTTAAATATATAGATAATACAATCCTTCGGATTTATTTTAAGAATATTTAATTCAGAAAATCGCTATATTATAACTTCACAACATCTAAAAACACAGAAGATACTATAGAAGCAAAATGAAAAATATTACCACCGCAAACAGTTTAACCATATCCGGCGCGAGATAATTCTGTTTATAAACTAATGAAATAATGGACTGACACCAAAATTTATAAACGAATTTATTAGAAAACACGAATTTTTTTTCGGAAAACACGGACTGTTTTCACGTACGTTATAAAAGAAAAATTTTAATAAAATATTCTTGATGCCGATTGTCAGTTTTGGAATTAAAGTTAGGTGTCCTTTTTTAAGGACACCGACCTCGAAAAGGTTAAAGGGTTTTTAATAACATTGATTTTAAATTGAAGGGAAATAATTGATGTGAATTTAAAGTAATTGAAGTAATTTTGTAATTGAAGTGAATTAATTGTCTGAGCGAAGCGAAGGCTAATACTCAGCGAAATATTACTGTCCGGACACATTACTACTACGATGGATATTAACGCCATGTCCTACTAAAAAAAAAGCCTAATAAAAACTTTCGTCAAGCATAACTCAAAAAATATTTGTCGGATTTCGTTTCTGATTGCACCAGAAGGTGCCTATGAGGGTCGCCTACTGAATGCACCTACTATGAAAAATAAGTTCCAAACCGTTTAAAAATTATATAGAAAAAACTGATAAAAAAGCACAATTTATCTGCATACGTCACAGAAATTTAGTGTGCGTCACTTTCACCGGTTGATGTTTTCGTAGACAACTGGTTTGAACACATGGAGCAAATAATAATAAAAAAAATACGCACGCAGTAATATCGAATAGATCAGTTTCAACCACGTGATCACAAACCTTGCAACAACCCGTGGCAACCAGTTTTGGTGGGCAAACAAATAATAATACAGTACTCCGTACCACGGTGACCGTTTTTAGCCTGTTGTATGACATACAATTGTGGATGATTAAAACAAAAGACATGAGTGTTTATTGTTCCGGGAGGTTAACTTTCTCTGGATGTCTGTCTGTCTATCATACAGCATGCAATTTTCTTGTAAAGAATGATATTATTATGCAGTTAAACCTCCATAACGGACACACCCGATTAGTGGACACCTCTACTTAGTGGGCATTTTTTCGATTACCGACCCTTAAATAACTGTACATTTTTTATTCTCAGTAGCGGACACCTCCAAATAGAGGACAAATTCTGCCCTCCCGAGGTGTTAGCTATTTAGAGGTTTTACTGGTAAAACCTCCATAGCGGACACACCCGATTAGCGGATACCTCTATTTAGCGGACATTTTTTCGATTACCAACTCCTAAATAACTGTACATGTTTTATTCTCAGTAGCAGTCACATCTAAATAGAGGACAAATTCTGCATTCTCGGGGTGTCCGCTATTCAGAGGTTTTACTGTATATAATTTTGATAGTTATTTTACAGGGCCACGCAGAAGAATAAGAATATATGAAACGAATATAAACTAAATTCGGGATTGGTAGATCGCTGATGGTAATGTAATTTTAGGATGTTGTTACAGTCATCCGCAGCATGTTTTTAGAGTTTCGTTCATCTAACGAAACACTACCTGTCACACTCCTTTGTCTGTCTGTCTGTCCGTCTGTCTGTCACAGAGCTTGTTCTCAGAAACTATATATATCGGAGACTTGAAAATTTGCATACTTATAGCTGAACACCACACATCAAACGGCAAATAATAAAATTTTGAAAGAGTCTACTATTTAACACTCTGGGCTCTAACTTGTGTATTTTAAGCAATTTTTCTAACTCAGCCCCTAATTAAATTGGAGACATGACATTTTGCATACTTATAGCTGAAATCCTCACATCAAACGACAAATAATAAAATTTTGAAAAAGGTCTGATATTTAACCCTCTGGGTTCTAACTTATGTATTTTAAGCAATTTTTCTAACTCATCCCCTAACTAAGTTGGAGACTTGAAAGTGTGCATACTTATAGCTGAACACTTGCGATAACACGATAAATCATAAAATTTTGAAAAAGTCATATTTAACCCTCCAGTCTCTAACTTCTGTATTTTAATCAATTTTTCTAACTCAGCCCCTAAATAAGTTGGAGACATGAAATTTTGCATACTTATATCTGAACACCTCAGATCAAACGACAAATAATAAAATTTTGAAAAAGGTCTAATATTTAACCCTCTGGGCTCTAACTTGTGTATTTTAAGCAATTTTTCTAACTCAGCCACTAATTAAGTTGGAGACATGAAAGTTTGCATACTTATAGCTGAACACTTGCGATAACACGATAATTCATAAAACTTCGAAAAAGTCATATTTAACCCTCCGGTCTCTAACGTCTGTATTTTAAACAATTTTTCTAACTCAGCCCCTAATTAAGTTGGAGACATGACATTTTGCATACTTATAGCTGAACACCTCACATCAAACGACAAATAATAAAATTTTGAAAAAGTCTATTATTTAACACTCTGGGCTTTAACTTGTGTATATTAAGCAATTTTTCTAACTCAGCCCCTAATTAAGTTGGAGACATGAAATTTTGCATACTTATAGCTGAGCACCTCACATCAAATGGCAAATTATAAAATTTTGAAAAAGTTTAATATTTAACCCTCTGGGCTCTAACTTGTGTATTTTAAGCACTTTTTCTAACTCAGCCCCTAATTATGTTGGAGACATGAAAATTTGCATACTTATAGCTGAACACTTCACATCAAACGACAAATAATAAAATTTTGAAAAAAATCTAATATTTAACCTCTAATATTTTGTCTCGTGCAATTTTTAAATTTAAACTGTTTTGCAATACTATTTTTTGTTCATTTTGCATAATAAGTGTAATGTGACGTAATTTCTTCGATTTCAGACTTCTAACCGACGTTAATGAATTTATTTTACAATATCCTTTCTCTTTTAAAATTCACATGTAAATATAGTTTTGTATGGCGTAATTGCCAACAAGTGCCTGCTTTTTATACCTAATTATTTAATTCTAATTTGAAGGTTTTTTTCTGTTTATAATAGTAACGTGTAAATAATTTTTTTAATTTGAAGGAAACATTATTGTTTGCGCTGTTTATACAGTTGGCAACAGCTGAAATTAATACCATTTTCTAAAATATGTAAAAAATATCTGTCAAGATGCTGAATATTTGAATTTAAAATAGAAATGAAACCTCAAAAAATGAGTCAAATTAAAAAAAAAATAATAATGAAATCTGCACACCGGGATCTTCTATTGAATAAAATGATCTAAAAATGATTAAATTCCCATGTATAGCTTTTGCTCCTATAAATTTTTTTTAAATGAAACGATTTTGTCCAACTTTAGCATTAAATATCTCTTAAAATGTTTCTTCGATTTGAAAACTGCATGCATTAGCGTGTTAATCAAACATTTCGCTATAATACCACCGATTTTCATATTTTTGTATGCAATAGTTTTCTTAATATTAACGAAGAAAGACCTCCGGTCACAAAAAATTCAAAACCGGCGTCGGCGGTGACAGCGTTAGTTACTTTTTTTAGAATAGAGAGATATATAAAAATGAAAACTTGTCTATCTGTCTGTTTGTAATTTTATAAAAATCCCCAATTTGGAAGCCAAAATTGTGAAAAGATACGGACACGTGTATTAAAACATGGCCGAGGCAACTAAAGTAATCCGGAATCGAAATAATTTATAGTGAATTTTTAATTAATAAAAAACCACCAATTTAACAGCAATTTCTTATCAAATTTAAACATTTTTCGTTATAGCATTTGCCAACAATTAAAAAACACAATAAAATTATTACTACAACAATTAATTTTCTACTGCAAGATTTCCACGTGAAAAATGAAAATGAAATAAATAGTTTGATGAATTAAAAAAAAGGTGAATATTACGTCATAACTTTCTATTGCAAGATATTCACGTGAAATATGAAAATGAAATAAATGGTTTGACGAATTTAAATGAAAGTGAATATAACTTCATAACTTTTCTATTTCAAGGTTTCCACGTGAAAGAGGAAAATATTACGTCATATTGGAAATATAAAGGACGTGGTGAATATAGTATAACGTCATATGAGTATGAGAAATGTATTGAAGCATGATAAAAACCCGATTAGGGAAATTATTTTCCTATTTTAACATTATTGCTCCAATTATAAATTGAAATAAGTTCATTTATAGCTGTATTCTTTTGCGTCTGTTATATACATTTATACATTTTTATGTAGCGTTTTCATATGATTCATTCATACAACATTTCGACTGCTTTTTTTAATGTTTGTTTTGTGTTGTATGTTAAATTTTGAAATTGATTTTTCAGAACAAACATCCTTCAAATTCTGGGCAACGCCGGCACTTTAGTTTGTAACGGATAAATGGCTTATGTATCTGTACATCTAATGCTAATATTATAAACCGTTATAATATTATAAAAGTATATAATATTATTAATGCTTGTACGTTTGTGAGGTGTTATCTCTGAAACTACATAGCCTACTTAAAGAAATGTTGGTGGCCATCTCTGCTCCGAAAAAAAGACTATTTTATGTCAGTGCAAGAACCTACATCGCTGCAGGAGCAAAAAAGTTCTAAAATTGTGATTTCTGCGATATTGATTGGGTTAGAAACTTTAAATTTTGTGCGGTAGTTACTTTTAAGATATAAATACTTGTAATGAACGCTCTCTAAAAGGTTCAATTTGACGGATAAACGTAAAAATTTCTATAAAGGTTCTAAACTATGATTTATTTGGAATACTGAAATTTTTGGGATACTGTTGGGGTTAGAAACTAGAACTTTGGCATGGTAGTAATTAATAAGATGTAAATGCTCGTTGTAGAACGAATTCTAAAAAAATAGAAAGACTAAACAAAGTGGAAAAAGATCTAAAGATGATCTAAGTAACGAAGTACATGGAATTGTTAGGAATATAAACATGAAAATTGGCATGGCTGTATTAATCATGACGTAAATTCTCGCAATAGAACAATTTCTAAAAATGTCGCTATATAAAACAGTGCAAAAACAAAAAAAAACTTTCAAAAATTTTCTATTCCTGTGTTACTGCTGAGCCCAAAATCTTGAAATTTTGCTTCGGGTTATTTTTAAAATATACAATTGTCTCTATGAATGGTTTCTAAAAAATTTAAAAAGATGAAATTAACGGAAAGCGATCTCAATTACCATTAATTTGGAATTATTAGGTACAGCAACTTTAAATATTTCATAATACTGCATTTCCTCCGCAAAACATGCGATTTAAATGAAACAAAACTGATAGATACCCACCTATCATTAAATAAATTGTGTAAATATTGAATAAAGACCTGTATGAAACAGTGAGTAGGTTGCCCGAAAGTACTTGTTAAAGTGTTCCTTCTCTAGGCTTTTCTCTCTCTCGCCAAGGCCACCAACAGAGGGAAGTGCCGTTTTAAATGTGATACGAATTTTTTATCCGATTCATTTTTCTAGACATTTTATCATAAGGTCATATTCTTAATTATCATTAGTAGATTTTTTATATATTAACTTATTCTGGTGAAATTTTATAATCAGGTTCATATTGGCGTATGTTAGCTTGCATGATTTGCTGAATAAATATGTATGGATTTGTAAATTACTACAAATGACACTTTGACAGCTCAAAAGTTATGCAGACGATATATTCAGATCTTGTGTCATACATTATGTTGTAATCATTGCCGATTTCTTTTATTTAATACATGCTAAATACAGCTCAACTTGTGCAGAATATGTTTGAAAACAAAACAATACAGCGTATGTAGTGGCCAGCATGCACTCATCATTCAAATCCGATCGAGCATATCTAAAACACACTCAAATGAAGCATTGCATGCCACTGTTGATGTATTCGGTACTTTGATACTATATTAGATTTTGAGGAGAGAATTCCTTAAATGTTATCGACAACCTCATTGCATCCGTGGAAAACAGATATTGTACAATATTAACTATTCCGGGGGACCACACACCATATAAAGTATAGTCCATTCTTTTTAAACATCATATATTTGTTATTTAAAGTTACTCAAATTGGTGCGGAGCGTCTGATTATGCTATTGACATCATTTTATACAGTTAAAATTCCGATATAAGTAATTTAGTATTTCATTTTCTATTTTACTTTTAATATATTGCGTACTTTCAATTTTATATCCATGCATGGCTGTCTTGAATGGTTAGATTTCCCATTTTTTAAAACAGTGTATACGAATTTATATATAAGATTTTGTAATTCTACGATTCGTTTATTTTCATCATTTCAGTTTATTGCCGTATAGGGACAATTAAAGATAACATCTCATTTTCTTTGCTTCCACGTGTTATTATTAAATCTATGTTCTCAGTAGTAATATCGCTCAGACTAATGCCTCTGAGGGAAGTCCTAGTTGTATTAGTGAATGAGGTCATCGAAGGTGAACTCGATGCGCAATCACTTCACTTCAGTTTAGTTGTACTTGCGGAGACATCGCATTCTTGTTCATTGAAATAATAACTTCTTTTTTTCTTGTTCATTAATATATAAATATCAATTCTTATGCTTAATTTTTAAGCTTTTATTTTTATACCAGGAGTATAACGTGCAAATATGTAAAATGGTGACCAATTTCCTTGTTTCAAAAGTGTACGATATATGCCGGTACATAAAGTATGTTAAATATACATTTTTCAAACAAAGTTTATATTTTAATTTATTTAGAATCTTACATGAATTACTATACTTCTTTTAACATTATAAAAAATGAATCATAAGTAATTTTTGACAGGCAGACAGACGTAAACAATAAAAAAAAATTCTAATGGCACTATAATTTTGCTACAATGTATCTCATAAATTCATGATACTTTATCTCAACAGGAATTATATACTTAGAACAAACATGTTCATTGTTCCTATCTTCCAATAAGAAAGGTAATTCTGACATATTAGCCATTAGTAGAAGTGAAAGAAATATATGAGAAACAAGAGCAATGATGAGAACTTGTTTATCTGTTTCTGAGAAACAATTAGTTTTTGTTCTACTAGAAGAATGGTTCAGAATTGGAACGGGAATAAATCTAGGGAATATAGACTACAGAATCATGCAGGGGTTGGGTCTATTAAGAAGAATTTTTGAGAATCCGAAAATTTTTTTATCGTTAACCTGAAACTCGACTTGAATTTGCCAAAAAATTTTAGCTGACCCTGAACTTGACCCCGAGCCGTAAAAAAAAAACATTTTCGTCAACAACAAATGTAGCCCTAACCCAAAATATTTCTATCCTAAGTACGAAGAAACACTTGATTTATAATTTTATACAATAGTAAAAAAATACTTTGAAATCGTATATCTAATATCAATTTTATCTTTTAGGAAGAAATTTCTTATATATAATATACACAGGTACATTCATATTCAAATATAGATTTTTATCTGAAACGATATTTTGGACTTTTGTTCTCCCAAAAAGCATGTTAACCCATTCCCGACCCACAAGTATCAAATCTCAAACAGAAACTGACCTAAACCCGACCTGCAAAGAAAAAATTAGCTCCAAACCCAGCCGATCGATACCGCCGCCTGGTTGGTGGAAATCTGGTTCCCCGACTTTATCCAGTACTCTTGCATATACATATGAGTGTCGATATTTTTGCGCCCGTCTGTTACTGTTAAACGTTTTTGATATCAGAAATCAAAGAGGTGAAGGTTAAATTAGCTTCCTGGATAGGGATTTTTTTTTTTTATTTCTAAATATGTATCATAATTTCCAACTAGTTATCTCAGCTTATTTAATCAGGGATTATCTCTCAATAAATAAAGCGAAGATTATTATTACTAGGGGATCGTACCCGGGCTTCCCGGGTTAGAGAATATAGGTGAAAGGATTTTGTTTAAATTGAAAACTAATAATTTTTTATATGGAATAAATTTTTTAGATTGTCCACTAACATTAAAAAAGCATTTTTCATATGAAACATATGAATTATATTACAATCAAATAAAGTTTTGACATTTATCAAAAGCAATATTGTCTTATTAGCCGTACGCTAAGAGTTATTTGACCAAGATTTTGCTACTTACGACATCCTTTTATATTCTGATAAATTTAGAACTTTAAGTACATAGTTCAATTGCATGTCTATTATACAGTTGTGTTTTATTTATATTACTTTATTAGCCCCCGGTACTGTATGCTATTTCTTTCTCCCAGCTTATTTTGAGTCGTCTCCAAAAAATAACGTTACCTTACAGAAGCCAGCCGTAAAACAAAGCAGTATGATTAAATACTCTATAACAATTTTTTTTTACTTCTAAGTATCGTTTATACCATCGTATTGAAAAAAAAGTACTTTTATATGCAATTTCTTTGAAAATTGCATCTAGATTTGTTTCTGAAATATTAATTTTTTTGTAGTTTTTGGAGCCATTTGGCTTAATATTGGCAACGGAAGTACTCCATTTCTGTAGAAAGTAAAGGAAAAATAGTTGTAAAATATTAATTATATATTTTTGTTGCCATTTTTTTATAACAACCGAACGAAAATGTAATTAAAATACGTGCTATTTTGAAAAAAATATAGCGAATGATTTCTGTTAAAACATGGAGCTATTATAAACTATCTTTAATTTTAATTATCTATATTAATGTTAGAAACAAATGAAGGCCCATGAATCATTAGACAGCCTTTTTATTTATTTATTTATTTATTTATTTATTTATTTGGTCGAGTTTCTTTAATGACGGCATCTTTTTCCTGCATTTGTGTATTATTTCGCGATAGTGACGTCCTATGCCTAATTTACTGTAGGTGTTTAAAAGTGGATCGTAAATGTGGAATTCTTAAGCGGATGCGAATATAACGTCATTTTACATAAAATAAAAGCGTGTGCTGTAAGTCTTAAAATTGAAATATGTTTTGTACTATTTATATATACATATATATTTATTTTCATCGGAGGCGACACTAAATTTTAAAAAAAGCCGATTTTGCCAACCAAGATTTTGCTATTTACGGCATCCTTTTATATTCTGATACTTTCAGAACTTTAAGCGCATAGTTCAATTACATATCTGTTAAATTTGTATTTTATTTATATTATTTTATTTATTTATTCACAGGGAAGATTTTTTTATGGATATTAGTCGTAAGAAAATGATGAGCTCTTTATATTGTTTTAAGGGCTAACGGATTAGTCTTTCATAATCAAGCTCCGCGAGATATAGATAAATTAAAAGATATTTCATGCTTTAAAATTGTTTTTAAAACCATAGACAATCAGTAAACTGAGATGCACTTTGCAAACAAATTCCATTTGAAAATTTGTTTCGTATTTGGTGATCTAAAAATTTAAATTGTACCATTGCAAATATGTTAGCTTTGTGTTTTTTACCCGACTGAAAAGAAGGGTTATGTGTTTCACGCGTATCTGTGTATGTGGATTTCATTATACCGTCGAAACCTCCTAACGGCTGGATGGATTGTACTGAATGTGGTCTCTATCAATTCGTCTTAACGGCCTGATGGTTATATGCTAGGTTTTGTTTTTATAAATTCAAAATAGCGGCTGTAAAATACAAAATGGCGGTAAAGACGAAAAAAATTACGCACTCTATTGAGAGGCCTATCATTGGATAGGTCTTTCAAAATGAAGACGATGTTTCATTGATTATTTTACATTCAGACGTTCCGTTAAAATATTATACAACCTGGAAGTGGTGTAGGTAGAATCTCTAGCTTTACTGTAACTCTAACCAAAATAGACCTCATCAAATCAGTATTTATAGATAGGAACTAACCATTAAACACAACTTAAAAGTCATCCATACAAGTAAATAAAAAAAAAATAGGTAAGTAATATAAACAAGTAATATAAAAAAAATATTTTAAGTCAATTCCTACTTATGTCAATAAGAACTTTTTCCCTCCCATACTTCTTTCCTCTTGAGTGGCGCTTAAATTGCCTTGATCAAGAAGAGGGCTCTCTCGATTATTGAAAATTCATTAATTTAATTTAATCAATGAATTAATATTGGAAAAAAAACTGGATTAACATCAAGTGTCATGCACTACAAGTTTAAAACAATTTATTTGAGCTTCATTGGATGAATAATAAGTATTTTATTAACGATTGAAAATGTGAACAAGATATATATAGCGAGAGTGTGAGCTAATAGTAGGAATTGAAAAAAAAAATGTTTCACATTGATGAGAGATAATTAATTAGTTCGCTTTTTGCGCAGTCGGGTATTTTGATTTTTTAAATTTAATTGTTTATTTAGTATTATTCTTTTGTTTATAAAGGAAGTACTAATTTAGTTATACAAAAATAGCCAGAAACAAATGCTGAATAGTGCTTCGCGCTTTATATGCAAAATGTTTATTATTATTATGTATTGAAACTGGCACGTGATAAGTAAAACTAAATAATATCATGCTTAAAAATTATGTATATATATATATATATATAAACAAACATAATAAATCAGTCAATTAAGATACAATTTTTAAACAAATTGCATTTGAAAGTTGATTTTTCCCCTATGCGATGAAAATTGAAAATGTACGATGGCCGGAAGTTTAAAAAAATGCAGTAGTGAAAATTTCAAAACTGAAATTTGATCGTGAAGGGTTGCTATTCGCCGAGGCTAACGAAAAAGACAGGCTACCACGGTGCATCCCAAGTGCCTTTTTTTACAGACCGCTAGAGTGACGTGATGCTGTTTTCGTACACCTGCATTGGTGCATTCGAGCATCACGTGACTCTAGCGGACTGTAAAAAACATACGTGGAATGCACCGCGGTAGCCTGTCTTTTTCGTTAGGCTAGCTATTCGCGAAATGACGCCTGCGTTACGCACAGATACGTAGATTCTTTATAATATAAACATGTAAACAGTAAAATACAATTAATATCAGTTATTAGGATGAGGTTATCAATTGAGGCTCTTATGCTTGGTATTCCGAATTGAAAAATAGCAAAATGTATTCGATCTTGACACGATCATAGAATTTTTTCCGAATTAAATCTAAATCCTACATCCTTTTCACCTTCTCAAAATTTACATACGGACTTCTCATAGCCGTCCCCATCATTTAAAAAAAATTGTATTTTTTTTATCATTTTAAAATCCTTTTAACTCAAAACTTGAAGTCACGATTGTTAGCAACATCTTTTATGTGACAGATGACAGACGCACTCTTAACTTGAGATTCTAATCAGAGTACCGGAGAGTAAAAATTTTCGTAATTTATGTTTTTAGGCGCATTTGTGTTAAAATTTTCATTTTTATCTTAGAAAATGATCTTTTTCTTTTAAATTAGGCTTCATTTTCACTTAAATAAGCATTTCGCCTAGTGTCTGAAACTGAAAAAAAAAATGGAAAATTTATCATGAAAAATGCGTGTTTTCGAAAGCAGTATGTCATTTTCCATTCAGAATATTATTCCTCTAATGAAATTTTGCGCCACTAAACCCTATATACAACAATTTTTATCAACAATTTTGAATTTTATCAGAAAATGACGCGAATAAAAATAAATAAAATTCATTATTTCTCTCTTTTCTGCAAGAATGAAAGCTATCTAATTATTACCATTTTGAAGAAATTTCATAACATGCTTTTAAAATTAAAATATAAAAGTGGGGATATTAAAAAATAAAACAGCTAGTGCGGTCACATATAAAAATGAACAGCTTTCAGTTAGATAAAATATTAGTAAAATTCGTTCAGCAGAAAGATCAGGGCAACTGACTAAAAAACCCACTTGTGTTTTAAATATATAGATTATGTAAAATTATGAAAAATTAAATTAAGCACATCATGTTGTTTTGATAAAATTATAGTAAAATGTCCTAAAGAATAGCATTAAAATTTTGTTAGTCAGAAAGAATTTTGGACAAAAAAATGAGGAAGCATCTGGTGTGAAAATGATGTACTTCTACAAAACATATTTCAGTTTTAAGAATTAAATTACATGCTTTTTCATAAAATGGCGTCATTTGCATCCGCTAAAGCAATCCACTTTTACAATACAGTTTTAAACTTCATCTATAGAAAAGTATGCATATGACGTCATTATTGCGGAATAACAGATGATATTGTTGACATAGTGCGTATTTTAATTTTTAAAAAATGTCAGTTTTTATAAGAAAATGGCAACAAAAAGAGACAGTAATCTTCTACTTTCGACTATTTTCCGTTTACTTTCAATAGAAATGGAGTACTTTTGTTGCCACAATTAGAAAAATGGTATTAAAAACTACAAAAATAATTAATATCTCAAATATAAATTGAGATACAACTTTCAAACAAATTGCATTTAAAAGTAATTTTTTTTCCCTATACGACGGTGTAAAACTTGAAAAGGTGCGATGTTTAAGATTTAAAAATTTGTTGTTGCAAAAATTGCACAACCGAAATTTCATTTTACATTTCAAATGTTGCCATTCGCAGAATGACATATGCGTTACGCACAGATATGTTTGTCCTTCATAATACAGATTCAGAAAAAAATGGTATATATTTTGAGTAAAATAGTTTCCCAATTTGTCACTGGCTCAGAAATAAGGCTAACAGTTGTTAATATGAAAAAAAAAGTATTAAGATTGTTGTTTATATTAATATAAGTCTAAATATTTTAACATTAAGATTACTGTCCACTTAAGTTGAATGGAAAAGCGAACTATCATATTCCGAAATAATAAATGGTTTTTAAATTATAATTAATGTACGTAAATTTTGCATTTTGAGAAGATTTACAGAAAATAAAAAGAAACAATTATTTAAAAGAAATAGATACACAATATATATTTTTGGAATAATTTAAAAAAAATATTTTATGCCAACCCCTCCTTTCCTGATCTGAATTATACAGAGTATCCCAAAAGCATTGGCTTCGGCATTTATTCCTTAAATATTGATCATAGACCTACATTATAAATTATACAGTTACGTAATAAAAGGTCCAGAATTCTATGAAATATATTAAAATTTACTGCACTGTAAAAAAAAATCTGTGAAGTTACTAAAGTTTTTCTAGGAAACTGGGATTCCTAGAACATTTCATGTAACGTCAACAACAAAATTTCATGTAACAGACACACTTTTGCGCCGAAAATCAAAAAATCTGTAAGGTTACTAAGAATTTTTTTTGGAAACTGGGATTCCGAGAACTTTTCATATAACTGCAGCCAGGGTTACAAATAAAAGTTTAGTAAGATTACTGAAATTTTAGCAGATTCATTTGTAAAGTTACAGATTTTTGTAGCTTTACAAAAATTAGTTTTGTAGATTTGCAGCTTTTTTCGTACAGTTACAGGTGAAAGTTTAGTAAGCATGTATTTTTACATCTGTAGAACTACAGATTTTTTTTTTACAGCGTGGAGATTAAACTTGAAGGTATGCAAACTGCAGAAAGTTTGTACATGATCTTATAAGTATATGGGGCACATTTTACTGAGCGGAAAATTTTTTGTACGGGGTTGTATAAAACATTAAATATTGTATATCTTCAAATTTAGCCCCCTGAAAATTTTAATCTATTTCATTAAATTCTGTAAAAAAGTTTTATGTACTAATTTATAATGTGCTATGATCAATGCACGGTGTCTATAGTTAAACGACACTACTTTAAACTTGCCTACAGACAAAACTATTGTTCATAAAGCTGTGAAATTGTGTGAAAAGTATAATGAAGGGATGGGAATTTGTTTAAGCAAAAAAAAAAAAAAAAAAAAAAAAAAAAAAAAGCTAAAAATTCTACCGCCAGAGAGCGATTTTTAATAAATTACACATTTAGAATTACGATAATTCGGAAATTTTATTTATTAATTTAATCTGATTCTAAAGACAGCATTTCACGACGTGTTCCTAGCATTTTACAGAACATACTTCCTCAACCGTGGAACATTCTATCTTACGATTACACTGTAAAAAAACAAGTTGGAAATTGCTCGTCAAGCGTGGCAAATGAGGTGCGTTCGTACTATAACTAGTTTTATAATTATTTTTTGCACCCCATATTGTACTGAATGTGTATTGATTTGCAATTCATAAGTGCATAGTCTGTAACATCATTAAAATGCACTTGCAATAATTTTTTCCCATTCCCCTTAATGTAACGGAAAACTTTTGACTGTCCCTGTAATTAAGCTATACATCCGATTATCATGAAATTTGAAATGGCTCGACAAAATTTTGCAGCAATTATATATTTAAAATTTCAGCCCATTCGGAAAGCTGTAACATCACTAATGCACTTGCAATAATTTTTCCCATTGGCCGTAATGTAAAGAAAAAATTTGACTGTCCCTGTAATTAAACTATACATCCGATTTTCATAAAATTTTAAATGGCTCGACAAAATGTCGCAATAATTACATATTTAAAATTTCAACCCATTCGAAAAGCTTTAACATCTTTAAAATGCACGTGCAATAATTTTTCCCATTGGCCGTAATGTAAAGAAAAACTTTTGACTGTCCCTGTAATTAAACTATACATCCGATTTTCATAAAATTTGAAATGGCTCGACAAAATGTCGCAATAATTACATATTTAAAATTTCAGCCCATTCGGAAAGCTTTAACATCATTAAAATGCACGTGCAATAATTTTTCCCATTGGCCGTAATGTAAAGAAAAACTTTTGACTGTCCCTGTAATTTAACTATACATCCGATTTTCATAAAATTTGAAATGGCTCGACAAAATTTTACAACAATCATATATTTAAAATTTCAGACCATTCGGTTGGGTAGTTTTTGCTCTATTATATGCGGACGGACGGACAGACAGACGGACTGAACGACGACTATAGGTGCTACGTATTTATATAATTACGAATGCACCTAAAAACGGACTAAAATACGGAAATACTACTGGCAATCTAGACGCCAGTAGTATTTTCGTATTTTAACGGAACTGTTTCCCGGTAAATTACAGGAAATTTTCCATTTTTTTGGAATTTAACGGAAATTTTTCTGTAATTTACCGAGAAAAAGTTCCATTAAAATACGGAAATAGTACTGGCGTCTAGATTGCCTGTAGTATTTCCGTATTTTAGTCCTTTTTTTACAGTGTACAGATGGTATCTGCAAAAGATGATCGTCATTCGGAACATGTTTGGTTATAACAAAATTTGTTAAAAAACGGCCTTCTAATAACTTTTACGCTCAAATTCCCATACCTTTATTATGTCCTCCACAAAATTTCACAACAATCTGAACAATAGTTTGTCTGTAGATAATTTTAAAACAGGGGTCGTTTAATTATGGAAACCCTGTGAATAAAATTTCTAAACTATTACAATGCTAAATGTGTAATGTCTTACAAATCGCCCTCTGGTGGCAAAATTTTGAACTTTTCTTGACTTAAACAAATTCCCATCCCGTTATTGTTTCTTCCACAAAATTTCTCAACTTTATGAACAATAGTTTTGTCTGTAGACAACGTTAAAGTATGTTCATTTAATTATGGATACTCTGTATTTAAGGAATAAAATCCGAGATCAATGTTTTTTTTTTTTTTTGACATATTTTATAAAAGAAACGAACAACAACAAAAAACTTTAAAGATGTTATTAATACCATTATTCGGCCCGTATATTAAAAGTTAAAATTTGAAATTGTTGTCTAAAATCCTTTCCCCCTTTTTTTTACACTCTTATTTAACTCAATTGGTTTTTGTATGTAAACTAGCTGGCTATGACCGCTGCGCTGGCCAGTATTTCCAAATAAACCTTGAATTAAGCGAAATGGTGAATTCGAACTTGTATATTTTTTTAAATGGACCTTTAGCTTGAATGTCATGCCGCATTGCTGAAAAGATGCGAACGTCATTGCGATATTATGTTACCTTATGAGTTGGACAAAATTTAGCTATTAAGAAGCAGTTCTTTTAGTTGATTATTCACAGTGCACTTTTGGTACAGGAATGAGGCCGTTATGACAATAGGAATTAAAATGTTCTCATATCTGACAATATTAAATTAGAGATGCATTACAATGATTGCAGAGATTTACCATTGAACTTGAATTATGCTCGGGTGGAGTATTTTCGTTTGTTTGTCCTTGATCTCCTGATCCTTGACCCTTGTGCAATATGTGATTCTGGTAGCTGAAATACAATCTCACTGGATGTTAGTTTTATTTCTTAATAAATACCCTCTTGTGCTACTACTCTTTTCCCTCTTTGGATTCTAGCAGGGTAATTGCTGTCAAAAAAGTAATAAATTATTTGCAGACAAAGAAGATTGTTTAACTTTCATATTTAAAAGAAAAATGAAACATAAAAATGTGTGTTTTTAAAGCTGAATTGCCTGAATAAATCTAAAATGACATCATTTTCACTGTCTTTTCATTTTGTAGACCAGTTGAAATCATGTAACCGTTAACCCGGGAAAAAACTCGATGACTTAATCTTGTAGAAAAATAAACCTCGTGCATCCAATAAAATCTTTATAATCATCCGTAATCGAGGTTATTGTGAGGTTTCACGTCAAACATTAAAACTGATGCAACAATATGGTTGCACATGTAGCAGGGATAAGAACTGACAATGATAAATAGAGTTAGTTATACAAAAATTTTAGCAATATGCATTTTGGTGAATACCTGAACCGAAGATTTATTTAGCATTTTTCTAAAGAGCATAATAACACGGACAAACAAATATGCCTGCTATTTTTTTATTTTTAAGAGTAAATTAATCTTCCGTCTGTTGTGAAAATAACCCAGATTATGAAAATAACTCTTAATTTGTTGCTGTGTTTAGCTGCTAGAGTGTGCGTCAGGACAATTCGTTTTATACTGATCGAAATTCCAGGTAATTTAATCCTATCTAGGCTGAAATGATAAGTCCATGGGCATTATTCCAGTTGCCACCATTGGAACCATAAAGTTTCCCCCCCCTACATTGAAAGAATTGTTTTTTTATGAGAGTAAAATAATTTGAGGTAATAAATAAATAATAATAAAATCTTCTTTTGCTTGTTTGCTTCATTATGAAAAACCATAATATAGTAATCGCTAATTTTAAAATCTGTCTAATCTTTTGAATTATGATACGCCATGCAACATGCTCGTTGGCAGGTGAGACGATTCCGTAAGATTAGTCCAATATGTTGAATAAAACATTTTTTAAACAACGGTTAAGCAAAAGAAAGTTATGCAGAAAAAGCTAAAAAGAAATGACATATTAGCAAGCAATATTTATTGCAAAATGTTTATTTTATTTATTTATTTATTAACCATTTGGAAAAATGGTTATTGTCCTCGGTCAGGGTAGGAAATCAAAAGCATATCTGTAGCGTTTTATTAGTTGAATCCCGCATTTTATTTGTTTTCTGATTGGTCTATACAGTAATCTGTATTTTCCCTTTACTTTCAACAGAGATGGATACTTCTACAAAAACAAATTAATAACTCAGAAACAAATTGAAATACAGCTTTAAAAAAATTGCATCTAAAAGTACATTTTTTTTCTCTATACGACTGTGTAAAAAGTAATATTGTGGGATGTTTAGTAGTTTAAGAATGAAATTTCATTTAAAATTGGTCTATAAATATTAATCTTTAATCCATGGCGTACGTAATGTACGACCAGCTCCGAAGAAGTTTAAAAATTTACAGTACCGAAAAATGTAATCCATGGCGTCCGTAATGTATGATCAACATCGCGCAACTGTTTATGTCTTAAATTTTAGTCTTTGAAAAAATCATTTTCCAAATGGTCGTCGTAATTTGTTAAACAACGACGATTTGTTAAACAACAATTTGTTAATAACGTATAATTGCAAAAATCTTCTTAACAATATTCTTATATCCTAACTTTTAAAGCAGGGAATATTCCTATAAGTGAAATCGACAATATGTTCGGCATGTTAAAAAATAACATAATACACAATATTCAATTAATAAGTAATGATCTGAGTTCGAGAATATAAAAATCACATGCTTGGCGAAAACAAAACGCATGTTTCCATAGTTATGGTATTCCATAGTATGGTAAAAATGTTTTAAATCTTTGAAAGTAAATTATTTTAGAATATGTGTGTATATGAAAGACATTTACACTAAAATTTAAATGATTGACTACATAATTATAATTTTAACTGCTTTTTATATAATTTACGGTTGAATATAAAAATGTACTCCGAAATGCTCTTCTCTTGTCTTATTTCGCACTTTTGTCTTATTTGGCTTAAAATTGTATTGTTTGGACACGAAGGTAATAAATAAATAGCACGTAACTCAATACAGCCATTTTTACAAATACTTCTAGTTTTTCCTGTAAACCATATGATGGGAGAATTATATAAAAATAATTATTAAATTGACAAAAAAAAAAAAAAAAAAAAAAAAAAAAAAAGACTAATAAAGAATGTAACCAAGATTTTAAGACACGTTTTTATTAACCTGGCGCATGCGATAAAAGAGCTAAAAAGAAAAAAAAATCCATTCAAAATTGTCAAATCAAATTTTCAGATTCATTTTTTTAACCTATTGCAAGCGATAATTCGCCAAATATTGTACTAATTGTAAAATTTCACAATAATGTATACTTTAAGCATTACAAATATTTATTCCATGTTAAAATTAAATATTTTCGTTTTATAATATTATGTCTTATTAAAACTTTTTTTTTTTGTTTTTTAAATTAAATATCAGTATTTTTTAAATTTATTCGCGAGGTGTTTGTATTATTTTCTAACAGATATAGCCATCGTACTTCTTTAATCAACAAACCTTTCGCCAAAAGATAATCACTGGCAACCTTTTCGTTCAAATTAGCAGTAAAATACGAAATTTATTATCAAAAATCATAGCCATCCCTGTATATTTTCTCATAAACCACCCCGGGAATATTTCCTATCGAATGATACAATTTGGAAAAAAATCCACCGGGTAGTTTTTGAAAACACTCGAGCGGAACTTTTTGAGCTTACTGCTTTATAATATATATGATATTAAATTGTGAAATTGATCTTTCACTCAGGGCTTCATTTGCCCCGTACACCACCGGAACTCACCTCTGAAACTTCTCTGTTTTTAGTAAATATTTAAATATTGGCCAGAATTCAGCGGAGCTCATAAATACAGGGCTCCAGAGCCCAGTACTATAGTGCTTCCGAAAAACCGAAACCAAAATTAACTTTTCATTTCCTTCCCATCACCATGTTTTTGCTCCCTTTTCTATCAAAAAACTTATATGTGACCTAGTGTGTCGCACACGTAAGAGATGGACATGAAACGGGCTCAATTTTTATATCAGTCTTTGGGCTTAGACGGTTTCGATTTCAATATGTCTTACATTCACAATTTTAGTTATTCATATAAAAAAAGAACTCCTCCCCTTAAAATTTACGTATACCATTTCAAATCAATTCAATGATATTTTGATTAGAATGAAGGGGAAACAGAAATCGTGTTTTCCTATTCTAGTAGATTTGCAGACTTACGTGTGTCTGGCATTAATGGCGGCGACGTATTGATATGGTGCCATTCAAGAAAGCAAGCAATGAATTTGCTTTCAATTCGATTTTCTTTTGTAAGATATTTTTCAATTGGATCTTTTTTTTATTTGGATACCCAACATGAAACGAATGTTTTCTTTTATTTTTAGTGAATGAGCATCAGCTTGAGTTTTGTTTGAGGTTTATCGTCTTCTGTTGTGTACGAGTATGAAAATAACGTTAGAAAATTTTCTATTTATTTTTCATCATGAACGTTGCTCATGCTAAGGCTCAGCTTTGCACATTTACGAAGTATCTATCATTTGTAAGTTGATATAATTGCCATGTATTTTTTGTTATTCTCATAGAAAGAAATCGAGCATTGTTTCGCATTTTTCTATAAAATATTCGATTCTTTCTTCTTTTGTGTTAACACTATTTCCGAATTATAATCCTTACCTTATTTAATTGCAGAATTCTGCAATTAATTAACATTAAAATTAGGTAACGATTTGTATTCGAAGGTGTGATAAACTAAAAAGTGGAACAGTTTAAGTATATGCAGGTGGATATATTTAAAATTTTATTTTACTAATGAAAAAAAGACACTTTATTTTTTGAAATAATGTTTGGAATGTAAATATGTGGATTGGAGTGACGGTGCGTGTGTGGCGTAGGGGTTGGGGAGCACGCTGCGCTTTTAGTACTACAAAATATTTGGGCTCAGGTACTTATTTTGTCTTAAATTAAGCCCTCCTTTCACTTATTGCTTGATACATGAGAATTATAAAAATTATGCCCACATGTGTGTTTCCTATGACAATACAGTATTTTAACATTTTTAGAACATAATAATAAAATAATAAACGAATTTTAAGGCATTTTTCGCAAGCTAGACACTGCTGATAAATCACTAAATGTTCTTTATAGTTACAACTATTTACAAGTTACAACGACAATCCAGTTAATTATGCGCTTAACCACCCTTCCAAAATTTGACAACTGCCTGTAAAACTGCAACAATTAAATGTTCTATCCAATAAAACGCAGGAAATACAATTAAACAAAAAAGAGTGTAGGATATAGTACTTTTAAAAATAACTTTTAATCAATTTATAGTTTGATGCATATCAAATTATGATTATACTTTGAAAAATATAAAATAATGTTTTTTTTTTCTTTTCAGTTGCCATGCCTTAAAAATGAAACAGAGCAAAAATTGTAATATTTTAATAAATTCACTAGATTGCGCGTTTTACCAAGAACACGAAAAATAGTAAAATTTTCACAATCGTATTGGGTGCCAAATTATTGTATTGTAACCGAAATATTTTGAAAAAAAAGGTAGAAATTGTAGTCATAAAATTGGTTTTTAAGATAAATATTAAATGCTTATAAAATAGTGTTTAAAAAAACTAAATCTAATTTTACTTTATACTTATTTCCGAAAAAATAAACATAAATAAACATGTGATTAAAAAAAGTTTATTTAAAACTGTTTTCCTAATGTTAAATATTTATAAATATTTTTAAAAAATCAACGAGATAATATTTGAAGTATCTCATTTATAAATTATAAAATTATGGCTACACAGAAGCATTTAAAGTTTAACTTTATTTTCACAAGTAAAAGTATTTCAAGTGCATGGAAATACTTAATTTTCGTCCAAACCCCTTGTTATTTTGTGACATTTTTTCGATATTTAATACTTTTAAATACCATAATAAAGGAATCGATAAAAAAAAAATTATATTCGAATATCATGATTTAAACAGTGTTTTGAAACAATTTAGCAAACCTATATAAGTAATCGATCACTGTCACATAAAACATCATAAATTCAAAAAGTTTACTTTGAATTAGTAGGCCTTGTTGTTTTTAAAATATTTTGCGTTGTAAAAAAATCTCACAATTCTACACACTCGTACGAATAATATATGTGAATCATTGTTTGGAATTCCGTTGCAAGCAAATGAAATAAACGAGTTTAAGAAATATAAAATTAGCACAGTGAATTTTTTATTTTGATTAATTTATAGATTTTTGATACTATTTTTATGGGGTTGTTATGTTTCATAATAATGAAATCATGTTTAAATGCCAACGTAGGTGATTTAGGAATCAGATTTTAAAATTTTGGCACTTTGTAGTACAGAAAAAAAATTAAAGCCATCAGATAAAGTTATTTTTCGACAACATGCATGTGTAATTATAAATACTTGAAGCTCTTAAAAGTCACTGAGTAAATTGAAAACATAAAAATATAAATAAATAAGTAAAAAAGACAAACCGTTTTTTCTTTTGCAAAATGGAGTTTAGATGATGAGTTTGGGGAACTGAAAACATTACATATCAACTTGTAGCTTTAACACTTATAAAAATGCTATCTATTGTCCTCAAATCGAAATAATGGGACGAATGTTTCATAATTAACATTTTTTACACACACACACAGGAAAAGAAGAAGAAGAAGAAAAAAAAGAACATTGATAGAGATTTTGATTGCGCACAATTTCCAGTCTTAGAAGGGGACAATTTTTGATAAAGCCTTCACTTAACTTTCAGACCTGGTGCATTTTATAGGTCTATGTGCGAAAATTAGAGAACTGATAAAATCCTTTTGCAAAAATCGTTTGTATTGATTTTACAGTACTTTAATTTTCTGAAAATGCAGTTATTTTATATCACTTATCGCACTATTTATAAAATTTGATTTTTTAAAAGTACATAAAAATAGAATTTTGCTAATAATAAAAATAAAATATTGAAAAAAAGTTTACAAATTCCTTCCAGAACCTGCGAATTTCATTTTGAAAAAAATACAACATTATAATTGCATTTTTTTACTCGAAATTTTCTTTATTTGTTACCGTAGAATCTTTCCTAGGAAATAATGAAATAAATGTAACTTGATTAAATTTTAACATGTGCAATATGCACGTGTACACATAGTGCATGGAGCAATGAATGAAAAATTTGTATCAAAATATTTAGCAACTTAACTCTCTTTTGGACTGAAATTAACAATAAAGTTTTTTCACAAAAATGAAATGTAAACAAAAACAGATATAATACTATTTTTGTGTAAAAATTTTATAGGTTCAATAACTTTGGTTCAGAAATACTACAATGTCAAGTATCGCTGAGAGCAAGAGCAGCCGTTTTCGATAACACTGTGGGTGTGAAAAGATTTTAAATTAAATAAAACAGAAATTATTATTCGGAAACATAGGAAATCAAAAATTACCACCCCTACTTATCCTGGATCTGTGAATTTGAATCATCGACATAGAGACATTTCTGAGACAATCCAGAAGTACTACAATTTCAAATATCACTGAGAACAGGAACATTCAGTTTTCAATATTACAGAAATGCATTAATACTTTAAATTAAATAAGTCTGAAATTAATATTCGGAAATAGATTAAACAAAAGTTACCAAAACTATGTACCCTGGATCTGTGAATTAGTATAACTGACATCTTTTAGAGACATTTCAGAAATACTACAATGTCAAGTATCACTGAGAGCAAGAGCAGCCGTTTTCGATAACACTGTTGAAGTGTTAAGATTTTAAATTAAATAAAACAGAAATTATTATTCGGAAACATAGGAAATCAAAAATTACCACCTCTACTTATCCTGGATCTGTGAATTTGAATCACTAGATTCTAATTATTTTGAATAATACAAAATGTACAGAACATTTTTAAAAAAGAAAAAAAATCACCAACTTAATGCTTGGTAAAGTATTTTCTCTTTCATATTAAACGTACTTCGCTACAGGGACAGCATACGTAAACATACTTATGTCTATTTTTAAATGGTCATTGTTAAATTATATTGGTTTTCTTACTCAAAAAAAGCGAAAGATCCAAACACACTTTTTAAATGTTGAATAAAAAGCAGAGACACTAAAACGCAACCTTAACCATAGATAAAAATAAAAATGTTTGAAAGAAATGTCGGTGAAAATGTACCGGACTATTCCTAGTGCTTTAACTGTGGTTTTGTTATTTGTTCCAGCTGTATGATGCCTGAATTAGCGTTTGAACGTGATTATTCTACAAAGTACTTATGTATCTTGTAAAGGAGAATTATTTTTTGTGAGAAACCTTTCCATTTTCTTTAAAGGGACGGTGGACGCAATTTTTTTTCTTTTTTTTAAATCACAGAGATACTAAATTTTGTTCTAATACAAATTTTACCATAAGTATATAGATCACCTTAAAAGAAATTTCTAATCTTATTATAATTTCAAGGGATTTTTTTTAAATAAAATTTTAAAACGAAACTTTAAAAAGCTCTATGCATCTTAATTTTTGAG
Source organism: Maratus speciosus (assembly GCA_963932465.1). Lineage (NCBI taxonomy): Eukaryota > Metazoa > Arthropoda > Arachnida > Araneae > Salticidae > Maratus > Maratus speciosus. Next base: position 332,890,421 of record OZ010786.1, read on the forward strand.
ATATTTTGTCAATTTTACATTTTAAAACACTATTACAAACAAATCGGTGTATCCATTTTTAATCCCTTAAATAGTTATTTTTTTAGAGATTTTTTTCTGAATTTTATATCTATTTTCATATTTATTTTCCTTTAATTAAATTAAAATTACATTTAAATATCTTAATGAAGTTGAATTTTAAAATACATGCACAATTTCTTTGTAAGCAATATCAAGTTTCTTCCTTATCAAATTCATTATGACGCATGCAGCATTTCAAAAATCTAAAAAGTGTGAAAAATTAGTTTTGAAAAAAAAAAAAGAAAACAGATTTAAGAGGGTCCGGGACACAAAAATCTTCAAATTTTGCAAAAGCATTTTATTTCATAAAAAATTTCTCTGTTTTTTCCTGCTTAAAATGACATTTAAATCATGTTTCTATCTGAATTAGAACAAAAAATATTAATTTTTTCGTTTTGGTTTGTTTTCTAAATCTAGCTTTCAAGCAATGGCTGCCATGGAAACGACTTCTTGAAAAAATTCGTTTTTCTTCATGATAGGTTTTTTCACCATTTCTCATATTTAAATTCTTATAACTCGAGAATCGTTAAAGATACAGGGTTCAAACTTGGAACATATCATTTTCAATTATTTTACTTTAATTTTGATTCAGCATATTTGAAAAAAATATTTATTTATGAAAATATGATTTAAAAAAAAAAAAAGTTGCACCACTGTTTTTGAAAGTTTTTCGTTAAATATTTTTAATTTTTTTTATAAATTAATATTTTAAAACATGCCGAATCAAAATTAAAACTTATATATTTCTGTTTATTTAAATGAAAAAAAAATTGAAATTCTATAATTAATATTTCGAGTTATAACGATTTTAAATTTCCCTACTTTAATAAATTTTAAATTTAAATTAAAAAAAAAATCTGAGAAGTTTTGTCATGTGATTTTGTTTACAAATGATAAGGTTAACCATCACAGAAAAATTCAGAATTTTAACTCAATAAATAAAAAAATATTTTAAAATGTGTCCCGGACTACCCTTAAAGAAGTACATGAAAGTGCCAAAAAAATTTTCTTTACAAATTTAAAACACTTCTAACTTTGCGAAAAATCATCGCATCTGCATACTGTTTTTTTTTTTAAAATGGCTCAGTACAAATTGGAGAATAATAATACACACAAAACGGAATTTCGATTTTTGGGTCTACTATTTCTCAAATAAAAGCGCATGGTCCCCTTAAGAGAGTATATTTAAACTGATTGAATTTTTTCAAGTGCAGTTACAAATTATGGGAAATATATATACAGGGTGATTCATAATGAATGGGCCAAAAAGAATAGCCCAGTGCGACTGCTGTAATGGATTTATTCAGCCGAAACAAATTTATTCTGCAACTACAATTATACAAGTTTTATTTGGCAACAGAGAAAAATCATCGAATGACGAACTCGCCGTTAGAGGCGCTGCTAAACAAAATGTCGTCCATGCAGGAGAAAGCGTACTGCGTTTTGGAATATGCCAAAACCTCCTCGGTAACTGTTGTGCAAAGACATTTTCGCTCGAAATTTCATAAACAACCACCGCATCGGCATAACACAAGCAGGTGGGCGAAGCAGTTCCAGGATACCGGCTGCTTATGCAGAACAAAAGCCCAGGACGAAAAGAAACAAAACCCGAAGTGGTTGAAAGAATTCGTGAACGCCCTGTGATTTTTTTTCTCTGGTGTTTCGTTAAAGACAAGGTGTTTGTGCCTCCACTTCCTCAGGACTTAGGGGAACTGAAGCAGCGGATAACTGCAGTGTTGAACTCCATCACAGGGGATATGCTATCACGAGTGTGGCAGGAGCTTGATTACCGTGTAGACATTTGTCGTGTCATCGGAGGGGCACATATTGAACACCTGTAGAAACTTGAATAAATGTAGCTTTGAGGTAAATTTGAATTTTCTAAATATATTAATTACAACGTTCACAATCATGTTTTCTTTTTGTCCCTTTCATTATGAATCACCCTGTATATCTCTTTAAGATAAATAGTGGTAAAATATTTTTTCTTACCGTTCTTCGTTTTTTTTAAAGCCTTTAATAATAATAATAATAATAATAATAATAATAATAATAATAATAATAATAATAATAATAATATTTCTGTTATTCACGCCGTATATTATTTTTTAAAACGAGAAGATAATCAGAATAAATTATAAAAATGTAAAACAAATTAGGGCTCAGTTGAATGCTCTAGGTGAACTTCAACGCATGTATATATTGTGCAAAATTTTAAAATGGCAAGGATTTAAAAATACTCAAAATTTATGAAACATATGAAAAAAATTATTCGGAATATTTATAATAATACTGAACTTATTCAACATAATTTACAAAAGTAACATAAATTAAACAATAGAGAATATCTTGAAATAGATTTAAAATTAATTTTACAAACTCATAAGTAAGAAATTAAATGGTATTTTTGTATCCTCAGTAATTATTTTTAATATATCAAAATGCCCGGTAAACGTAAACATTCTTTAATAGTAACATAAATTAAACAGTAGTATACATTGAAATAAATTTAAAATTAATTTGCCAACATTCATATGTATGAAATTAAATAGTAATTTTTCCCCTTCCATAAGTACTTTTATGTCAAAAGGCTCGATAAATATAAACATTCTTATGTACATCTTTAAATTATTTTAATATGTAATTTTGTCTATGGAAATACACTATATGGCCAATGATGGTTGGTCCTTGCGATTTTAGACGTTTAATTAAATATCTAGAAAAATACATGATAGGGTGTTTCATTTTTCCAAAGATTTGATTTTCATATGACTTTGCTTGCGCCTCGAGTCTAAGTGATATAAAATATATATATGCCAAATTTCAAGAAGATAGATTAATATTTAGAGGTTGCACACTTTGAACACTTTTATCTTAAATTAGTGAAATTTCCAATACCTTGTACTAATGGGCTTCTCATGTGTTTATTTCATCTTTTGAAGGTAATTGAACTTTAAAATGGGAACCTTAAGAGGAATTTTGCGGCTAGGAAAGGTGCCTAATGATGAATTTTTATTACTAGTAAATCTCCGTGAAAAGGAACAAGTACTCTTACACTGTTAAAAATCTGCAGCTATAGTTGCATCGTCACTCCACCGGTTACATATAAAACGATTACTTTACTATATGGAACATTTTTGGTCACACATCATTGGTCAAAGCAGAGCTATCCTATACAAGCGGTGGAGTGACAATGCAGCTACAGCTGCAGATTTCTAACAGTGTAGTTTTATTTACCACCCCAAGGAAATGAAAGAAAGACTTGCGGATTCTGGTAAATCTACAAGTCCTTAACTATAGGAAGTGTAGAAGAAAGCAAATATTCCTATTAAGACGGAGAAGAATATCAGTGCTGGTTTACAGAAGATGTACAAAGAATAAACCTGAGTAAAGAGAAATCGAGAAACAAGGATAAAGCAAATGTAAAACAGCAGATTTGGAAAAATGATCTCATCAAGTTATTTGACATTTCCTGGCAAAATGTGATGGACATGGCTAGCATATCACAAGAAGATATAGAATTTCTTAGGTCACAAAGTGAACATGATATGAGTTCGTCAGTTAGTGGAGTTGACAATGTTTTCACCTCAAAAGAAAGAACTAAGCGTACAAACGCGTTAACTACCTTCAAAATGTCCTAGAAGATACAAGCCATCTAAGAGAAGATTACAAAGACTTATTACAATTATTACTCCTGTACCTAGAAGGTTGGTCTAAAAACCACTTCAGTTTCACGATTCCAAAGGCTCTCAAGCAAGGTGGATGGCAAAGGCAGTATCTGCACTTAAAATTGTACTCTTCTATAAACAGTTGAATATTCCTCAACGAGAATTGAAAGAAATGAAAAGAGTTGCGCATTGTGCCAGCATCATATATGTTCACTTTTGGCTTAAGGCAATTGTTAGTCGATGGTCTCCAAAAAAGATTTGTATATGCTATAGCTTCTGAACACTTACCCAGATGCAGATATCAAAAAATGTGCTCTCACAGTTGCTAAGTTGATACAGATAGCTTTGGTTTCTTTTAGAAACAAACGTAGGATTGGCTTTTTTGGACGTACGTATTACTCCGGCTAATAAGGAAAATATGACTAAATTAAGAAAGCAAACCTGTAAAGAAAAAAAAGAAACTATTTAAGGTAAAAAAGTAGTTTTTGAAGAAAAAGAACTGGATCATTTAGTTACTAATAAAACAAAGACTTTCTTTGAATAGTTTAGGACCCACGATGTGACAGAATACTGCACCGATTCTCTTCAGAAGCCATGTGAACGCTCTTATTGTGGTCAATGGTACAGCAGAAAGAAGAATTGATCTGATTAAACGAATTATTTAGGGGCAAACAACAAAAACACTTCTTGTTGAGAGTAGTTGAGCATCACGGAAAAGTCGTAACCAAGTGAACAAAGAAGAGACTGCATCGTCCAAAGTTGATTAATATAACACATGTTTTCCGTATTATGCTATCTATTAATCTTAGTGTACAGTTTCAGTATTCTTTGGAGTTTGTGATTTCTAGTTTTCCCAAAATTCTTATTTTTCCCCTACATTTACAAAACTGATAAAAGTGTGCAACCCCTAAATATTATCCGATCTTAATGGAATTTGGCATATATATCTTTTATATCACTTAGACTCAGGGCGTAAGCGAAGTCTGCAAAAAATTTATATTTTATTTTTTGCCTTACAAAATGAAACACCCTAATACATGAGGAATTATCCCGAAACTTCAAGCATGTAAACAGAATAGTACAGGTCATATAGTTCCGCGAAGATTTTTTCCCGAAACCCCATATGGGACCGTCAACAAACTGAAGAAGAACGAATATCTTTTGGGTAACTCTGTAAAACCAAATGTAGCAAAAGCTTTCAAACTGTAGAACTTTATTAAGAGGTTTATTGTAATAAACTGTGTTCATTTTTATGAGGATAGCATGTATAACCGTAGAGAAATTAAAGTTTTTATAAAAACAGTCCCAAATTTTGTAAGTTTTTTCCTCATAATTTGTAGAGTTCTTAATATAAAAGAAATGATCTTTTCAGAAACTATGACAAACAACATTGTACACAATACCCTGCAATCAAAGTTAAAATATATTAAAAATTGGATGAAAAATGAGAAGATTTACTAAATAATGTTTCTCCTGGCATGCGCGAAAACAATCAAAATATAATGTGCATAATGTATTAGGTAAGTATATAGGGCAACGTTTGTGAAAATCTCCAAATCATAGCATAAAAATGCTGAAAATGCTGTCGATAGAATAAGCTCGAAATCCGTTGTTCCCCAAAAGAAGTAAAAATATGAGGGGTTGTATCCAAATATAGTAGTACTTTCAATATTGTGTCCGCTATCTTGGTACTAATCAACAGATATTCGGATACAGCTTCTCATCGTTTTTGCTTCCTTTTGGGAACAATGGATTTCGAGCATATTCTATTGACGATAATTTTCAGAATTTTCAAGCTATGTTTTTGAGATTTTCACAAAAGTTGCTCTATACATTAGGCACATTATATTTTGATTGCATTCACGCCTGTGAAATAGGTTTTAGTAAACCTGCTCATTTTTCATCCAATGTTTATAATTTTTTAATTATGATTACAGAATATTGTGTACAATATTGTTTGCCATATTTTTTTGAAAAGAACATTTCTTTATATTAAGAATTCTGTAAATTATAAGTAAAAAACTTCACAAAATTTGGGACTGCTTATATAAAAACCTTAATTTCTCTAATAGTAATTCATGCTATCCCCATAAGAAGGAACACAGTTTATTACAATAAGCCTCTTAATCATGTTCTACAGTTTGAAAGCTTTTGCTACATTAGTTTTTACAGGGTTATCCAAAAGATATTTGTTCTTTTTTAATTTGTTCACTGTTATCTATGGAGTTTCGGAAAAAAAAAATCGCGGAAATATATGACCTATACTATTCTGTTTATACACCTGGAGTTTCAGGATAATTCCTCATGTATTTTTCTAGATATTTAAGAAAACGTCTAAAATCACAAGTGACCAATCATCATTGGCCATATAGCCATATCCTATGCAGCAAACAAGAAATCTTTGATACACTCTTTTAGAATGTCGAATAAATAAAAATAGCTCTACATTTGAATCATGTATATAAATATTGGACAACCTGAAAATGTTCCACAAAAGTAACAAATTAAACAGTGGTATATATTAAATTGATTTAAAATTCATCTGTCAACATGCAAAAGCAAGAAATTAAATTGCATTTTTTCCTCTCCTCTCCATAAGTAATTTTTATATCAAAAGGCTCTATAAACGTAAAAATTATTTTGTGTACCTTTATATTATTTTAATATGTAATTTTGTCTATGGAAATATATCCTATGCAGCTAACAAGAAATCTTTGAAACTGACTTTTAGAATGTCGAATTTACGACAATTGCTCTACATTCGAATTATTTATAATAATATTGAACATCCTGAACATATTTTATAAAAGTAACATATTTGTAAGCAGTAGTATACATTGAAATAGAATTCAAATTGATCTGTCAACATTGATAAGTATGAAATAAAATTGTAATTTTTCACCCTATACAAGTACATATCAAAAGTCTCGATAAACATAAACATTCTTATGACTATCTTTAAATTATTTTAATATGTAATTTTGTCTATGGAATTATATCCTATGCAGCAAACAAGAAATCTTTGAAACACACATTTAGAATGTCAAATAAATGAAAATTTCTTTACATTGGAATTATGTATATAAACATTGAACATCCTGAAAATGTTTCACAAAAGTAACATAAATCAAACAGTAGTATATATTAAATTGACTTTAAATTTATCTGCCAACATTTATAGGAAAAATTTAAATAGTAATTTTTTTACCCTGCATACATACTTGTAGTATTAAAAGCCTCGATAACCGTTAACATTCTTATAAGGCTAATTCCATGGGTCTTTGTAGTGTAAGTCACATTGATGATAACTGCTATGCTTTCTGTCCACCGTTATTTTCAAAAAGTTTTCTTCGCCTAATTCAGTTAATGAGAAATCTCCGATAAAATAAGCCACATTTTCTGTTCTAAAATACTGGTATCGAAACATTATAGCAATTTACACCTATGTGACTTACAGTGCAAGTACGCATGGAATTAACCATATCTAACTTTAAATTGTTACTCTAATATGTAAGTTTTATCTATATATATATATATATATATCCTTTGAAGTACACTTTTACTGAAGTACACTGAAGTGCACACTTTTAGAATGTTTAGAATGTCGAATAAATGAAAATTAATCTACATTCGAATCATGTATATAAATATTGAACATCCTGAAGATGTTTTAGAAAAGTAACATCAATTAAGCACCAGTATATATTAAATCGATTTAAAATTAAGCTGACAATATTCATAAGTAATAAATTAAATGGTTATATTTTACTCTCCATACATAATTGTCGTATCAGAACCTCGATAAACGCTACGATTCTTATGTTTATCTTTAAATTATTATCGGAATTGTAACTGTTGTCATAGCGTGAGATAGGATTTTATTGTTCAGTGTCATAGAAGTATATCACATGGGAATGGAACCAGCTTGTTACAGTTGTCAATCTTCCTCTCATAAACCATAACGATCCTATTGAGGTACTTGTTTCCCTCACCGTGGTATCGCTGCAGAAATGTACAGAAAAAATCGGCGATGCATAAAATCATCATTTAACGCCTATTATTCCGAAAATTGTGCACCAGGTAGGTGCGAAAAATCTTACACTTTAACACAAATTAAACGCATGTGACCAGTATTGACTTTTCTGCAGCGATACCACGAGAATCAGATTTTTGTTAAAAAAAAAAAAAAAAAACATTCGATATTTATTAGAGGTATAATTAGGGTTATTATCATAGGCTCTTGTTAACTCCGGGCGGATCAGCTAGTTAATAAGAGAGAAAATAACAATAGTTGTGTTCATATACTGCGTTTTTTATTTATTTTATAACGAGAAGATAACTAGTATGAAACCTTAACATTCTAAAGGAATTTATGAATAATTTTAATGCTGGAACTGAACTTTATTACAGACATGTTATCGAAGAACCTGTAAATGATAGGGAAACTAATACTTTTATAAAACATGCCCTACTTTCTTATAGTTTAGAATAATATGCATATCCTGAATATTTTCCAAGAAAAGAAAATAAATTAAACATTTGAATAGATTGTTAACGATTTAAAGTTATTCTTCAAAAACTGATAAGTGTGAAATTAAATAATAAAACATTTTTCTTTCGATAAATACTTTTAATACTTACAGTCTAGATAAAGGTAAACATTCTTATGTCTATCTTTAAATGGTTACTTTTAAAGCATATAGGTTTTCTTTGGAAATATATCACTTGAACCAAACAGAGTAAGCCTTAAAACACACTTTTTTACAATGCTGAATAAACTCAGAGATACTAAAGCTCATCTGTAAACAAAGATAGGAAGAACAAATGTTTGGAAGATATATCGATGAAAAAGTGTGATACTATTTTTCATGCAGCTGCTGTTCTTCTGTGACATGTTCCAGCTGTCCGACGTCTGGATTAGCGTTTGAACGTGATTGCCCTAAGATTTGTTTATATGTATTGTAAAAGAAAACTATTTCTGGCAACAAACGTTTCATTTTTCTTTAACAGGATACCTACAAAAGATTTTTTTTAATGAAAAGAGAAGCAAAAATAATAAAGGTGCAAACTATCTTGACTAATATTTCTTTGTAATATAAAAAGTGAGAAAGGATATATTTTAATTATTATTTAAGCAAATATTTTAATGAGAAAATAAAATAAAAATAACTGTTGTGTTTTATATATTTCCTATATTATATTTCTTTCTATTCCTACATTTTATATTATATGCTTCTATATCTATATAAAATATCAGCTGATGACAAAGTCAAGAATAAATTTTGAAATTGTTTACTTACAGTAAGTGTAGTTTTTCTTTTTTTTTTTTTCTTTTTTTTTTTTTTTTTTTTTACTGTAACAATTAGAAGAATGTGCTTTTTTTTTACTGCTATAATTTTTCATTTTTCTCTTACCCTGAAAATATTTTCGAATATCTATCATAAATTAATAAAAATAAAAAAATTAAAGTTACTCCAAGGGACTGTTCTCCTGATAAACGACAATTCCTGGGAAAAAATGATTTAGGAAAAAATCATGCCATTTTAATAGCATTTATTTTAACACTTTCCAAACATAGTTAAAAAAATGTTTATCAATTCGGTTTGTCTGGACGTCTGCCCACGCTCTACTTCACATAAATATGCTCGGATTGTTATGTAATTGACAAATGTTATTTAAGCTTTTTATGTCATTTTCGTTATTGAAAATGAAGGGCATTTATAGTTTGTTGTCTTTTTAAATTTAACTAAACTTTCGCACATTACTGTGCTCGTATAAATTCTACAGTTCATATACAGGATTGCACAAAATTATTCATTTCCATTTATTGACGAAAATTGCTGAAAGAAATATTCAACCTTGTTATGGGTTTCCTAATTGAAATAAATTTTAGCATTCTATTGAGTATATACGTAAATCTATAGATGATATACAGGCTTTCACAAAAGATTTTAATACTTTTCTGACTATAGATGGTAATAGCTGAAATTAGCTTTTCAGATGTATATTATGCGTCTTAGAATTGTTTTGCTTAACTACCCTGATTCCAAATGTTAACCCCTTCTTTGCTATCGTGAAATATATGGCAAATACTGAATTTACTGTAGTTCCGCAGTTCTTTTTAATCGCAGAACTTCCACTCTTCTTCATTTAATACGTCAGTGAGTGACGCTTGTGGTCCCAACAAGTGCTGTCTCCTTGCGAGCGGATTTTGACGCCAAAAAAAGGCGAACGGTGAAAAATTCATAGTTGTTACTTTGTGTTGCTTGATAATGAATATTTTTCTTGTTTTTGTGGAAGAAAAAGAAGACTGGACTGAAAAAATACAGCTGTGACTGTAAGTGTCTTGTGAATTGTATATCATGATGATAACACGTTTTACAAATTCTAGTGTATGTAATACGTAAAAATCGGTACGTGCCACATATGGCACACCATGTGTATTTTTCCATAGTGGCTGAAATGTGTATTTATTCATTCACCATCATGGATGTGTTCATTTGTGCGATAATCGAAAAGTAAATATCCCCATGTTTCATTTCAGATGTGGAAGCTGTTTAGGAATGGACTTTAGTCTATTTTGTGGCTCTCCCTCCAATGCTATCATGAATCTTTCTGCAGGAGAAGAGAGCGAATTGTCAGACCTACCTGATGATCATGTGGCGTAGGACGATTCAATTTATTTTGAAGTTTTTGCAACAGAGTCAGTGTTTAGCTATGATGTTGATATTTATGCTGGGTCACGAAACAATGTTCTTCCTCCTTGTGCTCCGGATTTAGGCATCAGCAACAATGTTGTCACCAGACTGGTTCAAACTTTTTCTCGTAATATGAATTAAAAAGTTTTATGTGACAACTGGTTCACCAGCATTCCATTGGAAAAGTATCTGCACAAAGAAGGAATTTTGTCCGAAGGAATTTGGACAGTATGTTCGATTCGTATTCCCAACGCCAACATTCCAACTGAGTCAGAAATGAAGAAGGTAGGAAGAAGGACAATGAAGGAAAAAGTGGCCGTGATAGATAATGTGGATATTTCCCTTGTATCATGGTATGATAACTAAGTTGTGCACATATTGACTACATATGCTGGAAGTAAGCCATCTACTGAGGAAAAGAGATACTTTAAGAAGGAGAAATCATCTCATTCAAAAATATGTATCAGATACTGTAGCCTGTAGTTTTAAATCCAATATGTGTCAGGCACTGTAGAATGTAACTTTTCAATAAATAATACATGTATAAATTTCTGTAAATGCAATTTTCAATAAGCTATAAGGTTAGATGGGATAATTGGAACCACGAAGTAACTGGGCCATAGGCTATTTTATAAAAAACCGTTGATGTATTTTAAGTTTTAGCTTTTGTGAACAATGCTCCTTAACTTCTACTTCCTAAAACAACGTGTGTCAACTCAATCATAACTCTCTCTTTGCTGTGATAGGTTGTCAAAAATGAACGTTTCTTTTTTAAAAAACAACGTCAATTTGGTTGAACTTCTTCCGCTTTTTATTAAAATACTGTAAGTACTTTTATTAAACAATCTTTTTTTTAAAGATTAGGCATATAACTACGTTAATATTATTAGGTATCTATACTTATTTCCTTCATGTTTCAAATGTAAGCCCTGTGTCCCTGTTATCCCATAAATTTTTAAAGAATGGGGCAACTGGGACATGTATCCGGGATAACTGGGCCATGCTGAAACCAGTTACCCCAATAGTTATAAATTTTTTTTTTGAGTTTCTCTCACAACGGAAAGTAAATTTCTCCATTATTTTTTGCTCACAATAAAGAAAATTATAGAATACCTTATTAAAATTACGTAATAAAATTTAAAAAAAGCATATTCAGTGGTATCAAACCAAATTTCTCGACTCCTTGAGAGGCGGTGATGCCGTTATGGCATCACAAAATTTTAATTCCTAATTGCCGCTCTGGCAACGGAATTTTATAATGAAAGTTTCACCTTTATTAAGTACGCGAAAATATACTTTTACTTGATTTCAAATAGATTCTCTTGTAAATACTGGTAACAGTAAATTATTTCAACATTTTACGAATGCAAGTACATTGCTTCTGAAAGCGAGATAGCCAAATCTTGAAATTGTATGATACACAGGGGCCTCATTCTATAGGGAAACTTTTATTGTTCCTACCACTATTTTGAAAATAATATCTTCATCTGACTTTCCTTTAGAATATGTTAAATAAAATGATCATGAAGGTAACTCATTATGAGTTCTGGTAGGAAAAATAAAATTTTCCCTATATAATGCGACTCCTAGATACAGATAAAGTTCTTAGGTACTTACGTAGCCGTTTGTTCATAGATTTACCTAGCTATTGTTTCCCCTTAAAATACCCATGTGACTTTTATACTTATTACCTATACTAAAGAACATAAGTACTTACATATTTTTCATGTTTTTGTCATAAATAAATCTAATATTTTCACTTTTAGTGCTTTTTTTGGACACATTGACAGCAAAGGTTTCCCTTACAAAGCTTTTTATTGACATATAATTTACATGATCTGCCTGGTTTATATATTTTTAAGTTGTTTATACTTTTTCAAACAGGACCTGATATCCCATATGAAAAAAAAAATAAACGTGTGTGGAACATAGACCCTCCTGGTCTAGTTACCCCATTATTATGGGGCAACTGGACCCATGAGGAAAGAAAGATGAAACATGCATGTTTTTATATTTTAAATATTAAATGTAATTTTGAGCATATCTGACTGATAGCGGGAACCTAACTGAACACATTTACAGAAGTTCAGACTTTAAAGCAAATGAACATTAGCTTTTTGAAGCTGAATTGTCAGAAGCTCCAGAGTCACATTGTAAAATCGTGGACCAGTTGCCCCAACTAACCTTATATTTATCAGTTTCTGTAAATTATTTTTTCAATAAACGATATATGTATCTATCACTGTAGACTGAAATACACACACACAAATCGATTCCATATGTTCTTTCTATATATATTTTGAGAGTTGCATACAAGTAGTAATGTTGATTTCATCACTTTGGAAAATTAGTCGCTAATGCATGGTGTGACCAGGGATGTAGTGGAGGGGCTACGGGGGTATACGCCGTATACCCTCTGGATTTTTTTAAGGAACACCGTATACCCTCTGTTTCTCAAGAAAGCTATAGTATGTACACTCTAGGGTATACGCTCTGCCTTGAGCGTATAGCCTCTGCTTAGAGCGTATACCCTCTGCTTTTTTTACGACTACACCACTGGGTGTGACATATATAGCCCGACCTTAAACTAATGCGTATTTGAAAATTTCGAATTTTGAGTGATTTTTTATCACTTTAGATTAATAATTAGCAATTTTTCAAAATTTTTTGCCTGCAGGAAAAAATTCATGCAGGAAGGGGTTAAACTATGAGGTTTTGTTACAATATTCTAAATGAAAAAAGTGTTTGTTAATCAACACTTGTCGCAAGATTTTTCTTTCTCATATATTTACTTATTGAGCACCATTTTTCGTATTTTAGTGAGAGTGGTGAATAGCGATAGAGTGTTTTTTGCAGCATTACATTCAATTTAATCAACTTTGTCGCCATCCGAGTGTCTTTATAAAAAAATAGCAATGGTATAAGAAGATGACGCAAGCCACTGCTGTCGCATGTAAAATATAAGAGCTTTTTTCAAACTGTTTCAACCCATTTTTCACAACTTGCAATTTTAATTATTGAGTACGTCAGTCAAAAAAAATTCATTTGACGATAATGACAGTTTTATGATTATTCACGTAATTGCTTATGTATGATTATTAAAATCTTAAGATACATATTTAATCATATCTTAAAATATGTATATTAACCCCTTGACATCCAAGACGTACAATGAGTACGTCCTGATTTTATCATACGTGACTACCAAGCTTATAGCGCATACATCCATGGGGACATACATCCATTTGCACTAAATGTTGGTATATATCTCCGTAATCGAAAAAATAGTTCTGTGTGTCAAGATGTTAATTTCAATTATACGCCACATTTCAGTAGACTTAAGAAGAGTTATATAATATTATTTTTTAATCAAACATGCAATCTTCCATGTTTTGATTCAGCTCTGCAACTTTATTTGTAATTTGAAGTATTTTATCAGAGTAAAGAATTAATGCATCATGTATAAAAGTAAAATCTGGTAAGCATTTAACGAATTTTACAGCTGCTAATGATAAATAATACATAGATTAAAACTTATTGAGCTCAAAATAATTCTTTGCCTAAATAAATAACAATGTTAAAAATATGAAAGATTTTCCTTATAGAAAACAATATATATATATATATATATATATATATTTCTTGATTTTATGTAACTTTGAGAAAATATTGTGTGATTTTATTTTGTGGTCGGATATAAGACACCAAAAATATCGTTTTCATTTAACTTAAAGGTTTCTGCATTGAAAATAACTAAATATTGAAAGTAGATCGTTATTAATCCGAAAAAAGAATTCTTCGTAGTCAAGAATATGCAACTATTTTTGTATGTTTAATTGAAAATGAATAGTTGTTTGTCAAAATTGTGTAATTATCCGACTAAATTTAAAAAATAAAAATAAAAAACCGGATATATCGGCATTATTTTGCATTCTATAGCTCTTTCAATAGAGCAACTAAAATAATATTCTTTGTGGAAGCATGCAACGATACAGCATGCAATTTATTTTATTCCTCTGAATTATTTTTTTCCCAAAATTCAGATCGCTTAAAAAATGTATTGGAATATAAAAGCAATACATGTTTATGTACATACTTACTGCATTTCATTTTTTTTTTAAACTAAGAAAATGTGTATTAGTTTTGAAAATGTTAGGCATTGATAATGTTTTAGCAATTTGTATTTATAAATTAATCTTAATGTTAATAAAATTATACTGTAAATATTCCTGTTATATGTGTTTTTTAAAAGACAGAAATATCACATTTTTAAAAAAGATACCAATAATGAAGAAAGAAGTAAAAAATAAATGTTTACAGAAAATGCTTGATGCATCGTAAACCGATTAGAAAAGTGGGATTGTTTTTAAAGGATAGTTAATTATATATAAATAAAGTGTCAACGAGGAGAGGATAATAGTTAAATGTTACATATTTGTTGTTCTTTTTTCCACGAAAGTCAAGTTTCATTGTTCTGCTTCATTTACCAATTTTCAACTAATTTTTTCTTCAACGAATTTTCACAGTCTTCTTCCTGTGTACTTATTTTTCAAGAGTGTAACTTCACATTTTTCTGGATTCAAGCGTCGTTTCAGACTTTACTTTAAAGGGTGATATCCATGTATTTGACAAATCAAATGCAGATTTTCACGTATTTTCTAATATAAATAAAGAGTCAAAAGAGAAAGGAGAACAGTTAAAGTATCCTTATTTGTCGGTCTTTTTTCTACAAGTGTCAAGTATCCTGATTCTCCCCCATTACAATTTTTAACTCTATTTTTTTCAACGGATTTTCACCGCTCTTTTCTCTGTGTACCTATTTTCCAAAGTGTAACATCACTTTTTTTTTATTCAAACCTCATTTCAGACTTTACTTGAAAGAGTGAAATCCATTTATTGAACATAATACATATTTTCCAATATTTCGTAGTAATATAAATTAATTTTCAAAAAAGAAAATGATAACAGCTAAATTTTACTTATTTGTCGTCCTTTGTTCGATGAGTTTTAAGTTCATCGTTCCATCCCACTTCATTAATTTTCAACTGTGTTTCTTCAAATATTTTCACAGTTCTTCTCCCTATGTACCTATTTTTCAAAAGTGTAACTTCACATTTTTCTGGATTCAAGTGTCGTTTCATACTTTTATTGAAAAGGGTGAGATCCATTTATTGGACATATTAAATACATATTTTCCAGTATTTTCTAGTAGTATACATAAAGTGTCAAAAGAAAAAAGGATAATACTCATTTGTCGTTCTTTTTTGAATGAGTGTCAAGTTTGATCTTTCTCTCCCCATTTTACCAATATTCAACTGCGTTTATTCAACGGAATTTTACCTGTCTTCTCCCTGTGTACCTATTTTTCAAAAGCTTTTTAACTTCACATGTTTATTTGATTCAAGCGTCAGCTCATACTTTACTTGAAAGGGTTGAAATCCCTTTACTGAACATGTTAAATCCAGATTTTACAATATTTTCTAGCAGCTTCTGGTTTTTATCCTGCGTTTATTTATCATATTTATTTACAAAAGAGCATTTTTGTTATTTTAATTTATTTACTTGAAATTATATATATATATTCGTAAAAATAAATGAAAACATTCAAATTATAATTAAAATAAAACATACAGATAATGATATAAAACTGTCTCACTCTCAGAGAGGGCAATTGTCTCACCCTGGCATTCATAAATGATGCAATTAGTTATAGTTTTAAGCAGTGTCCGTCTATTAACTTTTGAGGGTATCCTCATTTGTGAACGTGTTTCCGATACTTTATCCTTTTGCGTGAAAAGGCCATCTATCTGTCCCTTTTCTGACTTTCGAAAATATGATCGTCCCTCCCTGATGCTGAGATTCACGTATTCTTTTGCGCGGATACATGTTAATTAGCTTTCTGTGGTCGTTTGATGAGTATAAATAGAGGAGCGAGGCTTTGAACGAGCTGATCAGCTCGAGTCCTGCCTTTCAAGAGAAACAAGACTGGGTCTTTTCGCTTTTGACACTTGAGGTTTGCACTGCTGTCACGTGCTATGACATAAACAAGTTTCGCGTCTATCTGAGGATCTAGTCTTTTGGAAAGAAGTTAATCTACGTATTTGAATAAAATGTACTTCAGAGTCCACGTGATTCCAGTTAATTATAAACATTTAATTTATTTCAAAGTTCTATTTATTGTAGTTTTTTCAGTAATAAATGTCTTCACAGTAGCAGTGTTCTGGAGATACGATTTTGAGCAGTGATTTTCTTAAGTAAACATAGTTTACAATTGGTAAATTTATATTTCGTGCATTTTAGAGTTAACTAATCTAATTTTGTGCATCGTAACTAAGTTTTTGGAGGTTGACTTCAAAGCTCATTTATTACTGCTTTTAAATATTTTTTTCGTTTTACTATTTTGTTATTTCTCTCTGTTTACAGTTTTAATGGTCGGGTCAGAGTATTCCGCCGCAGTTTGCTGAATAATAGTACACCCTAAAAATTAACAAAAGACTCTTCATCATTTAAAATTTATAAAAAAAAATGGTGTAAAGAATAAAGTTTTTAAACACGGAAACATCTAAAAATAAATGGAAGATTAAGTAACTAAAGGATCAAGAGGAAAACGATGATAGCCCGCATTATGAAAAACTTCACATGATGTTTTGAGAAGCATGCTATCGCTTAGCACAACTCTCGACCGAGCAAAAATCAAGGTAATGCTTCGAAAACATCTGCTGAATATAGGTATAGGTTGGGGAAAAGATCAAAGTCCTCTGAAAACAAGTTGGGAATTGCTCGTCAAACGTGGCAAATGAGGTGCGTTCGTACTATAACTAGTTTTATAATTATTTTTTGCACCCTATATTGCACTGAATGTATAATTTTTTGCACTTCATAAAGTGCATAGTCTGATACATCATTAAAATGCACTTCCAATAATTTTTTCCCATTCCCCGTAATGTAACGGAACACTTTTGACTGTCCCTGTAATTAAACTATACATCCGATTTTCCTAAAATTTGAAATAGCTCAACAAAATTTTCCAACAATTATATCTTTAAAATTTCAGACCATTCGGAAGGCTTTAATATCATTAAAATGCACTTGCAATAATTTTTCCCATTGGCCGTAATGCAAAGAAAAACTTTTGACTGTCTCTGTAATTAAACTATACATCCGATTTTCCTAAAATTTGAAATGGCTCGATAAAATTTTGCAACAATTATATCTTTAAAATTTCAGATCATTCGGAAGGCTCTAATATCATTAAAATCCCCTTGCAATATTTTTTCCCATTGGCCGTAATGTAAAGAAAAACTTTTGACTGTCCCTGTAATTAAACTATACATCCGATTTTCATAAAATTTGAAATGGCTCGACAAAATTTTGCAACAATTATATATTTGAAATTTCAGACCATTCGGTTGGGTAGTTTTTGCTCTGTTACATGCGGACAGACAGACGGACGGACAGACGGATGGACAGACGGACGGACAGACGGATGGACAGACGGACGGACAGACGGACGGACTGAATGACGACTATAGGTGCTACGTATTTATATAATTACGAACGCACCTAAAAACGTTGGTATAAACGGGAAGAACGGTGAAAAATGACGTTTGTAAAGAAAAGAAAGACTATAATCTATACATCTGTGACTATTATCTTTTCTCCTCTACTGACCACTTATTTTTATTTTTAAACCACATTTAAATGTACCTTATTTATTATCATGTATTCAGGAAAATATACTGAATTTATTTAAATATTGGTAACCAGTACTGCTTCTAAACTACTTAGCATTAAAAATGATAAAGCAGTTATAAATCGGTTGTAATCAAAAATAAAATTGTATTTTTTCATAGAAAATGACAACAAGTTCGGAGTCTGACTACAGTTAAAACCGTTAATTGTTCAGTGAGTGCCGTCGATATTTTGATACAGTTTCTAAAACATTTAAAATTTTAGTGTGTTCCAAACTAGAGTACTCAAAAATATTGTCAATACTTTGCACCCAAAAGAATTTCAAAATGCCAAAGGCAAAAAATAACGGTTTGTTCCAATATTTAAATTTGTATAAATGTCAAACTGCTAAACTTTTCTCTAGCATTAATATCACATTTTCGTTAGATTTTATACTAAGGCTTTCATTTATCCATTAATAAGTTCTTCAAATTTTCGACATTAAATATTTTTTCTCATCTCCATCACTGATAAATTCAAAGTTTTCTTAAATCGAAAATCAATAGCTTTTCTAAATACTCTTTTGAAAGTACTTTGCTTAATTTTCAGAAGCACAGTGATTGGTTAATCCCTTAAAAAATCCCTCTTTTAAAACTATTGATATAAATTTGTAACGTAAAGCAAAACGCTTTCAGCGACTAACGCTATCGTCATTGTGAAAACCTGAAGACTTAATTTTGCTTTAATTGCAATATTTTAAACTTCTAAATATCATAAAATTTCAATTTTTAAACCGTCGAATCGAAAACAAAATGTGCATTCAATTGCGATTTTGTTTGAAAACTGTATCGCAATTCAATGTACTTCTTATTTTTTTATGTTTCTTATAGTAAATTTCAGTTCTGAATATTTTTAAGTCTGTGCAATTCAATAACTGAAGATTAAATCTTTTGCATCTAAAACAATGTGCATAATTGAGGATTTCTTTTTTTCTTTCAATATTCCGTATCTACGTTTACAAAAGAACTTAAAACTGATCAAATAAATATGTATAATAAATAAATAAAACGCGAATTTATAGATATGAAGCCCAATTACATGCTTAAAAACTGAAACAAGCAGAATCACAAAGGAATTACAATAAATAGTGAAACATTTCACATTTGGGCGCTGGCTTGCCGTTGATACAAAATGATGAAAAATACTTTTGTGAGTAGTTGTAGAGCAAACTAAATAAATATAAATTTTAAATAAAAAAAGATTTTTATTTATGCTCTGTACATCGGGTAGTACACCAGGTAGATCTTCTTTTACACGGTAGTACGGGGTGGAATGTTCGGTTGATTGGAAACAAAAATTCAATTCATTCTGAAAATTTTTAAAACGTAGTAATTTGAGTTTTCAAGTAGTTTTTTAACCCTCTAAGTGTTTGGGGCATAAAATTCCATTCACTAAGCTCCAGGCTTCACAGCAATATAAGCAATATTAATATAATTCTATAGATTTATTGAATTTTAAATACATTGAAGAATGATTAATACTCTCAATGATTACATTCATATTTTTAATTGTTTTTTTTTTTTTTTTTTTTTTTTTTTTAAATAATGTTGAAAGAATCATGTTTTCTTAGCATTTAAAACAAAATGCAAAGAAAACAACATTACAATTTTACCCTTTTGCAAGACGCTCGGAGGGTTAATGTTCTGTTTATTCAGTGCATGAAAGAAGCTTAAAGTAACATTAAAGTAAATTATAAATAGTATGTTGTGGCCATCCTAAGAATTTCTACTATATAAACCAAAACAATTAGAGTATTTAAATAGCTCAAAAATTACAAGAAATTACACTTGTTCATAAATCGTCTATTCTAAAGATTCTTCTTACATTGTTTAAAATAAATAACTATAATATATCCCACTCAAAATATAATATAGGGGTAGGAAATATGATTTTGCGATTCCACCACTATATTGTCAATAAAGCGGATACACTGAACCTTTATTTTATGTTTATTTGACATATGTATGCGAAGATATGAAAGGTATTTAAAACGTTTAAGGCTTGCTAAGCGCTTATATGAACACCAAGCTGTCACCCCTTGCAGTATTACACAAGAACAATTTGTATTCTAAGAATGATAAGCACATTATTTACGTATAAAGTCACCCCCCCCCTCCCTTCAGAGTCTCCAAAGGCAGGTAACTATATTGCCAGTAATCCTGTAAACGTGTATAAGCAGGGGAGGGTGGGGTGCTCCATTGAAAATTGTTAAAAGTATTAAAAAATGCTAGCAAAAATATTTATGAAAAATTTCTACCCTGGATTTAATATATTCGTTATTAGTTTAAAAAAAAAAACAAGAAATATCTATGAGTAGCATTTGCGAAAATTAATATGTATATGACAAGTACTATTATCTCTTTCAATTGTTAGTAAAAATTTTCATATCAGCGGTGTACTCATCGAACAAAAGATAACAAACTTTTATAATAATCACTTTTAAATTGGAAACAGTAAATGAAATTTATAAAATATAATACTTATACGTTTGTATTTTATATAGAAATGGAAAAATAGAGGAAGTTTGGGAATTATGGAATGATCGGACAATATGGAATACTTCAATATCTGGCTCATAAGGCGTTGCAACAAAGAATAAAACTGTCAAAGGTCTTTCTTCAACTGCTTTGAGGCACTGTGCGCAGTTCTGTTTGGATACACTTTGTTGGAAACTGATTCTCAATTTTTGCAGGTAAATGTTATAAAATTCGTATTTATTATAAAATCTCAATGCCAGTAATGTATACGAAGTTCAGTATAAATCTGAAAAGTTATATTTATTGCTTTGTTAGTCATTGTTCCTCTTTGGTAACTTTTTGACGAATGAAGAGGTTATGTTTTTTCAGATGGTGTGAGGGATAATATGGAATATTAACATGACAGCTGTTTCAAGACGAGACTAGAGAAGAAAAATAATCATTCCAATGTGACGTATAATTTGATATGGGATTTCCACCAGGTTGTACACCACATGAGGAGATGCAGTGTTCCTGTTCTGCAATGGATATACTTTTGTAAAAATTAAAATATTTTTTCAAAAATTCTGATGATTTACACATGATGTACTAATGTTAACATATCACTGTAAAAAAAAATGGTAACGTTCCATGTAAAATCCAGGAACGTTTCGCCTTTTCTCAGGTTTTCAGAATAATTTAGCTCTTTCCTGTGAAATTCTGGTTTTCTTATCTGAAAAGTTCCTGAACCAAAAGTTGGAAACAGCAAAACACTGCGGCCGCCATTTATTATTTTTTTGCTATAATCCGTTGCTCGCGCGCGAGTGTCGAAAAAGAATTCCTTAAATGAATGTAAAAAAATCAATATGGAATGCAAATAAATCAATAGACGACATAATCCTTTACGTCTGTATTGTCAAGACAATTCAGATGAAAATACAATACCTCCGTGACATCGCTAAGAGATTATATCTCGTACTTGTCTGTTGAATGTTTAAGGAGCAGACCGTGTAAAAAAAATACACCTATTATTTGGATCTCCATTAACCAGGGGACCATCAAACATGATTCTCACCGATTTTGATTAATTTAAAGTATGTTTTAGAGTTCTTATCTCTAATTATTATTGTGAAAGGATTTCTTCAAATGGGACTTAGATTTTCAGAAATTATATGCCGAGGTTTAGCATACGTTTCAAATACCCATTAGTTTGCAGTTCTCAACGCGTCTTTCGTGGTGTGGATGCAGAAAACTCGCACGCCACCCGTACGGCCCGAGTTCGATGCTACCTCTGGACTTTTTTTTTTCTTTTTTAATTAATTTTATATTTTAACACTTTATTACAATTTGATTTAAATTTGATATATATTTGACACTTTGAATTGCCTCAAATTTGATTTTTTTTTTCGGAAAAAATATACAATTACGTTTAGGTTTTTTTTTTTTTTTTTTTTCATGAAAATTTATATGTATTTTATCTAACTTGTAAACTAACATAATTACTAACGAAAATCCAAAATATTTTATGTCTAGATTTTTTTTCTAATTATTATTTACATTTATATATTTTTATATTTTAAGCAAAGTTCTGAAACAATATATCATATATATATTTACTTTATTGAATTTTAACTGAAAATTTATTTTTTCGTGTAAATTATAAATAATAATTTTGATGTCAATTTCAAAATATTTTTTCATTCTAACAAATAATGATAATAAAGCGAAAATTGTCAACTGGAAATGTAAAAATCGTCTGCGGATCCCGCATGCTGTGAAATGTCAGTAATGTTTTGCTGTCAACAGAAATATTCCTGGTATTTCTCAGGAAACTTACTGGCATTTCTGTAGAAAGTTTTTAACATATATAGTAAAGTTCCAGTCATTTTCAAGAAATGTTTCTTGGAAATAATGGGCAACTCAGCTGCCCATTTTTTCTCAGGAACGTTGCGGAATTTTTTTTACAGTGATTAAATGATTTTGGTTATTCTTGTAACTCGTGGTTTTCTTTGCAATTTTAATATTCCTTATAACCCTATTCCATATTACTGGACTAGTTGCCACTGCTAACAATAAATGCTTAAATGTGTTACTCTTTTTTTAAAGCTAAATATTTATATGCATTTTTTCTTCCACTTAAAAAGCATTAAAAATGTGTTCAGAAATAGTTCTTTACTAACTTTTAATGTATCTGATTTTTTTTTTTATGTTGACTTACAAATAAAAATGTAAATGGTATTCCATAATACCTGAACTTCCTCTACATAAAGAGAACAAATTAACTTATCTGCATATACATGGCTAATCTTGATTTGTTTTATTTTCCGTTAAAACAATGGGAGGTTTCAGATATAAATCTACGGTTTTCGGCTTCAAACTAAACTCGAAAGAAAATTTAGTTTCGCTGATATATTTTCTTTCTCCCATATATCAGCAATGCTCGAGCAATGCTTTAAGGAGTAAGAAATCGTTTAAAGATAAAATTATCTCTTAGCTAGAAAAATGAGTGTTTTCTAAATCTTTGGTACGAAGTTTCATTATTGTCTACCATGTTGTACCAGAGAGTGAAATATGTTTTAGCATGACTTCAGGAAGTTTAGCTTTTGCGCGGTTAATTAATCAAGGATAAAGAATGATCTTTAACAACTATCTCAAATAAATAACTTGCTCAGTGATGTATTTGTCAGTAGGAAAACAAAAACTGCATGGATTGGTTGTTTAGAATTTGTTTAGAACAGCTGATATATATATATATATATATATATATATATATATATAATCATTAATTAAACATAACCTACCACCATCAAAAACCGTAATATTGTGAATTAAAGCTGTAAGTATAAAATAAAGTGCCAGATAATTTATTATAAGAATTATTATGGAAGAAAAAAGAAGAAAGTGGACACCGACAAATAATGGAAAAGCTTATATATATTGAATATAGATATATATACAGAATGATCAGAAAATGAGTGTACATTTGAAAAATTAGTAATTCACGGAATAATGTAGGTAGAGAAGTAGAAATTGACACACATGCTTGGAATAACATGGAGTTTTATTGTAACCACAAAAAAGTTGAAAAAATGGGCGACAGATTGTACAAAAAAAGTCAGTGATGCTGCCTGAGAATCGTGTAAAAAAGAATCTGTAATGAGACAGATAATCAGATGCACCAGCATTCGCAGCATATTGACGTTACCATAAAAGGCAATGTTAGTGAAGCTGTACTATCAAAATGGGGAATCTGCTACAGAAGCTTAACGATCCCATCGCCATAGGAAGGGTATTCGAACGGGTAAAGGCCATATGACAATTGCAGCTTTGAAGAGAATGATTTCGAAGTTCAAAGCCACTGGTTATTTAGACGCTGTGCTCCGTAATGGCCGACCGAGCACAAGTCCTAATGTTGCTCAGACTGTTCAGGAAGAAATATAGATTGTAGTGGGTTCGTCTACGCATGGGAAAGTGAGCGCTAATGAAGTCGCACGTCCCACTGGCATTCCATCCACTACAGTTTGGGTAGCACTAAGACGTACCCTCCGATGCTATCCGTACAATATCCAGCGTCATGATGAATTGTTACCTGGCAATTTTCTAAAGCGGAGAGCATTTGCGCTATGGGCGTTTCAAAAGATGGCGGAAGATGACAATTGGTTGTCTAATATGTTGCGGACCAACGAAGCCCATTTCACTCTCCGAGGGCCTGTTAACACCCACAACTGCAAAATTTGGGCTGCCGAAAATCCTAGAGCTTTCATGCAAACTAATTTGCACCACGAGAAAGTCTCGGTGTGGATTTATCACATCTACAGTTATCGCCCCTTTTTTCTTTCAGAAACTGCGTGATTCCGTTTTTGTAACTGTTTCGTGACGGTGGAGAGGTTACAGAATCACAACATTCTAGCCTGGCTGATAAACCAAGGACTCGGCAGTGTTTATTTGCTAGCTTCTTGTTCGAAAATGGTGGCCACTGAAAGATTTCAAACTTAGAAAGATGTACAAAAATTTAGAAATGAAAATTTATTTTTTGATTAATTGCTCATACATGGATTCGGAAGCATTTTTTTTTTTTTTTTTTTTTTTTTTTTTTTTTTTTTTTGGGGGGGGGGGGCTCTATCTTAAAAAATGGCTGAGATATAGATGTTTGAAATTCTAGGGTGACTGACATTTTGAAAAAAACCCAGATTAATCAGATCAGGGATTAATTTATAATTTTGGTGAACTTGTTTTCTTGCAAATTATCTTTCATTGTTGTAGCCATTTTCCCAATCATACGCATAAAACTACATATTCCTATCTGTTACCGTCCACTTCTCACCAATCTTGTTGACACCTGGTGGAATGTCGACAAATTTGGTACATCAGTCCGTGTAACACAGGTTCTGGAAACGGGCTTTTTGTTGGACTTGCAATTGCCAGTTAAGTCATTTTGTGGGGGAAGGTTTTAGTATAAAATACATTTTTCTACGATTCTTAGTTATGGAGCTGCGGTAGAATGCTCTATAATCAGGTGAATGCGATTGTGAAAGATTACATTTTTAAAAATCTACTGTATACTATTTATATAACAAGCAAATTCGTATTTTATTCCGAGTGGTTATTTTGCTAAAAGGACTGCTAAAAGGAGTGCTTAAAAGGATTTATAATGTCAGTTAGGTAATTTTTGCAGGAATTTTTATTTCATTCGGGGTTATACTCATTTAGTACTATAAAATTTTAGATTTTGTGAATTCTTGAAATCTTTATACACTTCTTTCTATAATTTGTTTGGATAAACCTCTATAAATTGGTTCAAAGCCATTTAGATTAGGCTTGGCAAAAAATAATTTAACTTTGGTAACCGTTGTTGTAATTCTCATACAATTAAAATTGTATATCGTTGCCTTGTACGAAGCCAATTTTGCTAATGGATTATGTTACAGAATATTAACTATTTTAACCACGCTAAGAGCTGTTATAACATAAAAAATGTTTTATTTCACATACGATGTAGTAGTGAAAATATGTTTATATTTCATTTCAATTTATGGTAATTCTGGTACACTTTTTATGTTTCTGCAATGTTTTCCACATCTGCGAGCAGCGGGATTACATAAAATCACATTTTCCTGCAGATGATCCCTGCCAGATCTATCGTTTTATCCCAAATTTTCGTGATCCGTCTTTCTCATGAAAATATTTAGATCTATTTTGTAGAACATAAAAATATATAAATAAATAAACAAGCAATGCTTGTACAAGGGGATTAACCCAGGGTAAATTATATAGGTGAAGACCGTATTTTAAATGGAAAACTCCAAAAATTTCATTTACATATAATAAGTATATTACTTAAAATACCAATTAATAATACCAAAAATCGCTAATAGGAAAAATATAAATTATGCCTTCAAATAAAGTTTTGAAATTTAGGAAAAACGATACTTTCGTATTGGTCTCGTAGCAAGTCAATGAAATTGCAAAAGTTTACTATTTACATCAGACATTTTTACTCTGATCTTTTCAATAGCTTAAGTGCGTTGGTTGATTACATGTCTTAAATTTATATCTATTTATATTTCATTATTTTAGTAATTTATTGATAAAGTTTTAATTTCATTCTGGAATGTAAATCGGATTCGAATGCTGAGCTATTTATGTGGTGACATGAGTTTGGACTCTGAGCCGCAACCAAAGAGAATTCTTAATTGAGGCTCTCAAAGTGAATCACCATCGTCTGAACTAACAATTTTGATGATATCTACACTTTCTATTGTAAGAAAAAGGATACAGGTAGTCCAAAATTCGACTAGGGCGGATGCTACAGAGATCTTGTCAGACAGACGGATCAAGCAAATGTTTAAATCAACCAGCTTTCTATA
Organism: Maratus speciosus; assembly: GCA_963932465.1. Lineage (NCBI taxonomy): Eukaryota > Metazoa > Arthropoda > Arachnida > Araneae > Salticidae > Maratus > Maratus speciosus. The sequence continues at coordinate 332,916,901 of OZ010786.1, forward strand.
CAACTAAACTTAAAAGCAGACTAGAAACTCATTCCTAGACACCATTTTTATTATTATATCTTATATTTCTAACCGGTTCGGGAAAATAAAACACACATTTATATTGATTTAAGTGCAGACAGATTAATCTTCCGTAATAGTCTGCAGGCGATATAGTTTATAAAAAATCATGCTTGAAAATTATTTGAAAAACGAAAGAAAATGAGTAAATTCCAACAGAATTTTCAAACAAATTGCAGTTGAAACTACAGTTATCTATATTCAACGGGGTAAAAATTTAAAATGTGCGTTGTTTATGAATTTAAAGACTTGAAGAAAAAGCTATATTTAATCTGAATCTTCTAATATGCTTTAATGATGTAATAGCACGTAAAGGGATAGCCACAAAAGCTTTGTTATTCCAGATGTATAAAACCTACTAAAAGAAAACTTTATATTAATACATGGAAATTATTTCAGAGAGAAACATTCGCCTTGCATACAATATTTCAAATGGAAATCAAATTTCAAAGTAATTGCTTCAGAAGCGCAAAGGGCCAACATAGTGAAAAAGATTCCATGCCGGGACTCGAACCCGGGCCATCAGCATAGTGCACTGACATTCTACCGACTAAACCACATGGAACGACACCCAGCGTGGAAAATTTCTCACTATTATATGTTTTCGAGTCCCGGCATGGAATCTTTTTCACTATCACCCTTTGCGCCTCTTAAGCAATTACTTTGAAATTTGATTTTCATTTGAAATAAGAAAACTTTATTTCAATCGAAAATATAAAATGAAATTTATAACATATTTCTATGCACGTATTTCCTCTAGAAACAAAAATATATAACTAAAATTAACATATCTGCATTCACATGACTAATATCACTGAGTGTTTCAACGTCGTCTGTTAAAACTGCGGAAAACATGTTTGAGATAAATATCTACGGATTTCGGCTTCAAAATAAACGAAAAACGTTATTTAGTTTCGTCGATAAAAGTTTTTGACTCCATGTATTAATAATGCTGTAGTAATACTTAAGGGAATAAGAAAGCAGTTCAAGATAAAATTATCTTATAACTAGAAAAATGAGTGTTTTTCAAATAACTGGTACATGGAATTTAATTATATTTTGCCTTGTTGTATTAGAGAGTGAAACGTGTTTTAATATCTCTTCGGGAAGTTTGGATGCTCGATAGGTAATTATTCAAGGATAAAGAATGATTTTTGCAGCAATCTTAAGTAAATAACGTATTTAGACGCGTATTCATCATTATGAAAACAAAACATGTATGTATTAATTGATTAGTACTTGTTTTGAACAGCTGATTTATACATATATGTAATAGTTAATGATTTATTTTTCAATTAAAAATATTGAAGAGTATTTGTTTAAAATGACTTGTGTTTACGTGATATTTAGTAGTGTGTTATAGGAAAACTCCGAATATTGTGTTTAGATCTTATGATTTCAAGTAACTTTACATTAAACATCTTTTATTTAGCTTTTAGCCATTTTTAAGAATATTGCTAATACTTATGGAATGTATCCATGTATCGGAGAAAAAATTTAGAAAAGTTGAAAGTTTTGTCTTAAATTCATGAATTTAACTTTAATATAACATATTAAAGCTCGTTAATTAAGAGAGAATTTCAATAGACTCCTTCAGTGTGGCGTCAAAAGCATCTTATCTCTGAGTATCAATCGCAAATTAGATTCATACAAACCCACAGATTTCAGAGTATATTAGAGATACACTATACCTTCAAAACGGCTTGCAATATGCTGCTAGTTATTGCTCAGATCATTCGGTCCAAACACATTGAACAGCGGCTGAATTTATTGAACGTGGAGAGGTTTGCAAAGAGAGCCGCAAAAGTTTGGGCCGAATTGTGACCGGTTTTAACCGATTTGATGGCTGCATTTTTAGCTTCACGCCAAACCAACATATTTCCTCTCTATCTTCCTCTGAACTCTATGGTTTGTGCTGATCCAAATTCCGGTTGATACACGGTGTTGATTTGCCTGTGGCGTCACCATTAATGGGGTCCATTAACATTAGCAGTTGATAAAAAAAATTGAGTTAGTTTAAAAATTGGTTTTTAATTGCAAATTTTCCTTATTGTTGTATCTTTTAGAGACTTGATTTAGGGGCTAAACGTGTTTTTATTGCGAGAAATATGAGCAAGCATGGCAACAATTTCATCCAAGTGCATGAGTGTACATATTTATGTGTGTGTATATTCAACGTTATGACAACGTTACATTAATGGTATCGGTTATAACTATAAGATTATTTTTTCTGTTCAACATTAGTATCTCGTTCTGTAATTGCGTAATGGCATCAGTGCTTATAAAACGATTGCTACGTTTGCGCTTTGTGAAATAGGTATAATATATGATACAATACCACATTATAATACATTTTTACAAAGACTAAATGGGCAATAAAGCCGCAGAAACACCATAAAAGTTAAGAATAAATCTAACTGAATTAATGTATTAGAAATGCTATGAAATTTAACAACATTAAAAAATTTATATTTTTTAAAGTTTTAAAATTCTCCACATCGATTTTTTTTCTTTCTATATGCAATCAATTTATTTTAATAAATTAAAATTTTAACATGTAATTAAAATAGACATTTCCTTTATTCCAAAACAAATAAGAATTATATAACTTACTATTAGAAACATAAAATATTATTTTTTCAAAATTGTTTCTTATAAAGTAACATGGAAACACAATTTGTATAAATTATGGTAAATTTACTGAAACATATAATAATTATATGTATTTTGTATTATATCAGAATATGTTACAGATAGAAACATGTTAATTTTTATACTTTTCCTAAAGGAAAGGGAATCAGAGACTTTAGTCGCGAAGAAAAGAAAAATATACGAAGGAACAATGTTTGCTTTTTTATCTTAAATACATTATATATTGTCTAGGTGAAGCGTGTTAACAGCTAGAAACTAATTAAGTATAGAGAATATATAATGGAAAATATATTTCTTATTCATTGTTATTATCTAAAAATACTGCAAAAATTGCAACCACTTTCACATAAAAAAATAATTATTGCCATGCATTTTACATTAATTTTAAAATTCAGGTTCATCCAATATTGGAAAAGGTAGATCCAAACATTGTTCAAATGAAATATATATATATTATTTGAATATTAATGAATGTATATGTATTCATTTTTATACAAGTAAGTTAATTTTTTTAGAGAACTAATTCTATGCTACTTTTATAAAGTTATATTGAAAAATGGATTAAATTTCCTGTATTTCTCCATTATCCCTTCAACAACTTTTCATTAACTATATTTTCTTAATGGTGGCGTCAAATTTGGCGTTATATCTTTTCACCAAACTAGAATTTAACGCTAAAAATGTATGATCGTGACGTCACATTCATTTGATGCGAAGCTAACAAAAAAGACAGGCTACCACAGTGCATCCCAAGTGTCTTTTTTTACAGACCGCTAGAGTGACGTGATGCTCTTTTCTTACACCTGCATTGGTGCATTCGAGCATCACGTGACTACAGCAGTCTGTAAAAATGGATACGTGGAACGCACCGAGGTAGCCTGTCTTTTTCGTTATTCTTGCATTTGATGTCAGATACGTTAAACTTGTTTGCTATGCCAGCTAGTGGTTTTTAATTCAACGGTTATCCGTAATTTTTACGATGTTTTACTTATTTGTTAGGTATTTAGCTAATTGGAATAAAACTTATGTCATTAAACTGCGACGCCATGATATTAAAAAAAAATGTCTTGAAAAAATGTTGCAGTGCATGGTTACGTACAATAGATCAGTTTCAACTGACGTCAAAAGCTATTCACCAACCGAAAGGAATATTCTCTCTATTTAAAAAAAAGCAACTGACGCTGTCACTACCACGGTCAATATTTTTTTTTTTTGTGACTGGTGTTCTTTCTTCGGTAATATTAAGAAAACTAGTGCATACAAAAATATGAAAATGGCTAGTAATATAGAGGAACGTTCGATAATTGTGCAGATGCAGACAGTTTTTAAATAGAATATTTATTTTAATAGATATTTAACGCAAAATTTGGTTAAAACCGTTCCATTAAAAAAGGTTTATAGGAGAAAAAACTATAGATAAAAATTTAATCCTTTTTTTCTCAGGATAATACATTGGGAGATCTCGGTGTGAATATGGCATTTATTTTTTTAAATTTGGATCAATATTTGTGTCGTCTAGTTGCAAAACCGGCCATCTCGAAAAAACAAAATTTTTGGGGAAAGCTGATTTTTTGCCACACTTAACCAAATAAAGTTTGGAACCAAAACTCTTCAGTTTTATAGTCATTAAGGCAGTATATTTGAAAACACGAAATAAGGTGGCAGGGGCACATAAAGGGAGGGGATTATTTAAGTATTTGTTTTGGATTTAGCCGTTTTAACAACTTACTTTGGAGTTGGCCGGTTTCGCAACAAACCAGAAATTAATTTTTGCTAAATTTAATCTCACATTGGGTTTTTAGGGGTAGCATATACACTAAAATGTTTTGTTGAACTAAATGTTATTTATCAAATATAACTTTAGGGAAATTATTAACGTAAAAAGACATTTACATAGTTACTGATTGTTAAAACTGTCTAACAGTTAAAACTAACTGATTAGCTGTTAAAACTGACTTAAATGTCACTAAACAAATGATTTAAATGACATGATATTATTTTATATAAAATTATTTAACTTTAAAAACTTAAACAAAAGTCATTCTATGTACAGTACATGTACATACAATTTCAAACATTAGTGCTCTAATCGTTTTCGATAGTCTCACAAATTTAGTCATGATGGTCCATCCATGCGTCTTCTTCATCATCTCTGCTTTCTGCTTCTTAAGGTTCCTGTCCCTGCCGGCGAAGGCACTCGCGAGCTAATGCTAATCCTATGGAGAGGGATTTTTCTAATATCTCGTTTGCATTTAGACATTTTTAAATAATTTTTCTTTGATTTGGATAGCCGAAATCCGTGTCTACATCGCACCTTTTTTACTTTTTCGATTTTGGTTGCAGATATTTTTTAGAATGACACTTTCATTTGAAGAACCGGCTGTGAAAGTGAAAGTAACTTTATAAAAAATAACTGCGACCAAAATCGAAAAACCCAAAAAGGTGCGATGTAGAGACGGACCTCGGTTATCCAATGCAAGAAAATTATTTCAAAATGTTGAAATGCAAACGAGGTATTAGACAAATAACTCCCCATAGGATTAGCATTAGCTCGTGAGTGTCTTCGCCGGCAGGGACAGGAGCCTTAAGCAGCTGATGCCAATATATTTTTGTAAAAAAAAAAATATATATATATATATATACAGCATCCCAATTTGGTCCAAAATGTTTTGTCAATAAGTTTTGGACATCCCGAAGTTTTAGAGGCTTCACCACGGTATTCGGAACCACGTCCTCAAGCTTGGTGTTCATAATTCTTTTCTTGCTCTTGACAACAGACTTTCTGACTTTTATCTCAGATTTGTAAAAGACCTCCCCTTGCACCAACACCTTATTTTTATATTTTGTTATGAATTTTTTTTTTTCGTGGGAGCAAATTTGAAATGCTACTATGCAGGTGTTTTGGGGAAGAAATTGCTGGTCTTCTTCCAATCATGGTCGGTGTAATCTCTTCCCGGCTTGAAAACTGTTCCATGTTCACATAAAATTTCTTCATAATTTGCGGGCTGAGCGCGGGACTTGATATTGTTCAATCTCCTTTCAATTTGAGCTGAAACACGGACTGGAGGGATAAAAGAACACTGAATCAACGTAAGCAATTTATTAGATTAATAACATATTATGGCATCAATATTAATCAAAATATGCTAACTATGATGCTGTTATGTTATCAATTAATTATGTATTATATTATAACCTGGGTGGATTACCCATAAGGCCAACTTAGGCCATGGCCTAGGGGCGTACGTTGGGTAGGGTTCACAAAATTAAGAACTTTAATGTATTTAAATTTAATGAAATAAGGGCAATTTAAAATTTTAACGAAAAGTGTTAAATAAAAAATGAATTTGTTACAATTACATTTAAAACAATTTTTCTACTTTTCGATACACCAACACAAATTTCTCTCAGATTTAAAGTGTAACAAAAGCCCGTTTATTCCGAATCTACAATCCTCAAAATACTGAAATTTATAAAACAAAATTTAAATGTATTATTAATTAATTAAATTAAAAAATTCTTAAATTTATCAAAGAAAATTCACTTACAGTTTTATGAAGGGGGGGGGGGGAGGGCACGCAAAAGTATTTTGGCCTAGGGAGTCAAAAAATGATAAGCCGCCTCTCGCCTCTGTTTATCAAAAGGTGTACATTACTTTTGAATTTTTACTTTTCTCCTTTTCCACATCGTAGGTCCACTTTGCCGCTTCCTTGATTAATTAGTAGGCACTTCTTCCGCAAACTTTTCCATAGATTGAGAAAATACAAAGCTAAATTATTAGAAAATTCGTATGCACCAAGGGAGAGCAGTCACAGGCGAGAGAAAATACGATAACATTAATCTAATCAACAAGTGGGTGGTTATTGTGGTGTCGAGCAGAAGCGTCATCTAGCGGATATGGAGATGGCCAATTTTGAAACTCACCGACTGAAGGATTTGGCCAGTTTTGCACCACATCGTGATTTTAAAACGCATATAACACAGGGATTGACCGGTTTTAGCATCGTTTATCGTTTCCACATGGTAGAAACCTTTAATTAGAGCAGAAAAAACTGAAAAAACACATTTTCCATTTTTGAATTTTTGAGGAGTTGGCCGTTTTTGCAACTAGACGACAATTTTGTGAGTTTATTATCATTTTAATTTTAAATTAATAGCATTTCGAGAGATATTTTTTTTATATATTTTAGACAAGGTTATTATTTTAAATTGTTGCAAGTTGTGAAAACACCGCAAATAATAATATATCCTTCAACTAAAAAAAATTATTTACATGTGACTATTAAAAACAGAAAAAAAAACTTTCAAATTATAATTAAATGAGTACGTATTAAAAGAAGAAAAATATTGAAAATTACGTCATGAAAACTGTATTTACACGTTTTAAAAGAGAAAGAAAAATTTTAAATAATAAATACATTAATATGCGTTAAAAGCCGTAAATGAAGAAAATTAAGTCGTATTTAAAATGGCCAAATAATAACATTGCCAAACAGTTTAAATTAAAAGGTATATTTACACGTACACGAGAGATTTATTTCATAATTCGAGATAATCTTTAAAACTATTGCTGCAAATTCTAAGACAGCACAAATAATAATATTTTCCTTTTAACAATACAAATATTTAAAGGTGAATATTACAGAAAGAAAAGATTGGTAAAAATTACGCTAGATTTAAAATATTACATTTAAAATCTTTTATTATAAACCATTTTCTTATAGTGTTGTTAAAAAAATACCGGAAGCAAAGACACTGTTAACTTACTTCATTTTGCATTAGCTTATTTTAAATGTTTAACTAATCTTATTTAATGAAATACGAAAATAATAATTAACAGCAGTTGATTCGGTCTTAGAATCTCCCAGTAAAAGGAAAATGAATGGAAACCCGTTTACAGGGAGATAGCCAATGGTTTCCCAGTTATTACTCAATCTTCCGTAACCTTTTTAAAGCCGAACAAATTAACGCATTTTTAGAGTTTGAAAGGGGGTCGGCGAGCGTAGCTCATAGAGGGAAGAGCACCCTTTTAAGAAAAATAATGTAAATAAATATAAAAGATTTGTTGTTGTTATTGTTTTCATTAATATATTATAAGTTTTATTATTTAAAGTTAATTGAGCGTTACAATTTTGCGATAGTTTTCTTTATTTTTTTTTATGGCAAGTAGTCGATGGTATAATGAAGAAGTGCAAAATTTCTTTTAGTTTGTGTTCAGCTTAAATTTAAGAAGAATTTTTGGATTCTGATTGGATATAACAAGACACGAGCAAGGCTCTAATCCAGTTATGTGGGAGGTTCAGAGTGTGAGTAAAATAACTTTTCCGTTTAGTCTCCTTTTTAATTTAATAATATTTATAGTACTCACTAGTCGTAGTATTCAATGAACTAGCACAAAAGAAAAATATTAAAGGATATAGATAAGCACGGGAATAATGAGTTTAAACGTAAACTGCTTAATTCGCTCAAAGGTAATTATTATGCGTTTTAAATACTTATTAAAAATATTTTTGAACTTTGAGCAGTATATATGTTTCGGCCAATATGAACAATCGGTAATTATTAATAATAACAGGTTATTATTAATAATTACCAAATAACATCCAAATAAACCGGTTAATTCAAATATAAATAAGTGAAATGTAAATAAAGTACAAATCGTTTGCTAAAATGGTGTATTGAACATTTAATACAGATTAAAACATTAAAAACACTAAAATATCTATTCTACGGTTTCAGCACACCTCCGTGGCCTTCTTCGGGAATCTGAATGAACCAAGATGTCAGCTATGTCAATACTCCGCCCGACAGAAAATCGTGCACATGGGGGGAAATTAACCAATGACCGGGAAATAAGTATTTACTGGTGCATTAATTGACTTATTCTTCATTTTTATATTTTGTTAACAGCTCTTAAAAATTTGGTTGGGCTTAAATTAAAAATGGCTTCTCTTACAGCAGACAACAATGTCACAACAGGTGCACTAACATCCAAACAAAAATATTAGGCCGTATCAAATTCATACGTATAAGTACATACGTATCAATTATGTATAAAACTTATTTCCGCCTGAAATGGCGCAACATTTGAAAAATTTGATCTACTACAGAAAGGGTATCAACTACTGGTGGGGTCACACGACATGATTTCTTGCAATGAAAAAAATAATCAAAAGTAACATATAACAATATAAAGCAAACAGTGTATAAGTTCTATAACTTTAATGTTGTTTGGTTGAAGAAATTTCGTTGTTAATTTTGCAGAATTTGAAGATGCATTATCATGGTGATGTAGGAGTCCCCTAACATCTTGAAAATTTTCAAGAACGCTTTGTGCTGTTCCTGTTCGATATAAGCCTCTCCTACAGCTTTATGGCTTGACTAGTCCTTTACTTATGAAGACAAAAGCATATACGTACTAATGTTTTCATTTCTTGTTGTTTTTTCACCCTTCTTCGTATTGGTGCAACTTCAAAGAAGTATTTTTTCATTTGTTGGGACTTCCGAAAACGCTATTTTATCCCCGTCACCGGTTGTGATTTCAGAAATAATGCGGTCTCTATCATCATTAAGAAATTTTAGGGTTTCATTGGTTTTCTGACACGAACCCTTTTTTGTGTTCTGAAATTATGGGGGAGGGGTTACGACAAACTATTTTATTTTTTCATATGCAGTTCTTCTTGAATAATTTTATCTATATCTGCGTTTCCACTGTTAAGTTTCTTCTGTATAAGTTGACAGATACAACAATTATCCCCAATAGTTTTCGTATGGCTTGCAGATTTTCTGGATATATAACTTACAAAGACCTTTCTGTGTGTTCTTCATCCAGCAGAGAATTTCGAGATCCACGAAATTTTGAAAACCATCTGAACGCAGCGGTACGAGATGGGAAAAAAATATGATTTTGTGGATAACGAAGGCATTTTTCGTCTATTAGCCGGACTATAAAATCACAGATTATTGTAACATAATAATACACTTGCGTCAGTTTCATTTTTTCAAAGTATATATTATGATAGCTAAATTGCAATGGTCGCCAAAAAGTATCGTCTGTGGAATTAACAGGATTAAAAATTACATCTGTGAGCAACAGTTTTCTTGTATATTATAACGCACACTGTCTGCTCCTGTATAAAAAATGTCAGTGTTATAATTATTTCATGTTTCAGCGTAAAGAACCTGATACGCATAAAAATAATTGATATCATTACGTATTTTTTTAAAAAAGCCTCTATTAGCGAAGTTTCACTGAATGATGTATTAGCATAATGTTCAATTAGTTAAATTAAATTAAATAATTGTTCAAAAATATAAAAAGTTATGTTACAAGATTTTTAAAATGTAAAATTATATGTTAAAGATTTAATAATATAATGACACAGTTTTTGATTTTTTTTTTAAAAGCTGTTGTTCAAATTTATACGATGAAGTGAAAACGAAAATATTTTACAAACTCAACAACATTTATTTCGTTAAGGATTTTCTATAAATTCAATTCATCCTGTGTGCTATTTTTGCATCAATTAGTATAACTGTATTTAGAGATTTTATTTTTTTTCTGTGAATTATATGGAAATAAGCTAGTGTTTTTGCTTACATATATACGCATAAAACTGTTTATCGCACACGTATGTCGCTTTCTGCAGTGTCTTCGAGAAAAGAAATCATAAATCTGGTACATAAAATGAAATTTGAAAACATAGATGTTACAGATAACGGATATTTATTAAGAATTATAATTTCGATATATTTATTATAATGTTATTATAATAATTATTATTTTAGTTTTTCATTTTTCCATTGTAAAACTGTAAATATTGGGTAAAATTTGTGGTTTAGCTGGAAAGTGCATGTAACTATATGTGCGAATTAAATACTAGCGTTCATTGTATGATATGCATATTTACAATTCTAATATAATTAACTTAAAGATAACCTGCTTTGGTAACAAAAGTGCCTATTTTAGCAAAATTTTTTAAAACCAAAGGATTAAAACATGATAAATTTCTAATTATATGTTTATAATTGTTCAATTCTGCACTATATAAGTCAAAAAACCAGCAGCAGAATGTAAAAGTGTCTAGAAATACATTCGAACCACGGTCATTTGCATTTCGAGACAATGCTCTACCACTGAGCTACACGGACGATATCCACTCTGTCAGTCCCCACATTTATAAGTTGGAAAGGCTGCACATGCAGTAAAAGATCTCTACAACTTATATATAAATACTCATAGATGCTGAAAAAATGGAAATTAGCTTCTCATGTTTACCACAGCAGCTGTGGTTCATAAAGGTAGTCCATCTGGTGTTGCAGATGCAGCCTTGCTAACTTATAAAAGTGTGGTGTGCCAGGTTGAATAACCTCCAGGTAGCTCAATTGTAGAGCATTGGCGTTCAATGCCAATTTTCCTAGTTCGAATTCAGACCGGAACACTTTTTCACTCTGCTGGTTTCACAAAGGAATATATAACCGGTTTATTATATAACAATTTATATAGCAGAAATTCAACAATTATTTAGTTGTACAACGACTTATTAGGATGAGCGAAGCGAATCCTCTACTAGTCTACTCAAATTACATTTTTTCGTACACTTTACAAAAACTCTTCAGTATTTTGACTTGAAATTAAACATAAAAATAAATTATGAACTGTAGATTTGCACAATATCATTTTTTTTTTTTTTTTTTACAAAATAACCTTCAAAAATGTATTATTTTATTTTATTTATTTTACATGTTTTTCCATTACACACGCTTTTTTGCAAATAAAAAATGAAAGAAATATATTTCCAGAAGAAAAAATAAATCATGGAATTAGTCATAGATATAATCATGATTAATTAAATAGTTTCACGATTTCATTTATGAAATTTTTAAAATACCTTTTTTATGGTAATTATAGCATATTTTTAATGAATTAAAATTTGTGAAAATTCAATTATTTACATTAAACTGCAAAGTATTTTTCAGTGTTAGGAATTCCAATACAAATTTATTCTTATTATTTGAAATGATTTACGCAATCGATAATTAGGCACTTTTAAAAGAATTATATCAAGACTTCCTTATCATATATCAGTCTTGACAATCGCTAAGTTTCTTTTGTCCGCTGTACATGTGGTCAGAAACCAAATGGTTGTCCTATTACGAGCGTCATCTAACATGAGAAATAGAAATATTTTTAAATTTGTTTTTCATATCTGTTTTCCCATTTTCTTTACGATCTGAATATTTGTAGTTTACAAATGATAGTTGTTAATTTAAAATTTTTCATAGGATCTGGACATTTTTCTTAATAGCGTGGACGTATTTTACTGTTAAACAAAAAAAGTTTATTGCTGAATTCCGTTATGTAAATAACAATAATCAGAGAAGAAAAATATTTCTCCACAAATTCGTCAGTGTTATTACATTAGCTTTTGAAATAAATGGATAGCATCTAGATCACGAAAAAGTTAAATATTTTAATATATTTTCTCTTTTATATTTTCAAATATGTGATTTACTTTATTGCTGGTGTTTTGCTTCTTTTCACAGTTAATTTCGTGTTACAGTATTAATTTAATATCGTTTCTTCAATTTTTTAAATGCACACTTTCATTTATTTATTAATTTGTTTATGATTTGTTTTATTTTTGAAGCAATGGGGGATCATTTCAGCTTAACATACTTTAGGCGCAAGCTTGACTTTTTTTTCATGTAAAGTTTGTGTGTATTAATCGATGAAAAGTTTCATAATTGGGTCCACAGCAAATTGGTGTATCTTGGCGCGTATGGTTTGGCGCATAATTAATATCTTTTTTGTAACTCACGTGTGTTATGTTGGTTACTGTGTATATGAGACGTTATGTACATCTGTATAGGATATATAGAAGTTCAATGCACTCCAGAATTTACTAAAATTTATCTAAAATCGAATCCAGCAATTACTAGCCTTAATAATAATAATAATATCAGTAAAACTTAATAACATATATAAATTTTGCGGTAATCAAAGAATTTTAGGAAAGTTAGAACAAGGATGATAGACAAACAAACGGACTAAAGCCATAAACACTTTAAAAAAATTGGAAACATAAAAAAGTTTAATAATCACTTTAATTTATATATATCCCACAGCTTTTCTCCCAAAGATAAAGTATTGTCATGCTACGATTTTGGTGTTTGTAAATCTTCGTTTGAGATTCTTCATTAATCCCTACAGCCAATTGGCTTATTACAGTGAGTGTAGTTTGGCGCAAAACTAATTTTGCGCCAAACCGTATTATTTAAACCGTATAAATAATACCACACTCTTCCAGCATCGCGCTTTTTGCAGCTAACTTTGGCTGTAGAACAGATTACATAAGATTTGCTAATACTACGTTATATAATAAAAAATCGGTACTTTTCAATTCTTGGCGAGAGAAGGAAATTTGCCAATGTAATTTATGGAAACCTATTCACTGTTTCATATAATGAAGCAAAAGTTTTCTATATTTATACAATTTGTTTAATATAAAAGAGCAATTTATCTATTTTTATATACAAACATAAGTAAATTGTATATAAAAAATTAATAATATCTACAAATTAAATTGACACATGTAAATTCTTATAAAACAAGCTAAAAGTTCATAAATGTATGTTTTCCTAACTGTTTGTATCATTTGGCAACAAATCTCACTTTCTGAATTGTGCCAAAATTTAAAAAATAAATATATAAATGAATAAATGAATAAATAAAATTGCAATTTAACAAATTACAACGACCATTTGGAAAATGATTTTTTCAAAGACATAAATTTAAGACATAAAAAATCGCACGGAGTTGATCATACATTACGTACGCCATGCAATAAACATTAATATTCCTGGACCAATTTTAAATAAAATTTCATTCTTAAACTTCTAAAAATTCCACAATATTACTTTTTACTCCACCGTATAGAGAAAAAAATGTACTTTTAAATGCAATTTGTTTGAAAGCTGTATCACAATTTGTTTCTGACTTATTAATTTTTTTTTGTAGTTTTTAGTACTTTTTTGTCATAGTGGCAACAGAAGTATCCATCTCTGTTGAAAGTAAAGGGAAAATACAGATTACTGTATAGACCAATCAGAAAACGAATAAAATGCGGATTCAACTAATAAAACGCTTCAGATATGTTTTTGATTTCCTACCCTGACAGAGAACAATAACCATTTTTCCAAATGGTTAAAAAGAAAAAAAAAAGAAAACTAGAAAACAGGAATTCTGCTTTTTCAGAATTTAGTGTTGCCCCCGATGAAAAAAAATATATGTATATATAAATAGTACAAAACATATTTCAATTTTAAGACTTAAAGCACACACTTTTATATTATGTAAAATGACGTCATTCACATCCGCTTAAGAATTCAACATTTACGATCCACTCTTAAACATCTACAGTAAAGCATGCATAGGATGTCACTATCGCAAAATAATACACAAATGCAGCAGAAACATGCCGTCATTAAAGAAACTCGACAAAAAAAAAAAAAAAAAAAAAAAAAAAAAAAAAAAAAAAAACGGCTGTCTAATGATTTATAGGCATTCATTTGTTTGTAACATTAATATAGATGATTTCAGTCGTGACGTCAGTCATAGCATTTAGGTTGGAAACTGACACCAAACAAACGGTTGCTATGTTGTATTTTCTATTTTGTTTCTGTGTTGCAGCTATATATTATATCTATATCTCATATCTAAGTGTTTTAATACTTGCTATGTACTGTAACATTTTCCATGATTTACATTTAAAAAGAAATGACGCATAGCAACCGTTTGTTTGGAGTCAGTTCCCAACCAAAACGTCATAACTGACGTCACACTGAAAGCGTCTATAGATACTTAAAATTAAATATAGTTATAATAGCTCCATGATTTAACAGAAATTTTTCGTTTATATTTTTTCAAAATAGCACGTATTTTAATTACATTTCTTTCGGTGGTTGTTATGAGAAAATGGAAACAAAAAGATATAATTGCTATTTTTCAACTATTTTCTCTTTACTTTCTACATAAATGGAGTACTTGAGTTCCCAAAATTAGACAAATGGTGCTGAAAATTACAGAAAAATTTATATTTGAAAAATAAATGGAGATACAGTTTTTCAAATAAACTGCATTTAAAAGTACTTTTTTTTTTCAATACGACGGTATAAAAATTGAAAATGTGCGATGCTTAGAATTTTTAAAAAATGCTATAGAGTATTTAATCGTACTGCTTTGTTTTACGGCTGGCTTCTGTAAGGTAACGTTATTTTTTTAAGACGACATAAAATAAGCTGGGAGAAAGAAATATCATACAGTACCGGGAGCTAAAAAAATGCAATTTAACAAATTACAACGACCATTTGGAAAATGATTTTTTCAAAGACTAAAATTTAAGACATAAAAAATCGCACGGAGTTGATCATTCATTATGTACGCTATGGATTACATTTTTCGGTACTGTAAATTTTTAAACTGCTACGGAGCTGGTCATACATTACGTGCGCCATGGATTAAACATTAATATTCCTTGACCAATTTTAAATGAAATTTCATTCTTAAACTTCTAAACATCCTACAATATTACTTTTTACACCGTCGTATATAAAAAAAAGTACTTTTAAATGCAATTTGTTTGAAAGCTGTATCTAAATTTGTTTCTGAGTTATTATATTTTTTTTCGTATATTTTTTTTTTGTAGTTTTTATTGTTTTTTTGTCATAGTGGCAACAGAGGTATCCGTCTCTGTTGAAAGTAAAGGGAAAATACAGATTACTGTATAGACCAATCAGAAAACGAATAAAATGCGGATTCAACTAATAAAAAACTTGAGATATGTTTTTGATTTCCTACCCTCATGGAGGACAACAACCATTTTTCCAAATGGTTTAAAAAAAAAAAAAAAAAAAAAAAAAAAGAAACGCAAAGGTCTCTTTACTGAAAAAGTACCAATAAATGTTACATTTAAATCTTCATTTTCAAAAGTTTTAACATTTTTGAAAGCCAGAAAATAACTGTGCGAATTAATTTATTTTTTTGCGTATTTATTTTAGTGGAATTCGAAAAAATATTTTTTTGCAATTAATGTCAATAACACAATATTTTTCATTTTTCACTATACATTTGTTTGCATGTATTATCAGTAGTATTCGCCAGGGGGTGTAACTTTCGAGACAAAGTCAGATAATAAGTTAGCAGTTATTGGGGACATTTTCCCCCATAGACTTTCTCCGGATTATGAAGTCCGATATATGATAAGGGAGTCTTAAATTATATTATGATTTTTTTTCTAAAGTGGCAACAAAAGAATTGTAAACAAATAAAATTAATTGCTAAATTCTATATTTCATAAATAAAAAATCCCGAGGAAATTCTTAGTTATTTATCTGAATTTACATTTCAAAAATTTAAATGCGCCGAAACATAAAATTTTTGCTTAATAAATAAAGATGCAAAAATAATATAAAAAATATTGTTACTTTCAAATATTTATCGTATTAAATAATGCTTCGAGAATCCAAACAAAGCCTGGCTTTTGCTAGTATAACAAAAGTTCAACAATTATAAATCAATTGGCATTTCTAAAGGCGTATGCCATTTCTACGCATTATATATGAGAAAGATTCCATATTTTTTTTAACTACGTGTAACTCAAAATATTAAAAATATTAACATCTTTGAGATACTTTACTTTTAAAACTTATAAACAAAAAATACTAAGTACGTATAGCTTTTACAAATCGTTAATCTAAATGATCAGTACACAATTCGTTTATTTTGATACCCTTTCCTCTGTTTTCGATAAAGAATACATCATTGTTAATATGTTTTTCTCCACATGGGAGTAATTTCTCATCGTTTATCTGGTCTCCTTTTCCATTTTTTACCCTCACCCATTTGGGTATCATTTATCAAAAGCTGACCACATTTCTTTCAGTGTGGCTTATTCTGATAATTTTTATAGAAATTCTTCGGGAAAAAAAAAAAAAAAATCTTTGAAGGATTTTTCTACTGAAGATTAAAAATTTTACACAAAATAAATGTCATCCAAAAAATGTACTTTGTTATTTCTTCTGTTAAAAATTGTGTCGAAAAAAGAATAATTGATTGAGAATTGGAAAATAATGATGTACTTTCAAAAAAAAAAAAAAAAAAAAAAAAAAAAAAGGTTTACAAGTTAATCGTTAAAATTGCTATTATTTGTGTTTATATTTAGAAACAAGAGGAGAGACAAATCGTTTGCTTCATGTTTTGTTTTCATGGAAATTTTTAAGTTGTTTTAACAAAATTGTTTCATAAATTTGTTTGATTTCATAAAACTGATAAATATGCCAACATAAATTATTCGGGTTTTCTACAGTTAGATTGTTTAATCAATATAAATACATATGGCTTATTTTCTAAGCATAAAAAAAAAATCTAGAAGTTTAACAGCAGCACCAACATTTTAATTTTATTTGGTATATAAACTGAACGTCTAAAAATAATTAAAAAGAAATGCCAATTTGTTTGTTCTATTATGAATCCGCAACTCGTGAAAACTATTTTTTTTTTTTTTTTTTTTTTTTTTTTTTTTTTTGCAAAATGAACCACAATTAAGAAACAAGAGCAGAGAAAAATTGTTTACTTCAGGGTTTTCTTTTATTTGTTTAAGTTGTTTTAATGAAATACTTTTATAAATTTGCTTGATTTGATAAAACTGATAAATATGCCGTCATAAATGATTGTGCTTTTCTACAGTTATATTGTTTAATCAATATTTTTAAATTTAACCAGTTAAAAAAAAAAAAAAAAAAAAAAAAAAAAAACGCAGAACTTATAAGAAATTTATTAACATAAGGGAATAAACCCGGGCTTTTCGGGTTACAAAATATGAGCGAAACCCATCATATATATTATTTCTGATATTAGCACCTTTACTCTCTTCACATACTAAAAGGTACAGCGATGAATGGGGTATTTTTCGAAAAGTTCCGCAGGCGGCTTTTGGCATAGCATACTTATATATTGCTAAACCACGTTGTTTGCTAAAAGGAATTGAAGTTAATAAAAAATTAACGACTAAAAAACAGAATTCTGCTGTATCAGAATTTAATATCGTCCCGATGAAAAAAAAAATATTTATGTATATAAATATAGATAATACAAAACATATTTCAATTTTAAGACTTAAAACACACGCTTTTGTTTTGTTTTTTTCAGTCAAATATATAACAGAGATTGAAGACCGGGTTCTAAATGCTAAAAAAAACTCCAACTATAAATTTACTGGAACTACTCTTTATTTAAATCATTTTTTTAAAAGGTGGTTCAGTTAGAGAAAAATGGGAGAGAGAGACCCCCTTAATACATGGGACGCCAAAGCGCCTTTACTTTTAGACAACTTTACATCTCGAAAGCTGAAAAAGAAGTGTCAGTTTTTGCTAGAAGTCCAGAAATCTTGGCGTTGCACAGAATCGACAATTAAAAACTTTTTGGTGACTGCGCGAAAGTGAACATAGGTTTTTGGCGATAAACATTACCACAAAAATGTGGTGTCTCTACCGGACGGGTGACGCTGAGATTGCAAGTAAGCGCTTCTAATTACGATGAGAAATGCCTCAGAAAAAGCGAAAATTGCTTATACAACAGATAGGCCTTTGCCCAACTAACTGTTTTCATAAAACTCTACAAAGCAGACCGCCGCCTGAGAAGAATGCCGAAAATCACAGGCATCTGGCTTTTAACTCGACCAAAAAACACGAAAAATATATGCTTCCTATAAGATTCGTTCATTTTTACTTTTTATTGTTAATACATATTCAACGTTCAAGTATTAGTAGAGATAAAAATTTCTTATCACTGCGGAGGTGAAAAAAATCCGATGCAAGTAAATGAAGACCTTGATACCAGCAGCTGTGCCATTTAATTCTTATTTATTTCTTTGTACTGGGAGCGGTAACGGACAGATAAGGAAAAAGAGAAAAAAGAAATGAAACTTTGAGCGACCTGAAATAAAGATGTTTTTAGAAAGAAAAACACTTTAAAAAAATCTGGATGATTTTGCGAAATGAATTTAATCACATATTTCAGTATAAGAACGAGGGGGGGGGGGGATAATATGACCTACAAGTAAGAAAGTTATGTTTAAATTAATTTTGAATAAAAATGATAGCTATGCGACAGAAACGCTGTCACAACATCCTCTGAAGAATTCCTCCTTTCTGATCCAGTGAAGTATTCATATGCAATACTATCGCTGAATAATACCAAAAAAAAAAAAAAAAGATGTCACTCAAGAAACTCGATAAAGAAAAATCGGCTATCTAATGATTCACATGCCTTCATTTGTTTATAATATAGATAATTAAATTAAATATAGTTTATAATAGCTCCATTTTTTATCAGGTTCCATTATTCATTCATTTATATTTTTTCAAAATAGCGCGTGTTTTAATTACATTTTTTTTTGTTTTTATGAGAAAATGGTTACAAAAAGATGTAATTGCTATTTTCAACTATTTTCCCTTTGCTTTCTACAGAAATGGAGTACTTGAGTTGCCAAAATTAAACAAATAGTGCTAGAAACTACAAAAATTTAATATCTCAAAAATAAATGGCGATGCAGTTTTCAAATAAATTGCACTAAAGAGTACTCCCCCCCCCCCCCAATACTACAGTATGAAAATCGAAAATGTGCGATGGTTAGCAGTTAAAAAAGTTGCAGTAGAGTATTTAACAGTACAATGGTACATCTGTTTTGTTTTACGGCTGGCCTATACAACAGAACATAATTTTTTTGGAGGCGACAATTTATTTGCTGGGAGAAAGAAATAGCATATCGGGGGCTAAAAAAAAAAAAAAAAAAAAAAAAAAAAAAAACATATCAGGAAATAATCTCAAAACATCGCACGGTCTACTTCTTTTATTTTACTTTTTTTTTTTTTTTACTTTAATAAATTTTTTACATTTAAAATATTTTTCAGAATGCCTACTAAAAATACTAAAATTCATATTTATATGGAAAATACAGTAGCGCTCAAAAGTATTTTGACAACCTTATATTCTCTCTTATTTTATTTAATATAAAAATGTAAAAGAAAATATATTCCCTATAATTGAGAACACTATGACTGCAGTTATTCAAATGTATCAGGTTTCAACTTGTTTGTTTACATTCGGCGCCACCGAAGAAATATGACTCCTCCTTAGCTCAAAAGTATTTTGACAATTAGTTTGCATTTAATTGTTGAAGGTGTCAGTGGCGCTATAGCTTCGATTAGTGTTTATATTCACTTATTGTGATTAATTTTAAGGATCAGGAATGCCGAAATGTAAAAAAATATTGAAGTGATTCCAGAAAAGCCGCTGTAAATGCATTTAAGAAAGGTAGACTGCAAGCAGAATTAGCTCGTTCTTTTAACGTGTCTCGGCAACTTGTTATTACATGGAATAAAGTTTTTAATAAACAGAAATACATCGAAAATAAGCCTCAAAGTGGCCATCCGAAAAAAACAACTTGCAATGTTGACCGTATTATAAAAATGACATCTACAAGTGATTTTCGTAAGTCCGCTGTAATAATAAAAAATGTATTGAAAGAAAATTACGGCATAGACATACACGTTTCATCAGTCAAACAACGTTAAAACCTCTATAGTTTACATAGCAGAAGGCCAGCAAAAACACGTTTCTAATCTACTAAGAATAGGAAGGATAGAGTTCCATTTGTAAAACGCCATAACCCTTTCAGGTGCAAAGCGATGCTATTGCTGAAGTGTTCAAATTAATGACTGGCACCAGAATTTCGGTTAAAAAAAATTCGGTTTATTATGTATGTGAAATATAGCATTTTCTTATTAAAGAAAATATTTGTTTTCAAATTCCGGTGTCAATCATTAATTTCAACACTTTAGCAATGGAATTGCTTTGCCCCTGAAAGGGTTATGCCGTTTTACAAATGCAAATCTAGCCTTCCTATTCTTAGTAGATAACAAACGTGTTTTTGCTGGTCTTCTACCATGTAAACCATACAGGTTTAGACGTCGTTTGACTGATGAAACGTGTATCTCTATGCCGTAATTTTCTTTCAATTCATTTTTTATTATTACAGCGGACTTACGACAACCACTTGTAGATATCATTTTTATAATATAGTCAACATTTCAAATTGTTTTTTTTCGGATGGCCACTTTGAGGCTTATTTTCGATGTATTTCAGTTTATTAAAAACTTTATTCCATGTAATAACAAGTTGCCGAGACACGTTAAAAGAACGAGCTAGTTCTGCTAGCAGTCTACCTCTCTTAAGGGCATTTACAGCGGCTTTTCTAGAATCACTTCAATATTTTTTACTTTTCGGCATTCCTGATCCTTAAAAATAATCACAATAAGTCAATATAAACACTAATCGAAGCTATAGCGCCACTGACACCTTCAACAATTAAATGCAAACTAATTGTCAAAATACTTTTGAGCTAAGGACGAGTCATATTTCTTCGGTGGCGCCGATTGTAAACAAACAAGTTGAAACTTTATACATTTAAATAACTACAGTCATAGTGTTCTCAATTATAGGGAATATATTTTCTTTTACATTTTTATATTAAATAAAATAAGACAGAATATAAGGTTGTCAAAATACTTTTGAGCGATACTGTAGCAATAATGCTTTCAAATAAAGTATTAAAAGCTATATTTTTATATTCAGGGGTCGTACGCTTCCGAGAATTTTTCAGGAGAAACATCAGTATTTTTTAATAGAAAAATAAATCTAGGTTAAAGCCGCGAAATTTCGCCTTATTTAAGAAAAGATTTTCTATAAGAAAGTATAGTTACAGAAGAATTTCCTGGTCTTGAAATTTCAGGACGCGTACGATCCTGTATATTAGCTTCACGTCAAAATTTAGAAGCCGATGAAATCTCCAAAGATCGCTATTTACAATCAGCCGTTTTGATTCGTCATTCTGTAATTCGTTTTTCGTCTTTCTTCGTAATTTCTCCTCTGTTATGTAATATTTCAAATGATATTGGACTAATTTTCGATCATCGAGTCACCGCCAAATGGCATATCTATATAGTATCGCTAAGAATGGATTTTCTAAAGTAACACCCCTAACGGCGTTTTTGCAAGGAGAGGGACAAAATTCCTTAAAAGTCGGATATTATAATTATGCGTCAGATGATAGCATAATTTAATGTATTTTTGTATGCTGAATCGATTGGTGCCAAGTAAATTCTTATAAGTCCGACAGTTCATGACAATTTTCATATTTTTCTAATTTGGCGGTGTTTTTGGCGTCTAAACCTCAAAATATCTAACATTACATCCGTTACTCTAGCAACGAAAAAAATTCAAATTAACTCTTTTGGATAAAGAATAAAAACGGCTCAATGAGTTTGAGAAAAAAAATACGAACATCTTAATGAAAAAAAATGGTACTACTTAGTTATCCCGTTTACCAATTTCGCCAAATTATATAAATCGCCAAATTACATTAATTGACATAAGTTGTATTTTAATAATGAAAGAACAATTAAATTAGTATAACATTAATAAAAATACAAATAAAACGTCGAAATAAAAATAACTTGATGACGTAAGCACGTGTAACTTCCTTGAAGTCAAATGAATGTGACATTTACGATCAACCGTTATTGGCATTTGATCTTATAATTTGGCGATAGATTTTTGGTCGACGGGATAGCTAAGTAGTACGAAAAGAAAAAAAAAATAGTGATTTTATGTAAAATAAAAGGAACAATTTTACTAAGAAATTAGCGTTATAGAACGAAAAGGTACTGCTTAGATTTTCCGTCGACCAAAAATCTATCGCCAAACTATAAGATTAAATGCCAATAATGGTTGATCGTAAATGTCAAATTCACCTGACTTTAAGCAAGTTACGCGTATTTACGTCACAAAGAGATTTTTATTTCGACGTTTTATTTGTATTTTTATTAATGTTATAATAATTTATTTGTTCTTTCGTTATTCAAAATAAATATTATGTCAATTTGTATAATTTGGCGAAATTGGTCGACGGGATAACTAAGTAGTACCAACGAAAATATTTAAATATGAAAGCAATGTTTGTAACGACTTAAAAATTATTTTCAATGAAAGAAATTGGAATTGGAAAAATATTTGGCGATTTATAATTTGCTCCTCGATAAGAAGAAAAAATGGATACATTTATAACAGCCATGCGCAGATCTCGCCAATAGCATTTTTAAAATTGCCAGTAGCAGTAGTTACATTTTTCGTATGTAAATTAAAATTAAAAATAATTCTTTGTTTTTAATTATGGAATTATTTTCTGTTATTGTTTGTCTTTTCGTTTTTTTAAATGAAATTAGTGTAAGGCATGCATTTTAAATGAAATGAGTGAAATGTTTGTATCTTAAATGAAAATAATAAATATAAGAATATGGTATGAAAACAATCTTTGTTGATTTATGACCTGCACCCGGTGAACATAAAAGTATCACAAAAGCCACATATTCACTTTTCTTTGCGCTCATAGGAATCCAAGTTAACCTTCCGTAATCGGATACTTCACATATTGGTGTATTAGCTATAATGTTGAAAGCATCGTTTATGTTTGAAGCGAAAATTTCACAATGAATTCTATTACACAAAATCGCATCGTCATCATCTACTACATATTTAAAACGGAAATTTGCATTTCATTCCAAATGTTTATAATACTTTGATAGGATATACCACAAATGGTGGTACATATGTCATATATGTCATATTGGCGAGATTTTTTAACGATGGTAATTTGGCGAAAACATAAACAGCATTAACAACAACTTCCAGGTTACCATATAAAGCAAAATAACGACACTTTGGCGTCAGTTAAGTATTGTTGCGCATTGCAATGTTTCTGACATTGGCGTCAGAAAAAAATCGCGCCTATATGGGGCATGTATGACATCTGTGCCCAAGTGGTTAGATAATAATTTTGGAAAGGTTTTAGTGTATACATATTGTTCAACGCTACTTAGTCATAGAGAAAAAAAAAATTAAAAAATTAAGTGAACCTGATTATGAAAGAGTTTAGCCTTTTTTTTTTTTTTTTTAATCTACAGAACGTATTTTGATACAAGTGACACTGTTACATGACTTTTCAGGAATGGTGTTAGTATATAACATTTCATTATATGTTGATTAGTTATAGAGCTATTAATTCCTGTTGTCATAACGGTCTCATTACCCTACCAAAAGTGCACTGTTAGTTAACAACTAAAAGAATTACTTCTTAATAGCTAAATTTTGTCCAACGCTTAAGGTAATATTATATCACAATGGCGTTCGCATCGTTTTCAGCAATGAGTAAGGTCCAGCTGAAGGTCCATATTGTTTAAAATGAAAGTTCAAATTCACCAATGTTCATTTGGAAAAATTGACCAGCGCAGCGGGCATAGCCTGCTAGTTTAAATATAAAACTAAGTTAACTGTAAAATACCAATGTTAAAAAACTTTAAGATTTTAAAAGGGAAAAACCTCTGTAGATAAGGTAACATACCGAGAATTACGTTTGTGTGCTGATTTAGAAGGGGAGATAAGGTTAAGAGCGAAGGTGGTTAATTAGAAGGTGGTATACAGGTGTAATATCACCAAAAAGTAATTTTTATTTCTTTATTAAAATTATTTTTTACTAAATTCCGCTTCTAAAGTAATCTAGCACTGCGCTCAATTTAAAAACCGCGCTTAACAAACTTTCGTTTGCGTCGTCTTCCGAAGTGTCAATTTCCAAAACATTTGCATGCGTTTTCTTTTCTTAGAATTATGATTTTTGAATTTGATATTTTTGGATACTGTGGGAAATTAAATAAATTATCGGTTATTTAACATTCATATCGCTGGTGAACAATTAAATCAGTTTTTATATCTCCTTTGTTTTCTTTTGACACGTGACTGCTAGGAAAATATTTTGCATTTTTCCCCAAAATATTTCGCTTAAAAAAATGCCATTTTTTGTCACAATTCTACATTTTAAATGCTTATTTGTTTGTTTTGAAACCACCATTAACAAGCAGTCGAGACCAACAGTCAAAAACAGTACTACTTATTATTTTGGTTGTTCCGATCTTCTTGATGACCAGATTAATATAACTTTTATAAAGTTTCCTGTTAAAACCTTACGTATTCGATTTTTTGCGTAAGTTTGAAGAGCATGTTTCTTCTCAAATAATCTATAAAAAATTACTTTAATTAAAGAGTGTTAATCGGTATATTCCTCTAAAATATAACCAAATTAAAGAATTTAAATTTTAAAAATTTTAAATTATGACAACATGATATAATAATTCTTGTACAGAACTTTTAATTTAGCAAAAAATAACACTTCTTTGGAATAAAACGGAAAAATAATACTAAAACCTATTTTTTACAATAGCAGATATAAACAGCACATAAGAGACTTCTTTTCTAACGGTAATTCAAGAACCAGAGAGTTGAAAACAGTCAAAAAGAAACAGCTGCTTCATGAAGAATAATACTCATTCATTTTTTCACGTAGTGTATCTTCAAAAGATTTCTCTTCTCACCTTTATCAAAGGCTACCTTCCAGTATTTCTGGATCTAAGGTAAAATGACTATTTTACATTCCACGCAAGTTTTTGATATCCACACTTTCTTCTGTGTTGTAATATATTTTTTAGTAAAGATTGTGATATGTTGGCGTATTTTATATAAATATAACAAAAGATGCCGAGCTTGAAAGAAATCTGGAATTAAATGCCTCACGTTGTTTCTTTTATATCTTCAAAATAAAATACACAATGGTGAAGATGATTACAGTAAATATAAACGTTAAAAAAACCTTCTTATAAACAAATCGACTAATTTAGTACGCACAATAAAAATAGCATTTTCAATGTCTGTAATTATCAATAAAGTATTTTTGCATAAAAATTTAAATACGTACTTTATAAACAAATATTAATGGAGAGCAATGCACCACATCATATCTGTATACGTTTCAAAATAAAATAATATGAAAGTAGCCTCCCTTGGAGACCAGTTTCGCCTCCCTTAAAATTTATGTTTGGGAAAGCCTGCTAAATATTGTATCATGTTACATTTATTCATAATTTAATTTACTTGGACTCCCTTGAATATAATTAATACAATTCTTTAAGCTAACATAAGTTTTTGTTGCATTAAAATATCCCAATTTGTTGATTTTCTGTAAACAAGTAAACCCTATTGGTTTATAATGGAAGTCTATGGGAATTTGGCGAAATATTAGAGATATCGCCAATTCGGTGTCAGTTTTGGCGACTAATTTTGGACGCCAAATTAGGCGATACATCGCCAAGTTGGTGACAAAATTGGCGGCATTTGGCGACAGAACAGGGTCTACCTATGGTAATCCCTCATAGGTATGGTGATGTATTAAATGCTGTTCAATAACTAATGAGGTGCGTTTCATCAAGGCATACGGACATTGCCATTAAACAATTAACAAATAACCGCGAGTTCTGTGCCACATACGATAACGTAATATATATATAGACGTTTCACGTTTATGGAAGACCATTTTTGTTAAAGTATAATGACTTTAGATGGCGTTTAACTATCTCGGGATAGTCGTTTATAAAGTACATATTTAAAATTTTATGCAAAAATAGTTTATCGATCATTACAGAATTTGAGAATGACAACATTATAGTGCGTACGAAATTAATCGTTTTCCTTATAAGGAAGTCTTTATATTTACTGTAATATCTTTTAGTATATGTATTTTGTTTTTATGATAAAAAGTGATTTTTGTTTCTGATATAGTTCATTTTATAACAATTAAACGAGTATTAATGAATACTAGCAATAGTAAATTTATTTAAATAGTACGTTGAACATTATGTTTACTATACACATTTTCAATTTTTAAATTAAATTTAATTACTTTTAAAATATAAAAAAAAAATCTTTAGTATGATAATCTTCGTAAGAAAATTTCAAATTATTTCCAAAAATAAGATTTCTTAGGAACAAATGGGAAAATTACTTCAGAATACGTATATTTTACAATAACAGACATAAAGCAGCTTATAAGAGACTCCTTTTCTAACGGTAATCCACGAGCCAGACAGTTGGAATCAGTAAAAGAGAAACAGCTGCTGCATGAAGAATGATGCACACTCGTTTTTTGCTAGTACATTTTCAAAAGATTTCTTTTCGCACTTTTTCTCAGCTGTTCAGTATTTTCGGATCTGAGATAATTGACCATAGTATATTCTAGGAAATTTTTTGAAATCTGTTCATTTTCTTATATGTAATTATTTTCTTTTAAATATTGTAATATGTTAATGTATTTAATGTAAATAAAAGCTTGAAAGGAAATATGGAAGTAAAAATGTTTTTCGTTCTTTTTCCTTTATAGGTTTGAAATAAAATATGTCCTCTAAATTTAATTACAGAAAAATGTAAATATAAATAATGGTAGAAAAATAAAGTAAATATAAATGTTTAGAAAAAAGTTTCATATACCAGCCTACTAGTTTCGTATGCATAATGCCGATGACATTTTCAAGGTCTGTATTTATAAATAGCCTATTTTCGCATAAAAAATTAAATATGCACTTATTAAATAAATACCATGAGATAGCTCCCTATGTTGCAGATATAATGAAATGGCAGATATTGTGACATAACAAGGAGTCATCTTATATCTAAATATAAATTTAAAACCTAAATATAAATTTAAAAATAAAATAATATAAAATAAATCAAGTTCATGAAACACTATTTTTATTAAAACATAATAAATTTAGATGGCGTCCAATATCTCGTGATAGTCGTTTACCTAGTACATATTTAAAATTTCATGCTAAAACAATTTATTTAGCATTACAGATCTTACAAACGTCACTGTTATTTTGTGAACGAAACTAGTCAGTTTCTTTATTGAAAGTTTTTAAATCTTTATAATAACTGTAATTGCTTTTTGTATGTTTTTATATTTTAATCATAGAAAATGATTTTTTTTCTTATGTATATCTTTCTTATATTTTAAACTAAACTTTATGGATATTGGCAGAAGTAATTTTTTTTTAAAGTGTGTTTGACATATACATTTTAAATTTATTTGCTTTAATATATATATATATATATATATATATAAAGTAAAGATAGTACGATAATTCTTGTAAGAAAATTTCAAATTATTTTCAAAAATACAACTTCTTTATAACAAATGGAAAACCTAGGCCTAAAACCTATTTTTTTTTTAGAATAGCAGACATACACACACAGCTCATACGAGACTTCCTTTCTAACGGTAATCCATGAGCCAGACGATTGGAAAGAGTAAAAGAGAAACAGCTGCTGCATACAGTATGATGCACATTCATTTTTTGCCAGTGCATTTTCAAAAGATTTTTCTCTTCACCTTTATGTATGGCAGCTATTCAGTAGTTCCAGATCGGAAGTAAATGACTATTGTACAGTCTAGGAAAGTTTCTGAAATCTGCTGTTTTTCCCATATGTAATATATTTTCTGATAAGGATTGTGATATGTTAATGTATTTTATGTAAAGAAACTCTTGAATAGAAATCTGAAAGGAAAAATGTTTCTCGTTCTTTCTTTTATATCTTTGAAATAAAATACGTACTCTAAAATCAATTACAGCAAATATAAAGGTTTATTAAACGGTTTAATATTCGAAACTGTTAGTTTCATACACATAAATCACGATGACATTTTACAGGTCTGTATTGATAAATAGACTGTTTTCGCCAAAAATTTAAATAAACTTTATTTGTTAAACAAATGTCACAAGATAGCAGATATCACTATATTGCAGGTATAATGAAATAGCAGGTATCATGACATAGCAAGGAGTCATCTTGTATCTACATAAATTTAAAAATTAAATAATATAAAATAAATCAAGTCCATGAAATACTGTTTTTATGAAAACATAATAATTTTAGATGGCGCACAACTATCTCGTGATATTTGTTTATCAAGTACATATTTAATATTTCATGCGGAAGTAGTTTATTTATCATTTCAAACCTTGAGAATGTCACCATTGTATTTTAAACGAAACTAGTAGGTTTTTTATTGAAATTTTATAAACGATTTAATTAAACGTAATTACTTTTACTATATTTTTATATTTTTATAATGAAAAGGGACTTTTTTCTGATTATATCTTTCAAATCATTTAAAGTAAACTTTAAGAAGATTAGTAAAAGTAAATTTATTTTAAAAGTACCTTATATATATATATGTTTAATATACACATTTTAAATTTTCATTTTAAATTTACTTGTTTTTAAACTATAAAAAACAACTTTAGTATGATAATTCTTGTAATAAAAATTCAAATTATTTCCAAAAATACGACTTCTTTGTAACAAATGGTAAAACTACACCCGAAACATATATTTTAGAATAGCAGATATACACACCTCATAAGATACTTCTTTTCTAACGGTAATCCATGAGCCAGACGGTTGGAAAGAGTAAAACAAAAATAGCTGCTGCATGAAGAATGATGCACATTCGTTTTTTGCTTCAAAATATTTCTTTTCTCATCTTTATCTACGGCAGCTATTCAGTATTGTCGGATCTCGGGTTTGCTCGGGACTATCGCACATTCTAGGAAAGTTTTTGAAATCTGTTCTTCTTCCTTTATTTAATATATTTTCTGCTAAATATTGTAATATGTTAATGTATTTAATGTAAATAATTGCTTCAAAAGAAATCTGGAAGTAAAAATGTTTCTCGTTTTTTCTTTTATATATTTGAAATAAAATACGTATGATAAAATTTATTGCAGCAAATATAAATGTTTAGAAAAAGATTTAATATACAAATCTACTAGTTTCGTACATATAATGACGGTGACATTTTCGTATTCGTGTTTTCGTAACCTGTATTGATAAACATACTATTTTCGCCTAAAAAATTAAATATGCACTTGTGAAATGAATATAACGAGGAGGTATCAGTATATTGCAGGTTCAATGAGATAGCAAGTATAATAACATAGCAAGGAGTTGTCTTATACCTACATAAGTTTAATAGTAAAATCATAGAAAATAAGTCAAGTTCATGAAATACTATTTTTATAAAAACATAATGATTTTAGAGGGCACACAACTGTCTCGTGATATTCGTTTATCAAGTACATATTTAAAATTTCATGCGAAATTAGTTTATTTATTATTACTGACCGTGAGAATGTCACCGTTATTTTGTGAACGAAACTATTCTGTTTCTTTATTGAAGCTTTTTAAACCTTTATATTAACTGTAATTACTTTTAGTGCATTTTTATATTTTAATTATAAAAAGTAATTTTTTTTTCTAATATATATCTTTCTTATATTTTAAACTGAGCTTTATGAATATTGGTAAACGTAAATTTATTTTAACTCTCTGACAGCTCAGCAAAAGGGAAAAATTGTAATGGTGTTTTTTTTTTTTTAATTTTTATTTTATATACCAAAAAAGATGATTTTTCCAAGATAATGTAAAAAAAAAAAAATACATATATCAATGTAACCCTTGAGAGTGTTAACCATTACTCAATGTTTTAAAAATTTGTTATATTATTATATTAATTTAAATAATACTTCTATTGCAGAGAAACCTACAGCTCAGCAAACACATTTGCATCAGTCAACGGCAAGTATGTTTTACATTATTTTTAATATACATATATGAAATTTTCATTTTAAATTGACTTGCTGTTAAAATATTTTTAAAAAATGTCTTTAGTATGATAATTCTTGTAACAAAATTCAAATTATTTCCAAAAATCCGACTTCTTAGAAGCAAATGAGAAAACTATTCTGAAATCTATACTTTACAAAAGCAGATATACATAGATCATAAGAGAGTCCTTTTCTAGCAGTAATCCATGAGTCAGACGGTTCGAAACAGTAAAAGCAAAACAGCTGCTGCATGAAGAATGATGCTCATTTTGTTTTTTGCCAGTATATTTTCTAAAGATTTCTCTTCTCACGTTTATCTATGGTAGTTATTCAGTACTTCTGGATCTATGGTAAAAGACTATTTGCATTCTAAGAAAATGTTTGAAATATTTTCTTTTTCCTATGTGCAATATATTTTCTGATAAGGATTGTGATATGTAAATGTATTTTATATAAATACAAACTTGAAAATAAATGTGGAAGTAAAAACATTTCTCGTTCTCCCTTTTTATATGTTTAGAATAAAAAAAATACATGCCCTCAAACTAATTTCAACAAATATAAAGGTTTCGAAAACGTTTTAATACTCAAGCCTACTAGTTTCGTACACATAATGCCGATGATATTTTCAAGGTCTGTATTGATAAAAAGACTATTTTAGCCTAAGAATTTAAATATGCATTTATTAAACAAATACAACGAGAGAGCAGACACCATAATATTGCAGGTATAATGAAATAGCAGGTGTCATGACATAGAAAGGAAGAATTTTATATCTACATAAATTTAAAAATAAAATAATATAAAATAAATTAAGTTCATGAAAAATTATTTTTATCAAACATAATAATTTTAGATTGTGCCCAACTATCTCGTGATATTCCTTTATCAATTACATATTTAAAATTTCATGCGTAAGTAGTTTATTTATCATTATAGTCCTTAAGAATGTCACCGTTTTTTTGTAAACGAAACTAGCCTATTTCTTTATTGAATCTTTATAAACCTTTATATTAAATATAATTACTTTTAGTACATTATTGTATTTTAATTATAATAAGCGACTTTTCCCTGATCTTTCAAATCTTTTAAACTAAACATTATGAAGATTGGCAAAAGTAAATTTATTTTAAAAGTATGTTTTACATTATATTTAATATACACATTTTAAATTTTCATTTTAAATATACTTGCTTTTATAATTTTAAGAAATGCTTTAGTATAGTAATCCTTGCAAGAAAATTTCAAATTATTTCCAAAAATAAAACTTCTTAAGAACAAATGGAAAAAAACTCCTAAAACCTATATTTTACAATAGCAGATATACACAGCTCATAAGAGAGTCCTTTTCTAACGGTAATCCATGAGCCAGACGGTTGGAAACAGTAAAAGTGAAACAGCTGCTGCAAGAAGAATGATGATCATTCGTTTCTTGCCAGTATATCTTCAAAGGATTTCTCTTCTCACCTTTATCTATAGCCGCTATCCAGTATTTCTGAATCTGGGGTAAAAGATTATTGTACATTTTAGGAAAGTTTTTGAAATCTCTTCTTTTTCCTAAATGTAATTTATTTTCAGGTAAATATTGCGATTTGTTGATGTATTTTATATAAATTTAACCAAAGTGCAGTATCGGAAAAAAATTAGGGAATGAAAAATGATTTTTTTCGTTTTATTTTGAAACAAAGTTTTACACTTAATAACAATAATAAATCCTTCTATCATTCTATATATAAAAAAAAGTTTTGATTTGGAAATGGACCAATGAAAATCTGCGTAGATATTCCGGGTAGAACTCATCCAATTTAAATGCTTAAGCCAAGGCTTCCTTATCGAAATAACAGGCCTCACAATCGCTAAGTTTCCTTTGTCCGCTGTACACGTGGTTAGAAACCACATAGTTTTCCGTGACTAGCGCCATCTAACGTGAGAAACAGAAATATTTTTTAATTTGTTTTCCATTTGTCTTTTACTATTTTCTTTACGTTGCTTTGTAGTTTGCAAATGATAGTTGTTAATCTTAAAATTTTCATATGTTCTAGACATTTTATTTAAAAAATGAACTTATTTTACTGTTAAACAAAAAATGTTTACTGCTGTATTCCGTTATGTAAATAAATGATGATAATAATAATAATAATAATCAGGAAAGAAAATTATTTTACCATGAATTTCTCAGTGATATTAGTTATTGAAATAAATGGATAGCATCTAGATCCGGAAAATGTAAAATATTTCATTTTCTCTTTTATATTTTCAAATATGAGATTTATTTTATTTCTGCTATTTCTTTTCTTTTCACAATTAATTTCACCTTACAGTATTAATTTAACATCGTTCCTTCAAGTTGTTTCAATGCACAGTCTCATTTATTTATTTATTGGGCTATCATTTGTTTTATTTTTGAAGGTATGGGGGATCATTTCAGTTTAACATACTTTAGATGAAAGCTTCATTGTTTTTTCATATAAAGTTTGTATGTATTAATCTATGGAAAGTTTCATAATTGGCTCCACAGCCAATTGGCATATCTTGGCGGGCATAGTTTGGTGCGTAATTAATTTCCTTGTTTTAACTCACATATGTTATGTAAGTCCTAAAATGTATCAAAGTATTTTAGGAAAGTTAAAACACGCATAGATACACATAAAAACAGACTGAAGTCATAAACACTTAAAAAATTGGAAAAATAAAGTTTAATAATCACTTAAATTTATACATGTCCCTCAACTTTCCGCAAATACCGTATTCTTGTCATGCTATCATTTTGGTGTTTATAAAACTTAATTTGAGTATTCTTCCTTAATCAGACCTAGAGCCAATTGGCGTAAGTGTAGTTTGGCGCAAAATTAATTTTATTTTTAAACCGTATACTTGATATTACATTATTCCAGCATCGCGTTTTTTCAGTCAACTTGGACTGTGGAACAGATTACAGAATAGCTAATACTACATTATATAATAATAAATCGGTATTTTTCAAGTATAGGGGCCTTGGCGAGAGAAGAAATTTGGCAACGTAATTTCTGGAAGCATATTCACTGTTTCACATAAAGAAGCAATATTTTCCAATATTTGTACAATTTATTTAATATAAAAAAGGCATTTATCTATTTTATATACAAATATAAACAAATCGTATATAAAAAACAATAATAATATCTAGAAACTAAATTTATGCATGTAAATTCGGCACAGATGTCATATTGGCGCGATCTTTTTTCTGGCGCCAATGTCATATACGCACCGGATATTAACTGGCACCAAAGTGTCGTTATTTTGCTTGATATGGTTATCCGGATATAGATGATATGGTAACGCGGTTTTCGCAAAATTGGCGTCGGAAAAAAATCGCGCCAATATGGGGCCGTATATGACATATGTGCCGTAAATTCTTATAAAACAAGCTGACAGTTCATAAGTTTTGTTTTCATAACTGTTTATATCAATCGGCAACAAATTGCTCTTTCCGAAGCCCAAATTGTGCCAAGATTAAAAAATAAAATAACCCGCAAAGTCCTATATACTGAAAATGGTACTTGTTAGTTATCCCGTCGACCAAATTACTGTCGCCAATTTGTAAGATTAAATGCCGATAACGGTTTGCCATAAATTAATTAATTTTAAGATTAAATGCCAATAATGGCCAATAAAACCGTTATTTCGACGTTTTATTTGTATATTTATTAATGTTATACTAATTTATTTGTTTTTTCGTTATTTAAAATAAAAAATTGTGTCAATTTGTAGAACTTGGTGAGTAGTTTGGCGATTTATATAATTTGGCGAAATGGGTCGACGGGATAATTAACAAGTACCTGAAAAAATATCAATAAATATTATATTTAAATCTTCATTTTTGATATGTTTCATTTTTTAAAGCCAGAACATAATTGTGTGAAATATTTTTTTTTTACGCCTTTATTTTACTGGAATTCGAAAAATATTTTATACAATTTTGCCAATAACACAACATTTTCAATTTTTTACTATGCATTTGTTTATGGAATATTACCAGGAGTATACACCAGGTGGCGCAACTTACGGAACATAGTCAGCTAATAAGTTGGCAATTATCGGGGACATTTTCACCCATAGACTTTCTCCGGATCGTCAAGTCTGTTTTATGATAAGGGAATCTTGGCTTAAGCATGGCCATAGCCTACTGTGATATATAACGGTCCGCGCATTTCGCCGAAAAAGTGAAGTCGGATCCAACTTCAAACCCTGAACCAAAACTTCACAACGTGCTGTTTGCTTACATTTATACCCTGCCCAGATAGAAGCTTGTTTCTCATCGTCGAGGTTTCAGAATCATTGATCGTATTTTCATGTAATAAATTAAATATTTATATTCTTCAATTTCCTTCGATTTAAAAGGCTATTTTACACAAATTGTAGCATTTTAGTGTTACACATACTTTTAAGATTAGCAAAATTATTTATTGTTTACCTTGATCGTTTGGTTCATTCATGAAAAATGCCGGTTCTGTTATTCTTTTTTGAATGCCCCGTATTTATATAAAAATAGCTTGGTTTCTTATACACGTTTTAAAATAAAAATTTGATTTTTATCAAACTACAGTTCTCATAACTGACTTGAAGCAGCTATTTTTGATTAATTTACTGTTACCGGTAAAATATTTGTTTTTAATATCGCCCGAACCAAGAAGAAGAAGAAAAAAAAAAGCCGATCTTCCCTAAACATTAAATATTCTTATTTTTAATCAGATAAAGAAATGGTGATCACTGATTTTAATATCGTTGCAATATTCTATGTTATCCAAGCAATTTTGATTAAATCATGTAAGGGTAATTGTTATTTAATAAATTACATTTATTAATTATTACAAGGAATTTTATGAGTATTTTAATATATTAAAAAAAAATTCCATCAGTTTTATTGTTTCAGCAGTGAAAATAGTAAATAAATGGTACTTAGTTATCCCGTCGACCAAAAATCTATCGCCAAACTATAAGATTAAATGCCAATAATGCTTGATCGTAAATGTCACATTCACTTGACTGTAAGCAAGTTACACGTGTTTATGTCATCAAGTGATTTTTATTTCGACGTTTTATTTGTATATTTATTAATGTTATACTAATTTATTTGTTCTTTCGTTATTTAAAATAAAAATTATATCAATTTGTATATTTTGGCGAGTGTTTTAGCGATTTATATAATTTGGCGAAATTGGTCGGCGGGATAACTAAGTTGTACCAAATAAATTTGTGACATTCATGTTTTAGACTAAGCATGTGTTTTTTATTTACATATTTTTATGTGTGTTGGTTTAACAGTTTTAAAGAGAAACACATTATATTAGTCACTTAAATAAATAGAACTGTACATTTACATTGATATGGACAGTTTATAATAACCCTTAACAGCTGTATTCGAATTAGCTGTCATTTCTAAGCTTGATTGGAATGTCAGCAGAATTGTAAACGTAACCATGGCGACATGACGTAATTTTGGTGTTTGTTTACATATCTACCCTTCTCAGGTTGTTTCAGTTACGGTCAGAGTCAAATTTCAATTTTGGGCAGGGTATCAGAGTCCTCTGGCGAGCGACTTCATACATTAAACGCAAATCAGTCTGCCTGTAGTAGTATCTAAGTATGCCTTGAGCATGGCCTTTCTTCGTTAATATTAAAAAAACTGTCGTATACAAAGATATGGAAATCGGTGGTATTATAAAGAAAGATTTGATAAACACGCTGATGCAGACAGTTTTCAAATCGAAGAATTACTTTGAAAGATATTTAATGCTAAAGTTGGACAAAATCGTTCCATTAAAAAATTTTATTGGGGCAAAAACTATACATGAGAATTTAATCATTTTAGATCATTTTATAGGTTATAAGTTCCCGGTGTGCAGATTGCATTTATTTTTTTTTATTTGACTATTTTTTGAGGTTTTATTTCTATTTTAAATTCAAATTTTCAGTATTTCGAGAGATATTTTTTACAAATTTAAAAAATGTTATTAATTTAAACTGTTGCCAACTGTATAAACAGCGCAAACAATAATGTTTACTTCAAATTAAAAATTTATTTACACGGGACTACTGTAAACAGAAAAAAAAATTAAAATTAGAATTAAATGATTACATGTTAAAAGCAGGAAAATTGCGTCATAAGAACCATATTTACACTGGAATTTTAAAAGAGAAACAAAATGTTAAAATAAAAAAATCATTACTATGCTTTAAAATCTGTAAATGGAGGAAATTACTTCATATTTAAAATGGCCAAAAATATGGCAAAACAATTTAAATTAAAAAATATATCTGCGCGAGACATTTACTTGATATTTTGAGATAATATTTTCAACTATTATCGTGAATTCGAAGACAGCGCAAATAATATTTCCTTCTAACAACAAAAGTATTTTCACGTGAATATTAATAAGAGAAATAAAACTTTGGTGTAAATTACATCAGATTTAAAACGATACATTTAAAATGAATTATTTAAAAGAACTATCTTATAGCGCTGTTAAAAAATACCGGGACACAATGACACTGTTTACTTAATTCATTTTACATTAGCTGATTTTCGAATGTTTAACTATTTTTTTTTTAAATTAAATACGAAAACAGCAATTGTATCTTTTAACAGCAGCAGATATGGTCTTAAAAATCCCCAATCTAAGAAAAACGAATGGAAACCCGTTTACAGAGAGATCGCTACTGTTTATTTTTTTTAAATTTTAATTCAATATTTTTAAAGCCAATCAAATTAGCGTGCTTTTTGGATTTTGGTGTCCCTGAACGGGGGTTGGCGAGCGTAGCTCGTAGGGGGCAGAGCCCCCTAGTATGTATAAAAAAAGTTTTAATTTGGAAATGGACCAATGAAAATCTGCGTAGATATTCCGGGTAGAACTCATCCAATTTAAATGCTTAAGCCAAGGCCTCCTTATCGAAATAGCACGCCTCGCAATCGCTAAGTTTCCTTTGTCCGCTGTACACGTGGTTAGAAACCACATGGTTTCCCGTGACTAGCGCTATCTAACGTGAGAAACAGAAATATTTTTTAATTTGTTTTCCATTTATCTTTTACCATTTTCTTTACGATGTGCTTTGTAGTTTGCAAATGACAGTTGTTAATCTTAAAATTTTCATATGTTCTAGGCATTTTATTTAAAAAATGAACTTATTTTACTGTTAAACAAAAAATGTTTACTGCTGTATTCCGTTATGTAAATAAATGATGATAATAATAATAATATGAATCAGGAAAAAAATTATTTTACCATGAATTTCTCAGTTATATTAGTTATTGAAATAAATGGATAGCATCTAGATCCGGAAAATGTAAAATATTTCATTTTCTCTTTTATATTTTAAAGTATGTGGTTTATTTTATTTCTGCTATTTCTTTTCTTTTCACAATTAATTTCACCTTACAGTATCAATTTAACATCGCTCCTTCAATTTGTTTCAATGCACAGTCTCATTTATTTATTTATTATCTGTCATTTATATCATTTTATATCATTTGTTTTATTTTTGAAGGTATGGGGGATCATTTCAGTTTAACATACTTTAGATGAAAGCTTCACTGTTTTTTCATATAAAGTTTGTATGTATTAATCTATGGAAAGTTTCATAATTGGCTCCACAGCCAATTGGCATATCTTGGCGCGCATAGTTTGGTGTGTAATTAATTTCCTTGTTTTAACTCACATATGTTATGTAAGTTTTACTAAAATGTATCAAAGTATTTTAGGAAAGTTAAAACACGCATAGATACACAAAAAAAACAGACTGAAGTCATAAACACTTAAAAAATTGTAAAAATAAAGTTTAATAATCACTTAAATTTATACATGTCCCTCAACTTTCCGCAAATACAGTATTCTTCTCATGCTACGATTTTGGTGTTTATAAATCTTAATTTGAGTATTCTTCCTTAATCAGACCTAGAGCCAATTGGCGTAAGTGTAGTTTGGCGCAAAATTAATTTTATTTTTAAACCGTATACTTGATACCACATTATTCCAGCATCGCGTTTTTGCAGTCAACTTTGACTGTGGAACAGATTACAGAACATTAGCTAATACTACATTATATAATAATAAATCGGTATTTTTCAAGTATAGGGGCTTTGGCGAGAGAAGAAAATTTGGCAACGTAATTTCTGGAAGCATATTCACTGTTTCACATAAAGAAGCAATATTTTCCAATATTTGTACAATTTATTTAATATAAAAAAGGCATTTATCTATTTTATATACAAATATAAACAAATCGTATATAAAAAACAATAATAATATCTAGAAACTAAATTTATACATGTAAATTCGGCACAAATGTCATATTGGCGCGATTTTTTTCTGGCGCCAATGTCATATACGCACCGGATATTTAACTGGCACCAAAGTGTCGTTATTTTGCTTGATAAGGTTATCCGGATATAGATGATATGGTAACGAGGTTTTCGCAAAATTGGCGTCGGAAAAAAATCGCGCCATTATGGGGCGTATATGACATCTGTGCCGTAAATTCTTATAAAACAAGCTGACAGTTCATAAGTTTTGTTTTCATAACTGTTTATATCAATCGGCAACAAATCGCTCTTTCCGAAGCCCAAATTGTGCCAAGATTTAAAAAAAAATAACCCGCAAAGACCTATATACTGAAAATGGTATTTGTTAGTTATCCCGTCGACCAAATTAGTGTCGCCAAATTGTAAGATTAAATGCCAATAATGGTTTGCCATAAATTAATTAATTTTACGATTAAATGCCAATAATGGCCAATAAAACCAATATTTCGACGTTTTATTTGTATTTTTATTAATGTTATACTAATTTATTTGTTTTTTCGTTATTTAAAATAAAAACTTGTGTCAATTTGTAGAACTTGGCGAGTAGTTTGGCGATTTATATAATTTCGCGAAATTGGTCGACGGGATAACTAACAAGTACCCTGAAAAAATATCAATAAATCGTATATTTAAATCTTCATTTTTGATATGTTTCATTTTTTAAAGCCAGAACATAATTGTGCGAAATATTTTTTTTACGCCTTTATTTTACTCGAATTCGAAAAATATTTTATACAATTTTGCCAATCACACAACATTTTCAATTTTTTACTATGCATTTGTTTATGGAGTATTACCAGGAGTATACACCAGGTGGCTTAACTTACGGGACAAAGTCAGCTAATAAGTTGGCAATTATCGGGGACATTTTCACCCATAGACTTTCTCCGGATTGTCAAGTCTGTTTAATGATAAGGGAGTCTTGGGTTAAGCATGGCCATAGCCTACTATGATATATAACGGCCCACGCATTTCGCTGAAAAAGTGAAGTCGGATCCAACTTCAAACCCTGAACCAAAACTTCACAACGTGCTCTTTGTTTACATTTATACCCTGCCCAGATAAAAGCTTGTTTCTCATCGTCGAGGTTTCAGAATCATTGATCGTATTTTCATGTAATAAATAAAATATATTTATTCTTCAATTTCCTTCGATTTAAAAGGCTATTTTACACAAAATGTAGCATTTTAGTGTTACACTTACCTTTAAGATTAGCTAAATTATTTATTGTTTACCTTGATCGTTTGGTTCATTCATGAAAAATGCCGGTTTTGTTATTCTTTTTTGAATGTCCCGTATTTATATAAAAATAGCTTGGTTTCATATACACGTTTTACAATTA
Source organism: Maratus speciosus (assembly GCA_963932465.1). Lineage (NCBI taxonomy): Eukaryota > Metazoa > Arthropoda > Arachnida > Araneae > Salticidae > Maratus > Maratus speciosus. Next base: position 332,956,959 of record OZ010786.1, read on the forward strand.
AAATTTGATTTTTATCAAACTACAGTTCTCATAACTGACTTGAAGCAGCTATTTTTGATTAATTTACTGTTACCGGTAAAATATTTGTTTTTAATATCGCCCGAACCAAGAAGAAGAAGAAGAAAAAAAGCCGATCTTCCCTAAACATTAAATATTCTTATTTTTAATCAGATAAAGAAATGGTGATCACGGATTTTAATATCGTTGCAATATTCTATGTTATCCAAGCAATTTTGATTAAATCATGTAAGGGTAATTGTTATTTAATAAATTACATTTATTAATTATTACAAGGAATTTTATGAGTATTTTAATATATTAAAAAAAATTTCCATCAGTTTTATTGTTTCAGCAGTGAAAATAGTAAATAAATGGTACTCAGCTATCCCGTCGACCAAAAATCTATCGCCAAACTATAAGATTAAATGCCAATAATGCTTGATCGTAAATTTCACATTCACTTGACTGTAAGCAAGTTACACGTGTTTATGTCATCAAGTGATTTTTATTTCGACGTTTTATTTGTATATTTATTAATGTTATACTAATTTATTTGTTCTTTCGTTATTTAAAATAAAAATTATGTCAAGTTGTATAATTTGGCGAGTGTTTTACCGATTTATATAATTTGGCAGAATTGGTCGACGGGATAACTAAGTGGTACCAAATAAATTTGCGACATTGAGGTTTTAGACTAAGCATGTGTTTTTTTTTTATTTATATATTTTTATGTGTGTTGGTTTTACAGTTTTAAAGAGAAACACATTATATTAGTCACTTAAATAAACACATCTTCACATTTACATTGATATGGACAGTTTATAATAAGCCTTAACAGCTGTATTCGAATTAGCTGCCATTTCTAAGCTTGATTGGAATGTCAGCAGAATTGTAAACGTAACCATGGCGACATGACGTAGTTTTGGTGGTTGTTTACATATCTACCCTTCCCAGGTTGTTTCAGTTACGGTCAGAGTCAAATTTCAATTTTGGGCAGGGTATCAGAGTCCTCTGGCGAGCGACTTCATACATTAAACGCAAATCAGTCTGCCTGTAGTAGTGTCTAAGTATGCCTTGAGCATGGCCTTTCTTCGTTAATATTAAAAAAACTGTCGTATACAAAAATATGGAAATCGGTGGTATTATAAAGAAAGATTTGATAAACACGCTGATGCAGACAGTTTTCAAATCGAAGAATTACTTTCAGAGATATTTAATGCTAAAGTTAGACAAAATCGTTCCATTAAAAAATTTTATTGGAGCAAAAACTATACACGAGAATTTAATCATTTTTAGATCATTTTATAGGTCATAAGTTCCCTGTGTGCAGATTGCATTTATTTTTTATTTGACTATTTTTTGAGGTTTTATTTCTATTTTAAATTCAAATTTTCAGTATTTCGAGAGATATTTTTTACAAATTTAAAAAATGTTATTAATTAAAACTGTTGCCAACTTTATAAACAGCGCAAACAATAATGTTTACTTCAAATTAAAAATTTATTTACACGGGACTATTGTAAACAGAAAAAAAACTTTAAAATTAGAATTAAATGATTACATGTTAAAAGCAGGAAAATTGCGTCATAAGAACCATATTTACACTGGAATTTTAAAAGAGAAAGAAAATGTTAAAATAAAAAAATCATTACTATGCGTTAAAACCTGTAAATGGAGGAAATTACGTCATATTTAAAATGGCCAAAAAATATGGCAAAACAATTTAAATTAAAAAATATATCTGCGCGAGACATTTACTTGATATTTTCAGATAATATTTTCAACTATTATCGTGAATTGAAAGACAGCGCAAATAATATTTCCTTCTAACAACAAAAGTATTTTCACGTGAATATTAATAAGAGAAATGAAACTTTGATGTAAATTACGTCAGATTTAAAACGATATATTTAAAATGAATTATTTAAAAGAACTATCTTATAGCGCTGTTAAAAAATACCGGGAGACAATGACACTGCTTACTTAATTCATTTTACATTAGCTTATTTTCGAATGTTTAACTATTTTTTTAAATTAAATACGAAAACAGCCGTTGTATCGTTTAACAGCAGCAGATATGGTCTTAAAAATCCCCAATCCAAGAAAAACGGATGGAAACCCGTTTACAAAGAGATCGCTACTGTTTTTTTTTTTTTTTTTTTCTTAATTCAATATTTTTAAAGCCGATCAAATTAGCGTGCTTTTTGGATTTTGGTGTCGGGGTTTTCGGTCAGCCTGAACAGGGGTTGGCGAGCGTAGCTCGTAGGGGGCAGAGCCCCCAGCATCTTTAAAATAAACCTCCCATTATTTTAAGTTTGTGCTGCAAAATAAAAGAATGGTATCTAATAGAATTCAAAATTTAAAAGTTTGACATATTCTAAAAGGTTTGACATGTTCTAAAAAGTTTGACATGTTCTAAGAAGTTCTAAATTGTGAACTCTGTGGCATGTTACATATTTTTTGGAAATTAATAAAATCCACATCCATTTCAAAGGCACACAAATACCATATGGCATATTTCGACAACTACATGTTCGACCATGTACTACATGTACAACCTCGGGTTTTGCTAGTGTATTCTAAATAGCCCGGGAGCCTGTGGCATCGAAATTCTCGTTATCGAGTAATTGACAAATTTTTATGTAAATCGATAGAAACAAGTTAGAAATTGCACACCAAACATGGCAAAGGAGGTAAGTTCCTACTATAATTAATTTTGTAAATATTTTTTGCACCACACATTGTACAGAATGGACATTTTAGTGCATTTCAAGTTCCACTATTGTAGACGAGAAGCAAGAATCTCTGCCTTAGATCTAGATAGTTGCAAGTCTCCCACAAGTTCGTTCAAATCATTTTGGTTTATTAAATGTGGTGTTTTAACATCTTCGATTACGAATTCGTCATCATTTTCATCCCTTTCAAGCACTAATGCCTCATAAGTGCATATCAATTTCATTCTGTTCGAAAAGCTGTAACATCATCAAAATGCACTTGAAATACTTTTTTTTTTCCATTGATCGTAATGTAACGAAAAACTTTTGACTGTCCCTCTAATTAAACTATACATCGGATTTTCCTAAAATTTGAAAGAACTTGATAAAATATTGCAGCAATTATATATTTAAAATTTTAGACTATACGTTTGGGTAGTTTTTGCTCTGTTATATGCGGACGGACGGACGGACGGACAGATAGACGGACCGGACGACGACTGTAGGTGCTACATATCTACATAATTACGAACGCACATAAAAAATCATACGAATAAAATGAGCTAGATATGGATAGGTTTGACACGCTGAAAGTAAATTCAGTTAAATTAATTACTTTTACAAAACCTTGAATGTTTTGATCAGTCTTAGAGCATTTTATAGAACATTTTATGTTCTTTCTGAAAAACTTGGAATGACAAACTTTATACTTTATTCTGCCGCAAAAGATGGCCATACCTACTCTAAGGAGGCGGCCGCTGATAAAATTTCCCATTTATTTTGCTTTGATTTTTTACCTATTGCTCATGTATGTCGCGTTTGGACTCTTGCCAAGAAGGGCCTCCGTGGCCGAGTGGGTAAGACACCACGCTGCTAATCGCTTGAGAGCGTAAGAGGCTTGCGGGTTCGACTCCCGCTGGCTCCGTTGCACGCTCTTTGTGGAGCTCCCGGATGTAAAAATTCTCTGTGTTGTGAATTTCATTGTGCTATCTCGTCCCTGTATATCGACTATGACTTATAAGCGGGCCTTGGGGTCAAGCACACAAGTCTGATGTATGTGTTCAATAAAAAAAAACCCTTTCCAAGTGTCGGACTTCCTCGAAAACGATAAATTATTACAGCTTTTAATAAATATTTATTTAATTAGACTTATTTTCGGCTCGTCAAACCTAGTCATACCTAGCTAATTTTGTTCGTATGACTTTTTACTATCGAATTACATAAAAAAAAAATTAAAAAATTTCAATTCCTCGATGTCGGGGTTTTCAATGTCACCTTCTCCCGGACTAAAAAGGCAGTATTTTTCTAGATAAAATACAGTAAATCCTGGATTTATGCCGCATATTTTTCTGAATTTGTATATAAAATCCCATGGTGGACACAAAATAAAAAGAAATCATGCTGTGCTATTTAATATTAAATATACAACGCGTGTACTGCGACAAAAAATTTCAAAACAAATAATTAATATTTTTTAAGAATTTTTTTTCTAAAACATTACACTGCGGCGCGTCACCCGTACATTCAGGCTGAGACGCTGCGCTTGTGCGGTACTTATGCCGCGCTTGTAATAAGAACAGAATGAAATTATATATAAAACTATTCAAAAAAATATTCATATCTGGACAATAATTAACGATGTAATAACCAAATGAAAATAAATGAGTACAATGAAACATATTAGTAGATTCAAATTAATAATTGTTTGCCTACTTTCACTATAAAAATTATCGACGTATTTTTTTACATTAAATTTTAATTGTTACTTCAGCATCAACGTAACATCAATATATTAGAGAGTAAAAAGTAAAATTTTGTTTACGTAATTTATTTTTTAACCCTTTCGGGGCCGGCGGCTTTTACACAAATTTTCTTTGCTTGCCACAACTTTTTAAAAAGAAGTTACCTTTACTTAAATAGTCATGAATCATGATGCAACGAAGCCAATTACACTTCCTCTTTTTTGGAGTAGTTTTCTAAACATTCCTTGCAAAGAACGTCTGCGTTACGCATAATCCAACTTTTCATTATTATCATCTTGACTTGCATCTTTCTTGCCTTTTTATTTTACCCCCTTTTTCTCCTTTGGTTTTAGTAAACTTGATAATATGCCTAACTTGGTTAGTCTATGGAACAGAAAAGGAAAAGTTAATTAGCACTTAATCATCCCGTACAAAAGAAACTGCGGCATCTATACGGGAATTGCAGTGCGGCAGTATCCCATTTTGCATGATGCAGATGTCGGCCATCACAGTTACCTTCCATCGTAAGGGGAATGGCGTAACCATACACACTGTATTCTATACAAACGCTACACTTAGTTTTGACTTCGAAATCATGCATGCATTTAGTAATTAGTATATGAAAAGTATTTAAGCATAACGTGTTTAAAAGTTTAGACAGTGAAATCATGCACTTACGTCAAAATAAGGATTGTACTTCTACAAGTAAACATCGAAATGGGATTCACGCTATACACTGGTTAAAGTAATCTCATTGAGCACCTATACTGCGCGTTTGACGATCATCTATCGATAATTACTAGAAATACAAGGGGTGCAGCATGTATCCCAGATGCTGCGACTCTCCCAGAGTTACCCCATATATTTTTCAAACATGCTAAACTTTGTTTTGTGACTAACATGTTTACAGTAATCAAAGTATAGCCACTTTTAAACATTCTCCATCACTACGGGTGGGAATTTAATTATGTTTTTGAAAAATGCATTTAAATAAGAAATATTAAGATTATAATTTAAATTAAGATGATTTTTTTTTATCAAACACGAATAATTGTAATAGTATATGTAACAGTTTGAAAAGGGATCTCTGAAGATTCCCACGGTAAACATATCTTAATTTACATCTTAATTATCATCTTAATTATCTCAATTTACAAAAATCTAATGTATAAAAGTGAAAATTTGTCTGTCTCTCTGTCTGTAATGCTATACAGATCCACAGTTTGGGAGCCAGAATTGTGAAATGTTACGTACATGTGTATCAAAACACGGTCGAGGTACTCCGGAATCGGAATAACTTATAATTAATTTTTAATTAATAAAAAACCACAAATTTAATTGCAATTTCCAATCAAATTTAAACATTTTTCGTTATAGCTCTTGCCAACAATTAAAAATCCGCAATAAAATTCTTACCACAACAATTACTCTTTTATTGCAAAATTTCCACGTGAAAAAAGGAAATAAAGGGTTTGAATATCTAAAAAAGAGGAATGTTACATCATAACTTTTCTACTGCAAGATTCCCACGTGACAAATGAAAATAAAATAAATAGTTTGACGAATTAAAAACAAAAGTAGATGTTAGGTAAATAATTTTTCTGTTTTATGATTTCCATATGAAAAATTATAATAATTTAATTAATTTGACGAATAGAATAATGGAATATTACGTCATATTGGAAATATAAAGGACGTGGTGAATATATAACGTCATATAAGCGTGAAAAATTGTATTGAAGCATGATAAAAACTCGATTATGGAAATATTGGCGTACTTTAACGTTATTGCCTCAGTGATGAATGAAAATAAATTCATTTATAGCTGTATTATTTTACGTCTTTTATATTAATTTATACATTTTTATATTGTGTTTTCATTTTATTCGTGTGTATAACACTTCGGCTGTTTTTTCTTATTATATTTTTATGTTGTATGTTAAATTTTAAAACTGTTTTTTTTCAAAACAAACGTTCTTAAAATTTCCTGCAACGCCGTGTACTTTAGATAGTATAATATAATATCGAACAGAAATATACAATAACCTCATCCGAGTTACTCACGATTTCGAAAAGCTTTAATATCAGAAATCTCAGAAACTAAAATATTTTCGAAATTAGAATTTATAAGAGTTCCTTTTGTAGCTATTGATTTTCGAAAATGTTTCCGAGTAGTTTTATAGTGCGTTAATCAGATTTCTCTAAACGGAATATCCACGTTCAGGATGCTATTCTCCATGAAACATTTTCAGCTCAATAGATGAAATTATACATACAAGACTAACAAAATAATACTAATTTGAATGTTAATGTTGTTAATTTATCATGTTTCTCTGTAAAACATGTTTGTGGAATATAAAAATGTTGACTTAAAAAATGTCAAACTTCTTAAAAACGTATGTTTCGTGTTGAAAAAACAGATTAATGCACTATAAAAACAACTCGGAACCTTGTCCGAAAACCAGTGGCCGCAAAATAAATTATTTTTATAAATCAGGCGGCCCTCCTTACGAGCTTTTTTCGGAAATTCCGTCTCAGATACCGAAAGATCTAAAAACACGGGAAATTTATCTGTTTAAAAAGATTATCCGATTATGGAAAATTGAATGATAGTATTACGATCAGTTGCTAACTTTTGTAATCGATTTGCCACTTAGTTGGCCTTTGACTAAGCAATTTTTAGGTACTTAAGTCCGAATCAAACGTTGTCGTGACAACTATTGATTGATTAAGTAAGATGAATTATACTTTTTAAAATCAGCTTGTTTAAAATGGTTAAGTAAAAAGCGTATGTGCTTTCCGGGAATTATTAACAAAGTTATAAGGAAATCATTTTAAATATGATATTTTGAATTTGTAGATGTAAATGTAGCTTTATTCCCACCACTAACTGTTATCGCACATGATAATTTAATTATCTTTAAAATTTTCTTTCTTTTTTTTTTTAACATTCACGTGTAATCATATTTTCAGTTTAATTGTGTTTATAAATAGTATTATTTCGATGTTTTAAAATCTGGCAACAGAAGGCAAAAAAAAAAGAGTTATTAGAAACTATGAATTGAATCTTTACGGTTATTACAAACTATGAATAGAATCTTTATTGTGAAAATGATATTTTGAATGAAAGTTTTTTAATAAAAACTTTAAAAAATACAAATTTTAAAAATGATGGCACACTGTACATCACAATCTCGTCAAGGATATGCCTGCAAAAATGGTTCATTTTCTATTTATCGTTTTTGATCCTATAAAACTTATTTAACTGGAATATGTTAGCCAATATCAACACCAATATCAACATTAAAAATGCCTAAAATTATTCTTCGATTTAAAAACTATTGGTGCAAGTAAAATAGACCAAGAATTGTGGAAAATACGACAAGTGTTCGGCATTCGAGAAAATTTCGGAATAACTTGATTTTGGAACTAGGATCCGATTGGAACAATAAGGATCCGATGAGTTCCCAAAGATTAAAGTTGTTTAACTTTATTTCTTTACGGGGGGAAGGGGAGTCTTTTAACTCAGAGAAGGAGAAAATTTAAACTTATTATACAGATCAAGTGAGGTATCGTTTATTGTATGTTCTTTAATTCTGAATTGAAAGACACCATACGAAAGCCGATACGATCATTTGCTATTTATGATAATATGGGAAGAATTTCGTTTAGGCACTAGAAAGGAAGATTCTATGTGTCCCCCCAAAAATGCTGTTTTACCATGTTTAGGAAGAGGGAAATGGGGGCATTTTAATTCATTGATAAAACTCAAATTATTTTACATTTTTCAAGTGGGGTGTCGCTTATTATATATTTTTTAATTCTGGATCAAATGATGTGATCTGCAAGCCGATGCGATTATTCATTAGGCAGGTTTTATGAATACAAAGTCATGAACGGTTTTATGAATACAAAATTATAAATACATGGATTTTGACATATTTGATGATCTTAAAGACGACTTACATGACCCTGATTTTGATTATTGCTATTTTGAGGACATTTAATAAGGATGGGATTCTTATATGATATACAAAATATGTTTTGAACGAAAAATTTTTGTAACTAATCCGAATTCAATAATAAAGTATAAATTTCAACTTTATATCGATAAAACCTGCCGAAACGTTTTAACGAACGCTCGGATCGGTCTGCAAATGGCGTTATTCCATTCAGAATTTAAAAAAAAATACATAATAAACAATACCCTATCAACTTATATTTAAAAAAAATTATTTCTTTCGCCCCCCCCCCCCCGAAGTTTAAATGATCCTTTTTGTAGCACCTCCCCAAAAAACAACAACAACAATAAATAAAGAAGTCGTATAATTATCGACTTCGTATTCTTAAAACCTGTCATAACTTTGTATCAAATGATAGCATCGGGTTGTGGATAGTTTAGTTCGATCCAGAATTAAAAAATACATAATAAACGATACCTACTTGACATGCTAAAAAAGTTAGTTTTTCCTCCCTATGAGTTAAAATGCCCTCCTTTTGTTCACCAAAACAACTTTGGGTACTGATCGAATCTTTATTTCTAGTGCCAAAACGTAGTTATTTCGAAATTTTGGTGAATTGATATCATGCTTCAACGTGTTTATCATCTACAGAAAAACTAAATCCTGTATCAAGTAATCTTTTTTTTTTTTTTTTTTTTTTTAATCTGTTTGAGAACCTTCGTGGTTGCGAAATTCTGTATTTTCACGGTGTCTCTTGTTTAAAGGTTTTACTTCGTTATAATAATATAATATGAACGCAGATTTAAACAAACAATAGCAAAATTATATTTATTTTTTTTTTAATCACGAAATGCTATTAAATAACTAAAACGAATTTTTAACACCAAATTAATTAAATTTTTATGTATCCACATTCAAATCTTCTTTATAATTACAGATGGAAATTTAATTAAGTTTTAGAAATTTTCACTTCAATGAAAAAATATTTTTCAGTTCTTAATTTTAAAAGTGCAAACTAATTTTGTGTGTTTCGAAATTTGTCAAATAAAAATACAAATGTTTTTCATAATAAATATGACGAGCAATATTATTAATATTTTCAACCATTATTCACTTTGTGCATTTCATGTTTTAAACTATAATCAATAATTTCAAATGAAACAGTCATGTGAGTGAAAAAAAAGTCATTTTAAATTGAGGGAAGATATATTTAATTTTTATTAATTCAGGATATTACATGGGATTTTTTAATTTGAGGAAGATAATTATTTGCGAAAATTTAAATTATTAAATTGTGATGTTTCCTTCAGGGAAAATTATTATGTGTTTTTTCTAAATACATTTTAAATTTTCTATTCGAATTAAATATTAATTACGCAGAAAACCAAATTTGAATGTTAAGCGAATGGTAATCGAAATAAATTGGAAGAGATACAATTTGAAACAGTAAATTTAATTTAATAAAGAAAAAAAATCGTGCAATTAGCATAGAGTATGAAACACTTTCCAAAACTCTTAGAATGCTATAACAAAACTTTCCCTTTTAATAATTTGAAAAAGTGCATTAAATTTAACATTTGGAAAAAGCATAAATCATTTGAAAACTACTATCGTGAATTACCATCTATAGCCGGAAAAGAATTTAAGTTCTAAGTGAATTCTTTCATACGATCTATATATTATATCGCTCACCCACAAGAAAAGTGACGCATCTCGAAAAAATTCCTTTTGCATTTTATTCCACTAATAGGTTGTCACACACTACTAATAGGTCTGGCTACGCAAAAATTTCGTAAGTGTAGTTACCCGGAAAAACATTTTATAGCGGTATATGTACATTCGCGACAGCAAAAAAAAAGAGGGGGGGGGGGTAGATTGTGTGCGAAGATAAAATTACTCAAACCTCCAATCCTCTTCCTACGTCTTCATTCTCAAGCGTACACGTTTTAATTCCTGAATGTAGAGCTAAGAGCTTTTATTTCATGTTACAGTAAAATCATGCAAATTTTCTTTTGGCCTTTGCTTTGAAATTTACTTTTGTCGAGATGTGTCACTTTTCTTGCTGGTGAGCGACATATACGACATATTATGCTAAAAATTTGTTAGTTAGAAAGTGCTTAATACTGTTGAAAATTCTCTTTCAGCAATTCCCAAAAATAAACGAAAATGTACTCGAATTTTTTTGTACAGTCCTGTGTATGATCTGTATACTTTATACACGCAAACTAAAATGCAGAAAATTAGGTCAATTTAAAAACGCATTCTGCAACCGTAAACGTACTTACAACAATTATCGTTCATAGACCATTGTGTAACCTAACACTTTTGTGTATCTCGGTTTATGAATGATAAATGTTGTTCACACCATATTCAACAGTAATAATCTTTTTGTGTTATCTAAAGCCAATTTCAATATGTTTGAAATAATCTTCACTCTATTAAAATACATTACAAACGATTTTTGCACCATAATGTAGAGAATTTCTTTTGCGTGTCCTTCAAAACCAGGCATGTCAAACACTGTAAAAAAACCACTTTAGATTTGCCAGAACAAACTCGATCACAGTTAATGTACTGTATCTTTCTTTGGTTTCCTGATTATATTAACATGGAAAATACAGTAGTTGTGTAAAATTAACAGCACAATGGTGTTTACAACATTTATCATTCATAAACCGAGATACACAAAAGTGTTCACTGGGATCGAGTGAAGTCGACTCACTGTGATCGAGTGAAGTCATTCACTGTGATCGAGTTTGTGCGCGAGATGAACAATACTTTGTACTTTAGAAATGTCGTTTTTTTTTTTTTTTTTTTTTTTTTTTTTTTTTTTTTTTTTTTCCCAGTGAACGTGTTTACCACCGCCGGCCAAATTAACAATTGTGTTGAAAGCCTGAGCCGCATTATATAAAAAAAGAAATTATTATACTACCAATGCACAAAATAGAATTTTCACGTACAATATGCGGCTTTCTCAAAAAGAAACAAACGAAAATCATGCAAAATTACAAAGCTACATATTGAAAAAAAAAATGGTTACTGGTGATTTTTCAAACAAATATTTATTAAGGAAAATACATTAATTTTAAGTTTCCGAAAGATAATATTCTTTAAAATTTTAAATGTCAAAGATGTCTTACCTATGCCCGGGGCAGAACAAAGGAAAACATAAGTTTAGCTAAATATAAAAATATGTTTAAACACATATCTGGTTTTTAAAAATTTAAATCGCAATCAAAATGATTTTAAAAACATGTATTATTAAGTGTATTACACTCATCTTTTCTAGTTGATCCTTTTTTTTTAATAAAAATGATTGTTGTAGGATTACTGGGCGATTTTCCAAAGGTGGGCACTGGACACAAAGTCATAACTTTAAGCCTTTCAAACATAACTTTAATTATCATTGACTTTATCTTTTTTTTTTTTTTTTTTTTTTTTTTACACTGAGTTTTTAATTCTATTCAGAGATAGAAAATGACATAATGTATTGTAAAAGATTTGTATAAACATCTTAAAATTTTATTATTATATGCTAAAGAGGACAAATTTGGACATTCAAAACGTTAACTGCTCCAATGTACCACCAAGAAAAAGAGTTACAACTTTTTTCCAGGTGGTTCTAATGGTAAACAACGAATGCATAAAGGAAACGAATGATTTTTTGATAGTTTCGTTAAGAGATGGCAGGCTGATTTATTGCTTTTTTGAAGATAGAAGGACTTTTTCTATAAAGCATTTTCCTGTATTTTGTTATGTCCGAAAGTAACGTACGTAACAAAGCATTTGATTTTATTATTATTATTACTGAATAATAAAAAGTTAATGTATATGTATACAGACACGTTTACTACATTCTTAGTCTTAAGAATTTTTTAAATACTAAGAGCAACGTCCAAAATCTTTAAGTCCAAAATCTGCAAATGTCCAAAATTTGTAACGTACACAACTGCTAACTAAATGCTTTAATCATTAATTTTCCAGATTAGTTGCTGTCTTTTAATGTTTGTGTATAATTTTGTAGACATACTATTAAAATATTTATATATTATATTTATAGACAAAATACTGTACTATTAAAAAAATTTGGCCTTAAATTTGAAAATTTTAAAAATTACACATAGTTAACGTTCCCACCTTTTGAGAATTTTAATATTATTTTCAATATAAACTTACTTTATAAAGGACAATTTTTATTTAGTCAATTTTTCGCAATTGAGTAAAGAATAACAACTATGGTATTTACTCACAGCACAGGAATAATTTCCAGAAGCTACTCACCTATTTTTATCTACACATTATGTTGCGAATTGAAACTGCCAACTGAATGGAATTTCAAGCATCTGTATTTTTATGAATTACAATATAATACGAACAAATATTGAAATTATATTTTTCATTTGATTATTGTAATTTCTGTGTATATCATGAATCTCTATCGTTTTCAAATTTCTTTAGCTTCTTTGGACATCATTATTCTTACAACTCTCAGTGAATGTCTTCGACTTGCTGACTAAAGCTGAAAGTTTTTTTTAGAAAATGCATTAATTTATGAATACCTTTTTTTTTTTTTGAAGTACCAATCAAGTATTGCAAATTGACTTTTCTGAATCCATGGTGTTTATCTTCAATTAATCGCGTTGATTCTCACTGGTAGCGAGTTTGAGTGTAATTTTTAAAAATCGTAAAATGTATCTGAATACGAAGATGTCTGTAAAAATGAAATAAAAAGAAGAAAGTTAAAGACAACTTAGAGCTCATTAACGAAGGCAAGGTTAACCTAAATGATGAAAATAATTAATGAGTAAAATTCAGAAACTTCGCATTCTAATATGTATGCCCCAAGTGAAAAATCCGGAAAATGATTTTTTTTTTTTTTTTTTTTTTCGAAAACAAAACGAGAATTCGTGTTTCTTTTAATGTTACTCATCAAAAAGCTATTCGTTTATGTTATTTTATAAAACTTTTAACATACGTTAATTAGCGTTAGTTTTTCGGCACATTTGTACTAATAAATACTGCACATTATTTTCTATTGTGATGAAAGCTGAGAAATATATTAGCGAGAAAAATATTACTTTTAACAATAAAAAAAATTACAATTTATTAAAGAAAAGTACTAAAACATTTTTATAATATTTTAAATTTTCAGATTCAAGATCTGTTATTCATATCGTTCAGATTAGTTACCTTTGCATCCGCACTCCCTTGGAGCTGAAATTTTAAAGCAAGTTATATATGACCATGCACATATTCTATACTTTCTAATGATTACACTCTCTATCGTCACGGCAATGTTGCAACACTGGGGAATTTCTTTTATTCAAAATAGATACCAATTTTTTTACTATTAATTATGGCCTTATACAATATCTGAATATCTGGTATTAAATAAAGTAAATATTACTATTCTGAAATAATAGTACATACTTTGAATAAAAGTATTTCCCATTCGCACAACGCAAGATTTGAATACAAAAAGTGTACTTGCAGTATTCTCTAATGCTTTTGTATCCATATCTATCGTTGTGTGGGCGATATGGAATTATTCGATTGCATTATCTGCAATAGCGCCGTGTATTGTCGAGGTTTTTAACTAAATTTTTTTGTTGATGTCATACAAAATCTTGTACCATGCTGAATATTTATCTGCAAACTGCATGTCTCTCCCACACATATATATATATTTTTCTTATCGCGTTTTACTATCGCACCGAACTTTTGGAGCACACGATATATTCTAGTTAGAGCACATGACAATACTTTTTTATATTGATTATATTTACGCATGTTAGAGCTGTGACTGACAGACGGACACACAAACTAAATTCACAAACATTTTTGAACTATGTTGGAAAGTGTCAAAAAGATTATATTAAGAATGAATGAACCAACTGAGGATCCAGATTGGATATTTATCAAACTTTAAAATAGCTCTCTTATTTCCTGTTATATATACAGAGGGTTTAGAATAGAATGTGCAAATTTTGATGAGATGTTATTAAAAATTCGCCAAATTAAAAAAATTATTCAAGGCGAATATCATTTTTTTTTTTTGCCTGTGGTCAATATTTTGGGATTTATTAATAAACTGAGGTAGGTAATAATAATTTTATGAATTATAAATAAAATCCATATTAGTGATTCCATAAGGAAAATGATGTTTCAAAATTCCTAGAAAACTAAAGGACAGATCATTCACGTTTTATATCTTAATAGATCGAGTCTGACCCCCGTCTCCCTCCTTTTGAGGGTGCGAGAAAATGTATTTTACTTTTTGACCCCACAAAATTGTTTTTTGGGTTAATTTTCAACACAAACGAAAATTCCGATTAGTGAAATGATAAACGTTTCTTAAGTCATTCACGTAAAAATGTATGATAATGTCTGATACAACGACATAAAATTATTAATAAAATTGCGAGGTTTTTTAAAAAGAGAACTTTTTGTGAGGGATAATAAAGCACGTTTTACTATAACCCATTTGTGCCTGAATTTTTGTTTTCTCAAATTTTTTTGTAAAATCACTTTAAAATGTTGCAAAATGAACTGGAAAAATACTAAAAAAAATTAAGCTTACTTTTTTTGTATTTATTTGATAAAATGTAAAAGAACTAAATATGAGTATTTCTAGAAGAATAATATGCATAATTATATATTTTACCTATATTTATATTTAAAATGTTTTTAAATTGTATATTATGTACTATAATTAGTATTTTAATGAACTACAAAAGAAATATATTTATTTCTTTGCAGAGACTAATAACGTTATAACCATTATCTATAATAATAAAGAAATAAGTTTGTGTGTGAGTGAGTGAGTGAGTGTGTCGACGGTGTTCTGAAGAGACCGCTGCACGTAGAGCTACAAAATTTGGGAAAAGGTACGTCTATATATGAAGTTTTGCACCTCGAAACCCGATTTTCGATTTTTTGATTAGATTTTTTTATTTAATTTTTTATGCGATTTTTAGCATTTTTTTAAGTTTCGAGGCGATTTTTTCCATATAAGTGAGAAGAATATGGTTTCTTTCTTTTAACCCATTATAGTAAATTTTGTTCTCTTTTCAAAAAAGTTTATTCGGAATTCGTGCAGCGATTTTTGAATTTTTAGCGAATTTTTTATGCAATTATTGAACAGCATTTAATACATTTCCATACCTATAAGGAGGTTGCCGTAGAGGGGCATAGTTCTGTCGCCAAATGCAGCTAAGTTTGTCGCCAACTTGGCGGTATATCGCCAAATTTGGCGACCAAAATGAGTCGCCAAAAGTGACGCCAACTTGGTGATATCTCTAATATTTCGCCAAATTCCCATAGACTTCCATTGTAAACCAATATGGATTACTTGCTTACAGAAAATGAACAAATTGAAATATTTTAATGCAACAAAAACTAATATTAACTTAAGGGATTATGTTAATTATATTTAAGGGAATCCAAGTAAATTAAATTGTGAATAAAAGTAACATGATACAATGCTTAGATTATTGTATTTTATAGATATTTTCAACGAAAGGATTGCCAGTGGTCATTTTGCCGAAAATTATAGTTGATAAATGAATTGAAATGGCTATATCCGTTATAAAATAATGTAAACAACTCGCAAATTAAAAGAAAATAACTCTTATTTGTTTAATTTAAAAAAAAAGAATCAAAAACCATTTTAATGCGAGATAAAATTTATAAAATGAGAATATTTAATTTAAATATGAAAGGAATGTTTATAAAACTTAAAAAATAAATTAGTATGAAAGAAGCAATTGATACATTATTTGGCGATTTTTCGCTTCGTCAGGTTAATAAAAATGTGCCTGAAAAAAACTTGAAGAAATAAAATTTAAGTAACAGTCTTTTAGTCCTTCTTTTTTTTAATTCAATTTAATTATCATTCTTATGTAATTTTCCCATCGTATTGGCTATTGTTGTTTATTTATTAATAAATTGTTTATTTACTTTTATTTTCTTTTTTACAGTTATATAAACTGTTTTGTTCTATATAGATTTTAATTAAACTTTTTATTATTTATTGCTATTTCCTTTTAAAACAATAGAAAATAATTTAAATATATATATGTAACTGGTATTCGAAAATGATGTTTTCACCAAATTGGCGTGAAAAAAAAATCGCGCCAAACCCGGTACGTATCTATGCCTAATAGTTATATACATTATTGTGATTACTTAGTATCAGGCAACAGATTGAAGAGTATTTGGTATATTTTTAATATACAGACTTTGGTGAGTTAGAAAAAATGGCCTTGGCGAGTGAAGTGAATTTTACGTATATTTACTGACAAGCTATTTACTTTTCATATACATATAAGCATTTTTTTCAATATTTATTTTATTTATTTATATAAAGAAAAGCTATTTATCTACTTTTAAACACGAACAGAAATAATTTGTGGTTCTACCTGATTATCCCATAGACAAAAAAAAAAAAAATCGCCAAACTATAAGATTAAATGCCAATAACGGGTGATCGTAAATGTCAAATTTACTTGACATTAAACACTTTACACGTGTTTGTTCCATCATCAGGTGATTTTTAATTCGATATTTACGTTTCTTCGCGATCTGCTGCAATTTTTTGACATTCCATTTTTGACCTATAATACTAAAGTAATTTCTATCTTCATTTCAATAAAGTTTATTCGGATTTCGTATAACAATTTTCGAATTTTTCGGGTATTTTGTATGTGATTTTTAGTGTAGTTTAGCGATTTTCTAGCATTTTTCCACATTAGTGAAAGACGTTGATAGAAGCTGAATCAACTTTCAATCTTCGAACACAATACATATATATATATATATTTTCTCTTTTCGAAATTTGCGCAGCGATTTAAAAATTTTTCGCGATATCTTATTGTGATTTTCAGAGCTTTTTCGCAATTCGTACTGTTCTTTTACGTACCCGGGCAACGCCGGGCAAGTTAGCTAGTTAATAATAAAATAAGAATAATCGTAATGCAGACTTAATAACAATTTATTTCATAAATATCTTCGAAAGGAGATTGCATAAATAACTGTCTCTTAAATTTCTAACAAAAATATGTGCCCATTTGTGCCTAGAACCCTATATTTTGTACATTACAAAAATGCATAAGAAATAGGCTTGAACATTTAATTTCGTAATTTAAAAAAATACGTATTTCAAAAAAGTCCACAAGCTAAGATTATAACTTGCGATTTTGGGTTCATGATAGAAAAAATACAGATGAACTTACTTTTTACATTTCACCCTCTTGAAAAATTAAAAATCTATAAACACCGAAAAAAGCCTTAATTTAAGCAAATAAATATCCACCTTGTGCTGTCATTTCTCGGTTATAGACAAAGACATTTATAAATAATGATTTCATGCAATTTTCATGTTATAAAGAAGAAGAAAATTATACAAATGCATTAAAATTTGAAACGTCCCCAAAATGGGACGCTAGGCATAAATGGGTTAACTGATGATAAAAGAAGAAATTAAAATTCCTTGGAAATCATAAAGTTCTCTGCTTTAGTTTCTTAACTCGTTTTTTTTTTTCTTCGTGTGTATAAAACTGTTTTCTACGTGATGTTTGCCGCGATTATTGTCTAATTTACTTCTATTAAATTTTTGACACAATAAATTTAACAATCTTGTTGAATTAAAAAATGAAAGAATCATGGCAGTCCAGCCAGAAGAGCACATGTATTACGAAATAAAAAGGGAAATAACGGAATCAAAAAATTATTTAAAAAGCAAACTCTTCAAATTTATCTAAACCAATTATTTTTTATTTTAAATTATTCAAACAAAAGCAAAGAACTAGTAGTAAAAACGATACGCATTCAACTTTAGCTTTCACAAAAGGACTGATTATGCTGTTTTGAATATTGAAAATAAAAACACGTTTTGAAGAAAGTTCTAAATTTTAAAAGCTATTACTTATAAAATTAATTATTTAATTACAAATAAGGAATTGCTATGATATAGTGAACAAGGTACTCTATGAAAATTATATTTCGAATTCAATGGTCATCTAAAATGCGAGAAACAGACATTCTTTCTTTAATTAATCTTTGACATTTCGGTCGCTGCAAACATCGTAATGCTCTCCATTTCTTCAACGCGATGGCTACAGAATATTTTTACTAATGTTGTCATAAAGTCTTTCATTTCATTACCAATTTATACTCAATTAAATGATCAACTAGAAGAATTGAAGAGTTGATGAAATAGCGCAGTGGCGTTCACATTCTTTTCAGGAACTCGGCAGGACGTTCTAGGTTACGGTCAATATCGATTTAAAATACGTGGTCAAAATCGCCGCCGACACTTTTCGGATTTGACTCCACACAATGGTGAAGATCCTTCGTACAGAGAGCTACATCGTATAGATTCGTTGGAAGTAAATAATGGCCGACTTGGCGAAGTAATTCTCCTCTTCCCTCAACAGTACAAGACACAACCCAACAAGTGACTCGATCGTGAGACACATTTTAGTAGTAATTAAAATAACAGCTACTCTTACAGGCGCATGTAATAATAATAATAATAATAATAATAATAATAATAATAATAATAAAACATTAGCTTTGTGAATTTACTCTTTTTCAACAAATACTTTTTAATATCTCTTAATGTTATATTAAAGTTTAATATCTATATAATAAAAGCATAAGTCATGTGACTGTCATCAACAGTTCTGGGTTACCCGATTCTCTTTTTTTATTCCAGGAGGCTAATTTGGTACTTTAATGTTAGCCAAGCGCAGGTGAAAAGTCGCTAAATATTATATATATTATATTATTATTATAAAGCGCAAAGCATTTGGCTGTCATCAACAGTTTGCTGGGATGACCACTTCGCTTTTTATATGCCAAGCGGCTAGTTTTAATCAAAATTATTTTTTCGTGATAAAACTGCATAAAAGTTACACTTTTAGAAAGACCGTTTTCAAAAAATTATAATGTTTGAGAGGTTAACTACATTCAAATATCTATTTATTCTGGGATAGCTTCAGTTGAAATTAGATTGACAGCCCAATATCACTTTCCACTAAATTAAACACAAAAGGTTCGTTCTTCATTTAACGAAAAAAAATATTGATTTATGCAGGTAATCATTCACATAGCAAGCTCTCAAACAATGAATTTTGACGCACAAACATAATTCACGCCTCTAAGCCAAAGTTTAGTTTCTCATGCTGTTAGGTGAACTCAACTTATTTTACGATGTTTTCTTGAAGAATAAACCCAACTTATGTAATAATGATTAATGAATAGAATTTCAAATCGTTTTAATGTATTATACGTGCAATAGAATTTTAATCTATTATACGTGCTTGGAGGATAGCTTGTTAATCGCCAATCATATTTACCATTCTCATCATCGCATTAAAAACAATAATTTAGTATACTTTTATTAACTAACATCATTTAAAATGGTAAATAATATAGAAAGAAACTAAAATATTACAAAACAATAATATAGTATACAGTTATTAAACACATAACAAAAATTACGGATCGTGACGCCAGATTCACTTGACTTCAAATTCGTTCACGTGTTTGTTACGTCATGAAGTGATTTTTAATTTTCCATTTATCTGTATTTTTAATGATGTTTTACAGATTTATTAGTTTTCGCTAATTAAAATATCAATTACGTCATTAAACGGCAATGTCATGGTATTAAAAGAGTACAAGCATAAAAAAAATGTGATGGTGAATTACGAAAATAGGTCAGTTTCAACAACCGTTTTAACTGAAGGTGTCCATTTTTTTTATTGGGAGTTTGGCGAATAGTTTGGCGATGGTTTTATTTTCACAGAAAGTGATCGACTGGATAATGGAGAAATACTCTAAAAGGATATTAGTCAGTGATGTAGTCGTAAAAAAATCAAAGAGAAGATCGCTCTAGGCAGGGGGTATACGCTAAAATCATGAATGTCATGCCTAAAGTACACGCTATAGCTTTATTTGAGAAACAGAGGGTACACGGTACTTCTTTTAAAAAAATCCAGAAGGTACACGGCGTAGAGCCTCGTATATCCTCTACTACACCCCCGATATTAGTAACAATATTAGATTGGTGTAAGTGTGAACATCATTGAAGGCTTTTCACAAAAAAATTCATTGAACAAATCCTATTAGCTAAAATACGTCAATTGGCTAGGGAGTCAATTACGGAAGATTACTTAATAGGTTTATATATCTCCTCATTATTGAACGTATTAAAACTTGTAAGCAAACGAACAAGAAAAACAAATGTTTAAGCGAGCTACGAGGTTTTTCCGAAGAAAAATAAAATACAGCTCAACTAAAAATATCCAAATGCTGCGATGACCGCAAAGTGTTTGTGATTTCACCATCAAAATCTCTCGATTTGGGGAAGAATTAAGCAAATAAACTAAATTATGAATAAAAGTAACATGTTGAAATGCTTAGCTTACATTTAAGGGAGACCAAACTGGTCGCCAAAGGCGGCTAGTAATAAAATTACAATTTAGTATACATCGTTAACACAAACGAAAATTTAAACATAAATTCAGCCATATTTATCATTTTTTAAAACTAAGGATGAGCATTTAATTAAGTATTGGAAATTACCATGAAAAACAGTTTTCAATTTTCAAAATGGAAATTAATTTCTTACTTTTATTGTAAATTTAACATAACAAAAATGTAATATATTTAACAGTAAACATTATGAGATATACTATTAAATTTTAATTCACTATTGACTTTTGACATCAATGATAAATTCCGTTTTAAACTAGTAAATCTGCAGATCAGGAGCCTCAACGTCAGCTCTGCAAGTCATTGTTTTTAGACTCACTTTGGTAATATTCAGTTTCCTGCAAACCGCAATTTAAAGTTTTCAAATTATGTAATGGTGTTATTACACGAGGGGTCAAAGACGCTTCAGATTCCGGGCGTCTCCATGTATTCTATGGCTCCAGGGGAGTCGCTTGGAGCGCGAGCGTCTTTTTTCTGTCGGAGCATCTTTGACGCCCGAAACGAGGCGAGTCGCCAATAACAGCCAATAATATGGTTAGAAATCTGATAATAGAAAAGCCTTTTCCGGAACAGCCAATGAAATGCTTGGAAAAGACGGACCGTGAGACGGCTGTTGTCGCTAGACGCCTGGGATTCCAAGCGTCTTTAAGTACTTGTAATAACACCATAATTATTTATAAGAATAAAAAATACGAAGTTTTCAGACATTAGAAGCATTAAATTAAAAACGTTATGGAAGGATATTTCGAAATTTTCATGAGCTGTTAATTCTGGTATATTTTTTAAATAATAAAGTGGATTTCTTCAGGGGGGCGGAGCCCCCCTGAACCCCCCGTGGTCTTATTAATTTACATACGTAACTTTTTATTGATTGCGCTAATGGTTAGCGCAAATCTTAGATTTCTTTTTACACTTCCGAGCTTTATTTTTCAATACTGGTAACACAGAAAATGATTTACATTGACGCAATTATATTAAACGTTTAGGTTTTATGAATGAAAATGTAATTTCCTTTAAAAATAAAATAATTTTCATTCATATTTTCTGAAATGAGGCGGCATTAAAAAGTAACACCCGTCAAAAAACATTTTTTCAGGCAATCTAGTTAATGCTTGGTTTTTAAGGATGAAAATATTTATTTCCCGATACAATGACGTCATTTTCGACAGCGATAATTCTGCGGTGCATAATTTTGATATTTACTATATATTTGCTCTTCAAAAGTTTTTTTTTCCTCATTGGAATTTTCGATTAAGAATTAACATTTCTGTTAGCTGTGTGCAGACGATAAACCATGAGATATTAGTAACATTTTTTTTTTAATAATAAGAATTAATATCATAACACAAGCCCCTTTTATTTGAACCTCAAAGCGTATTAGTTTTATTTTTGATATATGAGATCAAATTCACCTTCTTTTCGTATTTTCACTTTATTTCTAATATGAAGGCGTATTCATGTCTATTTTTTATTTCATTTTCCTCTCGCACATAAAAATCTTTCAAATCAAAATTAACTGATAAGGATAAATTTTTATTCCGGGATTGAATTTTCGTGGCAACGGCAAAAAAAAGAAAAATGATTGTTAAATTTCATAGCAAAATGTCGATTTATTCCTTATGAAAATAATGAACTTTTTAATTTAAAAGAAAAATATTTGAACAAAATAAATAGAACATAGTCTTTCTTTATTTCTGTGGTAAATTCCATCTATATGTAAAGACACAAAGGCATTAATTCGTCCCTTTTGACTTTGATTTAACTTCAAACAATTACACATACTTTCACATTTACGATATTTTTAGGTGTAGTTCGCTGCTAGGTAACAGTTAAAAGATAATAAAAACAATTAAATATGTGCTTAAAAAGAAAATTTATATTAAAAAAAATATTTTATATTATTGAAACACATATATAAAATCCCTCCATAAAAGTTATACACCGAATTTAAAAACTCTGACAAATATATACACAAAATTTCAAACTACTATGAATAGTGTATGGTTCTAATTAGGAAATTTCATCATCCTTAATTTAGCATTTAAATCCTTTAATCATATGAGCCATTTCTTTTCAACAAATAAAAATGGAAAAATCGTCTGAATTGCTATAGGAAAGCATTAAGTCGCAAAATAAAATGTTCTATATATTCCGAACGAATGAACCAAATTTAACCAAAAACTATACAGCTAAATCCGGGGATTTCACCAACATGCATCCTTAATTTTAAGATAATCGGATGCTTTTTACGGCAGTTATCGCGGAACAGACAGACAGACTAACAGTCAGACAGACTAACGGAAACCAAAACTTTTCGTGTCTCCACAGTAAGCCTTCACTGACGTTTCGGCAATTATAATCCATAACTTCCAGTTAAATTAAAAAATAAAAGAAAAAAAGAACATTTTAATTGAGACAGGATACTCGTATATTTATTTATTCCCAATGATAATAGTTTTTTTTTTTTTTTTTTTTTTTTTTTTTAATATGCGTCTGAAGATAAATATTTGTGAAGATTAAAGTCATTAAATTGCAACGTTACTTTTAGAGAGAATTTTTAAATGATTTTTCAAAGCACATTTTTAAATTTTCCGTTTGAATGCAATATTAATTTTACAGGAAAGATAATTTTGAATGGTAAATTAGTACTAAGTGAAGCAATCAACATTATTAAAAATATATAATTCGAAAGAGCACATTTAATTAACAAAAGTTTTTTTGAATTAATGGATAAACACAAATTAAAGATCTTCATTGGATATTTATCAATATTTATTATTATAACTTTTGTAATCTTAGTAGCTTTTAATTTTAGTGGGAGTTTTAAACAACAACAAAAACTTAAGTAATTAAATAAACCCCTGCCGGCTCGGCCTACATGTGAAGGTAAATTTGGAAGTTAAAAGTTAAATTTTTATTTTAAATAGCGAAATAACAAATAAATTAGTATAACATTAATAAAAATACAAATAAAACATCGAAATAAAAATCACTTGAAGATATAAACACGTCTAATTTGCTTAAAGTCAAGTGAATGTAATATTTACGATCAAACATTATTGACCTTTAATCTTAGAGATTGGCAATAGATTTTTGGTCGACGGGATAACCAAGTAGTATCAATATTAGATTTTGTTGCATTAAAATTTCCCAATTTGTTGATATATCGCCAAGTTGGCGACAAATTCTGCGACATTTGGCGTCGGAACAGGGTCCCCCTGGGTAATCCCCCTTATATGTATGGAGGTAGCGCAATATATATATTGATTTTTATTTTTCACGCGGAAATATTATAAAGTAAATCAAAAGAAATTGTTGTGGTAAGAATTTTATTGTGTTTTTTTAATTGTTAGCAACAATATAAACGAAAATTGCTTAAATGTTCTTTCATTTTTCTGTAAGAGCTGGTTTTATCAGAATCATGTTAAGGCGGTATTCAAAATTTTTAACCCCCCCCCCCCCCATTTCTACTGCCTTGGACCGATTTTTCTCATTTGCAATACCCGCCGAGATATTTACCATCTCAATGTGTGGCGAGTTTGAAGACGATCCGTGCATAATTGCGACTTTTATCGTGCGGACAAAATTTCGTACATACATACATATATGCAGTTGGTATATTATGAATGAATTAACTTTTAATAGCATAATCTTTTTGACATTGTGTTCATATCAGTTTCAAGTTAATATCATAGATGGCAGCACTAAAATTTAAATTGGATTCTGTCTCATGCTTCTAATAGACTAATAATATCAATTTTTAACACATGGTGGAGCTTAATATTCGCTATTTGCGATTTTGCATACTTATAGTTATGGTATTTTTTACTTTAGTTAAGAAATTAAAAAAAATAATAATAAAGTGTTAAGAGGTTATTTATTTATTATGTAATTATTTTCTATTTATATTATTTTAATTGCATTTATCACGGTATTTCAAAATATATTAACTGTATACATTAGGTTGTAAAATCTGTGTTAACTTAACTATAAAAATAACCTTAAACTTATCGTGATTTTCGATACCATGTGATGATGTGTATTTGGATAAAATAACTGCGATTTTATGAGGTATTCTGTGTAATATTACTATTTTTGCTTGATATGAATTAATTATTTAAAAGGTTGTAATGCTTTTTCCATTTCATAGCATTTAATTTTATTCTGTTTTAAGTTTGAAACTATTCTTTTGGTTATATTGGTCGTTAAAGTACAGGAGAAAAAAAAAATCAGCTTTTAGCTTTTTTTCGCAGAAAACGACTGATTTTGCTTATATGATTGAATTCTATACTCTTGATAACGTAATTCAATATATAAGCTTTTCAATTATTTTTATCGAAATCCATATTCTTCTTTTTTTCCTTATTATTAATTCTTTTGATATAGTACAAGGGGCTTTATTTTATACATAGTAGCTTGTTTATTATGTATTTGGTATCCATTCAGAGTGTTTGGGGACACTGTATTGTTGTAAATTCATTCATGCTATCCCAATTATTGATGGTGGTCAGTAATGTTTAATTAATGGTTATATATATACTTTTTAGGTGGGAGTGGTTTTGGGTTCCTGGGGTCATATAATGAAAAGTTATGAAGGAATTTTTCAAAAGTCGCACCATGGTAACGACTGCAATAGGTAGTATTTCTGACGAAAAGCCATTTAAGTAAAAATTAATTCTAAATGAAAATTAATTTTCTCCTGAAGTCAACAACTGCGGATTTATTAATATTTTCAAAACATAATTTATGCGTGTTAAATAAACTATGAGTAGAATAATAATAATAATAATAATAATAATAATAACTTATTAGTTTGTTCTATTAACTATTTCTGAAAAAAAAAAAAACAATGGCTAATCATTATCGCATTTGTGATGGCTGACGCGAGTTCCATTTTTTTTGGATAATGCTTACACTATTTTTCACAAATCTACATGATATTAGTCTTTATACAATTAGTGTAATATATATATAAATGCTTTCATTAAAAATTTACAGTTATTATATACAATTTTACTATAGAATCAGAAGAATAATAATCACAGAAAATCTTTTTTTCAAAAATTCAATATGCAAGTTTAAACGATGAAATTAGTCATAACAAATGCGAGAACAATAAATAAACTAACCATAATTGCAGTTGTATTTAACACTACTACAAAATTAAGGCGCAAAATTTAATTGAGCACTGGAAATTGGCATTTTCAGTATTAAAAAATTCTAATTAGTTTTTATTTTTGTTAGGAGGGTTGTGAAACAAAAATCTAATACAATAAATAGCATGAAAAATAACAGGAAATTATCCATACATTGTTAAATTTCAATATTTATATTATAACCCATAATTTTAACCCTAAATAAATAGTAATAGGCAGCCTAAGAGAGACTGCTCAGGGCCGGCTAGGCCTGCCCCTTAGAGCTTAACGTCTCTCCCGGTATGTTCCCCGACACGTTGGGGCTCGTTAGTGAGTACAGCCCTGTCCGGCCGTATGCAGACGGACAAACACAAAATGCTCAAGGGGCGACGCTCACCCGCTAAGGGCGTCTATGCACCACCGACCACAGAACCCAGAATTTATTTTAAAAAGAACAAAGTGGGATTACATAAATTAGACGAATGCCTTCCCGCCAGGAAAACGCCTACTTGCGACAGAGGGCGGGAGTATGAGAACATTTAAAGTAAAAATAAAATAAAATAAATAATAATAATAATAATAATTTTTTTTTTAAATAAAATAAATAGTAATAGTAATAACCTTTTAGTTTCTACTATTAAGGCTTCCTTTAATAAACTGTAAACAAATTAAATTTTATCACATCCGTAATTACTGCCGCAAGTTGTCGTCTTGTCTTTTGAATAAGTGTCATGGAATTTTAACATTTTATAAGTTACACAATTTTTCAAAAATATACATGATATTTGACTTATACAATTAGTGTACTATGATTAAAAATGTTTCAAATAGAAATCTTGCAATTATTATATACAATCATTTGCAATATAAACACGGACAAAGAACATATATTTTTTTAATAATTCAACATGCAAGACCCCATGTGCGGTGCTACGAATGTAACAGACGAAACCAGCCATAATGAATGCGCGAACAATGAATAGAATAATCGCAATTTCAGTCGTATTTAACTAAGGATGAAAATTTAATTCAGTATCGGAAAATGGATTTTTTAGTATTGAAAACATTAGTTAACAATTAGTCAAATTAGTTTCTTATATTTGTTATGAGCATTATCAAACAAAAATCTAACACAATGAATATCACGAAAAATAATACTAAATTTTTGTATACATTGTTAAATTTCTACATTTCAGTTTTATATTATAATCCATAACTTTATCCCTTAAAAAGTAATAATAATAATAACCTATTACCTTCATATGTTAACGCTTTCTAAACAAATTCAGTTTGATAAAAATGCCTAATCTTTAACGCATTCGTGATCACAGACGTGTATTGTCGTTTTTTAGGTGCGGTCATAACTATATAAATACGAAGCACCTATATTCTTCGTCTGGTCTGTCAGTCTGTCTGTCCGTCTGTCCAACCGAATGGTTTGAAATTTAATATCTGTAATCATTATAGAATTTTGTCGAATCATTTCAAATTTTAAAAACATCGAATCAAAATTTAAAAAGATATTAATAAAAGTTTTCTTCATTCTATTTAATCATGGCATACATATTTAATTCAATAATATCCCATGATGGGTAATGATTCTAGGTTGCCACGGTGATTACGTCATATTTAAGATGGAGTCCTATTATTTCTGTTTTTTGCTTAATTTAATATGTATAATCATCATAAATTTGATATCCATCCATTTTTGTATAAGACTGCATCAGCTATTGCACCAAGATCTGAATGAAATTAAAGTTGTTACAGTACGAAAGCAACTCATTTTTCACTTTTGACGTACAATTTCAGACTGGTTGGATAACCGTCAGGATAATTTAGAATTTTATATGTTTCACTATTGTTCAAAAATATATATTGTATTCATATTTACAGAATTAGTGTACTGTGCATATAAAGGTTTCAAACAGAAAATTTACAATTATTATTACAATTATTAAATTTACAATTCATTTTCAATATAAACACGGACAAATATTTTTTTTTAATAATTCAACATGCAAGAGCACATTGGTGATGGTTGAAATTTAAAACATGAAACTAGCCATCACGAAAGTGTGAACAATAAATAAAATTGATATAATTTCACTCGTATTTAACACTTTTGTAAAACTAAGGATGAAAATTTCATTAAGTTTTGGAAACTGGTGTTTTTAATATTCAAAAAACTTTTATTATTTTCTTATATATGCTATGGGGATTATAAGAAAAATATATCTAATACTGTAAATATTATGAAAAATAGCCTTAAAATATTCAAACATTGTTTAATTTCTATATATCAGTTTTATATTATAATCCATTACCCCCCCCCCCCCCCAACCAAAGAAAAAAATTATAACCTATCCTCTTCTTCTATTAACTATTTCTAAACAAATTCAATATTATAATAATGGCTAACATTTGTCATATTCGGGATGGCTCATGCGACTTGTTGACTTTCGGATAAGTGTCAGGATGTTTTAGAATTTTATATGTTTCACTATTTTCCAAAAATATGCATGATATTCGTATGTATACATTTCGTTTAGTATGTGTATAAGTGTTTAAATTAGAAACTTAACAATTATTATACACATTCATTCGAAATATAAACACGATACAGAAAATCTTATAGTTAAATAATTCATCATAGAAGAGTGATGCACATAGGCGGTTCTTCATGTTTAAAAGACGAAACTATATATAACGAATGTTTGAATAATAAATACAACAATCATAATTTTAGTCGTATTTAAAACTTCTACAAAACTAAAGCTAAAATATTAATTAAAACTTTTGGAAAATTGTGATTTTAATATTCAATGTTTTATTAATTTTCTTGTATTTTTTATGAAGATTGTCAAACAAAAATCTAATACTATAAATCACGAAAAATAGCTATAAGTTATTCATATATACTTTCTAAAATTCAATTTTTTCATTATAAGCCATAATTTTCTTTAAAAAAAGAATAAGATGTATAAAAAAAACTCTTTTAATTAAAATAAGGTATATTCTATATTTTTCAATGCTTTTTCGTTTGTTATTTCATTTTATTTTACGGAAAATAATTATTTGCTAAGATTTAAATCATTAAATTGCAATGTTTCTTCTATAGAGCGTTCTTAAGTGCTTCTCCTAAATACATTTTTTAATTTTCCATACGAACGGTATATTAATTTTACAAAAAGTTAATTTTGATTGTTGAATATATACTAAGTGAAGCAATCAATATAATTAGAAATGATACAAATTAAAACCGTACATTTAATTTTTATAAATATTATTGAAGCAGAAGGTAAAAAAGAAAAAAAGTTAATTATCCTGATTTGATTTGTATCAAACTTTGAAATGTTTCTCTTATATAAGTTTATTTTTTATTAGGCTTTTAGAAAAGAACCTTTGATGTAGTATAATTAAAAATGTGGTTAATTTAAAATAACGCGATTCTAATGTTGACGAATTTTCTGGTGTTATCAACAATTAGGTATTTATAAATATTTTGTTTAGTAGAACCCGATTCATTAATGTTAAAAAATATGCAAATTATAATAATGATAACAATAATTTCCACGAAACGTTTCTCCTATACTATTAATCCCAGCGCGAGAAAACAATATAGCTAGGTCCAAAATTAGAGAAAGTTTATTTTGAAAGTTAAAAGAAACTGAGCACTGAAAATGCTGTCTAAAAATGGAAACAATAGAAATATTTTTCAAAATTATCTCCTTACTAATTCGAGCGGCAGAAAAAGATCTAGCCAGATCTGTAGTACTTCTGGAAAATGCGTCTAATATGGTTAAAACAAACTCAGTATTTAAAATTACGATATAAATTGAAATAGTTCTAAATATTTTCGTTAATTAAGACTTATTTGAATAAGAGTAGACGATCTCACACTGTCTTGACTTCGGAAAAATTCGTATTCATTGGTTTAATTAATTTTTAAAATCAGTCTTCAGTAATTGGACTTCTAGCCAATACTATTAGTTCAGTAAAAATAAATGAAAAAATACCTTGATGTGAAACTAATTGAAAGAATTCGCGTCTTAAGTGGCAGTCAACAAGCTTCTAAGGAAGATACTAAAAATCTACATTCGTACTGTTGCCCAAAATGCGTTTCTTTTTTCGGAAATCTTGAAAAACAATGCTTTGGTTACTTTCATCCATTACAGAAGAGTATACGCATTTCTAAATTTCATCGTAATACGCACTGAATCCAAGGCTATAAAGTTCATCAATTAGTGAACGAGACACAAAATCTCTGCAAATCTAAACGCCTTCAATTGAGCATATCAGAGAACGGGGACTAGAAGCTTGCAATAAAGCCTGGCCTATCGAAATCTGCTTCAGATCTTTTAGTTTACCGCCTATTAGGATATCTAAAAAAGTTGGTAAAACAGGGAATAAATATCTTTTGTTTTCTTCGACGGATACAATATCTGATGCACTAGGGTAAAAGTCCTTGTTTTTATGCAAAAAAATTATTTCAGTTCTAATCAGTTTTACTGCAGACTGGATTAATCTAAATTTTTCTATATCGGGGTCACCATCTTTTTCGCTTGTGATAGTCCAAGATTATGTTTGTTACAGTTTTTCCAAATGTTATCATCTTGCATTTCCCACCTATTCCTGATATTATGATGTTGTCTCAAAATCGGTCTTGCAATTTTTTCTGAAGTGTAAAGTCTTAAAAAAAAAAAAAAAAAAAAACTACGCATTTTTTTCCACCGAATCACTGACAGATATTGGCTCTTTACAGTTTTCTTGATACCACTCACATGTCTTTTCAAAAGCATAAGAACTAAAAGTCTCCGCTAGACTGCCTATTGATTGAAATTGGCAATCCTCCACTGCTACCTCAGGAGTATAATTAATAGGGATGGGTGTTTAGTTCTTAAAATTGACACGCAAGCTTGGTGATATTAAGCTTCTAGGGATGGTAAATCTATTACTGAAAGCATCTTCGCATGTCTTTTTCTGCCCATATTTCTTTCATTTTCTGCCCATATTTTCTTTCATTTTCTGCCCGTAGATCATTTTTAGTACAGCATAGTTTCAAAATTGTTTTGCGAAACTGGAAAGTACACACACGAAAGAATGTTTTTGAAGTGAAAACTTCTTTAGGCGCGTTGAGCTTTTTTTGAGATGGGAAAAAAACCGCTGATTTCCAGACACTGTAACGTAACCGACATGGTAGCATTTTGACACATAGACACTAGCGCGCCAAGCAGTGAATGACAGGAACTTTTCCCTCTTCAGCTCAATCCGCAAAAGAAGAAGGAAGCTAAAACTCACTTTTTCTCCCAGCGTATTGCTAAAACAAATTATTATTTTGTTTTTCGTCAGTTAAAGTGAATTATACCGTATTCGTGACCTACCTATTTCGTGTAACTAAAAACCGATAACGCTGTATTTTATCGTGTTGATGGTCTGGTCAATGTCCAACAGTATTGGTGGGAATTTCGATTACGGAAGATAAAATACGAAGCACAGATGTCAGATACGCACTTGGGTACCTAATTGACAGCAAAAGGGCGTTACTTTATTTTACAAGGTAACCCGGCTACTGTTGCTTATTTATTAATAAATTGTTCATTTACTTTTATTTTATTTTTTTAAATTGTACAATTGTTTTGTTCTATAGTTATTAATGAAATTACCGTTTATTTATTGTTGTTTACTTTTTAAAACAATAGAAAATAATTTAAAAATATATATTGTAACTGGTATTGGAAAACGGGCTTTCGCCAAATAGACTTTAAAAAATCGCGCCAAACCTGGTTCGTATATCACATCTCTGCCAAATTCTCGGTTTTTTGATTTTTCGACTTTTTATCCAAATTTTCCGGATTTTTTAAATTTTCCATTTCATTGTATCCCAAACACTACCTTCATACCAAATTTCAAGATTCTAGGGATACAGGACGTACCTCTGAGTTTTGATGATCGGTGAATCAGTGTCGAAAAAGCGAAAGTTTAAGTTCATATATCTTCTGAAATAAAAAAGATAGAAACGTGAAATTTCAGCATTTAGTTCCATTCCCACATTACTTTAGATTTACGAAGTTTCAAGTTTCTGGGAATCACCAACACAAAGATATTGGGGGGGTCAAAAGTACCCTGAGTTGCTTCCAGAAAAAGATGCTTACGGCTGTGCTTTCAAGACTTGGCAGGGGCACTGCCGTGTCCCCAGATGCTTTCATTAGTGCTGCTACACAATTCAACGCATAAAACATTTCCTGACGATTAAAAAAAACACACACGTAATTGTTGAAGTTTTCACTTCTATTGGCACTCCCGGAGTGCCACTGTTTTTTTTATTCACGTTTCTGATAATCTGCAACAGTCTGGAAACTAAACAAGTAATTCTCTTTTATATTAAACTATCCAACACTTCCTCGTAGCGTTATCGAGCTCGTTGAATGAATATCATCTAGCGATGTTTTCAGTTTTATATCACTTTTAATTTTGATAGGATTGACTTTAAACGTCGTCATTCTGTATGCACTTTAACAGCAGCGGTAAACATACTATTGAAAGTTCATGAATTTTATCATCTCTTTGTTTGCTTGCAATCATAATTCCCGCCAAGCCATTTGCTGTTAATGTGACACAGGGAGTATTTTCACAAAGTACATTGGAACACAAAATTCAGGTTATTTCTTCATTTTTTTATGATGGTTTTGTGAATTAAACAATGATTGCGTACGTGAAACAGATAATAAAGAAAATCAGAATTAAACTCACAGCATCAGGTATAGGTGTAATATAATATAGCATAATTTAAGCATTTAAGGTTTACATGCAGGGTAATTTAGATATCAGTTTTCCCCCTACTTCGTCATTTTAAGAATTTACTTAAAACAGCAATATCTTATTCTTTTTCAGTCTGTCATTTCCTGTTATTTGATACCCAACATGATTTTTTAAGATGAAAAAAAAATCATATTTTTTCCAAGATTGCTGCCAAAACGCATTTTGCAAAACAGTACGAATGTATAATTTTGGTACGTTCATTAGAAACGTGTTACCCACCCTTTACAACAAGAAAATTTTTGTTACAGTGTGTTCCACCTCTAACACTTTTTCTACTATACTATATTGGTCATTGATTAGCAACACGATTACGTACGGTATCGAAGATTCTTAAAAATATTCAAGAAATGTGTCATTTTATATTAAATCGAGCACAAGGAAATGGTCCAACTAGGTCCTTAATTCGGAAAAATAATTCGTTTTGACATAACAAATGATAAGAACAAATCCAGAACAAACGCAATAAGAAAAACAGCAAAATTCTAATTACTCTTAAAAAGAAGAACTATTAAACAATCAAAACTAATTTTTAACATCAAATTAATTAAATCAGACTCTAGCCGCATCCATGTCTTCTTTATAATTATAGATGGGAATTTAATTAAGTTTTGGAAATTTGCATTTCAATGAAAAAATATTTTTCAGTTTTTAATTTTAAAAGTATAAATTAATTTCGAGCGTTTCGAAAACTATCAAACAAAAGTACCAATGTTTTAAACAATAAATATAACGAGCAATATAATTGAAAATTTCAAAAATTATTCAATTTGTGCATTTCAAACTTTAAACTGTCATCAATAATTTCGAATGAAAAAGTCATGTTAGTGAACAAAAAGGCCTTTTAAATTGAGACAAGATATATTTAATTTTTATTAATGGATATTACATGAGATTTTTTAAAAAATTTTACGGAATATAATTATTTGCGAAAATATAAATTATTAAATTGTAATGCTTCATTTAGAGAAAATTATTATGTGGTTTTTCTAAATACATTTTAAAATTTCTATTGGAATTAAGCAGTAATTTTACAGAAAGCTAAATGTAAATGTTAAGCGAATAGTTTTCGAAATAAATTAGAAGGGATACAATTTAAAACAGCAAATGTAACTTCACCGATTAATAAGTTGAAAGCAAATAATTAAGTAAAAAATTTGGAAATAGAATAAATCATTTGTAAGCTCAATTTCGTCATTTGCAATCTATCGTTGGAAAAGAATTAAAAGTCTTTGTACGAGGGTAAGTCAACAAGTAGATCAGAAAAGCCAATAAAAAAAGTGGAAACCAAGATATTTACCTAAAATGCATATTTATTTCTCTATATAATCGTCATTTACATTGGCACATTTGTCCCATCTCTTTATGAACTTCTAATGCCTGCTGCATAATAGTCTTTGGACTGCGCTCTTATCTACCTGTGTACCTCACATGTCACATTCAACGCCTGCATCAGTCGGTTGTAGGCTAAAACATGTGAACACCCTGATGCAGTTGCCATGAATGCTGTCTATTGTTATTCACCTGTCAGCTCTAGCCATTTCCCCAACCTTTCCCACTGTGTCTTCTGTCGCAATCTCAACTTTGGAAACAATTCATTGCTAATTTCCGACATCTCATATCGGTTTGTGACCTACTTACTGACTTTCCCTCGTATATGATCAATCGATTTGTATCTATACTACATATTATGCTAAAAATTAGTTAGTTATGAAATGCTTAACCTTGTTGAAAATTCTCTTGCAGAAATTTCATCATTGAACAAAAATATACGCGAATTCTTTTGTACAGCCCTGTATATGATCTGTATATTTTATGCACACCATTTAATACGCAAAGAGTTTAGTAAATTTAAAAACGCACTAGCGGGCATGACCGAGCTAAGCTCGGTCAAAATTAGACTTGTGTTCAATACGATATTTCATTCTCACTGTATAATTCTTGCTGTTTAGATAAAATTGGTATGATCCTAAGCCATAGGGACCCATTAACCTAACTAGGAACACACGACCTAACCAATGCTCTTCTGGAACCCGAAAACGATAGAATACAAAATTTAGTAAAAATTGCTAAAGTCATTTTATAGATAAAATTAGCTTGACCCACGGTAACCCAAAAATGAACCTACTAATCTAAATTTATCGAACATCTGACATATCCCAATGGTCTTCTACTGCTAGGAAACTGTGTAATAAGAAATTTTGTCAAAATCGTTTGAGCCGTTTTTTAGATAACATTAGCTAAACCTTCACCCATAGTGACCCAAAATGACTGGTTAATCGAATTTTCTTGAGCATGCGACCTAAACCAATGGCCTTCTCGAACCCGAAAACGATAGAAAACAAAATTTAATGAAAATCATTAAAGCTGTTTTCTAGATAAAATTAACTTGACCCACAGTAACCCAAAAATTACCCATTAATCGAATTTTCTCGAAAATGTGACCTAACCCAATGATCTTCTCGTACCTGGAACCAGTATAATACAAAATTTTGTCAAAATCGTATGAGTCTTTTTTTAAGATACTATTAGCTTGACCCACAGTGACCCCAAAATGACTGACTAATCGAATTTTCCAGACCCAGAAAGTGTATAATAAAAAATTTTGACAAAATCGTTTGAGTCGTTTTTTAGATACAAATAGCTTCGCCCACAGTGACCCAGAAATGACCCATTAATCGAATTTTCTGGAACATGTGACCTAACCCAATGATCTTCTCGTGCCTGGAAACAGTATAATACAAAATTTTGTCAAAATCGTTTGAGCCTTTTTTTACGATACTATTAGCTTGACCCACAGTGACCCAAAAATGACTCACTAATCGAATTTTCCAGACTCAGAAAGTGTATAATACAAAATTTTGACAAAATCGTTTGAGTCGTTTTTTCGATACAAATAGCTTCTCCCACAGTGACCCAGAAATGACCCACTTATAGATTTTTCTCGAACTTGTGACTTAGCCGAATGGTCATCTTATGCCCGAAAACGGTGTATTACAGAATTTTCTCAAAAGGTTTTGGGACCTTTTTTAGATTCAATTAGCTTGACCCTGAGTCACTGTGACCCAAAATGACCCACTAATCAAATTTTCTTGAACATGTAACCAAGCCAATGGTATTCTCGCGCCCGAAATCGTTAGAGCCGTTTTGTAGATAAACTTTGCTTGACCCACAATGACCCACTAATCCAATTTTCTCTAATATGTGACTTAGCCCATTGGTCTTCTCGTAATCCAAAACGACAGAATACAAAATTTAGTCAAAATCGTTAGAGCCGTTTTTAGATAAAATTGGCTTGACCCAAAGGGGCCCAAAAATGACCCACTAATCGAAATTTCTCGAACGTGTGACCTAGCCCAATAGTTTTCTCGTGCCGAAAAACGGTTGGATATAAAATTTAGTCAAAATCGATAGAGCCGTTTTTTAGATATAATTAGCTTACCTTGACCCGTTTAACCCAAAATGACCCACTAATCACATTTTCTTGTACATGTGACTTAGTCGAGTGGTTCTTCTCATGCCCGGAAACGGTATAATACAAAATTTTGTAGAAATGTTTTAGGCCTTTTTTGAATTCAATTACATTGACCCTGACCCATTGTGACCCAAAATAACACACTAATTGAATTTTCTTAAACATGCGATCAAGCCTTATAGTATTCTTATGCCCGAAAAAGATAGAATAGAATATTTCGTCAAAACTGTTAGAGCCGTTTTCTAGATAAACTTCGCTTGACCCACTGGGACCCAAAAATGACCCTCTAATCGAATTTTCTCTAATATGTGACTTATCCCATTGGTTTTCTCGTAATCGAGAACGACAAAATACAAAATTTAGTCAAAATCGTTAAAGCCGTTTTTAGATAAAATTGGCTTAACCCATAGTGACCCAAAAATGACCCACTAATCGAAATTTCTCGTACATGTGACATAGCCCAATAGTTTTCTCGTGCCGAAAAACGGTTGGATATAAAATTTAGTCAAAATCGATTGAGCCGTATTTTAGATATAATTAGCTTGACCTTGACCCATTATGACTCAAAATGACCGACTAATCGAATTTTCTCGAACACGTGACCTAGCCCAATGGTATTCTCGAGCCCTAAAATGGTAAAATACAAAATTTCGTCAAAATTGTCACAGCTATTTTCTAGATAAATTTTGCTTGACCCACAGTGACCCAAAAATGACCCCCTAATCAAATTTTCTCTAATATGTGACCTATCCCATTGGTCTTCTCATAATCGAAAACGACAAAATACAAAATTTAGTCAAAATCGTCAGAGCCGTTTTTTAGATAAAATTGGCTTAAACCATAGAGACCCAAAAATGACCCACTAATCGAAATTTCTCGAACATGTGACCTAGCCCAATAGTTTTCTCGTGCCAAAAAACGGTTATAAAATTTAGTCAAAATCGATTGAGCCGGTTTATTAGATTGACCTTCACCAATTATGACCCCAAATGACCCACTAATCGAATTTTCGCGAGCACGTGACCTAGTCCAATGGTCTTATCATGCCTGAAAATGGTAAATTGCAAAATTTCGTCAAAATCGTTAGAGCCGTTTTTAAGATAAAATTTACACACACACAGAGACACACATACATACACACACAATTTTTGCTCGCATTATAGTATAAGATACAGCACCTGGAAATGTACTCCCAGCAATAATCGTCCACAAGGGAATAAGCCCGGGATTGTGATTACAGAATATAGGCGAAAGACGACGTATACATTATTTCTGATGACAACATCCTTTTTTTCTGCACATACTAAAGGTACAGCGGTGCATGGAATATTTTTCGAAAGGTTCTGACATCTGGTTTGGCTTTTGACATGTATATTTACATATCGTTGAAATAAGTTGTTTAATAAAAAATCTGTAGTTTTTACACAAAAAAATTGTATTTTTTATGGAAAATATCTGTTTAAAAAAACAAACAGTTTTTTCTGTAAAAAAAAACGTAGATTTTGTAATTTTTACAGAAAAATCTACATTTTTTTACGGTAAAAACTGTTTTAATGGAAAAATACAGATATTTTGTGTAAATTAAACGGTTTTCCGCTGGCGCCTAAATTGACAGTTTTTTCTGTCAATTTGAGGGATTTTTTTTTACAGTTATAAAAAAATGTTGCAGTTTCTGTAAAAGTAACAGGAAAGTGTATCAGCGAATAATTTCATATAAGTGAGAAAACCTCGTACGTGTCTACTGTATTTTTTTTTTTTTTTTTTTTTTTTTTTTTTTTTATAACTCTAACAGATTTTTTATATTTAAGTATTGCGCGGCAGCGCAATACTTATTTATTTCCAGTGTCACTTCTCAATGGGGTCATTCCATGTCAGTTCAGGCAGGCATGTAACCCACCATCACAGATTTTGATGAAACTGCGTGTGTTTGTTCCTTTTATTAAGATATGATTCCCAGTATTTTTTTTTTTACTCCTTGGTCAAATAGTTTCTGAGAAAAAAATTGTCAAAATTTTGAAAACTGCCATCAGTTGGCATTCTTGACTGCTCGATTTTCAAATGTAGCATGACATAAATATGATCATATTTCAATATCTATTCCGCAAATCATCTTCAAATAATTTTTGCATAATATATAGGGTACGTATTTTATGAAAAAAAATACTGTTACGCTTATATAACATTTTAAGTGTGTCTAAAAAAATGTTTAATCTTTGAAGTCGTGATTTTTTTATGAAAAATAATGCATTACCTAAAATAGCATTATTAACAAAAGGCGGTATTTTTATTAAATTTATTTTTTGTGGGGGATATACTTAAAGGTGTCTTTTACCTGATTCTGAAATAAAAGTAGTGGGATTTTGGGTGTTTTTAGTAGTATTTCATATTTAAAAATATTTTGAGGCGTATTTCAAATCAAATCAAGCAGAGTCATTCCATGTCAGTTCGCCTAAGATATTTAATTCACTGTCACAAATTTCAATGAAACTGGGTATGTTCATAGCTCATTTTAAGACAGGATCAAGGAAATTAAAGGTGATTACAAGTAAAATATTTTTTAAGATAAAAAAAATATCTAAATTTTGAAATTTTTTTAAAAATGTTTTTAATGGCAGATTCAAAGACTGCATAAAAAAAAGTCATTTCAGTATAAAATCACTAAATAAGTTTCAAATAATGTATATGTGGCAAATAATGTAGGCAGATTATTATTTATTGTTGTTTGTTATGTTTAAATACTAAGAGTGTGTTTAATCTTGTAAATTCTTAAAATCATGAATTTTGTGAAAAATAATGTGTTAATCAAAAATTCATTATTAACCGAAGGCAGGCTGTTATTACTTTTTTTAATTGTACGTAAAAATATCTTTTCAATAGTTATAAAATAAAAATAGTGAAAATATGAGCAATTTTAACAAAATTTTCATAAAATGTGAATGTTTAATGATAAATATTGAAGCTTTTCATGCTAAGATGTACTAAAATGACTACGATATCGTGTATTTCTACTTTTGCTTAAATATAATACATACAATAATAAAATAACAAATATTATTTACAGCAATAAAAATTAAATTAAATAGTACCAGTTCCTTTACCAACACTACATTGCTCAACAGCCGAATTAAAATCAACAGCCCGCACTCTTATTGAAAAATACTTTCAACTGTTCAAATAATAAATAAACTGCATTTAAAAATTTTAATATCAACTTATTATCTTAAGACGATAATAATAACTAAACAACATGATGAATTTATAAATCAGCTTTTAATTGAAAAGTCATGAAATGGTCCCTTTAAATATTGTTGTTCATCGAGTCAATCAAAACAAATTATATAAAAAAAAAATAGTGAGCCTAATATGCTGACTGCAATGACACTTCTAACAAAACTAATTAATTCATTACCATCTGAAATCAAACCCGAAAGATCAAAAGAAAAAAAAAATCATCTGTAGTGTGAATGTGACATACTCAGTGGTTGTTGAGGTATGTCTTTATGACATTTTCACCTGTACTTCAATAAAATATAAACATGTAAGCTTTTTCATTCATCCAAATTAAGTAAAACAATTATAAAATTTTGTTGTCATTACACCAGATGTTAAATTTTTCGTTACATACTATTAGATAAGTTCTTTACTTTTAGACATTATTGACATAATATCATAAAATTTGCTATATGTATTTTCTGTAAGTGTATAAACAATATATATATGCTTTATTAAACATAAATGAATAATTTTTAATTAATTTGTTTGAGAACAGGGATATATATACACCCATATATATGTTGAAAATCCATCTTTCAGCAATATTGTGATGAAATAAATCAAATTACCGTAATTTCCGGTGTATAGCCCGCGGATCATACAATCGTGTTTCGACCCAGAAAATTTTAAAAATAAAATGTAACTTTTTAGATCACAGTAAATATTGGTCTTCAAATACTGAATAAAATTTCTGGGTCCAAACTGAATTGTTTGATCTGCGGGCTATACACCCAAAATTACGGTACATATCATTAGAAACTGAATAAAGTTACAAAAGTGCAACTCATTAAGTTTTAAATATTTTTTTAGATATAGTTATTTGAAAGATATAAATATAATGGATTATGCATTTTTTGCATATATTTAAAGCACAATACGTCAAAATTTTCTTCAACAGAGTGAAATTTGTTTTTTTTTTTTCAATATTAGCAGCTCAATGCTAAATTTTCAATATTAACAGCCAAATATGAGTTTAAAGATTAGGACTGTCATTTTGAAAATTTCTATTGGGCGGTGAGGAGCTAGTGATTTTTCTCTTTTTTGGAAAGGGATAATTGCTCTTCGCCCTAGAAGTTTTACTAAAAAACAATATTGTTTATTTTTTTCCTTAAGAAACGAACATAAAAGATAATTTGAAAAATAAAATAAATGTATAAATAAAAATATTTCCAGGGATGATACATTGGATAGGTTTTACATTTGAAAATATTGATAATTTTAAATATGATTTAAATACTACTAAAACCAACCAAAATCCCACTATTTTTATTTCAGATCCAGTTATAATGTAGTATTATGTACAATTTAAAATTAAAAAATTAGTCATAGAAACTCCGCCTCTGATTGATAAGATTTTTTAATAATTTCATTATTTTTTGTAAAATATTTTTGATTTCAAAGATTATACAATTTTTTAGACACATTTAAATATTTTTTTAACATTACAGCAATATTTTTTTTCATAATCTACATACTTTATTTACCTTGCTTAAATTATTCGAAGAAGATTTCTTTATTAGTTATTGAAATATGATTTTATATATAAAATGAGGCCTTTGAAAATTGAACAATCATTAATGGCAACTCGTGGCATTTTTCCAAAATTTTGATAATTTTTTCTCATATGTTCACTATTTTTATTTTATAACCATTTAAAAGATATTTTTACGTACAATTAAAAAAAAGCAATAACACCCTGCCTTCGGTTAATAATAAATTTTTGATTAACACATTATTTTTGACAAAATTCTTGATTTTAAAAATTCATAAGATAAAAGACACTCTTAGTGTTTAAACATGATAAAAAACAAGAAATA
The DNA here is from genome assembly GCA_963932465.1 of Maratus speciosus. Lineage (NCBI taxonomy): Eukaryota > Metazoa > Arthropoda > Arachnida > Araneae > Salticidae > Maratus > Maratus speciosus. The sequence continues at coordinate 332,998,394 of OZ010786.1, forward strand.
ATAATCAGCCTACATTATTTGTCACATATACATTATTTGAAACCTATTTAGTGATTTTATATTGAAATGACTATTTTTTTTTTTTTTAATGTAGTCTTTGAATATCGAACTGTCATTAAAAAAATTTAAAACAATTTTTCAAAATTTTGATATTTTTTATCTTAAAAAATATTTTACTTAGGATCAAGAAAATTAAAAGTGATTACGTCTTAAAATAAGCTATAAACAAACCCAATTTCATTGAAATTTGTGACAGTGATTAAATGGCTTAGGGCAACTGACATGGAATGACTCTGCTTGATTTGATATGAAATGCACCTCAAAATATTTTTAAATAGGAAATACTACCAAAAACACCCAAAATCCCACTATTTTGGTTTCAGAATCAGGTAAAGGACACCTTTAAGTATATCTCCCATAAAAAATAAATTTAATAAAAATACCGCCTTTTGTTGATAATGCTTTTTTTGTTAATGCATTATTTTTCATAAAAAATTCACGACTTCAAAGTTTAAATATTTTTTTAGACACACTTAAAATGTTATAAGCGTAACAATATATTTTTTTCATAAGCTGCGTACCCTAAATATTGTGCATAAATTATTTGAAGATGATTTGTAGAGTAGATATTGAAATATGATTATGTATATGACATGCTACATTTGAAAACCGAGCTATCAAGAATGCCAACTGACGGCAGTTTTTCAAAATTTTGACAATTTTTTTCTCAGAAACTATTTCACCAAGGAGCAAAAAAAAATACTGGTGATCATATCTTAATAGTAAGAACAAACACACGCAGTTTCATTAAAATCTGTGATGGTGGGTTACATATTGATATTTTACTGCCTGATTTGACGTGGAATGCCCCAATGTTAATTTAACATGGAAAAGCCTATGGAGATGGTAACTTTTTCATTTTTTCTTCCCACCTTTTTTCCCTGATACCACTCATTTTTTATTCTTTACTAATATTATAAATTTAAAGTGTAAAAACGTTTGCTTGACGTCACGGTCAAAACGAATGGTAAAATGCCTTTGCATATGGATGAATTATAACCCAGAGAGAAACATGGACCATTTTTTTTTTTACATTATTCAAATATTTTTCTTAATAATTCCAATTTTCGCTTTTTCATTGAAAATCAAGGGACATGTTTCATAGAAAATGTAACATTTTTACTTCATTATTGCAAAAATTTCAAAAGTCGTAATAATAATTTATTTCTTTTTAGTTGAAAGATTTTCACGTGAAATATTAAATTAAGCTAGTTTTTTTTCTTTTTTTTTTTTTTTTTTTTTTTAATTAAAAAGGTGAATGTGGCGTCATAGTGGAAATAAAAATGATATTTTCAGAATAAGTTTTTGCTTTGGTCTAGTTTATATTTTAGTAAAAAGTTTCTAATGGATAGCTATTTTTTCGCAGGTAGCGAACTTAGTGGGGAATTACATAACTTAAATTTTAAAATGTTTTTTTTTCCCGTGATGAGAACTATTTATACCCCAAGTTAAACTTAGGTAATAATTTTCTGATGTGTTTACATCACCCTTTGGGAGAGAATAAGGTTTAAATATTTAAGTAAAACTTTTATTTTTTTATTTTTTACTGTATCACAGCTATAATATTGTTAAATATTAGCAGTAAGGATTCAACACAATTTAGATTTACATTCATAGCGTGCCTGAGTGGGAAATAAGGTATCTAAATTTAAGTGAAGTTAATTTTTTATGTTTTGATTATAGATTTTTTACGTTCAGATTAGACGTTTTTGCCCAAACTACCGCAACCCGCATTACTACAGTGGTGAAACATTTTGAATTACACATTGGCAAACTGCACCCCACATTGAGATGCAATACCGCATACATCAAAGCCTGATGATGATACTTTCTATTAAATTTGAAATGCGTTCATCTGAGTGCAGTAGTCATTAAAAAACTTGACATATTAAACAAAAACATAATTTGAAGAACAAATTAAAAAAAAACAAAATTTATTTCCTACATTGTTTAAGCCCGAGAAGGGACAGATATTAAGTCATTTCATTCAATTAGTTCTACATTGAATGTTAAATTTTTGTAACAAATTGGTTAAGCCAATTGAAGATTAAAAAATAAAAATAAATTTCATACAATATGATACTTAAAACACCTTAAAAGTTAGATCCGTTCAAATGAAATCGAAATAAATCTTAGACCTTTTTTTTTAAGTTTTGTATTTTGCATGCATCTTATCATTTGATGCACAATTGTCATAAACATAATACAAAATCTGCAATACAAATATTTTCAATTAAAAATGGAAGAAGTCTAAGATTTATTTCGATTTCATTTGAACGGATCTAACTTTTAGGGTGTTTTAAGTATCATATTGCATGAATTTTATTTTTATTTTTTAATCTTCAATTAGCTTAACCAATTTGTTACAAAAATTTAACATTCAATGTAGAACTAATTGAATGAAATGACTTAATATCTGTCCCTTCTCGGGCTTAAACAATGTAGGAAATAAATTTTGTTTTTTTAATTTGTTCTTCAAATTATGTTTTTGTTTAATATTATATATAGAGTATTTAATATATATCTTTTAGTGGTCATTATCAATACTAAAAATCATATTTATATGAAAAATAGCAAAAATACGTTAAAACAAAGCATTGAAACTTACTAAAATCAGAACTTTCGTATTGACCTCACCACAAGATAACTCTTGTAACAGACGAAGAAATCGTCAAAAGCCAATATTTTAAAACAGCCTTTTTTATTATGTTAAATTCAGTGGTTTATGCTCATAATTCGATTACATGCCTTAAATGTCGTTTTTATTTATATTTTATTGTTTTATTTATTGATTGTCGAATTTTTTAATTCCCTTGTGGAATATAAGTTAGAAACAAATGCTAGGCTATTTGTATTAACTTAAGTGCAAATGGATTTATCTTTCATAATTGTCTGCACATGACAAATAAAAAAAATGATGCTTGAAAATTATTTTAAAACCAAAAGAAATTGAGTAAGTATCGATACGGTTTTCAAATAAATTGCGACACATTTTTCAAACTATTTTTCCCCATTCGACTACGATAAAACTGATAATCTGAGATATTTAGGGGTTTAAAAAAAGGTACTAAAAATCGAATTTAATCGTCTGTTGTTGCCACCGTCAAAATAACGTCAGCGTTAAATACGGACACGTTTGTCCCTTACAATATATATAGACTCTTCTGCTACCTAAAACTTTTTTGTATATCTCTATATGAATGATAAATACAATGTACACCATATTCAACTGTAATCACCTTATTGTGTCTTGTATGTCAATATCAATATGTTTGAAATACTCTAACATTGTTAAAAAAAAAAAAAAAAAAAAAAATAGAAACAATTTTTCTCATATGCCAAAATGGAACGGAATTCTTTTGATTTTGCCTGTGAACGAACTATTAATACTCCAACTACATATTTCATTTTCAATAACAAATATGCCATAGTAAATTTAGATAAAATATATCAATGACATGATAATTCGATTATATTTATAGGATTTAGTGCTGGGTTCCATGATAATACGATTATATTTACGAGTGTTAGAGCTGGACAGACAAACCGAATTGATAAACACTTTTCAACTATGTTGGAAAGTGTTAAAAAGAGGAGATTAAGAATGAATAAGCCAATTGATGATCCAGATCTGATATTTATCAAACTTAAGAAAATTTCTCTTATTTACTGTTTCTTATACAGAGCTTTTAGAAATTAATGCGCAATTTTTCATGGAATGTTATTAAAATCAGCTAAATTAAAAAAAAATTAAAGAATTTTCTCCTTTGGACAACACTTTGAGATTTATTAATTTTCTCAGATTGAGATTTCTTAAATTATCTTTCTAAATTTTATTAAAAATACCCATTTTATGCTCGACTAAATGACCCACCAGGCGTTGCCAGGCCCGTGATAATATTTGTTGGGTAGATCTGGGCTTCTATAACGGTACCACCGAGAAACTACCCAGACACATAAAGATGGGGCTTGGGGGAAAAATAATATAAGGAAAAATGGAGGACATAAAATAAACATGCGAAATAAAGCACGGAAGAGAGGGAGAGACTCAACACCCCAATTACCCAATAACCCCAGAGTAAAATAGGTTAGCAAATCCTAATTACTCAACCTGTAGCATTCATAGTGTTAAATTTAATAATCATAAAATTTTTAGCAAAATATACTGTGATCGTGATATTGGTCCTGGCTAACTTCTGAGATAATATATTTCCAATTATCCCGAAAGGGGATGGAGACATGTACCTCAAACTTACCCCAATTGCGTTGTGGTTATTTTTGAACTAGAAATAACTTTTAGACTACGCAAATAAACTAGATTACAAACATAAAATTTAAGTATTAATAATTCTTAAGAGATCCGTACTTAACCTGAAATAAAATATCTACTACTAAAATAATTAACATGGACTCATGGTTGAAAAATGACATATTCAAATTTAACAACTAACAAAAATTTATTTACAGTAAAATATACAATTAGGAAAGATGTGTCACATGACACGCTTGCTCTAAGCAACAAATCGAAACTAGTCATTTTATTCTAACACTAATTCTAAGTTTCTCATTATAAAATTATTTGGCACATGGATACCAAATTGGAGAATACAATTCCTAATTACACATTCATAAACACGCTTAAAACAGGGAACATATGTATATAAAAGACAATACCTTCTTAACATCCTTCGAATAGTCAAGGACCACTCCCAGTGGATTCAGGCAGGAATACTTAATCATGAACAATAGTCTCTCATAATATCGTTGTACACACAATAACATTCGTTAGAGGTCATCAAACACCAGCTCTTCAGTCGAGCTATCCGATGCTGCCCCACTAATGCAATTAGTGGATCGGTAATACTGAAATCTAAAACGATCCAGTTTTCTTTGTAACTGCCCCTAATAAGGCCATTGGGATACTGCAACTTCTTTATTTCGGTACAGGCTGAGAGTAATTATCACCTCTTGCGAATACTTTGAGGAAAAACATCTTCTCATCTTGAGAAGCTCTTATCTGAGACTACATCATCTGGAGAGCACATTTGGAATAATACTACTTCTATAGCTGCCTTACTCCATACTCTTATGTAATACTATTCTTCTGGACAATAGGGGATGGGGCTTGAATGCCCTCCGTTCAATCAGCCAGTCAGCAAACGGCATATCCGACCCCCTTACAGCGAACTCCCTTCAAAAGCATCTCATTCTATAACTTGAGGCTGTGCGGTTTCCATAAGGTACCGCACTTAGGAGGACCCTAGGAAAAGAGAGCACGTGACTCTGGTGACACTTACGTATCCAGCAATATTCTTAAATGAATCTTAAATTTGTACGATATTATGTCTTTAACTCGATTGTGTCAGAAATACGTTCCCGCTCACTGTGTGAAAATGGGGAAGAAGATGCTAATTGTTGAGATTTTTTATGTTTTTGTTTATAAATTTCGGATAATTGTATGGGGTAGAATGAACAAATTAAAATTTTAAAAGGCCCTCAAGTGATGAAAAAATGAGTTAATAAGGGGGCGGGGTGAGACTGCTTAGTAATTTAGGTGCCAAAAGCTTTCAAACGATATGTCACATGAAAAAATCCATTTCCGCATCCCCGACAAGGGTAAGCAAGGAATGCCCCTAACTGTCTGGCGTCAAATTAGGCCCCATCAATTGAAGGCCTATGAGGAGTTTCACCTTCGGTCAAGTCTTCAAATGAAGTCGAATTTCGCTATAGCTTAATTAGGACCTGAGTTAGAAAATTGAATCTCTTGGGGGAGGGGGAGGATAAGGGTTCATAATATAAAAGAATGTTCCGAGGATTTTCCCATGATATATCACATTAGGATTTCTGAAAAAGTTTGAAAATTGCCGCGATATGGCCAAATATTGTAAAATTTTCGATTTGATTCCACTGGATGTTGAAGTGGCCAAGCACAGCTCCTCCTCCCTCAGGTGTAGAAGATTCAAATGAAAAAATGACTCGATTGTGAGACCCCTTTTTACTTTCTTCTATCCTCAATGGAAGAAAGTATTGTAATCGAAGTTTTTTTCGACTTCCGGTTTTTGACGGATTTACACATTTTAGGGGTCAGAGATCGCAAAAAACTTATTTATAGAAAATATCTGTCTGTTCGTGTGTCTGTCCTCACTCTGTCTGTCTGTCGCCATTGTACCACCAGTAAGTGTATGAAGTTATGCATAGAATTGAACCAATATTTTTTTTAGTTTTTGGCTATGGCAAGCAGGTCCTTCCTTAATTTCGAAAAAATCCGCCGGAAGGGAGCGCTGTAATAGCGATTTTTGCTCGATTTTGAATATTGTACCATCGAAAAGCGTATGAAGTTATGCATAGAATTGAACTAAGTTTTTAATGTATGCTTTTGGTTACGGCAAGAAGGTCCTCTTTGCATTTGGTAAAGTTCCGCCAAAAGGGGGCACTGTAATAGCGATTTTTGTGCGATTTTGAATATTATACCATCGAAAAGTGTATAAAATTATGCATAGAATTGAACCAAATTTCTTGTGTATGTCTTTGGCCATGGCAAGAAGGTCCTCCCTAAATTTTCAAAAATTCCGCTTAAGTGGGCGCTGTAATAGCGATTTTTGCGCGATTTTGAATATTGCACCATCGAAAAGAGTATGAAGTTATGCATAGAACTGAACCAAATTTTTTGTGAATTCTTTTGGTTACGGCAAGAAGGTTCTCTTTGCATTTGGTAAAATTCCGCCAAAAGGGGCCACTGTAATAGGGATTTTTGTGCGAATTTGAATATTGTACCATCGAAAAATGTATGAAGTTATGCACAGAATTGAACCAAATTTTTTCTGTATAGCCAAGGCAAGAAAATCTTTCCTGCATTTGGAAAAATTCCGCCGAAAGTGGGCGCTGTAATAGCTATTTTAGTGCTATTTTCAATATTGTACCATCGGAAAGTGCATGAAGTTATGCATAGAATTGAATCAAATTTTTATGTCCTCCCTGAATTAGGAAATATTCCGCCGAAAGAGGGCACTAAAAGAGCGATTTTTGTGTAATTTTCTAGATTTTTCGTAGTTCTATTATACACCGGCGGCTTGTGAAGTGACGGGAACTTACCATCCTGATAAGCCGGCTATTTGCGAACAGCTGATATGCAACAGAATAACGGAAAACTATTGATTTAATAAATATCATGATGGAGATTAACTCGTTTTTACTCCAATTAATTGACTGAAGGAGAAAGTTAAGATGAAAGTCAAAGTTTATATAGCATTGAACTAATAAATGAAATATTGATATACATTTTGAAATATTAAAATATATGAGATAGAAAAAAGTTTTGCGATGGGAACATTCAACTATTTTTTTTATTAAAATAGTAACTACTGATACACGCGCATGCAATAATAATATTTAAAAATTTGTATAAATTACTTATTTTTATTGTAAAATTAATAAAAGAAAAATGTATTATATTTAACAGTAAATATTATAAAATATATTATTAAAATTTAATCCAAAATTGACTTTTGACATTAATGGTATTTCAATTTTAAATTCTAATCAAAAACTTCTAGTAAAAAAAAATATTAATAATAATATTAAAAAAAAAACGACAGGATATCGACAGGATATAATTATTTATTCCCAATGATAATAGTTTTTGTTTAATTATTTGTCTGAAGATAAATATTTGTGAAAATCTAAGTCATTAAATTGCAATATTAATTTTAGAAAGAATTGTTAAATGTCTTTTGAAAACATATTTTTAATTTTCCATTTGATATATATTATGCAATATTAATTTTAATGGGAAGCTAATTTAAAATGTTAAATTATTACTAAGTGAAGCAATCAACAAAATTAAAAAGATGTAATTTAAAACAGCCCATTTAATTAATAAGAGTTCTTTTGTTGGAATGGAAAAACAAAAGTTAACAATCTTCATTCGATATTTATCAACATTTATTATTATTACTTTATTCTTATTTACTTGCATTTTTTACTGAGCGTTTAAACAAAACAAAACAAAACAAAAACAAAAACAAAAACAAAAAAAAAACTTACGTAATTAAAAAGCCACTTAAGAAAAATTAATTCTAGATGAAAATTAACTAATTTTCTCCCGTAGTCAACAACTGGGGATTTATTATTACATATGTTTTGCAAAACACAATTTATGAATGTTAAATAAAATATGATTATAATAATAATAGAAATAATAATAATTACCTATTAGGTTCTTCTATTAACTTTTTCTGAAAATAAATCAATTTAATAAAAATGGCTAATTTTTATTGCATTTTTAATGCCTAACGCGAGTTGCCTTTTTTTTAATACATTATTACACCATCTTTTACACTATTACACTGTTGCATTAAATTATGGATAATTCCGCTGTTGAAAGCATATTTCATTTTTTCGATAATAGAATTTTCTGACTATAATACACTTGACTATATAAATTAAAAACGTGTTTTCAAAAGACATTTAAAAATATTTTCTAAAAGTAATGTTGCAATTTAATGACTTAAATTTTCAGAAATATTTATCTTCAGACAAATAATTAAACTAGAACTATTATAATTGGGAATAAATAGAGGAGAAGGTCCAAATACCGGTTAGGGTCCAAATACCGGCTACTAGGTGCTCTGAGAACTGAGCGCAGCGCAGCCTAGCGGTGATAGGCAGAATTTGTAACTTTAATTGAGAGAAGAAAGTTACGAAAAGTACGCCGCTGAAGTCTGTGTCATTTACAAATAGTAAATGCAAAAGTGTCGAATCTACGTAATCTGGTACATCAAAAGTTTTTCAGATATGTGTTTCTCATTTTTTAAAAATATACTGATCGTATATTGGCTTGAATTGTTGATTAAGTTATTTTCTAGACATATTTAGCTCTCAATTGCCACTCGCACAGTATTGGTATTTTATGATATATATGAGTAATACCGGTTTTAACTTAAACATACCAGTGGTCCGAATACCGGCTACCTAGAGTGGTCTAAATACCGGCTAGCCGGTATTTGGACCTCTCTCGGTTGCTCTGCTTGAAGGGGAGGAAAATAATGAATTTAAATAGTTCCATACTTAATAAATTAATTTAAATGGTTCAGAAATAGTCCCCATCCCATTTCGCAATATGAAAAAAGCAACCATGGCTGTAATTCTTCAGGACCGACACTGGTTACTGGATCACTTTCCAAAAAAGAGCTGCTCGACACTACAAAATTGCCTGTAATAAATGTGAAGAGAATGAAAAAAAATGATGGAGTAAACCAAGCGAAAGAGGCAGAAATTTTATTTTAACCCTCTCGCTGCGCAATCTGAGATTTTCTTGGGCATCGTAAAAGTAGCAAAATTTGCGCAACCCGAGATTTCATCGGGGATGCATTTTTTTTCGTCTAATTAACCCTCCTTGATTATTCCCACCAGTTATTTTTTATTGTAAACTATGCCTTATTTAATCGGAGCATTTTTCCGGTTAAATAAGACAAAAACTTTTGTTTTGAAAAGCCGGTGACAAAAGAATAAATATTCTGAAAAGACGTTCGTCGCGAAGGGGTTAAATACGCAATTTTTGAAGCTATCTTGATAAAACAATTACGCAGCGAGAGGGCTAAAAAAGTGAAAAAGGAAAATATCCATCAGAGGAAAATGATAAATTTGTGTCTTCTGCATGGGTGCTTTCTCTGTGGACAAGAATGGGGGAGGGGAATCTGAGTTCAATGTTAAGAATACGATATGTGGATTGAAAGGGACTATACCGACGCAGAGAGTGATATTATGATTTTGATTTTTTCAGGAAAAATGATTCTCATTTCAATCAGCAAGTTTTTTTTTTTGTTTTTTTGTTTTGTTTTTTGTTTTGTTTTTTTTTACACGTTAGAAAACAAAATTAGAAACATAATGGGAAGAAGACTGTGAGAGATAGTCGTAAAGAATTTTAGAAATTTGACAAAAATACTTATTTATTAAAAATTGCGTATTTTTTTTGTACCTAAGAAATGTTATTAATCAATACAATTTATTAAAATAGTATTCTTATTGCTTAATAATTGTCATTAGCTCTATTTGTGTGATCTTTCGGAAAAAAAAAAAAAAAAAAAAACTTAGGTAGCCCGTATTTAGACCCCATTTTAAAAACTCAAAATTTGAAGACTTTCGGAATTTTGCTTCTTATAAACAGCTTCTTTTAAACTGATTTTTTTTTCTCTAAACAGGTGTAAGACGTGTCATGGTACCCTGCTGTCACTTTTTATTTTATTAATTTTGAAAATTGTATGATCTAGATTGAAAACAAAAGTGGTAGCCGGAATTTGGACCTTTTCCTCTAAATATATCCTGTCTCGATTAAAAAGTCCTTTTTTCCATATTATTATTATTATTATTATTATTATTATTATTATTATTGCTGGAAATTTTTGGTTATAAGTTAAAATGGAAATATCATTAATGTCAAAAGTCAATTCTGGGATTAAAATTTAATAATATATTTCATAATATTTACTGTAAAATATACTACATTTTCGTTTTATTAACTTTACAATGAAAATAAGTAGTTTATTCAATTTTTCAAATTTGGAAACTTTTTTTATGGAAATTTCTAATACTTAATTAAATGCTCATCCTCAGTTTTAAAAATAAATTAAATGTGGCCGAATGCATTATTAAATTTTTATTAATGATAACGATAGATACTAAATTGTTATTTAATTACATGAGCTATTTCAATCCGTTTTCATTGTTTTCTGTAAATTGCCATACAGACGTCTTTCCATATATGGGCGATTCTCAAAAGGTGGGCACTGAACACACGTCATAACTTTAAACCTTTCAAACATAAATTTAATTATCATTGACTTTATTTTTTTTTGACACTGAGTTTTTAATTCTATCCAGAGACAGAAAATGACACAATTTATTGTAAAAGCTTTGTATAAATATCTTAAAATTTTATTATTTTATGCTAAAGACGCCAATTTCGGACATTCATAACGTTAACTGCTCCAATGTACCACCAAGAAAAAGAGTTTTAACTTTTTTCCAGGTGGTTCTAATGGTAAACAACGAATGCATAAAGGAAACGGATGATTTTTTGATAATTTCGTTAAGAGATGGCAGGCTGATTTATTGCTTTTTTGAAGATAGAAGGACATTTCTATAAAGAATTTTTCTGTATTGTGTTATGTACAAAAGTAACGTACGTAACAAAGCATTTGATTTTATTATTATTATTACTGGATAACAAACAGTTAATTATGCATATATATATATATGTATACACATACAATTATAGGACAAATTTACTACATTCTTAGTCTTAAGAATTTTTTAAATGCTAAGCGCAACGTCCAAAATCTGTAACGTACGTTCGAAAAATGTCCAAAATTTGTAACGTATAGAACTGCTAATTAAATGCTTTAATAATTAATTTTTCAGAATAGTTGCTGTCTTTTAATGTTTGTGTATAATTTTGTAGACATACAATTAAAAATATTTATCTATTATATTTATAGACAAAATACTATACTATTAAAAAAATTGGCCTTAAATTTGAAAATTTTAAAAATTACATATAGTTAACGTTTAATGATCCCACCTTTTGAGAATCTCTCATATGAAATGCCCTACTTCGCCGTTTTCAGGGTTAAGAGGCGAAACTGTAAGCATTTCTACCTACAAATGCTGTATGGAAAAAAGTATTGAATATTTGGGCAATACAAAAATTAGGTATTTAACAACTGCGGAGATATATATAAAAAAAATCATAACTGTTATTTCGTTAGCATGGAAAATTTGTGTAGAGTAGGTATAATATATATTCAAATAAAAGCAAAAAATGAATTGACAGCATGCGTTATTACAATTTGTAGAAAATAGAAATTATTTTTTTTTTACTTAGAAATGAACAAAAATACGTCTATTTTCAAATTCAGTTCGAAAAACGTATTATAATAAATAATAAAATATTTTCTTTACTCAAATACATTATAAAGGATGAAAAAAATGTTGAACGAGGCTCGATGTAAAGCACTTTATATATTAAATCACAATGATTCTAGATTTTTTTTTTTTTTTTTTTTGGTCAGAAGATATTTGTGAAGATTTAAACAATTAATTTGCAACGTTCAATTAGAGTGCATTCTTAAGTGAGTTTTCTAAACATATTTTAAATTTTACATTTGAAAATATAGAAAATATAAATAGAAAAATAACTGTGTTATTATTATTATTATTATTATTATATTGCGCCAAGTGTCATCTTATTAATCATATAGAAAAATATATTAATTTTATTAAAAAAAATTAAGTTTGAATTTCAAATAAAAGCTAAGTGAAGAGATCAGCAATCTATATATATATATATATAACAACACATTTAATTTATCAAATCTTAATTAATAAACGGACAAAAGACGTTGATAATCCTTATTTTATCATTATAAAAGTGTTACGATTTTCTTATTATTTACTTTAAGTTCGATTCTATAAAGACATGGGGTTCAACCTTTTATATGGAATAACTAGAAAAAAATATATTATAATTAATTCAAAATCAATATTAACTAATTATCTCCTATGGGCTCCATTTGGAAATTTATTATTTTTGTTAGGGTGACATTACCAATTCAATAAGGATAATGGCAATATGAATTTAATAACAATAATAATAATTATTTACGTTTCGGAAAAAGTACAATTTTATTACAATGACTAATCTATAAAAATAAATAAAATAATCACAAATTTAGTCATGCATAACACTTTTGAAAAATTAAAGACAAAAACTTAAGTTAAATAATGATAATGGCAATATGAATTTAATAATAATAATAATAATAATAATAATAATAATAATAATTTAAACGTTTCTTAAAAAGAACAATTTTATTACAATGGCTAATCTATAAAAATAATTAAAATAATCACAAATATAATCATACTTTTAGTCACAAATTTAGTCACTTTTGAAGAATTAAAGGTAAAAATTGAATTAAGTTTTAAAAATTTTTATTTCAACAAAATAAAAAAAAATTCTTTTCAGTTTTAATTATTAAAATTTCAGTTGTTTTCTTTTATTCATTACGGAGATTATGCATCGAAATTCTAATACTTTTACAACATGTACCACGAAACATATCATTATATTTTTCATACATTATTGATTTCTTATATTTAAATTTTAAATTATAATTAATAACGCCTTGTAAAAAATAATACGAATAGAATACGTCTTTTTAAGGTGCCTGCCTACGTACGGAGCAATTTTTTCCAAAAAAGCTATTTAATTATTTTTTAAACTTATTTTTACTAAGATTATGACTAGAAAATGTGAAAAAAAGTAAAAAAAAAATATTTCATTCATTGATAAAATTTTGGTAAATGGAGGAATTTATAGTAAAATTTAGTGAAATTCGGCCCGAAACGCAAAACGCTCTAAAGGAAATTCTACTGTATGTATCTTAATTTCCTTTTTACACATCATATTTATGAGATTGGTGAAGGCAATGAACTAAAATCTAAGAGATTCTTTAAGTATTTCAAAACTTATAGCATATCGCACCTGTTTACATGTTAATTTTCATAAAATTCATCGATGTCATTCCACAAAAACATCCATAAAACAAAAAAATATTTATTCTAAATTTAAATCTTTAGTTCATTGCCTTCACAATAGCGTAAATAACATATATTTTAAATTTCATAGTGATATTCCAATAACTTTTTGAGAAATCATGTTTTGCGTATGGAATTTTCACCGAAAATTACATTTTCCAAAAAATGCATTGAAAGTTTAGATTTATGTTTTACTACAAGAATTTACAGTAATATACATCTAAATTTCATGGAGCATATTATTTACATTTCTTATTATTAAACAAATGCATCCAAAATCGCGAAATTTCTCCAAACATACGACCCTTTAAAAGCAATTTAAAAATTTAAAAATTTTAAATTTTAAAGCCCTTTAAACAGCACTTCCGGTTTGAGTGACAGCTGTTGAGTAGTTTTAAAACCGCTATAACTCCGGATCTATTTATCGTACAATCCATATCGTACAATTGCAAATACAGTTTTGGAAAGGTAAAAAGTAGGTCTTTAATAAAATAAAATAAAATAAATTTGACAACTTTGGTCGAAAATTGCAATTTCAACGTAGTCAGATTGAGAGAAAAAATATTCATTAATCCCCGAAATTTTCAGAGTTTATTTTTATTTGATAGAAGATAAATATTTGCGAAGATTAAAATCACTAAATTACTACATTCCCTTTATAGATAATTTTAAGTGTTTTTTTGAATATTTTGTTTTTAAATTTTGCATTTGAATGGAATACGAATTTTTCTAGAAAGCAAATTTGAATTATTAAATAAATAGTATTTCATGAAATAAAAAAATGTAGAAATGGTTCAATTTATAATATAACATTTGATTTAGAAAAGTTTATTTGAGGAATGAATAAATAAATATCAACAATCCTGGTTTGATATCCATCACACTTTTAAATATTTACCTTATTAACTTTTGTGTGTACTAGGTGTTTAGAAAATGATGCCCAACGTTTTCATATGATATTTTAAAACTTTTTTCGATTAAAAATTTAACTCTAGATAGATATTAACTAATTTTCTTCAGGAGTCTTTATTTGAGGATTTTCTATGTTTATTAATGCAACGTGTTTAGAGCTTGATTGAAAAATCCATTGAATCAACAGCAACGTAGGTTTGTTTAACTATTATTTAGAACAATAAAAGCTAAGTGAAGAGAGTAAGAGTAAAATTAAATATATATATACATTAAACTCCCGACTATCCGGCCTAAAGTGGCGGAAGGCTAGGCCGGATAACAAAAAAGCCGGTTAGGCCGGAGTTCAATAAATATTTACTCACTTCCTGCACACCCGCATTACATTAAAAACACATTTTAAGATAAATTATATATATACAGTACATAGAGTTTCAAAATAAGCAAAGCATTAACGTAAAACGTAAGCCTAAGTCGTACTTAAAAAAAAAAAAAAAAAAAGTAAATCTTATTTTACTGTTTATTAATAAATGATTGCACAAATATGAAAAGTTATGCATAAGATAAAAGAGTCAAAACTTAGTTTTTAGTTTTTGAAAAAGTAGTTTATAGATGACCGCTTCTCCCTGTTAGCCCTTTTCCGCGGCGTAATATCCCTCCATTTACAAAATCAGATAATATCATCTGGCGTCGCTTCCTCCTGCTGACTCGTAGTTTCTCCTTCAGAGTCACTACAACCTTTCTTCGTTTATCATCCATTTCGTTAATCTTCAATAAATAAGCACGAAGCACACCAAAAGACTATACGAAAGTAACCAGAATAAGCGGAATATTACGTCCGGAATTGTTAACATCCGTTGCATAACTGACCAAACAGGTTATCAAGCCTTAACCCCCCCCCCTACCTCCCTGTCTCTGCTATTGCATTCTGCAATCCTCTCTTGCTCCTTCTTGTGGTGAGTTAGCACCTTCCTAAAGACGGGAACCTGCCTGTCTCGGCCGCTTGCAACATTCCTTATTTCTTCTTACTAGTCCGGATAATACGGAGGACCGGATAGTCGGGAGTTTACTCTATATAAAACATTACACATAAATTATTAAATCTTATTTAAGATAGGGACAAAAAGCGATAATAATCCTTATATGTAGTGCTAGTGGTATTAGGTAGTTTATTTAAGAAGGAAGATATGAGTTGAGAATACCATCAGCAGCAAAAGCAGTTTTTTAGGCTGAATTGAGAAGTAAAAATGACATTGAAACAAATAAAAATATACACGTTTTAAATGTAAAAACAAAAAAAAAAAAAAAAAAAAAAAAGATATTAATATCGGAAATTTATTTTAATGGTAAAGATGTCATAAAAGGAATTAATGTGGAATTAGAAAATCGTTTTAGCCCCCTTGACCTTTTTAAATTCCTAAATTCAAGCTTAATTTTTACACAAAGAGGAAAAAAGGAACAAATCTTTTTTTTAATAAAATTAAATAATAATAAAAAAAATCCCATAGTGGCAAAGTGCTACGACTTTTCGGTAACTGTTTTTTTTTTTTTTTTTTTTTTTTTTTTAATAAAAAAACCCCGGAGATTTCTGCGATTAAAAAAAAAAAGCGAATGTTTCTCGACATAAAAGGTAGCACCTATAAATCATAGTAATTAGCAGCTACGTATTCCCATGTTATTTCCTGTCCCAGTGCATTTTTAAATATAACTCTAACCGAATCGTTTTTAATTTTTAATACTGTTAATGTATATTAAATATAAACTCTATTTGAAAATAACATACAGTTTAAAACATTGCGTTTAACATCATAAAGACGTATTTTTTTTAATGCAACCGAATTCTTCTAAAAAGTTTTATGTTATTGACATTATCAGTATACAGATGCTCTTCAAATAATTTTTTATTATATTGATGAGTTAAATGTTCCTCTGATCACATTATGCATTTAATCTAATTCTCAGTTTTAGAAATTTAAATTTCAGTAATTCTACAAGCAGCTTTATGTCAGTTTAATCTGATTTTAAATCAAAATGTACAGAAACTTTGAAATGTAATAAATCAAAGTGAACATGCTTATGATATTTCATCATTGTTAAACTGGAAATAATATTTTGATATGAGATTTACTTTAGGTTGATGAAGTGTCAAAATTTCACTTATTAATATTCACCTTTTCAGATCTTTACAATCTTAAATGGTATTTACTGAAATTCATGGGATTTATTATAATAAATAAAATTTTCCTAAATGAGAATGGGGAAAGGAATCTATTCATCAATTACAAACATTAAATAATAAAATGTTATTTATTCGATTCTTATCTACGATTATGTATATTAGCATACATAACGTTTACAATATATTTTCTTAACAGAATTCTAAAGTTTCTCGTAAAATTGATTTTTTTTTCTTATTCTGAATACGTTCAAAGTCCCTAATACTTTTCACATTCGCATAAAAAACAAAATTTAGTTTGTTTTGTGTTTTTTTTAGTCTTTTTTATAATTGATTATTATGTATTTTGTAGTGCTGAAACCAAAAATGACTTTAATTTTTAACCATCAGGTCAAAATTTTTCACAAATCGTAAATTTCAAAGTTAAAAAGTTTAAAGTTAAAAGTGAACCGCTCCGTTCACCCCTCATCGGACCCCTGAGCTGTTCATCTGTAAGAATCCCTACTATAAAACCAAGAATTTTGCTAGTTATTAAACTAAATAAAATTAAACTGAATAAAAACAGTTGTACATGTATTTTACAGTACAAGATTTTCGCTTTTACTTTTCTTTTCTTTCTTTTTTTTTTTTTTTTTTTTTTTTTTTTTTACATGTTATTTTTGGAATTTACGATTTGAAAAATATTCTGTCGTGATGTTTAAAATGATGGTTATTTTCAGATTTAGTGGTAAAAAGTACATAAAAATTAATTATCAAAATTTTAAAAACGCAAACATTGCGTCTATTTTATAGTATTAGATTGTCGCTATTTTCTTACTTTGAAATTTACTATTGGAAAAAAAAATGAAGCTCATTTTTTTTAATTCAGCGCTAAAAAATATATATAAAAATCAATTATAAAATAATAAGAAACACAATCATCTGCTCTATAATTTTGTATCAGATTTTCGCTATTTTTTTTTCTTTTTATTTTTTACTATTGAAGTTTACGATTTGGAAAAATCTGGACGTGATGGTTAAAAATGAAGGTCATTTTCGGATTTCACACTAAAAAAAATACATAAAAATCAATTATCAAAAGATAAAAAACGCAACTATTGCAGGCTTGTGTAATTAAAATTCTCACCGAAGAAACCCTAGTTTTATTAAGTGGCAAACACTTCCACTCTATTATTGAACAAATACTTGTAACTACTAAAAGTATTCTAATAAGTCTTAAGTAAAGAATTCTTAAATTCAATGAATTTCCCTGAATTTAATTGTTCTCTTAGGATGTCCATTGTGGAAAATAGCTGGAATTCATTCTGAAATTTTAATTTTTCAAAAGCAATTCCCAGCAATTTCCGACAATTACATCCACGTATCCATTAGAAAATCTTTACATTTGAAAGAACTATCTTTCAGACTGACCAGTCTATCTGCGTTAGATGCATATAATGTGCTTTGCATGCATTTATTTAGATGCATATTTAATTATTCGTATTTCTTTTTATATACAAAATATGGTTACATAGACTTTTACTGATGCATCAATAGTGTAACAGCTAATGAAACATATAATTTTAGCCTGACCTTACAGATACGTAGAAGGATTTTTTTAAAAAATTAATGCTCGTTGCTTTTGAAGCAGGCGCCATTTATTTAAAAGTAGTGGGAATTGTGTTTTGTATATTATATTATACAAAAAGTGTTCTCATAATAGTTGAAATGTATCATAATGTGTCATAAAACAGCTTAAAATTTGATTTATAAAGGCAATCTCGAGAAAATAGACGAGGAAAACGGGAACCGCGCAACCCTCAGGTGGTAGTGACACAAACATGAAATAGAGTCTATGTTTGGCAAGGGCTGCCACTATTAATTTACAACCATTACTTTTGAAATCGGTTCAGTCCTTCCTGAGAGTGCATAGAAATCGTAATTTAGAACGTTTTTTAGACCGCTTTTCGCGCATTTTCACCCTTTTTAAATTTTGATTTTTTTAGGAAATGTTCTTAGAGATCATTGATATCTTATAAGTAACTACCATTCCAAATTTCATTATTCTAGGACCTTCCATAACACAAAAACCGCAACTTAGAAAGTTTTTTCTCCTGCAATCCTCAGATGGTAGTGATAGAAACATAAAATAGAGCCAATGTTAGGGCAAGGGTTGTCACCATCAATTTACAACTATTACTTTTCAAATCAATTTGGTACTTCCTAAAATTGCATAGAAATCGCTATTTAGAACGTTTTTTAGAAAACTCTTCGTGCATTATCACCCCTTTTAAATTTCGAATTTTTTAAGAAGTGTTCTTAGATTTTTTTATATATCTAATAAGTAACTAATATTTCAAATTTCATATTTCTAGGCCGTTCATTAACACAAAAATCGCCTTTTTAGAACTTTTTTCTCCAGTACCCCCTTTGGGTTGAGGCACTGACATAAAATATAGGCTATCTTAGAGCAACGGTTTTAACCATCATTTCTACACCATTATTTTTAAAATCGGTTTGGTATTTCCAGAGATTGTGTAGAAATCACCATTTATAACGTTTTTCACAATGCTTTTTGCGCAGTTTTACCACTTTTAAAATTTCAAATTGTTTAGAAAATGTTCTTAGAAATCCTTTATATCTAATAAGTAACTAATATTACAAATTTCCTATTTCTAGGCCCTTCAGTAACAGAAAAATCGTATTTTAAGAACGTTTTCTACTCCTACACAACCTTTTGCGTAGTGGCATCGACTTATGATATAGACTATGTTTGAACGTGCACAAATACAATCATTTTGATACCATTACATTTGAAATCGGTTCGGTAGTTCCAGAGATTACCCCCTAGAAACAAACAAACTTTAATTCTTTATAACATTAAGTATAAACTAAGATATTATGGCTTTTTTCCTTTAAATAAAAAAAAAATCCATATATATTTTTCTGTTTAAATAGGTTTTATTATAATTTAATATTAGGGCGTGCATATTTTCTTTCCTCCAGTAGCTGTAATCCGATTTTCTACGAAAACATCCAGCCAGTGAAAATGACGTACAATAAATTTCCGTGACGTATGCAGATAAATTGTACTTTATTATCAATTTTTTTAATATAATTTTTAAAGGGTTTGGAACTTGTTTTTGACAGTAGGTGTATTCGGTAAGTTACCCTCAAAGGTACCTTCTGGTGCAATCAGAAATGAAATCCTCAAATATTTTTTGAGTCATACTTGACGAAAGATTTTTCTAGACATTCTTTTAGTAGGCCATGGCGTTAAAATCCGTCGTAGCTGTATGTTTCCGGAAAGTCATATTGCGCTGTGTATTAGCCTTCGATTCGCTCAAGCAATTAATATTTAAATTTTAAATTTAGAGATTCATCTCGTTAATGCGTGAATTAAAAGCATTAAGTGCTGCGCGCATGATAAAACTCTAGATTATGCATATAGAAAATATTTTTTGAATTAAATAGAAAAAACTCCTACTTTTAATTAAAACCAAAATATATACAAGAAGTTTTGTTTAAAATTTAATTTTGGCACAAAAAAAATACAAAAATTTCTATACAAATTACATGTTTTTCAAGTGCAAAAAAATAAAGAAATAAAATATATGATTTTTTTTTATCCATTTGGAAAAATGGTTATTTTCCTCGTCAGGGTAGGAAATCAAAAGCATATCTGAATCTTTTAATTGGTTTAATCCGCATTTCATTCGTTTTCTGATTGGTCTATACAGTAACCTGTATTTTCATTTACTTTCAACAGAGGTGGATACTTCTGTTGCCACTATGACAAAAAAGTAATAAAAACTACAAAAAAAATTTAATAACTCAGAAACAAATTGAGAAACAGCTTTCAAACAAATTGCATTTAAAAGTGCATTTTTTTCTCTACGACGGTGTAAAAAGTAATATTGTGGGACGTTTAGAAGTTTAAGAATGAATTTTCATTTAAAATTGGTCGTCAGAATTCTACGATGGAAAAGCCTTTTCCCGAACAGCCAATGAAATGCTTGGATAATACGTAAGTTTCAGGTGGATAATACGTACGAGTCGCAGGCGATTTTTGTCACTTGCAATTTTTACGTGTAATAACACTATTAATGTTTAATTCATGGCGTACGTAATGTATGACCAGCTCCGTAGAAGTTTTAAAATTTACATTACCGAAAATTGTAAAACTGAAATTTCTTTTAAAATTTGTTCATGATGGGTCCAGGAATGTTAATGTGTGCGCAAACTCAAAATTTACTAATCTCTGAAAACGTATTTTAAAGTTTCGGCTTTCAGTTATACTCACCGTCTATAAATGATTACACCTCTAGAAATAAGGAAAATTTTTGAATGGGGGTTTTTTGCACATGCTTGAAAAATTTTCAGAAACCTCAGAATAAATCAAAATACGAAAACCGATTTTTTGAAAATTTACAGGTTTTGTGCCTCCTTAATATTTATCACTTTCCATTTCAGTTATCATAAGAAGATAGCATATAGTTTATTGCTGTGAAATAGGCGCATCAAGTATGTTGCTTAAAACAACAGGTAATAACATTACCTTAAAAATCTAGAGGTACAAAAAAAAAAAATCCTTAAAGAGTGTTTTACAAAATTTTACTTGTTACAACAGCATACTTTTTAATGGTTTGCACTTCATTTAAAAGCTCATATAAAAAATAGTTAAATAAAAAAAAAATTCAATATTTTCATAATTAATATTTTTTATACATCAGCATGTTTTACTTTAAGTATGTGTATAATACTATATAACTAATAATATAAAATATATATATATATATATTTAGGCAATTTTATTTTATAGTTAACACACGTATACATGCATATATATATATTAAAATAGAAGATAACCACTCAGAATGACGTGTTTGCATTTTCAAAAGAATGATATAGCATTGTATTATAAAACGAATTATGAAGCAATAAATTTTATCTTATCTAATAGGATCAGGTTGGGTAAAATAGTTATAAAAACAGCCCATTTTTCACTGAAACTTAATTTGCTAAAAAAATTATTAATTGAATAAATGAAATTAACTCACAAAATTTGAAGAACTATTTCACAAAAAACATTCAAATTAATAATAATAATGCTATTTTAAAACACATTGTCAATTAACTTTCGTCTCTGTTAATTGCATTAAAAAATCAATAACCTTCAATTTCTTGTTAAAAAAAACTGAAAGACTGCAATTGTAATAAATTTGTTAGCTAATAGTGAAAAAGAACATTTTTTATAAAGTGGAAAAATCATCAGTCATCTAAACAATAAACATTCACTCGTAATGCCACTTGAAAGAATGTATTTTTTTACGAATAACAATGGAGTCATTCTGAAGAGTTTTTCACTGCTGGGAACAAAAAATTAAAACAGCCCAATTATAAAAATTCTAACAATATTGCATTTAATGCACATCATCGCTTGCCTTAAAATATGTAATAATAATAGTATTTTTTAAAGAAAGTTTTAATGCATGGAGTTCGTTCAGATCGCTATATTGCCAATGAGCTTCATGGTCACACTCATCGCTATTATATATATAATGCAGACAAAGGCGATAACATGCAAAATAAAACACAATTTAAACAGAAAGTTTATTTTTTTTTATTAATTGCCGAAAGCTGGCGCCAAAAGATTAACTATAACTTAAATTTTAAAAAGTTTATCAAATTAAATCCTGATTTTTAAAAAACATGCATAAAGAAACATGTAATAAATTTTTATCATTAAAAATGATCTTTTATCACATAAGTAAATTGCAAATATTAATTGCATTAACAGATTGTTTTTCTCAAATTCTCTTATTAAATTACAATTTTATTTTCCCTACAAAATAGAAAATTTTATTTGCATTGATATATACATGTGTAGTACACAGAATTATATACTCCTGATATCTAATAATATTTTATAAGAAATATTCATTTTTTTCCAATGTCTACAGAATTTAAAGACCTTTTCCAAAAGAAAATTTCTTTTTTTTTTAACAACCGATAGATGACGCAGACAAAGCATAACGTTGACAAGTCTGTGTTCATATTCACAACGAATGCGATTTATTTTTTCGAGACCAGGCTACATCGCGGATCCGCTTTGAACATTCGCTTTGCAAACAATTGCATCCATGTTTCAAGACGAACGTGTCCATGTTCAAGACGATTGAATCGATTTTTTAATTTCTTGGAGGGATTGATTAAGAGCTGCCAATTTAATTTCAACTGAAGTTATCTCAGAATATAAACATAATTGAATGCAAGTCATCTCTCAAATGTTTTTTTGAATAATCTTTCTAAAAATGTAACTTTTATGAAGTTTTATTCGAAAAAATAATTTTGAATAAAAATGTTCGAATGGAATATGAAAAGCGAAGTGTTTATCGGGATCCGGATGAGTTCACTCCGGATGTGTTATACACTTAGCTCTATTATATATATAATATATATCTAAATCACTTTATGCTATGGTAAATTGGCGTAGTACCAAACAAGAAATCCGCCTGCCCCCAGTGAAATAAAAAAATCTAAAATCTTGTATTTATTAAAAGCAACAAAATATATTCAAATGAACCTTTTCCAGCTTCTAGAAACGTATCTATATGCTTAATCATGCTCAGGAAGATACATTTCAGCATATCAGAGTATTATATGATCGTAGTACAGAATTTGAATACATTCTGATTGCGATAAAGCATACTTTTTAACTAACAAAACACCTTTTTCACATTTTAAAATTATCTCTTGTTATAAAAATAAACCTCACTTCTGTAACAGCATTCTTCTGAAAAAAAAAAAAAAAAAAAAAAAAAAAACTATTTTGTCGCACACAAACATGCACGGTCGACAATACAATTTTGAACTCCGTTCAAGACGCTGATTTATTCTCTCGAATTTATCACCTGATCAGAATTGCACTTGGCGGTTTTCAAAAGAAGTTTCTAGCGCCTAAAGTCTAAAGTGCTTGTTTTACGAGAGTATGGAATATCTGAATTCCTACTAGTGCTTTTCGAGGACACCCTACACGCATGTATTTGCATGTTTATTATATTTCCGTGACATAATTTCATCTCGTGAGCAAAATATGATATATAGATCGTGAATGAATTTTTCAGCGTAAAGTAAATTGCCCAAAACTACAAACACAAAAACGTCCCCAGGAACCGAATTTAATATTCCAAACATATAACGAGTACCGTAATCATTAAATAAGTAACCGTAACCCTTAAATAAGTTGCCAAGCTTGCTACATTTAGCAGCGTCTATTAAAATATATCAATCGAGAATATTACTAAACATAATGTCATAATAAACTCATGTTGACTCAATGTCATACTAAACATAATGTTTTATTAAATATTATACTGAAATCTACAGTATTTTAGCTCACAGGCTATCAAAGTCTGACATCTAATGTGCCCGCAGGTTATGTATGTATGTATGTATGTACGTATATATGTGTGCACCTAACGCGATAACTCTTGATAAAGATATCGGATTTGCTTCAAATTTTCCTTCCAGGTTCATTCTGATAAGGCGCTTGCCTGATTAGTTTTGTTGGTTCATTGTGCAATTATGAAAGGGGGGAACGGGTTTAAATACCCCATTAATTTAGATAAATGGGTTTTTCATGCAGAAGTATACGATTTGCTTCAAATTTTATGTACAGGTTTATTCTGATAAGGCGCTTCTTTGATTAGAAATGGAGGTTCATTGGTTATGTATAAAGAGAGGAGAGGGCTCAGCCCCCCCCCCCCCCCACTAAATTAGATAATAAGATTTTCCTGCAGAATTGTTCGATTTGCTTAAAATTTGGTATACAGATTTATTCTTATAAGGAACTTCTCTGATTAGATTTGAAGGTTATTTGTTTAAGTATAAAGGCGGGGGGAGGGGTTAGCACACCCCTTAATGTAGATAAATGGGTTTTCATGCAGAATTATTCGATTTCCTTAAAATTTAGTATACTGGTTTTTTTCTGTTAAGAAGCTTCCTTGATTAGATTTGGAGGTTCATGGTTTAAGTTAAAAGGGGGGGGGGGATTGGGGGCTTGTCCCCTTCCCTTAATTTTCAAAATGGATTTTCATGCAGAATTATATGATTTACTTCAAATTTGGTATACAGGTTTATTCTGATAAGGCGCTTTCCTGATTGGATTTGGAGATTCAATGATTAAATATAAAGGGGGGAAACGGAGAGTTAATCCCCTTAATTTATTTTTTGAGGGTATTATTCTATGAAATAGGAGTATAACATAAAATTAGTGGGAATAGTGCATGTATGTACGTATGTATGTATGTACGTAACGCGATAATTCTTGATAGAAATATCCAATTTGCTTGATCTTTCTTTCTAGCTTCATTCCGATAAAGCCCTTCCCTGATTAGTTTTGGAGGATCATTGGTTAAATATAAAGAGGGAACGGGGGACTACTCCCCCTTAATGTAGAAAAATGGGTTTTTCATGCCGAATTCTTCGATTTGCTTCAAATTTGATATACAGATTTATTCTGATAAGGCGCTTCCTTGATCAGATTTTTAGGTTCATTGGTTATGTATAAAGAGGGGGGGATGGGGCACTCCCCTTAATTTACATAAATGGGTTTTTCATGTAGAATTATTCGCTTTGCTTCAAATTAGGTATGCTGGTTTATTCTTATAAAGAGCTTCCTTGATTAAATTTGGAAGTTCATTGGTTAAGTTTAAAGGAAGGGAAAGGGGGGCTAGTCCACCCTTAATTTAGATAAATGGGTTTTTCATGCAGAATTATTCGATTTGTCAAATTCGGTATGCCGTTTATCCTTATAAGGAGCTTCCATGATTATATTTCGCGGTTTATTTGTTAAGTTTAAAAGGGGTAAAGTGGGGCTAGCTCCCCCTTAATTTAAATAAATGGGTTTTTCATGCTAAATTATTCGATTTGCTTCGAATTCGGTATGCCGATTTATTCTTATAAGGAGCTTCCCTGATTGGATTTGGAGGTTCATTTGTTAAGTATACAGGGGGAAAGGGGTGTCTAGTCCCCCCCCCCCCCTTAATTTAAACAAATGGGTTTTTCATGCTGAATTATCCACCTTGTTTCAATTTTTTTTCTAAGTTCATTATGATATGGAGCTTCTCTGATTAGATTTGGAAGTTTATTGGTTAAGTATAAAGTGGAGAAATCTGAGAGCTAATATCTCGCTTAATTTCGCGAAATGTGTTTTCCATGCAGAATTATCTGATTTTCCTCAAATTTGGCATACAGTTTTATTCAGATAAGGCGCTTCTCTGATTAGATTTGGAGGTTCATTGATTAAGTATAAATGGGCGAAACGAAGGTAATATTTTAAGTACAGTATAATAAATACCTGCAATAAGTACCGTATTATAAGTAATCAGTGAAATTTCTTTATAAAATTAATTCTAAATAATTAAAATTATGTTAAAAATAATGCATTTTAAAATATCCTCCTTCAAATGTCTATAATTAATACAGATATAATTAACACAAAACTTAAAACCTGTTTTCATTTATAAATATCATTGTACAGCGACATTATGGGTACCTAAGTATAATATATACATATCTATACATAAAGGCATAATATAAAAATTCTGATTCTTATGAAAAAAGAATAGATATTAAAATCCGCTTTTAAAAATTCTAAAAATAACCCTGAGTTAAACAAAGAACGTAAAAATAAAGCAACCAAATACAAAAGAACATTGACATAATGATTATTTGAAATCTAACAATAGTCTTGAAAATGAAGATTATTTGTGACAAAAACTGCAATAAAGTTTCAAGATTCATACAAAGATAAATCTGCTTTAAAAATGCGTGCATATTTATTATTTATAAATAATTAATGAGATTACGATACATAAAAAAAAAAAAAATATGTACTCATTAGGAAGGAGAAATAATAAACAAATAAGTAATTAGATGAAAAATAAGGGGAAAATATAAATAAAAAACATTATGAATCTTTTATTCATAAATAAATAACAAAAAATTGTTCCATATTCATTCTTGATATGAGATTTTTTTCGTTGATTTGAATGATAACATGATACAATAGTAAAACAGATGCAGTCGTAAAATAATTATGACAGTAAATCAATATTTGTGAAAACATTTCATTAAATGTGACTTTTATAACAAATAAATCTTTTGTAACATTAACAGAATGTATTTTTTGGATTTTAACAGTTATTTTTTGTGTTAATTTTGTTCACATAAATATATTACCTTTTTTATAAATGAAATGTTAAATGAACTTTGTATAAAATTTCGTATAATAATATTGTACTATTGTAATTATATAATAGTGTGCCTATAATAATAAAAGTTTGTGCATGTATAAAAGTAATTGTGATTGATTTGTCTTCTTTCTTATTAAAAGGTGGAAAATAAAATCCGTACGATACAAGTTGTGGCTCGTTTACTGAGCTTTATTGGGTAAAGTTGTGGCTCCTTTGCTAAGCCGTTTTAACCACGCCGGCTGGCGCTATCCGATTCCTATATACATAGTGATTCAAAAAATTTACAAAAAGACATGTACAATCAGGCATAAAACAAGGATAAAACATAACATAGGAACATAGATTCGAAAACCACTTATTCAGTCACAAATACAGGATATTTCATTCTAATTTAATTTGGGTTGATCGTAATAACTTTCAGAAAACTGAAGTACATTATAAAAACATTTAAGAGACATTCTCACCTTTGTTGTAAATGTTATAACACCAAACGAAAGTGGTAGAAGTTTGCATTATACGCGGCAGCGTGATGTCCCGCATTTCGGACTGTGATTATCAATTCATAGGATATCATCGATTGCTTGAGCAACATGCTTTTCCCGATTTTTTTGTGATGTTATCACATTTCACACAAAACAAGGTACATATCGTTGCATTTTCATTATAAAGTTTTTATTTTTCTCGAAATTATTATAGTCAAATCGGGTTCAGTTTCAATAAAATACCCTGTATTAGTGACTAAATATGTGGTTTGCGACCCTATGTTCCTATGTTATTTTCTATCCTTTTTTATACCTGATTTGCCATGTCATTTTGTAAACGTTTTTTTTAAATACCCTGAATAAGTTTACAATAAATAATATTATATATAATAACATATTTTAAAACAATATATATATAATTAATTTTAAAACATTCAATATATTTTTAAACATTCTTGCTGATGTTAAGAATTGTTAGTGGTTATGACGATTTTTTATTTATAATCTTCGAAATAGATGGAGTGTAAGTAAAATAATTAGAAATAGATTTATGAGCACTTTTAAATGTGCTATTAAATTTGAAAACAAAGAAAAATATTAAAATTGCTACTTTAGACTAATACACTGTAAAAAAAAAAATGTCATTCTACAGATATAAAGTTACAGTAATCTGTATGCTTACATCCACTTTGTAAAATTTCAACTGTACGCTGTATAAAAAGATATGTAAATCTACAAAACTAGTTTTTGTAAACATACAGAAATCTGTAGGTTTACAAAAGAATCTACTAAAATTACAGTAATCTTACTAAAATTTTAACTGTAATCCAGTTTGGAGTTACATAAAAAGTTCTATGCATCCCAGTTTCATAAAAAACTCTTAGTAACCTTACAGATTGTTTGATTTTCAGTTCAAATATGTATCTGATACATAAATTTTTTGCTGTTGCCGTTACATAAAATGTTTTAGGCATCCCAGTTTCCTAGAAAATTCTTAGTAACTTTACAGATTTTTTTTCCAGTGTAGCCAGTTTATGTAAGATCTTCATAACATCAAAAGTTTCACAGTGACAACGGTGAGTAACATGACCTTTTGACTTTCATGCTAGCTTCTATTCAGGAATTAATTTTAGAGTAATTGTAGCCGATTTTTAGTCACCTGCAGCTCGTCCCAACTTGGGATGTGCCTTTGTTAGTAATGACTTTGGTGGATCTTCCATGTCATGCGACTACAATAACAGTCGTATTTTGGTCGCGATGTATTTATATTATGCTCATAACTGGTAACAGTACTATATTTGTGTCATTCAATGAAACTGAAAACATATATAACATGTTTATTGGTCTCTTACATTTAATTTACAAGTTGTAACCACTTTTTATTAAACCAATGTGTCGAAATGCCCAAAGAAAGAAAAAAAGGCGTTACGATCAACACTGCGTAACGCCTATTTTTAAATGGAAAAGCACTTTTGAGTATCTTTTTAGTACAGTTCAGAAAGCCTACAATCCGTTTTAAAAACAAAAATATACACCGGACTTTACAAAAAAATCAAAACAATGGATACGTTAGAGACAGAGTACTGTATCTTATTCAGGTTCTGACCGCAATTTTTCAGATACGAGGATTCTAAAAATTGAAAAGTGTACCAATTTTGAATTTTCCGATAGTAACACCTAATATTAACACCGCATTTTAGTTATTTAGATCAAGGCAACCAGTAGAAACTTATATATTATATATATATATATATATATTTAATCTTGATAGAATTAGAAGAGGTTAAAATTTGAGAATGATAATGGAAACTTATGTGTCAAACTATATATTCTTATTTTATTCACACGCACAATACAAAATGCATTTCTGGGATTGTGGAATTTGTGGAAACACACGTTCCAGAACTTGGCTAATATGCACCTTGACGCATTCGAATTAAATGTGTGAATCATAATCACAAATATCAGCAAATAAATAATCAACAAAATATCAGCTTGGCGAAAATCGAAGGCTAGACAGGTTATTCCCCAGCATCCTTTCACTCAAACAAAATTTACTGCTCTTCGTAATTTCACCAATCTCTTTTTTATAAAGATGCTCTAATTACCAACATCTCTGATGTTTGAAACACCACACATAATCATACATTAAAATTTTTGATATGGTCTCTTAAAAAAAAAAAACATACTTAATAGGATGATTGTTTTTATCTTAAAACCTGATGTTCTATAATTATAGAATAAGAAGTTAGTTACAGTAAAATCCGTTCAGTGGTTATTGGGATAATATAGAACCCCCATGCATACACACACACACAACATACATACATCACGGCAGAAAACAGAAACTCTCCAGTTTTCATTTTTTGAAATCACTGAACAAATAAATACTCCCTCATAGTCTTTTCTTTTCTTATTGACTAATATATTAGTAGGAAAATTATGTTCTTGAGATTTGTTGTTGAAAATAATTCATTATCCTTGAATAATTATCTGTCGAGCAGCTGAACTTCCTGAAGGCATAGTAAAACACACATTTCTCTCTCTGATACAACAATACAAAGTATAATGAAATTTCTTGAGTCAGTTATTTAGAAAACGCTCATTTTTCTACTTACGAAATCATTTTATCATTAAATGTTTTCTTATTTTCTAACGTCTTACTAAAGCATTGCTGATTGATTGGTGGCAAGAACATTTATCAGCGAAGCTACATATCGTTTTCAGTTTATTTTGAAGCCAAACAACGTAGATACTTATCTCAAAAACTTTTCGGGATTGTTTTATTGGATGATCTATTTTCATTTCTATGTATAATGCATGAGTAGAAATATTTCAGATTCTAAATTCAGTCTAATATTTCAAATGTAAAAATGGTTACTTTTAACATATTTTGTTGTTTGTTTGCGAATTATGTAAGACTACTGGTATAAATATTTTTTTCAATAACTTATATTAGAGTAACGGTAGCACTGATATATGCATTCGTTTTCGAAATTTTAAAAATTTCGCTTATTTGTAAGGAGTTTAGGATACAACACATCAAGGTGTCCAAAAATGTTTATAATTATTATTACAAGGACATTTAAATTTTCTGAGTCTCTTCAAGGGCGCACATAATATATTGTTAGGAGTTGCTGGCGCTAGTGATTGAAAGCCGATAGAAAACAGAGTCTGTTTACGTTATAATATTTTATTCTCAGAATACCACCTAATAAAGAACAAGAATTGAGGTCTAAAACTGGAAAGACTGAAAGTACGAAGAAATCGAATATATATATATATATATATATATACGAAAAAATGTCTTAAATGGCAAACTTAACAAACAGGAGAACCCTTGAAAGTGCCATTACTAATAGAAATAGTTAAAGAGAGTGTAGAAAAATGTCCCTGGTTGAATTTGCAACATGAAGGGAAGTGGAAAACGCTGAATGTGCCTCACGATGTGAAGTGGAGACACTGAAAATGCCAGTAATAAGATGTGCTGTAACTGGTGGCCATTATACAACTTGATCATATTGTTATTGTTTATATCAATGGGATATTTTTTAGGAAGGTGAAAAATATTAAATATATAAATAAAAGAAATTTTTACAAATGGTAATATTAGGCATTTAAACACTAAACGAAAGGTAGCTAGGTACATGCATGTTAAAGTGTTGAACTAAGAGCCCAAAACTTGTTAAGAGGAAAACGATGTAATACCAGAAGTAGGAGTTTTTCTCTCTCTCTTGAAAAATTTCCTCTTTTGGACTTTCAGTGGCTTCCATTTTTAGTCCTCAATTCATGCTTGCAGATATTATGACACCAAGATGTAAAATGTATCTAAATAAATATATTCTAATTGACTGTCACATAAAATTAGCTTGCCTAACTACAATTCAATACAAAATAAATTTACAGTGGTAATAGGAAATAACATTCCAATACCTATATATCAAATATGTCTCCAACGCATGGCAAAACAGCAACAATTAATGCAGGACTGTCATTCAATAGCTGCTCTATTAATTCCATGCGAGACAGTTGAGTGCTATTTTTTTATTTATAAATAATTAAAAGAGGTCTATATTTTTCTACCATTTTGATACACCACCTTCATATCCATAGCTCCTGTTATTTTTTTAATGACAGGTTCAGGCAATCGAAGTTGAGGAATGAAATCTATGTCTGTAAACATTCGTTCAACCTTCACGTTTATGATTG
The DNA here is from genome assembly GCA_963932465.1 of Maratus speciosus. Taxonomy (NCBI): domain Eukaryota; kingdom Metazoa; phylum Arthropoda; class Arachnida; order Araneae; family Salticidae; genus Maratus; species Maratus speciosus. Next base: position 333,030,064 of record OZ010786.1, read on the forward strand.
CCAATACGGACCTCTTGTACCTGACAATAGAAGCTACGTTTATTTACATACCATTCATCCCCTGAATATTTTTCCTATTCATCCCCAGCATGCATGGCGAGACAAAAATATTTTTAAATATTGTGTGTGATTATAACATATACGTATTTTATGTGTAATTTATAGCCAAATTAAATAGTATCCTTTATTCTTGATGCATTTGTTGTATGTATGTTGTCTAATGTACAATTGACAATGAAAAAAAAAATGGAAATATTTACTCCGTACAAGTCAAAACATCATTTCTTCTGTAACTCAGAATCAAACAATAAATTTGAAGGTATGACTTGGACAGTACAGATACATATCTGGAAAAGCGTAAATTTCTTACACATTTCATTTTGTGAGTAATAGGCAATGTCTCCTTTATCCACATTCCACATTAACTTTTAACTATTCATGCCCAGCACACGCGGATAAATAAAAATGCCCTTAAAAATCATGTGCGATCATAAAATAAAAGTAAGAGAGCATTAATTGATAGCCCAATTATATACTATCTTTTTTGATAATTATTTTAGTATGTATACTTTGTAATGTACAGTCTATGATTAAAAAAACAAAAAAAAACATGGAAACATTTAGTTCATACAAGTGAAAACACAATTGCACTTCTAACTCGGAATCAGGCGAAAACAATCACGCAACGAATTTGAAGGTATTAACTGGAAAGTAGATACACTTATATGCAAAAATAAAAATTACTTATACATTTCCTTAAGTGAGTAATGGACTTTGTCTCATTCATCTCTAGCACGCATGGTTAGATAAAAATAGATGTAAATACTATGTGCGATTATAACATAAAAGTACGGTAGCATTCCTATAGAACCCAATGAGATAATTTTCTATTACCATGATAAATTTGTTTTAGAATGTTTACTTTCTAATATGCAATTAATGATAAATAACATCAAAACATTTACTTTTGACTAGTCAAATCACAAATTCATTTTTGATTCAGAACCCGAACAAATAATCAAACAACAAAGTCGTAGATATGAACTTGACAATTTATCTGCAAAATTAAAAATCACGTATAAATTTTATTTAGTGAATAAAGTGCAATGTCTTATTTATCGCTACTCCCTCCTAAATAAAGAACTTTCAAGTGTTTGGAGAATGATACTGATTTAGAACTGGAAAGAGATCACATAAATACATAGATACCTTAACTATAAAAGCTAACATGTTCCAAGATGAAGTTCATTAGCGTAAACTTTCATTAACCGAAAACTGATTTCTCGTCCAATGGAGAATATCTGCTTATCTGAGTTTGGGGCTATAAAAAATCACATGGTTTGCGAAAAGGAACAAATTTCCATAGTAAATTGTTTCCAATTATTTCAATATATATATTTTTTTTTTACTGTCAAAAATTAAATTATTTTAGAATATGCCAAAGTATTGTGCGGTAAATGTCTTTTCAAACACATCGATTAAGGCGTTTACAGATGGAAAAATAATTTATTTCCATAATTATTTGAAAATATGAAAGGGGAATGGTACGTAATCTGGTTTACTGTTAATTGGCGTATTTTAGCGAGTAGCGGTTCGTGCAAATTTAATTATGTAACCTGAATTTCATGTTTGTGTGTGTGTTTGTAGCAGACATTTACACTGGAATTTAAATATTTGACTACATTTTTATGTAATTGTTATTTCTGAAAGTAATTGAGCAAAAACATATTTATTTGATTTACAATGGAATATAAAAAAATTGCCTTCATAATTGTTCTTATAAGCTTGAAAAAAACCTTTTTTGCGAAAATAGCTCCTGCTGAGAACACGTTTGTGTATTTTTGGCGTTAAAGCACATTGTTTGGTGACAAAAGTAAAATCGAAAATTAAATAAACAAATATTAAGTCTCAAGTACAGTTGTTTTTGCGTTTACATCTTCTGTTTTCCTCCTACAAGTCATGTGAAATCAGGTGGATATTTTCAATTATAATGTAACAATTCTGTGCTGTGTTAGTCCATTTACCCAATAAAACTTTCGTTAGGCGAATCCATATTCATTGGCCGGGTAAAAAAAAAAAAATAGCGTGAATTTCTTTCGTTAGCCGAAGCATTTATTCGCGGAGGTACTTTTTAATCGAAGTACATCGTCTAGAAGATACAGTGTGGAAACCGACTATTGCAGTAATGCTTTAAAAAGTGTTAAAAAATCGTCTCATACATTTTGAATGATGGTGACGAACGAATATCTATCGCAGCGACACCTGCTAGTTCTTCACTGGTCCTTTCTCGATTGAATCCTTATACAATATTTACGTTTGAATTACCAGATGCCGCTGAGTCCTCCATTTTTAGTTCTGCATCGTTCAAAATTTATGGGATACAACTGTTTTAGCACTTTTTGGTTGGCCAATTTCCATACTATATCTTCTAGACATTATGCCCGAAGTATCATTTTGTTATAATTTCAATATAATTTATATTTTTGTTACAGTTTTTAATTTTTTTTCAATCTAAAAACTAAATCTGTGTTCTTATGATCCACTTCAGATCAGAACCTACAACGTACAACATGTGTTCTTGACTCTGCTCCCTGTGGCGCTGCACATCATATGCCCTGATAAGATAGTCAGCCTAACGCCGTACACTCCCAACAAGTTTGCTACTCAATTTATCGAGCCCGAAGGGATGAAAGGCTGAGCGAAAGCTTACCCAGCTCTGAGAAAAACTTTAAACTTGTTACATAGCAGCCATTAACTCTGACCAATACGCTGTGGGTTTAATAATTTTTATCATATAAAAGAAAAAAACAATAAAAATACGCTTAACATATTATGAATAATAAATACAATGTAATTTCAACATGCACAACAAGTCGGAAATTGTACGTCAAACGTGATAAATGAGGTGCGTTCCTTTTATAACTAGTTTTATAAATATACAAACCTTGGTGCAATAGCTGTTGCACTCGTATGCAAAAATGCATGAATACAACATTTATTACTTATATATATATTAAATTCAGAAGTACGGAAATAATATGACTCCAACTTAAATAGAACATAATCACTAAGATAACCTAGAATCGTTACCTATCATTGGATATCATTGAATTAATTGCGTATGATAGTTTTTAATAGAATGGAGAAAACTTTTATCAATATCTTTTTAAAATTAGGATTGATTTCCATAAAATTTGAAATACTTAAAAAATTCTGCAACGATTATCTATATTAAATTTCAAACCATTCTGTTGGGCAGCTTTTGCGCTGTTATATGCTTAGAGACGGACGGACTGGCAGACCTATTTACTGTTTTTCAAAATTTCTATTGATCAAAAATGACTAATATTAAAGAACAAATGAAATAATCAGAAATATTTTCGTATTCAGTGAGCTTTAAGAATGAAGGACGAAATTTTTATTAAGTGTTATTAATTTGCATTTGAACAAATACAAAAAAACAATATGTTTCTATTTATCATTGCGGAGAATTACAATAAATTTCTTTTACTTGTTATGAAGTTTATGAAAGAAATTTGTAAGTCTTTTAAGAATAAATATCATGAAAAATATCATTAAGTTATCCATTCATTACAGACATTGTGCTCTTGAAATTTAGAATTGTATTTATATCCGTACACTAATCAAAAAAACAAAACAAAAAAAAAAAAAAAAAAAAAAAAAAAAAAAAAAAAAAAACTACAGACTATATATATATATATTAATTGACGCAAGATATACTAATGAAAACTCAATGTTTTTCTTTTTTTCTCCTTAATTTAACGAAAGATATGTATTTGCGAAATTTAAATCATTAAATTGCAACGTTTACTTCAGAAAGAATTCTTAAGTGCTTTTTCCAAACATATTCTTAATTTTCTATTTCAATACAATATTAATTTTACAGAAAACTAAACTTGAATATTAAATTAATACTAACTGAAGCAATCAATAAAATCATAAATAGTACAATTTTAAACGGAATATTTAATTTACCATGTTTTGTTAAGGAATTGGTAAACAAAAATGTAATTAATGTACGTCATTTGATATTTATCAAATTTTTTTCTAATTTATTTTTATTTCGGCTGGCTGTTTAAAGAATGATGGGTTCAATAAGTTATGGGGAAAAAATAATCATTTATAATCTATAATTGATTCTTTTCTGTGGCCTCCATATGGGAATTTAATAAATCTCAAAATTTAATAAATACACAATATATATATTTCACCACACATTTCTAGTTTAAATAAATTTAAGAAAGTAAATTTTACATTTTAAAAACCGACAAATATATCTTAATATAGCAAAATATAATACAAATTGTTTCTAACATCACGCAAACCACAACTACCAAATAAAAAATTGGAATTTATAGAAAAAAGCATAAAAAACTGACATAAATTACTTTCAGATGCATACATATAATATAAAATTATTTAAAATATATTAGAAATAGAGAGATTATTTAGTGGTTGACTCCAATCGTCAAAACTGTTCGACCGATGATCATCTAATTAAACAATTCTTCAGCGTCATGGTTTTCATAACAAAAGGAGAAAAATCATGTCGTTGAAGAGTAATTTTAGATTAAAAAAATGCCATAGAATTAACATTAAAATCCCTATATATTTTTTATTTTTTTAATTTGCAAATAATTATTTTTTCTTTCATGTTGCCACAAAAAAGCTGCCTATTAACGATATATATAGTATACAGAAAAAAAAAACATATTTGTTTGTAACGTTGACGTCATATTGATGCAACCTGTAAGATAAATTTCGATTTTGCTAATTTTATTAATCTAAAGATCGGAATTTACATTTTTACACCGTCTGAAAGCAATATCAGTAGTACAATATTTATTTTCGGCTAATATTTCGTAAATTAAAACTTCATCAATCAATAAATAAATACAAGAAAAAAATCAGAAATTTAACAACTATTGATTGGAAATATGCGCTCATTTGTATAAAACTGATATTCGTGTCAATATCGGTAAAGTATATTTCAAATTTTTGTATTAAATTTGACGTTATGTTCACCTATACTTTGTGTATTAACTCATATTAATGTGCTTTGTATAACTAACAAATGTTTGAAAATGTCATTTTTATTTACACTATGACTCCATATTCATTTATTTTTAATTCTTAAAAAAAAAAAAAAAAATATCTCAATTTCATTTTTCACGTGGCAATCTTTCAAATGAAAATTAATTGCTGTAGACAAAAATTTATCTCGGATTTCGAATTTTTTTCAACAGTAAGAAATGATGTTAAATTTTATAGGAAAATATCCATTGATTCTCAATGAAAATAGCGATATTTGAATAATCTAAATAAAACATAGCCTGTGTCACTTTCTGGGTTATAATTCATCCATATGCAAAGGCATTTTACCCGTTTTGACCCTGATGTCAGGCAGACGTTTTCACACTTTCAATTTATAATATTATTAGAATTAGCAAAGAATAGAAAACTTGTGGCACCGGGGACAAAACGGCGGGAAGAAAAACTCGAAAAACTTATGTGCTCCATAGGCTTTTCTATGTTAAATTAACATTGAAAAGTCACACTTGAAATAAATAAGTATTGCGCTGCCGCGTAATACTTAAATTACTTGATAGTAGAGACCGGGGCTAGTTGGCTACAGGGGTAAGTAGGTGCAGTACTCATAAATCACCTGTTTGTTGATAGATTGGGCAACCAGTTACAGAGTACCTTTCTTCTTGCTTTTTACAACCCTCGTTGTAATTTTGCAACGTTACCTACGTGCAGTGGACTTTTATTACGATTTTTCTCTTTTTTGCACTCATAAGTAATTTTTTGTTGCTTCATTCTTTTTCTAATTTCTAATACTTATCTTAACAATTGCGATTTAACTTGTGCAGTTTATCTTAGTGTATAATTCACTGTACCTACCCCATATGTGATTTACTTGTATTATTTATGCTTAGATGGTCACGTATACCTTTTGTGAAGAAATTTATTATGGGGCTAGTTGGCGCACTGAACACGGGGTAAGTTGGCGCGGCGTCTGGTGTGTGCTGGTAGGTTGAAATACAACAAACACAGTGAAAAGTGGTTGTAATGCAAGATTTTGGGCACACGGGGCTTGCCCAAACGGAGATACTCGATTTTTTATTTGTGACAACTGTAACTCTGATGATGATATCGAGTAAGATAGAAGTTACTTAGTGTTAATGTTTTATTCAATATTTTTATGTCTGTATAATTTAGAATTTATATTGTACGGCGATAACGCCTTTGTTTAAACTTACTGGTAATAAAGAAATTGATGTCTGCTATCTGCGTGCCTTATTTGAGTTTCATTTAAATTTTTATAAAGCGTGTGCCAACTTACCCCATAGGTATAAGCAACTTGCCCCGTGACGGGGTATGTTGGCGCACAATTTTCCTCTTACTTTAGGCTTCCGCTAAACATAAACTACAACAGCTACAAACTCAAAACTCTGGGTATATATAGCCAAATGTCTGTTCTTTAAAAGCGCAGTTAAAGTTTGTTAAAAAACTTAAATAAAAAAATTATAAAAATCAATAATTAAAAACTGCGCCTACTAGCCCCTGTCTCCGCTACTGATTTCAATCTGATACAGCAGTTTCGGAGAAAAACTAAAAACTATCTTGATAGAGATGCGGACATCCAACAAGGGTGTTGGTTCTTCCCTTTGATGTACGGAACCCTAAAAAGAATATAGGAATTTTTTTTTTAATATTTTTTAGAGATAATACATATTTATTTATTTATATGAGTGATATGATTTTGAGTAGTATTTTATTGAGTGTAATTGAATATTATTAGCTTTTTCGCCACTATTTTACATAACAACATTTGGTACTTGTTAGTTATCCCGTCGACCAAAAATAGTTGATCGTAAATGTCACATTCACTTGACAACACGTGTTTACGTCACCAAGTGATTTTTATTTCGACGCTTTATTTGTACTTTTATTAATGTTATACTAATTTATATGTTCTTTCGTTATTTAAAATAAACATTATATCAATTTGTATAATTTGGCGAATGGTTTGGCGATTTATATAATTTGGCCAAATTGGTCGACGGGATAACTAACAAGTACCTATCATTTAGCGTGTATTTTCCATTAACATTATCCTGATTTTTCCTCGACAAAGGCTCACTCTAATAACGAGTGATTTTAAACGCTGTGCACACTTATTTAGATTTTAAAAGCATTTTTTGTGGTCATATAAGCAAATGATATAAAAAATGTGTTAACTTTAATACTTCCGAGTTTTCAACAACAATTAAGATGTTTTCGGAGGATTATAATTGCATATAACATTAATCAATGAAGTACTTAAGCTATTTAAATTTTCCTAAAAAAATATCTGCTTTTGGAATAGAAAAAAACTTTGCTATTGACTAACATTAATGCATAAACAGCGCAAGATAAAGTGTGTCTGTCACATTTATTTACCATTACCGTTTATCACTTTCAAATTTTTTCACGTTAAAAACACGATGTTATGAAAGCTAATTATTTTGTAATTAACTCACCAAGTATGTTACATAAGAAAACAGGTAACATTAGAATTTTAAGGGGCTTTTAGAGGAAAAGAACTGAATTATACAATTTTTAAACGAGTCTTTTACAAATGTTCATGCGTTAAGAGTTCAGATAACAGATGGTACCTCATTTAGAAATATAGATAAACGATATAGTATGTGATAAATTTATTTATGATTGTTTTAGAATTAATATTTATATCTTAATATCTATATCCTACTATTTTTTTTAAATCTTTGTTGATATATATGTTTTTTTTTTTTTTTTTTTTTTTTTTTTTTTGCATTGGCAATGTACCATATACCGGGTGTTTCAAAAGTTCTTTGCGAAAAGCAAACGCGATAAAAAAAAAAAAAAAAAAAGATCAAAAGTAAAGGGCGCTAGCAGATAATTCGATGGAATAATTCATATTGCTCACACAACGAAAGATTTGGATACAAAGAAAAAAAAAAAAAAAAAAAAAAAAAAAAAACGTGTACATGCAGTATTCTCTAAAGTTTTTATATCCAAATCTTGCGTCGTGTGAGCAATACGGAATTATCTCCAGTAGCGCCCTCTATTGCCAATATTTTGAACGAAATTTTATGTGGATATCATACAAAATCCCGTACCATACTGAATATTTATCTGCAAACCGCATGTCTCTCTCACCCATAGATCTTTTTTTCTTTTTTTTTTTTTTTTTTTTTTTTTTTTTTAAATCGCGTTTTACTTTCGCACCGAACTTGTGAAACATCCGGTTTATTAATGTTGTCAAACGCAGCTCCCGCACTCGCAGTGGCGCTCTTTGGAGGGTTTTTTGTCGCCCTTTCGAAGGTATTTTGGTACTGACATTTAAAAAAAAATGTCACTTTAAAGAATGCTTTACCAAAAATAACAATATTTTCTTTTGTTTTTAAATTGTAGGCATGATTAAGACGTTTGACTCCTCTTCCCATGCATTTTTTACATAGACCTCCCCTTACAAATAGATGCAATTTACTATAATTTATGTACTCTTTAATTTATATACAGTAAAGCCTCGATTATCCGCGGACGGATGATCCGCGGTGCAGTTTATCCGCGAAGCAAATGCAATAAGCCCTACTAATAAATATAAATAGAAAAATTCATGCATTCGAAAGTAATAGAAGAATATTTCTAGATTCGGTTGTCATGTTTAAAATAAAATATCAGATATAAAGTCTTGATGTCTTTTCTTGATTTTATTAATAAAACGTAAGCACAGCAATTAAAATATTTAACAATTAAAGAAGACTATTATGATAAATTCCAAGGAAGCATATCAATTTTTAAGTTAAAAAAGGTGTTTCCAAAGCAAGAAACAAAAACAAGTGATTGATTTTTTTATAAAAAGGTGTAACTCTACATTTTTTGTACAGTATATATGGCATTGTTTCTTGTTTACTGTTCTTTATTTTAGTAATTTAGACCTAAAGCAAGGCATTCTGCTGTACTATGCATATGTATGTATTTTAAATGTTTTATTATATTTCTTTATACACTAAAACACAGTTTTTATGTTGAATTTTCTTTTTATCGTGCTTGCACCCCATTTCAGTCTTTTTCGGGTTATCCGCGGTGTCCTTGCCACCCTATCCCGCAAATAATCGGGGCTGTACTGTACTTTATTATTTTTACACATAGTTTCTAAATCCTAGACACCTTATGACTACTGGTGTGTGATATATGTGCATCCTATAAGACATGTATGTTATCGCCACCATTACCACAATAAGAGAATATTGTTGCATTTTCTGAGTATTTATCTATATTATAAAGCACAGATGTGTCTATGCGTATCACTGATGTCATTTTGACAACAGCACACGATTAAATTTATCTTTTACTGAATTTTTTAAAACTTTTATACATCGCATATTTTAAATTTTTAGACCGTTGACTAGAGAATAAAACGTTCTTTCATATGCAATGTGTTTGAAAACTGTGTACAAATTCATTTGAAAACTGTTTCGCAACTTTCTCATACTTTATTTATATAAAAATATTAAATCATGATTTATTTTAAATCTGTTACTATCGTGTGAAGTCGATCATGAAAAGTAAATACTTTTGGAGTTAAATTAATATAAACAGCTCAGCATTTGTATTTAGCTTATATTCCATGACGAAATTAATTCATCAATGAAAAACTTTCATCAATCAATAAATAAATAAAACATTAAAATGCAAATAAATAAAAAATTAAGACATTCAACCGAACTATTCACTAAAACCACTGAAATAACCAAAATAAAAAGGCTGATTGAAAATAGTAGTGATTTTTGGCGATTTCTTCCACTGCTAATGCCTGGAGCCAATACGAAAGTATAGCTTTATAACCAATACAAAATTATAGTTTTAAAACATTTTTCAAACTTTATTTAAACTCAAAAGTGTTCTTTTTTATATAAATATGATTTTTGGTATTGTTAGAGTGCATTCTAAGAAATATATATTAAATAAAAAAATCTATTAAAGTTATCATTTTAAAAAGATTAAAAAAGTAGTTTTTTATATATATTTGAAGCTCTGTTTCTCCATCTTAAGAATAATAGCATGATTCATTACTTGATACAAGTTGAAGGGTGCCCCTGTTTACTAAACGGTTGAACAGACCTCATGTATACTTTATGGGCTGGTGGTAAAAATTAAAGGAACAAATATAAAAACTCAAGCGACGAGAAACACTGATTAGCTAAAAACATGTAACTTGCATAAGAATTTTATTTTGTTGTGCCTGTTAGTGTGTCAAATTTTTAAAACTCATTTTTAAACATAGAACTATGATACTTGTAAATTATTTAAAAACAACGTTTGAACACACAATAAAATAAGTTGATTTGATCATACGTATACGTTTCGTGAGTACTATGGACTCACATCCTCAGTGTAAAAACTTTAAAAACAATATCCCGCCAACTACATGTACGATGAAAACCCAAATGTCAAAACAAAATACCAAAAGACTATCAAGTTCGAACAGCCAATGAAATTAATGCGGAAGTGAAGTGTCGTGACACAGCAAATTCACCCAGAAAGTTGAGATGTATGGTGTACTAGATAAATCATTAACCAAGGAGTCTTTAAATTTATGGATATAAACCGCCTTAAAAAGTCCAAATCCAGAGGAGTAATGCATTTCTTGATAATTGTAGCTGAATCAAAATCAAAATTATGTCCCTCCCCCCAGCAATGAGAGGCGATAGAGGATTTCTGTAATTCTTTTTTCTTTACATAATTTCTGTGTTCATTGACTCTGTAACGGAGTTTTCGTTTAGTTTGTCCAATGTAGGATAAACCACATTGGCATTGAATGTTGTAGACTCCCCAAAAATTATGAGGAGGAATTTGATCCTTAAGTTGCGAAAATGTCAATTTATTAACTGGTTTAAAAACCACATTGAAATCATAATGCCATAAGATATTAGCCATCTTAAAGCTAATGTTATTATAAAATTTCTGGGGGGAGGGACATAATTTTGATTTTGATTCAGCTACCATTATCAAGAAATGCATTACTCCTCTGGATTTGGACTTTTTTGAGGCGGTTCATATCCATAAATTTAAAGACTCCTTGTTTAATGCTTTATCTAGTACACCATACATCTCAACTTTCTGGGTGGATTTGCTGTGTCACGACACTTCACTTCCGCATTAATTTCATTGGCTGTTCGAACTTGATAGTCTTTTGGTATTTTGTTTTGACATTTGGGTTTTCATCGTACATGTAGTTGGGGGGATATTGTTTTTAAAGATTTTACACTGAGGATGTGAGTCCATAGTACTCACGAAACGTATACGTATGATCAAATCAACTTATTTTATTGTGTGTTCAAACGTTGTTTTTAAATAATTTATATTTCCACACAAGTCCTGTACTTACTACAAAAAGTATGTTTTTCCTAATTATACCTTGAGTTACAAGCATTTGTTGTTTCTTGACGGCAGTTTTTTTTCTTTTCCTACGATGTCACGTGAAAATATATATAGTTCAAAACCCCAGCTCTGTCAGCATTTTCTCAGAGTATATTCTGCTTTTACAGACAATTTGAAAATAATGATCAGTTACACAGTTTCTTAATAAGAGCACCTGTCAATTTGGTACGTTTGCAAAAAAAGTTATTTTAAAAGTAGATATACTGGATTTGACGACAGCCTCAAGTCAGACGCAATTTTCACCATCAAATGATTTCCGCGCGTAATAATTAAATTTATTTAAAAGTTTATTTTTATTTCTCTATATTCATGTATAAATATATTTTTCAAGTGTTTGAAATATTGATTTTGGAACTTTTAACAGTTGATAAAAACAGCTATTTCAAACTATGGATTAAATTGGTATTCTAATAATGAAATTTTGAATAAAAAATTCGAAAAAACTTGAAAAAAATAGACAAATTAAAAATTTTATTGAACACTGAGCACTGCAGTCTAGTCAAGTCTAGAAAGATGGTTAAATGCTCCAACTGTAAAAAGTGGTTCAATTCATAGTTTTTGATACTATAAAATTTAAGTAACTGAACTATCTTGACACATTTCAATATTAAATAACGTTTAATATTAAACTCCTATATAAAAACTGTGTGCTTCAGCGTGTTTATCATATTACAGTTAAACCTTCATAACGGGCATTCCCGAATAGCGGACATCACTATTTAACGGACAGTTTTCTAATCCCCACTCTCAAAACCTAACTTTTTGTATGTTTAACCTCTGAATGACGGACATTCCAAATAGCGGATAGTAATTTTGGTAATAAAGGATGAAAAATTATTTTTTTACGTGGAAAAAAAGGAAAGAAAAAGTAAAAAGCCTCTAAATTTATCAGGGCAATGTGTCACAAATTTTGTGATCACAGATAAATGTAGAGGGGGTTGGCTGGGGAAATTCCCCCTCCCACGTCCAGTGTTGAATTAAGGGGAATTCAGGTTGAATCCAGTGTTGAATTCAGGGTGAATGCACCTCCCGGGAAAGAGGGAGGAACATTGAACCCCGGAGTACTGAAAGCGAGAATTAAAGGAGCCAAGAAAGCAACGAGAGCAGGGGAAAAATTATTTTGCAATGTCGATTACGGTTTGATACTTTTTTTAGATTAATATTTCGAGAAAGGCATAAAAAATAAAACGATTAACTGTAAAAGAAAATTTTGAAATTGTAAGTGTATCTGAGAAAGAGAAATTGAGTTTACGGATACTTGCTGAACGTTTTAAATAGGAAAAACACAGGTGGGAGAGATTTTACGAAATAAAGAAGAAATAAGAAATTTGTGGATTACTAACTCTAACGAGAACGCCAAAAATGTGATATTGAGTGAGACTAATTCCAATGAAATTCATTCTATAATTCTGAGTTGGTTTACTTCAGTTCGTTCAAAAATATATTCCTATCAGTGGGCCTTTGATTCAGAAAAAAGCTTTAGAAGTCTCAAGATCTTGGATTACACGTTTTTAATGCTTCCAATGGGTGGCTGGAAAAGTTCGGATCTCGGCACAACATCGCTTCAAAACAATATGTGAAGAAGCAAAATCTGTAAATCTTAAAGAAGTGAAAGATTAGCCAATTAGTGAAGGTTATCAGGAAGAAACATTTTTAAAGCCGATGAAACCGGACACTTTTTCAGAAATTTTCCGAAAAAGACTTTGTGTTTTAAAAAGGATGACTGTATCAGCAGAAAAATGTCGAAAGAACGACTCACTATTTTATTATGTTGCAATGTGTTACGAGAATTTGAAATCCTTCTTATTATTGGAAAGTCTCTGAAATCCAGGTGTTTTCCAAAGTACATTCAATTTAATAAATTTGGTATTGTGTGGAGAGCGAATAAGAAAGCGAAATGCTTTAATGATCGAATGGTTAACGTCCTTTGATAATAGGATGAAAAAAAAAAAAAAAAAAAAAAAAAAAAAGAAAAGTTCTCGTTTCTGGACAATGCAAGTTCTCATCCAAAATATTTGAAATTCGACAATGTTAAAATTATGTATTTTTCCGTAAACACAACTTCAGTATGCCAGCTAGTGTCACTTGATCAAGGCGTAATACACAATTTTAAAGCCTGGTACAGAAAGCTTTTATCATGCCACATTCTTTTAAAGTTAGATTCTATGAATACACTTAAGAACTGCCTAAAATTAGTTAACCCATTAACCCATAAACTATAAGGTTGAGGTTTTCAACCTTTTAACTGAACGTCGTTTGCCAACATAAACTCTGTAAGGTAATTTTCGCTTTATATGATCATAAATTTTATGTCTTTAAGTAAGACCAATTTTTAATTGAAACTAGTTGGATGTGCCAATCCCAAAACTTTCTTCTATCTTATACATCTTAATATTTCAAAACCTAGTTACACATGTTAATACTTCAATATTATTAGTTCAATACTATACCAACTTTGATTTTCATCTTAAATTTCTGCTCAAGTCAATTAAACGGACTAAAAACGAGTTAATCTATATCATGATATTTGTTAAAATTATTAATTTTTCCTTATTCTGTCGTTATCAGCTGTTTGCGAATAGCCGGCATAGCAGGAAGCGAGTTCCCGCCGCTGCATGAGCCGCCGATGCACAATAGAACTACGAAAAATCAAGAAAGTATACAAAAATCGCTAGCACGGAGCCCCTTTACCGCGCAATATTTCCAAATTCAAGGAGAACCTGTTGGCGAAAGCCAAAAACAAGCACAAACATTTTGGTTCTATTGTATGCATAATTTTATACGCTGTTCGATGATACAATAATGAAAATGGCACAGAGATCGGAATTATAGCGCCCCCTTCTTTCGGAATTTTTTCAAGTTCAGGGAGGACTTGTTTGCCATAGCCAGAAACATGCACAAAAAATTTGGTTCAATTATATGGATAACTTCTTACACTTTTCGATGGTACAATAATGAAAATGGTACAGACATCGCAATTATAGTGCCCCCTTCCGGCAGAATTTTTCCAAATTCAGGGAGGACCTTCGTGACATGACCAAAAATAAACACATAAAATTTGGTTCCATTCTATGCATAACTTCATACAATTTTCGGCGGTACAATATTCAAAATGGCACAAAAATTGCACAAAAATCGCTATTACAGCGCCCTCTATGAGCGATTTTTTACAAATTAAGGGAGACCTCCTTGCCATAGCCAAGAACTTAAAAATTTTTTTTGGTTCAATTCTATGCATAACTTCATACACTTTTCGGTGGTGCAATATTCAAAATCGCACAAAAATCGCTATTACAGCGCCCCCTAACGGCGAATTTTTTGCAAATTCATGGAGGACCTGCTTGCCATATCCAAAAACTTAAAATAAAAATTTGCTTTAATTCTATGCATAACTTTATACACTTTTGGACGGTACAATATTCAAAATCGCACAGAAATCACCATTACAGCGCCCCCTACCGGCGAATTTTTTCCAAATTCAGGGAGGACCTGCTTGCCATAGCCAAAAACTTAAAATAAAAATTTGGTTTAATTCTATGCATAACTTCATACACTTTTGGACGGTACAATATTCAAAATCGCACAAAAATCGCTATTACAGCGCCCCCTACCGGCGAATTTTTTCCAAATTCAGGGAGGACCTGCTTGCCATAGCCAAAAACTTAAACTAAAAATTTGGTTCAATTCTATGCATAACTTCATACACTTTTCGATGGTACAAGATTCAAAATCGCACAAAAACGCATTTACAGCGCCCCCTACCGGCGAATTTTTTCCAAATTCAGGGAGGACCTGCTTGTCATATTCAAAAACTTAAACTAAAAATTTGGTTCAATTCTATGCATAACTCTATACACTTTTGGATGGTACAATATTCAAAATCGCACAAAAATTGTTATATCAGCGCCCCCTACCGGCGAATGTTTTCCAAATTCCGGGAGGACATGCTTGCCATAGCCAAAAACTTATAATAAAATTTTGGTTTAATTCTATACATAACTTCATACACTTTTTGATGGTACAATGGTGACAGACAGACGGACAGACGGACAGACGGACGGACGGACAGACGGACAGACGGACAGACGGACACACAGACAGACATTTTCTATAAACATGTTTTTTGGAATCTCTGACCCTTAAAACATGCAAATCCGTCGAAAACCGGAAGTCGAAAAAATTTCGATTACAATACTTTCTTCTATTGAAGATAGAAGAAAGTAAAAAAGTGATGGGTATGTGAATAATTTAAATATGTGCATTTATTTTTAGAGTTGCGTCAACGCAACACCAGCGGGTAATGGATTAATGCTCTCGATGCTATAATTTGGATTTCCTCAGCTGTAAAAAAACATAAAACCGGAAAGCGTACGACAATGTTTCAGAAAAGCAGGCTTTATATTAAAATAAAATGAAAGACACATTTCCGACACAAATAAAGAATTAAGCGAAATACATGAATTAATGGAATTTATCAGGGGTGTAGAAACTGCCGAAAATTTCATTAATATTGATGATGAGTTACCTACTGAAGAAGAATCAGTTGATGTATGCGATTATATTCAACCATAATTTTCGACAGAAACTGACTCTATTAGTAATGATGAAACAGACACTGAAACTGGAGATGCTTCCTGCAATATTAGAGAATTTCCCGGAAGCTGCAAAATAGAGTGAGCAGTTACACAATTTTTTTGTAAAAGAAGATGATTCAGAAGGATTAAAACTACTAACAGAGTTAAAACATCACATTGAAAACAAATTGCATGCAATCTCAAGCAAAAGAAAACTTTTGTAACAGATTTTTTTCATAAGAAAATAATAAACAGTAGATAAAGGTATGAACAATTTTATTTCAGTTTTATTGCTTAAAAAAATAAATTTAATTTCTGACTATACATATAATAGAGGTTATAGGACATATAAAAGTCAATTAATGAAATATTAAGCATTTCTTAAAAATTTTTGAATCAGAGGTTTTCCCAATAGCGGATATTTCCACTTCCGAATAGCGGACAATTTCCGCGCTCCCGAAGTGTCCGATATTTGGAGGTTTTACTGCATTACGCTATAAAACTGTTTCCATATTTTTATATGCAAACGTTTTTGCAATAAAAGCAGAAAAGTAAGAAAAAAAAGAAAAGAAAGTGAAAAGTTCACAATAAATTTCTTTACGACAGCAACAACATAAGTTATTTTTTTTTATAATAGAGATATCTAATGTCAGTAACAAACAAACGATGCTCTTATAATTATTCTTCCAGAAGTGTAATGATTTAAAGACAGAAAATCCTACACTGTTTCCGCTTTAATCGAGTTACCGAAAAATATATATATATATATATATATATATATATATGTTCATGCTGAACAAAAAAAACAGAGAAAATAATTTTAAAATTTTTTAATAATTTATTTATTTATATATTGATTTTCAAAATTTTAGTCAGTTAGCAGTTAGATTAGAAATTTCCAGAGAACTTACAAAGAAACTACAGAAAAAAGCTGTTAAATCAGATGGAAAATGTTAAAGAACAAGGAGCTGTAGAATGTCTGAAACAGATTTAATCGAAGGGTGATGTGTATCAGATTGCCAGAGCGAAGGAATATTTTGAACCAATGATTCTACAGGGATCGTGGCGGAAATTTCTGACTCCAGAGCAGCCAAATGAAGAAAATGAAGCTAGTGATGAAGACACCTTGTTAAGCCTGGCAGAAAAACACTCCGTACCTGAAACGTTTGCTTAAGCAGATATTGCTGAGCGAATGACGACAGATGAATAGTAAGAAAATTCAGGTGACATGATTGTAGACATGGTTGAAAACCGCAAACCAGAGAACAATGATAATGAAGGACATCATAAGGACTCTAAATAAGTAAATTGGCTGTAAATTTATGGTACATCTACTTAGTTAGTAGGGACATGTGAAAATTCAGTTCATCCGAGTTTATTTGCTTGAACGTGGTTCATATGAACTCGGCTAATCCGAATGCATTGTATTTAACTGTAAAAGAAAAAGTATAAAGTTAGTCAACAAAATTGGTGGAAGCTTTGCTGCCTCTATTTTACGGCGTAATTCAACTGATATAACTGGTGTTAAATTACACAATAATAATGTGAAATCTCATATTAGTATGGTGTAATATTACATCCGTTATATCAGTTCAAATTACACCATTATATAGGTTAAATTACTCCATAAAATTGGTAGCGCATGCTGCCACGTTACATAATTCTTTTACATTGTAGTTGTAGAATATTTCATTTGAAACCGTTATTACTAATTGCTGTACACTGAAGGAAAAAAACTCTACCAAGAAAAGGGAGATCCTAATAAAAGTTTATATACATTTTTTTATTTATATAAAGCATATTAAAGTTAATGGAGAGAATATTTTGAATTTATGTGTGAATAATAATATTCACCAGTTTCAAATTCTACGAATTGTAACATGCTGTAATACATCATAATCACAATCAAATTTCAGTTTTCCGACAGAATTTCTAGCATAATGCAAAACTGTTTTGTGCGCCTTTATTCATATTTCATTTGCTTGCTGGAAAAAATACCCTAATATTATTTGTTTGACTAATGAATGTATAAATATCTCAGAATGATAAATGGAGATGAAAATTGCGCGTGAATATGGAAAACATATTTTGTAAAATTATTATGGACTCGTTCTTGAATTATTCATGATCAAAGAATAGAGTTCTTGTTCAAGGGATCAAACATTTTATGAAAATGACGAAATGACGAGGTTTTTGGAACTACGTGTGATAATAAAAGTAAAAATAGTAAAGAAAGTAAACACTCTTTCTTAAGCATTCATTGTTTATCTAAAAAATCACGACGAATTATATGGGTTCCATTTATGTAGTTCAAAAAAAAAAAAAAATCTTAATTTGCCGTAGGTCCCGATTATTGAAAATTCACCTCTTTGATTTACACTTTATAAAAGGCATGAATTTGTGGATTTGTCAAAAAATATATATAATTTTTATCCGTTTCTGTATAAAGATATGTTAACAAAAAGAACGTTATTTAAATTATTTATTCAGGATTTTGGTTTTGTTTTTCCAACGTATAATATATATAATTTTAAAATATTAAGCGGATTATTATTATTATTATTATTATTATTGAAAATATCGATTTTTTTCTTTTTGCATTTTTCTGTTTCCTGAAGTGTGTAGATTATACTTGTAAAAGGATTGGGCCGAAGTCCCTTTGTACTTATTTAATGATTGAGAGCAACGCGTTCGCAGCTTAGAGCCCCTACTTTGGAGAATCTGTGCGTTCGGGGGATTTTAACAATCTACTTCGACTCATGAATGACATTTTACCTTGCTGTTACACCATAAATAAACACCATTGAAAAGAACACGCATTTAAGCGTTTAGGAAGTATATCGAGCAAAACAGCATTGTAAAGCGGAAAAATGTAATAGTAGTTATG
Organism: Maratus speciosus; assembly: GCA_963932465.1. Classification (NCBI taxonomy): domain Eukaryota; kingdom Metazoa; phylum Arthropoda; class Arachnida; order Araneae; family Salticidae; genus Maratus; species Maratus speciosus. The sequence goes on from OZ010786.1 coordinate 333,049,021, forward strand.
CAAGTAAAAAATATATATATATTTTTTGAAGATTTAAGAACGCCCCACCTCTCCCCTCTTGGGACACCAAAAATTCATAGATGGAATGTGTTGTAATCGCATGTGAATGAAACAATCTTTACACGAATAAAAAATGTAAAGCGAAAAAGACTTTTTCTGGTAAAAAAAGAGAAAATAAAAGAAAGGTACAGTAGAACCTCGATTATCCGAAGTAATTGGGACCGACCCTCTTTCAGAAAATCGAAATTTTCGGATAATCGAGAATGCTTCAATTTTAAGATTAAGGAGAAATATATGCAATATTTCTTGTTATGATAACTAGTGCTTAATAAAAATAAAGCAATAGTAAAATAGAAACAAGAATAAATTGCCTGAATTTTAATTTTGAAATTAAGTACCTTTTACGTATATCACAAGGATTTGAAAAATTGTTTTGTTTGTCGCAGTTTAGATTGGCTTTGATTTGAAGCTCTATCACGGATTTTTTTTATATTATTAGTTGACCAGTATCGCAATGTTTCTGCTTCTCGAGACATGTCAAAACTTTTGCAATGCATTCAAAAGCTTCAGAATTGATAATTTGTTCATTTTTTTCGTTCCACTCCGCAGCTTTATGGGAGCTCAAGTTAAATTCATAGGAACTCTCAGAAAGGGAATTGAAAATATTTATATGTACACGTAGTTCGGAAAGGATGGCTTGCAGCTTGCACACAAGGAAAAAAAGAAAAAAAAAAGCTTTCAAAATGGATTTTGCACACCAAGAATGTGATAGTAAAAAAAAAAAAAAAAACTTTAAAAATGGATTTTGGTTAACCGAGAGTTTCGGATAAAAGAGGTTCTACTGTATTTAAATCTACTTAAGCAAAATTCAAACCAAATGTAAAGAAAGTATGTAAAGAACACTTTTTTTTTTTTTTTTTTTTTTTTTTTTTTTTTTTTTTTTTAATTCAGAGGTCTGAAAATATAAATATTGCAAAAGTTATATGATTAGATTATGTAATTTATTAATAAAGTTATTTATTTGTTTAATTTTTAATATTTATGCTCAGATCGATTGAAAAGAACATCATTCTATCTAATCACTGAAACGTTTTCTGATGTGGAAGAAATATTAAAAAAATTCAGTAAAACATCATATTTAAAAATTTTGAAACCAGCATCATGTACATGTGCTGTACACAATGCGCACAATCTCATTTTTTTTAAATCACTAGTTTCGATTTCTGTAATTAAAGTAAAAATTGCTGTTAAAAAGCAATGGTACGAAAAAATAAAAACTCGCATACGAGATGTTTGTCTAGAAATACTTAATTAAGCTTCTGGTAACTTATTCTGTAACTTTAAGACGTTCGTATGATAGGACGAATCCAAAATATCTGAAATATATATAGGGTGTTGCCGAAATCTACTGACAAATTCAGAGGTGTGATAGTAGACATCAAGAGGATGAAAAATTGCCATAGAACATGAGGTCGAAATCCATTTATTTAGTCTTAAATACAGGGTGATTCATTCTAACTGAACTTGGCTTGATTGTAATAATTTTTAGAAAAAGAAAAACGCTGCAGTGAAAATGCAACGATTTGTATCGTGTTTTGTGTGAAATATTATAACAAAACGAAAAGTTATGGAAAAACAAGATGCTCAAGCAATCGAAGATACCGTATGAACTGATAATCGCAGTCCAAAATGTGGACCGTCAAGTGCATACTGCTAGAGCTTATAATGGAAACTTTTACAAATTTCTTTATATTATTTTATTTATAACAAATAATAAAATGTTTATTAAAAGTTTCATTATCATATACAGTAGAGCGCCGATTATCCGAACAAGTATGGACCGACCCTAGTTTGGATAAATGGGCAGACAATTTAATCCTCTCGCTGTGCAACCCGAGATTTCCTCGAACAACGTAAAAGTAGCAAAATTTGCGTAACCCGAAGTTTCCTCTGCGATTCATTTTTTTCCACTGGCAACTATTTTTTAATTCAAGTCTGAGCACTTTTTAGATACAAAAAAATCGATATAAATTTTATATATAGATTTGAAATACGTAATAAAAAAATGAGCAATTTTTAAACCTATTTAGACTTAATATATATATATATATGGAGCGAGAGGATTAAAGGACGTTCCTGACTATACTAAAACCTTCCCACTTTATCCAGGCTTAGGACTGGCAGCACCAATTAGTGTTAGCGTAGTGCTAGTATTTTTTTTTCTTTTTTTCACTTTTGTATCATTTAAAATTTTCTTTTTCTTTTTTTATCTTTTTCTAAACTCCAGACTTTATAATTTAAGCAAAAAAGCTTGCGATTATTGCTTACTTCAAAGAAGCCGTTATTTCCAATGCTGCCATATCTCGAAATCTCCTTAAATAAGTTATTTGAATCGGATCAGAGTTCTTCTGCCGTTCGAGCCATTTCATTGTTTTCCAGACTTTCAAAAGCTTCGTTATGTGATGGACCTGCGTCATTTTCAGAGCATTCGTTTTCATTTCTTCAATTTATTTTTCATCTTAAATCTCATAGACAATCTTATCATCATTAAAAAAAAAATTTTGAGAGCAATATGCTGTTTGGATAAATAGAAGTTCGGTTAAAAAAAAAAAAAAAAAAAAAAAAAAATTGGGGGAGAAATAGGCTGTTCGGATAATTGGATGTTCGGTTAATTGGAGTTCCGATAATCAGCTCTCTATTGTACTTCAGTTTTCTGATAGTTATTATAATTAACCGAATTTGTGTTAGGATAAGACACCCCTGTATTTTTTAATAAATACGTGGTTTGCAATCCCATATTCTATGGTAATTTTGCATCTTCTTCATGCTATCACCCTCTAAATTTGTCGGTCGAATTCGGCGACAACCTATATATGTTTCATAAGACAAAAAAATAGGTTTTTGTTTTCTAAATTTATTAAAAGAAGATAAAATACTGATGACGATAAAGTAAATGCTAATTTGGTAATGGAAGTAAATGTTAATTAAGCTTATTTAGATTAATTCATGAATAATACGAATAATAATAGTCGGAACTTTCATTATAATATAGGCATTTTAACTTGGGGCAATACATCAAAATCAGAATAAATTTCAATTGTTTAACTATATGGATTGCATATTGTCAAAATAGTTTTGCACGTGCTCAATCATATTTTGTTTCCTTTCTAGAAAAAGTACAATAAAGTACGATTGTTTAACTTACAATGTGCGAATTTCTCAGAAAGACAAATGAAATTAAGAAAATTGCGTGAGTGAGAAAAGCAATCTCAAGAAGTTAGATATTGAGGCATGTTCAATTTATGCATGGACATTGAACAACAAACTACAAATTCTACAGAAAACAGAAGAGTTTTAAACTCCGTGTGTGGTTAAAAAATTAAATAAAGCTAGTTTTTTAAAGATCTTTTTCGCATTCATGAGCGATATGAATCATTGCGATAAGAATCGCATTCAATATTAATATAGATATATATAATAATTTATATAGTTCCAAAAAACTTCCATTACAGTACGTTGATTAGGCGTGAGCCCCGATTATGTTAAATCCAGCGCTTTGATTTACGTTCGACAGAAATCTTGATCGAATGAATTAATTAAAAATATTACAGTTTTTTATCTGTTTTATTTTAAGATAAGTAAACAGGAAAAAAAAACCCTTTTTCAAATATCTATTTAAGATTTGTGAATCATTTCCTGAAATTATAAGGATAATTTAATTAACATTAAATTATTTACTGATAAAATATTACTTTAAAAAAATATTTATTGCATGCTTTAATTTTATTTATATTTTCTACCTCTCAGTGATTAATATATTTCGTTGTTGTAGTTTTACAGCTAGCTGGCATATTTTGCCGCATGATTAACTTCATTTTTTTTTTTTTTTTTTTTGTAACTCGTAAACTGTTTTAATCTAAAGATTATTTGGCGATTTATATCGCCCGGCTAATTGAACAATGCCTTGAAATTAATTTATTAATGTACTAACAGGTCCGCCCGGTGTTGCCCGGACCCGTGATAATAGTCTTAATTAGAAGCTTTACGTGTTGAAGGTTTTTTTTTATTCTTTAAACGAAAATCTAAATAAAAAGGACTTTCAAAAACCGGTATTCCATTTTTCTTCATCGACTACTACTGAATGCTCTTAAACATTGAAAACAAAATTTCATATTATCCAAACTCCTTGAAATGTATTTAAATTTTAAATATAAAGTTTCTGAAGATTATACATAATATTTGGGCTAAAATATTGTTATTTAGTTGTAAAAAAGCAGTGTTTTTGTTCTCAGCTTTTTTTTTCACATCGAAACAAAATTCGGCAAAAAAAAATGATTTTTTTTTTTCAAAGGATAATATATCCGTACTTTTTAAAACGGATTGCACATTTTGAAATAGAAATGAATGTATCTATAGTTCGATATGTTCGTATTCGACTTCGATGCAGACACGAATTTTTGAAATTTGTGAAGAAAGAGAGTCATTTGGTCGGGTACATTAAATGTTTTTAAAAAGTCATTACTGTCCAAACTCTGTGAGATTTTTATGAGTTGTAAATATGATGCTTCTGTAGCCCGTCTAAAACATTCGCGAAAAAAGATCGATATTTAGCGGTAAAGGCGATTTTAAGAGGAATTTTTTTTTCACATCTGGTCATTTAATAATTTTAAAAAATAGTTGTTATCATGCGAATTCTTTGAAACGAGATTCGGCAAAAGAATTAATGAATTCTTTTGCTGGAAATGAATTATTTTTCAAAGGATAATATCGCTCAACCGCAAGAAAAGTGACACATCTCGCAAAAATTCATTTTGCATTTTATTCCACTAATTGGTCTTGCTACACAAACAGTTTCATAATTGTAGCTATGCGGAAAACTACTTTATTACGCTACATGTCCATTTGTGACCACAGAAGAGGTGTGGCTTGTGTAGCGAGGTAAAATTATCCAACCCTGCAAACCTCATTCTACGTCTCCATCCTTAAGGGTTTTATGCTTTTATGCACGTTTTCATTCCTGAATGTCGAGCTAAGTGCTATAATTTGATGTTACAGTAAAAATATGCTAATGTTAAAATTTTGCCTCTCCTGTCAAATTTACTTTTTTTCAAGATATGTCTCTTTTCTTGCAGGAGAGCGATATATTCGTACTTTTTGAAACTGATTTTACATTTTGAAACAGAAATGAAGGTACCTATGGTTTGGTATGCGCTTTTCTTCGCAATTTGACTTCCCATGCAGACGCGAAATTTTGAAATTTGCAAAGAAAGAGAGCCGAGTACATTAAATGCTTTAAAAAAAACCTTTACTGTTCAAACTCTGTGAGATTTTATGAGTTGTAAATATAATGTTTCTGTAGCCTATATAAAAAATCGCGAAAAAAGATTGATATTTAGCGGTAAAGGCAATTGTAAGAGGTTTTTTGTTTCACATCTGCTCATTTAATAATAAAAAAAAGTTATCATGTGAATTCTTTGAAACTGTTATCGATTATAAAGATAACGGTTTTAAAACCTGTGTAAAATTTTCGTACAAAAATATTAATATTTTGTTGTAAAAATACGAACAAAATCGGCCCACCGTTTCACGTTTTGAGCGAAAAGATTGCGGATTTTAATTTTATTTTTTAACATTTCTAGTCATCTAAATGTTTAGAGATTTGATTGCAATTGAAACAAAAATATTTTTCATTTAACAATAATATCTATTTTTAATTGCTTTATGAAGTGTGTTTAGCGAAGTGTATTAAAATATCACCTACCAAAGTGGATATTTTTAATGAAACCAATTTTGTGTAAAATCTTCCTGTGTTGTTACCTGAGGTTGTATGATTACCTTGTATCCAGCTCCATGTTCCTAAATATAATGTAATTGTTTTCCCTTTATTATCTAATCTTAAAAATAGTCAGTGATAATTGATCGGAACACAGCCTTTGCTGATGTACAATCTTCATATATTTAAGCCCTCCACCTTGATGTTTATAATCAATTCAGAAATATTTCGTCGGTACAGTTAAGGAATAAAATTGGCGAAATTCAAACTTGCTGAAATTTGGAGGGTGTGGCAAAATCCTTGCATGACTATATGTGTCTTTTTTTACCCCCTCGATACAATCAGGCGATAATTAAAGTGTCATCCCGAAAAAAATAACGCTACATTACATAAGCCAGCCGTAAAATGAAGCAGATGTATTACTGTACGGTTAAATGTAGATAATTGCTACTGCAATTGCTTTAAACTTCTAAGCTTCGCACATTTTCAATTTTTAACACTTCGTATAGGGAAAAAAGTACTTTTAACTGCAATTTGTTTGAAAGCTGCATCTCAATTTATTTTTGAGACATTAAATTTGTTTGTAGTTTTTAATGCCATTTCTGTAATGGTGGCAACTAAAGTACTCCATTTCGGTAAAAAGTAAACGAAAAATAGTAGATTACTATATCTTTTTGTTGCCACGTTTTCCATAACAACTAAAAAATAATTGCAATTAAAATATGTGCTTTTTTGAAAAAAATATAAATGAATGATTTCTGATAAAACACGGAGATATCATAAACTATATATAATTTTAAGTATCCATAATAATGTTGCAAACAAATGAAGGGATATGAATCATTAGATAGACAATTTTTTGTCGAGTTTACGACATCGAATTTTGCTGGGTTTGTGTATTATTCCGAGATAGTCATGTAATATGCATACTTTTCTATAGATGTTGTTTAAGACTGGATCGTCAATGAGGAACTATTCAGCGAATAAAAATGACATAATTTTATATTAATAAAAGCGTGTATTTTAAGTCTTAAAACTGTAATATATTTCGTGCATAATTTTCACCCCAGCCCCTTTGAAATCCTTCGCAGGTGGAAATGCTTCACTCTCGAAATAACGCAATTGAAATCACACATTGATAAAACGCAAATTTAAAAAAAAATTAGAGTCTCTTTACAGAAGGGAAGTGATCTTTAGCATTTAAATAATGTTTGTTTGAGAATTATACTAACCAATGTAAATTGTATTTTTTACTGTAACTAATTTTCTAGGTTTATTATAAATTAATGAAACAGTTCCTTCTTAAACATTTTTATTCGTTAAAATTCGACGGGGTTCGCCTTGTAATAATAATAGTTTGTTTTTTCGCATCGGGGGCGCAATTAAATTCTAAAAAAGCAGAATTTCTGCTTCCTGCTTGTTATTTACATTTTCTGGGGACACATTTAATTTTGATGGATGCATTCAAACAACTGAAGTTGTATAGGAGAATAACTGAGAAAACATAGATAAAAATGCAGGGCACAGAAAACAATAACAAAAAAAAGCAGAATTCCTGCTTCCTGCTTCCTGCTTGTTATTTACATTTTCGGGAGGCACATTTAATTTTTATGGATGCATTCAAACAAGTGAAGTTGTATAGGAGAGTAATTGAGAAAACATAGATAAAAATACAGGCAACAGAAAACAATAACAAATGTTAATTTTCTTTTCTTTAAAAGTTCCAACATATTTAAAATTTTACAAGTCACAAAACCATGTGTGTTTTTAATAACACGGAATACCACACGATCACATATGGACTAGAACAGACATACAATGAGAAGATGTAGATGGAATTCCCCTTGCCAATGACGGATACCAGACAGTATATGGATATACATAAATACAAGGTAAGCCCAATTTATCTTACCTATACTTTGTTTTTTTATTGAGAAAATAAATAATTTACCACTTGAGGAAAATGATCTTCACGCAGGTACTGTTAGCAAAGTTAAAATACTACTAACAGTTCTTTCATTAGTCTGGGTTACAAGTGAAAGTAGAAAAACATATACAATACATTATTGGCAATAAAAAACAGGAAATTACTGTCATTTATCTTAATATTAAATTATTTATATCAATATTTATACTTATACCAATTTAAAAAGAAGTTTCTTAATGTTTTTAATGTCTTTAGTTCTTGAATATGATGAAATGTTTATTTACAATTGTGCAATCACTTTTCACTTCGTTGCTTCAGATAATAACCACTTTTCATAATTGCTTTGATAAATCACATTTGACAGCAATTTACTTAGTTTGATTATTTTAATGTCCTCTATTTAGATTATGTTTCACAATAACTGGCAGCAGGAACATGTTTTGCAAGCTTGAGATCTAAATAGTTGATAAGTTTTATAAGATAAAAAAAAAAAAAAAAAAAAAAAAATCTTAATAACCAGCAAATTTTATTTATCATAAGGAGCCATTTTTAACAGCACGCTATTACTACGCCCAAATTTTGTTTACCAAAAATGAATAAACGAGTCAGATGTGGCAATCTTCAAACTTTCTTCTGTCTCATGCATGTTAATACTTCCTGAAAAATGCAGCATATCAGCACCACCCATTAGATGATTTACACCAAAATCTTATTATCAACAACTTTGACAACTTTTACTTGAATCTGAAGTTTGATGAAAATCCGTGGATTAGTTTTTTAGATAGAGCTATTGCGGAAATTGTAAAAAATTCTGCATAGCAGCGCCTCCTGTTGGGTGATTTACACCAAAAACTGATTAAGATCAATTTATACCAGGAAGTAACTGAATCGGAAGCTTGATTAAAATTCATGAATTAGCTCTTGAGATATAGCTATTGCGGAAATCGTGAAAAATGCAGCAAAGCAGCACACCTGTTGGGTGATTTACACCAAAAGTGGCACTAATTTTCATCAGGGACTGACTGAATCTGAAGTGAATGAAAATTTGTGCATTTTTTCTTGAGTTAGAGCTTTTGCGATAATCATGAATAATGCAGCATAGCAGCACCACCTATTGGACGATTTTCACCAAATTATAATCAGCACCTAACTATATCCTGGACTAACTGAATCTGAAGATTTATGAAAATCCGTGCTGTATTTCCTGAGATATAGATACTGCAGAAATCTTGAAAAATGCCGCATAGCAGCGCCACCTGTTGTGCGATTTTCACGAAAAACTAATAAGGATCAGTTTATATCAAGGTCTAACTGAATCTAAATTTTTCTGAAATTCTGTGCAAAAGGGTGGGAAGTTCTTGAGATAGAGCGCCCACATTTTTTTTTTGTCACATACAGACTCACATTGTGACAGACAGAGTTACAGAGTGAGATGTCATCAAATCGTGTTCAGGACATTCTAAAACATATAAATCCGTCGAAAACCGGAAGTCGAAAAATTTCACGAATCCAAAATTTTTTCTTGTAAAGATAGAAGAAAGTAATACTATTATTTACTTTAACTTAATTAAGTATGTATGTATTTGTCTTTTTTTATGAAGGAATACACATTGTAATAAAAAGTACATTGTATTAAAAAATGTAATGTACATTGTATAAAAAATTCACATTGTAACTCATTTAGCCTATTTTAGAAACAACTACATTAACTTTTAACTATAAAACTCTAATAGAATTATTAATTAAAATATGAGGACAAAAAGTTATGAAACAAAATGAAAATTCTATAAATGCATTACGCAAAAGATGGAAGAAAATAACCTTTTAAAAGTTTCCTATAAAAATTAGGGTTTTTTTTTTTTTTTTTTTTTCAAAATAATTTAACACGGCTTGCAGCTTAATGATATCGGCTAATTTATTTAAGTTGTAGTGAGTGCCACTTAATATAGGAAAATTAGTTGAGTATTTTTCCTCTTTAATAATTGCTATGAACCGCTAATTGAAAACGCAAATTCTTCGCATAATATAAATCCATGATAAAAAGGTCAAAATAATTTTTAATTAAACTAAGTGCTTGAGTGCATTTAAACGAGAAAGAACTGCACCGCTCTTAATAGGTTTTTTCGTTTTCGGAAATATTTCCACATATTTCACTTAAAAGAATTTTGATGTTTTAATTTCAAAAAATGCTTTGGACGGTTTCAATATCTGTTATGCGCAATATTTTATTATGCACTTTAAATGTGAATAATTAATTATTCGTACTACTGGAGAACATGCAATAATTAATATCCTTTGCTAAAAAATAATTTATAAAATTAACAACCTGGCGTAAATGACTCTCTAAAAATTGCGAAAGTTCTCCAGAATCTTGTTAACATATCTTACATACCTGTATATGTTTAAAATATAAAAATTAAGATTAATTCTGATGTAAACATACGAGTATAGAAGAAATATAACTTAGAAGGAAAGTCTATATCTGCTCATACTCAGAAAAATCTGAAAAAAATTACAGGCTGTTCTTCTTATGTGTTTATACTCGTATATGTTTTTTTTTTTTTTTTTTTTTTTTTTTTTTTAATTTCTGCGGAGCCTCTATGCATTCGTAAAAAAATCTAAATCTATATATATTTAGCTATCGCACGTGGCACAGAAATCGCGCTTATTCGTTAATTGTTTAATGGCAACGCTCGAATGAAACGCATTTCATTTGTTATTGAACAGCATTTAATACATCCACATACCTGTGTACTCAAATCCACACTGCTTATTTTCTGATTAATTTTAGCACTTTCCAACTGCTTTGAAAAGTGTTTACGAGTTTGTTTTTTTTTATCTGCCCGTCTTATCGTCTGTCCGCGCTTTAACTCTCATAAATATACTCGGATCGTTCTCAAATTTTTGGATGTTAGTGACCGCTACCATAGCACGATTCCTATCTCAAATGAAATTTGTAGCATGTTTAGTTCATTTACAAGGACAGTCAAAAGTATTCCGTTATATTACGGCCAATGGGAAAAAAATGTTTCATATGATTTTTTGTGGTATTACACTCTTTCAAACATAATAAAATTGATATGCATTTATGAAGTCCACTAAAATATGCATTCTATAGGATATGTGGTGCAAAGAATAGTTATTATTCATTTACAGGGTGACACAAAAGAATTCATAATGCTAGAGAAAACATAAAACATAATGGTGTAGGGGCGAATTGTTTGCGGCGTATTTGAATTATGTTAAACTAATTCATGTATAATGAAATTGATATAGGTCGCTGAGCTTTAGTATAAATCAATTCGTGTATAATACGAAGTGCATAGCATTTACAGGGACACACAAAAGATTTCAGTTGCTATATTGTATCCGAATTACTGTATATTAGCAATGATTGTTCGATATACATTTTTAAGTATGATAGGCGCTTTCATGTTTCACTATATATATGTATACTACATAATGTGTACAAATGCTATAGTTCATATACATGGCCACAGAAAAGAATTCCTAAGCGTTACTGAGTATGAGCGTAAATTGCTTAAAGGTGGGTTTTAAATGAGTTATGCATTTTTTACTCTGAACTGAATTTAGTTTACTAAGAAATGTTTGTATAGAATATAGATAAAATGATATAGAGTGTCGCGCAAAGAATTGGATACATGGTCGTCTATGGATGACAATTTCTGGAAAGGTGATTTCAGTAGTTTTAAGTGTGTTTTAGTTTGAATTAAATTTTAGCTTAATAGTGGCGTATATTAAAGGTATTAGGTAAACAACAGGGCTGTACAAAAGTATTCAAGTATGTTTCCATCTATTAGTATTAATTGCTGAAAGAAAAATTTCAATCTGTTCCGCGTTTTCTCGCTAAACTAAATGTTCCCATTATATAGTAGGGGAGAGTAGCTCTATTTGGACCGCCGCTTTAATTGGACCGTTGCCATTATGCCGTTAATTACAGGAAGAGACTCCATCTACCACTTAAATCCTACTCATCTGATTACGTCACTCATGATTAGAAGAAGCAGCCGTCTACCACGTGCTGTTTTCAGACAATTTAAAAAAACCTAAAGTTAGCTGTTTTGATCTAATTTTTTCCTACTAAACGTAAGTGAATATTTTAAAATTAAGGTAAGTTCTTATGTTTTCATATACATGTATGAATTCATCTGTTTATTGCGCATATTTTTCACGCGGATTTGTTTGATTTCGTTTTTGTTCTTATTGAAATTAACTGTTTAAAAAAATTGACGCAATTGCCGTAATTGTGCCACTTTAAGTTGCTTAAATTGGACCAGATATGCGATCATAAGTTTGAAATGTAAGTAATGAATTTCGAGGACGGTACGCTTTGTACACTATTTGTTTTATATTTTATAATGGATTACTATCTCCATGCAAGTTTTTTTTTTATATCTGGATTAATTTTTTTATACAGTTTAGGTCTATATAAACATAAAAATATTTTTACATGTCTATGCAATAAATTTTGTTTGCAATGTCTTTCATCGTGTATGTAATTGTATTTATTTTCTTTGAATTCTTTATTCCTACGGCATATTTGATTTACAGAGTTGAATTCAAACATTTTCCTCCTGCAGGATACTTGTGATGGAAGACTTTTTACAGTTCTGGAGGGTGAAATTATACTTTTTTGCCATTAAAACGCATAAAATCTTGAACCTTGATAAAAATGTTGAAAAAGATATAGACAAACTGTCTGGAAGAAAAACACCCGCGACAACAAAAACTGTTAAAGATATAGGAAACAAAAAGCAGACAGTAAGTTGTGGAGAAATTAACCTGCAACAAGGCTGCATCTACAAATCCTCTCCAAAAGCAAAAAAATCCTTAGAAATGTTATTTACCTTGCTAAATTCAGTTAAATCAAAGTACAGAGGAAGCCAAAAAACAGTTGTGTTAGCATCATCGCCATATAAACTAAACTTTGAAATAAAAAAAGAAGAAAAAAGACAAAAAGGAAGCTTTCACAGCACAAAAGCAATTGGAACATCGAGTTTTAAAAAATAGGTGTAATGCAATTAGCAAGAAAATGATGGAAGAGAAGAACTACAAACATAATGTAAAGAAACTTCTGTTGCAAAAAAAGTCTGATAATTCAGAATCTAAAAAGAAAAATCTAGACAGATGACTAGTTTTGCCTAATTTGTAAGAAGAATAAAATAGCAGAAATGATTCAGTGTTCAGATTGCCATATACGGTTCCATGTTGTGTGCGCTGGAAAACAAAACAATAAACAAAATTCATGTATAAGCTTTGCATCAATCCTTACATGATATTCAAGTAATTGACAATTAGTTCAATAATTTCTAGTCTTAATTACTGATAACTTGGAATTATATTTTGAATACATTTTGATTTAAAACAATTACTCTTATTTTCAGATATTTGATTTAATTATATTTCATTGTTGTTATATTATTTGATTGTTTCATTAATCGCAAACTTTGCTTTTAATAAAATTAATTATATTCCATAGTCATTAAAACAACCTGATATTATTTGGTCCTATTTAGGAAACTGGGGGTCCAACTTAGGCGACCAGTTGCTGAATTTGGACCACTTTTGACAATTTTCTCAAATTAAAAATAAAATTTAAGATTTTCAAAATGAAATTGATCTAAATATTTATTTAGTTAGTAGATGAATAGATTAACCTTGCGTAATAATCTTTTGCAGATATTCCAAAAATTAAGTGAGTTACATCTAAAAATATGTGAAGTGGTCCAAATTCGGCTACTCTCCCCTATAAATATCAACTTATAGATCAAATACAGGGCTGTTCAAAAGAATTGGATTGCATATTTGGCTATAGACGGTAACTGCTGAAATCAGTTTTTCAAATGTTTTATGCGTTTTATAAAATGTTTATTTAGTTACCTTATTTCTGTAAATAACGAAGTTTTTTTAAAGGCATTCAGGAAATGTTGGAAAGGGTTTCATAATCTATGCTTAACTCTTGATTTTTCTTTCTTGTTAAATTCATTTTTGCTCTTAGACAGCATCCATTTGGTAGGTTCTATTATTCAGACACTATATAATGTACCTTAATGGTAATAAAAATAAATTACGATTGATTATTTTATTTCACAGCCACACCATTTTTTTTATTTTATTGATTTAAAACTTAAATTTACATTCGTTGCATATAATGCAAAAAATATATTATTTTGCCAAACGCTAAGTGTTATACTGCAAACTTTATTAAGACAAAATATTTCTAAATATGATAACAATTATAATACATTTTAACACATATAATAAATGATAAAGCATAATTCATATGTTAAGGACATATAAAGAGGATTCTGTTATAAAAAATCGTTGATGACTCTGGCATTGCTAAAACTGAATGCAATATTGTTACCATTCATTATTTTATTTTATGCTGTACCATTTGTGTTATTTTAGAGATCAAAATTATAAATTTAATTTCACTAAAAATAGTGCAAAAAATACATTTATTATTTCCCCAAATACTAATGTTATACTGAAAACTTTATTCAGACAATACATTTGGGAAACAATAATTATAACACATGCGTTAAATGATAAAACAGAATTTAAAGAATCTGTACATATAAAGAGGATTCCGTGATAACAAACCTTTGATGACTTTGACATTGTTTTAGTTCAAATGATCTATAATGGAATAGGTGAAACATTTACACAATTTATTGCCTCGTCATGACATTGGTGATTCCATCAGGCACTTAATTGTATTGCTGCATTTTACTTGCACCCTAAAATAAACTATCGACATTAAAACTGGTGAATAAAGAGAAAATACGCGAGTTTGTATTGTATTGATCATTAACGTAATGAACGTTTTAGAAAAATCGAAAAGAATCGCATAAAAAGAGGGATTTAAATTTTAGAAACTTGTTTATGAATAAGAAAAGATTGAATAATGAAATATAATTTACAAAAGTTAAGTGGTTATTAAGTTAAGTGGTTTTAATTAACTTTTTCAAACCGTGTGTCAAAAAATGGTTCGATCAACGTTAGCTAACTGTTGGCTAGTTGTTGTCCCATGTTGGCTTACAGTGAGAAATGTTTGCCTATACTATAATTATAGTATAAAATAAAATATAATTTATAAAAGTGAAATATTTAAAAATGTTATTTTTTTTTTAATTTTAAGTTAAATGGTTTTAATTAACTTTTTCCAAACCAAGTATCAAAAGATGGTTCGATCAACGTTGGCTAACTGTTTGCTGTCCCACGTTGTTGTCCGACGTTGTCCCACAGTGAGAAATGTTCGCATTGCTGTATCATTTGCCAACAAACGCCCAACAGTGGTCTAACAGTTAACTTCGCAGAAATATGCTCACATGCGTTCCAAATCACAGAAGTCTCTCTATCTTTCATTTCCCAACTATTTCTCAATGAATTCCACAAACTGCTAATGATGGGTTAACAATCTCTGCTATTATGGAACAAAGTTGAAAGTGTTTAGTATTTCGGTTCGTCTTGCAATGTCAATTTCAGTGCGCTAACTTTCTCAAATTTTGTTGTTTTATCGTTTAATAGACAATCCTATGTTATTGCATTACCAATCGCATATTTCTAATTTGAATGCAGTCTTTAGTAATAAATTTTGAAGTATGTTTTAATGATGTTTCACTACTTCAAACACTATGAAAATGACATATATTTTTTGAAGGCACGATAAAATGTTTTAACGTTTGGAACAACACTGGCTAAACATTAGCCACCCGGAACCCAACGTGCTTACGCTCGAAGTCAGAGGGGTTTCTGTACCTACCATTTCCCAACCAAGTCCCAAATCTACCATTCCTTAAAGATTTTCACAAACTGCTAACGCTGGACCAACAATCTCTGTTACTTGGAAGCAAAGATGAAAAGTGTTAATGTCTTTAGTTGGTTTAGCTATCTGGCTGTTCGAGCTCTAACTGTCACACATATTGTTTGTTTACCACGTAATACTTATATGTTATCGATATATGTTATGGCATAGTCCAAATTTGTATGTATAATATTTATAGTTCGCTTAGAGGAACGTTCAAAACAATTCAGATAATTGCTGTCATTGGCAAGTATATTTTCATGATGTTTCACCACTTCACATATTATGAATATGTCATACATTATTGATATGCACGGTGAAATATTTTGGGACAATAGCAGTAAAAACATTATCGACCCAAGATCCTGCTTACATACACTTGAAGTCAGAGAGATTCCTGTACCTAACATTTCCCAACCAAGTCCCAATTCTGCCATTCCCCGACGATTTCAACAAACTGCTAACCATGGTTCAACAATCTCTGCTACTTGGGAACAAAGAGGGAAAGTGTTTATGACTTTAGTTCGCCTGGCTGTTCGCGCTCTAACTTTCGAAATTATGGTAGTTTTACCGCGTAGAAGATATGTGTTATGAAGAATGGCACATTCAAATTTTGAATATGTAGTATTTATGGTGCGTTTAGAGAAACATTAAAAACAATTCGGATGAAATGACGTCTTTAGTAGAAATTATTGGAAGTATGTTTTAATGATGTTACACTACTTCAAATATGATGAAAAGGATATATATTGTTGATCAGCGCGACAAAATGTTTTACATTTAAGGAAAAGCGTTTAACATGCGTATTTCCTTTGCAGGGGCATTTAAAAGAATTCGGATACATTTTAAATTTTGGGGATAACAGTTGGCAGTACATTTTAGTTATGTTTAAGTTTTTCATCATTACATAATTGATATGCATTACTGCTATGCACTATAACATGTTTCTTATAAAATATGATGTGCATTGCTTCGACTGTTCATTTTTACGAACACACAAAAGTGTTCGATCATATTATTGTCTGTAGGCAAAGTTTAAGCTGTCTTTTAACAATGCTATACTACTGCTAACATAACAAAATTAATATCATCATTAAGGTATCAGAGAAATTCTGCAAAAAGCATTTAATGTTTTATTTGTCAGGATCGCACAAAATAATTCAAATACATCATAATGCATGACCGATAATAACTGAAGAGCGTTTTCATTTATGCTATCCGTTTCCAAATTGAAATAAATACTTATTATAAAATTTATTATATCATACACATTGCTGCACATTACCGTCTTTGGATTAGAAATGTTCAAGATTTTTTTCAAAAGTGTTACGTGTTTTTGAGTTGCATTAATTTGTAAGTATTTTTGTTAATTGATTTTTATATTACAGTAAATAAAAGTAATATTTTTAACCTAAAATAATTTATTTTAGAGATTCTCTGTTTTTGTGGGATTTTTACTGTTTGCATAATTTTAGCAATTACGGTACTAAATAAAAATCTACTGCATAAGATGCAAAATAAATATTTTCCTAATTTAACCGTAATAGAAAAGGAGGTGGGTTGATAGAGGCCATTTTTTTCCTTGGTGTGACATACATTTTTTTCGTTTTAGCAAATCCTCTTAACAAATAAGAAAAAGTTCTTTCAATGAAAGCTCTATAATTGGAAGAAAATTAAAGTATGTGTAATAAGGTAAGTATAGTGTACATTAGGGTCGGTCGAAAAAAAAAGCGAACATTTTCAGATCAACTTCTAATAGTGTGGACAAGTTGCCATTTGTAATTCGAAGAACAACGCAAACTAGTATGTTGTGGCCATCACAAAACTTTCTTCTATATAAATCACAATTAAATCATTTAAATAGTACAAGAAATAACATCAATTTAGCACCAATTCATATCAAATTTGAAGTTTGATGAAAATTCGTGCATTAGTTCTTGAGATAGACCTATAGCGGATATTCTGAAAAATGTAGCATAGCAGTGCCCCCTGTTGAGCAATTTACACCAAAACATAAACAGCACTAATTGATATCAAGGTACACCTAAATCTGAAGTTTGTTGAAAATCCAAGCATTAGTTCGTGAGATAAAGCTATTGCCGGAATCGTAAAAAATGCAGCATAGCAGCGCCATCTGTTGAGCGATTTACACCAAAATATACAAAACGTCAATTCATGTCAAGGACTAACTAAATCTGAAGTTTGATGAAAATCCGCGCATTAGTTCTTGAGATACAGCTCTTGCGGAAATCGTTAAAAATGCAGCACAGCAGCGCCACCTGTTGGGTGATTTACACCAAAAATTAAAAAGCTCTAATTTATATTGGGGTTTAACTGAATCTGAGGTTTGATGAAAATTCGTACATTTTTTCTTGAGTTAGAGCTATTGCGATAATCATGAATAATGAAGCATAGCAGCGCCACCTATTGGGCAATTTTCACAAAAGTAATCAGCACCAAACTATATCCTGGACTAACTGAATCTGAAGTTTTATGAAAATTCGTGCAGTAGTTCTTGAGATATAGCTATTGCAGAAATCATGAAAAATGCCGTATAGCAGCGCCATCTGTTGGGCGACTTTCACCAAAAATTAATCAGGTCCAGTTTGTATCAAGGTCTAACTGAATCTGAAGTTTCGTAAAATTCCGTGCATTAGTTCTGGAGATAGGGCGCCCACAAAATGTTTGTCACATACACACTCACAGACTGACAGAGTGACAGACTCACAGACAGACATTTTCTAAAAACCATCAAATCGTGTTCAGGACATTTTAAAACGTATAAATCCGTCGAAAACCGGAAGTCGAAAAATTTCACGAATGCAATGCTTTATTCTTGTAAAGATAGAAGAAAGTAAAAAGATTTTTGAAATAGGTTAATATCTTTTGGTCGCGTATTGCATTTGAATTTTGGAAAATTTGACCGAAATGGACAATTTTTGAAATTAAGGATTAAAAAATATCCGAACCTACATCTAATAGTGTGTAAATGTCGTCTTTTGGGATAAAAAGAATTATGCAAAAAATATTTAAAATCATTTAATAGCCTTAGATCGAGCCTTGCACTTGTATTTTAGAAAACATGATCAAAACTGGCGATTTTTGACGGTAAATATTAAAAATTACAAAAATATATTCAGACATATTTCTAATAGTGTGTAAAAGTCAACTTTTGTAATAAGTAGATCAACGCACAAATTATTTAATATCGGGTGATATTCTTAGGTCGTTCATCGTACTTGAAATTCGAAAAAATATTATCAAAAAGCACAGTTCTGTACTTCAGGAGCCAGGTTCAAAATATATTGGTTATATTACTAACTAGAACTGGAACCAGAAGAGATAGTTTTACAAGCGTTGTTTTAAATCTATCTGAGAAGACCACCTCCTTAGATGATGTCGTTGCAGCTCAATGTGGCGGAACTTCTATCAATACACGATTGAAAAAAACGATTATTCGAAATTTAGAAATGCTGATAGAGAGGACCTTCCAATGATGTATTTGCTTTTTGAATTTCACTGAATTTTTTTTAGCCACTTTTTTCAGCATACTGATGGAAAATCACAGAACCGTTATTATTATCAAGTCCTATAGGTACACTGATAAAACTTTTCAGCAATCTCTCAAGTCATTCGATTTGTTTTACAGATAACTGTTATTAAAAGTAATTTGATTTCATACTGAGCATAATATGATCTATAATATGATAATAATACCTTCACAATATGATCAAGTTACCGTTATTTACAAAACCGAACAGTTTGCTGATGATTTTTAACAGTGTAAATAATCACCTGCTTGTGTAATCCTATCTATTGTCCAATTTTGATTACACAACTGCAATATCCCAATAATGACGGTTAAAAAACAAAATGACTTCAGTTAAGATTTAAAAATTATATCTTATTGAAATATCAATGCTGTGCGATCGGCTTCTGTCCAGGGGATCTTGATGTCCGTAATCGAGAGTTGATTTCTAACTAATAACAGCAAACAGAACAATCAGACTATATGTATCCATTGAAAGCCCTACCACTGAATCGAAACAGTTTGTTTATAAGTCATGATGAAATATGCGTCTGTATAGTTTGCATTTTAGAGGAATCATTGTATTTCTTGCAGGAACAATGCATTTGTTCAAGACAATAAAAACATCGCGTCACTTACCAAAAAAATTGCAGGTGGTGATTAATTATGCTACGTGAGCGTAACGCATTCTTTGCTGATCTCAAAAACTTGTTATTGTCAATGAAAACAGATGAAAGAGAACATATAAGAAAACTGGGATTTAGAAGGATTTGGAAAGGAATGCAATCAGTGACCAAAAAGAGCCAGTACTGTGCGCAATTTTATGACATCAAGTTCAATTAATGATGAATTAACCTGCAAGGTTACTTCATATCCTATATTGAAGGGAATCTGTTCAGAGAGCATTTGTCTCTCACTGATTCAAAAACTCTTTCAGTTTTGGAACTGAAAACCATAAAGACGTTTCTGTACCACACATAATCTGTGGAACTTGTGTCTGATGATTCTGAAAAACTATGTGGTTAAAATAACAGAGACTTCTATGTTAGATTAGATTTGTTTTCGCAACCACTAACACAAAGCTTGTTAACACATTGTAATGAGGGCAATTTTTCGAAAATGAACACTAAATTTACGTTCACAAATGCTACTGTAAATTAAAACCTGCTTACAAGCTATAAGAAGCAAGCATGCTTGGATTATACCTTCTTTTTTCGTCTGTACAAAATTTCCGATACCTGTAATAATTTCTGTCCCCAACTCACAAAAACGTACTAGTACGTGTTCCGCATACAGTGTGTTAAATAAAATCCTCAGTACAAGTTCTTACATAAAGTACAAAATGTAGGTACGAGATACCTATAACAAATATTTAAAATTGTTTTAACCAATACTGTTCGAAAATGCTTCAATAAGCATCGCTTTAATAAACAGTGTTTTAATATATCTTTTCGTGTAATTATTTAAATTTTAAATAAATAAAATAATTGAAAAATATCGTTTTATAAAACTTTTCATAATTAAAAACAATGCATATATAAAATATATTAACCTAATTTAAAATAGGTTTTACATTATGTTTTTATGCACATAAAGCAATATATTTACATTATTTGACTTTGATATGAAAAAAAATAATTTTCATAATTTATATAAAACTTCGTCAATTTTGATAATATATTCCTAAATTCAATGGTTATGCGCGACCTAAAGATTTTGATGCATTTCAATTTTTCTTTTTGCGTTATTCTTGAATTTCCGAAAGGCAAATATTACACACTTTTAAAAATAGGTATGAATTTTTAAAATTTTCATCATTAATTTCAAAAATTGTAATATTTCGTGAAATTTTCCAAAAAGGAAGTACGATGCGCGACTTAAAAATTTTAACCGATTAAAAAAAAAAATGCGTTATTCTTCTAATTACAAAAAGCAAGATATCCGCACTAATAGAAAATGATCTGAAACAATTCGATTCTTTCGGCCACCCTAATGTAAAAGAACATAAACACTATTGTAATTTGTTTAAATCCACATAATCAATAGTAAATACAACACTGAAAGGAAAATTAAGATCAATGGAGCCTATTACGACTATTATTTCAATATATGAAATATCCGAAATAATCAGTTCGAAAATAATGATACAGTTTCAGACACTTTAGGCATTGTGTTTTAGATTAATCTTCCTCATTACGTTCTTCATCAGAATCACAACTAGACCATCCAGCGGCGGCATCTTGCAGTGTACGAGAATATTTAAGATTTGATTTTTAATCTTCGGTTGAGTTGTTGGTGCCATTAGGTCTAGAAACCATAATCCGGAAGCAACATGCGCGCAGAACCCTACGACTCTTGCGCCTACTTTTCATTGACAGTACCATTGTGCGATGTTAATTCGCTGTATTTTTATCGCAATAATATAGTTTTTAGAACTTGTGTGTCCTGATCGTAACTGAACTTGAAGAACAGAATCCTCTTAACAATGAATGTAAATGTAAATACCTTCTTCATTTAAGTGTTCTTGAGTGTAAGACTGGCTTTGTTCAAGTTGGTATATTCGACGAGTTAATTGTCGCACCTATTCCAAGCTAGGAGTGAAAATTCCTGACGATCTATATCGGTTAGTTTAGTCCAGATCTATTTTTGTCTCGCCTATCCTTTCTCTTAATATCTGTTTTAAGTAATTGGACTTTTTAACCAAATCAAGCATCCCCTCATCGATTATTTCGTCATTTTCAGTGTTTTTTATCATTGTAGAATGGAATGCATTGAGAATAGCACATATAATTCGCAAATAGTCACCGATATAAGGTAGTTGCGCATTTGGTATTACTTTATCCAATGCTCTGCCGTTTTCTCCTGTCCTTTAACGGCTTCTACAACTCACCAAACTTTACTCTCGAAACTCTTCTAGTTAGCATCCTCTGTTTAAAAGTGTTGTTCCTTATTTAGTAATGTAGTCATTTCATCTATGAAATTCATTTCTTCCAGAAGTTCTAAACAATCCCAGGAGCCTCTATCAATAATTACAACATCATTCGGCTTCAGTCACTCTCTGATATTGTGTGCACCTTTTTTTAATATATGTGTTAGGTGTGTATATATTGTTTAATATATGTCCTTAAAAAGGTGGACCGGTGGTGCAGGGATGTTGATCTTTCTGTTAACCCGGAAAAAAAGACACTTGTTTCTTTCACGAGGAAAATTCAATCAAATTTAATGAGATTGTTTTTTATGGGCGCACTTTGAGTTGCTCAAAGGAGGTGAGGTATCTGGGTGTTTATTTCGATGCGAGATTGTGTTGGAAGAGGCACATAGATTACTGCATTAATATGGCCAAAACGATTTTTAGGGCATGCAAACATGCCATTGGCAAAACGCGGGGACTCAGTCCAAAAGTGATCTGGTGGATATACAATATTGTGATCTGCCCTATGATCAATTGTGGAAGTATAGCTTGGTGGTCAAAAATAATGACTGACATTGCCAAGTCAGAATTAGAAATGCTGCAGAGGATGATCGGCTTGTCCATGACAGGTGTACTTAGGATAACACCTACATCTGTTATGGATTTGCTGTTGGGTATGTACTCACTGCATATGATTATTGAGGCAGAACCATTGTTGTTCTCTTAAAGACTCATTTTACATGGGCAGTGGCAAAGTTACTCGAGATATCTGACTTGGGATAGATTTAACTTTAAAATCACTAAGCACCCAGTCTTTATCATGAAGGGTGACGATATGCCTTTATAACATGTATTTGATAAGTCGTTCAGAATTTGTCTTCACTCTAGAGCTGACTGGCAGAATCTTTCTGTGACGGAATTTAAGACAGGTATGGTCTGTTTTACTGATAGTTCCAAGATGAATACTGTAACAGGAGCTGGGGTTTTCTGGCCAGCTGATGGTGCATCTTTCTTTTATTCGATGGGTCGTTACGCCACTGTCTTTCGGGCAGAGATCTAGGAAATACTTATGTGTGGTTACATTTGCATTGGGAGGGGTAATAGTGGCCTGTCTGTCAATATCTACTCTGATAGTCAGGCAGCGTTGCTTGCGTTACAGAAATATACAATTACTTTTAGGATTATCTGGGAGAGTTATTGCTCTTTGAACTGGCTTGCCACTGAATGACAGAATTTCTGAAATTTGATAAGTCAAAGAATAATATTAAAATTTAGTGTTGAAAATCAGTCATTTATGACGCAGTGCTTGCATCCCTTCATATGCTGCGTACCGTTTCGAACACCTGGGTCACATTTGATTGAGCCATGGTAAATTCAGGATATTCCTATCAAATGTCTGCTAATTTTATATCAGCTACAGGTGTATTTAGGGCTAAGTGAGGATGATTTTTCCTCTTTCATTTTTGGGGGATAGCACAATAGACCCCTGGTCGCGGTGCTCTGGCTCAGGCCACCACCAGTAATACAATAATACAGTAACTTTGTATTATTTTATCCAATGCTCTGCAATTTTCAACTGTCCATTAACGGCTTCTACGACACACCGAACTTTAGTCACGAGACTTCTCTCATGTAACAACATCTTTTGAAAAGTGTTAATTCTTATTTAGTAATATAGTTTTTTCGTGTACAAAACCCATTTCTTCCAGAAGTTCTAAACAATCCTAGAAACCTCTATCATTATAACATCATTTGGCTTCAGCCACTCTTTCTGATATTGTGTACACTTTTTGAATACATATGTAAGTATGTTAGCTTCATTGAATCCTCGTAGTAAGGTCCTATTCTTTGAATCCTCGAAGTAAGGCCCGAAGACATCCAAAATAAAACCTGAAATAGTGACCAACATCAAGGACTTAATCAAAGGTCTTTCTTTGTGTAACGAGAAAGATAGTCTCTGGGAGGAATAGTTCGCACTCTGCTGGATATAAATGTATGTGCAATCAGTAACAAGTATCACGGTATCATTGTCGTCAATGGGAATAAATAATATTCTTGTTAAAGGCCTCGTATATTTTCAATAAACTGTGTTCTGGTGGCGTGTTCCATTCCAAGGTGTAGTATGCGAGAGATACAATAGAGATGAATTGCGTTTTGTATATTCAATCGTGAGGGCGCTTCGAAAACCTGACCTTGGCTATTTCTCTCTCTCCCTTTGACCTACTTCCAGTTACATTCTGCAGTTTACATTTTTCAATAGCATATCTAGGAAATACGCGCGAAATTTCATGTTGGTTTGATGGGCGCGTCTGCTGGAGGTTTATTTTGGCAATGTGATACCGAATTTTGAAGATTTGCATGAGATAGAAGAAAGATTTGAGATTGGTGCATTTGACTAATTCTTTTTATTATAATAAATGAAGTTTTGTTTAACAAATAACAACTATCACAAGCAAAGTAATGACTTTTGCATGAATGAATGCATGGAAATTATTTTTTTTGGATGAGGTATATTGACATGTAACTACTTCCACTTTCTGTAATAATTTAACAATCTTTACATCTCTAAATACTTTTAACAAGACACCAGTGCAATAAAATAATAAGTAGGTCAAATTTTGTTATGTGTGTTACGAAAAATCGCACGACATGAACTTGGTAAAAAGCATTTCCAACCGAACATACAAATGCAAAAAAGTATAATTACATAATTATTTAAAAAATATTAAACATGAATTATAATGTTTTAGGCGTTGTATTAATGATAAGGTAAACATTTTTAAAGGAAAACTTTCGATTTGTCTCTTTTTATTCCACTACGTGCGACTTACATGTATCAGATTTCCAAATCAAAATTTCATTTATTTAGTAGTTTATTCAGATGCATAAGGATTTCACATTTCGATTTTTGTTCGTAGTTATTTAATGCGATCTATCAATAATAATAGCAAGATAATATCTATCAACTAGTGTTTTATACAAGTAGCCTATGGTGTAATGTATTTTATGTAAACTTTTGGTACTTTAGAATATTGATAGATATTGTTTGTGAATTTGCGAAATGCGTATATAAAATTGTTCACCATCCCTAGTCTAGTCATTATTTTAATGTCTCGACTAGGTACTTAATTGTATTGGTTCCTTTTACGTACATCGGAAAATCAATTATCGGTATTAAGGCTAATGAATAATCTGGAAATGCGGTTGTTTGTATCGTATTAAGCATTAAAGTAATGAACACATAACAAAAATGGGAAAAAAGGCCAAAAAAGAAAGAGTGAATTATCAGATACCTATTTAGGAATACTAAGAACAACAACAACAAAAAAAAACTAAAAACAAAAAACAAAAAAATTGAAAATATTATTTTAAATAATATTATTTTTTAATTTTATATTAACCCTTTCCGGGCACAGAAACATTCTGTTCGTAAAATGATGAAATGATTGACTGACACCGGAATTTACAAGCGAATTTTTTAGAAATTAAAAACACGTTACTTTAAACTTCATTGTAAAAGAAAATTTTTATCAAATATTCTTGTTGTCGTTTCTAAGTTTGGAATTAAAATTATGTAGTCGCGACGTGGGATCACAGCGACGGAAAGGATTAAAACCAAAATCAATAATAATTTTAGAACCGACTAATTTATTTATCTCTTTTATATTTGTAATATTTTTAAGACTAATTAACTTAATTAGTTTTTTTTTCTTTTGACGGGCAAATTTTACTATTGCGAATTTTTTTTGTGCGATGTTAACAATTTAAATTATAAGTTAGAAGCATCTCATAAGTTGCAGAATATAACTACCATTTTCTTTCCTGAAAGTACACTTAATATTATGCTTAAAAACTTAGTGATTGGTTCGATACTGGCAAATAATATTCCTATTTTTGTGAAAGCGAATTCTAACATTTAGCTTACAGGATAAAATGCATTTATACAATTCAAGAAAAATAAAGATAATTGTGTTATAAGAAATCGGTTATGACTTTAACATTGTTTTAGTACACATGTTCTGAAAATGCACAAGTTTATTACCCACTCATGTAACCGGTAGTACGATCTGGCAATTAATTGTATTATTTTCTTGTACGTGCATCATAAAATTAACTGTAAAGGAAGAGGAATTACTAGGAAACGCGTGAGTTTGTACTGTATCAATCGTTAAAGAAACGAAAACTCCACAAAAAGCTTGAAGAATTACAAATAATTGATAAAATTTCAGATACTTGTTCATTAATACTATAACTCCCCTATTTGTAGAGATTATTAAATAAAAGCCAAATAAGAGGAAAACATGAGTATATCTTTAAATTTAGAATTAAGCAGTTTTTACTAATGTAAAAATTACTAATAAATGTGACTAAACTTGCGATATTTCTCTCTTTATTTCAGTACGTCCCACTTACATGAATCAGATTCCGAATCAAAATTTCATTAATT
This sequence comes from Maratus speciosus, assembly GCA_963932465.1. Taxonomy (NCBI): domain Eukaryota; kingdom Metazoa; phylum Arthropoda; class Arachnida; order Araneae; family Salticidae; genus Maratus; species Maratus speciosus. Next base: position 333,075,439 of record OZ010786.1, read on the forward strand.
TAATAGTTGATTCCACTGTATTGGAATTTCGCGTTTTGATTTTTGCTTGTAGTTATTTAATGTGCGTCAAAGTGTATCAACTAGTGTTTCCTACAAGTAACCTATAGTGAATTTTTTTTAAACGTTTGGTATGTTACAATATTGATAGATATTGTCTGTGAATTTATGATACGGGTATATAAAATTGTTTGAATACATGAATCCTATTCCAAATCAAAATTTCATTAATTTAATAGTTGATTTCAATGTATTGGAATTTCGCATTTTGATTTTTGCTCGTAGTTTTTTAATGTGCATCAAAGTGTATCAACTAGTGTTTCCTAAAAGTAACCTATAGTGATTTTTTTTTAAAACGTTTGGTATGTAACAATATTGATAGATATTGTCTGTGAATTTGTGGAATTCGTATAGAAAATTGTTTGAATACATGAATCATATTCCAAATCAAAATTTCATTAATTTAATAGATGATTCCAATGTATTGGAATTTCGCATTTTGATTTTTGCTGGTAGTTATTTAATGTGCGTCAAATTATATCAAATAGTGTTTCCTACAAGTAACCTATAGTGAATTTTTTTAAAACGTTTGGTATGTTACAATATTGATAGATATTGTCTGTGAATTTATGTTACGGATATAAAAAATTACTTGCCATACCTAGTCTATTACGTCGATGGCTCGACAAGGTACTTAATTATGTTGGTTTCTTTTACTTATATCGGAAAATAAACTATCGACATTAAGACAGATGAATAACAAGGAAATGCAATAGTTTGTATTGTATCAACAATTAAAGTAATGAACACTTAACAAAATCAGAAAAAAGTCCAATAAAGAAAGAGGGGAAGTTTCAGATACCCATTTAGGAATACTAAAACACAGAAAATTATTTATGGAAACCTAAAACGAAGAAAAATTTGGACAATATCATTTTATATTAAAATCTATATCAATAATATTTTTAAAACTGACAAATTTATTATCTTTTTATGTTTATAATATTTTTAAGACTGATGAGTTTAATTCAGTTTTGTTTTCTTTTTTTTGATGGACGAATTTTACTATGTGTGGGGTATTAGATACTAAAATTCTAAATTAGAATGCTTCTCATAAATTGCAGATTAAATCTGTTATTTCCTTTTCTGAAAATACACTAAATATTATTATTTAAATCTTATTGATTTGTTCGATACTAATTAATAAGATTTATTTTTTGTGAAAGCGAATTCTAACGTTTTGCTTACAGGACAAAATGCATTACAAGAATTCTATACAAATAAAGATAACTAGCTGTTTATGCCGTTCTATGCACGGGAGTTCATGAATTTAATTCAAAAACCAAAATTAAAATAAGTATTCAATTTAGAAAAATATTTTTCTACTACGGTGCATTTTTTAATGAAATTTAATTTGTCATGTTGCTATGGCAGCAGACGATAAAACAACACCTTTGTAATAAGATAAACAAGTTGGAAATTGCTCGTCAAACGTGGCAAATGAGGTGCGTTCGTACTATAACAAGTTTTATAATTATTTTTTGCACCCCATATTGTACTGAATGTATAATTTTTTGCACTTCATAAAGTCCATAGTCTTTAACATCATTAAAATGCACTCCCAATAATTTTTTCCCATTCCCCGAACACTTTTGACTGTCCCTGTAATTAAACTATACATCCGATTTTCCTAAAATTTGAAATGGCTCGACAAAATTTTGTAACAATTATATATTTAAAATTTCAGACCATTTGGAAGGCTGTAACATCATTAAAATGCACTTGCAATAATTTTTCCCATTGGCCGTAATGTAAAGAAAAACTTTTGACTGTCCCTGTAATTAAACTATACATCTGATTTTCCTAAAATTTGAAATGGCTCGACAAAATTTTGCAACAATTATATCTTTAAAATTTCGGACCATTTGGAAGGCTGTAACATCATTAAAATGCACTTGCAATAATTTTTCCCATTGGCCGTAATGTAAAGAAAAACTTTTGACTGTCCCTGTAATTAAACTATACATCCGATTTTCATAAAATTTGAAATGGCTCGACAAAATTTTGCAACAATCTTATATTTCAAATTTCAGACCATTCGGTTGGGTAGTTTTTGCTCTGTTATATCCGGACAGACAGACGGACGGACAGACGGACAGACGGACGGACTGAACGACGACTATAGGTGCTACGTATTTATATAATTACGAACGCACCTAAAAAGAGAATAAAAAGCAGTGTTGAAGTTTGTGATAAAATGTTTTTATTTTTAATAAAAGGTAATAATTAAGCGCAATTAAATAATCTCTAATTATTTGCATGCGATGTAAAAGATTTATCGTAATACCCGCTACAAATTCTTAGTATTGCAGCGTGGCGTAGGTAATATGTATATCTCGCATTGCAGTAAACATTTAGAACTGGTTAGAACTCGCAAGATTACGTGTTGAACATAAAAAAAGGGCAAAAATTCGTGTCAAAAACATAAAATAAAAAATCTATATAAAATATTTGAATTTTTTGCCCCAATCGTCTATGTGCCCCCTGCCAGCAACACGTGTGCCAAATTTCGTAGCCCTGCTCCTTGTGATTTTCCAGTTTTTGAGGTTACATAGATGCGCGCACGGATTCTAATAGGATAGATTGTATTACGGGAAATCGGCTATGACTCTAACAATGTTTTAGTATACATGTTCTGAAAATGTACAGTTGATTGCCTACTCATTGAACCGGCAGTACTTTCTGGCCCTTAATTCTATTGGTTTCTTTCACGTGCATCATAAAATTAACTGTAAACGTTAAGACCAATAAATTACCAGGAAATACAAGAGTTTGTATTGTATCAATCATTAAAGTAATGAAAACTTTACAAAAGTGGAATGAATCACATATAATAAAAAAGAGTGATTAAAATTTCAGACACTTGTTCATTAATACGATAACCTCGCTATTAGTACAAACTATTAAATAAAAGTGAAATAAGGGGAAAATATATGTATATCTTTAAAAATAGAGCATTTTGGTTTTTGCTAATGTAATCATACGGTTTTTCTCTCTTTTATTCAATACCTAACACTTACTTGAATCAGAATTCCAAATCAAAATTTCATTAATATAATAGTTGATTCCAATCTATAGGAATTTTACATTTTGATTTTTGCTTTTGGTTATTTAATGCATCAAAGTGTGTCAAATAGCGTTTCATACAAGTAACCTATGGTGCGATATTTTTTAGGTAAACGTTCGGTACGTTACAATATTGATTGATATGGTTTGTGAATTTATGGCATGCATATATAAAATTGTTTGTCATCTATATCCTAATTACTGCAATAGATCGACAAGGTACTTAATAGTGTTGGTTTGTTTTACTTACGTTGGAAAATAAACTATCGATATTAAGGCAGATGAATAACAAGGAAATGCAATATTTTGTATTGGATCAACCATTAAAGTAATGCACACTTAACAAAATCAGAAAAAAAATCCAATAAAGGAAGAAGGGAAGTTTCAAATAACTATTTAGGAAAACTGAAACATTGAAAAGTATTTACAGAAACCTTAAACGAATAAAAACAATTAGAAAATATCATTTTAAATATTATTTTTTAAATTTTTATATTAAAACCAATATCAATAATATTTTTAAAACTGACTACTTTATTATCACTTTTATGTTTATAATATTTTTAAGACTGATGAATTTAATTTAGTTCTGTTTTCTTTTTTTGATGGGCGAATTTCACTATGTGTGGGATTTTAGCAATTAAAATTTAAAATTAGAATCCATCTCATAAATTGCATACTAAAATTATTATTTCCTTTTCTGAAATTACACTTAATATTATGCTTTAAATCTTATTGATTTGTTCGATACTAACTAATAAGATTTATTTTTTGTGACAGCGAATTCCAACATTTAGCTTATAGGACAAACTGCATTAAAAGAACTTTAGACAAATAAAGATAATTGTGTTATAGGAAATTGGCTATGACTCTAACATTGTTTTAGTATACATGTTCTGAAAATGCACAGTTGATTGCATAGTCATGGAACCGGTAGTACGATCTGGCACTTAATTGTATTGGCTTCTTTTACGTGCATCATAAAATTAACTGTAAACTTTAAGACCAATAAATTACGAGGAAATACAAGAGTGTGTATTGTATCATTCATTAAAGTAGTAAAAACCTTACAAAAAGCGGAACAAATCACAAATAATAAAAAAGAGTGATTAAAATTTTAGACACTTATTCCTTAATACGATAACCCCACTATTTGTACAAACCATTAAATAAAAGTAAAATAAGGGGGAAATATATGTACATCTTTAAAAATAGAGCTAAGCGGTTTTTACAAATGTAAACATTCAATTTTGCAATCTTTTATTCAGTGCGTACCACTTACATGAATCAGGCTTCCAAATCAAAATTTCTTTAATTTAATAGTTGATTCCAATGTATAGGAATTTCACATTTTGATTTTTGTTTATAGTTATTTTATGCATCAAAGTGTATCAACTAGTGTTTCATGCAAGTAACCTATAGTGCAGTACTTTTTAGGTTAACGTTTGGTACGTTACAATATTGACAGATAATGTCTGTGAATTTATGGCATGCGTATATAAAATTGTTCGCCATCACTAGCCTAATTACTGCGATCGATCGACAAAGTACTTAATTGTGTTGGTTTGTTTTACTTACATCGAAAAATAAACTATCAACATTAAGGCAGATGAATAACCAGGAAATGCAATAGTTTGCATTGCATCAGCCATTAAAGTAATGAATACTTCACTAAAGTCGGAAAAAAGTTCAATAAAAGAAGAGGGAAATTTTTAGATACCTATTTAGGAATACTAAAACATAGAAAATTATTTAGAGAAACTAAAAGTGAATAAATAAATGGAAAATGTTACTTTAAATATAATTTTTTTTAAATTTTATATTAAAACCAGAATCAATACTGTTTTTAAAACTAACTAATTTATTATCGCTTTTATATGTGTTATATTTCTAAGACTGGTTAACTTAATTTAGTTTTCTTTTTCTTTTTTGAGGGCGATCTTTACTATCTGTGTGATCTTAACAATTAAAATCACCAAAACAATTATTTTTTTAGAAAATACATCTCATAAATTGTAGAATGAAACTATTATTTCCCTTTCTGAAATTACACTTAATATTATGCTTTAAAATTAATTGACTGATTAGATACTGGCAAATAAGAATAAGATTTTTGTGTAAGTGAATTGTGACATTTATCTTACAGGGTCAAATGCATTGCGAGAATTTTAGGCATGTAAAAATAATTGAGTTATAGGAAATCATCTATGACTTTAGTATCGTTTTAGTATATATGTTCTAAAAATGTACCGTTGATTGCCTAATAATGTAACTGGAAGCATGTTCTGGTACTTAATTGTATTTGTTTATTTTACCTGAATCTTAAAATTAAATGCAAACTTCAAGACCGATAAGTTACCATACAATACAAGAGGGTTTATTTATTTTTTTTTTTTTTGTATTGATTATACCAGTTATGAAAAACTTCACTAAAAACGCAAATAATAAAAAAGTGAGATTAAAATTTTAGATGCTTGTTCATTAATACGATAATTTACTATTTATAGAAACTATTAAATAAAAGCGAAATAAGGGTAAAATATATGTACATATATGTTTTAAATCTAGAGTTAGGTTTTTTATTTATTTTATTTTAAAACTAAGTCTAAATAATATTGTTAAAACTGATTTCTTTATTTTAGGGGTTTTTTGTGTCTGAGTGACTTTTAATATTTGTGTGATTTCAGCAATTGAAATTCTAAATTAAAACGCATTGTTTATTTTTCTAGACAGATACACTAAATTCGTTTTGTCTTTTTTTCTGAAATAACGCTGAATATTATATTTTAAATTTCTTCATTTTTTAGTTATTGTTAATAAAACACCTTTTTGTAAAAAGGGAAAATAATATGTATATTTCATGATAAGAAAAATTGCAACTATTGTACACACATAATAAGAATTATTTTGTAGCAAATCGTTAATGACTTTAGCATTGTTTTAGTATAAATATTTTGAAAAGGAATAGATGAAATTTATACTAAATATATTGTGTAGTCATCACACCGGTGGTTCAATCAGGTACTTAATTGTAATGGTTTCTTTTACGAACATCCTAAAATTAACCATCGACGTTAAGACAGATGGAAAAACAAAAAAATACAAGAATTTGTGTCGCATCAAAGAATAAAGTAATGGATATTTCACAAAAATCGGAATGAATTACAAATAATTAAAAAGATGGAATAAAATTTCAGATACTTCTTATAAGAACATGAAATTTTTGCAAATAATTTGTTGAAATTATATAATAAAACCGCAAAGAAAAAAAAACAGTATATATTTTTTAATTTGAATTTAAGTGGTTTTTATTTTGATGTAAAACCTAAGTAGCAATATTATTGTTAAGACTGATTAATTATTTTAGTTCTTTTTTCTGTTTTGGGGATATTTAATATTTTTGTGATTTTATGAATTAAAATTTTAAAATAGATCATATCGTTTAATATTCAGAAAATAAACTACACAGCCAAACACGTGTTTCGGTACCGGTGATTTTTTTTTTTTTTTTTTGGCTTATTTTATGTATATGTGATACATTGATTTCAAACATAACATTAATTTTTTCTTATCAGCTCAACTTTTTGAGATATAAATATCATCTGATTTGTGTTACCCTATTTGTATTAAGCTATATTTCACATAATAAAATACAAAAACTTAAGAAAAAAATTTTTTCCTCGAATATTTTAGTGGCATGAATAAAATATAGTAAGACTATTATATCTCAAATAAGACTTTTGTTTTCAAATTAATAATATGAAACTATAACTGAAAAGATATTAGTTTAGATAGATTCTTTTGTGGAATATTCTTGAATGGGCTTGGACGGTCTCTTTTTATGTTTTAGCAATATTCTGTCATCATATGTATATCCTATCTTATCTGGTAGCGATCTTCCATTTTTTTTATGTCTTTGTGAAATCTTTTCACTTGCTCTTCTTTCATATCACGCAAATGCTCTGTAAAACTGTCCAAGTGGCTGCGTAAATAATGAGCTTTTGCGCTCATATTACAAACAAGATCCATGAAATTAATAAGCTTGTTATTTACTAGCTCAGCATTGTTTTCAGCTTTGTGGTTGTCTAGAAAGTTTCTGAAAATTAAGAAAATGACGTCTACGCATTTTTATTGCGCCCAAACTCACTCTTAGAATCTACGAATGAATGATATATGCCATGATCGTTTACAAGGCGTCTTTTCTCAGGTCAATTAAAATTTTCATCTTTCAGCGTCTCTGTACTTGTCCAATGCATTTTGTCTCTACCATACAGCACATACAACACATAGCAAAATAATTAATGCAAGTTCTTCGACTTGAAGTTATTCCTTCTATAACATGTAAAACTGTTATACAGTATGTTCTTCGTTGTAGCTACTCAAAGGGAGGCCGAAACAGAGTCTTCCGACTGTATAACAAAAGTAAACATCTATCACTCAACAACGTTAGACTGAAGATCTGACGGATAGCGATTTTCTGCAGTCTGGCCATGCGCAAAGAATATAGATCCTAGACAAAATTGTTTTTAGATTTGGAATTAACACGTCCAATATAACTTTAATCTGTTGTAACAATCCAGACGTAAACTGAATTTGTTGTTCTTCTTTTTGTTGTTGTTGGACCCTGTCATTAATTAGTAACCGACAGTAAAACGATATTTTGATAAAATAGAATTATAACATTTAGCTTATATGATGAGCTAAAAAGATTGCATGTATTCTAGATATATTATGAGAACTATGAGATAGGAAATTGTTAATGACTTTAACATTCTTTTAGTATAAATAATTTGCAAAGAAAACGATGAAACTGTTACACATTTTGTTGCCTAGTAATGACACCAGTAGTTTCATCTGGGACTTGATTGCATTTTTTTCTTTTATGTTCTTCGTAAAATAAACAATAAACGTTAAGAGTAATAAATAACGCGGAAATACAAGAATTTGCATTGCATCAACCATTAAAATAATGGACAATTCAACAACCGGTAAGAAGTAAAAATAATTAATGAAAATTAATAACATTTCGGATTCTTATTTAAAAATATGAAAACTTTTAGAAACTATTAATAAAAGCAAAAGAAAAACAGTATATTTTTTAATATTAAGTTAAGTGTTTTTTTTATGTTAATATTAAGTATAAATAATATTATTTGCTTTTATTATTTTAAGCCCTTTTAGTGTTTGTTATTTATTTTTTTTGTATGAATTTTACTGTTTCTGTGATTTCAGGAATTAGAATTCTAAAATAGATAGCATCTTTTCATTTTCAGAAGAAAAAAAAACTGCTGTTTTCTTTTTTTGAAATAGCACTTAATATTTTTCTTTAAATTCTTTTAAGAATTAAGTTACTGACAGTAAAATAATACTTTTATCTAAGTGACTTGCAACATTTAGCTTACATGAGAAAAATAATTGCAAGTTTTCCAGACATATAAAGTGAATTCTGTTATAGGAAATCGTTAATAATTTTAACATTGTTTTAGTATAAATATTCTGTAACAAACAGGTGAGACATTTCCACAATCATTGTTTAGTCATTTCGCCGATAGCTCTATTAGATACTTAATTAAATTGGTTTCATTCCATGCATTGTAAAATAAAATATATATATATTACGACTACCTATGACGAACAAGAACATTTTAATTTTTATAAACTATTAAATTAAGAAATACTTCTGAATAAAAAAGAATAATAAAAAAAACAGATGAAAATTAAAAATAAATTTTTAAATTACATATACTTGTTTTACACTGTAAAAATTTTTGAAATATGTATTCGGTCCCAAAAATAGAAGTGTGATTTGAAGAGAGAGAACACACTGCAACAAATAAGTTTCGTATAGTAAACTAGGAACGATATCATTTTATTAATTAACACGGGGGTTTGTAGCGTTGAAACCTAATCCAAAGAGTATTTATGCTCATAACGTAAAATCAATGACGTTATTTTACCGAAAGTTGTAACAGATTTAGGGGAAAACCCCAGTAAAGGACACCTTAAGAATTCTTTCTTGTTCAGATCACTCTCACAAAATTTTAAATCCATCTATACTTTCCTCTCTTTTTGCAAATATAGTAGAGATACATTAAAAAATTATTGTTGACAAAATTTTAAAAATATATACCTTGCATTATTAAAAATTAATTTTTTTCATAAATATCGACAATAACACTAGTAAATGTTACTAACCCTATTTTGAAAATCCAATAACTGACATAAAGTGAAGCAGTGTCTGACACTTATTTACAAAGAGAATAGAAAATAAAAAGTTATTTTAACAAAAGTTGTATAGATTTACGGTGAAACACCCAGTAAAGTACATCTTAAGGATTTTTTCTTCTTCAAATCACTATCAAAAATTTTTAAATCCATTTTATACTTATCTTTCTTTTGCAAGGATACTAGAGATACATAAAAAATTATTGCTGACAAAATTTTAAAACTTTATACATTGTATTATTAAAAATAATTTGTTTTTCTTAAATATAATCAATAACACCGGTAACTAACACCAATCCTATTTTGAAAATCCAATAACTGACACAAAGTGAACCAGTGCCTGACACTTTATTTGCAAAAAGAATAGAAAAAAAGTTATTTTATACTTCAAAGAATTTGTGCTTTAAAAATACTTTAATCTTTATTATAAAAACAAAATTCTAAAACCTTTTTTATATATGATGTTCTACAGATAAATGTGTCCTTTGTTTCAAGTTTTAAATTATTAGTAATGTAGATATGCAATAACTGACCAGTGGTGTCAGACACTTGTAGAAAACTTAAATTTTAATGGTGTTTACTACAAGCTAAATTTAAATTATTATCATGTTTTTTTAAACGGTTCAAATAGAAGATATCAAATTTCTTTGATATAATCGATAATTAAAAACTCCGTCGGGGCCGGTGAAATGAAATTCCTGCAGCCAATAACTCCCCCCACCCCCAATTAAGCTTAATTAAATAGCTATAAGCTATAAATCATGACTCTAATGTACCATATGTATCTTTAACTATTTTCTACAACCATGACTTTAAGAATAAGTTTAGGACGTCTGCATTAAAAATAGTAATTAAAAAAAACCCTACCTAAATTTTTGGAAGAAAGGTGGTTGTCTCAAAATGGCACTTTTTTCCTCTTAAAAGTTACTTCCTTACTGAATATGTTTTTGGGCCACTAGTGGAGAAAAAATTGACTCCAAAATAAAACAAGAAAGAAAATCATGCTTCAAGCATAGATTATGAAACACTTTCCAACACATTCAGACTAATTTAATAAAATTGCAACGTTTATTAAGTTAAAATATTATGTCTAATTCAACTATATGAAAACGCATAAAACATTTCAAAACCCAATTTTATCTGCTCCCATCTACAATCGGAAAATTATCCGAGTCTAAGATACATAGGTTTGTATATATTAATTACATGCATGACAAAATTTAGTTCACTTAAGAAATACGTATACTTCAGTTGAACTTTCCCCTTCGGCTATTTCCTCTAATAAGGAGAATGATATATGAACACCTTTTTGCAGCCCTCTATGAGGTACAAAATTTATATATAACGAGTAAAATGCAAAAACATTACTTAAATTTAAAAGCGTATATATTGAATTTAAAAACGTACACTTCCGCAGTTATTACTAAAAGACAGTATTGTAACTGATTTATTTTGTCTGTCCCTGTAAATGAAAAAAATGGCATGAATGCCTTGTTCTAAACTGATCCTAGTGAAATTCAGTGATTTATATCATTTCAATACATTTGAATTAGCGTAATGTGATTAAAATCCTCTGCAAACGATTTTTCCTCATATACCATAATGTAATAGAATACCTTTGAGTGAACTAGTAATCCTAGGAAATGAACTAGTAATCCTACATACATCATATACAATAACAAACATGCTTTGGTTATCTAAAAGTTATCTAAATAACTTTTATTGATTGCATGAAAATCCGAATATATTTACGGGAGTTAGAGCATGCACAGACGGCCAGACAAACCGAATCCATAAACACTTTTCAACTTTGCTGGAAAGAGTTATAAAACCTTCTAAGTTACCACTATAAACAGATTACTTTGCAGAAATTTCCGAGAAAATACTTATTACAGTGAGATTATTGCTGAAGTGTCAGTTACTGGTTAACTTTCAAAAACTGGGGTTTCACCCCATGTGGTTTAGTTCTAAAACGCGATTCAAAAATAAAGAAATTTGAAGAAGATCAGAAGTTATTGCGCACTTATTTCAGCAATGTTTAGATGCGGGGGCGGGGAGTAGTCACTTTTACACCGTTTTGTGATATGTTGACATTTTTACACAAGAAGATAAATTCGCCGTAAATTTTAATAAGCTATCTTCATTATTGTTAGAATTAGGGTAAAATTACCAGGTTATGGTAAAGTGAGAGGTTCTGTGTTTTGAACCAAATAAATGAATTCTAATCTTTGCTTTCTAACATTTTTAGTTTATTTTATCTTTACAAGAAGATGGTATTGGATTGGTGAAAAAATTTCGACTTCCTGTTTTCGACGGATTTATACGTTTTAGAATGTCCTCAACACAATTTGACAGTTTTTGGAAAATGTATGTCTGTATGTCCTTTTGTCTGTACGAGTAATTCGTGGGCGATCTATCTGAAGAACTAACACGAGCAATCTGATAAAACTTTAGATTCAGTTATACTTTGATATAAATTGGTGCTGATTAGCTTTTTGTGTAAATCGCCTTCCAGGTGACATTGTTGTGCTGCATTTCTTACTATTTTTGCAATAGCTCTATCCCAAGAATTAATGCACGTATTTTCGTTAACGTTCAGTTTTAGTTATACCTTGATATAAGTTGGAGCTGACTAGTTATGGTGTAAATCGCCAAACACTTGGCAGTGCTTTGCTGCGTTTTTCACGATTTCCGCAATAGAATAAAGAAGAGAGAAGAAATCCCGCTCAAGAAATAAAGCACGGCTTTTCATCAAACTTCAGATTTAGTTAGATTTTAATATGAGTTATAGCTGATTAAATTTTGGGGTTAATCACCCAATAGGTGGCGCTGCTTTGGTACATTTTCCGCGATTTTCGAAATTGCGCTATCTCAAAAACTAATGCACGGAATTTAATCAAACTTATTATTCTGTTACACTTTCACATAAATAAATCCTTATTAGGCTTGGGTTTATAAAGCGTGATAGGCGTCGCTTTTATGCTCTTTGGGTTGGGAATTTTTGTTGCAAACAACTAAGAGAGTGGTTACCGAAATTCAATAAATTGTTTAACACATTAAGCGCGACGTCAGTCTGGCTGACACTGAACTTTCCGTTTAAAGGCGTCATTCACCGATTACTGACGTCTAAAATATTGTATAAAACTAAAAATATACATATTGTTTTAAGTAATTACTGAAAGTGTATTTAAAATTTACTTATCTTTTATTTATTACAGGATTATACTTTCTTAATAATTAGTTAAAGCATTGTAAATTTTTCAGTTCTTCAGTGCCAGTCACCGTGGCACTCAACGAGTTAAAAAAAACGCGGTGCTTATATCTCCTTTTTAAATGCACACAATTCAATGAATCTGTATCGTTTGAATTCTCATGATGTGATCGGGAGTCGGCAGCACAGAAAATCACCTCATCGAGTTCACGGCCGAAATTCCAGAATTAGTTAAAACTTGACTCGTATATTAAAACGCAATCGGTCTGCCAAGTCCTATCTTGGTGGAAAACCCCTGAAAACCTGATTTTGCGGTCGACTCGTAGGTTTACTATTGGGTTTTCCTGCACTCAAAAGTTTGGTCCCCAAAACATGGAGGACTGGGAGCAGGAAAACGCAATAGTAAACGTACAGTCGTGGGAAAAAAAAGTAAACATCCCCTACTAACTTCTCAACAAATTATCGTAGAAGAAAGTTACTGGTACCGAACGATTGAAAATAAAGTCTACTTTTAAACGATGTATATAAAATTTGCTTAGGGGGCCATCTACATATTAAAACGAACCATAACTTTGTTTTTTTCAATAGCAGTACACAATTCTGACAGCATAAATGAACTCTACACCTTTCAATTGGCCTATAAACAAATTTTTATGCAATTCGTGCCATAAGTTTTTGAGAAATTAATTATTTTAAAACGAGCGTATTTTAAGGGCTGTATCCAAATTGAAGTTCCGATCTCGATTGTTAACCAAGAGAGCCGCCTTCTTGATCAAGGCACGTTTAAGCGTCGATGAAACCTGTTTGATTACAGGATAGCAGAATAAATTTCAAAATATCTAGTCACTTCTATTATAGACGGCCCCTTAAACCATCATTTTGCCGTTTTTAAGCATAATTTGAAAACTACTTGGAAGAAAAATGTGAAATTTTGGATTTCCATAAAGCAGGAATTAATAAATATAAATCCATCAAAAAATTGTATGTTGCAATTCATAATGTTTTCGAATATTAATTTCATAATTCGTAATTCATATCATAAAATTTAAAATATTGCAAATTCAGCGTATTTATGTTTGGGTATATTAGTATTATTGCTACACAAAAAATTAGCTCATTAGGAGCATAATTTCAGGAGATATAAATAAAAATATGAAAATGTAATTTAACATTAGAAGTACTAAATTTTGAATGTCTATAATTCAAAATCTTATCATTCGAATGACTTGAAATTTTGTTTCTAGGAATAGTTTGAACCAAATATTTAAAATATTTCGTTAAATTTGGGTACTGCCATTGAAAACTAGTTGGATGTGCCAATCCGAAAACTTTCTTCTATCTTATACATCTTAATATTTCAAAAACTAGTTACACATGTTAATACTTCAATATTATTAGTTCATTACTATACCAACTTTGATTTTCATCTTAAATTTCTGCTTCAGTCAATTAAATAAACTAAAAACGAGTTAATCTATATCATATTTGTTAAAATTAATAGTTTTTCGTTATTCTGTTGTTATCAGATGTTTGTGAATAGCCGGCTTAGCAGGAAGTGAGTTCCCGCCTTTGCACGAGCCGCCGATGGACAATAGAACTACGAAAAATCTAGAAAAGTATACAAAAATCGCCATCACAGAGCCCCATTACCCCGCGATATTTCCAAATTCAAGGAGGACCTGTTGGCCAAAGGCAAAAACATGCACAAAAAATTTGGTTCAATTTGTATGCATAATTTTAAACAATTTTCGATTGTACAATAAAGAAAATGGTATAGACATCGTAATTATAGCGCACCCTTCCAACGGAATTTTTCCAAATTCATGAAGGACCTTCATGCCATGAACAAAAAGAAACTCAAAAAATTTGGCTCAATTCTCTGCATAACTTCATACACTTTTCGATGGTATAATATTCAAAATGGCATAAAAATCGCTATTACAGCGCCCCCTACCCGCAATTTTTTTCCAAATTAAGGAAGGACCTGCTTGCCATAGCCAAGAACTTAAAAAAAAAATTGGTTTAATTCTATGCATAACTTCATACACTTTTTGATGGTACAATGGCGACAGACACACGGACACACGGACAGACAGACATTTTCTATAAACATGTTTTTGGGGATCTCTGACCCCTAAAACATGTAAATCCGTCGAAAACCGGAAGTTGAAAAAAATTTCGATTACAATACTTTCTTCTATTGAAGATAGAAGAAAGTAAAAATGAAGTTTGGATTCGTTTTAATATGTATATGGCCCCCTAAACAAATTTTATACACACCATTTCAAAGTAGACTTTATTTCCAATCGTCCTGTACCAGTAACTTTCGTCTACGATAATCTGTTGAGGAGTTAGTAGGGGGTGTTTACTTTTTTTTTCCCACGACTGTACAAGTCAACCGCTAAAATCCGGTTTTCGGGTGTTTTCCACCAAGATATGACTTAGCAGACAGAATGCATTTTAATACGCGTATCGAGTTTTAACTAATTCTAGAATTTCAGCCGTGAACTCGATGAGGTGGTTGTCTATGCTGCCGGATCTCGGTCTACATAGATCGTCATTAGGTGCGTTCGTAGTTATATAAATACGTAGCACCTA
The DNA here is from genome assembly GCA_963932465.1 of Maratus speciosus. Lineage (NCBI taxonomy): Eukaryota > Metazoa > Arthropoda > Arachnida > Araneae > Salticidae > Maratus > Maratus speciosus. The sequence continues at coordinate 333,090,596 of OZ010786.1, forward strand.
TAGTCGTCGTTCAGTCCGTCCGTCTGTCTGTCTGCCCGCATATAACAGAGCAAAAACTACCCAACCGAATGCTCTGAAATTTTAAATATATGATTGTTGCAAAATTTTGTCGAGCCATTTCAAATTTTATGAAAATCGGATGTATAGTTTAATTACAGGGGCAGGCGAAAGTTTTTCTTTACATTACGGCCAATGGGAAAAATTATTGCAAGTGCATTTTAATGATGTTACAGCCTTCCGAATGGTGTGAAATTTTAAATATATAATTGTTTCAAAATTTTGTCGAGCCATTTCCAATTTTAGGAAAATCGGATGTATAGTTTAATGACAGGGACAGTCAAAATTGTTCCGTTACATTACGGGGAATGGTAAAAAAGTTATTGCAAGTGCATTTTAATGATGCTACAGACTATGCACTTTATGAAGTGCAAAAAATTATGCATTCAGTACAATATGGGGTGTAAAAAATAATTATAAAACTAGTTATAGTACGAACGCACCTCATTTGCCACGTTTGACGAGCAATTTCCAACTTTTTTCTTATACGAAGGTGTAAATACGAAGGTTGAAAATGTGTGAAGCTCATAAGTTAAAAAAAAAATTCAGTAGAGATTATCAGTATTTAACTGTACAATGATACATCTGCTTTCTTTTACGGCTGGCTTATGTAACGTAACGTTATTTTTTAATTTTGTCACCGAGATTGTGAATCTTGAAGCATTAGCATGTGTGAGATAGAGAAAAGTTTTGAGATCGCCATATCCGTTTAGATTTCTTTGTTGTAGTAATTTTCTTCAAAGTTTGTATCTATATGTTTTTATCACCCTGTGAAAGCAATTGAAAAATAGAAACAATATTCCTTTTCGAACATGTGAAGCATATTAAAAAAATTATATTGATATCTCCTGTGAGAAATTCAAATACTAATTAATATGTTGATTATACGTATTTTGACAAAAATAATTGTTTTTGCTAAAAATATAAATTGAATAATTCACAAATTTTAATAAAGGTGAGAAGCAGATAATAGACCTTCGTACGCTTTTTTTACGAATGCGAGATTTCATGAAAGAAATCTGCGTAAAACATAAAGTGTTTTAAGCAGTCGTTAATTTTCTTTTATTTAATTATTATATTTTATTCAAACAAGCTTTAATAAATCAAAAGAATGCACCACAGTGAAAGCTTAACAAGTTTATATACTAAGCAAAGCATATGTTTTGTTATAATATTGAAACTTCTACTTAAATCTTGTATCACTTTCGGGAATGATATTCCAGTAAACGAAGTAGCAATTAAGATTTGAATATTCAAATAAACAAGTTTTCTCGTTTTAACAAATTTCATTGACTACAGAAAATGTTCAGTAAAGAAAGATTCTAATGCTGTTTTCAGCAAAGCTGGTTATAAGTTATATAAACCACTTATAACTTCATAGGTGGCTTAAATTAACATGCACTAAATTTCAATTTTAGTTAAATTTAAACTGAGTTAAATACGAAAACAGATACTTTGAGTAAGCTCTTAAAAGAAATAGTATTAACAGAAACAGTTATTTCACCGCAGCTTAAAAGTGTTGATTTTACACTGTGGATTTATCTTTTCAGCGAGAGCTCTGTTACAAATTTTTCAACAAACTTTTAGTTAAAGAACTCTGTCTTCACAAATGTCTCCGAAATTTAAATTTTATTTCCAGTACTGATATGATTAATTGCTTGCTTAAGACATATCTTGTTAGAGTCATGCAATATCGCGTATTTATAAGGGCGCAACTACTGTGTGCAAAAAATACATCACGCGCAAAAAAAAAAAAAAAAAAAAAAAAAAAAAAAACAGAAGCTGAGAGGTTATAGATAAAATTTGTGACTATTAGCTGACTATATTTGTTGTATTATTCCTAGAGACAAAAATGTTCTTTTACAGGACAAAATCAAAGAAAAACTGAAATAAAGTAATGTGTTTAAGAAATATTTGTCGCTGAAATATTATTATTACTATTTAGAAAACAAATGTAGCTAGGCAAAAGCTAATACTATATTTTTTCTTGTATGCCGCGCGGTTTTTCGCCATTAAAAGTTCTTGGAAAAATCCAGTTTAAAAAGTTGTATTCAAATCCCATGAATATTTGAGATTTGATTATCTGTGTACGTATAATCGTCAATGTATAAAATAGTGTGATGACAATTTTACGCGTAAACGTACGAAAACATGAGCTCATACATTGTGAATCTAATGTATAAAAATGAAAATTTGTCTGTCTGTCTGTATTTCGATACAAATCCACTGTTTGGAAGTCAGAATTGTGCAATGTTACGTACATGTGTTATTAAAACACGGCCGAAGCACCTACAGTAATCCGGAATCGAAACAATTTATAGTTGATTTTTAATTAATAAAAATACCGCCAATTTAACAGCAATTTCCTATCAAATTTAAACCTTTTTCGTTATTGCTGTTACCAACATTTAAAAATCCACAATAAAATTCTTAACACAACAATAAATTTTCTATTGCAAGATTTCTACGTGAAAAATGAAAATGAAATACATAGTTTGACGAATAAAAAAAAAAGTTAATATTACGTCATATTGGAAATATAATCAACTTCTGCAGGTGAATAATAGTAAAAAAACAACCATTTTTCTATGAAATTTAAACATTATTCGTTAAAAAAACAGGCCAACAATTAAAAATCCACAATAAAATTCTTACCACAACAATTGCGTTCCTAGTGCAAGATTTCTACGTGAAAAAAGAAAATGAAATAAATAGATTGACGAATTAAAAAAAAAAAAAGGTGGATATTACGTCATAACTTTTCTATTGCAAAATTTCCACGTGAAAAATTAAAATGTAATAAATAGTTTCACCATTAAAAAAAAAAGTAAATATTACGTCATATTGGAAATATAATGGAACTCAAAAGTTAAATATATAACTCATATGAGTTTCAAAAAACGTATTGAAAAAAGATAAAAATCCGACTATGAAAAGATTGGCCTATTTTAATGTTTTGAGATTCACTGAATTTGTTTTCGCCATATTTAATTGTTTTCCATATATATATATATATATACGTGTGTGTGTATGTATGTATATTAGAATGTGCACAAAGGTTTAGGTCCATAGAGCTCATTCTTAGTGAAGAACTTAAATAAAGATGTCTTCACTGTTTAGTTTAGTTGTTTGTTTTATAGTGTATGTTTAATTTTGAAATTGATTTTTCAAAACAAACATTCTTAAAATTCCGATCAACGCCGGGTACTTTAGCTAGTACTTTAAAAATTTAACACATTTTTGTTTGAATTTTTAGTTTTACTTTAAAGATTAAAACCTAGTTGAAAAATTTTCTCCGATTTTCGATCTCAAATCAGGTCTTAAACACTATAGTGCGCTACGCGATGTCTCATGATGCACTAATACATACGGAATATAATAAAATGTTTGAAATATAACAAATATACTCTAATCTTACTACCCTAAAAAAGAGAAATATGTATTGGTCTAATAATAAAGTTTACGAGAATGTAATATAACCATTTTTGAAATATGCTTCCAAAAAGTGCTCCCTTATCTCCGAAAATTCCAGAAATAGATATCCAAGATTTAAAAAATAATTTTTTAAATGAATGTTACTTTTGATGCTCGTAATTTTCGGAAATGATTCCGCGTAGCTTTAACAGTATGTTAATCAATATCCTCTACTCAGTATTCATACGAAATATCGGTTTCTCGGATGATAGCAATTCTAAAGTAAACCTTTTCAGAACAGAATTTTTGCGTAACAGAATTTATATATGGAAAAATAACAACAACAACAAAAAAAAAATGTTCAGTTTACGATTTTAATTTAGATTAATTAAGATTTTATTAATTTATATTTTTAATTAAACTTTTTTATAATCTAATAAAATGTAAAATAGCTAATTAAATAAAAAGTTGAAATACGTAAATAAAAAATATGTTTTATAGTACAATGGTAAATTATAGCATACATGCAACTGCATTGTAGAACAGTACAAGTTGTGCTTCGTTCAACATATACACAGTTAATTTCACCGAGCAAAAAGTTGAAACATATTTTTCAATCGACGGTGAAGATTCTGAAAATGAATGAAGACAATAAAAAAGTGTACAAATGTCAAGTGTTAAATTTTGGCCCGTTTTTAGATTTTGTTCTTATGTTTTACCACCTTTTAGCAAAGGAAAATCGTTGAATAATGTTTTCCTGTATCACTGACATGGGATGCAATTCCGCATCCTTAATTTTGAAAGTCATCACACCAGAAAGACAACTACGATATAACTTAGCTAATCTTTCTTAAGAAATGTTGTTTTCTTAGAAATCACTATCAATTAATGTTCAGTTAGATTATTTAATAAGTGAGGAGTTTGTATTGGTAGGTCTTTTCTTTTGTAAAAATATTCCAGGTTTAGTTGCTATAATTCTTCAGAAAGATTAAGCCATATTTCCACTGCTTCTGATATCGATACTGAATCCGTTTTCACCGGATAAATACTTTATGAAATTTTGGAAATTTGTTTTTCAAAGTTTGCCGAATTTTCCAATGCTATTCTTTTATAATTATGATGTACACACAAATACGCACAAATATTTTTAAACAGTCAGGATGGTTGTTCTATCGGTTTACATTTGGAATTTGTGGCAGAAAACTTTTTTTTTAGTTTTACGTCAATGCGCTGCATGTACAATGCAACTGTAGCTCTGAGTTTCTACAAAAATATTCGGAACACATTACAGAGGAACATCATTTTAATCTCAATTCGACAGGTTCGAAGAGAAGCTGTATGCAATAAGAGTTGGAACTTTATTTTATAATACTTTCCACATTCTTATCGTCTTATTTTCATTTTCCATAACAACAGCAAAAATTTATTTCTTACATTTAGATTAAATTCTTCAATTGGATCTTAAACTACTGCATCACACTTCTCTGCTTCCAGATTCCAAAGCTTACAGTACCTGTGTTGATTATTATTGATTTTATAGTGTCATTATGGAACTAGACCACATGGTTGCCAGTTTGGCCTCCGTTTGTATTCCGAAATTTTGAATTCATACCAGTAAATACAAACATCATTTTCTGATTTATTTAATGACAGCCATTTCATGATTACTTTAAGTAAAGTTTCTACTTTAGGAATTTCCGGTGCGAATTCGTCATTTCTTAATGAAAATGGAGGCGAAACCGGGAACACTGCTGGATTAGCCATATAGAGTATGGGTTAAACTATTGGTTTTTACTTTCTTTCCAGCTGTTGATCAGAACACCTTCTGCCGCCCTTATCCAACTGTTTGATCCTCATTTATTTATCAGAAGGAAGCTTGTATCCCAGCTTCAATACTAGAAACATATCTATATAGTGGTTCAAGTTAGTAGCATTAAAAGGAATGTTGTCTGCATAAAATAATTGCTACATTTTTATAAAGAATAGCCTTTTCTTTATCTGTACTTTGCAATATAAAAATACAATAACATATGAAACATATGGACTTGATGGCGAATCAACATTCTAGTTCGTTTCAGGTATTTCTAATTGAGAACAAATTCAACTTTCAACTTCAAACGCATTTTCGCTTTTTTTTTCAAAATTAATTAAACTATCATTTTGTGAATCTACAAATTTTTGTTGATTTTTTCGAGTGCAACATTTATTATAATTGCTCCTTATTCTTTCTGCTTAAAGTTAATAGCATTTCTATAATATTTACGTTTAAAATTAATTTCTCATTCAAGTTTTGTAATTTCACTCTGTATACTAGAAGATTTTCTACGAACGATGCGATATTTTACAAATGATGGCGTTTAAATATATGGAGTGAGTCTCAATCACCAATACAATCGTCCTCTTGGGGATTTATTCAGTATAAACTTCTAAATACGCATCAATACTGGAAAATAACAAGGTATAAATATTGGTTCTTTTTTTAACGCTTATTAATTGCAATGCCATCTATCGCTGATATTTAGAAATAAAACTGAGAATCAAACTAAGCTAAAATTGCTAATAGTGACAAAAGCACCTTTATTTAGATCAACGTACGTTTCATCGCACAAACGGCGACATTTTGAAGATAATTCTTGATAGAAATATTTTCGCAAAAATGTTTTAAAACAATAACTTGGTAAATAGTATCACGAAACTTTGGAAATTCAAAGGAGACTAAAATTCATTGTCAGTTCAGTTAACTAAAATTTCAAAAGATATGCTATGCAGGTTTAGTAACAATAGTAGAAATTAATTCACGCTCACAAATATTCATTTTTATTTTATTTTATGTTTGCACTGGTTTTCAATATACAGGAGGTCTCGTGATATTATTTACCAAGTGTTCGTTTTTCAAAAAAAATTTCGAAAAAAATTCTATCAAGAATGGTTGTCGCCATCTATGTGCGATATGAAACGTGTGTGGATCTAAATAAAGGCGTTTTTATCACATGTAAGATTTTTAGCTTAGTCTGATTCATTATAAATGAGTATCATCATACATATTTTTATAAAACCGAGATTATCAATAATAAAACTTCTGGTATCTTACATAATCCTTCCACAAGAATTACTTTTAACTAGCAGAACTCCCCGGCTTCGCCCGTGTGAATTATAAGGGGTCTCCCGAGTAAAATAAATTAAAATGAAATAGTACAGCAATCACAATAACTGAGATTTCTGCATCATCATTATCCACAAATTGCTTAAAAGTCAAGCAGAAAACATAAGTTATTGTCTCGCAACCATAATAAATTTCCCGAGCTCTAATATCAGAATGCGCGTTTTGTTTGGTGGGTGTTACATAAAAATATGCGATTTCCCTGACAATTCGAAAACAAATCCACCAAAGGGCGTAGTATTTAGTAAAATTCTGATTTGTATGGCATTTATCTACAATATAAAGTAAAAATATCACAGTGAGTAATGCTGGCATCATATTGATTATGGCAAAGAACTAATCCAAAAAGTGTGCCTTTACTGAATTTTTTCTTAAATTCTGAACATCACACACTTTCGTTTTTTGCACTGTCGAATAGAAAAAAATACTTTCAAATGAAATTTATTTGAAATTTCTATATCGATTTTCTCATTTTAGTGGATATAAAGAAAATTTCAAGCATGGATATTTTTATATGCGCATGCAATCTAATTACCAAAGATATAGAGTAGGTGGGGGTAAAGATACTTACTCTCCATACATTTTGATTTTTAAAGCATACATTGGTCTCAACTTATGTAATGAGTGATTAAAATGTTAGTTTAGAACATTAGGCAAGTGTTACTATCAACAAACATTCTGTCAAATTATAATTCTGCGAGATATTGCAATTTTTAAAAAACATTGCTCTGCGTATCTTTGCCCCATCGTTTGGGGTAAAAGTACGCAGCCGTGGGGCAAAGATACGCAGTGAGTATTTTTGCCCAATAACTGCGGGTTTTTGCCCCATTTCCAATAAAACGAATGAGTTATGCAAAAGCATTAGTAAATTTCACTAGTATTTATAGTTAAACTGAAAATTTTCAGTTAAACCATGGAAAAAGAAGAAAAAACAGCGGTCTATTATATCGTAAATAGCAGTTAACCTCTAACTACAGTGATAAAAATTGTTGTATAAATACAGTGAGTGGTCCCAAAGACCCCTTGATCGTAGAATGAATAAAAGGGTTGACTGACTCATAAGATACTGTTTTTGCGCTAAACTTTATGGTAAGGCCTATTATAATAAAATATATCCTCATTCAGAAGTCGTTAGCGATACTACTAACTTTTCAAACAAATCAAAATTAAACTAACATCAATAGATAAATTGAAAATTACAAGTTAAGCTATGAAAACTGAATATAGCAGCGGTCTGTGAGACATAACAGGAAGTAAGGGCTAAGACTTGAAACAAAATTGTTTTATGAAACAAGAATATTGATTTTTAAAAGAAGTAGGTTCTATATTGAAAAAAAAAACTTAACTAGAAAAGGAAAATGTAGTTAACTAGCTTATTTTTATTAAGTCGCTATTATATTTTATACAATATGAAAAATAAAATTTTCCACAGCGCAATTGGGGAAAACTTTGCATCTAGCTAAAACGATAGGATAAAGCCCCGAATCTTAAATTTGTGCGTATTTTTGCCTGAAGACTGATACGTACTTTTATCCCATTCTGCAGCATTTTACTTAACCGGCTACTGACAATTTTAAACAAATGCCATCTAGATAAACTGTACGGCATTTAAAAGCTATAGAGCTTCCGTTCTCCACTGTAGTTTTGGATTTGTAAAATTTCGAAGTATTGTCAGCTAAACAATAAAGTGAAAATTTAAAAATATTAGATCAAAATGAAAAAAAAAATAAACTTACCTCATTTTCTTGGCACGGAGTGCTACTTTTCTTCACAAGGATTGAACACACAACTACCACACTTGAGACCAAACTACCACCTAGCGGTCATGATTGTAGAACAGCTTCTTAAAATTAAATCAGCCTGTGCGCATTTTTGCCCAATGCATATCTTTACCCCCACCTACTCTATTCGATTGCTCTTAATTCAATATTATAAAGAAAAGACATGTGTAAAAATACCTCTAGCATCGTACTGCTGGCGGCAACAAAATAACCCAATCATAAATTTAGTTTTACTGCAATTTGACCTCTAAACATGACACATTTGATTGTGCCAACGTCCAATAGAATACAAAATGTATTTTCAGTAATATTTGTTTGAAAAGCTTATCTCATTTTACAGATTTTTATCCATTTTAAATAAACTATCAAGTACGGATATTTTTAAATGTGCGTGCAACCCAATTAGGAAAGATATATCCGCTTGCTATTAATGCAATTTTATAAAGAAAAGACATGTCTTGAGCTAAATAATGCTAGCATCATATTATTGGTGGGAACAACCTAACCCAATCATAAATTTCACTTTTACAGCAATCTGATCTCTAAATATCACATGTTCGATTGTTTTATCGTCTGATTGAAAACAAATAGTACTTTTGGTAATATTTGTTTGAAAAGTTTATCTCAATTTAGAGATTTTTTATTTATTTTAAAGTCATTTTTAAGCATGAGTATTTTTAAGTATGCCTGCAACCCGGTTAGAAAAGATTAACTTAATTGTTCTAAAACATTGTAAATAATTCTGTATTTGTTTATTTTCGAGTAATACTCAATAATTAAACTGGAAAACATAATATATATAATATGAAGTTTAAAAAATTCGCTGTTTTACTTAAAAGGCGACTAAAATAATAAAAGAGAAGTTACAATTTAAAAATATACATTTTATTTAAAATAACTTATTCGTACTTTAAGGCTTTACCAAGCCCTTCAGCAGAGATTGTTATAATAACAAATTGCTGTTTATTTATACAAATACGTCACATCGTTTTGAAAACGAGAGAGCAAATAATTATTAGAGTTGAACCGTAGGAGTAGCAGTTCCTTGGATTGAACTTAATTAGACAAAATATATATTAATATTAATTGTAGTCCCATTTATTTTATTAGAATACTTTGTTCTCATACGTATATCACTCAGGTTCATAATATAGGCATCATAAGAAAAAATCATGATTTTCTTCGGCTATATATCCAACAGTATTCGGCCAATGATATTGTTAAGCGATAAGCATTTGTCCAATATTTGACAAGAAGGCTGAATAAGCCAAATAGTGAATAGTGACCGAATATTCTTCACATTCCTATTTTTTATATAGATTATATGGTGTATTTCTAAAAAACTCCTCTAAAAGTTTTTAGCTTGTTTTATGAAAAAACTAACTTGTATTGCTTTGTTTTGAATTTTTATCTTTTTTTCTAAGCATTAATACTACAGAAACTACTCTGAAACGTTTCCGAAAATATCGGAGAGATTTTTTTTTCAGAAATGCGTCTTATGAAAGAAATCTATTTGTTTCTTAGATTTCTGAAGACAAAGAAACACTTCTAAGAATTATGAGTAACTCGGAAAGGATTATCTAATATTAAATATATAGAAAATCTATATGTAAAAAAAAAGTCAAATTCACATTAAAATGTTAATTAAAAACATAAGTACATAAATGATTCACAGTTTTATTACTAAAATAGATTTAAAAACAATTAAAAGATTTTTAGACATTAAAACCAGTTTACAGATGTTAAACATGTATAGAATTCGCCGGAGTCCAGAGCATTTTCGACCAAACCCTGGTCATCATCAAGAGGTGAAGTGAGAAGAAATAAGCAAACCTCCAGAATGCACACTACTTTAAATATTGTAAGCAGAAACCAAAACTGGGAAAAAAGAGATAGGGGGTAGTGGATGAGTTTATTGAGCGATGCAGATCATTCTAAACTAAATACTCCATTAACTCCAAGCACACCAAACCAAATGTACGGTATATGGCATGATAATGCATCATTACATGAGTTCCTACCTCTAGCCAGTATCTCTATAGATTCCCGCAAAATTCATGCGTTATAATGATTTATATGTGCAATAATCTTTGTATTGATGTAAAAGATGTCAATATCTGCTTTTAAATTTAAATGAGATAAAGCTGTAGATTGTTTTCCTCTCGCTATATCAGCCATATGTTCTTTTAATATTTCTTATAATTTTCTAATCATACAATCTTCTGGTTGTCATTCCAATGTATCTAAATGTTTTATTTTTATTTTTATATCTAAATGGGATTACATATATTCCTGCTTTTTCATGTTCATTTATTGGATCTATCCTTCAGCGAACAAGATTTTGAAGTTTAGTTGGGGGTTTAGCTATCAGTGTTATATCATATTTCATTAACGCGTATCTAATTCTTTCATAAAGCTGAGGAATGTATTCTATACTACAAAAATTTAAAAAATGTGTACTTTTTGCTATCCCTTTCTTGCTATTAAACTCATAAATTTCTTTGTTGATAAATTGTTTGGGTAACCATTTCCAAATGCAATTGTTTTTATCTTAGTCAATTCTTCATCTAAATAAGCTTTAGAACATATCTCAATGCTCTTCTGAAGTAAAATCTATATGCTGCTTTTTTATAATTAACTGGAACTATACTACTATACGATATTATGTTATTGGATCAACATGGTTATAGCGACTAGAATACACAGTGTGAAAATCGGCTATCCCTGTAATATTTAAAAAAAAAAAAAACCGCTAAAATATTGTATCCCTTAAATGTCCAATGATGCTGCTGTAATATGCAGATCGCAGTGAAATCTGCAGAATATTTTCTACAACTGCAAGAGATTGCTAATAATACAATATAATACTAGTGATACGAAAATCCCGCAGATGTCGCTGCGATCGATACTTGGGATTTTACCAGTATCGTCACACATTTAAGGGGTACAAATTTTTAGCACTGTTTGGATAGCATATTTCCACACTAGGTATTCTAGACGCTGTAAACATGGTTTTCTGTAAAGTATTCTGTCTATATTATGTGTAAATTTATTCTTAATGAGTTCGACATCCAGGAAAGGTAATGATTCATTTTTTTTTCTAGATTAAACTGTATTTTACTGTCAATACTATTAGCGTGCTCCAAGAAAATCTCTATGTTTGAAACCCCATGACTCCATCTTATAAGTATGTCATCGACATATCGAACCCATAAATCTGTTTTTAAAGCAGCGGTGGGTATAATCTGTTCCTCTAGTGGCCTTAGTTTTAGTTCAGCTAATAAACCGGAGATGGGGGATCCTATAGGGGCTCCATCAGTTTGAGTATGATAGTTTCCGTTGAAAACGAAGATGTTGCTATTGATAATTAAATTTAAAGCGTATATGAGCGTGGTTCTAATATCCTGCATTGGGTTGTTATTGATTTGATTTTCAATTAAATTCCTAATTTCTTGTACATTTATTGAGGGGTATAATGATTTAATGTTGAATCCTACAAACATTGTATTATCTCCAATCTTGAAATCTGCGGTTATTTTGATTAAATCTGTAGTAAAAATCATTGCATATCCTGTTTGTGTGTGTGTGTATGGGGGGGGGGGGGGTAACATTAATTTGAGTAGAGGTATAAATACTTTTTCTATTGGATAAGTTGCTGCAGATCATTTGGGCACAATAGGTCTGAGGGGCAGATCTGTTTTGCGATTTTTGAAACGCTCTATTATTACGATCAATAAAGCAGCAGTCACACCACGCTTAATAGGGCGTTTAGAAGATCACAAACCAGACCTGTCCCTGAAAACTATTGTGTCCAAATGCTCTGCACCAACTTATCCAATAGAAAGAGTATTTATACCTCTACTCAAATGCATGTCACCCCCTCCCTTCCCTCCACAGAGTATGCAATCATTTCTACTACAGATTTAATCAAAATAATCGCAGATTTCAAGATTGGAGATAATACAATACTTGAAAGTTTCGACATTAAATCATTATACCCTTCAATAAATGTACAAGAAATTAGGAATTTTATTAAAAATCAAATCAACAACCATCCAATGCAGTACAGCACTATTAGAATCACACTCGTATCTGCTCAAAATTTAATTATCAATAGACACATCTTCGTTTTCAACGGAAACTAATGTAGTCCTCAGCAAAAGTTTAGACAATGGTGATTTTTAACCTTTAAATAAAAAATACGAACACTTGGGTTATACAAATGACTGTACTTATTTTTAAATATCTTTTAAACGTTTTAGGACAGAAATAACGGTTTTAATGTAGGATATTATTTAATTTAACTCAAAAAAGTGAAATTTGCATATTGCAAAAGTTTAGACACTTTTGTGATTTTTTGGCAATTGTTCACGGAAAAACGCATATTTCAAACTTATGACGTCACATGCATGAAGTATTTAAGTGCACCTCACGATAGCATCGATTAGTGAAGATGCCGCGAGCAAGAAATTTTCAGTCAGATGAAATAATTAAAGCATGGAAGTTGAAATCGAAAGGGAAGACTGTTGCAGAAATTTCAGCTACTTTGAATCGGCCAAAGAAGTCTGTCTATTAAGTACTGTCTAAGGGTGACTCTTTCAATGCAAAACATAGATCTGAAAGGACTCGTGTGGCCAGAAAACGAGATTATAGAAGGATCCATAAACTGGCATCTAGACAAATAATGACTGCGAATCGCATTAAAATTGAGTCAGAGCTTTCTGTGTACAGGGATAATTTCGTAGATGCATTAAAGAAAGATGTACATTAGTTTACATGAAAATGATAAAACAACCAGCCTTGAAATCTCACAACAAATTGACCCCTTTCCTGTCGCGGAGCAATTCTTTTTATAAACTAATGAAATAATGGACTGATACCAGAATTTATAAACGAAGTTATTAGAAAATATGAAATTGCTTATTCTCACGTGTATTATAAAAGGAAAATTTTAATTAAATATTCTTGTTTTTTTTTTGGAATTAAAATTAGGTGTCCTTTGTCCCCGAAAGGGTTGATGATTTGGACCTCACTTTGTTTTAATTGTCAAGTATCTCTGGAGTTTCTCAATGGTCGCCAAGCTGCGTAAGACTACATACATATTTTGGAAAACAATTTACAGTCATTTGGTGAACTTTTACCTCTTCCAAAGTATGTATTTGAGCAAGATAATGCGTCTATTCATGTTGCATACAAATCAAAAAATTGGCTTAACTCTCAAAATATTACTATTTTTGACTGGCCCGCGTGTAGCCCTGATCTGAACACAATCGAAATCTTTTGTGGCATCATATCACATACGGTTTATGCAATTTATAATAATACTCCTCTGTAAATAACTTCGATCAGATGTTGAACGTGTTTGGTACGAAACAGACCCCCAAGTGATGCAGCATTTAGTTTTTTCGATGGAAAGTCACATTTTTGCATTAATAGCAGACAATGTAGGTCCAGTTCGATTTTAATTTATGGATATTTTTCTGTTAACAGACAGATTGTCTATACTTTTGCAACAATGTTAAATTTGTTTTTTTGTCATTATATATTATCTAAAGTGTATAAAATAAAATTTATTGTTTGTGTATGAAGGATAAGTCCCCAGTAATATATGACAGTTGAATTACAAAAATTCGTTACACACTTCTCAGCACAGAAGCATAATCGATCATTGTCTAAACTTTTGCTGAGCACTGTATAAGCAAACTGATGGAGCCCCTATGGGATCTCCCATCTCGGGTTTATTAGCTGAACTTAAACTAAGGCCACTAGAGGAACAGATTATATCCACCGCTGTTTAAAACTAGATTTATAAATTCAATATGTCGGTGACAAACTTATAATATGGAGTCATTGTATTTCAAACCTAGAGGTTTTCTTGGAGCCCGCTAATAGTATTGACAGTAAAATACAGTTTAATTTAGAAATTTAAAAAAATGAATCATTACCTTTACTGGATGTCGAACTCATTAAGAATAAATTTACACATAATATAGACAGAAAGATTTACAAAAAACCATGTTGATCCAATAACACAATATCCTATAGCAGTATAGTTCCAGTTAATTATAGAAAAGCAGCATATAATTTTTTTTATAGAAAGCATTCGAGGTATGTTCTAAACCTTATTTAGACGAAGAATTGATTAAGATAAACACAATTTCATTTGAAAATGGTGACCCGAAAAAATTATCAACAAATTGATTTATGAGTTTAATAGCAAAGGGTACAAACTTTTCAAATTTTTGTAGTATGGAATACATTACTCAGATTTATGAAAGAATTAGATACGCGTTAAAAAATAATGATATAACACTGATAGCTAAACCCCCAACTAAACTACAAAATCTGGTTCACCGAAGAATAGATTCAGTAAATGAACACGGAAAAACAGGAATAGAGTAGGTGGGGACAAAGATACGCACCTTCCATACATTTTCATTTCTAACACACACATTGTTCTAAACTTATGTAATGAGTGATTAAAATGTTAGATTAGAACCTTAGGCAAGTGCTACCATCAACCGACATTCTGTCAAATTATAATTCTGTGAGAAATTGCAATTAAAAAAAAAAAAAAAAAACATTGCTCTGCGTATCTTTGCCTCATCGGTTGGGCTAAAAGTACGCAGTGGTGGGGCAAAGATACGCAGTGCGAATTTTTGCTCCATTAATGTGGCTTTTTGCCCCATTTCTAATAAAACGAATGAGTTATGCAAAAACATTAGAAAATTTCACTAGTATTTATAGTTAAACTGAAAATTGTAAGTTAAACCACAAAAAAAAAAAAAAAAAAAAAAAAAAACAGGGGCTCTGTGAATTCGCAAATAGAAGTTAACCTCAAACTACTGTGACAAAAATTGTTGCATAAATACTGTGGGCGGTTTTAAGGACCCCTTGATCATAAAATGAATAAAAGGGTTGACTGACTCATAAGATACTGTTTTTGCGCTAAACTTTATGTAAAGGCCTATTATAATAAAAGTTCTCCTCATTTAGAAGTCTTTAGTGATACTATTAAGTTTCTAAATGAATCAAAATTAAACTAACATCAATAGTTAAATTGAAAATTACAAGTTAAGCTATGAAAAATGAATATAGCAGCAGTCAGTGAGACCGTTAACAGGAGTTAAGGATTAAGACTTTAAAACAAAATCGTTTTATGAAACAAGAATATTGATTTTTTAAAGTAGGTAGGTAGATACCTACGTTCTATATTTTTAAAAACTTAACTAGAAAAAGGAAAATGTAGTTAACTAGCTTATATTAGTTAAGTAACTATTATATTTTTATACAATATAAAAAATAAAACTTACCACAGATTAATTGTGGAAAGCTTTGCATCTAGCTAAAACGATAAGGCAAAGCCACGATTCTTAAACTTGTTTATCTTTGCCCCAAGACGGATGCGTACTTTTACCCCATTCTGCAGTATTTTACTTAACTGGCTACCTACAAATTTAAACAAATACGATCGAGATAAACTATACGGCATTTAGAAGCTATAGAGCTTCCGTTCTCCACTGAATTTTTGGATTTGTAAAAATTCGAAGTATTGTTAGCTAAACAATAAAATGAAATTTTAAAATTATTAGATCAAAATTCGAAAATTTAAACATACTTCATTTTCTTGGCACGGAGTGCTACTTCTTTCATAAGATTTGAACACACAACTACTACGCATGAGACCAAAATACTACCTAGCGGTCATGATTGTAGAAATGTTTCTTCATATGAAATCAGGCAGTGCGTATCTTTGCCCCGTGCGTATCTTTGCCCCCACCTACTCTATATGTAATCCCATTTAGATATAAAAATAAAAATAAAACATTTACATACATTGACAAGCAGAAAGTTTCAGGAAAGATTAACAGAACATATGGCTGATATAGCGAGAGGAAAACAATCTACAGCTTTATCTCGTTTAAATTTAAAATCAGATATTGACATCTTTTTAAGCAATACAAAGATCATTGCACACATAAATCATTATAACGCATGCATTTTGCTGGAATCTATACAGATATTGTCTAGAGGTAGAACTCATATAATGATGCATTATCATGCCATATACCTCATATTTGGTTTGGCCTGCTTGAAGTTAATGGAGTATCTGGTTTAGAATGATCTGCATCGCTCAATGGACTCATCCACTCCCTCTCTCTTTTTTCCAGTTTTGGATTCTCCCTGTAATATTTAAACCAGTATATATTCTGGAGGTTTGCTGATTTCGTCTCGCTTCACCGCTTGATGATGACCAGTGTTTGTCTAAAGCACTCTGGACTCCGACGAATTCTTTTCATGTTTTTACATTTGTAAACTGGTTGTAATGTCTTAATATCGTTTAACCCGGGAGAACTCGCTAGTGAGAATGCCCAATTGCTTTTCTTTTACTTTACATTCATATAATATCAAATTTTTTTGGTTGGCTTAGTACTTTTATTCACAAAATAGGTAAAATAATTGAAAAACATTTTGAAATTTTAATTAAAATGAAAAATGATTTAAATCAGAGTCTTAAAAAAGTACGACTGTGACAGAAAATCTCATGCAGCGAGTTCTGCCGGGTTTATTGTTTTTACACCTATTTTAGTATAAAACTGTGAATAATTTGGTGTATTCATGTTTTTAATTATCTAATATTTTTGAAAAAAAATATTTCCTATATCTAGACAAACTTCTCTTTTTTTTATAGTTCAGTTGCTCATGAAAACATCAGGCTATTTTTTGAAAGGAATATTTTTTCATTTAATTTTTTATTGAAATTTATAATGATGGGAGTATATTAATTTACATTTTGCGCGAACAAAGCTGAAATTTTCTATTCTTATCATATGAATAGAAAAACCATTGCATAAAAAGTATCATTTTTATATAATTGCATACAAATTTGTAATAAACATGGAATGTATTTTTATTATACCTTCTTAAAATAAATGTAAAAAACGTACATACCATACCATTAAATACCATAATGTATTTTTATAACATTTTTTAAACTGGTGTACTTACTATGCTTTCGTGAAATCCTTTTTGACATTCTTTTTAATGATGAGTGATTTCTGTTGAAATTATATTTAGAATCAATTACATGGTTTGAACACTACCATATATTTTACATAATGACTGATTATGTAGTTCTCTGATCCTATTCAAAGTGGTATATTGATCACGTTAATTTGCGCTTTGCGTGCACTTTTCAAAGCCATTCAAGTCTTCATTCTTGTTAATGTTAATTGTATAAATCGATTTAGTAGTAGAGATTTATTGAGCATCTATTTCGCATGTTAAATGCTCAAAATATGTTTGAGTGCTCACATTTATGCCGATTGATGACATTTCAATGATTATTTAGAGAATATTAAGACAGAATACTATTATTTAAACTAAGGGATCCAACACGATATCCCCTTGTTTCCCGGTTACAAAACATAGGTGAAAATCATTTTTTTAATTGAAATCTCTGCTGTATTTTCTACATTTAATATATTTTTAGTGTGGCTACTAACAACACACTATAAAAAATAGACAAATGTTTCAGAATTTAGGAAAATATAATATTATCAGAAACAAAAATATCCAATAACAACTTCCTAGTTGCTATTAATTCCAAAAAGTGTACTTACCACTTTCATCGCTAGGGACGAGATAACTCGTCTTCCAGGATTATCAGCTATCAATCAAGGAAAATCAGTTCGTACCGGAAAATTCTGTCATTTAATTATTAGACATTGATTCCGATATCTAACGTCTAATATTTACCGGGCAGAGTTTTCAGGTGCGAACTGATTTTCCAAAACGGACACATTTTTTTTTTTTTATGTTTGGAAGGACAAACAAATCATTAGAGTGAGAAATGTTATTGATTATTATTTTCAAAGTAAAATAAACAAATTTTAAATGAATTTGTGTTTTGTTTCAATTTTAGCGCTGCGACGAGCGGCCCAGGCTCTTAGAACAGAGAGTAGGACAAAGGCGTGCCATTGCCGCGATGAAAGTGTTAATCTTTTTAACCCTTCATGCACAGAATTATGAATTCATGAAAATTTTATCTTCTAAAGCATTTTTCGTGAATTGTTTAAACTGCACTAAAAGATTTACATAATCATTTAATAAATTTTAGATGAATTTTAAAAGGATTATAGGATTTAGAAGGATTAATTAAATTTGAATTTATAGGAATTTTGTCCAATATTAATAGCTCCACTCAAATCTTTTATTTTAAATATTTTTCTTGATACTTTGTAGAAATAGGAAATGTACAAATATAATGTTCTTATACAATATAAATATAGAAATATTTCCGAATTAACAATTCCCCCATCTGCCAAACGCCAAGAAAGCTGAAAACATAAAAATGCATAAGGAATCATCATTTAAAAAATATTCTTGTTTTGTCTAATCCATAATGCTTTTGGAACAAGATAAAGTAATGTATGTATAACGCATTATAAAGTATAATACAATTAATAGATGTACTAAATGAATTTTATAACAAGTTATTTTAATGGTACTTATAAGTACCGTCAGCTGATAAAGTTTTACTCTCCGAAATTGATATATTTCCAAGATTTCAAGGAGCATTTATAAAAATAAAGCTTCAGTGTCTGCCACTGAGTTTCAGAAACGTTTTCGAGTAGTTTTAAATTATATGAATCATTTTTATGAACGTAGAATAAAAGTTTTTTAGATGTTATCAGTGTTCAAGTAAACATTTTCATGTTCAAGAAACATATTTCACGGACAGACATCATAAATTAGTAGTTAATTAACATTAATATGTACATTATTTTGTTATTGCATTTATAAACTCAATTACGAATCTGCAAATGCTTAATTGAGTAACAATACAGCCTTAAAAACAGGTTTACAGGTTTAAGAAACTGATTAATCTATTATTTAAAAATGAAAATTTGTCTATCTGTTTATTTGAAATTCCATACAAATCCTCAGTTTGGGAGCCAGAATTGATAAATGTTACTTACATGTGTACTAAAACACTGCCGAGGCAACTAAAGTAATCCGGAAGATAAATAATTTATAGTTGACTTTTAATTAATAAAAAAACCACCAATTTAACAGCAGTTTCTTATCAAATTCAAACAGTTTTTATTATAGCAGTTGCCAACATTTAAAAATCCCCAATAAAATTCTTACCACAATTAATTTTCTATTGCAACATTTTTCCACATGAAAAATGAAAATGAAGTAAATAGTTTGACGATTTTTTTAAGTGAATAGTACGTCATATTGCAAATATAATGAACGTCTGTCTGCAGGTGAATATATAACGTCATGAGAGTTTGAAAAACGTATTGAAACATGATAAAAATCCGATTATGGAAATATAGGCACATTTTAACATTTTGAGATTCTCTGAATTTGTTTTTTGCATTTTTAAGCCTATTCCATACATATACATGTTTGTATGTGTGTATATTAGAATTTCCGAAAAGATTTAGGTCCCTTGAGCTCATTCTTAGTGAAGAACTGAAATAAAGATTTCAGATTTTCTGAAAAATAAAATTCATATAATTTTTGAATCTGTCATTTTCTTTAATATCCCCCCCCCCCCTTCCCAAACCTTCGCGAATGCTGTTACACTTGGTAAATTTACAAACTTAATTGGCAAATTTGTTTAAATCTTTAATCTAAACTATAATACATTTTCTATTTCTAATAGACTTCGCGAAAGTTACGAATTTATTTGGGAATATTATTAATTTTTTTACCAATAAAAAGTATATTACATTTTTTAATTGTGGCAACTTTGCAAAATTATAAAACTAATTGGTAAATACTGAAATTTGACAAGGCAATTTAAGGTCCTCTCCCCCACCTCCTCGAAAGAAAAAGTCTTAGCAATGGCGCTGCCTTCTTTACAATACAAAAATAAACTTTTCATAATCGGAATACTTTCATCGTAAACGGTACGACGCTTTGTTGCCTATGATCCATATAGTAGGAGAGCTGTTGAACATTCTTGAGTAGGTATTTGAGGCACCCTGAAAATTTGTGCAACACTTCTTTTGTAATGCCTGAATACAAAATCGAATGTCTGGCTGAAGGATCGTGGCCCAAAAACTGTGCCAGACACGTGTCCAGTGCCATTTGGCACTTGACACGTGTCTGGCACTGTTTTTGTGCCGACTAAAGTATCTGTCATTTTCAAAATATTTTTTTCTAAGCATAAATATTATTCTGCCTCAATCTCAGCGTGCCTCAAATACCTTTTTTGGGTAGTCAAAAAATGGCACTTGACACGTGTCTGGCACAGTTTTTGGGCCGACTAAAGTGTCTGTCGTTTTCAAAATATTTTTTTCTAAGTATAAATATTATTCTGTCTCAATCTCAGCGTGCCTCAAATACCTTATTTTTGGGGTAGTCAAAAAATGGCACTTGACACGTGTCTGGCACAGTTTTTGGGCCACGATCCTTCAGCCGGAGATTCGATTTTGCATTCAGCCATTACAAAAAAAGTGTTGCACAAATTTTCAGGGTGCCTCAAATACCTTCCCTAAAATGTTTAACAGCTCTTGGACTAATAGCAATATGCAACGCTGTCTTTTGAAAGAAAAAAGTAATAATAAAGCGTTTTTTTTTACATTTAAATTCATAGTGTAACTCAGGAGTTACATCTTTTTTTTTTTTTTTTTTTTTCTATTTGGCGCTTTTTATTGGTTTTTTGGTGAACTATTATGTGCATGGAACTATTAAGAGGAACTGACATATCATTAAAATAGTGAAGCTTCAACTGTAACCGCTTTCGCAAGGGCTGATTATCTTTCGCGGAAACTTTCACCAGTAAATATAAATTCACCAGAAAATTTTTGCGTCTTTAAAGGCCTTATTAATGCAAAAATTAATCATAAGTAATGGCATAAACAGATTTGCATTTTTTACTGGTGGAAGTTTACTTTTGCGGTAGTCAGGCGCTTATGTTACCGCCATATTGTGACAACCGGTGAAACAAACTGACTGTTTTACGAGTCAAACTGACACGAGTAAAAATAAATTGTTGTTACCATATTTGTGAGAAAATATTTCCATGCATGAGCTTAAATTAGACAAAATTTTATATTCAATTTTACTGGAGGAATGTTTACCCAGACGCTATTCAGAAACTGTGGATCCGATAAAAAAAAAAAAAAAAAAAAGCCTCCATTTTGTGACAACCTCCTCAGTTACTTCACTCGCAACTCGTAGACAGTACACTATATGTCTCCTCCTTTTTATTCATAACTCCATTGTTATGTGTTACTTACGTGTGATAACATGCATTTAAAGTCGAGAAGTCTGTTTTCGTTCTGATTTGTGATCACGGAAAGGTATAACATATTTTGTTGATACTGCTTGGAATGTGCTCGACAGGCGTTTTTTCTTTATTTTTATAAGGTAGAAATTATTAATTCTGCAAACTAATAAATGCATTATAAAAATTATTTTGTAATTGAATGGTTGTTATTGTGCAGTGTAAAAACTTTAAAAGCAAGTATATAATTTAAAATTATCGTTGTTTTTTTTTTTTTTTTAGCATTTTTTTTTTTTTATTTAAGTTATCAGTGCTGTAGTACAGTAGACCCTAATTCTGAAAATAGATTACTGGCCAACAAGTTAAAATAATCATTGAATTCTATTTACTTTGCGTTCCTAACTCCTTACGTTATAGATAATTGTCTTGGAAATATTCCTTTATTACATTGGGGAAATTAAAAACATTTTATAAATCTTTTTACACTTGTTTCTTGAATAAATTTAAGCAGAAGTGTCACTTTAATTATTTACTGCTTAATTAACCCTTAAACGCATAATGTAACTCAGGAGTTACATGATTTTTTTTTTCCATTTGGCACTTTCCATCGGTTTTTTGGCGAAATACTCTATGTCATTTACGTGGATAACATACATTAAAGGTCGAGCAGCCTTTTTTGTTCTGATTTGTTATAATGGGGAGGTTATAACATATTTTGTTGATAGTTTTTACAATGAGCTCGACTGGCGTTTTTTCTCTATCTTTATGAGGTAGTAATTATTACTTCTGAAAACTACTGAAAGATTTATAAAATTTATTATACTATTGTTATTGTGCAGTATAAACATTTTAAAGCAAGTGTGTAATATAAAATTATCATTTTTTGAGAAATGTTTGTTACGTAACTCAGCAATGACATGATGACATTATGTCCAACAGAAACGTAAGTAAATATTTTCACTATTTTTCTAGTGGATAATTAACCAAAATAGACTCAAATCTAATGCTTTACGAACAAAATAAAAAATCAAGCATTAAAGGGATAACGAGCATTTACATCTGAAATGTAGCCACCATGACAAATTTCAATTTTCTAGACCAGCAGTATCACCATAATCAGAATTTTAGAGCTTTTGTCCTCCTGCAAATCCTTGAGGATAGTGGTACCGATACAAAATATAGCCTGAGTTTGAGTGTAATTGGGGAAAACTAACAAGGAAGGTTTCCATACGGACATACTCCGAGAAATCTAAAAAAAATATAGTATGTTCTTCTCATGAGGATAGATATGTTTATGAAAAAAAAAAAAAAAACTTCGATGGAACTTCGATAGAGCGCCCGCAAAAAAATAATGAAAATTTCGTTATTTGGCGAATTATCATCCGTTGGCGATGGAATAAAATTTCAAAAAATAATTTTTAAAATGAAATACTCTTTAAGGTAAAAATGTTTCATGATGAACTTGTTTAAATTTAGTTTAAATATTTTTAGTTTTGTCCGTTTTAATTTGTTTTAACGATAATCTTGTCATGTATATATTTATTATATTATAACGGAATTTATCTATCAGATTTTATAATGTAAAACGAAATTTAAATTAATTAAAATTGTTTCAAAATTAAAATTAAGTCAAATTGAGCACTGTCGAAGCAATTCAGTTTTGTAGCTATGGCTTCTTTGATATTGAATGAAATCTATAACAGCAGCATTCTTCATCTGGCCTTTAGTTTGGAATAATTTTGATTTGGTTTTTGAATTGGTTTTTTAAGAGTTAAAAACGTATTTGCAAAGCTTATAATTTTTGTTTGATATGCAAAAATTAGTAAAAGACTAGGTTATCAGTTTTAAATAACAATAAAACACTTTCGTGGGAATATTTTATCTAATAGATATTCAGTATAATACAGGGAGCAATTTAAGAAGATTTGAGTAAATTAAATTAATAAGTACAAATATCTCAATGACTATATTATGGATATAAAAATGGTTTAAATGATGTAAAATCGTTTTGACCAAAATTTTGTAGATATCAAATACTAGAATTAGATTAAACATTTGCCGTAAATATATCGGCTTCTATTTAATATATATATTTCACGTGTTCTTTCATTTTGTGAACAGCGTTCAAATGAATAATTTCTTGTTTACACTACTAATTAAGCTTTGCTTTGTGAAATTTCATGTTAATGTGATCGTCACAGTTTCTTATATTAAAATTAAACATCAACTAAACGTAAACATGTATACAAGGACAAAATGATCCGCATTATGAAACTTAAAAAGGAATAGTTGTAGCAACTCGCTCCCAAAAATTTAAAGTACTGAAAGTTTTCTAAATTTAAAAAAAAAAAAAAAAAAAAAAAAAAATATGATTACGCCAAATAAGAAAAATAATTTTATATGATTGATCTTTAACTAAGGAGGAGCAGAAAATTATGGGTAGATTAGTACACAAAAAATGTGAGGATAAACTCCCCCCCCCCCCCCCCGAAAAAAAAATAGCCACATGTTTTACATAAATTTAAAAGAGAAGATTTGTTAATATGATGTATAGAAACCATTTTTATCAAGAGTTTCTTGTAATCTCTGTGTTATTCATTCAATGAGACTGTTAGCAATATCAGGATCTCTTTTATTAATTCGGATAGCAAACGAACGTAGAAAAGATCCAGGTTAATCTAAAATCGTGAGATACTGAAGTAAGTTTTACGCTGTGTTTACATCGTAAGACAGATTTACACTCTACATTGATCTTAAGTGAAGACCGCAATCCCAGTCCATATGCTTCAATAACGTAAGTAATATATATATATATATATATATATCTTTTTATGCACATCATAGGTGACCTCTCAAAGCAGCATTTTGAAGATTTTTAATCATATCTCGAAACTACTTGGAAGAAAATTTTGAAATTTTGGATTTGCATAAAGAAAGACATAACAAATATAAATCCATCAAAAAAAATTTTAGTTTGCTATTCATACTTTTTTCGAATATTAATTTCATAATTCATAATTAATATTATAATTTTTTTTAATTTAAAACTTCAATGTATTTATGTGTGTGGGTTTTAGTACTATAACCACAAAAAAAAAATACACATAGGATTATATTATCACACGATATTAATACAAATATGGAAATATAAATTAACATAGAAGCTCTAAATTTTGAATGTTTATAATTAAAACACTTATTATTGAACATGAAATGACATGGAATTTCGTTTTCAGATATAGTTTGAACCGAAGATTTAAAATATCTTGTAAAAATTGCGTGTTGCCATGGAAGAAAACAAAGTTGGAGCTGGTTTTAATTTGCAGATGGCCACCTAAACAAATTTTACATACATCATTTAAAAGTAGATATAATTTCCAATCTTTTGGTACTTAGTAACTTTCTTCTATGATTATTTGTTGCAGAGTTAGTAGAAGGTGTGTGTTTTTTCCACGACTGTACATAAAGCATGGCATTAAAATGACTTTATGTAATTACAAGATGATTTTATATGTTAAAATAGTTGTTTTAGATGTCAAGGGGACAGTGGGCTTCCAAAATCATGAAATTCGACTCAAAAGTAGAATTTTTATATTTGGAGAATTATGAAAATGGATGCTTAAATTTATCTGATGCAAAAAGATTTTTTCAAATATATCGCGTCTTTCCAGAGATATAAAATTTTATATTTGAAAAAAAACTGCATATATTTATGTAGGTTCTTTTTTTAAAAATTAAAATGCTGATTTCTCAAAATTGAAAATTTCGCACATTTCTAACTTTAAAATGTTCCATGCGCATTCCTAATTATCAGATTCTTTTGAAATTTATACTGTATATTCTCTGTATAATACTAAATAACTGTTAGTGTAAAAAGTTGCATTTCAGGGGTATTTTAGTGTTGAAATTTATATGCATATAAAGTATATAGCATTTTTTTTTTTTTTTTTTTTTTTTAGAAAAAGCATAATTATAAAAATATATTTTTTCTGCATATACATTCAATAATTTTTTACAATTCATGCTAACTTCATTTGAAATATACAACCTGTGGCCAGAAAGTTCGGTGAATGAATTTTTATTTCAAATACAGTATTGTACAGCATCAAATACAATTTACTGTCCTTCAAAATAATCTCCACGGATGGTAATGCACTGTTGGGAACGAGTATATAAGTCCTGGAAACTCCTGTAAAACAGTTCTTTCGGAATGGATTGCAAGGGATTTCTTTCGGAAGGGATTTCGGGCCGTCAAGGCGAAGTCCGTCGTCGCCTAAAAAAAACAAGGTACGGTCAGAAAAATCGCGCATAAAGACAATACTTTTCGTATTCTTCGAATCTAAGGGTCTCATTCACAAAGAATTCCTCCCAGAGAGTACCACATTGAATGATGTTGCCTACGCCGATGTTCTGAAGCGTTTACTGCAATGGATACGTCGCGTTCGCCCTGAGTACGCCACGCAAGGCTCCTGGACTCTTCTCCACGATAATGCCCGGCCACACCCCGCCTTGGTTGTAGAGCAGTTTCTGGCCACGAATGGGGTTGTGACACTTGGTCACCCCCCTTATTCACCTGATTTGGCAACTGCAGACTTCTTCCTCTTCTCCAGATTGAAGTCAGCCCTGAAGGGAAAGAGATTTACGGACTTCACCGACATTCAACGCAACGTGACGGCCGAACTGAAAGCCATTCCGAAAGAACTGTTTTACAGGAGTTACCAGGACTTATATACTCATTCCCAACAGTGCATTACCATCCATGGAGATTATTTTGAAGGACAGTAAATTGCATTTGATGCTGCAGAATACTGTATTTGAAATAAAAATTCATTCACCGAACTTTCTGGCCACAGATTGTATAATACGTATATCATACATAAATATTGTCTCAGTTTTATGCAAAAGATTTTCGCATGGGATTTGACGTATGACAATTATTCATTTTTTTTTTATTTTAAATAGTAAATAATTTAAAAATTTATTATTATTTTAACACTAAATTCAAATATAACTATTTAAGCTTGCCATTAAAACGTCTTTCAATTTTCAAATGAACCCATTGGAAAATGAAATATTTGATTTTTAAAGGCCACTGTCCCCTTAAAAAAATCAATGTTATTTTTAAAGAGATTCTTGTTTAAAACGCTACATCCCCCCAAAAGGTCGCTCTCCACAATCCTACTATTGGAGAAGCAAAATATTCTACATTCCGTCAAAGTATAAACGGAATGTAACGCAATAATACTTATTATACGCTTAAGTAAAAGTTCTTCAAAGTAAAATTTAAACAAATTATTTCAATTGTCTTGATGTTTTAGTAGATGAAAAAGGAAATTTTTTATGTTTGAATTCACTGTATAAAATACGGCAAGCAGAATTTATATGCGCATACACGAAGGTAATTGAAATTCCTTTTTCATGTAAAAGCATAAAAATATAACTTGAAGAAAGAATCTTCTCTTATAATAGTAATTTTTGCTAGAGAATAATAATTTTTTTTTTTTTATCTATGCTTAGAAGCAAAAGATTTGTTTCATAAAGAATATTTTAAGAAGGCAAAAAGAAAGGTTCTGAATTTAAATATTTTGCAATGAAATATATTACTAAAGAAAGAAATGTGAGATTTTTATTTCATTTTTAGGAATGCATATTTAATATTTTAATCATTCTCTTTTAAAACATTATACGTTCTAATAGTGTCCGAATATGCAATAACGTGTAACGAACTAACGGTGAATGCTGTGGATATTTTAAATGTCTTATAAAGTATTAGTGAATTTTCTTTTTAGAATAAATGTGAAAATTCACGAAATAGATACTTTCAGAAATTTAAAAAAACGTCAGATTTTATTTACGGTGGGAAATGTTAAATACGAATACTCAATTTTAAACACAGCCCTCACTCAAAAATTTAGAAACTATCATTTGGAAAATAAAGATACTAAATTCAATCAAAATCTAAACGCATCAAAAGTAATAATATGCAAATACGCTCAGTAAAAATTCTTTAAAGTATTATTCAAGTTCATTTATTTTCTTCTTTTATGTTTTATTTAAAGTATTTTTTAATCCAAACCCCGAATGAATTCAGTGTATAAAATATGACCTTAAGCGGAAATCATGTACAGTTTTTCCTTTCAAATGTAAAATTTATAAGCATAATTCTGGAAGAAATTATTTAATGTATTCTTTGGAGAAAAAGAATCTTTTTAACGAATATTTTAGAAAAAATGAATAATATTTAAATATATATATGGGTTGCCCAAATGAAAGTGGCATTGCTGTAATAATTTCGCCGTTTGAAGAGAAAAATGACTGCGCATGCTCCTATAGAGGGCACAGAGTGCTGGGAATGCATGCGATATCGTCAGATCTTGCCAGATGCGTGTGTGAAAGCGTGGGAGTACGTTAAAAGGCATCGTTCGCATCATGGATGCCTCCAAACGGTGTCAACGCTCAGTCGTGCAATTTTTAACAGTGTAAAATGTAAGTGCTAGTAAAATCTACCGTGGAATGTAAAATATTTATGCCACGGTGTATATGTAACGCAGATAGGTATTCCTGTGGTGTAGGGATTTTCATACTAGAAGAAGCAGTACTGACGACAGGTCACGACCTGGTCAAAAGGATGTGGTCTTCCACTACGAAAATGGGTTTGCAAATCAATTATTTAGTCACAGGTACAGAGCGTTTTGCACTGACTGAAGTCGGCTTGTCGGTAATAATTTTGCGAAAAATAAAAATATTGCAATAAACGGGTAACGATATGTACCTTCTTTTGTAGAAATGTTATAGCATGACAAAAAGTTCCAGAAAAACAAGATGCTTACGCAATCGATGATACTTTATGAACTGATAATCACAGTCCAAAATGTTGAGAGACAAATGCATACAGCTGACTCGTATAATAGAAACTTCTACCACTTTTGCTTAGTGTTATCATATTTACAACAAAGGTTGAGCATGCCTATTAAAAGTTTCATTATAATATACTTCAGTTTTCTCAAAGTTATTGCCGTCAACCAGTGTTGGATAAGTGTGATGTATTTGTGTGTAATAAGTGGTTTGCGACCCCATGTTCTGTTGCAATTATTGCTCACTTGGATGGGTACTAGCACCCCTCTTATTTAAAAAAAAACAATTTAGACTCATCATTTATATATGTGTATATATATATATATATATGTATATACAGGGTGTTTCAAAACAATACGTCCGAAGTGTAAAAGCAGGTATAGGGGACCTAAATAAGTAGCTTTCGGATAGGAATGTGGGTGCAGAAATACGGCGTTCAGGTAGTAGTTCATTCGTGTAATAATGCAGGTTGCTCGAAATCCGTGCGGGGAATGACGATTCAAACCAGCGAAGCTCTTTCATCTGCCGCAGTCAACAGCGCCATATACTGCCTCAATGCTGCATTTCCGGACCCACATTGCTAACGAAATCTGCTTATTTAGGTCCCCTATACCTGCCTTTACATTTCTGACATATAGTTTAGAAACACTCTGTATATATATAACCATTAATTAAACATTACCGACCATCATCAAAAACCGCAATATTGTGAATGAATTGACAATAAAAATGGATGCCACAAACCTATAATATAGAACTGTATGTATAAAATAAAGTGCCTTATACTTAATTACAAGAATTAATATGGAAGAAAAAAAAGAATATGGATTCAGAAAAAATTTAAAAACTTATATATTGAATTACGTTTTCAAGAGTACAGAATTCAATGATATAAGCAAATCGGTTGTTTTCTGTGAGATAAAAGCTAAAAGCTGAAAAAAAATTTCTCCTGTACCGAAACAACCAATATAACCAAAAGAATAGTTTCAAGATGAAAGCAGAACATTATCAAATGGCATGAAATGAAAAAAAACACTACAACCTATTAAATATTTAATTTATAGCAATATAAATCTTACACAACATACCGAATAAATATCCAGTTGATTTTCAAATTTCTTCCCGCACATGGAATCCAAGACCATGATAAGATTAAGGTTAATAAAACAGTTAAGTCAACACAGAAATTAAAACCTATGGATTCAGTTAATTCATTTTGAAATACCGTGATAAATTCAATTAATATAATATAAATAGAAAATAATTACATTATTTAAAATACCAAAAAACAATTTTAAATTGTTTAATATCAATTTTACAATATTGTCAATATTCAGCGTTCAATACATCCTGATGTAAAGAATTAAAATTATTACTTTAATAGAAGCTTTAAATTGATAAAGTCTTTGGTGCTGCCATCTGTTATTTTATTTTAAAACTATTATTATTATTCAAATGTCACAATAAGAAGAACCTAATAAAAGCTAATGAAATTAAAATGTATCAACTGCATTACTACACAAATTCTAATATAAAAATAATACCATACTATATATCATTATTCAAAAAAAAAAAATAAATTAAATAAATTAAATGTTAATAAAATGCTTTCAAATATATATACATATACAGGGTGATTCAAAACTTTTAGTTCAAATTTCGTGTGGAGGTGGGGAATACATCAGGAAACCGATTTTACATAGGGAAGTATATCCGCAAAAGTACGCATGCGTATGTAGAAAGCTGAGTGTGTACCCAACCTCCATTGGGTTCCGTGGTTTTCACGTGTCTGCTATTCAGAAGCTGTACAGTATTTTGATGGATACATTTGCAATCAATTTTTAGTTTCCTCCGAATCTGATGTGCTTTATTTCATCATTATTGAATAATGTCTGAAGTATGAATATCGACAATTATTTTTTTTTTGTTATAAACCATTATTAAACTGTCTGGAATTAAGAGAAGATTTTTTTATATACTATGAGTAATAATGAAATATTACTCCATTTAAATGGGTAAAACTAAATAATCTGATTCAGTTGAATTTCAGTCATTCTTATAACTTTTGTAAGTTTAAATAATATTAAATAGATAAAACATTTTACTTACGAAAACGAATATATTCCACAGAATACATGGGAAAGTAGCATATAAAATATCGCTAAAAATAACATTAAAAATATGTCGGTAAAAATACTTTGATGTGAACAGTTCAAATATATTTTTTTAGTTTCTTCAGAAACTCTTGCGTTTTAATTCCTCATTATTGAACAATAGATGAAGGATTACTATCAACAACTTTTTTGTTTCAATAGTCTTTAACTATTCGGAATGTTTATAAAATATTTCCAATTTATATAATAATGAGATGAGATAAATCTTCATTCAATTCTCCAAAAATAAAAAAATTGATGCGTTTGTGTCTTTTTCATTTTTATCTGTTTTTTAATGTAACGATATTCTTAAAGAACAACATTTATGTTTTAAGAAAATATATTGGGAGTACAAATTAATTCGGTCCGTTTTCAATAGATGGCTCTGGCTGATTTGTTTACTGAATAATGATAGATGTTTTTGGCATTGTTAGAAAGGTTTGACCTTTGTCAACCATATTCAGTCAACGAAGCCTCGAGTTTTATACAACAAAATTGGTTTTCTGAGCATTCAATATGTCGAGTTTTGTGCTAAATAAACAACATTTGCGGGAAGTTTTGATTTTCTTTTTTAATTGGAAGAAAAGTGCCGCTGAAGCGCATCGATCGCTTGTGGAAGTATATGGTGAATCTGCGCCATCTGATAAATCATGTAGAGAGTGGTTTCGACGCTTCAAAAATGGTGATTTTAGTGTCGAAGACAAGGAGCGCCCGGGCCAGCCGAAAAAGTTCGAAGACGCCGAATTGGAGGAATTGCTCGATCAAGATCCGTGCCAAAAAAACATGGGAATGGTTCAAAAGCAAGGAAATTGGGTCCCATACGAGTTGAAACCGCGTGACGTTGAAAAGCGATTGTTCATCAGTGGACTGCTGCTCGAACGACAACAAAGGAAAGGTTTTTTGCATCGAGTTGTTACCGGAGACGAAAAGTGGATACACTACGATAACCCCAAGAAGAGAAAATACTATGCTCGGCCTGGTGAATCATTGCCATCGACGTCAACATCAACGCCAAAGTCGAATATTCATGGTCTGAAGGCAATGCTGTGCGTTTGGTAGGATCAGACTGGGATAGTGTACTATGAGCTGCTAAAACCTGGCGAAACAGTTACTGGCCAACGCTACCGACTGCAATTAATGCGTTTGAGCCGAGCATTGCGTGAAAAACGGCCAGAAACCATCGAAAGGCACGACAAGGTAATTTTGTTAATGACAATGCTCGGCCCCATGTGGCAATTGTCGTTAAAAATTACTTGGAAACGTTGAAATGGGAGGTCCTACCTCCCCCGCCGTATTCGCCAGACATTGCTCCTTCTGATTATTGGTTGTTCCGACGGATGCATCACGATTTGGCTGGACACCGCTTCACTTCTTCCGAAGAAATTCAAGAATGGCTCGATTCATGGTTTGCGTCCAGAGAGGCCTCATTTTTCAGAGATGGAATCCGAAAATTGCCAGAAAGGTGGACAAAGGTTGTGGCTGCCGATGGACAATACTTTGAATAACATGTTTTTTCATTTTGATAATAAATAAAATGTTTTTTTAACGAAAAAAAAACGGACCGAATTAATTTGTACTCCCAATATATACACCATAAAATAAATGGGAATATATTCTACAAAATACACCTTTGAAAACAATCTTAAAAGTATGTCACAGAAATACATTATGATGGGTATAGTTTCAATGAATTTTCCCTTTTCTGAGAAACTGATGTGTTTTATTTCATCTTTTGAGAATAGTGGATCAGCAAATCAATATCAACAAGTATTTTATTGTTTTAAATCATTTGTAAACTGTCTTTAATGATTGGTCGATGTTTGTTACAGCCATGTTTCTGCGCGGGGAATATAGACCGAAAAGAAGGCTGGCCTTGCTTGAGAATCTTTCTAAGAAAACTTAACCCGTATTCATGTAACTTTTGACGAAAACCAATGAAAACTTTTAGTAGTTATGTTAACGAGCGAGACATGTGTCCGCACAGGTCGTGTTTTACGCAAACCGATCCCTAAATTTCGGCCGAAACTCAAGTTGAAACATGTCCCAAATCCGATCTGAACACCAAATGAGAGAAACTTAATCCATATTTTAATACAATTATGAAAACATAAACTACAATTATACCTCTATTACCAATTTCATCTTTTTGTATAAAAATACACTTATTCATATTCATTTGTAATATTGTTTTCTTTTTTCATTTGAAAAGTATTTAGGTTTTTTTTAGAAAAATCGGGTGAACTAAAATGTGTCAACCCGGAAGTGGAAACTTTAAGCCATCGAGATACGAACCCGACCCGCAGCAAAAAACACTAACGTCAACTCGATCCGCGAGTCGGATTTAATCGGGTTACAAGACCTGATGCGGGACTCTAATTTGATCCCAGCACTTTCCATCTTCCAGCATAAAGCCATCTCCAGCTTTAAGCTGTCTTCCCAGAGCAGAAATTCTCAGTTCAAAATGTGTGGAATGTGTAGAGATATTTTCCTTTTCATATAATAATGCAATATCATTTCATTTAATTCTGTAAAACTAAATAATCACATGTAATTGTATTTATGTCATTCTTACAGATTTTACAAGTGTAAAAAATATTCATAAAGCAGTAGGTATTTTTCCATACAAGAAAGTTTATCTTAACGAAAAAAAAAAAAATATATTTACCATGAAATATATAGGAACGTATTTCTGCATTCTAAAAATTAACTAATGCTGTCACCGGTGCCGGTTTTGATTTTTTGATGACCGATGGCCTTTCTTCGTCGATATTAAGAAATATATTGCATACAAAAATATAAAAAATATAATATATAAAAAATATAAGTATTATAAAAAAAAATGTTTGACGAACACGCTAATGCAGACAGTTTTCAAATCGAAGAATTATTTTAAGAGATATTTAATGTTAAAGTTGGTCAAAATCGTTCCATTAAAAAAGTTTTATAGGAGCAAAACTATACATAGGAATTTAATCATTTTTTGATCATTTTATACATTAGAAGTTCCTGGTGTGCAGACTGCATTTATTTTTTTAATTTGATACATTTTTTGAGGTTTTATTTTTATTTTAAATTCAAATTTTCAGCATTTTGAGAGACATTTTTTACAACTTTTAGAAAAGGCTATTATTTTAAATTGTTGCCAAATTTAAAATTTAAAAATAGCGCAAAGAATAATATTTCCTTGAAATAAAAAAATTATGTACACGTGACTATTATAAACAGAGAAAATCTTTCAAATGAGAATTAAATGATTACGTATTAAAAGTAGGAAAATATTGATAATTACGTCATAAAAACTATATTTACACGTTTATTTTAAAAAGGGATGGAAAATTGTAAAATAATAAATTCATTATCATGCACTAAAAGTCACAAATGGGTAAAATTACGTCATATTTAAAATTGCCAAACCATAATACTGCCAAACAGTTTAAATTTAAAAATATATTTGCGCGAGACATTTATTTCATATTTTGAGATAATATTTTTAAACTTTTGTAGAGAATTCTAAGACAGAACAAATAATATTTCGTTTCTAACATCAAAAGTATTTTCACGCGAATATTTAAAAAAGAAAGAAAACTTTGGTAAAAATTCCGTCAGATTTAAAACAATACATTTAAAATGTCTAAATTTTTTTTTTCTTATAGCGTTGCTGAAAAATACCGTGAGACAAAGACATTGTTTCCTTAATTTTTTTTTATATTAGCTTATTTTCACATGTTTTACTGATCTGATTTAATCAATGTCGAAAACAACCCGTTAACAGAGAGATCGCCACTGTTTTTTTTAATTATAATTTGTTCTTCCAAAAAAATTATAAAGGCGATCAAATTTGCGTGCTTTTAGAGTTCGCGGTGTTTGAACGGGGGTTGGCGAGCGTAGCTCGTATGGGGCAGAGCCCCCTAGCACTCCACAAAATACCGCTGAAAATAATCTTAAAAGATTGCAATCGAAAAGAATTCTAATGGACACAAACCAAAGAGATTTTACTTTTCTGAGAAACCTGATGTGTTTTAAATAAAGGAATGTTAAAATTCTTGTGCTAAATGCCCTTTGAGTAAATATTTAAAATTCTTATAGAACACCAATAAAATACCAGACATACAGACATAGACCAAATATTGCGTTAGCAAGATTAGTTCAAATTCAACCTATAAATGTAGATTTCCAGGTATCCAAAATTATCTTTCATACAAGTTGTTGCCAGGAAACTATTATAAAAGAATCACTTGAAATAATTTCGAATAAAGATGTAACGATACATTGTCATATGACATCCATGGAGTCTAGAAAGAATTGCTACATAGTAGATGAAAGCTTTTTTGGTTAAAAATTTTGAATACAATTTCTTCTCAACTATCTTCAATTCTAGTGGTCTCTTCTTGACGAATAAGCGCAAAGAACAATAACAACATTTAAATAAGCACTGACGATGGCCATGTGAATTTGGCCGAAAACGTTTTGGGATGTTAATTTGATTTTGAATATATTTTAAGGTATTTTAATGTATTTTAAATCATTTTACATTATATTTATGCACCTAAAAGCAATTTTAGCATGTTTTGCATGTGCTTTATACGAATTTTAACTGATGTGATTTCATCTTTTTTTTTTTTTTTTTTTTTTTTTTTTTTTTTTTTTTTTTTTAATAATACATGAATAAATATTATTTTCTTTTTGTTTTTTAAAATTTCTAAAAGGTGTAGACGATTTTCCTTTCTTCATAAAATGAAACAACTTGTCATTTAAATATGTAAAATTATTTGATGTAGTCTTCCAGTCATTTTTATACATTAGATATGTATAAAAATTATTCATAAAGAAGAAAGATTACGTCAAAAGCAAATACATACCACAAATTACATGGGAACGCAGTCTACAAAATACCATTGGAAATAATCTTAAAATATTGCAATCGAAAAGTATTGTGATGAACATAATTTCAATCAATGTTTAGTTTCCTGAGAAACATGATGCATTTTATTTCTTTTTTTTCAGTAATGGATGATTATATTAGCAAGATATATTTATTTATTTATTTTGTATAAAATGTGTAGACGAATTTTACATTTTTCATAAAACTGAAATAACTTTTCATTTAAATCTGTAAAAACATCTAAAGTAGCTATCTTCCTGTCCTTTTTAGGTGCGTTCGTAATTATAAAAATACGTAAAACATACAGTCGTTGTCTACCTGTTCGTATGTCCACATATAACAGCGCAGAAACTACGCAACCGAATGATTTGAAATTTAATATTTATAATCGTTACAGAATTTTGTAGAACATTTCAAATTTTATGAAAATCGAGTCAAATCTTAAAAGTTATTAATGAAAGTTTTTTCATTATATTAAATCCCAACATACGCAATTAATTCAATGATGTATCATGATAGCTAATAATTCTAGGTTGCCGTGGTGATTACGTCCTATTTAAGATGGAGTCCTATTGATTCCGTATTCGGAATTTAATACGGTACAGCCCCGATTATCCGCGGAATTGGGTGGCAAGAGCACCGCAGATAACAAAAATTGCGGATAACCCGAAAAAGACTGAAAATGGGGCGCAAACAAGAAAAAAATAGAAAATTCTACGTACAAACTATGTTTTAGTGTACAAAATAACATAACAAAACGTTTAAAATATATACAAATCCACAGTACAGCAGAAACCTTTGCTTTACATCTAAATCACTAAAATAAAGAATTGTAAACAAGAAAAAAATGCCATACATACTGGACCAAAAGGGTAGAGTTATTACACCTTTTTTTTTTTTTTTTTTTTTTTTTTTTTTTTTTTTAACAGTCATTTGTTTTTGCTTCTTGCTTTGGAAACATCTTTTCTATCTCAAAAATGAAGCTATTATTGATACCCCTGGAATTTATCATAAAAGTCTTATCTAATTGTTAAATATTTTAATTGCTGTGTTTACGTTTTGTTAATAAAATCAAGAAAAGACATCAAGACTTTATATCTGATATTTTAAACATGGCAAACGAATCTAGAAATATTCTTCTATTACTTTCGAATGCATGAATTTTTCAGTTTATATTTATTATTAGGGCTTAATGTATTTCCCTTGATGTTGGCTTAAATAAAAAAAATCACTTCGCGGATAAACCGCACCGCGGATAAACCGCACCGCGGATAAACCGCACCGCGGATAAACCGCACCACGGATCATCCGCAAGCGGGTAATCGGGGCTTTACTGCATATATGATCGTAATAAAATTTCTATTCATGCATTTTTGCATACAGCAGCTATTGCACAAAGATCTGAATATTTATAAAAGTAGTTATAGTACGAACGCAACTCTTTTGCCACGTTTGACGTATAATTTCCGACTTTTTATACATTAATTATGTATACAATATACATTATTTATACATTATATTATACATTAAATATGTATAAAAATTATTCATAAAGAAGAAAGTTTACTTCAACGAAAACAACTACACATGTCACAAATTATGTGGGAACGTAGACTACTACTAAATAACATTAAACATTATCATACAAATATGTAATTGCAAAATATTTTGATGGGAAATGCTCCAATTCATTTAAGTTTTCTCAGAAACTGATGTGTTTTATTTCTCATTTCGTGAATAATGGATGAACACATCAATACCAGCAATTTCTTTGTTTTAAACCATCCTTAAATGTCTGGAATGTGTGGAAGATATTTGATTTTTATGTAATAATGAAATACCGTTTGATATATTTATATAGAACTAAGAAAATCTAGTGCAGTTTTATTTTTGTATTTACTTTAGATTTTTTAAGTGTAAAATCTGTTGTTAAAGAAAAAAATAATCTGATGCAGTTTTATTTCTGTACTTCTTTCAGATTTTTTTAAGTGTAAAATTTGTTGTTAAAGAAAAGTTTATTTTTACTTTACAAGAATGTTTGGTTCTAAGAAAACAAATGTATACTTATAACTTAAGGGAACCAAACAATAACCCATTTATATGAACTGAACAACGTTTTTCACCACTATTTCCAAACAGTAATCTTTATAGCATTTTATTAGTTTTTTATTCTATTTTTAAAATAAGAATAGCTAATATTACCGCTCTGAAAAAACGGCAGAACAGAACATGTCCAATTGAAATGAACGGGAATGTCCACGACGAGAAAAATTATCCTATAATTATGTCACAAAAAATTATTTTGAGAGGCACTATTCAAAGAAATTTAATGTTCCCTCTGCATCTGATATATTTTATTTCGCTTTTCAGAAATAATGGAGTAACATATCAAAATTAACAACTTTCTTTATGTTTTAAACCATTATTAAATTGTCTGGAATATGCAGATTGTTCTTGTCGTTATAAAAATAAAATATTTTTTATTTACTTCTGTAACAGAAAATAACCTGGTGCAATCGCTTTTCTATCGGTCTGATATAATTTTTTTTTATGTAAGGGTTATTATTCAAAAAGAAAGATTATCCTTCCAAAAACAAATATACACGCAGTCAACAACAACAGCAACAACAACAAAAAAAAAAAAAACTTTGAAAAATATTTTAAAGAAAATGTCATCGAAAAATAATTTGATGGGCACAGTTCCAATCAATTTTCAGTTTTCACCGAGACTGATGTGTTTTATTTTAACTTCATTGAATAATGTATGAACGCATCAATATAAACAGCTTTTTGTTTGAAACCATTATTAAACTGTCTGGTGTGTGTGGAAAATTTTCTCTTCTCTATATGGTAATACTGAAATGTCACTTCATTGTGTTCCGATGGAAAAAAAGATAATCTGATGCATTTGTATTCTGTCATTCTGACAGACTTAAGCACAAAGTTTATGTTTACTTTTCAACAAAGTTTATTTTAACGAAAGCAAATGTGCGCCGCAAATTATACGGAATGTAGTTTAAATATTACCTCTGAAAATATCTTAAATATAAATATCATCTAAAAATATTTTCACGAGTATCGTTTGAAGCAATTTTCAATTTCCTAATACACTCATGTGCTTATTTTATCTTACATGAATAATGAATGCACGTACATCAATATCAGTAATTATTTTTTTTTCGTTTTAGGTATTATTAAACTGTATGAAATGTGTAAAAAATAGGTACTTTTGGTTAGCCGGGCGCCAATGTTATATATACGTATATATGTATATATAAATGTATGTATATATACACATATATTTACACATATATATATATATGTATGTATGTATACAATATGTGTATATCTATATATATGTATATTTACATATATGTATGCATATAAATATGTATATATAACACTGGCGCCCGGTTAACCGAAAAGTACCAAAAAATATTCCCACAGAAGAAACAATAGTACAGAATATGACCACTTGATACACTACACTGTAAAAGAAATCTGTAGTTCTACAGATGTAAAGTTACATGCTTACTAAGTTGTTATCTGTAACTGTACAAAAAAAGCAGCAAATCTACAAAACTATTTTTTGTAAAGCTACAGAAATCAGTAACTTTACAAATGAATCGGCTAAAATTACAGTAATCGTACTAAAATTTTATCTGTAACCCTGGTTGTAGTTACATGAAAAGTTCTAGGCATCCCAGTTTCCTAAAAAAATCTTAGTAACCTTACAGATTTTTTTTTATTTTCGATGCAAAAAGTGTATCTATTACATGAATTTTTGTTGTTGCCGATACATAAAAAGTTTTAGGAATCTCAGTTTTCTAGAAAAAAGTTAGTAACTATACAGATTTTTTTTTTTTTACAGTGTACTAGATAAGTTCTATAGAACTAAAAATCTACTGCAGTTTTATTTCCCTATTTCCTTTAGGTTTTTTAGTGTAATGTAAACCATATAGCATACGCTAACCAAACATTAATTTTGATATAGAAACTGAACATACTTTTCTTATCATTATTTTCTAACGGTAATCGTTATTGCATTTCTTTAGTATTTTTTTTTATAAGAAAGGCTGAGATTACTGTTCTGAAAAAATGGCGAAAAAATATGCGTCCCATTTGAATAAACAGTAATGTCCACGACGGGAAAAAACGATTTTAAAAATATGGCTTAAAAATTATTTCTACAGGCACTATTTCAAAAAATTTCCTGTTTTCTCAGAATCTGATATATTTTATTTCATTTTCCGTAAATAATGGATAAACATATCAAAATTAACGACTTTGTTTTGTTTTAAACCATCATTAAACTAGTAAATAAAATCTTGTGCGGAAAACTAAATCACCAAAAATCAACGTTTAAATACACAATAAATACAATAGGTAATCTGAATAAAACCAGATTTATACGTTTCATGAGTAGGATTCACATCATCAGTGTGTAAAATCTATGTATAAAAGAAGAACCTCCCCAAATACATGCAAGGGGACCCCCCCTCCCCCCGCAAAAAGTGTGGTTTTCGTCTTGAATGTAGTTGGGGGGGGGGGTATATACTGACGATATGAGTCCTGGAACTCATGAAACGTATACATCTGGTTTTATTCACATTACCTATTGTATTTATTGTGTGTTTAAACGTTGATTATTAGTGATTCATCATTAAACTGTCTGCAATATGCAGAAGATTTTTCATTTTTATTATAATAATGAATTTTTCTTTATTTATTTTTGTAATAATAAATAACCTGATGCAACTGCTTTTATGTCATTCTGATATATATTTTAAGTGCAACAATTATTGTTAAAAAGAACGTGTCTCCTTACGTAAAGAAATATACCGGGTGTCCCAAAAAGGACTGACTGATTTTAAAATTAAATAACTTGCAAACGGTGACAGATATTTAAAAAATTCTTGCAGGAGGGTTATGCATAAGGTCAAAAGTTTTATTACAGTGATTTTCAATTTTAGTTCGAATTACAAACAATAGATGGCGCTGCGATCCATAGACGCTTCATTCAGGCTCGATTTTTGGTACTTCGTGGCCCGGATAATACATTTCCATCTCCTTTTTCAGCATGGAACAAGAGAAAGGACCAGAAATCAAGCCTGTATTTAGCGACTATTGCTTACAGCGCCATCTATTGTTTGTAATTCGAACTAAAATCGAAAATCACTGTAAAAAAACTTTTGACCTTATGCATAACCCTCCTGCAAGAATTTTTTTAATATCTGTCACTGTTTGCAAGTTATTGAATTTTAAAATCAGTCAGTCCTTTTTGGGACACCCGGTATATGTTGTCTAGAAAAATACCTCTGAAAAATATCTTAAAAAACATGCAATCGAAAATTAATTTCATGGGCACCGTTCCAATCAATATTCAGTTTTCACAGAGACTGGTGTGTTTTATTTTATCTTTATTGAATAATGTATAAATGCATCAATATGAACAGCTTTTTTTTTGTTTCTAACCATTATTAAACTGTCTGGAATGCGTAGAATATATTCTCTCTCGATATGGTAATAATGAAATGGCACTTCATTGAATTCTGAAGAAGAAGAAAAAAAAAAGGTATTAATCTGATGCATTTGTATCCTGTCATTATTACAGATTTAAGAAGAAAGTTTATGTTTACTTTTCACGAAAGTTTATTTTAAAGAAAGAAAATGTATATTCCAAAATATACGGGAATGTAGTTTACAATTCACTTCTGACAATATCTTAAAAAAGAATATCATCAAAAAATATTTTAATGGACAGCATTTCAACCAATTTTCAGTTTCCACAAACACTGATGGGTTTTATTTAATCTTTCTGAAATAGCGAATGTACACATCATATCAGAAATTATTTTTCTTTTTATGTATTGTTAAATTGTGCGAAATGTGTAAACAAAAGATTCTCACTGCCAGCGGAACTATGAACTCAACTTTTAGTAGCAACAATTTTTGAATTTGTCGGGTAGGAATGTTTCCTGTCAACCGATCTCGTCTTCCGTGATCTAATCAGAAGTTTGCACGTGCTAGAATATTAATGTTCGGACCTGGTCTGACCTGTGCATTTCTCCTCTTGTTTTGTCCTTATTAAGCCCATAAAAAATCAATATCATAAGACACAATCAGGCACATTTTTAAAAATAAGTTTTTATGTATTAATAAGTTTATATATATATAAATATATATATAAATAAGTAATTTTAAAAATAAGTTTTTATGTATAGTTTCTATCGATGCTGGGATTAATTATGTTTCGTGTTAGCCCCATGTCGGTGGCTCACGATAAATTTTCCATCTTGTGCTGCGTTTGTAGTCTTGCCAACATATAATAGTGAGAAATTTTATTCTCTATATTGGACTTCTATATAGGACTATTCTCTTTTCCTTTGTTTACATACTTTCTGACATGTGAAAGACAAAAAAGTTTTTTCAAACAGTCATAATTAACAAGTTTTTTCGGAAAACTTGAGTTTGTAAGTACCTTATATGTAGCATTAAATTATATATCTCTTTAGCGCTCGTTTTACAGACTCCGTAATTACAGTATAATTGCAATTCCTATGTATATGATTGAATTATTTTTCATATATTTTCTGTGTGTATTTAAGGATTTTTGATGAGTCGAACTTACGATAACTCGAATATTTTTGCCGGTCCCTTCGAATTCGACTTATCGAGAATTCACTGTATTAATACAGTTTCTATCGATTTAGTTATGTTTCGTGTTAGCCCCAGGTCGGTGGCTCACGATAAATGTTCCATCTTATGCTGCGTTTGTAGCCTTGCTAACATATAATAGTGAGAAATTTTCCGAGCTGTGTATCGTTCCAAGTGGTTTAGTCGGTAGAACGTCAGTGCGCTATACTGATGGCCCGGGTTCGAGTCCCGGCTTGGAATCTTTTTCACTATGTTGGCCTTTGCGCTTTTTAAGCAATTACTTCGAAATTTGATTTTCATTTGAAATATTGTATCCAAGGCGAATGTTTCTCTCTGGAATAATTTCCATGTATTATTATAGTTTCTATCGATGCTGGTTTTAATTATGTTTCGTGTTAGCCCCAGGTCGGTGGCTCACGATAAATTTTCCATCTTGTGCTGCGTTTGTAGCCTTGCCAACATATAATAGTGAGAAATTTTATTCTCTATATTGGACTTCTATATAGGACTATTCTCTTTTCCTTTGTTTACATACTTTCTGACATGTGAAAGACAAAAAAGTTTTTTCAAACAGTCATAATTAACAAGTTTTTTCGGAAAACTTGAGTTTGTAAGTACCTTATATGTAGCATTAAATTATATATCTCTTTAGCGCTCGTTTTACAGACTCCGTAATTACAGTATAATTGCAATTCCTATGTATATGATTGAATTATTTTTCATATATTTTCTGTGTGTATTTAAGGATTTTTGATGAGTCGAACTTACGATAACTCGAATATTTTTGCCGGTCCCTTCGAATTCGACTTATCGAGAATTCACTGTATTAATACAGTTTCTATCGATTTAGTTATGTTTCGTGTTAGCCCCAGGTCGGTGGCTCACGATAAATGTTCCATCTTGTGCTGCGTTTGTAGCCTTGCCAACATATAATAGTGAGAAATTTTCCGAGCTGTGTATCGTTCCAAGTGGTTTAGTCGGTAGAATGTCAGTGCGCTATACTGATGGCCCAGGTTCGAGTCCCGGCTTGGAATCTTTTTCACTATGTTGGCCTTTGCGCTTTTTAAGCAATTACTTCGAAATTTGATTTTCATTTGAAATATTGTATCCAAGGCGAATGTTTCTCTCTGGAATAATTTCCATGTATTATTATAGTTTCTATCGATGCTGGTTTTAATTATGTTTCGTGTTAGCCCCAGGTCGGTGGCTCACGATAAATTTTCCATCTTTTGCTGCGTTTGTAGCCTTGCCAACATATAATAGTGAGACATTTTCCGAGCTGTGTATCGTTCCAAGTGGTTTACTCGGTAGAACGTCAGTGCGCTATACTGATGCCCCGGGTTCGAGTCCTGGCTTGGAATCTTTTTCACTATGTTGGCCTTTGCGCTTTTTAAGCAATTACTTCGAAATTTGATTTTCATTTGAAATATTGTATCCAAGGCGA
The DNA here is from genome assembly GCA_963932465.1 of Maratus speciosus. Lineage (NCBI taxonomy): Eukaryota > Metazoa > Arthropoda > Arachnida > Araneae > Salticidae > Maratus > Maratus speciosus. The sequence goes on from OZ010786.1 coordinate 333,134,248, forward strand.
ATGTTTCTCTCTGGAATAATTTCCATGTATTATTATAGTTTCTATCGATGCTGGTTTTAATTATGTTTCGTGTTAGCCCCAAGTCGGTGGCTCACGATAAATTTTCCATCTTGTGCTGCGTTTGTAGCCTTGCCAACATATAATAGTGAGAAATTTTCCGAGCTGTGTATCGTTCCAAGTGGTTTTGTCGGTAGAACGTCAGTGCGCTATACTGATGGCCCGGGTTCGAGTCCCGGCTTGGAATCTTTTTCACTATGTTGGCCTTTGCGCTTTTTAAGCAATTACTTCTAAATTTGATTTTCATTTGAAATATTGTATCCAAGGCGAATGTTTCTCTCTGGAATAATTTCCATGTATTATTATAGTTTCTATCGATGCTGGTTTTAATTATGTTTCGTGTTAGCCCCAGGTCGGTGGCTCACGATAAATTTTCCATCTTGTGCTGCGTTTGTAGCCTTGCCAACATATAATAGTGAGACATTTTCCGAGCTGTGTATCGTTCCAAGTGGTTTACTCGGTAGAACGTCAGTGCGCTATACTGATGCCCCGGGTTCGAGTCCTGGCTTGGAATCTTTTTCACTATGTTGGCCTTTACGCCTTTTAAGCAATTACTTCGAAATTTGATTTTCATTTAAAATAAGTTTTTATATTCCTAAACCATCATTATCCTACAATAACGACGCATTTAAAAGTACTGTAATATATTATATATTTAATCCAATATTTTGAAGTATACATTAGAACAAAAGAAAATATGTTTTAAAAAAATCATAATCCTAAGAATATTTATAAGTAAAATAAGTTTAGTTTAGAGGTATTTCTCTGTTGTTTTATAAAACAAAATTAATTTCAAGATTCAAGTAAACAATTGTAAATTATCTATATTGCGTCTTTTATCAGAAAAGAATACACATCTCTATAAGAATTATTCCAATCACGAGCCGAAATTAAAGAATCGATCAAACACCGGCATGTGCAGACCTGAAAATATCTTCTAACTCGATAAGATGGAATTGAAAAGCTTTGTTTAATTTATTGAAGGTATCTGTCTATAATTCAATATTTCTAACAGTTCTAGACAAAGCGACAGTTTTTTCTTAATCATTTTAAACAAGCTAATCTTCAAATATGTAATAGATCTGACTTAATCAATCATGATAACAGTAGCAACAGTCTGTGACGCGCCCTCGGGGGCAATATATCAAACAGTTAAAAATGTTTCGAATGGCAACCGATTACAGAAGATCAAAGGTTATTGCCGCGACCAGTGGCAGTCTGCTGTAACCACGTAGTCATTCCTTTTCTTAGTTGCTGCAACTCAGATGTCGCATCCACTGCTGTCGCGACAGCTGACTGCCATTTTTGTAATTTATTAAATAAAACCAGTTACATATTTGAAAATCTACTCATATAAAACGGTGAAGTAAAAAAAAGTTCACTACTTCACGGAATAGAAGACATGAACATTTATCTACGACATGTATTAATTTTTTAATAAATAAATTAAAACTGACAGTTAAAATATAAAATTACAATATAAGTAGAATTTAATGAAATGTTTCTTGTACATGGTTTTAGACATTAACAGAAGAATTATTTAAGCATTTGCAAGTAAATTCGCGAATATTGAAATGTATTCTTTTTCTGACTAACAGCAATGAATATTTTCTGATATAGAATTTATAATATTTTGTTTATTCTATTGACAAACCAGGTTTCAAAAAAATTGTTTGGTATCAAATAAATGCTCTAATTTTAAATTTTCTTTCTCTTTTTTTGGTTATCACCAATAAAGATTTCTCTAAATAAAGATTTCTCCGGCTTTACTTTTTATGATTGTAAACATTTTTTTCTAGAAATGAGATCTCAAAATGTGAATTTTCATTTTTATTCTTATCTAGCATTTTGACAAGTTTTCATATAGAGTGTTTATTTATAGTGTTTATTTTTAATAGCTTTACTTTTTGAAAGATAAATATTTTTTCAAATAAGCAGTAAATAATACCTCAAATTATTCGAATTAACTTTCTTATTTTTTTCTCTTCTAGTATCAATGAACTTTATTCCCATGTAAATATTATATGGATTTTTTTAATGTAATTATTATCACAGAAGTTAAGCACGTATTATATAGAACTTTCTTTTTATAACTAGCATTAACAAAATTTTTCGTATATGAAAATATCATTTTTTTTTATGTTTTTACTCTTCAAGATGAAAAATATTTTGGTGTTAGTTAAGAACTGTAACTCGGCTAGCAGAAACAAAAACCCACAACCATTACTTTCAAATACATGATGAATAGATTATGCATTTTCTAACTCATTTTATCAGCATTTTAGTTAACATCATTAGTTATCATCATCATCATTAGTTATCATCATCATGATTTAGTTATCATCATTATCAGTATTTTAATGCTTAAATAAATGTAGCTTTTGCGAAATATTTCCTCAAAAATCTTACCCAAAGGTCCTTGTCTTCTCGTCAGAAAAAATCAGATTTAGGTGGGAGCCCCGCTTCATGTTCTGAAAATTCCAACCGTATATCAATAGTAACAGAACAGTTACCGCAATGGAATTTCTTAAATGTTATTTGTATTCAGAACGTCAAGTGTGAAGCAAAATATTTAATCGAAAATGCAAAGTAAGCACACTGCCCGCTATAGCGATTTATCCAAGTGACTAGTTAGGTAATTAAAATATTCAAGAAGGGAAGGTCTCGATAAGCAAAATGGACTTCTCCTTTTTTCGGAGTCGTTATGCTTTTCTATCATGTTTTTTAATTACTTCTTTAACAAGGAGTAGCAAAGGAACACCATATGCATTTTTATCATTGTTCAAAGTCAGAATCTGAGTTTTTGGACATGGGATAACGTGTTCTTCCAAATGTCTGTTTTGTATTAGTTTCTTATATTTTCTCAAGTACAGAACAATCTCGTTTCTTCAAAACGATTCTATCTTTGTCTGAACTATAAGAGTTTGATTCTTTTGTGATCGTTGCAATACCTTTGAGGAATATCCTATTTTATTATCAAAACTGACCTCTTTTATTGTGGCGTGTCCAATATTTACTTCTTGGTTTGCCGAAGGATGTCTGAATTTATCAATTTTGTAGCCTACATGAAACTCTGTGAAAAAAGTAGAAGGACACATAGATATTTTATATGAAAATTAAAGTATTAGTAAGAAGTTTTCTTTCCATTTGCCTTTATGACTTGAAAGACTCTGTTTGGCATTGAATTATTGAGTACTTACATTTTACTGTGATAAAAATTGCCCAAAACATCGTGTGCATTCCGAAGCTCAACAACAGATCCATACTGTTTTCTTTCATTGTATACGCGACGAACTAATGTCGCCCATATGTTTTCAAATATGTTCAGGTCAGGGGTTTTAGCTGGCCATGGCAAAACACGAATCTTACTTCTGTGGAACCAATTTTTAACACCAATAGCTGTGTGAATCCATGTTCCATCTTGTTGAAATATCCAATCTGCACCACCTAATTATGTACCATAACGAAGAAGTTCGGATTCCAACAATTAGATGTAACCTTTATGGTTCTACCTAGCATTCAAAAAGACCAGACCCGTTTTTCCATCATATGCGACTGCTAGCCAGACCATCAAACTTCACCCTCCCACATGTCGAGTGGAATGAAATTCTTTCTCATTCTTGATTCAAAACCAGCAGAACTGATATCCATCAGGACCATATAAATTGAACTTTTTCTCATCTGAGTAAATGGCAGAAGTCCAATCCGTGGTGCAAGACATGTTATCTTGCCGAAAGTGTGATGCCCAAGGTAAGCGGTTAGCTATGTGCATTTTTGTCCAATTGGATGATGTTGTCTCTTCTTGAAAATCTATATAATAAAGTCCTTGACTTTATTATATAGTTATACACAGTTTGACGTGACACATGTATTAGTCCTGCTTGCATTCGGACCTTTGAAATTATAGAATCTTTCTTTTTCTACTCTCGGATAACGTTTCTTTCATCACGAGGCGTCAGTGTTTTAATTCTTTCTGTCTTTACTTTTAGTACCATGATCCACTGGGTTTCTAAGATAGTTTAATGTTGCAGTTTTACAAACATTAAGCAATTTAGCAATCTCTCTGATGCATTTTACTTTCTTTTCCAGATGTTATGGCTTGGCCTTTTTGAAAATTATATAAAGGTATTCCTTTTGGTATTCTAAAAGAAAAATCAATCTAAAAATGAAGAAATACAATACAAATTGACAAAAACAATAAAATAGTAATACTTATTTACGTTACCTATAGCAGAAGCGTACAATAAATTCAATTTTCCAAAATTGTCCTTCTACTTTTTTTTACAGTGCGATAGTTAACTAAGTTCATTTTTCTATAAATTAATTGCTGCAGCAATTTATTTTTTATGCCATAACAAAAGGATGTGTATAAAATGATACCCTTAAAAAAATCAGACTGTAAAGGTAAATCACAATTAAGTAAATTAAAAAAATTGAGTGTCCTACTTTATTTACGCAGTGTATATTTTATTTTGAAAATATATTTTTTAATTTTTCCTGATGAGATAATTTCTAATAGGCATTCAGGAAAGTAATGCGTTAGTACTTTTGGTAAAATATTGACTTTAAATATAATTTTGAATGAAGGTAAACACAATTTATTACAAAATTATAGCAAAGGAAGTTAAATAAACTAATTTATCATATGAAAAATAAGAGACAAAAAAGGCAAAAGGAAATTAATTTATAAAACACAATAATTGCAAAAACGATGAGAAAGAAACTTATTTAAAATAAAAATAATCATTAAAATTTAGAAATTAAAAAAAAATAATTAGCAGCATAATTGTTAGGTATTAAATTTAAGAAATGGTGGTAGTCCAACACATATACTTCAATTTTATACATAAGAATATACTTTATGCTCTTTTTACGACCAAGGATCGCGAATTTTTATGTCCAGGATGAAGTCCTGAGCTAAAGCTCTTCTGATATACAGAGCCCTATTTCTTCGACAATAGGGCTTAAGCTGCAAATAGACCATCCTTCTAACTGTTATCAGTATTGGCATCGTTCTTGTGGCCAAGTGGAGTTTTTGATCTTTAATGACTTTAAAAGGAAAGGAACTGCAATGTCCTGCAAAAGAGGAACCTTTTCGAAAAGTAGAGAGGAGCTCCTTATCTCCTGACACAATTTCCATAAAAACTGTAGAAGGATGGCAAAATAAGCGTTTATACTCAACCTAAGACTTCTCCGAGAGGCACTTTATACGACAACGTTCACATCGTGGAAGAATATTTTTATGATGTTGTTCAGGTGGCGAAATCCTATTCGCCTCACTCTTCTGTTTGTCACTAAGTTCATTCTCATAAACTGTATAAGTTAGACACTTGAAATTTTGCATACTTATAGCTGAATTCTTCCAATTATACGACAAACCATAAAATTTTGAAAAAAGGTCTTACATTTTTATTAAACGGATTAATTTAACGACGTCTGACCATTTCTGAGATTTCGATTTTAAAACAGAATTTAACTCTTAATTTAACTCTTTTTCACGCAGGCTATATTACTCAGTGGTAGTGTATTTACCTGCTATTCAGAAGATTCCTCGTTCAAAGTTGGGCGTCGGCGTCGGGGGTTTGAATATTTTTTCCCGCAATTGTTTTCATTATCTAATAGATTCAATTTATAGAATTTCTTGTACTTTTTTCGCCATTTTAAGTTAAAATATTGTTGAACATTATTTTACCAATTATTTTTTTAATTGAAAAAAATTTTTGAGACATTGCGAAAATTAAAATTTCGTTTAAATTTCCGCTAAATTTTTAAAACTTCGGAATTTTAAATTTTGTTTAAACAATTTGTTTTGCTTTGAGAAAATTCAAATGTTTAAATTTTCTTGAACATCCTCTAAATTCTTCAGACATTTTAGAATTTTAAATTTCGTTTAAACAATTTTATTTTTGAAATTTTGAAATTGCAATTAAACACTTGCTAAAATAATAATTAAAAAAATCTAAATTTTGCATTTGATTTAAATAATTTGATATTTTTTTCTATTTTTAAATAGCTCTTATTATTTTTATTGTCTTATTTTTACGCATACATGACACTTAAATGTTATATTTCCTCTTTAATTCATTGATTCTCATTAATGACAAGTGCTGACATATCATTTTCGATTTTTTCCTCATGCTACATTTCATTATCCAATGTATTTAATTAATCTATTCGCTACTGAGTATTAATGAAGTATTATTAATATTACTGAATTATTTCTTTTTCCATTTGACTTCAGAGAAAGATTTTTATTTTATTTGCATTAGTTCGAATCTTAGACTTCGAAACATATCATTCTGATATCTAAATCGCAACTATGTTCGAGTATCATTAGTAAGATGGTACAATATGGAGGTCGGATTTTCCACTCAGAGACCCAGGGAGCGAAGAGGTTATAGGAACGTTCTTATTTCTTTTTGCAATTTAAGGGTTTCTTTTTTTAGCTAATGTTAAATCATGTAATTAATTATGCCTTTGAGATATACAAACATATGATCTGAAAAGCAATTCTTCATTATTTTTAATTTGATTCAAAAACAGCTTCCTTTTTGTAATAATTTTAATATTAATATTTAACGGTGCTGCCATCTATGTTCTTATTGATAGGGGGTACGGATTTAACAGTGGTAAATTAATAATTTGAATTTAGTAGGGTAGACCGTATGCGTTGCATCGCTTTCCTCCTCCAACATCAGCACCATTGAAGTCGGAGCGACCGTTAAAGAATTATTGATAATTTTCAAAATTTTGCAAAGGTGAGTAAATTTCCTCTGTTATAAATAATCGTTTTTTATTTGTTTGTAGATTACATTTTAGATTTTAATGTATAATAATTCAGAAAAATAATTGTTCGTAGTTATTGTAGGGCATGTTTTTTTATTGGAATACTTTCAGAATAATTCCTTAAAAACAAAAATGGTGATACGGTGTAGTTGGCCCATTTGGTACGGGGCCTGTTGGCCAACAGGCCCCGTAGGAATTTGGCTCTGAGGTACTGGAATTTTGATAATTTTAATGAATTAATTTAATAAACATTTATTATTATTTTAATTAATTTATTATTAATTAATATTAATGATTTATTTTATTAATTGAATTCCTGGTTATTCCTGTCGATCTTTTTAAAAAATGAAGTTATAATGTTGTTTACTTCCTCCCCAAATTAAATCAGCTGCTCCTGTTGTACAAAAACATTTGTAACTTTCATAATTATAGAAAAATCCCTGTTGGCTTGGCCTACAGGCGCAGGTAGATTTCAAAGTTAAGTACTAATTTCACCAAGAATTTAACGGATTAAAGGAATTAACGGATTAAGGGGCTCTAGGGGTCATAATCAGTGTATATCTGCTAAAGTTTTTCAAAATTTCCAATATATGGGAGATTGCAATAGGTAGTATTTTTTACGAAATCACCTAAAAGTTCGGCCTACTAGTGTTACATACTACCGCTAAAAGTAACAAATCTAACAAAAAAAATCTACCCTACACTGATATTTCTCAATTATTAATAAAATCCTCTTGCTCCCCCGTCCAGAGAAGAGTTTGCCTCAAATAATGCTTTAATAGCATCACATTTTATGAGGTGAAAACCTCTTACCAGAGTAGTTATTCGTTGAAACTAAATAATCCTTTCTGGCTTCATAATCCACAAGAAACGCAGTTTCAGAAAACAATTTTTTAATTATCAAAAAATATCTTTTCCTTTAAGAGACATGTTGTCTCATCCACAGGCAAAATAGAACTACACTTCCTGAACCGATAATAAAGATCAGCAGTTCAAACAAAAAATGTAAAAAAAAAAAAAAATGATATCATCCAACACAATTATATCAAGCACATTGCTATATCATAACTTATTACATTATCTAAATCTCATTATACCAATAATAAATTATGACTGTAATCAATAATATATATATTTTATGTAAAACAAACTGTTTTTTTTTATACTTGATTAGGAATTAAAGTTTTATATAAACAGAAATTATCATTATTTCAAAGAAGCTGGCATTACCCAAAGCATGATGAAGCAATATTACATTTTACTGACAGAAATGTGAAGGGAATGATGCGTTAGTAAAACATAATAAACGACAGAAAAGAATTATTGGACTTAACAGATGCACAAAGGCACTGATACAATTTATTTATCATCTGGTGTTTATAATAAATCGCCTAATTAAGGATGAATGATTTCTTAAATTACTGTACACTAGGATTTGCGGTATTTTAACACCTAAAATGCCTTTATTAAAATTTATTACTGTTCCGTAATGTATTAAGGAGATTTTTTTATGAGAAAATAACAGAAGTTTTTAAAGCAATATTGGTCAAAGTTAAGAATTTGAATAACTCATAATTTTAATATTAAAATATTTATTTTAATTTAGGAGGCTATATTGTGTTTTTGTTCGCAAGAAATAAAAATTAAGATTTGGTAAAATTTTGATAATTTCTTAAACTTCTACACTATCAGAAAATTAAAAAGTGACGTGGGCCAACTTACCCCGCATTCGGGGCAGGTCGGTCCAAGCGATTTGGTGTCAATTTGAGCTTCTAAACTAATACTTATAGTTAATATTTTCAAGTTTTACTTTTGTGACTTCTTCCTGAAAGTACACTGATAGTGGTAACATAAAAAGAAATTTAAAATGTTGAATTGTAATTTTTTAAAATTATTAGAAGAAAAAAAGGGCCAACTAACTCCCGTCTGCCATAATTAAAGTATTTTTTTTTTTTAACGGATATTAAAAGAAACTCTTTGTGCGATATTCGTTCTTGTACAGTGGAAATCATTCGGGACCCCACTGATAGAGAGAGATGGAGTGAGAACGGTTATCATCTTGATCAGGAAAAGGTTTGCGGTGTTATTTTTGACGTTATGGGCCTGAAAAGGTGATACAATGATTTCATGTTATTGCAGAAGGTCACCTTACACCGGGGTACCACTTTTTACGTACCTTTTTTTCCCCTTTTGGTGTCGATGCGTTTGTGAGAAACATCTAGCAAAAACTCTTATATGGTGCTTATTTATTTTAAACTGTCATGTAAAAATTTTAATAATATATTAAAGTTTTCTTTCCCTTTTTAGTACTGGCGTGTAAATACTTTTTTTTTAATTTCAAGGAAATAATATTTGCGCTGTTTTAAGATTTGGCAACAATAGCTAAAAAATGTCTTTTTCGAAATATGAAATAAAACTCCATTGGCATCGTGAAATTTTGAATAAAAAATGAATACCGCTTAAAAAATTAATAAAAAAAAAAAAAACTAAACTAAACACTACACACCACAAGTTTGCCAAGTATACGGCTATGAAGGATGGCCAAATTGCTACGCGTAGTTTTTGATTTTATAAAACATTTTTAAACGGAACTATATCTGACATCAATATTAAATATCTCCTAAATAATTTCTTAAATTAAAAAAACTTTTTGATTCAGTTAGTTTATCGGACATTTGTCTATAAAATTATGACGTTTCATTTTTATATCCAATAATTTTCTTAGTACCGTCAACCATACTTTGATCGATCCCATAAAAAAAGATTTTATTCTTTATATTGAACAAACAATACAAGAGAATTTGGAGTTTTTGCCCCTGAAAAATATTTTATACCTTACTATAGGGTATTTGAATAGTTTGGGGGTAATTTAATTTCTTTTAGTGGCAACACTGGATGTATTTGTAAACAACTGTTTTCGTGTGTAAATTTTAATTCTCCAAACTTTCTATAGTGAAGCAATGTGGATAACAGCTACAAATAAGAAAAGTGTACCTTTAGTAATCTGTAACTCATGTGTGAACATAGTTTTTCCTTCAACTTTTTATTTTGACAGAAAATTTTTACGTTTTCATAAAGCTAACATGAAAACTAGTATTTCAGGGCTACTTTGTGCCAGGCATTTTTTGGTCCGAAAATATACCCAATTACTTAGAAATGCTTTTTTATACAACGAAATCTCTTAAAACATGTTTTAAGTAATATTATTTTTCCAAATGTTATTGTAGCAAAATGTTACATTAATTGTTTTTTGTTCCAGTTGCTGAGAATTACATGACAAAAACTGTTTATTGTTTCTTTAATATTAACAATTGGTTTGTTGTATTTAAAAGTAAAACAAGTAATATAATTTTTTTAAGTCAATTCCTACTTAGGACAAAAAAGAAAAATTTAATATAATTCCTTAAGCTAATATTAGTTTTTGTTGCATTAAAATATCTCAATATGTTGATTTTGTGTAAGCAAATAAAACCTATTGGCTTACAGTGGAAGTCTATGGGAATTTGGCGAAATATTAGAGATATCGCCAAGTTGGCATCACTTTTGGCGAATCATTTTGGTCGCCAAATTTGGCGATATACTTGGCGGTATTTGGTGACAGAACAGGGTCCCCCCCAGGAACCTCCCCCCCCCCCCTTTAGAGGTATGAAAATGCATTAAATACTGTTCAATAATCAATGACTGCCATTTTTTCTCCCATTTAAAACTAATATTAGTTAATTAAAATTTAATTAATTGGTTAATATTTAAAAAAAACAGTATTAACGTCAAGTGTCATCCACTACAATTTAAAAAAAAATTATTCGAACTTGAGTGGATGAATAATAAGTATTTTATTAGCGATTGAAAATTTGAACAAGATATTTATAGGGAGAGTGTAAACTAATAGTAGGAATTGAAAAAAAAAGAAACATTTGTTTATAGAGTTTGCAGTGTTACTTTATTAGCAAATGCTATTGCAAGGGGGTTTCAATAAAAATGTACTCATTTACATATGAAATGTAGACATTTTATATGAAACTAAGTAAACGACGAGCGACTAGGCAAGCGTTTCCTCCATATAACAGCGCATGCGTCAACTTATTCTTGGGTTGCTTCCTGTCATTGATTTGACGATGAAATACCAAATACTTTGATAATGCATTAAAGCCGGCACATGGTTCTTTGGTGACAAATTCGTGTGAACGATCTTGTCTAGTGGTTAAAGGACTAGTTATGGTTCTGAATCCATTACTAAATCGTGGGTTCGCATGTTCTGTCCTTGCTTTTCTTTTCTTTTATTTTAGGAGTTTTGTTTTGATATTTATTATGTCAGTTAATAAATATCAGCCGATCTTTTAGCCCCCGGAACGGTATGCTATTTCTTTTTCTTAGCTTATTTTGTCTCCAAAAAAAAAGTTACCTTACAGAAACTATCAATAAACAAAGCAGATGTATCATTGAACAATTGAATGCTCTATAGCAATTTTTTAAATTTCTAAGCATCGAACATTTTCAATGTTTATACCGTCGTATTGAGAAAAAAAAGTACTTTTAAATGCAATTTGTTTGAAAACTGTATCTCCATTTGTTTTTGAAATATTAATTTTTTGGTAGTTTTTTGCACTATTTGTTTAATTTTGGCAACTCAAGTACTCCATTTATATAGAAAGTAAAAGGAAAATAGTTGAAAAATAGCAATTATATCTTTTTGTTGCCATTTTCTCATAACAACCAAAAGAAAATGTAATTAAAATACGTGCTATTTTGAAAAAAAATATAAACGAATAATAAAACATGGAGCTATTACAAACTATATTTAATTTTAAGTATCTGTAAACCCTTTTAGTGTGATGTCAGTCATGACATTTTAGTTGGAAACTGACTCCATAAAAACTGTTGCTATGCTTCATTTCTTTTTAAATATAAATCGTGGAAAATGTTACCAGTACATATCAAGTATTAAAACACTTAGATGTGAGATATAGATATAAGATATAGCTGCAACACACAAACAAAGTAGAAAATACAACAATGCAACCGTTTGTCTGGATCCAGTTTCCAATGAAAACGTCGTGACTGACGTCACGACTGAAATCGGCTATATTAATGTTACAAACAAATGAAAGCGTATGAATCATCATATAGCCATTTTTTTGTCCAGTTTCTTTAATGGCGGCATCTTTTTGCTGCATTTGTGTATTATTTTGAGATAGTGACATCATATGCATGCTTTACTGTAGATGTTTAGAGTAGATCGTAAATGTGGAATTCTTAAGCGGATGCGAATGACGTCATTTTACATAAAATATTTAATTTGTATTTAATTTGTATTCATAAATTTTTTATTTAATTTGTTTATTTAATTTAATTTATTTTTTTTATTTATTTAGTTTATTTTATTTAATTTGTATTCATAAATTTAATTTAATTTACATTAATAAATTTAATACGTTTAATAAACTTAATTTGTAAATTGAATTTAATTTGTATTAATAAATTTAATTCCATTAATAAACTTAATTTATAAATAGAATTCAATTTTAAATAAATTTCAATAAATAAATGAATTTCAATAATTCATTTGTCTGTATTGTAATAATTAAAGTAAACATTTAATAATTAAAATTATATTTATTATTAAATATAAAATTAGCAAAATTAATTTATTGAAGTTTTCATCTTTTAAAATTATCTGCTTTAGTTTCGCCTCTGCAAGAATCTTAATATTGATTGCATACATCTGAGCAAACAATAAAAAAGTTAAATTCATCTTGTCATAGCAATCTCCAATTTCATTATCAAAGTCAATATCATAATTTTTTTACTACAACGTTAACGCCTATTGGCCAGTGCTACGATAAATTGCAAACTAGCAGACTTCACATAGATCTGAATTTCGCCAAGCAGTGACGCATGCGCTGTTTAATGAAGGAAATATTATAACGTTTACGTATGTAAACGGATCAAAGAAGCCCCCAGCAGGGGTTACTTTGTTCCAAAATTAAAAAAAAAAAAATAGTTAAAAAATAAAAATTAAAAAAAATCCTCTTTAAAACCATACAGTTTGCTTCATTGTTTCATGTTAATTGCTTACAACTCCATTTCGACGTTCAAAAATCACATATAATATTTTTTAAGATTGAGTTAATATGAGGAAAACTCACGTTTTAACTCACGTTCACTGATAAAAAAAAATACCGCGTTCACCTACAATCAATAGGTAGTCATGTTCTGAATCCCTAAACTATAATAGTAGATTTCCGAGCTATGCGAACAGGATAAACGACTAACAAGGAAGGTCTCCATACTGGGCATACTCATAATATTTTGAAAAATTACCAATTAAACTACTTATGCATGTAATAAAGGATCAGTCAAATTTAGCGGCGAAATTACAGTAGAAAGTCTGTAAAAAAATAAAATACATTCGAGTATTTGGCGCGAAAAGACGAAAGCGTCACGCGATTTGGCGAGCAGTACTATTCCTCGTCAAAAGCAAACGATTTTAATGCATCTGAAAATTGTTTGTTAATTGATTTTTAGAATGCGCGTAAAAAGTATTTAATGATTTTAAACATAAACAATAAGAGAGTTTAATAAATACATTTTTTCGTATTGCATATTTATGTTGCTTGTTACTTAATTTTATTACTCTAAAAACAATTTCATCTATAAAAAATACTTTCATATATTTAAGCGTATTCCAAAATAAAGGCAAGATTCATTTAGCAGTTATTCATTTCAAACCAAGCAATTCGTCGTTTCCATAGCAACAAAATTGAACCGACATCGCTCAATTGGACTTAAATTTGAGATATTGAAACAATTTTAATTTTATTTTAATTCATCAAATTTGATATTTAACTTTCATTATAAATACATATATGACAAAACTATACCTAAATCAAACTAAAACTGGCAAAACTACAGTTATTTAAGTTAAATTTATTTAAACAAGTTCAATATGAAATATTTTTATCTTAAAGAGTATTCGACATGAAAAAGTATTTTTCGAAATTTCATTTCATCGCCAACCGATGATAAATCGCTAAATAAACGAAAATTTCATTATTTTTTTACGAACGTTCTATCGGGGTTCCGCCAAAATTTTTTTATAAACCTATATATCCACATGAGACGAACACTCTGTAATTTTTTCAGATTTTTCTGAATATGCCCGTATGGAGACCTTCCTTGTAAGCTAAATAGACGAAATGATCTAGAATTTCTAGTCTCTTGTTTTCTAGGTGGAGAAATGATAAAGCATCGTTTCAATGGCAAGAAATTATCGCTTGATTTCTGGAATGATTTCATAAACCAAAGCTGTCCTCTCGTTTTCGCATCTATTTGCAAAGATTTTTAAATAAGTTGGAATAAGAAAATATAGGAAAACGCTCTTGATTTCTAGTAGGAGACTATAGAACTCTCTAGCAAATAGAACTAGAATTTATAGGTATGACATGTTACTATTTTTTCTAGAGCCACATTTTAGATTCTAAATACCAGAACAATATTTTTTTTTTCTCAGTGTAATACCACGAAACATAATGTTGCATCAATTGAAAAAGTTTTAAGACCATCCTCTTTAAAAATAATGGGGGGGGGGGGGGCTTAAATCTAAATTGTGAAAGTTTCTGCTCATAAAAATCGCTTTTTTGTAAGACATATTATGCGAAATTTCTTTAAAATGTAACTTTTCATTATCTTTAAAACCTGAAATATGGAAGTATTTGGCGAAAGGATTATTTACTATTCGGTTTACTTTTGTTCCGAACATTTGATATTCGGCCAAAATCACTATTATATGCATTTTAATGTGTACTAATTTTATTTGTGGCCCTGCGGAAATCTGTATAAGATATAAAAGTCTTTAACAAAAGAAAAATATTTAAGAAATATATAAAGAATAACATATTTAAGAATATAGGAAAATTATTTAGGATTTCAGTTTGTCGTCTGTCTTTTTCCACTCTATGTCGTGTAAATATACTCACATTATCGTTACATTATAGTCTATCGGAGAAAATCGTTTGAATGATTTTAATGATGTTCCATTATTTGCAACATATTAAAGTTGATATAAATCTCTGAATTGGAGTGTCACTGTATATTCATGCGGTTCACAGCAAAATGAATACGGTGTACATTTATCGTACATTTGCAGTAACATTCAAAAGCATTCGGTTACAGTACTATGTGTGGTCACAGTACTGTCACAGTACAGTGCTGTCATATGCTGGAAATATGTTTTAACCCGGGAGAACTCGCTGCATGAGATTTTCTCTCACAGTCGTACTTTTTTAGGACTCTTATTTAAATCATTTTTCATTATAATTAAAATTTCAAAATGTTTTACAATTATTTTACCTATTTTGTGAATAAAAGTACTAAGCCAACCAAAACTAGTATGTTGTGGCCATCACAAAACTTTCTTCTATATAAATCACGTCAATTAAATCATTTAAATAGTAAAAGAAAGTACATCAATTTAGAAACAATTCGTATGAAAGTATACCTGAATTTGAAGTTTGATGAAAATTCGTGCATTAGTTATTGAGATAGAGGCTGTAGAAAAAATTCTGAAAAATGCAGCATAGCAGCGCAACCTGTTGAGCGATTTGCACCAAAACACAAACAGCACTAATTCATATTAAGGTATACCGGAATCTGAAGTTTGATGAAAATCGGTGCATTAGCTCTGGAGCTAGAGCTATTGTGGAAATCACAAAAACTGCAGCACAGCAGCGCCACCTGTTGAGCGATTTACACGAAAAGGTACAAAACATCATTTCATGTCAAGGCCTAACTAAATCTGAAGTTTGATGAAAATCCGTGCATTAGTTCTGGACATTGAGCTATTGTGGAAATCGTGAAAAATGCTGCATAGCAGCGCTACCTGTTGAGCGATTTATACCAAAACATAAACAGCACTAATTCATATCCAGGTATACCTGAATCTGAAGTTTGTTGAAAACCCAAGTATTAGTTCTTAAGATAGAGCTATTGCGGAAATCTCAAAAATGCGGCATAGCACGACACCTGTAGAGCGATTTACACCATAAGGGGCAAAATGTCAATTCATGTCAAGCAATAACTGAATATGAAGTTTGATGAAAATCTGTGCATTATTTCTTGAGATTGAGCTATTACGAAAATCGTGTAAATGCTTCAAAATGCAGCATAGCAGCGCCATCTATTGGGCGATTTGCACCAAAACTTTACCAGCACCAATTCATATCAATTATTAAGGAATCTGAAGTTTTATAAAAATCCGTGCATTAGGTCTTGAGATAGAGCTTTTGCGGAAATCCTGCAAAATGCTACATAGCAGCGCCACCTGCAGGGCGATTTACACCAAAAACTAATCAGCACCAATCTATATCAAGGACTACCTGAATATAAATTTTTATTAAATTCCGTGCATTAGTTCTTGAGATAGAGCGCCCGCAAAGTTTGTGTCACATACAGACAGACATTTTGTAAAAGCATGTTTTTTGGAATCTCTGGCCCATAAAACGTGTAAATCCGTCGAAAACTGGAATTCGAAAATTTTCATGAAACCAATATTTTCTTCTTGTCAAGATAGAAGAAAGTAAAAAAGTTTATATTATATGAATGTAAAGTAAAAGAAAAGCAATTGGGCATTTTCACTAGCGAGTTCTCCCGGGTTAAATTTCGATATATGTTTTTCAATTGGAAAATTATTTTTATATTCTTTTGCGTGCATTGCGTTTATAAATCAATTACAGAGCTGCACAAAATACTTCGAGTACATTCCTGATTAATGGCAGAAATTGCTACAGGAAAATTTCCTACTGCGTTTTTCGTTTCCTGACTGATTTTTTTTTTTTTTTTTATATTCCGAATGTATTGAAAAGTGTTTGATAATCTAAGCTTGACGCATTATTTTTCTTTCTTGTTTAAGGTCGGGATATGTTTAACAATTTTACCTTGATTAAGTAGAAGCTAAGTGAACCTAATGTCTGGTATTTAAAGCTATCGGGATCGGGCAATATTTCTAACGATATCATTAAACTAGTCGGATGTACAAATCCCAAAACTTTCTTCTATCTCATACATGTTAATACTTCAAAATTCGCTATCACACTGCCAAAATTAAATGGCAATCTATGCATCTCATGAGGATTCTAAAGATATGAAAATCTGTGCATTAGTTCTTGAGATATGAATATCACTGAAATCGTCTAAATCAAGCAAAATTCTGCCTCGCAGCGACACCTATTGAGTGATTTATACCAAATCCTAATCAGCAACAATTTATGTCAACGCTGATTGAATCTGAAGTTTGGAGAAAATCCGTGCATTAGTTTTTGAGATAGAGCTATAGCGAAAATCGTGAAAATTCCTGCACAGCAGCGCCACCTATTGGATGATTAACACCAAAACCTAATTAACTACAACCTATGTCAACATACAACTAAATCTGAAGTTAGATGAAAATTCGTCCATTAATTCTATAGATAGAGCTATTGAGGCAATCGTGAAAAAGGCAGCACAGAAGCGCCACCTGTTGGGCGATTTACACCAACACATAATCAGTAGCAAGTCATATCAAGGACAAACTGAATCTGAATTTTGATGAAAATCCGTGCGTTAGTTCTTAAGATAGAGCTATTGAAGAAATCGTGTAAATCTTACAAAATTCATCATAACAGCGCCACCTGTTGGGCGATTTACACCAAAACGTAATCAGCATGAATTCATATCAAGGACTAACTAAATCTGATGTTTGATCAAAATCCGTGCATTAGTTCGTGAGATAGAGCTATTGCGAAAATCTTGAAAAAGGCAGCATAGCAGCGCCACCTGTTGAGCGATTTACACCAAAAACTAATCAGCATCAATTTGTGTTAGGGACTCACTGAATATAAATTTTTATTAAATTCCGTGCATTAGTTCTTGAGATAGAGCGCCCACAAAATTTGTGTCACATACACACAGACAGACAGACAGACTCACAGAGTCACCGACAGACATTTTGTAAAAACATGTTTTTTGGAATCTCTGACCCCTAAAACGTGTAAATCCGTCGAAAACCGGAATTCGAAAATTTTCATGAATCCAATACTTTCTTCTTGTAAGATAGAAGAAAGTAAAAATGCGGTATTGGTGTAATATCCGGGACAAGAAATAGATTGCTACAAATGGTTGACATTAACCAACATTGTTTAACTTTGACAATTATATTCAGAACAGTATGTTAATAACATTAAAAACATAACATTGTTAAAAATGATAAATAATATAAAATAAATAAATAAAATTTATATAATAAATGAAATATAATAAATAGATAACAAACAGCTATAGACTTTAATAAATAAATAAACTGTATAGTTGTCAAAAAATAAAGCTTACAGTAATTAGTATAATTAGTTCCATACATGGCGAAATTGATTTTGACCTGGACCGTATAATACGTAGGAAGCAAATTAAAAAAAAAAAAAACTCTTATTGAAATATGAACCGTGTGCACTCTTATTAGCGCATAATTATTATTTTTTTCCCTTTTCTCACATAATACACCGTTAAAATTAATTTAACTTAATTTTTTTTTTTAATACTAAGTTAGCACGTGGATTAGCGTATATGGAAAACATTTTTTTTGCATCTATAAATACCACATCCAAATGTAAATAAACCCTGCAGCGTACCGCAATTTTTCTGTTTTGTCTGGCAAAAGGAATTTTACTTTCAAGATACAAAAAACGTGCAAAGATTGCGGAATTTGAATAACACTATTCCCAATGATATCCGCCTTACTAAATATAAGAAATTCTGCGATTAAATAAAGCTAAGATTATTATTCAGAAATAGTGCTTTTCATGATCCATGTAATGCATTAATCTCAAACATAGGTACATTAAGCCAAATTTTGTATTAAACAAAAGCGATTTTAGCGAATATTTTTATGATTGCTCAAATTTTTCCGAATTTTGCATTTTTGAATTCAGTACAAAACACACTAGTCTTGATAACTAGAATTTCACTTTTAAAAAATATACCATTTTGGTACTTGTTAGTTATCACGTCGACAAATTTCGACAAATTATATAACTCGCCAAATTATACAAATTGACGTAATTTTTATTTGAAATAACGAAAGAACAAATAAATTTGTAATCATTAATAAAAATACAAATAAAACGTCGAAAAAAATAACTAAACTCACTTGTAAACAAATGTTGTCAAGTGAATGTGATATTTACGATCAACCATTATTGGCATTTAATTTTACAATTTGGCGACAGTAATTTGGTCGACGGAATAACTAACAGGTACCACGATTTTTTATAAAAGCTCTTCAATGCGTAGATTTTAAGACAGTAAAAGCTGTACGTTTCTCAACATCATACTTTATACAAAAATCAACTGTTTAACTCTTAGAACATTACTCGAAAGAATAAATGAGATGAATCAAAATATGTTATTTTATATATGAACAAATTTAGAATTATAATCCACGTGAAATCTAAATTCATACCAAAATGAAAATACCTTAAAATGCAACAGAAAAATAATCAATCTACTAATTATCAAACCATCAATGCCTTCAAAATTTAGTCGTAGATAAAATAGAAAAATATTTCCATGTCCTTACTCTAATATTTTCCATAATATCCACTATTCTTAAGTAAATTTAATTAATTTTTTTAATGTCCACCAAAAGCTCCACAAAATTCATATGTATGACATAAAAAAATGTCAATATTTCACTTTAACCTCTAGTGCATACTGTTGCCAATCGGCAACAAATTAAATTTTCCCTCCTTATCGTTTATTTACCGTTGCCTCTTGATAACTTTATACTTTACGTATTCATTTTGACCCTATACTTAGGTTTGGTTCATTAAAAATACTAAAGGTGACAATAGTTGTTTATCAGTTACAAATAAATTGGAACCTTTGTAGCATTCCATTTTCCTAGCCGTAGATGGATTTCTAACGCACAAAAAAATATTTAAGATACAAAATTTCATTTGAAAAAAATCATTTTCAATAGAATATGCTTTTAAAAGTTATTTTAAATAATTTTCATTAAGGGTTTTTGCGACCAATATTGTATGCATGCGAATATACGTTTGTTGCCTTTTGGCAACACCATGAATTGAGTTCCGCTTTTATTTACATTTTTAGTATTCTGTTCAGTGAATTTGTTGGTTGTTTCATCTTGCTTTTTGTCTATTTTTTCATCAAAAAATTTGTTCTGATAAAGCCTCATCATGTTCAATATATATTTTAAAGCAAAGACACACAAAAAAAAATTATTATCAGAATAAATATGGATTGTATTGTCAAGTGAAAGTGGCATTTCTTACAATGACAGAAATGCCGATTCACCTTTTGATCCAAACCTTCTCTTCAAAAACGGTTCAGGCACTTATGATGAGACTGATTCTGATAAACAAGCAGATAAATCAGCTAACGAAATTGACTAGAATGTTGATGCAAACTTTGGGATAGCGAATATTCCATCTACATCAAAACAAAAGCAGTCAGGTAAACGTAAAAAGAAAAAAATGAAAGCCAGATCCTTCTTGGATGAAGGTTATTGGAGATGTTTCTTTGCTTGAAAATGTTTTATCATTAAAAAAAACCATATAAATATTTTTTGTGTTTTCCCCCCAGTACTTTTCGAGCATATCTCTGAACAAACAAGCCTAGATAGTGTTCTAAAACATATTCAAAAGCCACTCATTATATGCTCGACAGATATAAAAAAGTATCTAAGAATTTGTATCTTGAGTAGCAAGTCAAACTTTAAAATCATAAGATTGTTTGGGAACCCTGTCATTGGTCTACCACCAGGTAGTCGCACTATGATATTGAATACATATGAAAGTATACGACAATTTTCCTATCTGAACGATAATACATTGTCTAATGTGAGAGATAAGTTATTCAAGTTGAGACCAATTGACGGTGCCCTGGATGGAAATTCTTATCCATTCCCATAGAAGAATCTCTGTGTTTATGAGCAAATAAGTGCGACAAAGGCTTGTCACCATTTGAAGCAGTATATCCCTCTACCCCCCCCCCCCCCCAAGAAAAAAAACTCGCATAAATATGGTTTTAAATTGTTATTTGTCTCAGGAGTATCAAGATTTGCGTACAATTATGATATTTATCGCGGAAAAAAAATACAAACACTCTGTCAAGTAGACAGGACGTGGATGTTAGCGTTTGAGTCGATGCTAGATTAACTCATCCAGTTCTTGGTCCTGTAAATCATGAACTGTATTTTGATAACTATTAAACATCAGTGAACCTAATGACACTTTTAAAATCAAAAGTAATTTCGTGCCTTGGAATAATAAGAAGAGACAGAATCCCATGCTGCAAAAAGCCACCCGGCAATGAATAGAAAAAAGACCAGAGAAGTATCGTAGAATATGCATAATGCATGGTGCTGCCATTTGGCAACCATTTAAAAAAATCCAAAGTACGGAAAAATATAAGAGAGATATTTTTTTTTCAGTATTTTTCCTTTAATGTATGCCCGTTAAGGAATCAAATATATATTTTTTTAAAGGAAAATAAAAAAAAATCATGCACTAGAGGGTAAAAGTATTCTTCAAAGCAGTGTTATGTTAAACTCAGTATCTAATATTCATTTAAATTAGTTTTATTATTTTGGGATCAGGAATAGACTGAACGAATATTTAACTCTAAAGTAGATTGTCATAGCGAATATAAATTTATGCGATCTATAAAACTTTAAAATTACCTGAGATCATCCATTCCTTCAAGTAAAAAAACATATCAGTAGAGGGTCAGCACACAAATAAATAAAATTCACAGATGGAACATGCTTTTATTTATGCACTAATGACGAAAGTAAATAAAAACGTAATGCGCGCTGATGCCATTTCAAAAACAGCAGCAGAAAAAAATAGTTACCGTCTTATCGTCTGCCACAGTTTTTAATTGCTTTTTTCTTTTATTATCTTGGATTTTTTTATAAATTGTATATTATAGAAGCATGCTATTTTTTAGCCTTTTCGAGTTTGTACGATTTATTTGCTGTTTTATTGTATTATTCTTCAACACATATATTTAAATTCTAAATCTTCATCGAAACAGGTATATATTTAATGTGCATCTAAGTCTTTAACCGGCTACACAATTTTGTAAAATACAGATTTTAAAGATATGATTGTTTCCAAATAGTACCATTTGGAATTTTGCCAAAAAGCTCAGCCTTTTCATATTTTTTTTCTTTGTTTCTAAAATTATTAATAATTTTAATTACGGAAGCAGCAGTCTTAGTTATTTTTAATAGAGTGATACATAAATAAATAAATGAAAAGAAGCTATAGTCTAAAATATTTACAGACTTCGTAATCCACAATTAAATTTGTGTAAATTCTCGTCATTTCACACTTTTCTATTCCACTTAAGAATTAATCTTCATAACCTCCTATTTTGAATCACCCAACTAGAGCATACAGTCGATCTCTGTTAATACATTGAGGACGGGTCACGAGAATTGACGTTTTCTGGGATTGATGGAAAAAAAATATATTACTGGGTACTGAAAATTTTGTAAGGTTGAGTACAGAAGGTGTAATCCAGGCATTATTACTTCTGATTGGTTGTGAGCAGATTTTAATTTCAACGACATTTGTAAACGTAAATTTCGTGCTCGATTTCGAAAAATGACCCGTCCTTAATGTGCTAATGCGAGAAGAATGGAATTATAAAAGGGCTTGTATAACACGTTACTCGTAAAACCAATTAATATAATAAAAATATTTTAAAAAGAAGAATAATTCAACTAATTACTATTATTATATATTTTAAATATCTCAAGGTTAAATATAAAGTCACCATAATATATTCAGTCATACCTTTCTGAGTGTCTTATTCTTAAGGTGGTATTTTCTTTAGATAAAGTCACAGTAGTGAAGACAAAGCCTCTAAATAACCATTAATTCCCAAAACGATTAGTTATGTATAGTAATGAAACTAATCACTGTCGATTTTTCAAGAAAATCTTGGCTAACATTATATTAATCACTAACAGTTTCCAGCTATTAATTTCACATATAGTTTTCATTTTAACAGTGCAATAATTTGGCCTGAAAAGACTAACTAACATGGCCAGCGTTCGTATTTAAAACAAAAAACGAGTGTTTTTTTTTTTTCATTTTCTTTCTGGAATCGGATGGAAGATTTTAGCTTCGAGAATTTTCCATGTTAATATTTATAATTTAACCCTTTCAGGGGAAAAACATTTTCAAAGCTAAAGTGTTGAAATAAATGAGTGGCACCGGGATTTACCAACAAACTTATTTGAAAAAAAGAAAAAGGTTATATTTCACATACATAATAAATGTAAAATATTTTACCAAAATTATGGTGCCAATGTGGCGTTTGGGAATTAAAATCATTTATAACTTATAGGTAACTACCATTCCAAATTTCATGTTTCTAGGCCCTTCAGTAATACTAAAACCGCATTTTAGGACGTTTTTTGCTCCCGCACCTCCTTTGGGGTAGTGGTACCGACAAAAAAATATAGCCTATGTTGGAGAAAGGGCTGTCACAGTCATTTTAACACCATTATTTTTTAATCGATTTGTTACTTCCTGAGAATGCGTAGAAATCGTCATTTAGAAGTTTTTTAGAACGTTTTTTGCGTATTTTCGCCCACCTTTAAATTTCTAATGTGTTAAGAAGTGTTCTTAGAGATAATTTATGTCTTATAAGTAACTTCCATACCAAATTTTATGTTTCTAGGCCTTTCAGAAACACAAAAATTGCATATTTAGAACGTTTTTTGCTCCTGCACCCAACTTGAGATACTGGCACCGACATAAAATATAGACTATGTTGGAGAAAGGGCTGTCTCCATAATTTTGACACCATTATTTTTTAAATAGGTTCGTTACTTCCTGAAAATGCTTAGAAATCGTCATTTAGGACGTTTTTTAGAACGTTTTTTGCGCATTTTCACCCTTTTTATATTTCGAATGTTTTAAGAAATGTTCTTAGAGATCATTTATGTTTTATAAGTAACTACCATTCCAATTTTCAAGTTTTTAGGCCTTTCAGAAACACAAAAATCGCCTTTTTAGATGGTTTTTTACTCCTGCACCCCCTTTAGGGTAGTGGCACCTACATATAATACAGCCTATGTTGGAGCAAGGGCTTTCACTATCATTTTGACATCATTACATTTTAAATCGGTTCGTTACTTCCTGAGATTAGGTAGAAATCACCATTTCAAACGTTTTTTGTTACACTTTTGCACATTTTCATCCCCCTTTAAATTTCGAATGTTTTAAAAAATGATTTTAGAGATCATTATATCTTATAGGTAACTACCATTCCAAATTTTATGTTTCTAGGCCCTTCAATAACACAAAAATCGCATTTTTTGAACGTTTTTAGCTCCTGCACCCCCCTCTTTGGGTTAGTGGCACGGACATCCGTATAGCCTATGTTCTAAGTGGGACTAACACAATAATTTTGATACCAATACTTTTGAAATCGGTTCGGTAGCTCCAGAGATTACCTCGAACAAATACAGAAACAAACAATTTTTACTTCTTTATAATATTCGTATAGATTAGTATACATATACCAATTTACTTGCTTTTGTAAAGATAACAACCGTAGTATTGATATATTTAATGTTTACTATAATGTAAAATAATATAAAATACAAATAATGTAAAATATTATTACAAGGCAACTTTAATTAGAGATTCGGTAATTTTTGTTATAGGAACTTGTTAGCTGTTTTTTGTAATAAAATTAAAAATATAAATAATGAAAAGGCAATGAAAATGACGTCCTTTTATTTTTATTCGAAAAATTCAGCTTTGAAAATCCACGTTTTATATGTTTCTTTTTTCTTTTAAATATGATGGTGCTACGATGGTAAAACGTGCTTTGTGTGCAAATAATTTGTAACGCTTTTGACTGTATTTTCTCTTCTGGAATCCAAAGATAGAAAATCGTAATAGACCTGTCAGGAGAAGACGTATATTTGAAAATATAACATAATGTAGAATGAAGTTGTATTCAAGCTGCTAGCACAACACGTATCACTAAGTGGGGAAGTACGGAGTCAAAGAACTAACAAACAAACATGCACAACTCGAAAATTATTTAAATTTAATGGTCAATCTTTGCAAGCATTCTAATGTTCAATATTTTAGTAGCGTAGTGACTAAAGAATATTTTAATTCATGTTGTCATAACTTCATCACTTCCCTAAAAAAATCTATTATAAATGATCAACTAAAAGAGTTGCTTCTGAATAGCCCAAATTTGTCAAACGCATAAGATAATACAACGGCGCAATAGCGTTCGCACTGTTTGCATCAATACGGAAGGACATTCCAGGTGAAGGCCTACGTTGCTTTGAAATGAAAGGTCAAATTCACTATTTCGTTTGACTTATAATATTATTATATAATATAACTTATAGGTTCTTTTGGAAAAAAAAACACCTGCGCAGCGAGCACAGCCTGCTAGTTATATATATATATATATATATATGATATACGCTGACTTCTTATTGTAAGTATTCTATTAACTTTTTCTTTCGTAAACAGAATTATTTGTAAACAGCGCGTAATTAAAATTTTTACACTATCGAATAAAGAAAATCGATCTTGTAAATGCAATTTGTATCAATATGTGTCTATCTTCGTTATTTTGGTTATGAAAAATTAATACTTTAAAACAATATATAACTATGTCAGTGATTGTTTCTGGCTGGCTTTTCATAACAAAAAGAACGCTTCATTAAGCAAAAAAAGTTAATAAAAATTTTTAATTACATACTAATTTTACAGTTACGTAATTAAACTACTTGTTTAATCAGTAAAATACTCGAAGTAAAATCGGCTGCTGTAAGTAAAATAAAGTCTTTGGCATGCCACTAACTCGAACGTATCGCTTTTAATAAATTTCAAAATTTTATTTAAATACATCAGCAGTATTTCCCATATTAATATTCTTGTGGAGATGTGAAAGTTCAAGCATAGCTACTATAAAATTACCAGCGCTTTTTAAATTTACCAAATGTATTACGACAGAGACATTACTTTGTAAATCATAAAATACACAATACAAAAAAATGATCAATGTCTTTAATTTTTAAATACTTCCTTTTTATTTTCAGAAAGCCTAATTGCTAAAGACTTGTGTAAAGTTAAATAATTTAAAATACTTCAATGAAAAAGAATACATCTTTTAATTTAATTTAAACGTTAACTGACATAGGGAATAAAATTTGAAGTGTGAAATTAGATTACAATATTTTTCTCGTTTTTAATATTTCAACATATAACATTTTTGGACATATAATTAGCTCATTATGAATATTCTTTGACAGTAAATCTGGATGCGTCCACTATTATTAACGAATGGTGATTAATTGGCAGAGGCAAGGAAAGGTTATCGAAGAGTTAATTATGATAGCAAAATTACCTTAATGGGTTTTACGGATAATATTTTCATTAGGTATTAGTTTTTATCTATATACTGTCTATTCAGTTTAGGTTAAGGGCACTGCAACCTGACATATATTGTGTGCCATATTATAAGTAAAATAAAACATTTTAAAGGATCAGTCATACATCATTAAAAACGTAGAAAAAAATTAAAAATTCTTAAATATTTTAAAAAGGATGCAACCAGTTTCAGTATTTTTAATTTAGGTAACGTAAAACCAGAGTGCAAAGACGTGCTTATGTTTGAAAATTTAAAAAAAAAAAAATCTTAATTTCAGAATCTGCGATTAAGTAAGGCAAAGATTACGACTGGCAAATAGTTGTACTCTAAAATAAGCATGGAAGATAGCATTAGAGTCCTGCATCGTTTAGAGTTTCTCGCTTTTACACAAACCCGATCCGACCCGCGGTTCAGGCCGGGCGGGGTCGGAATAGCGCTATAATTTTCTGGTTGAGGCTTCAGCTCATGTAGGGCTGACTTCAACTTTTTTTGTTGCGATTCAGGCTCGCTTTTTGACTCTTACGGGTCGGTTTTGCGTTGAACCGGTTTCTAAAAAAATGTACAAAATATATGTTCACGTTAAAAGTCTATTAAACCGCAGATCAACGTTTCACAAAAACAAAATGCATGCATGTCCGTTTTCTAAAGTCTTAGAAATCGTTTCTGCAATTTAATATAAACATACTTTTCAACTACTTGTACAATAAGGGTTATAACGATTGTTTCTGCATTGCTAAAGCATTTTGGCTGAATAGTTACAATACTATTGTATACAAAAAATGTATTTCCACATATACTTCCTTATGGTTGTCAGTCTCAATTAAATTCGTTTTAAGTTTTCGGTCAATGTTTATATTGCTGAGATCTAAAAAAATGAAAGTACAACGACAGCCTTATTGAACACGAAGAGACATAATTATCACGTTTTTAAATTTTGTATTTCTGTGGTAACAAAAATCACAGTGGGGAACAAATTATACATATCAATGCCATAGTGACTTGGATACGACTTTATCTTTCACATCAAGTAATGAAAGTGTCAAATGTAAAATTTTCGAATTTCCACGTGGACTAATGGCTAGTCTTGATACTTCTAACTTTGTTATGACAAAAATCTACCAGATAGACATGATAGACAGGTGATAGACAAAAAGAAAGGAAGGATCATTCAGCGTTTTGCTGCTTATTGTATTTTTTAAGTACGATAAGGCAGAATTCCAGTTTTTTAGTACAAGGTGAATAGTTATAAGTTGAACTTTTGAAATCGCATCTCATTTTAAAGCATATTTAAATATTAGATTTTTAATGTTGTACCGCTACATTCCGATTGAAAAATTATTTTTCTATTTCTGCTTTCATTGTATTAAAGTTCGGGGATATAATTTATCATACCTGTGATATTCATTTAATTTAGTCGTATACGGGTTCTAGACCCGTGCAGGACTCTAATTCAAATACGTATTTCTTTTAATATGAAACATAGTTTTGCTCTTTTACTTTTATTGCCCGAGAGGGACGGCTCAGACTAGGAATTGAGCCTGTAGAGCAAAAATGTCCCTCCCGGTTCTCTTTACGGTGGTCTAAAAAAACAAATTTCAGCCAAAGCTGAGCCCGAAAATACGCACAACAGACGGCGGAGTGACATATACAAGATGTAAATGAATGTTACAGTAGAAAAGTTTGTAAAAGACATTAAAGACAATACAGATATTAAGCAATAGAATATTATACAAATTAAGACAATATTATACATAGCTGGTGCGACCCAACATTGGGTTCTGAATTGGGGGGGGGGGGGGTTCAAGCCCCTGTCTCAGTGATAGAGTAAAATCGGAATGTCACATAGGAAGTTGAAGATGATTTTAACCTTTGAGAGCAAAGTTGAGCGCGATAAAATATTTTCTAGACAACCATCTGGAAGAACAGGAGTCGGCTGATATGCCAGCGAGTTGTTAAAGGACAACTATAGACATAATGAGAGGCAACAGCAACATCACTGCACTCACATAGACGAGAAATGCCTCTTTTGAATTTGAAGAGGCATGCCCAAAAGGGACCATGACTGGTAAGGAAAGCTCTAGTGGGTGGAGTGAGTAAGAGAAGATCCAAAGATACAGCTGGGACCAGATCATAGGTATATCTACCCATACATGTGTAGTCCCAGTGATCCTGCCATTGTTTCCTAAAATGAGCGCGAAGATGTATTTTGTTGCGTGAGTGGTTGGTTGGTTGGTTGATTTTTTGACGGCCGATTATCTACGCTAGGGATATAGGCCCGAGGTGGGAGAGCCCTTCGTGGGGGTCTTTCTAAGGGTACCTAACCCATATTTACTCATGGAAATCTATGGCTCGAAGTAAATCACAAAACTCCGAACGATTAGGTCGACGGGCGCGATTGGGTTTGAACCCAGCACATCCCGTCTACCAGCTTCGAGAGCAGAACCTCTCAGCCACTGGTGGGGCTTGATGCGTGAGTGGGGTACTGGAAGTGAAAAATCAATTGATGGTCTATCAGTTGCCTCCTTCGCCAACATATCTGCTGTTTTATTTACCAGGATACCATTATCGGTTGAAACGTGACTTAAATAGGTTTTTTATGAAGATTTTTAAGAAGCGATTTAATCTCAATAACCTGGATATTTGTTGAGCCAAATGAACAGATAGTCTGCACTGCAGGCTTGAAAGACTATCGCTAAAAATTGGAATTAAAATATTTCGTTTTTTTTTTTTTTTTTAGAAATCTATTCTAAGACTTGTAACATGGCAAATACTTCGGCTTGGAAAATGGAATTACTGTTATCCAGTCTGAAGGACCACCGATGAGTCATTTCACTCCCTTTCGTAGCGCAGAAAGCTGCACCTACTCTGGTAATAGTGCGTGAGCTATCGGTGAAGACCATCATTTTGAGTGGGAGAGTAAGGATTTATTTGGAGTTTGGAGATCACATCTGCCGGATGAAACTGCCAGCCAAGAGTCTTACGTTGAGTTATCATGTGTGAAAAATATTGCTGTGAGATTTCTTCTCCAAATGGAGAAAAATTCAGCAAAAGATCATGTTTCTATAGCACATTTATGAGGTATTACTGCCGGTGGAGATAAAATGTGAACAAAAAGAGACAAAGTATGTAAGATTGGTGACCGTAATGTAATTGTAGAAGAAGCTGGCAAGATTAGATATTTTGACGTCCTTTCGAAAGTTTGTGGAGCCTGCGATTTGTTAAATGGTCCTACACAAGGATTCGAATTTTGGAAGAGACATGCAGAAATCTGCTTAAAAATCCATTTCGGATTTTCTGTCAAAATGAACGTGAAGATATAATAAAAATATTTGAACGATCCGAGAGTGAAAGAAATTTAAGATATGTTTTCTACCCTGGGAATGGTTATTTAAATTCATTAAACAAAACAACCCATATTCAAACGTTATTATGTCAAAGTTAGGATATGTAACATCTGAATTTAAGTATAGAAAGCTTTCAACTGGAAAGCATATCTTGGGTCCAGTGCGATAAATAGACTTTCCACAAATTATCGCAATGCAATCCGACAATATTCAGTGTTTATAAAAGAAATGAGAAATGCGTTATATTCAGAGTACTTCCATAATTTCTACACTGACAATGAACGATTGCATACATTCTGTCTTGCTAGAGGTATGGTTGTGATAAGTCTCGTTTAAATCCCTTCCCATTCTGATATTTTAATACGCTGTCTTTGTGCACATAAACAAAAACCAAACGAGTCCCCCAGTTCATTGATTTTACAAATGTGTTTGTAAATATCTTGTTCGCAAAGAAGCATTTCCTAAGTATCAGTGTATGAAGACGTTATTATTTTTATCCCGAAAGTAGTCGCGGCGTTTTTCAGATCACTATTAGTCGCGTTCGGTCTTTTTGCCAAACCCCCGCATAACAAAAATGTAAAATAAGAATCATTTTTCACTTAATATTCGAATATTACATTTCAATGAAGTTATAAATTTTCACTTTTTTTTAAATTATAGATTTTATTCATGATATTTCTAATAATGGGAAAAAGTAGAAATGAACTGACATTAGGAATCGTTGCGCAGTCTTTACCACCAATTTCTCTTTTGCTTATAAAAATTTACCTGAAGGAAAAACAGAGATGTCTTGGTGGTGGAGAAACATTTAAAGTCAGCTACATGGTAGTTCTCCATTGTATTTATATGGGAATGTGAGTTAGAAGGAGATGATTTATATGGGCGGCAAAAAAACTGACACGCGATTACTACCGGGTTAATGAAGGGCTAAAGTATAGGTTTAACAATGTGAAAATGATTGAGACTCAGGAATTAAATTTATTCTGCACATTTGAGGGAAACGTTTTCCATGCTCTTAAAACCGTCAATAGCAAATTCGGTTGATTTTCGGTCGAGCTAAACGTCTTGAAAAATCACATGAAATTAAAATAAAAATTACAAATTTAAAACAATTATATACCAATCAGGTGGATTTTTATATTCGATTTCTGTTATAGAGCATAGTATACATGTGTATTTTGTCTGGTAAGTCTGAAAATATTTGAGAGTTAAATTGTAGAGTAATTCTAGTATAGATGGCCATGAGAGATGGCCAATCTAAATATTTCAAAAACTATATTACAGATTGCAGCATAAACTTTGTTCGTAATAAATAGTTTAACGTATTCATTCATTGCGACGAGCAGCTGCGTTTTTCAATTATAAAAAAAAGTATAATTTTACTGTTTATTTAATTTAGTGGTTGGAGATTTTTGTTGAGTTAGATATCTGAATGTTTTGCAATACCTATGTTACATCTATTTTTACAATAAGGACTTTTAAGGCACGTATATAATCCAATCCTTGCTGTTAAGTATAAAATAAAGACGTACAATGGCAGAGTGACGCTTTAAACTGGGTGGAAAATCTGTCCATCAATTTTAGGAGAGATGGCCACGTGAAATCGAGGAGAGATGACTATTTATAATCAATATTTCAAAATTATACGCAGTGAGAATTCTAATTATTTTAAATAATTATATAATTTTAATATTTATAATTATATTAATTGATATAATTATTTAAATTTTAGCTAATAAAAATATTTCAATAGCAATAATATAATATGGCCTAACGATGTATTTTTGTTTCAGAAAATATTGAAAAACTTCGGAAACGCTTACCCCAGAAACAGATAAAGTTGATAAAACCGTAAAAAATCTAAAATAAACACGGGAAAAAAACAAAAACTTGACTCGTCCAGTAGCGAAGAAAATGAAATAAATTTGAAATTATGAGATTCTACAGTTTCCGAAGTAATAGAATTGGATGAGGATCACTATGTTGGTTGTAGAGAAAAATATAATACCACTACCAAAAACGATTACTGGATACAATGCATAAGATGTCAGAAATGGTTCCATGAAACGTGTAGAAAATATCAAGATCTTTGCCGAAAAGGTGGTAAAATTTTACGAAAAGATAATGATTGAAATTACACTCCAAATTTTGTTTAATCAAATTTTATTTACTGATTTTTCGTGATATAACTGCATCTTGACAAATTTCTATATGTTTTTCATGGTTAACTACATGAGATGTGTTATTTTTTTGCTATTTTAACTTCATTTTTTTTTTCTTGTATTAGATGTTCATCTCTCCCTGAAGCAGTGGAGAGATGATCATCTTCCATTTTAATTTCAATTTCGTTTCCCACTTTTTGTTCTCAATATTTAATAATTTTTGCCCAAAATATGATGCGTATATGAATAAGAATTTCAAATATGCATAAAAATTTCTTCTATTTGTATTCTAAGAATTTTTATTTCAATCTTTAAAAACTATGACCATCTATCCTAGAGTTGTCCTAACTGCTGTGTCATGTAAATTGTTGGACTACAATATCTTATAAAGATTTTATGTATTGCATATAGTTAAATTCAAGTTATTTTAAAGAATTATTTGAAAAATGTTATTACATTATTTGTTTGGTGTATTTAATCACATATTCAGTTGCATTCATAACAGTGAGGAGATGTAGTATGGTGTAACACTTTAAACTCATTTTATTCAAAACATGGTTTTTAGGGTTTCGTTCATCTGACGAAACCCTATTCGTCTCGCTCCTCTGTCTGTCTGTCTGTCTGTCTGTCCGTCTGTCCGTCACAGAGCCCGTTCTCAGAAACTACACATGTTGGAGATTTGAAATTTTACAAACTTACAGCTGAATACCTCACATCAAACGACAAATCATAAAATTTTCAAAAAGTTGTATATTTAACCCTTTGGGCTCCCATATGTGTATTCTAAATAATTCTTTTTAAGTGAGCCCCTAATTAGGTTGCAGGCATGAAATTTTGCGTACTTATAGATGGACACCTCAGATCAAACGACAAATCATAAAATTTTGAAAAAGTCATACATTTAACCCTTTGGGCTCCCACATCTGTATTTTAAACAATTCTTTCTATGTAAACCTCTAATTACATTGGAGGCGTGAAAATTTGCATACTTATAGCTGAATACCTCACATCAAAGGACAAATCATAAAATTTTGAAAAAGTCGTACATTTAACCCTTTGGGCTCCCACATGTGTATTTTAAACAATTCTTTCTAAGTGAACCCTAATTAGGTTGGAGGAGTCAAGTTTTGAATACTTATAGCTGAGTACCCCACATCAAACGACAAATCATAAAATTTTGAAAAAGTCGTACATTTAACCCTTTGGGCTCCCACATATGTATTTTAAAGAATTCTTTCTAAGTAAAACCTAATTAGGTTGGAGGCGTGAAATTTTGCATACTTATAGTTGAATACCTCACATCAAACGACAAATCATAAATTTTCAAAAAGTCGTACATTTAACTCTTTGGGCTCCCACAAGTGTATTTTAAACAATTTTTTTTAAGTGAGCCCCTATTTAGGTTGGAGGTGTGAAATTTTGCATAATTACAGCTGAACACCTCACATCAAATGACAAACCATAACATTTTGAAAAAGTCGTAGATTTAACATTTTGGGCTCCCACATGTGTACTTTAAACAATTCTTTCTAAGTGACACCCTATTTACGTTGGAGGTGTGAAATTTGGCATACTTATAGCTGAACACCCCACATCAAATGACAAACCATAAAATTTGGAAAAGTCGTACATTTAACCCCTTGGGCTCCCACATGTGTATTTTAAACAATTTTTTATAAGTGATCTCCCAATTAGGTTGGAGGCGTGAAATTTTGCATACTTATAGCTGAGCACCTCGCATCAAACGACAAATCATAAAATTATCAAAAAGTCGTACATTTAACCCTTTGATCTCCAACATGTGTATTTTAAACAATTCTTTCTAAGTGAGCCCCTAATTAGGTTGGAGGCGTGAAATTCTGCATACTTATAGCTGAGCATCACACATCAAATGGCAAATCATAAAATTTTGAAAAAGTCGTACATTTAAGCTTTTGGGTTCCTACATGTGTATTTTAAACAATTCTTTCTAAGTGACACTCTATTTAGGTTGGAGGCGTGAAATTTTGCATACTAGCTGAACAAGATCATGCGACAAATCATAAAAATTTGAAAAAGTCGTACATTTAACCCTTTGGGCTCCCACATGCGTGTTTTAGGCAATTCTTCCTAACTGAGTCCCTTATTAAATTGGAGATTTGAAATTTTCCATGCTTATTATAGCAGAACACCTGAGGCCAGGCGACAAATTATAAAATCTTGAAAAAGTCTTACGGTTAACCCTTTGAGCTACCACATATGTATTTTAAGCAATTCTTTCTAAGAGAGCCCCTAATTAAGTTGGAGACATGAATTTTTGCATTCGTATAGCTGAATACCTCAGACCACACGACAAATCATAAAATTTTCAAAAAGTCTTATATTATTTACTCCTCCGTGCTCCAACATATATTTTAAGCAATTTTTCTAACCTCCGCCCTTTTCACCTGGGGAGCACTTTTCCAACTTTTGCTGACACCCCTTTGACCATTCTTTCATATTATACACTATAGCCTTACATATTTGAGTTCCACTTTTTACCGCCAGGGGCGCCTACTTATCTCGGGTGCTATGGGCCCAATCCCTTCGACTAATATATATACGGATAGTATGTAAAACGGAGTTTCTTTCGAATAGAGATTTGTTTAGAATAGAGTGCGCCCCTGGTTGCGAAATGTGGAACTAACAGATTTTTCAAAAGGATAAAGTGTTTTGAAATGAATATTAAACGAAACCCTCTGTGCGATCTGTGATCACACTTACCCACTTGTTCGATATTGGACGCTATATTACACTAACGCTATTACTTTTACTTTTATGAAATTTAAATCATATATTAAGTACTTCAGTTACATGAAGGATACCAAAATCATATCTTTGAGGGCATATAAATACTTTTATAGCTTCTTATGTACTATCAGTTAAGCCTTTTTAGCACAAAATGTCTATTTAAAATTTATATGTAAAAACCTTTAAAGAAATAAATTAGTGGTGCAAGATATTATTGTAACCTTATAAAACATATAATAAGTTAAATTTTGCATTGATATTTTATAATAAAGAATAAATCTTACGCACAAGAACGCATTTTATTACATATCTATTAAAAAAAATAATTTTTAAGTACCTCTATGAGACTTCTTATTGATATTATACATAATATATTTTTATAGAGGTTAATAGTTTTATTTATAAGAAAAAAATATGTTGATATATTGCATATCTTGTGTGATATTCAAGTCAAAAAATGTTTAAAATGTATCTTCAACCTCATGTTTAAAAGCCTTATGAAACCTTAGGAAGTTTTTTAATTTAAAGAATCACCGGAATTGTCCATACATGTGAACTCTTTCCACAGTATTCGGTGAAGTTACGTGACTTTAAATATAAACAATATTATTTGACTATTTGGCTATCTTTGCTATTAAAAAAGTAATGACAAGAGTTTTGTACTAATTATTAAAATATGCACAAATTTATTTAAAATAGCAGTTTGAAAAATGTTTGATTTTTTTTTAAGATACCATATTAGAAAATAAAATCAGTGATAGTACTTTCTAGATTTTTGATGTTCCTTTTAAAAATATTTTCATAGCTTGTGTAATATTATTTCATATATTTAACGTGATTTATACATCTCCATTAGCAATGGAATGACAGAAAAACAAATCTCGTAAAAACATTAGAGTTACTGTTTTGGGAACGATCGTTTACTTGGAAGATATATTTTTACCCTTTTAAGTCCTCTGCGTCATCATGTTGCGTTTCAGAGGATTTCAATCATTTTTATGTGCCGTTGAAATTATTCTGAGAATAATATAAATTTCATATATAAGATAATTTTTAGGATTTATGGATTTCTTTAAAACACTTTCTGAAATTCAAGCACATAAATGTCATTTTCTTCTCTGTAAATTATAGTAAACTAAAATGAATGTAAAAAAGATCATGAATAATACAGTCATGAAATCCATTATGGTTTTACATTTCAAGATTGATATACTTGGTATTTAAACGCAAAATATTAAATATACTTATATATGTATACAACATTTTTGATACTTTTTTAAGGATGGATTAAAACATGGGAAGGATAAGTATTAAGATATATTATAGCTAATGCATTCTAGATTTTGTTTAAAGAAAAGAACGAAGACAAACGCGTGTTTTAAGTATTTAATTCATTTAAATTCTTTTCACTTTTTTTCTGTCATTTACAAGTATGTATATCCGATTCTAAATGTTAACATCGAGACTCAATGAGAGAAATATCAATATCAGAATTTGAAACAGCCTGCAACAAAAAATAAACTTCACGCAATTTAAATTCAATAAAAAAAGTCCTTCCGGTCAGTGCCGGGAGGAAGAGGTAGCTTTCATATTCCTTATTTTTAAAACGCCAACTTATATTATTCAAACACACGAAGCTCAATTAAGTGGAAACCGAATGTAGGAGATTCAATACTAATTTTTATCAATACTAAATCATTATGAATGAGAATTTCGCGAAATTAGTCGGATTTATCCAAGCTGCTTTTATTTAAAGTAACTTATATTTGGCTGCCAAATTCGGCGATTTCTTAAAGTGCCTGCCATTTTAAGACAACATGGTAGATGAGGCTAACCAGTGAACTTGGTCGAGACCTTAGTAATTGCTGTGCACATGCTCACTCATATCGGAATCGGTTGATATATACGAGTGCTGTCGCATGCAAAAAATCAGATTTTTCAAAATGTCACCCACTTTAGAAATTGAAACTGCTATATCTGAGCCATTTTTTAAAATAAAGACAAACAAAAAATGCTCCTGAATCCTTATATCAAGGTCAAATACTTAAGAAAGAAACCTTTTTCAATTTCTAATTTTTTTGCACCTCACTTTAAATATATATATTTTTTTAATTTAATGGCCGCCATTTTGAAATAAGATGGCTGATGAAGCTGGCCAGCGAACTTGGTCGAGATATTGATGTATACTATCCACATGCCTTCTTCCATCGAAATAGGCGAATACGTGTGGTATCGCGTGACAAATAGAAGATCGTTTCAAAGTGTTAGTCATGATAGAAATTCAAAGTGCTATAATTCAACCACTTTTTAAGATATAAACAAAAGAACAAATTTTCAGAAACAAAAACTGCTCCAGAATCTTTGTATCATGGCCAAACACATAAAAAAAATCTTTTTCATTTTCCAATTTTTTAATACCTCATTTTAAATTTTAAATTACATTTTTTTTTAAATGGCAACCGTTTTGAAACAAGATGGCGAATGAAGCTGGCCAACGAACTCGGTCGAGACATTGGTATGTACTATGTACAGACCAAGTTACATTCAAATCGGTTCATAAATACGCCTGTTATCGCGTGACAAAAATCAGGTCGTTTTAAAATGACAGCCACAATAGAAATTCAAAATGTTATAACTCAGCCATTTTTTTAGATGTAGACGAAACAAAACCTGTTCCGCAATCTTTGTATAAAGGTCAAACACACACAAAAAAATTCTTTTTCATTTTCCAAATTTTTTGGTATCTCATTTTAAATTTAATTTTTTTTTAATTTTTTTAAATGGCCACCATTTTGAAACAAGATGGCGAATGAAGCTGGTCAATGAACTCGGTTGAGTTATTTGTGTGTACAATGTACGCACCAAGGTACATCCAAATCGATTCATAAATACGTCTGTTATCACGTGGCAAAAATCAGGACGTTTCAAAATGTTAGCCACGCTAGAAATTCAAAATGCTATAACTCAGCCATTTTTTAAGATATAGACGAAACAAAAACTGCTCCCGAATCTTTTTATCAACGTCAAACACATAAGAAAAAAATATTTTTTCAATTTTCAATTTTTTGCTACCACATTTCAAATTTAAATTTTTCTTAAAATTTTAAATGGCCGCCATTTTTAAATAAGATGGCGGATGAAGCTGGCCAACGAACTCGTTCGAGACATTGGTCTGTACTATGTATAAACGAAGTTACTTCCAAATCGGTTCATAAATACGCCTTTTATCGCGTGACAAAATTCAGGACGTTTCAAAATGTCAGATTCGCTAGAAATTCAAAATGCTATAACTCAGCCATTTTTTAAGATATAGACAAAACAAAAACTGCTACGGAGTCTTTGTATAAAGGTCAAATACATAAGAAAAAAATATTTTTCCATTTTCAATTTTTTGGTACCACATTTCAAATTTTAAATTTTTTTAAAAATTTTAAATGGCCGCCATTTTGAAACAAAATGGCGGATGAAGCTGGCCAACGAACTCGGTCGAGACATAGGTATGTACTATGTACACACCGAATTACATCCAAATCGGTTCATAAATACGAGAGTTACAGTGTGACATATGTCAGATATATATATATATATATACACATATATATATATATATTTTGAACGGAGGGTGGTTTCGGGGTCTGGGAGTCATGATCGATGAAAATATACCAAAATTTTTTGAAATCGCTTTTCTCCGAACGGCTTCAATAGGTAGCTTTTTGTAAAGAAAGCTACCTAAAACATTTAATTTGATTACGAGAATGTGATGTATCGCATAATCGATTGTTTTGTTTAAGCAAATTAAAAAAAAACTTTTCCAATTGTTCCCATAGATGGCGTTAAACCACAAAAGCTGACAAAGACTTTTAAGTGCACAAGACAAAAAGCTACAGGGCATTAGACCTACAGACAATCTCTTACTATCTATACTAATAAAAGAAAGTTTCTCTTTGTCTGTCTGTCTGCAGTCTAAAGAAATCTACATGACGTAGAAAGCTAAAAATTTTTGTGAGGGTAACTCAAAATCTTTCGTGATGCACCTGAGACTCAAAATTTAAAAATTCTATTAATAATTTGAGTTATTAATTGAAAATAGCAACTCACTCTCATCAAAAGTGTTTTTTTTCCCTCCGTTTTCTTTCGTTGGTGAGTTCATAAAGCTTCGCTAATCAAAAATACGCTTTGTTTTTCCGCTTGCTTTTGGTTAGTTGTTGTATAAAGATTTCGCAGAAATTAAATAAACTGGGGTAAAATTAAATAAACCAATTTGAGTGCACGATGTTTAAAGAGTGACTGTTTTTTCTACTAAATATTAAATTTTAGTACGAAGTTTAAGCACATGCTTTTAAAACATATTTATTAGGCATGAAAAATCAAGAGTACATCAGTTTCAAATGACGTCACACCCTTGGAACCATTTTGCAACATGGCGGACATTTGTATTGCCCATCAGTTTACCGTTTTTTTCTCCTTTGAGTGGTTGAACGATAATATTTGATAAAATATCGAGGATTTTGGTTGGTTAGTGGAAAATTGGTGGCACGTGATTGAAAATGATCTATTTAAATAACAAAAATATAGTATTTAAACCCTAAAAAATGATTAGAACACTACTTACTGGCTCTTTTACCACTAGAAATTAGAAATGGGCAATAATAAGTCCTTTCATTCGATGCTTTCTGTTGCTGTGGCGAGTAGCAACATATTAAATAGAAATTAAATTATCATTTTTGATACTATATTAATGATATATTTCTTTCCTTCAGAAATAATTTTTAATATTTAAAAACATTTTTAAATCCCTTTTATTATTGCTGTTTTTTGTTTTTCAAATACAGAAAAATATTTCGAATTTATTGCACACCTATTATACGGTGCTTCAGGTAGCGGGGACCCGTGTCGGATGTTCGTAAGAACATATTGCGCATTTAATTTATGAGTTGTGGTTATCTTTTTTTCCGAATTAATTCAGCAAATTTCATAAATTTTTATTTCAGTCTCCCACTACATCGGCAAATATGGCTGCGGATACGAATAACGGAGTTTCGTTCCGATATAGGATTGCTCAGAATATAGTGCTCCCCCTGGGGTTCAAAAGTGCAACTAACATATCTTACACAGCGTGCGCACCACGGCTGCTGCACGGTGCTTCAGGCAGCAGTGACCCGTGTCCCAGGTTGTTATAGATCATATTGGTCCCCAAATGAGTGGTGGTTACCATTATTTCCGAATAGTAATTTCAGAAAATTTCTTAAATTCTTATCTGCGTTCTCCGTCGGGTAATATATGTAGGGATAGGCTGAAAATCAGAGTTTGGATACAGGTTTGTTTACAATAGACTGTGCATAATGATGGTGGAAAATGGAACTAAATGATTTTGCACAGCGGGAGTAGAACGCCTGCTATAGGCAGGCGCAGGCAGCGGTGACCAGTGCTGGATGTTCGTATGAAACATATTGCGTCCCCTTACGGTGGAAACTGCAACTAAAATATTTTGCAGTGCGTACATGATTAGGATACTGTTAAGTTACGGTTAGTGTTAAGTTACAGTTAGGTTAGGGTTAGGCTACATTTAGGTCATATTTAGGTTACGGTTAGGTTACTTTAAGGGTTAAGTTACAGTTAGGTTAGCATTATGTTATATTTAGTTTATATTTAAGATGCGGTTAGGTTTAAATTACGTTACCGTCAGGTTACGGTTACGTTACAATTAGGTTACGGTTAGGTTTTTTGCCACAGGTTGAACATTACATATGTTCTGATTAATAACATATACTTAATTTTATGCAATAGCTCTGAAATCTTTATAATCTATACTAACCTTTTAGCTATTGATCAATAATCGATTTGATTCACGTGCAGTCGGATTTAAAGGTGATATATTTAGTTTGAAAGAAAAAATCACTCATGATTTCGATATGAGAAAAATAGTTACCGTGTATAAGAGTTATTTTTACAGTTAAATATAAATATTTTTACAGAAAATTACTCAGTCGTCGGAAACATGTCACAACCCCCTACCCGCCGTTTTCCATTGCAGTGATTTTGATTTTTTTTTTTTTTTTTTTTTTTTTTTTTTGCCGCTAAGTATCAGTTTTTTTAATCGATTTATCACGCTGCCAGCGGGCATGAATTTCAGGAAAAATTTAGTTAATGATATCAAATCACGCAAATATTATCACACGCCCTAACAACGCTGGGTGGGTCCCCTAGTATGTTAGTATATGTGGCCTTTGTAGTTCTAACCACATGCAAACTGTACTTTTTATTATTTCACGTATTGAATATGGTACTAAATTGTACAAAATAAAAAGTTTGTAGATGTTAATCTTGAGCTTTTTATTATTTTTGTAGGCTTGAGATTGTAATGCTAGATTTTTTTTTAAATAAACTTTTTCAAAAAACGTTGGAATTGGAACATAATTCTTTTAGACTTTGTGTGGTGTTTTAGTGTTTCTTAAAAATTCACAGTACAATACGTCATTATTATGTTGTTATGTACGTCATTGTTATGTTTATTATGTTGTTAATAAAGATAATTAGTGAGAACAATACCATATGAATCTCAAAAACATTTCGTTAGTTTTTGGTCAGTTTTTGTTTGAACGGAGCTGTTTAACCTTTTGTGAGCTATTCTTGACGGCCATGTTTCCCTTCATCAAGATTGTTTTAAAC
The DNA here is from genome assembly GCA_963932465.1 of Maratus speciosus. Lineage (NCBI taxonomy): Eukaryota > Metazoa > Arthropoda > Arachnida > Araneae > Salticidae > Maratus > Maratus speciosus. The sequence goes on from OZ010786.1 coordinate 333,175,511, forward strand.
AACTTGTGCAATTTGTGTATTTCAAACTTCAAAATGGTTGTTGATTACGAATTGTACATTTAATGCGTTCTAAATTTCGAATGGTTTGACATTTTTATTTGTTGAAATTCTTTCATTTTGCTTTGCGCAACCACACAATACGTTTCGTGTTAAGTCAAATTGCTAGCGATTAAATATAAACGAACGCATGAAAAACAAATTGATGCCAATCGAATTTTAAAACAAAAAATAACTCATGATTTCATTGATGAACAAGTATAAGACTTTCCTGTAAAATTAGAAGAGTCTCGTTTATAATTTTGATTCACCTTTGAATATATAACAAGTTGAAAAAATTATGAAAATGCACGATTATTTTTTTAAATTATTCTTTAAAATACATTAGAATCCACAAATGAATATGTATACATTTTCTACTTATCTTAAGAAAGTAGATTCTATTCCTATAGGGAATTTCCTTATTTAAAAACTCAGACATTTCACTTTGACTAACTTCGCATTTTAATTATCTTTAAAGTACTTCTGAAATCTCTTTTCAGAAAATTATTTGACAATGTAAAAAAAAAAAGTACATAAATTACAAAAATATTTTCTATATTGATTGGTGAAAAATAAATCTTGTTTACTTATGTCAGATATTGAACTATTTTATATAGAATCATATATTTGCTTCTTATAATCAGCAGAAAAACGCCAATATCGAGCATTACCTTTAAAAACATTAAGAATTTCAGTATCAAATAACAAATATAATACAAATATAATTTTCTGTGGAAACAAAGTAACATTATTTTATAAATTTCGCATTGATTAAATTATTTTCTTTTTGTTTATTCACGTTGTTGTATTCACGTTGTATAAAGTATTATGATCATTTGTATTTTATTCAAATATAAATTTTTAATGTAATCTGAAGAATCTTTGTCAACGTAAACAAGCTTGTACATACGAGATTTAATAAATACAGTTTGACGTGAATATGATAAAATTTTTAAGACGGGAATAAGTAGAATATTTTATTTGCATAAAAATAATATAAGAATCTATCATAATTTTCTATTTCAAATTTCCTGTTAAAAACAATTGAATTAAAATATTGCATATTTAAATATATGAATATCTACATACAGTCAAACTTGGTTAAAACACTCACGGCTAATACGCCATCCCGAATAATACGTGGATTTCTTCCGATACCATGATCATCGCCCATAAGGTTAATGCAAAAATACCACGTTTAATATGCGAACGGTATTACGCGATCTCGGTTAACACGCCATAAATTTTCGGAACTTGGGGAGGGGGGGGGGAAATCCAGAGTAATATACGTATTCTTTGATCAAGATGCGAATTCATTCTCTTTCTCTCTTTTGGAGTGTTGCCAATTTAGGAGATTTTTTTTATTTATTTAGATAAAAAACACTGTTTCCGAATAGAATTATTTAGTTTATTTCATAACAGATTAATTAAGGGAAAAATTACTAATCGGAAATTGTGATATAGGTTTGAATAAAACAAAAAAATGCTAAATAAGACATACTGGCATTTGCAATTTATCTTTGATCCAGACTTCTCACATTCTCAGTTCCTCACTTCGTGAATTTTTTTATTTTCTTCTACCTTTACAAGAAGAAAGTATTGGATTCGTGAAAATTTTCGACTTTCGGTTTTCGACGGATTTACACGTATTAGGGGTCAGAGATTCCGGAAAACATGATTTTAGAAAATGTTTGTCTGAGTCTGTATGTATGTATTTGACACAAATTTTGTGGGCGCTCTATCTCAAGAACTAATGCCCGGAATTTAATAAAAAAATATATTCAGTTAGTCCCTGGTATATATTGGGGCTGACTAGTGTTTGGTGTAAATCGCTCAAGAGTTAGCACTGCTATGCATCATTTTTCACGATTCCCGCAATTGCTCAATCTGCAGAACCAATGCACGAATTTTCATCAAACTTCAGATTCCTTGACATGATTTGAAGTTTTATAGATTTTGGTGTAAATCGCTCAAAAGGGTGCGCTGCTATACTGCATTTCTTACAATTTCCGCAATAGCTCTACCTCAATAACTAATGCTTGGAATTTCAACAAACTTCAGATTCATCAGTACCATTATATGAATTAGTGCTGCTTATGTTTTGGTGCAAATCGCTTAACAGGTACCGCTGCTATGTTGAATTTTTCAGAATTTCAATTATAGCTGTATCTCAACAACTAATGTACGAATTTTCATCGAACTTCATAATCAGTTAGTCCTTCACATGAGTTGACATTTTATAAATTTTGGTGTAAATCGCTCAACAGATGGTACTGCTATGCTGTTCTTTTTTTGTTTTGTTTTTCAAAATTTCCACTATAGGCCTATCTCAAGAACTAATGCAGAAATTTTCATCAAACTTCAGAATCAGTTAGCCCTTGACATGAATTGACATTTCATACATTTTGGTGTAAATCGCTCAACAGGTTGCGCTGGTATGCTGTTTTCTTTTCTTTCTTTTTTTTCTGCAATAGCTCTATCTCGAGAATTAATTCATCAAACTTCAAATTCAGATGTACTTTGATATGAATTGGTACTAAATTGATGTAATTTTTCGTACTATTTAAATGATTTAATTGACGTGATTTATATAGAAGAAAGTTTTGTATTGGCCACAACATACTAGTTACTGTTGTACGGAGATACAATTAAGGTTACTCACTCAGATACGTCATAAAATTACAATGATTAGAAATGATCATACCTGTTGTTAGTGAGGTTTTAAACGTATGTTATATCTCTACTATATTTTATAATGCATATTATTGTCAACAAAGAATGAAATTCGTAAAGTGTATATAAATACGACTGAGGTTGGATATTTCTTTTAGGTTTTCTATGTTTTCTTTAATTTTTTCTATACTAACCATGTTTTTTGCACAAATATTAATAAGGATAGTTTTTTGCTTATATTAAAAAGAAGAATAGATTATAATAGTATTCATTATTACAAGTACTAAATACGATTTTAAAAATTGGGTTGTGCTTCAAAGATTAATTTTTTCCCCCTTTCTGTTAAAAAAAATTAACCTAGTAGGAAAATTATTTTTGTTGTTTTATTTTTGGTTGCAACGTATGAATCGACAATAAAGCCTTGTTGGAGTCTATATTTATTTTCCTTTATTATTTCAGTCGGTAATATAAAAAGAATGAGTTAAAGTAAAATGTGCAACATTGTGCAAATCACGTTTAATATGCGATCCCGCTTAATAGCGACTTTTGTACATTCCCTTGAAACTCATCTTTATCGGCTTTGACAGTAAGGTGGGTCGAAAAAAAGACATTTGAATTTCGTAACGCTTTAGTGCGGAAAAGTTGCTTACTGTAATAAGAAGAAAAACGGCATAATTTTTTTAAAAATCGGTTAACATCTTCCATTCGCGCATCGTACTTAAAGTTGATGAAAAATTGCAAAAATAGTGCCTTTACTCTAATTTTTTTAAGTTAATTAAAACTTTAAAAACAAACACGCTTTAACTTTTTATGCTTGTTTCATAGTTTGCATAACCTAAATAAATTAAATTCCAATCAATAATCTAAATTTTCCGTTCGCGCAACATCTTAGAAAAATACATAAATTTAGCAATTTTTCGCAATTTTCACCGTGCAACTCTTCGCTAGTTTTGCTAGAACAAAACGACCCAAAATCACCACGTGGAGGTGGTTGCACGTAGACAACCAACCATCCAATTGTTGGGTGTGGCATTTACATTATATTTGCAACTATTTACAAAGGTTTTCTATAGAGTAGAATTCTTTGACTTACTGTGTGTTTTACGTTTTATTTTTTATATCTACTACACATTTAAAGTCTGTTTTTTGGAGAAATGAGGCATAACCGATTTAAACTTCAGTGTTGTTCGGATATAGCCATCTCTAGCTTCATGTCCATATACTTTATTCGAGGTCTCTGTTACAAGTTTGACACACATCTTAATAGTCTCGGTGTAACAGGGAAACATTTGTATTTCTCTGATGAGAGTAGTGTCAAAAGTGATAAACGATTTAGCATCATCTTCATTCAGGTCCCGCGGCACTGGGCAGGGAAACATTTGTATTTCTCTGATGAGAGTAGTGTCAAAAGTGATAAACGATTTAGCATCATCTTCATTCAGGTCCCGCGGCACTGGGGAAGGATACACCGTACAAGAATTCCAATTAATAATTTATATTTCATCGGAAGTTTGAAAGTTTCCATTTGGTGGCATTACATTTCTAACAGTCTTCCTCTTTGGGACGGTTTATCTTGCTTTGACGGTCCTTCTGTAACCAATATCCCGAATACGTTTTCTTTAATCGACAATCATTGGCAACAGAACTCTCTGTGTGCGCAAAAAAAAAACACATTTCGTTCTATTACTGGATCGAAAACTTCTAGTAATTCGTCGGATAAATAGCGTGATGTTTGGATTTCTTGAAATACATGTTTTGGTCCGTCAGTAAAATATTTGCTTATTTTATAGCAAATTACACAGGCATGTATGATTTTGTGATAAAGCACACTATTTCTTATAAGTTTTCGGGCAGTTAGTCATCTAGAATCCGACAAAGTACCATGCTGCTAATTCGCCAAGTCTTCTGGACAATGTCCCAAGGTGGCTGCATTCAAAATGTCCCAAAAATACTGCTGTTATTCGCTCAATAAAGTCCTGCCTATATCAGGAATCGAACAATCTTCGGACTCACAATCGATCACAGGAGCTTTTTCACAGCAAGTGAACTTCTACCCGATTGAAGCACTAAAAGATCTAGGCCCTTCAGTTTGACCGTGAATATGTTTTAAAATTTGGTGATAAGGAAGCTCATTAAAATTCCGGATGCATATGCTCCACATTTTATTATTTTCTCGTCGGTGGAAAGCACCGTTATTCCATCCAGTGTTTTTTACAGTACCATCACACCGCTACTACTTCTAGTTTTTCTAGTGATATTGATAGTTCAGACAAACAAGAAATAAAGCTTTGACTTATATCATTTGATAAAGCCGAGGAAGGAGATACATGTCCAATATAAGTTGATCCAGATTACTGGATAAGAGAATAGTCTTCTTATTTCACATTCGTGTGAAATTGCTTGGCATTACATTTTTCGCCGAACAAAGTATGTCATTTTTGTGTGTCAAAAAAAGATCCGAACTTTCCTCAGGGGGTGTGAATCGGCTTTTCAAATCCGTCCTTAAAGGACTCTTGTCTCTTTTTATTTTATACTTATCAACAACATCAAAAGAGTCTGAGCCGGTTATCCAGAACACTTGACGCTATGGCAGCTTTTGACCAATCAGAAACTCCGAAACGATCGCTGTTTAGCGCTGTTACGTTAATTTTAATTCTCATTTGCCATTTGGGCTTTTAGTCGATGTACTCGGTTTGTATTTATCTTCCTCGTACTCTGAGTCTTCAAAAGAAGTGTGTTTGAGTTCATCAATTTCATAGTACACTGCCACTTTAGGAACTTTAAAACTATTTGAGGAATCACTCAGGGCTTGCTGAAGATCACGAGCTTCCCGCTCTGCCTTCACATTTAATTTTTTTTAAACTGTTTTGTAAGTAGTTCTGATTTTCTTCCAAATTGTAATTCCTTTGAAGAATCATGAACCTCAACTCAAAGATCGAATTTTCTTTGTTGTTTTTCTGCATAAGCATTTAATTAGAAATGCACATTAACATGCATGTGGTCTTTTTAATATAATATAAATACCAAACCCAGCAATTGGACGGTTGGTTGGGTAGGATGTGGATAGAACTCACCGTGCAACCACCACCACGTGGAGAGTTCTGTTTAGTTTTGTTTTAGCAAAATGAACTAAGGGTTGCACGGTAAAAATTGCGAAAAATTGGTAAATTTATGTTTTTTCTAAGTTCTTGCACGGACAAAAAATAATTGGATTATTGATCGTAATTTAATTTATTTAGGTTATGTAAACCATGAAACCAGCATAAAAAGCTAAAGTGTGTTTATTTTTAAAGTTTTAATTAACTTCAAAAATTAGAAAAAGTCGCGATTTTTCATCAACATTAAGTACGATGCGCGAATGTAAGATGTTAACCGATTCTAAAAAAAATTTTGCCGCTTTTCTTCTTATTACAATAGGCAACTTTTCTGTGCTAAAGCGTTACGAAAATCAAAATTTTCTTTTTTTCGACCCACCCTATTTGACAGTTTCTGTATATATGTATATATATGCAAAACATACTATTGTAAAATATTGAAAAAAATAAGTATTCTCAATTTATCTTAGCGTTAAAAAACAAAGTACATTTCGTTTAAAGATTTCGTATGCTTTAAATACTCACACATTTCCCTTCGACTAAATTTCCACTTTCACCTTCCTTTGACGTCCTTCGAAAATCTCTCTTTAGAATTTTATTTGACAAAGTCTAAGCAGTGCATACATTTTTTAAATGTGTCTTTATTGATTGATGCAAATTAAATGTTCTCTGCGTGGGAGAAATTGCAGTTTTAAATAGTATTTTCTTTGGAAAGTCATTTATCCAGATTAGCTGTCGTTTCAGAGAATCTGAAAGGTTTCTGTGAAAAAAATGTTTTAAATCCAGCATTTTATTTTCCTTTGAATTTTTAGACACACAAACTTTAAACTTTAAAAAAGTATAATTACAGCCTTTACAAAAAGAATTCAGATCACCTCTCGATTTTTAATATGCTCACATCAAATGTAAAATTGCATTGGCGTGAAGGAATTCACGTCGCCGTATGTAAATTGCAGGACTGGTGTGGTGGTATGATTTTGCAGTTATTTAAGTTTCCGTATGCATTTGGGTACATGGTAGTCAGTATATGGCATTAAAAATCAGCAGCAGGCTCGTCCCGTAAATGCTTCTATGGTTCAGTATCAGTGAACATTTACAGTTAGGTAAAAAATGGAGAAGCATAGTAAGTGCTTCGGACACATCGCAGACAGCAGTTAATAAATGGTTTTAAGAACCAGTAGCTGGTTCGTCCCGCATATGATTCTATCTTTCAGTATTAGTGAATGATTGGATCAAAAGGACGATCAAAGAAGCGTAGGAAATTCCTCGAAGACATTGAAGCAAACAGTTAATATATACGGTCATTTAATGGATAAAAAAATGTGACTGAATACTAGAAATGCGCGATCTCTGCTTGTCGATGCACACAATTACCATACATGTTGGATTCGACGTGACTATCATCTTGCGATAAGTAGAACGATGGACGCAAGACCATCTGCGAACATGCAAAAAGTGCATTTATTGAATCAGTTTCATCGAGATATACAAAAATTTAGTTCAAAGAAGGAGCAGAGGATTGTACTTTGCGCCAATATATTAAAAAGAGAGGAACGACGTTTACAGAACACAAATGTAAATAATTTTAAAAAGCATAGAGCTATTTCGAGCCTCTAAGGCCCCATCATCAGTGCTTATAAATTAAAGATAAAAATAAAACTGTGGAATAAAAGAGGGGGGGGGGGACAAAACCAGAAGGCTCACCTCACATTCCGACAGTCAACAGCGAAATGAAAATCACTGTTGACAAACAGCCACGGAGTCGGTCTCACGCGCACACAGAGAGACCAATCAAAAACCACCCAGATGATCCGCGAGAATTCAAATAAAGCGGAGAAAAAAGGGGGGGGAGTAGGACGAATTAAAGAAAATTGAACCATAACTTTGAAAAATTGGGCGTGCTGGACAAATCTTTTACTAAGCTGTTTGAATTTTTCCATATGTGGTAGGCTTCACAAAAGTCAAGATCGTAAATTGATTAGCATTTTTGTATAATTGAGGCTTCGAAAAATTTAAAATTATGATTCTTGGACTAGCAATGATTAGCAATAGCGGAACGCTTGATGCCACAATTTTTAACATAAGTTTTGTGCTCTCCTAAACGGACTTTAAAGGGTCTTTTCGTTTGACCAATGTGCATTTTATTGCATTCGCAAGATATCTTATAAATACCCCAATGTGAAAAATTGTCAATTGGCTGATTCAGAGTTGTGAACTGAATTTTGTTAAAAAGAGTATAAACTACCTTAAAATCAAATCTTAACAAGATTTTAGAAATTTGATGCCTTTTTTCGGAAAATGTGGAAGTTACTTACGTTTGTGTTCTGTAAACGTTGTTTCTCTCTTTTTAATATATTAACACAAAGTACAATCCTCTCCCCCTTTTATGTATTTCGGCTTCAACGGGCCTTTGGATTGTTTATCTTATTTTATTTTATCCTTTGTTTTTATGACATGTCGGACTGTAATAGATTTGCTACCCTACGTCTGAAAATATTCAGACACCTCAACTACCTTGCTGTCCTTCTAAACTGTAAACGCAATAGAATAATTCCAAATTTTATTTCTGTCAAATGTAATTTGACTTATTCAATCAAAATCGGAAAAATTATTTTCTGTGGGAAACTAGCACTTCTACGATCAGTAATACAGGAGACTCGTCAGAAAATTGCCAATGTTGAGCAGGAGCTGTATGATTTACATCTTAACCTATCCAATTCCCGTAATAATTTTACTTCCATTGACAAAAGGTCTTGGTTTAGTGCACTGCACATGTCTACCAAACATATTGCTATTTTGAAAACTAAATTTAATTCACTCTCTAGTAAACATAACAATAGATCACCCAATACCTTACAGTTGGTTAACCAGAATGATATAGCAATCATTCAAGTGCTAACCTTACTCAGAATGAAATGAATTATCTTAAATTAAATAATAATGTTGCACTTACTAGTAAACCGTCTTTTCCTAATCTTATTGCCCCCATCGAAAAAAGCCTTTAAGCCGGGAGAACTCGCTGCATGAGATTTTCTCTCACAGTCTTACTTTTTAAAGACTCTTATTTAAATCATTTTTCATTTTAATTAAAATTTCAAAATGTTTTTCAATTATTTTACCTATTTTGTGAATAAAAGTACTAAGCCAACCAAAAAAAGTTGATATTATATGAATGTAAAGTAAAAGAAAAGCAATTTGGCATTCTCACTAGCGAGTTCTCCCGGGTTAAATTCAATGCTTTAAACCCTTCTCAGAAGGATTCAATTAGAGAATTGCCAACAATGTTAATTTCAATAATAATCTGCCTAAATCTAACGTTAGCGAAGCAGCATCGAGCTGTATAAAAAATCTTAAATCCAGTACTGACATAGTTATCAGCAAAGCAAATAAGTGTGGCCAGATTATCGTTATGGACAGGTCTCATTAACAGACCAAAACACAGGATTTGATAGATGAGGGTCTTTATAGAAAGATCAAATCTGATCCTTTTCAAAAAGGATTGAAAATTATTATATCTGCTATCGAGCACTCCCTCCTCGTTTCCAACAATACCAAAACTTCCTTCATTTCTTCAGTTTCACTTTGCGCAAGATTTTATACACTCCCAAAGGTCCGCAAACTAGGCATTCCTTTCAAACCAATAGTTTCGAACATTGGTAAATCTTCCTACAAATTAGCGAAATATCTTAACTCTATTTTCTCCCCCCTGCTCTCTAACAACATTTACACTTGCAGGAACTCTTATGAGTTTGTTAATAAGCTTCGTAGTTTCAACAGTACTCAAAACAATATTATGGTTTCATTCGACGTAAAATCCCTATTTACTAACGTACCGGTTCAAGGTGCTTTAAACTGTCTTAAAATGCACCTACAAGAATTTCATTATACATATTACGAAATTAATGAGCTTATAAATCTTACTAGCATTTGCTTATCGCAAAACACATTCATTTTTAATGGCAATTTTTATTGCATGACTGACTGTTCATGGGCTCCCCCCTCAGCCCCATCCTCAGTGACATTTACATGCACTATTATGGATCAAACGTTTTCCAAAAAACATCTTTTCCATTTTACATCCGCTATGTCGATGACTGCTTTGATTTATTGAACTCTGATGGGCTTGATCTTACAAATATTCTCGATACTATAAACTCTGTAGAGGAACATATTCAGTACACTTTCGAACTCGAAAATAACTCTCGTTTGCCCTTCCTTGATGTCATGATTTTCCGCGAAATTAACTTATTTCACACTACAGTTTACCGTAAACCATTCGCAGTACCTTTACCACCTCATCGGTTATCATCCCATCCAACTAACCAAAAGTTGGCTGCCTTCAACGCTTATGTCTATCGAGCTTGAAATATTTTTTCTTCCGACAGTTTACTAAAAGCTGAAATAGATTACATTAAATCCATTGCCATTGATCGAGGTTTTATAGTTGAAATAACAGATTCCATTCATAATAAATTAAGTAAACGTTCTCACTCCAAACTTAACACTGTCGGCAATGAAAATTAAAAAAAAATAATTATACTTCCATATTTTCCGAAAATAAGCCATCAAATTTCTAAAATCTTGTTAAGATTTGATTTTAAGGTAGTATATACTCCTTTTAACAAAATTCAGTTCACAAATCTGAAACATCTAATTGACAGTTTTTCACATCGGGGTATTTGCAAAATATCTTGCGAATGCAATAAAATGTACAATAGTCAAACGAAAAGACCCTTTAAGGTCCGTTTAGGGGAGCACAAAACTTGTGTTAAAAATTGTGACATCAAGCGTTCCGCTATTGCTAATCACTCCTGGTCCAACAATCGTAATTTTAAATTTTCCGAAGCCTCAATTATACAAAAATGCTCATCAATTTACGATCTTGACTTTTCTGAAGCCTACCGCATATGGAAAAAATCAAACAGCTTACTAAACAGTTTGTCCAGCACGCCCAAGTCTTCAAAGTTATGGTTTAATTCGTCCTCTTCCCTCCTCCCACTTTTCTCCGCTTTTTTTTAATCTTTCGTGGAGCATCTGGGCGGTTTTTGATTGGTCTCCCTGTGTGCGCGTGAGACCGACTCCGTGGCTGTTTGTTAACAGTGATTTTCATTTCGCTGTTGACTGTCGGAATGTGAGGTGAGCCTTCTGGTTTTGTCTCCCTCTTCTTTCATTCCATAGTTTTATTTTCATCTTTATTTTATAAGCACTGATGATGGGGACTTAGATGCTTTGAAATATCTATATGCTTTTTAAAATTACTTACATTTGTGTTCTGTAAACGTTTTTTTTTTTTTCTCTTTTTAAAAAGTTTAGTTGCAGCTTATATTTTTACGTGTACGAGCCATTTGTTTCATACAAAATACAGATTCCACCAAAACAACGAATTTTTATGACTAACATTAATTTGCAAAATCATATCTACGTATTTTAAATACCGAGATTTTAAAGAAACATATTCACTGATTTACCGATTGCTTACAAGATTCAGCGAGATAAGAAGCATTTCCTGTTTAAAAAAAAGGTCCTTACGGCCATTGCCGAGAGGAAGAGGTAGCTTTCATATTCCTTATTTTTAAAAAGCTAGCATATGTTATTCAAACACACGAAGCTCAATTTAGTGGAAACCGATTATAGAAGATTCAATACTAATTTTTATCGATACTAAATCATTATGAATGAGAATTTCGCGAAATTAGTCAGCTTTATCCAAGCTGCTTTTACTTAAAGTAACTTATATTTGGTTGCCAAATTCGGCGATATCTTGAAGTGCCTGCCATTTTAAGACAACATGGTGGATGAGGCTAACCAGTGAACTTGGTCGAATGCTCACTCACATCGGAATCGGTTGATATATATGAGTGCTGTCGCAGGCAAAAAATCAAATTTATCAAAATGTCACCCACATAAAGAAATTCAAACTGTTATATCTCAGCCATTTTTTTTAAGATAAGGACAAAATAAAAAATGCTCCGGAATCCGTATATCAAGGTCAAATACTTAAGAAAGAAACCTTTTTCAATTTCTAATTTTTTTACACCTCACTATAAATATAATTTTTTTTAATTTAATAGCCGCCATTTTGAAACAAGATGTGGGATGAGGCTGGCCAGCGAACTTGGTCGAGACATTGCTATATGCTATCCACATGCCTTCTTACATCCAAATCGGCTCATAAATAAGCCTGTTATCACCTGACAAAAATCAGGTCGTTTCAAAATGCCAGCCACAATAGAGATTCAAAATGCTATAACTCAGCCATTTTTTTAGATATGGACAAAACAAAAACTGTTCCGGAATATTTGTATTAAGGTCAAACACATAAGAAAAAAATCTTTTTCATTTTCCAATTTTTTGGCACCACATTTCAAAGTTTTAATTTATAAAAAAAATTTAAATGGCCGCCATTTTGAAACAAGATGGCGGATGAAGCTGGCCAACGAACTTGGTCGAGATATTGGTATGTACTATGTACATCCATATCGGTTCATAAATACGCCGTGTTATCGCGTGACAAAAATCAGGACGTTTCAAAATGTCAGCTACGCTAGAAATTCAATGTGCTATAACTCAGCCATTTTTTAAGATATAGACGAAACAAAAACTGCTCCGGAATCTCTGTATCGAGGTCAAACATATAAGAAAAAAATATTTTTCCATTTTCAAATTTTTGGTATCACATTTCAAATTTATATTTTATTAAAAATTTTAAATGGCCGCCATTTTTAAACAAGATGGCGGATGAAGCTGGCCAACGAACTCGGTCGAGACATTGGTATGTACTATGTACACATAAAGGTACATCCATATCGGTTCATAAATACGCCGTGTTATCGCGTGACAAAAATCAGGACGTTTCAAAATGTCAGCTACGCTAGAAATTCAATGTGCTATAACTCAGCCATTTTTTAAGATATAGACGAAACAAAAACTGCTCCGGAATCTCTGTATCAAGGTCAAACACATAAGAAAAAAATATTTTTTCATTTTCAAATTTTTGGTACCACATTCAAATTTTAAATTTTTAAGAAAACTTTAAATGGCCGCCATTTTGAAACAAGATGGCGGATGAAGCTGGCGAACGAACTTGGCCGCCAAGGTTTGTAATTTTGACTTTTTGGGTTAGACTTTTTTGCTTGATTATTCATTAAATCCGTTCTGTAACAACAAAAAATACTGCAGATGAGTTGAAGAAGTGTATCAATCAAGTAATTCGCCTAATAACTCCTGATATGCTAAGAAACATTTGGTGAGAACTGGATTACTGTTTAGACTTTAGTCATCCTACAAGAGGTGCACACATCGAAATCTATTCATATTAAAACTTGGCGAAATGTTCTTTATATTTAACCCTTAACCGGAATCGTGGGTCCATTTTGACCGGACAACGACAATGTATAATTTCAAGATATATATGAATAAAAGTTGGTTTATATAGTACATGAAACTTTTTTCAATGCACTTATAACCCATCTAAGAGGTAATTTCATATACATTAGAAAATAACTTGGATTTTAATTAAAGGGTCCATTTGACCTAAGATTCCAGTAATGTGGAACAATTTATCGATTCCGGTTAAGGGTTAATTTTTTTTTTAATTCTAATGGGAAGTTCCATAAAAATAAACCATAACTTTTGGATACTTTGAGCCCGGACACCCTGTATTTAGAAAGCGTGAATATGAAGTCTCCCTAGTGATTATGTCATAGTGTTTTCGACGAATTTCTAATTTTCTTTTCAATATGTACATGGAAAAAAGCTAGAATATCATATAATTTTAATATGGTAGAAAAGAAAAAAGTCCTTCCGGCCAGTGCCGGGAGGAAGAGGTAGCTTTCATAATCTTTATTTAAAAAAAGCCAAATTATATCATTCAAACACACGAAGCTCAATTTAATGGAAACCGACTATAGGAGATTTAATACTAATTTTTATCAATATAATGAATGAGAATTTCGCGAAATTAGTCAGCTTTATCCAAGCTGCTTTTCTTTAAAGTAACATATATTTGGCTGCCAAATTCGGCAATTTCTTAAAGTGCCTGTCATTTTAAGACAACATGGTGGATGAGGCTAAGCAGTGAACTTGGTCGAGACCTTGGTAATTGCTGTGCACATGCTCACTCACATCGGAATCGGTTAATATATAGGAGTGCTGTCGCATGCAAAAAATCAGATTTTTCAAAATGTCACCCACAATAGAAATTGAAACTGCTATATCTGAGCCGTTTTTAAGGTAAAGACAAACAAAAAATGGTCCTGAATCCTTATATCAAGGTCAAATACTTAAGAAAGAAACCTTTTTCAATTTCTAATTTTTTTGCACCTCACTTTAAATAAATATATATTTTTTAATTTAATGGTCACCATTTTGAAACAAGATGGCTTATGAATCTGGCCAGCGAACTTGGTCGAGGTGTTGATATATACTATCCACATGCCTTCTTACATCGAAATAGGCGAATACGTGTGTTTTCGCGTGACAAATACAAGATCGTTTCAAAATGTTAGCCATGCTAGACATTCAAAGTGCTATAAATCAACCATTTTTTAAGATATAAACAAAAGAACAAATTTTCAGAAACAAAAACTGCTCCGGAATCTTTGTATCAAGGCCAAACACATAAAAAAATCTTTTTCATTTTCCAATTTTTTAATACCTTATTTTAAATTTAATTTTTTTTAAATGGCAACCCTTTTGAAACAAGATGGCGAATGAAGCTGGCCAACGAACTCGGTCGAGACATTGGTATGTACTATGTACAGACCAAGTTACATCCAAATCGGTTCATAAATACGCCTGTTATCGCGTGACAAAAATCAGGTCGTTTTAAAATGTCAGCCACAAGAGAAATTCAAAATGCTATTACTCAGCCATTTTTTTTAAGATATAGACGAAAGAAAAACTGTTCCGGAATCTTTGTATTAAGGTCAAACACATACAAAAAAAATCTTTTTCACTTTCCAATTTTTTGGTATCTCATTTAAATTTTTTTATTTTTTAAATTTTTTAAATGGCCGCCATTTTGAAACAAGATGGCGGATGAAGCCGGCCAACGAACTCGGTCGAGATATTTGTATGTACTATGTACACCAAGGTACATCCAAGTCGGTTCATAAATACGCCTGTTATTACGTTAGAAACATCAGGACTTTTCAAAATGTCAGCCACTCTAGAAATTCAAAATGCTATAACTCAGCCATTTTTTAAGATATAGACGAAACAAAAACTGCTCCGAAATCTTTGTATAAAGGTCAAATACATAAGAAAAAATATTTTTCCATTTTCAATTTTTTGGTACCACACTTCAAATTTTAAATTTTTAAAAAAATTTTAAATGGCCGCCATTTTGAAACAAAATGGCGGATGAAGCTGGCCAACGAACTCGGTCGAGAGATTGGTATGTACTATGCAAACACTGAATTACATCCAAATCGGTTCATAAATACGCCTTTTATCGCGTGACAAAATTAAGGACGTTTCAAAATGTCAGCCACGCTAGAAATTCAAAATGCTATAACTCAGCCATTTTTTAAGATATAGACGAAACAAAAACTGCTCCGAAATCTTTGTATAAAGGTCAAATACATAAGAAAAAATATTTTTCCATTTTCAATTTTTTGGTACCACATTTCAAATTTTAAATTTTTAAAAAAATTTTAAATGGCCGCCATTTTGAAACAAAATGGCGGATGAAGCTGGCCAACGAACTCGGTCGAGAGATTGGTATGTACTATGTACACACTGAATTACATCGAAATCGGTTCATAAATACGCCTTTTATCGCGTGACAAAATTCAGGACGTTTCAAAATGTCAGCCACGCTAGAAATTCAAAATGCTATAACTCAGCCATTTTTTAAGATATAGACGAAACAAAAACTGCTCCGGAATCTTTGTATAAAGGTTAAGTACATAGGAAAAAAATATTTTTCCATTTTTAATTTTTTGGTACCACATTTCAAGTTTTAAAAATTTTTAAAAATTTTTAATGGCCGCCATTTTGAAACAAAACGGCGGATGAAGCTGGCCAACGAACTCGGTCGAGAGATTGGTATGTACTATATACACACTGAATTACATCCAAATCGGTTCAAAAATACGCCTTTTATCGCGTGACAAAATTCAGGACGTTTCAAAATGTCAGCCACGCTAGAAATTCAAAATGCTATAACTCAGCCATTTTTTAAGATATAGACGAAACAAAAACTGCTCCGGAATCTTTGTATAAAGATAAAATACATAAGAAAAAAATATTTTTCCATTTTTAATTTTTTGGTACCAAATTTCAAGTTTTAAAATTTTTTAAAAATTTTAAATGGCCGCCATTTTGAAACAAAACGGCGGATGAAGCTGGCCAACGAACTCGGTCGAGACATTGGTATGTACTATGTACACACCGAATTTCATCGAAATCGGTTTATAATTACGGGAGTTACAGTGTGACATAGGTCAGATATATATATAGGAGGGTGGCGTTGTCTGGATAATACGCAATGGTTAATTTATATATAAATAAAAAAAAAAAAAAAAAAAAAAAAAAAAAAAAAAAAAAAAAAAAAAATGGGGCTTTTGTATTATTACTATATTTTTAATTCATATTTTATAAGGATGCTGATTTGATATTTTATATGTAATTGGTGAATTTCATTAATTATTAGCTTTATTATTGTTTAATCTTATTTACAATCATTTGTTATAAATTTTAATTTAATAAGGACAATATCATATTAATTACTAATAGTATGCCATTTTTATAGTGATTAATATACATATAAGTATATTTAATATAAATAAAGTTATACTGTATGGATTAAAATTGGGTAATTATATTTATTATTATTCCTCTATTCTTATTAATATTTTAATATTTATTTATTTTCACCTAGTGTTATATAATTTATTATCGGTTTATTGTTTTTGAATGTCCCACATTCATACTTTTAGGATTTTTATGGATGTATAAAATAATCCACACACTATATTTGTGCTTTTTAGGTAATTGGAATTTAAGTATCAGTTCACCTTCTTTATACTACCATATGTTTTTTATTTCCTGTTCATTTTATAATTATCTTATATATAATAGTTTTTATTAAAGTTTTTTATATTTTTAATAATTATTTATATTAATTATTAATGAATTTATTCTGTTTTATAGCATATAGCTATATGCTATATTTTATCGATGTTCTAGAATTATTTAAATTCTTAGTGTAGATTAAATAAATTTGCTAATAGAATATTTTGTATGCTTTTTAAATTTTATTAACAATAGTTTTTTTTTTTTTAAATACATTGTGTGGTTTATATTCAGTTTATAATTATCTATATATAAGAATATTTTTGGTTTTGCTGTTAATAAAACAATTGTTACATTCAATTGCGTATAACTGAAGCAAGTCTTTTGTCAATTAAATCATAAATGTAATACTAGATGGCAGCACCACAATTTGTGTTTTTTTTTTTTTTTTTTTTTTCGATAAGTTCTAGATTTATTTCTTCCAGCTACATTTCAGTTATAATTTACTACACCAGGGGGTATTTTTAGCTTAATTTTGACGATATTGTTTAACGGTTTTTAATTAATTTAATAGTGCATTTTAATTATGTAATTACTTTCTATTTATATTATTTTATATTATATTAAAAGTTATTTAACATTTATTTCAATATGTATTAACTGTGTCCTATGGTATCAATTAATGTGATTTCTTAACTGTTTTATTAACCTTAATCTTTATGATATGGGTGCCATGTGAGCGTGGATTTATTCTAAAATATTAATCGGTATGGTGTTTATTATTTCATTTTATATCCTATAAATATTTAAATAGGTTTTATTGTTTTTTCCAATTCATATTATTTGTTTCTATTCTGTTTTCATTTTTAATCAATTCACTTGATTTTAATGGTTGTTAGGGCACAGGGGAAAATAACTTTTAGCTTTAGCTTATATTTCCCACAGAAAACAACCATTTTGCTTATATCATTGAATTCTGTGCCCTTGAAAACGTAATTCAATATATAAGCATTTCCATTATTTGTCGGTGTCCACTTTCTTATTTTTCTTCCATAATATTCTTATAAATATTTTATCTTTTTTTTTTATATATATACTTACAGCTTTAATTCATAATATTATGGTTTTTGATGGTGGTAGGTTATGTTTAATTATTGGTTATATATATATATATATATATATATATATATATCAATTTTGAACGGAGGGTGGTTTCGGGGTCTGGGGGTCATGATCGATGAAAATATACCAAATTTTTTTGAAATCGCTTTCCTCCGAACGGCTGCAATAGGTAGCTTTTTTGTAAAGAAAGCTACCTAAAAATCAGGTCATGAAATCCTACTATTGTAAAAGGCTAGAGGATGATAAATGATATGGCAGCAAAACGACCGACACGCGACATCTGCCAAGTTAACAAGGAAAGTATTCTTTTATGAATTACGTGACATTTCGAATAGCCTGTAAGAAAAGAAAGGGATTGAAATAATGTAAACCGATTTTTAACGAAAATAAGATTTTTGAATGGAATTAATTTATCAGAATCTTTTAAATTATGTAAAACACTATTACAATCTTATCAATCAATTACATGAAGAAAGATATTGTTCACAAATGTTAGCAAGATTGTTTGAAATCATTTAACGTTACCGTGGTTAGTTTTAATAAATTTTATTTAAGAAATGTGTTTCTAATTTTCCGTTATTGAAAGATTTTAACACTTCTGAAGCGTATCTGTATCAACCTTTCATTTTTTAAAAATCAGATAAAACCAAAAATTGTATTAAATAAAAGACGCTAATTAACAACTAAATAAAAAATGCAAGGTTTCATTAAATGCTTTTTGTGGATCAAGATAAATTTTTTTGACTTACCGAAATCAGCAAGTTTGTCAGCTGTGATGAAAAATGAATTATTGACCCAAAATCATAACGTTCAGATTTAGGTTTAGTGAACTTGAAAGGCACTGTTAAACGGTCTTTAGGATGACACCACATTTACTTCTCGAATGTTCCAGAAATAATGAGATATTGTTGTAGCAGATAAACACTATTACATAAAAAATTGCGAAGTTATGTACTGTCGGGAGAAAAAAATTAAGCACCTCTACTAACTCTGAAATAAATTACTGTAGAATAAACTTACTGGTACCAAACGATTGGAAATAAAGTCTACTTATGAATTATGCATATAAAATTGGCTTAGAGGCGATCGACTAATCAAAACCAGCCCAAACTTTGTTTTTCTCAATAGCAATACTTAACTTCGACACCGTAAATTAATTTTACACCTTTTAAATATGCTAATGACAATTTTTCATGAAATTCATACGATTTGTTTCCGAGTACTTATTTATGTTGAAAGGAGCAAATTTTAGGGGCTATATCCAAACTGAAGTTTGGTACTGGATTGTTGAAATGCTACAGAATAACTAAATCACTTCTAATATTTCATGCCAATATGACCTTTTTACTTGCTTCATATGTTTAGGCTATTGTTATATGCGTAAAATCTTTTTGTAAATATTCATTTTATAATGTTTAAAAATGTTGAATTATCCAATTTTAAAACATATAACATGTCTGTAATTAAAATAATTTTCCAATAGACGAACGATTGGAATTTTTTAGGGTTTTTTTATAATGCTTTTTCTCGGATTTTTAATTAATTTAAGGGGTCTTGTACCTTTTAAATGCGACGAAATTTAACGAAAAAACTCAAAGTTTGAATTAATCTATCTTCAAAACCTTTTCTATGTATAAACATGAAATTTTGGATATTGATTAAACAGAATGTGCTTTGTAATATAGTGTCATTGGAAATTTATTAGCATTTTACAGAATTTGTGTATTGTTGAAACGTAAACAGCTCTTTTTTTACTCCATAAGTCATTGCGCGCATGATATCTTGAGAAAGTATACATTGATTGTCATGAAATTTGGTAAATGTACTAAACATATATGTGTGTTTAAAATGAACTACTCGTAGGCCAAAATTATTTCATTAACTCTATATATATATATATATATATATATATATATATACATATATATTTTTAATGAATACAAATAATAATAAGTAAAAATATTACCTTTGTAAATACTTAAAAGTATAGCGCCTAGAATATATAGTGTGGAAATCGGCTATCACTGTAATACTTAAAAAAGCGCTAAAATATTGTATGCCTTAAATGTGCAATCATACTGCTGCAATATGCAGATCGCAGCGACATCTGCAGGATATTTTCTACAACTGCAAGAAATTGCTAGTCTATACAACATACGAAAATCCCGCAGATGTCGCTACGATTGACACTTGGAATTTTAGCAGTATCGTCGCACATTTAAGGGATAGAAATTTTTAGTACAGTTTTGATAGCATATTTCCGCACTAGGTATTCTAGGCGCTGTACTTAAAAGTAGTTCATTTTAAACGCACATATTTGTTTAGTATATTTACCAAATTTCATGACAATCCATGCATACTTTCTCAAGATATCATGCGCGCAATGACTTCGGCAGTACAAAAAAGAGCTATTTTGATTTCAACAATACACAAATTCTGTAAAAGGGTAATAAATATCTAATGATAGCATATTACAAAGCACAATCTGTTTAATCAATATCATAAATTTCATATTTATACATATAAAGGTTTTGAAGACAGACTAATCTAAACTTTGAAGTTTTTCGTTAATTTTCGACGCGTTTAAAAGGAACAAGACCCCTTAACTCAATCTTTTTTTATACTTATTTTGAAATTTATTTGTAAAACTTACAATTTTTGATTGATATATAAAAATTCGTAAAAGATTAAATTAGCATTTTAAAATAACAATCAAATACTTTCCTGGGAATATTTTATCTTGCAGATATTCAGTGTAATATTGTTAATAATTTAACAAGATTTTAGTAAATTTAATTAATAAGTGTAATATCTCAGTGACTACGTTGTGGGTATAATAATGGTTTAAATGATGTAAAATCTTTTTCACCGAAGTTTTGTAGATATGTAATGTAAGAATTATATTAAACATTTGCTTTAAATACATCATAGGCATTTAAAGAACAAAAAATTTCCGCGTTTCCTTGTATTTTGTAGAATACATTCAAATGTATAATTTCATGTTTACAAGCCGAAATGAAGTTTGCTGTCTGAAGTTCCATGTAAACCTGCATCATTATTATCTGTAAATCATTACGTCACAAATGGTGACTGG
This sequence comes from Maratus speciosus, assembly GCA_963932465.1. Taxonomy (NCBI): domain Eukaryota; kingdom Metazoa; phylum Arthropoda; class Arachnida; order Araneae; family Salticidae; genus Maratus; species Maratus speciosus. The sequence continues at coordinate 333,196,553 of OZ010786.1, forward strand.
GCGCTATGAACGATATACAGCGATTGGTACAAACCGATGGGCGCGCCGCTTTGTACCAATCCCTGTATGTCGTTGATAGCGAAAAGCCACCATTTGTGACCAAAGACATTTAAGATACATAGACCGGCAATTCCCATTCAAAAGCATGCGAAATCATGGCAGCCATCTTAAGTAAATTGAAACACCTGAACCGCGAGTTTTGTACGTCAGCTGTCAGTTGTTTACCATTAAGTGCTATGGCTAGAATGAGCTTTAAAAATAATTTTTATCAATATATATGAAGTTTATGGTATATTTTTTACATGAAGCTATTTTTTAATCTAAATATGCGTTATAAATATCGAAATTTCAGAGATAAAGTTAAATAAGGCGATTTATTAATAATTTTATGGATCGTATGTTTGAAAAAGAGTATCTAATTTTAACATCCCTTTTTAACCGAAATAAAGGCGAAATTTAAATGGAACCAGATTGCTAAAGATCATAATTCCACCTTTTTTTAAGTTTGACTTGCAAAAGTAACTGGTAGGGAAGTTTAGATTATAGGTAGTAACTGTAACATAATATAGTAATTTAGAAAATTTTAAATTACTTGTATAGAAATATACGCTTTTAAAATTAATTTTTATGTAAAAGGGTAAATACAGAAAATGTATATTAACAAAAGTAACACTATATTTTTATCCTTGGAGGGTGTTTATTGAAAAACGTTCTTGCTATACGAAAAAAAAAAAAAAAAAAATTGATGAATAACAAAGTATTTTTTTTTTAAAGGCCTAAATGAAATAGGGTAGACTAATTCTTAATGATCCGCAATATAATAAAAAAGAAAAATGCCCAGCTAAACTGATGGCATTGAGCTCACAGGCTATTCACGCTAATTGTATATCATACTCTTATTTTAAAGAATAATGCCCCTCAAAAAAATAAGTGAAGGGGAATTAGCCCCCGTTTCACCCTTTATACTTAACCAGAGAACCTCCAAATCTAATCAGGGAAGCCCCTTATCATAATAAACCGGTATACCAAATTTGGAGCAAATCGAATAATCCTGCAAAAAAAACCATTTATCTAAATTAAGAGGGTGGACTAGCCCCCCCCCCTTTATCCTTAACAAATGAATCCCCAAAACGAATCAGGGAAGCTCCTTAACATAATAAACAGGTATACCAAATTTGGAGCAAAGCGAATAATTCTGCATGAAAAACCGTTTATATAAATTAAGGGGGGGGGACTAGCCACCCTTCCCCCTTTATCCTTAACCAATGAACCCATAAAACTAATCAGGAAAGTTCCTTAACATAATAAACCGGTATACCAACTTCGGAGCAAATCGAATCATTCTGCATGAAAAACCCATTTATCTAATTTAAGAGGGGCGGGCTAACCTCCCTTTTCCCCCCTTTATCCTTAACCAATGAACAACCCAAAACTAATCAGGGAAGTTCCTTAACCTAATAAACCAGTATACCAAATTCGGAGCAAATCGAATCATTCTGCATGAAAAACCCATTTATCTGAATTAAGGGGGTGGACTAGCCCCCTTTTCCCCCTTTATTCTTAACCAATGAACCCCCAAAACTAATCAGGGAAGTTCCTTAACCTAATTAACCGGTATACCAAATTCGGAGCAAATCGAATCATTCTGCATGAAAAACCCATTTATCTGAATTAAGGGGTTGGACTAACCCCCTTTTCCCCCTTTATCCTTAACCAATGAACCTCCAAAACTAATCAGGGAAGTTCTTTAACATAATAAACTGGTATACCAAATTCGGAGGAAATCGAATCATTCGGCATGAAAAACCCATTTATCTGAATTAAGGAGGGTGGACTAACCCCGTTTTCCCCCTTTATCCTTAACCAATGAACTCCCAAAACTAACCAGGGAAGTTCCTTAACATAATTAACCGATATACCAATTTCGGGGCAAATCGAATGATTCTGCATGAAAAACCCAATTATCTGAATTAAGGGGGTGGACTAACCCCCGTTTCCCCCCTTTATCCTTAACCAATGAACCTCCAAAACTAATCAGGGAAGTTCCTTAACATAATAAACTGGTATACCAAATTCGGAGCAAATCGAATCATTCTGCATGAAAAACCCATTTATCTGAATTAAGGGGTTGGACTAACCCCCTTTTCCCCCTTTATCCTTAACCAATGAACCTCCAAAACTAATCAGGGAAGTTCCTTAACATAATAAACTGGTATACCAAATTCGGAGGAAATCGAATCATTCGGCATGAGAAACCCATTTATCTGAATTAAGGGGGGTGGACTAACCCCGTTTTCCCCCTTTATCCTTAACCAATGAACTCCCAAAACTAACCAGGGAAGTTCCTTAACATAATTAACCGATATACCAAATTCGGGGCAAATCGAATGATTCTGCATGAAAAACCCAATTATCTGAATTAAGGGGGTGGACTAACCCCCGTTTCCCCCCTTTATCCTTAACCAATGAACCCCCAAAACTAATCAGGGAAGTTCCTTAACATAATAAACCGGTATACCAAATTCGGAGAAAATCGAATCATTCTGCATGAAAAACCCATTTATCTGAATTAAGGGGGTGGACTAGCCCCCTTTTCCCCCTTTATTCTTAACCAATGAACCCCCAAAACTAATCAGGGAAGTTCCTTAACCTAATTAACCGGTATACCAAATTCGGAGCAAATCGAATCATTCTGCATGAAAAACCCATTTATCTGAATTAAGGGGTTGGACTAACCCCCTTTTCCCCCTTTATCCTTAACCAATGAACCTCCAAAACTAATCAGGGAAGTTCTTTAACATAATAAACTGGTATACCAAATTCGGAGGAAATCCAATCATTCGGCATGAAAAACCCATTTATCTGAATTAAGGAGGGTGGACTAACCCCGTTTTCCCCCTTTATCCTTAACCAATGAACTCCCAAAACTAACCAGGGAAGTTCCTTAACATAATTAACCGATATACCAATTTCGGGGCAAATCGAATGATTCTGCATGAAAAACCCAATTATCTGAATTAAGGGGGTGGACTAACCCCCGTTTCCCCCCTTTATCCTTAACCAATGAACCTCCAAAACTAATCAGGGAAGTTCCTTAACATAATAAACTGGTATACCAAATTCGGAGCAAATCGAATCATTCTGCATGAAAAACCCATTTATCTGAATTAAGGGGTTGGACTAACCCCCTTTTCCCCCTTTATCCTTAACCAATGAACCTCCAAAACTAATCAGGGAAGTTCCTTAACATAATAAACTGGTATACCAAATTCGGAGGAAATCGAATCATTCGGCATGAGAAACCCATTTATCTGAATTAAGGGGGGTGGACTAACCCCGTTTTCCCCCTTTATCCTTAACCAATGAACTCCCAAAACTAACCAGGGAAGTTCCTTAACATAATTAACCGATATACCAAATTCGGGGCAAATCGAATGATTCTGCATGAAAAACCCAATTATCTGAATTAAGGGGGTGGACTAACCCCCGTTTCCCCCCTTTATCCTTAACCAATGAACCCCCAAAACTAATCAGGGAAGTTCCTTAACATAATAAACCGGTATACCAAATTCGGAGAAAATCGAATCATTCTGCATGAAAAACCCATTTATCTGAATTAAGGGGGTGGACTAGCCCCCTTTTCCCCCTTTATTCTTAACCAATGAACCCCCAAAACTAATCAGGGAAGTTCCTTAACCTAATTAACCGGTATACCAAATTCGGAGCAAATCGAATCATTCTGCATGAAAAACCCATTTATCTGAATTAAGGGGTTGGACTAACCCCCTTTTCCCCCTTTATCCTTAACCAATGAACCTCCAAAACTAATCAGGGAAGTTCTTTAACATAATAAACTGGTATACCAAATTCGGAGGAAATCGAATCATTCGGCATGAAAAACCCATTTATCTGAATTAAGGAGGGTGGACTAACCCCGTTTTCCCCCTTTATCCTTAACCAATGAACTCCCAAAACTAACCAGGGAAGTTCCTTAACATAATTAACCGATATACCAATTTCGGGGCAAATCGAATGATTCTGCATGAAAAACCCAATTATCTGAATTAAGGGGGTGGACTAACCCCCGTTTCCCCCCTTTATCCTTAACCAATGAACCTCCAAAACTAATCAGGGAAGTTCCTTAACATAATAAACTGGTATACCAAATTCGGAGCAAATCGAATCATTCTGCATGAAAAACCCATTTATCTGAATTAAGGGGTTGGACTAACCCCCTTTTCCCCCTTTATCCTTAACCAATGAACCTCCAAAACTAATCAGGGAAGTTCCTTAACATAATAAACTGGTATACCAAATTCGGAGGAAATCGAATCATTCGGCATGAGAAACCCATTTATCTGAATTAAGGGGGGTGGACTAACCCCGTTTTCCCCCTTTATCCTTAACCAATGAACTCCCAAAACTAACCAGGGAAGTTCCTTAACATAATTAACCGATATACCAAATTCGGGGCAAATCGAATGATTCTGCATGAAAAACCCAATTATCTGAATTAAGGGGGTGGACTAACCCCCGTTTCCCCCCTTTATCCTTAACCAATGAACCTCCAAAACTAATCAGGGAAGTTCCTTAACATAATAAACCGGTATACCAAATTCGGAGAAAATCGAATCATTCTGCATGAAAAACCCATTTATCTGAATTAAGGGGTTGGACTAACCCCATTTTTCCCCCTTTATCCTTAACCAATGAACTCCCAAAACTAATCAGGGAAGCGCCTTATCACAATGAACCTAGGAAGAATTTTTGAAGCAAATCGGATGTTTCTATCAAGAGTTATCGCGTTACGTACATACGTACGTACGTACATACATACATACAGGGCGGGCGGGCACATTAGCTCTCAGGCTTTGATAGCCTGTGAGCTAAAAAATATGCTAATAAAAGCATTTTCTTAGGTAAATTAAAATATAAAACATATATACTGCCGTGCAACAGCTGTGATCAAAAATCCTCAGTTAAACTGACAGTTTTCCTGTATATGTATCTTAAAAGTCTTTGTTTGTGACAAAGACTTTTAAGATACATAGACCGGCAATTCCCATTCAAAAGTATGCGAAATCATGGCAGCCATCTGAAGTAAATTGAAACACCTGAACCGCGAGATTTGTACGTCAGCTGTGGTTATTTACCATTAAGTGCTATGACTAGAATGAGCTTAAAAATTAATTTTTATCAATATATATGAAGTTTATGGCATATTGTTTTACATGAAGCTATTTTGTATATCTAAATATGCGTTATAAATATTGAATTTTCAGTAATAAAGTTAAATAAAGCGATTTATTAATAATTTTATGGATAGCATGTTTGAAAAAGAGTATCTAATTTTAACATGCCTTATAAACCCAAATAAAGGTGAAATTTATATGGAAACATATTGTTAAAGATTTCAACTCAACTTTTTTTTAAAGTTTGACTTACAAAAGTAACTGGTAGGGAAGTTTAGATTAAAGATAGCAACTGTAACATAATATAGTAATTTAGAAAATTTTAAATTACTTGTAAAGAAATCTACGTTGTTTAAACTAATTTTTATGCAAAAAGGTAATTAATAAAATGCATATTAACGAAAGTATCACTATATTTTTATCCTTGGAGGATGTTTATTGAAATACTTACTTGCTATACGAAAAAAACAAAAAAAATTGATGAATAATAAGGTATTTTTTTTATAAAAAAGGTCTAAATGTAATAGGGTAGACCAATACTTAATGATCCGCAATGAAAAAATACGCTGATAAAAGCATTTTCTTAGGTAAATTAAAATATAAAGCATATATACTGACGTACAACAGCTGTGATAAAAAATCCTCAGTTAAACTGACAGTTTGCAGGTCTATGTATCTTAAAAGTCTTTGGTTTGTGACGCCCTGATAATGAATTAGCAAGTCCGGTATCTAGTGTAGCCATGAAATAACTCGTTTTTCGGCTTCCAGGTTTCCCACAGAGGAAGATTGATATGTCTTCTCTTTTCCCTTCATAACTCTATGGTGGTGACATAAACCTTGGTTAGTTAAGACGATTTTGGTTAAAATCGAATGAGGAAGATAATAGTCGGAATCCAGATAGAATTTTCGCTGTTAGCAAAACAGGATTGACTAATCAGAAACCTGCATTTTGCTAACGTTTCGCTGTTTGCAAAAATGCAGGCTTCTGATTGGTCAGTCTCGTTTTGCTAAACAGCGAAAAACCTATCGGGATCTCGGCCACGATATTGTCCTTGTATATTGGCGATGACGCATAAGCGGATACCTAATGTCAAACACACAAGTGAGATGTCTGTGTTCAATAAATAAATAAAGCGTTAAACTAGAAATTTTCAGATATATTTCTGATAACTGGGTTACGGTAATTTGAACTAAAACGTCAATATAAGCGTGTTTCCTGTGCATATGTCACCACGACTATCTACAAATGCCCTCTGTTGTGGACTGATTCTAAGCGCAGTTGATTAAATTTCAGTATATGGCTGGTAGAGAAAACAATAGTGATGAGTACCATTGTTATGAAAACAAAGACTTCTTCGGTATGGAAATGTATATGGAAGTAAATCAAAATCAGTCGCTTAGACAATTTCAAAGAGATGAAAACATATTGTTGTTATAGCAACAAATGCCTTTCCTCGATGAGAACAAGTAAGATTGTCTTCGGCTACAGCGCCCAGAATAAATAGTGTGGAAATCTGCTATCTGAAGAGTGCTAAAAATATGTATCTCTTAAATGTGCAACGGTGCTGAAATCCAAAGAGCCGATCACAGCGACATATGCGGTATATTTTCATATTTGAATGTAAACATTATATTCTTTATATAGCGTCTAGAACAAATCATCTTGAAGTTTTAGAAAATATCCTGCAGATGTAGATGCGATTGACTCTTTGTATTTCAGCATCGTTTGACATTTAAGGGATCCAGTATTTTATCACTTTTTTAAGTATTACTGGAATAGCTGTTTTCCTCTTTTTCTAGACGCTCTAGTTCGACGTTAGATTTCTTCAAGCATTCTACTTCATTCATGTCATATGAGAGTGACACAAAAATTTCCCAATAACATAGGTCGGGATCCAGATAGACTTTGCGCTTTTAGCAAAACGAGATTGATCAATCAGAAGCCTGTATTTTTACGAACTCTTCCCTGTTCAATGTAAGCAAATTTTCTGATTGGTCGATCTCGTTTCGACAACAGTGCGAAATCTATCTGGATCTCGGCCATAGTTTTCTTCGATGAAATCATTGTAAACAGAAATGAACATGCACTTTATAAAATGTTTTCCTGAATGTTTGGCAAGGGCTCACCGTGGCTGAGTGGTTAAGGCAGTGCACCACTAATCGCTTGAGAACGTAGGTGGGCTGCGGATTCAACTCCTGCTGGCTCCGTTGCAGACTATTTGTGCAGCTCCCATTTGTAATTCTCTGGTGTTTAAAATTCCCTTGTGACTATCTCGTTCTTTTATATTGACGATAAGCGGGCACCTGATGCAAAGAACATAAGTCAGATATATGTATTAATAAAAAGTATAACAACTGCTGAACATTGCCATCCCTCGATTTTCCTTAAAAAGTTATTTGAACTTAATTTTTAAATGCAAATTATTCTTGTATTCGATAACAGAGGTAAACTTTTTAAGTAATTACGATTTAAAGAAACGTCCACCACATTTGACCCCCGTCTGCGACAAGGTAGACACATGTTTTCAATGAAAGAGATGCAATATGATATAAACGGAACTTCATAAATTGTTCCTGACAATTTACTATATTTTTCTGAAAGGATTCTGGAAGAATAATGAAAAAAGTGTCTAGGAATGGTAAAGATACTTATAATAATAATAATAATAATAATAATTAAAAAACAAAAACCCTCAAGTTTTACTTTTGATTCAAACAATCAAAAGTATAAAATTCAATATGCAATATTTCATGAAAATTTAGATATGTAATCCTGATTATTACAAATCTTTAATTCGTATGCAAACTAATGAATAGTTTTAAAGGACTCAAGTGTAAAATGCAGGCAAATAATCTGGAAATATTGATGGCACCCATATAGTATTTTAAAAAAATATTTCATAGGTTCACATGACGTACAAGTTGAGACAACTGTTATCAAATGAAAATTCCGCAACAAGACGTATATATGTAAATCTTTTGAATGACTAAAAATTAAAATAAATTCTAAAGGTGCCCTTTCTACTACACCCCCCCCCCGCCCGCATACACACACAAAAATGACATCCGTAGAAAGATATAAGTATTTTGATAACTTTATTATGTCTGTTTCGTTTGTCGGAATTTAGAGATGGAAACTTGCTACATTTAAGAGAAAATTCTGACGAACGATAAGACTCCAGCTATCAGGCAATTTTTTACCAGCAACGTTCTATATTCAATTGTAATGTATATGCAGCTTTAATAATAGAGTATTAAAGAGAATCAATTTGGGGGAATTTTTAAATGAAAATAAAATTCTCATATTTATGCAAATAGGTATGGATAAACAGAGTGGCGTAAAATTACATGTTTATTCTTTATTATCTACAACACGATCTAAGGAAGATGAAGTTTTATGTACAGTTTATTTCTTTCAATTTTTATTTCTTTTTTCCAATAAGCTTTTGTTCATTATGGATAGAATTGATAGATTTATATACCTTTAAACTGATCTTCGATTCTCAAGATACGCGCTTTGCTTATTCTCCGATTAGTCGTAGGTATTTATAGAGATAAAATAATTTTGAAAAATAAATTTATTGCGAAATAATTTAAAGAAGTTATTATAGAACAAACAACTAACAAATAGACTAACTACAAATCTATAATTTATTTCGACTCTACCATTTTTTTACTAAATTTTTATCCTTCATAGAACATTTTAAGAACATTTGAATTGACAAATACTGATACTTTGAGAAAAGAATTTCACGTTCCTTGCTTTTAAATTATTAATAACTCTAAAAAATGAATGATATGTGAACAAAATGTATATATATTTTGTGTTTGAGCATTGTTTACAACGGCTATAGGAGGATTAATTTTAATTTGAGTGAGTAGAATTATTTAAATTGTATATCATCTGTTTAAAAAAATGATATCCACTAAAAAACAACTTTTCAAAAGTATAATAAAATAAAATAAAATAAAATAAAATAAATAAAGGTGTGGCTAAAAACTGGTGTGATATCCAAATTCCAAGCTTGCATTATTGTATTTATTTAACATTTTCCATTAAAAATTTAGCATATGTAAGTGGAAAGTCTACGTATACGTTAATAGAAAGCCTTTTCTCCTTTACTAAATTTATCATAACGTGTTTCTGAAAGTTTCATTTTTTTTATGTACATGAAGGGCTTGACTGCCATCTTTCCGTATTTTACACAAATTTCTAAAGCACGCAAATTGGTATAGATAAAACGTAATATGTTTCCATTATTAACAATTTCGAACTGCTTGTTTTAACTACGGTGAGATAAATTAAGGGCTTTTACTTTGAGAAAACAAAATTGATTTTCGTTGCTTTTAAATAATTAATTACCCCCCCCCCCCAAAAAAAAAAAAATCATAAGATGAATCCTGAAGATATATCACAATTGTCTTAAGACACAAATTTCTAGGCACACTCCTTCATAAAGGAAAAAAAAAAATGTTTGCTTGAGTATCAATTTATAACTTTGGAATTGAACTCCGGATTTTCGTGCTTAGAAATTTGCGTAAAATATGGAAAGATGGACTCTAAACCTTCATACATATATATATTTTTTTAAATGGAGTTTTCAGAATCACGTTATGATGTATTTAGTAAAGGCTAAAAGGCTTTCTATCAACGTATAAGTTGACACTCCATTTACATATGTTAAATTTTTAATGGAAAACATTAAATAAGTACAATATTGTAACCTTGGAAATCTGATATCACACTATTTTTTAGCCGCAACTTTAATTTTTCTTTTTTGGGTTTTTTTTAACTTGCCCCCTTTTTTGTTTTTTTACTTTTGGAAAGTTGTTTTTTAGTGGATAATTATATACAATTAACAGAAATTTACTCAACGTAAAATAAGTTTACTGTTATTCAAGAATTGGGATTACGGCTTGAATTTAACAATGAAAAATAAAATTAGGAAAGGAATTCAATCCTACACTGCGAAATGCCGCACATGTGAATTAAACAATCATAAGCAATCTAAAAATAAAAGTGTGTAATTTTTTAAAAGGCGGTTTTATTTCTAATATTTCACAAATATTTATTTCTCCTTATATTATAAATCTTTATTTCTGTCTGAAATATGCAATTAAAAGAAATTCAGTTAATGTAAAATAAGATTACTGTTATTCCACGATTGAGCTTATGGGTTGAATTTATCAATGGGAAATAAAATTAAGAAATGAATTTAACCCTACATTTTGCAATGCCGCACATATGAATTAAACAATCATAAACAATCTAAAAATAAAAATGTGTCATTTTTAATAAGGCGGTTTTCTAATCATTTAAAAATATATATATTTCTTTTTTCTTTTATACCTCAGATCTTTATTTCTGTCTAACATATGCATAATTATATACAATTAACCGAAATTCACTTAACGTGAAATAAGTTAACTGTTATTCCAAGATTGGGCTTATGAATTCAATTTACCAATGAAAAATAGAATAAGGAAAGTAATGTAATCATGCCCTGCGCAACGCCGCATATATGAATTAATTAAAATTTAACCTTTAATACATAAATTTAAATATAAATATTTAAATTATAATTAAACATATTTAAAAATATCTAAATAAAAATACTTGCTTTAAATAGTCACAATTGTCTACTACTAAATAAGGGGAAGAAATCCTACTACGACCTTACTCAAACCTTAATACGAATTTAACAGTACGTATTCCCACAACAAAACTAAGTGCAGTGTTAAGTTAACAATGAAAATGTCATAATCTTACTTAAGAAAACTAAATCATATCTCACTTGCAACAGCTTGAATGAAAATGCTTGGTGTCAGATGTTACTTAAAACATTTAAATTAACCATGCTGTATGTAAGTGAATAAAGATTTATTGTAATACGAAGGTCTATGTTTATGTTTTTTTTAATCCCCTGAGGGGTGACGGGATATATTATACCCCACTTAATTTTAATCAATATTTGCTCAAGATAATATTAATAAAATTTTATTTTTATAACTTTTGCAAAAAAAAGTTTTAAAATGGTATTTTTTTTTTCCAAATAAAATGTTTTGAAAATTCAGGTGTGAATTCAGCATTATACAAACACAATTACTTGCCCTTGAAAGGTTTAAATAGCAATTCTAATAATTGTTGATTCAGGTGATTAAATAAAGACCAACGGCTTATGTTTACATTTAATTATATTACTTGCTATAGAAAGATAAAGCGAATGTAGGTATTCATAAGAATATAAATAAAAGCAGCATAAAAAATTAATAGATAAATCCTATTGATTTAAAAACTTCGTTTTAACAACAACAACAAAAAAAAAAAATACTTTTTGAAACGTCCTTGTTTATAAAATGAGATGCGTGGGAAACTTTTTCTTTGTCCCCTTATTAAATTCGTACTATGAGAAAAACAAAAGTGCTAAAATCTGTCAGCCTATACATAAAATAATAAACTTCACCATTAAAATAAATCATCATACAAAATTAAAAGAAGACTTTTTTACAAAATATTCGCTTACCTAATGAGTACATCATACAAAAAATACGTTATCTAAAGTAAATAGAAGAACGTAATAATTAAAAGAAAGATATAAAAACATCTCTGTTGAAAAGAAATTCCTTTTGAATACAAATCTTCAAATGCAATGTAATATAACTGACTTTTTAATTTTTTTATTCACAATTTATTTTACTTGACAACATAAAGTATTTTCTTAATGAATGTTTGCCACTCTATCTAAAATAAAAAAATTCAACTAATGTGTTTTTTAACAAGCTTTTATTTGAAGAAATAGGTAGCAATTTCTAAGCATAATAGTGTTTGAATAAAATTAATTACTAAAAGTGAAAGGAAAATAGCTAGTAATTTAAGTTAAAAGTGGATTCTAAACATTGTGCATTAAATTTTATAAACATCGTGACATATTTAAATAACAACGTTAATTTTATAATGATACATAAATGAAAAAAAAATGTATTTGAGCTAATTAAAACTATTGCTGCTAATTAAAAATGTTTAAGATCTGGATTATAAAATGTTTTTTTTTTTCAGATTGCTAATTAATGCTATTAATGTACGATATCTTTAAAAATAATAAGAAATCTTGAATAAAATCATGTGCAGTAAAAGTGAAATTAAAGATAGCTAAATGCTTCAAGTTAAAAGGATAAGCTAAACATATTGTATGAAATTTCACAACATAATGATGCATGTAAATTTAACCTTGTAATAATGTGTAAAAAAAATACTTTGAAAAATTTCTTCTACCGTTTTAATTTTTTTTTATTATTATTTTGATTTATGTGATAAAGAACTTAATTATTATTAACGGTTAGCGTTTTACCCCTTTATATTTGTTAAAAAACGAGTTAATCAACAAAATTTAATTTTTGTTTTAAGTATAGAATAACAAAAACTAAACAAGTGGGTAAGTGTGATCGCACATCGCACAGATGGTTTCTTTTAATATTCCTTTCAAAACACTTTATCATTTTTCAAAATCTGTTAGTTCCACAATTCGCAACCAGGGGCGCACTCTATTCTAGGTAAATATAAGACGGAGGGGTAAATATAAGTAGGGGTAAATATAAGACTTTTTGAAATTTTTATGATTTGTCGTGTGATCTAAAGTGTTCAGCTATAAGTATTCAAATTTGAAGTCTTCAAAGGGGTTCAGTTAGGGGAAAAAAGTTTAAAATACACAGGTTACAGCCCAGACGGTTAAATATAAGACTTTTTCAAAATTTTATGATTTGTCGTTTAATGTGCGGTGTTCAGCTATAAGTATAAAAAATCTCAAGCTTCCAATAAATATAGTTTCTGAGAACGGGCTCTGTGACAGACAGACAGACAGACAGAGGAGTGAAACGAATAGGGTTTTGTCAGATGAACGAAACCCTGAAAACAATAATAATAAAAATATAGTACACCTATACTTTCTACACATCTATACTAATAAATAAAAGTTTTGCCCTCTTTGTCTATATGTGTCTGTCGGCGTTGGCTAGCAAAATCTACCGCATATAGAGATCTGAAAATTTGGGTGAAATAGTCCAAAGCAGATAGGTACTGTTGCACCTGAAGATCAGATTTTGTAGTTCTTAATAATTATCCGAGACATTAAAAGTCCCTGCCAGCTCGGCCTACAGGCGGAGGTAGATTTCGAAGTTAAGTACTAATTTCAACAACAAAAACTAAATCAAGATTAGAGATAAACCCAGTTTAACAATTTTATCTGGCTACTTTTGACGAATTTTTAATTTTATTTTTCTGTAAGTGCTCGTTTTATCAAATCATATTAAGGCGATATTAAAAATTATTTTTCTCCGCTCAACAACTCGAAATTTTCGGACACATTTTCAGATTCATTTTTAAAAGTAAAAACATGAAACTTACTGATGTGATTTTTAGAAGAAATTTATATGTGACCTGTGTTTTTATTTTCTGTTCAATTAATTAGAAATTGATTTACAATTATTTTTTCATTACCACCATTTTTTTTTTCGTTTCCAGCACTATCGTTTCGGGAAATTCGGATCAACACTTCGACAGCATTTTTTGAAATATAATCTGCCTTTATCAAGAAATAGACCAATACAGCACATTATATAATTTCTTAATAAGAGAACCTGCCAATTGGATGCGTTTGAGAGCGAAAATGAATTTAAAAATGAGTCAGAAAATAAGCCGTTTGGATTTGAGTACATTCTTAATATGATAATATTTTCGTCAACCCCTCTTTTTGTTTAATTTTTTGCTGTAAGAGTTGATCCCATCAAAAACTTGTCAATATGAAAGTTGTAGATAATATTGATAAGATGTATAATAAATTTAAGTGGATTGGATATCTTCTGAATTTTTGTCTTCTTCAAGTTATGAATTTTTGTCTTCTTCAACACCCCCATTTTTTTCGTTTTTATTTTATTTTATTTATTTATTTATTTTATTTTTATTTATTTATTTATTTATTTATTTATTTATTTATTGCAGTAAAAGTTCGTCCTATTACAAACGTGTCAGAATAAATGTTGTAGATAATATTAAAAATATTTATAATAAGTTTAAGTGAATTTAATATCTTAAGAATTGACAAAGTTATAAATTTTTTTTCTCTTTAAAACCCTATTTTGTGCGTCCCATGAGTCCATTTTCAATTTTATCAAAAATCTCTGATACACACATTTTTGGCCCTTTCCCTAGAACTAATAATAACTTTGAACTGTTTTGATATGTATAACAATTAAGTAGCTATGGGGGGTTTTCGGTTTTCACAAAACCCCTCCCTATTCCCCCCCCCCCCCCTGGTCCGATTTTGCCCATTAACGAACTTGACTGAGATTTTCTACCCCTTGATTTTATGTATAAGTTTAGAAGAGATTTCAGCATAATTACGGAAGTTATCTTGTCCATAAATATATATATAATATATATAGAGAGAGAGATAGGTAAATAGATAGATAGATAATTTTTTTTACTGAGGGTAAATCTGCAAAAATTTTTAAGAAATTCCAACATAGGGGTGATCGCAATAGGTAATATTTCATACGAAATCCAGCTAAAAAACAACAATTCTCATCAAGCGTCTGCTTTTGACCCTCAAAATCGCAAACGCAGCATTTTCGAAGCTAGCAGATATTGAAGAGCCAAACAGCCCAAAACGTATTTATTTTTTAGCATTTTTCGCAGCGAGATTAACAATTTAAAATACGGAAAAACAAATCGCACACGCTTTTTCGGGATACTTTATACTTTCCAACGGCGCAATTCGTTTCGAAAAATATTAATGTTACCTCTCTCCAAAGAGCAATTTTCAAAAAGTTCGACTTTTTCGTGGGAAGGAAGAAGGGGTTGCTACCCGTCGCGAAGCTGTCATTGGTTTTAGCGCCAGAGTTCAACATCAGTTAACAAAAGATATGCACTTAATGCGGAAACCCTAACTACATTGAATTAGTTTTCGAAAATACGAATTAATTAAGTGCGAGTAGTAAGTCAAAATTACGTCCATTTCTAATCATATCATAATATTAAAATATTTATTTGCTTAAAAGACGTTATAAAAATACATTAAAAGTAAATTAAAAACTCTTTATTTTTATGTTTCAACTCATTTTCCAAGTCGTCGTCAGAATGTATAATAGAAAATTACAAATGCATAATGAAAAATGGAAAAAAATCATCGAAAATAAACAAGTAATCATGTAACGCGCCCTATATTTTTGCGATTGCTCGTGTTCCCTCTATGCCGTACATTATCTTTTCGTATCTCGAATTTATGGATTGAATGGTTGGATAAATTACGGCATCGCGACATAGAGGGAACACGAGCAATCGCGAAAATATAGGACGCGTTACATTATCACTTGTTTATTTTCGATGATTTTTTCCATTTTTCCTTATGCATTTGTAATTTTCTATTATACATACTGACGACGACTCAGAAAATGAGTTGAAACATGTAAGTAAAGAGTTTTTAATTTACTTTTAATGTGTTTTTATAACGTCTTTTAAGCAAATAAATATTTTAATATTATGATACGAATTAATTATTTCAAAATATGATACAGTTTTTGGAAAAAATGCTACTTATGGCTCTACTTATTGTACTTCTCAGAGACCCTTTTTTATACGCTAAAATTAAATAAACGTCGGTTTTCCAACATAATATATTTAGACGTTTTTAGTACTCTGGCTTTACATCATCTATAAAAATTTCGGAACATTCAGATGACTAAGGGGGGAAAAAATAGAAAACAGGCATTTTGCTTTTTCAGAATGTAGTGTCGACCCCGACGTAAATACATACATATATATATATATATACATATATATATATATACATATATGTATATGTATGTATATAAATATCGATAAACCAGTTTTAAGATTTTAAACATACGCTTTTATTTTATACAAAACCACGTCATCCACATCCGCTGAAGAATTCCTCATTTATGATCCAGTCTTAAACAACATCTATCACTAATATTGTAATAGTACTTTGCAAAAAACTCTTTTAAATCCTCTTTTACAGGATATATGGCAGTAGTAGCTATAGGTTCGTTATTTTAGCGAGGAGGGAGGCTATCTTTGAAACAATCGATGTGTTTTGTACCGACATTTTATACAGATTGTCACGCTTGGCTATTTATTGCTGCAAACGTAGTAAAGGACATATGATATGTATTGGATTATTTTTACGTTTTTATTATCATCTGAGAATACAATTTGACTAGCTATTTTAAATGAACGGTGTATGCATTTGACTTAACAGTCGAATTACTCGGCAGTAATTATAAGTACAGCCAGTACGCTGGGTGTTGGAGGAGGACTTTTTATTTACTTTTCGTTTGTGTAGTTATCCATCGTTGTTATCTGCTTTATAATGTAATTAGTACATTGTAGTATAGTAATGTGTTTTCTGATATTTCTTTTCTGTTTCATTTTTTTTTTTTTTTTTTTTTTTTTTTTTTTTTAGAAAATCGAAAAAGTGGTGGCACCGCTTGTTTTTGCTATACTTATAATGACATATGTAAATCCATATATTGCATATGGGGAGATGCGAGAGAAAATGTTGACCCTGGAATATACGCGTCCATAAATAACCATAATTAAAGGAGTGCTAACAAGATCGAAATCTGAAAAACAAATTTTCTTTAAAGCCATCAAATTTGAATTTTCACTCATTTTTCACATATAAAATAAAACTACGCCAATTTAATATTATTTGTTTGATAACTTGCGAGTGTCTTCTTGTTATTTAGCATATTTAGAGCTTAAATATTTGTTTGAAATATCATGTGGGTTTTCTGTTAGGATAATATTTTAGGCGTAATATACTGACGGTACCCTTTAATTAATTATCTCTAACGAATTAAATTTCTCACAGGTGAGTATTTTTTTATGTGTATCCTTTAATTTTCATTACAGTAACTGTAAAAATAATAACGTGAAAAAAAATTGCTGTACATCATAATTCAGTAGATAAAGGGTTAAATGGCACGATGTGGAAAACAAGAAGTTAGAAGAAAGCAATGTATAGCTGACGAAGGCTGTGGTCCTTCTTTATTAGAATCGTTTGGAAATCTTTTCGTTTAAATATATGATTTCATTCAACAGTGATTTATGTACAGTAGAACCCGGTTAAGACGCGTCTCAAGGGACTGGTTAAAAACCGCGTATTAAGCGGGATCGCGTATTAAACGTGATTTGTACAATGCTGCTGAAACTTACTTATTTACATATTTCATCGTCTAACTGAAATTTAGAGGCTTCATTTATATGTTTACTATTGAAAATAGTGTCTTTTTTCGCATTTCTAAAGTAAATAGGGAGAATATAAAGTTAATAGGACCGACTAGAATGGTGATTGAAATTAATATGGATTTAGCTAGGGGAGACTAGAGAGGGTTGACCCACTTTTTACAAAATGAATTTTTATTTTTTAAATATTGAACGTAGAATAAAATTTTATATATCATTTTATTTGTTATACAATCAGTTATCAAAATAAAATTGCTACATGAGTGTCACATATAAGACATTTGAAAAATGATTTATTTTAATCATGAGAAAATAATAGGTCAAGGTTCCCCACGTATGGGAGGCTTGACCCACTATATGGAAGGCTTCACCCAGTTTGTTTTATATTGAAATATTTGTGAAGAGAAATAAAATCATTTAAAAAAAAGCAAATTAACTTTATACTGCATGCATTAATTATTATAAAAAATATTTTTGAACATATGATACGTAAACAAGCCTGTTTAGGCGCAATCGCATATCAGAGGAGAAACTTTTTGTTTTAAACAGGATTTTGTTTGAGCAGTTATAATTGTACAGCAGGAAAAAATGAAATTTTAACATTTAAGACAGTATTCCGCTAGAGACAGGTTCCGTTTTTACAGGGTTTCATGCATTACAATGCCCGTATTTAGTAGCCACTGTCCCGCTATCTTTTGTTTCCTTGTCTATATCGCGTATTAAACGGGATCGCGTAATAACAGTTCGCGTATTAAACGTGGAATTTTTACATTAGTGTAATTGCGATGTTTAAAGGGCTGGAAAAAATTCTGCGTACTAAGCGGGATCGCGTATTAACCGTGAGCGTCTTAACCGGGTCCGACTGTATTTAAGATTAGTGTAATGAAGCCAGGCTGCGCCGCACCGGTAGTATATCAGATGAAAACAGACAGGAGCCTGCATAGCACTCCATGTGTACTGTGTCGATGGCAATGCGGCCACTTATTCTAAGTTTGTTTGGATAGATTTTCATTTGATAATAAAGAATTATACAAAATTGAGGAAGTAAGCTACCAAAGGTAGTGGAGTACTCAGTATTGGGGAATTTCGTTTAAATATATAAAGCCATTCGACTTTTATTTTATGTATGTTTAAAGTTATTTTAACGGGCCAGGCAATGCCCGGTTGGGTCTGCTAGTTACATAATTAATTTTGAAAGTAGAGATCTGGTGAAAATAGTACGATGCATTATGGAAATGGTATTATTTAAATACTTAAAAGGCATTCTTAAATATGTGAAAAAGAGGCTTCTGGATGAGAAATAACAAATTGTGTACTGCGTTAGTACAAAAAAAAAGTAAATTAAAACATAATATTTCAAAACTTTGCCTTAAAAATATGTGCATAGCAATATCAGTATAAAATATATAATTTTTCAATTCATTTGGAGCAGTGAAATGTATGTGATAGTAAATATTTCAGTAGTGTGAGAATTCACGTATTGAATATACGTATAACATTTGGGAATTCTCCTTTTTTAATTGATTGCAGCCAACATAAAATCCAAAATTCCTCTTTCAAAAATAGACTGACTCTTCAAATTGTATGTATGAAATTTGGTAGAACATAGATACTAATCTATATGAGCTATATCTAACTAGAAAAGCATGACCGTAAGCGGGTAGATAACACTGTAAGCCAGCGCTGAGATTACGATTATAGGACTCATTGCATGACCCTCATATTCATTTACTGTAGAGCCAAAAACCGACCTATTAAAGAATGAGAGGTTTGTGATTTACCGAAAAAGTCGAATTCAACGGAACAACGAGAGGATACAATTCATGATAATGAGCATTATATTATAATGCATGTTCTATAGCACATTACATGACACATTAAAATACAACAAACCATAAAATACACATATAACCATTAAATTATTATTCCAAATATATTATGTTTTGAAAAAATAAAAGAATACATGCAATGATATATATTGATTTCTGTTATTAAAAAAACTCCCAAAATGCGATGATTTTATTTTTCAAAGAATTAAATTCTTTACTATAGCTCAACAACATGTTCAAATATAATAATTTAAATATTTTTACAGTGAGTGTAGATCACAATATTTATGAACTCTGTTGGTGACCATAAAGTAATTTAAGTACTCCATGAAAACCTTTTCAAAAGAAAAATATTTAACATATCGATCAAATATTTTTACTGCTAATATACTTTAACATTATACAAAAATAATGCTCTGTTTTACCAGCTAGAATCATTGACCGATTAAAATAGGTGATAGTCGAGTAATAAGGGAAGTCAAAACATTAGTAACGAGACAGAGGGATTCTATTATATTTAATACATCCATATCTTTCTGTGACAAAATTTCAAGTTCATTACGTATGACAAATCCATTGTTATAATACAATTTTCGTGGCAAATACTACCATCATCACAGCAGTTTTATTTAGAACTACAGTTATCTTTGAAAAAATTTTCGCAATCTTTCATACAATGTTGTCGTCAGGACATGCTAAAGATCGAAAATCTTACCGCATCCTGAAAAATTGTGGTCTAACAGTTGTACTTAATTTCACCTAGTAAATTCTTTTAAACAGTTTTATTATATTGTGTTATTGATGCGTCTTTATGTTTCTTTAATATCATGTGGGCGGCGTTTCTGGTAACGTCTTTTTCCCTAATATGGTTCATATCGATGTTCCCTTACTATTTTAATTTTTTTTTAGTCGTGTTTTAAATCCTATTCAAAGAAATAAAAAAATACTATTAAATCTTACGCGGGAAATAAAGAAGTTTATATCGCTTTATTTCGATCATTTCTGTACAATTAAGAACGTAATTTCGTATTAAAAATTATTTTTCAGTCACATTGTTGAACAAGATGTCTGTTTCCGATAAGTAAGTTCTAATTTTCATATTTTAGGAGATACTAAAAAAGAATACGGCACTAAATAGTTTCTGTCACCGATAGATAAACAACAACAGCAACAACAACAAAAAAACGTTAATTTTAATTCTTTAAAGATTTGGCATAATAACATGAATTTTGTCATTTGAATTTAGTAATGAAATAAATGATTGCATAAATAGACTAAGAAAAATACACAAAGACATAGAAAACTAAGATTACAATATTAAAAATGTACGGTATTAATTATTTTTTAGAAAAGTAAAGTTATTTTTTTAAACATAAATGAGATATTGTATAAAATTTCATGAATGTATTAAATGGAAAAATAGCAAAGTAAAATTTGTTTCTGTTTATATTGTTTAGTTGAATCTATTTATGTAAAAAGTCGAGATAGGTGTTTGTAAATTAAACACAATTAAAATGATAATGCAGTTAATATAATGGTCGAACAAGTGTCAGTTTTTTTATTTGCACTTACCTCTTTACACAGGGGTCATACCGCGTGTCCTAAAAAGGACTGATTGATTTTAAAATTCAATAACTTGCAAACGGTGATAGATATTAAAAAAATTCTTGCAGGAGGATTATGCATGAGGCCAAAAAAATGTTTACAGTGATTTTTGATTTTAGTTCGAATTACAAACAATAGATGGCGTTGTAAGCAATAGGCGCTAAATCAGACTTGATTTTTTGGACTTTCCCTTCTTCCATGCGGAAAAAGGAGATTAAAATGTATTGCGTGGGTCCCGAAGTTCCAAAATTCGACCTGAATTTAGCGCCTATTGATCGCAGCCCCATCTACTGTTTTTAATTCGAACTAAAATCGGAAATCACGGTAAAAAAAAAACTTTTGACGTCATGCATAACCCTCCTTCAAGAATTTTTTAAATATCTGTCTCCGTTTGCAAGTTATTGAATTTTAAAATCAGTCAGTCCTTATTAGGACACCCGGTATATTTTCTTCAGTGTGATAAATGAAAACAAGAATTTCGTTTAAATATATAAAACCATTCGACTTTTATTTTATGCATGTTTAAAGTTATTTTAACGAGCCAGGCAATGCCCGGTTGTGTCTGCTAGTTACATAATTAATTTTGAAAGTAGAGATCTGGTGAAAATAGTACGATGCATTATGGAAATGGTATTATTTAAATACTTAAAAGGCATTCTTAAATATGTGAAAAAGAGGCTTCTGGATGAGAAATAACAAATTGTGTACTGCGTTAGTACAAAAAAAAGTAAATTAAAACATAATATTTCAAAACTTTGCCTTAAAAATATGTGCATAGCAATATCAGTATAAAATATATAATTTTTCAATTCATTTGGAGCAGTGAAATGTATGTGATAGTAAATATTTCAGTAGTGTGAGAATTCACGTATTGAATATCAGTATAACATTTGGGAATTCTCCTTTTTTAATTGATTGCAGCCAACATAAAATCCAAAATTCCTCTTTCAAAAATAGACTGACTCTTCAAATTGTATGTATGAAATTTGGTAGAACATAGATACTAATCTATATGGGCTATATCTAACTAGAAAAGCATGACCGTAAGCGGGTAGATAACACTGTAAGCCAGCGCTGAGATTACGATTATAGGACTCATTGCATGACCCTCATATTCATTTACTGTAGAGCCAAAAACCGACCTATTAAAGAATGAGAGGTTTGTGATTTACCGAAAAAGTCGAATTCAACGGAACAACGAGAGGATACAATTCATGATAATGAGCATTATATTATAATGCATGTTCTATAGCACATTACACGACACATTAAAATACAACAAACCATAAAATACACATATAACCATTAAATTATTATTCCAAATATATTATGTTTTGAAAAAATAAAAGAATACATGCAATGATATATATTGATTTCTGTTATTAAAAAAACTCCCAAAATGCGATGATTTTATTTTTCAAAGAATTAAATTCTTTACTATAGCTCAACAACATGGTCAAATATAATAATTTAAATATTTTTACAGTGAGTGTAGATCACAATATTTATGAACTCTGTTGGTGACCATAAAGTAATTTACGTACTCCATGAAAACCTTTTCAAAAGAAAAATATTTAACATATCGATCAAATATTTTTACTGCTAATATACTTTAACATTATACAAAAATAATGCTCTGTTTTACCAGCTAGAATCATTGACCGATTAAAATAGGTGATAGTCGAGTAATAAGGGAAGTCAAAACATTAGTAACGAGACAGAGGGATTCTATTATATTTAATACATCCATATCTTTCTGTGACAAAATTTCAAGTTCATTACGTATGACAAATCCATTGTTATAATACAATTTTCGTGGCAAATACTACCATCATCACAGCAGTTTTATTTAGAACTACAGTTATCTTTGAAAAAATTTTCGCAATCTTTCATACAATGTTGTCGTCAGGACATGCTAAAGATCGAAAATCTTACCGCATCCTGAAAAATTGTGGTCTAACAGTTGTACTTAATTTCACCTAGTAAATTCTTTTAAACAGTTTTATTATATTGTGTTATTGATGCGTCTTTATGTTTCTTTAATATCATGTGGGCGGCGTTTCTGGTAACGTCTTTTTCCCTAATATGGTTCATATCGATGTTCCCTTACTATTTTAAATTTTTTTGAGTCGTGTTTTAAATCCTATTCAAAGAAATAAAAAAATACTATTAAATCTTACGCGGGAAATAAAGAAGTTTATATCGCTTTATTTCGATCATTTCTGTACAATTAAGAACGTAATTTCGTATTAAAAATTATTTTTCAGTCACATTGTTGAACAAGATGTCTGTTTCCGATAAGTAAGTTCTAATTTTCATATTTTAGGAGATACTAAAAAAGAATACGGCACTAAATAGTTTCTGTCACCGATAGATAAACAACAACAGCAACAACAACAAAAAAACGTTAATTTTAATTCTTTAAAGATTTGGCATAATAACATGAATTTTGTCATTTGAATTTAGTAATGAAATAAATGATTGCATAAATAGACTAAGAAAAATACACAAAGACATAGAAAACTAAGATTACAATATTAAAAATGTACGGTATTAATTATTTTTTAGAAAAGTAAAGTTATTTTTTTAAACATAAATGAGATATTGTATAAAATTTCATGAATGTATTAAATGGAAAAATAGCAAAGTAAAATTTGTTTCTGTTTATATTGTTTAGTTGAATCTATTTATGTAAAAAGTCGAGATAGGTGTTTGTAAATTAAACACAATTAAAATGATAATGCAGTTAATATAATGGTCGAACAAGTGTCAGTTTTTTTATTTGCACTTACCTCTTTACACAGGGGTCATACCGCGTGTCCTAAAAAGGACTGATTGATTTTATAATTCAATAACTTGCAAACGGTGATAGATATTAAAAAAATTCTTGCAGGTGGATTATGCATGAGGCCAAAAAAATGTTTACAGTGATTTTTGATTTTAGTTCGAATTACAAACAATAGATGGCGTTGTAAGCAATAGGCGCTAAATCAGGATTGACTTTTTGGACTTTCCCTTCTTCCATGCCGAAAAAGGAGATTAAAATGTATTGCGTGGGTCCCGAAGTTCCAAAATTCGACCTGAATTTAGCGCCTATTGATCGCAGCCCCATCTACTCTTTTTAATTCGAACTAAAATCGGAAATCACGGTAAAAAAAACTTTTGACGTCATGCATAACCCTCCTTCAAGAATTTTTTAAATATCTGTCTCCGTTTGCAAGTTATTGAATTTTAAAATCAGTCAGTCCTTTTTAGGACACCCGGTATATTTTCTTCAGTGTGATAAATGAAAACAAGAAATCCTTCTGTGTGTGTTTGGTTTTTGAAAAATATGATATTTGACAAATGAAGCTTCTTATGCCATCTTCAATGTCGCCCATATTATTCGAAAAAATCACATGACCCAAGTTCATGTCTTTATCTTGGCACACGAAGGCCAACAGTTTTGAAAATGTGGAGATTAGTGGACAGAAGAATTTATTATTGAGTAATTTAGAAACAGAATGCTCATTTTTTCTGTCAAGTTTTCAAATAAAGCTGTTTAGAGTGGAATAAAATGCTATGTACACGGCTATGTCCTGTTTCATTATTAAAAGAACGTGTCAAGTGCACATGATACCTGGTTTCATTAAAAAAGTGTTGACTTTAAATGAAATAGCTTATTCAGACAAAGATTTCGCGAAAAATATTATAATTTGTTGATATCATGTAATGAAGTATATCCAGTTAAGTGTATGTAAAATTCAGCAATAATCAACAAGACTTTTTTTAAATAAATAATCTGGAATACTACAGTATCAAAACGGTATTGCAAAATGATTTTTAAAACAAATCACAATATTAATATGAGGGATATAAACATTTATGCATACTTAAAAGTTACACAAACATTAAAATCACAATAAAAATTTAAAAATCAACGTTTCCGTCGACATCTACAACCACCATCAGGATTAAGATGTTACATCACATTAAAGTTTGAAAGAACCAGGTTTTACAAAATTTTACTGTGATGTAACGCGTTAATGAAATCTTATCCAAATATAGCATGCTAATTTGATAGAACATCTCAATAATCCTATAATAACAATAATAACAAAAGAGCTGGACATTTACGCCATGAAAAGTTACATATAAACATGAAAATAAATAACTTTTTCATTTTAAGTTCTGCGTTTCTTTGCATCGCCTTACAGTAGATGTAGCCACTGCATGCCACATTGTTCATTCGATTTTCTTTCATTCATTTTTCACCTGATAGAGGGCGCCATTCTTTAAATCATTTGAAATTTTATTTTATTTTTGGTCTGATAGATGGTGCCATCGCATGTTTTCTAGCTTGTAATTGGTTAAAGCGTTTTTTGACTGGATATCGAATCTTTTAGATTCAAGACAGTTTTGCTCTGTTTGAAGACATTACGACAACGTTTTCCTGATGTAGTTCAAAGATTATGACCGAAACGTTGAATATCTTAACTGTTTTTAATGTTTGTATAGTTTTTAGACTTCGCAACAGTTTATACACCGTTTAGTAAACTTGTGATGTTTATTTTCAAGTTTATATGTAACAATAATAATAATAATCGCATTCTGTAACAAGATGCAATACATAATGTGTTTTCTTCTTTATATTATGAAGTTATGTAATGTAGTTTCTCTGTATATGGATTTATTATAATTATGAAAATTCACCAATTATAGTGCACATAAAAAATGATAACTCAAAAAAAAAAAAAAAAAAAAAAAAAAAAACCTATAAGCAATTTAGGCTTATACGAAGTGATGTTTACGAAATAATGTGAAATTCTGTATGTGATTGATTATATTTGTAAACGAACCATAAATGCTACACACTTAATTTTAAATAGCGAACATGCTATTGTAAACTTCAATCGTTTACATAGATTACATAGTAATCCGAGTATACAGGGTGTGTTCTCAAAGTTTCAAGACTGGTCTGGGAAAATAAAATTTATTAAACATTTTTGTACAGGGAACTAAAATTCCTCGAAATATGATCCTTGGGCATCAACACACCGCTGCCAGTGTTTTTTCCATTGTTCATAGGCTCCCTGGAAGTATTCGCGCGCAAGGCTGTTAAGGAATCTCGTCGAAACTGCCTGAATCGCTGAAATCATGTCGAATCACTTCCCTTTCGGGCCTTTCTTGATTCGGGGGAACAAAATAAAAGTCGCTGGGAGCGATTTTGGAGCTGTAGAGGGCTTGCGGTAGTATTGCCACTTTTAACTTAGCCAAAACTTCAGCAGCGGTAAACGGCGTGTGAAAGGGCGCATTGTCGTGATGAACAATCCAAGGGTGTGTGCCATTCTACATTTTGACATATACTTTCAGGATCATACTAGCAGACCCAGGTTTCATCTATAGTAACAAATTTATCCAAAATATTGGGATCGTGCGAGCGACTCAACCAGTTTTCGAAGGGGTCAATGACACGCACTCACGCCACTAGCGATCTACTCACTCCAACGTCTCGGTGGCACCTAACGCTCATGCGCTCCAATAGATGACACCCCACTACCTCAACCTGTCGGTTGAACGGGTATGGACATGTGCTCCTACTCAGGAAACAATCAGTCTTGAAACTTTGTGAATACACCCTGTATTTAGGAAAGTTAGAGCACGGGC
Source organism: Maratus speciosus (assembly GCA_963932465.1). Lineage (NCBI taxonomy): Eukaryota > Metazoa > Arthropoda > Arachnida > Araneae > Salticidae > Maratus > Maratus speciosus. The sequence goes on from OZ010786.1 coordinate 333,223,090, forward strand.
AAAAGGAAGACAGGCAAAACGATGTCATAAACATTTTTCAATTACGTTGGAAAGTTTTTTAAAATTATAAATCCTACAAAAATATATTATTCTAATTTATCTTGTTATGTAGTCTTTTAATATTATATGCACATCAGAAAATTATGAACAGCATTTATTTTAAAAGCAAGAACTTATTTCATTGAAAATAAATGTTTCCGAAATTTATGAAAACGTGTTACACATTTATTTTCTAAAAATATATGAGTTTATATAAAATGAGATTTTAATGATATACAGTTACATTTTTCGCATTTGAAAGAGCATAAAAAATTTCGCCCGTTACATAATATGATATTTTGAGAAATTGATGAGATTCAAATGTCATTTAGGCACACGATAAAGTGATATATAATCCCTTTATAATTAAAAAAAAAACGCATCTCAATCATATGTGCGCAAATGTTCTTATTTTAAAATTATATTTTTTCATTAAAATGTTTAAAAGGAATTTGAAATTTCTTTTTAAATAAAGAAGCTTGTATTTTGGAAAACGAAAAAAAAATTAATTCAATATTGATTTTATTTATCGATTTTTTGTAGATTTCAGAGATTTAGAAAAACTTATTAGTATAGATATACTAATAAAATAGTGTTTCGCTCTGTCTGTGTGTCTGTCTGTCGGCGATGCGAAATCTACCGTATCTGAAAATTTGGTTGAGGAAGGTTCAAATCAGGTACTGATTCGCCGAGGCTCAGCCTTTTAATTATTTTTATATTTGTCAAGATATTAATTAAAAACTCATTAAAAAGTTGATCTCTTCTTTTCAAGAATCAAACATCATAAAAACCAAACAGACAAAAAAATAAAATGCTGTTTGTTTTAGGGATTTTATTTTAATCTGCATCGACCAAACCGTTTGGGATGAGGAAAAAACGAAGATACATTCTTAAATAATGTATTTTTACGTTTTAAACGCCGCAATCACTTAAAAAAATGTATCGGTGTTAGGCATTTGAAAAACAAATTCAAAAATGAACGTTTTTGCAGTTGACTTTTTCTCTTTAAAAAATTCTTCTTCAGGTCGAAATTTTGGAGGTACAATTTTACAAACAACAAGTAATATAAAAATTTTATTTTTAAAGTCAATTCCTACTTAAGCCATCAAAGAAAAATTTAATATAATCCCTTAAGCTAATATTAGTTTTTGTTGCATTAAAATATCTCAATTTGTTGATTTTCTATAAGCAAGTGGGTTTACAATGGATCTCTGTGGGAATTTGTCGAAATATTAGAGATATCGACATGTTGGCGTCACTTTTGGCGACTCATTTTGGCCGCCAAATTTGGCGATATATCGCCAAGTTGACGACAAACTTGGCGGTATTTGTCTACAGAACAGGGTCCCCCCTATGGTAACCCCTTAATGAAAATACTTTCATTGACCTTCAATAACCAATGGCCGCCATTTTGTTTCCCATGCAAAACTAAAATTAATTAATTAATTAATTAATATTTGAAAAAACTGTATTAACATCAATTGTCATCCAGTAGAAGTTAAAAAAAAATTATTTCAACTTGATAGGATGAATAATGAGTATTTTATTAACGATTGAAAATTTGAACAAGATAAATATATGAATATATAAATAAATAAATATAGGGAGAGTGTGAGCCAATAGTAGGAATTGAAATAAACATACTCTTAAAAATATAATTTTTTCTTCTTTTGCACGGTGCAATCGGTTTTCAAAAATACGAATTATAAGCTTTTCAAAAACGCTAGTGATCGCATGGCACTCCTCACCCCACAGCTATTATCTTTTTTCTGCGTTAAAAGTAACTAACCATTTCCGTATTTTGACACAATCTTTTTAGAACATCTTGTAGACCAGATTTACATAAAGTAACAAGTCAAAAAGTGGTCGCTCCGAGAGATGGTCTCTTAATGGAGGCCATGTTTAATTGTAGATTTTAATTGCTGCAAAGAAGTAACAAATAATGTTACGAAAACTTATTTTTCATATCATGAAAAACATGAAAAATTATGTATCAAAACAAAAGTTAATTACATAAGTTAATTAGTGCACAGTTTAAACAAATGAATACATTGACGTTTGCTTTGATTTTACCGTTTTATCTTCAATAACTTTTATTTCCAAGTCCTTTCGAAGTTCAGTAAATGAATGCAAATTTTTTTGGACGGAACAATTTATGACGATTTCATTAATTTATCTATTTCTTTGGGAGTTTCCTGACATAATACGGCAGGGGAGTTTATTTACCGCCATCCTTACTTTGTCATCAGAGCTAAATTCATTGCCTAAAAAGGTACAAAGGAGTTTAAACACATAAAACTTACCGGAATAAATAAAAATTCTAAACTTAGTTTAGAAGTTTGATGAATAATGCGCTCTCCGGAATTATTATTCTAATAAAACCTTCTTCAAGCGATCAGAAAAAAACGGAATTTGTTTCATTTTATTAAAAGAAATGGGTCGCTCATGGAGGGAGCTCAACTTGGGTGGTCTCTGAATAGAGGTAAAATTAGTATTGAGCCTATGGGAATAAATTTCGTTCCATTAAAAAATGGTCGTTCAGGGAGGTGGTCGCTTAATGGAGTTAGTCGCACAGGGAGGTTCCACTGCATTTAAAAAAATATTAAATTTGGGAAAATTTCAATGAAAACAGCGGAACGTTTCGGAGCAGCATTTCTGGATTTCAGCTCATGATTGCTTTACTAAATTATATATTTTTTAACGAAAATATAACGAGGGCATGTATGCAATTATATTAAAAAAACTATTAAAATTTAAGAAATTTCGAAAATTGAGAACAATTTTTTTATTGTTATTATGTTAAAGATCTCGACGCAAAAACAAAACAAAAGAAAATAAGAGAAAAAACATTTACTTTACAACTAGATAACACCATTTTTGTCAGGAAATTTTTAGATAATCTGTAAAACCGTTATACATTTAACTGATAAAAATATAAAAGAGTTCGAACATGAACTGTCTTTTCCTAAAACTATGATGCGACACTACGTGAATAAAAACACAAAAATATGTTTATACCGGAGAATACTAAATATAATCGCGAATTTTCCTTTAGAAAAGAAATTCATATAACATTGGGTTTATATATAAAATCACACAGACTTCAGGTTATTATTACGATCCCAGCTAACGCCGGGTGGGCCAGTTAGTAACTTTTAAAATTCATTTATCTAAAAGCAAAAATATTTGTTACCTGTTCTGACATATGAATATACCGTAGAACCTAGATTTTCCAAAGTAATTGGCACCGACCACCTTTCGAAAAATCGAAATTTTCGGATAATCGAGAATGCTTAAATTTTAAGATTAAGAAGAAATATATGCAATATTTCTTATTTTGGTAACAAGTGTTTAATAAAATAAAGCAATAGCAAAATAGAAACAGGAATAAATTACCCGAATTTTAATTTTGAAATTAAGTACCTTTTACATATATCACAAAGTTTTGAAAAAAAAAATGTTTTGTTTGTCCCAGTTTCGATTGTCTTTGCTTAGAAGCTCTATCACGGAGTTTTTTTAATATTATTAGTTCCCCAGTATCACAGTCTTCCTTCTTCTCCAGCCATGCCAAAACTTTTGCAAAACATTTAAAATCTTCAAGATTGCTAATTTGTTCGTTTCTTCATTCCCCTCTGCAGCTTACAGGTGCTCAGGTTAAATTGAAAGGAACTCTAAGAAAGGGGATCGAAAATATTTATATGTACTCGTAGTTCGGAAAGGACCGCTTGCACACAAGAAATATGACAGTTAAAAAAGAAAAAAAATGCTGTCAAAATGGATTTTGCACACAAGGAATGTGATAGTTAAAAAAAGCTTTTAGAATAGATTGCGGTTAACCGAGAGTTTCTGTTAAAATATGTTCGGATAACAGAGGTTCTATTGTATTTATGTATTTGAATTATTCTTCTGTTCCATATTTCAATTAAAAATTTGGCTATTTATATTTTTTATAACTTGTTTTATTTTCTATTTCAATGCGATTTACTCGCATATAAGAAGGTTGCTTCCATCAAAATTGAATGTATTTAACTATCTGCGTCTTGGAATCGAATATAAAGAATATTCGCAATACTGCAGAACTAATTCTGTTGCGGTGTCCAAATGACTTTTCTGCTTCAGCCGCTTGATGTATGTATAAATGTATATTTTGAAGCAGATATTCATTTTTGTTATTGTAGGTGACTGACATCGGGGAACACATTTAATGCGTTAAAAAAAAAAAAATACATCGTAACAAAAAGTCAAATGTTTGTTAATCTGGGTAAATAGAATATTATTACAAAAATATATTCATATAATTTAATATTTCACGCAATCAGTGTGCCGTAAGCTCTTTGGATATTATTAATTATTTCATTAACAGGAATAAGAAAAAATACTCTTACCTGTTATCTCGATAGCGCAACCCCGGTCCCGTCACTAACATTTATGGCGATATCTTCTTTCCGCAAGCTCCGTGGATATTCACAAACATAAACCTAAAGTGTATTAAAAAATGTATTCTTGTTTAAATTAGGTGTGTGTAGATTGTCGAGCAAATAGATCATTCGTTTTCTTTCCACATATATTTAATATTATTTCTTGAGTAGAATATGTTGGTACACAGGCATTATATTTCCTGCGCATTTTCACAGAGCGACTACATTTTATTACAGCGAAAAAGAGAGTGAAACATACATTGGAAAAAGGTTAAAAGAATAAAGAGTCCAAAGTACGTTAGTCCGTGACGTCAACATAACGGCAACCCTTCCATGTACGCGTAGAGAAAAAGAAGGGCACGCCGACCACAGGAATCCACGTCTATTGGAGATGAGAAAGTTTGTCTTGAATAAAATGAAATGTTCTGTGATTTTTACTTTCACTTTTCAGGGGTTAGAAATCTAACACCCCCCTTTAACCCCTGAAGCATTATATCAATTGTTAAGAATTGTTTTTCTGTGGAAGCCAAACTTAGGTTTGGGAAGGGGTTTGGTTAGAAGATCAGCAGTCATTAAGTCAGTATTGATGTAGCAGAGTTTTATGATTCCACTGTCCACTAAGTGTCTTATATGATTGTAACGAAGATCTATGTGCTTCGTTTTATGATGGAACTTATCGGATTCTGCAAGTTTTATTGCGGATTGATTATCATCCATCAAGCTTATCGGGCACTGCTGTGGCATGTCCAGTTCTTTTAATAAGTTTATTATCCAAGAAATTTCTTGCGCAGCACTGGAAGCTGATATAAATTCAGATTCTGCTGAAGACATTGCGAGACACTTTTGACGTCTTGTTGTCCATAAGATCGGGTTGGACCCCAAGAAAAATAGATTGCCTGACACAGATTTTCGATCTTGTGGGTCATTTGCCCAATCAGAGTCGGCGTATGCCTTCAAGACAGGTTCTTCGAAATTGGTATATGTTAATTTTAAATCGATAGTAGTTTTTAAATATCTAATGGTTCTTTTAACGGCTTCCCAGTCTTTAGTTCTGGGACGTTCATTTCTACGACATAGAATGTTAACAGCTGCACTAATATCTGGTCGGGAGACGGTTGAAATGTAAAGTAATGCGCCGACCGCCTGTCTATAATTTACATTATCTGGTAAAAGATTTTCGTCATCGTTTAACTTAACATAGCCCGGTTCCATAGGAGTATCGGTTGGTTTTGAATTTTCCAAGCCAAATTTAATTACTAGTTCATGAATTTTGTTAATTTGATCTAGGGTCATTGTATTTTGATTAGGCCTATTAATGTTTATACCTAAATAATAATTAGCATCGCCTAAGTCCGTCACAGGGTATTCTTTCTTTAACTGACGTATTAGTTTATCAATGTTATTATCTTCCCCCGCGATGAGGAGATCGTCAACGTAAACGATTATATATATTGTTTCATTATTTGTGGTTCGTTTGTATAGACACTTGTCAATCGAACTTTGGCTAAACCCTAATTTTGTTAACGAATCATGTATTTTCATATTCCAAGCTCTCGCTGCTTGCTTTAACCCGTAAATCGCCTTTTTAAGTTTACAAACCTTATGTTCAGATTCGGGGACAACATATCCTTCAGGTTGACGCATATAAACTTCCTCCTTTAACTCCCCATGTAGGAAGGCCGTCTTAATGTCTATGTGTCTAAGGCGTAAGTTTTTGTACAAAGCCATTGCTAAAAAGCTTCTTATAGTAGTGTGAGACGCAACGGGTGCAAAAGTCTCATCATAGTCAATCCCGTATTTCTGGGAGAAACCCTTAGCCACTAGCCTTGCCTTGTATTTTTCTATTTTACCTTGACTGTTGTATTTCGACTTAAATGCCCATTTGCTACCGATGACCTTTGTCCCTGGTGGGACCTCAACTAATTCCCAAGTACAATTTTCTTTGAGAGAATTTATTTCGTCCAAGGTAGCATCTATCCATTTTTGCCTTTCCAGGGGATTTTCTATTTCCAGTATATCATCCCAGCATTTTGGCTCTTTTATTCTTACATCATTTGTTAAAAACGCGAATCTGTCAGGAGGAACCCCTCTATTAGATCTATCAGATCTACGTGGTAAAGTCTGTGGGGTGCCTGTTACATTTGTGTTCCCATCCTGATTTTGCATATCATTTTCGGTGTTATTCTCTTCGTTGTCAATTAGTTGTAATTTTGGCTGCGGATTTTTATCGCTTACTATTTCTTTATTTTCATCTGACGCATTAATTTTAACTAAGTCATGATTATCATCCTCTAAAAATTTTACTGTCCGACTTATAACTATTTTCCTTCCATCCGTGCAAATTCTAAAACCCTTACTTCTGTTGTCATATCCGACAAATATACCTTCTTGCGCGGTGTCGTCCAGCTTTTTCCTGTTTGGTTTTTGAATATATGCATATGCGCGGCAACCAAAAGTTCTAATGTTAGAAAGGTCTGGTTTACGACCAGTCCATTTTTCATACGGAGTCCGATCGCAGGATGAAGTTGGGAGCCTATTTTGAATGTACGTCGCTGTACATATCGCTTCCCCCCAGAACGAATTAGGAAGACCACTTTCCTTAAGAAGACAGCGTCCCATCTCCATTAAGGTGCGATTTTTACGCTCTGCAACCCCATTTTGGGGCGAGGAGTACGGTACGGTAAATTGATGTTCAATTCCCTCATTTTTCAAATAATCTTCGAATTCCTGACTCGAATACTCCCCCCCGTTATCGGACCGAATTGCCTGCACTTTTCTGCCAAATTTGTTAGCAGTCATTGCTGCGTATTCCTTAAATTTTGAAAAAACTTCACATTTGTTCCTTAGCAAATATATAACTGTAAAACGACTAAAATCGTCGACGAAGGTTAGAAAATAATATTTCCCCCCAACGGTTGCTGTTTGCATAGGGCCACACAGGTCACTGTGGACCAGCTCAATTGCTCTTGTAGCTCTAAAACTAGCGTGTTTGGGGTAAGGCATATCGGTTAATTTTGACGCGAGGCAAACTTCACATTCATTACTGTGCTTACAGTTATCAATTTGAATCCCTGATGCCATGTTTTTATCAACTAATTCCTTTATGTGGTTAATATTTCGATGACCCAACCTTACGTGCCACTTATGTAAACAATTTTTCTTTTCACAATGATTTATTATATTTACATTTTGAGTAGAACCGGATTTCAAATTACTTTGATATAAATTATTATTTATATGACCCTCAAGGTATGTTACACCTTCATGAGTTATTTTACACATATTATCTTTGAATATAGCTACGCAACCATTTTCGGTAGCTTGTTTGATGGAAATTAAATTTGTTTCGATCTCTGGAACATATAAAACATTTTTTAATGTTATGGTTTTATTTGTGTTATCTGACATAACAGTGTTTAATATTACCGATCCGTAACCGTCAGAATGTAATTCTTGACCGTTTGCTATAGTGACATTCGATTTGTCATAATTGAAGTCGTGAAATTTATTTTTATCGTTGCAAATGTGGGTTGATGACCCAGAATCTATGACCCAGAGATCTTTAGAACCATTACCAATGAAAAATGTTATGTTTTTGTCTGCGCGTTTTTCCTTATCGAAATTTTTGTTTTTAGAGCCGTTCGCGCTTACGTTATCTTGAAAACCCACTGCCGACCTGTTAGGCATATTGTTAAATTGGTTTCTGAAATTTTTTGGTTTTGGTTTCTCATTGTTTTTGTTTTCTAATTTCCAGCAATCTTCAATATTATGCGAGGTCTTCTTGCAGTATTTACAAAATTTACTATATCTATTTTGTGCACATTTCACCTTCAAAGCAGAGTTGTTGTGAAAATTTTCGTGATTGTTCTGTCGCTTATTAAATTCATCTACCAGCTTTCCGCGGATAAATTCTGGGGTAAGTTCATCATTATTTCTTGTTTCGAGAGCACATATTAATGTATCGTAACTTGGTGGTAAAGAGCACAAAAGCAGGGCCGCTAGGTGTTCATTATTAATATTCTCACCAATAGCGGTTAACTTATCGCGTAGCTGATAAATGTTAGTTAGGTGCTCTATCATATTGCCATTTTCGGCTAACCTGCTAGAATACAACTTTCTTAGCAGGTACAATTTATTGTTAAGATTACTTCTCTCATGCACACTCTTAAGCGCATTCCACACTTCGCGCGCTGTCTGCAGATTTTTTGTGTGTATAATCTGTGAATCGTCTATTAGTAAATTTATAATCGCTTTGGCTTTGCGATTTTTATTGGTATAAACATCGGTGACGGGATTAGGGGGCTCATTTATAATTACGTCATAGAGATTTTCTTTTTGTAAATAGTTCTCTAAGCGAAATTTCCACACATCGTAGTTATCTACGGTGAGTTTTTCAATTATAGCATCTTTCAGTATGCTCATTTTTGTTTATTTTCTTTATTACTCTAATATTTTTCAAGTTTATATAGATTGTAAATAATCTTGTATATATTCTTATCTAACTGTAAAGTGCAGTGAGTAATATAAAGTTGACTTGAATAACAATTCAATATATTAATTATATGATAACATTCAATATATTCATATAATATGTGCTTACACTTTCTTATATTCGTGTAGCAAAATATTTAGTCCTATGCTTACTCTTTCTTATTATATATACATTTCTAATATGGCACACACTATTTTAGCACTAATTCGGTACTCATAATCTTTTACAAAAATATATTCATATAATTTAATATTTCACGCAATCAGTGTGCCGTAAGCTCTTTGGATATTATTAATTATTTCATTAACAGGAATAAGAAAAAATACTCTTACCTGTTATCTCGATAGCGCAACCCCGGTCCCGTCACTAACATTTATGGCGATATCTTCTTTCCGCAAGCTCCGTGGATATTCACAAACATAAACCTAAAGTGTATTAAAAAATGGATTCTTGTTTAAATTAGGTGTGTGTAGATTGTCGAGCAAATAGATCATTCGTTTTCTTTCCACATATATTTAATATTATTTCTTGAGTAGAATATGTTGGTACACAGGCATTATATTTCCTGCGCATTTTCACAGAGCGACTACATTTTATTACAGCGAAAAAGAGAGTGAAACATACATTGGAAAAAGGTTAAAAGAATAAAGAGTCCAAAGTACGTTAGTCCGTGACGTCAACATAACGGCAACCCTTCCATGTACCCGTAGAGAAAAAGAAGGGCACGCCGACCACAGGAATCCACGTCTATTGGAGATGAGAAAGTTTGTCTTGAATAAAATGAAATGTTCTGTGATTTTTACTTTCACTTTTCAGGGGTTAGAAATCTAACAAATATATCCACCAAAGAAAACATACCATAACCTCCTCCGAGTTACCCATTATTTGAACAAGTAAAAATTAATTAAAAAAAAATTAAAAACCCGACTGAGTAAAAAGCGAACTAATTAATTATTTTTCATCAATGTGATACTATTTTTTATATTACTTACCTATTTTTTTTTATTTAATTGTACTGATGACTTTTAAGTTGTGTTTAATTGTTAGTTCCTATTTATAAACACTGTTTCGATGAGGCCTATGAAGATTAGAGTTGCAGTAAAGCTAGAGATCTTACCTACACAACTTGCAGGTTGTGTAATATTTAAACGGAGCTTCTGACTGTAAAATAGTCAATGAAGCATTGTCTCCATTTTGAAAGACTTATCCAATGATATGCTAATCAATAGGGTGCATAAAAATGTTTTTCATCTCTACCGCCATTTTGTATTTTGCGGCCGCCATTTTGAATTTATAAAAACAAAACCTAGCCTATAACCATCGAACGGTTAAGACGAATCGATAGAGATCTCATTTATTAAACTCCATCCTGCCGTTGAGATGTTTCGAGGGTGTAAAGAAATCCACATACGCGTGAAACACATAACCCTTCTCGACAGTCGGGTAAAAACCGTTTTTTAATTACACTATAACGTCCGGAAATTTTTCTCAAGTTTTAGAAAAATATTTTACACCGGAATTTTTATTTAAATCTGTTTGACATATTTATTTAACATTTTTTATTACTGTGTCTTTAAAACTTAATTTACAAAGACATTTCTGGTTCGAACCAAACTATATTTATATGGCATGGGTCAAAATTATCCCCCACGGTCTTTTTAGTGTTAACTGAAACCTCATAAACTGGAGTATTTTGGAAATTTAAAGAAGTATGGGTATAGGTGAAAGTATTACATCTCAAACTGACATTTTGCTTCCTAAGTTCAGACAGTTTATCTTTCATAATTTTGCATAGAACCGTTAATATATTCGTGTAATATTATTTGCTTTTTAGCCTTATCTTTTAAATAGTTCTAAAAAAAAAAAAAAAAAAAATCTAAAAGAAACCATTTTTACTTAAGTTACAAAAATACTGTTTCAATTAATTTCAACTTTTCGAATTATTGAAAAATTGAAATTTATTCCTATAGGTAATAAGTAACATATAATAAAAGCATCTAATTATGAAATTAGCAATTGAGGCTTTGAAAACTGGAGGTAAGGAATACAAAATCAACAAATATTTCACCAATTTGGAACAATCACATATTTTCTTTTCCACCGAAATCTAAATGTATCGTCATTTTCAACGTCGAAAAATTTACCTGCATACTTTTCATATTCATATTCACTATTTAAAAAATATTTTAACGTACAATAGATTTTTTATAAATATATTTCCAAGCTTGAAGTCACGCTTGCAAACTACAATTTTGCATGTGAAAATTCGCACTCTTGATTTGAGTTTTTAATCTCTGAACTGGCAAAATGCACAAATTTATTCTCTACGCAGTCATAGTAAAATATTCAGTTTTATCAAAGAAAATGCCTGCTTCCTTTTCGAGGCTAACGAGAAAGACAGGCTACTGCGGTGGGTCCGATTCTTCTGTTTTTACAGACCGCTGGAGTCACGTAATGCTCTTTTGGCACACCTTCATTGGTGCATTCGAGCATCACGTGACTCCAGCGGTCTGTAAAAAAAAAAGAAGCATCGTACCCACCGCCGTAACCTGTCTTTCTCGTTAGCCCCTTTCCTTTTAATGTGACATCATTTTCACTCACTGCGAGGCTAACGAGAAAGACAGGCTACCGCGGTTCATTCAACGTATCTAAATTTACAGACCGCTAAAGTCACGTGATGCTCGAATGCAAAAATGAAAGTGTGCGAAAAGAGCATCTCGTCATTCTAACGGTCTGTAAAAAAAGACTTTTTCGTTAGCCTCGCACTCACTGAAATATTTTGCCTCTCTCTGATATTAGTGTCTGAAACTCAGTATAAGCGGAACGAAAAAATATTGTAATGGAACAGCCATATGAGGGTAAATGTGTATTGTTTTTAAATGTAATATTTTCTAATGCAAAGTCATTTTCTTTTCATATTTAAACAAATTTGTTTATTTTAGATTGTAATTTCGGAAATGGCATCAGTAAATACGCAACAATTTCCATTACGTGGCACACGTAATATATTTGTCTTATTGCGTATGTCACATCCCATTATTCCCCCTTTTCAATGTAGCAGTGGAAGTAACACAATTACCACCATTGTGATGACATTTCGTACACAGCTTTTAAAATTAAAACTAAAATTTAACTACTCGGATGTGGCAATCACATAACTTTCTTCTATCTCATAAATATTCATGCTGCAAAACTCGCTATCACAGTGCATAATTAAATTATAATCTATACCTATAATGAAAATTCTCAAGATATGAAATTCCGTGCACTGGTTCTTGAGCTATGACTATTGCTAAAATCGTGTAAATCCTGAAAATCGCAGCATAGCAATGCTACCTCTTAGGTGATTTGCACCAAAACCTAATTAGCTACAATTTATTTCAATGCCTAATTGAAACCGAAGATTCATGAAAATCCGTGCATTAGTCTTAGAGATAGCGCTATTGCTGAAAACGTAAACAATTCTGCATAGCAGCACCACCTGTTGGGCGATTTACACCAAAAACTAAAAATCTCCAATTTATATTAGGGACTAACTGAATCTGCAGTTTGATGAAAATTCATGCATTAATTCTTGATATAGAGCTATTGCAATAATCGTAAATAAAGCAACATATCAGGGCCTGTAAATGAGACATTTACACCAAAAAGTAATTAGCACCAAATTATATCAAGGACTAACGGAATATAAAGTTTTATTAAAATCCGTGCATTAGTTCTTGATATATAACTATTGCAGAAATAGGGAAAAGTACGTCCTAGCAGCGCCAGCTGTTGTACGATTTACGACAAAAACTAATCAGCACCAATTTATATCAGGGACTAACTAAATCTAAAGTTTTATGAAATCTCGTTTCTTAGTTCTTGAGATAGAGCGCCCACAAAATTTGTGTCACATACAGAAAGACAGACAAACAGACTCACAGAGAGACATTTTGTAAAAAAACATGTTTTTCGGGATCTCTGATCCCTAAAACGTGTAAATCCTTCGAAAACCGGAATAAAAAAAATTACGAATTCAATACTTTCTTCTTGTAAAGATAGAAGAAAGTAAAAAGGGAATATATTTAAGTAGCTTGTGTGCGTACTTCTAGAAATAAATGACTTTCATTTAAAAAAACTTTATCATTTAAAAAAATATATCAAAACTGATTGTGTAAGAGAGCTGAGCTCAGATGACTACAAAAACAGCATTATGTTATATATATATAGATTTTTACTTTTATGATTTCTTCGTAGTAAATATGATTACAGAAAAACACGGCATACGCGGAATCAAAAATGAAACGAATACTTTCTGTGGTAAAAAGAATTATCAAAATCGAAGTATCCGTTTTAAATAATTACAATTTATTTTACTTTCTACGTCCAAAGAAATGATTTTAAGATTTTAAAAGTATAAATCTATCAAAGGAAAAAAATTTAAATCTTATTCAAATTTGTTTCATATTATAACCAATATATTCAATGAATTCTTTAAATAAAAACTTCTTAATCTTTTCATATAATGAGGTACTTCTAAATTTTGGAAAATTGTAAGAGAAAAATTCATGATACTTAAAATTTTATTAAATCATTATCTTTAAAAATGTATTCATTTTCAGTTAAAATGTCCATAAAAATTGCACAATAAACAGCTTGTAAATTAACAGATATTATTCCTGTCATTTTTACATTGAAACTAAATAATTCATTATAAAATTTTAAGAAGTTTTAAATATAAATTTCGTTAAAACCATGTTTATACTTTGAGAATTTTTCACTTTAATAATTTAAAATTCACATTTATTCGTTTCTACAAACTTGTTTAAAATATTTTAATTGGAAAATTCTCTAACGCTGTACAAATTTGATTACATATTTATTTTGATTTTTTTCTGTAGTATTAGTATATTATGTTTCAAACTAATACATATTATCTCTTTGAAACTTGTCAAAATTGTATTTAATAGAAAGTCTTTTAAAAATTGCAAAAATTAAAAACACATATTTTTTTCAATTTTGAATGTTTCCAGTTATAATTAATGAACGCATATTCTTTGAAAAATATGAAAACTTTCAAAATGTTGAACTAGAAAAGTTTATTAATTTAATTTTATCTTAAAATAGGATTATAAGCATTTATATCATCGTTTGAATATTTCAATATAGAAAGAGAATTTCGAGAAAAAAATTGAAGCAGCAAATCTTACTATAAGATTTGTTAATTTTTAAATATGAAAAGTTAGAAACATTGGTTATTTATTTATTTTTTTTTTTTTTAAGAAAGATTGAAGTGTGCAAACGTGACTTCACAAAATCTCATTTTAAGGAGTGAATGTTTATAAAATAACAAATTTATTAAACATAAAAAATATCTAAACAAAATCTAACATATCTAAACAAGAAAATAATTATAATAATATTTAACATAATACTTTTAGGATATCGTACCAAAAAAAAAAAAAAAAAAAAACGAAATCCTTTTTGTGGGCTTTTGAACGTTGTCTGCCTGTCAAGACAGTTTTTTTTTAGGAACTTTTAAGGCGTATGAAGTTTAATTAAATATCAAATAACAAGGTTCATGGTTCCATTGTGTAAAAATTCCGGACTTTTAATTTACTGCAATTAAAAATTACAGCCTTAAAAAAAAAGTCTTTAGAAATCCTTATTATAACAAATGGCATAATAAATCTGTACACATTTAAAATAAAGGATTTTGGGAGTGATTTTATACGTGTGCTTTATGAATTTTATTTGTGTCAACTTTAAAAGTTTTAGGTTACAGGAAATTACCTTATAGGCGTTATTAGTAAAACCTATAAAACAATTTCCGTTTACCTAGAACCTTTAAATGTGGCACAAAGAAAGGTATTTCAACACAGTAAAAAAATAAATAAATAAATAAATCAGAAAATTATAAATTTATATGTCTTTGTCGAATTAATACTTGATCGGAAATCTCGATTATAGAAATTCATGAGTTAGTCAAGTAATAAATCTAATTAGAATTACAAATATAGGAATTTCAGATTTTTTAAACTATGGTTGTTGTGACTGTTATACAATTGTAACCAGGAAGAATATTTGGTTCCTGTGACAGGTGAATGTAAAGATGTCTTGAAATTAACTCATTAAATCGCATTAAAAATTTTATACAAATATTAATGTTTTGTATTGTCATAGGAAACACACCTTTGTAAATAATTTATTTAATTCTAGCAATATCCGGCAATGACTTAAAATTAATTGCAAAATACTCCATCTTTACACACACACACACACACAAAAAAAAAAAAAAAAAAAAAAAAAAAAAAAAAACCCAAATTCAGTTAAATGAAAGAGTGTAAGAAATGAATTTATGACTTCATGAATTTTATTTTATGCATTCAATTAAAAATTTGATATGAATTCTTATCATCCGAATTTAAAATAATTAATCAATTTGTTTAATTTAATATATTGCTCAGAAATAAAATGAAACTCTTGCATAAAAATTAACAACCAAAACTGTTTTCGAATTAGTTGAAACATTGTTATATAATTTTCAAAACAGTAAAATAAAGCTAAGCAAGTTACAAAGTAAATTGGACATTAACTCAAGTATTATTTTACATTTACATTGCTGTCCAATGCTTCCTTTTCTTAATTAGTTCCTACTGTGCTTCACCACAGGGAATTTAAATTATAAACTTCCATACTAAGTAAGTGCCAAGAACCTACTTAAAGACATCAAAAGTGAAATGCATATGATAAATTAGCTTTCCTAAGATAAATGTGTTTTCGTTTTCATAACATGAAGTAAACTACTCATTGGGTAATTATTAGAAGAAAATATTTGAAAATTCTTAGAAAAATTAATCTCAAAATACTTTACTCACATATGTAAACATGTGTCACAGAGGAAAAATACTTAAGCTGATTTTCAAATCTCCTGCTCAACAACACGAAATTTTGTGATACATTTACTGACACATTTTTAAAGGTAATGATATAAAATTGGCAGTACTGATTATTAAAGCAATTTGGAATTAAAATAAGTTTTGGACTTTTTATTAAATAAATTAGATATGGAGTTATAAGAAGTTTTGGTCACCTGAGGTCCGTTTGTCGTGGTGTCGCGTTGAGAATTCGGTTCAAAGCGCCACATTTAACTGTATTTTCTGAAATATCTTCCGCCTTTACCAAAAAATATAGAACGTCTTTCGATTATATAATTTTTGAATAAGGACACCTGCCAATTGTATTCGTTTCCGAACAAAAATTAATTTAAAAAAAGTGTCAGAAAGTTGTTCCTTTGGATTTGAGAACAGCCTTAAAGACAATTTTTTTGAAAACTGATTTAAAAAGAAACACGTTTATATCGTTCAATAATGGATTAGCAGAATAAAAGAGAAAAACAAATAATATTATTTTTGTGTACCATTATGAGAAATGTTTCACTTTTGCTCATACAGAAAGTGGAGGAGGATGATTTTTAGGACATTAACCTCTTACTGCATAATTTTTTTATTTTGTTCGATAAAAATTACATTTGAATCAATTTTTATTAATTATACACTAGAAAAATGGGACAAAAAATGTTTATATTTCTGTTGGACATAGTGCCATCATGTCACTCCTGAGTTTACAACAAACAGTGATCAAAACATTGTAATTTTATAACACGTACTTTTAATTGTTTACATTACTCAGTTTTCGGAAGTAATAATTACCACCTTGTAAAGATAGAGGAAAAACGCCAGTCGAGCACATTGCAAACAGTATCAATAAAAGATATTATAACCTCCCAGTGATATCAAATCAGAACAAAAACAGGCTGGACGAACTTAAATCTACGTTATCCATGTAAATAACACATAATAGATAGCCAAAAATCCAATAGAAAGCGCCAAATGACTAAAAAAAAGGTCATGTGTCATGTAACTCCTGAGTTACACTATACATTTAAGGGTTAATTTTAACAGTAAGTAACTACACTGCTCAAAAAAATTAAAGGAGCAAGCAAAAAAGTGAGGAGAACAGTGCAAAACAGCAATGTATGGGCATAAAATGGATAGTACATGTGTAGCAATCCGCAATACATAAAACAAGACGCAAAAAAAGGTAAGGGAGCTTTTATTTTTGGAAAAGATGAAAAGAACATGAAAAGATGGTTTAGGGCAACAATTTGGTTTCATGTAAATCATAAAAAAAGTATTGTTTAGAAATTATGCAAGATTTTTACTGTGGCGTGTGGTCTCCTCGAACAGCTAAGACTGCTGCACACCGGTTTTCCATGGATCTCATGAGGTTATCGGTAAGACTTTGGGGAACACTGTTCCACTGCTCAAGAAGTGCAATCTCCAAGTCCCGGACAATAAAAGGATTCCTAGGTCTTGCAGCAATGCGTCGTCCGAGTATGTCCCAAGCATGCTCTATCGGATTTAGGTCAGGAGAGCATGCTGGCCATTCCATACGATGTATTGTTTTAGCTTCAAGCATGTTTTCCACAAGACGAAATGTATAAAGTCTGGCATTATCATGCATGGGAAAAAAGAAATCACTAATTACTGCAACATAAAATACGACATGAGGTCTCGGTATCTCGTTTGTATTACTCCGGACAGTCAAAGTGCCATTCCGAATGATATGCAGGCCCGTACGTCCACCTATGCTGATTCCAGCCAAGAGCATCAATCCACCTCGTCTGTAATGTGATCTTTCACGACCGAATGTGGGATTATTTTGAGTGCCTCTTTCTCTCCATGCCAAAATACATCAGATGTCACATCCAGACTGAATCGGGACTCGTCTGTAAACAGAATTTCACTCCAACAACGTTGACTCCAAACTCGATGTTCAGTTCCCCACCTTCTTTGGGCCGCACAGTGGTTTGAGGTCAGCGGAACACAGTCCATTGGCTTACGTGCATAGAAACTACCCTGATGAAGCCTATTTCGGACTGTTTGGCTGGACACCCTTCGTCCTTTGGTAAAGGACAAGTGTGTTTGCAGCTTAGCAGCATTGCCCGTTCCGTCTCGACGGGCTGTTATTATGATATATCGTTCATCAGTTTCTGTGTCAGCACATTTTCGACCTTGCACTTGTCGATGACTACCATTCCATGTGTCTTGGAATCGATTCCACAGCCTTTCATGGACACTTCTTGCGACTCCAACAGCGTCCACTACACTTCGTTGTATTTCCCCAAATTCAACTGTCCCGATAACACGCCAAGCAATGGATTTCCTTAAATCACTTCGCTGTGACATTTTCAAGTCACCTTTTCTCAAAACACTAGCAGAGTAATTGAATTTTACAACTGAGGCAGTGAAACAGACGTTTTTTGCAAAATCACGATTTCTGCACTTATCACCTTTTTCCAGTTTTTGACGGCATAAACTTTAAATTACGTGTGAAGTTTTCTTTATCTGTTTTCTACAGCACTTTAAATTATGGATGTTTTATTTTACGTTACTTATCGGTGTAAATGTTTACGTAATTTCGTTAAAACCATGTGCTTCCCTAATTGTTTTGAGCAGTGTAAATGACACCTATGCTTAAAATTATGCAAGCTAAAAGCCTATAACGTTTTATAAAATGTTTTTAATTAACCCAATTGCAATAAAGGACTATTTACAAGACATTTATCTGTAACATAATAAGTTAGAACGTATTGCAAACGTTAATTCAATGATTATTTTAACTTGTTGCAAATAATTCATTTTCAAAACTAGGGTCTAATGTGCTACAGCACAGATAACTTAAATTATAAACCTTCAAGCGTAAGAAGTTAGTTAAAACCTTGAAAAGTGGAAAGTATGATAAATGAGCTTATGCGACACAAGAATACTTTCACTTACCTAACATAAACGTGAATTACTCATTAGACACATATTATAGGAAATTACCTAAAGCTCTACGAACATCATTACTTTAAGCACTTAAGTACAGCCGTATAAGAAAAAAATTAAGCAACTCCTACTAACTCTGCAACAAATTATCGTAAAAGAAAGTTAGTTTTATCAAACCATTAGAAATTAAGTCCACTTTTAAATTATACAGGGTGATTCATAAAAGATGGGCAGAACTTTAAGGGGTTATAGTACACTTAAAGACAAATAATATTAAATAGGAGACTAAGGGTCCCAGACGTATTCCCAAGGAGATAGGGGGCATTAAAGTTTAGGGTCCGAAATTTCAAATGATTATAAAACATGGAAAAATTGGTCGATTCGTTTGCGGTTTTTGCAAAAAATTTTCTTTATGCCAGTATTTTCTTGAAATAAAATTTTAAAGTTCAATTTCAAAAAATGCCGATAGGGCGCGCTTTAGACTTTGGAGTAACAAACAACTATTTTTTAACGTTATTTTTTGTATTTCTTTAAATGATTTCGAAAGCTTAGACTTAAACTTAAATTTTGATCTAAAAATCTGAGTCCTAACGAGTAGTTAAGTAGCGTAAACTGAAATTTGAAATTTGAAACCCTTCTCCCCTCAGAACAAAAATCAGTTATTCCCGATCTTTGTGTCGTAGATTAGGCTCTAACTACTGCCGCGTTTTGCTAAAATTATTCTTTATGTCAGTATTTTCTTGAAAATAAATTTTAAAGAAAATTTTCAAAAAATTCCGATAGAGGGCGCTTTAGACTTTGGAGTAACGAACAACTATTTTATACCGTTATTTTTTGTGTCTCATTAAATGCTTTCTAAAGCTTAGACTTAAATTTTCAGCCCAAAATCTGAATCGTTAGACGTGGTTAAGTTTCTGGGGAGAGGGGTTTGAAATTTCTACTCCTGAGCACAGTTCAGTTTACCATGTCCACACATTGTGTGCTGTGATACGAGGTAAAAAGACACAAATTAGGATTATGTTACCAAAGCATATTTATTAACATGTAATTACAATAAATGTTCAAAATTGTGACCACCAGAGGTTATGCACGCAGAACAACGGCGAAGAATGGAACGGCGAACATTCGCGAAAACATCAGGCTTTTCGAGCACTTCCCCTACAGCGGCGGAAAGTCTGGCGACCAGTTCCTCGGGGGATTCAATGGGTGTCTCATACATAAGAGCCTTCAATCGTCCCCAAAAAAAGAAATCGAGGGGTGAAAGATCTGGCGAGCGAGCAGGCCAAGCAACAGGACCACCTCGACCAATCCATCTGTTCGGAAATGTGATGTCCAGATAGTTGCGGACGTCTCGTACGTAATGGGCTGGCGCTCCATCGTGCTGGAACCACATGACCCGCCGGATGCGTGGAGGAACAACGTTTAACAGGTCTGGCAGCACATGTTGCAGAAATGTGAGGTATGTTTTACCGTTGAGGCGTTCAGGAAGAAGGTACGGTCCGATTAGGTGGTCTCCGAGGATTCCTGCCCAAACATTGATAGAAAAGCGTCTCTGATGAGCATGTGGATACGTAGCATGTGGATTGACATCCGCCCATACATGTGCGTTGTGTGTGTTAAATGTACCTTCACGTGTGAAGGTACATTCATCGGTGAAAAGCACAGTTCGTCCAAAATGTGGATTTAGCGCGTTCTGCTGCAGAAACCAGCGGGCGAATTCAATACGATTTGGATAATCCCCTGGAGACAGTTTCTGGACTCGTTGCACATGAAACGGGAGCAAATGTTCATCCTTCAGTACCCTCCAAGTCATGGACTGTGAGGTATCCACCTGCCTAGCCACTGTTCGTGTACTTGTACTTGGCTGCGCCTGTACTACATCCAGAATGGCTTCTGCAACAACTACTGATTCGTCCTTTTTTGCACGACCTGCATTCGACCGGGAAGCGAGAAATGATCCCGTCTCACACAACTGTCTGTGCAAGCACTCGAAAGTTTTGCGGTTAGGCAACCGCCTGTTGGGAAATCGCTCTCCGTACATTCGTTGTGCCTCTGCACCATTTCCATCTGCCGCTCCGTAAATTAAATGCATCTCAGCCTTTTCCTTATTCGTGAAGGGCACCATCTTCCGATTCATTACTACAGCGACTTACACTTGACTCACCGTTCAGTGGTTTTTATGCCTGAATCGTGTCGAAATTTTGCATACGTGTTCTTCTTCTTCCCCATTTGACATTTGCATACTTTCTGTTTCCTTCTTCACCCGGTGACTAGCGTCAGGAATGGAGCTTTAACGTTTGCATGAGCGACGTTTCCAACTGTGCCAGTGCCTTTATGAGTGAATTCCGACTATGCAGTCCTTGACGAAAGTTGTAGTTTTGCCTCGTATCACAGCACAGAATCGTTGGGCATGGTTAAGTAGTGCAAACTGAACTATGTTCAGAAGTTGAAATTTGAACCCCCTCCCCTCGCTACTGAACCACGCTCAGCGATTCAGATTTTGAGCTGAAAATTTAAGTTTAAGTCTAAGCTTTAGAAAGCATTTAATGAGACACAAAAAAATAACGGTATAAAATAGTTGTTCGTTACTCCAAAGTCTAAAGCGCCCTCTATCGGAATTTTTTGAAAATTTTCTTTAAAATTTATTTTCAAGAAAATACTGACATAAAGAATAATTTTAGCAAAACGCGGCAGTAGTTAGAGCCTAATCTACGACACAAAGATCGGGAATAACTGATTTTTGTTCTGGGGGGAGAAGGGTTTCAAATTTCAAATTTCAGTTTATGCTACTTAACTACTCGTTAGGATTTTTAGATCAAAATTTAAGTTTAAGTCTAAGCTTTCGAAATCATTTAAAGAAATACAAAAAATAACGTTAAAAAATAGTTGTTTGTTACTCCAAAGTCTAAAGCGCCCCCTATCGGCATTTTTTGAAATTGAACTTTAAAATTTTATTTCAAGAAAATACTGGCATAAAGAAAATTTTTTGCAAAAACCGCAAACGAATTGACCAATTTTTCCATGTTTTATAATCATTTGAAATTTCGGATCCTAAACTTTAATGCCCCCTATCTCATTGGGAATACGTCTGGGACCCTTAGTCTCCTATTTAATATTATTTGTCTTTAAGTGTACTATAACCCCTTAAAGTTCTGCCCATCTTTTATGAATCACCCTGTATATATAAGTTGTTTAGAGGGCCATCTACTACATAATAGCAATACCCCCATTTTGACATCATAAATGAATTCTATACCCTTCAATTAGCCTAAAAACAAATTTTAGTGAAATTCTTTGTACGATTAGTTTCAGAGAAATTAATTATTTTAAAATAAGCATATTTTAGTGGCAGTATCCAAAATGAACTTCGGTATTCGAATGTTGAAATTCTACAGGATGACAAAGTCACTTCTGTTAATGTATTATTTCTTGCTAATATGACCATTTTACTCACATAATATTTTCTGACTATTGCCAGCTCAAATGCTTCAATAAAATGAGTAAAATAGATTTTTTCTAATTATGTATTTGTCACTTAAATTATCATTTTGACATTTTTGAGAATAATTTTAAAACTAGCGAAACAGCACCGAAAACTGGCGATATGAAGCAATTAAAATAATAAAACTTTGTGAAACTTTGTCAAAATTGCTAAAATCCTTTGTAGTTTTAAGTTTAAAGTTATCTTCAAACCTTTGAATAAAATTAAATTCTCTCCTCTAAAAGATCCCATTCCTACTGAGAATCGGTGGGGTGTTTATTTTATTCCTTGCTCTTGCAATTTAGGTTATATTGGTCAAACAAAGAGAGCTTTAAAATTCAGATAGGCAAGCATCAAAGGTATATTGCAAATCAAGAAATCTCAAAATCTTCGATTGCTTCTCACTGTTGGTCTTCCAGTCATTGTTTCAATTTCTCCATGGCCAAAATTATTTCTTCCCCTGCTTCTCCCTCTCACTTGGATTTTCATGAAGCATATTTTATTTCTAAAAATTCTGTTAATCTTGTCAATGATCTCTCATCATCTCCTTTCCTGTCTCCAGAGTGGAAATTACTTTTGTAATTCTTTTCCCTCTTCTCTTGTTCCTTTTCTTTTTATTTTGTTTAAAAAAAGAAAAGAATCTTTTGGTTTTTCTTGTTTTATTCTTTTATATTTCTTTATTCGGAGTGGTTAGATCTCCGGCAACCGGAGCTATAGTATGGTTCCGGCAGTGGACCTTTGAATCAACTCGAATCATAAGAACGATTCCTCCTTGAAATCGTTTCTACGATTCTCCATTGAGCGTCATCCGTCGTGCCGTCGTTATTTTGCTGTTAAACCAGTATTTTAAATTAAGAAAAGTTAGAAAAGAATAATGTTATTAATCTCTTTTCGGTATGTAATGCCTTTCTTTACTTTACTGTAGAGTTTTATGATTTTTTTTAATTTAAAATTTGTATTTTTTGTTAATTGTCGTCATGTTAGATGCACATATTTAGGCCTAACGCGAATTACTAGAGCGTTTCATGTTTTTGTAATTAATTTTACTGCCTGTCTCAGTGCTATTGCAGTTTATATGTGTACCGTAATAAATATTTTGCAGGGCAATGTCATAAATTGAGTTTTTCAATTTCTTCCAAATAATTTTCTGATTTTATTGTTCGTTTCCCAGTGACTGCACAGTCTAGACTACTAATGTCATTTTATACTTTCATTTTAAAGCTTAATGTGAATGAATTGTTATTCATATTGCTTGTATTTAGAGTATTTTATATTATAAAATGCATGATCTTTATGAATCATGCTTTAAAGCAGGCCCCTTGGACGAATATCCAGTTAGGGTCGCCTGTAATTTGATTCTAACCACTCTTTGTAGTCTGTTTAAGGAAAATGCTTATTTCTTTGCTTTCGGGGCCCTGGGCAGCAGCTTTGTTTACCTTTGTGAAAATCAGGTCCTGTTTTAAGAAACTATCACTGATATTTTATTGTATATACATTTGTTAATAAATTTCTGTTGACATTTAAGTATTTAAAATATCTTTTCAGATTCTTGAAATTTTCCCGAGACAGTGGGACTACTGTGCTACCGAGATAAGAAAAACCCTGAGTATGTTTCCTGCTTTCGAAGGTTCCAAAACTTGTAGGGAGCTGACTTCATCCATAGGACAATAAAAGACCGCTAATTCTCAGAATGATCGGTTGAATGGAAGAAAAGAAAATGCGGGACTTCCCTAAAATAAAGTCGACTGAACAGTTTCCTTGGTAACAGGACTGAAGCAAGACCGGTTTTAGAGTCTTTCTTATCCCAGCCAGACAGTACATTAATCAAAATCCAGGTACAAAGGCTGCAGAAGTGTCTCCGAGTGGATATATGAGTGATTTTCACGGCATATTCCTTGGTAACATTGCTCCGGCTAAATTCCATTTCAAAGGGCCTTCAGAATCGAAGCTTTCTGGCAGAAAGGAGATGTTCATTGAACTGTCGAAGTAGAAGTGACTGTATTGCATAAAACATTTGAAGGTAAACCACCACTATATTCAGTTAAGGTATGTTAGTAAGAATTTATGCTGTTTTCAGTACTTTAATTATGTTTTTGTAATGCTTTTGTTCAGTATGTCTTATTTTATTTATATGATCAGCTTATCATATCAGTTTATAACAATATTTACAATAATTGTGTCTTAGACATGACATTTATATATTTTTTAATTTAAAAAAATGAAAGTTCCAAATTATGTATTGTATTATATTCATAGAAATCATTTTGCTTTTTTGTATGTTTATTTAATGCTATTCATAAATTAATTTAATAATTAAAAAATGATTTAATTAATTTAATAAATATTAACATATTTTTACAATTCAAGAATCTATGTGCATATTCCAAAATGTTAAACCTTTGTCACATTTGTAAATGTATTGAGTTATAAATTGATCTGATATAAATCAAATAATATGCAAAACAGAATCATTTTCTCTAAAATATTTTATTTTGGCTGTGTTTGATTTTTCGAGATTGTTCCATAAAGCTAGTTTTATAAGATAAAAATAGTCTTTTGGTATTGTCAGTCTGTATCAAGCAGGACGGTCGTTCTGCCAAGCCAAGCTGAAAAAAAATGCTAACCCCGCCAAACAAACAAACGCCAAGAATAAGGCAAGACACCGTAACTGCTTATTATACTGATGACAACTTCTCCATGTTAAATGAACGAAATATGTCAGCGTAAAATTTCCCATATCAAAAGAAGCAATCATCGCAGAAAAATAAAACCAACACTAGAAGGACCTAATAAAGAAGATCTTCAATTTGAGATCAAATGCATCCTCATAAATTAATTATAAAAAGAGATATAGATTTTTTAAAATAACGTCGAGATACTGAAAATGACAGATTTATTTTCTTCGTCACAACTTATGTTTAAATCGAGGTAGAGACTTAAATAATGGACAGAAAAAAGTAAGGATTAAATTTTTGGATAGATATTTACTCAATCTACGTGCTTTTATAAAATTCAGCTTTAAAAACATTAATTTTCTATTCATAATTAGCGAAAAACTGTTAATTAGTTCTAAAATTTACAAATTATGCCAAATAGCGATAAACCCGCCAAAATATTTTAGAAATCTTATACTTTTCTTTTATATTATCCTTTTGCATTGATTTCATCGAAGATAACTATGGCTGAGATTCAGATAGGTTTTTCGCTGTTAGCGAAATGAGTTTGACCAATCAGAAGCCTGCATGTTTGAGAATATTTGCTGTTTGTGGATCCCGGCCTATGTCATGAAAGTTTTGAGTCATTTTTTTTAGTGCCGTGGATGAAGTGCAATGTTTGTAGAAATGTAGGCTAGGATCCAGATAGATTTTTCGCTGTTAGCGAAACGAGAATCGCCAATCAATAGCCTGCATTTCTGCAAACAGCGAAAAGTTCACAAAAATGCTGGCTTCTGATTGATGAATCTCGTTTCTCTGACAGCCAAAAATCTATCTAGATTGCGCACAATGGAGGATATTCCAAATATGGGTTCGAGGCTGAAAAAGTCACGTGATGCCGGTAATTTATCCAAGGAACTTCTATCTGATAAGAAGGGAAGATACTACTACTTTGCCTCATGAACCGTTTCGGAACCGAATTGCGGGGATTTCCCTTCTTTATGATAGAATTTTTTACCTTGACCACGTGATCAAAATGTAGATGGAATATCCTCCATTATGTTGAACACAATTTTGCATTTCCACATCCAGGTAGGGTATTGATTGTCATAACAACAATACATATTCGAAACTATTTAAGGCACTGATTCTGAACTCCTTTGCTATACCTTTCAATATCAAAGAAGTTGTTGTTTCCATAGTAACAGTATTTTTCTGTATTGCTTTCAGAGCGCTCAGAATCAACACCATAACAGAGAGCCTTCATACATATGAGTGGTGATATATGCACAGGAAGCATGCTCATTTCAAGTTTTTGCCGAAAGTATGGCTACAGCGTCTAGAATACCTTGTGTGGAAATATGCTATCCAAACAACGCTAAAAATTTGTATCCCTTAAATGTGCGACGATACTGCTAAAATCCCAAGTATCGATCACAGCGACATCTGCGGGATTTAGTATTACATTGTATAGACTAGCAATATCTTCCAGTTTGAGAAAATATCCTGCAGATGTCGCTGTGATCTGTATATTTCAGCAGCATCATTGCACAGTTAAGGGATACAATATTTTAGCACTTTTTAAAGTATTACAGGGATAGCCAATTTCCACACTATATATACAGCGCTTAGAAGATACAGTGTGGAAAACGGCTACAAAATAGTGCTAAAAAATTGAATCCCATAAATGTACAACGATGCTGAATAACAAGATGTCGATAGTAGCGCCATCGTAGTGATTTAAAAACGATAGTCATTCTAAAAGAGACTCTTTAACCTATTTCACGTCATTCCTTAACTAAATTAGCTTATAACAGACCAAAATATCTTATATTTATAGTTTCCGATATTTAACATTCTATAATTTTTGAAAACTCGGTGTTTATATTGAAAAGAGTTACGAGATGGCGCTCGTATCAGCATATTGCCGCTGAGCATTGTTGGAGATTTATGGGATAAAAGTTTTTAGCACTTTTTAAAGCATTATAGGAATAGCCGTTTTCCACACTGTATCTTCTAGGCGCTGTACTATAGCTCCGTTATAGGCCTAGATTATATGTTGTAGAAATCGACTATCCCAGCAATACTTAGAAAAGCGCGGAAATAGTGAATCCCTTAAATGTACAACGATGTTGAATTCCAAACAGTCATTTTCAGCGACATCTGCAGGATATTTTTTAAAGAAGAAAGAGACACGTGTAATGCACCGCTATAGCGTCTAGAATACATGCTGTGGAATTTTGCTATCCAAGCAGCGCTAAAAAGTTGTATCCCTTAAATGTGCACTGACGCTGAAATCCAGGGAGCTGATCGCAGCGACATCTGTGATAAACTTTCAAAGTAAACATCGTATTATTACAGCGGGCTTGACGCCAAGCACATAGGTCAGATGTATGTTAATAAAATGTAAAAAAAAAAACGCTACAGCGTCTAGACCAAATTATAGCGCCTAGAATATATAGTGTGGAAATTGGCTATCCCTGTAATACTTAAAAAAGTGGTAAAATATTGTATCCTTAAATGTGCAACGATGCTGCTGAAATATAAAAATCGCAGCGACATCTGTAGGATATTTTCTATAACTGAAAGATATTGCTAGTCTATACAATGTAATACGAAAATCCCGCAGATTCCGCTGCGATCGACACTTGGAATTTTAGCATTATCGTCGATCATTTACGGGATACAAATTTTTAGCGTTAGTTAATAAAATATTTCCACACTAGGTATTCTAGACGCTGTTACCAAATCGTCATGAAGTTTTAGGAAATATCCTGCAGATATCGCTGTGATCGACTCATTGGATTTCAGCATCATTTGAAATTTAAGAGATCCAATATATTAGCACTTTTTAAAGTATTACTGGGATAGCCGATTTCCACACTATATATTTTAGGCGCCGTAGCACCGCGGTAGCCTGTCTTTTTCGTTTACCTCGGAGTAGATATAGATGAAGTCATTTGTAGCTGTTCCTAAACTGTGGCCAACAACATATAAGGCCAGTTCATAACGTCACACGGAGTTGATTATCTGTACACGGCAATGGACACAAAAAAAATCGGCTCGCAGCTTTGTACTAATCATCGTGTAAAGATGATCCAACTCTGAAACTAACGAAAAAGACAGGCTACCGAGGTGGGTCCGATTCTTCTTTTTTTACAGACCGCTGGAGTCACGTGATGCTCGAATGCACCAAAGAAGGTGCGTGAAAAGAGCATCACGTGACTCCAGCGGTTTGTAAAAAAAAGAAGAATCTGACCCACCGCGGTAGCCTGTCTTTTTCGTTAGCCTCGATCCAACTGCGTGTGACTTTAAAACATCATGAACTGGCCTATTATGTCATTGATCTCGCGCTAACACCCTCCCTCCTGCGTCCACCGTATATAGCGGCATCTTGTACTGGAGACTGCTAAATGGGCTGCTATCGGTCAAAATCAAGAGAGAAAGGGGCAGAAGAGAGGGAAATAACTCTTTTTTTTTGGTAACTAGTTTTTCACACGGGAAGATTGACATGTCTGTTCCTCTCCGTTAATAACTTCATGGTGGTGAAATACGCCAAAGCATCCTAAATATCTGAGAAAGTCTTGACTCGCGTCACGAAAACATCACACAAAGGAGGCAAAGCAAAGAAACAAAATCATTCATCGGCTCGTGAATATGAACGAGCCAATGAATGATTTTTCTTCTTTGTTTTGCCTGCTTTGTGTGACGTTTTTCTGACACGTGTCCAGGCTTTCTCCAGCGTTGAATAGGCCGGGATCAAGATAGATAATTCGCCATTAGCAGGATTGGATTGATCAATCAGACGTCTGCATTTTTCCGAACTTTTTGATGTTTGCAGTAAACACCGAAAAGCCTGCAAGGAAAAAGGCTACTGATTGGTCAATGTAATTTTACTAACAGAGAAAAGTTTATCTGGATCCCGGACATTAACTTTGGTTGGTTAAAACAATTTTGAATAAAATCAAATCAGGAAGCCAATGTTTGTTAACTTTTCTGGTTAGTTTAATTGAAATCTTGCTCGTCTATTACTGAAAACTGAGTTACCGTACTTTGGACAAAAATTTGAATATGAGTACACGACTTGTGCATATGTCACCACTCTAACACAGTGTTGCCAGATGGGCTACTTTTTTTTAACTCAGATACTTGATTGGCACCACTTTTTTGAAATTGTTAAATGTGCCTTATTTAATGACATAATAATTAAGGCGAAAACAATGGGAATTTTACCGTTTATAATAAGTGCTGGCAATCAAGAAATCTGAATTAAAAAAAAGTAGCCCACTGGCAACACTGCTCTAACATATAAATGTTCTGTGTTATGACCATTATTCTAAGTGCAGTTGGTTAAATTTGAGTATCTGGGCATTAGAGAAAGCAATAGTGGCCCACTGTGGCTGAGTGGATAAGACACAATGCCGCTAATCGCTTGAGAGCGTAGGTGGAAGCAGATTCGAATCCTGCCGTGATCCGCATGTGATATGATGTATATGTTCAATAAATCAAACAAACAAACAAGCAAGCAATAGTGAAAGGTACAGTTGGCATGGAAACAACGAATTCTTTAATTCGTATAGAAAATTAATGAATAGTAGTAAATGACTCAAGTTTAAAATGTAGGCAAATGGTCTGGAAATATCAATGGCTCCCATCTAGTATTTCACAAAATTAATTTAATAGATTCACATGATGTATAACTTGATGCAACTCTTAACTAATGAAAATTCTGCAAGAAGACTTATGTAGGTAGATCTTTTGAATGAATAATTCAGAATTCTGAGAACAAAACGAAGTTCTTAAGGCTCTTCCTCACACCCCCCTCAAAAAAGGAAATACGATAGAAAGATATAAGAATTTGGATAGTTTCAATATGTCTGTGATCTTTTGTGAGAGTTCAGAAAAAGAGTCTGGGCATAAAAAAAAGACAAATTTAACGAACGATAAGACTATAGATTTCAGGCAATTTTTAACCGAAAAATATTTAATTCTAATGCATTGCGGCTTTAATAATAGACTATTAAAGATAATCAATTTAGGGGAAATTTTATAGTAAATTAATATCCTCACATTTATGCAAATAGGTATGGATAAACAGACTTGAGTAAAATTACATATTTATTCTTTCTTCTCTATAACACGATCTAAATGAAGATGAAGCTATATGTTCAGTTTATATCTCTAAATTTTTAGATTTTTTTTATCAAAAATGCTCCTTTATTATGTCTAGAATTGCTAGATTTACAGATCTTCGATTCTTTAGATGCCTGCGGGTTTTCATTCTCGGATTAACCGTAGGTATTTGTAAAGGTAAATTTATTTTGCAAAACCGTCATCAAAAAAAGTTAGAAAAAACAATTAACTGACAGACTAACTGTAAATATATATTTTATTTCGACTCTGTTTTGTACTAAATTTTCATCTTTCGTAGAAAATTTTAAGGAGATATAAATTGAGAAAGACTTATACTTTGAAAGAAGAAATTGACTTTCCTTACTTTTAAATTATTAATCACTATGATAAATGAATGATAGGTAAACAAAATGTATAATATTGTGTTTGCTCCCTGCTTATAAAGGCTATACAAGGACTAATTTTAATTTGAGCTAGTAGAATTATTTCAGTTATATATCATTTGTTTTAAAAAAAGAACTGATATCTACTAAAAAACAACTTTTCAAAAGTAAAAAATAAGCCAAGCATAAAAAAAAAAAAAGGGTGAAAGTTGTGGCTAAAAAATAGTGTGATATCAAATTTCCAAGCTTATATTGCGGTACTTATTTAACATTTTTTGAAAAAAATTTACCATGTGTAAGTCGAGTACCTAAGTATGCGTTGATAGAAAGCCTTTTCTCCTTTACTAAATACATCATAACGTGTTTCTGAAAATTAATTTTTTTTTAATTATGCATGATGGGCTTGGCGGCCATCTTTCCATATTTTACACAAATTTCTAAGCACTCAAGCTCGTAACATATTTGCATTATTAAGAATTTCGAAGTTATAGTTTTAGCTACAGACAGATAAATTAAGAAAGTTTTTTTATTTTGAAAAAACAAATTGATTTTTACTGCTTTAACTAATTAATTAACCACCCTCCGAAAAAAGAGAATCATAAGATGAAACCTGAAGTTACTTCAACTTTATTTTTAGACACAAATTTTTAGGCACTCATTTCCATAAATTAAAAGAATAAAATGTTTGCTTTAGTAACAATTTCGAACTTCCAATCTTAACAATGAACTTGTGTGCTTAGAAATTTGTGTAAAATATAGAAAGATGGTCGCCAAGCCCATCTTGCATAATTTAAAAAAAAAATTAATTTTCAGAAACACGTTATGATGTATTTAGTAAAGGAGAAAAGGCTTTCTATCAACGCATACTTAGGTACTCGACTTACATATGGTAAATTTTTATCAAAAAATGTTAAATAAGTACCGCAATATAAGCTTGGAAATTTGATATCACACTATTTTTTAGCCCCAACTTTCACCTTTTTTCTTTTCTTTTCTTTTTTTTTCTTTTTTTTTTTTTTTTTTTTTTTCTTGCTTGGCTTATTTTTTACTTTTGAAAAGTTGTTTTTTAGTAGATAAAAATTACAGCTAAAAAAAAGCAAATCATCAAATTTTGATAACTGTTTTTTTATCGTTAATATTTTTTGGTACATAAATATACATGTGCGCAAAATAAATCGCCAATCGTGTTCAAAACAGCACTTGGTGTAATCTTATTAAATTCAAATTAATAATAAAAATGGTATAATTTTGTATAAAAAAACTAACAATATAAAAACTGTAATTTAGTATATATTTATTAAATTCATAACATCAGGTTGGTGGATTTGATCAATAAGGTATTTACGACGGTAATTTTATTTTTTGTGGTGTATTATACTTACTTAAATAAATATAGTATTGTATAAGTTCCAAAAAGCATAAACACAACACTTTTTGAGCAGTATACACCCAAGCCTAATAAGGATTTATTTATGTGAAATTGAACAGAATATGTAGTGTGATTAAAATCCATGCATTAGTTTATGAGATACAACTATCGCGAAAATCGTGGAAAATTAGCGTGGGTTGATTTTTGACAGCCAATTATCTACACGAGGAATATAGGCCCTAGGGGGAGTGCCTTCCGTGGAGGTCTTTCTAAGGGAACCTAATCCGTATTAACGCATGGAAATCCACGGTTCGAAGAAAACCACGAAAACTCCGAACGATTAGGCCGACGGGCGCGATTGGGTTCGAACCCAGCACCTCCCGTCTACCAGCTTCGAGTGCAGAACCTCTCAGCCACTGGTGGGGCCGTGGAAAATTAGCATATCAGTACCACCTTTTAGGCGATTAACACCAAAACCTAAACAGCAACAAGTTATATCAACGTCTAACCTAACCTAATCTGAAGTTTGATGAAATGAAAATCCATGGATCAGTTCTTCAGATAAAGTTAGTGCAAAAATTATAGAAAATGCAGCATAGCATCGCCACTTATGCACGATTAACACAAAAACCTAATCACCAATAAGTTATGTCAACATCTAACTGAATCTGACTGTTTATGAAAATCCTTGCAATAGTTCTAGAGATAAAGGTAGAGCAAAAATAGTGAAAAATGCAGCATAGCAGCGCCACCTATTGGGGGATTAACACCAAACCCTAATCAGTAAATCTTTCGTCAATGTGTAACTAAATCTGAAGTTTGATGAAAATCCGTGCATTAGTTCTTGAGACAGAAGTCGTATACGATAGTCGAACGATATATCACAAGAGGGGTGTCAGCAATATTTAGAAAAGTGTCCCCCTTGAGGGGACTAAAAGGGAAGGAGCACCGGAGGTACATAAAATGATTAAGCAGTCACAGACCTTACCAACGATATGTCACATGAGGGGTGTAAGCAAATTTTAGATGAGTGACCCCCGGTGCGGCAAATTAAGGAACGGGGCATCGGAGGTACATAAAATGAATATGCAGTCACAGACCTTTCGAATGATATGTCACATGAAAAGTGTCGGGGGGTGGAGGGGCAAGTTGGAGGGTAGAGACCGGAGGTGCATAAAATGATTAAGTAGTTATAGGCTTTTCCAATGATATGTCACATGAGGGGTGGTGGCAAACTTTTCAAGAGTTCCCCCCCAGGGGGTAAAATGAGGGGCGGAGCACCAGAGGTACATAAATTGATTAAGCAGTCACAGACCTTTTTAACAATATGTAACATGAGGGATGCCTAAAAATTTAGAAAAGTGCCCCGATTGGGGGGGGGGGGGGAGGGCCACCGAAGGTCCATAAAATTACTAAGCGGTTACAGGCCTTTACAAAGGTATGCCATATGATGCCTGTCAACAAAATTTTAAAAGTAGGGCAAGGAGCGCCGGAAATGCATAACGTGTATAAGCGGTCACATGCCTTTCCAACGCTATGTCACATGACGGGTGACAACAAAATTTAGAAAACTGGCCCCAGGGGGGGGGGGGGGGCAAGGCACCGGAGGCACATAAAATGATTAAGTGGTCACAGGCTTTTCTAACGATATGTAACATGAGGTGTGTCCTAAAAATTTAGAAAAGTGCAATGCCAGGGGATTGGAGATCAGGGCACTGGAGGTACATAAAATAATTAAGCGGTTATAGGCCTTTACAAAGATATGCCACATGAGATCTGTCGACAAAATTCAGAAAAGTAAACCCTCGAGGGTGCAAAGTGAGGCAAGGGGCACCGGAAGTGCATAATATGTATCAGCGGTCACAGGAATTTACAATAATATGTCACATGACAGGTGTCAGCAAAATTTAGAAAACTGCCCCACTCCCCCATGGTCAAAGTGGATGGCAGGGTACTGGAGGCATATATAACATGAGTGGTGCCCTAAAAAATTAGAAAGTACCCCTCCAGGGGTGCAAAGTAGGGCGAAGGGCACCGGAAATGCATAACATAAATAAGTGGTCACAGGTCTTTCCAGTGATATGTCACATGACGGGTGTCGGCAAAATTTAGAAAAGTGACCCCTCCTGCGGGGCAGGGCACTGGAGGTGCATAAAATGATTAAGCAGTCACAGGCTTTTCAAACGATAAGCCGCATGAGGGGCAACAGCAAAATTTAGAAAAGTGCCCCTCCTGTGTAGCAAAATGGGGTGAGGGACACCGAAGGTGCATAACATGAATAAGTGGTCACAGGCCTTACCAATGATATGTCACATGGCGAATGTCTGCAAAATTCAGAGAACTGACCCCTCCCATGAAACAAAAGGGGGGAGGGGCACCGGAGGTGCATAAAATGATTAAGCTGTCACAGGCCTTTCCAACGATATGTCACGAGGGGCAATGGCAAAATTTAGAAAAGTGCCCCTCCTGAGGGACAAAATAGGGGAGGGACACCAGAGGTGCATCCTAATTGATTAAGCAGTCACAGGCTTGTCGAATGATAAGCCACATGAGGGTCAATGGCAAAATTTAGAAAAGTGCCTCCTCCTGAGGGGCAAAATGGGGGGATAGACACCGGAGGTGCACAACATGAATAAGTGGTCACAGGCCTTTCCAACGATATGTCACATGATGAATGTCTGCAAAATTTAGAAAAGTGCCCCCTCCTGAGGGGCAAAATGGGGGGAGGGACACCGGAGGTGCTTCCTAATTGATTAGGCAGTCACAGGCTTTTTGAATGATAAGCCACATGAGGGGCAATGGCAAAATTTAGAAAAGTGCCCCGTCCTGATGGGCAAAATGGGGGAGGGACAACGGAGGTGCATAACATGAATAAGTGGTCACAGGTCTTTCCAACGATATGTCACATGAGGGTCAATGGTAAAATTTAGAAAAGTGCCCCCTCCTGAGGGACAAAATGGGGGGAGGGACACGGGAGGTGCATCCTAATTGATTAAGCAGTCACAGGCTTTTCGAATGATAAGCCACATGAGGGACAATGGCAAAATTTAGAAAAGTGCCCCCTCCTGAGGGGCAAAATGGGGGGAGGGACACCGGAGGTGCATCATAATTGATTAGGCAGTCACAGGCTTTTCGAATGATAAGCCACATGAGGAACAATGGCAAAATTTAGAAAAGTGCCCCCTCCTGAGGGGCAAAATGGGGGGAGGGGCAACGGAGGTGCATAACATGAATAAGTGGTCACATGCCTTTCCAACGATATGTCACATAAAGGGCAATGGTAAAATTTAGAAAAGTGCCCCTCCTGAGGGGCAAAAGGGGGGAGGGACACCGGAGGTGCATAAAATGATTAAGCCGTCACAGGATTTTCCAACGATATGTCACATGAGGGGCGATGGCAAAATTTAGAAAAGTGCCCCCTCCTGAGGGGCAAAAGGGGGGGAGGGACACCGGAAATGCATAACATGAATAAGTGGTCACAGGCCTTTCCAACGATACGTCACATGACGAATGTCTACAAAATTTAGAGAACTGACCCCTCCCGTGGGACAAAATAGGGGGAGGGGCACCAGAGGTACATAAAATGATTAAGCGGCCACAGGCCTTTCCAACGATATGTCACATGAGGGGCAACGGCAAAATTTAGAAAAGTACCCCCTCCTGAGGGGCAGAAGGGGGGGAGGGACACCGGAGGTTCATAAAATGATTAAGCGGTCACATGCTTTTCCATCGATATGTCACATGAGGGGCAATGGCAAAATTTAGAAAAGCGCCCCCTCCTGAGGGGCAAAAGGGGGTAGGGACACCGGAGGTGCATAAAATGGTTAAGCGGTCACAGGCCTTTCCAACGATATATCACATGAGGGGCAATGGTAAAATTTAGAAAAGTGCCCCCTCCTGAGGGCAAAAGGGGGGGAGGGACACCGGAAGTGCATAAAATTATTAAGCGGTCACAGGCTTTTCCAACGATATGTCACATGAGGGGCAATGGTAAAATTTAGAAAAGTGCCCCCTCCTGTGGGGCAAAATGGGGGGAGGGACACTGGAGGTGCATATTATGAATAAGTGGTCACAGGCCTTTCCAACGATATGTCACATGAGGGGCAATAGTAAAATTTAGAAAAGAGCCCCACTTATGAGGGGCAAAATGGGGGGAGGGACACGGGAGGTGCATCCTAATTGATTAAGCAGTCACAGGCGTTTCGAATGATAAGCCACATGAGGGACAATGGCAAAATTTAGAAAAGTTCCCCCTCCTGAGGGGCAAAATGGGGGGAGGGACACCGGAGGTGCATAA
Organism: Maratus speciosus; assembly: GCA_963932465.1. Taxonomy (NCBI): domain Eukaryota; kingdom Metazoa; phylum Arthropoda; class Arachnida; order Araneae; family Salticidae; genus Maratus; species Maratus speciosus. The sequence continues at coordinate 333,259,171 of OZ010786.1, forward strand.
AATGATTAAGCGGTCACAGGCTTTTCCAACGATTTGTCACATGAGGGGCAATGGCAAAATTTAGAAAAGCGCCCCCTCCTGAGGGGCAAAAGGGGGGGAGGGACACCGGAGGTACATAAAATGATTAAGCGCCACAGGCCTTTCCAACGATATGTCACATGAGGGGCAACGGCAAAATTTAGAAAAGTAACCCCTGAGGGGCAGAATGGGGGGAGGGACACCGGAGGTGCATAACATGAGTAAGTGGTCATAGGCCTTTCCAACGATATGTCACATGGTGGGTTTCGGTCAAATTTAGAAAAGTGCCCCCCAGGGATCAAAATGGTGGGCGGAGCACTGGGAGTGCATAAAATAATTAAGCAGTTACAGGCCTTTACAACGATGTGTCACATGAGGGGTGACGGCAAAATTTAGAAAGGGGGCCTCCCGCGGGAGGAAGAGGCAAGTTGGAGAGGGACACCAAAGATGCATAACATGAATAAGCGGCCACAGGCCTTACCAACAATATGTTACATGACGGATGTTGGCAAAATTTAGAAAAGTGCCCCCCAGGTGTGGAAGTGGGGGGGAGAATCACCAGAAGTGCGTAACTTGAATAAGTAGTCACGATATGTCACATGAGGGTTATCGGCCAAAGTGCGCTGCGGGGTCCTGATTATATAATTATTATTTCATTTGTCTAATTAAATCCACTGTTGCAAATAAAATGTTATATTTCATTTTTTTATCACCCTTATTCACACCTTGTTCAATAACAAAGAGCAAATAAATATTTATCAACACCGCTGAAATCTAAATATCATAATAAAATGAAAGCCATGGTGTCTGTAGCATACAACGCATATGCTCCGAGATTCAGCATACACTCTCAATACCGTAATATATATATATATATCATCTGCTGTCAATGATCGCATCGAAAACTGCATGTATGATATTTATCACCAATCATATAAACGCCAAAATGAAATCACATACCATTAGTATCATAAACACCGACCCCCGAGGAGTCGGTATTTAATATCACAGTTTAGGCTGGGAGAAGTCGCACCATTAATATCAAGAATACCGAAACCGGAGAATCAGTATTTTTAATATCATGGTTTAGACTGGGAGAAGTCACTCCGTTAGTATCATGATAACCGGAACCTACGATTCAGGATTTAATATCAGTGTTTAGACTGGGAGAATCGAGAGTACTTGAAGCCTAAGAAGTGCTGCTTAATGTTGCGGTTTAAAAAAGAACTATGATAATCGTGGCTTTTACACCACGATTATGGTATCTATGATGTACCGTTGTGTATAGGGTATTTAATATCGTTATCATGATTTCCATATTATATCAATATATCACAAAGCCCTAATGGCAAGGCGGGAAAAAAGAAAGAATTCTCTATCCTGCTCAGCAAGAAAGAAATAAAGCATAGAACACTCTTCATGAAGGTTTTTCATTTAACAGAAAAACGAGGGAATCGCTTGTCAATTATACTTGCCGGTCAGTACCATAGAGACATGAGGAGAGATTGACCTTGAAAAATGTTAGTAATTCTTCCTACGCAGGAAGGGATTTCCACGATAAAAGGCATAGACATGGTATATTTAGAATTGAAGTATAAAAATAGGTCTAAGAGAACAGTTCTTATTCATTTGCAATCTTTATTGTAGATTAAAACGCCTTGGGAACGAGCGACCACTACACGTACCACTTAAGGTGCTCAGAATCCTTCATTATTCCCACCAGTTATTTTTTAATTGTAAAGTTTACCTTATTTAATCAGAGCATTTTTGTGATTCAATTACGTAAAATTTCCTGTTTTGAATAACCGGTGGTAAAAAAATTAAAAAGTAAGCAAAAGACTCTTGTCGCGAAGGGGTTAATATTTTTATTTATTTATCAGATTTAATGCATTTGATTCAGTTTTCCTTTTGGATTTTATGGCTCGAGACATTTTATCCAAACTTCATATATATATACTAGGGGGCTCTGCCCTCTACAAGTTACGCTCGACAACCCCCGCTCAGACACTGCAGAATCTAAAAACACGCTAATTTGATCAGCTTTAAAAAGAGTAGAGAAGATTGAATTATAAATAAAAAACAAGTAATTGATCTCTCTGTAAACTAGTTTCCATTCATTTCCCTTTGAATGAGAAATTTTAAGGCCGATTCAGCTGTTGTTATTACATCCAATGTCTATTTTTGTGTTTGATTAAATAAGGTCATTTAAACATTTGAAAATAAACTTAAATAAAAGAAATTAAGTAAACGCCAGTAGAGTCTTTGCCATCCGAGTATTTTCTAACAACGTTATGAAAAGACTAACAAAATACAATACAGACATTTTAAATGTATCGTTTTAAATAATTTTCAATAAAGTTTTAATTCTCTTTTTAACATTGACATGAAAATACTTTTGTTAAAATGAAATATTATTATCTGTGGAAGTTTTCTTTCACTTTTAATATTCACATGTAAATAAATTTTTAATCGTAAGGAAATATTATTCTTTGCACTATTTTAACAAATGGCAACAATTTAAAATAATAACCTTTTCTAAAATATTTTAAAAATTTATCTTGAAATGATTAAAATAAATAAGATATTATTATTTATTTTATTATTATTATTATTATTTAATGAATTGTTTTTTCAACTTTCCTCGAAAACGTAATTTAATCACTATATTTTCTTCACTTGCGATTGAAATAATACATAATTTCAAATTCAGTTTGAAAATGATGAAAAAAAATCTAATAATCTCTAAATTTAAATTTTCTCGCTTTTCCCACATAAATTGTGTAATTTTGTTGCCATAATTACATAAATGTCATTAAATTTAGAAAAAAAATAATATCTCAAAAACTAATTCAAATTAAAAAATTCTAATAACATTTTTGACATTTTGGATAATTTGTGTCAATTTCATTGCCAAACATTCCATATTTTATGAGAAATAGCTGTGAAACGTAATCAGTCGTTTTATAAAATTGTTTCATAAAGTCGTTTCAATAAGATTTTATATATATCGGGTAGATATAGTCAAACTTTTTTGTAATTGTAAACCATACACATTTTTCTATCAAACGGCATTCAAAATCTTCATTTGGCACCGCCTTCGCCTTTCGTTTTGGCACCCAGAGCACATGTCCCCTCTGAGTTCTGACCCTGTCTGAACCCGGCAAAAAATGTTTGACTCAAACTTGACACACTTTAACCCATAACCAGAGAGAAAGAAAATTAATTCATATTTTAAGGCAATTTTGGAAAATTAGTCTACAATGATATCTCTAATCTCAATTTTAGTTTTTAGGCAAAAAAAGGAACATATTTATACTCATAATTATTCAAATAAGTAGTTTTTAATCAGAAAAAAAATATCCTGAACCTTCTTATGAAAAATCTGGTCAACTTGAATCCGACACAAAAAAGTCAAAACCCAACCCAAAATGAACACTTTAGCCAAATGTCTAATACAGTCAAACCTTGTTAACACAATAATTGCTTAACATGGAATAATATTGAGTTGGAAAATTAATGTTAATTCATTTGTTTAACATGATAGAGAATTTCAAAAAATAGTGCCTAAGGTGGAAATATTTTTTTTTAATGAAAAAGTTTCCCTATAATTAAGAAAATTTTTCCCCAGCTTTGGACAAATTATATGATGCCCACAGATTCATAAAAAGAAGCAACCTGCAAAAGTTAATAACAGACTTAAAAAAAAAAAATTATTAGCAGGTACCAAAAGTAAGCCCCCCCCCCCCCCCCAATATATGATAATTTTTCCTTTTTTGAAAAAGTACTATTTATAAGCCCTCCCTCTCAAGTTTTCTTTTCTAACACTTTCAATCCTTCTAAGTTTCAGGAAATTCATTAATTTTTTTTTCCATATCTCCTAAATGAATATAAATTATGCAATTTATTTGTAGGTAATCTCTTTATATACCTATTGTATCAGAATGACATATGTTCTCTATGTAATACTATTAATGTTTTCGTTGATTTTTATGCACTAAGACTTAAAAGATATTTATACTGAGCTTATTATAATTCTTGTTCATATTCTTGTTGCATCTAAATTAATTATTTTATGTAAATTTGTTTCATTAATTTAATATTTTTATTAATGGAAACTATTTAGCTTGTATCGAAGGAAATTTTAAAACCAAAAAAATGTTTATTTTATTTTGAAAATTGTATAAATCCTCTGAAATTTCATAAATTCCAAATATAACCCCCACCCTTTGAATTTTCCCATCTTTTTCACAAAAGTTCCAATAATAAGCCTTACCTTAAAATCCTCAGAATTTCCTGTCTGCTAAAGTTCAGTATTTTACTTTAAATAAATTTATTATTGTCTAAAATGATGACCAATTTGTTTCATTTCCATATTAATTTTTTTTTATTTCTTACTAATTTATGATTTTAAGAGAAGAGAGATATATGTAGGTTAATTTATTTCATTTTTATGTCTATCATAGATGGCGCTACTCAGATAACGCAGAAAAAATTCACAGTCCTTTCAATTTCGTGTTAATGAGGTTCGACTGTGTACAAATATACATTAGACTCATGCACAGGTGTTATTATACTTGATAATTCTATTTCAATCTGACCAAAAGAAGTTTGACTCTAACCTAACACATTTTAATGCACACTCACAAGGGAAAGATATATAATCCATATGTTAATTGCAATTATGGAAAAGTAGTTTACAATAACATCTAGATTCCATTTTAGTTTTTTTTTTTTTTTTTTTTTTTTTTTTTTTTTTTTTTTTATGAACCCTTATACTCATTAATATTCATATATGGCTTTTAATCCAAAAAAATGTTTAGAACTTTCTTTTGAAAACAAAAAAATTGACGTGTAAAAATCAAAACTCAACCTGACTTGCCAAAAAAAAAAAAAAAAAAAAAAAAAACATTTCCAACTTGATTTGTGGGTTAGTTATGTGGTTTGAGTCATGTGCAAGGAAAATCAGGTTATATACCTGATCCGACGCAGGACTCTACTTTGGGTATTTTGTATGTAAAAATAGAATTTTATAATCAATTTTCCACTAACTTCTTTATATACTAGCGTTTTAAAGCTAGAGTATGAAAATTTTATACACTGGTGTGTGTCAGAAGAAAACACAACATTTCAATATTTTTAGAACTTAATTATAAATTAATTTTAAAGCATTTTCCCTTTAGCCGACAGCGGGAGATAAACCAACAAAAATTCTTTATTTTACAACTGTTTCCAAATAACAGAAACAATCGAGTTAATTATGTACCAAAGTATGCCAACTGGCTGTAAAAGTGCTATGACGAAATATTTTAAATACTGAAAAGCAGAAAATATAATTTAAAGAGTTTAAAATATATTCTTTTATCATTTAATAGTTTTATATTAATTAAATTATGACTATACTTTGAGAAAACTATTTAGAAATACTGAATACATAGTTTAAATTATGCTTTCCATTTCTTAAAAAAGAACCATCAAAAATCATCATGCCTCATTAACATATTCACTAATCCGCATAAATCAAATCAGTGAACTTTCACCAATTAGGATGCATGCCAAATAAACGTATTGTGATAGAAATTCTTTGGAACTACATGAATTTCAATATGAAATGAGGGAGATTTAAAAAATAAACATAGAATGAATGTATATATATATATATAAAACTTTTTATTTCTTCCTACCCTCCCCCTCCCCTCCTCTTTTTTTTTTTTTTTTTTTTTTTTTTTTTTTTTAAGAAGAGTGAGGTGGGGGTGTTATTCATTCCCCTTAACATCAAGATTTGAAAATGATAAACAAACATTTTGTTATTATTAGAAATTGATTATTTTGATGTTTGCAAACTCAGCTACATTTATTCTTTCATTTTTTAGTATCATTCTGATATTTTTATGCTATTTACTATGTGACATTCAGAAATATTGTAGATTGTCATATTAAAATACATGTAGAAATATTTATTTAGTTATCTGTAGGCAATTAACAACCACTACTATGTTTTTTATTAAACTTAACTATCAAAACTGTAATAAACTACAATATTCACAGTTGAGTATTTTTATAATAAGCAGTAAATAACAATAATTACTTCTTTAAAAGTTAAAATGTAGATTCGGTCTTTATCCCCCCCCCCCCTCCTAAAAAAATAGAAAAGAAAACCAAACAAATATTATAAGATATAAAACATATCGATGTAAATAAAGTGATTTATTGATTTTTAAAACTAAATGCAAATTAATAAACCAATTGTAATTTAAAAATTAAAATATTAGTTTTAACACTAAGTACAAAGAATTCGGAAATTTTGTATGTATAGTAATTTGAATTGATAAAACTTTTAATATCTCTAAAATGATTCTTCTAGAACAATGGTAATGTTGTTTATGTACTGTATAGTTTATTGGGTTCCGACAGTCTATTGTACGCAAACACTGGCTGCCGGTAATAAGAATCGTTCAAATAGTGATTCGCTCTCTGGAGCAACGGACAGTCCTACTACGCATGCGTAGTAGCCTGCCGGAACTATAATAAAGATCCGGCTGCCGGCTCTCTAACCACAGCCTTCTTTATTTATTATTATTATTTATATATTTTTAATTTACTTCTTTTATTTTATTTTAATTTTGTTTATTTCTTTTAATTCCATATTTTCCCTATCAATTTCTCTTCTATCTTTTTGGCAACACTTTTCTCTTCTGCATGGCCCCCTTTCAGATAGCGCCATGTGTCGCATTCTTTGTAACATTATCTACCTTTCAGTTCATTTTTGACCTTGTCCGCTCACGGACACGTGTTTACTGTAGCTGATGACGAGCTGTTATATTTTTAGCTCGAAACGCGTCCTACGTATTGTTTTTATTTTATGGTGATTTTTTACAAAGTTTTATTATTTTAATTTGAAAACTATTTGGAAGAAAAATCTGAAATTTGTATTCGCATAAAGCAAGACAAAATAAATATAAATCCATCCAAAAAATTGTAGGTCGCAGCTCATAATTTTTTCCAATATCAATTCATATTTTCATAATTCAAAAATTTTAAAATTACAAATTCAAAGCATTTATGTTTGGGTTTTTTAGTATTATAACCACACAAAATTTTATCTCGTTAGAATTAAAATTTCAGGAAATGTTAATTAAAATATGAAAATGTAATTTAATATTAGAAACTCTAAATTTTGAAAGTTTATAATTTAAAAACTTTTCATCCAAATGACTTGACATTTCGCTTTTAGGCATAGTTTGAACCGAAGAATTAAAATACTTTGACAAAATTGGATGTTGCCATTGAAAAACACAAAGTGTGGGCAGCTTCTGCATTGTATATGGCCTCTAAGCAAATTTTATATACGTCATTTAAAAGTAGACTTTATTTCCAATCGTTTAGTACAGTAATTTTATTCTACTATATTTTGTAGCAGAAGTTAGTAGGGGGAGTTAACTTTTTTTCCCGCTACTGTACATGAGTTCGGAGGAAAGATTTTCAAAAAGGTTACTGAAAATTCAATTACATGTTTCAATTAAAAGAAAATAGTTATCACTTATATATTGTGTTTAACCCGGAAAGCCGAGGTTGAATTGTGTAATATTTGTAAAATCCTTAAGATAATAAATGTTTATTTCATTTCGCAATTAATCATATTCCGTTGGAAGCAGTTGGGATAATCAAAGAAGTATATACAGTCGAACCTCTATTTAACGAAGTCGCTAAATCCCGGAAAAAAGTTCGTTATATGGAAAATTCGTTAAATAGAGTTTCACCTTTTAAAATACTTTAAACTACATAAAACAGATTTTAAATTCATAAACATTAAATATTTTTACTAAAAGTAATTAATCATACTTTTTTTTTAATAAATTATACCGATTTGTTTTATTTATTTTACCAATCAATATCCATCATCAATTCATTTTTTCTATGTGTTTAAATCTTTGAAATCTGCAAGGAAAACAAAACATTGTCCGGGAATACACTGTATTTTCTGCTTAAAGTAAATAGTTTTACATTAAAAATAACGAATTTTAATGACCTAATCGTATTTATTATTATTATAACAAATAATTTTAACCATACATTAACATGTGCGTCCTTAAATTTAGTTTCTAAAAAACTGTGTTAATTTTGTCCAAGTTTTTTCTTTTAAAAAGTGCTTTCTCCCATAATACATCTCGCATCTTTGCAATATATCAAAAACCCCTCCATGCGCATTTCCTTCTAACTATAATCCGCGTCGGATTGTTTAAAATAATTTTAGCATTTCATCATACGAAGTTTTGTTAATTCCTGCATCATGATAATTTCCATGATCATCATATTCGTCTTCGTCGCAATTCATTGCTGTATTGTTTTTATTTTTCACACAGTCGAAAATATCCAATTCGGATAGCGTTTCTGAGTCCGAGGTCTCAATTTCGGAATTAAGTGAAGTACAATCATCAATCAGCACATCATGGTTAATTTCTCTTTTTTTCACATCTGTACCCAGTTACTCTAAGGGATTATCGTCTTCGTCCTCTGTACTTACCGAATTCTCACTGTTGACAAAGAAAATGCTTGGTAAAACCAGTACAAGGCCATTGAGCATCATAAAATGTGTTTAAAGAAAGAATAAGTTTGTAATGTCCAGAAATATTTTGTGAAATGGGGGGGAAAAATTTTAGATCACAAGAAAAAGTTCGTTAAATAGAGAATGCACTTCGCTATTTGGAGGTTATTTTACGAAGAAATTCGCAAAATGTTCTTGGTTCCCAGGAAAAGTTCGCATAATAGAGGTTCGTTAAATAGAGGTCCGACTGTCGTCCAATTTTAATTAATAAGATATATTTGTCTTGTTGAATCACGTAAATTGTAAATTACATATAACAAAAAGTATACTTTGATAAACACAATTAATAAAAAAAGAAATTACACATAATTATAAAAATGAATTCTATAAATTTAGTTTTGTACTAAAAACAAAGTTTAACTAGGCTGAACTGATTATCACATTAAAATATTTTCGAATCGAAAGATATTTTCACTGATTCTTAAAACCATTACTCATCTTTATATTCAGCACTTTTCTTGCTGGATGTCCCCTACGGTTGATGAGATAGAGCTAATGATCATAAATTCTTCGAAGAAAATTGAATAAGAAAAACTCTTTAAAGTGCCCATTAATCATATTTTAAAATACCTAACCGCATTAAATATTCAATATTTCACTTTCATTTTTAATAATTGTCTACAAAAAAATATTGGAAGTGTATTTTTTACAAGAAATTGCAATTTTTAGTTTGACAAATATTGCATTTTATAAAGAAAAAAAGCATAGGAATTTTAGAAAATAATTGGGCATTTTAATAAACGAAATATAAAATAGGGATGTCCGGGCTAAAAGTATCCAAATGTTATGGATTATTATTATGGAACTACTCATTATAATATAATAGACTGCTCCTCCGTAGATTCGAAACACCTCCGAGATTTTTTGGGTTTAGACCGTCCAGCCGCGCATGCCTATAATAGTCAGCAATCGGCACAAAGGTGAAAAACAATTTCCACGGGTTTCATTAATAAAGATGTAGACGTCACAGCAAAAGGTGCAGTGCTTACTTCATTAAATCCTTTGTGTATAAACAAAAAATTGAAACTGTGGATGAGCTGAAGAAGCGTATCAACCCAAGAATTCGACTACTAAATCCTGGTATGCTACGAAACACTTGGAGCGAACTGTATTACCATTTAGACATTTGCCGTGCTACGAAATGTGCAAACATCGAAATCTATTGATATTTAAACTTGGTGAGATGTTCTTTCCATTTAAATATACACATATTTTTTCATTCTAATGGGCAGTTCCGTAAAAATAAGCCCTGACTTTTGGATGCTTTTAGCCCGGACACCCTGTACAAAGTGAGTGTCAAATGTTTGGTAAATCTTCACATAAAATAAAGAAAACTTAAGATACAGAACAAATTATTGTCCTTTAAAAAATTCTTCATTATCCACAACACTTTTGACAACTTTTCTAAAGATGCTGGAAATCGACAGCTGTGGTTTATTTCGGAATTACTCGAAGCTTCGAGTCACACGTTCTTGAATTTCCGGCACGCGTACAGAGTGCATGATTTTCATGACTCGCTTAAAACATGGGAACAAAGACAAGTCTAGAGGAGCTAGATCGAGGATTATGGTGTATGATCAAAAACAGTCACTTGACATTTAGTGAAGAAACGCGGATCCCAGTGTGCGGCAAGGTGATCGTTATCATTTAGATGATTCCAGTTCGATACATACACTTGCACCGACATTTGCATTAATCTCTTTTGTCTTTTTCCCCAATTTGCAGCAAAACGTGATGTTTATGCATTGTTTAACATTGAATCTCTTCTTTTGTTAACAGCGAACAACTGTGATTAGCGTAGTTATTTTCACGACAGGAGGCGCTTCTTTACATGTTTCTCTATGCGCACACGAGTTCAAACCTCTCCTTAGATTTTTTTTTTTTTTTTTTTTAAATATCGGATAATTTAAGGAATGTTTTAGGCGCACCTTGTAGAAGTAATTTACTCTCTGGGCGGAATAAAAAATATTTGAAAATAATGTTCTAAATTGGTTTGAAATTAATGTCTTACGAAGCGATATTCGAAATAAATGCCTTATCGATATTTTTTTAAGTTTTTCTTTTAAGTATATATTGCTTATTAAGACTGTTCTCAACCTCACTGCTCAACAAGCGCGAAACTTCCTGACACAATAACATATCCATTTGTAAACGTAAAGGTATAAAATTGGCAGATCTGACAATGGAAGCAATTTGAAATTGAAATGAGATTTCCATTTTTTTAATAAATAAATTACCTAACGAATTATAAGCATTTTTGATCACATAACAAAGTGCTTTTCTTCTTTAGTTGACTGGTTTTTCTATTTTCATCGAGAAATTTGGTTCAAAACGTCAACTTTGACAGTATTTTCTGAAATATCTATTGTGTGGTCCAAACACTTGGAAAACGTCTTTCGATTACATAGTTTCTGAATAACAATACTTATCAGTAGCATGCGTTTCCGAACAAAAATGAATTAAAACTTATTTCCCCTTTGGAAAGTGTCCCCTTTGGATTTGAGAACAGCTTTAACGAGTGCGTAAATTCACCAAAATAAAAATGAACTGTTCATTTGGTATAGCTTATGTTACTTTCTTTGAGTTAAAGTCCTTTTAAACAAATAAAATTTTCATAATACATTCATATTAAACTAAAGAATGCAGAGGAATATTAAAAAATTAAAAATAATTCCGAAAATAGTGGAAAAAATGTCCAATAGTGCATATTTAAATTTCATGTTTAGAGAAATTAGTACTATGAAAGCACATTATGTATATACCGGGTGTCCCAAAAAGGACTGACTGATTTTAAAATTCAATAACTTCCAAACGGTGACAGGTATTAAAAAAATTCTTGCAGGAGGGTTATGCATAAAGTCAAAAGTTTTTTTACAGTAATTTTCGATTTTAGTTCGAATTAAAAACAATAGATGTCGCTGCGATCAATAGAGGCTAAATTCAGGCTCGATTTTTGGTACTTCCAGGCCCGGATAATACATTTCCATCTCCTTTTTCTGCAAGGAACAACAGAAAGGACCAAAAATCGAACCTGTATTTAGCGACTATTGCTTACAACGCCATCTATTGTTTGTAATTCCAACTAAAATCAAAAATCACTGTAATAAAACTTTTGACTTTATGCATAACCCTCCTGCAAGAATTTTTTTAATATCTGTCACCGTTTGCAAGTTATTGAATTTTAAAATCAGTCAGTCCTTTTTGGGACACCCGGTAGTTACTAACTGTACTAATAAAAGAAACATGTTTATCCATGTGTCTGTGTGTGAGTGTGCGGTAGATGTCTGAAAATGAGGATGATGAGTGTTCAACCCGATCTTAGCACTATCGACCATCCGTTCATGTTAATTAACCAAAATATTTATTCAAAACTATAATTAATATCGCAAAATGGAATGAAATGTCGCAGCGATGTGGCCTGAATGCCTTTCCGAAGAATTATTAACATGGAAGATATGACGATCGAAAATCGGTCCTTTTCTTCCGTCTTTTGAGATGAAATTCGGAACGTTCAATTACGGCAAAAAATTACGCACTAAATTATCGTATTTTTATCTTTAAATATTTTTAATATAAAAGTTTCAATATTTTTATTCCGTTTAAAAAGTACGAACATCAACCCTTTATCTACTGACTGTACTTATAAGTACCATTAAATTAACTTGTTACAAAATTCCTTTAATACATCGATTAGTTGCAATACAGTTTAGAATGAGTTATAGATATATTATTTTATCTTGTTCCAAAAGCATTATTGGTTACACAAAACAAAAATATTTTTAAACGGATGAATTCTTTTGCCTTTGCATATTTTCAGCTTTCTTGGCGTTGGGAGGGGGGGGGGGGGATTTTCAATTCGGAAATATTTCTATATTTCTATTGTAAGAACATTATATTTGTACATTTCCTAATTCTACAAAATACTAAGAAAATATTTAAAATAAAAGATTTGAGCGGGGTTATAAATATTGTACAACACCCCTATACATTCAAATTTAATTAATCCTTCTAAATCCTTCAAGCCGTCTAAAATCCTTCTAAAATTTATTAAATTATTATGTAAATCTTCTAATGTAGTTTAAACAATTCACGAAAAATGCTTTAGAAGATAAAATTTTCATGAACTCACAATTCAGTACATAAAGGGTTAACTCTTTAAAAAATATATTAAATATATTAAAAATATAAACATCGATTTTCGTGCTTTTTCGCCCTCGTCTTTTAAAGATAGCATCGACTCACTCCCTCAAAATACGAAACAATTACAAAAATCTACGTAATCTGTGTACCTTCTTCCTTCTCTGCTTTAATAAATGTGAATATTAACTTTAAAAAAATCTTTTCCGAAAGACGTTTGGTGGTTATACGTATTTTCTGCATTGTTTAAAAAAAATTGTTTAAAATGTTAGAACATATTTACATTTATTTTTCGTTCGAACGATGGCATCCGTTTAAATAATTTATTAAAATTAAACCTTTTGAAAAATATTTGTCTAAATTCACTTTGGGCGATTTTATCCTTTTTTGCAATATTTATAATTCAGCATCAGTGCTTCTGGTCAAAATACAAAAAAATATTAATTTACGTTCATTTACTTTGAATGGCGCAATCTACTTAAAGAAATATTAATATTAACACTTTCAAAGGAATTACTTTCTGGATGTCCCTTCACGCGTACGTTAACCACTTTGCAGTTATATTTCATAAGGTTAACAATGCACACATTGATATAAAAAATAAATTTAATTATATACAATCACTCTAAAATTTTAATACGATGTAATAAAATTTTAGCTAAAATTTTAATACGATGTAATAAAATTTTAGCTAATGATCGAATATAAAGTTCGTTCAGAATTTATTACATTTAGGAGAAAAATGATCAGTTTGAAAATATAAAATAATCTCACAGCGTTAAGGTTGCGCACTCTATGATTGGAAAGGCAAACTTATTTTAATGCTAAAATAGAAAATTTTAATATAATATACTAACCTTCTAACTGCTGTTCGAGATAAATTCCATTTTATAAATAATGAGATTTGTGGATAAAATAAACAGTTTGAAATCAAAACAAAACAAAACAACAACAACAAAAAAAAATCATAGGATTAACATTAAAACAGTCGTGTATTCTGAGGTTTGGATTCTCCGATAATGGAAGATTTAAACCGCGGCTATGTTTCACAAATATTGCTATCAGTTACTTTATTACTTAACCTTTTCGCGCATTCTAACGGATGTATCTCACTCCTATGTGATTAAGAAGAGGTGCATGCTTGTATAAATATTATAGTTCTTGTTTTTGATACTATGGATTGAATGTGATAATCTAGGATACGGCTCAGCAAGCAATAGATTGTTTCAAAATATTTTTGTTTAAACTTATAAAACGAAAACAGACCAGTACGTGCGTAGCACGAATGGTGGACACTGTCGATGGCAGAAGAGTGTGTAGGCTCGTTTGGCCGGATAGTCATTTAAAAATATATACACATACAAATTTGAGGGTATACACTGCCGAAGTCATTGGAACCCCGAACGTTAGGTTCGTTTCTAAGAATTTTCGTCTCAAAATATAAATACCATCTTCACTTCTTTTCGGTATATTTAAGATTTTTATCATGCGACCTGTCAACGCTCTCCGGGTCAGCGTGTATACCTATAACAAGAATACCGTTTCAAAATATAGACAAATATCGTGGAAATAGTAAAGATGCGTGCCTATTATTTTACAAAAGAAATTGTATCCAGAACTCCTATTTTTCTCTCAAACAAGTACGCAATTTAGTTTGCAATATTTCATAAAATTATGGGTGTTCAATCTGACTTTAATTTGTATAGAAAATTCTTAAATAATGGCAAATGTTTCTTAAAGGTAAAACGTATACAAATTGCCTAGAAGTGTCAAATATGGTTACTTTTGAAAAACAGTTAATAGATTTAACTTATAACGTGTACGTAAAATTAATTTAACACTTCTCTAATTTAAATTATGCAGCAAGGTGTATAAATCTTTTGAATTATTAATTTTTAAATTTGCGAACAATGTGAATTTCCCTTAGAACACATTCCCCCTTATCTACCAAAAAACCCAGCAAAAGAGTTAAGGAATTTTTTAATCTTTTGATGCCGTTGTTTCTTTGACAGAGATTGGGGAAGGTGCCTAGGTAATCAAAAAATGTCACAGATAAATCTGAAGACCAGTAAGACGCCAATCATCATAATGTTATACTAGGGCATCATAACGTTGCACAATTTTAATTACGCATCATGGTCTTGCGTGATAGCTTAAGGGGACTGTTCACTCAGCTTCCGATTTCACCTCACTAATGTAAAGTCTATGGGCATTTGGTGCACTCGTATATTTAAAATATCCAGTCGGGAAATTAATATTTTTAACTTCTATTTTTTGTGTACACTTTCTAAAAGGTGTCAATATTTCTAAACAAATCTCACAATATTTCTAAAGTATAGACTTAATTTTATAGGAAGTATTAAAATCTTACTCATGCTTTCACTCTTCGCCCGCTTTTAGCACATAAAATATTAAATTCAGCATTTATTTTAAAAATATTTTGAAAACTAAAAGAGACATCCTTTAAGAAGAGTATACAGAAAAAAGATGTTAGAAATATGAATTTCCCGAGAGGATATATTAAATATATGAATGCATCAAAAGCCCACTTAACCTTACGGTGGATAATTCCGAAGCTCAGTGACCAGCCTCCTTAATACTCGTAGGTGTTCAATCGGATTATCGTAAATCTTTAATTCGTGTTAAATTTTTTTAAATAATAGCAAATGAGGAAAATTTTCTGCCATTAAGACTAAGTCCATATATATATATATAAATAGCTTTACTATAAGTTTATTAAAGACAATAATTTCATGGGTTATATAAATTATATGAAGCAATATTCTTGCTTTTATGGAAACGCATATGGATAAAGATAGTAGAGTAAAATTACATTTTATATTTTTATTCTATTTAATCCTGTGTAAACAGAGGTGACTGTTTTATAGATAGCTTATTTCTTTCATTTTTCAAATGAAATTTTTAAAACTAAATTAAGTTTTATTCCCTAGGTTTTAGACAATCCATGATGGGTAAAATTAGTAGATCAACAAATCATTAATTCGATAGTTGATTCTCTAAACGACTGCTTTGCTCGAATGATGGATTAGCTGTGGTTGTTTGCAGTGGCAAAGAAAATCTAAAGAAAGTTTTCATCAAACAAACAACTAACTAACAGATCAACAACAGTTCTTTTTTTTTCTAATTGGACTCTATAAATTGTTTACTAAATTTCTATCCATCATGAAAATTTAATAACATATAAATTGAAGAAATCTGATATAGTGCGAAAATAATTTGATTTTCAAATCTTTTAAAAGTTTAATTTTAATAAGAAATGAAAATGAAATATGTAAACGAAAATGTATACATACCGTTTTTTACTCTAGTGAAAAAAGTTCTACTAGAGCTTATATTAATTTCAGTGAGTAGATTATTTAAATGATATAAACTGTTTAAAAAAATTATATTTACAAAAAACATTTTTTTTAAAAATTAAAATTAAAAGCCAAGCTTTAAAACAAGAAAAGAAAAAAATCAAAAAGTGCGAAAATTGTGTCTAAAGCATTTTGTAATATTAAATTTTCAAGATTATTTTATGGTTCTCATTTAACATTTTCCATTACAAATGTTACGATATGTATGTGAATTGTCTACATATGATACGTTGATAGAAATCTCATTCTCCTGTACTTATTACATTATAACCCGTTTCTGAAAATATTTTTTCTTATGCAGCATGGTCTTGCATGATAGTTTAAAAATACAAAATATGTAAAAGGAAAACATAAACTATTTGCTTCAATAAAAACTTGAGATTGATGGCCTTGAGTGGTTACAAATTTGTGTAAAATAAATAAAGTTTTCCGTGAAGTCAATCATGCATAATAGTAAAAAAATCATTAGCAGACACAAGTTATGATGTATTTAGTACAGAAGAAAAGGATATCTCTCAACATATCACATGTTTGCACTTGACTAAGTATGGTAACTTAGTTAATGTGAAAGTTACATAACTTAGATACACAAGCATCTCTCTAGAAATTCGACATTACATCATTAGTCAAACATAACCCCATGCAGCGTTTCTTTATTTTTTATAGCTTGACCTTTTTGTTTTACATTTAAAGTTTTCTTTTTTTTCGTAAATCTTGCAGAACAGATATACCTATGATATTTCCATACAGGTGAATGTAATACATAGTGTTATAAGAAAATTAAGTAAAGCTTAAATTACACATGAGGAAAACTGAATAACAGATTTTATAAAAAATTTATTAATTAAGGAAATGAAATCTATATTTAAAAAAAAAATAGTAACTACATTTTGTTACACACTAATAACTAAATTTAACTTCCGAAATTGCCACTCTAAAGTGTTTCCTATAATTAAAGATTATTTTCAAAGGTTTCTAAAGATTCTCATCTAATTTCTCATCTTAATATTGAATTTTTTTTTCTTTATTGATGTCCCGTACTGCTGGTAGAGATAATCATCATAACGTCTTCGAAAAAAAATATTGAAAGAGAAAAATTTTTAAACTGTCCATTAATCATGTTTTTAAATATCTGATAAAGCTGTGGTTATTCAATTTTAATCTTAGATATTTTCTATATCTTAAAATTGGAAAATAGTTGGGGAATATGCAATTAGATACAGGGCAATTTCATCGTAATTGATGTAACATCTGATCATCCAGTTTATTTTCAAAACTATGCAGAAAATTTACTAATAAAGCTAGAACTAATTTTTACAATTTAAAATATTTCTCACTAAGGAATTAAATCCCAAATGCCGGCAGATTATTTCAATCTCTCTTTTAGTCCCAAAATTTGCAATTCAAATTTCTGTAACTGACGTAACATAAAATATACAAAAAATTTTTGTGGCCTCATTGAAGTGTAAAAATTATCAAAACTATCGCGTTTTTTTAACGGGATAGTTTTGATAATTTTTACACTTCAATGAAGGCACAACTATTTTTTTAAAGTGATTTAATGTTCTCAACAACACTAAGTAATGTCAAATTATAAAGGTAACTTGTTTAGTTAATTTCTGAATAATAATAATAATAATAAATGGCATTTACACGTGTAACTGACGTAACTTTTATTGCGTAACTGACGTAACATTATGACATTACAAAGACAATAATGGAACATAACTTAGTTTGTAAACAGTAATTTACAATGCCTTTCTTTTAGGATTTTATTATAGAATACAAAAATATCAAGTTGTCCAGTAATACTCTTAAATTAAACATATTATAAATTTTATACCACCCGCAAAATGATAATTTTCTGTGAAATTGTCCTACATTAGATAATTTTTTAAAACTATAATAAATGCCACGTTTAAGTTTATTCAGATAGTTTTTATTATTATTATTATTATACCTTTTGTACAATGTTATTCATTGATGTGTGCACAGAAATTTTATTGAACAGATTTTCTTATTATGAATTATTATTTCTGCACAGATTTTCTTATTATGAAGTATGCGACTCCTTTCGCATTAGATCTGAGAATTCAGAGTTTTACTCTAACTTTTGTCAATATTTGCGAAATCGCGCGGTAGGCGGTGACATCGAAAGACCCGTGATCGCCGAATGGAATTTTTTTTTTTATATAAATAGATAGTAAAAAGTCAAACGAACAAAATGAGCTAGGTATGATTAGGTTTGAGAAGCTGTAAATATGTTTAATTACATTAATTATTATGAAAAAGCTATAGGGTAAAGTGCCCATATTTCGTCCCCTCTCCTAATTTCGTCACCCTTAACTTCTCCGCTTCTGCGAAAGTGGCACCATTTATGACGCAAGGCACAGGGGACGGGATGCAAAGGGGGTCAGTGTTGAAAGTTTTGTTCGCTAAGACGCATACATAAATTAAAGACGGCGAATTTCCTGTTTTTAGAAGACCCTAGTTTTTATTATGTCGTTTGTAGAACGTTATTTACTGGTCTGTAAATGTTTATTTTTTATTTATTGCATGTATTTTACGTTACTAAGATGCTGGCAGTAGCATACAGTGAGTTTTAGCACGCCCAGCTCATCTTTCGAGAACTGAAGCTCAGTCATATTGGGAAGTAGCGTGGTCCCAATTCCGTTCCCCTTGCCGTTCTTATCTTCGTCCCGTGGACGAAATTAGGAATGCTTTTTCATGACATTTTATTCAATGTTTTCCTCATGTTTGGATGGCTAATGTTTCGGTATGTTATTCTTCCACTGATAATTAGTACATTTCTTTGTGCCTTACTTTAACGTAAATTAAATTACCTACTCATTTAGAAATAAATTTTGATTTGTTTATAAATTAAGACCCGGCGTATTGGATTTTTTGGGGGGACGAAATTGGGACCGTTTTTTTTCTTTTGCATTTTTTAGATACTTTTGAAAAAGCAATTTTTCGCATTGTTACAATTTTTTGTACGACATTTGGCTATGTTTCTATGTGTGTGGGTAGTTAGCCTATGCAAAATCCAAATTTGGTAGATTTTCAACGAAAATTACAATTTCCAAGTTCCTAAAAGTAACTGGGGGACGATAATATGGCATTACCTTAATGTTTTACCGTTATCACAAATATTGATCACACTTAGAGCATTTGATAGAAAATTTTGGGTTCATTCAGAAAAACATAGCATGACAAACCTTATTCTGCCGAAAAAGTCTTTCATACCTATTTTAAGGAGGAACCGTTAAACATCTTTTAAGAGCTTCTAGTTGTAGCCAACTTTACGCTCAGTGTGAGTATGAAATGTCTTGCAAAAATAAATGAGCCATTCGGAGAAAGATAAATTTTAGTTAAAAACTACTTGAAAAAGATAAAACTGGAATTAAAAGGTAAGTGAAAAATTTAAAAAATATGGTATTTTCAAAAATACCAAAAAAATATAAAAATTAAATAAAAAGAAAATATAAACCTACATTAAGTTAAAATAAAATAAAATTATGATATAAAGTGATGAGTTTGGCTGTAGTTTAATAAGCTACTGTGTAGTTATACAAAGAAGTGTGAAATAATTTTAAAAAAAAAAGAAATCAGTAAAAACAGGAATGTTGGAAAAATACAAAAATAAACATATAAAAAATGAATAAAAGTAAATGAAACCTATACGTTACACTAAATGTAAGTTTAAATAATAAAATTAAAGTGAAATTAAAACTGTAGTCTTGAAAACTACTGCGTAAATATGAAAAGAATATTAGAGATCTTAAAGATTTAATGAATTAAAGTTCATACATGTTATGCGAAAAAACATATCGGGGTAGAGCAAAAGGCTAGTCTATCATATGAAGTGGCAAAAGCCATAGAAAAACAAACAAAAAAAAAAAAACACGTTTCAAGGCCGTTTATATATATATATATATATATATATATATATATATATATATTGAAAGAAAAATAAGGAAAAAATAAATAAAAGAGCGAACACAAGTTAACTGGGAATCCATTAAACTGGTGCATTTGGGCCGTTTCCGGTGTTGGGGTTCGGAGGCGTCATAGTCCGGTAGCTCCGCAACTATCTCATTAAGAAGATCATAAACTATATGGAAGAAATTTTTGGAAAGATCAATAATGCGTTTGCGCAAAGTAGTAGTTCTAATATCTCTACATATAGTAGAGTTACGATGGTATCGAAATCCGTTACGGACAGTTCTGAGGTTTTTGTTGTGTAATCAGTTGAGATCGTCCATAGATGTCTTGCAAGCAAAGCCCCAGACCGGACAGGCATAGGTGATATTAGGTAAAATGAGGAATTATACAATAAAAGTTTATTATGAATATATAGATTTGTACTAATTAGTAGCAGTTTAAGTGAAACATAGGCTCCGGCGACGTTGCCCCTAATGGAACTGATATGTTTGTTCCAAGTTAGCTTATTATCAAGGATGGCTCCTAGGTATTTTGCATCATTAGACCATTCAATTATAGTATTGTTAAATATTATTCTGTTAGGATAAGTTATCTTCCTAGAGACGTATATAGCCGTAGTTTTATTTTCATTGATTTTAACTCGCCATCAGGAACACCAGTCCATAAAAGCCATTTACGTGAGTCTGTATGTACCGATATAGTATGTATAGGTGGTGAGTCGAGGCATAAATTGAAGTATTGTCAAGCAAGAAAAGTTTGTAAAAAGCGTGGAATGTCGTTAAAGAACAGGTTAAATAATGAAGGACACGGGAAACTTCCTTGAAGGATCCCTGTTAAAATAATGAAAATGGCAGAACGAATGTTATCGATGCGGACACCAAAAATGCGATCACAAAGGTAAGATTATATTAAGTGAATAAGTCTAGCAGGAAATTTTAGCTGAATTAGTTTTTATATTAGGCCTTCATGCCTGACTTTGTCGAATGCTTTTGCAATGTCACACCGAGAAAATTCACACGCTTGTATTCACCAACTACTTTGACCCCGAGTTGTACCGAAAACCTCTGTCGAATGCTAAAACGGTATGCAATTTTAGTCCTGATTGGACGTCTCCTTTATAATGTCCAATCAAATGTTATCTTGAATTTCATTTGAGCGTTCGACCAACGTTTTCTAGGTTGAGGTGAATGGTGAATACGAGCATGAGAAATTCAACAACACGAAAAAGCTCGTTCATCGTTTTACACTATACATCTTAGTAAAAAAATTATATTAAATGTAATATTAGATGTATCTAATAAATCCAGGCGTAGTCTTGTGTAATACACAGTTGAAATAAAAAAAAAAATGGTCAAAAATATCAATATTTAAAAAAGTAGTAGGGATTTTGAAAAATTCATTTTTTTTCAACTTTTAGAAAATTTTAATTAAACATGCAGTTATTTTTTTTTATCGAAATGTACTTTTAGTTAAACATTCAAATGCAGTGAGTTCAGTATTTGAACCATATTTTTTTAAATAAACTTAATTGTTGAAAAGGTAAACTGTGTCCCCCTAATGTTACAATGTTGAATTGAATTGGGCGAAAATTTAATTAATTTACATAAAACACAATCTACACTCTCTCAATGCTTTATGTTTCTTTGTTTTATTTCCTTGCACTTGCATTCTATAGTCTACTCTCGGGCATTTATAATTTAGTAAGCATTTTTCCTCATTAACCACTTTTTGAAAGTTTGTAATTATGTTTTACCTTCACAATTAACATTTATTTACATAAATAACAGTAAATTCGTTACTCAATGGAATAGGAAAACATCCGGACTCAAAATTAAACATGAATTTATAAAATTTATAATTTTACTCAATATAATATATTTAAATGTATTCTGTGAAGCGCGATAAAACTGTGACATGAGATGCATTTTACAGCTATTTCCAATATTGTAATTTTGTGTGTTGAATAAATAAAACTAAATTAAGATGCATTTATAAGCCAAATTCTCTTAAGAGTCATTATGATAATAATGTATCATAATTATCATTTAAGTTTTTATTTTAAATGGCGCATGAATTATAGTTATTGAGAAACTTATAAATTTGAAAAAATATCTTTAAAACTATTACGCTAACTTTTTAAAAACAAGTACTCAAATGCTATTAAAATCTATTCTAAATTAAAATTTACTTTATAAATTTTAAATGATAATCGATTTAATATATTTTTTTAATAAAAAATGATACATTTGTCTTCAGAAATAGAAATTATTGATAATTTTAAATTTAAAACCATGAACCCTTACCCTACAACTACGTGTGTGAGACGTGGTCTTGTATTGGGGCCAAAACTGATTTTCACGGGCCTGGCCCGTAGTACATCGGTCGGGCCAAATGTAAATAATAAGGGCATGTCACATGGTACAGTGATCGAGCCAAACATAAATATCACGCGCATGGCCCGTGGTGCGACAGTAAAAGCTAACGGGATTACTAATAAACCTTTTGTGGTGTATCTATCACAATTATTACATCAGGTTGTAATTACTTATCAAATATTCCGCAAAATTAAACCAGTTGTATCTTACACATGTATTTATATTCCGTAAGTCGTGCGCGTTTGATACAACTTGTTATTTGATGAAACCAGTTCTATTTCTTATTAGGGAAACAATCATACTTTTGAAATCTAAATTCAGATTTTGTAGCAGTTTTTGCAAAAATCACGTTTTTTATTTTTTAGAAAATATGCAGACGATATATTTTACTCCTTACAACATAAATTATTTCAATAATTTGAAATTAATTGCATCTAAATACTCTTTCAGCAATATATACAAGTAACTTTTATGTTACTCGTGCCATTAAAATTACTTTATTGTGTGTCATCCAGTAAGAAGTGTTCGTATCGAAATGAAACGTTCGTACACACGTGAGATTATTTAATACCAGTAGGTACATTTGTTAGAAATTGAATAATGATTTACCGAAATTGCAAGACATGGTGAAATAATTACAGCTGTGTTTCAAGATTGCATTTGATAGATGAAATCTTATTTTATCTGAGTGAAGAGCAACTACCCATTTCCCTCTTTTCCCGTGCAGAGAGAGAAAAAAAAAGGAATTTCCAACATCTGGTATACATAAAAGTGTTGCACAACGAGATGCAATAAGAAAGACTAATGAACTGAAAACTTTTCTTCCTTTTTTAGTCAGTCTCTAAATATATGCCCTAAGCAAAACACGCAGTGTGTCTGCGCTCTGAAAAAACCTTAAAGATATATGTTAATTAAATATATAACTTTGAATGTAAATTTAATTTTAACTTTATCTATGTGCTTTTAATTAAATAGTGTAGTCCTGTGATCCTGTGCCCTCTTTTGTTACTGAGTGGAATATTTTCATGCTGATTCACTTTGGATTTTTATAGCAGGTTGGATTACCTTACGCGGATTCAATCAACGCTGAAAATAAAGGTAGGAGCATGCCAATTTTATCTTTCTCCTTTTTTGTGAAGATGTTAAAAGGGAAAACATTATTTTCTAAATATAATTCATGAAGAGAAGCTCAGTTATTTAACTGCCGTGATTTCACAATAAAAATTCAATAGATTATGAGACAGACTGAAGGCTGTGAACACGGCAAGTTACCGCTCTCTTCTATTTAAACTGTTGTAACAATAAATGAAAATAAACGAAAACTCTTGAAAGTTAAGAAACTAAAATAAAAGAAACCTTTTAAAGATAAAACAATGGCCTCCTCCCTAAAAGAAACTTTTAATATCGAAAAATTAAATCCGCATAACTATGCCCAATGGAGTTTTAAAACCCAGATGCTCCTAATGAGGGAAGATTTATTTAATTATACACAGGATGACCCCCCAACACCACTAACTACTGAGTGGACTAAGCGAGATAATCGTGCTAGGGCTACAATTATATTAACTTTAGAAGACTCACAACTTATTTATGTGAAAAATGAAACGACAGCCAAGACAACTTGGAATGTTTTAAAAACTATACACGAGCGCGCAAACCTTTCGAGCAAATTATATTTACTCAGAAAGTTATACAGTATAAAACTCGGGGAAAACGGAGATATGATAAGTCATATCGTAAAAATACTAGAAACAGCCGACAGATTAAAGGCGATAGGGGAAGAAATTAAGGACACGCATTTATCCGCGTTACTTTTATGCTCCCTCCCACCGAGTTATGATACTTTGATTATCGCACTTGAAGCGAGAAATGAAGAGGAGTTAAACTCTGAATTTATAAAAGGAAAATTGACCGATGAGTATCAAAGAAGACAAGATAGCTCGAATAATACGTCGCGCGAAAATGCGTACAAAGCAGAAAAAAATAATACTAAACCACAATATCGCAAACAAGAACAAAATATGTTTTGTACATATTGTAAAAGACGAAATCACATAAAATTAAATTGTTGGTTCCTTAAGAATAAAAATTCAAATTCTAAAAACCAAACAATGAATAAAGGGAGACAGAATGCTGCATTATGTTCTGAAACGAACAAAATCACTCCGGAAGTAGAAGAACAAACAAACACACAGACTCTGGGGAATAGTAGCAAAGAAAACAAAACCACTTTAGATACAAAGGTGTCTCAAAACAATTGTTCCTTTTACGCGAACATTGAAAATAAATCTACCTGGATAATTGATTCAGGGAGCTCTTCACACCTTTGTAACGACATAAACCTATTCAGTGACATTGATACAAATAATAAGAACACAGTCACGATTGCAAACGGAAAAATTCTTGCTTCACACGGGACAGGTACAATAAAATTACAAACACAATCAAACGACATTACTTTAAATGAAGTTTTGTACGTGCCAGAAATACAGTCAAATTTAATGTCTGTTAATAAAGCAGTGAAGCATGGGTGTAAACTCATTTTTGAAAACGAAACCTGTAAATTAATCCAAAACGGCATAACCTTTATAGAAGGGAAAATTAAAGGTAATTTATATGAAGTAGACCTTTACAAACATAAACAAGTAAACTATGCGAATTTAGCTCATCAATGCAAGAATAAAAACTGTATTGAACTCATGCATAGGAGATTCGGACACAGAGATATAAATGCTTTAAAGCAACTGCAAACTAAAAGTTTAGCAACAGGTTTTAATATGGAAAATTGTAAACATGAAGTAATATGCGAAAGTTGCATAAAATGTAAATTAACAAATGCTCCGTATCCTAAACAAGCTACAAACAAAGCTAGTAAGATTCTCGATTTGGTTCATTCTGATGTATGTGGCCCGATGCCAACAGAAAGTATGGGAGGAAAGAAATTCTTTCTCACATTTACTGATGATTTCAGTAGATTTACAATGGTATTTCTTTTATCAAAGAAAAGTGAAGTCATCACTAAACTAAAAGAGTACGTAGCCATAACGAAAAATAAATTCGGTCGCAATATAAAGGAATTAAGAACTGACAACGGCGGGGAATATACCAGTGATGAGATAGAAAATTACTTAAAAGAAGCAGGTATACACCATCAGCTAACCGTGCCAAATTCTCCAGCTCAAAACGGTGTTTCGGAGAGGAAGAATCGTACACTAGTTGAAATGACGCGATGCCTGTTATCGGAAGCGAAACTACCTCAGAAGTTTTGGGGTGAAGCTCTAAATACAGCGGTATACTTAACTAATCGACTCCCCACGAAAGCTCACAATTCTACTCCATACCAATTATGGACAAATAAAATACCGGATTTAAGCAACATTAGAATGTTTGGCTGCAAAGCTTACGCTTATCTCGACAAATCCCAAAGAGGAAAACTTGATGATAAAGCGATTGAAGGAATTTTTGTCGGTTACGACAATAGATCTAAAAGTTATAGGATCTATACTGGTAATAATAAAATTATACGAGCAAGAACCGTCAGATTTCTAGAAAACTTTAATTCAAACACAACACCAAATTTAAATCTGAAAAATGATAGCGAAGTTCAGAAACAACCCGGAAAAGCAGGGGAAAATTCCTCAGAAATTATAATAAGTATGCAGGAAGAAAAACAAACAGACAGTGAGGAAAATACAACAAATGAACCTAGAAGATCAAAAAGATCGAATAGAGGTGTTCCACCAGACAGACTCGCATACATTACTAAAGAAAATAAAATTATAGAGCCGAAAAATTTCGAAGATATTAAAAATCTAAACAATCCACATGAGAAAAACCAATGGTACGAAGCAACTAGTGAAGAAATTGCTTCATTAATAAAAAATAACACTTGGGATCTAGTTGATCCTCCACCAGGCGTAAAAGTAATTGGAAATAAGTGGGTTTTTACGGTTAAATATAATTCAAATGGAGAAATTAATAAATACAAAGCGCGTTTGGTAGCGAAAGGCTATTCTCAAAAATTTGGTAGTGACTATTATGAAACCTTTGCACCAGTAGTAGCCTATACAACGCTAAGAGCATTTCTAGCGTGTGCAGCTCACAAAAACTTAAATGTAAACCATTTAGATATTAAAACCGCATTTCTCCATGGAAATTTAGAAGAAGTTGTTTATATGTCGCAACCAGAAGGACATATTAAACCGGGTGAAGAAAATAAAGTATGTAAGCTAAGAAAGGCTATATATGGCCTAAAACAAGCAGCAAGAGCATGGAATATTAAAATAGCTGAAAGTTTAAACAAATTAGGTTTTGTGCAAAGCACCGCTGATCCATGTCTCTTCACACGAGAAACTAACGGAAATAAAACTTATATCATCATTTATGTCGACGATCTGTTAATTTCAGGAGATACTAAGGAAATAAATGAAATAATGAAACAACTTAGTAAAGAATACGAAGTGAAAAATTTAGGTATGGTAAATTACTACTTAGGCATAAACATAAAAAGAATTAAAGAAGGAACTTATGCACTTGATCAGGAAAATAAAATAAAAGAACTGATTGAAAAATTTAATTTAAAGGACTCTAAACCTTGTGATACTCCGATGGAGGCAGGTTACTTAAACTTAGATGACGATGAAAATTTACTACCTAATAATCATAAGTATAGACAAGCCATAGGGGCATTGCTATACATAGCTACGATAACTCGTCCAGATATTTCAGCGGCTATTAACATCCTTAGTCTCAGAAATGAGAAACCAAGAGAAAAAGACTGGAGGGCAGTCAAGAGGGTTATAAGATATTTAAAAACAACACAAGAATTAAAATTAGTTATAAGCAACGAATATGATCCGATTCTGACGACATTTGCAGATTCAGATTGGGCAGGAGATAAAAGTGATCGAAAATCAACCACAGGAAATTTAAGTAAATTAGGAAATGCAGCGATTTCCTGGTCAACAAAAAAGCAAAACTCAGTTGCATTATCATCTGATGAGGCTGAGTATATTTCCGCAGCCACATCAGCACAAGAAACCATATGGTTGATAAAGCTATTAAAGGATCTAGATTTAAACCAAAACCTACCAATTATTCTGTATGAGGATAATGTGTCATGCATCAAGATGACTCAAAATTATAAACATCATTCAAAAACAAAGCACGTGGATATCAAATTTAATTCAATTAAAGATTTACGAGAGAAGGGAATCATAGAATTAGAATATTGTCCCAGTAAGGAAATGACTGCAGACATCTTTACGAAGCCCCTTCCCAAACCTGACTTTATCAAACACAGAGACAACTTGAACTTAAGAACTATTGCAACTTCAGAAATCAAGCAGGGGTGTTAGAAATTGAATAATGATTTACCGAAATTGCAAGACATGG
The DNA here is from genome assembly GCA_963932465.1 of Maratus speciosus. Lineage (NCBI taxonomy): Eukaryota > Metazoa > Arthropoda > Arachnida > Araneae > Salticidae > Maratus > Maratus speciosus. The sequence continues at coordinate 333,287,019 of OZ010786.1, forward strand.
TGAAATAATTACAGCTGTGTTTCAAGATTGCATTTGATAGATGAAATCTTATTTTATCTGAGTGAAGAGCAACTACCCATTTCCCTCTTTTCCCGTGCAGAGAGAGAAAAAAAAAGGAATTTCCAACATCTGGTATACATAAAAGTGTTGCACAACGAGATGCAATAAGAAAGACTAATGAACTGAAAACTTTTCTTCCTTTTTTAGTCAGTCACTAAATATATGCCCTAAGCAAAACACGCAGTGTGTCTGCGCTCTGAAAAAACCTTAAAGATATATGTTAATTAAATATATAACTTTGAATGTAAATTTAATTTTAACTTTATCTATGTGCTTTTAATTAAATAGTGTAGTCCTGTGATCCTGTGCCCTCTTTTGTTACTGAGTGGAATATTTTCATGCTGATTCACTTTGGATTTTTATAGCAGGTTGGATTACCTTACGCGGATTCAATCAACGCTGAAAATAAAGGTAGGAGCATGCCAATTTTATCTTTCTCCTTTTTTGTGAAGATGTTAAAAGGGAAAACATTATTTTCTAAATATAATTCATGAAGAGAAGCTCAGTTATTTAACTGCCGTGATTTCACAATAAAAATTCAATAACATTTCCCCTTTCCTAATGAATAAAGAAAATACATTCTTTCACCTAACCCTTTTCGAGTTTGACTTTGAGATGTACAAAGCAAATCAAAAGCGTCATTAAAAGATTTATCCTTTCTTCGAAGAAAAAAAAATATGATTGTGGTGAGATCAGTGTTGATTTCAGACACTTTTCTCTAGGAGGGTTTTCTGTGGATCAGGGTAGGACATTAATGAGTTCCGGGGGAGGGGGTGATTTGCACTTTTTGACCATTGCAAACACAAAACCTCAAATCTTCCAGGAAGACATCTCATTGCTCCGGTGAGAAATGACTCCCGCGGGACATCCCTCAATTCAACACTGGGTGAAATTTACCCGCAGCGCGCGTGCTTACGGTTTAAAAGTGTTCCATCGCATGCGATTTATTCCGTTAAGGTGTCAAGATAAGTCCTTCTGTTCTCGGCCCATGTAGTGCATCAAAATACAGCATTGGCAATTTAAGTCAAAGGTTCCAGAATCGAATCCCGGTTTACGAATTTTTTTCGCGTAGTTGGAAAAACTCATTTCGTATGATATGAGTTTCAATCAGTATGAATGAGTTGAAAATAATCGTACATCCTAAATTCATTAGCTATATAATATTTTTCCATGGCTGCTCATAGTAATAAAGTAACTGCCGTACATTGCTTAACTGAAATCTCATTTTCTACGTCTTACAAAAACATAGATCTAGATTGCTCTTAAATGTAGAACAATTAAAAAAATAACAACTACGGTTGATTTTAAGTTTTATATTTAAGTTAAAGTTATACACAGGTATGTACAAATAATAATAAACTTAAAAGACGAGATCGTCGTACAACATTTTCTCGTATCTCAATGCAGTACATTACCGCCATACTTCAGCTTCCATCTGGATTCTGGTGACATCACCAAAATTAACTTCTAGAGAAATGCTGTGGCGCCACTATTGCGTTTTATGTGTTCTGATTGGATAAATATGTCATTTACTGTCTTTCAGCCATCGTGTCTCGATACCACCGCATGGCGACTAGAATTTCAGCAACTGAAATATAAAAGAAAAGAGCAACAGAGAGAGAAAACAATCAAGGCATTAAACAAGGGAAAAATCTATCATCGCTCTCAGTATTGACTATTAATTTTTCTCTGTCTCGCCTTCTGTTGTCCCTCTTATAGTCGTAATATCTTGTCATTATAACCATCTGTTTAAGACATTTATACATTTATTTTTATGAAATTTAATCAAAATTTATTTTAGATTATGTTAAAAAATTTAGGCCTTCAACTAAATTAAGAGAAAAGAAAATTCAAAATTGTTAGAATGTTATTCCATATGGAAGGCATGAATACGAAATTCCTCAATAGGTAAACAATAAAAAGGTTAAAAGTTTTACCTTTATGTTTTGATGTGTTTCAATAGAAATATATTCTTCTTAGGATGAACAAAAAAACATTTATTAGAAGATTGAATACACTAGAATAATATATATGCTGGTCACAGTACGGATCACACTTCACAATAAAACAAAACAGATGTATAAGACTATTTACAAACACAAAGAAATACTTTGAACTATGGCTTGTTGCAGTTTTTTTATCATATTATATTCCTTTGGAATATTATTGGATTTTTTTAATCAAGCAGCATTTTGCTGCCAACTGCTATAAGGGAAGGAGCAACACTCACTGAACTGAGTGTCTCTCACAGTAGATCAAATAAAAAAGGATTGTCTGATGCTGCCATCTGGTGGATGTTCTTGAAAACAAAAGAGCATTTTCTAACAAAAATATATTGTACAACTTAATCAAATGGCAGTTCTAGAGCATAATACAATTCAATAGAAAAATAAATAGTAATCATATACTCTTCACCTGCGAACTAAACGTTGTCCCTACCTTCAAAAAAGCATGGCGAGGTTTGAGTAAATTCAAATTTCCCACATCTTGGCAATAAATTTTCAAGCATGCTTCCCGTAATATTAAGTAATGTGTCAGTTCAGTACTCACGGCGGTTAGCATTTTAATTAACCTTTTCTCCTTTTAGGAATGATTTTCATTTGGCCTGCTACAAGCAATATACACAGTCTCATTTAATACTGATTATTATTTCTATTGTATGTTATAAAATTAGTAAAATAAACTTTAAAAGGACTTTTATCTTTAACTAAAAATATTAATATGTATTCAAATCAAGATTACATTTAGTGTGGGAAAGAAAGATGACGATAGAAATTTAAATTTTTGAAAAAAAATTCGGAAACATATTTTTTTTTTTCTCAAAACTTTTCACTTTCTTAATATCGTTTTAAAAATAATGGATTGTTTCATTTCTATATTTATTAATCTGCAAATTGTTTAAGATTATGTTAGTAAAACCAGACCCTCAAGCCCTATTCATAAAACAACGAAATTCCAAGCATATTGTACGCCTTGCTCAGCATTACGAGGAAATTCTCCACCACAATCGATGGCAAGTGGAAGTTATGGATCAATTTACCTAATAGCAACTCTACACTGTTCCTACCCTCAAGGAGCATGACGAGGTTTGCGTAATTCTACATTTCCCATATCTTGCCAGTAAATTCTCACGTGTTCTTCCTGTAGTATTAGGTAATGTGTTATTACACACTGCATTTATATTGACTTTTCATGTTTTTCGAAATGACTCTAATTTGACCTGCTACACGCAATATACACAGTCTCGTATGATGATGATTATAATTTTTATTATGCGTTATAAATATAGAAAAAACATTTCAAAAGAAATGTTATCTTTTACTAAAAAAAAAAAAAAAAAAAAAAAACATATATATTCAAATTAGGATTATTTGAAATGTGGGAGAGAAAGATAACGATAGTAATTTAAAAATTAATCACAATTTCGAAAAATATTTTTTTCTTTAAAGTTTAAAATATTTAAATGTATATTTCGGAATTTTTTTTCACTTATTTGCTTTTTTTTTAAAATTAAATCCTCAGTTTGTGATATTTATGTATTTTTTAATCTGCAAATTATTTAAAATTAAGTTTTTAAAAGCATATCCTCAAACAATGTTTACAGAACTACGAAAATCGAAGTATATTGTACTCCTTGCTCGAATGACAGATCGACAGCATAATCCAATTCACTAGAAAATAAATCGCAATCATATATTTTTAGTCTCAATCAGAATGTATGACAAGGGAATCTTGCGCCACGATAGATGGCCAGTGGAGTTTGCGGATCAAGTTACATAACGGCAAGTCTACACTGTTCCTGCCCTCAAGGAGCATGACGAGGTTTGCGTAAATCCACATTTTAAATATCGCGCCAACAAATTCATGTGATGTTTTACTACGCAATGCAGCGTGCATTTAAATTGAATTTTTCTGCCTTTCGGAAATTTTCATTCGACCTGCCACACGCAATACACACAGTCCCGTATAATACCTATTCTTTGTATTATATTTTATAAAAATTGTAAACAATAATTTTAAAAACAATAAAACAAAATTAAATAAAACAGTAATTTTAGCTTTTACTAAAATAATTATATTTATTTAAATTAATATTATTCAATATGTGGGAGATTAAAATGACGATAGTAATTTAAAAATTAATCGCAATTTCGGAAATATATTTGGTGTTTTATAAACGTTTAATTTTTTTTTTTTTTTTTTTTGTCGGAAAATTTCCAGTTTCAGAATTTTTTTTTTCAAATCGAGAGTTTGCGACATTTTACTCGACCTCAAAATTTTTTTAAAAATATATGATTTTTCCGTGAAAATTTAAAATACTTAAATGTTTTTTTCTGTTGTTGTTTTTTTTTTTTTTTTTTTTTTTTTTTTTTTTTTTTTTCAGAAAACTGTTTACTTTTTCAGTTTTAATTCTTAAATCCCCAGTTTGTGACATTTTTGTATTTTTTAATAAACAAATAATTTAAAATTTTGTTACTAATACCAGAGCCCCCAAGAAAAATTCGCAAAACTACGAAATTCGAAATGTATTGTACTCCTTCCTCGAATGACAGGTTGAGAGTATAATCCAGCTCACTAGAAAAATAAGTGGAAATCACATATTTTCTGAGTCAATCGAAATGTATGACGAATGAATCCTACGCCACGATAGATGGCCAGTGGAGGTTGTGGATGAACTTACCTAACGGCAAGTCTATGCTTTTCCTTCCTTCAAGGAGCATGACGAGGTTTGCATAAATCCACATATCCCATATCGTGGCAATAAATTCTCACGCGTGCTTCCCGCACTATTATGTGATGTTTTATTACATTCTAAAGTGTGCATTTAAATTGAATTGTCTTGCTTTTTGGAATAATTTTCCTTCGACTTGCCACACGCAATATACACAGTCCCGTATAATACTGACTATTTGATTTTTTTATTATAAATACTGTACAAAATACTATAAAAGTATTTTATACTTCTAGCAAAAGATTATTCAAGTGAAATTATTCAAGATTATCTAGCGTATTTATTCAAGTTAAGATTATTTAAAATGTGGGAGAGGAATATGGCGATAGTAATTTAAAAATTAAACACAATTTTGGAAACATATTTAATGAAAGTTTAAAGCATTTAAATACACTTTTCGGAAAAAATTGCAGTTTGGTAATTTTCTTTCTCAAATCCACAGTACATGAAATTTCTATAACATTTACGGAGACATTTAACTTGACCTCAATTTTTTAAAAAATATATGATCTTTATTTGAAAGTTAAAAATACTTTAAAAATTTTTCAGAAAATTGTTCATTTTTATAGTTTTGTTTATTAAATCCCCAGTTTGTGACATTTGTGTATTGTTTAATATGAAAATTATTTAATATTAAATTAGTAAAAGCATAGCCTAACTCAATGTTCAGAGAACTACGAAATTCGAAGTATATTGTTCTCCTTGCTCGAATGGCAAGTCGAGAGCATAATTCGACTCCCTAGAAAAATAATTCAAAATCATATATTTTCTGCCTCAATCGGAATGATTGACGGGGGAATCCTCCGCCACGATAGATGGCCAGTGGAGGTTGTGGATCAACTTTCCAAACGGCAAGTCTACGCTGTTCCTGCCCTCAAGGAGCATGACGAGGTTTGCATAAATCCACATATCCCATATCGTGGCAATAAATTCTCACGCGTGCTACCCGCACTATTATGTGATGTTTTATTACACTGTACAGTGCGCATTAAAATTGAATTTTGCTGCTTTTCGGAATAATTTTCCTTCGACCTACCACACGCAATATACACGGTCCCGTATTATACTGACTATTTGATTTATTTATTATAAATATTATAAAAAATGTACAAAAATATTTTACACTTTTAGCAAAGAAATCGTATTTATTCCAGTTAAGATTATTTAAAATGTGGGAGAGGAAGATGGGGATAGTAATTTAAAAAATAATCCGAATTTTGGAAACATATTTAATGTTTTATGAAAGTTTAAAGCATTTAAATAGATTTTTCGGAAAAAAATTTCTTTTTTTCTTAATTTTCTTTTTCAAATCCACAGTAAGTGACATTTCTATAATATTTACGGTGACCATTTTCTTCACCTCAGATTTGTTTAAAATATAAGATCTTGCCTTGAAAGTTAAAAATATTTAAATATTTTTTTTTCAGAAAATTGTTCACTTTTTTAGTTTTGTTTATTAAATCCCCAGTTTTTGATATTTATATATTTTTTAATATGAACATTATTTAAGATTAAGCTAGCAAAAGCCAACCCTAAATTAATGTTCATATAACTACGAAATTCGAAGTATATTGTACTCCTTGCTGGAAAGACAGGTCGACAGCATAATCCGGTTCACTAGAAAATAATTCAAAATCATATATTTTCTGCCTCAATCGGAATGATTGACGGGGGAATCCTCCGCCACGATAGATGACCAGTGGAGGTTGTGGATCAACATACCTAACGGCAAGTCTATGCTTTTCCTTCCTTCAAGGAGCATGACGAGGTTTGCATAAATCCACATATCCCATATCGTGGCAATAAATTCTCACGCGTGCTACCCGCACTATTATGTGATGTTTTATTACACTGTACAGTGCCCATTAAAAGTGAATTTTGCTGCTTTTCGGAATAATTTTCCTTCGACCTACCACACGCAATATACACAGTCCCGTATTATACTGACTATTTGATTTATTTATTATAAATATTATAAAAATGCTATAAAAATAATTTACACTTTTAGCAAAGAAATCGTATTTATTCCAGTTAAGATTATTTAAAATGTGGGAGAGGAAGATGGGGATAGTAATTTAAAAAAAAAATCCGAATTTTGGAAACATATTTAATGTTTTATAAAAGTTTAAAACATTTAAATAGATTTTTCGGAAAAAAATTTCTTTTTCGTAATTTTCTTTTTCAAATCCACAGTAAGTGACATTTCTATAATATTTACGGTGACCATTTTCTTCACCCCAGATTTGTTTAAATTATAAGATCTTGCCTTGAAAGTTAAAAATATTTAAATATTTTTTTTTTCAGAAAATTGTTCACTTTTTTAGTTTTGTTTATTAAATCCCCAGTTTTTGACATTTATATATTTTTTAATATGAACATTATTTAAGATTAAGCTAGCAAAAGCCAACCCTAAATTAATGTTCAGATAACTACGAAATTCGAAGTATATTGTACTCCTTGCTGGAAAGACAGGTCGACAGCATAATCCGGTTCACTAGAAAAATAATTCAAAAACATATATTTTCTGCCTCAGTCGGAATGATTGACGAGGGAATCTTCCGCCACGATAGACGGCCCGTGGAGGTTGCAGATCAACTTACCAAATGGCAAGTCTACGCTGTTCCCGCCCTCAATGAGCATGACGAGGTTTGCATAAATCTACATTTCCCATATCGTGCCAAAATTTTTTCGCGCGTGTTTCCGTTGTATTATGTAATGTGTTATTACGCACTATCAGTGTGCATTTAAATAGAATTTTCCTGCTTTTTTGAAAGATTTTAATTCAATCTGCCACATGCAATATACACTACACAGTTCCGTATAATACTGATTATTTGTATTATATGTTATAAATGTTGTAAACAATAATATAATTTTTTCAAATTTAGGGTAACTATTGGATAGATGGCCATAGAGGAGAGATGGCCAATCTAAATATCTGCAAAACTTGATCATAGATTGCAATATAAACATTTTTCGTATTAAATAGTTCAACGAGTTTATTTATTGCGACGTGCAGGGTTGTTTTTTATTATAAAAAGTAAGTGTAATTTTAATGTAAATTAAATAGGTGGTTGAATATTTTTTTGACTTATGTATCTGAATGTTTTGCAGCACGTACGTTGCATATATTTTTTATTATATGGACTTTTAAGGCACGTACATAATCTAATCTTTACTTTTAAGTGTAAAACAATGACGTACAATGGCTATTGATGCTTTAAATTGGGCGATCATCAGTCCTTCAATTTCAGGTTAGATGGCCACATGAAATCGAGGAAAGATGGCCACCTTTAATCAACATTTCAAAATTATACTTAGTGATTATTTTAAGTAAATATAATTAAATTTAAAATAAATATATAACGTTTACTTTTTATAAATATATTAATTGATATAATTATTTAAATTTTAACTAATATAAACATTTTCATAATAATGATAGTAATATAATAAGACCTAACAATTTATTTGTTTCAGAAAATACTGAAAAAAGTGGGACACTTTCATAACAGAAACTGATAAAGTTGATAAATAAACTAAATTAACTTAATAAACCTACAATTAACGCGAGAAAAAAAACACGACAATTCTAATAGCGAAGAAAACGAAATACATTTAAATAATCATATTCTATAGATTTCGAGTAAATATAATTCGATTAGGATCACTGTGTTGGTTGTGCAAAACAATATAATATCACATCCAAAAAAAATGTCTGATGGATACAATGCATAAGGTACCTAAAGTGGTTCCATGAAACGTGTACAAATTATCAAGACCTTTGCCAAGCATAAGATTTTACGATTTGGTAAGTATTGAAATTATACTTAAAATTTATTTTATTCGAGTTTCCAGCACTCATTTTTCATCATATAACTGCATCTTTACAAATTGCTGTATGTTCTTCATGGTTAACTATATGAAATGTTTTTTTTTTTTTGCTATTTAACTGCACTTTTTCTTTCTTGTATTGGATTGCCATCTCTCCTCGGCTTAAAGGAGAGATGGCCATCTGCCATTTCAATTTCAATTTTATTTAACCCTTTTTGTTTTCAATATTTAATTATTTTTTGCATAAAATATTATGAATATATGTATAGGAATTTTAAATATGCATCAATATTTCTTGTATTTGCATTCTAAGAATTTTTATTTCAATCTATAAAATCAATGACCATCTATCCTACAGTTACCCTATGTTATTTAAAATGTGGGAGAGAACTATGGCGATAGTAATTTAAAATTTAATCACAATTTTGAAAAAAAAAATAATTTGTGTTTTATGAACGTTTAAAATATTTAAATTTTTTTCGAAAATTTTTCAGTTTCAGAATTTATCTTTTCAAATCCACAGTTTGCGTCTTTTTAAAAACATTTTCGATGACATTTTGCTGGACATTAAATTTCGTTCAAATATATGATATTTCCTTGAAAGTTTAAAATATTAAAATATTTTTTTTTCAGAAAATTTTTCACTTTTTTAGTTTTGTTTCTTAAATCCCCAATTTGTAACATTTATGTATTTTTTTAATATACAGATTATTGAAGATTAATTTAGTAAAAACAGACCCTCAAGCAATGTTCACAGAACTACGAAATTCGAAGTATATATTGTTTTCCTTGCTCGAATGACAGGTCGAGAGCATAATCTGGCACACTAGAAAAATAAGTCGATATCATTTTTCCTATCTCAATGAGAATGCATGACGATGGAATCATCCGCCAGAAACGATGGCCAGTGGAGGTTGTGGATCAACTTACCAAACGGCAAGTCTACGCTGTTCCTGGCCTAGAGGAGCATGACGAGGTTTGCGTAAATCCACTTTTCCCATATCGTGGCAATAAATTCTCACGCGTGCTTCCGGTACTTTTATGTAATGTTTTATTACACACTGCAGTGTGCATTGAAATTGAATATTCCTGCTTTTCTGAAAATGGTTCATTCGACCTGCCACATGGAATATACACGGTCCTGTATAATACTGACTATTTGATTTATTTATTAAAAAGTTGTAAAAAATACTATAAAAGTACTTTTAACTTTTAGTAAGAGAACGGTATTTATTCAAGTTAAGATTATTTAAAATGTGGGAGAGAAAGATGAAGATAATAATTTAAAATTAATGACAATTTTGGAAACATATTTGGTGTTTTATGAACGCTTAAAATATTTAAATATAGTATTTTTCAGAAAAAATTGAGTTTCTTAATTGTTTTTTCAAATTCACAGTTTGTGACGTTTCCGAAACATTTTCTATGACATTTCACGTGACATTATTATTTTTTTTAAATGTATGATATATCTTGAAAGTTTAAAATATTTTTTTTTTCAGAAAATTGTTCAGTTTTTCAGTTTTGATTCTTAAATTTTTAGTTTCTGATATTTATGCATTTTTTAATATACAACTTATTTAAGATTATTTTAATAAATCAAAACTATGAAGCAATATTCACAGAACTACGAAATTCCAAGTATATTGTTTTCTTTGATCGAATGTGATCGAACTTGATCGATGTAATGAGTTATTACACCACGCAGTGTGCATTTAAATTTAATTTGCACGCTTTTCGGAATGATTTTCATTCGACCTGCCACCACAATATCACATGCTCCTATAAAACGGATTATTATGTTTACCTATACGTTGTAAATAAAGTAAAAAACACTTTAAACGTAATATTACCTTTTACTAAAAAAATATATATTTATTCAAATTAAGATTATTTGAAATGTGTAAGAGGAAGATAACAATGGTAATTTAAAAGTTAATCACAATTTCCAAAAACGTTTAGTGTTTCTTGAATGGTTAAAATATTTTAATATTTTTTTCCAGAAAATGTTTGAGTTTTTTTTTTTTTTCATATTTACAGTTTGTGACATTTCTATAATATGTTCTACGACCTTTCATGCGACCTCAAACAATTTTAAAATACATGATATTTCTTGAATGTTTAAAATATTAAAAAAAGAAAAAAGTCGGAAATTTGTTCACCTTTTTAGTTTTATTTCTTAAATCTTCTGTTTGTGACATTTATATTTATTTTTAATATGCAAACTAATTAAGATTATGTTAGTAAAATCTGACCCTCAGACAATAGTCACAGAACTACGAAATTCTAAGTATATTGTACTCCTTTGTCGAATGACAGGTCGAGAAAATAACCCGTCTCACTAGAAAAATATGTCGAAATCATATATTTTCTGTCTCAATCGGATTGCATGACGAGGGAATCCTCCACCACAACCAATACAAAGAGGAGGTTGCAGATCAACTTTGCTAACGACGAGTCTAAGCTGTTTCTGCCCTCAAGAAGCATGACGAGTTTTGTGTAAATACACATTTTCCATATCGCGCCAATAATGTTTCACGCGTGCTCCCCGTAGTGTTTTGTATTATGCTATGAAACACTGCGCTGTGCATTTAAATTGATTTTTTTGTGCTTTATGAATTGATTTTCACACGACCAGTCACACGTGATATACACAGTCTCGTATAATACAGATTATCACTTTTATGATATACTACAAATTAAGTAAAAAACTTTTTAAATTTAATTCAATCTTTTTCTAAAAATATGTGTTCTTCATTGTACACTGCTCTGTGCCTTCTTTCGTGATTGCATTTCGAAATTAGTCTTTCTGCTTTTCGGTATGTTTTTTAGTCGATCGTCAACGCGCTATATATACAGCATTAAAAAATACTGAAATGTATATTTTTTGACATTATTTAAAACAAAAATCTCTTGAAACGATATTTTAACTATTTCTGATACAATCATTGTTTTACTATTCTAGATATATTTTATTTTGGAAGGAGGGATGATGGTAGTTCTTTAAAAATAAGATACATTGAGACAAAAGAGTGTTGCTTCATTAAAGTTTAATCTGATTAAATATTTTGTCTCATAATTATTAATTTTGTTTTGTTTTTGAAAGTATGAAAGTATCACATTTATTTATTTAAAAAAAATGTAATTTCATGAAATTTTATTTCAGATGATATTAGTAAATCCAGTCCTATTAAGTGTACACCCAATTAAAAAGTCCTTCCGGCCAGTGCCGGGAGGAAGAGGTAGCTTTCATATTCCCTATTTTAAAAAAGCCAACTTATATTATTCAAACACACGAAGCTCAATTAAGTGGAAACCGAATGTAGGAGATTCAATACTAATTTTTATCAATGCTAAATCATTATGAATGAGAATTTCGAGAAGTTAGTCAGCTTTATCCAAGCTGCTTTTATTTAAAGTAACTTATATTTGGCTGCCAAATTCGGCAATTTCTTAAAGTGCCTGCCATTTTAAGACAACATGGTGGATGAGGCTAACCAGTGAACTTGGTCGAGACCTTAGTAATTGCTGTGCACATGCTCACTCACATCGGAATCGGTTGATATATACGAGTGCTGTCGCAGGCAAAAAATCAGATTTTTCAAAATGTCACCCACGTTAGAAATTGAAACTGCTATATCTGAGCCATTTTTTAAAGATAAAGACAAACAAAAAATGCTCCTGAATCCTTATATCAAGGTCAAATACTTAAGAAAGAAACCTTTTAGGTAGCTTTCTTTACAAAAAGCTACCTATTGCAGCCGTTCGGAGGAAAGCGATTTCAAAAAATTTTGGTATATTTTCATCGATCATGACCCCCAGACCCCGAAACCACCCTCCGTTCAAAATTGATATATATATATATATATATATATATATATATATATATATATATATATATATATATATATATATATATATATATCAATATATATATATATATATATATATATATATATATCTGACCTATGTCACACTGTAACTCTCGTATTTATTAACCGATTTGGATGTAATTCGGTGTGTACATAGTACATACCAATGTCTCGACCGAGTTAGTTGGCCAGCTTCATCCGCCATTTTGTTTCAAAATGGCGGCCATTTAAAAATTTAAAAAAAAATTAAAATTTAAAATGTGGTACCAAAAAATTGAAAATGGAAAAATATTTTTTTCTTATGTATTTGACCATTATACAAAGACTCCGTAGCAGTTTTTGTTTCGTCTATATCTTAAAAAATGGCTGAGTTATAGCATTTTGAATTGCTAGCGAAGCTGACATTTGAAATGTCCTGAATTTTGTCACGCGATAAAAGGCGTATTTATGAACCGATTTGGATGTAACTTCGTTTATACATAGTACAGACCAATGTCTCGACCGAGTTCGTTGGCCAGCTTCATCCGCCAATTTGTTTAAAAATGGCGGCCATTTAAAATTTTAAGAAAAATTTAAATTTGAAATGTGGTACCAAAAAATTGAAAATTGAAAAAATATTTTTTTCTTATGTGTTTGACCTCGATAAAAAGATTTGGGAGCAGTTTTTGTTTCGTCTATATCTTAAAAAATGGCTGAGTTATAGAATTTTGAATTTCTAGCGTGACTGACATTTTGAAACGTCCTGATTTTTGTCACGCGATAACAAGCGTATTTATGAACCGATTTGAATGTAACTTGGTCTGTACATAGTACATACCAATGTTTCGACCGAGTTTGTTGGCCAGCTTCATTCGCCATCTTGTTTCAAAAGGGTTGCCATTAAAAAAAAATGTAATTTAAAATTTAAAATGAGGTATTAAAAAACTGCAAAATGAAAAAGATTTCTTTTTATGTGTTTGGCCTTGATACAAAGATTCTGGAGCAGTTTTTGTTTCTGAAAATTTGTTCTTTTGTTTATATCTTAAAAAGTGGTTGAATTATAGCACTTTAAATTTCTATCATGGCTAACACTTTGGAACTATCTTGTATTTGTCTCGCGATACCACACGTATTCGCCTATTTCGATGGAAGAAGGCATGTGGATAGTATACATCAATATCTCGACCAAGTTCGCTGGCCAGCTTCATCAGCCATCTTGTTTCAAAATGCCAGCCATTAAATTAAAAAAATATATATTTAAAGTGAGGTGCAAAAAAATTAGAAATTGAAAAAGGTTTCTTTCTTACGTATTTGACCTTGATATAAGGATTCAGGAGCATTTTAGGTAGCTTTCTTTACAAAAAAGCTACCTATTGCAGCCGTTCGGAGGAAAGCGATTTCAAAAAATTTTGGTATATTTTCATCGATCATGACCCCCAGACCCCGAAACCACCCTCCGTTCAAAATTGATATATATATATATATATATATATATATATATATATATATATATATATATATCTGACCTATGTCACACGGTAACTCCCGTAATTACGAACCGATTTCGATGAAATTCGGTGTGTACATAGTACATACCAATGTCTCGACCGAGTTCGTTGGCCAGCTTCATCCGCCATTTTGTTTCAAAATGGCGGCCATTTAAAAATTTAAAAAAAAATTAAAATTTAAAATGTTGTACCAAAAAATTGAAAATGGAAAAATATTTTTTTCTTATGTATTTGACCATTATACAAAGACTCCGTAGCAGTTTTTGTTTCGTCTATATCTTAAAAAATGGCTGAGTTATAGCATTTTGAATTGCTAGCGAAGCTGACATTTGAAATGTCCTGAATTTTGTCACGCGATAAAAGGCGTATTTATGAATCGATATGGATGTAATTCGGTGTGTACATAGTACATACCAATCTCTCGACCGAGTTCGTTGGCCAGCTTCACCCGCCATCTTGTTTAAAAATGGCGGCCATTTAAATTTTTAAGAAAAATTTAAATTTGAAATGTGGTACCAAAAATTGAAAATTGAAAAAATATTTTCTTCTTATGTGTTTGACCTTGATAAAAAGATTCGGGAGCAGTTTTTGTTTCGTCTATATCTTAAGAAATGGCTGAGTTATAGCATTTAGAATTTCTAGCGTGGCTGATATTTTGAAACGTCCTGATTTTTCTCACGTAATAACAGGCGTATTTATGAACCGACTTGGATGTACCTTGGTGTGTACATAGTACATACAAATATCTCGACCGAGTTCGTTGGCCAGCTTCATCCGCCATCTTGTTTCAAAATGGCGGCCATTTAAAAAAATTAAGAAATAAAAAAATTTAAATGAGATACCAAAAAATTGGAAAATGAAAAAGATTTTTTTTGTATGTGTTTGACCTTAATACAAAGATTCCGGAACAGTTTTTTTTTCGTCTATATCTAAAGAAAAATGGCTGAGTAATAGCATTTTGAATTTCTCTTGTGGCTGACATTTTAAAACGACCTGATTTTTGTCACGCGATAACAGGCGTATTTATGAACCGATTTGGATGTAACTTGGTCTGTACATAGTACATACCAATGTCTCGAAAGAGTTCGTTGGCCAGCTTCATTCGCCATCTTGTTTTAAAAGGGTTGCCATTTAAAAAAAATTAAATTTAAAATTCAAAATGAGGTATTAAAAAATTGGAAAATGAAAAAGATTTTTTTTATGTGTTTGGCCTTGATACAAAGATTCTGGAGCAGTTTTTGTTTCTGAAAATTTGTTCTTTTGTTGATATCTTAAAAAATGGTTGATTTATAGCACTTTGAATTTCTAGCATGGCTAACATTTTGAAACGATCTTGTATTTGTCACGCGATAACACACGTATCCACCTATTTCGATGTAAAAGGCATGTGGATAGCATACATCAACACCTCGACCAAGTTTTCTGGCCAGATTCATCAGCCATCTTGTTTCAAAATGGCGGCCATTAAATTAAAAAATATATATATATTTAAAGTGAGGTGCAAAAAAATTAGAAATTGAAAAAGGTTTCTTTCTTAAGTATTTGATCTTGATATAAGGATTCAGGAGCATTTTTTGTTTGTCTTTACCTTAAAAAATGGCTCAGATATAGCAGTTTCAATTTCTATTGTGGGTGACATTTTGAAAAATCTGATTTTTTGCATGCGACAGCACTCCTATATATTAACCGATTCTGATGTGAGTGAGCATGTGCACAGCAATTACTAAGGTCTCGACCAAGTTCACTGCTTAGCCTCATCCACCATGTTGTCTTAAAATAACAGAAACTTTAAGAAATTGCCGAATTTGGCAGCCAAATATAAGTTACTTTAAAGAAAAGCAGCTTGGATAAAGCTGACTAATTTCGCGAAATTCTCATTCATTATATTGATAAAAATTAGTATTGAATCTCCTATATTCGGTTTCCACTAAATTGAGCTTCGTGTGTTTGCATGATATAAGTTGGCTTTTTTTAAATAAGGATTATGAAAGCTACCTCTTCCTCCCGGCACTGGCCGGAAGGACTTTTTGTTTGTCTTTATCTTAAAAAATTGCTCAGATATAGCAGTTTCAATTTCTAACGTGGGTGACATTTTGAAAAATCTGATTTTTTGCCTGCGACAGCACTCGTATGTATCAACCGATTCCGATGTGAGTGAGCATGTGCACAGCAATTACTAAGGTATCGACGAAGTTCACTGGTTAGCCTCATCCACCATGTTGTCTTAAAATGGCAGGCACTTTAAGAAATCGCCGAATTTGGCAGCGAAATATAAGTTACTTTAAATAAAAGCAGCTTGGATTAATGACTAATTTTGCGAAATTCTCATTCATAATGATTTAGTATTGATAAAAATTAGTATTGAATCTCCTATATTCGGTTTCCACTTAATTGAGCTTCGTGTGTTTGAATAATATAAGTTGGCTTTTTTAAAATAAAGAATATGAAAGCTACCTCTTCCTCCCGGCACTGGCCGGAAGGACTTTTTCAATTTCTAATTTTTTTGCACCTCACTTTAAATATATATATTTTTTAATTTCATGGCCGCCATTTTGAAACAAGATGGTTGATGAAGCTGGCCAGCGAACTTGGTCGAGATATTGATGTATACTATCCACATGCCTTCTTCCATCGAAATAGGCGAATACGTGTGGTATCGCGAGACAAATACAAGATCGTTTCAAAGTGTTAGCCATGATAGAAATTCAAAGTGCTATAATTCAACCACTTTTTAAGATATAAACAAAAGAACGAATTTTCAGAAACAAAAACTGCTCAGGAATCTTTGTATCAAGGCCAAACACATAAAAAAAATCTTTTTCATTTTCCAATTTTTTAATACCTCATTTTAAATTTTAAATTACATTTTTTTTAAATGGCAACCCTTTTGAAACAAGATGGCGAATGAAGCTGGCCAACGAACTCGGTCGAGACATTGGTATGTACTATGTACAGACCAAGTTACTTTCAAATCGGTTCATAAATACTCCTGTTATCGCGTGACAAATTCAGGTCGTTTTAAAATGTCAGCCACAATAGAAATTCAAAATGTTATAACTCAGCCATTTTTTTAGATATAGACGAAACAAAACCTGTTCCGGAATCTTTGTATTAAGGTCAAACACATAAGAAAAAACTCTTTTTCATTTTCCAATTTTTTGGTATCTCATTTTAAATTTAATTTTTTTTAAATTTTTTTAAATGGCCGCCATTTTGAAACAAGATGGCGGATGAAGCTGGCCAACGAACTCGGTTGAGTTATTTATATGTACTATGTACACACCAAGATACATCCAAATCGGTTCATAAATACGTCTGTTATCACGTGACAAAAATCAGGGCGTTTCAAAATGTCAGCCACACTAGAAATTCAAAATGCTATAACTCAGCCATTTTTTAAGTTATAGACGAAACAAAAACTGCTCCCGAATCTTTTTATCGAGGTCAAACACATAAGAAAAAAAGATTTTTTCAATTTTCAATTTTTTGGTACCACATTTCAAATTTAAATTTTTCTTTAAACTTTAAATGGCCGCCATTTTTAAACAAAATGGCGGATGAAGCTGGCCAACGAACTCGGTCGAGACATTGGTCTGTACTATGTATAAACGAAGTTACATCCAAATCGGTTCATAAATACGCCTTTTATCGCGTGACAAAATTCAGGACGTTTCAAAATGTCAGCTTCGCTAGAAATTCAAAATGCTATAACTCAGCCATTTTTTAAGGTATAGACGAAACAAAAACTGCTACGGAGTCTTTGTATAAAGGTCAAATACATAAGAAAAAAATATTTTTCCATTTTCAATTTTTTGGTACCACATTTCAAATTTTAAATTTTTTTTAAATTTTTAAATGGCCGCCATTTTGAAACAAAATGGCGGATGAAGCTGGCCAACGAACTCGGTCGAGACATTGGTATGTACTATGTACACACCGAATTACATCCAAATCGGTTCGTAAATACGAGAGTTACAGTGTGACATAGGTCAGATATATATATATATATATATATATATATATATATATATATATATATATATATATATATATATATATATATTGATATATATATATATATATATATATATCAATTTTGAACGGAGGGTGGTTTCGGGGTCTGGGGGTCAGGATCGATGAAAATATACCAAAATTTTTTGAAATCGCTTTCCTCCGAACGGCTGCAATAGGTAGCTTTTTGTAAAGAAAGCTACCTAAAAATATATTGTGCGCCTCGGTTGAATGGCACGTCTAGAATGTAATCATGATAACTGAAAAAATATGTCGAAATGTTTTACTGTGTAATGCGCCTGCTCCAGGCTCGGACTGGCCCATCGGCCAGAGGGCCGGTGCGCCCTCGTCCAGGAAAAACTTTGCGCCTTTAAGGCTGTTCTCAACTGCCCTGTTCAACAAGCGCAAAACGTTTTGACACATTTACAAAATAATTTTTTAACGGAAAGATATAAAATTAGCAGGCCTGACTATTGAAGCGATTTGGAATCGAACTGTGTTTTCCAATTTTTGATAAATTATCTATTAAGTTATAAGCGATTTTAATCACGTGACAAAGACGTTTTTGACCCTTCCTTGAGTGGTTATTCTTCTTTCGCGCGAAAATTCGGTTCCAAACGTCCACTTTGACACTATTTTCTGAAAGATCTATTGCGTGAGCAAAAAAAAAAAAAAAAAAAAAAACGGAAAAAACAGTTCGAGTGTAGTAGTTTATGAACAATGAGACCGGCCAGTTTCATGCATTTCCGAACAAAAGTAAATTAAAACTTATGTCATAAAGTTGTCCTTTTGGATTTGAGAACACCTTTAAACCTTGTCAAGCCAGATATAATACAAACAGGGGAAATTGACGTGAGTCCGTTCAAATTTTTGCGGCCTCTGAAAATCCAATGTCTGTGCCCTTTTCCCTGGCCCAGTCCGACCCTGGTCTGCTCACACGGTTTCATATCGAATTGTCCTTTTCTTCTTTCCGATATATTTTTTTTCCTGTCGAACTACAACAAGCAATATACACAGCCTTGGACAATACTGATTATTATTTTTTTAATATAATTTATTAATTTATTTGCAAAAAACATTTTAAATGGAATTTTAAATTTTACAAACATAATCTTATTGATACTATTCCAGAAAATCCTGCTAGAATATTTCCTATAGGTATCCAAAATATAATCGAAATTATATTGTACATCTAGTCGTATTTCTAATTCATAGTAAAACTCCTTCACACAAAAACTCTAATTTACAATTTTAGCTTTAACCAGCAAATTAAATGAACATAAAACATTTATGAACACAACGTTTTTTTTTTTTTTTTTTTTTTTTTTTTTTCAGAATTATAATACATTTTACAATACCCTGCTCTTATAATTATATAATTTATATAGTGATATATATGAAATAATATTATTCCTGACTATTTTATTATATTTTGTAAAGTAGTATATTATCCGAACTTCTTAACATGTGGGGGGGGGGGGGGTGAATCCTGCTAGAATATTTCCTATAGGTATTCACCGGTTGTATGTATTTTCTAAATTCACAATGTTTTAAAATACCCATTTTAGCACGATATTTTTCTGTATAAAGATATAATATATGTCCGGGTAATTAAGTATAAAATCAATCAATTGTTAGTTAATATATAAGTGTTGCACATATTATATATATATATATATATATATATAATTGTATGGTAGGGGGTGGATCGTTAGACTGCGACCATGACTTAGGCTATAATGTTGGTTATAGTGGCGAAGAGTGTAATGATGATTGTTGTTGCTACGGGGAGACACGAAGTAAGGTTAATGTTTATATAAATAAAAAAACAAATAAAAATTTTAAGATAGGTGAAAAATATATTAAAAAATGTATGTTGAATTGTTCTTTGAAAAATGATAGTGCCAATTACACTGACTATGGAAGTTTGAGATATAAAACTAGGATTTTCTATAACAGTAACGTGGCCCAAAATTAAAAAAAAAATGGTGGTAGAGGTGAGAAGAACATAGTCAAATATAAAACCAAATGTTTTTATAACAAAAAACTAAAGGGTGAAGATGGTCTGGGCGAACTGAATTTAAAAACTTGTACAGATAAACGTTGTAAAGTGTGTGTATGTGCCGGGGGTTTAGTAGAGGTTAATGATAATGGAGAGTATTTAAAATTCTGCAAGGTTTATAACTGTGTCTACAGACTGAGATGTAGAGTTTGTAATATGTCGTACATAGGACAAACTTCAACTCCTTTGAATATAAGAATTAACAACCATAAGAACGACATAAGAAAACAAAAAAGTGGTAAGGAGGAACAAGAAATTGAGATTACACATTTTGATAGGCATGGAATTGATAATATTGAGATTTCTATTTTGAAAATTGTTCCTAATAAAACTGAAAGATTAATCAGTGAAAGAAATATGATGGTAAAGTATGGTACGGTATACCCATATGGAATGAATGTAAAGTTCGATCAAAGTAATGTAACAAGGAATTTTAGAGAAAAATTATTGGATGTCTCAATCTATGAAAGGACAAAACATACAATGGATTATGACAGGGATAAAAATCATAGGACAAATGTTGAATTAAAGAAATTAAAATGTTGCAAGGATGTCGAAAAAGTTATCGAAAATTACAACTCAAACGATAACGAATCCGTAATTAAAACATTATATTTAATGTCAAAAAGAAAATGATACCAGAACTTTTGAGGAATTTGCATAAAAAAACGGGTAACAACAATATTGACATGGCTCTAGATCTATTGAGATTTAGAATAAGAAAACAAAATTTAGATAGTTATGTAAAGAGCATGTATAAAAAAGATGCCGAAAATAACAAAATATACTGTGTCTTGGATTACATGGGGTCACATCTAAAAGGTTTTAACATTAATAAAGTTTTAAATAAGTATAATAGACTGCTGCCGGATAAAAATATAGAGATTTTTAAAGCTTTTAAATATGTTAAACCGATGGGCAGACTCATATATAATTATAATGACTATGCAAAGGATTTGAAAAAAAGTATCGATAATAGTGTTTGCTATTGTCACGAAGTGAAATTCAACGAATATATAAATCCAACATACGGACACGTATTAACGGGTAGTTTGGATATTGTACATAATAAGAATTTGAGTGAAATCATGAAATACGGAACGAGTTACAGGATTAAGAGAGTATTAACAAGAAATATGGCAAAAAAAAAACGCTTGAATATGAACTTAGATATTTTTATTCAAAAATTAGTTTATAAATACAATTTGCCAGCTAGCGTTTTCGAGGAATGGAAGTATCATATTTTAAAAGATTTCTGTAGAAATTTTGAGAGTAACTCTGAGGGGGTTTCGGTAAAGTATTATAAGGATTTGAAAGAATCTATAACAGAATTACAGAATAAATTTATAATTACGTATATAGATAAAGCTAACAAAAATTACGCAATTATTTGTAAAACATTATATGGTAAATTACTCAGGGAGGCTTATGGTAATGAAATAAACTATGAAATTGTCAAATCAAATAAACAAGTTATTAGTAATAGAGTAAAAGCATATTATAAAAAAATTAAAATAAAGCAAAATAGTACTAGCTTTCCATATTTGGTAATGGTTCCAAAGTTTCATAAAGATCCGGTTGCTTTTAGAGCTATTACATGTGGTTTCGGTTCATATTTGGAAAATTGTAATAAAAAATTGTTGAAATTATTAAAAGAGATTTTTGATGAAGTATTGAAAGATAAACCGGCTTGTATAATAAAAAACAGCTTTGAGTTAATTAAACATTTAAATCTAATGAAAAACATTTCAAGTTTAACAGCGTATGATTTTGAAGATTTGTATAATAGTATAGATTTGGACAATCTTAAAATAAAAATTATGGAGTTTTTTAGTAAATATAATTCCTCAATTATCGGACGGGAATGGTTTACTAATTTGTTTAACTTTGTAGTGAGTGAGAACTACTTATATGACGGGAAAATTGTTTACAAACAAGTTAGAGGTATTCCAATGGGGGGATGTTGTAGTTCGATTTTAGCCGATATCTACTTATATATGTATGAGGAACAAATTGATATAAATGAGGATATGAAGTGCTTTCGTTACATTGATGACGTTTTAATAGTCAGATGCAATGATGTGAAAAAAGAAAAATTTGATTGCTATCCTAGAGGTTTAAATTTGAAATTGGAGTCAAAAAGTAAAAACATGGTCAACTATTTAGACATTAATGTCGAGATAAAAAATGGTGAGATAAAAACAGATATATATGATAAACGAAAAAGCTTTAACTTTGAAACTATAAAAATCTTAAATTTTGGATCAAATGTGCATATCTCAATATATAGAAATATTTTTATTAACGGGTTAAACCGTATAGATAGATTGACATCAAATACTGGGAAAAAAATTGAAGAACTTTACAATTGGTATATTCTGGCATTGCACCATGGCTATCCTGAGAGATTTTTGAAGAGTCTGCTACGAAATTTCGTAAAGTGTAAGACTTATCGCAGAGATTTAGAGGTAATGTGGATGCGAAGAGAGGAGTAACCGCGGCTTTGACTGTTCAGGGTTTGCGTGCACGATTGTTTGGGGTTTCATGTTAAGTTGTTGGTTTTAGATGGGTCTAGGCAGCTCATTCGATTTGTTAGTTTTTTTCTTTTTGGTCTTGACAGGTTGTTTGGGGAGCGTTGTGCACATAAAAACTGGTTTTAACCCCGCAGTTGCATGTCGCAAGTGCATGCCGGCCTGTCTCCATGGATCCAATTTCTTCTGGTTTTAGTTTGAATGTTTTTAAAGTTTGCCGTTTTTAAAGTATGTTGTTTTTAAAGTATGTCGTTTTTAAAGTTAGTTGTTTTTAGTTATTTTGTAGTTGTCATTTTGTTTAGTTTATTTATTGTTGGATCAGTTCCGTAGTTTCGAATTTTTGGTTTGGTTTTTGGATATATATATATATATATATATATATATATATATATAATTCATATACAGTACTTAAATATTAATTTATTTTCACACAGGAGATGCTTTAAGAAAAAATGATGGAGAAATGCTTACCACCTGGTATGGGTCTGTTAGAAGCTAGGCAGAGACACATGTCCTGAGACGCACCTGAGCAGTAAAAAATTTATCTCATGATCTTCACGAATTTTCATTCTAATAAGCCTGAAATATGTAACAGAAAAAAATATCTGTTACAATGTTAAATGCTACACGATTATACAGTAATTCAGCTAATAAATCTACACTGCCGTTTAGAATTACTCCGATTGTCGAATTTAACGTATTAATGCAGTGTTATTGAAAACAAAACCGCACTATTTTTTAGAATCCATAAACTTTTTTCTATAATGACAAATTAAAAGAAGAATATATCCTCAATTTAAACATACATAAATATTAATCTTTTTTAAAAATATAAAATATATTTTAATTTACAGGTACGCATAAGGATAAGATTCATTATTAAAATTAAATTGTTGCAATGTTAAAGGCTACGCGATTCTATATTGATACAGTTAACAAGTCTACGCCATTGTTTAGAATTACTTCATTTGTCGAATATAACGCATTAATGCATTGCTACAGAAAACAAAACTGTACTAATTTTTAGAACCCAAAATCAATCCAATGACAAATTAATAAAAGAATAAATCCTTAATTACAACATACATAAATATAATCTTTTTTCAAAACATAACGTAAATTTTAATTTACAGCTATGCATTTCTAAAATTTACAATGAATTTTAACACAAGAACAATAGCGTAACTTTATAACTCAAAAGAAGCGTAAAATGATATCCACGATATTGCCTTAGAAAAAACATGAAACATTCATCCATACATGTTAATTGTGTAGCATAATAATAAAATTTCACATGCATTTTATTTGAGAAATTCCTATTTTAAACAGTACTATTTGTGGACCAAAAGTATTACTGCAAATCTTTTCTAAAATACTTAAGTTCAATATTAAAACAAATTAAACATAAAGGATAAATCCTGCTATATTTCTCTTTTGCAGGTTTTTTATTAGGGGTATATATATCCAAATATTTCTTCCATTGTTGACATTTACACGTAATTATGATGCAAAAATAAACAGTATATATTTTTAAATATTATTGTATAAGTGATTTGTAAAACTTAAGTTAAAATAAAAGTATTTTATACAAAGGCATTTTGTATGCTCTACAAATATATTAATTTATCTTTTTTACAGTAGATAACCGAATAATTGATCGTCTAACGCTTACCACTTGGCAAAGAATTGATGGATATTCGGCGGAAATAGTATATATCCCGAGATGTATTTTGACATTTTAAGGCTGATAAAATTTGGTTCTCAGAAATTCACTCATTTTCTGCTTACTAAATCTTACGTACAACATGCAACTCACGGATTTGAGGAAAATGCATTGTTAGAAACAGTTTGTACCATTGTTAAAATTGGGCTAAATATATGTTACTACACTTAACAAAATTACACTGTTGTTATAAACTTCTCCCATTGTTAAAAATAACGAGTTTTTGCATTATTACATGAAACAAACATACATTGTTCTTCAAGATACATTTTTAATGCAAATTAAAAGAAAAATATGTCCTATATTACTTTTTACATTAATATTTTCTGTATCATAAGTTTCATCTCTTTAAAAATATAACTTACATTTCATCTTAAAACTATAAACTTTTTTAAAGTTAAAATAAAATTCTTAAACAAGAACAATTTCTTTAACACGAGAGCAATAATGTAATTTTCTGGCTTATTACAAGCATAATATAAAATCCAAAACCTTGGTTTTAAAAGAACATAAGACATTTTTTAACACCCAGTAACATTTATATTGTGCAACATAATAATAAAATTTTTCTAAATGAGTTTTTTTTATATAAATAGTACTATTTTCCAGACAATAATATTCACGAAGATTGGTTAATCATTTCTAAAATACCTGAACCTAAATTCTCAAATATTAAACATTGATAATTAATTTATGTTACAATTCTCAGTTGTAGGTTTTTCATTACATGCAAAAAAATATTTCTTCAGTTTTACTGCACATTTACATGCAATTATAATGTATAGAGAAAGAAATACTTTTTGTAACTACTATTATACGCGTCACTTGTAAAGCTACGTTCATATATAATTATTCTATAAAAGGTACTTTGTATACACTGCTAATATATTAACATATCTTCGTACAATAGATAACAGAAAAATTGGTTGCTAGCTGCTTACAACTGGGCAAAAAAAAAAAATTGCTTTAAGTTTGATGGAGATAATAAATGACCGGAGACATATCTTGATGAATGAAAGTGAATAAAAATTGGGTCCCGGGAACTTAACTAATTTTCAGCTTACTAGATCTGACATCCAATTTGCAACTGACAGACTTGCGAAAAATTTATTGTTGAAAAAAAAAAGTATCATTGTTAAATTTAACACGATGATACAAATTCCTACATTTAACAAACTTACACTGTTGCTAAGAATTCCAATTGTTGAACTATTGTTGAATATAATGCATTTTGCATTGTTACAAAAAACAAATTTTTAAATGCAAATTTTAAATTTTTTAAATGCAAATTAAAAATAAAAAGAGACGAAATACATTGAATTCAACGAATGAAAATGTTTCTTTCCAAAGTCCTTTTCTCATTTTATTCTTTGCATGCAGACAAAGTACATATTGTTCACGATGGCTTACAAAACGTTAAATGTCACAATTAATTAAATTCTGTTTCAAAATGTTTGTTTACATTAGGAAGGGAATATTTAATGCTGATAACGTGAAATATATACATTTTAGAAGAAAAACGCGTCTATCAAAAATAATTTTTTTTTAACAATCTTTCCAAAAATACAACTTTATATGCAGTTTTATTTGAAAAATATATTTGAGAAAAAATCTCCGATTGGTGTACGAAACAGAAGTGGCCGTTCCCATCTTTTTTAAAGACTGTTGTTTAAATTAATGCGATTTTACAATTCCAAAAATTAACAAATATACGCTGTTGTTAAGAATTTTCTCATTGTTGAATATATCAATTTTTGCATTGTTAAATAAAACAAACTTACATTGTTATTTTGAAAACGGTGTTTTTCAAATACAAATTTACTGCAATATATTCTAATTCACAAAATAAATCAATATTTTCTGTATCATCAATTTATTATCTAAAAATATAACCTTCATTTTATCTTAAAGTTACGAATTTTCACAATTTTCCACGAAATTCTATAACTAGAAAAATATTGTATCTTTGTAAAAAGAGTATAAAACGAGATGGATGAATTTATCACCGAACAGAAAATTAAATGAAAAGAAATTATCTATAAACACATGTAACATTTACACTGTGCAGCATAAAAATAAGGTTTCCCCAAATGTTTTATTTGATAAATACATATTCAAAAAACTGTTATACTTTAGAATCAATATTATACATGAAGATATCATAACTTTCATACTACAATATAAATTAAAACACACATAAATAACGCATGCATTCAACAGTTAAAGGTTTATATAAATATTATACAGGCATACATACAATAAATACAATAACCCTAACTGGAGTGATAAATTAGCCAGAACAGGGAATCGCACCCGGGACCTCGATTCCTGGCTCTGGCTAATTTGTAACACCAGTTGGGTTTATTGTATTTATTGATGTATAATATTTATACAGTGCTCAGCAAAAGTTTAGACAATCATCTATTATGCTTCAGTACTGCGAAGTATGTAACGAATTGTTGTAACTCAACTGTCACATATTACTGGGGACTTATCCTTTATTCACAAACAATAAATTTCAAATTATACCTTTTAAATTACAAAAAATGACAAAAAAATAAAATTAACATGGTGGCAAAAGTATAGACAATCTGTCTATTTACAGAAAAATAACCATAAATTAAAATTGAACTACACCTACATTGTGTGCAATTAGTGCAAATATGTGATTAGGAAACTAAACTGTGTGAGGAAACTGAATCCTACATCACTTGGGAGTCTATTTCGTACCAAACACGTTCAACAGCAGTCGGACGTTAATTAACAGATGAGTACTGTCAAAAAATTGCATAAACCTTATGAGATATGATGCCACAAACGTTTTCAAATGGGTTCAGATCAGAGCTACACGCGGGCCAGTCGAGAACAATTATATTTTGAGAGTTAAATCAACTTTTGTCTTGCATGCAACATGAATGGACGCATTATCTTACACAAATACATACTTCGGAACAGCTAAAAGTTCACCAAATGGCTGTAATTTATTTTCCAATGTATGTATGTAGTCTTACGCTGCATGGCAACCATTGAGAATCTCCAGAGATACTTGAGCATTAAAACAAAGTGATGCCCAAATCATTAAAGAGCCACCTCCTTGTTGACGACGAAAGAAAGCCCGAGGTTGTTTACGCAAGTCATGCCAATAGTATTCCGCCCTATTTGGTTCATCCAAATTCCGCTTTTTTTTTTCGTCACTGAATGTCACAGTACACCACTTGGTCCATATGACATATCTTTGCGAGCCCAATGCATTCTTGTCAATTTGTTGTGAGATTTCAAGTCTGGTTGTTTTATCATTTTCAGAAAAACTAATTTACATAAAAAGTGGGGAAGGATTGTACTTTGTGCCAATATATTAAGAAAAAGAAGAAACAACGTATAAAGGCACAAATAAAATGTGTTTAAAAACATACAGCTGTTGACAGTTTTTCAAATTGGGGTATTTACAGGATATCTTGCGAATGCAACAAAATGTACATTGGTCAAACGAAGCGTGCCTTTAACATCCGTTTGGTGGAGCATAAAACTTGCGTTAAAAATTGTGATATCAAACGTTCCGCTATTGCCAACCACTGCTGGTCCAACAACCATAATTTTAAATTTTCCGAAGCCTCCATAATACAGAAATGTACTTCAATCTATGATCTGGACTTCTGGGAGGCTTACCACATATGGAAAAATTCAAACAGTTTAGTTAATGATTTATCTAGTACGCTCAATTTTTTAAAGGTATGGTTTAATTTTCTATAATTCCCTCCACTCCCTCCCCCCCCCCTTTTTCTCCTTCTAAGTTTGGACTCTTCCAGAGCAATTGGGTATTTTGATTGGTCTCCCTGAATATGCGCGTGAGATCAACTCCGTAACTGTTTGTCAGCCGTAGGTCGCATTTCGCCGTTGGCAGTAGAGCTGAAAGGTACGCTTTTCTGACTCTCTGTCCACCTCTCCCCCCCCCCCCTCTTTTTACACAATGTCTTAGTTTTAACTTTTATTTTAAGCACTGATGAGGAAACCTTTGAGGTTTTGTAACAGCTGTATGCTTTTAAACACATTTTATTTGTGCCTTTATACGTTGTTTCTTCATTTTCTTAAAGCTAATTTACATCATTATTTTATTCCTCTACGAATCGTATCCGTTAACACAGAAAGCTCTGACTCACTTTTAATGCGAATAGCAATGATCATTTGTCTAGATGGCAGTTTATGGGTCCTTCAACCATCTCGTTTTCTGTCCACGCGAGGCCTTCCAGATCTATGTTTTGCTTTGAAAGAATCACCCTTAGACAGTACTTGATAGACAGACTTCTTTGGACGATTCAAAACAGCTGAAATTCCTGCAACAGTCTTCCCTTTCGATTTCAGCTTCCATTCTACAATTACTTCATCTGACTGAAAATTTCTAGCTCGCGGCATCTTCACTAACCAATGCTATAGCGAGGTGCACTTAAATACTTCATGCATATGGCGTCAAAAGTTTGAAATTTGCGTTTTTCTGTGAGCAGGTGCCAAAAAATCACGAAAGTGTCTAAACTTTTAAAATAAGCAAATTTCACATTTTTTAGTTAAATTAAATAAAATCCAACATTAAAACCATTATTTCCATCCTAAAATGTTTAAAATATGTTTAAAAATAAGTACAGCTATTTGTATAGCCCAAGTGTTCGTATTTTTTATTTAAATGTCAAATATCACCAGTGTCTAAACTTTTGCTGAGGACTGTATATACCTATATCATAACCTTATTATAAAATACATAAAACCATCATCTTCCCAAACAATAAACAGGAGGATAAATCCTAATATAATTATCTTTTAAAGGTTTTATTCCAGTTGTAATAAACAAATATTTCTTTAATAATTATGCCCATTTACGCCTAATTTATACTGCTATTATAAAATATCTTATCGTAAAAAATATTGTACGGGTGATTTGATTGCGTTAATATATAAGTATTCTTTAAAAAGATATTTTGCACACACTACGAAATTATTAATGTATCTTCTCACAGTACATAACTAAAAAATTAATCGTAAGATGCCTACCACTTCGCAATAAAGTTCTGAAAGTATGGTATATATAACGGATGTCCCTCGACGTATCTTGGACAAATGAAAACTAATAAAAATTGAGTCCCTGGAACTTCCACCTATTTACTGCCTACTAAACCTGTTTAATCTGCAATTGGTTTACCCCAGAAAAATTAATGCTGGAAAGTGTTTTTACCATTGTTAAATTTAAGGCGATTATACATTCCTACAATAAACAAGCGTACACTATTGTTAACAATTTTTTAAATTGTTGAATATAACGGGTTTTTGCATTGTTGAATAAAATAAGTTTAAATTGTGTTTAGGATAAGACTTTTTTAAAACTCTTAAATATAACTCAACCTGTTTTTGGTTGTAAAGGAGTTATTCTGTAATCGACATATAACTCCATTCCTGATGTGGTAAATTTATAAAAAAATCCGTTCACAGGCGTTTTCTAATAACAATACAATCTTTTAACATTTTTAGAACTGAATTATAAATAATTATATATTAATTATAACAGATTTTTCCGTTAGCCAGCCGCAAATGATAAATCGCCAAATATGTTCCGTAACCAGTACATTTGAATGAAATTTTAAACTAAGGATTTAATAATGAGCTAATAAACACACCTCAAGATCTTTTAAAAGTCTGAAAAATTGCAGCAATCAAACATTTAAAATTTGAAACGTAGAAAAATATAGAAATGGAAGAATGCTACTTTTAAAAGAGCACGCTTTTATCAATTAACTGCTTCGTATTAAGTAATTTACTATTATACGTCGAGAAATACATTTACAAAATCTATACTTTAAGTCATGTTTAAGTTGTGTTGCGATCAATATTATACAAGGAGATTGCATAATCTTTACTAAAATGAGCCCAACTTCCCAAACGTTAAACAAGCTGGGTAAATCTTCTAACAATTCTCACTTATAGGTCTTTCATTAGTTGTATACACTCTCAAAAATAAAACTCTCACTTTTGACGATTCAGCAATCCATGAGCTGTATTTCGTCGTTTTTGATGATCATTTCCTATCAGCATCACGTGACTTTTAATAAAACGAAAACTCTCTAGTATTTGACGAAAGTTTTACCTCAATGACGGTGAGACTCAATGCATTTTCAGGAAACAGTTTCTGTACCTCCTCAAATCCTGCGATTTTAGAAAGCAGATATTTGCTTGTTTATGTTCGTCCTGTAATAATTTATTTTAAAACAGCACTTTTTAGTACTTTTCAGAAAATAATGAAATACAGGTAGTTATTGTTTCTTCATTAGTTATTTTTTTAGCTGTTAATTTTTTTAGGAATGCTTATTATTATTTTCATTTATTTTTTTATATGTTGTTGTTCGTTATGTTTTAATACGAAAAGAATAAATTTCCTGTGTTCTTCAAAACCATTCAAAAAGAAAATTTGGTCAATACAATTTCAAACTTCCAGGATATCTTTTTTTTTTAATTTATTTAAGAAGTGTGATCATTTTTCAGTCAAATTAAAAATAAACATAATTAACCCTCTCCCTTTATGAACAGTAATATGTTAAAATCTTATCCAAACTACTTAAAGTGATAAAATCTCACACAATATGCACTTCACAATTCATTATTTGAGAGCAACAAATTAACCAGACCATATTCTTACAATTCATTTAGCAAACAAGATTTCACTAATAAATTATTTAATCAAACCATATTACAATTATTCATTGATCACGAGAAAAGCATAATAAATTAGCCTTGCTTAAAACTTTCAGAAATTACAGCAGCACGATAAAATTACAATCTACCTTTTAAAAATATAAACACACAGCAGAATTCATTACATCAAACTAAAAACACAGCCATACAAGCTCCCAAAAGCGAGGTCGGAAAACAAATGATCTTCCGCACCAAAGGTCGCGGGTTCGAATCACCCCGAGGAAAAAGAGAAGTGAATTTTTTCTTCCCTCTGCCAATAAATACAGGAGCTTCCAAACTCTTCGATAGATGGCACCACCAGCTCTCTTTTGACGAACCTTTTGACGATTTTATATCTTCGAGCAAGTGAAGAAAGTAATTTCATCAATTTGACGAAATATTCGCTCGGAGCATTTCCCAGGAAACGGTTTCGTCAAAAACAAAGAAAATTTCGGGAACGCTGAGTATTTATTCCTTTCTGAGTGTGTATAAACAAATATTTTCCCATTTCGTAAATACTATTGTATAAGTGACTTGAATAGGTACATTAAGCTACGAAGCGGGAACTACTTTTCTCTTTAAAATGGAAATATTTAATTTCACACCACTTTTTCAAAATAGAAATATTTCTCTCATTTTACCGCGGAGATTTTGTCACCAAAGAAAGCTAATATTTCTCTTCACAATTACTGGTTTGAAAACTACAATGACATTTAAAAATATCAAATAAAGCCTTTATGCAAGAATGTTAAAAAGCAGAAAACCAGCGTTTAAGAATGCACAAATAATACATAAAAAGCAGCAATCAGCTGTCTCGTATCTACTTGCGAGATTCTTCTTCAGTGCAAGATAGAGCAAGGCACAGCGTCTTAGAAAAAGCAAGGCTGTGGCCTTGCTTTTTAGCTTTGCCTAAGGCTCAGATAACTTTATTGGTAAAAACATGTGAGCGAAATATGCTCACTGGTTATAGGCCCAGTTAGCTTAAATGGGAGAGCATTTTTCTTGTAAGCCAAGGATCTGGGTTATATTCCCCGTCTGGCATTTTTTCGCTCATTTGGAAACATTCAATTCGTATAATAGCTTTACCAATCAGTTTGAGTATGTTAAAATAATAGATTATCTGCGTACCCATCGTTTATATGGAGTTCCTTCACCTACGGTTTATTCTGTTGAGCTGCCTACATGACAGATCAGATGTTTTTACCAATATAGTTATCTGAGCGAGATATGCTCAACAGTTGTCGGCCCAGTTAGCGTAAACGGTAAAGCATTGGCCTTGTAAGCCAAGGATCTGGGTTCGATTCCCGGCCTGGGCATTTTTTCGCTCAGTTGGAAATATTCAATTCGTATACGTTACCAGAATCAAGAAACCTAGAGTATTCTTATGAACTTGCGCCATTGTTGAATATAACACGTTTTTTCATTATTACATCAAACAAACCGGTATTGTTCTTTAGAACGCGATGTTTTTTTCCTTTCTCGTTTATAGCAAATTAAAAGAAAATTAAACCTTGAATTCTAAAATACATCAATATTTTCTGTATCATGAACTTCCTTTCTCTAAAAGAATAACCTAATTTTTAATTTAAACTGTTAACTTTCTCAAATATACCACGAAAATTTTTTACAAGAAAAATAGTGTAACTGAAAATAAGTATAAAATGAGATCCACGACTTTGTATTTGAACAACAAGTCAAAGAAAATACATTTTTAAACACGCAGTAACATTTATATTGTGCATCATAACAATATAGTTTCACCCAAATACTTTATTTAATAAATAGATGTTCGAAAGAGTTTTAGTTTTGAATCAATATTACACATGGGGATTACATAATCCTTTCTAAAATTCGCGGATCCAACTTCCCAAACAATACTAATGAAGGATGAATACCGATGTAATTCTTTCTTACGGGTTTTTCAATTGTTGTATATACAACAAATATTTCTTCCATAACTATGCACCTATACAATTATACAGTATAAAATATACTGACATAAAATATCGCTTTTGCAAAGAGTATTATGTAAGGGATATGTAAAGCTGCATAAATAAGTAAATATTCTAACATAAAAGTAATTTGTATACACTGAAAATATATTAGCTTATCTTACCACTTTGCAGAGGACTGCTAAACGTCTGGCGGTTGTGACAGGAGTTTTTTGCAGATGTAACTTGGCAAATTAAATCTAATAAAATTTGGCCCCAGAAAATTTACTTATTTGCTGCCTATTAAACCTAATGTCCGACCTTCAACTGACAAACGGGATGAAAATTCATTGCTGGTAACAATTTCCACGATTGTTAAATTTAAGGCGATTATACATTCCTAGAATAAACAATAGTACATTGTTTTTAAGAACTTCTTTTATTGTAGAAAACAACGTGCTTTTGTATTGTTGCAAGAAATGAATCTACACTGACTTTTTAGAACATGGCGTGTTTTTACACTCTTAAAGTTTAACTTAAGGGGATCCGGGACACAAAAATCTTCAAATTTTCAAAAAAAAATATTGGATTAAAAATTTCTCTGTTTTTTTCGGCTTAAAATGACGTTTAAGTCATGTTTCTATCTTAATTAGAACAGGAAATATTAATTTTTTCGATTTGGTTTGTTTTCAAAATGTATCGTTCAAGCTATGATTGTCATGGAAACGACTTCTTGTGAAATTGCGTTTTTCTTCACGATGGGTTTTTTCACCATTACTTTTATTTAAATTTTTATAAATCAAAAACCGTTACAGATAAATGGTTGAAACTTGGAACATGTCTTTTTCAATATTTTTACTTTAATTTAGATTCAGGAAATTAAATAATAATAATAATTTTTGAAAATATGATTTAAAAAAAAAAAGTTACAACATTTTTTTTTCAAATTTTTACTTTAAATATTTTTAGTTTTTTTTTTATTAATATTTTTTAAATGCTGAATCTAAATTCAAACTTGTATATTTCTGTTTATTTAAATGAAAAAAAAATTAAATTCTACAAATAATATTTCGAGTTATAGCGATTTTAATTTACACCACTTTTTTAAACAAAATTAAAATTAAAATTAAAAAAAAAATTATGAGAAGTTTTATTGTGTGATTTTGTTTACAAATGATATGGTTAACCATCACAAAAAATTTCAAAATTTTAACTCAATAAACAAAAATGTTTTGAAAATGTGTCCCGGACCCCCTTAACCTTGTTTTTGCATGGAAAAATCCAATTTTGTATTTAAGTTTTACATCTCTTCCTTATATTCTAGAATTATAAAAACTATGTTTACAGGTGTGTTTTCGATGATAATATAACATTTTACTTATTTAGGGCATAATCCTATTTCATTCCGCCATTTGGCGTTTTATTTATAAAGAACAACCAAAGTGGCGATTTCTTAATTGTTTATTTACATTTAACTTAAAGTAACTCCTATAAACAAATAGTAGAATTTTACTATACCTAATTTTTGTATAGTTACAAGTAAGAAAATAATTGTTTTAGAGATAAAAATGTCACTGGAAAATAGATTGCATTTATAAGAGAGTAGAAACATACTGGATGTAAAATTTAATTGCTTCAGACAATTTTGGACAAGAGAATAATAATGGAAATACAGAATTATCAAATTAAACCACAATCACATGGATGATTTTTTATATACTGCATTTATGAGATAAATATAAATATTTTATTTGGCAGATGTAATAGGAGAGTTAGATGTAAGAAACAAAGTTTTCATACACATTTCCGCAAAATTGCTGAAAAAGTTAACGACCATTGTGAAGGTGGAAATCAAACTAAAGTATACGAAAAGGATTAATTCAGCGATAACTCTAGAGCATGTCTGAGCGTTTGGCGCAGATTTAAAAAAGACAAAACAAAAAAATACTTGATGCAGCAACCTCATTGTATTAGAAGCCGAAAAATATAGTCCAAGAGCTGTTAAACATTTTAGGGAAGGTATTTGAGGCACCCTGAAAATTTGTGCAACACTTCTTTTGTAATGCCTGAATACAAAATCGAATGTCTGGCTGAAGGATCGTGGCCCAAAACCTGTGCCAGACAAAAAATGGCACTTGACACGTATCTGGCACAGTTTTTGTGCCGACTAAAGTGTCTGTCATTTTCAAAATTTTTTTTCTAAGCATAAATATTATTGTGCCTCAATCTCAGCGTGCCTCAAATACTTTTTTTGGGTAGTCAAAAAATGGCACTTGACACGTATCTGGCACAGTTTTGGGGCCGACTAAAGTGTCTGTCATTTTCAAAATATTTTTTTCTAAGTATAAATATTATTCTGTTTCAATCTCAGCGTGCCTCAAATACTTTTTTGGGGTAGTGTCAAAAAATGGCACTTGATACGTGTCTGGCACAGGTTTTGGGCCACGATCCTTCAGCCAGACATTCGATTTTGTATTCAGGCATTACAAAAGAAGTGCTGCACAAATTTTCAGGGTGCCTCAAATACCTACTCAAAAATGTTCAACAGCTCTCCTACTATACTTGAAAATCGCAGAGATCAGAGTATCGTATGCGTGAGAGCTTCGTACACATGAAAGCAAAAAATAAACATCACTGGATACAGCAACCTAGTTGTATTGGATTGAAACTTTCAGAAAAGTCGTTAATGCAGCGATAATGATATTAGTCCAAGAGCTGTTAAGCATTTTAGGGAAGGTATTTGAGGCACCCTGAAAATTTGTGCAACACTTCTTTTGTAATGCCTGAATACAAAATCGAATGTCTGGCTGAAGGATCATGGCTCAAAACCTGTGCCAGACAAAAAATGACACTTGACACGAGTCTACCACAGTTTTTGTTCTGACTAAAGTGTCTGTCATTTTCAAAATATTTTTTTCTAAGCATAAATATTATTGTGCCTCAATCTCAGCGTGCCGTAAATACCTTTTTTTGGGTAGTCGAAAAATGGCACCTGACACGTGTCTGGCACAGTTTTTGGGCCGACTAAAGTGTCTGTCATTTTCAAAATATTTTTTTCTAAGTATAAATATTATTCTGTTTCAATCTCAGCGTGCCTCAAATACTTTTTTGGGGTAGTGTCAAATAAAGGCACTTGGCACGTGTCTGGCACAGGTTTAGGCCACGATCCTTCAGCCAGACATTCGATTTTGTATTCAGGCATTACAAAAGAAGTGCTGCACAAATTTTCAGGGTGCCTCAAATACCTACTCAAAAATGTTCAACAGCTCTCCTACTATACTTGAAAATCGCAGAGATCAGAGTATCGTATGCGTGAGAGCTTCGCACACATGAAAGCAAAAAATAAACATCACTGGATACAGCAACCTAGTTGTATTGGATTGAAACTTTCAGAAAAGTCGTTAATGCAGCGATAACTATATTAGTCCAAGAGCTGTTAAGCATTTTAGGGATTTGTGCAACACTTCTTTTGTAATGCCTGAATACAAAATCGAATGTCTGGCTGAAGGATCATGGCCCAAAACCTGTGCCAGACAAAAAATGGCACTTGACACGTGTTTGGCACAGTTTCTGTGTCGACTAAAGTGTCTGTCATTTTCAAAATATTTTTTTCTAAGTATAAATATTATTCTGTTTCAATCTCAGCGTGCCTCAAATACTTTTTTGGGGTAGTGTCAAAAATGGCACTTGACACGTGTCTGGCACAGGGTTTGGGCCACGATCCTTCAGCCAGACATTCGATTTTGTATTCAGGCATTACAAAAGAAGTGCTGCACAAATTTTGAGGGTGCCTCAAATACCTACTCAAAAATGTTCAACAGCTCTCCTACTATACTTGAAAATCGCAGAGATCAGAGTATCGTATGCGTGAGAGCTTCGCACACTTGAAAGCAAAAAATAAACATCACTGGATACAGCAACCTAGTTGTATTGGATTGAAACTTTCAGAAAATTCGTTAATGCAGCGACAATGTTATCGCATGTATCAGAACTTCGCGCGGATGTAAACAAAGAAAAATCACTGGATGCAGCAACCTCGTTGTATAGGAAGCTCAAAAATACAGGAATTTCGTTAATGCAGCGATCCCTGTAACGCACGTACAAGCGATTCGTGCAAATGGAAAAAAAAATTACCTGCTGCAGCAAACTTGTTATCTTAGAATGTAAAAAAAATACAAGAAATTCGTTGATCAATAAAGCGCCAACTACCAGCAACTCTGAATAAAATTTGCAATATATTGAAAAAAAAAATCGGAAAAATAGTTATCTTAAATGAACAAGCAGACGATGATATTTTTTAAATACTTTATATCTTTTAATATAAGGACG
Organism: Maratus speciosus; assembly: GCA_963932465.1. Classification (NCBI taxonomy): domain Eukaryota; kingdom Metazoa; phylum Arthropoda; class Arachnida; order Araneae; family Salticidae; genus Maratus; species Maratus speciosus. Next base: position 333,324,302 of record OZ010786.1, read on the forward strand.
GTACCGTTTATTGGCGTAATTGTTATTTAATTGTATAAAAAACAATGTTTTAAATAAATAAGCAAACGATGACTTTTCTCAACGCTTTTTCTCCTTTAATATCATGACGTAATCATTTAATGGCATAATTATAATTCTAATTAACAAAAAACTAATATATGATTAAAAGGTGTGTAAAATATAGATCAAACATCGAATTTAATAAAGTATCAATTTTCTCATTTATTTAAACTTTTTCGCAATTTATTTTTTTAGAGTATTAAAAAATATTTGTATGTTAAATATATTCTGAACGAACCCATTTAAAAAATACCAATTTTTAAAACCAAGTTTAAATCAAGTTCAATCAAGTTAAAAAAAAGTCTATTTTTTTCAAAAGAGCAAACATTTCTTCTCGAATTTAATTTAAAAATATAATATTCATATTCTACATCTAAAAATCAAATTATGTATTATCAAAAAATATGTACAAAATGTAATAATTTTTATCCACTATTATTCTATAATTGTTAAAACATCAAGCGTTATTTCCTAACGACGAAATGTCCCTGCAATTAAGTTTAAATTGCCGAGATTTCTGAACAAGAAATTTAACAAGCCTTACCAATCCCGCATTTGAAGAAACCTGTATTTTTATTTTAAACTTGTCCTCTGCCAAGTGCTCGCTGGTCGAGTTGTTAAGAGGCACGACTCGAAACGCGCGGACCCAGGTTTAAAACCAAGTGGATCCACTTTAAAAATGAGATACCTGTTTTTTAAAAACTCCTTTTTTTTAGATTGCGGAAATTTTGTGTCTTAGAACGGAAATTTCTTCAATTCTCCGATATATACCGGTAGCACTGCTGTCAGGAGTATTTCCGTGATTTGAAGAAAGTGTATCTGAGCGTGTACACAGATGTTTCTTCCATAATTATGCACCTTTATACGTAATTATGTTGCTTAAGGAAATAAAATATCCCTTTGTAAATAGTATTATGTAAGTAACTTGTAAAGATGCAATTATAAATGCGTATTCTACATACATGTATCTTGTATAATCTAAGAATATAGAAGCCTGTCTTACCATTTAGCGACTAATTTATGTAAGTTTGTCGGAGGTATTAAATGTCCCGAGACGTATTCTGATAAATGGAATCTTCTAAAATTTGATCGTAGAAACTTCGCTAATTTTCAGCCTGTCAAATCTAACATCCAATCTGCAATTGACGTTTGAGAGAAATTTTCTTTGTTCGAAAGAATTTGTACCGTTGTTAAATTTAAGGCGATTATTCCTACAATTAACAAACCTAGACTGTTGTTTCGTACCCCTGTCATTGTTAATTTTTTAGATTGTTATAGCGAACAAAGCTATATTGTTCTTTAGAATTTATATTCTTCTTTCGATCCCGTAAATAAAATAAAAATGTATTTTAAATTAAGATATTCTATGTATATCCACTTATGTTTGAGTTTATATTGAACACCACAACGTTTGTATTTCTCAGCAGAATTTAAATAATATACAATACATAACAGTAAAACCCATATTCACACAAAAAATAATAATAAAATAAACACCGGATCGAATTTGAAATTGCTTAACTTTGGGTCAAAAATATTTGGAATTTTCTAACTTTGGATTAGATGACCCGAGCATTATCTCAATGAATTTGTAACAAGTGTTCTGGTTGGTCGAAATAAAAGCAAGTAGTATGTATATGAAAGGCAAACAACTTATGTATTTTGATTTTAATAGTGGATCGTCGATATGATACTGAAGGAATGTTCCGTCTCAAAACAAGACATTATTTGCTTTATTATGATCACAATGTCCGCGGAGTTTGATTCTTTAGAGGATCGTAAAATGCAAAAACATTTTAACATCCATGTGTAAAATTACTGTTGAGAATATGTTTATAAATTTCGTGAAGCTGCATAATCGTATTTAAAAAATGGATAAGTATTACTGTCTTTCTTCTATTAAAGCATGCATCTCTATAAATACTAATGTGTTCTGACACACTTGAAAATTTCCATGATAGAGTAATTTTAGCTGAGTGTATAAGTAAAAAAAGTAAAATTTCAATAAGTGCCTAAACATTATTGAATATATAGTTGGAAATATTCATGTTACGTCAAAAATCTTTTTACAAATGTATTGTTTCCCCTATTCTTCATTAATCACATTCATATGGATTTGTGGAGTAATGAAATTAGGATAGAGTATATGAATGCTCACTCAGCTAATAAAAGTAAATACTGAATTAACTTTGAATCAATCTTTATTCTGATAGTTCAAGTCAAACAATTTTTTGGAGAATATATACAGTCCAGAATTAAAAAAAATAGGAATTTTTTTAAAGCATGCACATTCGCCTATTTATGTTCATTTTAAGATATTTTTAGTAATTGCACGACATTTTTGCGTTTATGTATTGAATGAGGATGATTTGGCTGAATGCCAATGCACTGTCTTTCGCAGTACAGCGCCCCCCCCCCTGATTAGGCCTGGGTCCTAACACAAAAATGACGGCTGCCAAAGGCGGATTTTTTTTTTTTTTTTTTTTTTTTTTTTTTTTTTTTTTAACGTAAGTACGGTCCCTAACATTTAGACACCAGTATTTTCTAAAAGATTTATTTGAATAGTTTAATCTCAGAAAAATGAAGCGAATAAAACTTAAAAAAATATTTGTACCAAAAGTTAAGGGGACATACAAACGCTGAAAAAAAATGCGCCTTCGGCAGCCGCCATGGTTGTGTCGTCGTTCAGGCCTCGTATTCCGGGGCGATTCACTACGAAGAGCAGTGATTGAAATTAAGCCAAATCGTCATCATACAATACATAAACGCAAAAATATCATGGAATTACTAAAATTATCTTAAAATGAACAAAAGTAGGCGAATGTGCATGGTTAAAAGAAATTCCTATTTTTTTGCCCAGGATTGTATTTTACTGAGATAATAAAATATCCTACTGCATTCTAGACATGGTTATATTATATCAATTATAAGCTGCTATATCATGAAAAATATTTACGAAGCAATTTAGGTTTCTTACATTTTTCAACCGAGAAAAGTGGCATACTAACAAAATTTAGTCAATTTGTAACCGACTGCCAAGAAGGGTTATGTGTTTCACGCGTATCTGGGTATGTGTATTTCTTTACACCCTCGAAACAACCCAACGGCTGGATGGATTTTAATGAATGAGGTCTCTATCGATTCGTCTTACGTCCAATGGTTATAGGCTAGGTTTTGTTTTCATAAATTCAAAATGGCGGCCGTAAAACAAAAAATGACGATAGAGACGAAAACAAATTTTACGCAACATATTGAGTGGCATATCATTGGATTGGATAGGTCTTTCAAAATGAAGACGATGTTTCATTGACTATTTTACAGTCAGAAGGTCAGAAGTTAAATATTACACAAGCTGGAAGTTCTGTAGGTAGGATCTCTAGCTTTACTGCAACTCTAACCTTTATAGACATCTGTAGGCCTGATCAAAACAGTGTTTATAGATAGGAACTAACAATTAAACACAACTAAAAAGTCATTAATATAAGTAAATAAAAAAAAATAGGTAAGTAATATAAAAAATAGTTTCACATTGATGAGAAATAATTAATTAGTTCGCTTTTTACGCAGACGGGTTTTTGATTTTTAAAATTTAATTTATCAATGATTTTGTAAACTGGTATATTATTCTATTATATAATTTCAGTGAACTCAAGGCTACTATTATTGTGTGTTTTTTGTTACAATTAACCTGATTATATTCAAGATTTGTGATACTAATAGTTCATTGCACTTCGAAAACACAACCACAACAACACACACAAAAAAACCCACACAGCCACTGTAGTTTTTTCAATTGTAAATATTTGAAATTGAGATTTTAAAACTATTTTTATGATATACAAGGTGAGTATTTTTGATTCATGTACATCGTATTTTTATATTTTAGAATTGTCCAAATTGCAAATATCAGTTATTTAATTATAACATAATGAAGAATGCTTAATAGAATTTTAAGTAATCACTATTTTCAAGATCTCATAATGGCATTTTATGTATATTTATGTAAAATTCAAAACGTTTAATAAAATGCATGTATTTTAATTTATTTAATTAGAACTTCTAAAATATTGAACATTCTCTTTTTCAAATATAGTTTAACTGAGCTTTTGTTCGATGAATGAGTATTGCTTGCTGTTTATTTGTTAATTTCCACTGTATAAACCAGGCAATTTTCTTTTAAACACTGCTGTTATTTAATGAACATTGATTACAGCAACGGCGGTGCGAGCAGTATGATGGAGTGAGCTATCGATCATGATAGGTACTTCATTACACGCAATTATCCCTAAAGATGTATCGGCGATGGATAATGAGCATTTTGCATCATGTCAGTTATTGATGTGATATAAAATATTATCTTTCCATTTTTTATTTCAATTGTAATAAATTTAAATTGCTTTATCATGTAGCATGTTTGTGTAATGGTAATTTTATAATAATATATAGGGTGTTTCATAAAAGATGGGCTAAACTTTAACAGGTGATAGTACACATCCAAACAAACAACTTTCATCAAACAATGAATGGTAGGAAATAAAACGCAAAATTGCTGGCGCATTTTGAAACTTGGTCCATGCAAACATTAAAGCTTCACTCCTGTTGCGAGATATTGGCAAAATAAAATTGGCAGAAATTAACTAATAGCAATCAAATGTCATATGGGGAAGGACGCGAATACAAAATTTCGTCTTGATTAATCCATAAAAGTCGCTGATCTAAGTGGTCAAATGTCAATCGCGGAGGGAACGTATCGGAAGATGTTGTCCTTCACTAATAAGGAAAAAGCTGATGTACAGTCGTGGAAAAAAAAAGTAAACAACCCCTACTAACTCCTCAACAAATTATCGTAGAAGAAAGTTACTGGTACCGAACGATTGGAAATAAAGTCTACTTTTAAATGATGTATATAAAATTTGCTTAGGGGTCCATCTACATATTAAAACGAATCCAAACTTCATTTTTTTCAATAACAATACCCAATTTTAACGAGATATTTCAAATCTGCCGTTCAAACTATGCCTAGACACCGAATTTCAAGTCATTTGAATAATAAGTTTTTGAATTATAAACATTCAAAATTTAGCGCTTCTAATGTTAAATTGCGTTTTCATATTTTTATTTATATCTCCAGAAATTATGCTCCTAATGTGCTATTTTTTGTGTAGCAGTAATACTAATAGACCCAAACATAAATACGCTGAAATTGCAATTTTTATAACTTTATGATATGAATTATGCTTTATGAAATTAATACTCGAAAAAATTATGAATTGCAACCTACAATTTTTTTGATATAATTAGATTTATTAAGTCCTGCTTTATGGAAATCCAAAATTTCACATTTTTCTTCCAAGTAGTTTTCAAATTATGCTTAAAAAACGGCAAAATGATTGTTTAAGGGGCCGTCTATAATAGGAGTGACTAGATATTTTGAAATTTATTTTGCAGTAGTGTAATCTAGCAGGCTTCATTGACTTCTTAAGGTGCCTTGATCAAGATGAGGGCTCTCTCGGTTAACAATAGAGTTCCGAACTTCAATTTGGATACAGCCCTTAAAATACGCTTGTTTTAAAATATTTAATTTCTCAGAAACTTATGGTACGAATTGCATAAAAATTTGTTTTTAGGCTAATTGAAGGGTGTAGAGTTCATTTATGCTGTCAGAATTGTGTACTGCTATTGAAAAGAAAACAAAGTTATGGTTCGTTTTAATATGTAGATGGCCCCCTAAGCAAATATTATCTATGTCATTTAAAAATAGATATTATTTCCGATCGTTCGGTACCAGTAACTTTCTTCTACGATAATTTGTTGAGGAGTTAGTAGGGGTGTTTACTTTTTTTTTCCCACCACTGTACATTTTATATGCAACACTGCAATAAAAATGGCTCAGAGGCTCAACGATTGCACGGAGAGTGGTTTCCCACCTTTATTTTGACAAATAATCGTTCCTTGTGTGTTTTTGCCTCGTATAACAACATCATATCCGGCGCCATCTAGCATCTTTGCATTTTATTTCCGGCCATGCATTCTTTGATGAAAGTTGTTTGCTTGGATGTGACTATTACCTCGTAAAGTTTTTATCCTCTTTTATGAAACATTCTGTATTTCAGGTTTTTCTTTTCAGGCCACCCTTGTAATATTTATGTAGTTTCTTTCAAATCTGCAATAGTTCTGTCAACATTTTAATTCAACAATAATATTTCATTTGATTTTTGAAAAAAAAAATCGCAATGGGTCTGTAAATTTTATGCTCAACAAGTATCCATCATGGGGACCATGAATGGTTCCCATGGTCCCTACCAGGAGGAGGGCGGTTGAAATTTCCTTAACTGAAGATATGTTATCTCGGAAGATTTTGAAAATAAATATAATTTGTTTTCTTCGCTGGAAATTTTTACATTCTTATACAGTGATATATCGTCTATTAATTATTGTTTTCTCCGTTTACTTATTTGGGTAAGAAGTATTGATTTGACTTATAAACTTATTTTTTGGATACATGCACTAACATAATTATGCAACACTGCATTTGTATTGGATAAAATATGAGTTTGGCTAATGAATATTGTGGCTATTAACCAAAATAAATAATGTTCATTAGCCCAGGTATCATTGTACTTAAAAATTATCTTAAATGGAGTGTTCGGGAGTGACAGTACCCCTTAGTAAAACAAATTTTATTCATTATTTTAAAACACCCAATAACAATAAAAAAGAGTTAATAATAATAACATTACTTCAATCATTGTTAACTTTCTGTAGTGATTTGTATAATAATATGTTAAAAAATTGCCCTGCAAGGGTTTGTAACAAAGAATTTTCAATTTAGCTATCTCATGTGTATATTTACCATTTCAAAAATGCATGTATAAGAAAAAGCAGTGTTTCATTGGACATTTAACAAAGCGACAAATTAAAACTAGTATGTTGTGACCATCACAAAACTTTCTTCTATATAAATCGCGTCAATTTAATCATTTAAATAGTACAAAAAATTACATAAATTTAGCATCAATTCATATGAAAGTGCATCTGAATTTGAAGTTTGATGAATTAGTTCTTGAGATAGAGCTATAGCGTAAATTCTGAAAAATGTAACAGAGCAGCGCCACCAGTTGAACGATTTACACCAAAACGTAAACAAAACTAATTGATATTGAGGTATACATGAATGTGAAGTTCGTTGAAAATCCAAGCATTAGTTAGTGAGACAGAGATATAGTGGAAATTCTGAAAAATGCAGCATAGCAGTGAAACCTGTTGAGAGATTTGCACCAAAACATAACTAATTCATATCAAGGTATACCTGAATCTGAAGTCCGTTGAAAATCCAAGCATTAGTTATTGAGATAGAGCTATTGCGGAAATAAAAAAAAAGCAGCACAGCAGTGCCACCTGTTGAGCGATTTACACCAAAATGTATAAAATGTCAATTCATGTCCAGGACTAACTGATTCTGAAGTTTGATGAAAATTCCTGCATTAATTTTTGAGATACACCTGTAGTTGAGATTCTGAAAAAAACAGCATAGCAGCGCGACCTGTTGAGCGATTTACTCCAAAATGTATAAAATGTCAATTCGTGTGAAGGACTAACTGATTATGAAGTTTGATGAAAATTCGTGCATTAATTTTTGAGATACATCTATAGTGGAAATTCTGAAAATGCAGCATAGCGGCGCCACCTGGTCAGCGATTTGCACCAAAACATAAAGGGCACTAATTCATATCAAGGTATACCTGAATCTGAAGTTTGTTAAAAATCCAAGCATTAGTTATTGAGGTAGAGCTATTGCGGAAGTCGTAAAAAATGCAGTATAGCAGCACCCCCTGTTGAGCGATTTACACAAAATCTAATTAGCACCAATTTATAACAGGGACTAACCTAATATAAACTTTTATTAAATTCCGTGCATTAGTTCTTGAGATAGAGCGCCCACAAAATTTGTGTGACATACAGACAGACAGACATTTTGTAAAAACATGTTTTTCTGAATCTCTGATCCCTAAAACGTGTAAATCCGTCTAAAACCCGAAAGTCGGAAATTTTCACGAATCCAATACTATCTTCTTGTAAAGATAGAAGAAAGTAAAAAGGGATTTTATTCCAGTTTAAAAAAAAAATCACCAATTATAGGCTGCGAATGACAGGCACATCAAGTTTCAATTTTAGCCTCATTCATAAATATTGTTGTGTTAGTACCCATGTCATGCCTGCCGAGGAAAGTGCTTAAATTTTATGCAAATAAAATTTATATTAATCATTAGAATGCATTTGCCTAAACAGAAAGTCAAAAGTGTTGTAAAATATAATTTATGTAAAATGTAGCTTTTTTCCCCCATTTTTTTTTTTTTTTTTTTTTTTTTTTTTTTTTTTTTTTTTTGTCATTGGTAATTTAAAATAAAGAATCCGTTTTTCGATGGCAATGTGTCACATTCTAGTATAGAGACAAATCCTGTTAGACTAGGTGGAAATACAAAAGTTCGTTCGCAATAATAAGGGTTGGCTGAAGGGTGTATAACACTCGAGGTATTTTCTTCATTTATCATCCCTTTATGCCTTGTACACCAGAAAAAATAATATTTTATAAGCGTCTTTACGATCTGTCCAATTAAATACAAAGTTACGGCTAATTTCTTTTATTAGCATCTTCATTTATTTTGTGAATATGATAAACATATCATTCATTCAATAATGTATTTTTACTTTCTTCTATCTTTACAAGAAGAAAGTATTGGATTCGTGAAAGTTTTCGACTTTCGGTGGATTTACACGTTTTAGGGGTCAGAGATTCCGAAAAACATGTGTTTTACAGAATGTCTGTCTAAGTGACTCAAATTTTGTGGGCGCTGTATCTCAGGAAATAATGCACGGAGTTTAATAAAAATGTATATTCAGTTAGTCTGATATAAATTGGTGCTGAATAATTCTTGGTGTAAATCACTCAATTAGTGGCGCTGCTACGTTGCATTTTTGCGATTACCGCAATAGCTCTATCTCATGAACTAATGCATGGATTTTCAACAAACTTCAGTTTCAGTTCAGTGTTGCCTGATTGGGGAATTTTTTAATTCGAATTGATTGTCACCGCTTTTTTAAAATAGAAATATTCGACTTATTTAAAATTTTATTAAAAAGTCTAAAAAATAAGGCAAATTATACTATTTAAAAAAAGTGGCGACAGTCACATTATCTGAATTAGAAAAGTCCCCAATCTAGCAACACTGATTCAGGTATACCTTGATATGAATTATTGCTGTTTATGTTTTGGTGCAAATCGCTCCACAGGTAGCGTTGCTATGCTGAATTTTCAGAATTTCCACTATAGCTCAAGAACTAATGCACGAATGTTCATCAAACTTCAGATTCAGGTATACCTTGATATCAATTAGTGCTGTTTGTGTAATTTATATAGAAGAAAGTTTTGTGATGGCCACAACATTCTAGTTTTCCGTGAAATTCTTTTATATGTAAATAAGAAAAGATATGAAACTGTTTAAGTATGTTTGAATTGTCGTTACAAGCCTTCCTTGTATGCTGCGTTACAACAAAATTCTGTGTAATAATTTTCAAAATAAAGTAGCATTCGTCGTCTAATAAAAATATTCTGTCGTGAGGCTGGACATATTCTTTTGCAATTTCAGTTGTTCAAATGAATTTGCACATTGTCGTTTTTCATTAATTTTGAAATATTTTCATTTCACTAGAAATGGTCATGAACTTTTATGTATTCCCTGTTCCGGACATAAAAAGTGAGCATAATTTTTTTATTAAAAATAAAGTTTCTTTTTTTTTTTTAAAGATATTTACTTAGCGTTTCCTACTCTAGCCTAACTAAGCATGTCATAAAAAATACATCATGTACTTGTATCCTTTATTAGAATTTTTAGAAAATAAAGTATTACGTAATGAGAAGAAAATATGTCGTCCTACAAAAATATTAAATGTACTGAAAGATGGATTACTTTTCTCTGGCTGTCGTCTAGCAATCGGTTTTAAAACATCAAATTTGACAGTATTTCTGAAAGATCTTTGAGTTTATGAAAAAAAACAGAAAATGCTTTTCAATTACATACTTTCTTAATAAGAGAATCATATAACAAGAGGAAGTGGAGTGTATAGGGTAGTATGTGTTGTACACATTCATCATCGTACAAATTTCATCATTCTTGGAATCTGGTTGTTCTTATACCTGACTTCAAACCCCGCTGCTTTTTCCAGCATATATTGTTTAATTTGTAAAGTTCAGTTTAACTGTAGGCACTATTGAAATGTTTCATTTGGTGCGCCAGCACATTTGAATATGAGAATTTTAATTCCAGTAGTCCTGTACATAAAAATTAAAAAGGAGTTATTCTAGACTTTTATATACATTTCGATTGAGCAGTCACCGAGACTGCTCTAAGTAAATAACGATTATTGTCACAGTAGTTAGCGACTAAATTGTTATGCATAGTGTTTGTCGTAAAGCTTCGTTAAATGAACCACTTTGACGAATTTGATTATTAACAAGAAAAAAATCATGCGTGCAGCAAAGATTTTGAAACACTTTCTAACACATTCAGAATACTGTAACAAAGTTTTATAGTTTATTAAGGTGAAATATGTCTAAATAAACAATTTAAAATGTTCATAACGCATTTGAAAAGTAACTTTCTTCAATTACCAGTCATTTCTTCATTTACCAATATATTATTCAATGGTCGGATAAGTTTCCGAATTGTTTTGCCCAGCCTTTTATATCATCTATTGATTGGTACGTATACTAAGTAGTATGCTAAACGTTAGTTCAATGAAACGCACAGCACAGTTGAAAATTTACCAGTTAGCAGTTTCTGTCAATAAGCGGAAATATACTTGAGATGTTTTGTGCATCCCTGTATATGAAATATAGAATTTATTTATCTATATATATTCTATAGAATTTTATTTATATATACAGGTCTAACTGATATTTGCTCCAGAAATACTTCTCTAAAAATACATTGCTGAAATTTCAAAAAAAATTATAACAGGACAATATAATCCGTTCTAAAAAGAACCCTATAGAGTCTTACTTTCTCCTTTAAAATCTAAAAAATCATTCCGGAAAGACATAAAATACACAATTTAGAACTTTCAGATTCTTATAAATATAAGCTCAGCTGAATGTAAATTTGATGCTGAATCTAAATTCAAACTTGTATATTTCTGTTTATTTAAATGAAAAAAAAATTAAATTCTACAAATAATATTTCGAGTTATAGCGATTTTAATTTACACCACTTTTTTAAACAAAATTAAAATTAAAATTAAAAAAAAATTATGAGAAATTTTATTGTGTGATTTTGTTTACAAATGATATGGTTAACCATCACAAAAAATTTCAAAATTTTAACTCAATAAACAAAAATGTTTTGAAAATGTGTCCCGGAACCCCTTATCCTTGTTTTTGCATGGAAAAATCCAATTTTGTATTTAAGTTTTACATCTCTTCCTTATATTCTAGAATTATAAAAACTATGTTTACAGGTGTGTTTTCGATGATAATATAACATTTTACTTATTTAGGGCATAATCCTATTTCATTCCGCCATTTGGCGTTTTATTTATAAAGAACAACCAAAGTGGCGATTTCTTAATTGTTTATTTACATTTAACTTAAAGTAACTCCTATAAACAAATAGTAGAATTTTACTATACCTAATTTTTGTATAGTTACAAGTAAGAAAATAATTGTTTTAGAGATAAAAATGTCACTGGAAAATAGATTGCATTTATAAGAGAGTAGAAACATACTGGATGTAAAATTTAATTGCTTCAGACAATTTTGGACAAGAGAATAATAATGGAAATACAGAATTATCAAATTAAACCACAATCACATGGATGATTTTTTATATACTGCATTTATGAGATAAATATAAATATTTTATTTGGCAGATGTAATAGGAGAGTTAGATGTAAGAAACAAAGTTTTCATACACATTTCCGCAAAATTGCTGAAAAAGTTAACGACCATTGTGAAGGTGGAAATCAAACTAAAGTATACGAAAAGGATTAATTCAGCGATAACTCTAGAGCATGTCTGAGCGTTTGGCGCAGATTTAAAAAAGACAAAACAAAAAAATACTTGATGCAGCAACCTCATTGTATTAGAAGCCGAAAAATATAGTCCAAGAGCTGTTAAACATTTTAGGGAAGGTATTTGAGGCACCCTGAAAATTTGTGCAACACTTCTTTTGTAATGCCTGAATACAAAATCGAATGTCTGGCTGAAGGATCGTGGCCCAAAACCTGTGCCAGACAAAAAATGGCACTTGACACGTGTCTGGCACAGTTTTTGTGCCGACTAAAGTGTCTGTCATTTTCAAAATTTTTTTTCTAAGCATAAATATTATTGCGCCTCAATCTCAGCGTGCCTCAAATACCTTTTTTGGGTAGTCAAAAAATGGCACTTGACACGTGTCTGGCACAGTTTTTGGGCCGACTAAAGTGTCTGTCATTTTCAAAATATTTTTTTCTAAGTATAAATATTATTCTGTTTCAATCTCAGCGTGCCTCAAATACTTTTTTGGGGTAGTGTCAAATAAAGGCACTTGGCACGTGTCTGGCACAGGTTTAGGCCACGATCCTTCAGCCAGACATTCGATTTTGTATTCAGGCATTACAAAAGAAGTGCTGCACAAATTTTCAGGGTGCCTCAAATACCTACTCAAAAATGTTCAACAGCTCTCCTACTATACTTGAAAATCGCAGAGATCAGAGTATCGTATGCGTGAGAGCTTCGCACACATGAAAGCAAAAAATAAACATCACTGGATACAGCAACCTAGTTGTATTCGATTGAAACTTTCAGAAAAGTCGTTAATGCAGCGATAACTATATTAGTCCAAGAGCTGTTAAGCATTTTAGGGATTTGTGCAACACTTCTTTTGTAATGCCTGAATACAAAATCGAATGTCTGGCTGAAGGATCATGGCCCAAAACCTGTGCCAGACAAAAAATGGCACTTGACACGTGTCTGGCACAGTTTGTGTGTCGACTAAAGTGTCTGTCATTTTCAAAATATTTTTTTCTAAGTATAAATATTATTCTGTTTCAATCTCAGCGTGCCTCAAATACTTTTTTGGGGTAGTGTCAAAAAATGGCACTTGACACGTGTCTGGCACAGGTTTTGGGCCACGATCCTTCAGCCAGACATTCGATTTTGTATTCAGGCATTACAAAAGAAGTGCTGCACAAATTTTGAGGGTGCCTCAAATACCTACTCAAAAATGTTCAACAGCTCTCCTACTATACTTGAAAATCGCAGAGATCAGAGTATCGTATGCGTGAGAGCTTCGCACACATGAAAGCAAAAAATAAACATCACTGGATACAGCAACCTAGTTGTATTGGATTGAAACTTTCAGAAAATTCGTTAATGCAGCGACAATGTTATCGCATGTATCAGAACTTCGCGCGGATGTAAACAAAGAAAAATCACTGGATGCAGCAACCTCGTTGTATAGCAAGCTCAAAAATACAGGAATTTCGTTAATGCAGCGATCCCTGTAACGCACGTACAAGCGATTCGTGCAAATGGAAAAAAAATTACCTGCTGCAGCAAACTTGTTATCTTAGAATGTAAAAAAAATACAAGAAATTCGTTGATCAATAAAGCGCCAACTACCAGCAACTCTGAATAAAATTTGCAATATATTGAAAAAAAAAATCGGAAAAATAGTTATCTTAAATGAACAAGCAGACGATGATATTTTTTAAATACTTTATATCTTTTAATATAAGGACGGTACCGTTTATTGGCGTAATTGTTATTTAATTGTATAAAAAACAATGTTTTAAATAAATAAGCAAACGATGACTTTTCTCAACGCTTTTTCTCCTTTAATATCATGACGTAATCATTTAATGGCATAATTATAATTCTAATTAACAAAAAACTAATATATGATTAAAAGGTGTGTAAAATATAGATCAAACATCGAATTTAATAAAGTATCAATTTTCTCATTTATTTAAACTTTTTCGCAATTTATTTTTTTAGAGTATTAAAAAATATTTGTATGTTAAATATATTCTGAACGAACCCATTTAAAAAATACCAATTTTTAAAACCAAGTTTAAATCAAGTTCAATCAAGTTAAAAAAAAGTCTATTTTTTTCAAAAGAGCAAACATTTCTTCTCGAATTTAATTTAAAAATATAATATTCATATTCTACATCTAAAAATCAAATTATGTATTATCAAAAAATATGTACAAAATGTAATAATTTTTATCCACTATTATTCTATAATTGTTTAAACACCAAGCGTTATTTCCTAACGACGAAATGTCCCTGCAATTAAGTTTAAATTGCCGAGATTTCTGAACAAGAAATTTAACATGCCTTACCAATCCCGCATTTGAAGAAACCTGTATTTTTATTTTAAACTTGTCCTCTGCCAAGTGCTCGCTGGTCGAGTAGTTAAGAGGCACGACTCGAAACGCGCGGACCCAGGTTGAAAACCAAGTGGATCCACTTTAAAAATGAGATACCTGTTTTTTAAAAACTCCTTTTTTTTAGATTGCGGAAATTTTGTGTCTTAGAACGGAAATTTCTTCAATTCTCCGATATATACCGGTAGCACTGCTGTCAGGAGTATTTCCGTGATTTGAAGAAAGTGTATCTGAGCGTGTACACAGATGTTTCTTCCATAATTATGCACCTTTATACGTAATTATGTTGCTTAAGGAAATAAAATATCCCTTTGTAAATAGTATTATGTAAGTAACTTGTAAAGATGCAATTATAAATGCGTATTCTACATACATGTATCTTGTATAATCTAAGAATATAGAAGCCTGTCTTACCATTTAGCGACTAATTTATGTAAGTTTGTCGGAGGTATTAAATGTCCCGAGACGTATTCTGATAAATGGAATCTTCTAAAATTGGATCGTAGAAACTTCCCTAATTTTCAGCCTGTCAAATCTAACATCCAATCTGCAATTGACGTTTGAGAGAAATTTTCTTTGTTCGAAAGAATTTGTACCGTTGTTAAATTTAAGGCGATTATTCCTACAATTAACAAACCTAGACTGTTGTTTCGTACCCCTGTCATTGTTAATTTTTTAGATTGTTATAGCGAACAAAGCTATATTGTTCTTTAGAATTTATATTCTTCTTTCGATCCCGTAAATAAAATAAAAATGTATTTTAAATTAAGATATTCTATGTATATCCACTTATGTTTGAGTTTATATTGAACACCACAACGTTTGTATTTCTCAGCAGAATTTAAATAATATACAATACATAACAGTAAAACCCATATTCACACAAAAAATAATAATAAAATAAACATCGGATCGAATTTGAAATTGCTTAACTTTGGGTCAAAAATATTTGGAATTTTCTAACTTTGGATTAGATGACCCGAGCATTATCTCAATGAATTTGTAACAAGTGTTCTGGTTGGTCGAAATAAAAGCAAGTAGTATGTATATGAAATGCAAACAACTTATGTATTTTGATTTTAATAGTGGATCGTCGATATGATACTGAAGGAATGTTCCGTCTCAAAACAAGACATTATTTGCTTTATTATGATCACAATGTCCGCGGAGTTTGATTCTTTAGAGGATCGTAAAATGCAAAAACATTTTAACATCCATGTGTAAAATTACTGTTGAGAATATGTTTATAAATTTCGTGAAGCTGCATAATCGTATTTAAAAAATGGATAAGTATTACTGTCTTTCTTCTATTAAAGCATGCATCTCTATAAATACTAATGTGTTCTGTCACACTTGAAAATTTCCATGAAAGAGTAATTTTAGCTGAGTGTATAAGTAAAAAAAGTAAAATTTCAATAAGTGCCTAAACATTATTGAATATATAGTTGGAAATATTCATGTTACGTCAAAAATCTTTTTACAAATGTATTGTTTCCCCTATTCTTCATTAATCACATTCATATGGATTTGTGGAGTAATGAAATTAGGATAGAGTATATGAATGCTCACTCAGCTAATAAAAGTAAATACTGAATTAACTTTGAATCAATCTTTATTCTGATAGTTCAAGTCAAACAATTTTTTGGAGAATATATACAGTCCAGAATTAAAAAAAATAGGAATTTTTTTAAAGCATGCACATTCGCCTATTTATGTTCATTTTAAGATATTTTTAGTAATTGCACGACATTTTTGCGTTTATGTATTGAATGAGGATGATTTGTCTGAATGCCAATGCAC
The DNA here is from genome assembly GCA_963932465.1 of Maratus speciosus. Lineage (NCBI taxonomy): Eukaryota > Metazoa > Arthropoda > Arachnida > Araneae > Salticidae > Maratus > Maratus speciosus. The sequence goes on from OZ010786.1 coordinate 333,340,588, forward strand.
TGTCTTTCGCAGTACAGCGCCCCCCCCCCCCTGATTAGGCCTGGGTCCTAACACAGAAATGACGGCTGCCGAAGGCGGATTTTTTTTTTTTTTTTTTAACGTAAGTACGGTCCCTAACATTTAGACACCAGTATTTTCTAAAAGATTTATTTGAATAGTTTAATCTCAGAAAAATGAAGCGAATAAAACCTAAAAAAATATTTGTACCAAAAGTTAAGGGGACATACAAACGCTGAAAAAAAATGCGCCTTCGGCAGCCGCCATGGTTGTGTCGTCGTTCAGGCCTCGTATTCCGGGGCGATTCACTACGAAGAGCAGTGATTGAAATTAAGCCAAATCGTCATCATACAATACATAAACGCAAAAATATCATGGAATTACTAAAATTATCTTAAAATGAACAAAAGTAGGCGAATGTGCATGGTTAAAAGAAATTCCTATTTTTTTGCCCAGGATTGTATTTTACTGAGATAATAAAATATCCTACTGCATTCTAGACATGGTTATATTATATCAATTATAAGCTGCTATATCATGAAAAATATTTACGAAGCAATTTTGGTTTCTTACCTTTTTCAACCGAGAAAAGTGGCATACTAACAAAATTTAGTCAATTTGTAACCGACTGCCAAGAAGGGTTATGTGTTTCACGCGTATCTGGGTATGTGGATTTCTTTACACCCTCGAAACAACCCAACGGCTGGATGGATTTTAATGAATGAGGTCTCTATCGATTCGTCTTACGTCCAATGGTTATAGGCTAGGTTTTGTTTTCATAAATTCAAAATGGCGGCCGTAAAACAAAAAATGACGATAGAGACGAAAACAAATTTTACGCAACATATTGAGTGGCATATCATTGGATTGGATAGGTCTTTCAAAATGAAGACGATGTTTCATTGACTATTTTACAGTCAGAAGGTCAGAAGTTAAATATTACACAAGCTGGAAGTTCTGTAGGTAGGATCTCTAGCTTTACTGCAACTCTAACCTTTATAGACATCTGTAGGCCTGATCAAAACAGTGTTTATAGATAGGAACTAACAATTAAACACAACTAAAAAGTCATTAATATAAGTAAATAAAAAAAATAGGTAAGTAATATAAAAAATAGTTTCACATTGATGAGAAATAATTAATTAGTTCGCTTTTTACGCAGACGGGTTTTTGATTTTTAAAATTTAATTTATCAATGATTTTGTAAACTGGTATATTATTCTATTATATAATTTCAGTGAACTCAAGGCTACTATTATTGTGTGTTTTTTGTTACAATTAACCTGATTATATTCAAGATTTGTGATACTAATAGTTCATTGCACTTCGAAACCACAACCACAACAACACACACAAAAAAACCCACACAGCCACTGTAGTTTTTTCAATTGTAAATATTTGAAATTGAGATTTTAAAACTATTTTTATGATATACAAGGAGAGTATTTTTGATTCATGTACATCGTATTTTTATATTTTAGAATTGTCCAAATTGCAAATATCAGTTATTTAATTATAACATAATGAAGAATGCTTAATAGAATTTTAAGTAATCACTATTTTCAAGATCTCATAATGGCATTTTATGTATATTTATGTAAAATTCAAAACGTTTAATAAAATGCATGTATTTTAATTTATTTAATTAGAACTTCTAAAATATTGAACATTCTCTTTTTCAAATATAGTTTAACTGAGCTTTTGTTCGATGAATGAGTATTGCTTGCTGTTTATTTGTTAATTTCCACTGTATAAACCAGGCAATTTTCTTTTAAACACTGCTGTTATTTAATGAACATTGATTACAGCAACGGCTGTGCGAGCAGTATGATGGAGTGAGCTATCGATCATGATAGGTACTTCATTACACGCAATTATCCCTAAAGATGTATCGGCGATGGATAATGAGCATTTTGCATCATGTCAGTTATTGATGTGATATAAAATATTATCTTTCCATTTTTTATTTCAATTGTAATAAATTTAAATTGCTTTATCATGTAGCATGTTTGTGTAATGGTAATTTTATAATAATATATAGGGTGTTTCATAAAAGATGGGCTAAACTTTAACAGGTGATAGTACACATCCAAACAAACAACTTTCATCAAACAATGAATGGTAGGAAATAAAACGCAAAGTTGCTGGCGCATTTTGAAACTTGGTCCATGCAAACATTAAAGCTTCACTCCTGTTGCGAGATATTGGCAAAATAAAATTGGCAGAAATTAACTAATAGCAATCAAATGTCATATGGGGAAGGACGCGAATACAAAATTTCGTCTTGATTAATCCATAAAAGTCGCTGATCTAAGTGGTCAAATGTCAATCGCGGAGGGAACGTATCGGAAGATGTTGTCCTTCACTAATAAGGAAAAAGCTGATGTACAGTCGTGGAAAAAAAAAGTAAACACCCCCTATAACTCCTCAACAAATTATCGTAGAAGAAAGTTACTGGTACCGAACGATTGGAAATAAAGTCTACTTTTAAATGGTGTATATAAAATTTGCTTAGGGGGCCATCTACATATTAAAACGAATCCAAACTTCATTTTTTTCAATAACAATACCCAATTTTAACGAGATATTTCAAATCTGCCGTTCAAACTATGCCTAGACACCGAATTTCAAGTCATTTGAATAATAAGTTTTTGAATTATAAACATTCAAAATTTAGCGCTTCTAATGTTAAATTGCGTTTTCATATTTTTATTTATATCTCCAGAAATTATGCTCCTAATGTGCTATTTTTTGTGTAGCAGTAATACTAATAGACCCAAACATAAATACGCTGAAATTGCAATTTTTATAACTTTATGATATGAATTATGCTTTATGAAATTAATACTCGAAAAAATTATGAATTGCAACCTACAATTTTTTTGATATAATTAGATTTATTAAGTCCTGCTTTATGGAAATCCAAAATTTCACATTTTTCTTCCAAGTAGTTTTCAAATTATGCTTAAAAAACGGCAAAATGATTGTTTAAGGGGCCGTCTATAATAGGAGTGACTAGATATTTTGAAATTTATTTTGCAGTAGTGTAATCTAGCAGGCTTCATTGACTTTTTAAGGTGCCTTGATCAAGATGAGGGCTCTCTCGGTTAACAATAGAGTTCCGAACTTCAATTTGGATACAGCCCTTAAAATACGCTTGTTTTAAAATATTTAATTTCTCAGAAACTTATGGTACGAATTGCATAAAAATTTGTTTTTAGGCTAATTGAAGGGTGTAGAGTTCATTTATGCTGTCAGAATTGTGTACTGCTATTGAAAAGAAAACAAAGTTATGGTTCGTTTTAATATGTAGATGGCCCCCTAAGCAAATATTATCTATGTCATTTAAAAGTAGATATTATTTCCGATCGTTCGGTACCAGTAACTTTCTTCTACGATAATTTGTTGAGGAGTTAGTAGGGGTGTTTACTTTTTTTTCCCACCACTGTACATTTTATATGCAACACTGCAATAAAAATGGCTCAGAGGCTCAACGATTGCACGGAGAGTGGTTTCCCACCTTTATTTTGACAAATAATCGTTCCTTGTGTGTTTTTGCCTCGTATAACAACATCATATCCGGCGCCATCTAGCATCTTTGCATTTTAATTCCGGCCATGCATTCTTTGATGAAAGTTGTTTGCTTGGATGTGACTATTACCTCGTAAAGTTTTTATCCTCTTTTATGAAACATTCTGTATTTCAGGTTTTTCTTTTCAGGCCACCCTTGTAATATTTATGTAGTTTCTTTCAAATCTGCAATAGTTCTGTCAACATTTTAATTCAACAATAATATTTCATTTGATTTTTGAAAAAAAAAAAATCGCAATGGGTCTGTAAATTTTATGCTCAACAAGTATCCATCATGGGGACCATGAATGGTTCCCATGGTCCCTACCAGGAGGAGGGCGGTTGAAATTTCCTTAACTGAAGATATGTTATCTCGGAAGATTTTGAAAATAAATATAATTTGTTTTCTTCGCTGGAAATTTTTACATTCTTATACAGTGATATATCGTCTATTAATTATTGTTTTCTCCGTTTACTTATTTGGGTAAGAAGTATTGATTTGACTTATAAACTTATTTTTTGGATACATGCACTAACATAATTATGCAACACTGCATTTGTATTCGATAAAATATGAGTTTGGCTAATGAATATTGTGGCTATTAACCAAAATAAATAATGTTCATTAGCCCAGGTATCATTGTACTTAAAAATTATCTTAAATGGAGTGTTCAGGAGTGACAGTACCCCTTAGTAAAACAAATTTTATTCATTATTTTAAATCACCCAATAACAATAAAAAAGAGTTAATAATAATAACATTACTTCAATCATTGTTAACTTTCTGTAGTGATTTGTATAATGATATGTTAAAAAATTGCCCTGCAAGGGTTTGTAACAAAGAATTTTCAATTTAGCTATCTCATGTGTATATTTACCATTTAAAAAATGCATGTATAAGAAAAAGCAGAGTTTCATTGGACATTTAACAAAGCGACAAATTAAAACTAGTATGTTGTGACCATCACAAAACTTTCTTCTATATAAATCGCATCAATTTAATCATTTAAATAGTACAAAAAATTACATAAATTTAGCATCAATTCATATGAAAGTGCATCTGAATTTGAAGTTTGATGAATTAGTTCTTGAGATAGAGCTATAGCGTAAATTCTGAAAAATGTAACAGAGCAGCGCCACCAGTTGGGCGATTTACACCAAAACGTAAACAAAACTAATTGATATTGAGGTATACATGAATGTGAAGTTCGTTGAAAATCCAAGCATTAGTTAGTGAGACAGAGATATAGTGGAAATTCTGAAAAATGCAGCATAGCAGTGAAACCTGTTGAGAGATTTGCACCAAAACATAACTAATTCATATCAAGGTATACCTGAATCTGAAGTCCGTTGAAAATCCAAGCATTAGTTATTGAGATAGAGCTATTGCGGAAATAAAAAAAAGCAGCACAGCAGTGCCACCTGTTGAGCGATTTACACCAAAATGTATAAAATGTCAATTCATGTCCAGGACTAATTGATTCTGAAGTTTGATGAAAATTCCTGCATTAATTTTTGAGATACACCTGTAGTTGAGATTCTGAAAAAAACAGCATAGCAGCGCGACCTGTTGAGCGATTTACTCCAAAATGTATAAAATGTCAATTCATGTGAAGGACTAACTGATTATGAAGTTTGATGAAAATTCGTGCATTAATTTTTGAGATACATCTATAGTGGAAATTCTGAAAATGCAGCATAGCGGCGCCACCTGGTCAGCGATTTGCACCAAAACATAAAGGGCACTAATTCATATCAAGGTATACCTGAATCTGAAGTTTGTTAAAAATCCAAGCATTAGTTATTGAGGTAGAGCTGTTGCGGAAGTCGTAAAAAATGCAGTATAGCAGCACCCCCTGTTGAGCGATTTACACAAAATCTAATTAGCACCAATTTATATCAGGGACTAACCTAATATAAATTTTTATTAAATTCCGTGCATTAGTTCTTGAGATAGAGCGCCCACAATATTTGTGTGACATACAGACAGACAGACATTTTGTAAAAACATGTTTTTCTGAATCTCTGACCCCTAAAACGTGTAAATCCGTCTAAAAACCGAAAGTCGAAAATTTTCACGAATACAATACTATCTTCTTGTAAAGATAGAAGAAAGTAAAAAGGGATTTTATTCCAGTTTAAAAAAAAAATCACCAATTATAGGCTGCGAATGACAGGCACATCAAGTTTCAATTTTAGCCTCATTCATAAATATTGTTGTGTTAGTACCCATGTCATGCCTGCCGAGGAAAGTGCTTAAATTTTATGCAAATAAAATTTATATTAATCATTAGAATGCATTTGCCTAAACAGAAAGTCAAAAGTGTTGTAAAATATAATTTATGTAAAATGTAGCTTTTTTCCCCCATTTTTTTTTTTTTTTTTTTTTTGGTCACTGGTAATTTAAAATAAAGAATCCGTTTTTCGATGGCAATGTGTCACATTCTAGTATAGAGACAAATCCTGTTAGACTAGGTGGAAATACAAAAGTTCGTTCGCAATAATAAGGGTTGGCTGAAGGGTGTATAACACTCGAGGTATTTTCTTCATTTATCATCCCTTTATGCCTTGTACACCAGAAAAAATAATATTTTATAAGCGTCTTTAGGATCTGTCCAATTAAATACAAAGTTACGGCTAATTTCTTTTATTAGCATCTTCATTTATTTTGTGAATATGATAAACATATCATTCATTCAATAATGTATTTTTACTTTCTTCTATCTTTACAAGAAGAAAGTATTGGATTAGTGAAAGTTTTCGATTTTCGGTGGATTTACACGTTTTAGGGGTCAGAGATTCCGAAAAACATGTGTTTTACAGAATGTCTGTCTAAGTGACTCAAATTTTGTGGGCGCTGTATCTCAGGAAATAATGCACGGAATTTAATAAAAATGTATATTCAGTTAGTCTGATATAAATTGGTGCTGAATAATTCTTGGTGTAAATCACTCAATAAGTGGCGCTGCTACGTTGCATTTTTGCGATTACCGCAATAGCTCTATCTCATGAACTAATGCATGGATTTTCAACAAACTTCAGTTTCAGTTCAGTGTTGCCTGATTGGGGAATTTTTTAATTCGAATTGATTGTCACCGCTTTTTTAAAATAGAAATATTCGACTTATTTAAAATTTTATTAAAAAGTCTAAAAAATAAGGCAAATTATACTATTTAAAAAAAGTGGCGACAGTCACATTATCTGAATTAGTAAAGTCCCCAATCTAGCAACACTGATTCAGGTATACCTTGATATGAATTATTGCTGTTTATGTTTTGGTGCAAATCGCTCCACAGGTAGCGTTGCTATGCTGAATTTTCAGAATTTCCACTATAGCTCAAGAACTAATGCACGAATGTTCATCAAACTTCAGATTCAGGTATACCTTGATATCAATTAGTGCTGTTTGTGTAATTTATATAGAAGAAAGTTTTGTGATGGCCACAACATTCTAGTTTTCCGTGAAATTCTTTTATATGTAAATAAGAAAAGATATGAAACTGTTTAAGTATGTTTGAATTGTCGTTACAAGCCTTCCTTGTATGCTGCGTTACAACAAAATTCTGTGTAATAATTTTCAAAATAAAGTAGCATTCGTCGTCTAATAAAAATATTCTGTCGTGAGGCTGGACATATTCTTTTGCAATTTCAGTTGTTCAAATGAATTTGCACATTGTCGTTTTTCATTAATTTTGAAATATTTTCATTTCACTAGAAATGGTCATGAACTTTTATGTATTCCCTGTTCCGGACATAAAAAGTGAGCATAATTTTTTTATTAAAAATAAAGTTTCTTTTTTTTTTTTTTAAGATATTTACTTAGCGTTTCCTACTCTAGCCTAACTAAGCATGTCATAAAAAAATACATCGTGTACTTGTATCCTTTATTAGAATTTTTAGAAAATAAAGTATTACGTAATGAGAAGAAAATATGTCGTCCTACAAAAATATTAAATGTACTGAAAGATGGCTTACTTTTCTCTGGCTGTCGTCTAGCAATCGGTTTTAAAACATCAAATTTGACAGTATTTCTGAAAGATCTTTGAGTTTATGAAAAAAAAACAGAAAATGCTTTTCAATTACATACTTTCTTAATAAGAGAATCATATAACAAGAGGAAGTGGAGTGTATAGGGTAGTATGTGTTGTACACATTCATCATCGTACAAATTTCATCATTCTTGGAATCTGGTTGTTCTTATACCTGACTTCAAACCCCGCTGCTTTTTCCAGCATATATTGTTTAATTTGTAAAGTTCAGTTTAACTGTAGGCACTATTGAAATGTTTCATTTGGTGCGCCATCACATTTGAATATGAGAATTTTAATTCCAGTAGTCCTGTACATAAAAATTAAAAATGAGTTATTCTAGACTTTTATATACATTTCGATTGAGCGGTCACCGAGACTGCTCTAAGTAAATAACGATTATTGTCACAGTAGTTAGCGACTAAATTGTTATGCATAGTGTTTGTCGTAAAACTTCGTTAAATGAACCACTTTGACGAATTTGATTATTAACAAGAAAAAAATCATGCGTGCAGCAAAGATTTTGAAACACTTTCTAACACATTCAGAATACTGTAACAAAGTTTTATAGTTTATTAAGGTGAAATATGTCTAAATAAACAATTTAAAAAGTTCATAACGCATTTGAAAAGTAACTTTCTTCAATTACCAGTCATTTCTTCATTTACCAATATATTATTCAATGGTCGGATAAGTTTCCGAATTGTTTTGCCCAGCCTTTTATATCATCTATTGATTGGTACGTATACTAAGTAGTATGCTAAACGTTAGTTCAATGAAACGCACAGCACAGTTGAAAATTTCCCAGTTAGCAGTTTCTGTCAATAAGCGGAAATATACTTGAGATGTTTTGTGCATCCCTGTATATGAAATATAGAATTTATTTATCTATATATATTCTATAGAATTTTATTTATATATACAGGTCTAACTGATATTTGCTCCAGAAATACTTCTCTAAAAATACATTGCTGAAATTTCAAAAAAAATTATAACAGGACAATATAATCCGTTCTAAAAAGAACCCTATAGAGTCTTACTTTCTCCTTTAAAATCTAAAAAATCATTCCTCAAAGACATAAAATACACAATTTAGAACTTTCAGATGCTTATAAATATAAGCTCAGCTTTGATTTAAAAAACTTTTTCATAGCAATTCATAACCAAACTGCAAGGATGATTACACAAAATGTCTGATAAATAAATTTTCCACTCCATAACCTCTATATGATTCCAATGTTTTCGTTACCTTTTTGTATCAGTTCAGAGAATGTGCAAAATTGCTTCTAAGAAGGTGGAATTCCTCCTTTAGAAGAAACTCTTTCATGCCTGACGCCATTTTACTCATGTAAGTTTCGCATGTATTAGCAAATTGTGGCACAACTGCCATGGGTGAAAAATTGATACGGGTCGGAGGAAGTTACAATGAATCTACTTGGTGCAAAACAAGAAGAAAATGGCAACTTACATCACATAGATTTACATGGGAATATCTCAGAATTAAGAAACGCTGTAAGTAAAGTAACGTTTGAAAAATTACTTTAAACTTGTTACATTAAACTGATGAGTCGCGGGAAAAGTAAGCTAATTTGTATGAAACAAAAAATTGTAATTGAATCGTTTTTATGAAATATTTATGTATTTTAAATTGCATTTTAATACGTGTTTAGTATCAAAGAGTAAATAACGTTTCTAAGATTGTCTAGCATTCACTGGAAAATTTGAAAAAATTGATCCAATAACTTAAAATTAGTATTCAGTCATGGTTATTTACTTATCATTGAATTTAGTACCACACCAATTTCTGAAAATGAAACAATTTATAAACAAATATTGTCAAGTCTCGTTAACGCCATTCTAATGGAACTTAGCTTAACTCGATTTCAAATATCATGTAGGGGGGGGGGGGGTTCCGTGGCCGAGTGATTAAGATGCCACACCGATAATCACTTGAGAGTGTAATAGATTAGTGGGTTCGACTGCCGCTGGCTCCGTTGCACACTCTTTGTGGAGCTCTCGGCTTCAATTCTATCGTGTTATAAATTTTCTTGCGGTATCTTGTCCCTGTATGTTGACGAAATTGTTTATGTCAAAAATATGTAACTATCTCTGCGTATAAAGTAAATGATCATTCAAGTTGACAGCCATTGCAGCTAAAGGACCCAAAATCTTCGGTGGACTTTCAAGATATCATGTAGGTCCTTCTCAGATAATGGTAAATGTTCTGCCCTGTTTAATATACTTTACGTGTTAGATATAATAGAAAAAAGGCTATTTTTAGTTGAAGTTTGTCCCAAAAAGTAATTCAGTAGATTCCGGTTATATAGCACACTTAAGTTATAACAATTTTTTCTGATAAAAGATGTTACTCAAATTACACTGTTCGATAAAAAGAAAGGTACTCCCTGCCAAACAAATATGTAATCTAAATTGATCCAGCACGTACCATGTTACAGAAAAACAGTTTTATAATAACAAATTGCGATGGTTTAACATTAATTTGGATTGCTAGAAAAAGTTGAAATCATGAAAAAAAGTATTTTCACCGTTTTAGATAAATCAAAATGTAGCATGAAAATCAAGTGTGTTGGCACTTGTACCGTACAATTTTCTTTTTGTATCCCCCCCCCCCCTTTCGTTTCCAAATATACTATTTGCTATCAACTAATACATTTTCAGTCCTTATTCCGCTTAACTGGGGTAATGCATTTTAAACATTTATTTTAAGGTGATTTACATATTCGAATTTTATTATTTACACAATTTCCACTTGTGTTTTAGAAAGTCAAAGTTCCTTAATTTTAAAAGTCAACCCTCCTACTAAAAAATGGTAGATGATACAGCAATTTTATTAGCACATTTTGATTTAGTAGCTTGAAGTCTAAGATTCAACCATTATTTTTACAGGGAGTGCCGACCTTGATTATCAGAACTGATATTTTTAGATTTTGTTCTCAAGTTATTCACAATCGACTGTGCAGTTAAACATTACGCCAAATTATCGAACATTGTGCGAAATTACCAGAACAAACAGCAGCTATTTCCATAGTACACAATCTTTTCATTTAATAGATCATTATTAAATGAAGTTTCCATAGTTATGACGTACTTAGATTGCACAGTTCATTTCCTTAAAAGCAGTGATATTCATTTTTAACTACTTTTTTTTTTGCTCTTGTTAAATTTTAGGCAGAATATTTATTGTATGTAATTACCAATTTTGTTATTGCTGAACAACAAATTTGATGTTGACTAATTTGTCTTTGTAGAATTAAAAAAAAAAATGACCCCAATCTTTCGCATCTTTGTAAAAGGATAATATTTTTCGAAAAAAAAAAAAAAAGAATGTCAGTAAATATTCGCTAAAAAAGGAAAAAACTAGAACTTCGCATTTATATGAAATATGACTACATTTCTTTCCCTCTCCCATCTAAAATACACATTGATAAAATCCAAAATAGTTTTTCGGCGTTTTATTCAAAATGCTAAATGTTTCGCAATGTTAAAAGCCGATAACGCAAAATGCAATAACAATTTTAAAAATCGATTAATATTCTTTAACTATCGTCCTATGTACTGTACCCTTTATTACCGTTTTATTATAGGAAGTAGTTTCAGTTAAAAATTAGGAATCAAGGCAATAAAATTTAATTTTTGTTAAAATACAAAATTTTTATCACTGAAGCACCCATGTCTTTTGAAACATGCTTTAACTGTTTTGAATGTCTAAAATATTGTTTCAGGACTTTGTTTAAAACTTTATAAAAACATTAAGGAGTATAAGTATGTATGTATAAATATTTTGAGATTTTCTCGTGGGTTTTATATGCCAATTAGCTTTACTTCAATATATTTTAGTATAACGATTTATGTGCAACATTATATGCCATACTCATTTAGAATTTTGATTAATATTTGAATTTGTAAGATAAATTTTGATTCAAATAGAAGATATAAATAAAAGAAGAGAAAAGGGGTGGGGGAAGTCCTTTTCAACATCTGTACTAATAAAAGAGAGTTTCGCTATGTATGTGCCTGCGTTGGCTAGTAAAATCTATCACACGTAGAAAAAAGACAATTTGGGTTAAGATAGTTTATGACTGGTCCTGATGCACCTGAGGCTCAGATTTTTAAAGATCTGGTCCCCTAGGCTCCTTTAAGTTTCTGTGCACTAAATTGTTAAGAACTTGCCTCCTTTTTATCCGATTTTTTTGGACACATTCTCAGTTTAATTATTCCATCATTTCTACATATCAGTTACGACCCTAGTCCCCTGGAGCCAGGTACAGTACTCCTGCAAGTTTTTGCGCGGCAAATTGTTAATACATCCCCCTTTAAATACGATCTTCGTTTATGATGTCCTTTTTCCATTTAGTTATTCTCTCGTTCTACATTATAGTTAAAACCCTAGGGTCCGGTCCGGGGACCCGTGAACTTATGCGCCATGCATTTTTCACCTGCTAATTTCGACAACCTTTGAATGGATAACTTTAAAGTTGAGTTTTGGGCGCCTCTCCTCGGACCAAAACCCTCATTTTTATTGTGGCCCTAGTGCATTTCTTTAAGCACTCCCCTCCCCCATTTGCGCCTTTCTTTAAAATTTTATTCTAAAGATTAATTTTTACGCTATGTTTAACTTCGATTAATTGAAGATCCAAAGCGCTGAGCAAGAAGCTTTAAGTAAGAACCTTTTCATGTTAGGGCCCTACTCTCAAATATCAGTTGACACCCCCCTATTCTAGCTCCCTGAAAAATGGTTCGATTCAATAGCTATATTTTTTTCTAAGAACTTAGATCGTCCAGCTGTACATGAACTACAAAATAATTTCTGGTATTTCAGTTACCACCAATTTTGAATATTAATAGTCTTCTTCGGCCACTTTTGTGCAGTTTCTTTAACCTTAACTGATTTTACCAGTCTAATAGACTGATGTTTTCTTCAGTTTATCTACAAAAACTACCGAAATTTTTTATATTTGTAACTAGAGTACTATCACCAAAGACTTTTGAATAGGTGAATTTAAATTATAACAGTCCTGTACAAAACGTTTTGCACAAAAACATCCTATCCTGAGTTTTTTATTCATGTTTTGATGGAGCTGTCTGATAGATCGCATCACAGTAGTTGTGTGTCAATTTGTCACATCAGTGAAAGTTTAAAAATGATTCTATTCTCTCGCAGTTTTCTATCATAGCGGCATAGTTCTAGTGTCCTACGAATACTTTATATTCTACTAAAAGGTTTCCTTTTACCCCAACTACTTCCTTTTTCAAAAATATTTTTCCGCATCAACTTAGGTGTACTCAATACAGCCGTAAATTAAGAAATTGCATTTTTTTATAGGCAAGTGGTTAGCTTTAGAGGGAGGGAGGATTTCATCCGTAATTTAAATATAGTGTTAACATTAAAGATACTTCGTTCAAAAGGCACTTCTATAAGACAGATTTTCTGAATTCTAAGACTTAAAATTTTTAAAGGGTTTTATTATCCTTCTGTTTATCTTATTTGGAAATGACTACCCGTGATCCTTGTTTAATTATGGAATTGCTAGCTCAGTCTGTAAAACTTAAGGGCATCTAATATTACATGTTAAATATATCTTAGTGAAACAATTAAAAATTTTTAATTATTTGAGGTAAATGTAACAAAAAGGAAGGCACATATGATTCATCCTCAATGCGACACCTATTCGAGACGATGCAGACATTACGATCTCTTGAAGGTTTATTACTTAAGGACAACATAGTAAGTAGCGCAATCTCACATATGAGCCCAGATTTCAACAATCGCAAATCCAATCTGGTACTTTCTAAAATTACTGAATTCATTTCATTTGTAAAAGCATGAGACTGAGAAGTGCTCCAATTCAATATGTGGAATTCAATAGCTATTTCTATTTTTTTAAAATACAGATAAAGTTAGCATTTTCAACAAATTTTCGGACGCGATATTCATCCTGCTGAATGGGGTTCACCGTACAAGGTCGAAAATACTATTTTTGGCAATTTCTTTGTGGAACAGAAAAATTTTAGATCCGGGTTTTTTACATGTTAGTTGCTAAAATTTGAATAACATTTAAATTTTTTTTTGTCAAATTTTCTGATGTGGTTTTAATTTCGCGTGTGGATGGCCTAGATGCGCACTTCCAGTTGGGCGGAATCCGATAGATATAGTCGTTTGCAGTCAATTTCCATTAAGTATTATGAAAATTGATATTGTCTGAAGCTTCAACCACTTTGATATCAAAAGTTGAAAATCAACAAAGTGGCAGCGATTTCAATAAAAAGGTCTATTTGACACTTTTTTTCGCACTTTGGCGTGTTTCTAAAAATATTTTACTAAAAATTGCTGAAAGTGGTCCAAGCACCAATAAATTATATCAAATTTAGTTTTAAAATTAGCAAGATCGGTTTAATAGTTTTTCGTTCTGATCCCACCCAGTTTGAAATAAAGTCATTTTGCGTGAAATTCGTTTATACTGCTATAAACGAGTAAGCCTACAGGCGCGTTTTTGTAAAGCACTACAACTACGGAAGGACAGATTTCTGCTAAATCATTGTACATGGATAATCTACAGGCAATAGAAAATTTAAAAAATATATCCATTTTTTCAATCGAAAAAATGAAATCCCCTTCAGGTAACAATTGCTTTTAAGTTAAGGTTGTAATCGCAAAAATCAAAATATTCGATACCAAATCACTTCATCTCTTATGCTTGCAAGTGTTTTTCGCAGAAAAATAAATCCTTAACGCCGAAAAGAAATCCGATAGCAAGTTTTAGAACACTTAATATAAAAATGACAAACTAATTTTTACAGATGTATATTTAAACTGCTGCTTCTTGAAACTGCTGATTTGAGAGTTCACAAAAAAAATTAACAACGTTATGCTGCATTATCAAACGATTAACATTTCTCAGTCAATACTTGTTAATATCAACCTTCATTACAGTGTTAATCTATTTAATTAGCTTTGCCATTAATTTTCATAAAGAAAAATGTACAACTCGTAGTCACAAATATATCAGCGCTCAAATAAGTAGAAAGATGGCAAATGATATATCAATATTTAATTTTAAAGTGCCAGTAAAAGCCAGAAAAGACCATTGGGATGGGTCACGTGTTCGAGAAAATTCGATTAGTGGGCCATTATGGGTCAGGGTCAAGCTAATTATATCTAAAAAACGGCTCAAGACATTTTGACAAAATTTAATATACGGCCGTTTCTGGTCATGAGAGGACCATTGGGCTAAGTCACACATGTTCGAGAAAATTCAATTAGTGTGTCATTTTGGGTCACAACGGGCCAGGGTCAAGCTAATTGAATCTAAAAACATGCTCAAAACATTTTGACCAAATTTTATATTACGTATACCGTTTCTGGGCATGAGAAGAGAATTGGGCTAAGTCACATGTTCGAGAAAATTCGATTAGTGGGTCATTTTGGGTTACAATGGGTCAGGGTCCAGCTAATTGTATCTAAAAAACGGCTTAAACTATTTTGACTAAATTTTGTATTCTATCGTTTTCGGGCCCGAGAAGACCATTGAGCTAGGTCGCATGTTCAAGAAAATTCGATTAGGGGGTCATTTTGGATCAAAATGGATCAGGGTCAAGCTAATTGTATTTGAAAAGCGCTTCAAAACATTGACATAATTTTGTATAATACCGTTTCCGGGAATGATAAGAGCATTGGGCAGGGTCGCACGTTCAAGAAAATTCAATCAATGGGTCATTTTGGTCCTAATGAATCAGAATTAAGCTAACTATCTAAAAAACCGCTCAAAATATTTTGACAAAACTTTGTACTACACCGTTTCTGGACAAGATAAAACCATTGGGCTGGATCGCATGCTCAAGAAAATTCAATTAATGGGTCATTTTGGTGATAATGTGTCGGGGTCAAGCTAACGGCATATCAAAAAGGTTCAAACAATTTTGGCAATTTTTTTTTGTTATACCGTTTCACAGTACAAAAAGACCATTGAAATAGCTCACATCTGTCGATAAATTTCGGTTAGGGTTTTTTTTTTTTTTAATCAACGTGGATCAAGCTTATTTTACCTAGAAAACGACTAACGATTTCCACTAAATTTTGTATTCCATCGTTTTCAGGATCGAGAAGAGCATTGTGAGAGGTCGCATGTTCGAAAAAATTCGATTAGTGGGTCATTTTGGGTCACTATGTTTCACGGTCTAGCTAATTGCATCTAAAACAGCAAGTATGTGCATCTAAAACAGCAAGTATCAGTGGGTAAAATATATCGAGATAAACAGAAAGCTAATTTTGACCGAGCTTAGCTCGGTCATTCCTGCTAGTATAAATATATACGGAAAAAAACTGACTGGGGAAATTACAGAAGTAAATTAACTTTCATACTATGAGTCATTAAAAAAAACAAACATGAATATACTGATCATATCGTGTATGTTGGAGCTGATGAAGGGTGGATTGGTGTGAAGTGTCGAAATAACTAAATGTCTTACCTCAATCTGCATTATAAATTTATTCGTGCTTATATTAACAGTTTAATGAAAGTGCAATGCATAAACATGGTTACAGAAGTAATTTTTTCCGAAATCTTTTCTTTTTGGTAACGAATTCTCATTTACGGTTTAATGAATCACATTATTGTGTATGTTTAATTTGAAGAAGCTGATTTAGGGTGAGTTGGTGTAAAATGTCAAAATAACTATAAATTTATTAACTTAATATGAGTTCAATTTATTCGTGCTTATATTAACAGTTTAATTAAAGTGCAATGCATGAACATGGTTACAGAAGTAAATTTTCCCGAAATCTCTTCTTTGTGGTTCGAATTTTCATTTTACGGTTTAACAAATCATGTTTCTCCTTATTACGTCGCGAACAGAGCGATGTTTCGCAAAAAAATCCTTTTATAAATTAGGTTACGAGATACCGCCAAAAAAAAAACTTAAAATTGCATATAACTACATGCGTAGTATAAATAATATTTTAAAAAGTTTTCAAGTATGCGCTTAAGGAAACTTTCCTTGATAGTCGAACAATTTCAAAATCAAATTCACCATATTTCTTGTTATAAGACGGTCTATTATGTAACATACAAAGAAATTTTATACATTTTAAAGAAAAAACATGAAAGTAAAAGAACGGCTATAGTACAACTGAAGTTTTTTTTATTTTAAAATAAATTTCCTGGGATTATTTATCCAGATTTAAACAGCAAAATTGCAACTTGACCAAGGTAGAAATAAATAAAATGCTTTGTTTCATGAGTTACATAGCTGCCAAAATTACGCCCAACAATACAGTGCCATGTTGGGTTGTGCTTCTTATCAAACTCTCTCTTAATATATGCAGCAATGTCCTTTTCAATACTATGCTTTTCAAGAGCTTGAGTGGCAATATCAACAGAATCTTGCTGCATTTCCTCGGACATGTCAGCATTCTTGATTACTGCCTTGTGATCTGTAGACATTTTGATTCTGGAAAAAGGAAAGAACTTTTATAGCAAATGTATGCAAATAGATCTATTAGAACAGGAAATACACCATTAGCTCTGCAAAAATATTTAAAAAATAGTGGCAGAAGAAAACTAATTGCTCTTTCTAATAAAGTAAATAAAATATTTGAGGACTAAGAATGGGAACGCTAAATTCCTGATGAGGAAATTTTTCAATAGAATGAAAAAAAAGAAAAGCTACTTCTAGTACTTAGAATATCCCACTTCACTCCTTTTGGGTTCTTAATTCAACACTTTAAAATGTAGGTACCTAGCTTCTTTTCATTTAGTGTTTAAATACACAATGTTATCATTTGTTAATATTTCTTTTATTTAGTATTTTTAAAACATTGCTTAAAAATATCCCACTAACGTAAACAAGAACTGGATCAAGTTGTGTAATGGGCACACTCGCCAAACATCTTATCACTGGCACTTTAAGCGTATTCCACTTCGTCTGGCAAATTCAGCGTTCTGCACCTCACTTCGTGTGTCCCTTTCAATCAGTGACATTTTTATACTTTTTTTTAAACTGTTTATACTAGGGTTAGCACTTAGCAGATTCTCGTGTTTATTAAGTTTGGCATTTTTATTTTGGTTTATTAAATTGACTTTTTTCCGTAAAAAAAAAAAAAAAAAAAAAAAAAAAAAAAAAAAAAAAAAAAGGATTTTTTGGTACTTTGCTTTTTTCATTCTTAGTCCTCAATTTACAATTCGTTTAAAATTTAATTATTTTTTTCTTTCCAGTAACATTTTAGGGAAATTAGAACTTCTGTAAATATTTCATAACCATCTGAAGTAAATCATAATGACTAATACTTACAAGAGTATAGTTTACGTCACTGATAAATTTGATACAATCTAAAAACATAGCACATTTCATAACGGAAATTGGAAAAACACACATTCGATTTTCAATGTAGTATCTATTCTCTTAATCCTGGAATGGAAGAGTGAGACATTTTGACTCCTTCTATTAAAGAAGATAAAAGGACAAGAGTTGAGGGCTAAAAATGGAAAGCGCTGAAAGTCAAAGAGGAAATGCTTCAAGAGAGCGAAAAAAATGAAGGCGAATGCACCTCATCTGACACGTCTGATTGTCAATTTCAGACTTGTCTGGACTATTTCTAGGGAATGTACTTCAAGCGTTCTATTTAAGTTTGGCAATTAAGACTTTTCGTAAAAAAAATTGATTTTTTGGTACTTTTAGCGTTTTCCATTCTTAATCCTCAGATATTTTGTCATTACAGGGATAATTAGATTATGCATTCTGAAACAGCGCTAGATCCAATAGGATATCAGAAACAATATCCATTAAAACTTGACATATTGGATGAAAACAAAATATGAATTATAAAAAAATTGTGGGGCAGTTTTAATTAAACTATCCCGAAACATGAACCCCAAGGTCCGTACATTTAACGGAATTTTGTATTTCAAATCTAATCTCGAAATTTACTGTAATAAAACTTATGTATTCAGTAAAAACTTAATATTTAAGTTACTTTTAGTCAACTAAAAAGGTGCTGAATAGTAATATACACTGAATAAGAAAAAACTATTCTTCCAATTAAGATTAATTGTAAAATCTGAAAAAAATTTAAACATTTTCAAATCTGGATAAAATAAATCTAGCAAAAAGAAATATATTTTCATCATCGTTTGACCAGGATTTTTCTCCAGATTGATCGTTAATAACCACATATAGTGGACCGTTAGTAGTTGCATTTTTTAAACTTAAGTTTATTTTAGACTTATTTAGGAATACTTCATAAAATATAATTTATAAATTCCATCTCATTCACTTATATAAAATCAGCAGAATATTAATTATATCTCTTCTAGCAAAATGCCTTTCAATTAGCTAGGAAAAATACTAACTGTATGATTATCTAATATTGCTTTCAACGTAATAGCAAGCAAGATTGAAAAAAAAATATTACTTGCCCAGAGAAATAAGCTTTGAGAACATCCCTTCCTTTACTGGACTTAAGGAAGTGTATATAATTCTATCTTATCCCGCTCAGTGAGTTTTTTTTTTTTTTTTTAAATCAAAATACGTTCAAAAATTGAGCATTGTTTAATTACATATTTCAGATCTACATATATTTTAGAGTTAAAATATGTAATTTTTTTTTTTTTTTTTTTTTTTTTTTTAATATAGAATCTGATCATGAGAAAAAGTTTGTCAGAAAACTGAATTCGTAGAATAATCATATAGAAGTGAAATTTAATCTGGGTTAAATTATGATTTATTTTATGAAATAGAGAGGTAAATCTTATATTAGAGAAAATGTGCAAAATACTTACAAAAATTGTACTAGAAATGAAATTTAGTATGACAAATTTCGAAAGTAGTAACAAGGCAAAGTCCTACTTCGCAACCTTTTCACCAAATTCGCGTTTCTTTACACATACTTTTTATTTTGCTAGTTTCAGTTTTTTAAATCAACAGCACAGCACACTGCCCAAGAGTCTATTTCTTGATGGAATTGGGGGTATATGGCTAGAAAATGTCGAACGGTTAGTCAAATGGAGTGGAGACATCTCAGCTTTCAAAAGAGCGCACGGAAGGTTTGCAAAACAAGCTTGCGAAGTTCACAGAAATATGGACAACTATCTGTTAATCCAGACCTGAATCAACAATTAAACATCGCAGAAAAGTCGAAAGGAACCATTAAACGGGAAAAGAGCGGGATGTTCTTTTAAATAAACGGAAAATGCATACCATGGATATCGCGGATTGTGCAAATTTTGCTACATTTTGTTGCCCGTGGAAATCGCGGGATCCGCAGCAAGAGGGTTAAACATACCGATAGAAAAGATTATAGGAACTTCCGAACAGAGAAAAATTGATCAATGGTAAAATGGCAAAAGTTTGAGTGAACTGAAACGACTGGAGTGGCCAGGATACCTCAGTTGGTAGAACAATGGCATATTAATCTACTGATCCTGGCTACAATACCTATCATGGGCACTTAAAAATTTTTACGTTATAAATGGGTAGGAGAAAATTTCTCTAAATAAGCTGCTTTTATAACAAATACGAAATAATGTTTAATACAGCAGCGAATAATATTAACATTGATTGACTAAATGCAAGAAACGAAAATAACTGATAATACATCTGAAGCTCATAAATTGTATGCAGCAGGGGAGAAAGAATTTCTTCTTGAATATTTTATACAAAACTAACCCGTCCAGCGTTGCCTGGTCCCATCAAAATATAGCACGAAACGCGAAAGAACTAAAGAAATTGCAATAAAAGACCCGGAAAATTTAAAAATCACAGCGCGATTTCCGAATAAGCTTTATTGAAAAGAGAACAAAATTTACTATCTTTTGGGCACTGAGATTTAAATCTGACTAATTTGTGAAATTCGAAGTGAATCGCGACAGCGATGTAAGTCTCATAAGAAAATCACTCAAATTTCAAAAATAGCAAGACAAAAATTACTATATTGGGACAAAACATTAAAACAGGATTCATTTTACCAATTTTCAAAAGTTCCAGAAAAGCGTAAAAACTCATCAAAAACCGCAGTGCACAAAATTTACTATAATGAACACTGTAAACTGAATTATTTCGTAAATGTAAAAAATCGGCTCGAAAATCACATCGAAAATCATGGAAGGAAAAATGTACTATGTTAGGCCAAATGTTTGAAACTGAATTCATTTTACGATTGTCAGAAATCGTCGCTGAACGTAGCGAATCTTAAAAATTGCAATGAAAATCACATTTAAAAATCCCAAGGAAATCCAAAATCACGGAGAAGAAAGGGTTAGGCTAAAAAGTTTCAAACCGAATTAATTTTCTTAATTTTAAAAAATGGCCGCGCAACGTGAGAAAACGCTAAAAATCTGCTTTGAAAACTGCTTTAAAAATCGAAAACCGCAGGCGGCAAAATTTACTGTTATTGTCAGACTCATTGTAACTAGTTTTACTAAATCTAAAAAATCACCGCAGAACGTGAAAAATCAAATTAAATGTCGCTAAAAATGCAAACATTTAAAAAAAAAAAGGATAAAAATTATATTTGACTAAATGTTTGACAAAATCACTCTTACCAATGCATAAAAAAATCGCTGGAAAAGGCGAAAAACTCAAAAAATTAGAATTCGCTAATAACTCAAAAATTGTTGCTCAAATTCCAAATATATTTTAGTGAAAAAGAATTTACTATGGGCTACAATATTGAAACCAGAATTCTTTTACTAATGTGAAAAGAGTTTTCATACAACGTAAAACAACTCTGAAAATTACATATAAAATTAAAAAAATAAATCCAACATCAGGCTTCGAGGTGCATAACTAGTTATGGAGGTACCTTTCTGACAAATTTCGTTGCTGTGCGTGTAGCGGTCTCTACAGAATAAAGATATCCTGATTATAGATATCTCCAAATACGCGATTTATCTTACTAAATCACGAAAACTACCGTCAGCTGACGGGTTCGACTGATGCAGGAGTGTCTCGGAGCACAAACCATCTTTGAAGGGGGGAGGGGGGGGGCTATGATGAGCGTGAGCAAGAATTTCGTTAAGCTAGAGTCAAATGTAAAAAATGAACAAAAGTGACCAACATTATTTTTTTAAAGAGTTGGAGGAGTTTTCATGCTTCCATGCCCCCCCCCCCCCCTCCTCTTACCTAAAAAAGAACCAACTGCAGCATCAAAAAGCTAAGGATTAATATTTTATTGTACCAATATAGTATCCCAGTGTTAATTCATTACTGGCTTTAGTCTCTGAAAAAGGCAGATTTAAACTATTACTGATGACCTGTTGGGTGCATTTTTCTTTTAGACATCTTATGATATACATATGATGTGACATACCTTAGAATGACTGAATAACTTATTTCCATTTCAAAAGCCCACGCCCTTATATTCCTTTAAGTATTCAATCACTTGATAAAGTTGTGATCATCCTCCTTATGGTATACTCTGTATACATATGTCAAAGTTCCCAGCACGAAATTTAAGTTTGAAATTAGTAACTTCAGTATAATTAAAGAAAATTTTCAATTAATAGCAAATGGAAAGGGTGGCGCCAGAATCATGCTTGCCCCGGGCAGAAGATAGTCAATGTCTGTCCCTGGTCAGTTATTAAGACAGCGGTGGGTGCGACCGGACTTCCCCAAAAGTAAAATGAATAAAAGTCCGACTGAAATGAATAAAAATTCGAAAGCTATTACAGCGTACATCAGCCATCTTCTGTGATCGGACTGCAATTCATTTTCTTCAATACCATACCTTGAGATCGATAGATTGGGACGAAGTTTTTTTGAAAGACATTCACAATGCTGTTTTCAATAATTATAAAGATGGTTCACAATTCCTAACTGCGGCAATGTTTGTTAATTTTATTAAAACATTATTCATTTTGATTAAAAAATATGAAAATTCTGTTATTTTTAAATGGTGAACGCCAAGCTGAAATCATTAAATATGCCTCATATGAGAGTAGCACTGGGTTCTTTCTCAATTACGTGATTATAAATTATCTCGTTTTATAACAAATTGTTTTCAATGAAAATATAGAAGACACTCGTATTTGTGTGGTATGAAGCTCTGGGAAATATTTCTGGAACAATGCTACTTGTGAGCTCCACCACTGTCTCAAGAACGGACGGCTGTTTTCGTTATTAAGCAGGATTAATTGCCTTTCTGAAGATTATCTGTATGCAACGGTTCAGTTAAAAATGTTGATTCCTCCCGGATTATACAATGTTTTAAAAAGGCATATAATTCAAGAACTACTAAACTAAGTTATTTTAATTGGAAAAGGATCTTTAAGGCTTTAAAAAAAGCATAGATTTCGAACAAGATATATCGTACAAGACAAGTTTTGTAACATTGAAAAATAATATAGACAAAAATTCAGTGTATTCCGCGGTGTTATAAGCTAAAAACAACCGCAAAAAATGTGTAATGTATCAATGTGCATAACTATCACACAATAAAATACTTAAGGAACTCTTCTCACCCCCCAACCCCAAAAAACTTTCAGCGTCAAAAAATAAAACTAAAAATGTCAAAATTTGGCAATTATTTTAAAGAATTTTCATTAATAAAAAAATACCAATGCTGACTTCATAAACTAATATACAGGTTAAAAAGAAAAAATCAGCTTTAAAAATAAAATGGAGTGTTTGGGGGTGGGGGGTGGGTGGTGGGGTTAGAAGTCAAAGAAGTTCCAAGGAAACTTGGACATTTAGAGATTTCAAATCAAGTATATAGGGATTTTAAGGATGCATTGTTTACCAAAACAAATGATTTGGTTAGCATGAAAGTTATTCACAAGTATTCGAATGTCAAATTTAACACAAACTATCGCGTTGTCATTTCACCCGTATATTAGATTTTTAAACTTGTACGAGGTTTGCCACTAGCTTAGATTTGAAAATTTTATTTAATTGCAGATATCTGTCATAAAAATAATCTATGATTATATTTCAAATTAGTAGTCACAAATACTTGTAGAAATTCGCTCATTATGCATATACAGAGTCACACGAAAGTTTTGCGTTAAAAATATTTTATATTTTCAATAGATCTCGCATTAAAGAACCCTAACTATAACTTTAGCTCATAAAATGCAGTCTTTAGGATTACTTAAAATTGATCCTTTTAGTTAAGTGGAAATACAATTAATGATTTCTAATTAGAAAGAATATTATGACTAGTTAACAAAATAAGAGTTCTTACAGTTAATTTCCTTTCAAAATTAAAATTATAAATAAATGAATGAAAAAAGATATGTACCAAGAGTTTAGATATAACCGCATTAGCAAATAGAACAGTAAACGCATTATACTATTTGGTAATTACACAAGTGCGAATAAATATAAAATTAATTTACATTTCAGAAAATAAGGAAAAAGTTACTTCCAGTCTAGATGTAAATTTGTTTTCTCAATTACTCTTGATTATATTAAATTCATTTCATACTCATATCGAGAAACAAACAGAATTCTAAAACATTACCGCATTAAATATCAGCTATAGACATATAATTTACACTAACACATAAGCACTAAACTTAATTCTTGAGAATTTTAATACGCTGTAGGTCAGATACTTAAACGGGTAAATAAAGCCGTAACGTACGAAATTGTACCATGTTAATGACAAGTTGTCAATCCTTTAGTTAACTTGCAACAAATATATATTTTTTATAATTTAAAATGGCATTAACAACCTGCGACAACAAACTGAAATATTTAAATAAATTAAAAACATTCCAGTCAATTTAATTATCAGGTTTATGCTATCATTAACGATTGAGGCGATCTTTCTAATGTCTTTTTTATTTTACGAATTTGGATCAAATTACTAATTGAAAACAAAAAGTTGTCTATAACGTTCAATGTAAAATAAATAATACCATTACTTACCAGCTCCGATAAATTTAGAATATAGAAATGATAAAGGCTTTAAAATTATAGTAAATTTTCCTAAATTCTATACACAAACACTCTGGAATCGAAATTCTTCTTGTTGCAAAAATAAAAAAACACCACTAAACAAGAACTGCAATTATTTTACACAACATCAAACAGAAGGGATTAGTGTTCAATTGGTGTTCATTTCTCATCTCATTATTTGATTAGATTTTTTAAAAGTTAAACGCGATTGGTTAGTACATCAGACTTCTGCCATCCCATCATTCCTTGTAACTGGTAGGGTAAAAAAACGTGTTCAGATTCAACGACCACGTCGCCCTAGCACGAAGGAGACTGAAACATATGGAGTGAGGTTTATTTTAAACATACAGTTACTGTGTACTTGGCAGCTAAATGCTCAGCAGCTTTGTATTACCACCATAGTAAAGATAATAAGAGATTATATGAAAAGCCTGTGGTATTACACTGTTAAAAATCTGCAGCTTTTGCTGCAAAGTCACTCCACGAGTTTTATAGAAAACGGTTACTTGTCTATATTATGGAGCATTCTCATTGGTCAAAATAGAGATATTCTATAAAAGCGGTGGAGTGACTATGCAGAAAATGCTGCAGATTTTTAACAGTATACCGAACACTGTTATTAGATAAATAAGACGGTTTTCCGCAGAGTGTTTTTAAAAGAAAATAGAGACACATGCACGGAACGCATGTTGAGTTCCAAAGTTTTAGTCCAATTTATGGCAGACTATTACAGAGCTTGGTGATAACCTAGTCTCTTCCTTAGCTTGAAAAATAGTGTTTTTGTACAATTATAACTTTCATTTTGATGCTTTTCTGATGGAAATTTTGATGAGTGCTTTGTAATGGTTGAATATTTGTTAAATAAGTTATGTCCTTTTGGCAGTAAACTGCATGATAAAGTACTTATTTTTCTTTTTCAGTGTATTTAAAGATAAACTTTTTTAAACATTATTTTGTAATGTTAGAAATTATTTTTTTAATCTATGTGTGACACATTATTTTCCTTGAAACTTGGTTACACTTGAGAAAAAGTCATTAGGGAGAGAACTGCTTGTTAAGTTACTTCAATCCCACCACTGTTTTCTGTTCAAGCTAATCAATAAACCTACCAAAACAAGTGAAACGTAAACAAAAAAAAATAGCCCAAGCACGTGATCATACGACCACAGATTTTTTGACGAGCCGTTAATTACCAAATTGGCTCAGCCGAACTCAGCAATCTGATTGTTCGTTAAGGGTGTATTCGAAAAAATATTTTTCCACCCCCAACAGCTCGAAATTTTCTGAGACATTTTCAGACTCATTTTTAAAAGTAAAAGCATGAAACTTGCTGGGGTGATTTCTGAAGGCATGTTTAACATGCCGTGTGATTTCATTTTCAGCTCAATTCATTAGAATTTGATTTTTAAACAATTATTTCTCAGTATGACCCCTTTTTTCATTCCCAGATCGCCCGCTTCGGAAAACTCGGTTCAAAACGTCAACTTTGACAGTGTTTTTTACAGTATTTTCTGCCTTTATCAAAACATTAAGAAGCACGGCACATTATATAGTTTCTAAATAAGATAATTTCCCAGTTTGATGCGTTTGAGAGCAAAAATGAATTTTAAAATGAAACAGAAAACAAGCAGTTTGGATCGAAATACACCCTTAATATTAATATTTTGGGTTACTTTACTGTGACTTTGATCAAATTTAACAAAATAAATCAATTTAAGTCATTATAATTGCATTCTGTTTTACATTACACTACTTCATAAGAAAATAAATGTAATTTTTTACTATATAAATATCAGGTTTAGCCAATCAGATTGCTAAGCTCGGCTGAGCCAATTTGGGAATTAACGGCTTCCGATTTTTACTTTCTTCTATCTTCAATAGAAGAAAGTATTGTAATCGAAATTTTTTTCGACTTCCGGTTTTCGACGGATTTACATGTTTTAGGGGTCAGAGATTCCAAAAAACATGTTTATAGAAAATGTCTGTCTGTCTGTGTGTCCGTCTGTCCGTCTGTCCGTCTGTCCGTCCGTCCGTCTGTCCGTCCGTCCGTCTGTCCGTCTGTCCGTCTGTCTGTCACCATTGTACCATCAAAAAGTGTATGAAGTTATGCATAGAATTAAACCAAAATTTTATTTTAAGTTTTTGGCTATGGCAAGCAGGTCCTCCTGGAATTTGGAAAAAATTCGCCGGTAGGGGGCGCTGATATAGCAATTTTTGTGCGATTTTGAATATTGTACCATCCAAAAGTGTATGGAGTTAAGCATGGAATTGAGCCAAATTTTTATTTTAAGTTTTTGGATATGGCAAGCAGGTCCTCCCTGAATTTGGAAAAAATTCACCGGTAGGGGGCGCTGATATAGCAATTTTTGTGCGATTTTGAATATTGTATCATCCAAAAGTGTATGGAGTTATGCATGGATTTGAACCAAATTTTTATTTTAAGTTTTTGGATATGGCAAGCAGGTCCTCCCTGAATTTGGAAAAAAATCGCCGGTAGGGGGCGCTGTAAATGCGATTTTTGTGCGATTTTGAATATTGTACCATCGAAAAGTTTATGAAGTTATGCATAGAATTGAACCAAAAAAATTTTTTAAGTTCTTGGCTATGGAAAGGAGGTCCTCCCTTAATTTGTAAAAAAATCGCCCGCAGAGGGCGCTGTAATAGCGATTTTTGTGCAATTTTTGTGCCATTTTGAATATTGTACCGTCAAAAAGTGTATGAAGTTATGCATAGAATTGAACCAAATTTTATGTGTTTGTTTTTGGTCATGTCACGAAGGTCCTCCCTGAATTTGGAAAAATTCTGCCGGTAGGGGGCACTATAATTGCGATGTCTGTACCATTTTCATTATTGTACCATCGAAAAGTGTATGAAGTTATCCATATAATTGAACCAAATTTTGTGTGCATGTTTCTGGCTATGGCAAACAAGTCCTCCCTGAACTTGAAAAAATTCCGCCAGCAGGGGGCGCTATAATTCCGATCTCTGTGCCATTTTCATTATTGTACCATCGAACAGCGTATAAAATTATGCATACAATTGAACCAAAATGTTTGTGTTTGTTTTTGGCTTTGGCCAACAGGTTCTCCTTGAATTTGGAAATATTGCGCGGTAAAGGGGCTCCGTGCTAGCGATTTTTGCATAATTTTCTTGATTTTTCGTAGTTCTATTGTGCATCGGCGGCTCATGCAGCGGCGGGAACTCGCTTCCTGCTATGCCGGCTATTCGCAAACAGCTGATAACGACAGAATAAGGAAAAACTATTAATTTTAACAAATATCATGATATAGATTAACTCGTTTTTAGTCCGTTTAATTGACTTGAGCAGAAATTTAAGATGAAAATCAAAGTTGGTATAGTATTGAACTAATAATATTGAAGTATTAACATGTGTAACTAGGTTTTGAAATATTAAGATGTATAAGATAGAAGAAAGTTTTGGGATTGGCACATCCAACTAGTTTGTGGTTCAAATGAGCGAAGACCAGATGTAAAATTTGCTGCTGATCGGATTTATATCAGATCACGTGATACTTTTCGTGTATGTTTTGGATTTTGTCTGAGTGCGTATAGACGTGTATTCACTGTTAAAAATATGCCAACTTTTGCTGTATAGCAATTCCACCTCTTTTATAGAATATCTCTATTCTGGCCAATGAGAATGCTCCATAATACCGTCAAATAATCGTTTTATATAAAAGCGGTGGATTGACTATGCAGCAAAAGCTACCGATTTTTAACAGTGTTCCTATTACGAGAGACATTATTTGGAAGGTTAAGAAGATTTAGTCATTGGTTTCACCTGTTTTGAACAATAAAATTACGAAATAATTAAATTATTTCGAAATTCCTTACTTCTTTAAGACCTACACCATGAGGGATATCTCCCTGCGCCCGGCGCTCCGATCTACATCCGTGAACAAGCTCAAAGAAGGAGCTGAAATGGTTTTAATAAGATGTGAAGTAAGATTTTTTGTGGTTGTGATTCAGATGAACGACAGTTAGCGCTGTAGATTGTATAGCTGTCAAACAGAAATGCTAATCATGTTTTAATACATAAAACTGGGAGTTTAAAAATTATGAATTCATTCTTAATGGATGTTTTGATATTTTGGGTTTTTTAAGCTGCATTATAAGTAAGGATTGACCGAAACCGAATTTCGGTAATCTTTCTATTTTCGTCCGAAAAAGAAGTCGGACCCTCCCCCCCCCCCAAAAAAAAAATAAAATAAATAATTAATACATACATAAATATACATATTTATTAATTAATTATATTTGTAGTCCAAGATGGTACACCGTGCCTCTGACGAAAACTTTTCCTTTTGGTATAAAATAAAATGTAATTAATTCATCAACGACACTAAATGATTTTCTAATTTTACGAGTTTCATATAATTAAAAAATATTTTACGTATTTTTTAATAAACTCGATGTATCTTTTATAATGATTTTTGAAAACGATCATTTGTTACACCAGAACTTTCTTAAAGTGTATTTGAAACACTTTTGCTGTTTCAAACTATACATTTTCTATTATTGTTAAGTCTGAAGTTTTTAATAATCATGTGAAAAGCATATTCAAAGTTTAATCATATTTGAATTACCTCCTTTATTATTTGCACTCACGTCTTGAGTCAGTCATGACTCATAATTATAAACAGTGAAGTTTATACCAATTAAGAAAGAATGTCTTATTTGTACCAGTACGGCTCAAATCAATGCGTAATTTTGAACATTTCCGAAGGAAGTGACGCGATTTTTGGAATACAGATAGTTTCAGTCGAGTTTCGGTTCGGCCCCATTGTCGACAGCATTTTCACCCAAACCGAATTTTCAGTGAAACTCGGATTTTGGGCCGAAACCGAATTGTCGGTCGGTGTCTAATTATAAGATATAAGATAAGATAAATGGTATGCTATGAAATTTACGATACAGAAAATGAATTTCGCTAAAGAGTTGAATAACAAATGTTATGTAGATGATGTTAATAACAATTTAATAGTAATAGATAATATTTAAAAACTGTATTTAGTACAATCCGCACTTGTCAAAAGAATAGTAGTGTTTTTTTATATATACTTATAAAATAAAGAATCTCTCTCTCTCTCTGTCTGTTTGTATGTTTGTCTTTTGGTGATGGCTAACAAAATCTAGTGCACGTAAAAGTCTGAAAAACTTGGTGAGGATACTCCAACGCAGGTCCTGATGCACTTGAAGCTCAGATTTTCAATTTTTTGATAAATAGGCCACGATATTAATTAAACATTCATCAAACATATGTCTTTTCTTTCGCGCGCGCGTGCCCAGTCTTTGCTTTCCAGAGCACGTAGAAGGGATAAAAATTGCTGATTTTGTTTGGCAATTTGTCTTAACCATTTTATAATATAGGTTAAAATATGAATAACAAATACCAAATTATTTCTTTCACATGTAATGTGCATAATTATTTTTAATTTCTAAAATTACTCCATCCAGTAAAATATTTTACAAATTTGGTTTTTTGCATTTACAGTTACTTTCAGGATACTAAAATCAATACCTTTTCCGACAATTATATCAACTTTGGCTGTAAAACATAAAATTAATACACATCTTTTTGTGAAAAAATATTTAAAAACAAATTTACAGCAATAATACCAATATGCTACACAGAGGCAAAGTTATTCCGCATTGTTGCGCGGCCCTTGTTTGCATGATGGTTGGTCGGTCCAGTTTTTAACATTTATTGGCCGAACTGTTCGCGATAAGGTAAACAAAAGGAAATCATACTCCTAAATTTCGCACTTTTGCGTCTTAAACGCTGCACCCAGATCGAATAAATACTGTTTTGAATCCATTAAAATAATTTTTTGAAAAGGTTTCACTTTCGTTTTGACTTTTTCTCCCAAAGATACGATTTTAAATGTGCAATTTACAAAACTTTCGTATTTAAAGCTGAGACCTATTTTTCTTAGACGGCGCCATTGGTTTTGAAAAATAAGATTTTTAGCGATTTCGGAAATATTTGAAACTGCAGGTGACTTCGCGCCTCCCGCAGATGATATTTTTTTCCCATTAAAATAAACTAAACGTCGGTATTTCGACAAAATCTTTTTAGTCTATATCGACAAATCGTGTTTAACCCTACAAAAATTTTGAAACATTCGGAGAAGTAGAAAAAAATAAATCTTTGAAATTTTCGCTAAATGTTAAAACACGGGCTGATTCGGAATAACTTCGCTATGCTCTGGCTTATGTTTTTGCTACTAAATATGCATATTTTCATGCCAAACTTTAAATAGATCTTGAATACAGTCACATTTATAAACTACAACAGATTCAAATGATTCTAATATAAAGAATTGCTTTCTTATGTTAAAGACTCGAAGCAAAAAAAACAAAAAGAGAGAAGAAAACATATTACTTTTAGAATTAGATATCGATATTTTTTCACTAAATTTTTACATGTGTTGCAAACCGTTACATTTAATAGCGATAAAAATTTCAAAATGTTCAGGACGAAAAGAACAATTTCTTTTTAAACTATGAAACGACCCTATGCGAAAAAGTCCTTCCGGCCAGTGCCGGGAGGAAGAGGTAGCTTTCCTATTCCGTATTTTAAAAAAGCCAACTTATATTATTCAAACACACGAAGCTCAATTTAGTGGAAACCGAATATAGATCTTGAATACAGTCACATATTAAATAATTCAATACTAATTTTTATCAATATAATGAATGAGAATTTCGCGAAATTACTCAGCTTTATCCAAGCTGCTTTTTTTAAAGTAACTTATATTTGGCTGCCAAATTCGGCGATTTCTTAAAGTGCCTGCCATTTTAAGACAACATGGTGGATGAGTCTAACGAGTGAACTTGGTCGAGACCTTAGTATTTGCTGTGCACGTGCTCACTCACGTCGGAATCGGTTGATATATGCGAGTGCTGTCGCAGGCAAAAAATCGGATTTTTCAAAATGTCATCCAGATTAGAAATTGAAACTGCTATATCTGAGCCATTTTTTAAGATAAAGACAAACAAAAAATGCTCCTGAATCCTTATGTCAAGGTCAAAACTTAAGAAAGAAACCTTTTTCAATTTCTAATTTTTTTGCACCTCACTTTAAATATATATATATTTTTTAATTTAATGGCCGCAATTTTGAAACAAGATGGCTGATGAATCTGGCCAGCGAAATTGGTCGAGATATTGATGTATACTATCCACATGCCTTCTTACATCGAAATAGGTGAATACGTGTGTTATTGCGTGACAAATACAAGATCGTTTCAAAATGTTAGCCATGCTAGAAATTCAAAGTTCTATAAATCAGCCATTTTTTAAGATATAAACAAAAGAACAAAATTTCAGAAACAAAAACTGCTCCGGAATCTTTATATCAAGGCCAAACACATAAAAAAAATCATTTTCATTTTCCAATTTTTTAATGCCTCATTTTAAATTTAAATTTTGTTTTTTTAAATGGCAACCCTTTTGAAACAAGATGGCGAATGAAGCTGGCCAACGAACTCGGTCGAGACATTGGTATGTACTATGTACAGAATAAGTTACATCCAAATCGGTTCATAAATACGCCTGTTATCACGTGACAAAAGTCACGTCGTTTTAAAATGTCAGCCACAATAGAAATTCAAAATGCTATAACTCAACCATTTTAGGTAGCTTTCATTACAAAAAGCTACATATTGCAGCCGTTCGGAGGAAAACGATTCCGAAAAATTTTGGTATATTTTCACCGATCATGACCCCTAGACCCCGAAACCACTCTCCGTTCAAAATTGATATATATATATATATGTATTTATATATATCCATATATATATGATCTTTGTCATACTGTAACGGCCATTTAAAAAAAAATAAAATTTAAAATGAGGTACGAAAAATTAGATATTGAAAAAGATTTTTTTTATGTGTTTGGGCTTCATATAAAGATTCAGGAGCATTTTTCGTTTCGTCTATATCTTAAAAAATGGTTGAGTTATAGCACTTTGAATATTACGTAGATTTCATTACAAAAAGCTACCTATTGCAGCCA
The DNA here is from genome assembly GCA_963932465.1 of Maratus speciosus. Lineage (NCBI taxonomy): Eukaryota > Metazoa > Arthropoda > Arachnida > Araneae > Salticidae > Maratus > Maratus speciosus. Next base: position 333,373,138 of record OZ010786.1, read on the forward strand.
ATCGGAGGAAAGCGATTTCAATTTTTTTCATATATATTTTCATCGATCATAACCTCCAGACCACGAAACCACCCTCCGTTGAAAAGTTGATATATATATATATATGATATTTGTCACACTGTAACTCTCGTATTTATGAACCGATTTGGATGTAACTTCGTGTATAAATAGTGTATACCAATGCCTCGACCGAGTTCGTTGGCCAGCTTCAAGCGCCATCTTGTTTCAAAATGGCGGCCATTTAATTTTTTTTAATTTAAAATTTCAAATGTGGCACCAAACAATAGAAAATTGAAAGATATTTTTTTCTTATGTGTTCCACTTTGATACAAAGATTCCGGAGCATTTTTTGTTTCGTCTATATCTTAAAAAATGGCTGAGTTATAGCACTTTAAATTTCTAGCGTGGCTGACATTTTGAAACGACCTGATCTTTGTCACGCGTTAACAGGCGTATTTATGATCCGATTTGGATGTACATTGGTGTATACATAATACGTACCAATGTCTCGACCGAGTTCGTTGGCCAGCTTCATCGGCCATCTTGTTTCAAAATGGCGGCCTTTTAATTTTTTTTTAATTTAAAATTTTAAATGTGGTACCAAAAAATTGAAAATTAAAAAGCTTATATACATATACATATATATATATATGTGTAGCATTTTGCTACCGACTTTCAGATATTTAGGCGACACCTGTACACCTCGACATAAAATGTAGTAGAGAAATCAAAACCATCCATCCGTTATATTGAAAATACCGGATTGCAGTCAGGGTGCCGAGAAAGACAGGCTCGAAAGACATTGATAATTTCCCTTACGTAATGAATATGGAGAGTCATCATCACTTTTTAAGGGGTCTTGTACCTTTTCAACACGTCGAAAATTAACGAAAAACTTCAAAGTTTGAATTAGTCTACCTTCAAAACTATTTAAGTATAAACATGAAATTTTGGATATTGATTAAACAGATTGTGCTTTGTAATATACTACCAACAGAAATTTATTAGCCCTTTACAGAATTTGTGTATTGTTGAAATCAAAATAGCTCTTTTTTTTACCCCATAAATCATTGCGCGCATGATATCTCAAGAAAGTATGTATGGATTATCATGAAATTTGGTAAATATACTAAACAGATATGTGTGTTTAAAATGATCTACTTTTGAGTATTTACAATGGTAATATTTTTAGTTATGACTATTTTTATTCATTAAAAATACAAATTTTTTATTTTTTTTACGAAAATATTTTTTTTTATATAGTTAATGAAATAATTTTAGCCTAAGAGTAGATCATTTTAAACACACATATATTATTAGTATCTTTACCGAATTTCATGCGAATCCATACATACTTTCTCAAGATATCATGCGCGCAATGACTTATGGGGTAAAAAAAAAGAGCTATTTTGATTTCAACAATACACAAATTCTGTAAAAGGTTAATAAATTTCCAATGGTAGCATATTACAAAGCATAATCTGTTTAATCAATATCCGAAATTTCATGTTTATACATAAAAAGGCTTTGAAGATAGACTAATACAAACTTTGAAGTTTTTCGTTAATTTTCGACGCGTTTAAAACGTACAAGACCCCTTAAACTGGTTTTATTGACAAAAACATAGTAGAACACTTCCAATAGTTATTCCATCCACTCACATAAATCGATCATCCCTTCATAAGACTTTAGATGTTATAAGAATAGGATCTACACATTCCAACGTTCACTCCAAGCGACGCAGCTTAATTAGACAACCAGAAAAACGTAAAATCTTCTCTCCATCGCCGATGTAACGATATTTGTACCCCGAACAACAACGCGCGGACGGTTACAGAACAGTAAAAGACCAATCTAGAAGAGAGGTGGGGGAGAATGGGACATAGAACAAATTACGATTCGATGGGAAAGGATGACGTCGATAAAGAACTCTTTATACGGCGTCAGAATAAAAGTGCAAATAGCGCTGGCGGACGCATGGAATTGTGGGTATAGAACACGAAAGAATAAATGATATTAAAACATTCGAAATAAAGAGAATTTAGTTTTAGAATAAAATGAAAAAGTAATTTAATGGGTTTTATAAGATTAGGCAAATGGATTAAGGTTTTTTGAATAATAAAAGAATACGCAACTTTAAATGCATGAAATAAAAGACAAAAGATATTAAGATATTATTAAAGATAGGTAAAAAAGGAAAAATATTAAGAATTTGGAATAGTTTTACTAAGAAAAAGAGGCGAAAATTTGTATTATCACACATATATATATATATATATATATATATATATATATATATCTGACATTTGTCGCACTGTAACTCTCGTATTTATGACCGATTTGGATGTAATTCGGTGTATACATAGTACATACCAATGTCTCGACCGAGTTCGTTGGCCAGCTTCATCCGCCATTTTGTTTCAAAATGGTGGCCATTTAATTTTTTTGTAATTAAAATTTTAAATGTGGTACCAAAAAATTTAAAATTAATTTTTTTTCTTATGTGTTTGACCTTGTTACAAAGATTCCGAAGCAGTTTTTGTATCGTCTATATCTTAAAAAATGGCTGAGTTATAGCACTTTGAATTTCTAGCGTGGCTGACATTTTGAAACGACCTGATTTTTGTCACGCGATAACAAGCGTATTTATGATCCGATTTGGATGTAACTTGGTGTGTACATAGTACATATCAATGTCTCGACCGAGCTCGTTGGCGAGCTCCATTCGCCATCTTGTTTCAAAAGGGCTGCCCTTTAAAAAATAATTTTAAATTTTAAATGAGTTATTAAAAAATTAAAAAATGAAAAAGATTTTCTTTATGGGTTTGATATTGATACAAAGATTCCAGAGCAGTTTTTGTTTCGTATATATCTTAAAAAATGTTTGAATTATAGCACTTTGAATTTCTAGCATGGCTGATATATTAAAACGATCTGATATTTTCCACGTGATAACACGCGTATTTATTAACCTATTTCGATGTAAGAAGGTATGGGGATAGTACATCGTAATGTCTCAACCAAGTTCGCTAGCCAGATTCATAGCCATCGTGTTTCAAAATGGAGGCTATTAAATTAAATAAAAAATTATATTTAAAGTGAGGTGCAAAAAAATTAAAAATTGAAAAGTTTTCTTTCTTAAGTATTTGACCATGATATAAGGATTCCGGAGCATTTTTTGTTTTGCCTTTATATTAAAAATGGCTCAGATATAGCATTTTCAATTTCTAATGTGGGTGACATTTTGAAAAATCTGATTTTTTGCCTGCGACAGCACTTGTATATATCAACCGATTCCGATGTGAGTGAGCAATTGCAGAGGAATTACTAAGGTCTCGACCAAGTTCACTCGTTAGCCTCATCCACCATGTTGTCTTAAAATGGCAGGCACTGCAAGTTATCGCCGAATTTGGCAACCAAATATAAGTTACTTTAAATATTTCGCGAAATTCTCATTCATAATTATTTAGTATTGATAAACTTAGTATTGAATCTCCTATAATCGGTTTCCACTAAATGGAGCTTCGTGTGTTTGAATAATATAAGCTTGCTTTTAAAAAATAAGGAATATGAAAGCTACCTCTTCCTCCCGGCACTGGCCGGAAGGTCTTTTTGTAGATATACACAAAACAAAAACTATTACGGAATCTTTGTATTAAGGTCAAACACATACGAAAAAAATCTTTTTCATTTTCCAAATATTTCGTATCACATTTTAAATTTAATTTTTTTTTAATTTTTTAAATGGCCGCCATTTTTAAACAAGATGGCGGATGAACCTGGCCAACGAACTCGGTCGATATACTTGTATGTACTATGTACATACCAAGGTACATCCAAATCGGTTCATAAATACTCCTGTTATCACGTGACAAAAATCAGGACGTTTCAAAATGTCAGCCACGCTAGAAATTCAAAATGCTATACCTAGGCCATTTTTTAAGATATAGACGAAACAAAAATTGCTCCCGAATCTTTTTATCAAGGTTAAACACATAAGAAAAAAATATTTTTTCAATTTTCAATTTTTTGGTACCACATTTCAAATTTAAATTTTTCTTAAAAATTTAAATGGCCGCCATTTTTAAACAAGAAGGCGGATGAAGCTGGCCAACGAACTCAGTAGAGACATTGGTATGTACTATGTATAAACGAAGTTACACCCAAATCGGTTCATAAATACGCCTTTTATCGCGTGACAAATTCAGGATGTTTCAAAATGTCAGCCACGCTAGGAATTCAAAATGCCAAAACTCAGCCATTTTTTAAGATATAGATGAAACAAAAACTGCTCCGGAATCTTTGTATAAAGATAAAATACATAAGAAAAAATATTCTTTTATTTTCAATTTTTTGGTACCACATTTCAAATTTTAAATTTTTTTTAAAATTTTACATGGCCGCCATTTTGGAACAAGACGGCGGATGAAGCTGGCCAACGAACTTGGTCGAGACATTGGTATGTACACACCGAATTACATCCAAATCGGTTCATAAATACGAGAGTTACAGTGTGACAAAGGTCATATATATATATGTAGCATTTTGCTACCGACTTTCAGATATTTAGACGACACCAGTATACCTCGACATAAAATGTAATAGAGCAATCAAATCCGTTATATTGAAAATACCGGATTGCAGTCAGGGTGGCGAGAAAGAACAGGCTCGAAACACATTCATAATTTCCTTTCGTAATGAATATAGAGAGTCATCGTCACTTTTTTAAACTGGTTTTATTGACAAAACTTAGTAAACACTTCCAGTAGTTATTCCATCCACTCACAAAAATCAATCATCACTTCAGAGGACTTTAGATGTTATAAGAATAGGATCTACACATTCGAACGTTCACTCCAAGTGACGCAGCTTAATTAGACAACCAGACAAACGTAAAAATCTTCTCTCCGTCGCCGATGTAACGATATTTGTACCCCCGAACAACAATGCGCGGACGGTAAAAGACCAATCTAGAAGAGAGGTGGGGGAGAATGGGACATAGAACAAATTACAATTCGATGGGAAAGGATGACGTCGATAAAGAACTCTTTATACGGCGTCAGAATAAAAGTGCAAAAATAGCGCTGGCGGACGCATGGAATAATGGGTATAGAACACGACAGAAAAAATGATATTAAAACATTCGAAAGAAAGAGAATTTAGTTTTAGAATAAAATGAAAATGTAATTTAATGGGTTTTATAAGATTAGGCGAATGGATTATGGTTTTTAGAATAATAAAGGAATACGCAACTTTAAATGCATGAAATAAAAGACAAAAGATATTAAGATATTATTAAAGATAGGTAAAAAAGGAAAAATGTTAAGAATTTGGAATAGTTTTACTAAGAAAAAGAGGCGAAAATTTTTATTATTACATATGTATATATATATATGTTACGAAACAATTTAATGGGTGTAGTTGAAATATCACATCGTGCTTATTACGTATTACTGGAGTCATACCACATTTTAATCAGCCGTTGGTGACGTTGTAAGCAATCCTACCACTTAGCACAAGCATTGCTAGCGGAGGTATCAACTCTGTGAAAATATAGCAGCTGTTGAGCGATGATAATATTGGTATAGTCCAATCAAACACTTATTATTTCATTATAAAAACAAGGCAGCGTGAGTGGCGAAAAAAGGCGTATGAAGAAATATGGGGTTTTCCCAATTAAACAAATGGAAACGTAGTCATAGAACAACTGTTTATTCCATCAGAACATACCAACACTAAACAATTCCCGCAGATGAGAAATCAGAGCATTCCACTCGAGCATAAACTAGTTACTCATGCTAAATAGATGTTAATTTACGAAATGAATATTCTACATGGCTAAGGACACCGGGTAACAGATTATGTAAACAATTACAGCACAAAAATCTCTCGTTCTGAGCTCATGCTCTCGCTATTTATGAGAATGCGCGGAGGAATTCCGATTGAAAAGCAAACTTCAAGCTAAACCAACGAAAATCACGAACGAGCCTCGAAGTGAAACTGGGATCCGACACTCAGCCAATGAAGAGCTATCAAGAAACGTCACAGGAAAGAATCCCAGCGCCGCTAATGGAATGATTTCGATGTGAAAAGGTTGTCTCCCAGCTGGCGGGAAAAAGATATGAAATAGAATAAAAAAGTAAAAATGGCTTTGATAAATATTCGAAATATAAGTAACTGCGTTCAGAACTTTACAGTTTGGTAGACGATAAAAATTAATGAAGGGATTAAAAGTTTAGATTACGTTTTGGAATAAATCTATTATTAGGATACGCGTTTTTAAAAATAGAGGAATTTAGCTAGAAATAAATAATAGAGCGTATTTTAAAAAAAAAGGAAATAATGAATAGGCCGGCAATTTAGAATAATTTAAATGAATAGTAAAAGTAATAATTTTTATATAACATATATACCCAGCAAACACATACCTTTCGGCACACGATCGAAGCGCAGCTGGCAGTGTCGGCATTGACACAGTGGATTCGGTGAAGTTTCGGCAGCATATCGGCAACTGAAATTTAAGAATCTGCTTTTTCGACTGCCGGTTACCGTAATTTGTCCCCTTATGGTTACATATCGGCAAGCGGCTTATACCGGCAAGTGACGCAGAACCGATATGCGATATCTGATAGTGGTACGATTAGATGAATAGCAACATCGGTCGGAATTCGGAATTTTTACTCTTAGCCGACATTTTTTCTTTTACTTAATTTTGTGTGAGTTTGAGTTTTGATAAGAGTTATATATTTCACATAAAATTCTAATAGTGATAAACATAAAAATTGTCAAAAAAAGCCTACATTTATTTATATAAAAAAAGTTTTAAATTCATTTTTAAAAGGATTTACAATTTTTTGAATCATCAAAAGATTTCTTTAAAGCGCTCCTTAAAATTATTATTGATTATAAACTTAACCGTAGAAAGAAAAGAAAAATACTTCATAAGTTAATTCAAATTATTTTCCAATTATATACTCATTTAAAAAATAATAGCTAAGTATCTTATTTTATTTAAAAATCAAATTATTATAAAGCTTTTAAAATTATTTTACAAGCTATGAAAATATAAAAAAAATCTACACATCTTTTTAGCATTAAAATTTAAAAGGAAGATTCCGAAATTTCTCCTTTCTAAAAAATTATTTACTAAACGAAAAAAAAAATAATGTTTCTATTTTATTTTAAGATTAAAAAATGCTCATAAGTAAAAGAATAAATATTGCTAACTTGTCATTAAAAATATATTCTACTTTAAATCATCAAATGACAGATAATGAATTCTTATTCTAATTAAAATTTTCATTAAAGTGATTAATTTCCAACTTTATTTATTAAAATAATTTTTTCCATGTTAAAACTAGTATGTTGTGGCCATCACAAAACTTTCTTCTATATAAATCACGGCAATTAAATCATTTAATTAGTAGAAGAAATTACATCAATATATCACCAATTCATATCAAAGCATATCTGAATTTCAAATTTGATGAAAATTCGTGCATTAGTTCTTGAAATAGAGCTATAGCGGAAATTCTGAAAAAATGTAGCGTAGCAGCGCCACCTGTTGAGCGATTTACACCAAAACATAAACAGCACCAATTGATATCAAGGTATAAGGTATACCTGAGTCTGAAGTTTGATGAAAATTCGAGCATTAGCTATTGAGAAAGAGCTATAGTGGAAATTCTCAAAAATGCAGCATAGCAACGCCACCTGTTGAGCGATTTGGACCAAAACATAAACAGCACTAATTCATATCAAGGAATATCTGAATCTGAAGTTTTATGAAAATCTGTGCATTAGTTCTTGAGATAGAGCTATTGCGGAAATCGCGAAAAATGCAGCATAGCAGCGCCACCTGTGAGGCGATTTACACCAAAAACTAATCAGTACCAATTTATATTAGGGACTACTGGAATATAAATTTTTATTAAATTCCGTGCATTAGTTCTTGAGATAGAACTACCACAAAATTTGTGTCACATACAGACAGACTCACAGACTCACAGACAGACATTTTGTAAAAACATATTGTTTTTCGGAATCTCTGACTCCTAAAATCTGTAAATCCGTCGAATACCGGAAGTCGAAATTTTTCATGAATCCAATACTTTCTTCTTGTAAAGATAGAAGAAAGTAAAAATATGTTTTATAAATTAACGCAACGCATGTAATTATATTATAATAACTAATAAGAAAATTTTATTAACTGAACAAAACCTCTAAAAAATAATTAATTTCATTAAATATTTAATAATTTTTTAATTTATAAAAAAAAACAACAATTCGTTTGCTTTAACTAGTTCGCTAAAATATTTATTTCATTCATTTAAATACTAAATTAACTTTTAAATAAATGCGTATAAGACAATTACAAAAAAAAAAAAAAAAAAAAACAACTTTAAAACACTTCAAAATTCCAATTTTCCCATCTACGATCTATCGACAACAATAAGCTATCGCTTAAAGAAATGTCTTCCCCGTATTAACCCATAAGAATCCTCCCCGCAGCAAGGCTCTGTGGCTGAGTGGTTAAGGCGTTTACCTACTGTCCCTGGAGTCCCCGGATCGAAACCAACCTGTTCCAACGCCGATATACGCTCCCTTGAGATATTGACAAAGACACATCCCAAGATGGCTAATAGATGGCGCCATCAAGAACGTTTTTTTTCAATTTTTCTGCTGTCGGGCTGCAGCAGGCATTGAATCCTGCCGGCTGTCTCGCCGATCCTGCCGGAACCGGTCCGACCAAGTGCCAGTCCAACGGACCGACTATCGCCCGGGGGACCACAAAAGTGTTGGAACCGATATCGGAAACCTGATATCGTGCCGTTACAGCCACAATCGGCAAGCGGCAGTCGTCCGATTGCTTCCCGATAGCTCTGTGTTTGTTGGGTATATATATATATATATATCAATTTTGAACGGAGGGTGGTTTCGGGATCTGGGGGTCATGATCGATGAAAATATACCAACATTTTTTTTTAATCGCTTTCCTCTGAATGGCTGCAATAGGTAGCTTTTTGTAATGAAAGCTACCTAAAATTAAAAAAAATGTCTTCTTACGAGCCATTTTACCACTAAAAATCAATATATTTCGCCAATTTTTTCTTTAAAAATATGAAAAATATAGCATGCGAAATCAGTTTAAAGATATAAAATCATACAAATTTGAACTTTATTTAAGTTTTCTATCCAGGGTTCGGGCAACGCAGGCCGTGTAAGCTAGACTATAATAATAAGGAAAGAAGTTTGGTAGACCCTGTAATTATGACGTTTTTCCCACATGTACGTAACTCCTATCAAAAAGCTGGAAAAATGCAATTTTATTGTGTGTAATAACATTTTTGAATTTTGAAAAAATATAAACGGATGTTTTCTAATAAAACTTGGAGATATTATAAACTATATTTAATTTTCAGTATCAAAATTAATGTTAGAAACAAATAAAGACTTATGAATCATTAGATATCCTATATTTTTGTCGAGTTTCTTGAATCATGACATCGCTGTTTGCTTGGTTTGTGTATTATTCAGCGATAGGGACGTCAAATGCTTATTTTTCTATAGATGTTGTTTAAGAGTGGAACGTAAATGTGGAATTCTTCAGCGGATGCAAGTATGACCTCATTTTATATAAAATAAAAACGTGTATTTTAATACATGGAAATTATTCCAGAGAGAAACATTCGCCTTGGATACAATACTTCAAATGAAAATCAAATTTTGAAGTAATTGCTTAAATGAATGTTTAAGGGAATGTTTCTCTCTGGAATAATTTCCATGTATTAATACAGTTTCTATCGATTTAATTATGTTTCGTGTTAGCCCCAGGTCGGTGGCTCTGGAAAATATTCCAACTTGTGCTGCGTTTGTAGCCTTGCCAACATATAATAGTGAGAAATTTTCCGAGCTGTGTATCGTTCCAAGTGGTTTAGTCGGTAGAACGTCAGTGCGCTATACTGATGGCCCGGGTTCGAGTACCAGCTTGGATTATTTTTCACTATGTTGGCCTTTGCGCCTTTTAAGCAATTACTTCGAAATTTGATTTTTATTTGTGTATTTTAAGTCTTAAAACTGAAATTTGTTTTGTACTATGTATATTTATCTACCCTATATATGTAAAATTCTAATGAAACAAATTTATGAAACGATTTTATGAAAGGACTGATTAAACGAATGATTATGTTTCTCAGCTATTTCTGCTAAAATATGAAATGTTTGGCGGTGAACCTTACACCAATTATCCGTATTCACCCACAAGTGTCAAAAGTGGTATTAGAATTTCAAAATTCGAATTAGTTTTCGAAATATTACATTTTTTTCTAATTTTAATGACATTTGTGTAATAATGGGAACTAAATGACTCCATTTTTGTAGAAAAAACGAAGAAAATGAAAATGTAGGGATTATTAGATTTTTTCTTTTTCGTCATTTTCAAACTGAAATGGAAGATATCTCTTATTTCAATTGATAGCGAAGACTATATTCAGATTAAATTATATTTCTCAGGAAAATTTGAAAAAATAAAAACTTTTTCCTCATTTCGATCGTCAAGCATCAGTTTATTATAGAAACCAAAAATCGTCTGTCATTTTCACATTTGACATGAATTCCATAAACGCAAAAATCCATATTTGTAGGGGGGAAAGTGGGAACGAAAGGGCTTATTAGGTTTTCTTTTAATCGTCAGTTTCAAATCGAAATTGAAAAGTGAAATTATTAAGAAGAGAAAGAAAATTTCAAAATAAGAATTAAATTATCATCACGTGTTAAAAGCAGTAAAAAGAGAAAATTGCGTCAAAATATTTAGGCATAAACGTAAAAAAAATTACGAAAATTTTAAAATAATGAAATTATTACTCGCAAAACGCAATTAAAGCTGATAATTAGGTGATATGTAAAAAGACAAATGATTAAATATCGTCATACTTAAAGCACCTAAAATAATTATATTATTACACGAGAAAAACTTTTAATTGTGAAGATTAGGTCATATTTAAAATTCTCAAATAATAATATTCCCAAACATTTTTTAATCAAACGATATATGTACCCGTAAATCTTAAAAGAGAGAAAAAACTTTAAAATAAATAAATAATTACATGAGAAGTGCTTTTAAGAGTGAACATTTCGTCATATATTTAAACAATACATTTAAAACGTTTTACATTCCGGAGAATTTTAATTTGACGTCACATGGTTTAAAAGTATTGCAACTAGTAAATTTGCTTATATATTGCATCACCTGATGCAGCATAAATCCAGGTAAATGTATGCGCAAATTATTTTCGATTTGTTTTGTACGAATTATTGTTCGATAAATACTTATTACAAAATTCGGATTTTCTTATTAATTAATATAAACAATATGCATTGTATAATTAACATGAAAATATGCATGATGGTATATTGAAATAGAGAAAAGGATCCATGAATAAGCTAAACCTGTTACTGACAATATCTAAAACTGGATCAAAACATAAAATATAAGCGTAAAATTTCAAAACACAATGCTTTTCATAGCGTGGATCTGAATGCTATTCCCAAGCAGAATGATGTTTAACCTCACTCCTAGAGGAAAAATATTGCCCATAGCGTCGTTACAAAAGTCAGAAAGTTAGCGACACTCTTAACATAAGCTATACAAGACGATTTTCAAATGTGTAACTGATCTTACTTATAAATCCCGAAAACATCCGTCAGTTGTTACGACAGAGATGGATAAGGCCATGGTAAACGAAAAATACCCCATTCAAACAGAAAAGCATGGAACCCTGATTGCAGAAGATACACCCATTATAGTGATAATACCACTCAATCTTCCGTAACCTCCGTAATATTTTTTAAAAAGGGCACATTACTATGTTTTTTGAGGCTATGAAGCCTGAACGGCGGTAGACCTGTGGGCGTAGTTGTCAGAGGGCTGAGCCTCCTAGTAGATGTATTTCTTTTCATCGGGGGGGGGGGGGGGGGCAGACTAAATTCTGAAATAACAGATTTCCTGCTTCCTGCTTGTGTTTTATATTTAATACAACTTGGTTAATTTATGTAAATATGCAATTTTATAACTCATATTTCGTAGACGACTGTCTGATTTGTTGGATTTCTACAAATTGTGTAAAGTTGTGTGTTCCCGATGACGATGGAATATACATATATTTTCTATTTTTAGATCACTTAATAGAACTATATTAAATTTATTATGAGTATACTTTGCAAAAAGAATTTAAAAAATTGCTGAACATATTCTTGAAATCTCTTCAGAATGACCGAGTGGTCCGAAGTGGCCGAATGGCCGAGTTTGTCCGAAACTGTTGGAAAGTTTTTAACATCGTTTTAAAGTTTAAATGTCATGAGTATTTTAAATGTCATGTATGTTTTAAATGTCTTGTATATTTCATTTCCCATGATACACTGATATAACAAATATACATTATGTATATTTCTGAATTTTTAGCTAATTATTTACATATTACTCACAGTTTAGTATCCACTTTTAAAGTTTTTAAGTACTGATATAACGACGTTTTATACACTAAAATCTTGACGCAAAAAAGACCTAACCTGCATAAGTGTGAACAAACTTCGTTCGCAAGAACCTAAATACAATATTATGGTACAAGTTTCATGAGTGAGGTTAGTAGCCAAAGAAACCGTTAAAGATTTTTCTACTTACAGCCCCCTTTATGTTTCTGAGGAAGTGTTTAATCGAATCGTTCGATTACATTTTGTAAATTTGTGTTTTAAATATTGTTTAATTCATGTATTTATTCATTGGTGAAACGTTAATTTAGTTAGGAATATTAACTGGATACGAACGCTGAACTATTTATATTGATTATAAGCACAAATATGTTAACTTTCTGTTTTCAAGCAACACGCTATAGCAATAGATTTTATAAATAATCATGCTTTAAATTCTTTTGAAAAACATAAAAACAGCAAATTTTAAATATGTAATATGAATTTACACTTTACATTCGTACGAGTATACAGTAGAATATACAGGATACGAAAACATCAGACACTGAAAAAAGTTATAATGTAAGCTAAATTGGTACTATACTGCAATTCACACGGAAGTAAATTATTTTAATACGTATATACGTATTTTTCCCGTTGGCATTGGATGTAGCAAATTTGTAACAAACAGATAAACTTGTCTGCAATTGCATATAAAATTCTAGCGTAAAGTCCTAATAAGAGCTTTTAAAAAAACAAGCTTTTTATTTTGAAAATTCACAAATTGTACGCTTGGGTAATAATTTAAATTATAGATTTATATAATTATTTTTATTAAATTAATTTTGTTTAATTTTTTACGTTTCAATATTTTGTATTACAATCGCTAATACCTACCTTTCGTACCCTCATTAATCTATATTCACATTTCTGAATCTAATTTCCTCGCAGTTTCTCTAAATGAATACTAACATTATACAGATGCTACAAAAACTTTAAATTGCTCTAAAGTTCACTAAAATAAACAAAAATTACAAATGAAACTAGTCACAATCAATTAATTCAGTCAGAAGTAGGAGGTGTCTCACTCCAATTTGAACTCAGATTTTGGTAAAGCTGATTGCAGGAAATTTTTTTTTATAGTAAACTAGACTCACCAACCATTTATTCAAATAAATTCACAAGATACCACATTTAGACCGGCAGTCCACTGCACAAACCATCACCTCATTGAGTTGACGGTTAAAATTCCAGGATTAGTTAAAACTCGATTCGCGTATTAAAATGCAACTGGTCTGTAAACTCATATCTTTGTGGAAAACTCCTGCGAACCAGTTTTTAGTTGGTTTATCCTCTTCAGACCCCAGGATTTGTTATTATACTTTTTTTAACTTCAGTTATGAATTTATATTAACAAACTAATAACTAAGAAAGATTGAAAAGTGAAAAAAATTAAAATGTATTTTTTGTACATAAAATTCGATGGTACATGGGGACCCAATAAGTACATTTTTTGACAGTTTGTTAGGATTTTTTATTTTACCTTTTTTTGCATTGCATTGAAAAAACAATGCAAAACGTGAAATAATTATACATTAAATATTTTTTTATTTCTAATGGACTGTACAAATGGTATCTTTACGTACTGAAAAACTATTTACGGTTTCGTTTTTGTACATTTTGTGCATTTTTGCTGCAAGCCATTTTGATATAACACGTATCTCGCTAAAAAAGCACTATAAGAAACAAATTGCTATTTTGTTTAGTTCTGCTATCTATAAGGCTCCATACACACCGATTTCCCTTTTTTTACCATTATTTATATACGTGAAAAAAAATTGTAAAGTTGTGTATCCTATAGGATACATCGGGTCTGAGGAGATTATTGGTAGGTTTATCATTGTGTTTTCCCTCTCCCAGTCCTCCATGTTTTCATACATTTTGGTACAGTTAAACACAACGATAAACCTACCGATCAACTATTAAAATTGGATTTTCCGGTGATTTTCATCAAGAAATTACTTGGAAGACCAGTTGCATTTTAATATGCTAATCGATTTTTGTCTAATCCTGAAATTTCAGTCGTCAACTAGATGAGGTGAAAGTCTGTGCAACCGCCTCCCAATCTAATTCTAATCCGATGATCATTACAATTGCAAATTTTATAGGAAACTCTAGTCACATTCCAGACCTTCAGTTAGTATTAAAGGCAACTTCATTCGAATCAGAACTCTGACATAGGTATAGTGCAATACAATAAACAGTTTCTGCGTAGGAATCTAAAGTAACCACCCATTTATTCAGACAAAATTACAGGGTATCTTATACCATCCCGAACTCGGGTTTTTGTAAAGCGCACTATAACATAGAATTTTTGTTCAGGAAGCTAGAGTCATCATCCATTTATTTAATCAAAATTACATGGCATGTCACTCTAATCAATACTCGGATTTTGTTCAGGCACAATAGAACAAACAATTTTTTATCGGAAACTAGACTCACCATCCATTTATGCAGACAAAATAGTAGAGTGTCTCATTGCAATCTGAAATCAGATATTAGTAAAGCTCACTGGAACAAAGAATTTTTCAATAAGTAGTTAGAATCATTATTCATTTATTCAGTCAAAGTTACGAGGCGTCGCTTTCCAGTGAAATCTCGGTAGAGCATACTAAAAGAAACATTTTTTGTATAGAAAACGGGAGTCACCATCCATTTATTCAGTCAAAATCACAGAATGTCTCATCTCAGTCTAAACTCGGATGTTAAAGATCACTACAACAAAAAATGTTTTATAGGAACGTAGTCACCATCCATTTATTCAGTCGAAGTTACATGATATTTCCCTCCAATCAGTACTCGAATTTTGGTGAACTTCACTAAAACAAACAGTTTTTGTATAGGAAACTAGAGTGACCATCCAGTTTTTAAGTTAAAAGTACAGAGTGTCTCGTTCCAATCTGAACTCGGATGTCAGTAAAGCTCACTACAATAAAGACTCTTTTATAGGAAACTGGTCATCCATTTATTCAGTTAATATTACAGGATGTATCATTCTGATTCGAACTCTGATTTTGGCATAACTCACTACGAAAACAAATTTTGCAGAGGATACCAGTGTCACCATCCATTTATTTAGTCAAATTTACGTGGTGTATCCCTCCAAGCAATATTCGGATTCCATAAAACCCAATAAATTAAACAATTTTCTGTATAGGAAACCAGACACGATCCATTTATTCAGCCAAAATATCAGAGTGTCTCATTGTAATCCGAAATCGGATATTAGTAAAGCTCATTTCAACAAAGATTTTTTTATAGGAAAGTAGAGTAATCATACATTTATTCTGTTGAAGTTACGTGATATGTCACTCCAATCAGTTTTCTGATTATGGTAAACTTCTCTAAAACAAACTGTTTTTGTTTAGGAAAATAGAGTGGCCATCCAGTTTTTAAGTTAAAATTACAGAGTGTCTCATTCCAATCTGAACTTGGATGTCAGTAAAGCTCACTACAATACTCTTTTATCGGATACTGATCATCCATTTATTCAGTTAATATTACAAGTTGTCTCATTCTGATTCGAACTCTGATTTTGGTACAGCTCACTACGAAATCATATTTTGCAGAGGAAACTAGAGTCACCAACCATTTATTCAGTCATAATGAATGTAGGGTGTCACTCCAATCAATACTCTGATTTGATAAAACGCACTAAACTAAACAATTTTTTGTATAGGAAACCACACACGGTCCATTTATTCAGCCAAAATATCAGTGTCTCATTTTCATCCGAAATCGGATATTAGCAAAGCTCATTACAACAAAGATTTTTTTTATAGAAAAGTAGAGTCATTATCCATTTATTCATTCAAAGTTGCATAGTGTGTCACTCCAATAATTACTCGGATTTTGCTCAAGCTCACTAAAACAAGCAATATTTGTATACGAAACTACAGTTACCATCCATTTATGTAGCCAAAATATCAGAATGTCTCTTTGCAATATGAAATCGGATATTAGTATGGCTCACTAGAAAAAATAATTTTTTATATGGAAGTGGAGTAATCATCCATTTATTCAGTCAAAGTTACATAGTGTGTCACTCCAATCAGTACTCGGATTTTGCTCAAGCTCACTAAAACAAGCAATTTTTGTATACGAAACTACAGTTACCATCTATTTATGTGGCCAAAATATCAGAATGTCTCTTTGCAATATGAAATCGGATATTAGTATGGCTCACTAGAAAAAATAATTTTTTATATGGAAGTGGTGTAATCATCCATTTATTCAGTCAAAGTTACATAGTGTGTCACTCCAATCAATACTCGGATTTTGCTCAAGCTCACTAAAACAAGCAAATTTTTTATACGAAACTACAGTTACCATCCATTTATGTAGCCAAAATATCAGAATGTCTCTTTGCAATATGAAATCGGATATTAGTATGGCTCACTAGAAAAAATAATTTTTTATATGGAAGTGGAGTAATCATCCATTTATTCAGTCAAAGTTACATAGTGTGTCACTCCAATCAGTACTCGGATTTTGCTCAAGCTCACTGAAACAAGCAATTTTTGTATACGAAACTACAGTTACCATCCATTTATATAGCCAAAATATCAGAATGTCTCTTTGGAATATGAAATCGGATATTAGTATGGCTCACTGGAAAAAATAATTTTTTATATGGAAGTGGAGTAATCATCCATTTATTCAGTCAAAGTTACATGGCGTGTCACTCCAATCAAAACTCTGATTTTGCTCAAGCCCACTAAAACAAACTATTTTTGTATAGGAATCTATAGTTACCATCCATTTATTCAATCAGAATTCCAGAAAGTCTCTTTCCAATCTGAATTCAGATGTTTAAAGCTCACTTCAACAAAGAATTTTAATAAAAAAGTAGAGTCATCCTCCATTTATTAAGTCAAAGTTACATGGTATGTCACCCCAATGAATACTCGAATTTTGGTAAAACCCATAAAACAATAATTTTTGAATAAAAAACTAGTCACAAACAATTTATTCAGTCAAAATTATAGAATGTCTCATTCCATTCTGAACTCGGTTGTAAAAGATCACTACAATAAAGAATTTTTTATAGAAAAGTAGAGTCACCGTCCATTTTTTCAGTCATAGTTATGTGATATGTCAATCCAATCAATCCCCGGATTTTGGTGAATCCCAATAAAGTAACACTTTTTGTATGAAAAACTAGTCACCATCCATTTATTGACTGACAATTCATTTATCCAGTTAATATTACAGGCTGTATCATTTCAATCCGAACTCTGATTTTGGTATACTCACTACAAAAACATGTTTTGTTTTGGAAACTAGAGTCAACATCCATTTATTCAGTCAAAATAACAGGTTTGTCTCATTGCAATCCGAACGCTAATTTTGTAAAGTTCACTACTACAAAGATTTTTTTAAAAAGAAACTTGAGTCAAAATCCATTTAGCCAGTCAAAATTACAGGTCCATTCAAAACCAAGAGTAGCTCTTATCAAAACTCGGACTTGACTCTTTGTTGTACTT
This sequence comes from Maratus speciosus, assembly GCA_963932465.1. Classification (NCBI taxonomy): domain Eukaryota; kingdom Metazoa; phylum Arthropoda; class Arachnida; order Araneae; family Salticidae; genus Maratus; species Maratus speciosus. The sequence goes on from OZ010786.1 coordinate 333,391,149, forward strand.
TTTTCCATATGTATGAAGATAGATTAATGAAATTCTAACTCACGAATTATTCTTCTGAAAATTTTATCGGTATCTGAAAAATTGGTAGGGGTGGCCACAATCCACATCCAAATAGGGCTAAACACTAAATTATTGTCAGAACATGTGGATTCACTTTCCGAATTTCTACATATTTATGTAATTTTACTTGTTGTTGTCGTTGTTGCAATTCGAACAAAGCAAGGTAAATCTGCTGAAAATGTTTCTAAAATATTTTTATTTTTACTAATCATATTTACAATTGTTATGTTCTGATTGGAGACAGGGATTATAATTTTCTTTAGTTTATAAAAATATTTTGACATTAACTTCTTCAACAAAAGCCTTTGTTGGAATGGGCTCTACAATGCCTTGTAGATAGTTTAATTATTTTTGAATCACCCTGTGTTCATGTAATATTTATTTATAACTACATAAAGCGGTAATAAGAGTTAAGAAAATACTTAAACATTTGGATAAACAATGTATTAATCGAAATAACTTAGTTTTGGGAAATTTTACATTAACGAGCTTCAGTGCCAGAATCGGAACAATGCTTTAGTAATAATAAGATCAGTTCTATACACAGTGATTAAAAGTGCTTATTTCATAAAGAGCTTTCCTCTAGATTCTTTCCTACATTAGATAACACAGTACGTAGCTTTGTTATATCTCTGGAAACTAATTAAGTGAAAAATAAGGAGATTTAAGATTGAGAAAATTATCAGATAAAGTGTTTTGTGTAGATTCTAAGAAACACCTGCGTCTCTTAAATTAAAGAAAAATTTTATTTAGTATTTGCCAAAGATTTAATATTCAGCAAATCTTTAAATTGATACACTTAGACAGTTTCCTTTCAGCGCCCAAAAATGTTGCGTATTTCAAAATTGAATGTACTACTGTGACTGAGCTTTAATTAGGTAAATATGCATTCATTTAAATCAATACAATTATTTTATTCTAAATACAAGGGGGAAATCCGGGGTTACCCGAGTTGCAGAATATAGGTAAAAACCATCATAAATATTATTTTTTAATGTTAACACGCTTTTTTCTATTCACATACTAAAGGCATAGCGATGAATGAGGTATGGTCCAAAAAGTTCTGCAAGATGCTTTTGACATCGAATACTTATATATCGTTGAAACACGTTGTTTGATAAAAATAATTGCTTTTAAGAAAAAATTAATGAAAAACGTATCAGCAAATAATCTCGTAGATTGCGGTGAAAATGCCTTGCAGGGGTTTACATTTTTTTACTGATAACTCTAATAGATTTTTCACATTTAATATATATTTTTTATTTTTTAGAATGCTCACTAATCGTACTAAAAATGATATTCACTTGGAAAATAGCAATAAAATAGCTTTCAAATACATTTTGAAACATATTAAAAGAGATTTTTCATACTGGCCTCACGTCCAGAGTTAACATCCGAAGAAATCTCCAAAAATTGCTATTTATAATCAACCTTTTTGATTCTGTTCATTTCGGTGGAACGAAAAGTGATATCCGATAACATGTTTTAAATTTGTGTTTTATTTATATTTTGTTGTTTTATTTATTTATTGATGTATTATTAATTTAGTTATGAAATATAGTCTGGAATCTAATGATGAGCTATTTATTTTAATTCAAGTTCAAACGTGTTTATCTTTCTTAATCGCACGCGTTAGAAATAGATTTGAAAAAAAAATCGATGCTTGAAAATTAAGTTAAAAACAGTAAAAATTTGGTCAATTACAGTACAGATTTCAAATAAATTGCGATATAGTTTTCAAACAAATTGCATTTGAAACTGCATTTCTTTTCCTATTTGACAGTGCAAAAAATGCAAATGTGCGGTTTTGAGAAGTTTAAAAACTCGCAATACAAATTAATGAAAGATAAATTTAATCAAGTGATGGTGCCACTGTCAAAATGACGTTAGCGTTTGACCTTTATAATATAGATTATACAGGGTGGCTTCAAAGTATGGGTGCGCACAAAATCATTATTTTATAAGGAAAAAAAATATGCCCTACTCATTACACTTTTATTTTAACAAAACAGAGATATAACAAATAACAGTATTTAAACCAATTGTTCAATATATGCAACATTCATTTTAACACAACTTTGCAAACAAGTGATCACAGAATTGATAGCGCGAGGCAGATAACTCTGATCTAAATCTTCTGATGTCTTCATAAGTTCGCGCCTCAGACAGTCCAAACTGTATATTTTCGTTCACTTTAACTTTTTTCTGAGTAGCCCCAAGCCGACAGATTATCTGAGTTAAGATTCGGACTGTTTCAACGCCATTCATCGTTTGTTAAATATTTAGGCACATGGGCGTCGAGGAAGTCAAAGTCGCGTTTGCTTCATGTGCAGGCGCGAAATCCTGCTGGAAAATTCCATTGGGATTATTTTGCTTCCATGGGACCACAATCTTATTCAACCCTTCCCTTGGTACGTCTTAGCATTAAACTTTACGTTTTTATCAATAAAAAGTAAAGTTTTTTTTTGCCTTGGTGGTAACTCCTGCCTAAAACCATTAAAACCTTTAGAAACAAGTTGCAAATTGCTCATCAAACATGGCAAATGTTCGTACTGTAACTTGTTTTATAAATTTTTTTGGACCGCATATTGTACTGAATGTATATTTTAGTGCACTTTATAAGTGCCTATCAATTTCATTCTGTTCGAATAGTCCGCGAGCCAGCAACAGATTTGGATGACCATTTTCCTCTCGGCTGATAATTTGTAAAATGCTTCAGAGAGATGTACCATGAAGCTATGTGAACGTCAGCTGCGGTTCCGTGGGTGGGTTGAGTAGCGGTAGCCTCCCAAACATGTAAAAAAAAAAAAAAAAAAAAAAAAATAGTCATTTCCTCCCGGCTGAAAATTTGTCAAATTATAGCTAACCCAATATCTTGAAGGAAAAAAAAAGTCAGCTGATTATAAAGCGGTGGGTAATGCGTCAGCAGGTCACACGAACATGAAAAATATACATGTTGCAAAGGAAAGTCCCTTTAACCTGAAAATACTTGCGAATGGAGAGAGCTACAGTTATGGACGGGAGGTAACGGTATAGTAAAGCGACTACGCCCGACCTACTGCAAAAGAAAACAGCGCCCCCTAGCGACAAATTTGGAAGATAACTATTGAAAATCGTAAACGAAAAGAGATAGAGATAAATTTCTAATTAGAAAGTTTTAGAGCATCAATTAATTAGTACGAAACGAAATTTGGGTCACACGGATAAGATAAATCGTCGCATATATACCCAAAAATGTCCGAAATCGATGTGCGAGATTCTACTTTGCATATTCACATTCCGTAAATGTAGCACTGCACAATTTCAGATTGTGATGTTGTACTGTGCTGTAATGTCTGTCAAAATTTAATTTCTAATGAATTTAAAATTTTAGATTAAACATTTCAGTGGCAGATGAATTCTGTTCGTAAACTGATGAAATAATTTACTAACACCAGAATATTCAAACGAATTTCTTACAAAATAAAACCCCGCTAATTTTAACTTTCATTACAAAAGCCATTTTTTTTTTAAATATTCTTCCTGCCATTTGTCAGTTTTGGAATTAAAATTGAGGATTTCCATCTACGTCACAATCTGAAATTGTGCACTGCTACATTTAAGGAATATGAATATGCAAAGTAGAATCGTCGCTCATCGATTTTGGACATTTTTAGGTATAAAGGCGGCGATTTATCTTATCTGTGTGAACCAAATGTCGTTTCGTACTAATTAATTGATGCTCTAAAACTTTCTAATTGGAAATTTTGCTCTATTTCTTTTCGTTTACGATTTTCAATAGCTATCTTCCAAATTTCGCCACTAGGGTGGTGCTGCCGTCGTTTGCATTAAATCGGGCGTAGTCACTTTAATATACTGTTACCTCACTTCCATAGCTGTAGCTCTCTCCGTTCGCAAGTATTTTCAGGTTAAAGGGACTTTCCTTTGAAACCTGTATATTTTTTTCATGTTCGTGTGACCAGCTGCCGCATTACCCACCACTTTATGATCAGCTGACTTTTTTTCTTCAAGATATTGGGTTAGCTATACTTTGACAAATTTTCAACCGGGAGGAAATGACTATTTTTTTTTTTTTTACATGTTTGGGAGGCTACTGTTGCTACACCCACCCACGGAACCGCAGCTGACGTTCACGGGGCTTCATGATACAACTCTCTGAAGCATTTTACAAATTATCGGCCGAGAGGAAATAACTGACGAAATTTGCACCTGGATCGCGGACTAGAAAGGCTATAACATCATTAAAATGCTCTTCAAATAATTTTCCCCATTGGCCGTAATGTAACGGAAAACTTTGGACTGTTCTTGTAATTAAACTATACATCCTATTTTCATAAAATTTGAAATGACTCGACAAAATTATGCAACAATTACATATTTAAAATCACAAACGATTCGGTTGGCCAGTTCACGCGGCGCAGCGCATCTCGAAAGTTTGGATCCTCTCGTTAGTTTCTTTAGCTTGACATCGTTAGATAAACGTTTCCTGCTGTACAAACAATAGCTTTGAAGTCGGAAAAAGTTTTTAAAAGAGTTCTGGACAATTTGGCGAGAAATATCCAGACTGTTTACAATGATATTCAGGCTTACGGCGTTGTTTCAGTGGATTTCTCTCCTTGATGACGTTGCGAATTCACAAATATTGACAGAAGGCGGTCGGTCTAATTTCGTTTTACCCGACTGCCAAGAAGGATTATGTGTTTCCATGTATCTGGGTATGTGGATTCTTTTATACCTTCGAAACATCACAACGGCTGGATGTACTTTAATGAATGATGTCTCTATCGATTCATTATAACCGTTCGATGGTTATAGGCTAAGTTTTGCTTTAATAAATTCAAAATGGCTGCGTAAAATGCAAAATGGCGCCAGAGACAAAAAAATAATTTACGCAACATATCGAGTGGCATATCATTGGATAGGTCTTTCAAAATGAAGACGATGTTTCATTGACTATTATACAGTCAGAAGCTCCGATTAAATATTACACAACCTGGAAGTTGTGTAGATAGGATCTCTAGCTTCACTGCGATTTTAATCTTCATAGACATCTATAGGCCTCATGAAAACAGTGTTTATAGATAGGAACTAACAATTAAACACAACTTAAAAGTCACCAATATAAGTAATTAAAAAATAGGTAAGTAGTTTATAAAGTAGTTTTAGGTTGATGAGAAATAATTAATTAGTTCGCTTTTTACGCAGTCGGGTTTTTTGTTTGTTTTTTTTAATTTAATTTTTACCTGTTTACGTGAGCGTTTTCTACCGATTTCGACTGTTTAATGATCTTCTGGACAGTTAAATGTAGGACTTTAAGGCGAGATTCTATCCTTGAATCCTTGAAGGTCTTCTCTCGTTTTGCCACCAGTTACGATTTGGCTAAATGATGATCAATAGGCATTCATAATCTCTTTGAATGTAAATGAATAAAATAACAAAAGAAAGCTCATAAAAAATACTTCAAATATAGGAAAAAAAGCATCCTTTCTCCAATTTTAGTTCTAAAATACCAAGGTCAAATAACGAGCCCATACTTGTCAGACACCTTGTAATATAGATAATATGAAACATCGGTTTTAGTAAAAAGTGGGTCGTAGGCGATGTTCATACATTACATGTGTTATATGGTAAACTATTCATAAGCAGTTCTTCATTAAATAAACCATTTTGTTAAATGAAGTTACGCTTAGTATGATGGTTGTCACAATTGAAAATATTAATTATAATAGGAAATCGTAATAATGCATTTCACAAGAACACACTTTTTTGTTTCAGATAATCAAAAGCTATACGCCAACGCAATATCTACCCTATATATATAAAATCCTAATGAAACGAATTTATGAAACGGAAGTATGAATCGACTGATTAAACAACTGATTATGTTTCACGGCGATTTCTCCTAAAATATGGAATACTTAGCGATGAAATTAACACCAAAAATTAATATTGATCCGCAGATTTCAAAACTGGTATTAGAATTTTTAAATTCGATTTAGTTTTCGAAATATTAATTTATTTCTAATTTTATACATTTTTCTGGTGATGGAAACTCAAATTTTAATCAAACAGATATTTTTTTTTTCATATTTTAGAAAAGGTTATTTTAAATTAATTTGGCGACGAGGTTGGTCTCCCTTAAATGTATGCTAAGAAATGCATCATGTTACTTTTATTCATAATTCAATTTGTATTTCATTATCATTTTATTTAATACAAAACTTTCATTTAAAATTGAAACCTTTAAAATAAATGGCTTTTACTTCGTTCTTTATATACGCAACGCGGTACCTAATAGGCGCCAAAATGGCGTTATTTTGCCTGACATGGTAACCCGGCTATTGTTGCTTATTTATTAAAAAATGTTTATTTGAATTTATTTTATTTTTATTTACACAAAATGTTATAAATTGTTTTGTTCTATAGTTACTAAAATTTTTTTTTAATTTATTGTTATTTCATTTTAAAAATAACAGAAAATAATTTAAAAATACATATGTAACAGGTATTTGAAAACGAGGTTTTCGCCAAATTGTTGTAAAAAAAAATCGCGCCTAACCCGGTGCGTATGTGACAATGCAACAAATCATGAGATTTAATTTCCACTTCAAAGCAACGTTTTAATGTTACTTCTCCCGTCGACCAATTTCGCCAAATTATATAAATAGCCAAATTATACAAATTGACATATATTTTTTTTTTAATAACAAAAGAACAAATAAATTAGTATAACATTAATTAAAATACAAATAAAACGGGCTGAACATGTGTAACTTCCTTAAAGTCAAGTGAATGTGACATTTATGATCAACCATTATTGGCATTTAATCTTATAGTTTGGCGACATATTTTTGGTCGATGGGATAACCAAGTAGCAGCGTTTTAATTTACCACTCGAAAAATAAAAAAATGCTAACTGGCGAGTTTAAAAAAAAAAAAGCTATTGGCGAGATTTTCACCAGGCTAATATAAAAGTACCAGGAATTATCATGGTAACTTTTATGTAGTTTTTTTCGAAAAAATAATTTTGATTCTTTAATCAAAATGGAAACCTTTCTTATGAAAAGCGAAGGAATCAGACCGTTGTTTATGGTAGTTACATCACATGGACTATTATAATATAAACGAAATAATGGCAATGGAATAATATTCGGCGACTTATCACACCTGTGGCTGGCTAACATTAGAGTACCAAGATGGCCGCCTTGAATATAAAAAGCGAAGGGATCCGCCTGGAGCTGTGGATGATAGTCACATGGCTTAGGTTATTATTATAGAGATTGTTTTCAATTCTAAAAACAGCGCAAAGAATAAGATTTCCTAACGATTAAAAATTTATTTTCACGTGACTATTAAAAACAGAAAAAAAACTTTAAAATTACTATTAAATGAGTATGTGTTAGAAGCAGGAAAATATTGAAAATTATGTCTTGAAAATTGTATTTACACTTGAATATTAAAAAGGAAAGGAAACTTTAAACTAATAAATTGTTTATGCTGTTGATGTTTTCCCCAAATTAGCGTCGGAAAAAATCGCGCCAATATGGGGCCGTATATGATATCTGGGCCAAACTTTCGTATGAAAAGCGAAGGGATCAGTGCGTATTTATTTATGGCAGTTACATGACTTGCACTATTATAATATAGATGAAATGATGACGATAGAATAATATTTGGCGACTTATCACCCGTACCTGGCTAATAGTAAAGTACCAAAATGGCACCAGGAATATAAAAATCGAAGTGGTTCGCCCGGAACTGTTGTGTTGATGATAGTCACATGACTTAGGCTATTGTTATAGAAATTATTTTAAAATACCGGGAGACAAAGACTCTGAATACTTAATTCATTTTATTTTAGCTTCTTTTCAAATGTTTAACTGATCCCCTTTAATCAAAAACGAAAACAACGATTGGATGTCTTAACAGCAACTGATTCGCCCTTAAATTTTTGCAATCAAAGGAAATTTAATGGAAACCCGTTTACAGGGAGATCTGCACAGCTTTTTTCAGTATAATTTAATCGTCTCTAATATTTTAAAAACTCATCAGATTAGCATGTTTTTTTATTTTTAGATTCTGCGGTGTCTGAACGGGGGTTGGTGAGCGTAGCTTGCAGGGGCAGAGCCCCCTAGTTATGTTATAAATTCAGATATTATCTTTTTGTGATATCGATTTTCTTTAAATTTGTTCACAAATCAAACCGATCATTTATTTTATTATAAACATAATGTGAACCATTTCAACAGACTTGAAAGGTGTTTATGAATTCGGTTTGTCTGTCTGTCTGTCAATGCTCTCTAGCTGGCGCAAATATATTCCAATTGCCATGAAATCCATAGATGTTATTGAGTATCACTATGGCATGCTCGGTATTCAAAAGGACGTGTTTAGCATTTACGGTTCATTTACAAGGACACGTTTATTCACGGAAATTGCTGAATAGAAATTTTAAACTCTGCATTTAACTTTAACTAACTTGTAGCATAATATGTATTATACTTACAAAACTATAGATCATTTACAAAACTGCACAAAAAAAAAAGAAAAAAAAAAAAAGAAAAAAAAGGGATATTTTTCCGATTATTATTTTCCGGCTACTAATAGCAGAAATTGGATTCTGAAACGCGTTGTTAAGTTCTTATCTCACAGGCTATCAAAGCCTGAGAGCTAATGTGCCCGCCGGTATGTATGTACGTATGTACGTAACGCGATAACTCTTGATAGAAATATACGATTTGCCTCAAATTTTTTTTCTAGGTTCATTCTGATAAGGTGCTTCCCTGATTAGTTTTAACGGTTCATTGGTTATGTATAAAGGGGGGGGGGGTGCTAATTACCCTTAACTTAGATAAATGGGTTTTTCATGGAGAATTATCAGATTTTCTTCAAATTTGGTATACCGGTTGCTTTTGATAAGGTGCTTACCTGATTATTAGACTTGAAGGTTCTTTGTTTAAATTTAAAGGGGGGGGGGCAGGGAGCTAATAACCCCTTAATTTAGATAAATAGATTTTTCTCTCCGATTTGCCTCAAATTTAGTACACTGGTTTATTCTGATAAGGCGCTTCCCTGATTAGATTCGGAAGTTCACTGGTTAAATAAAAAGTGGGGAAACGGTGGGCTCCCTTAATTTAGAAAGATGCGTTTTCTATCCGATTTGCTTCAAATTTGGTATACCGGTTTATTTCGATAAGGCGCTTCCCCGATCACAATTGGAGGCTCATTGGTTAAGTATTAAGAGGGGAAACGGGAAGGGGGGGAAACTCCCCACCGTTAATTTATTTTTCGAGGGGCATTATTCTTTGAAATAAGAGTATATATAATATACAATCATTGTGAAAAGCCTGTGAGCTCAATGCCATCAGTTTAACAGGGGACTTTTCTTTTTTATTGAAATAGTTTATTTTGACATCATTAGACAGAGTACGCGTCTTTAAATTGAACTTTTAAAAAAATATTACATGGTATGTTCTATATGTTATTTGCAGGGCTGCACGAAAGTTCTCAAGTACATTTGTCTTTATTCACGGAAACATTCTGGAAGAAAAACTTCAACTGTGCTATTTGTTTAACACAACTAAACTTTAGCATAGTATGTAATACACATACAAATCTATAAATCATATACAGGGCTACACACACACCCGAAAAAATTGAATATTTTTCTGACTATTGATGATTATAGCAGAAACTGGATTTTCAAATATGTTATACGTTTTAAATTAAACTATTTTTTTTTAAATATTACTTGTTGTGTATAAGTTCTATATATCGTATAGAGGATTGCACAAATTTTCTCATATATATTCCCATTTATTCAGGGAAGTTGCTGAATATAAATTTTACACTTTGCGTTTAACTGAACTAATTGTAGCAAACTATGTAATATACGTTCAAAACTATAGATCAGGGTTGGCGAACCTTTTCCCATAGACGTGCCAAATTTTTCCAAAAATATATTTTACGTGATCAGGACGTGCCAACAATAAAAAAATTAATGGATCAAATAATAATAACTCAAAAATACTTAAAAAAATTGTTTTTAGCTTTAAAAAAATCCGTGTAATATCTGATGTTATACTTTTGAAATTTATTTTAAAAAATATTATTTCTGTTGTCTCATCTTAGATGCCAAATAATTTATGCCAGATTGGTACTTGGCTATTTTTCAGAGATTACAAGTTCATTTAACATCATGTTTTTACTTGAATTTTTCATATTATTTATTTCCGAAAAGAGATGTCTCCCAGAATAAAATATCGAAACATCAAGCGCCAGAATCTACAGCTTTTGGGGTCTGGGATTGAATTCCAAGTGGTTAGGTAATTTTACCATCGATATTTTTGCTCAACTTTCTGTTTTTGTAATAAACTCCTAATTCTTCTCTATTCTTAAAATATTGTGATCGAATGTTAAACTAGATTGGGATAAATTAAGTTATATTCCAGTTTTTTCAATCTGTATGACAATCATTTGAACTTATCAAATTCAGATAAACAGAGACAAACTATGGATTAATTATTGCATTTTTTAAAATTCTGCTTCTATTTATGTAGAACCTGAATCTATACCGTGTCAAAAATAATCTGCAGCGTGCCACTTATGGCACGCGTACCACAGGTTCGCCGTCCCTGATATAGATCATTTACCGAGCTGCACACACACACACAAAAAAAAATGAATATTTTCCCGACTACTAATAGCAAAAATTGTTTATTTAGACATCATCTTTTACATTATTAAATTGTAAAGATTTGTTACAGTATTGTGGATTTGTTGGAAAGTGTTTCATAATCTGTATTGGATGCATGATTTTTCGTTCTTGTTTTTATTATCAACCCTGCATTGATACAAATTGGTCACTACAAATAGAAAATTAGAAAACAGGAATTCTGGTTTTTCAGAAATTAGTGTCGCCCCCGGGGAAAAAAAAATGTATATAAATATAGATAGTTCAGCTTTAAGACTCCAAACACGCGCTTTTATTTTATATAAAATGACGCATCATCCGCATCCGCTAAACAATTCCTCATTTACGATCCAGTCTTGAACAACATCTACTGTAAAATAGTTGTCATCGGATTTGACTATCGCTGAATTTGTGTATTACAAATCCAAAAAAGAGATTTCGTCATTCAAGAAACTGGACAAAAAACAAAAACAAAACGGCTATCTCATGATTCATATGCCCTCATTTGTTTCTAATATTAATATAGATACTTAAATTAAATTTAGTTTATAATAGCTCCATGTTTTATCAGAAATCATTCATTTAATTTTTTTTTTCAAAATAACACGTATTTTGATTACATTTTGTTTTCAGTTTTTATGAGAAAATGACAGCAAAAAGATATAATTGCTATTTTTCAACTTTTTTCCCTTTACTTTCTACAGAAATGGAGTACTTGAGTTGCCAAAATTAAAGAAATGGTGCTAAAAATTACAAAAAAAGTTAATAGCTCAAACATAAATGGAGATGCAGTTTTCAACTAAATTGCATTTAAAAGTACATTTTTTTCCAATACGACGGTATAAAAATTGAAAATGTGCAATGCTTAGAAGTTAAAAAAATTGCAGTAGAGTATTTGAAAGAACAATGAAACATCTGCTTTGTTTTACGGCTAGCTTATAAAACGTAACGTTATTTTTTGTAGACGACACATTAATAAATGGGAGAAAGAAATAGCATACCGAACTAAAAAATGCAGTGGCCGCAAAAATGTTTAGTTTTCGATAACAATAATTTAAAAAAAATGTAAATTCTCCCTCATCTCTGACAAACACATGCTATTTAATCTGGGCTTTTTAAAAAAAGGAGCAGGTGTGTTTATTTATAAATTGAAAAAGAAAAAAAATATTTTAGTACTTATACATCATGATTTCTTTTAAATATTCAAATTAGCCAACCCCTAACTAGAGTTGTGCCATTAATCCCAAGTATTTTTCCGTTTTTAAATTTTTGTGTATTTACAGAAATTGCTGAATAGAAATTTCAAACTCTGTTACTCATTCAACGGAACTGCGTTTTAGCATACTATGTAGTATACATACAAAACTAGATCATATATAGGGCTGCACACACACACACACACACACAAAAAAAAAAATCCGATATTTTTCGGACTACTAATAGCAAATATTAGGTTTTTAAATGCGTTATCTTTTTTTTCAAACAAATTATTTATTTAGACATAATCTTTTACTTTAATAAACTGTAAGTTTTTTTTGCAGTATTCTGAATTTGTTGGAAGGTGTTTCAAATTCGATTCTGGACGAATGAAGTTTCGTTCTTATTTAGCAATAAAACCTGTATTGATACAAATAAATCACTACAAATAAGAGAAAAATGTGGTGACCAGCAGAAACATTTAGTTTTCGATAAAACACATTTGTAATTTCACTTCTTCTCTCACAAACACATACTATTTAATCGTGGATTTTCAAAAGAGAACGTGTGTTTCTTTATAAATTGATAAATAAAAATGACTATTTTAGTAATTTTACATCACGATTTGTTTTAACTCTTCAACTTAGTTAATCCTTATCTAGTTTCTGCCATTTACTCTACAAGCATTTTCTAATAACTTTATAAATCAATAAGATTTACATAAAAATAAGAAAGTACATAATATATATAGTACTGATTTTTTAAACTTACAAATATAGCCTTGCAAAAACATTATTGTTTTTGTAAAAAATCATTCTATTTAATATGTTTTTTCTAAGACGTAATAACACTATCTGGGAACGATATTGCATCATGATGTCAGTTGAGTATTTTCATATCATGACGCCATTTAAAGGGTCAACTAGTTGTTTAACCCGTTCTACGCACAGAAGTTCATGTTTAAAAACTAATCGATTTAGAAAAATATTTTTCTACTACTATACAATTTTTAATGAAATTTAATTTATCATGTTGCTATGGCAGCAGACGATAAAACAATGTCTTTGGGATATGGGAATAAATAAAATAAAAAGTTTTGCTTATGTTTGTGATAAAATATTTTCTTCTTTTTAAAAGGTAATAATTAAGTGCAATTAAATAATCTCTAATTATTTGCATGCGAGGTAAAAGAATTATCGTACTAACTGCCACAGCTTCTTAGTATTGCAGCGTGGTGTACGATATATGAATATCTCGCATCGCACCAAACATTTGGAACTGGTTAGAACTCGCGCGATTACGGGTTGAACATAAAAAAGGGCAAAAATTCGTCAAAAGCATTGAAAAAAAAATTAATAACTTACAATTAAAACAATTATAACATTTAAAACATTAAATTCCCCCCCCCCCCCCCAATCGTTCATGGGCCCCCTATCATCAACCCGTGTGCCAAATTTCGCAGTCGTACGTCCTGTAGTTTCCGAGTTTTTGTGATTACATAGGTACGCGCACGTATTTTAATAGGGTAGATTTATTAATTTTGGTGTAATATAAGAATAGTCGCTAAATAAATTATTTTGTTCGCCAGTGGTAACTTGACGACGTTATTTGTCGGTCTCTGGGTATAGTGTTATTTAAATGGAATTTCGATAACAATATTAAATGAAGAGATTAAACATACTATTAAACAACAAAAGTTATAGTTGGCAAATTTTACTTTATTCATTTCCAGTGCCGTAATCAGAACAATATTTTATTACTAATAAAATGACTGCTATTCACAGAAATTAAATATGCTTATTTCATGAGAGGCATTCCCCAACATTCTTTTCTATATAAACTGACGCAGTGAATAGTTTTCTTATCTCGGTTGAAACAAATTAGACAAAAGAATAATAATATGGAAGATTGAGAAATTCATCAGGATTCTAAGTAACACCTGCGTCTCTTAAATTAGAGAATAATTTTACTTAGTACATGACAAAGATATATAGCATAATATTTAGCAGGTCTTTGAACTGATACTATTTGAAAGATTTTAGATATTTTATATAGGTTAGAAAGGGGAGAAGTATGTTTTTAACATTTGGATATTAAAGCTTTTTTTACTAAAAAAAAAAAAAAAAAAAAAAAAAAAAAAAAAAAAAAAAAAACTAAAGTTTGATAAGTTCTTGACCCCCCCCCCCCTCGATAGGGTGAACTTTTTTACCTTATTCTAAGAATTTCTGATTTTTTATATACAGCCTTTTATTTGTACTAGCTGACCCGCCCGGCGTTGCCCGGGCTCGTAATAATATTCTTAAATGAATCTGAAATTTTTATCGCAGGTCCGTACAGAAGGGGGCGGGTAGAGACGGTGCAAATTACCAGGACCCGACACTTGTTCAGGTCCAAAGTTGTGTAAAGTCAAAGGTTAAGTTTTTTAATTTTTATATGTCTCATACTTTAAACTTTTTTATTCCAAATTAACTGATGAATTTAATAAAAATGTAATTATATTCTCAATGATTTAATTTTTTATTTAAAATCTTTATATGAAAAACCAATAACAAATAAAACATAAAGTGTAATACTGAAAAAGAAATAATAAAATTGTAAGCAAATATTACTATATAGATTTTTTAAAAGAGTACCATCCAGCAAATTTATTTTCTGATATAGTAAATCCTATTTAAAACGGAATCCTGCAATAAACAAAAAAAAAATTCCCAGTTCCCCCCCCCCCCCCCCCCAAAAAAAAAATGCTATTATGCTTTGTTCAATTTAAATAACCTGCATAAAATGGAATTTATCACTGGATGTTTTCGTCTCCGTCTAAGCAGGTTTTATTGTATCTCTACTTCTGGGGGGCCCGTAATAATATTCTTAAATGAACCTGAAATTCGTATCGCAGGTCCGTACAGACAAAACTACCTGTCCGTACAAAATTGCTTTTGCAGACATTGCACGTTTCACCCACAGTTATGGATTCCCCGGAACGTTTAAATCAGTAATTTGGATTTCAGAAGCAACGCGTGCATGCTACTGTTATTAAGCCTATTTTGCCAATCGCTTAACGGCGTTCTTGATCAATTCTATTTGGATTTCGAATATATTTCGATTCTACTCGAATTCGGCTTCTTTTCCACTTTCAAGCATTCGCCGAGATTTTTTACGGGTATTTCAAATGATATTTTAAAGCTACATAATTGCAGCGAAAGATATTGCACCGAAAAAGCGAAACCTAAACAAACCCGATCGCCCTAAATCCCGCCAACGGACTCTTACACAATAACACATGAGATGCGTTCCTCGGTTGTTGCCATTAAACATTAACAAATAATCACGATTTCTGTTCCACGTACGTTAGCGTAATATATATACTAAAAAACAACTTTTCAAAAGTAAAAAAAAAGAGCCAAGCAAAAAAAAAAAAAGAAAACAAAAAAGGGGAAAGTTGTGACTAAAAAATAGTGTGATATCAAATTTCCAAGCTAATATTATGGTACTTATTTAAGATTTTTTATTAAAAATTTACCATATGTAAGTCGAGTACCTAAGTATGCGTTGATAGAAAGTATTTTCTCCTTTACTAAATACATCATAACGTGTTTCTGAAAATTATTTTTTTTTTAATTATGCATGATGGGCTTGGCGGCCATCTTTCCATATTTTACACAATTTTCTAAGCACACAAGTACATTGTTAAGATCGGAAATTCGAAATTGTTGCTAAAGCAAACATTTTATGCTTTTAATTTATGGAAATGAGTGCCTAGAAATTTGTGTCTTAAAATAAAGTTGAAGGGTTTGTAAAGTTGAAAGTTCATGTTTCATCTTATGATTCTCTTTTTTCGGAGGGGGTTAATTAATTAGTTAAAGCAGTAAAAATCAATTTGTTTTTTTTATTCTTCAAAATAAAAGACTTTCTTAATTTATCTGTCTGTAGCCAAAACTAGAAGTTCAAAATTCTTAATAATGCAAACATATTACGAGCTTGTCTGCTTAGAAATTTGTGTAAAATATGGAAAGATGGCCGCCAAGCCCATCATGCATAATTAAAAAAAAATTAATTTTCAGAAACACGTTATGATGTATTTAGTAAAGGAGAAAATACTTTCTATCAACGCATACTTAGGTACTCGACTTACATATGGTAAATTTTTAATAAAAAATCTTAAATAAGTACCATAATATTAGCTTGGAAATTTGATATCACACTATTTTTTAGCCACAACTTTCCCCTTTTTTGTTTTCTTTTTTTTTTTGCTTGGCTCTTTTTTTTACTTTTGAAAAGTTGTTTTTTAGTAGATATCAGTTCTTTTTTTTAAACAGATTATATATAATTGAAATAATTCTACTCGCTAAAATTAGTCCTTGTATAGCCTTTATAAGCAGGGAACTAACACAATAGTATACACTTTGTTTACCTATCATTCATTTTTTAGAGTAATTAATAATTTAAAAGTAACGAAAGTCAATTTCTTCTTTCAAAGTATCAGTCTTTCTCAATTTATATCGCCTTAAAATTTTCTATGAAGGATGAAAATTTAGTAAAACTCAAATAGAGTCAAAATAAAATATATATTTACAGTTAGTCTGTCAGTTAATTGTTTGTTCTAACTTTTTTTTGCTGACGGTTTTGCAAAATAAATTTATCTTTACAAATACCTACGGAAAATCCGAGAATGAAGCCCAGCAGGCATCTAAAGAATCGAAGATCTGTCTAAAGAAGTAAATCTAGCAATTCTAGATATGATGATGAAACATTTTTCATAAAAAAAAATCTAAAAAATTAAAGATATAAACTGTACATATAACTTCATCTTCATTTAGATCGTGTTATAGAGAAGAAAGAATAAATATGTAATTTGACTCAAGTCTGTTTATCCATACCTATTTGCATAAATGTGAGAATATAATTTCGTATAAAAATTCCCGTAAATTGATTATATTTAATAGTCTATTATTAAAGCCGCATAAACATTAGAATAAAAGTTTTTTGCAGTTAAAAATTGCCTGAAATCTATAGTCTTATCGTTCGTCAAATTTGTTATATGTTTTTTTTAAATACCCAGACACCTTTTCTAAACTCTGACAAAAGATCACAGAAATACTGAAATTATCCAAATACTTATACCTTTCTATCGTATTTCGTTTTTTGAGAGGGGTGAGGGGTGAGGAAGGGTGCTTAAGAACGTCGTTTTGTTCTTAGAATTCTGAATTAATCATTGAAAAGATCTACCTACATAAGTCTTGTAGCAGAATTTTCATTAGGTAAGAGTTGCATCAACTTATACATCATGTGAATATATTAAATTACTTTTGTAAAATACTAGATGGGAGCCATTGATATTTTCAGAGCATTTGCCTACATTTTAAACTTAAATCATTTACAACTATTCATTAATTTTCTATACGAATTAAAGAAGTTGTTGTTTCCATGGCAACTGTATCTTTCACTATTGCTTGTTTGTTTTATTGAACACATATATATCAGATCACGTGGGGATCACGGCAGGATTCGAACCCGCCCCCACCTACGTTCTCAAGCGATTAGCGGCGTGGTGTCTTATCCACCAGTCACGGTGGGCCACTATTGCTTTATCTAATACCCAGATACTCATATTTAACCAGCTGCGCTTAGAATCATGCTCATAACAGACTACATTTATATGTAAGAGTGGTGACACATATGCACAAGTCGTGTACTCATATTCAAGTTTTTGTCCAAAGTACAGTAACTCAGTTTTCATTAATAGACGTGGAAGATTTCGATTAAACTAACCAAAAAAGTTTAAAAACATTGGCTTTCTGATTTGATTTTATTCAAAATCGTCTTAACCAACCAAAGTTAATGTCCGGGATCCAGAGTGTTTACTGCAAACATAAAAAAGTTTTCAAAAATGCAGGCTTCTGATTGATCAATCTCATCGCGCTAATAGCGTAAAATCTATCTTGATCCCGGCCTATTCAACATCCTTTAAATATTCGAAAAAGCCTTGACAAGTCAGGAAAATATCACACAAAGCAGGCAAAACAAAGAAGAAAAATCATTCATTGGCTCGTTCATATCCACAAGCCAATGAATGATTTTGTTCCTTTGCTTTGCCTGCTTTGTGTGATGTTTTGGGACGCGTGTCAAGACTTTCTCAAATATTTAGGGGCGTTTGTTTATTTCACCACCATGAAGCTATGAAAGGAGAAGAGCAGACATTTCAATCTTCCCGTGTGAAAAACTACATAAAAAAACGAGTTCTTTCCCCCTCTTCTGCCCTTTTCTCTCTTGATTTTGACTGATAGCAGCCCATTTAGCAGTCTCCAGTGCAAGATGCAGCTATATATGGCGGACACAAGGGGGAGGGTGTTAGCGTGACCAATGACATAATAGGCCAGTTCATGACGTTTAAAAGTCACACGGAGTTGGATCATCTTTACACGATGAATAGTACAGAGCGGTGCGCCGATTTTTTTTTGTGTCCATTGCCGTGTACAGATAATCAACTCCGTGTGACGTGATGAGCTGGCCACACTTAGGAACAGCTTCAAATAACGTCATCTACTTCGAGGTAAACGAAAAAGGACAGGCTACCGCGGCGCTACAGCGTCTAGAATATATAGTGTGGAAATCCAATCAGTCGATCACAGCGATATCTGCAGGATATTTCCCAAAACTCCAAGACAATTTGGTCTATACGCTGTAACATTTTTTTTAAACGTTTTATTAACTTACATTTGACCTGTGTGCTTGGCGTCAAACCCGCTGTAATAATACGATGTTTACTTTGAAATTTGAAAATATATAGAAGATGTCGCTGCGATAATCTCCCTGGATTTCAGCGTCAGTGCACATTTAAGGGATACACTTTTTAGCGGTTCTTGGATAGCAAATTTCCACATTATGTATTCTAGACGCTGTAGCGGTGCATTACACATGTCTCTTTCTTCTTTAAAAAATATCCTGCAGATGTCGATGCAAATGACTGTTTGGAATTCGACATCGTTGTACATTTAAGGGATTCAATACTTCCGCGCTTTTTTAAGTATTGCTGGGATAGTCGATTTCTACAACATATAATCTAGACGCTATAACGGAGCTATAGTTTCTAGAATATATAGTTTAAAAATCGGCTTATTAAAAAAGTGCTAAAAATTGTATCCCATAAATGTTGAACGAGGCTGAACGACGAATGTCGATTATAGCGACATATGGTAATTCCAACATAACTATTTCAAAAGAAAACGTTTCTCTCAGAGAAGATCTAGAAAATGTTGCTGCTATCGACATTTGTCATTCAGTATTTTTCAATATTTATGGGATTCAATTTTTAGCACTTTTTAAAGAATTACTGGAATAGCCGGTTTCCACACTATGACCGTGATCTAGGTAGATTTTTCTGTGTTATCGTAACGAGATTGACCAATCAGAAAGCAGAATTTTTGCTAACTTTTCACTGTTTGCAAAATTGTACCTGGATCCCGACCAATATTTCTAGACGCTATAACTGAGCTCAGGAATAGTACAGAAAGCAAACTCCGTATTTTGATACATTAAGGCCGGGATCTAATTCGGAACAAGTGTGTCTCTATAACGAAGTAGCGACATACGGCCAATAAATGTTTATTGGTAAAAGTGATAAAAACAAATCGTTAATGTTCTTTGCGAGCATGCCATTATTGTCAGGTTAATGCATGCTGAATTATTTCCCTAGTCTAATAGAGATCGTCCATGTGCGTATCTTCTAATGGAGGATATTCCAAATATGGGTTCGAGGCTGAAAAAGTCACGTGGTACCGATAATTTACCCAAAGAATTTCTAACTGATAAGAAGGGAAACAGGAAACTACACTGTTAAAAATATCGTGAAAAATTACCTCGGTTCTTACAGGTTCTCTATTTTCTGACCAATGAGAACGCTACATAAACGCCTATGAAGCGTTCTCATTGGTCAGAATACAGATAGCCTTTAAAAACAGAGGTAATTTTTCACGATATTTTTAACAGTGTACTACTGCTTTCTCCCATGAACTGTTTCATTGGCTAGCGGGGATTTACATTACGTAGACGGAGCCTTCCCTTCTTTACGCTAGACGTTCTTGCCTTGACCATGTGATCATAACGTAGATTGCATATCCTCTATTCAAGAAAGCGGGTTGCCGTACTTTCGACAAAAGCTTGAAATGAGCATGCCTCCTGTGCATATATCAACACTCTTATGTATAAAGGCTCTCTGTTATGGTGTTGTTTCTGATACAGCGCCTAGAATACCTAGTGTGGAAATATGATATCCAAACAGTTCTAAAAATTTGTATCCCTTAAATGTGCGACGATTCTGCTAAAATTTCAAGTGTCGATCGCAGCAACATCTGTGGGATTTTCGTATTACTATTATTACA
The DNA here is from genome assembly GCA_963932465.1 of Maratus speciosus. NCBI lineage: Eukaryota > Metazoa > Arthropoda > Arachnida > Araneae > Salticidae > Maratus > Maratus speciosus. The sequence goes on from OZ010786.1 coordinate 333,411,474, forward strand.
TTGTATAGACTAGCAATTTCTTGCAGTTGTAGAAAATATCCTGCAGATGTCGCTGCGATCTGCATATTACAGCAGTATCATTGCACATTTAAGGGATACAATATTTTAGCGCTTTTTTATGTATTACAGGGTTAGCCGATTTCAACACTGTATATTCTAGGCGCTATAGTTTCTGAGCGCTTTTGGTTAAATTTCGATATTCGTGTTTTAGAGTGAGCAATAGAGAAAAGTACTAAAACTATTGAAACAACAACTTCTTTAATATTGAAATGTATAGCAAAGAAGTTCAGAATCAATACCTTAAATAGTTGCGAATACGCACTGTTGTCATGACATCAATACCCTTCCTGGATTTGGAAATGCAAAATTGTGTTCAACATAATTGGCCGCAATCTAGATAGATTTTTCGCTGTTAGCGAAACGAGATTCATTAATCAGAAGCTTGCACTTTTGCGAACTTTTCGCTGTTTGCAGCAATGCAGGCTATTGATTGGTGAATCTCCTTTCGCTAACAGCGAAAAATCCATCTGGATCCCAGCCTAAATTTCTGTAAACATTGCACTTCATCCATGGCGCTAAGAAAATGACTCAAAACTTTTATGACATAGGCCGGGATCCAGAAGCAGCAAAAATTCTCAAACATTCTGGCTTCTGATTGGTCAAACTAATTTCGCTAACAGCGAAAAATCTATCTGGATCTCGGTCATAGTTTTCTTCGATGAAATCAATGCAAAAGGATAATATAAAAAAATTTAAAAGACCTCTAAAATGATTTGGCGGGTTTATCGCTGTTTGGCATAATTTATAAACTTTAGAATTAATTAACAGTTTTTCGCTAATTAAGAATAGAAAATTTGTGTTTTTAAAGCTGAATTTTACAAAAGCACGTAGATTGAGTAAATATCTGTCCAAAAATGCAATCCTTACTTTTTTATGTCCATTATTTAAGTCTCTACCTTGATTGAACCATAGATTGTGACGAAGAAAATAAATCGGTCATTTTCAGTATCTCGACGTTATTTTAAAAAATCTATATCTCTGTTTATAATTAATTTATGAGGATGCATTTGGTCTCAAATTGAAGATCTTTTCCATTAGGTCCTTCTGGTTTTGGTTTTATTTTTCTGCGATGATTGGTTCTTTTGATATGGGAAATTTTACGCTGGCATGTTTGGTTGATTTAACATGGAGAAGTTGTCATCAGTATAATAAGCAGTTACGGTGTCTTGCGTTTTATTCTTGGCGTTTGTTTGTTTGGCGAGGTTAGCATTTTTTTTTCAGCTTGGCTTGGCAGACCGACCGTCCTGCTTGATAGATTTTCAGTGTTTTTTTCATTTAAGAGAGCAAATCACTGCACTTACGAACTTGATCATTATTGGCAGTCTACATATTAACAAAAAAAACTTATCATTGAATGAGATCATATAGTAATTCAAAAACTCAGTTAGTAGCCATTGATAGTTAACTTTATGGAATTTGGTTATTCAATTTATTTATGCAAAATAAGAAATAAATAAATAAGTGAAATATCGAATAATTAAAAATACAGTGCAAATACGACTTCATATATTGTGAACTACACTATATGTTCAAATTGCTCTCCTTTAAATACACACGCATCTCCAAGCTTAATAACGCACACAAAGATACGTTTAAGCATTTAGGGTTAGCGTATAATGATTCTGAAATCTTTGCATTATTCTGTTAACTGTTGAGTTGGATAGCGTATAGTGCTCGCTAGTTTTTTGACGAAGGAGTCTTCTAATTTCAATTAATAATATCTTGTTGAAAAAATAAACTTCAATAATGTCAAAACACTGTGCGATAAATGCACGATGTTGATATTGTTGTACTCAATGTCAAAGTACTGCAAATATACACTTTGTTCACTTTAACGATAATCAATATCTAAATCCTAAACTATTGTTTTAGAACTCACTTCGAGACACAAAAATATTTCATATGTTGTTTAATTCCTATTTACACCGATAAAGATTTTTTAAGTTAATAAATTAAAAAAATTGTTTATGGCCACTTATTTTTATAAATTGTATAAAAAAAAAATTTGTAATAAAAAATTCATATGCGTTAACAGCCAAATACAACAATTTTGTTTACTACCGAAACATGACAACATACCATACTTTGAATTTTATGAATGTTTGTTGTTTTTAATCACTAAATACTGAAAGACGCGCAGCATCGGTAAACGGCAAAAAATTCATAGAATTCAAACTATCATAGCTCGGGGAATATTTTTCGTAAAGGAATGTGACTTATATAAATAGATGTGTGTATTTTTTTCTCTTACAGCAGAAAATATGTTTTTCCATAGATAACTTATAGTAACATATTTGATAAAAATTTAATCTTAGGAACGTTTACAATAACTATTTTGAATCAGTATTCAGAAGCGCGGTTTGGGGATACATACCCTCCCGCACACGGAACATCTAAGTATCTCACCGAAGATTTGGTATTTTATTTTTCTTAATGGTCTAGATGTGCAATGCCCCACCTCACCGGAACGCCATAGAGTCCCTTTCGCGGGGGCAGCAGAAATCCTTCACAGAGAAAAATGTCCAATTCATTTAAGCCCCACCAGTGGAGGAGAGGTTTTGCTCTCGAAGCTGGTAGACGGGAGGTGCTAGGTTTGATCCCAATCGCGCCCGTCGGCCTAATCGTTCGGAATTTTTGTGGTTTTCTTCGAACCTTGGTTTTCCAAGAGTAAATACGGGTTAGGTTCCTTTAGAAAGACCCCCCCCCTTTTGAGCGCATATCCCTCGTTCTGATAATTGGCCGTCATAAACACAACCAACCAACCAACCAACCAACCAACCAAACATTTAAATCGTTTTGATTTAAGATAGATTTAAAATTATGAAGAAAAAGAAGAAGAATTAAGAAATATTTTTGAATTAGCAATTAAAAACGGTTTATGATTACGGTTATTGAAACAATTATGACGCGCACACATGTATATATTAATTCATTTTAAAATATAAAGACTTAAATTCAGTTTTGCACCGTAAATAAATAAGATGCATCACTAAAATAAATTTTTAAGACTTTTAGTTTTATCTTGTCAAATGAACATTGCATGGCCTGTAAGATGAACGTGAAACATAATGTTATGTATTCATATGACATAAGTATAAAAAGGAACAAGAATCTAAAAGTTAAATTTAGCCCGAAGTTATCTTATACATTCTCTGTTAAATGTATGATGTTATAGTACACTCAACTGGAATCTGACATATTGCTTGTCAAATTAATCAGAATTAAAACACAGAGAATGACACAGAATGATAGGAATTTTGCGACTACGCATTTCATAGTAAACTCCTGTCATTTTAAATATCTATGTATGCTGAAATATGAATAATATCACTGTCTAGAGAAATGTTCCTCGAGTTAGAAATGCCTTCAGGTATCTTAAGTTTTAATACAACATTTGTACAAATGCTTGCCTTTACTTTGTGTTAATAAAGAAATATATGTGACATTATATATAGATCGATGCATTTCTTATCATATAAGGAATCGGAATTTAAAAAAATTTTAGAAATAGAATTAGGGTAGAAACATGATTTTTAGTATATAAGAATTTAATATTCGTGTTAATTAAATCTATTTACATATTTGTTAAAAAAAATAGTGAAAAATGTTAAAATATTTTTACTCGTATGAATTATATAGCTTAATACAAACATTCAAAATTTTCCTTCGTTCTCAAAATAATTATATATTACATGAAGCACTTTTGACTTTGATTTTCAACTTTTTGACTTTTAAGAGTTTGAAGTGCCAGACTATTTTATCTACTTTCATAGTCCTTAAAGAAAATTGATTGCAGGCGACTTTGGTGATATGGTCGTATCCCGGCCGATTGGAAGTATACAACACACACTCTAGGGCATCCACGCGCGCATCACGAGCCACGTCATCAATTTTTAATTATTTTCTTTTAATTTTCTTTTAACGTTCTTTAAATGACAACACATAGCATGCTAAAAACCCGCAGTAAAAATCTTGTTTTCTATACCAGAAAAGAAACCTACAAAGCACCCTTTTTGTTGCCTTCTATAGACAAATCTCCCCTTAAAATAGTGAAGGGAATTTTTATTTATTTTCTCTGTTTTAAAACGTAGTTTTTGATACCTCAATAACAAAAAGTTATTCCCGAATTTCTATACGTTATTTGTGCCTCTTATAGAATATTGTTTTGGTTTAACCTTAGGACTACCAAAAAAATTAGCATGCAGAAAACACAATAGATTGTCAATCAAATCCAAACACAGTTAAAATTGATTAGTTTTTATTCGATATGCTTTTAAAATGTTTCTAGATTTTCACGAATTTAGATCTAACACGTTGGATGAGCCAATTCCAAAACTTCCTTCTATCTCTTACAGATTATTACTTCAAAAATCGCTATCACAGTGCCAAAAATAAATTGCAATCTATGCCCGTCATGAAAATTCTAAGGATATGAAATTCCGTGCATTAGTTCTTGAGATATGAATATCGCTAAAATCGTGTAAATCCTGCAAAATGTAGCAGAGCAGCGCCACCTGTTGCGTGATTTACATTAAAACCTAATCAGCAGCAACTTATGTCAACGTCTATCTGACGCTTGATGAAAATCCTTGCATTTGTTTTTGATATAGAGCTATTTTGAAAATCGTGAAATTTTTTTATAGTTATAATATTATAGTTATTTATTATTAATTATTATAGTTATTTACAAAATCTATTTAGTTTTTTTAGTCCCCAATAAAATAAACCCTTTTTCTCTTATTTACGTCAATTACAGAAAAATGCTATCCCATTTAGCTTGTAATCTTCCAAAAACAATGCAATATTTACTAACCGACTGCTTCTATATTTCCACTCTGTTGAACATGAAAATAGATAGAAGGTATATGTTTTTTCAATTGTCACAGAATCATATTATTTTCTAAAACAGAATGATGTCAACTAAAAGGATAGGAGCAATGCAATATTTTATATTTGATTTAAACAAGGTTATAACTTTTATCCATAACAATATTACAGCAGTAATACTTTAATTTTTTTAATATTAAGATTTCAAAAAAATTGTCCTCTGAAATACATCATCATATCATCTCATATCATGTATATAATTAAATAAGAGGCTATGTAAGTGTCTATTTGTATGTTTGAGTTAATGTAAAAACAAACTAATGTATATTTTTCTGGTTTACACATTCGGTAAGTAGTTTTCTCGGTCGTAAAGGTTACCACCATCAGTCAATTTGTAACACGTTCCCACATAGTTGAAAAGTGTTTATGAATTCGGTTCTTCTGTCTGTCTGTCTGGCCACATACCGTCAGTCGGTTGTCGAATTCACGTAAATAAATACGAATTTCCAATAAAATATTATATGTTATTGAGGTTTTGTATAAAATGTTCAATATTGAAAATGAAGTGTGTAGCATTACATGTTATTTATAAAGATGCTTAAAAGTATTTTGTTACAATCTGTTCTATGGGGAGAAATTGTTTGCGGTGCATTTTATTGATGTTACGATATTTCCAACATAATGAGATTGATATGCATTTAGGATATGGACGAGAACATGCTTTCTCCCGACTATAGCATATGTAGCCTTTAAAGTTCGTTTAGAGGGATGTACAAATGAATTCTATTATATTATGATCCAAGCAGAAAAATCATTTGCTGAGCACTTTAAGTATATTATGACACTTCAAACATAATGAAATCATCAAAGTGCACCCCAACGTGATTTTATAGTATACAGAGTGCATAGATTTTATCGTTCATTTAAAGAGACGCACAAAAAATAGTTACAGGACTGATTAAAATCGATAATTGCTGGAAATGCGCTTTCCGCTGTGATATGAGTTTTAAAATTTATCCAGTTTTTGAGTGGATAACGTGGGGAGTATAAGATATTTAGATCATCTGTAATACTGCAGGAAAGAATTTACACACATTACCAGGTACAGACAGCAATTTCTAAAAAGTGATTTTTTATTGAGTTCTTTGTTTTAGGTAGATTTCGTAAGAAATACTACGTATTGGATTCTTTCCTAGGTTGGAATTCATGAAAAATGTTTGTAGGTGTACGCCGATCATGACCCCTAGTGCAAAAAACCACCGCCAGTTCAAAACTTTATCTATTTATCTACCTAGATATATAACTTTTTGTGGACGCGATAACTTCCATAATTCTGCACAAATCTCTTCCAAACTAATACATAAAATCAAAGGCAGAAAATCTCGGTCAGGTTCGGTAATGGGTAAAATCGGACCAAGAGGGTGGAAATGGGGAGGAATTTGTGAAAATCGATAAAAACCCCATAAATTCTTAATTATAATGCATATAAAATGAGTTTAAATTTATTATTACTTCTAGAAAAAGCGTCAAAATTTTACGTATCACAGATTTTTGATAAAATTAAAAATGGGCTCTACGGATGAAAAAAATAGGATTTTAAGGAGAAAAAATTTTATAACTTCGTAATTTCTCAGATGTCAAATTCACTTAAACTAATTATAAATATTCTTAGTAGTATCTACAACTTTTGTATTGACAAGATTTTGATAGGTCCAACTCTTACCGAAAAAAAATAGATAACTATAAACGAAAAAACAAAGGGGGGGGATTGAAGAAGAAAAAAATCCATAACTTTGCCAAATGACAAGATATCAAATCCACTTAAATTTATTATAATTCTTCTTAATATTATTTGCAAATTTTATATTGCCAAGTTTTGATAGGACCAACTCTTACAGCAAAAACGAATTAAACAAAAATATGGCTTGAAGAAAAAATTTTCGTATTAATTTGATTCTGATAAAACCAGCTCTTACACAAAACAGAAATTAAAAACTCGTTAAAAAAGGCCAGATAAAATTGTTATATTAGGTTTATCTGTAATCATGCTTTAGTTTTTGTTGGTGAAATTAGTCATTAACATCGAAATCTACCTCCGACTGTGGGCCGAGCCTGGAGGGATTTTTCAAAAGTATGTTTATTTAGATATAGAAACGTCCACGGCAGAAAAAAATTTTTGCTGAAAAATTTTTTTAAACGGAAATATAAGTGTGATACATCAATTTAAAGCTAAAGAGTTGAAGTATATGAATTTGTAAATTTTAATTTCATAAGAGTAAGTGTTTATTGAAAATGAGCTGGATACTAATAGTATAAAACTACATTTACATTTGAGCTTAAAATAAAATTTTTTGAAATGTATGTTTTTTTTTTTTTACTTTTTAGAATTCAATAAAATTACTATGCGTTCAAATCAACACACAATTATCATATCTTTAAGATCTACATAAATAAAATCTTTTAGATAATGTCTTTAATATATTATTGATTGTATTTAAACGTTAATACTTAAATGTCACAAGAGTAACAAAAACATACAAAAGTTTTAATTTAAAAAAAAAATACTTAAAATTTTTACTCAAAACTTCTAATTCTCTGATTTCGAGGTATAAGACATATTTTACATTAAATATTTTGTTTATGCTATGCATGGAATAGGCTCTGGAGAGTTGTCACAAGAGTAACAAACGTCTGTGTCACAAGAGTAAAAAACGTCTGTGTCACAAGAGTAACACATAATACTTTTGTCGATAGTTTTATACAACACAAGTTTTGTTGTTTTTTCTCTGTTACTAGAGCAGTTCTTAAAATAGTTTTAGCTATAACTAAGGTTATTTTGTAAATTTTAAGGAAGATAAATTATCTTTATTAGTGTTTTTTTTAATGGGTGAATTTATTTTTATTCATTTTTGGTATTACTTAATGTTATAAAATAAGCATGACAAGTAATTAAAGATATAATAAAACAACTCAACTCGTGTCATTTTTGTGTGCGTTATTTGAAGCACATGGTCTTTGATTGGATATTTTATAGGCTTTGTAAAGCTTCGTTTACTAAATTCTGCTGTATAACCTACAGAGGTTCTTATAGTAACTCTTATGGAAAGGATTCTGATGGTATATTTTAAAGGAAAATTTTTAATATTGCTTGCTATTATTGTTATACACGACATTGTTTTAAAGAGCAGGAAAAATTCTGCTAAGCGCCAAAAATTGTAGAGAAAAAATAAGAATGAAATTGAATATGTTGTTGTGAGAAAGAAACAAAACAAAATATATTACGATAAGGTGAAGAAAATCTTAGAACCAGCAAAAGCTTCAGCAAGAAAATGAAAATATTAAGTAAAAGAAAAAGTAGAGAACTAGCTAACCTCAAATACGGTAACGGAAAAAAATCTAACTCCACAATTTTGGAGAATTTTATGTCGATGAAGATTTAAGAAGAGGTCATTCATCAGCTAAATCTACGTTAGTTAAGCGTGAAAAAGTTCACATACTTTCATCAATTCTAGGGGACATTTAATAAGAGAATACGTCTTTTTATTTAAAAAAGCTTTCCAAAATTGAAAAATTGGAGATTCTTTTGCAGCTTTAAAGCTTAGTTTCATAAAACAATAGAAAATAACTCATCAGAATATCTCCATTTATTGCTGTCACGAAAACATTCAAGTAATTCATAATGTAGTAACTGGTGTATTTTCAGCATTAAACATTCCTGTGATGGATTTAATGACTTTGTCAGCCGAGATACATGATAATTAGAATTTAGGAATTCCGTATGTCTAATTTGCGAAGATAACATCGAAAAATTGTTTAAACGGAAGTCCATAATACAGAACTTTTTATAAGTTATTGTAAATAGCAAAACGTCAATAGACGTTTTGCTACTGACAAAACTTTTATCAACATCTTCATCAATACTGTTACTTTTTCAAAACGTTGATAAACGTTTTGAAAAAGTAACAGTTAAAGAAACCATTTCTGATTGTTTAAAAATTTTCGAAAGCAACAAAATCCATTTCTGGGGCATAAATTCATTGAAACTTGTACAAGGGATTATTTTCGTAATGCCAAAAAAATAACCATTTCTCAAAGAATAGTTATGGCAGTGGATTATCTTGTGAATGTTTTACTTTCATGCTCAGACGAAATTTTGGCATGAAATACTACATTACTGGTCAAATCCACAAGCGACTGTATTTTCAGCTTTTTATTTAGTATGATGCCAATAAAGTAAAATCTCAACATTGCATCTTTAAGGGAATTTGGATTTTCCTAAAATGTACCTGTTTTACTTTTTTATATGATGGCTGTGCTTTCCAATTTAAACAAAAATATAACTATTCAAATATGTCTGTAATGAATTAGACTCCTTTCTCAATTAACTTAAATGGGCATTTTTTTTAAATACTCCTCGTATAGATGCTGTAGATTTATTTTGTGTTGTTGTATAATGGTATATATGGAATGAAGTGCGTGCTAAAACAGCAATTCTAAGATACACTGCTTATTTTGTCAAAAGAAATAAAACAATAAATTTCATTACTTTGCGAAAAAATACCAACAGCGAAGGGCATTCAACAGATACAATTTGTTAAAACCATGAAAGATGATACTATCTAATACAAACCTTACACTAACATGATTCATATAAAGAATTTGTGTTTCATTAAGTAAATCATGATACAGGAGAAGTTGCAAATGATATTATTGATAATGAAGACAATGACTTATTCTGTTAAGTAGCAGAAACTGAGAGGTTGCTAAGTGGTTATAGTGTTTATTAATTTTAGAATCTTTTACATTATTTTATGCTATTTTAAAATTAAACCACCCTTAACAGTTGTTCTCTATGGAAAATAACTTTTTTAAACTAATTTTAATTATTGAAATGCAGTAAACCAACGTTTAAAATGCACAAATAATGCGTGAAAAAGCAGCTAACAGCTGTTTCGAATCTACAGCGAGATTCTTCTTCAGTGCAAGAGAGGGAAAAAGGAACAGCGTGCTAGAAAAAGCAAGGCTGAGCAAAATGATAGACAGAGACGCGCTGCCTTATATACCCTATGCGGGTAGCGAAAGCGCCAGAAACAACCAATGAGAGAGAAGCAGCGGAAACGACTGGGTGGACAAGTAGCGACATCTACCGGAAAAGGAGAGAAAATGAAACCAAAAAAGAGGAAATTAAATTAATGCTTTCCAAATACTTGGAAAATCTGGAGTACTAGATAAGTCATTGACTAAAGAGTGAGAATTTTTAATGATGTGGTAAGCTTCCCAAAAATCAAGATCAAGGTTCGAAGAACATTTTTGGATAATGGTGGCTTAGGAAAAATCGAACCTATGTTGAGAAGAGCAAGAATGTTGAGCAATAGAAGAACGTTTGAGCTCCTGATTGTTAACATAACCTTCATGCTCTTTTAAACGAAATCTAAGAGCACGTTTAGTCTGGCCAATATAAGAAAGGCCACATTGGCAAGAGATTTGGTAAATACCCCAGTTATCTAGGCGATCAATGGGGTGTTTGAGATTTGAAAAAGTGATTTTATTAACAGGAGAAAAAATAACATTAAAATCAAACCTTCTTAAGATTTTAGCAACTTGCTGACTGATTTTACTAAAAAATGGTAACACAACTGAAGTATTAGAGTTGGAATTAGAATGCTTTTCAGAATGGACGGATTTCGTCAATTTCTTATAAATAGAATCAATAATATTAGAGGAATAACCACGATCAACAGCAATAGCTTTGAGGTAATTAAGTTCAGCACTAAGTAACTGAGGAGTGGAACAAACATTGGTAGCCCGAAAAACAAAAGTATTGAAAGCAGCGAATTTCTGGTTAGGGGGATGAGAAGAATGCCTGTGAGGTGGGAGACTGACAGCAAAAGGTTTACGAAAGACGGTAGTCTGAAAGCTATTATCACAACGAATAACAAGGACATCGAGGAAAGAAAGACAGTTATTGGTCTCAATTTCAGAGGTAAATTGAATGCAGGGATCAATGGAATTCATAATAGAGAGAATCTGATTAATATCCGAATTTATTTTTACCAGGACATAAACATCATCAACATAACGAACATAGAACGGAAATTTTAAAATTTCAAAAAGTTTGACCTCAAAATAGTGCATATAAATATCGCATAAAATTGGACTAAGAGGATTACCCATAGCCAAACCATCAATCATGCGGAAGAAATTACCATTGAAAACAAAAGTATTTTGTGACAAGCAAGCGCGAGTGAGAAGGATAAGTTCCTCGATTTCAAAATAAGAGAAATGGAATTCACAAAGCCTGTTCTTGAGGCAATCCAAAGCCCCCTCAACCGGAACGTTTGTAAATAATGATTTGACATCAAAAGAAACCGTCATGTTACCCTGCGGCTTAAAATTATGGAGTTTTTTAACAAAATCCAAAGAATTCTTAACAGTGAAACAGTTACTGCTCAAAAGTGGGGAAAAAACAGAAACTAAATATTTGGCAAGCTTATAAGAAGCTGTACCGATACTAGAGACAATAGGTCTAAAAGGAATGTCAGGTTTATGGACCTTAGGTAAAGCATAAAACCTGGCACAATGCGCAATAGATGGAATAAGAGACTTCTTAAAGTTGGCAGGAATAATGGAAGAAGACTTGATGGCAGACTTAATAGAATTAATTTCACTAGTGGAAGGATCTTAATTTTTTTGGATTTTTGGGAAGCTTACCACATTATTAAAAATTCTCACTCTTTAGTCAATGACTTATCTAGTACTCCAGATTTTCCAAGTATTTGGAAAGCATTAATTTAATTTCCTCTTTTTTGGTTTCATTTTCTCTCCTTTTCCGGTAGATGTCGCTACTTGTCCACCCAGTCGTTTCCGCTGCTTCTCTCTCATTGGTTGTTTCTGGCGCTTTCGCTACCCGCATAGGGTATATAAGGCAGCGCGTCTCTGTCTATCATTTTGCTCAGCCTTGCTTTTTCTAGCACGCTGTTCCTTTTTCCCTCTCTTGCACTGAAGAAGAATCTCTAGCTGTAGATTCGAAACAGCTGTTTGCTGCTTTTTCACGCATTATTTGTGCATTTTAAACGTTGGTTTACTGCATTTCAATATTCCTGCACAAAGGCTTTTATTGCTATTTTAATAATTTTAATTATTTTATTTAGTATTTAAACTGATATTTTTCTAAAATTACATTATGAACAAAATGTCACAAGAGTAACACTTAGCATTTTGCAAAATCAAATGTAACTAATTCATGCTTTATCAGACGAGTTCAATGATTAATGCTTTTTAAAACGATATAATTACTCTGCTATATTCTGTAATTTTATTTCTATATTTTCATATAATTCACAGAATATCTGAGTCAAACACAATTTTTAAAAAGTGCATTTTTTTGTGGTAACAAGAGTAACAAAATTTTCATTTATTATCAAGGCAAGTAAAATGCTTTTTGTTAAAAACTGTATAGGGTTTATGAAAGTAGTGCACATGTATTTTTAAGTAGTTGCATCAAATTTATCCTAAATATATTTTGTAATAAAAGAATTGTAAATATATCTGGAAATTTGCTTTGATGGTCACAAGAGTAACAGTGGACGTTCCCATAGCTAATTTCACTCTAGTAATAAAGAAGTATCTTCTTAATACTCTGTTAGTGTTGGAAATAGTTTAGTAATGTATACTTGACTTTTTATGTTTTGTTTTCATCTTGGCAACTCCATGTTATGTAATCTTTCTTTAAAAAATTGAAATAAATATATCAGTTTGGGAAATATGCAAAAATCTTGAAAAATAAGAGAAACATTTTTTACGCAATAAAAAAAAAATAATGAGAAATTTTATTACAAAATGAATATATTTAATATGAATGTGAAAGAAATGTCTGTAAAGCTTTAAAATGTTTTCAGTTGTCAAAGATTACGATTGAAACAATATTAGGCGATTTACCAGTCGCACAATGATAAGAAATTTTTTTTTGGAATTTTGATTAGAGAAAATCTTGGTGACATATTTTTTCCTTTATTTTATATCTTTTGATATTTATCGAGCATTTCTGTTTCAGGTTTTTATTCTTTGTTTCAATTAATTGAAAAAAAGGAAAATGAATAAATAAAGATGTCGTCAGATTTAAATATAAAAATTCATTGCTTCAGAAGTTAGGAACTAAATATTATTATTACAAAGATTTATGCAATAATTCATTTTTACTACAATTTGAAATAAAAAATTGTTGCAGAAAAAAATTTCAATATTCTTTTTTATTCTTCATTTTCATCGCGATACAACAATGTTTTCCAAATGACATAATTTAAGATTATTCCAGTCGGGTTGTCGGGTGTAGATACTTGCCAACATTCAAAGACCATGATCAGATCTATGATTGAGCACACAGCCTGCTTTAATATCGATATTAGGATCGTGATTTTATACAGAATTATTTTATTTCCGATCCTAAATTAAGACATCTGCTCAATTTAACATAACTGCGTAGTTCGTCGATAGTGGCTTTATGAAATTTTTTCAATATATGTGGCAATCACGTATGCGTTATAAACATAACTTTAAAACTATGGTAGAGTATTCTAACAAAAGTACTCGTCGCCTGATGAAAATAGTTGAGACCAAAATAATTGTGATCAAACACTTATCGAATTAATTAAAATTATTGAAATGACTTTTGGACATTTCCGTCAAATATTTTGTAATACTTTCAAAAACTAGTATAAAATTTTAAATTTTCACTACTTAATATGCTAAAAGTTTTACAATAACTCTTGACATTTGCAGCGCAGGGGCGCCATTTCAGAACTTTCATGGGGGGGGAGGCAAAGTTTTTTATGGCAGGGGCATAACCATGGATGGGGTTCGGGAAGGTGAGCTGCACCCCTCCCCCCAAAAAAGAACCGATGAAAAAATCCGTTTTAGGCAGGTTTTCATCTTAGCAGGTAAAATTTCAAAATATTGACTAAGAAAATTTTCCATTTAACATCTTGAGAAGCGGTGGTATGATTATGAAACCACTTAATTTTAATTCTCAAATGCCACATTGGCACCAGAACTGTGGTACAAATAATTTCGGTTTAATATGTGTGTGAAATATAGCTTTTTCTTATTTACAAAAATTTTTTCTTCAAATTCCGATGTCATTCGTTAATTTTAGCACTTTAGCAATGGAATTGCTTTGCCCCTGAAAGAGTGAAGACTGTATTCCTTATAGACTGGTTTAATTTTTTCAAAACATCCTTTCTATAGTACACCCCTCATAGCATGCGTGGTCACAGCGACGTCGTTGTGACGTCACTGTGGTCACGTCACATCTGTAACCAAAATGCCACCACTCAGTGATGTCACATTGTGACTGAGATGTGAACTTCTGAGAAAACTTTAAAAAATTACAAAAATTCTTTAAAACATGTTACTTACTGTAAAATTTTCTTTTTCTGGCAATTAAAAAAAATTGTGACGTCACTGTTATGTCACCTCATGTAACTTGCGTCACGTCACATATGTGACAAAAAAAAGAAAAAAAGAAAAAAACACCATATTGTAAGTCACAGTGCGACAAAAATATGAACTTCAAAAATCTTTGTAAATGAAGAGAAATGTTCTGAAAAGGGCCGAGTTACAGATGCATAAGGAATGAAAATATATTAGTGGATATCAAATAGTAAATTCGGACACGAAAAGAGGGGGGGTGCGGGGGTGGATAAAAAGGAAAATTCACGGTATAAGTATCAACAAACTATATTTTCATGCTGTGTTTTATCAATTTGATATCTAAGACAGTGAACGTATACTTTTTTATCTAGCATTGCAATTTAATATAATAATCCTTCACTTATTGTTATTATTATAAAAGTGTTTCTCGGAAAAATGGTACGCGCAGGAGGAATTTGGATAACGTATTTACAACTAGGAATATTAAATTTATGCACTTTACCTATTGAGTTTGTACGGAGGAAATTTTTTTATTTTTTTGCCAACCACTGGTATTCGAAACACTTCTGTGGTTTGAAACTAAAAAATTTCTATTACAGTTAAGTCTGCAGCTTTTAATGAGCACGTAGAAAGAGTCTTCAGAGTTTAGTTATATATGCATTTCTTGCTTTATAATTTGCATTCAAGTCATATTTTTTCCTGCTAGTGTACCTATTTTAAGTAACTATTTTTTTTTTATTCTACTTCTTTTAGACTTTTTAAATAAAATACAAAATTTATGCAAAACACATGATATGATTAATTATTCGTATTTCAATTTTGTGTTTTAGAGATATGACTTTAAAAAAAAGCTATTTTACAAATTCTTTTATTCTACAGAAATTAATATGAAAAAAAATGACAAATTGACAAAGAAATTTTTTTTTATCCTCTATAGTATCTTTTCATTTATTAAGAAGATACGTATTTTGCATTTATTACGTGTAAAACAAACTTTACTTTAAGAAAAAAAGGGGGGGGGGAGGGTTAAAACTGATAAAAAGAAATGGTAAAATACATTGGAATTTTTTTCAAATAAAAAAATTTAATTACAGACAGTGTCATAAAATTATTGCACATGTAAGTTCCAAAAAATGTTGTATACAAAAGCAAATAAATGGTAACACCTGCTAAAACTAATCTGAAACGAATCTGAAAATCGTCTGCGCACGATACCACAGGGTAAACAGAGAAATTTTTGTAATAGACGCGGGAAGTTAACTATTCAGAACATCACGAAGTCTACAATGTAAGCTTTGCTTATGCTTTTTTTTTATGTAAGAGAAAGACGTCGGATAATAATACACGGATTATTAATTTATGGAGCGCAGAAAGTAAGTCTTGATAAATTTAAATTTTTTACTCCTGTATTGTATATTATGATGATGAGTTAAATAGTTTTATGTTATACATATAGAAAGAGACTGAATTGGATTTGTTTTCAGAACCGACATTTTCCTATTCTGCGATGTAAAACATCTGTCATCGCTCGGAAAGAAGAAGAAAAAAAAAAGCTGACGCAGAGACTGATTCATACCTACATTGATAGTGAAATGAATGTAAACATTAATTTACAGTTACTTGAGATTGAAAATGTGTTGAGACACTGATGTGGAATTTTACGGCTTCTTACTATTTTCTTACAGCATTCACTTACAGCGTCATTATTATTTTGGAGTTAAATATGATATTCGATTATTATGATATACGAAACTGTTTCAGATTAAAAATTAACATTATACTGGGAAAATGTCTTTTTTCATATTATAGTAGTGAAACTTTTGAAAGATTTTTTTTCATTGCTAATAATATTTTAAATTATTATTTAAAACCTCATACCTTCATACCAAAGTTTTCAGATTTAACATTTGCCAAAATTATCGAGTAATAGGAATTCCTTATAACATATGGAGGCATTTTTGAGAAATTGTTAAATCAAATAATGCATTTAATTCATCTATTGTAGTTCGTTGTTATTTAATGGCATAATTATTAATACTAATTATTTAGTGTTTTTTATTGGTATATTTATTTTTTTTAATTGTATGTATGCATTTTTTTGCTTTTTATGATTTTAATCAAACATTTTATTGTAGACATTCAGAATCAGTTATTAAATTTTCTTCGATTGTAAATTCATTTTCTACGTTTTCAA
The DNA here is from genome assembly GCA_963932465.1 of Maratus speciosus. Lineage (NCBI taxonomy): Eukaryota > Metazoa > Arthropoda > Arachnida > Araneae > Salticidae > Maratus > Maratus speciosus. Next base: position 333,427,984 of record OZ010786.1, read on the forward strand.
TGCATCACCCAATTATTGACATTAAAAAATAAAATATGATTAATAACTACTATTTACATTAAAAGGTTTTTCAAACAATAAAAACATTCATATGCAATCATTTATTTTACTTTTATATTTCCTTTTTAACACTTTTCAACTTTGTTGAAAAGTGTTTATGACATCGGTTTGTCTGGCCATCTTTCCGCACTTTAACTCTCGTAAACATACTCGGATTGCTTTGAAAGTTTTGGATGTTATTGATGCACGGTCCCTATTTGTAATGAAGTTTGTAACATGTTGAGTTCATTCACAGGGACAGTCAAAAGTATTTCCGTTACACTACGGCCAATGGGAAAAAATCGTTTCAAATGATTTTACACGCTTTCGAACAGAATAAAATTGATATGCATTTATGAAGGGCACTAAAATATACATCCTGTAGAATATGCGATGCAAAGAATAGTTATTGTTCATTTACAGGGATAAAAAAAGAATTCCAATACATAATGATATAGGGGTGGAGGAATTGTTTGCGGCGTACTTTAATTATTTTTATCTATTTCATACATAATGAAATTGATATACGTCGCTGAGGTTTACATACTATAAAATATTTCATGATAATACGAAGTGTATATAGCATTTACAGGGACACACAAAATATTTCAGATACCATATAGTATCCGAAGTGCTGTTCATTAGCGATGACTGCTGGAAATGCATTTTTAATTATGATATGCGCTTTTATGATTCACTACATTTATGTGTAGTATATGGTGTATATAAATTCTATAATTCATATACAGGCTACACAAAAGTATTCGTAAGGGTTACTGGGTAAGGGCGCAAATTGCTTAAAGGAGGTTTTTAAATGAGTTATGCATTTTTACGTTGAACTGCATTTAATTTACTATGAAATGTTTTTAGAATATAGATCGAATGATATACAGGGTCACGCAAGGAATTGGATACATGGCCAAATTATAATTTCTGGAAATGTGATTTCAGCAGTTTTAAGAGTGTTTTAGTTTGAATTAAATTTTAACTAAATAGTGGCGTGTAATAAAGGTTCTACATATACTACAGGGTTGTACAAAAGTATTCAAGTATGTTTTCATATATTAGCATAAATATTTGAAAGAGAATTTCATCCTATTATGCGTTTTCTTGCTAAACTAAATTTTCCCATTATATAATATATATATATATCAATCTACAGATCCAATACAGGGCTGTTCAAAAGAATTGGAAAACATATTTGACTATGGGCGGAAATTGCTGAAATTAGTTTTTCAAATGTTTTATGCGTTTTCTAAAATTAGGTATCTTATTTACGTTATTTCCCTAAATTACGATGTCTTGTTAAAGCATCCAGGAAGGGTTGGAAAGTGTTTTATAATCTATATTTAACGCATGATTTTTCTTACTTGTTCTTTCTATTTCCCAGATCAGTCTTTTCCTATAAAACTTACCAAATCTATTTAGCTCATATTCACAAAATACAATATACACGGGAATAAAAAATTTAAATAAATATGACTTAGCATGTCGTTCTATAAATAACAGTTGTATTAATATCCGTTAGACTCCATACTCATATTTAATAAAGAAACGACAAATCACAACACATCAAAAAACTTACACATTCTCAATATCAAACTTGAACTTTAGATCAAGCTTAGAACTTAATAAAAAAAAATGCCAGTTGATAAGCACTGTTTTTTTCAGCGGAAAAATTTAAAATATTTTAGATGAATAAGACCCCAAAATAGCGATATTTTGCTAAAAAGTACTGTAAAAAGATAAGATTTTATAGTTCAAACAAAACTTTATTTTAAATTTAATCACAGTTTTTATGACAAGAATCATCACAGTATTAATACTTGGAAATTTTTCCAGAGAGAATCATCTTCTTGCATACTATATTTCAAATGAAAATCAAATTTAAAATTAATTGCTTAAAAACTCGCAAAGGCCAACATAGTGAAAAAAATTCCATGCCGGTACTCGAACCCGGGCCATCAGTATAGCGCACTGACATTCTACCGACTAAACCACGTGGAACGACACCCAGTATGTAAAATTTCTTACTATTACATGTTGTCAAGGCTATACGCAGCACAAGTTGGAATACTTATCGTGATCCACCGACATGAGGCAATCACGAAACTTAATTAAATCCAGCATCGATTGAAACTATATCAATACTTGGAACTTTTTGCAGAGAGAAACATTCGCCTTGCATGCAATTTTTCAAATGAAAATCAAATTTCAAATTAAAATTGCCTTTTAAGCAATTAATTTGAAATTTGATTTTCATTTGAAATATTATAATCAAGGCGAATGGCGGTTTTCTCTGGAAGAATTTTCAAGTATTAATATAGTTTCAATCGATACTGCATTTAATCAAGTTTCATGTTTAACCCACGATAAATATCCCATCTTGTGCTGCGCTTGTAGCCTCGCTAACTTGTAATAGTGAGAAATTTTCCAGGCTCGGTATCGTTCCATGTGGTTTAGTCGGTAGAATGTCAGTGCTGTATACTGACGGCCAGGGTTCGAGTCACGGCATGGAATCTTTTTCACTATGTTGTCCTTTTCGCCTTTTAAGCAATTAATTTGAAATTTGAGTTTCATTTGAAATCATAGTGTTTATGACAAGTTCGTCACAAATGACACATATTTCACAAATTGGTCACAATGTGACTTCAAAGCATTGTCACTTTTGTCACAAAATTAATGCCAAAGTAGTCACAAATGACACACATTTCACAAATTTGTCACAATGTGACTTCACAGAGTGGTCACAATGTGACGTCACAAACGACCTCTAAAACGGCCATAACGACTTCGCATTCTAGTCTCTATGACGTGACATCGACGGTCACAAAGTCACAGTGTGACTTCCCAACGACGACGTCGCCGTGACGTCATCATGCCTTACGGGACCTCTGAAGAGCATAGATGTATTATAGTAAAATTTGTAAAACGAAATGTGTCAAAAAAGGATTCGTTCGCAAACGGTAAAAAGAAAATCAAGTTTCTATGAATAAAACATCATATTATTATAAATGCTAAGATGGAGACATGCCTAAAATAGGGTTTTTCCTCCCGATCTTTCGACTTCTTTTTTGCACGTTTTACTGCAGGGGCGAAGAATCATTTCAAGATATTCTTGGTGGGGGGAGCAAAATTTTCTTGGAGGGAAAGGATTTGAAATAGCTTGCGGAATTTTGTCCTCTTAACTTCTTTCAGAAGTATATGTAATTCTACCGGGAATATTCTTTTAATTTTCATGGAAGACCACGATATTTTATTTGTTTGTTTATTTATTTATTTATTTGCGGAACTATGCAAAATTGTCAATCGATCGCAGAAAAAATCTTATTTCCTAAAAGGACCGTGGCAAAATATTGCAGATTGTGAAAACAAATGGCAATTTTTGTCAATCGGTTGTATGGAGAAAACCGCAGAATTCAACATTCGGTCGTAGAAAAAATCCAAATTTGTACATCAGTCGCGCAAAAGAAATCGCCATTTTTGGATAGTTATCACAGAAAAAAACAGAATTCGGTAAAAATGTGGCAGAAAAAAATCACGAATTTAGTCACAGAATTGCGCTAAAATTCAAGAATTTCGTCAAACAATCGCAAATGTCAGTCGGCTGAGGAAATAAACCCAGAATTTAAACAAACGATCGTAGAAAAGAATCGCGAATTTAGTCAAAATATCGCGGAAACAAATATCAAATTTTGTCAATCGGTCGCAAAAAAATATCGTGAATTTCGGGAAATGATTACGGGAAATAACCAATTTCGTCAGTTGGTCGCAGAAAACAAATCGCGAAATTCGGAAAGTGATCACGAAAAAAATTGTGAATTCCATTAAACGATAACGAAAAAAATTGTGAATTTCGTCAAATTGTCGCGAAAAAAAAATCGTGAAATTTAATCGGTCATGAGATACTCTGCGCACAAACTGACCAACATATCTCGAAATTTGCAAATTTAGTGATCCACAAGGATAAGAATATTTCATCAGTGATTTACTGTCAGTAAAAAATTTCCTTAGTCATTTTCTGTTTTCCTCTTCAGACTATGATCAAAATTCCATAGAATTCAGAAATCTGTAAAATCCTTGGTCTCAGGTAGAGTCTGCAACCCTATTAAGTGGGCAACTCTATTTTTACCAAATCCGAAACGACCTGATCCGTGTGACAGACCAATGCGGTTCTTTCATGTTTTTTTTTTTTTTTTTTTTTTTTTTTTTTTGGTCAGGTTGACTTTGACTATATGATCACGGTCTGGACATATACATTTATGTGGACAATTTTTTAGTCTACCACTTTTTGAAAACTACTCTTTGTCGTACACTTGTTTTAAGATATTTTCAAGAGAAAGCTACAAATATTTTTTATTTTTTATTTATTTATTTATTTATTTATTTTGTAAATTGTGGTACGATTTAATATACAACTAGCGTGCTTCACCCGCTACGCTGGTCAGTTTCTCCAAACTAATTTTGAATCAAATATCGTTGATATCGAAATATATCGATGAATTTGACCTTGTGCTTTTAGCAACATGGACCTTTACCTGTAATGTCCTTCTGCATTCATGAAAACGATACGAATGCTGCTGCGCTATGATCTTTCTTAATTTGCCAGACAAAATTTGAGCTGTTAAATATCAACTTTTTAGTTGATCACTTATATAGTAGGATTTGGTAAAGAACGATAGAAAGAGGTGCAATATACTAAAACCATCCCTAGTACCTAACAATGCAAGTCTCATCAAAATCTGTTAAGTAGATTTTTTTAAAAGGTTAATCTTCTATAATTGGTTTCACCTGATTATTGAACTTTCCTCTATATTTATATAACTAAACAACATAGAACAATATGTTATATACTAAAACTTTCACTGAAAAAGTATCTGTATTTACTGAAAAGTAACAACGTCTCATCCATATCCGTCTAGTAGAAATAAAAAGGCTAATCTTTCACAATCGGGTTCACCTCATTATAAAACTTTCCACCATAATTCTATAACTAAGCAACAGAGAACGATATTTTACATGCTAAAACCTTCTCTGAATAATTATCTAACTAACGGTCCAAGTTCCACAAAAACCTATTCAATAGAAGTCAAGTCATAAGCACCCGGAACAAAATTCTCATTTGAGTTTCATGTGTACAATAGTGGGTGGATCAATTCTCTTTCATTTCGGGTCATATTGCGGGTCAATGAAATTTTTTGGCGTGTTTCGGGTTGACTAGAAATTACAGTCCTGCATCGGGTCGAGTAACCCGATTTAACACGAACTCGAGCAGCGGGTCAGGTCAGATTTAAGTTTTTTTTGCGCTTGGGGTAAGGATAACTTAAAGTTTTCAGGCTGTGATTCGTCTCTTTTTCGCCGGGTTCAGGATGAACCGATTTTTCAAAAGGATGTCCTGAATATTTTTCAAATGAAAAAGCTATATATCTGAATATTAATAGGTGTATATGCGTTCATTTTTGTACAAAGTGATTAAATTGTAGACTACTTTTCCATAAACGTAATGAATATTGAATTAATTTTCTTTCACTTTTTGTTCGGGCCTGAATATTTCGGGTTCACGACTTTTGCCAGGTTCGGGTCGGATACAACCGGATACGCGCAGAACTGTGGTATCAGACTGAGGAGATTATTAAGAACGTACTATATATAATGATTTAATAAAGCAAACGAATCGATAGCGTTGTAGTGATTGCAGTAAATATAATGTGACACTAATAATGCAAAATAAAAAAATCATTTATTTACGAAACTGAATTAACATCGCTCTTTCACAAACAAAGAAAAATAACCTATATATTTTGGGCTCAAATCACTTCATCTCATTCTAGGCCTGAGGGGGACGAGTTTTCATTTGATCATGTTGTACACAGCTGAGAAGAAATTGATCAAAAAAAATTCTCATATATTTTTTAAATTAGGGAATAGCCGAAAAATTACGTAATAGCGGAAGCACTCATTAATAATAGATATCTCATCTTGAGAATATTGGAATAGCAAATTAATGTGTTTTAATTGCAATCAAATATGACAAGTTATTTTTGTTTTTGAGCAATTTTTGAAATTTTGTTGAGTCTGACCTGTGACGACAGATAAATGTTCTGAAATTTCAAATTCCTTGGGGGGGTGGGGCATTGCCCCCCCCCCCGCCCCTCTCAAATGGAGCCCCTGTTTTGCAGACTAGCAATCAAGATAAACATTACTTGATTATCTAAAATGTTGTACTATTACGCTTGTTAGGTGTTATATCCAAAAGGTGTAATTTTACGCAAAAATTCTGTTAATTTATTTAATTATTTTTTTTCATGTATTTATTGTTAATTATAATTAGTTTCTGAAACCATGCTGAAATAAATAACATTTATTTATTTTTTTTGTAAAACAAGCAAAGTTTAAGTAATAGTTAATGTACTGAGATTGTTTCTGAGCTTGTTTATGTAAAATTCTATATTATCTTTTAATGTTTCTGAAAACTCTACTGAGTTTAATCATTTTATAAAGTAGGAATTTTTCTAATTATATATATAGAGATAGATAGAGAGAGAGATAGTTAATTTTTTGAACATGAATCATTTTCAGAATGTTGTTTTCTTTTACATTTAGCTTATCTTCCGAAACAAAAGCTGTATTTACTTACCGATCATTTCTATATTTACGCTCTGTTGGACATAGAAGGTATTTATTTTCCAAATAGGAATAAGTAAATGATGTTAAGTAAAAGAAAAGGTTTAAATACTAGATTTTGTTTGGTTATAATTCCCTTTTCAAACCAAAACCAACTCATTTTTTGATTTATAATCTTTTAATAAAAGCAATTCCAATAAACTAAATTTTTAATTTTTAATGATGTTTCAGGTAATTTTTTCTTTATTATTTGCAGTTGATTGATTCCTATAAAAGAGCATTAAAAAGCAATATTAAGTCATTATCACCTAAAAAAGTTTTTACTCAAGGAAGTCATTTAGAAAAAAATTCGAAGGTAACAGATAAATTTTATTTAAATACCTTAAAACTATATTTTTAATAGTATGTCTACAAAATTATGCACAAACATTAAAAGACAGCAACTATTCTGGAAAATTAATGATTAAAGCATTTAATTAGCAGTTGTGTACGTTACACATTTTGGACATTTGCAGATTTTGGACTTAAAGATTTTGGACGTTGCTCTTAGTATTTAAAAAATTCTTAAGACTAAGAATGTAATAAATGTGTCGGTATACATATATATATGTATAATTAACTTTTTGTTATCAGTAATAATAATAATAAAACCAAATGCTTTGTTACGTACGTTACTTTCGGACATAACAAAATACAGAAAAATGCTTTATAGAAAAGTCCTTTTATCTTCAAAAAAGCAATAAATCAGCCTGCCATCTCTTAAAGAAATTATCAAAAAATCATCCGTTTCCTTTATGTATTCGTCGTTTACCATTAGAACCACCTGGAAACAAGTTAAAACTCTTTTTCTTGGTGGTACATTGGAGCAGTTAACGTTATGAATGTCCGAAATTGGCCTCTTTAGCATAAAATAATAAAATTTTAGGATATTTATACAAAGCTTTTACAATAAATTATGCCATTTTCTATCTCCGAATAGAATTAAAAACTCAGTGTTAAAAAAAATAATAAAGTCAATGATAATTAAAGTTATGATTGAAAGGCTTAAAGTTATGACTTGTGTCCAGTGCCCACCTTTTGAGAATCGCCCCCTGTAAAAGTACAATAATTGCCAGCTAATACATATGAAATAGAAATAAACAACGAAATCATGTGTATTCGAAATGAAGGTAAGATTGGTAAAATTATAACCATAAAGGGCATTAATATTTATTAGGGGTATTATTATTATTAAGGGTTTCAGGTTATTAAAATTGTCCTTAAAAATACATAAACGTCGTTTCTGTTCTAGGAACCGAATTACATTTATTTATACATATTACGTCCAATATGGTGAGATAAGTTTGTGATATGATTTATATGGTCGAAACATGAAACAAAGAACACCAAATTGTTAATTACACTGAATGGCAAAGAAAAAAAAATATTTTGCCTCCTTTGAATAAAATATGTGGGCCATAGAGATCTTACCTTCCTAAATCTGTATGGTACCCAAATAATTGCAACACGTATCGTTTTCTCCAGAATCATTTTTTAATAATAACAAATAATGAAATACTGTTATACTAATATGCTGTAAACATATCAAAACGTCAAAAGCTATTTTCACTTTCTTGGATAAATTATCAATAAAATACCGAGTGAGCCAAGAGTTCGATACTAATTAAAAAACTCATAAAAAAGAAGAAATTTTGATAAAGGAGTGCTGTTTGAAGGAAAGGGCTCACAGGGTAGTCGGACTTTTTTTAGTAGCAAAAAGAAAAAAAAAAGTTAAAAAATCACATGTAGAGGGCACTAACGACTCGAAACACAATGAACAGGTAAACAGGTGTGTCGTAGAATGTTCTGGAGCTCATGTTGAACATTTGTTATTGGAAGAACAAATGAATGGAGCGTATTGTTGTTCAGTTCATTGTGTTTCGGGTCACCAACAACCTCTACATGTGCTTTTAAAACTATATATATATATATATATATATATATATATATCACCATTAATTAAACATAACCTCCCACCGTCAATTATTATGAATTAAAGCTGTAAGTATTAAAAAAAATATATATATATATAAGAATTATTATGGAAGAAAAAGAAAAAAGTGGACACCGACAAAAATTGAAAAGCTTATACATTGAATTACGTTATCAAGGGCACAGAATTCAATGATATAAGCAAAATGGTTGTTTTCTGTGGGAAAAATAAGCTAAAGCTAAAAATTATTTTCCCCTGTGCCCTAACAACCATTAAAATCAAGTGAATTGATTGAAAATGAAAGCAGAATAGAAACAAATAATATGAAATGGAAGAATCAATAAAACGTATTTAAATATTTATAGGATATAAAATATAAATAATAAACACCATACCGATTAATATTTCAGTATTTTACAAAAATCCACGTGCACATGGCAGCCAGTATATCAAAAAGATTAAGGTGAATAAAACAGTTAAGAAATCACAGTAAATGATACCAAAGGATGCAGTTAATACATTTTGAAATAAAATTTGAAATACCTTGTTAAACACATTTAATCTAATATAAAATAAATAGATATTAATTACATTATTTAAAATGCACAATTAAATTAATTAATAACAGTTTAACAATATCGTCAAAATTTAGCTAAAAATACCCCCTGGTGTATTAAATTATAACTGAAATGGAGCTAGAAAAATTAAAAATTAGAGCTATCTAAAAGAGACAAATTTAGTGCTGCCATCTAGTATTACTTCTATTAAACAACTAACGCAAGATAAATATTTGTAAGCAATTGAATGTAAATAACTGTATAAATAATTGTAAGCATTTGAATGTAAATAACTATATAAACAGCAAAACCAAACAAATCCTTATATATAGAGAATTATAAACCGAATATAAACCACACAATGTATTTAAAAACTATTGAAAATAAAATTTAAAAGCATACAATATATTCTATTAGCTAACTTATTTAAACTAAACTAAGAACTTAAATAATTCTAGAACATTGATAATATATAGCATATAGCTATATGCTATAAAACAAAATAAATTCAGTAATAATTAATATAATTAATTATTAAAAATAATATAAAAATTATTTTTTAATGAATTATATATCAGATATTTATAAAATGAACAGGAAAAAAATAAAAAACATGTGGAAGTAAATAGAAGGTTAAATGATACTTAAAAACCCATTACTTAAAAAGCACAAATATAGAGTGTGGACTATTTTCAGACATCCATAAAAAACCATAAAGTATGAATGTGGGACATTCAAAAACATTAAACCGATAATAAATATTAAAAAGAATAGAGTTATATATATATATATATATTTATTTATTTTTTATTTTTATTTATTTATTTATTTATTTATTTTGCTGCTACAAAAAATCCGACTACCTTGTGAGCTCTTTCTTGCAAGCCGCACTCCTTTATCATTATTTCTTCCTTTTGTATAAGTTTTTAAAGTTGTAATGAACTTTTGGCTCCCATCAATAAAGTATATTTTGTTGATATTTTCCCGCGTGAATTGCTTTTTTGGTGTTTCCTCCTGTGTCGCGTCAAGCAGTATCCACTGGCATATTCCTTTTGTCACTGCACCTTTGTTAATTTTTATACAGACTTATTTATGGGTTATTTACATGTAAGATATACATACTTTGTTTATGTCATTTCCACTTATATTTTAGTAAGACATAAGTTACCCATTAATTTGATATATAGCCATTTGATATATAGCCAAAAGTCACTTTACCTGAAAGTAAATGCGTTAAAGTAATTTCATTGACAAATATTAATTTAGTGCACTGAAATCTATAAGAACTATTATTTTGGCTGAAAGAACTTTGGTTTCGATCTGTGTTACCAGATGTCTCGAATTTCGTTGGGTGTCACGCCTTTCAGAGGCTTCAAGACCTGTCCCGTGCAAGTAATACGCGGGACTCCAAATGTGCCAAATTTTCAGGATGCAACAATTTTTTAATTTCTTTTAGTACCATGCTAGGCATTAGTATGCATCGAGTGAAACACAATACATTTAAATCTGTGAAGAGACATAAATTATCTCTAACAGAAAAAAATTATACTCCCTTCTAAAGGAATGACTTAAAAACCTACCAGCGTAATATGAAACCTGCCTAAAACGAAATTTTTGCAGTTATGGCGAGGCCATATATTTGTGTTATGTTTCCATTCAAAATTAATCATTTTTTTATATTTATTTTCCATTCTTCTGTTAAAAGCTATCATTCAAAAATACTTTTTCTTCATGTCTGTATTATGCAATATCGTTTTCCCTTGCATAAATATTATTTATTGATATTTTATTAGAAAAACGCTTCTTCTTACAAATCTGTTTACGTAGTATAAAGGTCATAAATTTAATGTAAGCTTTCTGGCACCTTTTATAATCATTGAAAGATCCATAAATCGCATTTTCACTTCTGCCAGCAAATATATATTGGTCATTAATTATCCTCGCCGTTATACTTCTGTAAGTGATGATAGGCTTGTCTTTTTATTTCGCTTTTGTAATTAATAACCAAATGTCATTTCTGTACTTGGCGTTTATCTCGTTCGAATTTTAATGTCTCTCTCCCGCCTAACGAATATTTTGTGATTAGCGTATTGGCTCAGGACAGATGTATTCTTAGCGTTATTAAATTACGCAGATTGAAGACACTGCACTTATGATCTTGGCAAAAGTTGCTGAGTATGGGGGTGGGGGGGGCACCACCAATTTTACATCTTAGCCTAATAAAATAGTTTTAGTTAGTTAATTATTTACTGCTGAATTATTGTCTGGTAGACTTTTACAGGAAACGAATTTATGAAAGACTGGGTTTTGCTATTGATAGAGCGTGTTGTACTATTGAAACTATGTTTGCGATCACTTCTCATCTCTTTACCAAAATAAATCGCGTTTTCAGAAATTCAATTCAACTTAAACGTATTTCATAATAACCGGTCCTCAACTTTATCATAGCAGTTTTAAAGGATTCTTTTTTTACAAGTTTAACTGTACTTTTTCAGTAAACAGTGTGGAACCTGTTTAAACAGAATTATGTTTTAAAAGTAAAAATTCCATTGTCCCTACGATAGGAACACTATACAATTATACCTTGTAAATTGGAGTTTTGTTTCAGTCCCTAGAGATTCCGTATTCACTGGATTTACTGCATAAGATTGCTGTGTTTATTTACTATAATAAAACCTCCTAAGACGAAAAGCAAGGGACTAGAATAAAACTCTGATCTTAAACAAATTTTTGTCTTAGCAAGTATAATTGTACGGTGTTCCTACCGTAAGGATAATGAAACTTTTCCGTTTAATAAAGGATTTCGTTATAGAAAAGTTCTGTCTTCATAAGATTTGCTATAAATCATGACCCGATTTAGAAGACATTGTCTCGCTTTTTTTGTCTATCAGTCCCTCTTTTTGTGACATTGGGCTTAGCAACACTAGTCCCGACTATTGTTAATTATGAATACATATTTACCAGGGGCTACTGTACTATGCGAAACATTGTCCAAAGCCACAATCGCTGCGCGGTGTTAAGGCTAATTCGCTTCATTGCTAGATAAACACTTAGTTTACTGCACTAATATATTTAGCTCTCGTTTTTGTTCCTTATGTATTTTGCTCCTTAAATTACAGAATGTTTAGAGTGCGTGGTCTTACAAATTGATAGGCGGATAAATTTTACATTTTTCGAGCATTTTTATTTCGTGCATTTATGTCTTAGATTTTTTTTAATGTGAAATTGTCCAGAATTATTTAAAATTTTTAAATACAAAACTTTTAGAGTGCGATGTCTTATAGATTGATAGGCGGATAAATTGTATGTTTCTTGTGCATTGTTATCTCGTGCATATATTTCTTAGGTTTCTTTTTATGTGTAATTGCCCATAATTATTTAAAATACTTAATTACGAAATTTTTAGCGTGCGTGGTCTTATAGTTCGATAGGCAGAAAAATTGTATATTTGTTATGCATTGTTTTTTAGTACAATTATTTCTTAGATTTCTTTTTATGTGTAATTGCCCGTAATTATTTCAAATATTCAATTACAAAATTTTCAGCGTGCGTGGACTTATAGATGGATAGGCGGATACATTGTATATTTCTTGCGCATTGTTATTTTGCGCATTTATTTCTTATATTTCTTTTTATGTGAAATTGCCCATAATTATTTAAAATTTTTAATTACAAAATTTGTAGCGTGCGTGGTCTTATAGACTGATAGGCAGATAAATTGTATATTTCTTGTGCGGTGTTATTTCGTGCAGTTATTTCGTATATTTCTTTTTATGTGGAAATGCCAATAATTATTTATTTTAATTACAAAATTTTTCGCTCACGTGGTCTTATACACTGGTTATCAAAAATTAAGGAAAAGTCACAAAATGCTAATTTTCAAATACGCGGACACTCAAAAGGAAATAATATAATTCGAGTAATTACTATCTCTATAACACAGCTAGTCCATATAACATCTCATTCATGTCACACATGGTCACAAGTGTCACAGTCACTACGGTGAAGCAAAAAAATAGGAAATTCCATACATCTCATTATGAGCCTCAAAAGATCACTATATGTGACTCCACTGAGAAGTCAATGTGACTGCTGCTTTGTGACGAGTCACCAGGTGACTTTACAATGTAGTTAAATTGTGACTCTCATGTGACTGTCATTTTTAGACTCAATTTCATTGTCATCATGAACGTTGTATTATGATAAGTCACCAAATAATATAATATTATAGTCACATGGAGACTTTTCCCAAAAGAGCACAATGGTGACTTCACAGTAGTCTCTCTGTCACCTGAAAGTCATCATGTGACTTTAATGTGACATTATTTGGTAACTTATCACAATGCAGCGTTCACGATGACTTTGAAATTGAGTCTACAAATGACAGTCACATGAGAGTCACAATGTAACTACATTGTAAAGTCACCTGGTGACTCGTTACAAAGCAGCAATCACAGTGACGTTTCAGTGGAGTCACATATAGTGATCATTTCAGACTTATAATGAGATGTATGGAATTTCCTATTTTTTTGCTTCACCGTAGAGACTGTGGCACTTGTGACCATGTGTGACATGAATGAGATATTATATGGACTAGCTGTGTTATAGAGATAGTAATTACTCGAATTATATTATTTCCTTTTGAGTGTTCGCGTATTTGAAAATTAGCATTTTGTGACATTTACTTAATTTTTGCGCACCAGTGTAGATTGATAGGCGGATAAATTTTGTATTTCTTGTGCATTGTTATTTCGTGTATTTATTTTGCAGATTTCTTTTTTATGTGTAATTGCCCACAATTATCTAAAATATTGATTAGAAAATGTTTAGCGTACATGGTCTTATACATTGATAAAATACATATTTCTTGTTCATTGTTATTTCGTGCATTTATTTCTTAGGTTTATTTTTATGTGTAATTGCCCATAATTTTTTAAAAAATATTTATAGTTTAGAAATTCCATGTTTTATTTGCGTTAGAAATCAGAATGAATTTCTTCTGCTATGTTTTGGGGATATGTTCAGTGTTACAAATTTTGAAATTAATTTTTCTGATTTTGTTATTAATCATGCCTAAGATATTGCCTTACGTATTTAATTATTTTTCTTTTGTTAATCAAAATGCATCGGTGATTTTAAAATATATGGTCAAAGAAATTAGATGAATGATACAGTAAATAAAAATTTTGCCGAAATACCACTAAGCATGTATGGGTCATTATCACAAAATACGCAAATTGCAGTCCGTACAATAAAATTTCTATTTAATGTTACATAATGAAATTTTCTTTTTTACATTCTAATAAAAAAATATTCTTATAAGTATTTTCAAGAGATATTATATTCATAATAACACAAAAATGAAGCAATTAAAAGACTTAAGTTTTCAGATTGTCATTTTCCTGGCATGTTACACTGTGATGTGTGCAAAGTAAAAGGCTTTCTGCTATAATGTACAAATACCTTTTTCTAGTTTTTGTTTAATTTTTAATTAATAATTATACCTTATATAGAAGATATATGTGGAAGGTAACAAGTTCCGTATTTTACAAATAATTTTCCATAAATAAAATATGTTTGTCACTGAAAATGAATGTCATTGTCCTGGCCTGCTCATTTTTGTTCTTTATGAGGTATAAAGATGGCGCTGCAGAGTAATTTTTCTTGTTCTTCACATAGTTCAAGTCAGAAGTAGTAAAATCATTGCTACCAGCAAGATCTTTTAGATATTTCTTTGAAAATAATGTGTTTAAAGACTTTGTAAAAATTGAGTAGTCGTTTATAATGTCATTTTCCTGGCTTCTATAACTTACAAATAAAACTCAACATTACACTAAATTTGAGGTACTATAGAGGAAACATATCCCTTTAAACAAAATTTAAATGTTAGATCTAAAAAAAAAAAAAAAAAAAAAAAAACAAGAATGTGAAAACTATTTTAGAATGAAATTGTCATTATCCTGGCATACATATGCCAAGAAAATGACACATAATTATAATTACATAAAAATAAATTTAAGCTCTTCAAACTTTAACAATTTTACATACAAATTCCTTTATTCAGCTGTTCAACCAACATTTAAAAAAAAAATCGGAAGCTTTGAAACGATTTAAATTTTCAATTTTTTTTTTTTCAAAATCTCACATTTTGTGATATTCACCCGTATATGCTGGACTGCAACAGGCGACAATTTTTTAATTCTATTTCGCACCACTTTTTCAAAACAAAAATATTTTACATACGCTTTGATAACATTTGCTAGATAAATATACTAAATATATATTTAAAAAAATAATAATGGTGCGAAAAAAATATGTAAGTTGTCGCCTGTTGCAGCGCTGTATATGATATTGTTTTTATGACATAATTTTTGTTTATCAATGTACTCAGATATGTTGAGCAGATTTGCCGCTATTTGGCGATCTTAAGATTATGCTGTTGCAGACAAAAAACACGTATTTTATTTCAATTCTAATATTTAAATTTCTCCGATTTCTTAATATTATAAGTTTACAAAAACGTAATATAACCAGCAATAAATTACCAGTGTTATTCCAACGTACAAGGATACGTTGGATACAAGTTTCCTCGAAATTTAATCGAAATATTGTGTTAGGTTTTGCAACGCAACTTATAATTTTACACAGAGCATTTTCTAAAACTTATGCGGTGTATTCCATCTATATTACATATTCGTATCGGAAAAAGGTTCTCATTTGCATTAATATAACAAGTAAAAGGAATTTGGAACATGCCAATAACGAAAAATGATATGATTTTGCGCAGGAAGAAATTCTTGTACTCAGAAACAAACAGATTTTTAATTCAAATAACATGACTGACACAGCAGAAGAAACAAGTATTGGCAATTTATTACGCCAGTGCTACATTCATTGTAATTTTTTCAAATGTAATATCAAAATGGATTAAATATTGGTTTTAGGTATCAAATTTTTGCAATAAATCCAAATATAGCATAAATATTGGTTTTATTGGCTTTATGTTGACGAAATACTTTCCCAAAACCTTGTCAAAATTTACACACTCCAGTATAGAGGAATAAATAACGTCAATATAGAACCAATGATCCACTCACCAGCGAACACAGCCGATATTGTTCAATATACATTTCTTTACTCCTAATGATAAAAGAAAGTACAGCCGTGTATAGAAAGCCGTGTACAGAACCGTGTAAGAAAGTGTATATTCTTTTGTGGCTTCATGGATTTCTTTATTTTTAATATAATAAAAATAATTTAAATTAAAAATGTCTTAAAATAGTCTTTTTAGCTCTAATTTAGAAATATTGAATTAGTTGTAGCTTTTTAAATATGTGCCGAGGTTTGCTTGACCATTTTTGAAGTGTAGTCGTATCGTTTATAGTTTTGAAGGCCAAATAAAAAAAAAAATATTCCCCATATATTTGCCATTTTTAAATATAAATGGTTTTGGTAATCCCTTAATAACGCTCAAAAAACCAGTATCTCTGTACTACAACTGAACTTTAGAGACTCAACTTTTCTATACGAGTCATTCCATGTCAATTCAACCAGACCTTGTTACCCGACCGACAGGGATTTGGTTGAAACTTTGTGTACATACTAGCCCTACCCTGATATGAACAAATAAAAATATTTTCCCTCCTACACCTCATAGTTTGTGAGATATAGGTGATCAAATTTTGGGATTTTTCTCTAATCGCACATTTCTGAGTCTGTATTTGGAGACTGTGGTTCCATCTTCAAAACAATGTTTCTCTGGATCTAAAATGCGAATCATCTTAAAAGTATCACCGTAAGTACACTGGTGTCCAAAATTAAGGGCCAATCAGAAAATGCTAATTTTTAAGTAAGCGAATACTCAAAAGGAAATAATATAATTCAAATAATTACAACCCCTACAGCACAGCTAGTCCATATAGCACCTCATTCATGTCACACATGGTCACAAGTGTCACAGTCACTACGGTGAAACAAAAAATAGGAAATTCCACACGTCTCATTATGAGTCTCAAATGATCACTATATGTGACTCCACTGAGACGTCAATGTAACTGCTGCTTTGTGACGAGTCACCAGGCGACTTTACAATGTAGTTACATTATGACTCTCATGTGACTGTCATTTTTAGACTCAATTTCAATGTCATCATGAACGTTGCATTATGATAAGTCACCAAATAATATCACATTATAGTCACATGGTGACTTTTCACAAAAGAGCACAATGGTGACTTCACAGTAGTCTCTCTGTCACATGAAAGTCATCATGTGACTTTAATGTGACACTATTTGGTAACTTATCATAATGCAGCATTCACGATGCCTTTGAAATTGAGTCTACAGATGACAGTCACATGAGAGTCACAGTGTAACTACATTGTAAAGTCACATGGTGACTCGTCACAAAGTAGCAGTCACAGTGACGTCTTACTGGAGTCACATATAGTGATCATTTGAGACTCATAATGAGATGCATGGAATTTCCTATTTTTTTGCTTCACCGTAGTCACTGTTTTACTTGTGAACATGTGTGACATGAATGAGATGTTATATGGACTAGCTGTGTTCTAGAGATAGTAATTATTCGAATTATATTATTTCTTTTTGCATATTCGCGTACTTGAAAATTAACATTTTGTGATTGGTCCTTAATTTTGGACGCCAGTGTACATCAAAATATGCAGATTTTAATAAAAAAAATATTTAAAAAAGTAATTTTAAATATTTAGGACCAAAAAATTGAACCAACGTTGAAACTTATGGTTATTTTTCCAAATTTTTGTGATATTACGAAAAAGGTTCTACACAAAAAGGCAAATGAGATTTCCAATTTCTTTTTCTTTTAAATAAAAGTTTACACTTTGGGCTTTCTATTTATGAAATAAAAATGATGTCTTTTTCATGGCGTATGCACAAATTTTGACTTATTTTGGGATGCTGTACCTGCCAAGAGATAAAAAATCTCTATTCTTGCTTAAGGCACCTAAATAATTGCTGCACATTTTAAATTTAAATTTATTAATCGTTTTGATTTATTTGCTAAAATGAACTCTTAAAATCAGACTGATTTATTTATTTTTATAACAGTAGAAATTTTGTAATGTATAGTAATTGTACATATCACACATTATCAGAAATTGTGCTGTTCTCAATCTTATCGCATATGTTTGTCACATAAATATATATCTATCATTAGATTCAGTGGTATATTTCTATAAATACTTTCACAATCGTAGTATGAAAGGAATATGAACAATATTTAATGAAAGGGGGGGGGGGGATATTGCAGTCATAGATTTTTTTCTCATTCTACTCGGAAAAAAAACAAAGCAAAAACTTTACTTTGAAAATAAAAACAAAACAGAAGCATTTATTAAATAAATTCAACAAGTTATAGGGACCACAGTAATTATTAAGGTACCGCAGCTTAAATTAGGTACAGATATATATATATTTTTCCCTTTATTGGTGCAATTTCCCAAAAGAGATTAAAATTTTTACATAAGCTAGGAGAAAGACATCATTTTTATTAAAATTGAAATAACCATAGATTAAATGTAATACAATAAATAAAATTGCTTATAAACATTTAAAAATCTTAGATTGTTGTAATTTTTTATGTAACAAATAAAGAATTTGTTAAATTATACGCAAATTGTTTAAACTAAAAAATCAGAATAAACATTACATTTAAAAGATTGAAATTCAAAAATAGAGCTGAGCTAAATATAAATATAGAAATAAATGACGTACTTTCTCAGTATCACTTAGACTTACTTTGCAACACTCGTTCTTTGTGCAATTTTAAATTTATATTTATTATGAATAAGCAACATTAACAACTTTCTAATATATATTTCAATTTTCCTATCTTACTGCAACTCTAAACATAGTAACATAACAAAACATCAATATATCAAAAGATCTTCATAATTTAGTATCTAAAACACTATTGCCTTTGAATTTCAAAATCGGTGTCTATCCCCCTCCACCTTCGCGCCTCCCCCCCCCCAAAAAAAAAATTGTGAAATAACTTAATGGGAAATTCTCCTCATTTTGAAAAATTGAAAAATTGTAATTTTTATATTGGCCAGAGCACACATCACTAAAGTCAAAGACTTTCTTTACATCTGGAAATATCTCTTTTACAAATGGTATCACTTCCTTCTGTGTTAAACTTACAAGAGTGACATCATGTCGCAAATCATAAGATAAAATGTGTATTGCTTGCTGATAATCTAATACTGAGAGAAAACAGTTGGACGAAGAGTGCTGCTTCTTTTTTCCAATGGTAACTTCAAACCACATCTTGAATAAGAAAAGTAAAATTTTTCTGAAATCAAACAAAACGATAGCTTTTTGAGGGCCAAAATTTGCTTTAGATTCTTTTAGAAAATTAGATTTAGCTTTCATTATAAAAGAGTGGAATAAAATTTTCCAAATATTTTACTGAGCTTGTCACAAATTCAATTAAAGGAACAGTGGTGCTAATACTGGATTGAATACCTAGAATTATAATCCTCAAGTTTTTCAGAAATTCCTGTTTAAAAAGAGAATACAACTCATGTAAATACATACAATATCAATCGTTTTTGTGCATAGTACACTCTTTACAATGCTAACTACATTTTTTTCCAGCCATGATTCTTCAGTATTAATTACACTTATAAAACTTTTAAATTAGTTCAACTGTTTCTGGACCTGTGAGCTTTAACTTTTCTTATTTCTGGCATTGACAAGATTCTCTTTTCTCCCAGAAGTTGTCATGGCTGCAGCATAATTAGTTAAAGCTGTCTTGCAGCATAATTAGTTACTTCAAATTCATCTATTATTTTCTTTTGCAGCACAAGAAAAATTAGATCACCCTTCTATTATGAGAAACAGCAGACTAATAATAATTTGATTAACAGATTCGAAAACACCTGCCTTTACTAAAACATTTTATCCTGCCTTCGTCAGAATGTTTTTATACAAGGCAAGTGTATAAATATGTTTCATCCTGTAGAAATGAACTTAGTTTTGTTAAATATAAGGTATTTAAACTATAAAAATATATTTAAAATTATTAAAATTATCCAGTATAATAAAATAGAATTTCTTTTTTAAAAAGGTAAATAAAAGTAACGTATTTTAATTCTAACACACACACACACAGAAAAAAAAAAATACTGAAAATGTGATTGGTAAAACTCATTCTTGTATTTTCTTATTCTATACCAACAAAAGATTTTTTGCTTACAATTATATTGAAAAAAAAAAAGTAAGAGATTGTTTGAATTTTTTAAAAAGGTTTATAATAAAATAAAATATATGAATGAATAAATGAATGAAACATAACGATTATGCAAAAGATTTAATGAAAAAGGGGGGGGGGGGGCAGTAGACAGCAGTCATAGACTTTTTCCCCTTTTACTCAGAAGAAAAAAACAAAGCAAAGACTTTACTTTGCAAAAGAAAGGAAAAAATAAACATTGAATAATATATTCAACAATTCATAAGAACCACAGCTAAAATTAGGCAGAGATTTTTTTTTTCTTGATTGATGCAGTTACCCAAAACAGGGCAAATTTTATTCATAAGTCATGAGAAAGACATCATTTTTATTTCATAACTAGAAAGCCCAACGTGTAATCTGTTATTTAAAACGAAAAGAAATTGGAAATTTTATTTGCCTTTTTGTGTAGAGCCTTTTCCATAAAGTCACAAAAATTTGGAAAAATAACCATAACTTTGAACTTAGGTTTAATGTTTTGGCCCTAAATACTTAAAATTATTTTTTTTAATGTTTTTTTATTAAAATCTGAATCTTTTGATGTACGTACAGTGATATTTTAAAGATAATTCGCATTTTAGATCCAGATAAACGATTTTTTGAAAATGGAACTGCAGTCTAAAAATACAGACTCAAAAATGTGCGATTTGGGAAAAATCCAAACATTTGACACCCCCATATCTGACAAATTATGAGGTCTAGGAAGGAAAACTTTCTGATGGATTCACATCAAGATGGAATTAGTATGTACACAAAGTTTCACCCAAATCCCTGTCGGTCGGGTTAAAAACCCTAAAAAAATTGCTTGAATTGACATGGAATGACCCATATACTAAATGCAAATAATATGTATATTAATATATTGGTTTACATAAATAATGAAAAGTTTACATCTAGTAAAACTAACCACATTTATTTAAACATTACTTGTAAATAAAACAACTCTATCAACAATTACTTTCCTCGTATAAACAGTAAATAGTTGAGTAAACTTTGCATTATATATTTCTTATTTTTACTTAAATGCAAACTTTTATGAGTATATAACATCAATTAAGTGTATTTACTATTAGTAAGTCAACTGCAATGTTTTTAACAGTAAAACACATGAAAAAAAATTTTTTGTCATGATTTTGTATCAAATACTTCACTGTGCGATTGAACATTAATTCTCTAATATGGACTATAGCTGCCAACCATTCTGAGAACTGTGAAGAGTTGACTACTTTCAATATACTATTTTAATCGATAAAATTTACTTAATAACTTATATATTGATTCTATATGGTATATATTTCGTTTAACATTAGGTGAAATTTCTGGTTGAAATGTGCTTTTTAAAAAAAGTGTTTGTCAGCTATGATAGTGTTTTACACATGCATGCATAGAGATTTAAAACACATATATATATTTTTTCATGAAATATTTATTATTTTAAAACAAAATATTCTCCAGAAAAGTTATTACTATGTAATAATCTCCATTAAAGTTATTGGAACTTCCTTATATAAATAAGCTCATTTTTTAAATTATGTAAAGGGTTCTTTTGCTTTAGTTATAAAACAAACTCTTTTTATACTAAAACAAACTACTTTACTATTATAAAACAAACTAAGACTTTTCTAGATATAAAAATTTAGAAAATTAAAATACTGGCATCCCCTCTTTTTACGTTCAAAAAAATTTAATTACTGTAAGATTTAGTATTTTTTTTATGTTGTAAAACATTTTAATTAAAAGTAATATTTTTATTAAAACTTCTTTCAGCTATCACAAAAAATTAAAGGAAAAGTTCTTAAAATTTAATGTAAAATAAGTTGAATTATGAAAAGCAAATATTAAAAGCTTTTAAAAGTTTTTTAAGGCAACATATTTGACAATTTTAAGAATTCATTTACTGATATATGAATGTAATAATGTTTTATATTGACAGATATGGTGTTATTGATTTAAACTCTTACGCTTATTTTATTATTTATTATGTTTTACAAAATTAACCAAAAACAACTATTATTGCTTTACATAAATGAATACAAATTTTATTATAATTTTATATATACGATGTCGGGGTTCCATTGAGAACAAACGCGGCATCCTTCCTGCGTACAGCTTTATCATGTCCAAATTTTCAGTCAATAAGCTACGTACAGCACTTTTTGAAATTCCTACCCTCACTGCCAGCTCGAGCTCTTTTAGTCGGTAGTCAGCCAGCACTATTTAGTAGATTTTCTTGGCCATTTCTGGAGTAATCACTTCATTTGGCCATCCACTCCGAACTGTGTTTCGGCAGCTTGGCCTTGAATAAACTCTGCCAACCAATGTTTTATTTATTTAAACGAACGAACAGACTCCTCGCGTGTAGAATAAAACTCGACTACTAAACTACGTAGCGTCTTCAAACTTCAAATATAAGGTTGGTACTTTCGACCATAGACATAATTTATTTCAAACAACTACCGCCATCTATGGGGTAATTGTTGTACTACACTCGTAAACAGATACAATATTCGTGTGTAAACAATTTTGTTAAATCTCGCCATTGAATACAGCTGATTCATTTTAAAAAAGAAAAACAAATATTTTAGTGTCAGATCTAAATGATGCTACCTTGGTAATAAATCATAAAGTTAATGCATGACTATCTAATAGAGATGAAAATTTTGTTAAAAAATTTTGATTTCTTGGTAGTTTTAAAAATAACTGCGAATTTAACGCCTTCGCTTCCAATTGAAATCTCAATACAGGATTTTCCTTCTGTAAAATTAACAGATGATAAATTCAATATCCCAGAATATCTAGATATTCTCTTCGAAACAGGAATTCTGATCTTATTGGGCAAGACACAATTTTTGGTGTTATTGTTCCGGGCAGTTTTCGACAGAAAATGAAAACAAAGTTCATTGTGGGTTTATAAAGAAAGAAATTAATCCAGACAAGACACTTAGAAAATTCCGTGAGATCGAAAATATCGAGGTTGAAAAACTAAAAATTAAGAGACTTTAATTTGGGAGAAACATTTTGTAGAAAATTATACTCGAGAAGAAAACGGTGAATAAGTTGCTAAAATGCCCTTAAAAGAGGATGCAACTGCTTTAGGAAACTCTATGCGTATTGCAGCGAAAAAATTAAATTCTTTATGGAATCTTCTAGCGAAAGATCCTGAGTACTTAAGATTACATTCAGATATCTTAAAAGAATATCAACAGTTAGGCGACATGGTTGACGTTAACGAAAACGAGGAAGAAAAGAAATCCTGTTACATTCCCCATTTTGGAGTGTATAGAGGAATAGAAAAAACTAAATCAGCGCCTTTGAGAGTTGTATTTAACACGCCTTATTTAACAACTAATAGGAACTCAATTCTATTCAGTATAATGGGGGTGTAATACAAGATCATTTATTCTCATTTATGTTGATATTTAGAAAATATATCGTTGCTTTCACTGCAGATATTAAAAAAATGTATAGAGCAATCTGTATTCATAAGATCAGAGGAAGCTGCAAAAAGTTTTATGAAAAGAAGGTATTAACGAACCAATTTCTTTTTAATTAACGGCAGTTACTTATGGCACTGTTAGCGCACGTTTATGGCCATGAGAACACTACTTCAATCATCTAAGGATGAAGGAAGCAATTGTCCTTAATCTAAAGCGAATCCTTAATCTAAGAATCCAAAGCGCTTGTTTGTGGAAATCGAAAAAAGATTGTTTTAGTTTCAATGTTAAAATTCATAATGATGTAAATTTCACTAAGAGACAAGTGTTGTCAGATGTATCAAGTATATTCGATCCCTTAGGTTTGGAATCTCCTGTTATAATTAAATCAAAAATATTCATGCAGAAGTTTACATGATAAAAGAGTAAAAAATAACAATTACTTAAAAAATAACAATAACTTAAAAGCACCAAAATTTTAAATTCTAAGCATACCGGTTTTGGTAGCATATAGCATACCTTCCTCAGTGCTAAGGATGGCGGAAATTTGCTCACATATATAGGAGAGATGGGAATTCCAGTTAAAGGTTTATTAACCAATAGGAAAACAGAAGATTCAGGCAACAGCCAATAGGAAAAAAGATGGGAAATGGAACCAAAGTAGTGAGGGAGGGGGGAATTAAGAGAAAGAAGTTTTTATGTAATATTTCCAACAGTGTGAGAATGGGGGAATAGCGAATTCACAATTAACAATATTTTTTACATTTTTATAAATATGAAATGCTTCAAGGAAGTTAAGTTCTTGTATAGAAGTAGGTTTAGAGATTATTTTAACGGAATTGAAGTCAAAAGTATGATTCATCTCCCAGCAATATTTTGCAATAGAGGATTTAGTGATTTCTTGTTTTTTAATATAGTATTGATGTTCTTTGATACGAAATTTTAAGCAGCGTTTGGTTTGTCCAATAGAGGAAAGGTCACACTGGCAATTAATACGGTAGATACACCATGAATTGGATAATTCAATAGGATCTTTGAGTTTGGAGAGGGTGAGTTTACTGGTAGGGGCAAAAATTATATTAAGTCATATTGTCTAAGAATTTTAGCAATGGGAAAGCTTGATTTAGAAAAGAAGGGTAACACAATGCTAATATTGGAAAGAGTAGAAGACTGAGTAGAGTTTGAGGAACGAGGATGCTGAAGTTTAAATAGAGCAGTATCAATTATAGAAGGGTTGTATTCTCTGTCAATCGCAATGGATTTAATGTATTGAATTTCACTATTAAATGACTGAGAATCAGAGCAAACATGTATGGCACGATTTATAAAGGCATAAAAGGCGGACATTTTTTGGCTTGGGGGATGACAAGAACGAGCATGGGGTGGCAAAGAAACAGCGAAACTTTTGCGATAGACGGAATTAGTGAAACCGTTTACAATGCGAGTGACAAGGGTATCCAAAAATGGGAGAGAACTATTATTTTCAGTTTCATAATTGAATATTGCTATCAATAGAGTTAATAATGATAAGGATATTATCAATATTGTGAAGGGAGGTGTCATCAACATAACGAATCCAGAAAGGGAAAGAAAATATATTGAAAAGGGAGCATTCAAAATAATGCATATAGATATCTGCGAGGATGGGTGACAGGGGAGAGCCCATGGCTAGACCGTCAGATTGTTTGTAAAAATTTCCTTGGAATGAAAATGTAATTTGAGATAGACATATGCGAGTAAAGGATATAAGTTCTTGGATTTCAAAATATGAATAATGAAATTCACGAAGTCTCTGTTCAAGACAAGCGAGGGCGCTACTTATCGGGACATTCGTGAATAGAGATTTGACGTCAAAGGAGACCATAGTAAATTTAGTTGGGGATAAATTCTGAATCATTTTAGCAAAGGTGATGGAATTCTTTACAATGTATAAATTTTCGGACAGGAGAGGAGGAAATATAGTTGTTAGATATTTCGCTAGGCGGTAAGAGGCCGTGCCAATTTTTGAAACTATGGGACGAAAAGGTATATTGGGTTTATGAACTTTTGAAGAGCATAAAATCTTGCGCAGTTAGCGACTGAAGGGCAAATATAGGTATGTGTAGACTTAGGTAGAAGAGGGCGAGGCTTAACAGTGGATTTAATTTGTGATCATTCTTTATCGGAAGGGTCCCGAGATAAAAGTTTATATGGACCGTTTTTAATAAGATTTTCCACTCCGTCAATATATTGCTTTTTATCAAGGATGACAATCTGGTCACCCTTATCAGATTTCGTAATTACAATATTCTCATTTGATTTAAGATCTTTCAAGGCAGTCTTTTCAAGAGAGGTGAGATTAGATTTAATATTGGAATTAAAATTAACATTGGCCATAATGAGATGACGTAAATTTTCTTTTTGTATTTCAGTTAGACGACTATTTTTGAATGCGTTTTCAACCGGAGCAACTAGCTCAGGGAAAGAAGCTTTTTTAGAAATTGCAAAATTAAAATTAAGCTTAAGAACTGAATATTGTGTTTCCGAAATACCTGTACTAGAAAGGCTGATGACAGCATTCTGATTGACAATAGGAAGATCAGCGGGTGGCAAGGAAACTGATGAATCAAGCAGACGGGTAAATTTAGCATTGAGTTTGTGCGAGTGTTTGCTGGAAAGATTTTCAGTTCTTAAATATTCAGTTCTTAAGCTTAATTCTAATTTTGCAATTTCTAAAAAAGCTTCTTTCCCTGAGCTAATTGCTCCGGTTGAAAAAGCATTCGAAAATAGTCGTCTAACTGAAATACAAAAAGAAAATTTACGTCATCTCATTATGGCCAATGTTAATTTTAATTCCAATATTAAATCTAATCTCACCTCTCTTGAAAAGACTGCCTTGAAAGATCTTAAATCAAATGAGAATATTGTAATTACGAAAGCTGATAAGGGTGGCTAGATTGTCATCCTTGATAAAAAGCAATATATTGACGGAGTGGAAAATCTTATTAAAAACGGTCCATATAAACTTTTATCTCGGGACCCTTCCGATAAAGATTTATCACAAATTAAATCCATTGTTAAGTCTTGTCCTCTTCTACCTAAGTCTACACATACCTATATTTGCCCTTCAGTCGCTAACTGCGCAAGATTTTATGCTCTTCCAAAAGTTCATAAACCCAATATACCTTTTCGTCCCATAGTTTTAAATATCGGCACGGCCTCTTACCGCCTAGCGAAATATCTAACAACTATATTTTCTCCTCTCCTGTCCGAAAATTTATACACTGTAAAGAATTCCATCACCTTTGCTAAAATGATTCAGAATTTATCCCCAATTAAATTTACTATGGTCTCCTTTGACGTCAAATCTCTATTCACGAATGTCCCGATAAGTGGCACCCTCTCTTGTCTTGAACAAAGACTTCGTGAATTTCATTATTCATATTTTGAAATCCAAGAACTTATATCCCTTACTCGCATATGTCTATCTCAAACTACATTTTCATTCCAAGGAAATTTTTACAAACAATCTGACGGTCTAGCCATGGGCTCTCCCTTGTCACCCATCCTCGCAGATATCTATATGCATTATTTTGAATGCTCCCTTTTCAATATATTTTCTTTCCCTTTCTGGATTCGTTATGTTGATGACATAGTCACCTTAATTGACATCTCCCTTCACAATATTGATAATAACCTTAACATTATGAACTCTATTGATAGCAATATTCAATTCACTTATTAAACTGAAAATAATAGTTCTTTCCCATTTTTGGATACCCTTGTTACTGGCACTGTAAACGGTTTCACTACTTCCGTCTATCGCAAAAGCTTTGCTGTTTCTTTGCCACCCCATGCTCGTTCTTGTCATCCCCCAAGCCAAAAAATGTCCGCCTTTTATGCCTTTATAAATCGTGCCATACATGTTTGCTCTGATTGTCAGTCATTTAATAGTGAAATTCAATACATTAAATCCATTGCGATTGACAGAGGATACAACCCTTCTATAATTGATACTACTCTATTTAAATTTCAGCATCCTCGTTCCTCAAACTCTCCTCAGTCTTCTACTCTTTCCAATATTAGCATTTTGTTACTCTTCTTTTCTAAGTCAAGCTTTCCCATCGCTAAAATTCTTAGACAATATGACTTCAATATAATTTTTGCCCCTACCAATAAACTCACCCTCTCCAAACTCAAAGATCCTATTGAATTATCCAATTCATGGGGTATCTACCGTATTAATTGCCAGTGTGGCCTTTCCTCTATTGGACAAACCAAACGCTGCTTAAAATTTCGTATCAAAGAACATCAACAATATATTAAAAAACAAGAAATCAATAAATCCTCTATTGCAAAACATTGCTGGGAGATGAATCATACTTTTGACTTCAATTCGGTTAAAATAATCTCTAAACCTACTTCTATACACGAACTTAACTTCCTTGAAGCATTTCATATTTATAAAAATATAAAAAATATTGTTAATTGTGAATCCGCTATTCCCCCATTATCAGACTGTTGGAAATATTACATAAAAACCTCTTTCTCTTAATTTCACCCCCCCCTCAATACTTCAGTTCCATTTCCCATCTTTTTCCTATTGGCTGTTGCCTGCAATCCTCAGTTTTCCTATTGGTTAATAAACCTTTAACTGGAATTCCCATCTCTCCTATATATGTGAGCAAATTTCCGCCATCCTTAGCACTGAGGAAGGTATGCTATATGCTACCGAAACCGGTATGCTTAGAATTTAAAATGTTGGTGCTTTTAACGTTGCTATTTTTTACGCTTTTAATATACTGCACCAAGCTCCTACTTGATAATTAGAAGTTTACATGGTTTCAGCGATGCGTCTGAAGCAGCCTATGGTGTGGTAATTTACAGCAAATCAGTAACAGAATCTGGTCACCTGTCTGTAAAATTGGTGACCAGTAAATCTAGAGTTTTTCCATTAAAGCAATTTACTGTTCCAAAATTTGAGCTTTGTGCGGCAGTTTCATTGACAAAGCTAATTAAACGAGTGATTTCTGCGCTCAAGATTAGCGTAAACAAAATCCTCTTGTGGTCCGATTTCATTATAGTATTATCCTGGATTAAAAAAGAGCCATACGTACTGAAAACATTTGTTGTGAATAGGATTTCTACAATACAAAAATTAACTGAACGGATGCAGTGACAACATGTTCCATCTCAGCATAATCTGCTGACCTTCTAACAAGAAGAAGTAATCCTGGTCCATTGTTCCTAAAGGAAAAAGGTTATCCTAATATGGAAATTTCTGCAGCAGTTAATTCCAATGACTTTTCAAAAGAACTCAATAGTTTTAATAAACGTGACTTTAAGGGCATATCTGTTTTCACAGTTTTTATAAATTCTTTTGTGCATGATATAATTGATTTAAGTAATAGCTATAGTAAGATAACTCGTCTTTTAGGATTTATTTTCAGGTTTCTTAGTAATTGTAAAATTAACTAAATTCTGTTTGATTAAATGTATTATGTGTTATCAAAGAAAATATTCAGACAAAATGTGTATTGAGAGTGTATTATTTTAGTTATTTAAACGATATTTCTTTTATCCAGAAGGCTTGAGTTTTATTTTGATAAAATCGAATTTGGAAACATTTAAATACTTTTAAATAAAGAGTTTCCGAGTTATTTCTTGAAATAAAATATGAGAAAAGAAATAAATTCAGTATTTAACCCCCTCACTGACAAGCCCGTGTTAACACGTTCGCTAAGCTCCAGGTTTCACTGCAATACAAGCAATATTAAAATAATATAATTCTATTGATTTAATGTATTTTTAATACATTGACCAATGATTAATATTTCCAAGGATTGCATTCATATTCGTTATTAAGTTTTTTTTATAAAATGTTCAAAGAATCATTTTTTTTTAACATTTAAAACAAAATGCAGAGAAAACAACATTACAATTTTGCCCTTTTCCAAGACAGTCGGAGGGTTAAAACGAATTTAATATGAATATTAGATATCATGAGTGTACATCACTACATAATGAATGCAGAAAAATGGATGTTTGAGAAAGAAAATGTTAAAATAAATGACTTAGTAATTGTAAAGGATTACAAAGTTGCTATTTGCAATTGTCCTCTAGGTAGGATTGGAGTGTTATTTCCGGGTAATGATAGAATCATTAGAGTAGTAAACATAAAAACACAACGAGGGATTTTCAAGAGACCAACTACAACAATTTGTCTCTCACCCACGAAAAACTATTTTTAACTTTTGTAATTTATTAATTAATTGTTTACAGTACATGCTGTATTATTTGTTGAAAATTTAAGTTATAACTATGTATTATATTTATAGTTGAATGAAAATCATTTAACGGGGATCGGTATTTTCTGTCTTATTTCTGTCTTTGAATTACTGGCAATGTCTTATATTGTCTGCGTTTGTTTTATACGAGTTCATAGAATGTTTTGTTGTAACAACGTATCCATGAGCGGCTTATTTTGTGAAATTTTTAATAAATAATATTGCACTAAAGTATGTTTAATCTATGTTTATTGAGTGTTAGTGAGTTTTTTTATGCGTCATCAAATATTATACAACTAATATTTTAAGGATTTAATTTTGGAGAGTGCTAAGACACCTTGTATACATCTAGCTACATCTCATATATTCAGAATTGCCTGTATATATAATTGTATGTCCCACTCCTCCCGCATTTGTATCAAAGGTACAACAAAAATATTGCAATTTTTAAACAGTATTGAATTTAAAAGTTTAACTAGTTTGACATCTTATATATTTTTTAGTTTTTAATAGCACTAAACGTTATTACACAACACTTACATAAAAAAAATGAAAAGAATGTATAGAGTAAGAAATGATTTTTATAAAGTAGTCGCATTCCTGCCTCGTCCTCCTCATTATTCTATCTTCTTTCCGAGTCAATTTAATTTATACATTTAACATACGTTCAAAATCTTCGAGAAATTCACACACTTTGAAATATTATATCATATCATAAGAGTATATGCGCGTCTATATTCTTTTTTAACATAACTGTGAATATTACATATGCCGACATTTCCCGATATATACGTATATTTATATACATATAATAAAATCATATTTTGTTTTTCTTGTTATATATCTTAAAAATTTAGATGACACTTAATTTATTCATAGAAAAGTATAGCCGATATTTATTTTTTATAAATAAAATATATTTACGTTTCTATAAAAATACCTTTAGTATTAATTATTTCCAAGATAACTCCAAAAAACAAATCTTTTTTTGCCATACAAATATTTTAATGATTGTCATCATCATCCAATAAATGTTTATTAGTATTTCATACGATATAATGTGAATAACACATACAATCAATATACATTAACCACATTATTTTTTAAATTGATGTCATAATCGTTTCGTAGGAAAAGAGCATCGTTAGCGTAAAAGAAAAAAAATCAAATGCAATACTGTTTTATCTAAGAATTAACCGCCATGTTTGATATTAATGTCTTTTTTTACAAGACATAAAACACTCATTAATTTTCAAAATCACTTGCATGTAAAGAGACTGCGACGAGTATTGGAGATTTTTTCACCGTTTTTCTTTATTATAAAACTCCCATCTCGCTGTTTAGTAAAGAAAAAAATAATGTCTATGTTTTTTTTTTTTTTTTTTTTTTTTTTTTGTAAAATTGTAACAGCTGAAGTATTTTTGCAGGGTATGTTTTCTCGATCAAATTATTAAAAAAAAACAATAAATATGTAATGAATGGTAATTTATTTATCAAATACATAAATTGTTTGGAGCAACGTTAACATGCTTATGCGTAGAAATAACTTTTGACTATATTACGGGCAAATTTTTCGACATAGAGTTTTTCCTTTTGTGACGCAGACCTCATATTGAAAAAAAAAATTCAAGTAGATAGTGTTTAGGAAAAATAAAACCTACTTCAACGGATTTTTCCTTATTCTATTCCTATTGACTTGTTTTTCTGAGATGGCTTAGTTTTCACAATTAGCTTTGAGGTTTGCAAACGCTTGAGCTCATAATTTAAAAAAAAAAGTCTGAAATTGTCCGTCAAACGTGTCAAATAAGGTGTGTTTGTAGTATAACTTGTTTTATAAAAATTCAGATCTTGGTACAATAGCTGTTGCACGTTTATGCAAAAGTGCATGAATACAAAATTCATTACTATTATATAAATTTAATTCAGTATTACGGAAGTAATATGAATCCATCTTACATATGACGTAATCACCATGGAAATCTAGAATCATTACCTATCATGGGATATCATTGAATTAATTACGTAAGTTACGATTTCATGTAATGAAGAAAACATTTATTAATATCTTTTTAAGTTTTGATTCGATTTCCATAAAATTTGAAATGACTCGACAAAATACTGTAATTATATATATTAAATTTCAAACCATTCGGTTGGGTAGTTTTGCGCTGTTTTATGCGAACAGACGGACAGACTAGACGACGATTATAGGTGCTACGTATTTATATAATTACGAAAACCCCAAAAATACAACAAATCAAAACGACAAAATGCATTTTTTAATATTCATTAAATAGAAACAGGACATCCACCAGCAGTCAACCATCCCCGCAAAAAATAATAAATAAACGGAATAATCATTTAAATATTATGCATAGCTGCCAACTTGTACGGATTTTTCATACCTGGCATCTATCATTATGAGTGGACATGGTTAAGAAATATCCAGATGTATCAAATCCTTATTAGAAGTCGATTTTAATTACGGAATTAACTTTTCTTACCTATTTTAATATTTAAATTTACTTTTATTTCATATTTTTGCTCAAAACATTATCATGCTTCTTTGTATAATTCCTCTAAATTAAATGCCAAAAGTTTGTCAAAGTCACTTGGATCCTTTAGCACTTTCATTTGCTGCATGCATTACCATAATTCAATGCAACAGAGAACAACAAGAAGAAAATCAACTAGTATTTTTTTAAGTCAAATCAGAATGTATTCTTGAGTTTTATATAAAAGTTCTTAATAGAAGTTAAATAGAAGTTTAAATTGAATTTATTCTATTTTACTATTCCAAATAGCTTTCACAGTTTAAGAAAAATTATCCCAGTTAAGAAGTCAGAAAACATCAAGTAAAATGTCAATTTACATCTTTTCACGTAAATGCTCTTGTAAACATAAGCACTACATAAGAATTACCCTTATCGTAGCTAGAAAAATATTTCAAATGGTTTTATTTTTAAATTTTTATATAGTATCTTATAGATGTATCTTTGAATGTATTGTTTTCCTGCAATTATAATTTTTATTTAACAATATGTTAGTCCATTCTTTCTATTTAAAAAAAAAAAGTTCTTAAAAATTAAATATTGATTTTTTAATACATAAAACTATTTATAATTTGTAAAATTTTAGAGTGGTTTGAACTATACAATGTGTCCCTTTGGTAATTGTCTTAATATATACTATTAAAGAGAACTGTAATGTCAATCAAACTTTATTTAAAATACCAAACGAATTAAATTTTACTACTAATGCGCAGAATACATGGCAAGGCAGCTGGAGACGCCAAATACGCATTCTACCACAGCCAAAACGTGTTTATTATACTTAAATTAATTTAGAATAAGACTCCTAAATATTTGAATAAGTGAATACTCGTAGAGAAAGACTTTCTAGACGAAAGCATTCCCAGATGAAAAAAAAAAAAAAAAAAAGATTAGAAATTTAAATAATGCTAACGGAAAATATGTCACAATAAGTAAAATTTAATTACATTCATTTACAATGTTCTATTATTACATTTTGATTAAAATTCACCATTTGCAAAAATACCTTTAAATCCATGATCCAAATCCTACCCAATTTCGCAATTCCACCGCTCATAAGTCTAGAACTTCGTGGAATTTTTTTATGTAACAAAATACCTTAGATTTTATTTATGTGTCACAGAAGTAACAATGAAATAAATCCACTTTCACTTATAAAGGATATTGTAGCTCACTATTTCTGAGTTTAGCATCTGATAACGTCAATATCGGTGACAAAAATATTTCAAATCCATAGCAAGATTTTGCAAAGCAAAAACTGGTATTTCTAACAACAATATATTGTAAGTTATAAAGATTACGCCTAACGTCATTAACACTTATCACATAAAAATATAAAATTCTTGTGAAACTGCAAGAAGATGTTTTTATGTATCGCGTTTCTATAATAACAGGCCAAATCAGAAAATAACCCAAAAATATATTTTAAAAAAGTGAAGAACTTCCAATTCATTGGACTTTAATTTTTTCTTTTCTAAATCCTTTTAGTTTTTCGAACTTCGTCACTTGTTAAAGGAGGGATCTTTAAATTCTCATCACTATACTTTCATCCTCGATAAAATAAAGTTTTTACACTGCCAGTTACATTGTCAATTATCCGATTCGACGATAACATTGTCACAGAAAACCCCTTTTTTGAGGATGGATTACATATTGTTGTGCATACAGGTATATTGTGTAGAGGAAATTCTTTCTTATGAAATCATCTTCTTCAGTCCTAACTTTACAAGTGGTGGCGGTTTCAATTTTTTAAACATTGCACATATTCGTAAAAATAACAAACACTGTAAAATCGTTGCGAAACTGTGCAGACAGTGAGCATACATTCAACGGAATTTGTTTAAAATTGAGCGCCCACTAATTGTGTCGCCTCGTTAATACTTCCCTCTGCAGATACGGATTCTAGATCTCGGACGACCAACGAATTCACTAATATTTATAACAGTATAATAGCTATCTGTAGTACCTAAGATGAATTTCAGCTGTTAATGAATATTTTATCAATTTAGATGCGTATGATAAGGCTTGAAAAATTATACCATATAACACGTATATTTTGCTTTTGCTTTGAAAATGCACATTTAATGTGTTTTTGACTCATATTCTTACATCGAATCTTTGTTTTCTCCAGTCATTTCTAGATTTTCTTGAATGCAGTTGTAAAAGTATTTCTTCCCTTTAAATTACACGTTTTCATTTCTAGCTTGAAAATGTAGATGCCGCAATTTTTTTTTTTTTCAAGTCTCAATTTCTACATAAATCTCAGCGTTAAATGTTTAAATTCATTTTGAATTATATTATCATATATATGTCATATTGAAAAAGCCCATGCCACAGCACACAACACGATTTAAAAAATAATAATGATTGATACGTCTGCTGCTTAAAAAGTTGCTTCATGTGATCAATCATTCTTTCCCTGCGCTTAAAACTACAAAATTACGAAGAAGTGGCCTTTAATAATAAAAAACATGACAATTCAGAATTTTTATTGAAAATTCTTGCGAATATTTGTATATGAAATTTTAAAGAACATAGAAAGAATACTTTTAAACTTTGAGTCACGTATAAGGCCAAATATCTCATTACATATTATTTTGTTGATGAAAATAAAATATTTTTCAAAAGTTTAACATAAAAAATAGAGGACTATTGTATAAAATTTTTGAATGAAAAATTATAAATGCATGAGTATTAATATTTATTTTATCCAAAACTTATTTGTATCTGAAAAGAAAAATTGGTGAATCACATCTGAGAATCGCTAATGAAAGAATGTTCTACGTGCACTTAACTACATCTTAACAAGTGGGTAAGTGTGATTGTAGATCGCATAGAGTGTTTCGTTTAATATGCCTTTAAAAACACGTTATCTTTAAATTAAAAAATCAAACTGTTATTTTATATTTATTAAATTCTTACATAAATGGCACTATTACATTAAATTTTAAAATAATTAAAAAAAATATTTTTATCAAATTAAAAATATTCAAATAAAGTTATTTAAATAAAATTAAAAAATCCGAATACTTTTAAATTCATCAATTTCAAAAATTTAGCGGAGGTATAAAAAAAGTAATATTTTCAAGAGCCAAAAAGTGTTTAAAACATATTTAAAATGCTTAAGTAAGTTAGAAAAATTCCATATTATTTCTTTCATCTTTCAAAAACTCTCTAGATGGCTCCAAAAAACAACATTAACATATATGAAAAAAAATCTCAATAATGTATATAGATAACTTGAAATTTTTTTCTTCATAAAAGTATATTATTTCAAAAAATTGCCTGTAGTTGCCAGCTGTAAACAACAACAACAACAAAAAAAATAGTCCAGAGGAATCCAATATTTATTCCTCTGTATCGAATTAATTATTAAAAATGAGAAATTTTTTCTAATGTTAAGTATGGATTTGATTATATCATCTGACTTGAAAGAATACTTGTTACTAAACGTGCCCGTTTCCAATATAAGTGAATAATTATCTGAAATTTTTTTTTATTGTAATTTCAGATTTTCTCTGTCTGTATAAATAAAAAGCAGATTTTTAAAAATTACCGCTGACCGAAAACAATAAAATAAGTCTCTAAAATTGCCCAAAAAAGTAATTTTCTTTTAATTAAATCCGTCTGAAAAGTAAGTGTAACAACAAAAATTAAAAGTTTAATGTTTCGCCTGACAGAAATGAACAGGCAATCTGCTGTATATTAAACGTTTCCTTTACCACGGCATCATCAGTTATGTGCGACGTTGTTTCGAAAGATTATGTTTCGAAATCGAGAAAGAACGAATTCGCTTAGTTAATATATATTTTTTTTCAAACTTTATGATTTTGGGAAGGACAGGGGGTTATTAAAATCTATGTAAAAAAAAATCAAGTCCGTAACTTACATAATGTCCGAGTACGAGTCTCAGACAGACGGACAGACAGAAAAACGAGACAAAAATTATTTCCTGAGAAGAACAAAACACTAAAAATGAATTTAAAAATAAAGTTAATTAAATTGCAATGAGAAAGCGATTTATTTTTTTAAATATCTATAAAAAATATCAATTTGCAAAATTCTTAAAAATCGTTAAAGTTGCTGAAATGCAAATGTAATATTATTTAAGTATATTTTAGATCAGTTAGTTCGTTGGAGAAGAACCAAAAATGCAATTTTTTCAGAAATTCATAAAGTTAATACTTGAAACAGTTTTCAATGCTTAATAAAATTTACATAATGATTATGTTTCAAATGAAACTATTTATATTTGGACCAGTGGCGTGGCGTCCGGTCATCGCTGGATGCGGCGATGACCAAGCAATATTTTAAAACTCTTAATAAGCTTTTAAAAATCTACGATCCAGTTTTAGCAGAACATTTGGAGTTCATGTATAAGTGAAGGTAAGATTTAAAGTTTCTTTTTTCAACATTCAACCATTGAATTTTAGAGTTAATAATTTTTCACCACAAACTTAAATAATTGCGATGACCACCGAAAATTTTCACGCCATGCCACTGATTTGGACGTAACATAATAACTAAAAGAAAAGGTTAAATAGTGAAACAGACACTCCTTCTAGGTTAATGTATTTTCAGTGTTCAGTTTGTCTTAAAAAAGAGTGGATCAAGTTATGTATTACCGAGTCGAAGTTTTTAAACTCGGAGATTTGAATGTTGATTTCTGTCATTTAAGATTGATATTAGAATTAGAAGTAGAGAATAGAATAGAATGGGTTCAGAGAAAAGCATTTTACAGTTAAAATTAGCCTTCTTGAAATGTCCTAAAGCAAAGAAATATTTATAATTATTACAACCAGATTTTATGCACAACAATTTATCGCATAATTGCAAACCAGTTTCAATAACGTGATTAGCTACCGGCGTTACAGTGTCTTTACAATAGAGTTGTGACATACTCAATGGGTGTATGTTCACATTAAATTTTTGTGCAAACTATGGTAAAACATATTCCAGAAATCAACAATGCTCCAACTTGCCAGTTCTATTAGATGAGTGATACAAGTCAACGAACATTAGCTTAGAGAAAATAACAGGTTTTCCAAGATGCTTTGATACTTCATTATAGTTAAGGAGACCGTGGGCCTTCATTTGAGTAAAAATCGGCATTTCTTTTTGTGCGTATTATTATTCTCCAATTTGTACTACGTCATTCGTGGAAAATCGTATACAGATACGATTATTTTACACAGAGTTACAAAGGTTTTAATCTTGTTCACAAACAATTTTTTGGCCTTTCAATATAATTTAAATATCTTTTTCTCAATACTGATGTTTCAGCTTTCTGTAATTTTTGAAATTCCTTGCTACTTAATTTTTGAACAAAATTCATGAAACTGATAAGGAAGAATCCTGATATTTCTTTAAAAAAAAAAAAAAAAAAAAAAAAAACTTTGTATGCATTTTAAAATTAGACTTCATTAAGACAATTAAATTTGATTTTTAATTTATTATAAAGCAGAATTTTGATGAAAATCGCTATAGGATTCAAAAAAATATCTCTAAAGAATTAACAATTTAAGGAATTAAAAAATAAATACACAGATTTTTTTGTGGTAGAGTTTTACGTGACTAAAATCAAAAATCGCGGAAATATCTCAAAAATTAAGATGGAAGAGGCATTTTAAAATTTCGTTTTAAAATTTGAAGTTTTAAAAAGATCTTGAAATGATAATAAGATTGTAAATTTCTTTTAAGGTATTCTATATACTTATGGTGAAATTTGCACAAAATTTCAAATCTCTATTATGAAAATTAAAAGAATATTTTTTTTTAAACGTCCACCGTTCGCTTAAAAATCAACTTATATAATCTAAATTTACTGTACTAATATCCCACAATATCTCATAGAGGCATCCTACTCTTGTCAGTGGAAATTGCAATGGGCTTTAAGCTCTAATTAAATATATATATATTGAAGGCGATAAGCTGACGACACTCTTAACCAATCTCAGGGCTGCCCCACAGGCGACTATTTTTTAATCCTATTTCGAACCACGTTCTCAAAACAAAAAAAAATTACGTATGCTGTAACAATATTTGCAAGAGAAATATACTATAAAATGTATTTCTTTAAACTAGTCGTGCGAACAGAATATAAAAATAGTCACCCGTGGAGCCCCTGTAATCTAAAATTAGCATATTATCGAAATAGCTATATTCTAAATTTATATAAAATTAGATACAGTTTTTTGTGTAACATTTTTATTGTGGACTAAGAGTGGTAACAATTTCTAAATTCAACTTTACCGCTGTATAACCAGGGCTACGGAGTCGGTAGGAAAATTGACCAACTCCGACTCCGACTCCTGGATTTTTGAAACAATCGACTCCGCTTCCGGCATACACATAGGGTTTATCAAAAAGATTGAAATGCACTTTAATTTTTTACCTGTTGGAGATATATATATATAGATAATGCAAATTGAAAAAGTGTTCAAAATAAAATAGTAATTAAGATTAAGGATCGACCGAAACCAAAACAGAAACCGAATTTCGGTAATATTTCTATTTTCGGCCGAAAACGAAAATTTCAAAAAAAAAAAAAAAAAATGTTTAAGTAATTAACACATAATAAATATTCATAATTCATTGTAAAACATATTATTTTTAATTCATTGTAATTTCAAAAATTTTATTATTATTATTCTATATTGTATGCATATTAATCATTGGGTTTCTTTCTTTAATCTTCATTACATAATTTTATTCTGTATATTTGTATGCTTCTGCGAGATTGTGACCGAATTACAGAATATTTTGATTCGAAAGTCTGAAATCAATAGTAATCCTAATCTGATTCTGTACAAATAAAAGTGTGAAAAAAGACCAATTGAATCTTATTTAATGAAATATTTATTCTTTTAAGTAATATAAGTTCTTATTCAAGTCAAGAATTCTTTAAATAAGTTTTAGGTATTAACGACTTCTTTCATCCATACAGACCGGTTCTTTCGGAACAACGTTGGAATGCACGCAGTCAAAAAAGATACTGTTTAATACTGATTTATTCTGATTAATAAATATAAAATCTATACTCTAAATCTTTCAAAACTTTACAACCGCAATTTAAAAAACAACAGTTTTGTGATATAATTTTCTCTTGAAAATACCCTCGTGGAAAGTTCTTATCCAAACAGTGCTAGAAATTTGAATTTCTTAAATGTGCAACGACGCCGAAATCCAAAGATATCATTCTAGCGACATATGCAGGATATTTTCAAATTTCAATGTAAACATCGTATTATTACATATTCTAGACTAGCAATCGTCTTAGAAAATACCCTACAAATGTCTCTGAAATCGACTTATCAGATTTCAGCATCCTTGAACTTTTAAGGAATTCAAATTTTTAGCACTTTTTTAAGTATTACTGTGACAGCCGATTTCAGAACTATTTATACTAAGCGCCCTAATCTATATCCATAATCAAAACATTAAATTTTAAGATTTGATAGTATTTTATGTAGAGGGATTTTGTAGCAAACGATACACTTCCTTCGTTACGAAATACAGTAAACGCTCATAGTAATTAAGTACGAAATACAGTAAGGCGGACTTCGTTGAAGACGGAAATCTGTCTAACTCGGAAAGATTTTCAAGTTCATACGAATTCAAAGTCATAGAGTAACATTTGTCTAAGGCGGAATATTCTCTACTACGGAAAATTTCTCGGTCCCGATCGATTCCGCCTTAGACAGAGTTTACTGTATCTGCGATATTATAAAACAGAAAATCTTAAGTTTTCTTGAAAGATACGCATTTGGTTTTAAAAAAATTATGCTTTGATAAAAGTTAAGCAATTAGACTTATGACCTAGTTGTTAAAAAATATATATATCGTTGAGAAGCTTTCGAAAATAAAGGTAAAATATTGCATATATTATAACTACCATTTAATAAAATGTGTTGCGAAAAAAAGTAATATTTATCTAAAGCAAATAATTATTTTTTGGAATGAGAAGCAATTTGTATCACTTTGTCTGTGCTTTAAGTTCATGAGATAAAAATAAATAAATCATTTATCAGATGTTTTGTTTGACTTTCTCGCCAATTTTTTTTTTTTTATGTGCACTTTTCACTGATTGAAACATATAATAACTTCTTTTTTACATTTATTCTAGAACAAATATTTGGCCTTGTTTATTTTTGCATGATTATGATTTCAGTTTAATTGCACCTTTAATTTTGTAAGGTAAAAAGAATCATAAAAAAAAAAAAATCTTTCAAACGTTCTCCAATAAAAAAGAGGAAGTAAAAACTAGAAGCAGTGTTACATTGAGCAAACTTTAATCTTTAAAATGTACTTTAAGTAAATAAACCTAAGAGGAATGTTCTGAAAATAGAAAGAAAAAGAATGTTTTAACAATCCTTACATTTTAAAACATTTGAATACTATTTATATAAAATTAAAGTAAGTAAAGATACAGTATATTATTGAGAATGTGATTAAGAATAGTGATTTCAGTAGAATAAATTTATTGAATAAATTTATAATTTATTGAATAAATTTATTTGATATTTTTAAATCCTTCAAAATTTTTAGAAAAATATTTTTTTTAAGAAACATTAATGTATCATATTAATTAAATTATTGTGAATGTGAAATTGTTAAAACAAGATATCCAAATTTCACGAGCTATAATCGATTACATTCTATCCTTTAGATCAGTGGTTCCCAACCCGTGGGTAGCGGCCCACTTGTGGGCCGCGAGCACCTTGGTACTGGGCCGCAGAAACTTGGGGTCTAATACCAGTTTTTCGGGACGATTCACTACAGAAGCGCTGGCTGTTGATCGCTGGGCTTACATTCGTCAGTCATCAAGGTCAACGCTCCCCTCCCTCCCACCACGTCCGCATTCCGCACTTTTATTATTGACTCCTTTGTCAGTGGTTGTTGTTTTCTGTTGATGTATCGTATCGTTGTGTGTACTGTGAGCTGCTATTAATTTACGTCAATATGGTTGCTTGGTTTTGGACGGGGTCTTGTCGTAAGACGAAGTTGGCAAGTGATGAAGGGACTTCTACATCTGGTTCTACAAATACCGAGTTTGAAATGAAGGCGAAATCCAGTCTAAGTTGTAAAAAATAGCAAGGAATACTAAAATATATTTTCTTAAATATAACCCTGATTTTTTAAAATGTGGGTTTGTGTTTTCTGGTTCTGAGGAAGAGCCTATGCCTCAGTGTGTGATTTGTCTCGAAATGCTATGCACTGAATGTATGAAATTTTCAAAACTTGAAACACATCTACCAACTAAACATCCTGAATGTGTAGGAAAGTCTTTGGATTTCTTTGAAATCAAGAAAAGAAATTTTTGTATGTCTAAATCTACCATGGAAAAATCTTCAAAACAGAAGAAACTAAGCACCAGAGTTTTTTATGATCTTTCTTTGTTAATCGCAATGAAGGGTTCAGCTCACACCGTGGGAGAGGAACTTATTATACCCGCAGCAAATATAATAAGTAATGCTTTGTTTGATGAAAAATGTACAAAAAAAATAAACGAAATTCCATTATTAAATACAACCGTTAAAATCAGAATTGATGAAATGTCGGAAAATGTGAAAAAAACTGTCATTACTTTTTGAAACAAAGTGAATATTTTGCGCTGCAACTTGATGAGAGTACAGACGTTGCTGGACAAGCTAATTTATTAGCTTTTAGTCATTTTGAGTTGAATGGCAATATTGAAGAAGAAATGATGTTTTGTCGATCTTCGCCGACAAAACAACTGGCGAAGAGATTTTCAAATCTATTGACAATTTTATAAAAGAAAATGAAATAGATTGGACTAAGTGTGAACGTTTGACAACGGATGGGGCACGTGCTATGTTTGGAATTCATATTGGTTTATTCGCCAAAGTTAAATAAATTGCTCCCTTGGTTCAATGAACACATTGTAGCATACATAGAGAAGCTCTTTCAGTTAAAGGTTTGGACGAGAGTTTAGGAAAAACTCTTGACGATGCAGTAAAAATAGTTAACTTTATCAAAGCAAGACCTAAAAACTCCAGACTGTTTGGTGTTTTCTGTGATGAAATGGGCAGTGAACACAAGCAGCTTCTACTTTGCTGCGAAGTTCGGTGGCTGTCGAGAGGCCAAGAGTTGGCAAGATTGTTCGAACTCCGTGATGAACTCACGGTTTTCTTGAGGGAGGGAGATTATGATGAAAAACTTGCAAATTCCTACTTAGACTGTGTGACCAATGAAAACTGGTTAAAACGGTTGGCATATTTGGCGGATATTTTTGGTTTTCCCAATGCTCTTAACTTAATTCTGCAGGGCAAGGACGCTCATAAGTTTTTTGTACAAGCAAAATAGAAGCAATGATAAAGAAACTTCAACGATGGGCTCAAAAAGTGGAGCAAGATTCATTCGACGCATTTCCAGTACTACATGATTTTCTTGAAACCAACGAAGTCAAAATGGATAAAATAACAGCTACAACTATAAAAAAAAAAACACTTCGAATCTTTGGCCTCAAACCTCGGGTAATTTAAAGTTATTTATTTTTCATAATTTTATTCTATTATTTTTCAATAAGCGTAATTAAAAGCATTTATTTTCCTAAAACAGTAACTTTTTTTAAATTAGTAAATTTTTAAAATTGTACCTTTTTAAAATTAATAAATTTTAGTTACTTGTCTTATACTTTTATTAATCATTCATATGAAGGAGAAATCTACCAACACTAACTGAAGCAGTAATTAAGCCTTTTCATACTTTTTAGGAACTTCTTCCCTAAAATTGAAGATGAAATACAATGGACCAGAAACCCCTTTGAAGAAAGTTACTTCAAATGAAGAAGACTCGTTAATTGAACTATCATGTGACCAGACTTTAAAATTGATTTTTAAGACAACACCATTGGTCTGATTTTGGATAAAAGTTCGGCAAGACTATCCAGCTATTGCCAAAATTGTACTGAGACACTTGATGGTCTTTTCTACAACCTATCTCTGTGAACGAGCCTTTTCAACTTTAGTTTTTTTTTTTTTTTTTTAATATAGAAATAAAATGAATGCCGAGAGTGATTTGAGACTAAAACTATCCAGTTTCAATCCAGATATTGGCACTCTCATCGGGGATAGACAGTGTCAAAAATCCCATTAAGGATTTTTTTTTTTTTTTTTTTTTTTTTTTTTTTTTATATATATATATATATATATATAATTGTGATAGCTAAATGAATACAATAAATAAAGTTATTTTCTTTATAAAAAATATTTTTTCTGCATGTACAGCGTCTTTTACTAGTTACTGACATAATATATATATATTCGTCATGTGTATATAGTATATACTATATAGGTGTTTATTTGTCATATTTTTAACTTGTATATTAAGTATTTAGTGGTCCTTAAAGTTGTTTTTACAAAATTGGTGGTCCGCACAACTAAAAAGGTTGGGAACCGCTGCTTTAGATAATTAAAAGTTCTAACTGTTAAAGTCATTCATATTTAAACAGATGTTAGTACAGATTGAAAAACTAGTTTGTTGTGGCCATCACAAAACTTTCTTCTGTATAAATCACGTCAATTAAATCATTTAAATAATACAAGAAATTGCGTCAATTTAGCACCAATTTATATCAAAGTATATCTGAATTTGAAGTTTGTTATTATTTGAATTCGTGCGTTAGTGCTTGAGAAAGAGCTATAGCGGAAATTCGGAA
Organism: Maratus speciosus; assembly: GCA_963932465.1. Lineage (NCBI taxonomy): Eukaryota > Metazoa > Arthropoda > Arachnida > Araneae > Salticidae > Maratus > Maratus speciosus. The sequence goes on from OZ010786.1 coordinate 333,472,382, forward strand.
AAATGTAGCATAGCAGCTCCATCTATTGAGGGATTTGCAACAAAACACAAGCAGCAGTAATTTATATCAAGTTGTACCCGAATCTGAAGTTTGTTAAAAACCAAAGCATTAGTTCTTGATATACGACTATTGCGAAAATCACAAAAATGCAACATAGCAGCGCCACCTGTTGAGCGATTTAGACTTAGATGCTTTATGTTCCCTCAGCCGTTGTTTTGAATTGTTTGGCGATTTTTTGTTGGTGTGTTAACGGTGTTTATGGATATGGCAACCTCGATATGTGGAACGCCGTGTCACGTGTGTGTTCTGACGTGTTGTGTTCTGGCAATTCCTGAGAAGCTCATTTTAGATTAGAATTTTGTGGATGTATTTTGATATCGTGTTGTATCGGTCTGTCTTTTTATTTTGATGTTAAATTTATTGGATGTATTTGATTGACTATGGTTTCTGTAGTCAGTTTAAACTCTCTTGCTGAAGTAATTAAGAAATATAAAGAAATTTTGACAAGAAAAGGAGATTTGTTTATAGTGTGTCAATGCGTATTCATAAGCCTATTTTGAAAAATGAGGGTGATGTTATGAGAGATATTTCGTGCTGGAGCTTTTAAGAAAGCAGATGTCTGTTAAGGTAAGTTGGTAATTTTAAGTATATTTTGCTGCTTTAAGAGTTTTTTACATTTTGAGATTGCTACAAAGCGAGAACTGTTGAATTTTGAGAATGCTACACCTCGAGAACTGGTGAATGCAGTGATGTTTTTTTCGGTTAATGTGCGCGAAGCGCTCATACAACGATTACTGTTTTCCACTTTAGCGAGTTTCTTTTTTATGTATATTTTGCTGCTTTAAGAGTTTTTTACATTTTGAGATTGCTAGAAAGCGAGAACTGCTGAATTTTGAGAATGCTACACAGCGAGAACTGCTGAATGCATTGATGTTTTTTTCGGTTAATGTGCGCGAAGCGCTTATACATGATTACTGATTGCCACTTTAGCGAATTTTGTTTATTATTTACATTTCATTTTCGTTAAGCAAAACATGCGTATAAACCGGTGCTTGGCGACATTTACTACTTGGCGGAAAAGGGAATTTCACGCCAAGAAAAATATCAAGATGGAGGCCCCGGGAACTTATGACATCTGTTCCGCGATTTACACCAAAATGCATGAAACGTTGATTCCTGTCAAAAACTAACTGAATACACTGGTGAAAATTGATTTATGAAACCACGATTTTTTAACAAAAACTTCTATAATATTCATTAAAAATGAATAAAAATAAAATTTCATACATATTAATAAACTAAAACATAAGGTCAACAATTGGATTTTAGAAACATAAAAACATGGAAATTGATTTAAGATATATCACATTTAATTGAAATTAATATTTAGTAAAGACGCTTTTATTCATCAGAGTTTCTTTTATTCTAGATGGCATTGATAAAACGAGATTTTAAATGTATTTTTGATCAATTAATTTCCAGTTTTGACAGATTGAAGCTTTCAATTCTACAAGTGAGGTGTACGCAATCCCATTTGCATAAACCATTCGAACAAGCTGTACCCAAGAATTTTCGATGGTGTTCAGATCAGGACTAATAGTTGGATGACCTAAAAGAACAATATTATGTTCGTCAAACTAATCTTTCATTGCATTTGAAATGTGAATACTTCCATTGTCTTGCATGAAGATGTGATCTAAACCATAATATTGCCATGCAAATGGAAGAAGTGAATTTTCTAAAACAAAACTGTAATGAAAAGAAGTCGGGCGACCGTTTAAAAATACAATTTCATTTTTGTCATCAAAAGCAATCGCTGACTAAATCATCAAACGACCGCCACCAAAATTTCTGCTGAATGTATATTTTGATTCCTTTCGAGATTCCTCCAATAATACGTCAAACCATCCAGGCCATCCAAATTAAATCCTTTTCGTCGGAGAAAATGACTTTCTTGCAACTGTCACCCATTGCCATGCACTTCACGCAATACTTCAAACGCATCTGCTTGTGACGCAGAAGTAACTTTGGACCAGGCTTCATTTTCGACCATCTCAAGCTTCGTGAAGAATGTAAAATTTGTCTAACTCTTCTAGAAGGGTCAGGAAGGTATAGATCTGCACAAATTTTCTTTGAAGTGTGGTTAGCTTTCGATGCAAGTTGAAGAATCCCCCTTTTCCCTCTCTTACTTAAACGTGAATTTAACAAAAGACACTCTTTTTTGTTAAAATTTTTGCCACAATTGCTGGATTGCTATTGTTATATATCACACCAACTGATCTTTGAATTACTTTATTGATTTCCGGAACAGACTTTCCACATCCTATAAATGCATTGATTTTAGCTATTTTTCCCCAGACAACATCTTTCATTTACCCATCGTGAAAAGTATAACTGAAACGTATTGCTTCCAAAATATAACGCTTCTTATGTCTACTGTGCATGTCACGTTACTTTGTTTTATGCAAATTTTTGTCATATTACTTCAGAATCGCTGATAAAATGTGATATTTCACAAATCAATTTCCATGTTTGCATATTACGAAAATATAATTTTTGACTTTTTATTTTTGTGTAATATTATGTATGAAATTTTATTTTTGTAACTCATTTGTTATACATACTATGAATATCCTATGAAATTTCATTCATTTTTAATGAATATTATAGAAGTTTTTGTTAAAAAACCGTGTTTTCATAAATCAATTTCCACCAGTGTATGAAGTTTTATGAAAATCCGTGCATTAGTTCTGGAGATTGAGCTCTTGTGGAAATCAAGAAAAATGCTGCATAGCAATGCCACCGGTTGAGCAATTTACACGTAAAAATAATCAGCACCAATTTATATCAGGGATATAAATTTTTATTAAATTCCGTTCTTTAGTTCTTGAGATAGAGACGCTCTATCTCAAGAACTAAACACTGAGAGACATCTCAAAAACTATGTGTGACACAAAATTTGTGTCACACATAGACTCACAGACTCACCGACAGACATTTTGTAAAAACATGTTTTTCTGGTTCTCTGACACCCAAAACGTATAATTCCGTCGAAAACCGGAGTTCGAAAATTTTCATGAATCCAATACTTTCTTCTTGTAAAGATAGAAGAAAGTAATAATGCATGCATCAAATATTTTTCGAATTATATTTGCATTAAAATACATCAATTTTAGAGGGAAAACGATCTTGTTACATTCTTCTGTTTTTACAAGAAAAAAGTTTTGGATTTTTCATGAATCCAATACTTTCTGCTAGTAAAGATAAAAGAAAGAAAAAATATTTGCGCCTACAAAATTTGTGTCACACGCAGACAGACAGACTCACAGACAGACTGACAGGCAGACATTTTGTAAAAACTTGTTTTTCGGATTCTCTGACCCATAAAACGTGCAAATAAGTCGAAAACCGGAATTGGAAAATTTCCATGAATCAATACTTTCTTCTTGTAAAGATAGAAGAAAATAATAACACTGATTAAAAAGAGTCGGATGTCCCAATCCCAAAACTTTCTTCTATCTCATAAATGATAATACTTCAAAATTCGCTATTACACTGCCAAAATCAAATGGTAATCTATACCCCTCATGAGGATTCTGCGGATATGAAATTCAGAGCATTAGTTCATGAGATATGACTATCGCTAAAATCGTGTAAATCCAGCCTAATCGAGCCTAATAGCGCCACCTATTGGTTGATTTATACCAAAATCTAATCAGCAACATCTTATGTCAACGTCTGACTGCATCTCATGTTTGGAGAAAATCCGTGCATTAGTTTTTTGAGATAGAGATATTGTGAAAACCGTGCAATTTCCAGCATGGCAGCGCTACCTATAGGACGATTAATACCAAAACCTAAACAGGAACAACTTGTGTCAACGTCTATCTAAATAGAAAATTTGTTTAAAATTTGTCCATTAGTTCTTGAAACAGAACTATTGCGGGAATCGTGAAAAAGGCAGCACAGCAGCGCTACCTGTTGGGCGATTTACACAAACACGTAATCAGCCCCAGCTCATATAAAGGCATAACTGAATCTGAAGTTTGAGAAAATCCGTGCATTAGTTTTTGAGATAGAGCTATTGCGGAAATCCTGTAAATGCTGCAACATGCAGTATAGCAGCACCACCTCTTGGGCGATTTACACCAAAACGTATTTAGCATAATTTCATATCAAGGACCAACTGAATCTGAAGTTTGATGAAAATCCGTGGATCATTTCTTGAGATAGAGCTATTGCAGAAATCCGGAAAAATGCAGCTTAGCAGCGCCACCTTTAAGGCGATTTACACCAAAACTAATCAGCGCCAATTTATATTAGGGATTACCAGAATATAAATTTTTGTTAAATTCCGTGCATTAGTTCTTGAGATAGAGCGCCCACAAAATTTATGTCACTACAGACAGGCAAACTCACAGATAGACATTTCGTAAATACATGTTTTTCGGGATCTCTGGCCCCTAAAAAGTGTAAATCCGTCGAAAACCGGAATTCGAAAATTTTCATAAATCCAATTCTTTCTTCTTGTAAAGACAGGAGAAAGTAATAATGTATGCATCAAATATTTTTCGTATTGTATTTGTATTAAAATACATCAATTTTAGAGGGAAAAAGATCTTGTTACTTTCTTCTCTCTTTACAAGAAGAAAGTATTGGATTCAGGAAAATTTTAGAATTCCGGTTTTGGACGGATTTACACGTTTTAGGGGTCAGAGAGCCCGAAAAACTTGTTTTTATGAAGTGTCTGTCTGTGAGTCTGTGAGTCTGTCTGTATGTGTGAGACACAAATTTTGTGGGCGCTCTATCTCAAGTACTAATGAACGGAATTTAATAAAAAATTATATTCAATTAGTCCCTGATATGAATTGGTGCTGATTGGTTTTTGGTGTAAATCGCTCAACAGGTGGTGCTGCTATGCAGCCTTTTTCACGATTCTCACAATAGTTGGAGAACTAACAGTTGGATTTTCAACAAACTTCAGATTCAGGTATAGCTTGATATGAGTTACTGTTGTTTATGTTTTGGTGCAAATCGCTCAACAGGTGGCGCTGCTATGCTGCATTTTTCTGAATTTCCACTATAGCTGTATCTCAATAACTAATGCGCGAATTTTCAATGAACTTCAGATTCAGGTATAACTTGATATCAATTAGTGCTGTTTATGTTTTGCTGCAAATCGCTCAATAGGTGGCGCTACTGTGCAACATTTTTCAGAATTTTCGCTATAGCTCTATCTCAAAAACTAATGCTCGTATTTTCATCAAACTTCAAATTCAGATATACTTTTATATGAATTGGTGCTAAATTGATGTAACTTTTTTGTATTATTTAAATGATTTAAGTGACGTGATTTATGTAGCAGAAAGTTTTGTGATGGCCACAACATAACTAGTTTTATATGTCTTTATCAGAAAATTTGATTCGAAGTTGCTAAACCTACTGCCCTTGCAGTGCCAAAATATAATATGAAATATTGATAATCAGAAAGACAAATAGAAACAATGAATGCACGTATGACAGATACTGTGGTGTGTAAAGATAATAGGCGAGAAATACTTCAGTTTCAGCAATAAAAATAAGGAAAAAATTAAAATATGAATTAATGTTATACATTGAAAAACAGATTCATTCACATGTTTAATTTGTACCTGTCCCAAATTTAATTCCCTAAATTTTAAAATTCAATGACTCTTTAAATGAATTGACGATGCAACTTAAGTATGATTACTATAAGTTGGAATAAGTACCATGTTTATAAAGATTATTGTAAATATTTTGTACAATAATTTTTCTTAAGTTTAAAGTTTTATTTATTTTTTTTCAGGAGATGGCCTTCGTTTTCTTCCATATATAATAATGGTCAAAATGCTATCAAATCAGCCGTCCCCCCCCCCCCCAAAAAAAAAAAATCTCTTTTTGTGTTGAAAATAGATTCTACAGATTATAAATATAAACAATTTGTTCCTTTTAACTCTCTAAAATAGATTATTACCAGGATAAAAATGAAAACTAGTAAACAGGAATTCTGCTTTTTCAGAATTTAGTGCCGCCCCCGATGAAAAAAATATGTATATATAAATAGTACAAAACATATTTCAATTTTAAGATTTTACGATTTTATTTATGTAAAATGACGCCATTCGCACCCGCTTAAGAATTCCACATTTACGATCCACTCTTAAACATCTACAGTAAAGCATGCATAGGACGTAACAATCACAAAATAATACATAAATCCAGCAAAAGATGCCGTCATTAAAGAAACTCCACGAAAAAACACGGCTCTCTAATGATTCATAGGTCTTCATTTGTCTGTAACATTAATATAGATACTTAAAATTAAAATAATTTGTAATAGCTACCTGTTTTAACAGAATTCATTTGTTTATACTTTTTCAAAATAGCACATATTTTAATTACATTTTCTTTCAGTTGTTATGCGATAATGGCAATAAAAATGTATAGGGGAGACTAGGGAGGGTTGACCCACTTTTTACAAAATGTTTTTTTATTTTTTAAATATTGAGCCTAGAATAAAGTTTTATATATCATTTTATTTCTTATACAATCAGTTATCAAAAGAAAATTGCTACATAAGTGTAATATATAAGAAACTTGAAAAATGATTGATTGTAATCAGGAGAAAATAATGGGTCAAGGCTCAAAAGATATGGGAGGGTTGACCCACCATATGGGAGGCTTGGCCCACTTTGTTTTATGAAATATTTGTTAAGAGAAATAAAATCAGTTTAAAAAAAAAGAATATGTTTATGCTACATGCATTAATTATTATAAAAAATATTTTTGAAAATATGATGCTTAAACAAACTTCTTTGGACGGGATCGCGAGTCTAGGGGGGGGGGGGGGGAATTCCGTTTTAAAGAGGTTTTTGTCTGAGCAGGTACAGTTTTAGAGCAAGAAAAATGAAATTTTAACATTTAACACAGTATTCCATTACAGACATTTTCTGTTTACATAGGATTTCATGAATATGTCCGGATTTAGAAGACATTGTCCACCTTTTTCTTTTTTTTTTTATTGTCTCCACTTGTCCTACTTTTTATGACACTTGACATGGCAGCACTAGTTGTCACATAGTTTGGCTTCATCTCACTGTATTCATCTTGGTGAAATTTGTCTACATACCTTCCTGAAGTTTTCGATCAATGCTATGTTCTTTTGCAGCCGCATGAGCACTTAACGCTTTCATGGGTACAGTTTACAGTCTGCAAACGGTTAATTTTAATGCCCATACTGACAAGTGGAACCAGCAATTTTTTTGTGCAATTTCGATTTCATAATGTACGTGAAGAAACGGTTTTTGATTATTTTCAAATAAATTTGTTCGTAAATTCCGCTGTCAGTTAATTATTTTAACATTTTTGGAACAGAAATGCCTTATCTAAATAACTTATCATTAACAATTTTTAAGGCTGCTGCTTTCATTCTTTCTGGTCCTTTCTAGTATTTTCCACTATTTCTATATACCTACTATAGGTAATATTTAAATGGTAAAAATTTCTATCAACTTTCCCATCTATATTTTATTACATTTTTTTTTTTTTTTTTTTTTTTTTTTGTTTTTTAACAGTAGATACTATAGCAATTTTTTACATCTTTCTTTAGACAGTTTTAAACATTTTCTTCTCCACCCCCCCCCCCTACTGTAGCTTTATAGAATAAATTTACTTTCTTTTTTATATGTAACCATTAATATTTCATTATGCACAGCGTATAATAAAAAGATTTCCAAAACCACTTAATTAAGGGGGCCTTAAGCATCTGGTCAACCGTCCCTCACATTGACTGGATCAAGCCTCCCCACATAGTACTGTTCTAAACAGTAGCACATTGTTATATTAAGTCTAACTTACTGTACAATCTTTATAGCTGGAATGAAAATTCAATATTTCAGCATTACTCAAAACAAACATACTTAAATTTCTATGATATATTTTATCAGACAAAAGCTTACAAAATATTTCTAAAAAACACAACTTTTAGGTTGAAAACGTCCGCACGTAATTTTTTCCGCAACTATTTCGATTGTTTGTATGAAACAAAGAGAGTTGTTTGAGCATTCCAGTACCTTTCGTCGACACTTATTGTTAAAACATTGAAATTCATTTAAATATGAAAACTGAGGGGTGGGTCAAGCCTCCCGTATGGCCAACACTCCCTAGTCTTCCCTAATTACTATTTTAGAACTATTTTTCCTTTACTTTCTACAGAAATGTAGTACTTCCATTGCTAATATTAAAAAAATGGCTCTAAAAAGTACACAAAAATTCATATTTAAAAATAAATAGAGATACAGTTTCAAACAAATTGCATTTAAAAGCACTTTTTTTCTCAATAAGACGGTATAAAAATTGAAAATGTGTGATGCTTAGAAGTTTGAAGAATTGCTATAAGTATTTAATCGTTACGGCTGGCTTATACAACGTAACGTTATTTTTTGGACGACACAGAATGAACTGGGAGAAAGAAATAGCATACCGGGGGCTAATAAAACCTCTTTTAAAGGGATAAGTGACTTGCATGTAACGGTACAGTTTGTGAAAAATCTGTGACAAGTACATCATTGTAATTATAAAATAGACTAAGAGTTACTGTATCTTGTGAACCTATTTTTTTTTTCTTTTAAATATCAGGCTATTTTTGTAAAGGATGAATATCCATGTGATGTAATGACACTAGCAGCTGGCGAAAATCGTTTTTTATCTGAGTTTTCAAATATTATCGCACAGGCGTGTTGGCCGACTTGTTATTTAAGAAGAAAATACGTGAAAATGATACATGAAGCTGTCCAATGAGCTATTTCTCAAACTTTATTTAATATATTCAGGAACAGTGCTTAGGAGAAATTCTCAATTTAATCGATGGTAAAAAGATTATTCATATCAAGGTGGTAATCGGTATTTTGAAGAAAAACGGACCTTCGAATAAACTCGACATCTCAAAGACCATTCCATCTCGAAACTGACTCCCACACTCTAATCTCATTCTTTCTCCGTATCTGGCTGAGCGTTTGTATTTAACTTACTTCGGCGCAAAGTTACAATCAATGTCAGCTGATATCTTTTCTCCAATCTTAATCTCTTTTAGATTGATTTGTTACAAGATCCGATGGATTAATATTGAAGAGATTCAACTTCCATAGCTCGAAAACGTTTTTCTAGAATTTTCTATATCCTCCGAACAGATACACAAGATGCAAATAAAAAATAATCTCTGCAATCGAGAGTGCAGCTAAAATTAGATTTTAGCCTGTCAGACGATAAATTTAACAGAAAAGAAAAATTAATTTACTGCAACGGAATAAGTTTCAGAATATTAAAGCATTGAAATATTATACTAGTTGGCACGTGGATATTTTAATAAAAGAATGATTTTAAAGTAATAGTTATTTTAGACGGGATAAATAATGAATTATGATATTTTAGCAATTAAATAAAGAATTTAGAGAGGTTTGATATACCAGAAAATAATAGCGAATTTTAATAGGGATTTAAGTAATAAAAGTGTGTTATTTTAAGAATATAAGTAGTTAGGGCCATTTTTAGATTTAAGCTCTTTGGAATAAATATTATTAGATGGATTAAGATCTTATACATTTACATATGGAGGTTGATAGATTAGTTTAAGAATAGGGTTTTAACTTAATAAGTCGGTATAATATACGGAATATTATTAAAAGGAACAGTTATATAGAATAATGTTAAACTTGGCCACAAAATTTTAAATTTTGTAATATGTTTGACAAAAAAAAAAAAAAAAAAAAAAAAAAATGTTATTTCTGATAAGTGAAATGCATTATTTTTATTTTATTTTTTTAGAATATGTCATAAAGATAAAATATCTTCAGTATATAAAATCAAGTACTTTTTTCTCATCGAACAAGATTTCAAGGAATGATTTTTATTAGTTTTTTTTTTCAAAATGTGTACCAGAGTGAATACCTCAATACGTTTACTATGAAAAAATTTGCATGTGTACATTGTTGTTTTAAATTTACCTTTAAACACAAAAAGTAATTTTTTTAAAATCTTAAAATATTTATATTCTTACTAAACTATGATAAAAAAAAAACAATAATGATGCTTTACAGTGGTGTAGTCGTAAAAAAAAAACAGAGGGTATACGTTCTAAGCAGAGAGTATACGCTCAAGGCAGAGGGTATACCCTAGTGTATATATACTATAGCTTTCTTGAGAAACAGAGGGTATACGACGTTCCTTTAAAAAATCCAGAGGGTATACGGCGTATACCCCCGTATACCCTCCACTACATCCCTGAGATGCATGCATAATTGATATGGATTTTACAATAATAACTTGTATTTCCTATTTATGCCAAGTTATCGCAAACGTCCGAATCGGTTTAATTACTTTTATGCGATTTTAAAACCTTACATGTGACAAATCGTTTAAATATTACATGTTAACTAATTTTTTCCCAATACTTTTTATTTTACTTAAGCACATTTTTTTTTTCAAATAAATGGATATTCGTTTGTAAATCAAAAATTAATTACCAAAGTTTATATTCATCAAAGGCCAAAATTTGCAAAATTGTTGCTACATGAGTAAAATGTTCTGTGATTTTAATAATAATTTTTGTATATATAAACGAAACCGCAAATCGATATAATTTTATTTGCTAGAGATATATATCACTGGTGGTCACTCATTTAGAAATAGTGATTTCGGCCTGGGAGGTAGCGCCTCCATTTCGAGATTTTAGCTAATTTTATTTTAAAACACGAAGTTAAATAGCAAAGTAATCGATTAGAGAAGATTCATTCCTAGTTTTTGTCAATGTAAATGCTGTAATGCTGAATTTTAAAGAGAATTTCGCCAGATTAGTTAACTAGCTATTTCCAAGTTCGTTCATTTATGCTAATTTATTTTATGGTAATGGTAATACAGTCGGACCTCGTTATTTCGACACCCGGTTTTCACGTCACTCCGCTTATCACGTCAGTTTTTCAAAATCCCGATTTTCTGTATATGATTTTAATGTAAATAAACGCCGGATTTTACGTCGTTGAATAATTTTCAACTCCGGGTATCCCGACGGTTTAGGAAAATAGTCCATTTTTCATAATCCATCTTGCATGTCCGGAAATTAAGCGGAAAAAATGCCTTAGCCAAACTTTTCACAAAAGTGTCTAAAATATCCAATGAGATAAAGGAGAAACTTTATTTCAATCCTTTATCTGAATAAATAAACCCACACACTATGAATGACCCACTCAACACATGACCAGTTCATCAGATCCCAAGTGTATAGAAGATAATGAAGAAGAGGACATCCCTCTTCCAATATTGTTTAAAGAGTTATTAGACCGCGAAATAGATATAACGGAGAATGTCCAGGTATATATCGATTTTGATGAGCATGTTACCAAATCACCAGATGTAACGATTTCTGAAATTGTACAAGTGATAAAAGAGAAAAAGGCAGAAATTTCTTCTGACTAGGTGAGCGAAAATAACATGGAGCTTCAACAAAACATTTCGCTTCGATTAAAACCGAAGCACTGCATTGCATTGAAACAATCTGAAATTATCTAAAATCTATTTCTGAAACAACTGATATTGATTACAATTCATTTTATAATATTGAAAAAAAATTGCAAAAAGCACATCTAGGTTTAAGTAAACCCAAATCATCTGTATTGCATTTAACAATAAAAACAAGTCATCAGAAATCTGATTTTTATTTTTTCAATTTTGTTTTTTGTGTTTATTTTGTTTAATAATAATGTTTTATAGCTTAAAATACCAGAACGGTTATAAATTTTAATTTGTTTTAAGTTAATTAAAAACACTGCTTTTTATAAACATATCTTTATCCAACTCCAGTTACCGCGACTCTACGCTTATAAGGATCCTTTTTTCTGGAAATATGAGTGTCGGGATAACGAGGTTCGACTATATACATGGTAATGGTTTATTATATTATGGTAATTTATTTACTGTAATGCGTCAGTGTAAATCTCGTAATGCTGAATTTTAATGAGAATTTCGCCCAAATTAGTTAGCTAGCTACCTCCAATTTGGTTCATTTATGATAATTTATTTTAGACGTCAAATTTGGCAATATTGAGTCTAATGTCGCCAATCTCAGTGAGAATTTGACGCTAGCGCATATGAATAAGCAGTTTTATGCATATGAAAGTTGGAATTTTTTTAAACAATAAAATATAATTTACGAGAAACCACGCCCGCTAAAACGGAAATATTATTTTTTTTGTTTTTTAAGCTGATGACTTGTTTCAAAACTGCAGATATTGTATTTATGATTTTGAAATAATATGGCACACTAAGTTGACCAAGGAACTCTGTTGAGATATTATTAAGCACAATAACACATTCTTAGTTAGAAACAGCATATTATTAATATTTTTCTTCGTTGTAAACACTCTTTCATCTGACACTATTTGATGTCTGTGTAACCGCAACACATTTTATTTTATTTTTAGAATACATACCCTCTTATTAATTATTCCTGGCTTATTTTCCAATTTTTAACGTAATATTCTTTAGGTCTATTTGTCATATTTTACAAAATATGTGGAGGCTTGTTTAAGCGTATCTGAATAATACAAATCCCTAGTTTGTTTTCAGCTGTTGAAGGAAATATAAGTAAGCATATATAAAAGTTTTGTTTTAAACTTCAAATCACACTTTTGAGATATTAAGATTTAGCAGTACAATAATTCGAAAGTTGTTATTTCACACTGTAAAGAGATAGGGACAACAGCGGAATATGAATTTGGAATGTTTAAATTAGAATAAACATTTCTGAAATTTACAGATAATATTTAAATTTTCTCCTGCGTTTTATTTATAAATGTGTAAATTTTAAATTTCTGAAATTTATTGATGTATTTGACAAGTGGTATACCGAAATATACCTAACATAAATACAAATATAAACGATATAAAACTTCTATTCTATTTTATATCCACAAGATAAACTTACATTTGCTAAAGAGTAAAACTGCTATATTCTACATAGAGTTTCCTTACCAACATTAATAAGAACTTTTCATTTTATATTAAATTACAATACATTATGGAAACATAGAAATAAGTAGGATAAAGTGGTAATAACAGTTAGAAATTGTGGGATAGAAGTATATTCGGGTTCGATTAATTAGAATAAAAGTAGTAAGAGTAGCAAGATAGCAATGGTTGAATAGAACTGTTGTAGGATAGAAGTAGGTATAATTAAAAGTAGCAATAACTTTTAAATAGAAATAATAATACATAAATATAACAGAGTAAAAATAGGTACAATAAAAGTAGTAATATTTGTAAGACAGCAAAAGAAGGATAGAAATTATGCAATACATAAAAAAAAACTCTAACATTGTATGAACAGCTTATTGAATTATTTAATTTTGCCTTATTATATTTTTGTAAATACATATAAGATAGGAATACATTGCAACAGAAATATGCGGGATAAATTAGTAATTTTAATAAGACATAAATAATAGAACAGAAATATAGCATGATAGACATAAGGAATAAAAATACTAATATTAGTAAGATAGAAATTGAGAAATATAAATATAGTAGGATAGAAATAAGAAAAAAGTAATAATAATTGTAAAATAGAAATAGTGGAATAGAAATATAGTATGATAAAAATAGTCGTAATAGTAAGTTATGAATAGCAGAAAAGAAGTGTTGTAGGGTAGGATTTATCTAGAAAAAAGTAGCAATAAAAGCGAGATAGAAAAAGTAAAACAGAAATATAATATGGTAGAAGTAAGTCGAATAAAAGTAGCATTAATACTAAGAGTGAAATAGTAGAACAGAAATTTAGTAGGATAGAAATAAGGAATAAAAGTGCAAATAATATTAAGATAGAAATAGTAGGATATAAATGTAGTAGGATAGCAATAGGAAGGAGGAATGATAATAATTGTAAAACAGAAATAGTGAAATATAAATATGGTAGGATATAATTAGTCGTAATATTATGATAAGAATTGTATAATTGAAATATTGTAGGGTAGGATTTATGGGGGAAAAGTAGTAGTACTATTAAGACAGAAACAGTACAACAGAAAAATTATCGATTAGCAATAAGTCGAATAAAAGTAATAATAATAGTACGGTAGGAATAATAGAACAGAAATATAGTAGGATAGAAATAAACACGGCACATATTATAATAATATTAAGATAGCAATACTAGGATAGAACATACTCAACACATAAATTATAAAAAATATATTACAGTGTGTAAACAGTTTGAATCTTATTTTGTTTCGTGCCATAACATTTTCGTAAAAAAACTATAACATAGAATTTGAATAGAAATATGTAAGATAAAAGTAGTAATTAAACTAAAATAGAAATAGTAGAATAGAAATAAGTACGATAAATGTTTTAATTATACTAAAATAAAAATAGTAGAATATAAATATATTAGGATAGAAATAAGTAGGATGAATAAAGAATTAATCTTAAGATAGATATGGTAGGGAAGAATTAACCAGAAAAATTAATTTAATATAGAAATAGTAGAATGGCTAGAAATTAGTGGGATAAACATAGTAATAAGATAGTAGTAAGATAAACATAGTAGTAAGATAGAAATAGTAGAATATAAATACAGTAGTACAAAATAAGCTATAATAAGAGAAAGACTGTCTTTTCAAACTAACGAGTTGGGTTACAATCGCAGTGTGGGGGGTCCTGGAATTTGCAATGTGACCAGCGGGTTACTGTTAATAAGAGCACAATAGGGACCCACGCACCTGTGGAAAATTTTATTGCCTCTCACGAAGAACAACGTAAAAGATAAGGGCTAAGTCTTTGTCTATATGTTTTCAGTGTGTGTTCTGCACACGCATAATACTTTTTGAACCTTCGTCTTGTAATCAGACTTTTCAGTTCCTACTCTGCGGTAGCACTTACACTATCCTGTAAGTTTGCGATAGCAGCTCGGTTATTATTTGACTGCGAAACACAGATGTTTTTTTGTTGCCGAAAGGTCAACATAATTGAAACACAAAAAATGGTTCACGGAACGAAAGACCAACTTGATAAAAGTCTTGGAATATTTCCACCGAGTTTACATACAATATTAAAACAGCATGAAGTGATAGAACTGAAATCAGAAAAAAATAGGCGAATATGCTAGAAGAGAAAGACTTTGAAGACTTCGCCATATGATGAACTACAGTGCCAGCAAAAAAAATCTTGACACTTAAGCCACAAACTCAATGTTCCGATGCTTTATTTTACTTTTTCCTGCTTTAAACAGAAGAAGCGGACGAGAGTTTCTATCGCTTGTTGGTCTCGTGGAGTGGTTGCCCTTGCAGCTTTAGATGACTCAGCGTTCTCTCTCAGCAACTCTTCTTTTTTAGTTCTAGTAGTGGTTTGATAAAAAGGCTTTTTTAAAACTTTTCAATGAATGTCAAGATTTTTTTTTTTTTTTTTTTTTTTGCTGGCACTGTATAAAATGTGCTCTTTGAGTGGTTAATGCAAGTTAACTTGTGTAATGTCCCTATGAATGGAACGATTGTGAATGAAAAAAGCGTAAGAAATTAATTCATGTCCTGGCCTTAAGGATTTCATATCTTCTAGCGACTGGATCGATGGGTTCAGGAAAACACAATTTAACATAGAAATCTCTTTCTGAGAATGTGTTAGTATTAATCCTGTGATTATTCAAGAATGAAAAGAGAATGTTTTGCTTTCGTTAATAGAAAATTACGCTTCAAAAGACACTTTTAACAACTGGCCTCATTTTCTCTCTTCTTTCTGATAAAGTTTTAAAAGTGAAATGAAAATTATGGTTGAAAATTGTCAAAAATGCGGTTACCTGTCTTGATATGTGTAAACGTAAAACTCACTCCGTTGCTTATCGGTAAGTATTCAAATCCACGATAGTTTAAAAATATGAAGATCCTACCAACATGTTACGATGCAAATAAGAAATCTTCAATGAGAAAATTTATTTTTTAAACTTTCCTAAGGAAATTGGAAGGAAAAATTGATTTACAACAGCGGAATATTATTCATTGATTAATGATCGCATATATAAACTTGAATATAGAAAAAGTTTGAATTGAATTCTTGAAGAATTTTAAAAAAAAGCTTTTTTTTCCTAACCACAACCAGAAAAAAAAAAATTCTGAGTCATCTCAAGCTGCAAGAGCAACCACTCCACGAGGCCAAAGTGCGATAGAGACTCCCGCCCGCTCCTTCGTTTTAAAGCAAGGAAAAGCAAAATAAAACATCTGAACATTGAGATTGTGGCTTAAGTGTCAAGACTTTTTTTTGCTGGTGCTGTAGATTATACTTCTAAAAAGAAAGTTAACCCATTGGAGGCATCGCATCCTTAGTATGGAATAACGTAACTAAAAGTTGTACCAGCAACTCTTTTGCGAAATCAATATTTGCAGAGTTTTCCGAAAAAAGGGAAATTAGGGTGTCCCTTTAAATGATTATGCATTTATTGAATTTAACATTCATTTCAGTTAATGCGCCATCTATGATGAGGCCAAAATAATTTCAGAAACTGAAGCTCCAACGATTTCAGGTTTAAGGTCTTCTTCTGATGATAATAGTAACGACTGTCCAGAGACTTTACAGATTGTGCCATAATTCATTGATGCTTTAAATGGGCTAAAAGATGTGAGAACATATGTCTCAAGATATTTAAAAAAATCGCACCTTCAAAGTTTGTGCAATACAGAAAATGTTCATTTTGATCTTTTGAGGCAAAAACAATGAGCAAACTGAAAGTACAGACTTTTTTAAACCCAAATAACTGTTTCTTAAATTTTATTTATCTGTATCAATCTCATATTTGCGACTATAATATTTAAAGTAATAATTTTAAATAAAGCGTTTTTCCTTTCTATATTTCGTTTTTTTTTTTTTTTTTTTTTTTTTTTTTTTTTTTTTAAATGCTAACTCGGTTTTACTTTTTTTAATCTGTTGGTACAAAGAAAAACAAAATCGTTAATCTTAATAAAACTACACAAGACAAAATAACACATTTCTTTAAGGGGACAGTGAACACTCAAAATTACGAAATTTGACTAAAAAGTAGTTTTTTTTTTTTTTAATTTGAAGAATCATGAAAATAGTTGCTAAAATTTATATGATGCAAAAAGGTTTGGTACAACTTGGTTATCCCATCGACCAAAAATCTATCGCCAAACTATAAGATTAAATGCCCATAATAGTTGATCGTAAATGTCACATTCACTTGACTTTAAGCAAGGGTTTACGTCATCAAGTGTATTTGTATTTTATTATTTCTGTTATACGAATTTATTTGTTCTTTCGATATCTAAAATAAAAATTATATCAATTTGTATAATTTGGCGATTTATATAATTTAGCGAAATTGGTCGACGGGGTAACTTAGTAGCACCAAAGCTTTTTTCAATTCTAAAGCGTCTTCGGAGCCTTATATAAGCTTTTATATTTGTAAAAACCTGCATATATTTACACAGTACTTTTTTTTTTTTACTTAAAATGCTGATTTCTCAAATTTGTACATTTCGCACATTTCTAACTTTTGAAGCGTTCCATGCGCATTTCTAATTGTCAAATTCTTTTGAAATTTATACTGTATACTCTCTATACAATACTAAATAAATGTTAGCATAAAACGTTGAATTTCAGGGGTATTTTAGTGTTGAAATTTATATGTATATGAAAATATATAGCTACTTTTTTTAGAAAAAAAATTGCATAATTATAAAAACATATTTATTCTGCATATTCATTTTACGAACTTTTACAATTCATGCCAACTTCTGTTGTAATATATAATATTTATCTCATAAATAAATATTGTCGTATTGTTTTATGCAAAAGCAATGTGCATGGGAGATTTTAAAGTATGACAATTATTCGCATTTAAAAAATTTAAATCGCGAATAATTACATAACTTTTTATTATTTTAACACCAAATTTTGAATATAACTATTTGAGCATGCTATTAACAAGCCTTCCAATTTTCAAATGAAACATTTAAAAATGAAGTATTTGATTTTTAGTGGTCACTGTCCCCTTAACCCCTTGACTACCAAAAAATTTTTTTTGTGGGATATTTTAAATCAAATTTAGCACAGTGTTTTAATAAGGTCTAAAAGCCACAGAACTGGGTCCCAAATGAACATGATAGACCAGTGAGTGGAACAAGCAGGTATGGTTTTCCAAGCGTTTCAGGGACTGCTGCGTCGAATGGTAATTTTTGAAATTGCACTGTGACATAGTGTTGCACTTGGAGTCTAAGGGTTAAATGAAGCAAGTTTTTCAGCGCAAATTAGGTGAATGTGTGTTTATATTTCTTTTAAATTAGAATTTTTTAATAGTTTGCTCTTTTCCCGGATTTTACGTTTTCCTATTTCTTTCTTCTGTTTTTTCACCCGGTACGATGTAAAAGGGTTCCACTGTAAAAACGTAAGATAGGAAGAGTAGAATAGCAATTACTCAGCACACAAGTTTCAATGATGCACCATTGTGTGAAAAGTTCAATGAATTATATCATTTCCCGACAAAACATTTCATTACATTTGCAAAATAAATAATATAATAAATTTCTGTTTTAAAATGACAAAATAAAAATAGATTAAAAAAATGTTTCCTTTTCAAAAAAACTGCTTAACAAAAGAAGAAAAAAAAACACTATTTATTATTGAAATAAATTCCAATTATTTAAATATTGATTCTTAATACTCAAACTTTATGTTTTCTTTATGTAGAAAATGAAATAAATCTATGTTCAAAATCACAGTCGTTTTTTATGTGTATACACAAAAGAAAATAATTTCTAATAATGAGTATAGAAATGGAATATTGGTTTCATTAATAAACCAGGAATGGTATAATTTATTTTCTTATATTGGAAATGATAAGATGAATGGTTTGCATTAAAAATAATATTTGCTTGAAATATGTAAAGAAATATTTGCTTTTTACAAAAAAACAAAACAAAACAAAACAAAAAAAAACATTCTTTAGGAAAAACTGCAAATGACAGTACAAATAATTTGTTATCTATATAATAAATTTTTAACATTCAGATCATTACTATTTGTATCTGTAAAGAAAAATAGCCTTTCATTTATTTGAATAAGATGATTTGTTTCATTCTCGATTAATGCATTTTTATTTTAAAAGGTAGTTAATTGCTGATTGTTTGTGAAATACAGTTGGCAGCTGTTTTAAAGAAACTGATAAAAAAGAACGTGAATAATGAGTGATATGAAAACCGATGTTTTAGGGGAAAACATAAATATTTAGTAACTAATTGTGTAAAATAACTGTGTAGAATTAAAATATATTTCTAACGTGAAATTTGTATAATATCTTCGACAAAGCTTCCCTAATCATACGGACATTATGTTAATAAATGCATAAATACGCACGATGACTTTTGCCCCGAAATAACTCGGGGGTAAAAGCACTGTTTACTCATACCTGTCGCGGATAAAGTGATTAACTAATGCAAGAACAAACATAATACATCTTTTTAATGTGTATAAAGTCAATTATAATTGTATGAGGTATTTAGCCATAAGTATTCACCTGCACATTAAATATTACGCTAACATTCATTTTTGAAATAGTAAGGCTCACATTTGCCTATTTGATTGAGATCCTTGAATCAAGACTGTCCGGAAATAAATATTTGTTATGCACATTTTGAAAATGTCTTCATAGAATTATAACAGGTGAAATTTTGAGTATGCGAATGGTTAATCCGAGTGATAAACTTTAATTTATATCTTTCCAAAAAAAAAACAAAAAAAAACACCAAATTAAAATGTTCCTGACAGCTTTAAAGAAATCATAGTGAAAATAAACTTGAAGAATCTTCCTCCCATTTTCATCCAGTTGATAAACTCATTTTGATTTTTTTTTTCTTTGGGAGCATTACGTATTTATACAAAGCTGCGTGTTTAATTAAAAAAAATTATAGTCCCGATAGTTTCAAAATAATTGTGATTATAGAGACTTTTCAATCATTTAAACCTTTTAAATTTCAAATATAGATAAAAGAAAGTTCTTAGCGATTATTTACGTCTTAAATGTAACGGATATCAAGTTTGTTGTTTTTAGTCTCAACAGGTTCAAAAGAGATCTCAATTTTACATTTTATACAACTGTAAAATTTTATACAATTTTACAGTTTATTTCTCTTGTTATAGCTTCCTTTTAATTGCTGTTTTTATAGAGGTAATATGTAGCATTTTCATAAGCTATAGCCCCCATCTTTATGAATAACCCTTTGTACAATGACATTAAAACTAATTCTTTATGAAATATTTGCAGTGACATCTGCATTAATAAAATCACAAAGTGCCAGAAAACCCTTTTTTGACAGGCAGATATATCACCTTAGCAGATATACCGTCAGTTGTAACTAATTTGAGTATTTTTTTATGGACCAAGAAATTTTCCACCTTCTTCCAACATTCCAGTATAGATACCTCCATAAAGTGTATAAATATGTTTCTTAATCTACGCCAATATACAATAACCTTTAAAAGATACTCACGATTCCGAAAAGCATCATTTACCTTTAGAAAAAACCTAAACAATGTATTTTTGAAATCTAAAGAAGCATTTATCAAAAACTAAGTTTATTTCGAGAAGTTATCATAGTGTATGAATCAGTTTTCTCACCCGGAAAATCGGTTTTCAGAATACAAACAATTAAAAGTTTTCGACAGCAAAACTGAATTTTAACATCCAAGGACGACAATATAATATTATTGCCGAAACGTCAGTGAAGGCTTACTGTGGAGACACGAAAAGTTTTGGTTTCCGTTAGTCTGTCTGTTAGTCTGTCTGTCTGTTCCGCGATAACTGCCGTAAAAAGCATCCGATTATCTTAAAATTAAGGGTGCATGTTGGTGAAATCCCCGGATTTAGCTGTATAGTTTTTGGTTAAATTTGGTTCATTCGTTCGGAATATATAGAACATTTTATTTTGCGACTTAATGCTTTCCTATAGCAATTCAGACGATTTTTCCATTTTTATTTGTTGAAAAGAAATGGTTCATATGATTAAAGGATTTAAATGCTAAATTAAAGATGATGAAATTTCCTAATTAGAACCATACATTATTCATATTAGTTTGAAATTTTGTGTATACATTTGTCAGAGTTTTTAAATTCGGTGTATAACTTTTATGGAGGGATTTTATATCTGTGTTTCAATAATATAAAATATTTTTTTTTATATAAATTTTCTTTTTAAGCACATATTTAATTGTTTTTATTATCTTTTAACTGTTACCTAGCAGCGAACTACACCTAAAAATATCGTAAATGTGAAAGTATGTGTAATTGTTTGAAGTTAAATCAAAGTCAAAAGGGACGAATTAATGACTTTGTGTCTTTACATATAGATGGAATTTACCACAGAAATAAAGAAAGACTATGTTCTATTTATTTTGTTCAAATATTTTTCTTTTCAATTAAAAAGTTCATTATTTTCATAAGGAATAAATCGACATTTTGCTATGAAATTTAACAATCTTTTTTTTTTTTTTTTTTTTTTTTTTTTTTTTTTTTTTTTTTTTTTTTTTTTTGCCGTTGCCGTTGCCACGAAAATTCAATCCCGGAATAAAAATTTATCCTAAACAGTTAATTTTGATTTGAAAGATTTTTATGTGCGAGAGGAAAATGAAATAAAAAATAGACATGAATACGCCTTCATATTAGAAATATAAAAGTGAAAAGACGAAAAGAAGGTGAATTTGATCTCATATATCAAAAATAAAACGAATACGCTTTGAGGTTGAAATAAAAGGGGCTTGTGTTATGATATTAATTCTTATTATTTAAAAAAAAAATGTTACTAATATCTCATGGTTTATCGTCTGCACCCAGCTAACAGAAATGTTAATTCATCGAAAATTCGTATGAGGAAAAAAAAAACTTTTGAAGAGCAAATATATAGCAAATATCAAAATTATGCACCGCAAAATTATCGCTGTCGAAAATGACGTCATTGTATCGGGAAATAAATATTTTCATCCTTTAAAACCAAGCATTAACTAGATCGCCTGAAAAAATGTTTTTTGACGGGTGTTACTTGTTAATGCCGCCTCATTTCAGAAAATATGAATGAAAATTATTTTTTTTTTAAAGGAAATTACATTTTCATTCATAAAACCTAAACGTTTAATATAATTGCGTCATTTTCTATGTTACCAGAATTGAAAAATAAGGCTCGGAAGTGTAAAAAGAAATCTAAGATTTGCGCTAACCATTAGCGCAATCAATAAAAAGTTACGTATGTAAATTAATAAGACCACGGGGGGTTCAGGGGAGCGGAGCCCCCCTGAAGAAATCTACTTTATTATTTAAAAAATATACCAGAATTAACAGTTCATGAAATTTTCGAAATATCCTTCCATGACGTTTTTAATTTAATGCTTCTAATGTCTGAAAACTTCGTATTTTTTATTCTTATAAATAATTACATAATTTGAAAACTTTAAATTGCGGTTTGCAGGAAACTGAATATTACCAAAGTGAGTCTAAAAACAATGACTTGCAGAGCTGACGTTGAGGCTCCTGATCTGCAGATTTACTAGTTTTATGTTAATGATCATGCAGTTATTTATCTTGTTTGACTGGAAAAGGTATTTGTTGAACATGAAAATTCCTACTGGGTCAATCCATTTCAAGTGGTCCAGAAAATCATTAATTCGTTGCTCGACCATTTTTAAAAAATCTGAAATTTTTTGTACAACAACCGTAACATGATGGAAGTTCAAAATGACTATTATTTTAATTTTATTAATTTTTGTTTGTGCATGGCGGCCATCTTTGTTTCATCGTCTGCAGCAATTTTCTCACAAGAAGGGTCTACGGAATTGTAAATAATTAATCGTTTATTTATCCAATTCAAGTGCGGATTAAAGAACTTTGTACAGAATACATTGGGCTAAAAGTTTGGTAATGTAGTAGTTTCCGAAACTAATTGCTTATTGGTAAAATTTAAGCATAAAGTTTCAGTTTTTTTCCAAAATTTGTCCGTTTACAGGAGGAAATTTTTCAAGCAAGGAAAACTGTCTACATGATATAATTTTTTTTACAAATAGGCCGTCAGTACAGATCTGAGACTTGCTTTCTCTTCGCTAAAAAAAAAATCCCAAATTTTTCAAAAATGACAAAAATTGCACTTTTCAGGCTTTGATATCTCTGGTGAAGCACGAGATAAAAATCTGAATTTTTTTTGTAAGAGTATTGTATAGTAGTGGTATGCACAAGAAATTTCAGGAAGGAGATTTGATTATAAGCTGAGATATGGCAAGGGCAACATGTCAAAACAATACTGCCAAACTATTGTTTTGCTGTACACAGCTAAGTATTTATCTCAGAGTATTATTTAAATTTATTTTTTAGATTATCTTTAAATAATAGTAACAGAAAATAAAGCCTTTTGAAATTAATTTAGAAAATAATTATGCCTAAGGCCTACATTTTGTATGGTTTCAGTAACTTTTGTTGCAATTTTAGTAACAAAAAGAAACCTCAGCACTTTTACATATATATATATACATATATATATACAAGACCTGAGACAAAAACAGAATAGGGAAAGAGAAAAGCTGTTAATGTTAGCATACTTGTTGAGACATGATCAAACGTGTCAAAACACATTCCTGCTTGTGGATTTAAAAACCACAATTTTAATGCTGCTTGCCAGTCCCTGAAACTTGTTCCTACCATAAGTATGTTCCTGTAAATGAAACATTATGCGATGTTAACATTCATCAGCCTCAAGTAATTTTCAGAAAGTAAAGATATCCAAAGCCTTTTCAAAATTTATACTGCAGAAAAATAACATTTTTGCATAAGACGTAAGATAGGAATTATTAATGAATTGAGACTTGCACATAGTGATTTCAAAGTATATTTCTATGAGCCAGCAGGACCAAGATCTTCAATCAAGTTATCAAGAGATGATAAGACTTGGTTCCTACAAATAAAATTTTGAGAAACATCAAAATTGTGGTTTTTGAACCAACAAGCAAGAATGTGTTTTGACACGTTTGGTCATGTCTCAACAAGTATGACAACATTAACAGCTTTTCTTTTTCCCTATGTTGTTTTTGTCTCAGGTCTTGTATAAAAATTTTTTTTTTCTTCATGCAAAAGTGCTGAGGTTTTTAGTTACTAAAAATACTTACAGCAAAAATTACTGAAACCATACAAAATGATAATTATTTTTTTAATGAATTGCTAAGCTTTGCAAAGGGCTTTATTTTCTGTTAATATTGTTTAAAGATAATCAAAAACATAAATTTAAATGACACTCTGAGATAAATACTTTGCTGTGACTACAGCAAAACAATAGTTTGGCAGTATTGTTTTGACATGTTGCCCTTGCCATATCTCAGTTTGTAGTCAAATCTCCATCCTGAAATTTCTTGTGCATAACACTACCATACAAACTACCATACTCTTATTTAAAAAAAAAAATCAGATTTTTATCTCGTGCCCCACCAGAGATATCAAAGCCTGAAAAGTGCGATTTTTGACATTTTTGACAAATTTGGGGTTTTTTTTAGCGAACAGAAAGCAAGTCTCAAATCTGGAACTCGGTTTGTGAGTACAAGTACTTTCATCCTGTTTGTAAAAAAAATTATGTCATGTTGACAGTTTTCCTTGCAAGAAAAATTTCCTCTTGTAAACAGACAAATTTTGGAAAAAAAACGGAAACTTTATGCTTAAATTTTACGAATAAGCTGTTAGTTTCGGAAACTACTCCATTACCAAATTTTTAGCCCAATATATTCTGTACAAATTGCTTTAATCCGCACTTGAATTGGATAAATAAATGATGAATTATTTACAATTCCGTAAACCCTTCTTGTGAGACAATTGCTGCAGACGATGAAACGAAGATGACCGCCATGCAGAAACAAAAATTAATAAAATTAAAATAATAGTCATTTTGAACTTCCATGATGTTGGGGTTGTTGTACAAAAAATTTCAGATTTTTTAAAAATGGTCGAGCAACCAGTGCTGGACCACTTGAAATGGATTGACCCTACTTGATAATTGTTAGCTTTCGAAAAGAAACATCTGTTAAATGTTGAAATAACTATTTAATATACTTAAAAAAAATATATTGAGAAACGTTTCAGAAAATTCGGAGCATCAAAAGTAATGTTATTTTTATAAATGCTTTTATAGAGCTTAAAAATGTGTTAGTTTTTGTTGTTTCTACAGATAATACGTTTTTCGAAGTCGTGGGTAGAACGGAAGAGTGTAGGGGAGAGTAGCCGAATTTGGATCACTTAACTTATTATCAGGTGTAACTCACTTAATTTTTGGAATATCTGCAAAGCATCACTACAGGAGGCCAATCTATTCAACTACTAACTAAATAAATCTTTAGATCAATTTCTTTTTGAAAATCTTAAGTTTTATTTTAATTTGAAAAATTTGTCAAAAGTGGTCCGAATTCAGCAAGTGGTCGCCTAAGTTGGACCCCATAGTCTCGTAAATTGGACCAAACAATATCAGATTGTTTTAATGACTAGGGAAAACTAATTTTAATAAAACAAAGTTTGTGATTAATGAAACAATCAAACAAACAACAAAAAAAAAAAACAACAAGAAACAGCAGTGAAATATAATATCTGAATCAAATCTAATATCTAATCAAATATCTGAAAATAAGAGTAATTGTTTTAAATAAAAATGTATTCAAAATACAAATCAAAGTTATCAGTAATTAAGAATAGAAATTATGGAACTAATTGCCAGTTACATGAATATCACGTAAGGAGTGATGCAAAGCGGACACACGAATTTCGTTTATTGATTTTTTTTATGCCAGCGCATACAACATGGAACCGCATTTGGCAGTCGGAACACTTTATCATTTCTGCTATTTTATTTTTCTTACAAATTAAGCAAAACGAATCATCACTCTCTAGATTTTTCTATTTAGATACTGAATCATTAGCCATTTTTTTGCAATAGAAATTTTCTTTACATTATGTTTGTAGTTCTTCCCTTCTATCATTTTTTTCCTATTGCATTGCACCTATTTTTTAAAGACTTGATGTTCCAATTGCTTTTGTGCTATGATAGATTTCCTTTTGCTGTTTTTTTCTTTCATTTGAAGGTTTACTACAGTTGATGCAGCGAAAATGTTAACACAGCTGTTTTTTGGCTCCCTCTATACTTTGATTTAGCTGAATTTAGCAAGGGAGATACTATTTCTAATGATTATTTGGCTTTTTGGGGAGATCTGTATCTGCACTCTTCTTGCAGGTCAATTTCTTCCCAACTTAATCTCCCCTTTCCGTTTCCTATATCTTTAACAGTTTTTGCTGTCACGTGTGTTTTACTTCCAGACATTTTATCTGTGTCGTTTTCAAAAATTTTCAATTACATTAAAAAAGTGTTTAAAAAATATATCTATTGAAAAAAAAATACGGTGCGATTAATCAAACGTAAAACATTATTATATTCAAACAGTGCTGAATTCAGGGGTTCCTCCCTATAGCCTTAAAATAACCACTCGCCCCGGAAGGTTTAAGATTTTATGCATTTTAATGGCAAAAAAGTGTAGTTCTACCCTCCAGAACTTTAAAAACTGCCTCGCCCCCTCCCCCCTCATCGAACCGCAAATATCCTCCAGAAGAAAAATGTTTGAATTCAAAGAAAATAAATACAAAGACATACAAGATAAAACAAATTGGAATCAAAATTTATTGCAAAAACATGTAAAAATATTTTTATATTTATATAGGCCTAAACTGTATAAAGCTATTGATCCAGATATACAAAAAAAAAACTTGTGTGGAGATAGAATAAGATATTATTAAAAAGATATTATTGAAAAATATTAAAAAATAATAAAATAGTGTACAAAGAGTACAGCCTTTGAAATTCATTACTTACTTTTAAAATTTTTGATCGTATTAGTCCAATTTAAGCAAATTAAATTGGCCCAATTTAGGGAACTGTGCCATTTTTTAAAACAGATAATATCAAGACTAAAAACAAAAACGAAATCAAACAAATCCGCGTGAAAAATATGAGCAATAAACAGACGAATTTAGATATGTATATGAAAACATAACAACTTACCTTAGTTTTAAAGTATTCACTTACGTTCAGTAGGAAAAATTCAAATCAAAACAGCTAATTTTAGGTTTTTAAAAATTATCTGAAAACAGCACCTGGTAGGTGGGTGCTTCTTCTAATCGCAAATGACGTAAATATGATGAGTAAGATTTCAGCGGTAGATGGCGTCTCTTTCTGTAATTAACGCTAGAAAGGCAACGCTCCATTTTAAAGCGGCGGTGCAAATGTGGCTAGTCTCCCCTATATGTTGTATGATGTGCACGCACAATATATGTTGATCTGACTGGCCGATGAATTAGACTGTAACACTCAATATTTGGTCTAGAAATTCCTTTATTTGCCTATATATTTACAAAACCTAGTTTCTTTAACCATTTGCCGTACAAATAAATCTATATGGCTTGTTCTTTCATGTACAATAGACAAAAGTAGGGCTTCGAATCGATCCGTTTTTTTTAACATCAATTCTTTAAAATAGAAATATAATCTTTCGATTTCTCTTTTAGTTTTTGTAGAAACCTACAAAATATGATTTTTCTCTTGCAAATGTTGTAAAAACCTATCACGAAAATTTTTCTTCTCATTCAATAACCATCCAATAGGAAACCTGCGAAAGTTGGCTAAGGTTTTTCTTTCGGTTTGTTTTTATAACGTATTAATTTCAATAGATTTCTAAAACATCCTGTATATTTGAAGCTATCTTCTAATAAGTTACTTTTAAAATACAAGAAAAAATATATACAGTAAAACTCTTTTAATACGAGCATGACTAAAACGAGGGCACGGTTTAAACTAATAATTTACACGTCTAGCATAGCATTTAAACTATATTGAGATACAAACTAAGTTAATACTTGCTAAATGTGATAAAATTACACTTATAAGGCAAATAAATACCTTTGTTCAGTTTGACGTTTTTCATCGCTCAGACGACGACATTCTTAAAATATATAATGATACAAATTTTTTTGCAAATTTTTTTAAAATTCAAAACTGGTAAACGAAAATCACGAGATATCACGTATATTGAGATATTGAGAATTTTACGCTTTTTACGAGCTACAAAAAACTGGATCACGGCTAACACGAGAGAAGCATATGTTCCTTTTAATATAATTTTCAGGGTAAAGTAGTTCAGAATTAGAAAATAATTATCTTTCTTAAAAATATCGTTCTCTCTCAGTTTTTTTCGGGCAGAATTTAACCTTCAATGTGGCCATCCGTTCAAGAAAATGCAAGGGCATGTACATAAAACTTGAAAAGATAAAACAAAGAAGGTAGATAAAAGGAGATTTCAAATACGGTTTTCTTGTAAGATTTACAATGTGATTATGTAAAAGAAGAAGCGTGGAAGAAAACATTTTTTCGATATTTTCTTTAAATCCGGACCCTGGTATATAATAACCAGCATTTTATTGTCACTAACTGTGAAAATGAAAAGAATATGTTAAATCAATAGCTCGAAGATTTCAGTGATTTATTGTCATGTAAGTCAAATTTTCCCGGAATCTTTATGATATTATATTAATGTTAGCACTGGAATAATTCTAGGAATTAATAGTTATAATTAGATTATTTATCTGTGGGTTTTAAAGATTTTTATTGACTTTATGGTGACAGGAGTAATGGCAAAGTATTTTTATAATACTTTTTCTTAACGTACTAACCGAGTTTATTTTTAGGTGAAAAATACTCTTATATAATAACGGTATTATATATCAGTATATATCAGTTTCCAAGAAAACTCAATGGTTTTGAAGGAATATTTTAGCAATATTAAAACGCGACCGAATGAAAATAATTGTTTCTAATCACGAATTTGAAAGTAATAATAGAAGGTTATATCTTACGATTTAATTACCAGACTGTGTTTCGTAAATGCTTCAGTTTTGTAAGTGGTGTAACTTACGTTCAGAACCATGAATAATTTTATTTTACATAATATATGAATTTTTTTTAAATCGAAATCTTGCCTGCCTCTTTTAAAATTTCCTTTAATAATATGCTCAAAAATTTCTTTCTATCGTAGAGGTGGTTTCATGATGCCTTCATTTACATTTCAAAATAGTATAATGATTGCAATTCTACTCTCATCTTTTTCACATTTCCTCGATAGTAAAAATGCAAATTCGTTTCGCATAATCCTTTTTATTTCTTTTATAGGAAATGAGGCAGACGTTTAAATACAAGAAATATTTTGCTTTATTTTTTAAGAATACAAATTAGTGTTAGAAAACTTTTCTACTTTAACTAATTTGAAATTTCCTACTGTAGGGCAAGGAGAAGTAAAATGGGCCAAAAAGCACTATTTTTCAATTCTGCGCACTCATTTTGACTTTAAAAAAAATAAAAAGAATGAAAAAGTTTATGCAATGAGATCATTATCATTACGATTAAAGAACTTTCATACATGTATTTAATGTTAAAACTTCTAAAAGTTTGCTTGCTTTTTTTTTTAGCCATTTCACTCTAGTAATGGTGTAAAATGAGTAGTTGATGGGGTAATGTGAGTAGTGGTAAAAAGAAAATTATAACTACTCGAAAGTGTTTGGAAATTATTTTTTTTGTTACTGGAAAGAATTTTTGTTACATTAGCTATTATTTAGTACATTTGCACTATAAATGAAAAGGAGTAACTATTCACTCCGGAGGAGTGATTTGTCACTCTATCGCAGAGTCAAAATATGCCCAACCTCTTTAGAGTGACTATTCCCTCTGAGCAAAAGTGAAATTTTTGACTATCTGAAAGAATGATTAGTCAGTCCTGGGAAGTGAATATTCACTCTATACAGGGATGAATAATCACTCTTACGAAGGAGTGACTATTCACCCTTACTAAAGGAGAGGCGTTTTTTCATCCCTGGCAGAAGTGAATAGCCACCCTTTCATAGGAGTGAATGTTAATTTTTTATGGAGTCAATTCTTTTTTTATTTCGCTTTTATGGGAATTTAAACAACACATCTTTTACAGCGTGCAATGAAAATAGATAAAATCATGGTAAATATGGGAATAAAACACTTTATTAGCCATACTTATTTATTTCATAGTTTATAATACTAAATGAACCTTTAAGGAAAAATTCAGTTAAAGTTACATATGAATTAAATTAGATTACTGACAGAAATAAATTAAAATATATTTTTCCAATCTTATCATTTGTGTTTACTTTTATTGCTTGCCCTATAAAGATATAATAGTTTTAAAATAAGTAATCAAACAAAATATTAATAAAAAATAATCAAACAAAATATTAATCAATTAATATTATTACTTTCTTTTCAGGTACGCATAAAGTTGTATTAAATGTTTTAATAATTCCTTTGATGTACGTTAATTATGTTCTTTTTTCCCATGTATAATCCAAATTTTAATATTTAGATCTCGGTATTTATTGCTAGTGAATTTGAAACTAATTAGACGTTATTGTTTACTGTATTTAGTTACTTTTAGAGTTTTATTAATAACTTTTTAATAGGTGGATGTTATATGTTTAACAATGTTTCATTTCATTTTAATTTTTGTTTTTAATATAACTTACTACCTTTTTACCGTATTTTTCCATTAATTATTGCTATTTTTGCAAAGTCCTATTATTCTAAAATATTTTTTTCACTTAAAAAACAATGTCGCATCTTTTTTTAAATGAACTCTAAGCATGATCTAAATTTTAAGAATGTGTATTTATTTTTATCAATTATGATTTACTTTTGTTTTATTTAATATGAACAGGGGGTCTAAATTTTAAGTTCTGTGGAATACGCATATATTTTTCTTTTAAACATATTCCTTAACATAATCAATGATTTCTAATTTTCGTCCGCTATTGCTGAAAAATGGAATTAATACAATGCTTATTTTTGAAACGATACGATAAAACATACTTAATTAAAATGTTTTATTCCCGTAGATATTGTATTTTGTGAATATGAGCAAAATAGATTGTACATGTTTAATAGGAAATTATTGACCAAGGAAAGAGAAAAAAAGAAGGAAATATAAAAAGAAAAGAAATGATAACATATGTATTGTTCTTATTCTTTAAAAAACATTTTAAATATAACAAAAAATATTCAATCGTATATTAAATAAGTGATAATATGAACTTTAAAAAAAAAATATACTAAAGCAATTTTATTCGTAAACTTCATATCAGGTATAAAAAAAAAATTATATCTATAATTAAATGTTTTGATTAAAATCATAAACAGCAGAAGTAATAATAACGATAAATACTGTAAGTGTTTATAATCAAAAAAAAAAATAAATAAATAAATAAATAAAATAAAAATAAAAAACGAAATTTGACATAGAAATATGGATTCAATTTAAAGCAAGCTTCTGCTGCGTCAGAAAATTAAGAAATAAATCTGGCTCAATGGGAGAAACGACTTTTACGGTAATAAATGTGTGATTTTGAAAGACGTTATGTCAATGTATGGCAGATTTTATTTTCAAAAAATTTCTACTAAACGAAAGAATAAAATATTTACACACAATTTTTTTTGTTCATAAAAGCCAAAAAATGAAGTCCTAATTATTTTCGGTTAAGAATTGTTTGTTATTCATTGGCTTCGGAAATTAGGAAAACAATAACAGTTCAATCATTTTCTATATAGCATAAAACTATTCAATTCATAATCATATAACATACAAATTCTACAGGGATAAAAGTTTAAAATTAAATAAGACTTACCTTTATGTCCCATGAATAATCTCTTTAATAATATCCGTATAATCTAGTCAACGCGATTTTAAATCTCAGAAAGGCGGTCGAAAAAGAAAATCTTTCTCTTATCTTCGTCGTAGACTTGCTGTTCTGATTGGCTGATTAGTAATACCGGTACATACAACACTCACCCATGCTTAAAATTGATATTCACTTTAATCAGGAGTGACTACTCAATCTTGAAAAGTAGTGCGTTTTAGTACCAAATCAGCGTAATTTCCAAGGTTGCATTATGAAATGGAGTTTTTGAAAATTAATTAGTAACATATTTTGGTGCTTTTCGTTATTTTACTCCATATATTGATTTAAAGTGGAAAGAAAAATTTTTTAATTTATAATGCCAGGCTTTCCCTCTCGTCAGCGGAGTGAAATATTTCACTCTCTACAACGGAGTGACATATTCCACTCTTTTCTAGTGAGTGAAAATGTCTGTCACTATTTCAAAGAGTGAACTTTTCATTAGAGTTACTAGAATTTTAGAGTGTAAAAAAAGTCCATGGTTGTTATTTTAAATTTCCGTTAAGATTTTAAGAATTTTAAATTTTAAAACGACACAACTGTCGTTATTTTTCGAAAATATATGAGAGTTACCAAATTCTGATATTCTAAAGAAGTTCACAATGAAATCTTCAAGATCAATGTCTGCGAATAAATCATAAAATTTTGTATTAATCACCATAAAACAAAAGCACACACAGGACGCGCTTCGGGTTGAAAATTTTAACAGTTCGTCATCAGCCAATGTAAACACTTTTCCCCAATTCTACATGGTCACAAATGAACAGAAAAGAACAGAGGAGAGCTTACAAGGAATGCGACAGGTGGCGTGGACCGAAAAATAATCATCAATGACAGAGGAGCACTTGCAGAAGAGAAAAGTGCATGTGCCTCTCTGTGATTTTGTACTGCCTTTCAGCTAGCTCAACCTATCGCATTCTTTGTAAGCTCTCTTGTCTGCCTTGTCGTAACCTTCTCCCCTTACAGACGTGTTTAAATTGGCTAATGATGGGCTGTTAAAATTTCCAGACCGAAATGCGTTCGGTGTGTGCTTTTGTGTTATGATGATTAAAACAAAGTTTCATCATTTAATTGAGCGTTATCGCCAGATTTTCGGTGCCATTTTGTCACTATCTGAAATAATCAATAAATATTTTGATTTATTTTATCCCTGCTTTTTCTTTCTTTCTAACCGATCACCAGGCCCCTACCTGCCGGGATGCCCCAGCTTAACGGGTTTAGTACCTGGCATCGGGGCAAAAGACCGCCTAACCGCCGCGAAGCGGCAATAAACCTGATATCATTGCCTCGATCGTCATCCTATTTGCAGTGCCTACTGCTCGTTTGTGTATACTATGTTTTGCCGGTTACTTAACGTTATAACCTGTTGTTCGGCACCTGCACATTGCTACTCATGTTGGTCTCGTAATTTAGAACCTTGATCAGATGACGAGACCTTCACCTGGCAAGGCACCTCCAGAGGTATAATTCACAGGTAACTTGGAGGACTTTGCACCCACGACGGATTTTACATGCACCAGGCGCCATTAGCGTACATCGTGGATTATAGCCAGCAGTATGCCGCGATCCCGCGGCCTTAGCTGCGGATTCGATGCTCTGCCAACTGGGCCACCGCTGCCCGAACTACTTCTGAATGACCTGGGGTTTAGAAGCCGAATTGTTGGTGCAGACTTGTCATAAGGAAAAGGATTGGAGGGGGTGAGGAAGCGAAAAAAAAAAGATAAAATAAATAAATAATAATAAAAAAAGAAAAAAGAATTAAAAAAAAAGAAATTAAAAAAAAAATGGAGCGCCGCAGATAGACAAGTTGCACCAAAAGTTAATTTTGGGCCGAAATGCTAGACAAACATAACGATGCAGGGGGATGAGACTCCGCCTATCTACCGTACCCCACCGCGTAGAAACTGACTCCGTAGACTTCCCACTGGAGAGGGTCCGGTAGCTTGTGCAGGCTATAGCCTATGTGCAACTAAGAATAATAAAGAGGCGGTAGTCAAAAAGAAAAAAAAAACCTGAAAGGGAAAGGGGTTAGCTTGTACATGTTATTACACTTAAAACTTACTTATAGCTATTTACTTAACTATCATTTATTACATATATTGTTTTAATATTATCCTATAGCACTAGGTGATACTAAACGAACTAGAGTAATCTACTTTAGATTACTTAAATATTGCCTGGCTATTTAAAATGAATTTATATTTTAATCATTTCTGATATTAGAATCAGGATTTTATTTATTAATTATTATTATTTTTTTTATATTATCTTATGATAAGTTAACTATGAATTGGCATACTATTACTTAGCTAGGAGGGAATTGATAAGAGACTAACGAGCTGACCTAGTGAGATTAATATACTAATTTCTAATTGAACTAGCTGCTTGAGGTTGTAACTTAGACATAAGCTATGGGGGTTGGGTTTGACCTAAATTAACATTTAATTTAATAATTCATTATATTTGCCTAGTATAATATACTTATCTCACCCAGTGGACTTGTTCTTCTGAGGAGCTTTCCTTGTCTTGGTATTTGGTCACTGTCGTGGTGGTTGTCTTTTTAATATTTTGACATATTCTTGTGGGTCTCTTCTTTTTCCTTGATTAGATATATGCTTCTCACATACCGTGAGATGCTTGTCTCTATCGTAGGTTGTTTTCCTTTATGACTATTAATGGTGGATGTCTAAATTTGAGGTTTTGTCACTTTGCGAACTTGCCACTGATGGGTTGACGACTTGTGGTCTTTAATTTGTGACCCTTTGAGTTGGCTTTGATCACTTAACAAGTTCATTTTCCTTTGTTTGTATGTTACCTTGATACGTGAATGCGCACATAGCGATCAGTCCATTGGAACCTAATGGCTGTTATCACGATTTATGCAACATTGTTGCGAGCTATTTGAAAAGGCTTGTGCACTACTGGAGTAGGGCTTGTTCCATGGCCGTTAGTCCGTCAATTTTTTTATGATGACTGTTTTCACAAGATGTATCGTTATAATTTCTCCTTTGTTGTAGTTGGCTTGGTTTAGCATATAGTTGGCTTCTCTGTTTCATTTAAAACACATCTTTTCCTTATCCACTTAACTATCTTCCGATGATTCGTTGGGTTTGTGTGAGTGAGCCGTAGCTATCAGTTCATCATAAATGACTTCCACCTCTCAGAAGTGCGATAAATCGATTTTTTTTTATTTTATTTTTTATTTTTTATTTTTTTGCAAGTAAAAGGTTCCTTTACCTGCGGCCGCGGTCAACTTAATAGTTAGACTCGGACCCCCCCCCCCCCCTTTTTTTAAATATATATATATATATATTAAACCTGAAAATAAGGCAGTTAGTTAGTTTGGGGTGGCGATGTCCGCTGGGATGGTATGTGTTTAGCTTTGTTCTTTTATGTTTTATTGAGAGATTGAGTCTATGTTTTCTATTAACCATCTGATAACTGCTTTGCCCTTGTTTTGTACATATTTGCTGTTTGCTAGCTGGTTATGCCAAAGTTGCTCGTTGTTTGCTGTGATTTGAATCAGATGGTGTGGTTGTGTAAGTGGGCAGGCTGTTAGAAAGTGTTTTGGGGTTCCCAATTGCCCGCATGCACAGTTTGGCTTATCTTTGCGCTTGGATCTGTGTAAGTATTCTGGGAATGCTCCATGTCCCGTGTATATCTGGCGGTCAGTTGCCTTGCAATATCTTGGCAGATTTTAACTGGAACACGGAGTCAATTATTTTTGTCTTATATTTCCACTAAGGAAAGATAGCCAAAATTTATATTGCATTATTTTAAAAATCGTTAAATACTTTATAAGTTGTAACGGGATATTGCTCCTAAAAATCTTCGCTCTATCACAGTATTTCTAAATTTGAGCATATGCTGATCATCTTGCAGTAATAATCGGGCCCAGCTGGTTTCTTTACAAAAACATGGAACGTTATTCAGTCATGCTTTACAGTCTTATTCATAAATCATGATATTATGAATTATTTGAAATTAATTTAATTTTCATTTTAATATATATATGTTACAAAATTATTTTTATTATTACTAAAAAAAAATATTTTTTCTCTAATATCGTTTTGTTCTGAACTAAAGACTACCTATGGCATATATAATGCCTTCCTTTCTAGTGACTAGCGTTCTGCTCTTTTTTATCCTAGTATAAACACTAGCTCGGCCAACATAAGTAAATATGCCAAAATTTAAGTTGATCATCACAAATATTGCAATTTAAAACTTTTTTGTTCCTGCAACTTCCAGGTGGTAGTGGCATCGATATAAAATAAAGCCTACGTAGGAGCAAGTGCTATCCCCATCAATTTGAAACTATTAATTTTAAAATCAGTTTAGTGCTTCCTCAGAGTGAATATAAATATTAATTTTGAACGTTTTTAGAACACTTTTCACTACTTTTAAATTTTGAGTTTTTCAGAAACTCTTCTTAAACAGCATTTATATCTTATAATTAACTACCATTCAAAAATTCAAGTTTTTCGGCTTTTAAGTAAAACAAAAATCGCATTTTTAAAACGTATTTTAGTTCTGCACCCTCTAAGGCACAGAGTAGTGGAACCTACATTAAATATTACCTATGCTGGAACAGGGACTGTTACCATCAGTTTTCCACTATTACTTTGAAATCGGTTTGGTAGTTCAGAGATTATATCCTGTAAATAAAGAAACAAACAAGAGTTACTTCTTTATAATATTAGTATAGATTTACAAACTATTTAATAGTAAAGAATCTTGACTATAAAATATAAACATGACTTATAGAAAACAAAATTCCGCGAGTCATCATTACACATTTCGTCCATTCATTTTTTCAATAGAACTATTTTTATATGACTAAGTAATAGTTATTATTAATTTTTAACTTTAATTTTTTGATAGTAAAAAAGCTTTTTTAGCCTCACATAGTTTCAGTACAGACAAAAACATTTACTTGCTTTTTTAATTCATTAGGTACTGATTATATATTGGGGATGTCCATCCAAATCAATTCTATGTCGCGGAAGTGTTCCCCCACATTAACATGTAATTCTGACATTTTTGAAATGGTATTAAATTTCATTAAAATTTATATAAGTTATACGAATTCCAATGTCTTTGTGTTCCAGAAGTTGAAAAATTATAAGTAAACACACGTAAAATTATTTTCATATAATTCAAATTAAATTTTCGAGAAATTAAGATTTAGTTCAAATGATGCACTGTCGTAACTTTAACATGATTATTTCATATTGCAAAGAGATAGAGAAATGAAGTGGTTTTAAATTAGATCTGAATAAATATGCATAAATAATTATGAAACTTACCGAGAATTTCTCATTTCTAAATGACTAAAAATGAAAATTTGAGAATTCATTTATGGATATCAAATATGGTATAAATGTTGCAAAGATAATTCTCAGTATTCCAAATTCAGCTTAAATATGCATCAGTATACATATTTCGGTATTTATGTATTTAATAGTCAAACACTCTTGCGAAAAATAACGCAACAGGACATACCAGCTTTGCTACAAATAATCGATTTTGCTCACGCAATTAGTAATAACGTCTGTCAGTTAATACACTGTTGGAAAAATTCGTCTTTATACACAAACTTTTCCGTCATTTTTAAACAAATAATTTCCGTACTCGTAGAAAACATGTTTTTTTTTTTTTTTCCATTAATTCTTCAGGGAAATCTGAAAAAGGGGAGGAAATTTTCGTTTATTCGTTGCACACATGCGTATTGACTGTATTAATATCAAAGTTCGAATTATGTTTTAACAGAAAAACAGAAAATTTAATAAATAAAAATTTCTAATTTAATTAGAAACAAACAAACAACAACAAAAAATGCTTTCGAATTTAATAAGTAGAAATTTTCGCATTCATTTAATCTTATTCGCAATTTATTTGTTAGAGTAATAAAGAAAAACTATTCGCATGTAAACATACTCTAAACGAACACATTTAAAAAATATATAGTATTTCTATCGAGTTAAAAATAATCGATTTTATTCAAAAAAGGCAACATTTCTTCTCCAATTTAATTCAAAACATAATATTCTTATTTTATATCTAACAATCAAATTATGTCTTATTTTATATATAATAACACAAAGTGTATAAAGCTTCCGGAGTTGAACTCATCCGGATTCCACTTTGCTTTATCGTATTCCATTCGGCCATTTTTATTGAAAATTAATTTTTCGAATAAAACTTCATAAAAGTTAGATTTTTAGAAAGATTATTCAAAATAAATTAACATTTGAGAGGTGACTTGCATTTAATTATGTACATATTCTGAGATAATTTCAGTTGAAATTAGTTTGACCACCCTCAATGGAAGTAAAATGTTGCATTTTCGAATTTTGTAGGAAAAAAAAATTTGTAATTTAATAAAAGAATTTGAGAAAAAAATCTGTTAATGCAATTAATAGTTACAATATACTTAAGTGATAAAGGATAATTTTTAATGATCAAAATTTATTATAGGTTTCTTTATGCATGTTTAAAAAAAATGAGGATTTAATCTGAGTTAATTTAAATTTTAAGTTATATAATTATTATTTTGGCGTTAGCTATCGGCAATTAATCCGGGAAGGACTCTTATTTAATTTATTATTATTATTATTATTATTATGATTTATAAGAAATTGAAGGTTGTTGATTTTTTTTAAAGTAATGAACGAAGACGAAAGTTAATTGACAATATATTTTAAAATAACATAGTAATTCTATTTTTTTTTTTTTTTTTTTTTTTTTTTTTTTTTGTGAAGTGGTTCTTTAAATTTTGCGAGTGAAGTTCTTTCTTGCAAATTGTTTCAATTACAAATGGGCTGTTTTTATAAATATTTTACTCCCACCTGATCCTATTAGTCAGATAAGATAAAATTTATTGCTTCATAATTCTTTTTATAATGCAATGCTATATCATTATTTTGAAAATGCAAACACGTCATTCTGACGGGCTACCTTCTAGTTAAAAATATGTATAATGTGTAATAATTTTTATCCTCTATTATTCTATAAATGTTAAAACAACAACCATTATTTCAATATGAAGAATTGTCTCAGCAATTAAGTTTAAATTTCCGAGCTTTCTGAACAAGAAATTTAACAATCCCTACCAATTCCTTATTTGAAGAAAACCCGTACCTTTATTTTAAATTAGCCGTTTTCCAATTTCTTGCTGGGCGAGTGGTTAAAAAATGAGGATCAAAATGAAGTGTATCCAGCATAGAACGAGAGACTTAGAAGAAAAAAAACTTTTTTTTTTATTTCAGATTACGTAAATTTGCTGTCCTATAAAGGAAAAAAGAACGGAAATTTCTTCCATTCTCGGATATATACCGGCAGCAGTGCTGCTAGGAATATTTCCGTGAATTGAAGAAAATATTTGAGAGTGCATCCTTTAACTTTACAGGATACTAAAAACGTCGTTCACTAAAGTAGGTTAGGAATTACACAGATTTTAAATTTTAAATTCCTATTGTTAAATTCCATTTTAATCAAGGCAAAACAGATTACAGTGCTGGCCGTTTATGAAGCATAATTTAAAAACTAATTGGCTGGATTATGTGTAACTTTTAATTCTCATAGTTAAAAGCATTAGAAATTGATTTTTGTTAAGTATTAATAGGTTACCATTTGTATGTGTTTCGAAATTTTATTTTAAATAATATATTTTTTCGAAAGTAACTTTTCAAAAAAATATGGACCGTAACCTATACAACTTTAAACTAAAACCTATTTCTAAGATATTCAAATGTAAAAATCTTTAATTATAGATTATTTTGCTAAGATATTTTTAAATTTTACATAAAAAACTTTTTAAAAATAATCGAATTGCTATTTCTTTGGCAGCGACTAACGATGAATTTTCAAGTAGAACCTGCATAAATTCTAAACTGCGTGACTGAATTTCCTTCCGTTTCATATCCCAAAGTAAAATTCACGAACAATTCGAATATGATGCCAAATCTGTGTTTTGACATTGAAAATTTTCAAGTTTGCTACAATTTCTTTAAGTTGACGGACCATATACAGATTTGTACAAAACATCTGAAG
Source organism: Maratus speciosus (assembly GCA_963932465.1). NCBI lineage: Eukaryota > Metazoa > Arthropoda > Arachnida > Araneae > Salticidae > Maratus > Maratus speciosus. The sequence continues at coordinate 333,512,313 of OZ010786.1, forward strand.
TACAATTCGTTACTTGTTGTTGGGAATTCCTGAAGGCGAATTTTCATCTGTAATATGCGTTTTCTATTTGAACTAAATTTAACATACTATACCATCAAACTATAGAATATATACAGGGCTGCAAAAAAAATTCAGATTTATTTTCGTATTTGGATGGTGATAGATGAAATTAAGTTTTCAAATGTGTTTTACAAATTGTTCATTTCCTTATATGTTCATCATATTGTTTAACACTTTATTAAACTGTGAAGTTTTATTATATTAATCTAAACTTGTTGGAAAGTGTTTTATAATCTATGCTTAACGCATGATTTTAAATTCTTGTTTTAATACTAGATTACTACTACATACATTTCAAGTTCTCTTTATCAAAAAAATTAAATTATTGTATGTCGAAAACCATGCTTCTTTCGAACTATGAATAATTCTCCATAGAGTTTCAGAGAAATCTAGAGAAATCTAGATGTGTATTGAAATACTATATATAAATTATGGATATAATATTTTCTAGATTAGAAATTATAAACTAATGTTCTAAAACGTTAAAGGAAAAATTTCATAAAAATTTTAAAATATATTGTGGTTTTACCAACATAGAATATATCGGAAAATGTACATCAAACAAAGCAACTGATGTGTGTTCGCGCTATAACTAATTTTATAAATATTCAGATCTTGGTACAATAGGTGTTGCAGTCTTATGCAAATATGCATGAATACACATCACGATTATATACATTAAATACAATAATACGTAAATAATATGACTCCGTATTAAATAGGACGTAAACATCATGGCAACCTAGAATCATTACCTTTCACGGGATATCATTGAATTAATTGGGTATGATCGGAATTAATAGGATGAAGAAAATTTTAATTAATGTATTTTCAAGTTTTGATTCACTTTTTATAAAATTTTAATTCACTCGACAAAATTCTACAACGATTGTACATATTAAATTTCAAACCAATCGGTTGGGTAGTTTTTTCGCTGTTATATACCGACAGACAAACAGACAGACGGATGGACCAGATGACAACTATAGGTGCTACGGTTTTAAGTAATTACGAACTCACCAAAAAAGAGGAAAAATGATATTGCAAAAAATTTGTAATCAAGGTAAAACAGTTTTTTTTTTCAAAAACACTGGCTGTTTTTTATTAGTCTGTTTCAAGGAAAATATTCATTCATTTATGCAAATTAAGTGATTTATTTTATTGTAGAATAATTATTAATTAAAAAAAGAATGCAATATGAAGGCATTTTAAATAATATTTTGTTATTATTTTATAAACCTAACAAAAAGAAAACATGCACGTGTGCTTCAAATATAAAACGCCCATTTACCATGAATTTTCAAGTTTATTTTAATTATTATTTTTTAACATTGGTTCATTAATTATATCTATTTGCAATATATATAAACTACACCTATGTCTTCTATTTTATGCAGTTTCTTTATATAGAAATTGCTATTATAATAGCTTAACACGAAAATGCGGAATTTATTTTCACATGTCTAACTTAAGAATATGTTTGAATATTAAAAAAAAAGTTTCAAAACGTCATTTTAAATTTTTTATAAAAATATCGTGTTTGATTTCAAATTCCAACATATATTCTTCACTGGCATGTACTTTTTAAAACGACTGATATGTTTGATAAAACATTAAAAATACATTTAAGACAAAAATTTAAGTAAAACCTCTTGAAAAATAACACAATCAATTATTTATCTACAAGTTAGGCATTAATAACACATAAATAAGAAACAATCCTTAGTTTAAAAATGACAAATTATAAAAATACTTTACTAGACAACTTTTAAAAAGACATTTAAAAATACAAAATTAATTCTGAAAAGCATTCCCTATTTTATTTATTCTTTCATCAATGATTCTTATTACTCAGATTTTATCTTTCCTTTATTTGCAAGTTTAAATAAATTCATGTTAAAAATTATATTTTATAATGCATAAATCTTGAATGAATTATTGAAAATAAATCTAACTGTAGATTCTTGCTTCATTAATAAACCACAGATAAATATTCTGCTAGTAGTGTGTAAATTACAAGATGAATAGATTGGAATTTAAAAAGAAAAGTCTTTTGAAAGATTAATAGGCATTAAAGTTTTAACAAAGTAAAAAAACAGTTAAGAAAAACTGCAAATTACGTTTCAAATAATTTGTTTATCAATACAAAACATTTTTTTCTTGTGATCTCAATGAAAATATTCACTCATTTATGTGAAAAAAGTGATTTATTTTATTTTTGATTAACGTTTTTTCTAAATAATGCTTTATTGGGATAATATTTGATAGTTATTTTAAACATAAAAAGACACGTTCACTTGTAATTCCTTTATCCACAAATTTATATAAATTTATGTTTAAAATTATTTTTAAAGCATAAATCTAGAATGAATTATTGAAAAGTAATCTAACAGTAGATTCCTGATTCATTTATAAACCACACATGAATATTTTCTGCTAGTAGTGTAGAAATTAAAAGACTAATTTTTTGCAATTTATAAAAGAAAAGTTTTTTTTTTTTTTAAGATTAATATTTATATTAGTTTTAGCATAGTAAAAAATAGTTAGGAAAAATATGTAAATGACGTTTCAAATAACTTGTTATCAATACAAAGCATTTTTTATCATACGATGTCGATGTCTTCCATTTGCCTCTTTAAAGAAAATTGCTCACTGACTTATGTGAATAAAGTGATTTATTTTATTTCTGCTTAATATTTTTTTTTTAAATGCTTTTTCTTGTAATATGATTGGATTGTTATTTTAAACTTAAAAAGACACGTTCACTTGTAATTTCTTTATCGGTAAGTTTAAATAAATTCATGCTCAAAACAGTTTTTTTAATGCATAAATCTAAAATGTATTATGGAAAACAAATCTAACAGTAGATTCTTGCTTCATTAATAATCCATATATAAGTATTTTCTGCTAGTAAACTTGAGTACCATCCATTTTACAACTTCCAAAATTGTAAAAAGGATAGTACTCTATTTAAAAAGAAAATCGTTTTGAAAAATGAATGGATATTACAGTTTTAACAAAGTTAAAAAATAGCTGAAAAGAATCCGTAAATGGCGTTTTAAATAATTTTTATCAATACAAAACATTTTTTCATGCTTTCTCAATGTTTTCCATTTGTCTTTGTTAATAAAAAGGCTCTCTTATTTATGTGAATAATGTGATTTATTTTATTTTTTATTTATATATATTTTTTAAAGAATGCTTTTTTAGAAATAGGATTGGACTGCTATTTTTAACTTAAAAAGACATGGGCACTTGTAATTCCTTTATCTAAAAGTTTAACAAAATTCATGTTCAATATATTTTTTATTGCATAAATTTGGAATGATTTATGGAAAAGAAATCTAACATTATATTCTTGCTTCATTAATAAGGCACACATGAATATTTTCTGCTCGTAGTGTGGAAATTGTAAGATAAATATTTTTCAATTTAAAAAGAAAAGATTTTTTGAAAGATTAATAGACATTACTCTTTTAACAAAGTAAAAAAATACATAAGAAGAATCTGTAAATCATATTTGAAATAATTTGTTAACAATACAAAACATTTTTTTTTTTTCATGACATCTCTATGTCTCTTTAAATAAAAATGCTCACTCCTTTATGTGAATAAAGTAGTGCATTTTCTTAACCACCAATATGCTATTTCTTTCGGCCAGTAATTAAAATTTCATCTCGAAAAATTAACGTTCTGTTGTATTATTCACCCGTAAAATAAAGCAGAGGTATCGTTGGACGGTTAAATACTCTACTTGAATTTTTTAACCTTATAAGCATCGCACATTTTTGACTTTTTTATCGTCGTTTTTTGGGGAAAAGTACTTTTAAATGCATTTTATTTGAAAACTGCATCTAATTTTTTTTTTTTTTTGAGATATTAATTTTTTCTGTACTTTTTAGCGTCAGTTGTTCAATTTTGTTTAATCAAGCATTTCATTTTATTCCATTTCTGTAGAAAGTAAAGAAAAAATACTTATAAAATAGTACTTATACATTTTTGTGAACATTTTCTCATAAAAACTGAAAAAATGTAGTTAAAATACGTGATATTTTGACAAAATATAAATGAATGATTTCTGATAAAACATGGATCTATTATAAGCTATATTTAATTTTAAGAATCTATAGTAATATTACAAACAAATGGAGACATATGAGTCATTATAGATAGCCGATTTTTTGTCAATTTTATTGAATAACGACATCTTTTTTTTTTTTTTTTCTTGTGAGTGTGTGTGTGTGTATAATTCAGTGATAGTGACTTCATATGCATACTTTACTGTAGATGTTGTTTAAGACTGGATCGTAAATGTGGAATTCTTCAGCGGAGCGAATGACGTCATTTTATATAAATTAAAAGCGTGTGTTTTAAGTCTGAAAACTGAAATATGTTTTGTACTATATATATTTATATTCATATATATTATTTTTTCAACGGGACCCACACAAAATTCGGAAAAAGCGGAATTCCTGTTTTCTAATTTTTTGTTAATACTTTTTAAAGACTTTTACTTAGAATAGGATTGGATTCTTATTTTAAACTTAAAAAGATATGTGCACTTGTAATTTCTTTACTATAATTTTAACAAAGATTCTATAGTTTTAACAAAGTAAAAAATAAAAAATGTGAGAGGAATATGCAAATGACATTTCAAATAATCGGTTATCAATACAAATAATGTTTTTCATACAATCTCGATGTCTTCCATTTGTCTCTTTAAATAAAAAATGCTTACCCATTTATATAAATAAAGTGATTTATTTAACTTAAAAAAAAAATTCTGTCATTTAAAGAATAAGTTTCCTCGGAATAGAATTGGATTGTTTTTTTAAACTTAAACAGCCACGTACACTTATAATTCTTTTACCGACAAGATTAAATGAATTCATGTTCAAAATTATTTTTGATGCATAAATCTGGAATTAATTATTTAAAAAAAAGTTTGACAGTATATCCCTGCTTCATTAATAAGCCAAATATGAGTATTGTCTTCTAGTAGTGTGGAAATTATAAAACTAATTGTTTGCAATTACAAAAAAAAAAAAAAAAAAAAAAAAAAAAAAAAAAAAAAAAACAGCTTTTTTTTGAAAGATTAATAGATACTATAGTTTTAACAACAAAAAAAAATTAAGATAAGAAGAATATGTAAATGACATTCCAAATAAATTGTTATCAATACAGAGCATTTTGTTTCATGCGATATCAATGTCTTCCATTCGTCTCTTTAAATAAAAATACTTACTCATTTATGTGAATAAAGTGATTTATTTAACTTAAAAAAATTCTGTCATTTAAAGAATAAGTTATCTCGGAATAGAATTGGATTATTTTTTTAAACTTTATCAGCCGCACGCACTTGTAAACCTTTTATCGACAAGTTTAAAGGAATTCATGTTCAAAATTATTTTTTATGCATAAATCTGGAATGAATTATTAAAAAAAGTCTGACAGTATATTCCTGCTTCATTAATAAGCCAAATATGAATATTGTCTTCTAGTAGTGTGGAAATTATAAAATTAATTGTTTGGAATTACAAAAAAAAAAAAAAAAAAGTTTTTTTTGAAAGATTAATAGATACTATAGTTTTAACAAAATAAAAAAAAACGTTAAGAAGAATATATAATTTGTTATCAATACAAAGCATTTTGTTTCATGGATATCGATGTCCTCCACATTTGCCTCTTTTATTAAAAATGCTTTTAATTTGTTTTTTTTTTCACTGTAAGGAAAAAAAAAAAAAAAAAAAAAAAAAAAAAAAAAAAAAAAAAAAAAAAAAAAGATTATGCCAGTTTTCCGGTAGGAATCGAAAAATAGTTGCCCTTATCGTACCGCAATAATTTCCAACCCAGCTCGGAATAAAATCCGTAAAATACCGTTTTACTGACTATTTCCTTGTTTTTACGGATTTTATTCCGAGCTGGGTCGGAAAATATTCCGGTACGATAAGGGCAACTATTTTTCCTATTCCTACCAGAAATCTGGCAGTATTTTTTTTACAGTGTACTCATTCATGTGAATAAAGTGATTTATTTTATTTTTGAAAAATACACCTTTTAAATAATACTTTTTTTGGAAATAAAATTGAATTGTTATTTTAAACTTAAACAGACACGTGCACTTGTAATTCCTTTATCGACAAGTTTAAATAAATTGATGTTCAAAATTATTTTTTCATGCATAAATCTGGAATGAATTATTGAAAAATTTTTTAACATTAGATTCTTGCTTCATTAATAATCCACAGATGAATATTTTCTGCTAGTGGTATAGAAATTGTAAGATGAATGGATTGAAATTTAAAAAGAAAAGTTTTTTTGAATGATTAATAGATATTACTCTTTTAACAAAGTAAAATATACTTAAGAAGAATCTGTAAATGGCATTTGCAATAATTTTTTTTAATACAAAGCATTTTTTCAGGACATCTCGATGTCTTCCATTTGTTTCTTTAAATAAAAAATGATTACTCATTTATGTTAATAATGTGATTTATTTTATTTTTGAAAAATATATCTTTTAAACAATACTTTTTCTTGGAATAGAATTGGATTGTTATTTTAAACTTAAACAGACGCGTGCACTTGTAATTCTTTATCGACAAGTTTAAATAATTTCATGTTCAAAATTATTTTTAATATATAAGTATGGAATGAATTCTTGAAAAAAAATCTAACAGTAGTTTCCTGCTTCATTAATAAGCCGAAGATAAATATTTTCTTGGAATAGTTTGGAAATTATAAGATTAATTGTTTTCAATTACAAAGAAAAGATTTCAGAAAAATTAATAGATATTACAGTTTTAACAAAGTACAAAAATGGTTAAGAAGAATCTGTAAAAGACATTTTAAGTAATTGGTTTTGAATAGAAAGCATATTTTCATGCGATTTCGATGTTTTCCATTTGTCTCATTAAATAAAAATGCTTACTCATTTATGTGAATAAAGTGGTTCATTTTATTTTTTATTAATACGTTTAAAGAATGTTGTTTCTTGGATTAGAATTGGGTTGTTATTTTAAACATAAACAGACACGTGCACCTGTAATTCCTTTATCGACAAGGTTAAATAAATTCATGTTCAAAATTATTTTTTAATGCATAAATCTGGAATGAATTATTGAAAAGAAATATAACAGTTGATTCTTGCTGCATTAATAATCCACAGATGAATATTTTCTGCTAGTAGTGTGGAAATTATAAGATGAATGGATTGCAATAAAAAAAAAAGTTTTTTTGAAAGATTAATAGTTATTACAATTTTGACAAAGTAAAAAATAGTTAAGAAGAATCTGTAAATGAAGTTTCAAATAATTTGTTATCAAGACAAACATTTTTTTCAGGCGTTCTCCATGTGTTCTATCTCTCATTCTTAAATAAAAATGCTCTTTCATTTGAGTGAATAAAGTGATTTATTTTATATTGATTAATATTTTTATAAAGAATGCTTTTTCTTGGAATAGTATTCGTTTGTTATTTTTAACGTAAAAAGACACATGCACATGTAATTGAAAGACAAAACATTCATTCTACATACCATATGATATATAATTCATTCAAGCCTGTTTTAAAAATTCTCTTTTAATGCTAGTTCATTAATAATATCCATTCATAATATATATATATATATATATATATATTCCTTGCGTATATTTAACGTATGTATGCAAATATGTAGGGTAATTCTGGGATAGATGGCCATAGAGAAGAGATGGCCAATCTAAACATTCCAAAAACTATATCATGGATTGCAGCATAAACTTTGTTCGTAAGAAATAGTTCAACGTGTTCATTCAATGCGACGTGCAGCTGTGTTTTTCAATTATAAAAAGAAATTGTAATTATATTGTTTATCTAATTTAATGGTTGGAAATTTTTCTTCAGTTAGGTATCTGAACATTTTGCAGTACGTATCTAACATTTATTCTTATTATAAGGACTTTTAAGGCACGTATATAATCCAGTCTTTGCTTTTAAGTCTAAAACAAAGACGTATAATGGCGCAATATCGCTTTGAACTGGGTGGTAATCTGTCCATCACTTTTAGGATAGATGGCCACATCAAATCTTTGAGAGATGTCCACCTATAATCAATATTTCAAAATTATACAGTGCGAGGTTTTTAACTAAATATAATTATTTTTAAAAATAATTGTATATTTATTTTTATAATTATATTAATTAATATAATTATTTAAATTTTAACTAATGTAAATATGTCGATAATATTCATATAATAGTGTCTAACGATGTATTTTTGATTCATAAAAAATTGAAAAACTTTGGAAACGTTCATGTCAGAAACAGATAAAGTTGATAAATCATCTTAAAAATGTGAAAAAGTCTAAAATAAATGCGAGAAAAAACAAAAACACGACATTTACAGAAGCGAAGAAGATGAAATACATTTGAAATTATTAGATTCTACAAAATCTGAGGGAATAGAATTGGACGAGGATCACTGTGTTGGTTGTGGAGAAGAATATAATGCCACAACCAAAAAGGATGACTGGATACAATGCATAAGTTGCCAGAAGTGATTCCATGAACCGTATACAAACTATCATGATCTCTGCCGAAAATATGGTAAAAATTTACGAAAAGTGAAGGACTGAAATTATATTTCAAATTATGTTTATTCAAATTTATTCACTGTTTTTCCATGATATAATTGCATCTTTAAAATTTCTATATGTTTTTCATTTTTAACTGCATGAAATGTGTTATTTTTCGCTATTTTAGCTTCATTTTTTTCTTTCTTCTATTGGATGACCATCTCTCCCCGGC